>OX424526.1:15859013-20659013 GCA_949152445.1 Cerastis rubricosa | reverse complement strand
TAAGATATAGTTATTTTTAATTTAGATACGTGGAACAGTCTTACTAGAAAGTAAAGGCTTTAAATGTTGTTTTTTTGTTATTACAGAAAAACGCAATTTCGCCTTTATTTAATATAAGAAGCATATTACTATTATATGTATATAAATTTTACCGGCCAAACCAAATGTTAGGCCAAACTAGTTCGGGCCTGTGGACGGTGAGTAATGGGCTAGCTCACCGTCCGTCCGTCTTATGACGACAGGCCGTGCCGATGGCGCGTTTGTGTTCCAGGCCGATGCCTGCCAGGGCTGCGGGTTGTTCGAAAGAGATACCGTGGCCCTGGAACACAAAGGGCTAAGAAGGAACATGAATGGGTTTTAGTCAGTCAAGTCTGACACTCCCTTCCGCTCCGCCCAGAGCGGGAGAAGTCAATTGATGATTTCACATCCTAAAAAAAAGGGCCAAACTAGTTTATCTTAGACTAAATCGGTTTACTCTTTTAACTTGTCAGGATTAATTTACCCAAACAAAGCATTTATACTGCGACCGACTTAGGTGTATCACTCGCCACCGGCTGTCGCGGCACCGCTCGCAGAGCTCGCTCGGCTTGCGCGTAGTTGGCAACACTTCTAAACTAACCTAACCCATTCAGTCAGGATGACCTCGTTGTGTTTTCGTGATGAGCCCTATCCTGGAAACTTTGGCCTAGGACGAACTAGTTTGGCCTAGTATTGGGTTTGGCCGGTAACATACACTGAGAAGAGCGAGCTCACGAGTTGGGAATGGCACGATAGATGTGATTTTCAGTATGAGTGAACGAGGCAAGTCTAGAGATTCAAATCTTTAATTGTTATGAAACTGTTCGAAATAATTTAACCAACTTTTAGTCAACAACAATAAACAATACTGTATCTGAGTGCAGAACTAAATAATGGTTATTTTTTTAATTATCTTTAGACTTTCTTATCAAAATCGGTTTATACAGAATCAACAAACAAGCCACTTGTAGAATAACTAACAATGGTCATTGAAGTCTTTTAAAGTCACATAAAGGTCGTCATAGTTATGAAACAATATCCTTTTATTATAACTGTATTTATGATACTAGTATGTAATTTAAACAAAGTACGTCTCTTATAATATAATAAAGAGAGCCGATCAGCCGATCATTGCAATCAGGAAGGCATTACCACATACTTAACGTAATGTCTTTTAGAATGACCAACCAGTTTTGAAATCGATTGGGTATAATATGTGTGATATTATTAAACCCATTAACTAATATGTTTCATTAAAACTAGGCGATACTTAATTTATATGAATGCCTAAATAAAAACGCACCACTGAATTTTCAAAGTTATGCTCAGCGTCGACAGTATAAATTCCAAAAGTTCATTGTTTAGTTACATAATTATATGATTTTGTTTTGGGCTACCATAGTAGCGTGGACATTTTAACTGTGTCTGTAAAAATTATAAGAATGAATACGTAAAGTGTTTTACATATTCATTCTTATAATTTTTCAGCAGATAAAACATAAATCCGGTAACAATTTAGCTGACCAGGGGGCTTCAAATGGCCGCTATAGCAGAATCTTATCGTAATAAGACAAAAATATGAATCACGTTTAAATTCTGCTGATTTGATCCTGCTAAAGTTGCCAGATTAGGCCTCCTGTAGATCTTGTAAAAACGACAAAACCTATTAATATAGGTAACTTATGCCACACTAAAGAGGATTTAAATACAGACAAGACGAACTTAAACAAACAATACAAACGAAACTCAGAACCTATCATCTCTTTCATCGTTGAAACGAAAGCCCGCCTAATCCTAATGGCTTGACATGTCGAAAAGAGAAAGGACGCGTCCATTCCAAATAATTCGTTGTAACTCCCTTATTATCCGGAGGTGACAGCTGTCTTCTGATAACTGGGAAAACAATGCACGACTTGAAAATATCGCGTCATCAAGATTGGGAGATAATACTGAACGTAAACTGGGTTCCGCATTAGATATAAATTAGATATGCCATGCTGTATGGTTTGGTTTGTGTAATCTCACTTCTTCTAGTTGTAATGATCTCTTTTTTTATTATCTTTAACCTAAATCCTATTTATGGCAAACCCCCCCCCCCAAATGTCCATGTGGCGACACTTGTGGCAGGCCTTTGGGCTAAAATGATGATGATGATATGATATCCTATTTAAATAAATATGCAATAGTACAAAACACTCGACTAAAAAAACAACATTCTGGAAATTATTTAAATGAGAGGCATACTTATTAAAGGATGTTCCAAGTTCAAAGTTGGTACCTTTTTTATTATAGAACCAGCTGTGTTATTTGAACAAAAGAATCGACATTATTGTTGCTTGAGTTAACACTTTGTTTAACCTATCAGCCCAGTATATAAAATAGATAAAGCCAAAATTATTTTAACCGACAACGATTTATTGGACTGATCAAAACCCGTTTTAAACAAAACATTAGCGGTATATAGCAATTAAATACAGCGGATATAGTCGATAATAGCTTCATAACATAACTTATTCAGAACAAAATGCACCAAAATAGGAAGTTATTAAACATGATTCATCGAGGTTTAGTCTTGCATAACGCAACACAACGGAATTCTAAAAATGTGTTGGGTATTATGTTTCAAACGAAAGTAATGATCCATTTTGATTAAGATAAAGTGAAATAGTTTCATAAATAAGATTAACGTAATAACCCAAGTGAAAGTTTACGGTGTTGAAACTATAGATTTTAAACTTAAGAAGATTACGTCGAATGGACAGAATAGTTACTTAGTCAGTTTTATTTTGATTTAAAAAATGTACATGTCCAGGGAGGTTCTTGTGCGTTCTCCTCCATAGAGATCTACGCTTTGGAATAGGCATATAATGTCCCTTGTGACTGGGACTGTAGCTAGATCTTATTGATTTTGATCATTCAAAGTGGATGTGTATAATTTAAAGTTCAACACAGGATATGCCACACCTCTCCTGCCCATCGTGCACGACTAATTGCACCCTGTTGCAGCAAGCTTTGTCGTTTGCCTCATTGAAATCCTGGAGACTTGAATGAGGCAAACGACAAAGCTTGCTGCGTACTGGTCGAATAAAATCTGAGTCATCGATTCAAAAAGAAGAAGAATATTTGAAATAAATGCTTTGGTTTTGATTTTGGTTCCTATGATCGTCATTGCACTGTCACTGCTTTTAACGGTGGTCATCAGTTTCACCAAATGTGACTTGTGCGATAAACGACGCATGGGTTTACAAAATTAAAATGTATTGTTCTCTGCAACAAGATACCCACCAAAGTTCTTTGGGAGAACATTGTAAAATGCCATATTTTAGTACAGAGGACTTTGATTGCAAAAAACTGAATCTATATTAAAGATTGATTAATTACGAAGAAGAGGAAAACAAACCATTTCACAACAAACACCCTTATCAAAATGATCCTGCATCAATTATTCCAAATAATCTTATGACACATTTTTTTTTATTGTATTGCCATTTTGAACACTTTCTTTATCACTGTCACGTTGTCGATGCACGTTGCTTCGAGCGTGGATCGTGAACCGAATGACTAAAGACGTCACGGTTTCTCGCTACACGGCAAATCGGATCAAACCTGCGTAGATTTGTACTTGTGGCTGGGGAATTCTTGATTTAGTGCGGGTTTACGATGCTATGTTGATGTAGCTATTCGTAGCTGAATTCAGGGTTGACTGTCGTCGACAAAGGGGATATTTGAAACGGGAAGGTGACCTATGTGTAGCGTTTTCCTACCTGCTAATATCGGCAGTATAACGTAGTACTTTTATATGAAGCAATAAGCGTTTAATTAATTGATTCCTAAATGCAACCAAACTCAAAGAAAAAGCTTTCATCATCATTCATCATTTCAGCCCAAAAGACGTCCACTGCTAGACATAGGCGGCATATGTGGCGACACTTGGGGGAGCCCAAGTGTCGCCACATTGACATTTTGGGGGGTTTGCCATAATCGCCACGCTTGGCAGGCGGGTTGGCGATCGCAGTACGGTTGTTACAAAAGCACAGAGAACGCTGCTGCCCATTCTCTGGCAAGTCCCTTAGACGCCTCTTACGACACCTACGGGAAGATATGGGATGGTGCTATTGTTTACGTCCGACACCATACAGAACAAACTAGAAAGAAAAACTTTAACTTTACACATTTTGACACAACTTGAGTTAGATTTGGTTATAATGGCTAAATAGTCTTTGGCGTTTCGAAAACCAATGTATACAAATTAGTGTGACTGTTTAAATTGATACCAATGTAAGCCAATGCTGACTGCATAGCTGCCAAATCATGGCCAATCCGAATCTCGGAAAGCACGTTAAGCCTTTGGTCCCGGCTGTCATTTGTAGACCTTTGACTGTCGTTACAGGAAGGTAGTCAGTGTCCCGAAAGTCTGACAACCAGTCTTACCAAGGAGTATCGTATTAACCAGTACTAACTGGGTTGTGGAGGTCAGATAGGCAGTCGCTCCAAGTAAAATACTGGTTTTCAGATGCATCCCGTTAGACTGGATCGAAGCCGACCCCAACTTAGTTCGGAAAAGGCTAGACTAGGCAGATGATGACAAACAATAACCCAGCAGATGCATCATTCCAATCCCATCAACAAAGTCCCGTACGATTCGAATTGGATATAAATTCAGATAATCCAGTTGAGTGTCCTTAAAACATAATTTCCATATCTTATCGAGTTCTCGTGATGTCGTGACGGACAGCAGTTTGGAAATTTCAATCATCTGCTGTTTTTATCGATGATCTCATTTCAACAGGTGCCTAACGCCTATTGAGTGATGTAGTTAGACGATCGTTTTGTGATTGGTCGATCTTATTCGATGGGCTATTTTGAACTGTTTGAAAATGGACTGTTTTCGACACTTGTATTTAAAGATGTCTAATAGTATATTAGTAACCTGTAGTAATTATAATCTAGAAGTGAGAAACCCCCAGTTTATGTCCAAAACTAGCTTTTACCCGAGAATTCAAAATCAAAAAATCAAAATACATATTTTACATAGGCCTACATGGGTACTTATAAAACGTCGACAAAAGGTGCACGATTCGGGTTGATCGTTTCCTATGGAGAAGAACCGGCAAGAAACTCCATGGTTACTCTTCGTTTTACATTATTTGAATGTTACAGTACTAGTACTTAAGTAGGGGAGGACAGCGTAGGCCCGAAAATAAGTCGTTGCTTACTCAAATCAAAATCATTTATTTCAAATAGGCTAGTTACAGGCACTTTTGGAGGAGCTCGTGGCTAAATTATAACAGCCACCCAGGTCGATCTTTAAGGTTAAGCCGTGCTTGCCGAGGTCGGTCCGTGGATGGGTGACCATAATTACATATCGAGTTTCCTCCGTGCCTCGGAAAGCACGTTAAGCCGTTGGTCCCGGCTGTCATTTGTAGATCTTTGACAGTCGTTACTATTAGTCAGAAGCTAAAAAGTCTGACATCCAGTCTTACCAAGGGGTATTGTATTACCCAGTTACTGGGTTGTGGAGGTCAGATAGGCAGTCGCTTCATGTAAAATACTGGTACTCAGCTGCATCCAGTTAGACTGGAAGCCGACCCCAAGATAGTTTGGGAAAAGGCTAGGCAGATGATGAGTTACAGGCACTTTTGAATGGCCGAACAACAATAAAAATTAAGCTACAGTCTCATTGTCAGTTGCCCATTCCAAAGCGTAGATCTCTATGGAGAAGAATGGGCAAGAAACTCCATGGACACATGGATGCGAAAAGTTATAGATGATATTTTAGAATTATGTAAAATATCATTCATAACTTTTCGCATCGAAAAATTACAACGGACTAACAACTGACTTGACATATTCGGAGACGATAACAAAACAGATATTGAATATATTCTGAATCTCTTATCTAGTTAGGGCTGGCCATTTTTGGCCGAAGAATCAGATTTGCCATCCAACGTTGCAATGCTCTGGCAGCATTGCCAGCCTTTTGGGCACTTTTCCTGTTGACAGCGATGTGGACGAATTTTTTGACGCCCTGTAATTTGATACTTGTAATTATTTTATTATTATTTTAGATTTAATAGTTGTTTGTAAATAATGTACGTACATAAAATAAAAATATGTTAGAAGTAGTAATCTTCTTTCCAAAAGATATTCAATTAAATATTACAGTCCCTATTAGATTAATTGAATTCTTTGAAACCGTTTAAGCGTTTCCAACGACGGCCTCATGAAAGCCGTAAAACTATTTCATGTATGTAAGTATAATCAGGGTATCTTAATGCCTCAATAAACCATGGTTGCACCATCTGCACAGATTGGGGACAGTTTGCCACCTACTTGCGCAAACGCATACTAGAATCAACATGGTGGTCTAATTAGCTTAGTAGAACGTTGGGAAACTGAGATTTTTGGAATGGAATGGAATGTTAATGTAAACAGTTTCATAGTTAGTGTGAGCATATGGTTAAATATATATCGCGAATTTGAATATCAAAAGTGGCTGGGCAGACTGGGTGCTGGAGTTGGAGGTGGAGGTTAGGGTTTGTGTCGCAGTTTGGGATAAGTAGTGCACCCAGTAATGGATTGGTTTGTATAAGGATCCCAATTAGTTGAATGATAGGTTTGGAACTGTTGGAATTCTGTAAGTTTTCAACCAGCAGTCGAACCAACCTCGACCTTTACAACACTTTTGGAATAACATTTGAGGTTAAACAGCAAACACACATTAATTTATTATCAGGCAACTTTGGCCCATAGTATGCCTTATAGACTAACATATCATCATCATCATTTTAGCCAAAAGACGTCCACTGCTGGACATATTCCTCCCCCAAGTGTCGCCACATTGTCCGGTCCCGTGCGACTCACATCCAGCGGATCCCCGTAACCTTCACCAGGTCATCGGTCCATCTAGTAGCAGGCCTTCCAACGCATCATCTTCCGGTTCGCGGTCGCTTCCAGAACTTTTCGGCCCCCCGGCCATACGTTCAATGTGCCCTGCCCACTGCCAGTTAAGTTTGGCAATTCTTCGAACTACGTCGGTAACCTTGGTTCTCTTGCGGATGTCCCCATACTACTACCGACTAACATATGATAAAATACAATTTGTCTTTGTAAATAGAACCTTAAAACTATACATGTTAGCAACACTTCACTTGTGTACTCTGTCAGTGTGCCTTCATATGGCACTTGCCCGCGGCAGCGACGGAACACAACTCCCTGCGGCCAAAAGAGATTAGATGGTGGCTAAGTCCCCCAATCTCAAATATTCACGTCATGTTGAGTCAACGCCTTTATATTGAGGTTTACCTAACTCAAAAGATATATGAATTTAGTAGACAACCTACTTTCAAAATCATGGCAGACAATCGTGATTGAAAAGAAGCCACGGAGCCTACATCTTCGTCCAAGAGGTCAGGTACTGATTGGCTCAGTACATGCAACATGTCAGGATTCGTCACACGTCGTGTGCACGCGCATATATGGCACGCAAATGGCACGGAATGCCTGTCGTGTCGGAATCGTGATGTTTCAGGTCCGTTCGATTGACGCGGTTTTTGACAGGTGATAGGACGGTGATGGTGATGACGGTAGCGGTGATGCTTTTTTTTAAAAAAAGGTGTATAACTTTTACATTTTCGTAATTTAATAAGTAAGTTGTGTAGTTTTTCTTTTGATCTTATTTTGGCAGTTTTGTTGCGATTACTTACGCCATCATAATATCCATTCCATAGAAACTAAAAATAATGCTCGTGGTTAAATAATTAAAATATAAAATATTATTGTTCTTTATTTTTATTAATTACGATCGCACGGCTAACTTCAGATTAAGATGCGCTTGCCTAGGTTGGTCTGTGGATGGGTACCCATGGTATACTGTGTTTCCTCCACGCCTCGGTAAGCACTTTAAGTCGTTGGTCCCGGCTGTCATTTGAATGTCTTTGACAGTCGTTACAGGCAGTAAAGACAATTGACTCGGGCTAAGCAGTTCGGCCTGCCTAAGCTCTGACCTTGCTTATCAAAACAATGACATCATGTCGTTGATTTTGAAATCGACTCAAAAATATTTATTTTCATTTCAGATTAGAAGGCTATTCATATTTTGAGATAAGTATGTTGCAGTTTGTTATGAAGTGTTCAGTTTTATCAGCTTATTTTATCTTTATCTGATACATCGAATGATGTCTGAAGTTTTTTAGAAACATATCTCTCGCGATAAGCTGAATATTAAGGACTTGGGTACTTATGAATATGATAATTGTAGTACTAGCTGATCCAACGTCTTTGGAAAAGTAAATTAGTGTAAAGCTAAAGGTATGCACAGTAGCCTAAGTAACTCCTTATTACATCAGCTATCTGCCAGTGGAAATCGGTCCAGCCGTTCCAGAGATTAGCAAGAACAAACAGACAGTAAGACAAAAATTTTAAAACATGTTATTTTGGTATATGTACCGTATATACCTATATATGCATGTAATAAAAAGCGGTTATTTTAATATTGCAAACAGACACTTCAATTTCATTTATTTTGTGTTTAGAGAAGATATGTATAGATATAGAAGATGCACAGTTTTCATCGAAGTCATTTCACTTCTACCGGACCACCAGAAACATACCAACCCATTTGAAAAGCGGCGGTACATTGTCCCACTTACTTCACCCACTGCGAGGCTTCATAGCTTTTGCCCCATTCATTGTTAGTGCCCAATGACCCGTGACAACCAGTCGTAACTCACAATCGACTGCGACTGCGACCGAGTTGCGATCGCTTCCTGATTGTGTCGGAGTGACGCAACTGGAACGGACTCACGATAAGGGTTACAGCACCACCGGAACTTTAGGTCAGTGTGAAAACGAGGGGTATTCTAAATCGTCCGTAGTTTCCACAAATAAGAAAAGTAACAGTCGACACCATTTTTTTTTTATTATAAAATAAAATAATTTTTCAAATTCAAATTAAAATTGTTTATTTGCAAGAAAATACATGGTTTACAAGGGAAGATCTTCCAGCCTTAAAGTATTTGTATTCTGCCTGCAAGCAAGCGTGCAAATTATTCATAATTCAATTTTCACAATTATTATAATTATATAAAAAAAATAAGTATCACAATTATTATGCAGTTTCAATTATAAGTTCATATTGTTCCACTATTATCCAATATTATTACGCATTATTATTACATACAAATGTCCTTAACTAATTTACAATATATTCCATGACTAGTAATCTATCAAATATTTTTATGTTCTAAAAATTCTTTTATGCTGTAGAAACACTTTTCTTGTAACCACTTTGACAATTTTGTTTTAAAAACATTACCCTGCAACAATTTCAATTCATTTGGTAGGGTATTATAAATTAATATACACATATTGAACACATTTTTCTTATATAGATATCTTTATGACTAGCAGGATGATATAAGAGGTTGCGAAATTTAGCCCTTTTTTGTCTTCGTATTACCTCGGTATGTTGCTTAAAATAATGCATGTTTGCCTTTGTAAAAATGCTGATATCTGTAATATACATACAGGGCAGTGGGAGAATTTTAATTTTATGAAAAAGGGGTTTACGGCTATCTAAAACCATGCCCTATATTAATACCCGGATGCAGCGTTTTTGGAGTTTAAAAACTGTCGGCATCGGTCGAGTTACCCCACATGATTAGTCCATAGCTTAGAACAGATGACACGTAACCATGGTAAGCCGAAAGAGCAGCTTCTACAGACACATTTTGTCTCAACTTTTTTAAAGCAAACACGAACCCATCTAGTTTCTGACCTATATGCTCAACATGGCTTTTCCAATTCAAGTTTTTATCAACATGAATTCCTAAAAAATTTTAATGATCCACATGTTGTAACTTTTCACCATTATATAAAACATCCAATGATAAAGGTTTAGTGTAAGAAAAAAAATAAGAATTAAATTCAATTAATTTAGTCTTGCTAACATTTATAAGTTATTATTTTGCATCCAACTTATTATATATTTTAGTGCCTTTACCGTGGCTGATTTGTAGTCGCTTTTTTCCTGACACTTTATGACAACTGTGGTATCATCTGCAAAAAGTATAAAAGCAAGTTTAATAAAATTATACTGCATAAAATATAGGATTGATAAATCCGGACATTTCATCTAATGTCCGGATTTATCAAAAAAAAAACAAAGCGCCGGGCACTCTCCACCACGAACTCTAACCACGATGAAAACAGGTAAATTGCTGTTATTAGACTTCCGGAGATAATATTGGTTTTGGATTCAGAATAAATGTGACTAACGATAGGTGGGCAAAACCCCCCTTATGTCAATTTGGTGACACTTGGGGGAGGCCTATGTCCAGCAGTGGACGTCTTTCGGCTGAAATGATGATGATGATGAACGATAGGTGTTGGTGAAATTGCGGAACTACCAATACTTACTATATATTATTATACTTAGTTATGTTTGTTGTGAAGAGCAGCGGTGTCCCAGTGGTGCAGCCCCGACTTACGAGCAGTGAGTCGTAGGTTCGAAAACAGGCAGGCGCATTACTTTGTGTAATTTATTTCATCACCGCTGCTCTCAAAAACGGTGGAGGAAAACATCGTGAGGAAACCGGCATGTCCTAGAACTAAAAATTCGAAGACATGTGACATCTACCAACCAGCACTGGGCCCGCGTGGTGGATTACAGCCCACTCCCTCTCATTGAAAGGAGGCCTGTGTCCGAGCAGTGGGAACATTATAAACTGATGATGATGTGTTTCTTGTACATTATCGGAACATGAGTCTTAGAAGAATCAACATATTAGACTTACGGTAGTTTTCATTCCTGTAAACCAGAATCAAGAATGCCAAAGCGAGAAACTTAGGTACCCGATATTTCTATGGATGGACCGTTTTTTTTTCTTATGGTTAGTACCTGACCCGATGTTAGAGTTTTTATGCCGGTGTACGATGATATGGCATGAAAGGAGGTGGTCTGATGATATGACAAGTAATAGAGAAGTATGGAAGAAGCAGACATGCTGGGCCGATCCCAAATTAATTGGGATAAGGCCAGTACAATGATGATAATTTCTCGGATAACTACTTTCTGTCCGCGACTTCGTCTGCGTGAACTTCAGTATTGGCCCATTAAAAAATATCCTGTGTTTCCATAATACAAATTCGAGTATCAAAAAACCAACATACAAACTTTCACATATTTATAATACTAGTTGTACCGCGCAACTTCGTCTGCGTCACATTTTCCCCTGCGACTATAAATTGAGATGTAAGCTATCCTATCTTTCAAGTTAGATCAAACTACACACGTTGTGGAATTTGATTAAAATCTGTTAAGTAGTTTATGAGTCCATTCCGGACAAACAAGTAACGTGACGCGTACTTTATATATATGTTACCGGAAATGTGTGAAACTAGGAAATGTATACAATTCCGAGTCTATGTAGGAAATGTGTTAAATAGTATCATAATTATTTTTTACTCCACACATTTCCTAGGAATTGTATGCATTTCCTAGGAACTCTATACAATTCCTATATGACAGAAGGAAATGTATAAAATTAAAAACTATACTATCAGTTAATCTGAAGAATATATTAGATGTTGTGAGACTTTGGGTGAAAATGGTGGTCGTGAACTTGTAGTGCCCCATACATAATTCTAATCAAACCAATTTGCTATAGTTTCTGTAACAATTAAATAATATTGTTGGTTAAAAATTGAATATGCTTTGCAACAAAAGTTAGTGACAGAACCGAATTGCTGCAAAACCGACTCCACGTAGTCTTGTTTGTCCTACCCCTAGAGTGTAATTTAAAATCGCGTAGGCGCGGAGGGGCGAGGCGGCCCGCGGGCTGAGGAGCAGGCGGCTGCGAGCGAGCAACTTCGGCTTGTTGGCCGGCTTCGCCGGCCAGCCTCAGCCGCGGCGGTGAGCGAAAGCCGTCTGCGAAGATTAGCACGCGTGGGCCGGCCGGAGGCCCGCAGCGCCGGAGCCGTGACAGAAACCCTGCCTGCTGCATGTTGCATGCTCGCTTGAATGGTGCATGCTGCATGCTTGCTTGCATGCTGCATGCTTGCTTCACAACACATTCCCCCACTCCGATCTGTGCCGCCCGCGCCGCGCGTCGCTCGCTCTATGCACGTAGGTATGAAGTGAACATAGCGATCGGAGCAGCGATGACTACTGATATACATTTCCTATCACGGTTTAGGAAATGTATAGATTTCCTAGGAAAAGTGTTAATTAAAAAATATTTCATACATATCCTATGGATTTTAAGAATTGTACACATTTCCTAGGAATTTTATACAATGACGGATTTCATACATTTCCGTTAACATATATATAGATTAGCAGGATAGGATTATACATTTGCATAAGATGAATATTACAACTTCTAGCTTATTCCAGTAGTTACTTATAACATCATTCTCAGGAAGGAAAAAAATCACATACGTTATCAGCGATAATGTTAATTATTTCTTAATTAATTAGTGTTAATAAAAAAGCAGTTTTATTTTACATAGGCCTACACGGGCACTTTTAAAACGCGGACAAAAAGGTGCTCGGTTCGGGTTGGTCGTTACCTATAGAGAAGAACCAGCAAGAAACTCCATAGTTACTCTTATATATCATTAAGCTCTACTTCCTTCAGGATTGTAAAGTAATTAAAATGATTATATGCATTAATATCACATCATTATGGGAATTAGATTGGAACCACGATAGAATTCAGAGAAATTCTCAGGTGTCAATTATATAGTCTTCATACTAACAATTTGATGATATTATCTGTTCACAGAGAAAGATCTGATGCGGAAAGAGGAGGACAGTTTGATGTGGTCCTCACGCAACGTAAGAAATGCTTGTTTCCATCAGTAGATAGATTAGATAGTAGTTAGATTCCGATAGACTAAAGTAGCAGTGGGCCGGCCATGCTTTTCGAAAGATTTCAGATGGCCTACCATGACGTCTTACAGCAATATTGTTTTAATCTTATTCTAGAGTGGGAAAGAGATCGCGCTAGATGTTCTTTAAGCTCCATCAGCACTGGAGTGATATTAAAACAATACTGCTTTAAGATGTCATGGTAACCCCTCTGGAGTGGAAACTGCGGCAAGCGTAGCGTCAAGCAGCTATGGATTTACGACCTGAATTAATAGCATCATCATCTGCCTATAATGTTCCCACTGCTGGGACACAGGCCTCCTCTCTATGATAGGGAGTGGGCCCAGTGCGGGTTGGTAGACGTCACATGTCTTCGAATTTTTAGTTCTAGGACATGCCGGTTTCCTCACGATGTTTTCCTTCACCGTTCATATCATAATAATCATTTTATAATAATATCCGTTCGTTAATTAACAGCATGGCTCGGGCTAACTGGGTGCGGAAGGTAGAACCTAGAGTGCTCTGGCGTAGCTTAGGATGCCTAGGCTTTTTCCAACAGTGAACTGCACTATTCAGAGTTGATTGAGACAGCGAGAGGCCGTCAGAAGAGGTATCGCTGGTTGGTGTATCTAGGTAATGTGTGTATTGTAATTGAAGTCCATCACGAGAAGAAAGCGTGAGCAACCTTAAGATAAACTGCCTATGTAGTACATACTTAATTATATTGAGGGCCCTTCATTAATGCCAGAGAGATTTACCAGCTTGTAAGTATATGTTCGTGTTATTAGTCCTCATAAATTAAGGGCAACATACTCATCTTAATAAGTAGAAAGTAAGAAATGTCACGAAGTACAAAAATACCTTTATTAAGTTCAGAACAAGAGAAAGAATAAAGGTAAACTTTCTTTTCAGAATGACTAGGGGCGCAGTACAATGCAGCGGGTAAGTATCGCAATTAGTGTGTGAAAGGCCACACATGTCACTCACTGTATGCATTGTTTGAAAGTACACTACTCGATTGTATGATCGCCTAGTAACCCCACTGCAACTTTTAGTAAAACGAAATTATCAGTTGCATACTTTTCTTTCTCCGTCGCCTTTGTTTTTGAAAGATAAACGAAAAACAATTTCGAATCTTGAATTCTTTGTGAAAACAAAAACTCTCTTTTAATGGATTGTGTAGTTATGAACTGTGAAGCCATTTAATCTTAATTCTTACTCCAGGATTCAGGATGAAGTCAGTTTTATAGTAGATTATCTGCTGCCCGCGACTTCGTTCACGTGGAAATTTTGATGTGATTTTCCTCATCATTATGATTCTGTCTATTGATGCAAAACCGTTTCAAAATCCGCTGTGGAGTTAAAAGATCTAAGCGGACAGACGGCGGGAAGCGACTTTGTTTTATATTTAAGAATCAGATGATTAATAGAAGACCACAGTTCATTATATCGTAGCAATTACTGAAAAATCTGTTATTGGGTTTTTCCATCAGGAATTTCTTAGTAGCAGCTACGGAGTCTGGATTTGTGCCCGGTCGATGGCAACAGGCTCTTCCCCTATTACACTTAAACTCCATACTTAACTGGCGAAATGTGGTACTTAAGTGCACTTCTGCCTAACCCTTTCGGGAATTACAGGCGTGATGTTATGTATGTATTACTGAAAAATCTGTCGTGATAGTCAACTACGTGTCGACATATTCTTTATTGCACTCGTGCAGCGTACCTGATTGCATCAATCTTACAAAAATATTTACAGATGTAACTCATAACTATCTTCATTATCAGAGGTCACTGCTGTTACAGTGTACGTATGTGTCGTGTATGAGAGTGTAGTAGCACGTAATTACCGGTGAAATGGTAACATGGACGGTACAATGGGCATTGTTCCCGCGTCACACAGTCGCAGGAAGAGCGCGCAACCGCTGCCCATTGTCTGCAAGCCTGGTACCTGGTCGCGGTATCAACCGCTTTTTGTATGAGAATGTGTTTGTAATCCGGAGTTATCTAATTGGTGATTATAAAAAGTTATACAACTTTAATTTTAAATTTTAAACGTTGTTGTTCGTTTATCTCGAGTTAATAAGCGGCAACCTTGGGAACTATATGAAGAATGCGTCAGGTTAAGCGAGATGTGACAAGGAACACTAGGAAAACCTCAATGTTGAAAAATTCTCATTCAAAAATTCAATCTTCTTCTTGGCGTGTCGATGACAATTCAAATTGACTCAGCCCAAAATTTGGCGACGAGTTTAGCACTCTCAGTAGCGTCCATCAGCTATAAAGCTCCAGTGATGTGCAAAATGTTGCTCTGTGTGGTGTCGGACGTAAAGAATAGCACCATCCCATATCTTCCCGTGGGTGTCGTAAGAGGCGGCTAAGGGACTTGCCACAGAATGGGCAGCAGCGTTCTCTGTGCTTTTTTAACAGCTGTACTGCGATCGCCAACCCGCCTGCCAAGCGTGGCGATTATGGCAAAACCCCCTTTATGTCAATGTGGCGTTGGGGGAGGCCTATGTCCAGCAGTGGACGTCTTTCGGGTTGAAATTATAATGATGATGATGTGCAAACATCAGGTCAGGCAGGGCACACAATATTTGAAACTTCAACCAACGATATAGTCATAACATCAATGATATAGATACCATATATATGATTCAAATTTGTAGATTGAAATAAAGAAATTCAATTGAATTAGATCAAGAAGCCTGAAGAAATTAAGTAGGAAGACCTTGATTCATTCCAATTTCAATATAAAGTTCATCAAGTTCATGTCTGATATCATATTTCGTATCGGCGATTATCTTACTAATGATGTCATCTATATGATTATCACGAATCGTGTCACCTGTAGCTCTATAACACGGCGACTAATCGATACATCTTGCCGTATAAGTCGGCATTTCACTAATATCACGTCCAAATCTAAATCTATGTAATTCGATTGCGTAGATTCTCAGAATCGATTGTCAAGTAACAGACCACGTGCACTGTACAGAGAATCGATGCATTAGACCGCAACTCGATACCTGTATCGAGTACACTATTCTAAGGGATCATTGCACTCGATTGACACCAGCAATCGGATTCGCTGTCGATAATGTTTCACGTTGCTGTAGAATGTTATGCAAAATTGTTTGTGGTATGATTCACAGGGTGGTGCCAAGTGTGTACTATGAGTACTCGAATAGAAAGCCAGTAAGTACGATTGCGTGCCAACTCAGTTGAATACATCATGTTAGAAAAGTGTTTAGTAAACAAATGGAGTTTCTTCGCATCGATGCCGTTAGCTGTTGGAACTTTTTATTTCTTTGTGAATTGGTGATAGTGACTGTTAGCGCCGAAAGTTAAAGAAATTGTCTGGATCATACTACTGTGCTTTCTTTGTTATTTACTGAGAGGCTTTAAAAAGGACTGTAAATCTGCCCAGTAATCGCGGAGTAATCGGTGAACATTCATGGAAAAAAAATGCCGGTGGTAATCCACCGGCATTTTTTTAACCTCATTTTCGTAACCTCCTCCTTTTTTAAATGTCTGTTAAAAAGAACAGAACTGTAGTGTCAGTGACCAAAGAAGCAAATGCAAATTCCCACCTGGAACATACTTTTTTTTTTTTTTTTTTTTTTGGTAATATCATCTCGCAGTTCAGCCTCTGAGGCTGGCTACTGCTTAACCGCGCAAATATTTTTTTTCAAATCTGTCAAAGAGTTCTTATGTAGGTTATTTAAAAGTTTTTTTTTCTCCTTACTTCTAGACAACCACTGACTCAATAAAACCTTTCTTTACAGCTCTAGCAAACCATCTGTTTGTCGCCGGCAAACACACTGCTTTTTAATTTCATTCAATAAAACACTGCTACTCTCTCATTTATCATCTTGTTAAACTATTTTGCCTAAGATAGTCAACAATGACTCAACACTCCAAAATTCTATTTCCTAACTTTTCCTTTTCTAATGTTAACTTCGCTATTACTCACATCGCCATGTTTAAACCACTCTATACTAAAGCATTTTAAGTTAGCAATTCGCACACACACAATGAAAACGTAAAAAAAGACAAGTGGTACCAAAATGGCGCTTGTCAACGCCCACAGCGACGCCGCGCGCCGGCGCAAACCGGCAGACTACTCTTTACCATAATTAGGAATTCAGCTATAAACATCCGTCAGACGGCGCGCCGTTAACAACGTTATAGGTGCTATAGGGTGGGCAATTTCGGAACAATATTCTTTTTTGTTTTTTTTTCAGCCAGTTCTATACCCACTCCTCGGCGAAGGCCTCCCCCACCATCACCACGAAGGGCGGGTTGAATAAATGACTTTTGTTATGCTATCTATTAGGCGTTCTTATTTTGTTTTGGCCTCTTGGGATAACGACCAAGTTTATATATCAAGTTTATGTATGATAACAGTGATAGCCTAGTGGAGTGACCGTCGAACTGCCAATTCAAAGGTCGCAAGTTTGAACCCAAAACACGATCCTCTTATTTTTTGGATTCATGTTCGTATTGTATCATTATCACTTGGTTGCGGTGAAGGAAAACATCGTGCGGAAAGAAAAAACAGGAGAAAGAATTTATTTATGTTCTCTAAAAACAAAAGCATACAAAGCTGGCAAGAAAAGTAAATAAATTTGTACCCTATTGGAGAACAATCTCTTTAAATTGGAAAAACATCACGTTTATTTTTTCTTTACGGAACAATTCTCCTTTCAACCTACTCCTGTAGCAAACAGCATTCATTCATTGCACATCACCAAATGTCACCACAGCGTTTGGTCCTATATTATTCTCACGTAAAAAAACTTCTTCACTACCAAACTGCTCCACATTACCATACATTTCCATCACTCGACAGCCCTATACAGCGCCATGTTATACCCCAACACCACTCTCACCTGTTACCCGTTGTTTCAACATGATCCCTATCTTATCGAAGATGCACGCACAGAATCTACTCCACTGACTTCATTACGTCACCATTACAACATACACCAACATAATTTATTGCTTAACAGTTCGAATCATAAATCTAGAACAATAATTTAGTGTGATGTATAGTTATTATTTGATGGATGAGGTTGGTTTCCGGGGAAACTGGAAGTTTTGATTGAACTGTTCTGGTGTGTTTATAATCGGTCTAATTTAGCTGTAACACTATTTTTGAAAATGATTTCATGAGCATGATGTTTCGTTGAAAGTGGTTCAGTTGCCACGGCTTATTTCGAACTATTTATTTTATTTTTGAACTAGCTCTCCGGCGCAACTTCGTTTGCGTCACATTTTCCCCGTTTCGCAAAATTTTTAATTGCTGCTCCACTCCTATTAGTCGTAGTGTGATGATATATAGCCTATAGCCTTCCTCGAGAAATGGGCTATCTAAAACTGAAAGAATTTTTCAAATCGGACCAGTAGTTTCGGAGCCTATTCAATGCAAACAAACAATCAAATCTTTCCTCTTTATAATATTAGTTTAGATTGTCTTTTTTTTGTTTTTACTGTGGACACTTTCAACGTGCACGTCTTGCTACATCGTTCTCGCATGTACCATCTCAACATGAATGATGTAACCAAGATTTTTGTAACAAACTACTAATTTAAAAGAGTGTCCATGGAGTTTCTTGCCCAGTCTTCTCCATAGAGATCTACGCTTTGGAATGGGCAACTACAGTACTTTCACAGTTATTATGTCTTGTGACTGGGACTGTAGCTTAATATTTATTGTTGTTTGACTTTTCAAAAGTGCCTGTAACTGGCCTACTTGAAATAAATGATTTTGATTTGTTTTGAGTCATTTCGGAAAATAAGGACTTGAAAGTTTGTATGAAATGCTCTAAGGCTTTTGTTGTTTGTACACGCTCTTAACCAGACACAAAAAGTTTTCTTCTTCAATAACCTTCCCTGTCAACCGTCACGCTACTATTCAGTCCCTTTTCCTTCATGATAATTCCTGACACAATGTATTCTTGTTTAGAGTTACCTATTCAAATATTTTTTTCATCTTGGTGTTGGCTTCCAGTCTAACCAGATGCAGCTGAATATAAGTATTTTACATGGAGCTGCTAACTGAATAAATCTCTTCAAGAAAGTTTCTACAGAATTGTTCGTCTACCTTCTTAATATAATCCTCAAGTCACAACAAAACACGAGCTTTCAATTTTCTTAATAACGACGGAAGTGAATTGTCATCACAACCACTTTTCTTGTATACCAACTTACATCTTTCAGTGATCTATTTATGTCTAAACTCTCAGCCCGTTATTCTATTAGCATATAGAAACCATGTCTGAAACATTATAATATACGGGTGCGTATCAAAGAGCCGTAAGCGGCGCACGCGCATGCCTAATCGCTGATTGATAGATCAAAGGCGGCAACACTGTCCTTATTTTAACTATACTGCAGTCTGCACGATTCTGCTTGTAAAGTATCTTTCAGACATGACAAGAAAAGTTTAAAATTGTTATAAAGAAACGTGATTAGGTTAGAATTGCTTAGGACTAGGGCTTGCAAATATTCGACAATTTTGCAATTCGAATACTCGATATTTTTTCGGGGTATATTCGAATAATTCGAATATTATTCGAATATTTATTAAAAATAAAAAGTTTTGTAGAAATTATGTGCTTTAACTTCTAAATAGTCTAAATTCTCTAAATCAAAAGAATATTAGTTGTTGCTAACGCAGTCTTAATTTTTTTTCTGTTAAAAGGACACGGAAGGATTAGAACAGCAAAGATTAAAATAGGCATAACTGCAATTATCAACTAGTTTCTTCAAATAACATAGATATCACAATAATCAACGTATTATTTTAGGAAGAATTTTAATGGTCAACTTAAAATAAATTGTACTGAATATATTCATACACTACAATGTTATTCCAATGTAATATTAATTAAAAAATTTAAACAAATGCTTAAAATATTTATGAAAATCTTGTTTTGTTTTTCAACCCTGGACACAAACATAACAGTCTTATAAAATCACTTATGAGTATTGTAATAATATAATAAAATCAAACAAAACAATAAAAAGTAAACGCAATTACACCTTTGATGTAAAATCGTTCTCTTAATGTTAAATGGTCAATGTCACACTAAAAATGTGTGATATTAATAATTTAACATTCAATCTTAGTGATAACATCATCATCATTTCAAGTGTCGCCAAATTGACTTTTTGGGGGGTTTTGCCATAATCGCCACGCTTGGCAGGCGGGTTGAAAAAATATTAAAACACGAGATCAGGAGGGTTACTTAAAGCAGTATTGCTATAAACTTATTCCTTTGTGTGAAAGAGACGGAGCTATAGAAAACGTCTAAAGCCATCTCTTTAAATCTATTCCTGAATAAAATTAAAATAATTCTGCTTTAAGACGTCACGGTAGGCCACCAGATCAGATCTAAGTAGCACACTACAATTACTACTGAAAATAACAGTACTCTATAATCCTATCATATACCTTTGGCGTCTCCTTCAACGTTTTCCCTGGCAGTGGAACTTATAGGAACTTAGAGCATCCCTGGAATCATCGCCTAAGGCACATATTAGAAGATGGTTTGTTTGTATGCACGTCATGTCTAAATACTTTTTCTTTCTTTATTTTCTTTCAGTGCTGGAACACAGGCCTTCTCTCTATGAGAGGGAGTGGACTGTAATGCACCACGCGGGACTAGTGCGGGTTAGTAAATGTCACATGTCTTCGAATTTTAAATTCTAGGACATGCCGGTTTCCTCACGATGTTTTCCTTCACCGTTTAAAAGTCGTATGCTTGGCTCAAATTTAGTTGTCTAGGACCTCTTCTATCAAATAGCGCCATTCTCTGCATGATAAATTCGCGGTAGATGTAGAAAAAGTTGCTGAAACGGTCTCATTGATCTTTTTTGTAGATCTTCCTTAAAGCTTTTTGCAGTTTCCTAAATTTCGTCGTCGTTTTTGTCGCTGTCGCTGCTGCTGGTGGTGAACAACAAAGGATCTATCTTCATTGTTATCAAAGTCTTGTATTTAATTAAAGTATCTGTCATTAATCTCAGTTATAACTTTAGCAATCGTGTTGTATCCTGGAGATGGGAAAATATTCGAAGGTCTCTCTGCGTAATATATTCATTATTCTGGAATTGTGTTGATATTTTAACGTATACACATAACACTGGTAACGCCCGCTCGTCGAACGACGTTACCTTGTTCGGACAGCGTGCATGAACGTTGAATTTTGTGTGCACATCAGATTGTTGAGTTTTGTTTTCTAGGAATTGGTCGAATATTCGAATATCGCAAAATTACTATTCGAATATTTGAAACAGTTAATTATTCGAATAATTCGAATGTTCGAATATTCGAATGCAAGCCCTACTTAGGACGTATATGGTAATGAATAGATCCTTGAACAAGCAGATTAGGTGTCTTTCGGATAGTACTGTTAAGAACTGCTATTCTTGAATTCGACGACGAGATTTTTGTTAAAATTATAGGATAAATCAAAACATTGCCGATTAAATACCAAATATCTTTGTTTATCACAAAGCACTTATAACAGTTATAACTAAATCACAAGCAATGAACACTATATTTTATTCACTTGTATATCGGACTTGTACCTAGATCACTTCGATTCGTTTCGTTATATCGTCAAAATCAGACTAACTGCTTTCCGCAAACCTGTCGGCTATTTATATCCGCCGACCCATCTTTTGAATTAGATTGACTGACAAGAAGTGTAACAGTATAAACAGCTGTTGAAATTAGGGACATGTATCATGGAGGTCTACGTATGGTACTTGGGGTTAGCGCAACACGTATGACGACTATGACTATCCATATTCTTCACGCGTTTCTGATGATCGGATCGGGTTTGTTAATAACCTAGCGGTCTTATTTTCTTAGAGTATGGAATTAGTTCTAATTTACTCACTAAAGTCTCTTTAATTTTCAATCATTTTTATTTTGTTAGTGTTCATTTCATTATTGTATTCTGCATACTATTCTTTAAATCCTGACATAAATTCATAATAATCTTACAAAGATCTCCTTGAATGATACTGTCCTATAGTGCACATTACAATTCAATCACAAAGTTGAAGATATAAACCACTTGTCTCAAATACTTTCCGGTCTATAGTCTCTTCACTAATTGTCTCACAATTATCTTCAATGACATCTACATAAAGAAAAGGAATCACTCTCGCACAACATAAGCAAGTTATTCAGGCTTTTGCATAATTTTTATATCAGTCATGTGTGTTTGTGTGTTTGTTTGTGTGTGTGTGTGTCATGTGTCTTCTTCAAACGTCATCGTGCAGGGGAAGGTGGAGCTTGTGTAGTTGGTGTTAAAGTTTATTTTGGGATGATGGTTTGGTTAGTGGTGCATGATACTTTTAAAGAGCATCTTGCTCACGATCGGTTGAAGGAGTTAGCGAAGTAAATAAAGCTGTCAGTAATTCAATATTATTGTAGCAGACATTAGCACACCAGATTTACTTACGAGTATTTGTGAGTGCATCGTTGGTCGAGTGGTGGCAAGTGCGACTATTCCTGGTCCTGGATTTGATTCCCGGGTCGGGCTAAGTGCTATTGGTTCTTTTTTTATCAGGAATTTCACAGTAGCAACAACGGAGTCTGGATTTGTGCCCGGTTGATGGCAATAGGCTCGTTCCCTATTCGCGCATTCCGCCAGTTATGTCCTGTAGGACATAACTGGCGGAATGCGGGTGTATTATTGCCTCTGCCAAACCCTTCGGGGATTACAGGTATGATGTTATGTCATGCGATTTGTGGGTCATGTTAGCTTAACTATTGTGGTTAACACAAAAATATCCTCTCCTATAATGACTTCTTCAACTATTTATATTCTACTAAGGATAAAGTTTACAGCACTATCTGGTCGTTCATTCACACTTGGCTAGTGACATGATTTATAATATCAATAAAATTGGCCACCTACTGGGCCCAAACAGTAATTTGGAAGTACTAAACAAGCTGTTGTTTTGCATCCTCATCAAATTCAAGGAGGTAACTATGCCTATGATTCGGGTGCGCCAAAGTTCACCTAAATTTTCAACTCCGATAATTGCAAATCCGAAAATGTTCTTCCTAACATTTTTCATCCTAACAATCGCAATTTCTAACTACTCTGTCTCTAATGTTCATAATTCCGAAGCATTCAACTTCATAATGTCAGTAGCAATAAACATCTATTATACTTTTATTTGTTTTCCTATATTTTCTCAACATAACCATATTTTACACTATTATTCAAAGTAATCTTTTTTGTTTAGATTTCTTTTTATTCATAATAATCAGTATTATATACATTGGTTTTGCGTAAGTTTTACTTTTTATTTATTGCGGTGTGTACCTGGAATGATATCCATGGGTTAGGTTAGGTTAGAACTGTGACCAACTACGCGCGAGCCGAGCGAGCGGAGCGCCTAAAGTTCTTTACCCGAAATTGTTCTTCCTAACGATTTGTAATCCGAATGATCATTCTTCCTAAAATTTTTCATCCTAAAGTTTTCATTCATACTATTTGTGGTGCTACCGGTGATGTTCATAACACTTATGTTTCCGAAAATTGTAATTAATAATATCATTAATGTAAATAATTTAAACTCCTACTGTTTTTTATCATAACGCTTTTATCCCTAAACATAATTACCATAATATTTTCACTGATACTCAGATAGAAACATTTACCAAGTGTAATAAAAATATATGTGGGTAGAAGATGATATTTATAGTTTTAATTTGGGCGGGGATTAGGTCAGAGTGTCGTCTTGGGGGCACTATGAAAAAAATACTTAGAAAAATTTTGCGAGTAATTTTTTCCAATTTAACCAATTTCGAGGTAGCGCTCGCCGGCCGCTGCCGCGGCACCGCTCGCTCCGCTCGCTCGGCTCGCGCGTAGTTGGTCACAGTTCTAACCTAACCTAACCCATGGATATCATTCCAGGTACACACCGCAATAAATAAAAAGTAAAACTTACGCAAAACCAATGTATATAATACTGATTATTATGAATAAAAAGAAATCTAAACAAAAAAGATTACTTTGAATAATAGTGTAAAATATGGTTATGTTGAGAAAATATAGGAAAACAAATAAAAGTATAATAGATGTTTATTGCTACTGACATTATGAAGTTGAATGCTTCGGAATTATGAACATTAGAGACAGAGTAGTTAGAAATTGCGATTGTTAGGATGAAAAATGTTAGGAAGAACATTTTCGGATTTGCAATTATCGGAGTTGAAAATTTAGGTGAACTTTGGCGCACCCACACTTTGTAGATACGAAAAAAAGAAGGATTAAATTGCAATTATAATTCGTGTGATGAAACGTGATGGACAAGTCATGATGTCAATTTCTTAGTTATTTTTCAATAAATATTTGTGGACCAACTTGATTTACTGGATGTTTTTAAGGTGCTGTGACTACGGTCGTGAAATGTCTCACGCCGTGCGATGACGTACCGATAAGTGCACGTCGACTTGAGAGACGGATGGAAGATATAAAATGGCCATGTGCGACATATTTATCACATACTCACAGATTCTTGCCTTCGAAACTCTGTTGAATGACCTAGAGGGGTCTCTATGAAAAAAAAAATGTTGGAGACAAGACTTGTTTTGTTTCCTCCATCGAACTGCCTATCTAAAGAAAGAAAACATAAAAGAAAACATATTTATATATACAAGGTGTTGTTTTGCATCCTCGTCAAAATTCAGGAGGTTGTCACAAAAGACATAAATAATCAATTAAAATTACGGTACCTAGTTAATTACTAATAAACGCAGATTTTTTTGGTTGTTTATGTTTGTCAGTATTTCAAAATAACCCCCTTAACGTGGTTTAGGGAATAAGAAATGATCGAATAAACGTTTGAGATTGTTTGTATTTGTGGAGGCGCGGTTATAAGGCAAGAATCAGACGGCCCTAGTTTAAAACACGGGTTTTTCACACTTACCGATTTCCGTAAATGAGATTAAAAACAAAAATTACCTACCAATTTTATTATTGATTCGGGACGAGAATCATTAGCATAGTTACCTCCTTAAATTTGACGAGGTTGCAAAACAACACGTTGTATATCTGACAATATCTGACAAACCCCTTCTCTAAAGAAACGTCTGACGAGAAAAAAAAAACATTGGAATTAATGTGAAGATGATAGAATCCGAGAGCAGCGGTGGCCCAGTGGTGGCAGCCCCGACTTACGAGCAGTAAGCCGTGGGTTCGAACCCAGGCAGGCGCATTACTTTGTGTAATTTATTTCATAACCACTGCCCTCAAAAACGGTGAAGGAAAACATCGTGAGGAAACCGACATGTTCTAGAACTAAAAATTCGAAGACATGTGACATCTACCAACCCGCACTGGGCCCGCGTGGTGGATTACAGCCCACTCCCTCTCATAGATAGGAGGCCTGTGTCCCAGCAGTGTGAACATTATAGGCTGATGATTATAGAATCAAATTAAATGTATCGAGACCGACTCGGGAATGCTCCTGAGCAATTCCTGATGGAAAACACCACTAACCAACCGACCAACTAAGCAGCTAATGAAAAAGCTTGGCAATTACCTCGACACCACCTTTTAAAAAATCTGCGAGTTTTGCCATAAATAAACGCCTCTTTATAAGCGGGCATATCTTTTAAAGTAAGTACCTGAGAATTCTTGTCTGAACGGGATCACAGCTTGGTCCGCCACTCGGGTCCATAATCAGCAATTAGATTGTTGACTTGCTAGTTGACCTTCCATTTGCAACTACCGCATTTCCCGTACCTGACATACAAATTGTGCGAATGAATACATCCTATGTTTTCCATAATGGCCGAGTCAGCGTGACAATCAGTGGCAAATTTGTATCATGATCAGGTCCGAAGACTCGGTACGTAAATTGGAAGTCCGCTAAATTACCTTGAAGTATCAAACAAACAAGAAAAGAAAACGACAGACTAAGGACAAATGTAACTACGAATTCACGTTACAATAAAACGATCTTGGAGTTTAGTAAAGAAATTACAAAAAAACCCGCCCAGTGCGAGTCAGACTCGCGCACCGAGGGTTCCATATATTATATGATGTAACTAAAAATTTACAGTTTTCCCAATTTTTCCTTTATCTGTGCTATAAGACGTTGCTTCGTACCAAATTTCAAGATTCTGAGTTCAAGGGAAGTACCCTGTAGGTTTTGATTCCCTTGCGAGTGTCGAAAATTTGCGGAAATTTGCGGCATAAACGGCTGTATGTTTTGTTTTTTCGTTTTTTCCTTTCGAGGTACGGAACCCTAAAAAGAATATTTGTTAGTAATTTATTAAAGAAATTACTAACAAATATTAGCGAGCGAGTAGAATGGAAGCCATTCCAGAAGTAAACTTTTACAGACAGATGATGACAATCTAACAAATAAACTAATGAATGTACAAATATACAATATAATAATAAGATGAAACGATGGCTGGAAATCATAAAGTGATTGATCAAATAAACTTCAAGTCCACCACTAACGTTTTCGGAGTAGCGGAGTTTTGCTCGAAGCTTATTACCCTTTAAAAAGGAATCATCAACACGACAAAGAAGAGAGCATTGTATAAGTAGACAATTCATTATAGATTAATGCTAACATAGAAATCCTTTCAATGTCTGATCTCATTGTCTCCAGCACAATCTTCGTACACTACATATTTCTCTCAGAGAAAGGTGCTACATAATTTGTTATTGCAAGTCTTTCCTATCAGGGATCGACAACGTGGATCAACTTTCTGCTCGTTGTATAACACGGGGATATTATTTATAAATAATAGTCTTCAAATCATGCCTGTCGGATTAGAACGTTGTTGTTCCATTCTCTCACTGATCTCTTGCAAAGTGTAACAATATCGAGTTTGAAAGATTGGTTCGATGTTACAATAACATTTGTTGTAAAATGGGGTTCTAAAATTGAGCAGCAAAATTAGATTGATCGTTATAACTGTTGAGGAACGTAATCTATCAATAGCACGGGATATTTCCCATGTTTACTGTTTTCAGTTCCCGGTATTTTTCGATATATCTTGTTCACAATGTTATTGATAGTGTCAGTAACCATGATAGTTTAAAAAAACTTATAATGCAATCTTTTATCGAAAGAATTGACACTTTTAAAACTCTGTAAGTAAGAAACTGTTTCGACCATAGACGTACTTCTTGACGAAATTATAATAATCTTATTGATAATGAAGGAATTCCCAGTAATAACTTCACCGGATGCATCTCCGACATTCTCAGTTCTCCGAAGTATCATCATCATCATCATCTAACTAGCTTTTTCCTAACTATATTGGGGTCCGCTTCTCGTCTAACCGGATGCAGCTAAATAACAGTATTTTAAATGGAGCGACTGCCTGTTTGACCTCCACAATCCAATCAGTACCTACTGGCCAATACGATACCCCTTGGTAAGACTGATGCAGGTCCAGATGACCTACCATGACGTCTTAAAACATTATTGTTTTACTCCTTTTCCAGTGTGGGAAAGAGACGGCGCTACACATCCTGTATAGCTCCGTCTCTTTCCCACTCTGGAATAAAAGTAAAACAATACTGCTTTAAGATGTCATGGTAGGCCAGCTGGTCAGACTTTCGGGTCACTACCTGTAACGACTGTCAATGATCTACAATTGACGAAATAGCAAATAACAACGATGTCACAAATGCAATAACAACAATCAAAAGAATATTGAAATGCTACAGTAACTTCTACATTCAGGTCAACACCAATACCTTTGTATAATGAAAAACTGTTATCGCCATAATTGTGAACAAGAAATGGAGCAACCGAACCATTTCTTAGAACGTTCACTTCTTGGTTACCATTGGTTGCATACTACGTACTGTTGGCTGTATGTCGGTTACGATAACCGCTGTTCCGCTCTCGACTCATTGTTCTAAAGACGTGGTCTAATTAACGGAGTAATGAAAACTAATGCTTTACTTTTTATTTTCTGTGAGTTTAATTGACTTATCGTGACTTCCTGTAGGTCTTTCTATGGTTTGGTAACGGGATTGTAAAAAGGCGAGTTCGTGTTCCACGCGCTCCTCAAGGAGATGTCAGCAAATCCGAGAGGGCCGGTGCCTGCCAGGGCTGCGGGACTGGTGGAAAAAGATACCGTGGCCCTGGAACACAAATGCCTAAGTAGGAACATGGATGGGTTTTAGTCGGTACAAGTCTGACACTCCCTTCTGATTGTAAGAAAGATATTTTTAGAGCTATGAATTTTGTTCAAAATCGAAAGTCATTTATTCAAATTAGGCTGATAATAATCAGCACTTTTTGAACGTCAAAATCACAAGAAACAGTCCCCCAAAACGCCCGCCCTTCGCCACTTCCTAGTGTTTCAGCTGGGAAGAAGAAGTGGCGGAACAAACTCCCCAGCAACACATCTGTCTGGTGGGTTAGGTTAGACTATTGTGTAGTTACACTATTGTGTAGAACCAGATTCTACACAATAGTATTCAAGTTTATATAAACAAAGAATCCATTACATCAAATTAATGTCACATGTCAGCACACCAATAATAAAATATTAAAAAAAACATAATATTAATGCAGGATGACTGCTTCGTTGGTCCAGTGGTCGCGACTGCTGATGAGCATGAGGTCCTGGGTTGGGTTCCCGGGTCGGGCAATTTGTTATTAGGTTTTTCCAGCATAAGTTTCTCAGTAGCAGCCACTTAGTCTGGATTGTGCCCCGGTGATGGCAATAGGCTCGCCCTCTATTACATGGGACTTAAACATAACTGGCTAAATTTGGCTGAACTTTTAGGTACACCTCTGCTTGACCCTCCGGGGATTATAGGCGTGATGTTATTATTTCAGCCCTGAAGATGTCCACTGCTGGACATAGGCCTCCCCCATGTGTCGTCACATTGACATTTTGGAGGGTTTTGCCATAATCGCCACGCTTGGCAGGCGGGTTGGCGATCACAGTAGGTACGTTTGTTACAAAAGCACAGAGAACGCTGCTGCCCATTCTCTGGCAAGTCCCTTAGTCGCCTTTTACGACTCCCACGGGAAGATATGGGATGGTGCTATTCTTTACGTCCGACACCATACAGAACATTAGAGAACATTATCTTTAAATTAGAAAAACATCACCTTTATTTTTTCATCACAGAACAATTCAATCTACTCACTACTTGATGTTATGCTATGTACTAATGCTGGATCATTATCGATGGCTGTGTAATCCACAGTGAAGATGGTTAATACAAACACTGTGTTGGCTAGGAATCAAATCTATGAACCTAGCTGGCGCTAATCACATAGCAACTGTGCGGTTGCCAATCTGCTGATATATTCAGATTTATTTATTTATTGTAAAACATAGATAGGTTCTTATTTAGTAAAACATTGAGAGCGCTAATAAGGAGGAGCTCGTGGCTAAATAATAACAGCCACCCAGATCGATCTTTAAGGTTAAGCCATGCTTGCCGAGGTTGGTCTGTGGATGGGTGACCATAATTACATATCGAGTTTCCTCCGTGCCTCGGAAAGCACGTTAAGCCGTTGGTCCCGGCTGTCATTTGTGGATCTTTGACAGTCGTTACGAGTAGTCAGTAGCTAAAAGTCTGACATCCAGTTTTACCAAGGGGTATCGTATTACCCAGTTACTGGGTTGTGGAGGTCAGATAGGCAGTCGCTTCATGTAAAATACTGGTACTCAGCTGCATCCGGTTAGACTGGAAGCCGACCCCAAGATAGTTTGGGAAAAGGCTAGGCAGATGATAATTGAGGGCGCTAATAATCCTATAACACCTTTTGACGACGTTCGTAACATCGTAGTAGGATTTGATTTGATCAGAATTAGCACCAAAAATTTAATGCGTAAAGGAAATTAAGTATCACTTCATATAAATCACAAAACGTTGTATACTACACTCATCATCATCTACCTAGGCTGTTCCCTATTAGGTTAGGGTCGACTTCCAGTCCAACTGAAAGCAGAATACCAGTATTTTACATGGAGCTACTGCCTATCTGACCTCCACAACCCAGTTAGTCCTGGATAATATGGTAACCTTTGGTAAGACTGTTAAAAGTCTAGACAACCGTTGTATACCAGACAACTTGAACATATATAGCACTTCAAAGAAATTGCAAAAATTCTTAAGTAACCCATGGACAATCTCTTATAACTATAACAAAGCTCTCGCCCCCCATAGAGCGACAGAAATATAATCATAATCACAAATCTTTATTTATCTCAACATCAAGAATTAAATAATCAAACCACAGAGCAGCAAGTAACATTCCTTCCTTCTCTTACGAAATCGGAACAAGTGCGATTCGTTTCTTTACTAAAACTCTATTATAATTACGATTATGCACCGTGAATCGAATATTTCATAAGATAGCCAAAACATTTTATCTCTCAAATCGATTGTCGATCATTTCTTGTGGGATTATGTAAACTAATTGTCTAAAGGAATAAAGGCTCGCGCAGACAGGCGTGACGCAGCACGCGGCGACAAAACCTCCGTAGAACAATTTCTGTGAAAAGCTCACACAGGCTCAACGCGACAAGTTTCAGATTTCATTATCACTTGTCGAGATATTTGATTCATTTTGATTTTGAAAGCCTTAAAAAGCCTGAAAACCTTACTCTAAAGTAAGGCATAAATATGATTACCCAAAAAGATTTTGACAACCCATTTTTTAGAAATCGTCTGCAACACATTAGCATGGCCTTTATAGGCCACAATAGGTTATTATAATAATATTATACTCAATCTCTTCTTAGACAGATAGATCAATGGCTTGATTCAGAAAGCGGTACTCCTGGACATTATCCTTATCTATCACTTTTCGATGCGTTAGGATCAAATAATCGGTTCGATGCCGCGCCGCGCCGCGTCGTCGCCTGTCTGCGGGAGCCTTAAGTCTCTGTAGGACTATTAACTACTGGGAAGTGTTTGAAAGTTATGTCATTAGTCATTAGTCATTTATTCATTAACAATAATTTGCATTTGAATTTACACAGTATTACAATCATCTTATAATTAAATAGTTATTATGAAGTTAAAAATAAATATATAAATTAATGAATTATAAAATGAATACAGTCATAATTAACATTTTGGCATCAATTACATTTAAAACAGCATTATCAGTATAATATAAATTAAATAAATTGGTCAATATTTTTTAAAATAACAATTTATCACAATAATACATAAACATCATTCGTGGATTACAATTTATAGTTCTTCGACATCATAGAGACACTTGTTCAATAGAAATTTTTTCAATTTACTTTTAAAAGAGCTAGTGTAAACAATGCTTTTTATGTCTAAAGGCATCCTGTTAAATAATTTCACAGCCTGGTATCGCGGACTGTGTTTAACAATTCTAAAATTAGCGTTTCTTATATTTTGCTTTAAGTCTTGTCTACGAGACCCTTCTCTAATGTGTCGTTCTTCAGATGTCTCATAATCTTGCATGTTAGTCGCCATATTAATTAACAGTACAAGTACATAAATACTTGGTACTGTAAGTATACCTAAATTAATAAAGTGTTGACGACAACTCTCCCTTTGTGAGATGCGAACCATGGTACGGATTGCCCGTTTTTGTAAAACGAAAGCTCTTTTAATGTTGTAGTCATAACTATTTCCCCAATGAAGGATACTATATCTAATTTTAGACTCCACTAATGCAAAATAAACCATTTTCAGTTGTTCTAAACTTATATCATTTCTTAGAGTTCGTAGAGCATAACATGCAGATGATACCGACGCATCAATTGCCTTTAATTCTGGTTTCCAGTTTAGCAGTCGGTCTATATGTATACCCAAGAATTTTACATCGTCAACGAGCTCAATTTCGTCATCATTCAAGGCAACCTTTAAGTCGTCCCCATTACGGGCTGTCGTTTTAAATAACATTATTTTGGTCTTCTTACTATTTATTAATAATTTATTTGCTGTAAACCACACATGAAATGCTTGTAATGTGGCGTTCACCCTTTCTGTCAATGTTCCTATGTCATTAGCTGCCACTATGGCGTTTGTGTCATCTGCAAAAATTACAACTTCGATGTCCATGTCTGATAAAATTGAATTTATATAATTGATCAAGTCATTAATAAATAAAATAAATAAGATAGGTCCTAAAATAGATCCTTGTGGGACACCCGTCGTTATGGTTACAATTGGGGATTTATAAACGTTTTTACGGCCACTTTGTGTTTTGTCAATTTGAACATACATTTTTCTATTTTTTAAGTAGGATGAGAACAGTTGTAAAGCTTTACCTCTCACTCCGTAATGCCTCATTTTAGCCAAAAGTAAGTCATGGTCAATTGTGTCAAATGCGGAGCTTAAGTCTAGAAAAATCCCCGCAACTTTCATTTTATTGTTAATCTTTTTAGTGACATCATCCAGCAAAGTATATATGGCATCTGAGGTGCCGACACCCTTCTGGTACCCAAATTGTCTTCTATCTAACACTTTGTTCACGCGCAAGTGAGTTAAAAGTCGACTTTTAAGGACCTTCTCAAATATTTTTGACAGGACTGGCAATAAAGAAATAGGCCTGTAATTTTTTGGATCAGTTTTGCTGCCCTTTTTATAAATAGGTATTACTTTGGCCAATTTTAGTTGTTCCGGGAAGATAGCTTCCTCTATACATTTATTGAAAAAGTCAGCAAGAGGTGCGGCTAATATTGAAATGTGCTCCTTAATTACACTAATTGGGATCTCGTCATACCCACAAGAATGTTTGTTCTCCATGCTTTTAACTATTGTTTGAACTTCATTTAGAGTGACAGGAGAAATGTGCATTTCACTACTTACTCTATTTGTGTATTGACAAAATAATGCCGTTGAATGGTCTACTTTTGAGTCAGATATATATTTGTAGTCAAATTGTTTTGCTAGTATGTCAGTTATTTCTACCGGATCCACTGTAATTCTGTCATCAACTTTAAGCCTAAAATCCGGTTGTATCACCTTCACCTTATTGGTACATTTTTTCACGACTTTCCAAACTTCTTTACTTAGGTTTTTTGATGTGTTTATTTGTTTCATTATAGCATGCTTTTTAACATTAGAGACAATCTTTCTATATAGCCTAATATACTTATTTCTATATTTTAGGATGCTTGGTTCAAGCTTATTTCCATAACATGCACATAAAAAACGTTTCATTTTGCTTGAGGTACGTATTCCTTTTGTGATCCACTTTAATTGTGAGTTCTTAAGTTTTATTTTACATGCTCTCTTCCTGTAGCTATTGCGAAACACTTTATAAAATTTGTTGAGAAATGAATTTATTCCTAAACCAGTCCACTTTTCTTTAACAATACCCTGTCCGAATGTTGCACTATTTTTACTGTTAAATACTCTCTTATTTATAGAGATAAACTGGTTCTTATTTAAGCATTGATTGTTTATACTTTCCAAACAAATCTCAGCAAAAATACCTGCATGTCCGTCTGCCAAACCATTATGATCTACCTCACAACCTACTACACATGAATCAGGCAGATTGGTTATGATGTTGTCAATACACGAATTGCTATTGTTACGGGTGAAAGTAACAGAATCAATTAAGCATCTAAAATTATAACATCTTAACAAACTAAGGAATTCCGTACGCTTTTTATTGTCTACTAGCAGATCAATATTAAAATCACCATTTATAATACTTTTCTTATTGAATAGATAATCCAGTAACTTCTCCATTTTTTCCAAGAAATTGTCAAAATTCCTATCAATGGGATTTCGGTAGCAACAACAGACGTACAGACCAGTTTCAATATCTTTTGCACCGCATATTTCGAAACATTCTATTTTATACAACTTATTAATTGCGTCACTAATCTCTGTCTGTCTATCTACATTTCCTAAAATTAAACTGCCTCCTCTTAATTTCTTTTTCCTAGTATTGTAGGACACTAGCTTGTAGTTATTTAAATTAAAAACACTTGCTGCACCTTCATTCAAGAAGTGTTCGCTTATACATATGTAGTCTAGTTTTTTATTAATAGTTTCCAAATATACTTCTAGTTCGTTTTTCTTATTATTTACTCCACATAAGTTCTGATGATAAATATTAAGGCATATAAATTCATTAAGTGAGTCAAGTTTGTTTGTCAGGTTATATAAATTATTAGGTGATTCAGGTACGAAAAAAAACATCATTATCTTCTTTACATTCAGTCTGTGTGCCCATGCTACTGGCACCAACCATGTAATGCTTAGATGATGTTTCGTTCTCTGTCTGTGTATAAGCATTATTGGTACACTTTTTCTCAGTAGCCCTAATTTTAATATAGTCTAAATAATCATTTCGGTACCTCAAATGAAGTATTTCCTTATGGATAAGCCTGCTCGCTTTTGTTGTATTTATGAATTTTGATGTTGAATTTATGAATTTACTGTCAGAATGATCAAAATCTAAAGGCAAAAATGTAGTGTTTATAAAAGACCTACATACCAGTTTGAGTAAGTTATTGAGCATATTAACATTAAGGTATTTATTTTTATAGAGTTTGCCAACTAAGACGTTTGTATGTTTTACTTGACTCAAAGTGTAATATAAAATTGATTGAAATTCCAAAGGATTTGAATCATTAGAACCACCCAAGACTAACAGATAATCTGAGTTAGTAAACTCTTTACACTCGTCAACACATGAACTTATGACTTCAGCTATCGGTGCTCCGGGTTTGACTACCGATGTCACTTGGAAAGAGTTGCCCAGTAAGTCTTGAAGCAAACTTCTCATATTAAATCCTGTTTGGTCAGCAAAAATTTTCACTTGATGTTTCCTTGTAGTTGATGTACCGATTTCTGTGCTTGGTGTCAAATTGGTATTAAAGTTCATTTGTTTATGGCTATGCTCTGAATCCCTTTTAATATTTATTGTCCGAGTTTCGGCTGTCTCTGCGTCCACTATTGTCCCCATGTCAATGTTCCCTTTATCTGTAATATTACGATAAGATGGCTGGTGGCTTATTATTGTGTTTTGCAGTACGCATTCAGTTGTAAGGGGCTGTTCGAAAAAGTAGCTTAAATTGTTGCTTTCGTCAAATTTTTGATTGTTTGTCACTGCGTTTACGTCTTGTTCTATAGAAGAGGTTCTCATTAAGCGTTTTTTTATATTGGATGATCTGAACCGTTTCCGATACTGTGGAGAGTAGAATTTAAGAGGCGATGCAATAGATTTGTTACTAGTATTTAGTTCAGAAACGCCAACAGATTTATACAGATTTATCTTTTGCAGGGCTAGTGACAACTCTTTCTTTATGGCGCTATTCTCAATATTTAAACTATCTATCTCTGAGTTTGCTATTTGTAATTCCACATTCAATTTTTCAAGTTTATTTTTGAGTTCTGTTATTTCGTCTCTGTTATTAAAGCTGCTAGGTAAACTCTGGTATGAAATGTCCAACTCACACTCACTGCTTTGTATATCTAAACTAGGCCGGCGACATCTTCTTTGAGTGTTTACATTTTGGAGTTCATCCATATTCGAATATGTGCTCTGGTTACTAAACTAAATTATTAAGCCTCGAATAACATTCAAAAAGAATTACTCGATGTCAGTCTCGAACCCACGACCACACGTCTTAGATCGATTCAATGTCGGCACACGTTACGTCGCGCCAATTTGACTGTTGTAGCTTTGAATGAAAAGTTGCCTCAGTACCGGCAGGATCTGTTTTACCGACTTTTTAGTTCTTATTGGTAGAACTAGATGTCACTATTATTCAAACTAGACGAAATTATATGGAACTAGATGTCACTGTTCTCAATAGATGATTACTGATTACTCACTATTGATATTTGAATAAAAAACGACATTCACAAACTACTTTTAACTGATTCTTGGATAAAACCAGTTATTTTCACCAATTACTGCTTTTGAAGTGTTTTTGTTTTGGCGTTAGAGAAACACAGTCACTTTGTTTTCACTGGGAATTTTGCTTTTAAACCCTTATAGTCACTTTCCGCAATACACACACACAAATTTTTCGATATGTGTGTTCTTCCTAATTGTTTGTTCTTATAACACTTTCACTGAGTTATTGTCTACTGTAGTTTAGTTTATTACTGTTAAAACATCACAAAAAGCACTTTTACTGTTTTTAACTAATACTCGAACACGGAGCCAATGTTTACGTCATGGCAGCGCCATCTGAATGTCTGATTTTACCGGTTTTTGGTAGCCTGCCACCTGCATGAGCTTTTGAACAATTATTGATTTGTGAGCGTAACATTTTATACCTCTGTTTTACTTCCTTATATCTTCAATTACAGGGTGATCAGACTAACTACTAGTTTTTGGTACAAATGAGACTCAAGGAAATAACCATATAACTGAAGTTTATAGACAAACTTATTCAACTTCATCACGCCATCGTCAATTGGGGACTTTAGGTGCTTCCAACATCCAGTTCGAGTGTGGTACTCCTGACTTATTGGAGTGTTCAAAGTGTCCTTGCTTTTCTGCATGTTTGAGGACGTAAAGAAAGTTACTGAAACCTTTGTCAACGTTGTCTTCACCTGGATCGAATTATATAGTTAACTGGACTAATTTCGTTCTGATTGAAGAAGAAGAAGTTTAAGAAGATAAGAAGATTGTAGTAGCACACTTTTTGCATGATGTAATAACTAATACGACATACCTTCCACTTAGAGGAAAATAAAATCCATATAAGATATAGCTCAATCGACTTTCCAAACCAAACGAATGGCCTAATCTAGTCATAAATAGTGCATTTGATTCATGCACCAATTATAAAGCTAAGTAATGATTATTGAAATCTAACAAACAGATATCGGCGAGATTGCAGTACTATTTGCATGCTAAAATATAGCACGGTACTGGCCGTTTCGCATAGCAAACACTTGCTATCATGGGTAATGTAGAAGGGTAGGTAAACCTTTGGTAGTGACACTGGAAACTAACATAAAGTTCCCACTGGTGGGACACAAGATTCAACTCTGTGAGCCGGTTTCCCTTAATCCACCACGCGGGCCTAGTACAGGTTGGTATGTGACACATGTCTTAGAATTATAGGTTCTAGTAAGTACTGTAGAATATAGACGTAGAGGCTTTATATATTCTACTGTATTGAAAAGGATTTCAAGGACTTATAATTATGTATATTTTAGAAAGTGGACCACACTTTCACATGAATAAAGTTCAATTGACGGTTAGCGCCATCATTAAAAAAACTAAATCCTTTGAGAATCCGAATGCAGCTTTAAGCAGCCTGCGTAATTTAAGGTTGGTTATACGTTATAAACATAGATCGGAGTAGGTAGATTGATTTATGGTACTTGTATCATTGTATCATAAAGGCACACAGAAAGAATAACATGGATAAGCCATTTTTTCCGGAAAGTAATTCCGGTATTTCCGGATTCAATTCAATATTGTTAATGTTGGTAGTGATATTATTACTACTCAATTCAAGAATTTAAAGGAAGGTATAAAAACTAAATTAATTTATTATTTAACTGTTGAATAATAAAAACAATCGAATTCCGATCGAAGCATTTAATTTTGTTTTTTTTTAGCCTTATTATGGCCCCAACTTCTTATATATATTAATATAAACGTTTCGGATCAATGACCCCAATTCAATCTACCTACTCCGATCTATGATTATAAAACCATACAGTACGTAGGGATGTGGCGGATTCTTGTCAGTCTTTGGCAACTTCTATTAGTCCAGTTGAACCTGTCTTAAAATGACTATCAAAAATAATGAGCGCTGTCAGATTTAGCATGTAATTAGATGGGAAAATAAACATATCAAAATTCTGTACCCAACCAAACCCATTGGAATGCACCAATGGGTTTGCCGCACGGTAAAGAAACATAATGCACATTAGGCATAAAACTTCAAAATAACGAGGTAATAAATATTTCAGTGTTTCTTTGAGCCTAATTAGGCTCTCACAACGCATGCCTAATTAGCCAGCCGGCTCTACGCAAGTCCTTAAATGCCAAATCATCGCGTGCTGTGACCAAATATGCCAGTCAACATGGCGTGCTTAGTGTTCACGACCCCTGACCTACGGAATGCGTAGCTGACAGTATAAGTGCCGATTGCGAACACGGCCAATTTGCATACCACACCGTCCCTTTCTGACCCGTAGAATAAGAAAGAGATGGCGATATAAAAGTTGGTCAAAGTCGTATTTTGCATTAAGGGTAATGTGGATCATATCCGCCCAATTCGATGATGGCAAAGTTCTCGCTTTGAGAACATTGACGAAGTTTTTGTTTGTGTTTCTCATGATTTTCTATGAGCAAGAGAACTTGCTTTAGCTTCAAATAACCTCTATGCTGATGACTTAAAACTGTAACATGATTTTTATTTTGTATACCAGCTTAGTATACTCGTTTTACTTGAAATCGTAATTATAAGAGCGATAATACACTGACCAAAGTGGCGTAGACTTATATAGTCATTATGATAAAGAATAACCCATGAGCACTATGCGGAGAAAAACAAGTTAGAATGTCTGGGTAACTTAGGTACTTAATGTCCATGATAATATTTAAAAAATGGCCCGTTTTCTATCACAAATTACGCTAGAACCATTAAGATTGATAAACGTATTTATTTAACAATCGAAAATTCATAACGAACTTCTCTTACCAATCCTGACTAAGTTTTAACTAAGAGTGTTACTGATCCTTGAATTTTTTTTATTTTTTTTTAAATCCCCCACACTAGGAATTTCTCCTGTATCGTGGGTGCGTTTACAAACATTTAAACTCACATACACAAACAGCCAGACTCGGAACAACTATCTGTAGGCCATACAAATATTTGTACCGTGCGGGGATCGAACCCGCGACACGCAGCGCAGCAGTCGATCGCTCAGCCACTGCGCCAACCGTGTCGTCAAATTATATGTACAAGGTGTAAAAATGAGATTTAATTTTGAAAAAGAAATCAAATACAGACATGGAATCCTACACGCTCAAAATGTATGGACGAGCAGATTTAAAAAAAAAATCCGATGAAAAAGTTCTATGTTCAGAATAATGTACTGAGTATGTGGTAAGTGTATTCTCGTCAGTGTCCCTTACAGCCTGTGTTCAAGAATTGGGCGAACACCAATTTAGAGTAAGTTATTTACATGTAATAGAGGCTGGAGTAAACCGATTTTGTTGAACTCAGCATAGCTATTAATGCCTGCGTGGGAGATGAGTTGAGGTTAACAAAACTATTAATTAGCGATAAGAATCACTTGCTTTTTATTGCTTTATTTTGCAAGTTTGATATAAGTAAATATTCTGTGTACAGACGCCGTACATCACAAGCTACCCGAAATTGCCAAATTTTCCCAATACACTTAGAACCTAATTCTTTAACAATATAATTGTAAATCTATTAAAGAAACTTTGACAGATTTTTGTAGCTGGCGTTTGTAAATAGCAATACTGTTGCGAATTGTTAAGCTTGCTGATGGTAAAGTATTCATTAAAAGATGATTTATAGCTTCCCGTGGCAGAAATAATAAGCAATCTCTTTATTCTCTACAATGTTGACATCTCACTGCCTACAATAATACTTCTTTTAATCACGTTTACGTCATCTTCATTTTAAAAAAAAAACCTAGACGAAACAAATGATTATAGCAATTCGAACGCAGACTCATTCAGTCTAATTATTTTGATTCTCCGATTCATTATAGCGTTGATAAATCTCGAGGGCCATTTAGGAAACATTAACCTCGCCCAGACGGGCAAAAGTACAGATTTAGGAAACCCATCACAAATAAACTAAAGCATTCTGTCTGTCTGGCTATTTGCAGACGTACTAATAAGCAAGATCAAAACGATTTGACTGGCTCAGTGGGCTCCCTTAGATCTTTTGGTTGTTAGAATTATTTGTTTGAGTGTTTTGGTGGTAAAGTCCCCAAGTTATGAAGACATGATGGTGATTTGAAAGAGGATGGAATTAGAGAACTGCCTATTTGGTCTAGTGGTGGCAAGCGCGACTGCTGAGTATGACATTCTGGGTTCGATTCCCGGGTCGGCAAGTGGATATTGGGTTTTTCCATCAGGAATTTTTGAGTAGGTATATTTAGGCCCGGTTGATGGCAATAGGCTCGCCTCCTATTGCATAGGACTTTAACTGGCCAAATGTGCCGTCTACTATTAGGTACACATTTGCGTAAGGCAATGGTGATTACATCGTACGGTACGACGAGTTTTAAAAAGTGCGTGCATGTTTTGCACCATCTGGACACGAATTAGAATGCTCAGGTGTCTCATAGGATGATAAAATTTAAGTAAATAGAAATTCATAACAACATTTTTCACAAGTTAAGAACCAAATTCTTTACAGCTGAGCTGAACTCAAGATTTACAAATATCCAACTTTAGATTACTCAACAAAACAGCTAAATAGTGAGTAAAAAGGAAGAAATGACTATTCCTAACAACGCAGTCATGCAAAGAATTAGAAACCAAATCTTACTGACTTAAGTTCATAATACTACGCAAGTAGGTACGCACTGTCTCATACTCCTCTATAACAATACAAGAGGTGGCAAAATAAAATGATACAGCTGTGAACCTGTCAAAGGGTTCTCACTGTCTCACAAATAAACGAAGCCTTCATTTCACTAACAGGTGTTAATATGAACGTGAGAGAGTTCCCCACAATTAAATAACCAGTGACAACGGTTTCACTCGTGCGAACCACTAGTGAAATTATTCTACCACCAGTATAGCTTGAAACGCGGCCAGATTTGGAATTACAAAAAATGACGTAAGGTTGTGACAAGCAGCGCCATAATGTAAAGTCAAGATATACTGGCCGTTCAGTTCCAGAAGACACAAATGACTGTATTATTATGTGAGCTTGCTAATTTGCTTTACATAGAAGGCTGGCTAATAAAGAAATTCAGTCACGCGAAGCATAGAGCTCAACACTGTAGTTAAAACCTCACGATTTGAGTGCCACAATCTCTTTAATTTAAAAATAAAACTTTTTTTTCTTCAATACGTGTAATTCGTGTCATTTGTTTACAAATACAAGCCACACACGTGCTACCCATGTGTGAGATCGAACGTATTGGAAGTATCGCCAATCGTCGATAACGTTCCCCCGATCGGAAAGTACCAGGGTAACATGAACGGCAGGTAGTGTACCGAACCGATCGATACTCAATATCCCATGTCTATGGAGCGATAGGACGCACACATAGGTACAGGGTGCATTGTGTGCGTGAACTATGAATGATTCTCTTCTCTTTCACGAATGGGTTCGGGCTCGAATCGTGTAAACTCGTGTTTTATCGAAGTGTTCGGAAACTTCGGACACGGTCGGTTCTCCCCCTCGCATATACATATATCTACCTTCCTATACAGTGATTTACAGACTGTTTCTGAAAAAGATTGCAAAGTGGTAGTCACCGCAGCTTTCTGTTGTTTCTTTTCGAGTGATGCTCCTTTTTATATGATAACGATATAGGCTGGCTGGGCTCTAGAGGGAAGTGAGTGTGATCGAATTCCACCAGTAGATTTTCACTGATAATCGCTCAGACAGAGGTTAATAATGTGGATCTTGCCGGTGCATTTTTTTGGAGTTGCCGATCCTCACATTTTGCATCTTACCTGCACTAAAACTATTTTCATCATAAATCCTTTTTAGTCTAACATAGGATTTTGCACATATCACTGGCTACTTCTGGTCAAAAAACCGCGAGATCTTTTAAAAGATTTCGTTGAAAAAAGACACCACTATTTTATGTCTCGCTTCAAATTTTTTTTTTCGTTATTTAAAAATTACTTACTATTTCTAAACACTTGCATGATAACATTCATTTTGGGTACTGTATGTAAGGTACACTATATACCTCAAAAGTAAAGGTATAAATAACTTCTGCATTCCTTCTGCAATAAAACTGCTCCGATGCCATTTTCATAGTTGATTACAAGTTCAAAGTTCAAGCAACATAGTGATAAACCTGCTGTTTCCAGCTGATCGGAAACAAACACACGGGTAAGTATATCACCTCGTTATCAGTGTTCAAGAGTGTGACTCAGTAGCCGGGTATCCAAGGTTACTGAGTGATATATCGTTACTTCAATACCTGTCAGTGATTACTTATCATCAGAAAATTCGTAAATCTTGTGTCGCAAGACGTGGGCGGAGGGGTTCATCATTGATTATCATCATCAGTCTATACTGTTCCCACTGCTGTGACACAGGCCTCCTCTCAATGAAAGGGAGTGGGGTCCCAGGCCTAGTGCGGGTTGAAAGATGTCACAAGTCTTCGAATTTTTAGTTCTAGATCCTCACGAAGGTTTCCTTCACCGTTTTTGAGGGCAGCGGTGATGAAATAAATTACACAAAGTAATGCGCCTGCCTGGGTTTGAACCCACGGCTTACTGCTAGTAAGTCGGGGCTGCCACCACTGTGCCACCGCTGTTATCCCGTAGACGTAAAAATTAACACTTCAACTATCAAAATCAATTTTATGATATAACACAGCAGCAGCTTATACAACGTGTTAACGTACCCATCACCAAGTTGTCAACAAAGTATTCTGTGCATCAAACTAAATAACTCGTAAAAAATATTTCCGGGAAAGAACTTTGTTTTTTGGGGTGACAATTACCGTTTAGCGTAGGACTCAATGTAATGTACGTCATGGTCATGGAATAAAGTCATCATCTGCCTAGCCTTTTCCCAAACTATCTTGGGGTGGGCTTCCAGTCTAACCGGGTGCAGCTGATTACCAGTATTTTACATGAAGCGACTGCCTATCTGACCTCCACAACCCAGTAACTGGGTAATACGATACCCCTTGCTAAGACTGGATGTCAGACTTTTGGCTTCTGACTACTCGTAACGACTGTCAATGATCTACAAATGACAGCCGAGACTAATGGCTTAACATGCTTTCCGAGGCACGGAGAAAACTCGGTATGTACCTATTTATGGTCACCCATACATGGATCAACCTCGGCAAGAACGGCTTTACCTTAAAAATCGACCCGTGCGGCTGTTATCATTTAGCCACGAGCTAAAATATAGTTATTTAAAATAAAATATTAACATTAAAAACAGTTTAAGAAAAAACTTTTCACTTCAGTAGCTCAAACATGTAGGTTTTGATTTTGCTCACTGAGTGAGACCAAGTAACTTTTTAATTATTTTTTTAGAAAGCCGCGAATATCTTATTCAGCCTTGGGTTAATCATACAATTCAAAAGATTTACACTCTATCTCTTTCCCGCTATTAGAAAGAGAGAGAGAGACAAAGACCAGCCCTTTCGAAGTTCCTATTTTGAATTCGACCTCAACAAACACGTTCGGAATTTCGTACTAACTAAAGAAATTTTGCAAAAAGATATTTTGTAATTTATTGAATATTTAACTGATTGTTGTATTTAAACGAAAATAAGTATTTACTGCAAATAAAACTAATATTTAACATGTAAATATTTATTTCTAGTTCAAATAATGTTACGTAATATATTTTGAATAATAAAATATCATGGGTGCTATTTCCGAACACGCCATAATTTAAATAAAAGAGCAGGAATAAAATTTCGTGGCTGGCGTAAAGAGTTGAATAAGTTAAAAAAATATTTAAATAATCGTAAAATATGAGTGAAACTAGCAACGAGAACAGTACCTCTACCTACAATGTTAATTATTTTGATTCACAATAAATAGTTATTTCAATCTATTCCTGTTTATTATTTTATCTCCTTTAATGTTCTCGCTGCTGAAGTGAAAAGTTATGTGTGTTACACGAGAGCAAAGTTTTATACATCTCGTGCCTTTGAATCCCTCGCCACACTCAGGATTCAAAATCAGCACTCGCAGCAAAAAAAGGCTTTGCTCTCTTGTTGCACAAATATTTATTAAACTTTGATCTCCAATATCTCCCAGAAACTAAAAAGTTCCCAGGTATGATCCACAACAAAAACAAACCCGCTTCGTTACAGGTTTTAAACTAATAATTATAACGTTTTCATTGTTGAGATACCTCTCTGATAGAGGGAAGAAGCCGTAATCCTCCACCTGAACCTTGTGGAGATTAGTGAATGCAGTCACTATGGCTTAGAATTTTTAGTTCTGAGATATTATGTCGGTTCCCTCAAAAGGTTTTCTTTTACGTACCGTCTTGAGAGTAATGGCCTTTTTCTTAGCGTGTCGATGGAAATCTAGATTGTGTCGGCCCAGAACTGAGCCACTAGTTTGGCGCCCTCTGTAGCGTCCATCAGCTTCTGTAATGAACAAACAACAGGACACGCAGGACATGCAGGACACGATATTAAGTGCCCACCACACCACATTTACGCTCCAGAGCAATGGCGATGAAATAATACGACACCGTAAGGACTGTTAAATAAAACTTTTACCTTGCACTTGCATCACATCTGCCTAGCCCTTTTTGTTGGGGTCGGCTTACAGTGTAATCGGGATCAGCTGAATACCAGTATTTTACAAGGAGCGACTGCCTCTCTGACCTCCGCAACCGAGTTAGTACTGGGTATGGGTAATACGATACCCCTTGGTAAGACTGGTTGTCAGACTTTCAACTAAACCATTACAGGAACTTGGACAGCCGGGACCAACGGATTAACGTGCTTTCCGAGGTACGGAGGAAACTCGGTATGTATTAGGTGATCACCCATCCCCGGACCAACCTAGACAAGCCTTTTATCTTGCACTTAACTATACCTTTTACTTAACTGGGGCTTACAGACTTTCTATCAAAATATTTCCATTAGCTTCCATTGGCTGATAAGTAATTGTAACGATAGAGTAATCCATTATTGTTCTTTCAGTTACATAATTAGCTATTATGTGGATAGGCACCTATTTTTAAATCCATTCTCTATTAGATCATAGAAGGTACGGTAAATTATGTACTTAAGTAGGTAGATCTATTAATATCTTATCTAACTTACTATTATAAATTCGAAAGTGTTTGATGGATGAACGTTACTCTCTCACACAAATACTACTGAAATTATTTGGATGAAATTCTGCACACAGATAGCTTCTCTGCCCTTGTCCCATGTTACTTAGGGTCGGCACAACGTTTTTTGAAGTGAAAAGTTCTGTAGCGGCGTTGTGCACCTTTGTGATGGGTAAAAAATGATAAACTCGGAATGAACATTCGTAAGACGGATTGACATTAGGTAACGAAGGAATTGAACTTTATTTCATCTGTCATTGAGTTTGGGTTTCCAAAATTGGAAAATTCGTAAGACGGATTGACATTAGGTTACGAAGGAATTTGAACTTTATGACATCTGTCATTGAGTTTGGGTTTCCTAAACTGGATAATTAGCTTATGCACAAACAAAACCTTCGGTTTCTCCTAAGAGGTAAAATTCGTAAGACGGATTCTAATAGTTCTGAAGTGTTAATTTTTAATGTAATATAAATTGTCATGTTTGTGTACGATAGCTCAATAAATGAATATTGTATTTTACCACATAAATGATAGTACTTTTATACTGATAATTAAAGCAATTCGTGCAAAATTATTCCCTAACTATTCCAAAACATCAAAAATGCACAACGTTAATATTCAAGTTTTCACTTCTGCCGGCACTCCCGGAGTGCAACCCGTTTTTTTCCTTCCATTCTCCTCTGTCATCCGTCAAGCTATCGTTTACTCCCTTCGATCAATGATCGAAGTTTACTCCTTTTTCTTTTATATCATTCCTCACACAATCCATCCATCGTTTCCTTGGTCTTCCTCTCCCTCTCCATCCATTATAACCTGGATTTGCGGATATTAAAGGATATTTTTTATCCCGGTAGTAACTACAATCCATTGGGACAGTTACCCTATACGCGGGCGAAGTCACGTGCATAAGCAAGTAGGTAATAAATAATAGGGTACACACAGCTCCACTAAGTAGTTACCCACCCCGTATACTCGGCCGGAGTGTTGAGGGGTAAGCACATACTGATGCTGTCTGTCTTACTGGTTGGTACTTTATTGACCGTTCGAATAGTTAACACTGAGCACAATAAAACAACAGATTTTAAATTATGGTTGTTATATTGAAAGTTGACTTCACAAGATGGATGAGAGCAAAACAGCGGGAATTTATTGTATTTTTATTACGATGTGCTTATTGCAAGTCGGTAATGTATGGAAGGAAAGTCGTTGACGTAATTAGAACTGACTGGAAGCATTTACTTATTTCTTTTTTTGAATATTTTGGTTGGGCAAGATTGAATACCTTTTCACACTTTATTATTTAGAATTTAATTTATAAAATACTTGTACCACATTATCATCTGCCTAGCGTTTCAAATTTTTTTTTCCGGTTTTTTCCCAAATATGTTGAGGTCGGCTTCAAGTCTAACCGCTGGCTGCAGCTGAATACCAGTATTGTACATGGAGTGACTGCCTATCTGACCTCCACAACCAGTTACAGGGTACCGTAATGCGACAGCCCTTGGTAAGTCCACTTGCACCACGAAAAAACTATTTATATCTTCAAGTGATTGACAGAAACAAAACAATGAATTACATTAGCTTAAAGTGCTTAATCTAACTCAATTAGTGCGTAACCAGTGTTAAATTTAAATGTGGTCTCATAGACTTTAAATAAGTTTTTTTTTTATTGCACAAAACGGACGATAACTTTGTCCTTCATGGTGTCTGAATTTAACTAAGTACCTATTTTTAGACAAGCATTCACTTTAGGATGTTGATAAAACTATTCTTCTAATCAAGCTACGGAGGCTGTACAATTGTACATCTTAAAATTTTAAGAGCGTTTACGCCTTACGGCATTTCAAACAAACTTTCAAATCCTTATTTTCCGAAATGCATAAGCAGAATATATAGAACTAAAAAAATACTAGAAAACATTTTCGAAAAATAGTATTAGGTACAGCTAAACTAGACCGATTATATATCATCCATACTGTTACTGTTACTGTTAACCTATGTCATCCCACTGCTGGGCAAACACCTCTCCCCATGACTTCCAAATCCTTCGATCCAGGGCCAATGTGAACCACTGGTCGTTGCTTCTGTCCAGCACGTCCCGCCATCTCGTACGAGGTCTATCGCGTCGCCTTCTGTCTGTGTCAGGGCTCCACATCGTGGTTATTTTGGCCCACAGCTCGTCGGGCATACGGCAGACATGGCCAGCCCAGCCCACTTCAGCTTAGCGGCTTATGTATCTTGCTTATGCGTATAAAGTTTAAAATCGGTTCAGTCATTTCAGAAAATAAGGACTTAAAAGTCTGTATGAAATTTCGTGAGGCGTAAACGGTCTTAAGGTTGGTTTTCAGTTTGGTTCCGCACCACATGAGGTTGGTGCATCTCCTTTGTAGATTAGCACAATATCACGCCAATATTCCCCGCGGTGTTAGCCAGAAGTATACATAGGTACGTACACCCCTTTCCCTTTGAAGGTCCATGTGGGGCGAGCCAATTGTCACCTACTAGACACAAATTCAGACTCCAGCCTGCTAATGAGAAATTGATGATGAAAACACCCAAGACCACTTAAAAACTTTCGCTTCCCATTCCAAATGATCCATTTTTACTATTCTGCAATCTATAGCTGCGACCAGCATATAACGACGACTCGGGAAGTGGGTTGTGCGCATACGAACGCATTATTGTTCGACCGATATGCTGGGTGCTTAGCACCGAAAGTGTTAACCAGGAAAACGCATCCAAGAGAGAGCGATTTTTTGTTTCGATTTTATTGTTATATTTCGAGGAGCTCGTGGCTAAATAATAACAGCCGCACGGGTCGATCTTAAAGGTTAAGCCGTGCTTGCCGAGGTTAGTCCGTGAATAGGTGACCATAATTACACACCGAGTTTCGTCCGTGCCTCGGAAAGCACGTTAAGCCGTTGGTCCCGGCTGCCATTCTAGATCTTAGACAGTCGTTACGAGTAGTCAGAAGCCAAAAGTCTGATATCCAGTCTTACCAAAGGGTATCGTATTACCCAGTTACTGAGTTGTGGAGGTCAGATAGGCAGTCGCTACATGTAAAATACTGGTACTCAGCTGCATCCGGTTAGACTGGAGGCCGACCCCAAGACAGTTTGGGAAAAGGCTAGGCAGATGATGATTTCGTTTTTGTTTTTCGATTTCCTAATTGTTTTAACACAGTTGGCGCAATGCCCGAGCTCCTGAACTGCGTGAGTAATGCGCTTACGGGTCACGTATTCGAATACCGCTCGGCACAAATACTTGCGTGACCATCAGATAGTTCTGTTGGTAAACAGCTACGCGGCTTCCGAAAGCAGAGAAGAGTAAACGTGGTACTGGATATGGTAAGTTCTACAAAGCCACATCTTTTAGCTTTCATCTTTTATTATTATTATTAATTTCGAAGGTCAGGTGTCTCGTTAATCAGCACGAATCCCTGTTTTTCAGATGCTAGTTTATTGAAATGAATAGGTACACAGACAAGCTACAACCTCCTCCTTGCGTCGTATTTCTCAATGCTGCGGGTCGTGACCTTCCTTCAGTATCACCTTCCCTCGGATGGTCTTCCTCCAACTGTTTCTGTCCCTGGCAGTGTGAAGGGCACTGTGGACTGTGGAGTCAAGGGCGGTGCGGATCTGCTCAGACCAACGTATTGGGCTGCGGCCACGGGGCCTTTTCCCGTCAACCTTGCCGGTCTAACTTTTCAAAGTTGCGATCGTCTTTCCTCGCAATGTGACCGAAGTATTCCAAGACTCTGCGCAGGCACTCGGATGACAGCCGTGTAGAGATTTTGAGCTCTCGCAGTATGGAGACGTTTGTCCGGTATTCTGTCCAGGGGATACGCAGCATCTTTCTCCAGCACGACATCTCAAAAGCGTCAACGCGTTTTCAAGCTACAACACTCTGTCAAATTTCTTGAATACATTTTCAACTGTATCGTTTATACAGAATTAGGTCCACTTGGTGTGCTGGCCTCCTGTGTTAATAAGAATATAGGATCCGATCTCAAACGAAATAGCTATAATTATTCAATATTATAGTAACTAAGCAGCCCTACAGTAATACCCGCACGAGTAGAGTATACCACCCGGAACGACTTCCGTTCACACGACCACGGTGAAGGGAATACATCTGTTCAGCCACTGCGCAAGCGCACCTGCCCTTACTTTTTACGTAAACAAGCAAAAACATGCTCCAAGAACTATGCACTATTCTCACGCAAATAAAGGTCAAACACTTGGTTAAAATTAAAGGTTTTGTGTTATTATTTTTAATTACATACGTATACGTATGATTTTTTGGGTTTTTTATTGCGTTAATTTGAAGATCACAATGGTTATTATTGTCCATGAGCTTTGTTCTGTTTGATTATCTCGTTGCCAATGTCATTTGAATTAGTGCGTTGCCACATGATTTTAATTTTATGAGGGCTTTATGAGACCAGGTAAGGAATCATAAGGTGGTGGTGAATATCAAAGGGAAACCTACTATGTCATAGAACCAAAAATTATAAGACATGAGACATCTGCCAACCTGCACTGAACCCGCGTGGTGCAATAATTAGATTTAGAAATTACAAGATATTTAGATATCTTGTAAGTAGGTACATATTATGCTATAGGACATAGGCTATAGGCTAAAAGAGGATATAGGCTGATACAGGTGGAGCTTGTGGATAAATAATAACAGCCGCACGGGTCAAAACGAAACGACGTTAAGCCGTTGGTCCCGGCTGTCATTTATAGATCTTTGACAGTCGTTACGAGTAGTCAGAAGCCAAAAGTCTGACATCAGAGTGGATGTCAGACTTTTGGCTTTACCAAGGGGTAACGTATTACCCAGTTACTGGGTTGTGGAGGTTAAATAGGCAGTCGCTTCATATAAAATACTGGTACTCAGCTGCATCCGGTTAGACTGCCTGAAGCCGACCCCAAGATAGTTTGATAAAGGCTAGGCAGATGATGATAGGTATTATGCTATCTTAGCCGTAGGTATCGGCTGTAAATTTAACAGACAACTTTCTTTGCCTTAAGGTTTATTTTTATTGAAAACCATAGGCATTTTTCACTTGAAGGTGTAAAAATAAACTAATTTGTAAGAATATTTATTCCAGTCCAATCCCTCACAGAGAGAACTTAATTTATGGAATCGTACATTCATAATTTCATACGTCGCGCGTCGTCACCAGTCGTTCATAGTTCCAGTGGTTTTTGTACAAAGCTACTGATTTAAAGGAGTGTCCATGGAGTATCTTGCCCATTCTTCTCCATAGAGATCTACGCTTTGGAATGGGCAATTAGTAAGTACTTTCACAGTTATTACTGAGACTATAGCTTCATTTTTATTGTTGTTTGACTATTCAAAAGTGCCTGTAACTAGCCTATTTGAAATAAATTATTTTGATTTGATTTGTGAATATACCCAATGTACTTACTGTATTCTATCATCTCCATCCCAAACCTTCTTCTGTTATAGGCACAGCAGAACGAATTTATTCTTCGCCACCTTACCAAGCGGCAGCCACTCATTTAAAAACTATTTAAACAAAATTATCTACAGCTAATGTCAAAACAAAACGTTATGATGAAGCCAATAGATTTAAAAAAGCAAGCTTCAAACTTTTAGCGGTTAATCAAAAGTGTCTCGATTGGAGGTTGGCTAAAAATAATGCGTGTGTGTTTATTATCAAACTATTTGCGTCAGACACGCTGGCTGCCTGGCTCCCAATGCTAAGTCGTTATGCGATATGTATTTATTTACTAATAATTTCATGAAAAACACCGGGTTTATGAATTCCGCTTAGATTTGTTTCGACTTTTAATGACACTGGCTTACAATTAAGAAGGGCGCGGCTAAATAATAGCAGCCACTCGGGTCGATGTGGATGGGTGACCAGTAGCATAGAACTTACCTCCTTGAATTTGAAGAGGATGCAAAACAACAGCTTGTATTGCGATGTCAATGATGCAATTACTCTGTATTAATATCTATTTATAAAACATAATGAACATTGTTTTACAACAATTTTCGTAAGCGGAAACTATCGTAGTAAGTTCTTCCGTCATAAAATGAAAGTGCCCGCTTCTTGGCACAGTTCGTTCCATATCGTAGACGCGTATGAATAATACAGTGTCACAATACAAACACTACATAATTGTTTTCATTTGTGTGAGACTACAGAGTGACTTTTTTAAGAGCTAGCAAAATTGAATTTAGCAGAAATAGTGAAAAATACTCGAAGGAGTCTCGAGCCCGATTTTTATGAAAACTTAAACTGCATCATTAGTTTATTTTCTAATAAATATTCACCCATATCAAGGTATTTTAAACAACGACGCTAGCGCCACCGTCGCGACGGTGACGCTAGCGCGTCTTTATCCTTAGTTCGATTTCCAGATATTTTGTTTTTTTTTCTGACATCTGGATATTTTCAATAGTAGCGCGAATTCGGAATTGGTGGCGGGTCACTGGCAGTATGCTGGAATTGGACATTTCAACTTTTTTATGAAAGTAAATGAGTGTAGTGAAGTTTAATAATAATAATGTGTGTTGCTAGTTGCATCATCCTCCTGCCTTTTGCCATAGAGCTAGAAAAGTAAAAAAAAAGTGTTGAAATAACGTTAACCATATAGTTCGGTACGGGCCCCCAAAGGGGCTCGACGAATAAACCTCCGCTGGGTTGGTATCGGCCCCGAAAGGGGCTAGCAATTAAATCATTCGTCATCCTCATAATTTATGCAAATATTTAATTTTCTGATTATCAAATACTATGAGTGTGCGTTAATTAAGAAAGTTGGATAAAAATTTCATATATCAACGCCAATAAAACTTCTTTATATAGCGCGCAAGTATCTTAATTTACCCTTATAAAATTGAAGTGCATAAATACGGTCATCGCCATTTTGACGGCTGAGCTGATCGAGGCTAAAAATCATAAAAATTGTGGTTTTCGAACATTCGAGCTCCACTATATGGACAATAATCAACTCGTCATTTAATTATGCGGCTAATTCATCCATAGTTCTATTTAAATAAGCAGTGGTAATGATGAATTTTGAAATCTAAAGTCGAAGTTTCGCGCCAATCGTGCGTGTTTACATTTTTTTTTTTCACATATAACACACACACGCGTATAGATTCAGTAACAAACATGACAAATATCATTCCAAATATTATAAGCCGCATGAAAATGCCCAGATCTTAGCGTTATTTACTAATACGGGACCAATAACACATAATATTCATTACCACCGCTCAATTTGTATTTTGAAAAAGACGACCATTTTTTTTTTAAATTATTGTGATGTGTGAAAGCGATTATTCCAATCGATTATTTATTTGTAATCTTCGATCAACTCGAGTAATTAAATTGAGAAATTTAGGAAACGATTGATGAAAATTAAAATAAATTTATTTTAACCGTAAAATAAAGTAAATATTTATTATAATGTTTTTTAGGCTTTTATAATGGTAATCTTAATTGTTTTTCGTACATTCCGACCCAACAATAAACAGCACGGACTGATATTATGACTAAATTCGCGCCAATTTTTTTTTCCATCTCAAAATTTGAATTTGGAATTCGTTCGCTGTTCCAATTTATATTGTAGGCATTAAAATTTACTATTATAGATAATTTATTGTGAATTTTGTTTTGAATTATCTGAAGATTGGTAGAATGCACAGGATCTCGGTAGGAATAGAAAAAAAACCGGCCAAGTGCGAGTCTTACTCACACACGGGGTTCCATAGCCCCAAACAATATTTTGAACTGTCATTCATTACTTTGTAGTATTAGTTGTAAACTTCCACTCAACCGCAAAACTAAATTGGTTTTTCATAGTATGTTAATGAAAAACAAAGTTACTGCTGCAGTTTGATGAAAAAGTCCCATATCTCAAAAACTAAACATCATATCTTATTGAAACCAATTTTCGTTGATAGTTTTTTTTACGTCCTACAAACCTAAATATTTTCAGAATTTTCCTCTTCGTACTTTAGAAATTAGAGAGGGGGGACACACATTTTACCACTTTGGAAGAGGCTCTAGCGCAAACTATTCAGTTTAGAAAAAAAAAATATTAGAAACCTCAATATCATTTTTAAAGACCTATCCATAGATAGCCCACAGGTATGGGCTTGATGAAAAAAAAAATTTGGATTTCAGTTCTATATATGGGGAACCCCAAAATTAATAGTTTTTTTTCTATTTGTGTGTGAAAATCTTAATGCGGTTCACAGAATACATCTACTTACCAAGTTTCAACAGTATAGTTCTTATAGTTTCGGAAAAAAAGTGGCTGTGACATACGGACGGACGGACAGACAGACAGACAGACAGACATGGCGAATCTATAAGGGTTCCGTTTTTTGCCATTCGGCTACGGAACCCTAAAAAGAATTATGTAGTTTGATTATGGTTAGGAGGTTGGGTTGGTTAATGGGTATTTAATCTTTACTTTATTTATCAGCCTGTTCTGTCCCACTGCGGGTAAAGGCCTGCCCATGTCATGCCAATTTAGTTTATCTTTTGCCTTCACCGTCCAATACTTTTAATCGACAATATTTTTTTACACCTACTTAGATAGGCTAGGTTTAGGGATAGCTACCCCAAAAATGAAAAAGAAACCATTTTAAACAAAAGTATCTCGTACTCGTATATTTTGTAGACTCTTGATGGTTCTGGTTCATATCTATTGCTGTTCATGGCTTCATTCAAGAGACTCGGCCCTCGGCCTTTGATGGATAACCTAGAATGGCAGATTTAAAAAAAACGTGTGCGTCGCGGGACGCTTGACAGAAGTGTTAGCCTGCTGCCGTATGCGTGAGAGAAAGGGAAGCCACACAGAGTAGTGCCGTAACGCGTTAAGTTACGAAGCGGTTTACCCTCCCTTAAGAAGTTATCACTTCAAAAACCTTTTTAGACTGGACAGTGAACCACTTTGAAACAATAAACTAATGTTCCTTGAAACGGTTTATGAATTGCCGATTGTCAACCATCAACTTTTGGGGTCGGCTTCCAGTCTACCCAGATACAGCTGCATAACCGTATTTTAAATGGAGCGACCTGCGATATGATGCCTATCTGACCTCCTCAAACCAGTTAGTATCGGGTAGTACGATACCCCTTGGTAAGACTGGCTGTCATACTTTCGGGCCACTGACTAGTTGTAACATAACAATAACCCCATCGTACGATACACAATCTTGGAATAATAAATATAATTTATCTTGTTAGATCATAATAATTATTTACTATGCCTTCCAAGATCCTGGGCATTCTTTATCCAACCTTCAGATATCACACAATAAAATTCTTAAAATGTTATCTAGTAAAATTAAAATACTTATTTTAAATAATGAGAATTGCGAGCGCATTCTTTATTTAAATTTTGAAATCGAAAAAAATCGGCGGGAATTAAGCCTAATCATTAAAATGTTGACTTGTTTTTATTTGGGATTACTGTCTTTTGTCGTTCTTATTACTTAGTAATAAATCTCCTTCCCATGAAGTCAACTTTCATTAATTAATTATAAGATGCTTTTGATCTAATAATTACTTAATGAAATTATTAAAAAAGATGGTTATTATGACCAATTTCAAAATTAAATAATTATTCAAAATTATACTTATGAGGTTTTATTCAGTCTCAACTTTTATTTTTTCAAACTCGATTTAATTGCGATTATCGATTAGGCTGAATGCAACTAATTAATCGTAAATAAGAAACCCGGGTTTTCGGTCAGCACTAAGAAGTGTTATGTTACAACATAGTTTTCGGTAATATTTGTCTAGACTTTGATTGGTTTTTTTTAAGAAATTGTGTGTGAAAAATGGCAAAAATAAGAATGCAGATAGAATGTTACTGTTTTTATTTTGCCCTTCCGAATTGTTTTAGCAAACGATAAGCATGCCTATATACATTATTTCCAGCGCATATAAGGTACCTACTTTTTGGAAGGGTGTAGTAATATGTATTTTACGCATATTTGGCAATAGACTGACTCCGTTTTACCGACCTCAACACGATACTGAAGATATTAACCTCAAATTTATCGTATGTAACAGATCCCGTGACATATTTTTCACAATAAAATCGAACGCTGAAAGTTGATGAAAATTTCGTGAAATTCATGACAATTCGCATCACCCCGCCGATTCAGCTGATGTGTCATGTGTCAAAATCTTGTCGGGCATAGTGGTTAAAAGTATTCAGGAGTAGTGACATCTAGCTATGATACACATTACTAGTAGTTTTGCTACTCGCCGCTAGATTTCGCGACAAATACTACTCACCAATAGATGACGCTGTTTTGTATTATTTGATTGGAACTGACCCCAACTCAATAAGTGTGAAGTGTATTTTATTTTCACCGGCAAATTTTAGCACTGATGCTTTGTGGGTAATAGTACATTACTGCCGCGGTCTATAATGACTACTTTGCTGGTCGCGCTGATTATGGCCGGCAGCGCAGCGTAGCGCAGCTCCAGGCCGACACAACGCGGTCAGCGGACAGCAAGGGCTGCAATGATGGCCAAGCTGAAAGACCTAGAGCGTAGCTAGGCTAGCTCGAGGCAATCATAGCGTGACCAGCGAAGCAGTCATTATGGGCCAAGATTTGTATAGTGCTTTACTCAAAAATGCAAGTACCTAATCTAAATAAAACCAGCAAGTAATTTAAATAAAAAATATATTAATTAAAATTTTCGCTGAACCGCGCTTTTGTTACATCTTGTTTTTTTTTTTGCAATGGTAGTTAGAACTATACATCCTAATATGGAATGAAATCTTTTTGTACCTATCTCTATAGATACAAACAGCTGTGTTGCAAATAAAATCTTTTTGGATTTGATTTTATAAAACGTTGAAACGTCAAAATAGCGGCCGGCAAAACATTGCCGGCCTGTTAGAGCGGCCAGCAAAACTTTCCCGGCCCCTCCTTGAAACAGAACGGCAAGGTCGACTTTGCTCAAACAAGGTTGTCAAAATAATGACCACATTACATGTATTTTTGAGTAAATATATTTTGTGTAGCTAGATGGAATTATTATAGTAAATGTTATTTATTATGGACGAGTTACATTACTCAGTTAACCTTGTTGGAAGTCGCGTAAGAAGTCTCACTTCAAAAATTACCATACTTACTTTTGAAGATAGTACCTATTTAAAAATAAATAAAACATAAACAATCTTTGTAAAATGTTTATTTTCATAAATGACAGACTAAAACAACATTTCTCAGCGATTACAATTCACTCTAAACTTTGCATCACTAACTAATGATATCGGCGTTATTTATAAAGCTGTTTTTGTTATGTCACTACAACACTATTCCAAAATAATCATCTACAACGTTGCTAAGCAGCTGTTTATACGTACAGAATAGTTATGGCGAAGAAAAGTCGATGACAAACTTTATTTTTCTAATATTTTTCCTCCATTTTTTATAGGTTTGCCTTCAACTCGAACTAAATTATCACAAATAGTTTGACTAAATATAATTGTAGCTATAGATATATTGGTGAAGTTCTAAATGCAAAGCAAAGTATTGAGTCCACAAATAAAGTATTTTTTTCATAATAACGCAATCAAATATATATTAATTAAATAGGTATCATATTAATTTTATAATTTATATTATATTTTTTCGAATTCTAATAAATACTTTTTTTTATAATAATTAAAATAGAGATCAAAATAAGTTCTGTACAATAAGACGTGAACGAGGCATCTCTAGATTACATATTGAATGTATATATCCACAAATCATAATCAAAGTAGTATTTATACAACATGGCATAGATGACGGTAACATTCAGGCTATAACACATTTAGCTAAATCGCAAACGAGTCTCGACCTACATTTTATGGGAATAGGAGTTTTTGATAACATTACTTTTGTAAGCCCCTGCCATTCCATAAACAGCAACAAATCTCTCCGTTTCGTCATTAACTAAACAGTTCTATATCATAAGATCACGCCTGTTTCGCCCTAAGGGGCTGGGTACAAAGAGGTATACATAATATACCTAGGACACCATTTCGCCAGTTATGCTTAAGCCCCATATTATATGGGTGGGCACTATTTCCATCAACGACACAAAAGGCGATATCCGCCGCGCCGCACCCGCCGCTAGGAATCCCTAATGGAAAAACTCAATAATATATTCCCGGACCTGGGAAACGAACCTAGGACCACAAGATCAACAATTGCGCAGTTCTACACATTCCAAAAAAATGTAAATGTCAGGAAATACTTCTACAATGAATCATAAGTCTATATCGCAAGCTCCAACACATCGGAACAACATACCAAAAAGAAAATACAACACATTAACAAATATACAAATAACAGACACCAAATATTATTGTCAATAAAATGATATATGCTGCTATATAATATCTTCGACAAGCCTTAACAGCTAGCATTAAAATTATGAGTTAACAATACATTTCCATAAGATTACTACAGGTACAAATTATGAAATAACATATTAGGGAAATCATTTAATAAAAATGTTTTAGTTGATAACCAGAGGTCGGAATTAAGTAGAGTTATTTGTGTACTTACTCATACGGCGAAAGAATACAGTGGATATGCATAAAATCCCGAGATTAATTCAAAATATATACATTTTTGCGAGTGCTGTGCATTTCTTTAAGTGACGAATTCACTGTACCTAAAACTGTTTGTGATTTATATTTATGTATGTTTTAGTGAGTAAGTCGTTGAAGTGTCATAAAAAATAAATAAAAGAGCAGAAAAACCTCGTGATTTATGAAATAAAAAAGTAATTTACTTTTACACAATTTAAACCATCCGACATCGGATGGCCGATGTTGCAAAATTCCGCACACGCAAGGGAAGATCCATATTAATATCAACATTTCGATGCAAGTACAAAAATAACTCAAACATAATATTATATCTCATTATTTAAGTAGGCATTTGAAAAAAAGCTATACAGTACATTAACAATCATTAACCCCCGACGAAAAAAAGGGGTGTTATAAGTTTGACGTGTGTATCTGGGTCTGTCTGTGGTATCGTAGCGATCGAACGTCGATCGATGCCGCCGATCATTGGTAGAATGGATTAGTCGACGATCGAACGTTTGGTGTATCTAGTAGAAACTATCGATAGACGTCAACTAATCAATTCTACCAATGATCGGCGGCATCAATGATCGGCGGCATCAATCGACGAACTTACTACAACAATCGAACAAAACATTCATTATATAGTTTAATTCATAAGACTTGTAATATTTAGCATTTTTGTGACTATACAACGTGTAACGTTAAATGCGCAAAACCTCAGACACCCCAATAGTACATTACTGTCGCGGTCTATAATGACTACTTTGCTGGTCGCACTGATTATGGCCGACAGGGCAGCGTAGCGCAGCTCCAGGCCGACACAGCGCGCAGCACTTGATGGACGAGCTGAGATAATGGCCGAGACCGTAGGTCGAGGCCTTTACAGCGAGGACAGCAAGGGCTGCAATGATGGCCAAGCTGAAAGGCCTAGAGCGTAGCTAGGCTAGCTCGAGGCAATCATAGCGTGACCAGCGAAGCAGTCATTGTGGGCAGAGGTTTGTATAGTGCTTTACTCAAAAATGCAAGTACCTAATCTAAATAAAACCAGCAAGTAATTTAAATAAAAACCCGAAACCGCGCTTTTGTTACTTCTTTGTTTTTTTTTGAGCAATGGTAGTTGGAACTATACAGCCTAATATGGAATAAAATCTTTTTGTACCTATCTCTATAGATACAAACAGCTATGTTCTAAATAAAATCTTTTTGGATTTGAATTTTTTAAAACGTTGATACGTCAAAATAGCGGCCGGCAAAACATTGCCGGCCTGTTAGAGCGGCCAGCAAAACTTTGCCGGCCGCTCCTTGAAGCAGACCGGCAAGGTCGACTTTGCTCAAACAAGGTTGTCAAAATAATGACTACATTACATGCATTTTTGAGTAAATGATTTTTAATTCAATTGACCTAATTCAGAGAGAAAAAAAACGTAAAGGTTTTATGTGCTGTTTTAGTTATACAGGCAATTCTGATCGTTGCTTTCTTTCTTTCTTTTTTTTCTCGCGTATGAGAAAATTTAAATTGGACGACATACATTTTTGTTTGTTTACCTATTTTGGCGGGTTTGCGCACGTTATGGCTTGACCTATGAACAAATAGACAACATTTTTAATGAAGATTTTTTGAAAAATGTGACCTATTTTATAAAGTGGTTCAATTGATTCTGCTCGTTATTCTGATCAAATTATTTTCAGGTTTTTCGCATTTAACGTTACACATTATATAAACAAACAGGTAACATTATTTACAGGTAATTTTAAATAATTACTTACAAATGTGAAAGGAATGTCTAGATATTTAAATATGGGTGCCACTTTTACTTCTGCTTTGTGAATTTCTAAAATTGTAAGCTAATTTGTGTATAGGGAATCCGATATTGTTTCTTTAATGTAAATTGAGCTTTAATGATTTGAGTATCTTGAATATCATCAATTAATATCAGATATCGTGTCAGTAATCCATACTAATATTATAAATGCGAAAGTCACTCTGTTTGTTTGTTACCTTTTCACGACTAAACGGCTGATCGGATCTTAATGAAATTTGGCAAAAAGATAGGTTTCAACCTGGGGAAGGACATAGGCTATATATCATCACGCTACGACCAAAAGGAGCGGAGCAGCAATAAAAAAGGTTGCGAAAACAGGGAAAATCTGACGCAGACGAAGTTGCGCGGGACAGCTAGTTCTGTATACGTTAAAAATACACGTAATTGAATTACAACAATGTAAAGGACTTCGTGACACAAACGTTTTCGCCGGTTATAATTATATTGTTAGCTGTTCCATACAGAAGGGCAATACCGACACGGTTAATATGTATGAAACAGCAGATTTTTTTAGAGCAAAACTTCTTTAGCCGCATTAAGCGATTTTGGATAGGAGAAAACCTATGGATTCGCGTCACCGATGACCTCGACATGCTCGTGACTTATTACGCCAGACTAGGGACGTTAAATTCCATTTTTTTGAGTTTTCAATGCTGTCGGCACTCCTTATGACTGCTTCTTGTTTTTAATAACCGACAACATTTTTTTGGAGAATTTTGGATCATATACGCGTTGTGTTAAGGTGTCCCTTACATCATGAATCAATTGAACAAACATACTCAGTGAGAGAAAATTAATACTTTCTTTTCAACATTTAGAACTATTTTTAGTGGCAGTTAATATGTTATAATATCTTGGACACGTTGCACTATGTAAAAAGGACAAAACCCTATTAAATTTTGATTCATCGCAAACCTAATTTAAATATACATGGTTATTAAACTAGTCAGTAAAACTTGTAACGGGATATTTACCGTGTTTATTATTTGTTTTGAGTTTCCGATATTTCGGCGCTGTTTCAAACGCCTTTATCACGGATAAGTTATTGCGGGTACGTTTATGAGCAGACAAATCGGACTACCCTCTTTTTTGTTCGTTTTTTGCGCTCCGTACCACTGTCACTCACAAAAATAAATATGGTAAATATCCCGTTACAAGTGTTATTGATAATATACGTTGTATTTGTATGACGTGTTCAAGTATTTGTTGCAACTAGAATTTAAATAATAGTTTTTCGGTCGCCTCTAGAAACATACAATTTCCTATAAGCGAAAAAACTTAAGTATTTTATTCATATTTATATGGATTTATAAAATACATCATTATATACTCTTTCACTTATAGATAATCGAATTACATCGTAAACAATTACTACACCTTTATTTTCAATATAATTTATAAAACGTTCGTAACCTATGACAATTATTAAAAGCTATAATTTTTAACGAAAATAATAATATCGATTAACGGTAAATTAAATTTATATATTCATAAGAAATAATAATGACAACCAAAATAAAAAAACAAATAATTTGCGTATTAATATCGATCACTTCCTTAAGTCCCTCAAATGCTTTTCGTGTATTCGCTCCAATGTTCTCTACATAACCATTTTGTTTTTGAAATCACAGATACATTTCATACTATCTTGGTAAGTAATGCGATTGTTGCATTGCGCGTCATATATCCTGACCGCGTACTGTAGCATTATACATGACTGGACCAAATTAAGCATGGCACAAGCCACTCAAACATGACGCGCGGTGGCTCGTTCGTTCGCCGTGTGTGCAAGCGAGACGGAGCATGCACCAAGGTAAACTATTATTTAGAACCGTATTGTACATGTGTTATGGTTTATGTTTAATTGATACCTCGGACAGCCTAGTACGTGATGTTTAAAATCATGGCTCTCGTACATTACATTACAATAACACATTATAACATAACGCGATATCTCATCTCATGTTATGATGTGATGCTATCATGCGAGCATTTCATTACAATAGCTTTAAATTAATGCCAATAGCATTAAAAAAGTTTGAGGATTGCCACATTACAATATCACATTATAACATAATGCGATATCTCATCTCATGTAATGATGCGAGCATTTCATTATAATAGCCATCGTGTGGCGCTTCTTATCGCGTCATATTTGGAGTCATGGTGTAATGTAACCACATGGTGTAATTCCTCGGTACGAAAAGTAATGTCATATTAATTACATCACTTTACAACGCACTGTTTTGCGCATGTCTATTGTACAACAGACCTAAAGGCTTAACTGAGACGGTGACTGCCGTAACTGCGCGGTGCGGGAGGGGTGTGATGCCCATGGCGAATGACATAAAGGGAAGCCCCGGGTCGCCCGCGAAATTCAAATTTTCTTTTTTTTTTTAATTTGCCGATCAATGTCCGGCTGTATGTCGAGTATTTCATGAAAAACTAATTCAATGGGATTAAATTAACTTAGAGGGTTATACTGATGATTTTAAGTAAATAAATTCATATTAATTACGTTCGTGAATTATATATCAATCAACATACAACAGATTGTGTTACAGGACACTGATCTGGTGGCCTACCATGACATCTTAAAACATTATTGTTATACTCCTTTTCCAGTGTGGGAAAGAGATGGCGCTAGACATCCTGTATAGCTCCATCTCTTTCCCACACTGGAATAAGAGTAAAACAATACTGCTTTAAGATGTCATGGTAGCCACCTGCAAATACCAAAAAAAAAGTAATAAAAAAATCGCGGGCTACCTTAGAGCTTAGCTTTAGCGCACACAGCCCAGTAGTGTTTCTAGCTTAAGGGGGCTTTAGCTAGAAAAACACCTCTGTCCCGTGTCGCGTCAGAAGCATATCGGTTTCATACATTTAATTTGATTAGAATCATATTAATACAGTGTGTAGTTTCATCAGGCAACGTCCGAGTTTAACAGCACGCGTAGCATGACCGCCGTAGAAACGGGCTATGTCGACGGAAGAATCGATAAAATATGTCTATGTCGATTTTTCCGTAGACATAACTCGTTTCTAGAGTGGTCGTGCTTGTAGTTGTAATAAGTCGTATCGACGTTTGAAATGCAGGTGCGACTCAAACCGTCTATGATATCTCGAAGTTCGCCATGAAAAAAATGTAGAACTGTCTTTTGGCAGTAGGAAGGTATAACAAAACATCGTCTGTTCAAGATATTTTGTAGGGATTGCGATAGTAACAATAATTATCAGCAAGATAATAGCAGCATAATAATTTGATATATTGCTTTGTTCTGATATGTAATAAATTATTTTGAGATGAAATGGAAATTAATAGCTAGATATGTGCGGAATACTGAAAATTCTCAATAAATATCATGTCTTTAATATTACTTAACCTAAACCGGAAGGCACTCACTGTAGCGTGAATTTTGAAAATTGAAATAAAATAAATACATCGAATTTTGGATAATTTTTTTCATCGGCTCTCATTGTCTATTACTGCTAATAAAAAAAATAACTCTGCATATTTATGCAGAGGATTGCATTTGCAAACAAATAATGAAAATTATATCAAAATTGGGTACATAAAAATACATAAATAAATATGTTCTAATTAATATCAAAACGGGTACAAGTACCTTCCCTTCGCATAAGAGATTCATATACTAATAATTTAATCACTGGAATGGTAATGCGAACTCCGTGATGTGTTTACTGGCATCAAAGGTAACCAATACATCTAGAAAACTATCCAATCGTTAAACAATACGTTATGTGCTCGATTATATTACATTATATGACTAGTGTTACGGTTATGTGCTTGTACACGCTGCGCCACAAGTTGAACTTTAAAGTGAGCAACTTGTGCTGCAAACTGTACACTCGCAGCGCCCGCGTAATACAACATACGTTTCCTTTACAAACTCTTTCACACCGAAATAATACGAAACATAATTATAATCATCATTTCGTTCATAATATCGTACTAACCGGAGTGTGTGAGCGGTTGTGTCAACCCATTGAGAGGTTTTTCACGATGGTAACGTCATGGCTTCTCCGGTTGATTTCCTTTGCTTCCTTAGTGAGGTTCGATTCTACGAGCATGGAGTGTCGTTTCGTTGCATTCAGGTCTTTCTTCCTCCGTACTACGTCGGGGCTGTAAGGTTCTGAGTCGCGACGTTGGAGGTTCGCATGGCTTTGGCTCTGGCTACCTGAGAACGAGCCTTGTCTATGTAGCGGCGTCGCTGGCTGGTCTGGAGTTATGTTCGGGAGGTACGTCTGGAACGATGGTTTCTGTGCCGCCTCCATGATGGAACCTTTTTGTTGACTTGATATATTAGTATTTTTCTATTAGACATATTTTCGAAATAGCGTTTTAATTTGTAGCTTAGAAAACTTTATAATTACATGAAGAGAGGAAAGACACAATTTTTACCCTAGCATACCACAGTAAAGGAGAGAAATAACAAAGAACAGAGGTTGGTTAGTACAGTCGCTTCCCAACATGACCTCATCCCTGTACATCTGATTCTTTGTAAGAGGGGTCAGGTAAGGTAGAGCACGGACTATTGGAAAAGATTTTAAAAGACACACAGACAGACAAACATACTATCTCCAATACACACATTTCTATGGTTCCCATTCCTTATGTTAACACATTATTTATGATTAGATGCCCTATTGATGAGATGTCCATGCAACCATAAATGGGTGATTATGAATCCAGTATTTTTCTTTTTCAAACGTTAAGGGAGGATGGAACACATGTGACTAAAAGAGTGATGAATATAAATGTGAATGGATGGAGAGGGAGAGGAAGACCAAAGAAAAGATGGATGGATTAGGTGAAAAATGATATGAAGGAAAATGGAGTAAATGATAGCATGACGAATGACAGAGGAGAATGGAGGAAAGAGTCGTGTTGCGCCGACCCCAAATAAAATGGACAAGTGCAAGAAGATGATGAAACCACCAGATATTACAACACCAGATATTTCAAATCAATGATTCTAAAACTTTAATTATATTTAAAACACTTAAAAACTACGAGGAAGCGGCTATAAAGTAATTAAGCCTTTTTATGTAAGTTAAAAGTGAGATGATTTTTCGCCATTGCGTTGGAGGTCTAAACTGATGCTTCGGTCTGAAGTTTATGAACAAGTTATACCTCTAGCTTATTTATATCTTTTACTACAACATCAAGCGGTACAGAAGCACATATATTATTATTGTAGGTAAGGCAATCACCTCCAAACTGGTAACTTGGTATTTCAGGTTAATGACCTACAACGAAGCAAAAAAAACAATGATTTTACAAATTCCCGGACAAATCGTTACAGAGATGTAAATGAAAAGAAACAAATCGAAAAAAAAATGTTATAAAATGGTAACAGGAAGTGAAAATGTTTCTACAGAAAAACAAATGAAAAACAGTCAGTCTAATGCCGTTTCATTTTGGAATATGTAATGTATGAAATGCTAAGACAAATATATCAAAAACATAATAAAATAAAAATGTACTGACGATTGCATTCATTGGTTTTCTCCTTTTCTAAGGTTGTGTTTTCCAATCACAGAAGGATTCTTAACTTAAACAATAAATAAATGAAAAAAATATAATTATTAAGTCGACTGTCAACATCTCTTTAACGAACTGTCTCAATAAAGCAACTCAAAATTAGTTTTTTTCACGTCATAATAAGTAAGTAGTGTAGAAGCCATAAATAAGTGTATAATTCAAGAAGGGGGGTAAGAAGACGTGGTTTTAACCTTTTGAAAGCCAGAGCATTAACGCACGCGCGAGCCCTCCACGCCAAATCACAAATTCACCGCATATACTTAGAAATCAATAAAAATTTCAAAAGACCTTTGATTTATTTCTTGATAAGGCATTTAATATTAAAGATATTGCTTATTTCGTGTTACACACACGTGTTACATTTTTTGTCACATATTTGTGTCGTTGGCGTACAGGGCACGCTCTTGCTTGTCACGTATATGTGACAATGGCGTTCAAAAGGTTAAATCACTAATTATTACATCTTCAAGTACCTATGTGCTCATAATAAGCTTTTAGTTAGCGTCCTGCCCCCGTATCTACAAACGCTCGGTCTTAGATTTCGATCCAGGAAGCCTGTTTCTATCTTTTCTTGGCATGACGAAAGCGAGCGAGATAAACACAAGACTTTCCGAACCAAAACCTCGCACTGGGCATTTATGAATACGGGGTTCATGCCTTAGTAGAAGCACTGTGTGCATTATAAAGTATTGCGCAGCTACTGCGCAAAAACAGGTAGATGCGCAGAAAAAGTTCTATTTACAGCTCAAAATTTGTGTCATACTCCTCGAGGAAGACTCGGAGTATTAAAGATACAAGTAGTTTATTGTGTATATAATTGGAAATGTAATGTTCCTTACCGAGAGTGCGCACTAGCCAGGGTGTGACGGACTGCTTCTGATTGACGGCCGTCTGAACCTCGTTAAGAGCCACTGTCAGTTGATGGCTCAGCTCCTGGGGGGCACAACATTCGGTTATAATAGTGTTAGAAACTTGCAGCTGAACTGACCTCCGCGCTGCCACAGACTACGTCGTGCAAGTGGCAAGGTTCTGGGCTGACAATAGTACATTACTGCCGCGGTCTATAATGACTACTTTGCTGGTCGCGCTGATTATGGCCGACAGCGCAGCGTAGCGCAGCTGCAGGCCGACACAGCGCGGTCAGCGTGCAGCACTTGATGGACGAGCTGAGATAATGGCCGACACCGTAGGTCGAGGCCTTTACAGCGAGGACAGCAAAGGCTGCAATGATGGCCAAGCTGAAAGGCCTAGAGCGTAGCTAGGCTAGCTCGAGGCAATCATAGCGGGACCAGCGAAGCAGTCATTGTGGGCCAAGGTTTGTATAGTGGTTTACTCAAAAATGCAAGTACCTAATCTAAATAAAACCAGCAAGTAATTTAAATAAAAAACGTATTAATTAAAATTTTCGCTGAACCGCGCTTTTGTTACTTCTTTGATTTTTTTTTTTTTCGAGCAATGGTAATTGGAACTATACAGCCTAATATGGAATAAAATCTTTTTGTACTCTCTATAGATACAAACAGCTGTGTAATAAATAAAATCTTTTTGGATTTTATTTTTTGAAACGTTGAAACGTCAAAATAGCGGCCGGCAAAACATTGCCGGCCTGTTAGAGCGGCCAGCAAAACTTTGCCGGCCGCTCCTTGAAACAGAACGGCAAGGTCGACTTTGCTCAAACAAGGTTGTCAAAATAATGACCACATTACATGTATTTTTGAGTAAAATATAAATACTGTCGTGCCAGTGATAAGAAGTAGAAGTCGTAAGATACTTCACTTACTACATTGTTAGGGGCGGGAGGTCTTGTAATATTCCGGCTCTGAAATTCCGAAATAATTATGCTATGAGGAACCCATCGTTGAAAATGTTATTCCCAGCCCCAGGATTTTTCAACAACCAAAGAGAAATGTTTTTTCTGCCTATAATTATGTCTTGATTATTACAGACGGTTAGTTCATTTATTTTTTCAGTTTCTTGGTTAAACTCGCACAAGATGGGAATCAGCTGGATGCGGAAAGTACATATCAGTGGTTGATTTCCAGTAGTGGACGCGATAATTTAGACTAGCGCTGAATTATTTTATCCTAACTTCTAAAATTTGGCACAGACCTGGTTACTACACTGCGCCTGCACATGCGCGAGCTTCACCTGCGCTAGTTCAAGTTCAAGGTCGCGCACGCGCTGTCGCAGCCGCGCCTCCATCTCGCTCGAACCTTCTTTGTCGTCACCTTTCTGCTCTGACTCTGCAAGTAATTGTAAACTTTATTGGGGCAATAATGCTAATTGAGTACCTAACTGTGTAGGCACTAAGGTACAGGTTGTAGGTAAAGGTTGTAGTACAGTCAGTTACCAGCATTACCTGACCCGTTTTCCTCTTTTTTGCTTTGTCAGAAGGGGCAGGTAATGGTGCAGGGCACTGTACTTTAAATATTTTTAAAGCTATATTTGTTCGTTACCTTCTTTATTATCCTTTTGCGCCAGTTTCACACTGCAATTTACGCAGTCCTTCACGTAGTCCTGCAACGAAAAATATATCATATTAACATTCAAAGTGAGTATGAAACCGTTTGTCACAACCTTTTGTATAAAGTTTTTTACATCATAGATCCGTCCGCCACATAATATTATTATTGCACTAGCTATTCCAAATATATTTTGGTGTCATATTACTAGACTGGCTTACTGGACAGCGGGGTTACCATGACGTCTTGAAGCAGTATTGTTGACGGCACGGTTGGCGCAGTGGTTGAGCAATCGGCTGATCGATCCCCGCATGGAACAAATATGTGTATGGCCTACAGATAGTTGTTCCGGGTCTGGCTGTTTGTGTATGTGAGTTTAAATATTTGTAAACGCACCCACGTTACAGGAGAAATTCCAAGTCTGGCGCAAGGTTTAAAAAAAAATGTATTTATGGCACTGTAGTGTGGGAGACGGACCTCTAGAGGACGTCTAGCGTCATCTCTTTCCCACTCTGGAATAAGATTAAGACAATACTACTTTAGGATGTCATGGTAGACCACCTGGACTGTCTGTACAACTGCACTTTTAAGAACCTAATGCCACTGGCATAGTAATAAATACTCTGTAAAAGTTTCAAGTTTCTAACTAACTTACTGGTAAGGACCAAAGATACAGCCCTGTGACAGATACATAGCGGAATCTTAAGAGGGGACTCTAGTCGGTATTTCTCCCTACAAACGTTTTCCGCTGTTTTCTTCGTGGATAATGCGTCTAGAGCAATAATTTATTTTCCAAAAAATCTAAGTCTTATTAATACATGCATATCATTTCCCTTTTTTTTTCAAAACCTAATCACAAAAGGATTATGACAATCCAATAACCCGAAAAACAAAAACAGTTTTTACCGCCATGTTCAGACGACTATCGGACAAATTAGATAAGTTTTTAACAAAAGAAGAAAATAATAGAAGCATAGATATACTTTTCCACTTTTGATATTTAGATCAGTTTAGTTTTGAAGAAGAAAACAGCGGAATACAAAACGTCTTTTGATCAATATTTTTGTAGGTAAAATCACCCTGAGCTGCAGTTGTCCCTTTCGCACTTTACAGGGGCACCATCTTGGTCGGGCGCAGCGCGACGGCAATAGTTTCTTCAAATACCGACTAGAGTCCCCTCTTAATTAGATCCCATCGGCACCGTTTGGGTACTGGTACCCTAAAGGTACATGACAAGTCAAGCTATACATTTCCAGTATAACACTCTCGCTTTGTTTAGATTTCTCGTACAATAAGAGATTCGTATAAACTGGTTGTTATAGCTTGATTGCTCGCCGTGCGTACCATTGAGCCTAAAAGAGGAAGAGAGAAAAGGTACTAACCTGCATGATGTGCAACTGCTTGTCAAGTCGTGCGCATATTTCGCGGTAATCCCGCGTCACTGCCGAGTAGTGCGACGCTTCCTTGCGACTCTCATCCAATGAGGAACGGGCCTGCGAATAAGGATTCAGTAGAATATTGTTGCAAAAGTGTGAAACGGACTCTATCCTAATATTACTAAGAGTAAAGTTTGTATGCAGGGGGTAATCGTCGGAACTATTGATCCGATTGCGAAAATTCTACAATACAGAGAGTATTGTAGAAATACTTACAATACTCTCTCTTCTAAGTTGAGTGGTGCAAATTTGCCTCTAATTATTTAATCCCTAACATAATTTTTAAGTGCATTATTTTTGAGGAGCTCGTGGATAAATAATAACAGCCGCACGAGTCTATCTTTAAGGTTAAGCCATGCTTGCCGAGGTGGGTCCGTGGATGGGCATAATTACATACCGAGTTTCCTCCGTGCCTCGGAAAGCACGTTGGTCCCGGCTGTCATTTGTAGATCTTTGACAGTCGTTACGAGTAATCAGAACCCAAAGTCTGACATCCAGTCTTACCAAGGGGTATCTTATTACTCAGTTACTGGGCTGTGGAGGTCAGATAGGCAGTCGCTTCGTGTAAAATAGTGGTACTCAGCAGCATCCGGTTAGACTGGAAGCCGACCCCAAGATAGTTTGGGAAAAGGCTAGTCAGATGATAAGTGTATGTAGTGTGTATGTTGTATTTACTAACAAAGTTATGGATTACTGTCTCTGAAATAAATAAATGAATTGAATATAACGAACACCTTCTAAGCTCTTACCTCTTTTAGCTGAGTTTCTAGTAAGTCTTTATCCTGTTGTAATTGTGTGTTGATAACCTTCAGCCGCTCAAGCTCCACGTTTATTTTCTCCTTTTCAGCGGATTCTGAAAGGACTGAATATTAAAATTAAACGCCTTTAAGACTTGCTCAGTTCCGAACCTTTAGCCACCTGCATTCACAAACGCTTCGATTTGATGTCGATCGACAATTCATATGTCTATCCCGCTCGCTTTCGTAATGCCAAAAAAAGATAGACATACGACTTGTTGATCGACATCGAATAGAAATGTTTGTGAATACGGGGGCAGAAGGCACCTAAGTTTCCTCCATTATTTCAAAATCAAAATATTGTATGTCTCATAAGCCTACATGGGCACTTAGAAAACGTCGGGAAAAGGTGCTCGGTTCGGGTTGGTAGTTTTATATGGAGAAGAACCGGCAAGAAACTCCATGGTTTTTTTTTACTGGCTTATATTGTTTCTCACTGTTGGGCAAAGGCCTCACCTTTTTTTCTTCCATACCTCTCTATTCTTTGCGAGCTCTAGCCAAGTTAGCATGGTACCTCCACCCACGGTACGGTAACTCCATTGTTATTCTTTTAAAAAGATTTGCTTAACAATATTATTATGTTACAGGGTTAATACTTAAGTATGGGAGAACAGCGTACACCCGACAATAAGTCGTTGCTTTTTCTTACAATATTTCTCTTTAATGTTTTATTTTGTTTTTTTTTTTATTATTAAAAAAAACACTGTTACAATTATTTGACAAAAAGTTAACATACCACACAAACCATCGTGGGTTTAACAGTGGCAGGCCAGACACGGCAACTCGGTGCCACCACATTATTAAATATTATTCCGAGTCGGCCAAAGCGAAATGCGGCAAATGGAGTCTTTTTCACTATTGTTGTATGCCATTCTTTCTGAACAGCTCCAGCTGATTGCGCATCGAAAAGTGTAGTCACTCACAGTGGCGTGCCTAGGCGCCAACAATACGACAAGTCCATCAGGCAAACAAGACTGTTCAGTAACCCTAACATCAAGAAGAGAAGCATTTCTATCTATCTATAAATGTAAAACACAAAAAATGTTTCTACCGTCATAATGTTCGTTACAGACTTTGAAACCATCCAACCGATGTGCCTTAAGACGGTTTCATTAGAATGGTAATTATGTGAAGATGGTTTTGGACCCCTAAAATAAGGAAAACAAATAAAAACAACAAAAGAAATAAGTGCAATGCAACGCAAGCCGGGTACAGCTAGTAGGTTATAAGGGTATGTTGAGTTTTTTTGAGGCTTTTGTGTTTTTTTTTTTCATACAACTAGCTCAGTTTCCAATCCTCATTGAATAAGGCCTATGAATACCTGGGCCTATGACTTAATCCGACTCAAATACTAACCTTTAATAAACTTCTCGTACTCCTGTTGATATTTAGGCAGCCGCTTCACTTTGATGCTGCAGGCTAGCTTCACGATCTGACGGGACGACTCTTCGGCGCGGCATTTCTTTGGTAATGTTACTCTGTGACAAACAAAACAATCATATTAAAACGACAAAATATGGAAATCTACTTATTGAAAATCTTTGAGTCATTAATTTAATGACAGAGAATCATCATCATCATTTCAGCCCGAAAGACGTCCACTGCTGGATATAGGTCCCCCAAGAAGGGGGGGATTTTGCCTTAATCGAGACGCTTGGCAGGCGGGTTGGCGATCGCAATACGGTTGCTACAGAAGCACAGAGAACGCTGCTGCCCATTCTCTGGTAAGTCCCTTAGTCGCCTCTTACGACACCCACGGGAAGATATGGGATGGTGGTATTCTTTACGTCCGACACCATACAGAGCAATGAATGACAGAGAATGTGCAGCCATAACTGCTGCGTCTTATACGCATGATTTTTTGCACAAGTGTTATTTTGAATGTGAGCACTAAAAAAGGACTTTTTAAAGTTTCTTCCTCTAAGGCTACGTACGCACTGACATGTGCCCTTAATGGCCTTAAAATCTGGTTACTTGCTAGCGAAGACGCCAAGCGCGCAGTGCGATCGTATGCTATATTAATAGAACGTTCGATTGACTTCGCTACTCGCTAAGGTCTAGGAGCTAAGCTACCCACCTCTTAGAACGTACGTAGCCGAAAAGGGTTAAATAAAGGATTAGATTATTTTTAGATTAGAGTCGGAAAAAATTACGAACTTCAATATAAACCATATTGAAGTTCGTAATTTTTTCGACTGGAAATTTTGTAACAAGAAGGAGACATCTCAGAGACGTATGACAAAAAGAACACCTGCTGCGCCTACACCAAATAAAGACAGTCATCATCATCATCATCATTTCAGCCAAAAGACGTCCACTGCTGGACATAGGCCTCAAGAGTTTGGTCCGCAGATGACCATAAACATCCATCTGCATCCGGTTAGACTGGAAGCCGACCCCAAGATAATTTGGGAACAGGCTATGTAGATGATGGTATCATCATCATCATCAGCCTATAATGTTCCCACTGCTAGGACACCGGCCTCCTCTCAATGAGAGGGAGATGGTGGTATATAGAGCATATTTACCTAAAATACTTGAGTACACCTTCAAAGTCGTGCGACAAGAGATCCTTGCGCGAGCGCGACAGCAGCGCCAGCGCTACTTGGAACAGCGTGTCGATACCTTGCAGCAGGAACACGTCCAGGATGTGGTACACCTGCAATTATACTATTTATTAAACATTACATCACGCTTTAATCCTTGAAGGGTTAGGCAGACGTTAGGCACACCTCGGCCTAACCCTTCGGATAGGACACTCACATTTGGTCAGTTATATTTAAGTTCCGTGTGTGTTCAGGGGGCGAGCCTATTGCCACCAACTGGACACAAATCCAGACTCTGTAGCTACTATTGAGACATTCATGGTAAAAAATGAAAAACCCAATAACACTTTGACCGACCCGAGAATCCAAATCAGGACCTCAAGCTCAGCAGTGGCGCACCACTAGACCAATGAAGCAGACTTACTTTATCCAAACAATTCGTAAATAATAATCAACCAGCGAATCCTGGGACACAGGCCTCCTCACTTTAAGAGGGAGTGGGAAATAAACCACCACATGGATCCAATACGGGTTAGGTTAGGTTAGCTGGGCTATTTCCGCCTTTTAATTGGGCCATTGTACGTATGAAAACCCTCTTGCTACTCCAACCATCCCAGGTACTCCCAGAAAGCTGCCTTTTCAGGCTGCTGCAGGCATCCGGGAGCGATGCCGGCGATTGAGTTCGTGCCCGTTGATCTGCCACGCTTCTGCACTCCATGAGCACGTGCTGTGGTGTTTCATCTGCCTCCATGCATCCTCTGCACTGAGGGCATCCAATACGGGTTGGTGGAAGTCACATGTCTTGGATATTTGAATCTTTTCGTCATGACGTAATCTGTCGTCAGTTTTCTTCACCGTTTTTTAAGGGCATTAGTGATAAAATAAAGTGAATTTCTATGTTCGAACACACAATCTTGGCCTCATACGTAGGATCGCTGTCAATATGCCGCCTCTGCTCTCAGTCATGACACAAGACATAACGCTTTCTGTCACTATTCCAAATCAATTTAGCATCATTCCAGATTTAAAATCGTCCTTTACAACAGTATTACTTACTAGAGGCAATGGGAAGCGTGCAGTGAACACAGTGAGGAACCACTGAGACGCGAACATGTGAGGCTCCACTCCTAACTCTTGGAAATGAGCGCGCAAGTCCGTTAGTTGTTCCTGCAATGATAGAGTAAGCATTAGTCATGTATATCACAAGTATATAAGGTTTGTTCGAAGCCTAGTCAAGTCTTAGATTATAGAAGACTTAGATTATAGAAGACTTGCTGTCAAAATGTCATTTTACATGCTGCGATTTTGATGTTATTGATGAATTGGGAATGGTTTTTTCAAATACGGGGTGTAAGGGACACCGAGATCTAAAATTTAACAAAAAGAAAGCGGCCAAGTGCGACTCGGACGGAAGTCGGACTCGCGCACCGAGGGTTCCGTACAAAAATGATTTAAAATATTTTTATTACATGATGTAACTAAAAATTTACGGTTTCCGCAATTTTTTCTTTATCTGTGCTATAAGACGTTGCTTCGTAACAATTTTCGAGATTCTGAGTTCACAGGAAGTGCCCTGTAGGTTTTGATTCCCTTGCGAGTGTCGAAAATTTGCGGCATAAACGGCTGTATCTTTTGATTGCGTTGGCTTAGAAGTTTGATTTTTCACAGATCCATGGGACAGTTGACCTGAGAATTTGATATAAATTCCAGCTTGAAACCTCTAGCCGTTCCTGAGAAAAGGGTCTTGACAGACAGACGGACAGACGGACGGACAACAAAGTGATCCTATAAGGGTTCCGTTTTTTCCTTTCGAGGCACGGAACCCTAAAAACGAATATATTTAAATTTCACCGTTATATTGCAGCGTATTTATGCAATAAAGAATATAGAAGAGGTAATCGTGGCAGCAACATTATAGGAAACTCAAAGTCTATACAAATTTGATTTACCTCCATAAGCCTGTCGAGTTGATGCAGCCTCATGTAGAGAGCTTCGAAGCCATCTTTGTACAGTTCACGTAACCCGTAGCCGTACATCAGCTTGACTAGCAGACAGAACGCTTGCTCTTCAGGCATCTGCAAATTATATAGAACATCTTAAGGTCAGTGACACGTAGTAGTAGAGAAATGTTTCAATTTTGTAGCTTTAATTGAGAAATACGTAAGTATAATATTTAGGCTTACTAGCTGATACTGACAAGCAGATAGGCCACAGACGCACGCGCGGGAATTTCATACGGCTGTGGTATTATTGTGATAAAAGTGAATGAGTATATAAAAATGTTTCTTTGGGAAAGTTGTTTGTTATCATGTGTATAATCACGTGTTTCAGTTTTGGTCACTAATTACCAGTCACCCTATACAAGGTGTACCATAATAAACGCAAGACCTCCCGTTTGGTCTCTCAGACCATGAAACTGAACAACTTTTGTTCTATGACTTTTGGAAATGCATACCTTTCTTTTTAGTTTTACCATACATGTTGATCAGCTGATCGCGTCGGTTTCTATGGAAAGTCCAATTTTTGTTTTGTGAATTACAAGAACACGTAGAACAAAAGTGGCTCAGTTTCATGGTCCGAGGGACCACACGGGAGGTCTTGCGTTTATTATGTTACACCTTGTATAATTGTACAATGTTACATCATTGTGCGTTAAATATATCTACTCAAGTTTATTTCTTTAAGACTCACATGTAACAGCAGCGTGGCAGCTAGAAAGCTGAGTCCCTGGCAGTATCCCACTTCGTGGTCGTACACGGCGTAGGCGCGCGCCATCCGCAGCAGCGAGTCCTGTCCCAGGCCGCCTGCCTCGCGGAAGAAGTCGTGTGCGGGGAACGTGCGGGCTATGTCGCGTTGGATTACTGCTTCGAAGGGACAGTCCTGAAAAGTAAACAAACATTAATAATCTTTGTTAACCCCATCATTATCATCTTAGGTAATAGACGTCTACAGCTAGATTAGAGCGTCCTCAACCATGGCCGCGTTGTAGCATGGTCTTATTACCTAAATTCCAGCGGATTCCCAAAGAAGGTCGGTTCAACTTATAAGGGGCTTGCACGTTACGCTTTCTGGTAAATAATTGCCACTCTAGAACTTTTTTAGCCCGCCAGTCACTTGTTCTACGAGTTTATTAATAATCCCATAGCGAAGCGGCCACGTCCTAATGCCGTAAATAATGACTGGCAACACATACTGTGTCGTTTGATGAGTAAAATAGGGTCAAGCTGCGCGACCTGTTACTTGGCTCTTTAGTGAAACTTTAGGTATTTGTTTTTTTTATTTTTTATTTAACGACATGGTGCAGTGACTGAGTAATTGGCTGCAGAGCTGCGTGTCACGGTGTCGAACCCCGCACGTAAAAAATATTTGTATGATCTACAGGTTGTTGTTCCGGGTCGGGCTTTTTGTGTTTATGAGTTTATATGTTTGTAAACGCACCCATGATACAGGAGAAATTCCCAGTTTAGGGCAAAGAATTACCGTGGTTTCTATAGGTAACTAACCTTGCTAATAAGCGTCCTGTAAGTTTCCATGAGCTTGTCGTTCTGGTCGACGCCGGCCAGGCGCAGCCACACCTCACCACGTAAGGCCTCGGGCACACCCACGCGCACCAAATGGTTTAGCGCTCGCGGTCGCGGCCCTGTCCAACTGTCAATGTAAAAACAATTTTCCGATAATAATTTCAATTATGACGTGTAATTGTTTTCTGGCGACCACTACAACATAATAATTCAGCTTCTGAAAATTGTCAAATCCACATTATAGAGGTAGTACCGAGTTCACTGACGGTAGACCACTTTTCAACCTTATTATTTAAGGCATAAGGTTGAAAAGTAGTACACTAAGGGAATGTGCGTTTAGGGGGCTGTGATATTATTTTCAAAATTCAGAAATTACTCCACTTCGAGATCAACCGAGATAAAACTGGAAAGTATGTATTTACAGTAGCAAGATGGTATTATCTAACGCGTACCTCCTTAGCACTTGAGCCCAGTTGACAAGCACGTCTTCACCACAATCTTTTGATACTTCTCCGGTTCCACTAAGGAGAGGCTCATCACCATCTGAAAAGTAGTGTAGGTCAATATTTATTTAGGTATACAGGCAAAATTCGTCCTTTGACTTTACGTAGGTAAGCGATTCATACGAATACAAACCTTATTCTTGGATGCATAATGTTCATTCTACCAGTACATACCGGAGTCAGGCTCGGAAGGCGAGGGCGGCGCGGGCGCGCTGGACAGCGGCGACGGCAGCAAGCTGGACAGCGACAGCGGCAGGTTCAGGCGCGAGCGGTCCAGCTCGTCTGACGTCTCGATACTTGTTACTTCGTATTGGAGCTGCCCGAGGGCGTCTACTGACTAAAATGAGAAATATATAGGTTTGGATAAAGTTTTACAGGTGTAAAACTTTATCCAAACGATACTTCAAATGCAAAACCCAGAAAGGTTTCTGGGTTTCGTATTTGAAGTATTCGGTACAAATGAGTCAGCTGTAAAATATGATTGATCAAAGAAATAGAGTAAAAATCCAAAGAATGCTATTGGAAAACACATATTGCCTTGGCTTGGCACCTACTTAAATATTGCTTTAAAACAAATATAATAATATGAGGATATAAAAGGTTGGTCTTACCTCTTTCAGATTAATATAGAACTGTTGCACAAGTGGCCTTTTTGAGTAATACCAGAACCTCTCTGTAGGCGGGAATATTTTGACAGGAGTCTCGATGACCAACCTGTGGGTGAACGTAAATATTATAAGACAGTAATTAATTTACCACGAATCAACATTATATTGCATAATATTAGGGCTACTGAGAGCTACTGGACGCTACTGAGAGCGCCAAACTAGTGGCTCAGTTTTGGGCTGACACAATTTAGATTGCCATCGACACGCTAAGAAGAAGAAGAAGGGCTACTACTAATAAAATTATTGCTCTAAACATTGATTTTGGGGCATTTATCGCACATATTTCTTGCCCTTTCCATTCCGAGAACCACACATTCAATTTACTTTCCTTTTTTTTTAAACTTTTTGGTATTTTTAATTTATTTTCAAAACAGTACCATACCTCAGAGGATCCGGTATCCCTCTTATAACGAGATCCAGTGCGAGTGACATATATGCCGGAGCTCCGTCACCGCTGGCCACATTGAAGGCAGCTAGAGCTGACTCCCCAGCGTTCCACAGCGCACATACTGAGCAACCAGACCCGCCTGATGAACCGCTTACCTGAAAGTGAGATAGGTAATTATATTTAGTTATATTACGCAGCCTGGCTGTCATTTGTAGATCTTTGACAGTCGTTACAAGTAGTCAGAAGCGATAAGTCTGACATCCAGTCTTACCAAGGGGTATCGTATTGCCCAGTTACTGGGTTGTGGAGGTCAGATAGGCAGTCGCTTCATGTATAATACTGGTACTCAGCTGCATCCGGTTAGACTGGAAGCCGACCCCAAGATAGTTTGGGAAAAGGCTAGGCAGATGATGATGATATTACGCAGTCTGGCTGTATTTATTCTGTTGTCATAATTTGTGTCAACTTAAATGATACGTTGATGTTTTTGTAACAACATAAGCCAACATCGCACGTCTTCTATACCTAGCTACATTTCGTTCCCACACTGGACTAAGATGTATACAAGGTGTTGTTTTAAATTAATTAATTAGGTGGTGTTTTTTGCATCCTCGTCAAATTCAAGGAGGTAACTATGCTAATGATTCTCTACCCGAATCAATCTCAGAAACCAGGAGCAATAACTCGCACAGGGCTGTCACTAGGAGGTCTGTGTTCCAGCAGTGGGTAACATTAGGCTGACCTTCTATGACAAGAGGCAGCAAAGTCATCTTTCTTGTAAAGGTAATAAAGTCTTCTTACCATTTCGAGTAACCTCATGTCTGAATGCTTCACGCTCCTTCCGGGAGCGAGCAGGATACCGAAGCAGCGTTCAATGTATAACCCGCCAGTGTAAGTTGACTGAAATGTAAATTTAAAAGGTAATTGAAGGACATTGGTGAAGCAAAAAGAGAATATAAAGATTTAAAAAAAAATGTCTTTATCTATTCAATAACTATTCCTTTACACGGAATCATTATTTTAATCAACATACAACACTCGCTTAAAAATTGTAAAAAAACTAACAAAATATGAATTACGAGGCTACCCTGTCGCTACCACATTAAAAGCGAAAATAAAGTCCAAAATTAACAAAGACAATAATAGTCTCAAATGTCATTTACTACAGTCCTTATAGTCACCGCGTAAAATGAATAATCAAGTAATTTTTTACGCTGAAAATCGTTGTCCTTCCTTTGCACTTCCAAGTGTTTCAGCTGGGAAGAAGTGGCGGAAAATCCCCAGCAAATACCAGCACCATGAAAAGGCCTTGCCTCAGCAAATTGTCTTTCATGGGGTAAATGAACAGTCATAAAATGAAAGAAACTCGCTCATGATTTCTTACCTGCGGATCATCAGATTCGAGCTGTATATTGTTGGTGACTTGTTTCACGTTGATGGTCACTTGTTTGTCAATGCCGCCGCGCAGCTTGAAGCCGAGCCGTTCTTTTGGCACATGGCTGAATGTACCCTGGAAAGAAAGAAATGTTTAGATAAAGAAGTATTTTCATTATAGCTGGCAGTTGCTAACAAAATGTATAAACTGAGGTGGTTAAACTCTGGCTTCCGATTTAAATTGTACCATAACCACAAGAATAAACGTGTTGCTCCGACCCCAAATAAAATGGGACAAGGGCAATAACATGATGATATACCTTCACATGAAAAGTACGGTATTACATTTGGTTATAAGATGGAGATGAAGTAGCATTACTTGCATACGCGATGATATCGGATATCGGTTTCAAATAGAGTTAGTGGCTTGCCTAGGGGCCAATCATACGGCAAGCCCATAAGGCAGCAAGTGTATCTATAAAAGACGTCAGTCAGTGTAGAATACTGGCCATCTTTCTTATTAAACAAAGTGACTGTGGCAGTCTCTAGTTACAATTTAACAAACCTACCTTAGCATCAGTCTCCTTGATATCCACAGTGCACTCCAGTACATGCATCAGCGTCATCGGAGGTACGGCAGGCCCGGTGCCCTCGGTCAGTGACCCCGTCATCGAGGGCGCCGCGCTCAGCTCACCTACCAGCGAGGACGCCATTGAGCGGGGGATGCGCTCGAATGCTTTTGCGAAGCAGCCTGGGGAAGAGAGAGATTTTTAGTGATAAAGTTGTGGAGTGAACATTTTTGCCATTGACAAATTTAAATAGCTGGAGTGTTTTGTGAGGTTTGCCGGGTATATATATACTGCAGTTGACATAAACAATGCTACCAACTCGGTTTAACTCTATAATGTGAATTAAAACCACATACAAGTACAATGACGTATTTGAGTGGGGCATGGAGAGTCAGCTCATTCTTACCCCACTGAAGTAAAGGTTATGTTTTTCGCGCGTATCTTGTTTGATTGTTTGTAAATTTCTTTATTACCTACCTCGTATCTTCCAAACGACTGGACGGATTTCGACAGTTAGGGTATCGTTATATTTGTCTTAAAACCCCAATTGTCTTTAGAAAGATGCTTAAACAAAACAACAACAAAATGGTGGATTTTTTACTTGATAAATATTTACAACAACAACAAAAAAACAGCTGTTCCATACATTTTGACCGTGTGGGCATTGCAGTTTTGTAGGAAAAAGCAGATTAAAAAAAACAATGATATATTTCAGAATGATGTGTTGAGTACGTGGTAACCGTTTTCGCGTCATTGCCCCTTCCACACTGTATGTATAAGACGGTTGACAAAAACAGTGGCACAATCTCGGCTGAACTTTTAAAATGAAATAAAGTCACGTACAGGTACTGCAGAACAAAGATGAGATCATTTAAAGTGGGGAGTGAGCTAGTTTTGGTTTGAAAAATATTTACATCAAAAAATATTTGCACTATATTTATTATTGTGAGGAATCACCATACCTTGTTCATAGTTACACTCAAAAACCACACAAACAAAAAAATATTCCATTAAAATCAATTGAAAAGTGTCCTTATTGGACACACAATTAATGTCAAATCGCCGCAATCAGCTCAACGCATCACAAGTCAGTACAATTGACCTCGTTACGTAAACAATAACAATGGTATCTCAACTGTTAACTACCACACTTTACTTGGCTTAGGCGTATTCGTCCAAATATTCGCTTTATTTGGCCAAAACAAATTACACCCTATTACTTGTGAAATGGAGTTTATTTTCCAATTGCGGTATAACTGAAATATTTGTATGTATGAATCATAGTGCCACCTTTAGATAAATGTAGTTCAAAGAAAACTAAGCATGATAACCAAGACCTTAGAGGGTAATGAACTCTAATCAAACTTGGGTCAAGGATCGTTAAGACATACAGGGTGTTTGGTGCATCGTGTGCCAAATTGAAATGGTCGACTGGGAGGGTCATCTGCTACCCTCTCAGACCCCTAAACAATTCTTATGCCCTGTAGATTTTTTTTCATCGACTTTTTATTGTTTTGTTAAAAAAATACCCAAATTTTACATTCATATACAATTTTTAAAAAAAGTATAAGTCGTAGACTCTAAATTTTAATTTAATTTAGATGTGTATTGTATTCCAGTACTTTTGAATTCAAAATTAGTGACATTAGCCACCTAGTTTATTTTTAATTTACTCGCAAAGTTTCGGACTTCAATTAACGCTGTCCATGTTACAGCTATTTACACGGCTATAAAAAAAAAACTAAAAGCGACCGGGATCTTCCAACTCCCTCAAAAATTCTCTAGTCTATCCTCTTGCTAGTGATGTGCCACATGCCATAAAAATATTTTTACAACTTTGTGAATTCGCTAGAATTGTGAATCAAGTCACAAAAAATTAAATTCCAAATTATGATTCAGAAAAATATTTTTGCTTAAATGATACCTGAAAAACTTATTAAATCTATTATCTCACTCTTATAAGGTAAAATCTGTCTCGTATCTCTCTTTTGGGGGAAAAAGGGGGGTTTTAGAAATAAAAAAAAATACATTTTTTAAATTTATTTAATAATTTTGTTTGACGTTGTGTTCCCCAATGCATGGATTGGTCGCGATGGCCCTAATGAAGTAGTACCTCCCTAGTCGGAACCTCCGTGGCGTATACCAGCTCTTTGGCACGACATAAAAGTCTAGTGGAGTTAGGTCTGGGTAACGTGCCGGCCATGCAATAGGGCCATCGCAACTAATCCACGCATTGGGGAACAAATCGTCACACAAAATTATTAAACGTTTAAAATGCATTTTTTTTTAATTTCTAGTACCCCCCTTTCTCCCCCAAAAGAGAGATACGAGACAGATTTTACCTTATAAGAGTGAGCTATCAGATTTAATAAGTTTTTCAGGTATCATTAAAGCAAAAATATTTTTCTAAATCATAATTTGGAATTTAATTTTTTGTGACTTGATTCACAATTCTAGCGAATTCACAAAGTTGTAAAAAGATTTTTATGGCATGTGGCACATCACTAGCAAGAGGATAGACTAGAGAATTTTTGAGGGAGTTGGAAGATCTCGGTCGCTTTTAGTTTTTTTTTTTATAGCCTTGTAAATAGCTGTAACATGGACAGCGTTAATTGAAGTCCGAAACTTTGCGAGTAAATTAAAAATAAACTAGGTGGCTAATGTCACTAATTTTGAATTCAAAAGTACTGGAATACAATACAAATCTAAATAAAATTAAAATTCAGAGTCTACGACTTATACTTTTTTTTAAATTTGTATTTGAATGTATAATTTGGGTATTTTTTTAATAAAACAATAAAAAGTCGATGAAAAAAATCCACAGGGCATGAGAATTGTTTAGGGGGCTGAAAGGATAGCAGGTGACCCCCCCAGTCGACCATTTCAATTTGGCACACGATGCACCAAACACCCTGTATATTTGGAGTCACTTCTAATAACACTTTTGCCTTCTACACTTACTTACAAAACAGTTCCAAGATAAAAGCAACGCACAGTCTTTAAACTATTGTAAACTAGCGTCCCGCCCCGGCTTCGCACGGGTGCAATGCTGTGAAGGGCCATATTGATCTATATTAAATGCAAAATGTATTTAAGGTACTTAATTGGATAAGGATTAATGTTGTATTGCTTAAAATCGCTTCGTAAATATCTAAGCCATTATTTCTCGTAAAAAGTAAAGGATAAAAAATGTTTATTGTGGAATATTCCTATGAGATATACATATACCATCACGGACTTTTTTAAGGTGTACAATATTGTAGTACATTATTTTGATCTATCTCGTAGGGTTCAGCCAGCGTTTGCAAAGTAAGCGTAAAAAAAGTGTTTATTTACGACTTCACATTGGAAACCTCTAAAATTATCAGTTTTTCTGTACTATATTAAGCATGTTTTATACATATAAACCTTCCTTTCGAATCACTCAATCTATTAAAAAATCTGCATCAAAATCTGTTGCGTAGTTTTAAAGATCTAAGCATACATAGGGACAGACAGCGGGAAGCGACTTTGTTTTATACTATGTAGTGATGATAGAAAAGTAGATAAAATGTCTCTAACATTTTGGATAAAGAAACTTAGACAAGGAAATGTCATTTAGGTGGTGTAAATGTTTTTTTTTTTAACTTCAAAGGGGTCAAAATGGGGTTACAGTTCGTAACCCCTATGCATAACTGCAGTTTATCAACATTTAATAGGTTTATTTATATGCTTTCAGTGTTAATTGACCGAAAATTGACCTTGTTTTGAAGCCCGAAGGGCACAGTATGAAAACGAGGATAAATCCAACCATACATTATTATTTTAGTCAATCAACAATCATATTGACGCATAACAAATGAGTGGGCGGAAACCAGATGTAAATTAGAATATGGTTTTCATAGATTAAATTGAATTTGAGATAGGTTAGGGAGCAAATAACTGAGTGGCGATCCTAATTTACCAAGGTTAATTAACTAATTAATGATAAACATAATTAATTCTTGTCTTCTTGAGTTCTGTATGGTGTCGGACGTAAAGAATAGCACCATCACATGTCTTCCCGTGGGTGTCGTAAGAGGCGACTAAGGGACTTGCCAGAGGATGGGCAGCAGCTTTCTCTGTGCTTTTGTAACAACCGTACTGCGATCGCCAACCCGCCTGCCAAGCGTGGCGATAATGGCAAAACCCCCCTTATGTTCACTTGGGGGAGGCCTATGTCCAGCAGTGGACGTCTTTCGGCTGAAATGATGATGATGATGATAATTGATTCAGAAGCATTTCTCAATGAATGAGCATAATCAAGGCGAAACAAGTAGCTGTGAACTAAAAAAACTAAAGAATTTTATTTTTGGTGACAGTTTGTTATTGTTCTCTCTGACGGATGACTTACCCAAAAATTAATAAAATAAACTAAACATGTGCCTATACATTCAACTAAATCACATCACCAAACAATAACAATTTTCAAACACACACACTATAATTATGTACTTACAACTACTATTAACAAAATATAATTACACTTTCAATATCCAAATAAAAAACAGTTCAAATATCCCTCGACTCTTGCAATCAAAAAGTTTTTATGCAACACTAAATATAAATTAAAAACAAAACACTGCAGTACATGCACTGTCCACTAAAACAACAGAGTTAATGAATAACCGCTGACGATCAAATCGAGTTGATAACGAATCGAATATTCTGAATCATAGCTAGCGATCGATGTAGAGACTGAATTGTGGAATAGTTATTTTCGTTTTGTATTTTTTGTTTAACTTGGACCGTAAACTGAGGATTTTTATCGTGATAGACTAATTTTTAAAAAGGGAAAAAAATAACATTCAGGTTTTCTGTACCTTATGTTTTTTTTTTTCAAGAATAGAGAACAAGGAAGTATCTGTAATTTAAACAAACATCAACAACAACTTTCATTCCAAAAATACTTGAAAAATAAACTGATATTAACGTACACACAAATAAAGCAAGATCAGCTGTGACACTGACAGAACCACTGCGCATTATTTAGTTTGCGTTTGATAAACAAATAGTAATGTACAACTAAATGTATACACAGCTATTATACAATTCTGCTAATTGTATGTGTACAACATCGGTCCTATCGTTGACCACCAACTATCGCTAGATCAACTTTTCGTTATTTCGTTCGTTTTGGAGCTTCTCCCTACACAAAGTGACTAATGAATTCAACAGGCGAACCAATAACACAATATGAGTGAAGGCCTCAACCTCGCGACGCGTCAATCGGGTCATCGGGCAGCCTTGAGGCCAGACAGACGTTCGAGTCCACCGACTTTACTGACGTCACACGATCGATTGCAAGGAAGTTTCGCCTAAATAAAACAATCAATTATCAAAGGGTTTTTGGGGGTCATATTAATAGTTGATTAGCCCGCGTTAACCAATTAACCCATCCGTTAACAAACTGTTTGGCCAAATCAGAGGCACGAGGGCGCGGTTTAAACGTAACGTAAATACGACGATTTTATTAATATACTAGCTGCCCGGACAGACTTCGTTCTGTCAAAGTAGTAGTTAGTATTAAAACCTTCCGTGGACTAAAGAACATACAAAAAAATAATTAGCCGAATTGATCCAGCCATTCTTGAGTTATGCGCTTACCAACATTCATTTTTATTTAAATGTATAGATAGAAGAAAGATTTATTTTTTTATAATTTTAAGAATTTTTTCTTATCCATGGATAACACCGATTGTGCTTGTTGCAAACAATTTAACTTAAATGCTATAGGATTGTTGTATATTCGATAAAAAAAATGGACGGACTTACGTAACTATCGTCAACATCTTTATTTTTCTAATAGAATTTCAGAAAACAATTCACAAAAATGATTACCAACGTCTCCTTGTCAAAGACATTGAACAGTATAAAAATCCCTTGCAGCACTATAAAAGTTCAAAATTTTGAAACATGTTCTGTACGTCATCATCATCATCATCATTTCAGCCGAAAGACGTCCACTGCTGGACATAGGCCTCCCCCAAGTGTCACCATATTGACATAAGGGGGTTTTGCCATAATCGCCACGCTTGGCAGGCGGGTTGGCGATCGCAGTGCGGTAGTTACAAAATCACAGAGAACGCTGCTGCCCATTCTCTGGCAAGTCCCTTAGTCGCGTCTTACGACACCCACGGGAAGACATGGGATGGTGCTATTCTTTACGTCCGACACCATACAGAGCTTATTCTGTACGTATCCTGATGTAAACACGGGGTTAGAAGGTTTCAATAGATACAGGACAGCGCATACCATTTGACGTCATATTTCATTTGAACCGGTTTCATCGACGTTATATTAATTGAACAGAATGAAGACCAATTACTATGAATTACTGTGCATGTAAAACTAGGTCATAAATAGGGTGGGTTTAAGACGAAAATAGTGCCGCAGTTATGCTAGCGTACCTTTATTATGAGGCAGTTTATGCGGCGTATCGGCATGAATGTAGTACGTTCCCTTGTGAGATGGACTGACTTTTTTTTTAAATATATCTTTTTCGTCACTGGACGCCTGACGGAGGAAATCGCCGTCGAGGTAGACCGCGGCGAATGCGGTGTGACGATCTAATCTTGTTTGCCGGGCGATCATGGCCAGATATCGCACAGGATAGAGACGTTTGGAAAAAGAAAGGGGAGGCTTTTGCCCAGCAGTGGGACAATAGAGACGCTAACAAAAAAAATCTTATTCTACCTTTTGTAGTAAGCAACGACTTATTGTCGGGCCTACGCTGTCCTCCCATACTCAAATACTAATAACGTTCAAAACACATTCAAATATTGTAAAACCAAATGATTTTAAAAGAGTAACCATAGAGTTTCTTGCCGGTTCTTTTCCACAAGAAACGACCAACCCGAACCGTGCACCTTATCTCGATGTTTTATAAGTGCCCATGTAGGCCTATGTAAAATAAAATATTTTGATTTTGACAAGTTTAAAAAGGCAGGCAGGCAGTTTAAACCCATTCCTTAATGGGTGAGGAAGGGAAAAAGCTGTGTATTGAAACGCCATTTCCCGATGTAATAACCGGGCAAAAATCCAGACTGAACATAACCGGCGAAATGTGGGTAGTTATACTTCGGGAATTACAGGCGTGAAATTATAAATGTAGCGCCCCTTCGGTGGTGTCTATTTCCAGCAGTGACCTTTGATATTCTGAGTTGACATTTGTGGACAAAACAGTATTCTCATAAAGTATTAACAGAATAATACAGCAGTAACTCGATACGTAAGCCGTTATCTATAAACAACTGTGTCGATGACTGTACAGTGTGCTGGCACTTGAGTCAACGGATACTTGGAGGTTGAACCAAACGAAATTTGTGTTCTTTTTCAAGGACAGCGCTATCGGTGTTAATGTCAAGTTGTAGATAATAAATCATCTCATGTGTTATCAGTGGGAGATAAAATTCGAGTTGTGTTAAGAAAAATAAACAGTAGCACGTGATTTAATAAAATAACTACTGTCACAAAAATAATTTAAGTTCTAAATAATTAATTTATAAAGTATAAATACATTTTATTTTACCAAATACATTTTCCAACGGTTAATAATGAATAAGTGTTTCTTTAGTACGCCTACAATTCGCCAATAATGTTTTATGTTCATAGATAGAGTAGGTAGATTGAATTGGGGTCATTGATCCGAAACGTTTATATTAATATGGACATTTCTCCGGAATTGGTTGATTTGATTGAAATTTAAGTGCAACAATTAATAAGATGTTATAGTATTAATTTAGTTTTGATACCTTCCTTTAAATTCTTGATTTGAGTAGTAATGATATCACTACCAACATTAACAATATTTAATTGAATCCGGAAATACTGGAATTACTTTCCGGAAAAATGGCTTATCCATGTTATTCTTTCTGTGTGCATTTATGATACAAGTACCAAAAATCAATCTACCTACTCCGATCTATGTTTATGTTCCATGTAATAGTGTGCGAGTCTATTGTCAACAACTGGGCACAATACATTAAAATTATTATTTTTAATTAAAAGCTTGACAGTTGAGACAACTGGTTGAGATTTTTTTCTTGCGGTTTGATATACAGGGTGATTGGTAATTGGTTGCATTCCCTGAAATTGGTAATACTAGATATCATTTGCAACAATTTTTGGGTTGTTCGTCTGGAGGTAATCTAAATTTTAAAGTTTTCTGGAAATCCTTAATAACACTTAATTTTTCTATACAGTGCAAGTAATATATGTATGTGCTTACATTGTAAGGTCTCAACCAACTGGTAAAACAATTGAGATATAATTTTGTTAGAAAATGTTATGTACAGGAAGAAAATTGTTTCCTGATTTATTACTTATACGGTACTGAGACCACAGCTACAAACAAATAATTTAATATCTAAGGCATTATTTTATGCTATTTAAACTTAACAAGCTTATTTCTATATTTTGTTTTGAGTGTGAACCATTACGAAAATGTCTATAAAGACATGATAACAAGTTGTTTAATGTTTAAAAATCTTACCCTTGCAGTGCCGAACTTGAAATTTATTAATATTAGCTTATGGTTCTCTATTCTCATGAAAGTGACTTAGTGTCTGTTTTGAGAATAAATATCTTTAATCCTACACTTTTTAAGTATTTCACAAACAACAACTATTAATAATCTTAATAATAACACTTTTACAGTCACAATTACACTGAACAGCAATAAAAAACAAACAGCATCACTCAAAAGGAAGTGAAAACTACCAACACTTCAACCACACAGCACTACCAGATGTTACTAAGCAATTACATGACTTCTAATTTTATCTGTAATGTTTATTTTGCACCGCAGTGTACTGCTCGCCGTTGCTGCTATATCAATCAACACTAAGATGAAAGGTGTTATCTCATTTATGTTAAGAAGTGTACTGACTAAATGCTTTGACATTTTGCGGGCACTCGCACCCACTTTACGTAACAAAAAAGGAAATACGAGTTTTTAATAGTTTTCGAGTTACTTAGTCTGTTGTAGGTAAAACCACTTTGTTGTTATTATCCTATTTGTAACGGTTATAATAAGTATGCGTATAAATTATTTATGAGTTTTACATTTAACTACTTCGATCAATAATAGTACTAGATTCCCGATGAGCGCTTCAAAAACGGCTCGAAAAATAAGACCACAAATATTTTTGTGGTCTTATTTCAAATTAGTATTGTCCAAGCATAGCCAACGTTAAGACGTCGAAATGCCGTAGTGCGCGTACTAAAACTGTGAAAATAACCACCGTAACACCAAAATTTTGGAAGGAATATCTTTTTTTCGGTAAGTATATAAATTTAAGTATTTCTTCGTGAAATAAAAATAGGATACATAGTAGAAATAAATAAATTAGCTAAAATTATTATTGTTTGGCCAATGTTTGCAACAACGCACCAACTATTGGTACAAACATCGACTGTTCTGGAACAGGCCATGCATGGAGTATTGTTGTTATTTTAAATATTATTTTTGTTTGTAGATTTTCTAGCGACCCATTTCGATGTGCAGAATACATATTATAAAAAATCGAGAATATGTTCGATTCATTTTTATAGTTTGGACATAACATGAACACGCACAGGCGTAGATTACAAAAACCTTTATCGGAAGAAAACTATGCCTGTAGGTATTTTCATGAAATACTTTAAAACTATTTTCAATAAACCGCGTGTGTTTTTTACAGGCCACACCTTCCACAAGTTTAAGTTTTGAACATACGAAAGGAATACGTATACGGAAACTTTTTATGTACCTATAAAATTTGAGGGTTGCCCTCGATTGCTCTGGGATCCTACCATCAGATTTTGACTTGGTGACAACGGGACCACCACAAGAGTATAGGCTTTCGAATAAAAAAGAATTTTAAACATCGGTTTACAGTTAGTGGAGAAATCGGTGGACAAACAATCAAAACACAGTAGAATTGAGAACCTCCTCTTTTTTTAAAGTCGGTTAAAAATAGTACATACTACTTAGTCAACTCCTTTTTTAAATAGGTCAAAAATATTTGCCACTGTACAAAACGAACCTTGGCCTAAAAAAAAAATATTCTGCAACTCCACGTCTTTCAATACTTACTGTGTTCTAAGCATTGAAATGTAATACCAAGAACTACGTCTAATTCTAAATTAGAGTAAGCATGAAATTGTCAACATAATGTTTGGAACCTTGTTTTTTAGACTTTAAGATTCATTTTAGAATAAACATTATTGTACTCATGACTTTTTATTTTCAAGCGACATTTTAAGTTTATTGCCTTTTAGCTTTCTCCGATGAAAGGACTTAAATAAATATATTTTGCAATTGTAATTAAACTTTATGTTAGAGTGTTAAGGTTTAAAATAAACTGAAATTGTTAATATTATTAAACTTTTTTCTATGAAGTATAGATGTTTACGTGTGTGCAAACGTGGACACTTTTTCGATTCATTTTTGTTCCTGATCCTTAATCTAGTACTATAATTGATCGAAGTTTAACTAGCGTTTTCTATATTCGCTTGGGGATATCCTGTTATATTCATTAAGGCATAGCAAGCCGGGTTTCATTTGTATGTTTTCATATTATTTGGACGGGCTGGACAAGACCTGCAACCAGTGATCCACATTTGCCTTGGATCGAAAAAACTGGAAGTCAAGAGGCTTTTTCCCAGCAATGGGATGACTCAGGCTACCAGTAACAGCATCATCATTCATCATCATTTCAGCCGAAAGACGTCCACTGCTGGACATAGGCCTCCCCCAAGAAGGGGGGGTTTTGCCATAATCGCCACGCTTGGCAGGCGGGTTGGCGATCGCAGTACGGTTGTTACAAAAGCACAGAGAACGCTGCTGCCCATTCTCTGCTAAGTCCCTTAGTCGCCTCTTACGACACCCACGGGAAGACATGGGGTGGTGCTATTCTTTACGTCCGACACCATACAGAACGCAGTAACAGTATGCTCGTTTATAAAGACATCAGCAGTCAGTATAGCCATACAAGTATTCACATAGCACTTTTAAAGCACGGTACTTGGTAATGGTTTTGCTAGCAAATATTCGTTCACGTAGCGAATGCTCGCTATGAGTACTTACCGTGATAACATCCATAACATTAGTATCAATATTTGAATAATAAAAAAATACTGCACTACTTTACCTTTTTTAGTTTAAAAACAAACAGTATATCTCAACTTTAGAACAACACACAACGGTTATCTAATAAAAAGCAAAACACTATCACTTTACTTTCACTCATAATAAATTAATGTTTACTTTAGAGATAAAATTTATTAATTAAACATCACAATAACGTAACGTAATCCGTTTACCGCTCGTCAGTACAGAAGAACCAATCATTCGTTTTAATACTTCTTTCACATATAATATTTTTACTTGATTTAAAGAATTTATTCGTATTTATTTATGGGTGATACTCCTTATACCTACTTGTCAGCTTGTCACAGAAAAATGAATCAAAATACTATACAATAAATTACATTTTCCATTCTAAAATCGTGTTTACGTTACGTTTGTTACACCGCATCTGAACGCGTACTGTGCCTCAATTATGTACAAGGCCTACTAATGTATGGTAACCATCACAACAAATCGTAATAAATGGAAGGACGGACACGTGAATTTGTATAAGCAATTTAGATTCGTGTGAGTTGATGTTAGTATGCCTCGTTTTCAGTAGCGTTGTTAATGTGTTTCAGAAACGTAAATATGATTGATGTATCAGCTACTAACTTATTATTTACGGAAGGTCAAACATTGGTTGTTTAACTCCTAGTAAAGATTAAACCGCAAGTCAGTAGTCAATCTTTAAGGTTAAGCCGTGTTTACCGAGGTTGGTTCGCAGATGGGTGACCATAATTACATACTGAGTATCCTCCGTGCCTCGGAAAGCGCGTTAAGCCGTTGGTCCCGGCTGTCATTTGTCGCTCTTTGACAGTCGTTACGAGTAGTCAGAAGCCAAAAGTCTGGCATCCAGTCTTACCAACGGGTATCGTATTACTCAGTTACTGGGTTGTGGAGGTTAGATAGGCAGTCGCTTCATGTAAAATACTGGAAATTAGCTGCATCCGGTTAGACTGGAAGCCGACCCCAAGATAGTTTGGAAAAAGGCTAGGCAGATGATGAAAGATTAAACCGCAAGTTTTTGTCTATAATCTAAGTGTAAGAAATGAATTTATTTTTTAGATTATAAACGTATTGACTGCCTCGTTTGACGAGTGGTCGCAACCACGACTGCTGAGCATGAGGTCCCGGGCTCGATTTCCGAGTCGGACAAAGTAATAAGACTTTGCACTTTTTTGGTTTTTCCTTCAGGAATTTCTCAGCAGCCACGGAGTCTGGAATTCTGCCCGATTAATGGCAATAGGCTCGCCCTCTATTACATGGGACTTAAAGATAACTGGCGTAATGTGGGTGTACTATTAGGTACACCTCTGCTTAACCCTTCGGATTACACTCGTGATGTTATGTCATGTAAACGTATTGCAAATACCTCTTTTTGCCAAACTATCCTATATTTTCCACCATCACCATCCATGGTGCATACGTTGATCAATTTGTCTTTGGTGTTCCGTATTCTACCACTCACGCATGGTTTCTATTATCCACTACTCCGCAATATGCCTTCTTGGTGATACGCGGCCCATTTTTTTGTAGAAAAGGTACCTACGAATGCCCAGTTAAAACATTATCGGCTTATTATGGCGTAGTAAGAACAGCAGTGTAGAATTGAGATTCACGTTTGAATGCTTTAGAATGAGCCTGCGTCGTTGAAATAGCAACGTTACACTTCTATACACCATACAACTCGATCAAGCTAACCTTTGCACCTCGTTGGAATGCGGCGAATTTAATGTGCCTATGTACAATATAATGTTAAAAACAATAAATGCAAAGTAAAATCTAACAAAAATTTGTTTACTTTATTAAAGTTATAGCGAATCCTTTTTTGCAGACAGTACCTAAGCGTCAGTGTGACGTAATCGACGCGAGGTGCAAACTTAGCTTGGTCGAGTTGTAATATCATAACGGTAATCAGCAGCAATGATAGCCTAGTGGTGCGACCGTCGGACTACCAAGTTATAGGTCTCGCATTCAAGCCCAAGACACGCACCTCTGATTTTTTGGATACAAGTACACACAGCTCCATTAAGTAGTTACCCTCCAAACGATATATGCGTTCAAATCCGAGTTGGGCTTAGTTGATTTTTGCTTTTTGCAAAAGTGTTTTATTCTAATTAAAGTATTTTTTTAGAAATGAATGAATAAGTTTTAGTCCGTATATATTTTTTAGAAGTCTGTTTTAAATATTGTGTTTTTTTATTTTATTTATAAAACGTTTTAATTTTATTATTGCGGATAAAGACAAGCAATTATAGGATTAACATTTACGAACAGTTGACTCAAAGTCTATATAGGGTGACTGGTATATACATAAGTGACCGATACTTAGTGCTAATGTGTTATTGTGGCAAAAGTGAATGAGATAAAAAAAAAAAACTTTCGGAAAGTTGTTAGTTATCATGAGTACAATTACGTATTTAAGTATCGGTCACTATTACCAGTCACCCTACATAAACCGGATTCAAGACCGCCGTCCATAAAAATGGATGTTCAAATCCTAGGCTAGAAATGCGCTCTTTGTCATGCATTTTGTTTATATACAAAGTATCTTTCTATTTTGTTTTAAGTTATATTTAAAAGACTTTTAAAATAAACCAAAATAAAATACTTTACTAATCATTTAGTAAAATTTATTATTGCTATTATTTAATTAAACTTTGATCTTATTTTACTACAAAGATCCACGATAAAATTAGAAATCATTATAAAAATAATGGTTAAATCGTAGTCGTTTCGTCTTCGTCATTAGAAGTGACCGTATACATCAAACGTTGTACTTATAACGTGACGGTAAGAATTAATTTTATAAAGAAAACGTAAGTATATAAAATTAAAGGATACCCACAAATTAAAATATCTATCGATTAGACAGACACCTGAAGATAAAGTGAGTCAGATGATACTAGATAACAATTTCTTCGCAATGTACATATGGGTTCGCTTGGCTAGTTCGTGAAACTGCCGGAATGTATAGGACGACATTCGGTGATGCGATGGGTCTAATCCAAGACGAAACAAATAACTCTTTTTGAAGTATTCGTATCGAATTCAATGTTGTAGCAATGTAACATTTTAAAACTTGAGGGGTTAGCACATACTGACGCTGTGTCTTGTAAAGTTATCACTTGCTTCGGTGAAGGAAAACTTCGTGAGGAAACGAAACCAGCATGCCTGAGAGATATTTTTCGACGGCATGTAAAACCAAGTCAGAAGACCATGGGCGACATAACAACTCTGACACCAGGTTGGGCAATAATCCCAAGAAATAGAAAGACCGGTAATTTCCGAAAATGATAATACAGAACATCATTAGAAATACACTTACTTGACACCTGATTGACAGCTTCAGCGATGTGACAGCGGAACACATGGCACCTATACACCGCAGACTCCTTGGTCTCACCGTGCGACCACGTGAAGGCGAAGCACGAAGCGACCGGCGAGCCGGCGGTGCCTCGAGCGTAAAACGAAATACGTTTTACTGCGTATCGTGTCATCACGCTGTTTGAGTCTGCTTGGTAAAGCCTGGGGATGAAATTACTAGAGGTTAGTCATCATCATCTGCCTAGCCTTCTCCCAACTATGTTGGGGTCGGCTTCCAGTCTAACCGGATGCAGCTTAACACCTGTATTTCACATGGATCGACTGCCTATGTGAGCTCCACAACCCAGTTAGTACTGGGTAATACGATATCCCTTGGTAAGACTGGTTGTCAGAATTTCGGGCTACTGACTATCTTTAATGATGATGATATGAATGTTTATTTTTGAAAGGTGGTCTAAGAAAAGAAATAATCGTATGATGTTAGTCTCCAAAGCATTTTAGTCCTTTCAGCAAAACCACCCGAAGAAAGTAATGGAGAAGTTTAAATAAAGCTCCAGTTAAAGAAACCCAGACCGTTGGCCACATAGAGCTTGACATTCCGACCACCTCTAATAAGTTAAAACTGTCTTATCTATAATGGTAAGCCACTAAAGATAAATCAGTTTGTATAATGAAAAAAACGATGTTTTCAAATGTCAATGATGGGCAAGGGCAAAAAGCTGTCGCTCCCTTAAGTTACCGTTCGTTATCGAATTGCAAGATAGGCTTATTTGAAAACGCAAATAAGAATTCTTTAGCGCAGGGTGAGTCACAAGTTGGACTGACGTAGTGAAGGTCACCATTACAGACACTGTGGAGGTCGTGGCTAAATATATATAACAGCCGCACGGGTCGATCTTTAAGGTTAAGCCGTGCTTGCCGAGGTTGGTCCGTGGATGGGTGACCATAAATACATACCGAGTTTCCTCCGTGCCTCGGAAAGCACGTTAAGCCGTTGGTCCCGGCTGTCATTTGTAGATCTTTGACAGTCGCTACGAGTAGTCAGAAGCCAAAAATCTGACATTCAGTCTTACCAAGGGGTATCGTATTACCCAGTTACTGGGTTGTGGAGGTCAGATAGGCAGTTGCTTCATGTAAAAATACTGGTACTCAGCTGCATCCGGTTAGACTTGAAGCCGACCCCAAGATAGTTTGGGAAAAGGCTAGGCAGATGAGACCATTACAGGCACTTTTGAAAGTCAAAAAACAAAAAATGAACGCGAAGCTGCAGTCCCAGTCTCAAGGCATAATAACTTGTGAAAGTACTGTTGTTGCCCATTCCAAAGCGTAGATCTCTATGAAGAATAAGAATGGAGAAGAAAGAAGATGCATGCATGAAAAGTGCTTACTCCAAGAAATCACTTTTCAATTGTTTGGCAAACAAGCCAGTAACTCTTCCAAATGGCAAAATCCTCGATTTATTAATCAACATCTGCCGTCGTCAAAGAGGCGATGCCCTCGAATAGATGAAATAAGTATCTCATATTATATTTGTAATTACTCGTAGGAGTTCGGAGCTAAATAACAACAGCGGTTCGGGTCGAGCTTCAGGTTAAGCCGGGTTTGCCTAGGTTGGTCTGTGGATGGGTGACCTATCACATGCTGAGATTCCTCCGTGCCTCGGAAAGCACGTTAAGCCCCCGACCCCAACTATTATTTGTAGATCTTTGACGGTCATTACAGGTAGTCAGTGTCCCGAAAGTCTGACAACCTGTCTTATAAAAGGGTATCGTATTACCCCGTTGTAACTGGGTTGTAGAAGTAAGATAGGCAGTCAATCCATGTAAAATACTGGATCCGGTAAGACTGGAAGTTGACCCCAACATTGATGTAATTATGCTAGGCCGACGATATGCTGGGAATTACTCCAGCGCCCATCTTTCGAATCACGATACAGCAACGCTATTAAGCGGCTATAAAGATGGTTTCCACAGACGAGCACTTTCGCTCTGCATTTTTTTTAAGCTATAATATAATGAAACAAAAATGCTATACTTACACAACAAGTCCTTGCGAGCACACCGGTATCGATATCGACACGGCGATCCCATCCCTACTCTCGGGCATAGAGCTGAGCTCCTGCATGATGCGTTGTATGTCATTCTCTGACTTGGGATCCGATATGTTTTGTGCGCCCAGGTAACTGACACCGCTGAACACCGTGCATTCCTGATCTACGTCTGAAACTGGACAGATTTCTTTAAATATGGGTTATAAAATAATGAAGGAACGTTTTATTCGATTTCAAAGAAAGATTTGTGGACGCTCTATGAGGATTTTTCGAAATATTTATTGAATGTTAATAATTATTTAATCAGTGTGTGTGTATTGTTAGGTGGTTCCTTTCTTTGGAGCCTAGATCGCCGGTAGCTTGGACCCTGTTCCCGATACCGATGGGCTACAATTGTTTATATTTTCATTTTTTTTTTTTTTATGTAAGCAATATTTAGAAATGTATGAGTAGAAATAAATAAAGGATAATCATTTAATCAGTGTGGTCAAAAATTATTCATGTTTCATAAATATTTAATCATTCTGAAAGTAGTTGGGGATTATAGGAAGTCCGAAAGACTGTTAGGCTGACATGTTACCTATGCGATCCTCGCACAGACACATTTTTCTTTCATATCATTCCTCACACAATACCTCTATAGTTTCCTTGGCCTATCTCTCCCTCTCCATGCCTTAACATTTATATTCATCACTCTTTTAGTTGCATGCGATTCGTCCTACCTCATCACATGCAGACAAGACAGTCGATTCTCTTTCAACTATTCTGTAACTGGCGCCACTTTCAAACTTCCTCTAATATACTCATTCCTTACTTTATCCATTCATTTGCAACCATCAATGAATGACAAAACAACGCAGCAACCAATGGACAATCCATTACAGTGGTAATTTTTGTCCCGCAGACAAATAGTCCATCATCTTCTCAGGGCCTACCCAATAAATTTCTCTATAAAAACCAACACCCTCACCTTCATCGTCGCTCTCTGTGGGCTTCATGTGGTCGTGTTTCTCAGTGGGGGACGGCGTGGACACGTCAGCGGACGTGGCACTGTCCATCATCTCGTAGAACTTCGAACCGCCGACCAGACGGCACGACTCCTGAAGATTAAGAGAAATTACTGAGTGAAAAAAAAACAAATAAAAACGAAGAACTTGGCAAAAAGTCTGGTAAGCTGAAGTGGGATTGGGCCGGTCATGTAGGTAGAATGCATCGAGACAGATGGAGAGAGACCAACAAGCAGTGGGAGCTTCGGGCGACTCATATACCAGGTCAAATTGAATTATCAAGCTGAACTCTTTTGACGTGATGAGGTCATCACCACAAGCCAACCGTAGTCCACTGCTGGACATAGGCATTCAACTCGACTCTCGGCAATTCTTATTTAGTTTTTACCAGCCTCCCTGCGAAGATCCTCGCTCCATCGAGCCTGATGGAACTGAGGGCGTCCCTTACGCTTGGCGCTTGCCGATTCGCAGTGTCCATTCAAGAACACTTCTACCCCAACAGTCATCGGTTCTACGGCTAATATGGCCGGCCCATTGCCACTTCAGCTTTGTTATTATGTGAGCCATCTCGATAACTCTGAAGTGTGTGATGGCATAATACTTAAAAATGATAAACTAAAAGAAGTGCTTTGATTGAATTGAATGAATTCAATTTAGTAACTTTACGTAAGGGTTTTTTTTCTGGTTCATCGTTGTTGAGCTTAACATCTGTCGAGTTTCACTAAATAATCACGTCACTGTTTAGCTCGGAGTTGACTTGAACTGTTCAGGGCCGTTGTTAATGTTGATTTGTTGATGAATCAACTAGTTACAGAATGCGGAAAAATGGGGACATAAACTAAGCTATGGAACGAGTTCGTACTGACATAAACAAAGGCGTTGTTGTTATTTCCAGCGTTAGTTAAGAATTCTAGAGAGTTTACAGCCTGCGCGGACCATAAATCACTAAATGCGTTTTGTGCTAAACTATCATTAGTATTTGTGGTGCAAACGGATGAATGCGGTGCAAAAGGTTAAACAAAGAAGTATTTTTTATTTAAGTATTGATATATTAGTCTCTTAGGTAGAGCCGGATGCCATCAATCAATCAAAAATACTTCTAACTTAAAACACAATCATAGTAAAAGGTTAAACAAAGAAGTATTTTTTATTTAAGTATTGATATATCAGTCTCCTATGTAGAGCCGGATGCCATCAATCAATCAAAAATACTCCTAACTTAAAACACAATCATAGTAAAAGGTTAAACAACGAAGTATTTTTATTTAAGTATTGATTGCATCAGTCTCTTAGGTAGAGCCGGATGCCATCAATCAATCAAAAATACTCCTAACTTAAAACACAATCATAGTAAAAGATATCATTCTTATCAGAGTTTTATGGCACACAATTCACTTGAAATGAGAAAAATAATTTACAAATCAATTAGCACTATCAACATTCTACCCACTACTAACTGTATCAACCAGAAACGCGATTCGGTGTAACGAATATTTCAATCAACTGCCCTTCCTTCAATGTAACCTAAAAAACATCCTTTTACCACCCCTCCTACAGCAAATACTAAACAATAGTACCTACAAACAATAGGACAAGGGTAAATCTAAAGGTCACTACAAATACGAACCCAAGAATAAGTGTCAATGCCTTTTGCCATTAGGCATTAGTTTCACTAGAAAATTCTTTTGAAACCTTTTATTTGACGAGACTTTAAGAAAATCTTAAGATCTTAGGAAATGATAGAAAACAAAATCCGATTCATACAAAAGATATTTCATTTAAGAAGAAGAAAGAAAGAAGAAGAAAGAAAGAAGAAGAAAGAAAGAAGAAGAAAGAAAGAAGAGGAAAGAAAGAAGAAGAAAGAAAGAAGAAGAAAGAAAGAAAGAAGAAGAAAGAAAGAAGAAGAGAGAAAGAAGAAGAAAGAAAGAAGAAGAAAGAAATCGAAGAATGATAAAAATAAAAATATTTTTATTTTACATAGGCCTACACGGGCAGTTATAAAACATCGACAAAAAGGTGCTCGGTTCGGGTTGGTCGTGAACTATGGAGAAGAACCGGAAAGAAACTCCATGGTAACTCTTTTAAAATCATTTCGTTTTACAGTAATTCAGTTACAGCGTTAGTACTTAAGTATGGGAGGACATCGTAGGCCCGAGTATGGGAGGACATCGTAGGCCCGGATGGTCTGGGCATGTGATGCGGAGGAGTTAGGACAATATTGTGAGGAAAGTTTTGTTTTGAGTATGAATGTGGACGGATATAAGAGTAGAGGAACACCAAAGAAGAGAAAGATGGAGTGTGAGAAGGATGTTATGGTTAGAACGAAGGTGACGGATGAGATGACGAGTAATAGAGACGTATGGAAGAAGACAAGCTGCGCTGATTCCAAATAAATTGGGATAAGGGCAAGAGCATAATAATGAAGCAGTTTTTTATAAAAAGAAAATCAAATGTTACTAAAAAAATATCAACTACTTTTTGTATGTATGTCATATCATCATCATCATCTGCCTAGCCTTTTCCCAAACTATCTTGGGGACGGCTTCCAGTCTAACCGGATGCAGCTGAGTACCAGTATTTTACATGAAGTGACTGCCTATCCGCAGACCTCCACAACCCAGTAACTGGGTAATACTAATATGTATGTCATAAATCATAATATATAATTTAATGATAACTAAACTTTTTCTAATTATCCATACAATCGACATAATTATTATAATAAACGATAACTAATAATAGGCATGAATTAATAATGTTATAATGACTGTTTTACGTTCAGGAACTTTATAAGGGCACAAACATTTATTTCTATAGTGACTCATTATTAATTTATAAATACATGAGTGAATAATTTATCATGTTTCGGTTTTGTTACTGTAAAATATTCCTGAAATGGCAATTGTCGAATGGTCTGTCTTGGTATGGTCATGTGATGAGGAGGGATGGAACGCATGTGACTAAATGAGTGATGAATATAAATTTTGATGGAGGAAGATTGAGAGGAAGACCAAAGAAAATATGGATGGATTGTGTGAGGAAAGATATAAAGAAAAAAAACCGGCCAAGTGCGAGTCGTACTCGCGCATGAAGGGGTCCGTACCATTATTTATAAAAGCGAGCAAAAAAAATTACTTTGTTGTATGGGAGCCCCCCTAAAATATTTATTTATAGCAGCACCCGAAATACATAATCTGTAGAAATTTCAACTGGCTAACTATCACGGTTCATGAGATACAGCCTGGTGACAGACGGACGGACGGACAGCGAAGTCTCAGTAATAGGGTCCCGTTTGACCCTTTGGGTACGGAACCCTAAAAAGGAGTAAATGATAGCGTGACGAATGACAGAGGAGAATGGAAGAAAAAAATGTGTTGCGCCGATCCCAAATACCATGGAGACAAGGACAGGAATATGACGATGGGAATTGGCATTATTTTATTGTAGCATTTACGGCATTCGGCACAAAGTTCAATGTTGAATGCCAGAAAACCTAACAACACAAACAGCCAAACCACCAAATGTCAATGGATGAAAAGTTAGAAACAATCAGTAGGGACCTTCCTTCCCTTATGTAAACAAATATTTAACGCAGTTTATAAACTTCTGATAGGTATGCATAATAAAGGACGCCTACGGTTTATGTCTACTAATATAATGGATTAGCGTTCCACACTAGGTACTAAATTTTCCCAATTTGAGTGTTTAAACTGCATTTATTTATTTTTTAGGAACACCAACAGCAATACTATGAATTACAGGAAACAATAAAATTAAAATAAAAGCGCTGGTATGTATGCTTATTATAGGATACGCAGCATTCACCATAGTAACAACAACATAACATTCTAGAATATTAATAATTAATCATACAATTTGAATGTAATTTAAATTTTACTTAAAACTAAAAATGTGGTATCATTATGATGATTTAAGTAGATTTGATATCTAAACATTTGTATTTTAAGTTTTGTTAACTAATAGAGCAGTAGCACGTGAAGATGTGAATTGAAAAAAATCAATTTGTAACGAAACATTAGTTAGGGACATTCAAATAGATATTTATAAAAATACCTATCAAATTATTTAAAGAATATATTCCTTAAATTGAATAGGTTTAATACACTTAAGTTAATTTCCACTTTTCTTATACAAAACATTTATGATAATTCAATTAAATCAACATTAAATACCTTTTCCACAATCTGGGAATATCTCTTCGTGTGCGTCATGTTTCGATGTTCACTTAAAACTAATATTTTATTATAACAAAATATTTCACTTCCAATGTAATGTAAATAATTTTCAATACTTTTGATACGTGTGCTTGCCCATGGATGGAAGATTAAACTGTTTATATTCCTCCCTATGAATCACGACAACCGTAGCATCTCTACATTCATATACATATAACCGCTGTGGGCTTATACAGTATCAAAAACATACTATATGTCCCTAATACAAGGATTGAAATACTGTAACAATCATTGACATATCGTGATATCATCTCGATAAGGAAACGTCAATGGCAGAGCGATTCTGACCCTTATGTTACTGTCTTGGGAAAGGCCAAACATTACTTACTCACTTTAGTATTTGTAATAATAGAACCTCACCAGGAAAATAGAAGCATGTAAAACCCGTTTCATAATAAATACACTTTAACACCATGCAATTAAATACATAAATCGCGTGAATCCATTAAATGACAGCTATAAAATCAGGTATCGATTGTTACCTTCCCACACACAATGATCGTCGCCATGTCCTCCGCCTTAATGGTAAACAAAACCCAGCCTTCTTATCTAATTACATCGTCAAAAGGTCATTACCACAACACTATAACTTCACGTTTCAAGAACTGGTTAACACACGTTTAAAGTTCACAGCAAGAAAAAGATAAAGGTATTTTTTATGTTGTAATAAGAGTCACAGTGAGGCGTTGTGTCCGAGTGACCCGTCCAGGCGCTGGTAACAAGCTAAATGAACGCACAATGACTGGAAACCAAAACACAGCCCGGTGACACAATTATAGTACGAGATTACCGATTGTAATACAAAGGACACACTGATGAAAAATTAGGACACGAACACTAAATGCCCGGCGAAAATATACCACAAGTATTACTAAAGCAATTAATTTTTGTTACATTTCTATATCAGAACAAAATGTTGGTGGCGATAAATGTTACAGATAAGACGTCAATGGAGCACGTGGGAGCAAGTTAATCTGCATGTGTTTTTATTTACAACATCAAAACAATGTTGGCGGCTTTGACCTCTGTAAGCCGGGCATCAGGATTAAGTTGTTCATTCATATATAAATTATAAAACTGTCGTAGAGTTAATAAGATTTTGAAAAGATTGAGTGCATATAAACTGAATTAGACTAAAGAAGTTGCTGTCAGCAGTCGTTTGGTTTCGAACCCAGTCTAGGACTTACTTTTGAATTGCATCAAAGCTGTCAAAGCGGTGATGGAAAATATCCTGAGGAACTCGGCCAGTCGGTTCTAGAACGAAAAATTCGAAGACACTGTGACATCCACCAGTCGGCAATGGGCCCGCGAAGTGGATTATGGCGCATCCTTACATAGAAAGGAGGCCTGTGTCCTAGTGAAACCATAATGACTCATATCGTCATAATTCTCTTGCCGTTATCCCAATTCATTTGGGATCGGCGCAGTATGTCTTCTTCGCTGATTATTGTGTCTATGGTTTATTAATATTTATAGCGACTTTGAAACCGGCATGATTGAGTCATCATTCCATCTAGTAACCGACAATCGTCTACTGCTAAACATGGCCTCCTCATACATATCGATACAATGCTTGTCAGAAAAATACCATGGATTGTTATGTATAAGCTTACAAACACCACTACTTGGGATTGAAATATTGTTATAAATACACTCTTTACTCTTTACATTCTCTAGACATAGATTTTTCTGACTACGATTGGAAGCGACAGGGCGTGGCCTATTTTTTGCAAAATTGAGTCATGGTCGGACAAACAGACAGTCACACAGATAATAGAATTCAGGAAGCTGCGCACATGTGTGCTTCTAAATTACATTATATTACGTTTTTTGCAGAATTTCTGATTAAAAATCAAGGCAAAGGATACCTGACCTCTCAGCCTTGCTTTGAGGCAAAATTTTAACGTTTTACCGCGTTTTGCACTTCACAAAAAATCTATCAAGGACGCCCAATTAATATTCTATTAAGTACGTGAACTTGCTGTTGGTATGGTGTCGGACGTAAAGAATAGCACCATCCCATATCTTTCCGCGGTTGTCGTAAGAGCCGACTAAGGGACTTTCCAGAGAATGGGCAGCATCGTTCTCTGTGGTTTTGTTACAACCGTACTGCGATCGCCAACCAGTCTGCCAAGCGTGGCGATTATGGCAAAACCCCTCTTATGTACACTCGGGGGAGGCCTATATCCAGCAGTGGACGTCTTTCGGCTGAAATGATGATGATTACGAACTTGCTGTCTATGTATTAACCGCCTAATGTGAAGTTCAGCCTGATAACAAAGTGCTAATAGCCACTCGGTCCACATTTTAACTGACCCGTGATTAGTTAACGTTACGTAACTTTACGATCTCGTACATAACATTTTATAGGTAATGAAATTTATTTTATCCATGGCCGATAAACCAATTAGGTTGGTTCTGGGGCCGATTAAGTAAACAGGAAGTAAGGTGTAGGCACTTTTCATGCTGCTTCTCGACGATCAACGCCATGAAAATCTAGACTTATTTTTTTTTTGTATTTCTTCTATGGACTACGTTGTGTGTAATTTTGCACGCAAATGCGTCTGATATGGTCTCGGATACTTTTGAACGTTTGAAGTGTTATAGGTTTCTAGCTACAAGGAAGTAGTTCTCAGGAATACATGCTGCTTTTAACCATATAGTTCGGTACGGGCCCCCGAAGGGTCTCGACGAACAAACCTCCGCTGGGTTGGTATCGGCCCCGAAAGGGGCTAGCAATTAAGTCATTCGTCATCCTCATAATTTATGCAAATATTTAATTTTCTGATTATCAAATACTATGAGTGTGCGTTAATTAAGAAAGTTGGATAAAAATCTCATATATCAACGCCATTAAAACTTCTGTAAATAGCGCGCAAGTATCTTAATTTACACTTATAAAATTCAAGTGCATAAATACAGTCATCGCCATTTTGACGGCTGTGCTGGTCGAGGCTAAAAATCATAAAAATTGTGGTTTTCGAACATTCGAGCTCCACTATATGGACAATAATCAACTCGTCATTTAATTATGCGGCGAATTCGTCCATAGTTCAATTTAAATAAGCAGTGGTAATGATGAATTTTGAAATCTTAAAGTCGAAGTTTCGCGCCAATCGTGCGTGTTTACATTTTTATTTTTCACATATAACACACACGCGTATAGATTCGGGAACAAACATGACAAATATCATTCCAAATATTATAAACCGCATGAAAATGCCCAGATCTTAGCGTTATTTACTATTACAGGACCAATAACACATAATATTCATTACCACCGCTCAATTTGTATTTTGAAATAGACGACCATTTTTTTTTTTTAATTATTTTGATGTGTGAAAGCGATTATTCCAATCGTTTTTTTTTTGTAATCTTCGATCAACTCGAGTAATTAAATTGAGAAATGTAAGAAATCGATTGATGAAAATTAAAATAAATTTATTTTTAGCATAAAATACAGTAAATATTTATTATAATGTTTTTAGGCTTTTATAATGGTAATCTTAATTGTTTTTCGTACATTCCGACCCAACAATAAACAGCACGGACTGATATTATGATTAAATTCGCGCCAATTTTTTTATCCATCTCAAAATTTAAATTTGGAATTTTTCGCTGTTCCAATTTACATTGTAGGCATTTAAATTAACTATTATAGATAATTTATTGGGAATATTGTTTTGAACTATCTGAAGATTGGTAGAATGCATAGGATCTCGGTAGGAATAGTAAAAAAATAATTATGTAGTTTGACTATGGTAAGGAGGTTGGGTTGGTTAATGGGTTACTCTTTACTTTATTTATCAGCCTGTTCTGTCCCACTTCGGGTAAAGGCCTGCCCATGTCTTTCCAATTTAGTTTATCTTTTGCCTTCACCGTTCAATACTTTTAATCGACAATATTTTTTTATACCTACTTAGATAGGCTAGGTTTAGGGATAGCTACCCCAAAAATGAAAAAGAAACCATTTTAAACAAAACTATCCAAAGTATACGGTAACTCTAACTCTAAGTAAGAGTCTTACTCGTATATTTTGTAGACTCTTGATGGTTCTGGTTCATATCTATTGTTGTTCATGGCTTTATTCAAGTGACTCGGTCCTCGGCCTTTGATGAATAACCTGAAAATGGCAGATTAAAAAAAAAACGTGTGTGTCTCGGGACGCTTGACTAATGTGATAACTTAAACTAATCTAAGCCTGCTGCCATATGCGTGAGAGAAAGGGAAGCCACACAGAGTGGTGCCGTAACACGTTACGTTACGAAGCGGTTTACCCTCCAGGTACCCTCCCATAAGAAGTTATCACTTCAAAAACCTTTTTAGACTAGACAGTGAACCGCTTTGAAATAATAAACTAATGTTCCTTGAAACGGCTTATGAGTTGCCGATTGTCAACCATCATCATAAACTGTTGGGGTCGGCTTCCACAGTCTACCCAGATACAGCTGCATAACCGTATTTTAAATGGAGCGACCTGCGACTGCCTATCTGACCTCCTCAAACCAGTTAGTATCGGGTACCTAGTACGATATCCCTTGGTAAGACTGGCTGCCATACTTTCGGGCCACTGACTAGCTGTAACATAACAATAAGCCCATCATACGATACACAATCTTGGAAGAATAAATATAATTTATCTTGTTGGATAATAATAATTATTTACTATGCCTTCCAAGATTCTAGGCATTCTTTAACCAACCTTTAGATATTATTACACAATAAAATTCTTAAAATGTTATCTATTAAAAATAAAACAATAATTTTAAATAATGAGAATTGCGAGTACATTCTTTATTTAAATTTTTAAATCGAAAAAAATCGTCGGGAATTATACCTAATCATTAAAATGTTGACTTGTTTTTTTTGGGATTAGGTACTGTCTTCTGCCGTTCTTATTAATTAGTAATAAATCTCCTTCCCATGAAGTCAACGTTCATTAATTAATTATAAGATGCTTTTGATCTTATAGTTACTTAATAAAATTATTAAAAAAGATAGGTTAATAAGACCAATTTCAAAATTAAATAATTATTTAAAATTATACGAGTTTTTATTCAGTCTCAACTCATTTTTTTTCAAACTCGATTTAATTGCGATTATCGATTAGGCTGAATGCAACTAATTAATCGTAAATAAGAAACCTGGGTTTTCGGTCAGCACTAAGAAGTGTTATGTTACAACATAGTTTTCAGTAATATTTGTCTAGACTTTGATTTGGTTTTTATATGAAATTGTGTGTGAATAATGGCAAAAATAAGAACGCAGATAGAATGTTACTGTTTTTATTTTGGCCTTTCGAATTGTTTTAGCAAACGATAAGCATGCCTATGTACATTATTTCCAGCGCATCCAAGGTACCTACTTTTTGGAAGGGTGTAGTAATATGTATTTTACACATATTTGGCAATAGACTGACTCCGTTTTACCGACCTCAACACGATACTGAAGATATTAACCTCAAATTTATCGTATGTAACAGATCCCGTGACATATTTTTCACAGTAAAATCGAACGCTGAAAGTTGATGAAAATTTCGTGAAATTCATGACAATTCGCAACACCCCGCCGATTCAGCTGATGTGTCATGTGTCAAAATCTTGTCGGGCATAGTGGTTAATGAATGGACTCAACAGGCAAAATGTGGGCTAACCCTTCAGGTACTTTAAACATATTTTATCTACTTCAGTTTCGTTACACTCGAATTACAAAATTGACAGTGGTTTCATTATGATACCCATAACGACACAAGTTGCATTATGCGAATCGTCATAAATTTTAAAACACAATTATAGACATTCTGAACATACAGCCAGTTACCTATAATATTACTTCGAAATCGAGACAATGTAAATGATGTTTTTTTTTAAAATGGAACAAGTTTAGAACAAAAGTATCGTATACTATTTGACTGTTGCGGCTACAAGATCTTTGCCTTATACCTAATAAAGACTAAATAAAAAAATTAAAAAAAATGGACGCGGGAATTTCTGAGTGAAATTTTATTAAAAATGTCTTGAAAATCAAGTGATATTGAAAATACTCCACCAGATATAACAAATAGAGCAGTTACGGCTACAAATAATTTACTACCAGAAAAAACAAGACATGTCTAAGAGAAATGTTATGAAACCGAAGTAGATAAAAATACTTATTTGTCTATATCTGTGTTTTATTCCTTCCTTCGTAGATAAAATCTTGTATGCAACTATACGTTATTGGTCTTTTAATAACGTAACAGTTGCATAAATAGCTATTATTTTACAGATTTTTTCATTAACTTTAGTAATGTTCTGAAAATTTTGTGAACCTTTATAAGACCACTATTAAGTTTCACGAAACCAGACTTACATCAGGCCTTACTTCCTCGAAAACAAGACAAAAGTACAACAAACAGTATTGATTCCTAAGCAAACTCGCCCCGACTTGCTAGAATTATTTCCCAGAATTATTAAATTTCATGTTATTTACCATTTTTGCAGACATGTTTGCAGTATTGCAATATTATTACAATGCAGACTACAGAGCTTCCTTTGTCGCCATATCTTCAACACCTTATATGTTCAGGGGCTTGCGGATTGAAGATCCGTTAGTGAATGTGTGCCCTGCAAATATGTAAACATTAGATAGGCAAGTACTGCACTTATTTATCTTATAATAAGTTTGTTTAGATAAGGCAGTGGGCAGGGCACATTGCTGGCAGGACGAATGGCCGATGAAGACGAAAGGTGCTGGAGAGGCGGTTACTTAACGGAAAACACAACATCGAGGACCGATAAAATGGAAAATCACAGGACCCAGTCCTGAAGAGTGGTGATGGAATTTAGGGAGAGCCGATGTCCAACAGTGGATGTAATTCGGCAGATATGAAGATGGGGTAAGGCAACATAAGATTTACTTGATAGAGGTTGCCTAGCACTGCTCTGTAGTAAATCTGATAACACAGTAACCGTTTCAAATCGAGGGACTGAGATTTATGTTATGAGCTTCAGTAAACATTTTACCAAGATTAAACGCACTCACCAGCATGCTCCTAGTAATTTACTCGTGCATACGCACAGAAAATACTGGCCACGGGTTGAACACAATAAAGTTGACCAGCTCGCCGCTCTAAACCAATTTACCGCGGGAATTGGTGTCCCACTTGCAAGTTTTACGGTCAAATAAACTCAAATAGTACACGTAATGTGGCCGCACTATCGCCGCGTTGTTCGTTAGATTTATATTGCATTTTAACAATCCGTTTATGGGTTTATACGTAACAATACGTACGAAAGGTAGGTAGGTACGTATATTTTATTTAAGTGCATATTTCGACGTGGAAATTAAGCACGCGTAGGCCGCATGTTTACGGGCAAGTTTTAAGAGTAAATAAACGTTTCAATGGCTTTCCTTGACGATCTACGCAAGATTTAGCGTAGTAGGTACGTTGTATGTACGTTTTGTCAACGTAGTATGGCTAATTTCGCCCTTCCCATTGGCCTCAGTCGAATGCGCAGCCAGGCTCATATAATGCCCATAGGAAGTAGCCTTGTCCTGTCTATCAAGGTAGACCACAGGCGTTGAAGCATTCATGTGGGTGTAAACTTATGCATAATAGTGTTTATTAATATCAGCATCAATCATCAGATGTAATGAATACTCCAACAATTATAATTTTCGCGAAAATAGACCTAAGTATTTCTTCAATCACTGTTTTTAGAAACTTAAGATATAAATCGAAGAAAAGGCGATAATAGTATCGTAATAAAAATCCGATACGAGACCACTCCCCTTTCCTGTAATCTATAACTTTTTTTGTCTAATCTTTTGTGTTGAATATTGAGTCATGTCTTAAAACGAACTTAGTCGTCATAATAGCAAGTTTTTGCAATACCTGTATTAATGGAATCAGCAGTGGTGTAAGTGACTGGGGGTCAGGAAAGATCGATTTCGTGATAAAAAGATATAAAATATATTCTACCAGCTACCTGCCCTGTGCCCCAAATCATGCATTTAGCATCATTTGCGCTGCCACTGATGACGCCACGGCAGCGGCAGTGGAGATATTTTGGTCAAACAAGTTGAAGTATGTCGTGCCAGCGACAAGAATGATATATGTATAAATCTAGTTCATCTAAATTACTACTAATAAAGCTGCCACTAAGAACTTGAATCACGTGAAAACTATTGAAGCATAACATTGATTGGCTGCGTCTCTCTACTTGATATCAATCGCATCGCATTGCAAATGACTCGAGCTATATCCATAGTTCACGATTATAATTTATCATGTAAATATGCGAGGGGATTACATGCAGATTGCAGAGTAAATAATAAATAAACTCGTTTGAACTCCGAAGCAAAGTATCTAGAAAGGAGAACTTAATTTGTAAATACATGCCATAACCGATATTATTTTTGCGATATCTAGATGAAAGTTTCGAGCATGAATTACCAACGATGGTGATGAACTAAACGAAGATGAAGAAGACCAAGAATTATATGGCTATAAAGAATGTGGCTGCTGAGATGATGACTATGGCGGGCACCAGCCACGCCAGGGAGATATTTTCGTGGCGATCAAGTAAAACGTTGTTTTATTTGTATGCTTTGTGACAAAGGCGATTCATATTGAGTTAGTATCTGATTTAACGACAGACGCCTTTCTCGCAGCTTTCAAGCGATTCATTGCTCGACGTAACTTGCCCAGCGACGTTTTCTGTGACAATGGGTCAACTTTCAAGGGGGCAAGGAACCAATTAGATGAAATGTATCGCTTGCACACTTAAGTCACCAAAGCATACAAATAAAACAACGTTTTACTTGATCGCCACGAAAATATCTCCCTGGCGTGATTGGTGCCCGCCATTTTTTTTATGTTGTTGCCAACAGACTAATAGAGATATTTTGAAGAAGAAGCCATGCTGCGCCATCCCCAAATAATTCGGATAAGGGTACGATGATCTAGATGCACAAATGATTTTTATTTTTGTTAATTGCATCTCGCAGTTCAGCCTCTGAGGCTGGCTACTGCTTAACCGGACAAACCTGTGGATGCCTTGAATTTAAGGCCTCCAGCCAGGCCAAAAGCTTATAAACTAAGCGACAACGCTAAGGGCACCCCCTGTGGGGTACACAGGCCTCGGCTTAGGGCGTCGCTGGGGGAGGGCAGCAAAGGGACAGGCTGGATCTGATTTCCAACACAAAAGATACTTGCAAAGATTACTAAAGTAGCAAGTCCCCTAGGGACATGAAAATGCTAAGAAACATTTAAGTTATGCGATTTAATGGTTTCTAGTCCAAAGCTTGTATAATGCAGCTGTGCTGAATAACAATCTCTGAAACAACGCTGTTGGACGTCCTTGGGTAAAGATTACGAACTAGGTCTATTCACCCTCCACTGCCTCGTTGGTCGAGTGGTCGCAAGCGCAACTGCTGAGCAATGAGGTCTTGGGTTCGATTCCCGGGTCGGGGAAAATGTTATTGAGTTTTTCCATAAGGAATTCCTCAGTCACGGAGTCTGTATTTGTGCCCGGCTGATGGCAATAAGCTCGCTCCCTACTACATGGGACTTAAAAATAACTGGCAGAATGTGGGTGTAGGTACTTTTCACCTCAGCTTAACCCTTCGGGGATTACATGGCATGGTGTTATTTTATGTAAATCGTTAGTCTTGCCCTCATCGTACGCGCAAAATATGAGCATTACAGAAGAGTGAGTTTAGACATCCCGCATGTAACGATAGCCACGATTAATAGTACCTATTCTGTTAACCAATAGTATTGTGAGCTAGACAGTATTAGGTATCTAGACTACTACTAAACCTAAACAGAAATATACATCCATATTTTGACGCGGTCAGGTTAATCCATGGTTCTGTATGGGGTCGGACGTAAAGAATACACCACCATCAAAGAATGCACCATCCCATATCTTCCCGTGGGTGTCGTAAGAAGCGACTAAGGGAGTTTCCAGAGAACGGGCAGCAGCGTTCTCTGTGCATTTGTAACAACCGTACTGCGATCGCCACCCCGCCTGCCAAGCGTGGCGATAATGGCAAAACCCCCCTTATGTACACTTGGTGGAAGCCTATGTCCAGCAGTGGACGTCTTTCGTTTGAAGTGATGGTGATGAGGTTAATCCATTAAAATCGAATTATTTAAATCTCTATATTCACCCATCGAGTCTATCAAATATAGAGCACCTACGTACCTAGTCGTCTTCAAGCCGGGATTATTCATTCGCCTTACGTAACAATTGCGCCCGAGTGCACTGTAATTCGATTTATCAAAACGATGCAATAGGTGGCCTGTTGAGGAACTATAACAATAACAAATTGACCTTGCTCAATGATTTTCTCATTAAGTAACTTTGTTTATTGAAATCGAACTTTTTTAACATCATCTGCCTAGCCTTTTCCCAGCTATGTTGGGGTCGGCTTCCGGACCCGGTGAATAACAGTATTTACATGGAACAACTGCCTATCTGACCTCCACAATCTGTAGTAGTGGGTAATACGGTACACCCCTTGGGAAGAGTGGTGGCTACATGTGTGTGTAGGTTCTAAAAATAGAGTATACATCACTGTCTAACCCTTACAGGATTACTTGTGAGAACTTTTTTAAGGGGATGTTTAGGTAGATGTTTTCTCACTCAGTAAAAGTATGTACAATTTGGATGGAATTTGGCTCTTACCACTGGATCAGATACTTTTTCTACCAGACTATTAGGAATATTTTTTTTACAGGGTAAATACTACTAATACTATTGAAATTAATGTTTATGTATAACTGATATTACAAAAGCAAGGTTTATAGACACAAGTCATGCTATAGTATGTATAAAAATATAGTAAAGTGTGCTACACCAGTTTTCTTTTTGTCTGTGTAGAGAACACAATATGTACATAGACAAAGCAGGGTTCAGCCTATTGTGAATGCACTGTGTGCATTGCACACAATGCAGGGTACATACTGCTCTGACACTCTCAAAAAACATGTGTACATACAAGAAACACTTGATACAAGCTTAGTATACAGATTGTTTTAATATTGGATCTCATGGAAATAGGTTATACTAGACATAGAAAAATCTTAAATCGAATCTAATCTTAACTAAGAACTGTAGGTGCATTATTCTGCATTACCCATGTTATAACTGACATTGGATTATATGCATTTGCTTGTCTGCATATGCAAACACATAAAATGCCATTTTTGTAGTGTTATTGCATATTATAGTATTTTTTCATCTATAGTGCTTATTTCAATAGTTAGGCATTTGCGTTATGCTGTCCTAGACAAAAACCCGGGTATTGAAGCAATAAAGAAAGTTAATGGCATACATCAACGGCATCGGCCTGGAGAGGCTTCTGCACAAATGATGTAAAATTTCAAGTTCTGTTCAGTAAAGTCAGTTGCCGTAGAAAAGGAATTTTCAGTCTACAAATTATATTAAGGGACAAACTTAACAAGTTTACTCTAGAAAATGTAGAATAATACTTTATTAAACTAGAAATCTGTTGATTGTTATTGAATAAAAATTCTAATTGTTAACTTGAAGAACACCATTACCGAACTTATGGACTATTTTCTATTCAGCAACATCCGAAGGTTGATTATGACCAGCTGAACAATATATTTTTTCTACATGGTTACCTACAATACATTCAATGTAGAGTTGTTGGCTACTTAACCATGCAATCCTCTAACAAAAACAATCAATCAATCTTTAACAAAAAACAGTGCAAACAATGCTCAGGTTTAAAAACAAGAAAAGTTAGACCAACCTTTTCATTCACTGAGTTATTCTGTACCGCAGCACCAGAATCAACGTCACTCATCTTAACCTCAGTATCACTCTCCACCTCAAAGATAACCTTGTAGAGGTCTAGGCCCTCCGGTACGTTAGACTCTATGTTGGCCTCCGGACGGATTGTGAGCTCCTGGTTTATCAGCTGACTGCGACTCACACGGAGTGATCCCTGCAGGGTTTCTGATATCGCCTAAAATTAAAGTTAGAGTTTTAATTCTTACTCTGTAATGTTTGGTTTAATAAATTAGATTAAACAAATAGAGAACAGATTAGGTGCAAAAGATGAACTATGATAAACTTAACTGGTGAAATTTGCTGTGTGTTTTACTAGTTTACTAACATGCTGGATCATTGATATCCGAAAATAATAATAATAGGCATTTCTGCCTAATCCATCACGAAATAGGCATAATATATATGCTATATGCTATTAAGATACTATTCGAAGTCAGAAAGTAAAGAATATTATAATAATAGGCATTACTGCCTAATTCATCGGGGAATAGGCATCATATTATGTTATAATAAGATACTGTGTGAAGTCAAATGAGCGTATGAGGCAAATATAACTACTCATTTTCATATCTAGCAGTCAAATTGTCATGTATAATAATAAGCACAGTGTACACACAGGCCTTCTGTTACAGGAGCATAATTCAAGGTCAGTCCATTAAGAATTAATGTATGAGAAAGATAAGTTACACAATGTACCCATAGTTTTATGCCCCAATTTATATTTTTATGTAGTAAGAAACTATTGTCCGATGACAATGTTGTTATAATGATAACAATTTAAATAACAGTAAAATGACCATATCAGTACCTTTTGGTAATGAATGCACTATTCAATGTTTTGAGAATTTATTCTGAAAACTTAAACAAATAAATGGTCAGGAGTTATATTTAGAAACAGGTTTTCCTCATGCTTAGTACACAAACACAATATAACTTAATATTCCCGGCAGGCTATGAGAGCAAACAAAAAACTCGTTGATATGCAGTTATATTATTTATGTAAATAAAACAAAGCGCGACTCACCTAGCGACTGCAACACAAACAGTCGTCTTGTTGCGTTAACCCCAGCCTCAATTATGCTTTAAAGTGCATTCTTACATGCGAAACGATGAAAAACCGCGTGAAAAACTAACATTGTGCACTTACGTCGCTCAAAATGTCTTCCAAATCGCAACATACATTTGTGTTGAATACAGGCGTCGGACTCGGCGTTCGTGATCGATCACAGTAATAATCTATGTCTACCGGGCCCAATACCTCTTTTGTCTGATATTCATTGAACTCCATTACTGCATGCTGTTGAGAAACATTCACAAAAAACTATTTATTTCACAAACACTGCTGCAGTATGCGATACGACTCGCACATGAAAACACTATGATAACATTAATATCACAACGCAAACTAGCACTAACTTACCCATTGAATTTTAGGTTCTCTTTCGAGAACAAAACATTTTAACAATCGATTCAACTTATGCGAAATTAAATAAAATCTGCGGTAGGTAATTACCGATAGCTGAATTGATTGAATTCAAGAAAACAAAACGTCAAATTAAAAATGTCAGCCGAATAAAAAGTCCGTTCCACGATAGGTTTTCTTTCAGAAATCACTTTTCACATTTCACAATAGAACATTTTTTTACAGTAATGAAAATGAAATAACACGTAATTCTACTACATTACTCTTGAGCAAACTATACATGATAAAGTATTGGTACCTGAGTAGACCTGGGAATTACATTTATTCGATAATAATTAGGTACTACCGGTGCCGTCATCTATACAATTTGCAGGCTAGCCAAAGCTGTGCCCAAAGTGTGGACTTGTGGTGTGGACTGTCTATTAAAAAACTAAAAAGCCATTTGTTAAATAATATTGCAGATTTTGGATGAGAGTAAATGTCTAAATTGGCTTGATCTAGCAAGCACTAGTGATTTAGTGAATGTCCTCTACTGAGGAATATATTCCTATGCACAAAATATTCAAAATGTTATTATAAATACATATTCCTATCAAGAACTTAGTTGTTCCTGTTTGGTCATGAATAGTCATGATAATAATAACTGACGACCATCGCGGCATGAATGAGACCCATGTTGAGATCATGTTTTATTGGATTTCCGAATGCACCAGCACCAAACGTCAATGACGGCGTCCGTTTATAACGTCATGCCGTGTTTGTAATTTTGAAAATATTTACTTGTGTCCTATTAAAAGTTGAAACAATTCGTTTTAGCATTGGTGAAAGTGTTAATAATGGAGAATTCTATGAATGAGACTGAAGCACATCAATCTTTTCGGTCTCCACCGAGAAGAAGACGCTCAACTTTCTTCGAACGAAGAGAATCAATAGGTGTGGTGATACTTGTGCATTTTATTTAAATTTGTGAAGTTATTTCATTGTTTTTTGTTTTTAAATATCTTCGGCATCTCCTGGCGAGTCAATTGTAATCAATTTCTATTTGAATTTTCGTTTCAGCGCCACATAATATGCCCGAAAATGTTAACCCAATTATGGAACAGTCAAATGTAAACGAGAGACGCTCTGAAGATATGACGAGGTAACGATTGAGAATGCCAGAAATGATGCTAGATGATAGTGTATATTTTTTATATATAAGTATATTGTTCTTATGTTAATGTTTCAGATATTATCAGAAACTTTTGGCTGAGAAAGAGGCGTGGAAGAAGGAAGTAAATGAGAGGCGAAACAAATATCACGACCTGAGACAGTACGTATTGATCCTATTACAACGCTCACACTGACTTTGGCCACAAGAAAAAAAGTAAAAAAAAAACATTTTTCTTAATTTCTGACTTACATCAAATTCTTTAACACAGGGCAGATAATGTGTTGGCCTTTAAAGTTAGCCATATCATAGGTTGTTACTGAGTAAAAAACAATCTAGCAATCACAAATTGTTGCTGGTTAATAGACAATAATCCTCTTTCCAGATGTTACCATTGTAGACTAAAATTTGTGCTTACAGGCAATACCGGATGGCAGTAAATGCACCAAGCAGATCCAGGATGTCCTACACCGCCCTATCAAATGAAGACATAGAATTCCTCAAAGGGAAACCTAACATATCCAAACTTGTAGACAGTCAGCAAAAGTTACACAAGTCAGTGTTAGAAACAAGAGCAATGTACCGAAGGGCAAACGAGCTTGACGAAGTAATACTGAGTCAGAGTGAGAATATTGTCAGTATGGTCACTGATTACATATTAGAGAATAGTACTGTCGGACCCATAGAATGACCAGAATGAAACCTTTGAGTTGTACATAGTATACATATAAATTAGATGTCAAAAATAATTTTAACCACTTGTTAAAATTATTTTTGGCGTATTTTTCACAGATATGATTTTGTTAATGTATATTCTGCCACCATGAGCAAAGCATAAAGACAACTATAGCTTTTTAGACAAAAAATGTGTATCATCATCATCAGCCTATTTGTTCCCACTGCTGGGACACAGGCCTCCTCTCAATAAGAGGGAGCTTTACTCCACCACACGGGCCCACTGCGGGTTGGTAAATGTCACATGTCTTCGAATTTTTAGTTCTAGGACATGCCAGTTTCCTCACGTTGTTTCCTTCACTATTTTTAAACAAAAAATGTGTATCTAGACATACATTTATCAGTGTATATTTATCACAAATAATTGGCTGCATCACGACTATAAATTTAATCTGTGTAAAATATGCCATATAAGTGTAAGAGAGTATGCTTAATCATGAAAATATGAAGGACTAAGCTGCCAAACCTGCTGCCATAATTTTAGAGTAGCAATATTTAATCTAGGACATTAATAGTATCAAGCTGTTCATATATCAGTAGATATTAGTTGTAAATATAATATCATGATTAACTGTGTAAATACTTTTGTAATAAAAACACTAACATTACATATTTTGTGTTTTTTTAGTTGTGTAGTTTGTATATTGTGGTTGTATAGGTATAATAGAAACCAAGGACATACTTTTAAATAATGAATAACAATTTTATTTCATTGTAACTTACATTTCATTCATGATACATAAATTCGATTCATACAGAAATCAACAATAAATCACAACATAAATTATTTCATTCATACAAATATTAGAATTAATATTGTAAATCGAATATATATTTACGAAGCAATCCATTGCATACAAAATGCTTTAAACAAGAATTAAGTATAATTGCAAATCTATTTCATACAAATATTATTTATCATGTTAAAACAAGTTCAATATTTCATTTCCCATACATTTAATCATAATAATATCTGTCTACCCATTGGTACAAATTCATTCATCATTTATATTATAATAAGGCACACAATGGATCACTTCCAATCAAAAATTGAGCTGTTTCTGGCAGTGGAGGTTTGTTCATAATCTGAGCGGCGTTACAACTTAGAATATATTTATTTTTGTATAGCCTATATCAGATACTTCACTCAAGTAAACAGTTCGAGACTATTCATTTTTTTTTGTATTCCATGTATGTACTCGACACAGACAAAATGTCATAGGAATGAACGTTCATAAATGCTCTTATAGCTCTTATATTCAGTAGGCAAGTAGTCGGTTTACTATTGAATTCATATTTCACATTGTGTTCAGACCTTTGACATCGAATGAAAGACGCCAAATGAAAGGCGAGCGAGAAGTGAAGTGTCTGATATCGGTTTAAGACGACCGGTAAATATGAATGAGAATTATAATTATCGACAGTTTCGGTGGTAACATCGCCACTAGTAGCTAACATTCGACATTTAAATGCACTTTTCTTTTGAAACTAGGAGAGTATAATTTAAAAATAATCTTATACAGCATGTAAACAATTTTGGGGATCTTTTCTTGTTTCTGCTGCAACCTGCTTACTAGTGGCTCTGTTTAGAAATACTTAAAAGAATATAGACATCACAGTTAAAACTATCCGAGACATTCAACATAATATTGCATTGAATTATATTTGCATGATGAATCCAACAGGATTTCTGTACGACGTTAAACGTTTAAATCAATTCTAACGCAACTTAAATATGGACGAAAATAAGTTATTACAACTTAAACGAATATAATACACAAAAATTAAAAACTCAATACTCATTTACACTCTTAGGATGTTACAAATGTCTTATTTCTAGATACAAAATTATTAAAATTTTAATCTTACGTCGATTCACACTGTAGCGCCTTTACTGCTTTGGAATTTTTCAGTTCAATACAATATTGAATATATTTTTCATTGGTATTGAAACAAAATTTTGACCCCATTGCACAGGAAATAGTCGCCTATTACAAGATCTATAAGGTTTATTTCTAAGTATTGTTAACACTACAGTGTGTACCGATCCTTACCGGGAACAAATTTTCTTATTTAATGGCTGGAAGCCTCTTTCAACAAACATGCCTTGCACTCGCTAAGCCCATTTCAAGCATACACTACATCAGTATTTTATACATCTCTTCAATTATAATTATAACATATAATGCTGATTTAAACTGAGAATATACAGTTCTATAATATCGAGGATAAATACGTTCATTTGAAATTATTCAGGGCAGGAAAGGACTAGATTATAATAACATAATTTTCCTGGTTATTTAAACCTAAATAATTCCGAATGGTTGAGATATGCTTATAACAAACGTTTTCTCTCCAATCCCAGCTTCATTTAAATACTAGATGTGATTGACACCTCTACACATTGGGTCCCAGTATTTTGGGAACTACATTTCACCCAATGTGGGCCTTCGTTATAACTTTACACTTCGAGCCCTAATAATGTATACAGTTTCACTCGTCAATCTTAAGAGTGTGTTAAAGGAACTTTTGGAGTATATTACACTGTACAGGAGTATCTACGAGACTCAACTCAAATGTTTGGTGTGAAAACTTCGTCTTGTCTGTAGTTTCTTTTCTTTGGCAGTCTTGTATTCGCGGCGGCACGGACTGTTCCTTAAGTCTAGGATTGTGTTCACTTTCTCGACTATTTCTTTAGCCATGTCGTGTTCACATTCGAAGTCGTGGAGTTTGTATGTCGCATTTGGCTGGAACATAGTGGAGTTACCTAGAAATATGAAAAGTTGTTAGAATGCGTGTGTATTGTTTGAACAAATAAAATCATAAGTAAACATCCTACACACACACGTAACAATTAGGATCTTTGCCGCAGTCTCCTTCTTTATACCAATGTAGGATTGGGAGAATCAAAGCCACACAGCAATATCATCATCATTTCAGCCCAAAAGACGTCCACTGCTGGACATAGGCATCCCCCAAGTGTCGCCACATTGACATTTTGGAGTGTTTTGCCATAATCGCCACGCTTGGCAGGCGGATTGGCGATCGCAGTACGGTTGTCACAAAAGCACAGAGAACGCTGCTGCCCATTCTCTGGCAAATCCCTTTGTCGCCTCTTACGACACCCACGGGAAGATATGGGATGGTGCTATTCTTTACGTCCGACACCATACAGAGCCGTCCGCAAAGCAATATACAGCCGTGGTAATGTATGGCTGTTTGAATTACCACCCAGGTGACCCAGGTTGTGTTCCGACGTCAACCATTGCAACTCTTAAATGCTCTTCTAATAAACTTCCATTAATTAGTATTTTAACGTTCGCTAACAACACGCTTGTAGTCCCCGAAGTGTTTGGCAGAGGAATACCTAATAGTAAACCTACATTTCGCCAGTTACCTTATGTCTTAGTCTCATCTAATATGGGACGGGAATCGCACCTTATTTTCCTGATGTAATAATATAACTTTTCCCAACCTTGAAACCGAACCCAGAGCCTCATAATTAGCAGTCGCTCTAATAAACTTTAATATTAAAATAGGTGTTAACAAATATTATCAGCAATTACCTGCACTACTTCTGTCACCATAAGCGGCATTGTGACTAGGAGAGTAGACTACTCTGAAGGTAGTCCTATTGCCTCGCGTCTCCAGAATCTGACACCACGCCACCGAGTCTATACTGTGCAGGAAGTACTTCGATCTTGACTGAAAACAACGGAATAATTTATGAACAATAATTCGTATTTCATAAAATGAGAAGATGTGGGTAAAAATCGAAACCCTAGATATGCATCGGATGTTAGCTGCGAGTGACGGTCTGCGCATTATACAGTCAAGACGATGCGTCCTCTGCGTCTCAATGATACCATTTTTTTTCTTTTTTTACGGATGGGAAATCATCAAATGACCCCATCATGTTCCTACTTAGCCCTTTGTGGTCCAGGGCCACGGTATCTCTCTCGAAGTCCCGCAGCCCTGGCTGGCATCGGCGCTCTCGAACCTCTTCCGATTTGATGACTTCTCCTTGAGGCGCGCGTGGAACACGAATGACATATCCTTGTCATAAGACGGGCGGACGGTAAGTTAGCTCTACTCACCGTCCACAGCCCCGTCCCACTGATACCAAAAATATTTTTTTAAAGAATAAATAGGATATAAAATACTTCGAAATTATAATAATTGTAATATTTGTATAATTACTCTTCTTTTGTCAAGGAAAATAGGAAGCACTCTTCCTCCCTCTACTTATTTAAAACTTGCTGTGCCCGACAGGGTCCATAATTGTGTCTATATTTTTTATTCGACCGCCTGTTAAATGTAAATTGTGGATGCAATAAATGATTTGATTTATTTTCTGCTTTTACTTTTTTTTGTTAGCTTTACGTGAGGTATTCCCAGCCGCCATGAAGATTGAACCGTTATACCTGCTACTCGCAGCTAACTTCCGAGACGCCATACAGTTAGAACAGAACTATATCATCAGTCTATGTTTCCACTGCCTGAAGCCATATAGGCCTCGTCTCTGTGGGAGGGAATGGGCAACAATCCACCACGCGGCTTGGTGAGGCTTGATAACTGTCACATGTTTTCGAATTTACCATTGTGTCACCCTATTTATAAGTTCTATATTGTAATACCTGTAATTTGACATCATCATCACCTACCTAGCCTTTTCCCAACTATGTTGGGGTCGCCTTGCAGCCTAACTAACTGGAAGTAGCTGAGTACCAGTATTTTACATGGAGCGACTGCCTATCTGACCTCCACAACCCAGTTAGTACTGAGTAATACGATACTCCTTGGCTAGACTGGTTGTCAGAGTTTCGGGCCACTGACTACCAGGAGGTCTACTCTCGTTCTCCGAAACGTAACTTCGGCAACGAACGAAAATTAAACGTACCCTACCTACTTAGTTTGTGACCTTATTCTTATATCATTTGCGGACGCACACAATAACATTTAATACATTCGTTCACGTTAATTGTCTGTGAATTCGAACTTCTTGTGTGCGTCCGCAAACGATATGGGCACAAAAGTAACCAACGTAAGTAACGTTTAATTTTCGTTCGTTGCCGAAGTTACGTTTCGGAAAAAGAGAGTAGACCTCCAGTAACGGTTGAATACCTGTAATTAGTATGGTGTAATTTGTTTTCCTCACGATGTTTTCAGTGATGATGATGCTTGCCGAGTTATGAGCCTACGAAATATAGCTACAACAGATTCAAGTCGCGGCCTTTAATCGTGACTTTGGCTATCCAAAATGAGGCGAAGATAAAAAAACCCTCTAACTTCTTAAATAAGCCATAATGCTTTTCCGTTTATTATCTCGATGTTTATAAAGCAATGTATGGTGTCGGGAAATACCGATGATTACCACAAAACAACAAAATGCAACTTTTAATGAGGAATATCGTTAGTATTTTCTCCCAAAACGGCAAACTAGACTAGGTATTTAATTTTAATGAACAGGATAAGTTCTAGCAGTGTTTTAAGGAACAAAGAAAGGTAGCTTTACACTTTACACATATCATCGGCGAGATTACTTAACAAAAAGGCTACGCTTTTTCTGAGTAATGAAATATCGGTCGTGGCTCACGATCCCGACGAGGAGAGGTTTCTTACCAGTAAACATGCACATTTTATACAATCATACAGAAGTAAATACTTTTTATTACACACCTTACAAATTAGCAGTTATTGGCAGCATTTGTTTTACATTGCGTTAAAGGCTCTACTCACAAAAGCCGTTGACCCGCCGACAAGTTAGAATCGGCGACCTTGTTGTCCGCGGGCTAGTTGGCGGCTTTCTGCAATTTCGACTTGCAAATGTTGCAAGTCGAAAAAGTGCTACCTATTTTACTCTACAGCTCGAGTGTTTCCTAAAAACTGAGCGAGTAACCTACCAACACAAGTCACCGACATGCCTTGGCGGATTGGCAACTTCAGCTTTCACAAGTTATTATGTCTTGTGACTGGGATTGTAGCTTCGCGTTTTTTTTTAGTTTTTGACTTTCAAAATTGCCTGTAATGGTCTAAATGAATAAATGCTTTCTTTGAGTTTGAGCTTTGGTGTGTAGACATAACATAACGCCTGTAATTCCTCGAAGGGTAAGTCAGAGGTTTACTTATTATTACAACCACATTTCGCCAGTTATGTTTTAAGTCCCATGTAATAGGGAGACGAACGAGACTCACGGACATAGGGGAAGTGATAGCATAAAGAAAGTGGAAGGGGGCCATATATGCCGTAGACTGGATGGAAGATGGGGGAAGAAAATGTTGGAGTGGAGACCACGGACGGGACGGAGGAATGTTGGATGACAACTGACTAGGTGGACAGACGATCTCATTAAAGTGGCCGGAAGAAACTGGATAGCCATGACACATAACCACCAAAAGTGGAGAGATTTGGAAGAGACCTACACTCAGCATTGGGTGGCCAAAGGTTAAAGAAGAAGAATAGGGGACGAGCCTATTGCTATCAACCGGCCACAAATCCAGCCTACGTGGCTGCTCCTACGAAATTCCTGATCGAAAAACCCAATAACACTTGGTCCGACCCGGGAATCGAACCAGGACATAATAAGTAGTTGCGCTTGCGACCTCTGGACTGACGAGGCAGTCGAGGAGTGGTGCGTACAGTCCATAATAGAACCCACATCTGATACCAACAGTGATGCAAAAGTATCTTACCCAAAAAGCGTGTTTACTCGTGACTAGAGGCTCCACCTCTATCCTATCGAGTGAGATGCCGAGTTGTACCGATGTCTTCGTTCTCACTTTGCGCAGTAGTTGCACTTTGTACGCTTTGTACTGAGGTGCTTCTGTCGCCATTATGTGGGACTGCATCTTGCCTAGATCTGTATCGCCAGTACCTGCAATAGAGGATCCAAAATTTTCAAGCATTTCCATGACCCAACCTCCAATTAGTAAAATAATAACGAGAGCTTGAATAGCAGTAGCCAATTGTTCACATGGTAATGGCAATTGGCCAGATTAAATTGTTAAATAGTATACTAGCTTACTGCATTTTCACCTGGAACGTTTTTACACATTTTTTTATAAATTATAATGCATGTGTTATATTACCGTAGTATTTAATCGAAATCCTATTTAGTAGTTTTCGGAGAAGACTTAAAAAGATTTATCCATCTTCACAACATTTTGTGTGCAAAGAATCGAGACAAGCTGACATGAAATTAGAAAACTACATTCTGGCATTGTCAATGTTATTTTTTTAAGGAGATTACTGACTTGAGTACAAAAATCAGTAGGTACCTTTCTTGTAAAGTTAAGAAATTGTACATTCTTATTATATAATTAGGTATTTTGATACTAACAGTGACCACAGATCAAGGAGAAACTAAAATAGAGTTGCATAATACAACATTACCTTCATTTAAAGCCTTTAGTGCTATTAAAACAGCTTCTGACGTTGAACTCCCTCCTGTATTGTGCCTTGAAGGATTGTGATGACTCTGACCAGAGTCTGTGACCTTTGAGAACACATGGAAAGCTCCACTCATGCCATCTTCAGGAATTGACAAAGGAGGTAGGGTCATTGCATTTTTATTCTTTAGTTCCACAAGTCCAAGACATGTGAACCCGAATTTGGAACAAGGCTCATTGGCGTCAAGGCAGGGGAATGCCCAGTCAACCTCTCCGTCATCCTCTGCTATACAAAGTCCGTAATCATGCACAGATCCAAGTGACATGTCTGGATGTTCAATGCTGAAAAGTAAAACAAATAATTTTTGATTGTACAGTCTGCAAAGGAGATAAGTAACCAGGCACTCACACAACAAAACTATATCGGTACTATACGTACTACTCACAATGACAGCCACGCACACATCGCTTTCGTCGAGTGAGTGCGCCTACGACTTCTAAATGATACTATTACATGATTTCGACGACGATTTTTGTGGAAATTAAACAAAGGATAGTCAATAAAATAATAAATGCTTAATCATTGTTGGAAAAAATGTATTGTTTAATGTTTGTGTAATTATTATTTCTTAATTAAGGTCAGTGGGTCGACTTAGAGGTGAATTTGTCTAGGTTGGGAGGTGAATGTTTAGTTCTAATATTTTGTTTTTTTTTTTTAGAGAAAAACCGTTCGTCTGTGGGTGCATCGCCACGCTGAGACAGGCGAAATAAACCGTCGCCAGCCTGGACCGCCACCATTGGCTTACACGGATGCTTCGCCTCGACACCGTGAGATTGTTGCCATCCATACAACAGATCCGTTTGCTAACACCAGCATAACAGCAGCGAAACATGACGTCACTATGCAAACAGTACGGAACCACCTGCGAGCGGACGGCTTGAAATGTTGCAGACCAGTGCTAAAAATTTTATTATCTACCGTGCACCGTCAAAATCGCGTTCGGTTCGCGGAACAATATCGGAACTTTGATTGGGAAAATAATGTCGTCATATTCACTGATGAAAAATGTTTTAAATCAGATAAGGATGGGCGGAAAATATTATGGAGAAAGAAAGGAGACCGATTCAGAGAAATTAATACTTTGCCAGTTAGGACCAGTGGCCGCATAACACTAGGGTATTGGGGCTGGATGTCGTCGATGGGTCCCGGTGAGCTCGTTGAAGTGGGAGCTCGTAATACTAGTCGCGGATACTTAGATATTTTAAAAAATGTTATGCTGCCCACAGTGCGAGTTGCCTATCCAAATGAGCATATTTATTTTGTGCACGACAACAGTGCAGTGCACAAAGCACATATTGTGCAGGACTGGCTAAAGTCACAGACAGATGTGACTGTTATTGATTGGCCTGCTAAGAGTCCAGATTTAAACCCCATAGAAAATTTATGGGGTCAAATGGTTTTAAACTGGGACCCATCTGAAGTTAGAACTAAGTCTAATCTGGATGACGTTGTGACTTCGACTTGGGAGTCGTTACGTGGTAGTGACCTTTGCAACAACATGGTTGCTAGTATGAGCAGACGTTTGCAACTTGTCATAGACAGCAACGGGGCACCCATTCATTATTAATTAAACCATAATAATGTAAATGGTTAATTTAATTATTGAAACTGGGAATCTTTCGGGGAGGCCTGTCCAGCAGTGGACATCCTACGGCTGATATGATGATGAAATATTATCATTAATATATAAAATATACACTAATATTATTAATTACGGATCATCTTGAGAAAGTATAATATCGAAAAACACTGCCGACTTATAGTCACATTTTACTGCCTTTTTTGTCATTTTATCGTATTAAAATATATTATTTTCCTAGAAACTGTATTGGTAATTATTATTATATTTTGTATTTTGAAATGTTTTAATTTTTACATTAAAAATTTAATTCATATGGGTATACAACTGAATAAACGAAATACATAATACTATCATCTTCAAAACTCACAGCATATTCAGCCATAATAAGTCGGCGGTACTGGAGTGTGAGTGATGTTATTGTTACTGGATCAGATTATTTTTTATCTGTGTGACATGTTTATTCACTCCGCCCATTGATTATTATATAAAAAGATGTATTGGCATGTTTTAAATATATTGTTGCATTTATAATAAAAACATATTAACTTATAAGTTCTTTTATTTTTTAAATAAAGATTTTTAATAAAAGTAGTTTTATTAATTAAAGCTATTTTAAATAAATAAAACCATTTCTTAACAAAAACGATTCTAATTGCTTTAGCTCAAAATAATAAAACGCAAAAAGAAAACTCACTGCGCGGATTCGTACCCACGCAGTAGTAATCTCATAGGTAAATGGCTTACGCGTTGGGCCACAGACGCTTTAGATTTTTAAGCGAAATGTAATACTATGATTTTGAAGATCAGTAATCTATGATTTTGAAGCACACATCGCATTCGTCGCAGTCGTAGTGAATGCGATGTGTGCGTGGCTGTCAATGACGACCACGCACACATTGCAATCGTACGTACGTACAGTACCGAATAGTTTTGTAGTATGCGTGTCTGGTTACTTAACTCCTTTGCAGACTGTACATGCATGATGATCAATAGACAGTAGAAATTAAAGGAACAGGAAGGTAAACTCTGTAAATAAATGAGTCAATTTAAAATTAGTATTTTGTTACCTGTATTTATAGCATGTGAAGCCAATTAAATCCTTGATCTTAGCACTCGCAATAACACACACAACTAGAGGGTAATTCTGATGCTTCTCCGGAAGCATTGTCATGAAGATTTTGAATGACTTGATAGGTAAACCTAGTTGTGCGGTCCCATCAAACTTTGCATACTCCAAATACTGACGGTGAGGTAGATCTGGGCAGTTCTGAAGTTGTTCAGATAGTAAGGATTTCTGTTTGTCAGGTTTTTTAATCTCAAACTTGGAGAACACTTCTACCAATTGGTCTGTGGTGAGAGGCGAGGAGTCCTCCCATTTTATTACTTTAATTTTAGCTGCCTTTTTTAATGCTTGTTCTTTCTTGTCTAGCCATTGTGCTGTGTTGGATCTTTGCCTAGAAAATAAAGAAATAGGTCAGCCAATTTAATAAATAACTGAAAAAAAAGGGTTTGCAGAATAAAACTAGAAAGGAAAGGAGAAGATTTCCCTAAAGGAAAAGGTGTAAAGCAGGGAGATCCGCTTTGGCCGAAGTTATTCATAGCTGTTCAAGATATATTCCAAAATATAGATTGGACAAACAAGGGGGTCTGGATACTTAATAGCAGAAATATAGATGTTGCGTTTTAGCATGGCAATAGCAGTCACAGCCCTTCCCTTAATAACTCTTTGCCAAACCAAAATAATGAAAATCTATTTCTTTTTTCATTGGTAATAAATGAGGATCACAATAGATGTCAATTTAGGGCGATAAAAGTCACTTCCAATATTACAATTAAGGATGTCAATGACTGTAGGTGGGTCAATGACCGCTATTCTCATGCTAAAATGCAGCAAATATAGAAAAACTGTATCAAAACCTCAACAAAGAAAGCAAAAAGTAGGAATAGAAATGAATACCAGCAAAACAAAAATAATGACCAATAATATTCAAACGCCATTAAAAATAGAAGGAAAGGTGATAGAATATGTCAAAGAACATAATTTATACCTGGGAAAACTAATGTCATTCAACACCAACAGAAACGAGAATGAAGTAGACAGAAGAAGGATAAACACAATTTGAAAAAATTTTGGGTGAAGAAAGAAACACTTAAAGGAAATTACAGTCTCAAATAAAAGAGGATCATTATGGATTTATGTATCTTGCCATCCTTAACATACACAAGCCAGACTTGGACTTTCACCAACAAGACTAAGAACAAAATCCTTTCATGCCAGCAAGCTATGGAAAGACATATCCTGAAACTAATAGATAAAACACAAAATACTGACATAAAACAAATCTCACGGATGCACTGCAACAAGCCGTGACACTGATGTGGAAGTGGATGTTAAATATGGACTTCTTGGACCCTTTGATCCATAGAAAAAAATAATTGTCTGTTACCATGGGGCTATGAAAATAACAGTGTTGTCAAAAAAATGTGTCTGATGTAATATGTTGAAATAATTCATAAATTTCGTTGTACCTTTTTACTGTTTATTTTGCTTCCACAACTGCGTTCCTCCCACTACTAAAAGCGTATATTCTAAGAGTGGAGAGGCCACATAGCAGGGTACCAGGATAACAGATAGACATTACAAACAACGAAATGGCTTGGCAATGATATTGTTAAAACAGCTGGGAAAAACTGGATCAACACTGCCCAAGACAAACAAAAACGGAAAAATATGGAGGAGGCTTTTTACCCTACAGAGACCATACAATAATATTTGTGTGTACAATAGTATTTATTTTAATAAATAAACTGAAAAAATAACTATTATTTCTCATCGACTGGTTGACACTTTGTGTGACCAGAGAGCTGGCTCGTTATTTGGTCACAGAATTAGCAATGCTATTCAAGGTGGTAATGGCAAACTGAGTAATGAGTGGATTTTTCTCGGTGACTACAAAGGAGGTCCCCAGCTTGATTTTTATTTGGTTTGAACCGAAGTTGCTGTTATCATCCAATACTAACAATGAATTAGCAGGATTATTGTGGCGCTTCCTTGACAAGCTTCTTTTATGTGATAGCAACAATGATTCACTATCACGGCATGTTCCTCTCTTCATGTTGATGTTGCGTAGTGAATAAGTAATGGGAGGTAGCTTTTCTAAATCCCGGGCCACAAACACAGGCATTATATCCGGCTCATTCACTTTGAAGATGCTGATAATATCCTTTAGTACTTGATTGTCTTTGCCTTGTTTTTTCCTTCCTGATTTACGTTGATCCAATGGTAAAGATTCAAATAATAACGACTGAGATTTTTCAATCTGCTCACTCGTGAATGTCAATAAACATATTTTTATCAAACTGTCTTCGTCTATTATGGACAATTTATTTTGCACATAACACAACATCTCGTCAACAACAACATTACATTTATTACACTTTAATGTGGACGTCATTGTGAACCTCCACAGAGCAACCTACACACAACACATATGGAGGCGAGTATGTGACTAAGCTATAAGTAGTCTAATTCACCAATGTATTTTTTAAAATGTAAGTATTAAATATTCATAAAAATTTAGAACTTTAAAAGTATAGCTCTTATTGGTTGCAACTGTATCCCTAAATGATGTCATAAAAGTAGAATAACAAATTATGTCATAATTGACATAGCATCACACTGTAAATCTCTAACTGGGTCAGTAGAGCAGTGAGTCAATGTGATTAATATAAATATTGTTGAAAAGGAAGAACAAACTGTTGTGTATAGATTACCAGTGTGGTAAGGATAAGATTCTGGATGATGATAAAAAGCTGATATTTTCACTGTTTCTATAACTTCCAGATAAGCAATGGGAAAGTGTGACCCAATTTACATCATTTTAAACATGTTGTATGACTTAAAGGTGCTGTAAAACCATACCTGTGTCCTCCGAACTCCTCGTAGCGCACGTAGCTGCCGCACAGCGGGTCATCATCCTCGCTATCATCCATATCAGGATAAGGATCGAACTGTGTTACTATTTCTCTGCCCACTTCCTCCTCAGATATATCTCCCATGCCATCTTTACCTTTGCTTGGTCCTGGCTGAGTCAACCTTATTTCCCTTATCCTCTTCTTCTCTTCAATAGCTTTATTTTGAAACACTTTCGAAAAATCCTCTCCAGCCATAACGATCTCACATAAACCGGTGTCGTCGGTCGCAATAAATGCATCACGTATGTTTTTTAGGAGCCAAATTTTGTTATCGTATGTAGCCATGTTATTAATATTACTAATTACTTTAATTTTAATCGTATTTCTTGTTTTCGATCCCCAAAATTGAAACACATGTCAAAGTTGCAGTTCCCAAACAAAATGCTTTTCGCGTGATTCAAGTCTACGATTAAAAAACGTCGTTTTTTAAACATTAAAGTTGTTTTGCAAGAGATACCTTCATACATGCTCAAAGAAGAAGTATCTTTTGCTTTGTCTATTTTCATGCTAAATAATATTTTTTTGATATCTTTGGAACGCATTTTGACATTTCTGATAATATTTTTTCTGGGTTTGTTGAAGTTCGAACTTGGGATTCTGAAAATGTTTTGGTATCTGTTTGGACAATCCACCATTAACAATAAAGTCAGGAAAATGAATACACTCAAGCATCATTTTTTTCAATACTTCTCAGTCGACTCCAACCAAGTAGCTTGGGACAAGGGAAGGAAGATAATGGATGACTTCTCATTGGCAAAGAGGCTTTTTGGACTGCTTCGCTCGTCCATAAAACGTGGAACGGGGTGTAACGCATTTTAACATTTTCTGTCATTCCGTTAATGTCAAAATGACATTAATGACATGTTATTGTTGTCATAGTAACGGAAAGAAAGCAATATTTTGAGCAAGCAAACGCTCAAAGATTCCTGTCTGTTCCAGGGCTTTCCTTCAATAACAAATGTAAGTAATGTACAATGATCTTATTAGGATAATAAGTTACTCATCTGAAAACAACTCTTGTTGGATTCTCTTAAAGAAATAGTTCATTTAAGGTTAGAACCCCTAAAACAACTGATGCTAACACCACATAGAATGATAGATATATCATGGTGGTCGATGTAGCACTGTTGGATTGATACAGTAGCTAATATATGTATACAGCTTACGACTGCTATGAGCAGACTGAGCAGATTGTAATCATCATCATCATCTTTGTCTTGCCGTTATCCCAATTCATTTGGGGTCGGCGCAGCATGTCTTCTGGGCAGATTTTTATGTTACAACACAAAACAAGACCACAGGTACAGGTGAGGTTATGTTTAAGTCATCTGATCATAACTTAAATATAAACGGCGAAATGTGTATGGGTCCTATGAGGTATACCTCTGCCTAACCCTAAGTTTGCACTTGTTGTTTTGGCAACACTTTGAATCATGCCATACCTCATGCTCATGCCTTTATGCCATTGCATATGGCTTACACAGGATATACTCTAGCTTCAGTCTGCTGTGGCTGCAGGTCCGATTGTGCAGTGACAAATAAAATACAGGAATAAATAAAAACAAAGTTTATTGTGTCTTTAATTGAATGTTAATAACTTGAATTAATCAGTATCTAAGTTAGTAACACAAGTATAACTTTGGTCAGTAAATACACATCTAAAACACTGAAATCTGTATAAAAAAATAACTTCAATAAATGATCAATTATTATCAGAAAACACATCTACAAACAAATTTATTATATAAAACATTTCGAAACAAAAAAAAAAAAACATTGAATTAATAAGGTTTAAATGTAAAACATAAGGAATGCTACACTAATGTTTGGGTCTGTACGAGCAGGTGCATCGGCAAAATCAAATGTATACATATTTTATCACCCAGCTGCATCAAATTACCAAAAAGTTGTCTGTGAATAAAAAACAATAAAGAAAAGTAAAAACAATAAAAGTTATTATTGTTAAAAAAATATGTGCCGGTTCTGAACCCAAACACAAGCAAGCCTCCAACAACTTATCAACTCAATACTTCTACACAATGCTATAGTTTCCCATGGCCAACATACAACGCCTGAGGTCCTGAACACAATCATAGTAAGACCTATAGGGAGGCGCCAGTGTTTCATCATAGAGTTTCAGTACTTCTATAAACTTCTTCATGGCTTCTCCATACTGGCCACCTTCCATTGCTGCACGGCCGAGACGGTACAACATATCTGTGTCCTGGAAAAAAAAATAGATTTTTAGTGTTTGTGTCTTCTGAATAAAATATAGGGAAGAAAAATAGACCAGGGAATCATGGCATAGAAGAGAGGAGGCATTTACTCGGCAGCGGGGGAAATAAGGCAACTGATATAATGTCTATTTAGAGGACATCAATCAGTATGATGTGTGAATGCTTTGCTGCTTTTTTTACTTGAAAAAGAACAAGTTATAGCCAACAAGGGTTTTGTTGGCTATACATTATTTTTTGTCAAGTTGGTATTAACAATACCAACAAAAGAACAATGACAATATCTTATAATTAGGTTGGTTTTTTTCAGATAATTGGCTTCTTATGCAAGGAAGTTCGTAACCTATCATGGCAGACGAGGAAGATGGTAAAGTACTTCTTTCGCTAGTATATTAAATATATGACAATCATTACCTACCTAAACTATCTTACTTCTGATAAATAATGCATAACCATGGTGCTACACGTTTTCTTCTACCATTTTCCCATGTCAATCGTCACTCTATAATTCCCTACATTTTCTTCCAAATGATTCCTCTAACACAATCTAGGTACACATTTTGACTTCGTCTTCATCCATCCACATTTAGATTCATCGCTCTTTTAGTCATATTTTATTTATTTATTTTATATTTAGTCTTACATTTCATTTACCCTCGTCATATTCCATATGACAAATGTTAACCTGATAAATAAAATTATCACTAGATTAACTCGTCCCATTATTCCGCCCTTCCCTCGTAAGAGTTCCACAGGTTTATATTAATACTAGCTTTTGCCCGCGACTTCTTTCGCGTGGAAATTTTGATGCGTATGTGCGACAATTAGCCTGTGTGAGCGTGTGTACGATAATCTATCTCTGTGCGAAATTTCATCCATATCCATTTAGGGTAGAGGTCACACCACACCAATCGATCGATCGTCGATCGATGCCATCGAACGATGGTAGAATGGATTAGATAGTTTCTACTATAAAAATCGATCGATCAACGCCTGTGGGCTATTTCAGACGATAATCTATCTCTGTGAGAAATTTCATCCAGATCAGTTTAGGGTTTTACCACACCAATCAATCGACCGTCGATCGATGCCATCGAGCGATGGTAAAATGGATTAGATAGTTTCTACTACAATAATCGATCGATCGTCGATTGAGGCCAAAGCTACCACACCAATCCATCAACGTCGATCAACAATCGTCGATCGATGGCATTGATTGACGATCGATCGATTGGTGTGGTAATACCCTAAACCGTTCTGGCGTGATTGAGTTACTAATTTCTAGCACATTCTTCCTAAAGTAACAATCGTAGATTTATACTATTGTCGGGTTAAAGGTCTCATTCGTTTTTGTCATTCAAGTCTAATTAAAAGTATTGTTTATTGCAGAAATCGAAGAAGTAACAGTCATCGAAGAGCCCGAAGTAGAAGTAGAAGAGATCCGCCACGTGGAAGACAAAGCTCTTGCACCGCCCAAGTATGAAGTGCGACCGGGCCTTGGAGAAAAGTAAGAAAACCGTTTTGAAGACTAATATTGAGTGAATGGCTGAGCAAATATGTTTATTGCCTTCAATGAAAAAAAAAATGAATCGAAATCGAATCCGAGCGTTTGTGAATAGGGGGCTATTCACAAACGCTCGGATTCGATTTCGATTCAATAAGTCGTAAGTAAGTCATCTTTTTTTGGCATTACGAAAGCGAGCGAGATAGACACGACTTTCCGAATCGAAATCGAATCCAAGCGTTTGTGAATAGCCCCCTATTCAAAAACGCTCGGATTCGATTTCGATTCATTTTTTTTGGAGGCTAATTGGTGTTATCTTTTGATACCTATTTTAGAGAAGAAGTCTTAGAGCGAGAGAAGAAGCCTGGATGGACAAGCTGAGATAAAAATATCGTTGTTTTATCACATCTTAGTTTAAATCTAGCATAATCAGCGAATAAATTCCCCCTACCAGGACTCCAGATAGTCAGAAGGACTATTATTATCTATATCTATCTTCTATCTATATATATAAAAATCAATTGCTGTTCGTTTGTCTCGCTAAAACTCGAGAACGGCTGGGCCGATTTAGCTGATTTTGGTTTTAAAATGTTTGTCGTAGTTCAGGGAAGGTTTAAAAGGTGAAAAAGGTAGGGTAGGGTAGGGTAGGTAGGTAGGTAGGGTAGGGTAGGGTAGAGTAGGTAGGTAGGTAGGGTAGGGTAGGGTAGGTAGGTGGGTAGGGTAGGGTAGGTAGGTAGGTAGGTAGGGTAGGGTAGGTAGGTAGGTAGGAAAAAGTGCATTGCAACACTTGCCGGGTACAGCTAGTAAGACTTAAAAAATGAGTGTGATTTTGGTACACCAATGCCGAAACCTTTGGAGAGAACATTCAGGCGTGATGTCTTACTGTTAAGACTCTTTTCTGCTTTTAAATATTACAAGGTATAACATGTTTTAACTCTCCCCTTCGCGTTTCAGATTCCAAGCAGCCAATGTCAGGGACATAATTCTGTCCACTATGCAAGAGCAGCTGATGGGGCGCCAGTACCGCAGCGATCAGGCGCCACGCTGGGCTAAGAGCATCGCCAATGCCATACGGCAGAGAGTACAAGAACTGGATATGAAGAGGTACCGCTCATTTCTTTTGATCGTTTTTTTTTTTTTATATTTAGACAAAGATTGTAAGTAATCGATTTTTCGCTGGAGTTAACTACGGCGAGGGCACATGTAACCATTTAAATCCTTGTAATCAGATGCATAGTGTATCTTTATAGCAAGAAGAGAATGATTTACGTCGCTTATCTTCATTTCATGGGGTACTGTTTAAAATGTTACAATAAAATACCTCCATAATAAATGATGGAGGTATAAAATACAACAACAACAAACAAACAAAAACAACAAACAACAAACACAAACAACAACACAACGACACAACAGTTGTATTGGTGTTACAATAAATTGTAACATTTTAAACAGTACCCAATCTACAACGAATGAGACGAAATTTAAAACTTGCATAAAACGCACACTATGTAGGCAAGCATATTATAAGTTGGGGGATTACATTGATGATAAAAATGCTTGGCTAAATACTGGTCATGCTCCACAACCATAGGGGCTATCAAATTACCATGTGAAGTTATTGTGGAAGCTACAGAAGATTGTAAAAATATCTTTACATTGTATAAATTCAACCTCTTGGTATTATTTAATTGCATAGCACATGTGTGAGTACTTTGTACTGTAATGCCACTATTTACTGAGTACCTACCGCGAATTTACCCTGGCGGTTGAGTGAATGTCATGCTCACTCAAATGTCACGCTGATGGTGCTGGGTGTGTTGGGTCATTTAGTTCCCTACAATATGGTTGAGTTGATTCATGGCTGATATATGCGTCATGTTCGTGAACGGGCGCTATCAGTTGTGACTAGTCATCTCTTAGCTGCCACGGTTTATTTTAATTACTTTATTTTTGAATTATTGATTTAATCTTTTACTCTGGTCGTCTTAACTTGCACGTTTTCTACATCGTTCTCAAATATGTGTTATTCTAAACATGAATGATGTAACCAAGATCTTGTAACAATTTTGATTTAAATGAGTGTCCATGGAGTTTCTTGCTCATTCTTCTCCATAGAGATCTACGCTTTTGAATAGGAATACTTTCACAAGTTATTATGCCTTGTGTCTGTCTGTTGGACTGTAGGTTTGCGTTTTGTTTTGTTTTATTTTTTTACTTTCATAAGTGCCTGTAATGGTCTAATTGAAATAAAATGCTTTGAATTTGAGTTTATCTAATATAAACTCAAACTCACATTCAAAGCATTTATTTACCTACTCATTATTAGACTAGTATTTTTGACTCAAGTTGTTGTGCCTATTGTCAATGTTCAATGCCGTGAAGGGTAATCTCTTTTGATACTTTGGGGTTGGGGTCTAAACATTGGAATCTATCATGTAACCACTTGCTACGTATTCATTTACATTCTATAATGCTCTTTCCTGCCTTTCCAAGTGTGTACTAGCCTTTAGGCTTTGCGTTGTCCGATATAAATAATTCATCTCGGTCCTTATACCCCTCGCTCCGCTCTGGATTCTGTATCTGGAATCCCTTGCTACGCTCGGGATATTTACTCTAAAATCCTTCGAATTAAATTCCCTTCTTTTTCACTTGTTGTTGGTATAATCTACTATTTTTAAGTAGATATTTATGCTTGTCATAAATAGTTTAAAAAAAATATGGTCTTCATTTCAGGTACAAAGTTGTAGTGCAATCAACAATAATAGAAATGAAGGGTGCAGGAGTGCAATGCGGCCAGAGGTGCATATGGGACCCGGAGACTGATGATTATATAGATGAACAGTACAGGAACGATTCTTTATTCTGTTATAGCACTGTATATGGCATTTATATGTACTGAACTGTAGATTATTTCTCCAGACAAAAAATCTACAGTTCAGTAAACAAAAAAACAACTAACTATAGTTGTGTTTTTTTTGTACCTGGGTCGCATTCCCAGATTGGGCAGTATTGTTGGGATGTTTCATCAGGAATTTCTCAGTAGTGAATTTGTGCCCAGCTGATAGCAAGACGCTCACCCCTTAAAACGGGACTAAAACATGATGAGCGAAATGTGGTTGTACTATAGGTCCATCTCTGACTAACCCTTCAGATTACTTGCGTGATGTTACGTGTATATTTGAACGATAGTTATATGTTATAGAGAACCACTAGGATAAATAATGCACAAGTGTGGGGAACAAAAGAGTTTCACTTTCACACAAACAATAAATGTTGAATTGCATGCGCATGGAGAAAAAAATTATACTTATCTCTTACCTCTCTCTATCTTCTATCTTTTTTGTTGACCATATGTATAATATAGACTCACATATTATACCTTTACTAGAGACTACGTATTGCTTTTAAGGAGCTCACACACATCAAGGCCACAATCACGGCTGGTCGCACTATTTAGCCGCAATCTTAGCCGTAAAAGCTACAACCAAGAAGAAAGTTTGGCCGCAACTACAACAAGACTGCGACCAGTCGCGGTCGTGGCCGCGAATTGCCATTGAAAGCACAACCCAGTGTTCGTTAGAGCTATACAAAACCAGTTTATGTGGATCTCTAATTGTACGGGAAATCTATTCCCAGCGAGGCCATGTTATACTTGAAATGTATTGCTTGGTGTGTTATCGTGTGTACTATTTTAATTTTAGTTGAATTATGTTTTGTTTTAGTTGTATGTTTGTGTTATCATGTATTATTTTATGTTATTGTCACATAACAGAGTGCCTTCTTCATTTTAGAAGATCTTTTTCTCTTTTATATTGTTGATGTATTGACTGAAGCATAGACAAAGATGAATTAATTTAATTGTAAGTGCCTATCGGATCGGATAAAATTCAACAATTATGTAAGTAGGATATAGATTTATCTAGTTAATAAACTTTTTTATATTATATTATGCATGTTTTTGTCTCTATTTCCTATTAATGATTGAAAGCTAACTCTAAATTCTCTGAGAAGACTTAACAATCAGGTTTTATCGGCTTGTAGTTGTAGTAAGTTATAGAAGAGCTCGTGGCTAAATAATAACAGCCGCACGGATCGATTAAAGATCCGTGCGGCCTCCGTTGCGGAGGTTAAGCCGTGCTTGCAGAGGTTGGTCCGAGGATGGGTGTCCATAACTACATACCGAGTTTCCTCCGTGCCTCGGAAAGCACGTTAAGCCGTTGGTCGCAGCTGTCATTTGTAGATCTTGGACAGTCGTTACGAGTAGTCAGAAGCCAAAAGTCTGATATTGAGTCTTACCAAGGGGTATCGTATTACACAGTTACTGGGTTGTGGAGGTCAGATAGGCAGTTGCTTCAAGTAAAATACTGGTACTTAGCTGCATCCGGTTAGGCTGGAAGCCGATACCAAGATAGTTTGGGAAAAGGCTAGGCCGATGATGACAAATCTTGACGGATAGAGAGGGAGAGGAAGACCAAAACAAAGATGGAGGTTGTTTGAGGTTATATGAAATTAACAAAGAAAAGAGAATCAATGAAAGGGTGACGCTTGACAGGGGAGAATAGAACAAGAAAATGTGTTGCTCTGACCCCAAGTAACATTGGAAAAGGGCAGGAAGATCTTAGCGATGATGAGGCGCAGTTGTCGCAATTCGGGATCGTAAGCCAATGTAAACCTTATGTCAATGAAATAAAATTACAGTTCCCCTTTTACACTCAATATTACAAAATCACGTCGTCTGTAATGATGACATCGTCACGGAAATTTAGTAGTTTTCAGTAAGTAAGTTTACTCAAACAATTCTCAATTAATTTGCACATACATAATAATACACAAAATATGCTCTATTATTATATACGAAGTTATATCACAAATGTTTATTGTATCATTTTCATGTCTACTCTAATTTATTTACATGTCTTCATACGCGGATATGTACTGAAATACCTGTATATATCTTTATATATAAATATGTACTGAAATACTTGTGTTTGATGTTCTCATTTGAATAGTCTACTTAATTCGTTGTAGGTTTAAATAAGGTAAATTTTCATATTATCAATATGAAAATTTTTCTGTCGGATTCATCAAAGACATCGAAAATGTATGTACGTACCTATCTACAATATTTTGCTCATTTATTAAAATGTTAGCCATTTCTGTAAATTCGTAACTAACGGTATCTAACAATGTACTTAGTAGGTATCAAAAATAATTTAGAAATAATATTAGTAGCCTGCGTTATTCTGGAATAAAATCGAAAACCAAATAGCTTAGTTATCTTAGGACTGCCTCGATGGTGTAGTGGTTGCAAGCGCGACTGCTGAGCATGAGGTTCGATTCCCGGATCGGGCAAAAATGTTATTAGATTTTTCTATCAGGATTTTCAATCAATATAAATATCAATTGTATGGTACTTTAACATTGCTGGTGAAGTTTTTTTTTATTTGCGATGGGTTTGCTCTTGACTCTAGTCTAGGTATCTTATTCATCATTATAATCAGCCTATAATATTTCTACTGCTAGATCATAGACATATTGTCTGTGAGAAGTGGTGAAGCATAATCCACTACGCAGGCCCCTGGTCACATGCCTTTGAACGTTTGGTTCTAGGACAAGCCGATTTCCTCGCGATGTTTTCTTTCACTGTTTTGAGAGTGATGGACTACAGAAAGTGCTTAGTTTCAAACCATCGACTTCAACACGTAAGTTGGAATCTTAACCACACTGGGCCTGCACTGCTGTCTCATCTACCTGCCTCTATTCCGAAGACAGGCGCAATGTCCCATACAAAACATGAGCTCAACTTACTTGCAAAGCCTTTAATCCTTTGAGGATGTTGGTGTATTGCTGGCAGAGACCACACTGTACCATGAACTCATTGCTGTCGTAAGGTACTGCCACCACGTTGGGGCAGGGGCGGTCTGAATCGCATCTGTAAATTATGGCAAAAAGTTATGCGTTATTTCTCAAAACTATGCTCGTATTGGGTTCAACGCTATAAAACGGCACTGAACTGCAGTTTGGTTTTCAGTACTTTTAAGAAGAGTAAGAAAATGCACTGTTATTATGGATTTTTATATTTTCTATAGATCTATTCAGAAGTCCAGGAAACAATCCCTAATGCCATCGAACCACGGGTAATTAAAATTACCCATGGTCCCGGTAATGGGCCGACCCACCGGGACCACGGGTACCGAGTAACACCTTATTGTAGTTTTTGAGGCGGGAGAAAATTAAACTGCCATAAAAAAATTGCCTAGTTTCATCATCATCATCATCATTTCAGCCGAAAGACGTCCACTGCTGGACATAGGCCTCCCCTAAGTGTCGCCACATTGACTGGTCCCGTGCGACTCGCATCCAGCGGATCCGCGCAACCTTCACCAGGTCATCGGTCCACCTATCGGGAGGCGTTCCAACGCATCGTCTCCCGGTTCGCCATTGCAGAACTTTTCGGCCCCATCGCCCATCTGTTCTGCGAGCAATGTGCCCTGCCCACTGCCACTTAGGTTTGGCAATTCTTCGGACTACGTCGGTTTGTACCTTGGTTTGTATCATTTAAAACTAGATGGCGTCACCAGTCATGAAACTATTTGCAAATATGATATTCGTCACCCAAATGAAAAATCGCTTCGTTACCGATTGAACAGCTCGTAATTATTTCAAATTGTAGCTACTCACTTGAATCTCATATAATTTTCAGTCATTTCTTCATAGGTGGGCCACTTATGTTCACACGGCGGGCAGTGGCAGTCGAACCAGTACTGCTCCTTCAACTCTGCCTGCCTCTTCTCTTTCGGGACAGTCGTGAAGATAGGTCCGTAGTTCTCTGAGACTTCCTCGCCTTTCTTTATGTTCTTCACTGCGCGTACGACGATGTTATTGCCGCAGAAATATCTGTAATATGAATATTGAAAGTTTGTGAAATTCAGATAAAGCGATGACCCAGTGTAAGTATAAGATAGTTTTTATCAAATTGACAACAATATTTTCGGAAGCCAGTAAGGCACCTTTTGTTTGCTCAAATCGGACAACACTCGTCTCGTCAGCTACAAGCATTCCTTTTCAATGAGTTTAATACAGTTGCAAATTACTGATTCCGTATTTTACGTCTATGGTATTCCTGTTAGCGAATAAAATATTCAGTCATGATTGTAAATCAGGGTAACGTTCAAGATTGAAAAGAAACGTCATCCAATGTCACCTGCGCCATCCTACGGCGTTTGGATTTACATAATTTCAATACCTAATGATACATAAACGCACGCCCTTTTCCAATGGAGATAAGCAGAAACCACAGAACGCCTCTTGCTACGGGGCATTACATACTCTTTTGATGTTACTTGTCTAGTCACTAAACAAGTGTGCACTAAGACTCACTAGCTTAGACTCTAGTGCACAGTTTACAATGCTAAACAAGTATAAAATCAAAAGTATTTCTGCCTACCTTACTACACCAGGATCACAAGAATGATTGAAAAGCGCCAGAGTCGGGAACACAGCTCCAGCCAAGAACACTGACTTTCCTTCATGTTTGATAATGTTCTGACCGACTTTAGGCTTAGAGCATTGCAGCTCAAATACTTCGTGAGCGTTGAACTTTAGTATTTGCAGGTTCTTCAAAATAAGGCCACCGATTAAAGCCACATCTTCCTTGTATTTTTCGTCTACACCCATAGTCTTCAGCTCATCCACTTCTACAGGTGTAGTTCTCGGCTTTCCGTCGAGGTAACCGCTGATTTCCAGAAGTTTGACGAAAAAGGCTGTCATTTGAGTTCTATGTAAAAAGTCCAGCTTGGATCTTCTGTCTTCATGATCCACCAAATGATAGATATTTCTGTAGTCATCAGTTTTGTAGGGACCGGTAGGTTTGGTATCCAATTCTTGACTGACACTTGTAAAGTAATCTTTTTTGCGTTGTGTGATCATCCTGAGCGCTATGTGGCAGGTAATGGAGCACCCTGACTTCCATATAAGCGGAAGAATGTGGCACTCGTAAGCGTGATAAGATTTCTGTGCTACCTCCAAGCATTTATCGCTGCAGAATACGACGTTTGGACATTTTGGACAGGGTAGAGGAATTGGACACCTGGAAACGATAAAATATTGAATTAATAATAGAAACTTTTATGAGCGTTCTTCATTTAAGTTTAAGTTTAGCTTATTCGATTCTAATAGGAAATATGGTTAAAACGTACTTTATGAAACAGTTCTGGCAATGTGTGCTCGAATACTCTTCTAACAAGACCCCACTATGAGGCTTTTCTACCAACAGAACTTCTCCTGGTTCTATGTCTTTCGTAGCAATAGCAAACCGCCCTCGAACATCTTCGTAATCTATCTGGATAGCTTCCGAAGCTGCAGGATATTGAGGGTTGTTCTTTCCAGGAAGTTTTGGTTTAGGTGGAGTTTTTTTCAAAGGTTCTGGGTCTTTTGGGTTTCCAGCCAAGACGAGACCTTTGTTCAATATTTCTAGCATGAGTTTGGAATCGGTGCGCATCTTCTGTCTTTTCTCTTTGTCCAATTTGGTGGCTTCATCGAGGGAGCTGATGGTGTCTCTAAAAATGTAAGGTCAAAGATATATTATATAGGTGCATACTAGCGAATTAGCGACATACGGGGCTTCGGACTCGTAATAAGTTCTCTAAATGATGATGAAAAACACCTCATTAAAATCCGTTGTGCAGTTTATAAACATTACGGTTTTATAGACACAAAAGCCACTTTTTTTATTATACCTATGTAGTTATAGATTTATATTTATTTTCCTCTTTCAGAGTAGTTTCGTTAGTCATGAAAATTCACGGATTTGAGTATCTCCCGTACATAATGAGTAGAAAATTAAAGAACATCTTACTGGAAAGCATAGATTGCTTCCTTATTCCTCTTCAGAACTAGAAGGCACCTTGCTCTTCTCTCGTAGACCTTGTACCTAAGGTGGCGAGGGTACCCGAGTGATAAGCACCATTTGATATCGGCCAGAGTATCCTCAAACTGCTCCAGATGATTCAACGCCGCAGACCGGTTTGCCAAAACTATAGAAAGCTCTTCAGCTGAAAATAATGTAGAACAGATGAAAATTAGACATATTATATTATAAACAAGCTGTCCCGCGCAACTTCGTCTGCGTCACATTTTCCCTGGTTTCGCAACATTTTTATTGCTGCTCCGCTCCTATTGGTCGTAGCGTGATGATATATAGCCTTCCTCGATAAATGGGCTATATACTCTGGAAGAATTTTTCAAAACGGACCAGTAGTTCCTGAGATTAGCGCGTTCAAGCAAATAAATAAACTCTTCAGCTTTATTATTAGTATATAAGTAGTATAGATAGATAGATAGATAGATTTTGACACATGAGCATTCTATTTCCTATCCATATGGTGCAAAACATGCACGCATTTTTTACATTATTCTTAAATCGGAAACATTGGTGGCGTTATCACTGGTAAAGATGTCTTCGATACAACATATGAATAGATGAAACAAATTGAAATTGGATGTTTTTCGGCCCTTGTTTTATTGCATGCATACAAAGTTTCAAGTCCTTATTTTCCAAAATGACTGAACCGAGTTTAATGAAACTTCATACGCATAAGCAGGATACATCATCATCATCAGCCTGTACTCGCCCACTGCTGGACATAGGCCTCTACCATGACACGCTACTGAGCACGATCCTCGGCCACTCTCTTCCAGCTCTTGCCAGCCGCCTTGCGAAGATCATCGCTCCACCGAGTCTGAGGACGTCCTACGCTACGTTTACCGATCCGTGGTCTCCACTCAAGAACTCGTCTACCCCAACGGTTATCGGTTCTTCGGGTTATATGGCCGTCATTGCCACTTCAGCGTGCTAATGCGGTGGGCTATGTCGATAACCTTGGTTCTCTGTCGGATCACCTCGTTACGAACTCGATCTTTCAGAGAAACCCCGAGCATAGCCCTTTCCATAGCACGTTGAGCGACTTTAAATTTGTGGACCAAACTTACCTAATACGCATAAGCAGGATACATATGTCTAAAAAGTTACTAAAAACATTTTCGAAAAATAGTGTTACAGATAAATTAGACCGATTATAAATTATCTATAGAAACAATTCATAAAATTCAATCTATAGAAATTTCCAATTATTTTTTTTTATAAAAGACATTTCGAAAATGTTTTTCGTAACTTTTGAGACCTACGTATCCTGCTAATGCGTATTAAGTTTCATTAGAATCGCTTCAGCCATTTCAGAAAATAAGGACTTGAAAGTTTGTATGAAATGCCGTAAGGATGTAAACGCTATTGACACATCAAGTACAAAGTACAAAGGCGGAATTAATGTCATTGGGAAATTCTCTATACTGATGCCAATTTAGCTACACATTACGTAGAATTTCAGCGTGCGAAATAGGTGCCTATACCAACCTTTTTTTCTAGTTCGACTCATTTCTTCTAAGAACAACATCACCGAGATTGAACAATAAACATAAGTGACACGTTAATTACCTTTAGGCATATAAATAAATACATTTTATGCCTTTATTTTCAAATAACAGGAATTGTTAAGGAAAACCTTGGCTAAATTGTTTTCAGAGCTTTAACTGAAAACTTATTTGTTCCCTAACCCACATCACAGATAATGACTTCGCAGAATAAGTATTAGGTATTTATTATAAGTCTTTACATACTAACAGGAAAATCATTTTACACAATAATAATATGTTAGTACCTACATATCTATTGCGGTTTACTGTAACATCACCTCTAGGAATGTCTATATTCGTAAACTGATGCATTTTCCTTAGACTGGTTTTGAGTAACAAAATGCTTCGTTTGTTTACATATTATCGTATGACCTTTTTCGTGAACATGCACGGTTATTATCCGTAGTTGTTACAAACGTGTGACTTACTTTCCTTCTCCGGCATGTGCACCATACTTTGGCTGTATAACTGCATCGCTTTCGCCCAGTCACCTTTCTGCACGGCTTTATTCCCCTCATCCTTCAATTGGCGCGCTTTTTCCAAGTCTTTTTTCACGGGAAACTCGCCACCTGTCTGGCATTTCTGCAAATCGGCGATTAAATTGTAATTTCTGACGATCGGTAGACTGCACAAGTAGGAGACACGCTTCGTGTTGGACTCTAAATTGGCGAAATTGTTCCTGGTCACGTCATCCAGAGAGCCGTTTATAGTTTCGTGGAACTTTTTGAAGAAGCCCTCGTCTTGAGACATTTCTGCTAACTGGGAATGATGCACATGTAATGAATGGTTATTATTTATAATCTTTTCTTTTAGGTTAGACGTAGAAAGCCGGTGTAAAAGCGCGCGGAGTACTGCTGCCGTGTTTCTATTTTTATATTTGGGACGTCGATCTGTTCTTCACTTCAGACAGTTTCGGCGCTAGAATGGTGCGGTGTTATCCATGCATTTGCGTGGAGATGTGAAAAAATCTTGTAGTTAGGACTTATTTATAACTAGAGAGAGCTTAATCTACCAGAATCGTGCACGGAACAAACTTAGAATTCAATTTACTAGACCGTGATCCGTGTCTAAATAGATTGTTTTTTAAAGCTTCTAGAAAGCTCTCGAACCTTGCAGAATTGAATGGAAACAACACAACAAGACGATGCGTCTGATTGAGGAGATAACGAGGACGTTAACTCAGGCAAGCACGCGACCACGTTTGAGTGCAACTTCAACTTTGACCTTAATTAGTGCTTGCCTGTTATTCAATGAATTCTAGCTATCGTTTAATAACTATTTTTAGAATTCTTTTTTTTTCTTTTTTTGTAAACGTAATAATTTTAATTGCGGTCTAAAAATTCTTGAGAATGACAAGCTATTCAAAACTATGAAGCAGGTAAGTATATCAACAAGTAAGTATTTTTATCACTAGAAAAACAACACACATATTACCTACTCGTTTCCACAAAAAAAAACCTATTCCGTTTATTTCAAGAATTGTCATCTACCAAGATGACATCTCTTGAATTTAATGACAACATCACCTTTGTTAATACTTAGGTATTTGATCACCTGTTGTCATCATGGTATTTTAATAATATTTCTTCATAATGCACCCGTGCAAAGATGTGTCATATCATATCATCGTAAATGCAATTAAAAGTAATTTGAAACGCAGTAGCTTCGCCATAATATAATTTTCCATAACAAACAAAAGCATTCATAATTCATGGAAAACGCGTAAAGTGACTACAATGCTAGGTTTTCTAAGTACTAGTCTAGAAGCGAAGCGACTTTGATCTTACGAAGGCCAGTATATCATGACTTCTCTTAGGTGCGCTGCTGGCTAAGCAGTAAAGCCAAGTTAAAATGGCTGCCTTGTATTTCCGAGTATTCTCTTCATACCTTCCTTTTCAAAGGAATTAGATAAAAGCTCCACTTTGTAACATTACGTGGCTGTCACAGGAAATAACAAAGAACGATCCTTGTTTTTGATGCATTATTTAATTGTTTGCTATATTTTTTTCATTCATACTGTTGTATTTACTTCCTAGCGATTTGTTTCCTTTTAATTGTTATGCACCTATTTAGGTATGTAATAATGATGAGTTTTACATACATATGCATTATTGTAATGAGCCAATACCTATACAACATGTAACGCTAAATGCGCAAAACCTCAGACACCCCAAATGATTTTTAATTCACTTGACCGAATTCTGAGAGTAAAAAAATCATTAAAAAAAACCGTAAAGGTTTTATGTGCTGTTTTAGTTTTACTGGAAATTCTGATCGTTTCTTTCTTTTTTCCCGCGTATGAGAAAATTTAAATTGGACGACAGACATTTGTGTTTGTTTACCTATTTTGGCGGGTTTGCGCACATTATGGCTTGACCTATGAACAAATAGACAGGGCAATATTTTTAATGAAGATTTTTTGAAAAAATGTGACCTATATTATAAAGTGGTTCAATTGATTCTGCTCGTTATTCTGATCAAACTATTTTCAGGTTTTGCGCTTTTAACGTTACACGTAACGTTGTATAGTATCTAGGTACCTTCTCTTCTCTTCTTGGATCTGGGTCCTTGGGTGCTAATTCTTCTCTTCTTGATTAATCAACTAATCTGGTTTTATAAAGTGTTATTGTTTATTTGTTTGCTGTTTGTTATTATATTCTTCTTCTTTTAAACCTTGTACCACACTAGAAATTTCTCCTGTACCGTGGGTGCGTTTACAAAAATTTAAACTCACAAACACAAACAGCCAGACCCGGAACAACTATCTGTAGGCCATACAAATCTTAGTTCCGTGCGGGGATCGAACCTTCGAAACGTAGCGCAGCAGTCGATCGCTCAACCACTGCGCCAACCGTACCTTAATAATATAGATAGATGATAGATGTGCTGATGTGTAATATACAACCTCGGCGTTCAGCGTACTCATAAGTCCCTGAGGTGGGTGCAGTAAATAAAAGCTACATAACGATAGTAAATGATTGAAACAATTACATATCACCGCCATCGCCGACAGATCATAAGACTTGACTGACCGTCATGGTCTGCACTCAGGCACAGCCCACTTATAATTAATTTTTATGTCCTATCATCCTATGTCCGAGGTCTACGTAAATTGTGGAATTAATCTGAAACGATAGGCCTTCCACTAGTTGGACCGATGACCTGGTGAAGGTTGCAGGGATCCGCTGGATGCGAGTCGCACGGGGCCGGTCAATGTGGCAACACTTGGGGGAGGCCTATGTCCAACAGTGGACGTCTTGCGGTTGAAATGATGATGATGATGATGAAACGAATAGTAACATCAACCTAACATCACGCCTGAAACCCCCGAACGGTTTGGCAGACGTGTACCTACCTAATAGTACATTCACATTTCGACAGTTATGTTTAAGTCCCATGTAAATAGGGGCGAGCTTATTGCCATCAACCGGACACAAATCTAGACTCCGTGGCTGCTACTATTCGTGATGGAAAAACCCAATAACACTGCCCGACCTGGGAATCGAACCTAATGCTCGGTAGTCGCGATTGCTTTCACTAAACCAATAAGACAAGCTAGTACAGGAATATTAAATTAAATGTTATATCTGTTGTTCTAGAATGATTATTCAAGAGCCTGAACAATATAGCATTCTAGGTCGTGTTTCGACGTTATCGTGCATTTGGAGCATGTTTTTAGGGTTCCATACCCAAAGGGTGAAACGGGACACTATTACTGAGACTTCGCTGTCCGTCCGTCCGTCCGTCTATCACCAGGCTGTATCTCATTAACCGTGATAGTTAGCCAGTTGAAATTTCTACAAATTATTTATTTCTGTTGCCGTTTTAACAACAAATACTAAAAACAGAATAAAATCAATATTTAAAAGGGCTCCCATACAAAAAAGTTATATTTTTATAAATAATGGTACGGAACCCGTCATGCGCGAGTCCGACTCGCACTTGGCCAGTTTTTTTTTAAGAAATGATGTCAAGTGCTTTCGTTGTAAATCTAGTTGGATAGATTCTAGTCTGGCAATGCGGTTGGAATAATCTTCAGTCCTAGTGCTGTGTGCTAGTTTAAATATGGTAAGAAACAAAGCTGTCTATTATTATGATTTGGAACTTTATCGAAGTAAATGTCCCTAAAGATACTGGTTTAAAATTTATTTAAAAAATGCAATCGTAAATGGATGCTTGTTTCTTTAGAATAAAGTGTTGGAACCTTAGGGTTGGTTGGAGAAGGTTGTAAATGAAAGCACAGTCCAGTATAAAGTCTATTAATAACTAGCTGTCCGGCGCAACTTCGTTTGCGTCACATTATCACCGTTTTCGCAACATTTTTCATTGCTGCTTCACTCCTATTGGTCGTAGCGTGATGATATATAGCCTATAGCCTTCCTCGATAAATGGGCTATCTAACGCTGAAAGAATTTTTCAAATCGGACCAGTAGGTAGAGTTTCGGAGCCTATTCAATGCAAAATCAAAATCAAAATCAAAATATTTTATTTTACATAGGCCTACATGGGCACTTATGAAACGTCAACAGAAGAGGCACGGTTCGGGTTGGTCGTTTCCTATGGAGAAGAACCGGCAAGAAACTCCATGGTTACTCTTTTAAAATCATTTGGTTCTACAATATTTGGATGTTACAGCGCTAGTACTTAAGTATGAGAGGACAGCGTAGGCCCGACAATAAGTCATCGCTTACTACAAAAGGTAGAAAAAGATGAAGCTGAAAAAAAAATAAGAAAAAAAAAAAATTACAAAGCCTACAATGTCCACACATTCACAAAAAAATATGAATGAAAAAGAATCTATACAAAAGTAAAAATAAAACTAAGAACAATTAAATAAACAATTGACACAAATGTAGTCATCAGTACTGTAACTATTCTGCACAATGAATAAACGGTGCAATGATTTGAAAACTTATTATAAAAGCGTATACTGTTTATAAGAAATGACTTGCTAGTTTTTGTTAATCTAAATTTGGGTATTACAATTTCGTGTTTACTGCGTGTGTTTATATTATGGAAGTCGCTTCTAATTTTGAAAAGCCCTCGGTTTTTGCGGACGTATAAAATACATTCTAAGATATAAAGTGAAGGCAGAGTCAGTATATCGATCTCTTTAAATTTTTCTCTAAGGGACTCGCGAGGACCCATTTTATAGATCGCGCGAACTGCCCTCTTTTGCAATATAAAAATTGAATCAACGTCTGCTGCCGATCCCCACAGCAGAATTCCATAAGACATAATACTGTGGAAATACGCGTAGTATACTAACCTAGCTGTGGCTACATCAGTCAACTGCGATCAATAGGCGGCTGAGCTTAACCTCCCCGAAAGAGTTCCAATGTGCGCGCCCCACTGCAGTTTTGAATCGATAGTAATTCCTAAGAATACAGTTTCCGCGATAACATCAAGTTTTTTGCCGTCAAGATTTAAATTAAGGTCACGTTGAGTTACATTTGGTAAAGAGAACTTTAGACATTTAGTTTTGTTCGTATTCAGTAAAAGATTGTTAGCTGCGAACCATTTCGAGAGAACAGTTAGACTTTCGTTGACATGTATGACATCCTTATCTTTCCTATGAATTTTAAAAATTAGCGAAGTGTCATCAGCAAACAGAATTATATCCGATAATTTGGCCATCATATATGGGAGATCATTAATATAAACAAGAAATAGGAAAGGCCCAAGAATTGAACCTTGGGGCACACCCATCCTGACTATAGACCCAGAGGATGTCGCCCCATTTACATTTACTTTTTGCTGCCTGTTTGATAAATAGGAAAGAACAAGATCAGCAGCTTGTCCACGAATTCCGTAGTGATGTAATTTACAGATCAGCGTGTTGTGGTCGACGCAGTCGAACGCTTTTGAGAGATCACGAAAAATGCCAATAGCGTCCTGGGACTTCTCCCAGGATTCCAGAATGTGACTGATGAGTTTTACTCCCGCGTCCGTTGTCGACCTACCCTTCGTGAAACCAAACTGCTGACTATGCAGTATCCCATTAGAGTTAAAGTGAGACAACATCTGGTCCAGCATGATTTTTTCATAGATTTTACTCAGTGCTGGAAGCACAGATATCGGTCTATAATTAGAAGGATCACTCTTACAACCCGATTTGAAAATTGGTACCACTTTACTATGTTTCATCAAGTCAGGAAACTTGCCGCTGTCCAAATATTGATTGAATATGCCTGTTAGGACAGGCGCAATTGAGTCAATAATGTTTTCAAGAACCTTGACCGAAATCCCCCATAAGTCTTCAGTATTTTTGATATTGAGACTTTTGAATGCGTTTTTGATTGTGGCAATACATACTGGTTTAAATTTGAAGTTTGGTATGTCTTTTGTGAAGTTCTCTTTAAGAAGGCCCTCAGCTAATTCAACCGAAGAGGGGAGAGATTTCGTAACCTCTAACGGAATGTTAGTAAAGAAATTATCTAGTGTCTCAGCGACTTCTAAATTGTCAGAAATTGTTTTGTTATCTATGTTTAAAGACAATTCACTCTTATCTTGTTGTTGAGTCTTACCGGTTTCAAACAAGCAAACAATCAAATCTTTCCTCTTTATAATATTAGTTTAGATAACCAGGAGTAATAGTTACAGTGACGTTGTTACATAATCCATTTAGCACACCAGTTAATGCTACGGCGGTGGCGCGGCGGAGACGACTGGCCGCAGCCTGTATGTGCGGGGAACTTTGCATTTAGCATTGTCAGCATTCTTGCTACCTGTAGTCCCTACATAAAGCATCACTTTTGTATAATTTTTCTGTTCCTTTCTTATTTTCTGAATATAATGAGTATATAAACTTTTAAATAAAAGGATCGAGGTCGCTCAAAACTATATTCAACGGCTCCATGACAAAAGAAATAAGTAACCAACCTCAAGATAATTCTCTATGAAAATGTTGCCTTGCGTCGACCATATTAGCAAAGTGCATTGTAAGTAAACAACGCATTATTTAAGCATTAAACTTTAATAACTCGGTACAAAGCGTCCAGACAACCTTATATTATTTCCTCGATTCTTGGAAGATCTCTGAGATTAGCCGTCAAGTGATTATATGTGTCAGAGAAAAATTAAAGTTAGCACAAGTTCTTTTCCACTGACGTCAAGTTAATAATACTTAAGCGATGTTATTATGAAGGTGCATCCACACCAAAGATATTATCTATGGGCCCGTATATCGCAAGACTGGAGCGCTGAACAGCTAAACGGAGTCGTGGCAGACCTAGGAGAAGATGGGGCGACGGCTTGGATGGCTTCCTTGTTAATTGCTGGTGTGAGCACAACAGAGAGCAAATCGGGAGGAATGGAAGAAATGGGTGGAGACCTTTTTTTCCTTGGAAAATCATTAAATAACGCCTGTTTTAGGCGGAGCGGAAGGGAGTGTCAGACTTGTACTGACTAGAACCCATCTATGTTCTTTATTAGCCCTTTGTGTTCCAGGGCCACGGTATCTGTTTCGAACAGTCCCGCAGCCCTGGAAGGCATCGGCCCTCTCGGACCCCTTCCGATTTGCTGACATCTCCTTGAGGTGCGCGTGTAATACGAACGAGCCGTTGACACGGCCTGTCGTCATAAGACGTACGGACGGTGAGCTAGCCCATTACTCACCGTCCACAGGCCCGCATAGGTTTGCCTTTGCTTAAGAGTGGGACAGCCAAAGATAAAAAAAGTGCTCATGAAAAAGCTATTTAAGTAGCCGCCTTGATGAGCTTTTAAAAACAGTAAAAAACAACAACTGGTAACACTGACGACCAATCATGAATCAAGCTATACGAAACCAGTTAATGCGGATCTCTTATTTTAAAATATCAGCTGCCCCATACTTTTGGGTCGAATAGGTATTGAAATTTTGTATGGGGCAGCTGATATTTTTTTCGCTATTACGATGTTTGTCCGATGGAGAAACATGTTCAGTTTAATGGTCTCTGGCATACCCCTAGGTATGTATATACCCTTTTTGTAACACGTTGTATAGTAACCGTATTATTATTGTTTTGATCTGATTATTATCTTGATGTTATCAGGTTGTTTTACAAAAAGTAACTTCGGTGTGGATGCACCTTAAGTGTGTAGTAGGTAGGTAGATGTACTATTGTTTTTGATTCTCACGAATTTCGGTTTAGCGTTGCAGTTTTTTGTTTTCAACACTAAAAACTGCCAATTATTTAGGATTTCCCAACGTCTGTTGCTGATTGATGCTTTGCTTTTATTTACGTAGGTTATTCTATTTAATTACATTTTTAAAGACAACATTATAGCAGGTAAAATAATTATTGTTTTCCATGTTTCTTGAACGGTAGTTCAAGAAACAGCGAGAGAGGCGAGATAGACAATAACAGGTGTGTTATTGTCTATCTCGCCTCGTGATGATTCTTCTTCTCCATCTTCTCCACGATATTATTTAAAATGTTGATGGCCCGAAACCACACCACTTTTGTGGCTATTTTTTGGTGCGTCACTTTGACTGCATGTTTTTGGGTTCAGGTTCAGAATATTAGATGGGAAATAGTTTGCAACACAATGTTAGTTCAGCTGATTATAATTAACACAGCCAATTTTTTTCAAGATTTATTTTATATCCCATAAGAGCGTATTACGCTTTACGACATTTCATACAAAATTTCTAGTCCTTATTTTCCGAAATGGCTGAACCGATTTTAATGAAACTACTTACGCATAAGCAGGATACATAGGTCTAAAAAGTTACTAAAAACATTACTTAAATAGAGGACTTTGTATGGAAGTTTGTATGAAATAAAGTAGGGCTTAAACAAAAAAAAAACCGGCCAAGTGCGAGTCGGACTCGCGCACGAAGGGTTCCGTACCATTATTTATAAAAACGAAAAAAAAAACTTTTTTGTATGGGAGCCCCCCTTAAATATTTTTTTTTTTTTCTGTTTTTATTATTTGTTGTTATAGCGTCAATGGCATACATAATCTGTAGAAATTTCAACTGGCTATCTATCACGGTTCATGAGATACAGCCTGGTGACAGACGGACGGACGGACGGACGGACGGACAGCGAAGTCTCAGTAATAGAGTCCCGTTTGACCCTTTGGGTACGGAACCCTAAAAATCATCACATAGGCCTACACGGGCACTTATATAAAACGTCGACAAAAAGGTGCTCGGTTCGGTTTGGTCGTTTCCTATGAAGAAGAACCGGCAAGAAACGCCATGGTTACTCTTTTAAAATCATTTGGTTTTACAATATTTATATATTACAGCGTTAGTACTTAAGTATGGGAGGACATCGTAGGCCCGCCAATAAGTCGTTACTTACTACAAAACGTAGAACAAGATAAAAAGTTACCAAGAATCTAGGAATCTACGCTCTTATGTATCCCTTCATTGCATCTACATCTAACCATATGTACTGGCATACCTTCTTGTCATATTAGTCATCATGTTAATAGTACGGAAATAATGATAAAGCTACCACTGGTCATAAATAAATTTAAATAATTAGTTTTATTTTATTGTGCCTGGTCACTTCTGTTAGACATTAATTATAGGTCTTATGTCTTCAACATGAGATCAGTAATTGATGCAACTGTCATAAGGCTGCAAGGACCTAGTGGAAATATTGGCTGTGTTCTCCAAATTGCAACAAGACCATAGAAAAAGTGAGATTCTATCAGCAATAATGAAGATGGTAAAGTAAAACAAGCTAATAGTAAAAAAACATTTATATTTAAATACTTATAGGTGTGACTTCATTTATTTTTTTCGTATTCTTTACGGCAAACCCTTTTAATTGATACCCATATCATGGGGGTGCAAGGGTTCTTAAAAAATAACTAGTCCATCAACTTTGGGAGTCCGCCATATTGGATTTAGATTAAACATGCATTGTCATCCAAACTAAACGCATATTACGGACGGTATTTCCCCACTGCTCCACTAAATTGCTCTTACCAGTTGAGCAGTAGGACATAGTTTGTATTACCGAACATTTTATGCTCTATAACTCAACTATTTTTGCTCCACTTTGTTGATCAGCAGCTCGTAGTTTGTATTACCGAACATTTTATGCTCTATAAGGGACTACTCACACTTATTCAGCTCTATTCAGCTTATGTCCATAGAAAACAACGATTTTGTATGGAGACGCGTACGCATCCGGAAAGCTGAATGGATGCGTACGCGTCTCATACAAAATCGTTGTTTTCTATGGACATAAGCTGAATAGAGCTGAATAAGTGTGAGTAGTCCCTAACTCAACTATGTTTTGCTCAACTTAGTTGATCAGTAGGTCATCCTGTTATAAAATCGAACATATACAACGTGTAACGTTAAATGCGCAAAACCTCAGACACCCCAAATGATTTTTAATTAAATTGACCTAATTCTGAAAGAAAAAAATCATTAAAAAAAAGTAAAAGTTTTATGTGCTGTTTTAGTTTAACTGGAAATTCTGATCGTCTCTCTCTTTTTTTCCCGCGTATGAGAAAATTTGAATTGGACGACAAACATTTGTGTTTGTTTACCTATTTTGGCGGGTTTGTGCACGTTATGGCTTGACCTATGAACAAATAGACAGGGCAACATTTTTAATAAAGATTATTTTTTAAATGTGACCTATTAACAAGTGGTTCAATTGATTCTGCTCGTAATTCTGATCAAACTATTTTCAGGTTTTGCGCATTTAACGTTACACGTTGTATATCCTAGTGCTCAACTCAACATATGAAAATACGAAATTTGCAATGCAGACCTTTATGACGTGTGTGGACAACATATTTTTAAAGGAAAATACCTATTATAAAAATAAATAATCAGTATGTTAGGATAGCGACATAGAACCAACGAAGTGCATGAAAGTTGGCATTCGAAAATAAACAAATCTATAAACAAAAACACCAAGACATTGTTAAGATTATTAAAAATACTAGCCGACATTGACGTGCTTGCTGTAGATAAAACAGCGAACAGGAGAAGAAAGAAGTATTAACATAATGATGATATAGTTATTTACATACAAATACAACTAAATAATTCAGAAATTACAATTCGGGACGCTCTTGAAAAAGATTAATGACTAGAGGTCGGAATTAGGTAGAGTTATTTTTGTATTTGCATCGAAATGTTGATATTAATATGGATTTTCCCTTGCGTGTGCGCATTGGAATTTTGCAACTTCGGACATCCGATGTCGGATGGTTTTAAATTGTGTAAAAATAAATATATTTTTATTTAATAAATCACGGGATTTGTCCGCTCTTTAAAATTAATCTCGGGATTTGAGGCATATCCACTTTATTCTTTGGCTGTATGAAATCAGTTTAGGTACACAAATAACTCTACCTAATTCCGACCTCTATTAATGACATTGAAGAAATAAGAAGAAATAAAATTTGTTAATACTTTTAAAATTGCATAGTGGATGACGTATAAAATGGGCAATTAAAGTTTATTTTTAAGTTCGTTAACACTTATCTTGCAAGAAGAAAAAAGTTTAATTTTTATTTATTATTTTAAGATTTCTTAGTAGTGGCTGAGGAATATTAATTATGAGATTTAGAGTTTTTATTTGTAGTCTATAAATAAACCTAGTTGTGCTTGTGCACTTTGTGGTTCCTACGGTTACCTCTTGTGTTGTGGTAATATATGGACTAATAATGAAAATTTACGACGTAAAACAGATTCAGACCTACCACTATAAAGTCGAGATCCCAAAGAGGCTTTACGTACATGCCGCAAACACGCCCTAGCAAAACCAATCACATAACATTATTTAATCTGGAAACGTAACCTAGATATGTAGACTCTAGGCAAGAGACGGTTCTCTTATAACCTGGAAATGAAACTAGAGCTGAGTGATAGCATCGGGACTTGTTCACGCATTATGCGTAATGAGCTGCGCAAACGCATTGCATCACGCGCACCTGGGACATTTGATTATGTTTCTTTATGGTTGCAAATTATATAGGTAATTTCTGTCGAAATCTATTTATTTCTCTCTCTAAATAGGATAAATAAATAAGTCCAGCCATCATTGCCAGCTAGTTAACAATGCAGTGTTTTCCTTGGATGTCTACACTGTTAGTTACGACATTTTGTGGATGTTGGTCTTTTTAATTTTGTATTTAAATCTAGTTCGGTAATACTACTTTTCTGTTGTTATTTTCAGTGTACTGTACTACTGCAAAAATAAATCTAGAACTATCCTAAAGATTTGTAAAATTATTCTATGCTGTTTTAGTTCTGGTGGTTCAGTGGCGAAGAGTGATAAAATATTTCCTTAAGCCACTGAACTTTTGTTCTCTATACTAAGGCTAAAAATAGTGCGTGGAGTCTCTCCGCGCGGAAGAAGTGAAACTTAGTAATGTGGAAATGAGTGCTTTCATACCCCCTCCATGGTAGCGTTAAACGTTTAAAGCAACCTTGTTGGAAGTCGCATAAGAAGTTTCACTCCAAATACGCCAAAACCATCACGTACTAAAAATTCTTGGCTTAGAAAAATAATTGTGGTAGTGTGTTGTGTGTGTTTTTATATACAAAAAAAAACGACACATGCGCCATCCTTATACCTTCACCGCACCACCTGTTTGTGTAATTTCCACTATCTATTCATCTGTCTGGGGTTTTATAACGCTATTTGCAATCAACTATATCTAGGTGCGATCTGACACTCCCACACAACACACGTACATATTATACGAATACAGCATGTTTCAGAAAGGGTGTTTTTTTTTTGTGAACACACAACCTCAAAGGTTGAAATGCGAGATACTAATCTCGAATTTCAACCTTTGAGGTTGTCGTCTGCTAAACCGGACTATCCTGTGGGTGCCTTGAGTGTAAGGCCTCTAGCCAGGGCATAGGTACAAACTTCCAAACTAAGCGACTACACGCTAAGGGCACCCTTCGTGGGGAACGAGCCTCGGCTTAAGGGCGTCGCTGGGGGAGGACACCATTTGGACAGGCTGGTGCTTAGTGGCACTATCGAAGAAACGCTTCGAAAGACGTTTCATAAATTGAAGGACAGTGGGCATTCTAAGGTCTACTTGTAGACGGTCATTACGGACATAAAAAGTGGCTCCCGTGACTCTACGTAAGAACCGGTTCTGCAAGGTTTGCATCTTATGGATGTACTTAGCCTTTGTGTGTGCGTACACGACGCAAGCGGTCTAATTGGTCTAATTGAAATAAACGCTTTGAGTTTGAGTTTGTCAAGGCCGTATATAAACTGAATATCTAATATAAAAAAGTAGATTTCGAATATCATTTGTCAAGCGAAGGTAAAGGGATTGAGAGTGAAATATGGGCAGGCAAAATAATATAATGTCTTTATTCAAGAAAATCGTCTTTGAAAAATGAGAATATCTTTATTACAAAGATTTGGGTGGTTGAATGAAATCTGGTTTTTGAGATCGACCGATAATCGAGACTGTTGCTTGAATTGAGAGCCTTATGAGGCAAAGTCTTTGGTTCAATTTCAACTTTGGCTGTTATGTCGGTAACGTTTTGCCCATGATTTTAGCAGCCGTGGCCCAGTTTTGGCCGGGACCAGCGGCTTAACATTTTTTCCGAGGCACGGACACACATCCACTGACCAAGCTAGGCGCGGCTTAACATAAATATCGACACGAGACACTGCATTTCAAATTACTATTAACTATTCAATATTCAATCTAGCTTTTCCCTATACATTTACTTCACTCACTTTTGAAGCCAGTATATTCCCAAGCAATGCAGTAAAGTTTCCAATCTGTCTACAATCTGCAGTAAAGTGTGTCAAGTTGTCGTGTTTCAATCCTGCGTCCCACGGGACGTGAGTTCGATGCCTGGTCGGGGACCCCCGCCTCTTCAATACGAATATTATATGACATGCGATGCTGGATCAGTTTACGTGTTTTATGGATACATAGTGAGTTTATATGTTATTTCAATAGTGTAAGCGAGAAAATATTTAATGTTAGAATTTAAAAGACAGAGAAGCATCGTTTTAGACTAAGATTATTTTTTTGTTTTTTACCGATTTGTATCGAAATTTAACATTAAAATCTTGCACAACACATCTCATAAATAAAACGAATATGAATACATTAGTGATAACACTGATCATAACTGATAAAGTTCCAAGGTACATCAAACTTGACAATATCTAATTTTTGTCTTACAAAAACATATGAAGAAGAACACGTGAAGTTACTGTGGAAGCTGCAGAAGATTGTATAAATATCTTTACTTTGTATAGATTCAATCTCTTAGTGTTATATAATTGCATAGCACATGTGTGAAAACTATGTACTGTAAAGCCACCATTTACTGAGTACCTAAATCTTACACTGACGCGAATTTACCCTGGCGGTTGAGTAAATGTCATGCTCACTTAAATGTCACGCTGATGGCGGCGGGTGTGTCGGGTCATTTAGTTCCCTTCAATATGATTGAGTTGAATGATGGCTGATACATGCGTCATGTTCGTGAACGGGCGCTGTCAGTTGTGCCTGGTCATCTCTTAGCTGCCACGGTTTATTTTAATTATTTTATTTTTAACTTTGTTTTCGAATTATTGATTTCGTCTTTTACTCTGGACGCTCTTAATTTGCCCGTATTTCTACATCGTTCTCACATACTAGTAATTCTCAACACGATTGATGTAACCAAGATTTTGTAACATATTTTGATTTAAAAGAGTGTCCATGGAGTTTCTTGCCCATTCTTCTCCATAGAGATCTACGCTTTGGAATGGGCAACTACAGTACTTTCACAAGTTATTATGTCTTGTGACTGGGACTGTAGCTTTGCGTTCTTCTTTTTTGTTCTTTGACTTTCAAAAGTGCCTGTAATGGTGTAATTGAAATAAATGCTTTGAGTTTGAGTTTTTGAGTTTGAGCGTACGTCGTAATGGGGCGGTCAGAAAGGGTGTAGCCATGTAGTAATATTTAAGGTTAAATGGTACCGACCATCAAATTGAACAACTTTCTACATGGGATCAACTGCATAAACTCGAAATAAGCAATTGTTACCCCTCATCTTATGGGTGGAAAAATACCTTTTACGCGGGTATTGCTATCCCCGTCATTGCATTTTTTTTTGTTATGATAAAGTTACAAGTTTTCCAAAATCTTTTTTTTTTTTTAAATAGTGTTACAACTTTAATTCAAACACCTCCACGACCCCCATACTATTAAATGCATCCGCACAGTGATTTGAGGGTAAAACGTGGTTATTCACCAAAAAAAAGTCTTTTGACAGCAATAATTTTTGCGTAGAGTTATCTCATATCTTCCCGTGGGTGTCGTAAGAGCCGACTAAGGGACTTGCCAGAGAATGGGCAGCAGCGTTCTCTGTGCTTTTGCAACAACCGTACTGCGATCGCCAAGCGTAGCGAATTAGCGATTATGGAAACCCCCCCCCCCCCTTTTGAGGGAGGCGTATTACCAGCAGTGGACGTCTTTCGGCTGAAATGATGATGAAATGATGAACACACTCTTCAATATAACTACACCTTTTTTGATACGCGCTGTATCTGGCTGAAAATGTATGGCTTGGCTGTTTCGTTACTTACTTCAGAAACTAAATATTCGCATCACCTCCACGAACGGTTGCGAAACGGCGAAGCCATACATTTTTACTGATATGTAGTATTTGTGAAGATAGGGTCGGTAGAGTTAGGCCGTGTAGATTCAGAAGCATGGCTCTACATGAGATCTGATATCTTTTTCACAGGGCAAACCTTATGTGGTCGTCTTGGCAACATTTTACATGAAATGTTTTTGGTGGGATTTGTTTATAGAAATCAAATTCAAATTGTTTATTTCTTCCACAACATAACAACAATTAGTTTGTGATTGGAGCCTTCTTTTAAGCAAACAATGCCAGTATTAGAAGACTCTGCTCTTCCATAATAAAAGAAAGAAAGATATAACATATTTAACAAAGCCAAGTAAACAAAATAACATAGACAAGATTGGCATAAGTATAATTTGTGTGGTGTGTGTTTATAAAACAAGCATATTACTGAAAGCCACGTGGTGTCGCCTTATAAATCATTTATTTGTCATTATCTTGCACCTGAGTGGAATGTAATTAGATACAGTCGACCTCACAATTGCTTTACCAGTTTTGCCAACAATTCTCAGGAAAAAACGGCTGGTCTATTTATCTATATGACGGTTTCATCCTAGGATGCTAATTTATTGGAAGGTTTTTTGCAGCGTGCAGTGGAGCGTTGCAGGTGGAGTAGGGCAGTTTCATTAAACGCCCCGCGGCACGCAATAAGAAACGTTCCGTAGAATTAGCTGCCTAAGGATGAAACAGTCCTACAGATAAACTAACACAAGCACAGCTTCACCCGCGTTTTGTTCCGTAATTGTCCCACGGTATCGTACTTTCGGGGTATAAAGTATCCTATGTGCTATTCCAGACTGTAAAATTAAGAAAGAGGTATTTAGAAATGGATAATGGTTGAATGGATTATCAACATTATGAGGAGCTCGTGGCTAAATAATAACAGCCGTACGGGTCGATCTTTAAGGTTAAGCCGTGCTTGCCGAGGTTGGTCCGTGGATGGATAAACATAATTACATACCAAGTTTCCTCCATGCTTCGGAAAGCACGCTAAACCGTTGGTCACGGCTGTTATTTGTAGATCTTTGACAGTTCTTTGGCAGATGATGATGTGCTATTCCAGACTGTTAACCTATCCCTGTGCTAATCCATCCAGATCCATTCAGTACTTATTGCGTGAAAGATTTACAAATATCCACACCAACTTTCGCATGTGTATAATATTATTAGTAGAAAATAGCATAAACCTGAGGGTCTAGACAAAGTAACGAAAATGGAACAGACAAAATTTCACATTTTCCCCGTTTTCGCAACATTTTTCATTGCTGCTCCACTCCTCTTCGTCGTAGCGTGATGATATATAGACTATAGCCTTCCTCGATAAATGGGCTATCTAACACTGAAAGAATTTTTCAAATCGGACCAGTAGTTTCGGAGCCTATTCAATGCAAACAAATAAACAATCAAATCTTTCCTCTTTATAGTATTAGTTTAGATGAGCTACTGAAAAGCTTTGTGAAGATACATTATAGAACTACGAAAAACTTTGAAATCGATTGCTGCTTGTCTTGTCCCTCTTGTTGTTTTACGATGAGCAACTGACATTCAAACTTAGGGTGATAATGGAATTATGAGGTCGACTGTGTCTGACTGACATACAAGGGAGTAGAATTTTCCAAGTCGTGACTGTGATGCTTTAATGTTGTGAGAAGTCTGATCTGACTAACGAGAATGCGTGAATGACATAATATTTATAAATTGTCAGTCCATTGAGATACAGTTAATTGATTTGTTTAAACGTGAGACTTTGATGTCGAAGTTGAGATAGGGACTTGTATTAAATGTCATATGTACACATACATACATCGTTGCCCCACACTAGTGATTTCTCCTGTATCGTGGGTGCGTTTACAAACATATAAACTCACATACACAAACAGCCAGACCCGGAACAACTATCTGTAGGTCATACAAATATTTGTTCCGTGCGGGGTTCGAACCCGCGACACGCAGCGCAGCAGTCGATCGCTCAGTCACTGCGCCAACAGTGTCGAAGTTATTGATTTGTCATTTGTTGTTTGACTGCCTCGTTAGTCTAGTGGTCGTAATTGCGACTGCTGAGCATGAGGTCTGGGTTCGATTCCCAGGTCAGGCAAAATGTTATTGGGATTTCTATCAGGAATTTCTCAGCTAATTAAGCAGCTACGGAGTCTGGATTTGTGCCCGGTTGACGGCAACAGGCTCGCCCCCATCATGGGACTTACACATAATTGGCGAAATGTAGGTGTGCTATTAGGTACACCTCTGCCTAACCCTTCGGGGAATACAGGCGTCATGTTATGTTAAGTTTAGTGTAAGGACATCATGAAACTGCTCACGTAACTTTCTGGCTTCAGGGTCTTTTAGACTGAGGCCCGTTACTTCAGGGGGAATTCGGGAATGACATTAGGGCTAAGCTCTTATAATCATGTAATCGATACATTCACCTGTTTAAAATGTCACTTCGCTTTTCTTATAATAATACTTTGAAAATGGAATGGCGACCGCGAACCGGAAGACGATGCGTTGGAAGGCCTCCCACTAGGTGGACCGATGACCTGGTGAAGTTTGCGGGGATCCGCTGGATGCGAGGCGCACGGGACCGGTCAATTTGGCGTCACTTGGGGGAGCCCTATGTCCAGCAGTGGACGTCTTTCGGCTGAAATGATGACTTTGAAAATGACAAAGACAAAATGATACAAAAATGAAAAACGCCTTTAGGGACTCGTGGTGCAAGAGGGTCAACGAAATTCTTTTTTTTGAAATATCAAGATTCCAAAAAAAAAAATGACACAGGCATCGCCACACTATCCTACCGAAATAAAACTTTGCTAAGATACTGTATAATCAACTATCTATTAACTTTATTTTTAAGTTTCTCAACAGATAAAACAACTAATGCGCCATTGATAATGCTTTTAATCCAGGATAAAACACGATAAGTACATATTTAAATTGAATTGTTATAAAAACAACCGGATGTTATGTTTTACGACTTAATATACGAAATCCAGTTAAAATGCATTTACGTGACTTGCTTTTGTAATAACTGCGAAGTTTAGTATTCAGAGTTGTAATTTTCTAAAACGATATTTAGCTATTCCCATTGCGATATAATGAAATAAAGTAAGATATTTTCTTCTTGTGATGGCATCTCGCAGTTCAACCTATTATAGGAGGTTGTCGTCTGCTTAACCGGACAAAAAGTAAGATTTAAGGGGTAGTTTATTAAATGGCATGGTGTAAACACTCCCCACCATTTTTTCCATTGGTCCCAATTCTACGCCACTTCTTACCAATTTCTAAGGAAACCATCCAAGTCGTCCCACCATCTACTTCGTGGACTATTCCGGCCTGTTTTGCAGTTTCAGGACACCAATCCTGATTTTTTACTGATTTTTTGGCATCTTCGTTCGATATGCGGCACACATTTCCATCTAAGCTGAAGTGTCTTAGTACCTATTCATATTTCGGTGATCCCTTGAATAGTAAGTCAAACAAACTGAAGAATTCGGTGTCTATCATTCCTTATACTAAAGCAGTTTTTCGGATAATACCACATGATGCGGTATTGGTATTAAATATTATAGTTACCCTACATAGTTGCTGCTGGTTCTTATTTCGAGACCAAGAAAAAAACGTAACATACTAACTTACGTTCCATATTGTACACAATATTATTATTCTCTTGTCAAAAAACGACGATAGAAGTTAAACTCGAGATAATCTAAAGTGCGTCATTACTTTTGCAATAAAACATTATGCCTACTTAATTTGCAAATAAGACTTGTCAGCATGCGTTCCGTGTTTGTCAAACATACAGACAATAAAAATAAATACCGGTCAAGTGCGAGTCGGACTCGCGCACGAAGGGTTCCGTACCATTATTTATAAAAAAACGAGCAAAAAAATCACTTTTTTGTATGGGAGCCCCTTAAATATTTATTTTATTCTGTTTTTAGTATTTGTTGTTATAGCGTCAACAGAAATACATAATCTGTAGAAATTTCATCTGGCTAACTATCACGGTTCATGAGATACAGCCTGGTGACAGACGGTCGGATGGACGGACGGACGGACGGTCAGCTAAGTCAGTAAGTAAGTAATCAGTAATAGGCGTTTGACCCTTTGGGTACGGAAGCCTAAAAATAGCTTTATTTTCCTTCTACAATTTTGTTTGGCTTAACTAATAATTAGTGTTACATATTTGACTCATAGTGTAAATATGATGTTTCTTGATTTATGTATCTACCGTTATTTAATATATTATGTACAAGGACCGCAGTAGCAGTAGCGGTGAAAGCTGCCTCCATTCGTTTCTTTGCTATGCTATGCAGACAATATTTCCTGTAAACTATACTACGAGTTTGACAAGAATGCCGGGGGTCATTCATAGCAAATATAAACATAACATTACGCCAAAAGCCCCTAAAATAACCTTGAGTATTAAGGGCGTTCTGTATGGTGTTGGACGTAAAGGTTCTGTATGGTGTCGGACGTAAAGAATAGGACCATCCCATGTCTTCCCGTAGGTGTCGTAAGAGGCGACTAAGGGACTTAGCAGAGAATGGGCAGCAGCGTTCTCTGTGCTTTTGTAACAACCGTACTGCGATCGCCAACCCGCCTGCCAAGCGTGGCGATTATGGCAAAACCCCCCCTTTTTGGGGGAGGCCTATGTCCAGCAGTGGATGTTTTTCGGCTGAAATGATGATGATGATGATGATGATGATGATGATTAAGGGTGGTAAAGTACCAACCCTTACAGAAGCCGAAAGGCATATGTTCAACCCGTCATTGCGATCATTAATTGATACTGGGTGTCAAAGTTCTAACTTTTTCACAAGTTTAAAATAAATTCAAAAGTTTTTAATGTTGTAACTATAAATACCTCCACGACACCCGTACTGTATATGCATCCATCAGCACAATGTTTCCTACCGTAAATTGTGTTTTTTTACCGTTTCCCAGGAATATTTTTTGCGTACAGTTACTTAGTTTTTTAGCGGAATGAGAAACAGGGTGTAAAGTTCCTCATCTCCAGTAAAGGGAGGATCCTCCGACCAGACAGGTGTTATGTCTGGTGGGCAACTGCATGACAGTTGTTGTCGGGTTTTTCAATAATAGTCTTATAAACAAAGTCGATATAAACTTTGCTTGCGGCTTGTAGGCAATTGACGTTAGTTCTTCCGTCTTTTTGTAGGTCGCTACAGTTTGATGTTCAGAATGCATGGCTGACAGCTTCGTAAAGGGTCTGAATACAACCTGTATAGTAGTAAAGCAAGTGTACCTACAGTACGGCCACATTGCACAAGTAATGTTGAAGAGCAATGTTATAGGAGGCAGGCACAATGCCAGATCCGGATCCGCTAAGTATTGGATTCAAATAGCTCTATACCCTACTTGGGAATCGTCTACTGAAGGTCCCGCTTGCATCCACTAGCAGTCACTAGCTAGACCAACGAGGAGATTTGAAGTCCTATTGACCCTGACCTCCACAGTCAGAAATTCGAAAAGAAAAAAACCTTAAGAGCACGTGTATGTGCATTAGCCAGGAAAATTGCCGAGTCAAGCAGCGTATTGTCTGTGGTATTATAATGTCCGCACATATTATGACGTTGAGTGAATGTTGAAGATGCGCGAGCGCCGCTAACGGCCACGGTCAAGGTGCAGGTCATGCGACATACTTCCTTTATAATAATGATGGGTGCTTTTAACCTAGACATATGTATGACATTGTATACTTATTGTTTTGAAGAAAGTATTGACCTGAGTGGTTTTCAGGAAATGGAATGTTTGCTTGTTCGTTTATTTCCGGAGACAATATTATGTCTTCTTCTCAATCGATTTTATGATACTGCCAGAGGAAAATCAATTCATTCTTTAATTAAATTATTCCATTTATTTAGTAATTACTTTGTTACTTATTTTGTATTGATTTAAACATACTTAAAGTACCTAGGTACAGGAACGTAGGTACATACTTATTAATACATAACAGGAAGTTTACTGAAGTGAACTATAAAATCCGAACACGCATGATATCCAAAGAAGAATAGGTAATTATAGCGCTGTATGCAAAATACACCATCTAATAGATTAATCCAATTAACTCCCAACATTTTCTCTAGTTAAATAATAACTCTTTACATTATTATCCCCGGCCTGTATTTCATCCTATTTATAACGTAAGTGACCACTACTAATCCTGGTATTTATTACTTCAGTTACTGTATGATGTTGCGAAGTCAAAGGTAGATAACAAATTCTAATTATATAGACCCCAACGGTACTAAGGCACAAGTTTGTGGCCAAATAATAACAGCCGCTGGTATCGATCTTTAGGTTCGTTCGTGGATGGGTTACCACCCATTATATACCGGGTGTCCTCCGTGCTTCAGACAGCACGTGACCTTGTTGGTCCTAGCTGTCAATTATAGATGACAGTGGTTTGGTAGCCAGTAGCCCGAAAGCCTAACAACCAGTCTTATCAAGGGGTATCGTATTACGCAGTACTAACTGGGTTGTGGAGGTCAGATGGACAGTCGGTCCATGTGAAATACTGGTACTCAGCTGCATCCGGTTTGACTGGAAGCCGACCCCAAGATAGGTAATAGCTAGGCAGATGATGCTGCACAAGTTACGAACTCAGGAATGTTCTGTAGCAGCCTGGACTTAGGAAGTTGGCGGTATAATATCACCGTACCTCAGAAAGAGAGCAGCGGTGGCCCAGTGCTGGCAACCTCGACTTACGAGCAGTAAGCCGTGGTTTCAAACCCAGGCAGGTGCAATACTTTGTGTAATTTATTTAATCACTGCTGTCCTCAAAAACGGTGAAGGAAAACATCATGAGGAAACTGGCATGTTCTAGAACTAAAAATTCGAAGAAATGGACATCTACCAACCCGCACCCCCGGCCCGCGTGGTAGATTACAGCCCACTCCCTCTCATTGAGAGGAGGCCTGTGTCCCAGCAGTGCGAACATTATAGGATGATGACGATGATGACCTCAGAAAGTACATGAGTAAAGCTGTTGATCAAGCGCCTGATCTGTCTCCAATTGTCTCACATACATTGTCACCCCATCTTACTGAGAGAGTGCATCTGATTTTACGTACACAGGTTTAAGGTTAAGCCGTGCTTGCCGAGGTTGGTCCATGGTTTAGTGACCATAAATTACATACCGAGTTTCCTCCGTGCCTCGGAAAGCACGCTAACCCGTTATTGGTCCCAGCTGTCATTTGTAGATCTTTGACCGTCGTTACGAGTATAGTCAGCAGCCAAAAGTCTGACACACAGTCTTACTAAGGGGTATCGTATTAGCCAGTTACGATTAGACTGGAAGCCGACCCCAAGATAGTTTGGGGAAAGGCTAGGCAGATGATGAGTTGTACACTGTAACATTTCCGCCGATGGTCTCCCTACGATTATCCACCATGACCGAAAACGGTCTGGAGGACCGTCGCATGTCGAGTGTCGACTAGCCACGATATAAAATTTCTGTTTCCTCGTCTTATCAATTTCGTGTATTTCCACCGACGCAAGTATTCCCCCAGAGGCTTTTCGTATTCACGTCTATTTTGCGATGACAACACAAACATTCCATAGTTATCAGTGTTAATTTTATGTGGCAGATAAAAATGTGGCTCAATGTTATCTATTTATCTACTGATTTGCAGTTTCCGTGTATACTTTTGTACACCAAAAGTCAATCAATTGATAATAAGACGTTTTGATGTTAACCTATCGTTGAGACGTCTGTCTTATCAATTGATTCGAAAGGCCGTAACTGGCCCTATTTTCAATTGTTTTTTTTTTAAACATTGCCCCACGCTAGGAATTTCTCCTGTATCGTGGGTTCGTTTACAAACATTTAAACTCACATACACAAACAGCCAAACCCGGAACAACTATCTGTAGGCCTTACAAATATTTGCTCCGTGCGGGGATTGAACACGCGACACGCAGCGCAGCAATCAATCGCTTAGCCACTACGCCAACTGTGCGGTCATATTGCGAGCAATTTCATACGTAAGAGGGAATTCCCCTCAAATCTACATAGGATATCTGGTAATAAATGATCCTTATATCCTAGCTATCCAATAAAGAAGTAGTCTACGTAAATTCGCTACCCTAGCGAATAGAACACCTTATTAAAAAAAAACATACACAGCAAATACCATCATCTGCCTAGCCTTTTCCCAACTTTGTCGGGGTCCACTTCCAGACTAACCGGATGCAGCTGAATTTTACATGGAGCGACTATATCCGCCACACGGGACCGACGGTTTTACGTGCTTTCCGAGGCACGGAAGTAACAAGCACCAAGTAGGTATGTAAAATAATACGATAAGAAACAAGATTGTACGAGACTCATCCGTCAAGATCGTACGCTTGCCAAGAGGATGTACATGACCACCTGTTTAACTTTCTAAAGCCCCACCTCCCGCCTGCGACCTCCAAATGTGGCTCTAGGTCGCGACTTGGCACATTCACATGCACATCAGCTCGTCTCCTTCCGTTTATATCACTGCTTCCTTTTGCTTATATCTGCGAAGATAACATACAGTGTCGACAGTATTTGTAGCTACAGGTATACCACCTGCCTTTAAAGACCTCTTTGATCAGGATTCACAGACCGAAACGACTGAAACTCCTGTTACGATTCTCACAGACCTCCTCCTCAAATTATAGACTTCCAGATTCTTGTTCCAGGTGTAGAGGGGGTTTGTGTATTTAAAATAGTAAAGGTACGTACGTTTCACGACACAGTAAAAAACCACATGTACCTTAAATATTTTAATTAATAAGGTTTATATTTATGGGCCATTGTAATTGTTGAAATAAATGATGTTATGTTAGTAACCGTTTTAAAAACAAGTTACACATGTCATTTAGAACTGCTAAAGAATACAAAAACTTGAAGTAAAACCAAGGCAAAGCACGTGGCCATAAAGGTACTTGGATTGAAATGGAAATGGGCTGGACATTTCCAAAGAGTACCAGACGAAAGGTGGACGAAAATCACCACCAACTGGTACTCACTGAACAAAAAGCGCAAACAAGGTCGACCACAAATTAGACGGAGCGACGATTTTGTAAAAATAGTAGGTAAAATTTGGATACAATTTGGGTTTCACCGCTACTGCTAGCGGTCCTTGTACATAATATATTAAATAACTTACACACATAAATCAAGAAACATATTATTACTAATTTTTACACTCTATGTCAAATATAACACTAATCATTAGTTAAGCCAAACAAAATTGTAGAAGGAAAAGAAGCTATTTTATTTTATTTTTTATTGTACATACACATAGTACATGTCTATAATGTGTTAAGATCCTTGTTGCATCTTATAATCAGGTTGTCCTGAATGCACAATGAAGTCCTAAGCGCTTATGTATGGCTTCCTAAAGCGCCATCATCCTATCTTCCTAGTTCCTCTTCCAAATTAGCGTCTAGGTCGTGACCTAACCCGTCTACCAACGAACACATCATACATTCCAATTCCGTTCGTCTCCCTCCTTCCTTCTGCTAATTACAATGTACCTCCTCATCAGTATTCTGAACAGGCGGCTTATTACTGTCCACAGCGATGAATATTTATTTAATTGACACTTCGTTTTAGATTTACCTTCCTGTGTGGGATGTCTTGTTTGATTTTTATTGTCAGCACACGATAATGTAGTGAGTTACTTGGTTTCTCGAGAATTGTGAAAATAGGTCGCCGGTTTTTTTCGAGTTGTGAATTAACAAACTGGTTAGAATACTTAACTAATTCTACAGATAGTAGCGTAATCAAAGTAGATACTTCTATCTTATATTCTTCTTCTACTTTTAACAAACCTGAACGATACCGAATAAACTACAGCAATTAGGCGAAGGCACCCTCTAATACTGATCGCTCAATCAAAAATACGAGTTTTGCGTTCCGTAATATTCTGGGTATACACATAGACAAAAAAACTTCATCCATAGTAAATTAACTACAAATACTTACCTAATATGTAAAAAGATGCTATTTCTTTTTTTATGGTCCAGTTCGTCGAACTTACCATCATCTACCTAGCCTTTTTGCCTTTTTTATATTGATAAAACCCCAAAACTGATCGACTCGCGGCGAATGAGTCTTTTGTGGTTAGCCCAAACGGTGATATGCGACTACTACTCGTTGACTTGAAATTGTATATTTTATTCATTCACTGCGCGTCGATGTCAGCATAAAATTGATACATATGATATTGTACGGGTTTGCTCGTACATGCTCCCCGAGGAAAAGATAATAAAGATACAACTAGTTAACTGAGAAACAAATTAATTATAATACATGATATGATGCTAATCTAATTTCTTAGTGTCTCTATCGTTAACACACTGATCACAAATTAGCTATGCTTGTATAAGAACCTAATATAGGGGAGGTGGCTTTATCTAACACTCGCGCACTTGCTGCCACCTTTGCCCTTTCACTGTCACACTGATACACTACACTACCCCCGACACACGCACGTTGCGTGGCTGGGCACGCGCAGCTGCCGGGCGCACCGCCTGCTGCGGGCGCCGCCGGCGAGAGCGCGGGGGCGCAGCGCGAGCGCGCGCGCCTCCACGCGAACACTCCGAGACCTGCTGCTACCACGCCGATCATACAGTAGATCGCAGTGTAATGATGAATGTCATGGGATGACAGACTGTTAATTAACATTCCGTTTTCTTTCATCGTCTTGATTTTGTCCTCAATTGTTTTAAGCTCTCGATCGCTCTCAATGCTGGAGTCATTCAAGACTTCTTGAGGAATCGACACGTTTATTACGTGGTTTATGGATGCAATGACTGGTGAGTATAGGTTAGCGCTGATACTAACATCGCTTGTTCTTTGTTGATGAGCAATTACTTCAAAATTATCTGCTTTGATTATGCACCCATAATCTGTAGTTATAAGTCCGGAGTGAGTCAGTTGATGCGCGGTAACTTGATCTCCACATACTGTTCGTAGATTACATTGACCGCAGCAAAAATAAATATAATGGTTGATAGAATGGCTTTCTATCCAAAGATTTTGGCAGGGATCGACGTTGACTTCACATGCTGATGCCTTTGATAGGCAGAAGTCTTTATCTTTGCTTAGTTTGTAAATAGGAGAATGAATGTTGCACAAGTGTACGTTTGTCACTAGGCAGGAATCGATGATATTTTCTGTCAAGATGATGTAGGCATCTTTTTTCAGGTTTACTGCTATGAAATCTGACACTGGTTTAATTGATAACATAGTGTTGTGTTTCTCCGCAGGGATTGGTATAAGCTTGAATATTTCATAGGTGTCCCTGCTTATTAAAGGTATTTGTACCTCAAATATTGAGTAATTCTTAAGCATTCTTGCTTTGACTCGTAGAAGTTTAAAAAGTTGTGCAAGATCCTTATGAATATTTTCTACGGGTAAGGTGACGTCAGTAGACAAATGACTTGCTATAGTACTCAGCTGATCCTGTAATTGTTCGGCGGTTATTAAATGTGGATTAAATCGACCATGATAGATGTCTGTAATTGTATCCACGAAGGCGTTCTGTAAATCCTTCAAGTCGTGTAGAAGATTGCTCGTGACTATAGCTCCCATAGAAACTTCACTTGCCCTCGAAAGATTTTGAGTTTCAGCCTTTAATACTTCTAATGTATTTTCGATGTTTGAAAACTGTTGATGAATCATTTTATGTTGTTTGTGCATTGTAGCCTCTGTCCTCTTTAAAAGACTGAATTCTGCTTCTATGACCGAAGTTTGATTTTGCCAAAATGAGACAATATGCTTTTGATTATTGCGAAGAAGAGTGATATCTTTCTCGTATTGTTCCGCGAATCGAGCGTCCAATACTCCAAACAGGCCGTTTGCTATGTAACCGACACCGTCGATAAGACCTCGTCGCCACCTGTTCGCTGGCCTTGCAAAATGCTGACTGAGTAACAAATGATTATTGTAATCCAGTTCATTGTACCCGTGACGTAATTGCAATAATATTATATCACAATGTGATTGTTTTTCAATTGTGCTGCATGTTTGTTCTAGTGACATGATACTTTTGTTAAGTGCGGTAATTCCTTCCCAATAAGGGTCTAAATCGTAGTATATGATTAATTTCCAGTTGTCCCTTATGGTCTGCATGTTTGATAGCTTATCGAAGTAAATATGCTGATTACTTCTAAATTGTGTGACGTTAAGTGCGCATTGGGAAGTTGTTATGATGCTGAAAAATAGCATTATTGCTGTAAACACCGACGCTATATTGTAACGAGTGCTTGCTTTCGTTGTTTCAGACTGCTTATCTGTGTTGGAGTCTCCCGAATCTGTCGCTTTTGTCTGCTTGATTTGCGAGGATTCATTGTTAACTGGGAGTTTTGATAATTTTGTGATAGGACGTTTCAGTGTTCCGTTTTTGGTTTTTACTGTAACCACGCGGACATGACCATCGGAACCGGGGTGTAGCTCGATGATTCGGCCCATCAGCCATTTTCCCGGCGGCAGATTGTCATCATGAATCATGACAATATCATTTACATTGAGGTTCCCTTTAGCTTGTCTCCACTTGCTTCTTTCTGTAATTTGTATTAGGTACTCATTCTTCCATCTTTTCCAGAGATCCTGTACAATTTTTTGTGTCAATTGCCAACGGGTTCTTAAATCTGTTTCAGTCTCGTGTACGGTAACCTTGGATCCTCCGGTTAGGAAGTGAGCAGGCGTTAAAAAATCCACATCGTCTGGATCTTCTGAGATAGCACATAATGGTCTCGTATTGAGACAGGCCTCAATCTGTGTAAGCACCGTATATAGTTCTTCAAATGTAAGAATCTGGTCACCAATAACCCTCTTGAAGTGATATTTGAAGCTTTTAACAGCCGCTTCCCAGAGACCGCCCCCTGACGGCCATGCGGGTGCATTAAAGCTCCACTCGATTTCCATATCTAATACTGCTGCTTTTAGATCGTTGTCTTGCATGATATTCATAAGTGCTTGATATTCGTGTTTTAGTACCTTGTTAGCACCAACAAAGTTGCGACCATTATCGCTATAAATGTGACTAGGCGTCCCTCTACGAGCTGCCATTCTTCTTAATGCTGCGATGAATGAAGTTGTGCTTAAATCACCAACAAGTTCTAAGTGTACTGCCTTGGTGACCATACACACAAAAACAGCCACATATCCTTTTGTGCTCTTAATACCTCGTCCTTTGCTTGATTTGACGTAAATGTGACCAGTAAAATCTACGCCTGTGTGTGTGAACGGACGCGATGGATTACTTCTGGCCTCCGGCAGGTGCCCCATGATTTGCTGTTGGCTGTCTGGATTCTGCTTTTTACATATAACGCAACGACGAAGCTGCCTCTTTGTAGCGACGTTCCCTCCTAGAATCCAATATTTTTGTCTAATAAAACCCAATGTCAGCCGGGCTCCGGCATGTAACATGGTTTGATGTGCGTCCTCTATTATTAATTCTGTCAGACGTCCACTGTGTGGCAGAATAATAAGGTGCTGCATGTCATGGCTGATATGTGCCTTTTTTAGTCTCCCTCCGACTCTTAGGATATCATGTTCATCCAAGTAAGGGTTTAATTTTAATAATTTGCTTTTTGTATTTAACTTGCCTTCTTGCTTTAAATCTTTTATTTCTTTGACGAAATGTTCTTGCTGTACATGCTTGATAATTTTTTGCTTTGCTTGGCTGATTTCTGATAATGATAAATAATGCTTTTCTGCTTTTCTTTTGTAGGTCGTAATCTTCATCACTAATGCTAGAATACGTGCAATTTTGTTGATTGATTGATACTTGCTTAACAGATCTGTAATGATGCTTGATTCATTCTTTGTGACAAGATGCACGTCTTCTTGCTTTTTTATTTCCTCGTTTGTTGTATAGATTGCTTGATTTTCTTTTGTTGCTTCAAAAGATTGTAACCATGTCGGTCCTTGCCACCACAAACCATAATCATTCAACTGAGCCACTGTAAGTCCTCGGCTTCCACAGTCAGCGGGATTCTCACTTGATTTAACATATCGCCAAGATTGTGGTTTAATGATATCAGTTATTTGTATTGTTCTATTTGCTACGAGCGTTTTCCATCGACTGGGATTTCCTTGAAGCCATCCCAATACGGCAGTGGAGTCACTCCAACCAAATATATGTGTGTCATGACCTGATAGACTCTGCTTGACTTTATTCATGAGTTTGGCCAGCAACAGTGCTCCACATAATTCCAATCGAGGTAGTGATATTTGCTTTTTCGTAGGAACCAATTTTGATTTGGCGGCTACTAATATTGCTGATTGATTGCTATTTATAACTCTGCAGTAAATGACGCAAGCATAAGCTTTTGTTGATGCGTCACAAAAGCCATGTAACTCTACACTGCTTGCTGTTTCCGTGCCGTACCATCTTGGTATTTTAAATTGATTGATATTTTCTAATTCTTCCTTAATTTTGATCCATTCCTTGCTGATTTTATCTGGTACTTGTTCATCCCATTGAAGATTGGATAACCAAGTTTCTTGAAATAAAATCTTCAATTTTGTTGTAACTGGCACGATCCATCCTAATGGGTCGAATATTTTAGACATGTCTGATAGTATGATTCTTTTAGTGATATTGGTGCTTGATGATTCAATTTTTGATACAAATGTGAAGCTATCCAGTGTAGGGTTCCAGCGAAGTCCTAATGTTTTAGTTAATCCTGATTGATTAAAATTCTTGCTTTCTTGTTTATAATAGTCTTGATTTTCTATTTTTAGCAGACGACTATCGTTTGACATCCACTTTCTCAAGTTGAAGCCCCCTAATTTCAGTAGATTCATCAAATCTTGCTGCAACTGTAGTGCTGATGATAGGGAGCAGGCTCCATGTACTAGATCATCCATATAGAATGATTCTTCGACGACCTTAGCGGCTTCTGGGAATTTATCCCGTTCATCAGTGGCTAACTGTCTCAATGTCATCATTGCAAGAAATGGAGCTGCTTTTGTGCCGTATGTTACGGTTGTCAATTGATATTCTTGTATTTTTTGAGACGAGTTATCCCTCCACACAATTTTTTGTAATGATTGATCTTCTGGGTGTACCCAAATCTGTCTAAACATTTTTTCTATATCCGCTGTGAATGCGAACTGATATTGTCTCCATTTAATGATAAGAGACTGAAGGTCTTGCTGTAAATTGGGCCCCGTGTACATTAGGTCATTTAAACTTTGATTTGTTGATGTTTTTGCCGAAGCATTGTAAACAACTCGTAATGCAGTCGTTGCACTATCTTCGCGCAATACGCAATGATGCGGTAGGAAACATTCCGGTGTCTGATTGCAAGGTGAACGTTTCATGTGTCCTAAGGTTTTGTATTCGGTAATGAATGATTTATATGCGTTGAATAAAGTATTGTTTTTATGTAATTTCTTTTCTAAATGAATGAATTGAGCAACAGCCTTGTTTTTGGACTGCCCCAATTTCTCCTTAAATTGCGGTACGAGTGGTAGTCTCACTTCGTATTTTCCGTCATCCAAACGATTTGTAGTTGCTTCATAGTATTGAATGCACTCTTGATCTTCTGCTGATAATGATTTTTCCTCTGTAATATCTTTGATCTCCCAAAATTGTTGAACTCTGTCTAAGTCAAATTGTACCACGTTGCACATTAATTTAGTTTTCATATTTCCACACAGTATCCAACCCAGACGAGTGTCTTGAACAAGCGGAAGTGATTCGCTTAATCTGCACATGCCCGCTAAAAGAATGTTCGAGTATACGTCCGCACCCAACAGTATATCAATGGGTCGGCTGATGTTGTACTCAGGATCTGCTAATTCTAGATTGTCCAGAAATGGGCATGCTATTTTTGGGAATGAGTATTATGGTAAATATTTTGTTAAGTTGTCCATGATGTAAACATCGATATTAAATTGATAGAGTTTGATTCTTGAGCTTGACATACAGTTCAGGTACAGCATTCCTTTGCAACTGTTTTCCCTTTGACCTATGCCTGTGATTATGCCGTCACACCTGGATCGCTGCAATCCTAATTGCTGAGCGGCGTTCTCTGTGATAAGAGACATTTGTGAGCCCTGATCAATAAGCGCCCGCAGGACCAGATATGTCCCATCTGCTTTCTGAACCTTTAGCAGTGCAGTTGAAAGCAAAGTTTCTTGCATCATATTTTGCTGTGTCACGTGCGTGTTTCCTTGATTTGCACGTTCTTGATTATAACGGATGTTGTTTTGCTGTGTAGAAGGTATCGAGTTACCTCCTTGTTTTGACAGTTCCTTAGAAAACGATTCATGAAGCAATGTGTTGTGAAATTCGTTGCATTCGACGCAACGCTTCTTTGATAAACATTCTTTGCCTTTATGGTCATATAAGCAGTTTTGGCAATAATTCAAGTTAGCAACACATTGTTTTTTCTTCATCGGGGAAAAGTCAGCAGTTTGGCCGATAGTTTTGCAATTTCCTGTAATATGGTAATTGTGAAATAGCCTTGTTACTTGAATATGATTGTTTTGAATGAAAATTTTTTGATTCTGATGATTTATTGTTGTTTGAAGAAAAGGATTTTTGATTGATGATCTCCTGTTTTCTTCTACTTGCTTCCATGCTCGTGAACTTCCCCTCTAGAAAGGCTAGAAATTCATTCAACTCGAGTAGTTCTCGGGGTTGTTTGATTGATGATGCGTTGTATTCGCTGAATGTATCGGAATCCAATTTTTGACACAGGATGTGCACGATCAACGGGTCCCACGAAGTTACGTCTACGCCGAGGGTCTTTATGGCGTTCATCATTTCAAGTGCTGTATCATGGATTCGTTTGATATGATTGATTGATGCTTGCTGTAAAATTGGTATATTTAGTAAAATGTTAATATGTGAGGTAAATATCATCCTCTTGTTGTCATAACGATGGCTCAAGATGTCCCAACAAATGATATAGTTGTCCGAACTGATCGGGAGATGCTGTATGAGGCGATCTGCTTCACCTTTCACTTTAGACTTGAGAAACTGCATCTTCTGAGCTCCAGACAATGACGGGTTGCCATGAACGGCTTCTGTGAAGAGATCCTTAAATGATGTCCACTGATGGTAACTACCGCTGAATGTAGGTATTTCTATTTTTGGCGTAGTATGCTCTCTATGTGAAACGGACGACATCTTTTTATTGATTGCTTTGATGGCATCGTTGTATGTGCTTTCGTATTTGAGGTACATATGATGATACTCTTGATTTCGGTCTCCCAGCTCACTGTCTAATTCCCAATGCTGAGAATCAATTTTCATCCAGCGAGACCTTACCGTGCTCAACAGATGATCGAATTCCCATTTCTCCGCTACTGCATCCATGTTGATGCTTGAAACAGTATGTTCAAAGGCCTTGAAGTTGCTTATCTGTTTTCTCATCATCTCATCCGTCTTGCTGTTTGATCCCTGACTCTTTAAAGATTGCCCTGAAAGTGGATGTACGTTGCTTGAAGAAGCTAGAGGAGTAGCAGGCTTTAAAAGTGGTGTTGATGGTCTTTCCTCAGTTGGCTGATGATTCTGAATAATTGCTCTGATTTTCTCATATCTCTCCTTCACAGTGTCAAATTGCTTTGAAGTAAAATAAGTATGCGATCTGACATATTCGATGCTACACAATCTAACATGATTCGATTGATACTCTTGCCAGCATGCATCCAAATTTTCTAACCTTCGGCGTATATAGTCCGAGGTTTTGCGATCGGAGCCATCCTTTTTGAAGTTTGAGTAAATTTGCTCTATCTGATTGAGTAGTTGCTGTTGTTGGGCGAGAACGTCTTCCAAAGACGACATGTTTGAAATGATAGTAAAAGGAACGATCTTACTTGATTGTCCAAACGGGAGCCTTGTTGCTCACCAAAACGGATCTCTGTTGACCCTTGCTGATTGCTGCTGCTGCTGCTGCTGCTGTGTACTGCACTATTGCTGGCAGTACAAACACCTTCACTGATAGTTCACTTTATGTCACTAGTGAAAGTTTTACAGTACTTGATTGCTACACTGTAATTAACACACGCGACATCCGGCTCGAAGGACCATAAATGTACGGGTAAGGGTACATTTAAATGATAAACTGATAGAATGATTGAACTTGTATATTGATAAAACCCCAAAACTGATCGACTCGCGGCGAATGAGTCTTTTGTGGTTAGCCCAAACGGTGATATGCGACTACTACTCGTTGACTTGAAATTGTATATTTTATTCATTCACTGCGCGTCGATGTCAGCATAAAATTGATACATATGATATTGTACGGGTTTGCTCGTACAGAGCTGAAAGCACCCTGTCAGGTTGCGGAGGGCTGACCCTTTAAAAATCGATGTCAATAATTTAACCCCAAATAATCAGTTTTGTTCTCGCTTGGTAGCGCACCCACATTTTACCAGGTAAAGGTCTCATGTAATAGGGGACGAGCCTATTGCAATCAACCGGGAATCAATCTCAAATTGAGGCCTTCAAGAATAAAACGTGAAATCAACACGTAACCACGGAACGAATTCAAATAACCCTACTTTTAATAACAAGTGCCACAGTGGGCAAGTACCATATGAACGCACAGTGTCATAGTGCAGTGAAGTGCCACTAACATAGTTTCTAAGTTTCTGTTTACTAACACGAGTTGTATTTTTTCAATATATATTTTAGAGCAGCGGTGGCCCAGTGGTGGCAGCCCCGACGAGCAGTAAGCCGAGGATTCGAACACAGGCAGGCGCATTACTTTGTGTAATTTATTTCATCACCCCTGGTCTCAAAAACGGTGAAGTAAAACATCGTGAGGAAATCGGCATGTCCTAGAACTAAAAATTCGAAGACATGTGACATCTACCAACCCGCACTGGGTCCGCGTGGTGGATTACAGCCCACTCCCTCTCATAGAGAGGAGACCTGTGTCCCAGCTCGGCAGCGGTGGGAACATTATAGGCTGATAATGATATGTGAGCCTGTGAGGTCTATGGATAAAGTTGCCTGATATTATATGAATGTTATGTTATATAACTCCTTAGGCAATAAGAAAACCAAAACAACATTCCATTACTTTATGACAAGTTTGACGTCATAAGTGCAAACAAAGAGAAAATCTAGATATTAAGATATCTAGATTTTCTCTACAATCTGAAGGTGGCTATCGGCATTCTCTGTTATTAAATGAATTAAGATATCTTCTATCTAAGATGCCTGTGTAGACAGATTATCCATAAAAACTCTATTTTAGTAGGATTTGGAAAATTTCTGCCACGATTGAAGTGTTGACATTCGAGAGGAATGTAAGATAGGTTATGTCGTCATGTCACTTTCAGATAAATGTGCAGATAATGTGAAAAGCAATTGTTAGCTCAGCGAAGTAATTTAATAATGTTTTGAGAATGATTAGTGCAGCAACAATATTTAGAATACCTCATCTTGTGATGTGTTTAAGAAAGCTTGGCATGTTACTGACAAAAATGTAAGCGAAATAGTTAACAACATACAAATTTTACCTATTTATAATAGGAATGTTATGCCAGCGAAATGAAGAAGAATATTAATGTACATACATCGGGAGACTGCCTAGTCAATGATATAGCATCGTCATCAATTATCTTATGTTATTGTTTTTATATTTGTAACAAATCTATAATATATATATAAATTACGTGTCACGTTGTTGGTTGGGGATGGACTCCTAACTACTTACCAATTTTAATCAAATTTGCACACCGTATGCAGTTTGAACCAATTTGAAAGATAGGATAGTTTTTTTCTTTTTTGTATGGGAAATCATCAAATGACTTCTTCCGCTCTGGGCGGAGCGGAAGGGAGTGTCAGACTTGACTGACTAAAACCCATCCATGTTCCTTCTTAGCCCTTTGTGTTCCAGGGCCACGGTATCTCTTACGAACAACCCGCAAAAGATAGGATAGCTTACATCTCAATTTATAGTAGCAATATTATTTTAATGTAAACTAAGTCACAATTATCTTTAGCTCCAAACGATTCTAACAGATGGCGATATTTGTTGACTGGATTGACTAAGTATTCAATAGATGGCGCTGTATAAGAGCGCAGCAGCAATGAAAAATATTGCGAAAACGGGGAAAATGTGACGCAGACGAAGTTGCGTGGGACAGCTCTTATAATTTAAACGAAACCAAAGGTTTTATTATTTATAAGACCGGCGCGGCGTAAAAAATCTAAAAGGTTTTACATACCCACATTTTATCTTGATAAAATCTATCATTAGAAAAAACAATTAATTAAATTATCACAGTCCTTTCACTTGATAATCATATTGTTTGACATATATTTTATGTGCGATATCAGCTTAATCCTATCTATTATCTGCACTTGCATGATAAAACATAGTGTTCTATTCAATGTTGTGTTTATTAAAACTTGTAGTAGAAACTAAAACTATGATGAAAACCCTATCGTAGGACACGATCTCCACTTCTCTTTTAAAAACCACTTGCTTAGGTAATGACTCTGCCCTGCAGTATAAATTTTGGTGTTGCCCCACAAACGGAGATGCCTGTCTTGTTGTTTCCACACCACAGGAGCTGATAGACGCTGAGTGAAATTCGTCGCCAAATTTTAGGCTGACTCAATTCAAATTGTCATTGGCACGCTATGAAGTCATCAACGTCAAAGTTTGAATGTTATGTTATACAGTATGTACTATCAGAAAGGTTCGGTCGTATTCAGGGGGTGGCACAGAACATCAAACTGAATAACATTGTCAATGGGACCAACATCGTAATCGCGAAAAAATATCAGCTTTTCCGTACAGAACTCCTATTCAACCCATATGTATGGAGCAGTTAGTTTTTTTTCCCAAGATGTTCAGTTTTATGGTCTAGTATGTACATTGATAGAAAATAGAGATGTGCTCCGCCTGGGTGCATGTTTTGACTATGTGGCCGGATAGTCGGCTTTACCTCTAGTGGAAACATTAAATGTGAGCACTTGATTACTTAGAGTTGGTTTATTATAATTTACCTAAATTATTAAGAAAGAATTTACCTAAATTATTAATATCACGGCTGCTTTATTGCTCTACTCTACCTGGCTGCCATATTAATTTTATGAATTTTATTTATCAATATACAAAGTCAATAAATAGAATAATGCATCATCGTTATATCCTTTTTGGCATACATATTATAACCAGAAATTCATATGATAAGATGAAACAAAATTTGCTTTCTACGTTTATTTTTGCTTCGCATACTAAGGGCGAAGCAATAAGTCTGGTCAAAATAGACATTTCAAATAACAAAAACTCGGATCAAGCTGAATTTGAAATATAAAGTGTCAAAAGTCCACAGTGTGCTACAAAAGTTATTCGTAAAAAGGTCAAAGTTTTCGGTTTTTGGAATTTCTCGAAAGCTGTAAGTTTTATCAAAAATATAGCACAGACAAGATTGTAGATCATAAAATTAATTACAAAAATGTTCGTATACTTTTTTCCTAAGAATCACCCATTCCTAAGATATCAATATAAATTCAGCTCAATCCGAGTTTTTGTTATTTAATCACTTTTTATGACTATTTTGACCGGACAATCACCTAACCTAACCTTTTTTTTTTGTTGCGGGGTGGGAAATCCGCACGGATGTCCTCCGCCTGGGGAGGGTGGAGGGGTCTGTCAGATTCCAACTGACTAAAAGCCACCCCGGTGTTCCATCTCTTACCTACGCCGGGGGTCGCGGGAACGTACGACTCTTCCGCAACCCCCGGCTGGTGCCGGCCCGCTACAGGCGCTACGGCGGGCCTCATCTCGGGTTGATGGGGGGAGTGAGGTGTTTGACTGCCCCCACGACGTCTCAGAGGGGCGCGCGTGAAACACTACGCGCCGCCACGTCGGGTCCGATGTATAGGGGGCGACGGACGTCTCCACGTCCGTCGCCCCTGGACCCATTTAGGCTGGAAGACGGCGTGGTCCACCCTCCGCCGTCGCCCGGTGCGCCTGCTGCGGACCGGGATAGAGGTCGTGATCTCCCTCTACCTCTCCGTAGACTCCTTCTGCGAGATGACTGTTTCGCAGAAGGAGACCACTGTGTCCCAAGACTCCCCGCTACCGACCATTGAGTTCACGACGGCCGGCAGCGAGAGGTCGCTGCCTACTTCAGAGATGAGGGCACGGCGCGGCTCCTCGCAAAACCTAACCTAACCTAACCTAGCTAAAATCCATTTTATATTAGTGTACAGTACATGTTTTTATAGATACCGCAATACCAAAACAAACTACAAAACAAAAGTTAAATTAAAAAAAAAGCAATGAATCGTCTTGTGGTTTTCCGCCTAAAAACACCGAAATAGGCAGATTTTATGTTCTGAAAAACCCAAATTGATTTACATGTTTTCAATGATTGTAGGTACTGTAAATACCGAACAATAAACAATATTTTACGATTTAGTCTTCCGAGTATAAAATTCAGTCACTTTTGTCAAACATTTACCAACTTTTGTCTTCCGTTCCACTTGATTACCGTTTCGCCTTGCGAATTACTACCACGACCTTGCTTTAAGAAAATATTAGTGGACTAAACAAGGTAAGATAATATAAAGAGAACAATAGCGCCGCTAGACCTTATCAGGCGGAGGTATACACTAGGTACACATTACGTCATCGCGGTAGCTGTTATCATAATGTTATCACTTTCACCCCGTGTCGACGCGGCTACTCTTATTATGCTCTGATTTTAACGGTGAACTGATAAAGTTAGTTGATAATGGTTGTGTAAAGATTTGACTCCATGTCAGTTAAGGGCTTGGAGACGACATGGAACCATCCAGTATCATATTCGGAAAATTCTCAGTTAATAATATTCGGGCTATTTTAAATGGCATAAGGAATCTTGCATAAAGTGAAAAGAAGATTTCCTGAGCTTTTTCTAGCACATTTTTGTAAAATGTGCTCGGAAAAACTGAAAAGTATAAACTATATTTATTGGTTCTAGACTTAAACCTATTTTACAATATTTATAGTTACCTTACAATGGACTTAAGTAGCGGGATACAAAACATGTGTAACTGCGCTTAAACTAGGAAGATTCCTTTGCTATAAGCACCACATCGAACCTTCATACGAAGGTTTTCAGAATTTACACAAAGCACAATACTTTTTCTTCCTATACCACAATGTTGGCCCGTAAGTTCTGTCTTTAACACGTAGGAAGATCATAGAATTAGCAATTAAAATACATGGCGATTAAGAATAAACCAAGCTACAATGTTCCTTCAAAAAGACGTAATAAGTTGACAAATCAATCAACTTGCATAAAAAGAGGTAATTAGCTGTATCCTCTGTCGCAGTACCCATTCTACATAGCGTAATGAAGACAACATTACAAGAACGCTTCCGTTGCGCAGATTGCATTATAATTGCTTGCGCCCGCGCAACGTCGGGAAACTTCTACAATGGGACTCGCTACATTATTCTATTATACTTTTATACTATTTTGTTTCCATTATACTCGTATTGTAGAAATGTTATTTTTGTTGTGAAACATCTTTAAGCGCGACTAGGCAGTAAAAACAATACGTATGCCGTTACAATAAATGGTGTTGCGCCCCCACCCCAATGCCACGTTAAATCGACCTTTTTCCATTATAATAAAGTTCGTTATGGATTGATTGTTGATCTTGTTTTGTTTTTAAAAGTTCCACGTTCACCTTATTTTTTTTTATTTTTCTCCATATTTCGTTATTAATGATTATTTCTATTAAAAACACATGTTTCACATCTGTCGGGCGTCTAGTGACGGCCAACTATTTTTACTGCGATTTTTCCCTGACCGTATCTACTTACATATATCAAAAATGTTATGCTGTCCATTCGATTTCATTTAAACCGCTTTTAATTGCAAACGCTAATTTAAACAATTACAATCAATGTATGTAAATCTCAATGAGATGTTTACGTATCGATCGTTAGGTATGTTGATTTAAATCACTGTGTCGTATTTCTTTATCTTCCTGGATAGTTAGACAAAGTAACCTAATTTTATGGATACCTAGGAAAAATCAATTAAGCTTACTAACTTGGTATATCTGATATGTTTTAATGTGCAAAAGATTGCTAGTAGACAGAACAAAACTCCTCTTAAAGAAAGAAGAAGAATAAGTCAATCAGATTGGCGAACCTGAGAAAGTTAGAGATGAAAACACAAAACTGGGTTGACGCAACCTACGAACTTTCCCTAAAACTGATAAGTTTTCTATTTGGCCGGTCACAGCCATGCCTTTTTTTTTTTTTTTTTTTTAGGATGGGAAATCATCAAATAACTTCTCCCGCTCTGGGCGGAGCGGAAGGGATTGTCAGACTTGACTGAATAAAACCCATCCATGTTCCTTCTTAGCCCTTTGCGTTCCAGGGGCACGGTATCTCTTTCGAACAACCCGCAGCCCTGGCAGGCATCGGCCCTCTCGGACCCCTTCCGATTTGCTGACATCTCCTTGAGGCGCGCGTGGAACACGAACGCGCCGTCGGCACGGTCTGTCGTCATAAGACGGACGGACGGTGAGCTAGCCCATTACTCACCGTCCACAGGCCCGGTGGCCGGGGGCCACTGGTTGCCCCCCGACGCCCGGGGCGTCTCCCGCGGCGGCTGGGACGTGAGGTTCTCTCCCTCTCACGTTCCGCCACCTCCTTCGCTAGCATGACTGCTTCGCAGAAGCAGGCGACGGCTTCCCATTCCCTCTCGCTCCGGACCATGGATTGAACCAGGGCCGGACGCGAGAGGTCGTCGCCGCCAATCGCCGCTACGAGGACACGGCGGTGCTCAGCCCAAGCGGGGCGTAGCTCCACAGTGTGCTCTACGGTGTCCTCCGGCCGATCCTCGCAGTGGTAACACCGCCACAGCCATGCCTTAGAATACATTTTTTTTTGTACTGCCACTCGCAGATCTACCTGCTAAGGTTGTTACTGCTCAACCGGACTATCCTGTGGTGACCTCAAATGAATTTAAAGCCCCCTGCCAGGGCTTACAAACTAGTTGCATTAGATGACCGCTCGCTAAGTCGAGGTCCGAACCCCACAGGGGGTCCCCCTGTGGGGTTCGGACCTCGGCTTAGGGCGTCATTGAGGGGGGGCAGCAAGGGAAAAGCTGGGTCATATTATCCTTAGGATACTGCAGCACTACAACTTTTTATTTAACTTTGCCAATATTGACCCACTGCCGCCTTCCCCATAGCTTTCCACACTTCTCTCCTTGCGATTTTCTTTTTTTCTTCAGCTTTATAGCTAGATCATAAAAACAAACGAAGGCCGACATAACGTCACCTTATCTCGTGCGACAATGGGCTCGCTATAAGCTTCGTACGTCGTGATTTTACCGACCAGTAGCATGATAATGGCATTTAAACATTATTGTATAACTTTGTAATGGCGCCGGTGCAATACTACGATCTTATTCTTACTTAACAATATATAAATTACTTTAATAGCTTTGCGGGGAATCAATTTTAAAATGATTCACTTATTGTTGGAATGGTGGAAAATATGTTAACGATATGACTTGGTATTTGATGTGGAATTGATATGCATAGCGTGCGTAATGATTGTTTGTAGAACTTGTAACACGTTTAGATCTTATATAACGTGACCCAAGGGCTGGCTTTTACTATGGCCAGAGGCTAAGTATAGCCATACAACGTGGCAATGCTGCCAGTCTCACCCTCACGGGCACATTACCAGCTGATAGCGTTGAGGAGGAGTTTTTTGACGCCCTTTTATAGTTTATTGTTATTTGAGTTATTTAATCTATTAGTTTGTTAATTGTTGTAATGTATATAGTAGCAGTAACAAAAAATACTAAATACAGAATAAAATAAATATTTAACGGGGTCTCCCATACAAAAAAAAGTGTTTTTTTTTGCATGTTTTTAGGCTTCCGTACCCAAAGGGTCAAACGGGACCCTATTAATGAGACTTCGCTGCCCTCCATCCGTCCGTCCGTCCGTCTGTCACCAGCCTGTATCTCATGAACCGTGATAGTTAGCCAGTTGAAATTTCTACAAATTATGTATTTCTGTTGCCGCTATAACAACAAATACTAAAAACAGGATAAAATAAATATTTAAGGGGGGCTCCCATACATTTTTTTGCTCGTTTTTATAAATGGTACTGAACCCTTCGTGCGCGAGTCCGACTCGCACTTGGCCGGTTTTTTACTTTGATCTCGCCTTAATGAAATATTTATTGTAAATTGATTCCTATGTAATGCACACTTAAACAACCTTAGTTTTATGCAAAGCCTATACTATAATGTAACTATGTAATGTAGTGTATGTATAACAATTGATTCGACGCGAGGAGAGTATCAATAAGTACCTAAGTTATTTACTACTAGATTTAATTCCTTATATACGTAAATAACACTTATTTATTATAGAAAACACGTAGTTTTAGGCCTAGATGTGTGGTTGGGTTTTACAATTGCGCATATTTGTCTTTTTTAGTTTTCTATTGTTTAATGGGTTTGTGCGTAGTAAATATACGGTTTAATGATGTCATGTATTTAAATTAAAGTTATTGTTGTCAATATTATTTTGTAAATAGGTTTATGGATGAGGAAAATGCTAAATGAATTCTTAACAATGTAACCTACATAGTTTTTAATTGTGCGACACATATTAGTGATAGGATACCTACATAATGAAGGTACCCATATATTGCTAACTAGGTACAGGAAAAGCTCAATCATTAAGGACTCCATTTGTATGTGGTAGAACGAGGAAGTAGGAGCAGAACGAACCTACAAAATACTTAGTATTTTGAAGCCTTCAAATAAACGTCACTTACTTAACAAATTGTTTGAGGCTACTACGTGAGGCCTGGCTTAAGCCTATATCAGGAACCCGGCCGCTGTATTCAAGTCAAATCGTATGTCTATCTATTTATGCATTATGAAAACGAGCGAGATAGACATACGAATTTCCGAATCGAAATGGAATCCAAGTGTTTGTGAAAATGGGAGCAGATCTCACAATGTGAAGCCGAAAGGCACTTGTTTTCACCGTCAATGCGGTATTTTTTTTTTATTCTGGACTACACCTGGAAACCTCTAGTTACGGAGATATTGAAGGTCAAAGTTACAACTATATATTCATCATCATCATCAGCCTATAATGTTCCCACGGCTGGGACACAGGCCTCCTCTCTATGAGATGGAGTGGGCTGTAATCCACCACGCGGGCCCAGTGCGGGTTGGTAGATGTCACATGTCTTCGAATTTTTAGTTCTAGGACATGCCGGTTTTCTCACGATGTTTTTCTCACAAAGTGAATTGATATAATTCGAGGATGTTAAGTGCGACAAAATATCTCTTCATACTTGAACATGGTCATAAATGTTCGTCTCTGGCTCTTATTTTTATGCTAATTGGCCAAAACGATAGATGCGGGCCCTTCCACGGTCCCCTCTCCCCTCCCTGTTCGGATTTTCTCATGACATCTTTATTACAGGTAAAATAAACAGGTAAGGTCAGTGACTTACGAATTACTCAAAGGAAAAAGGGATTTTTAGTATTCAAAACAATCTAGGTTGAAACGTGTCACTCCTTATAAGGTAAAGCCCTTTTGCTGTTAGTCAAAGGGCAAAGGGATTTTATTGCACCGATGACAACGCTGCCAGTCATCAGCTTTAGTAATTTAGAATTACCTTGAATTGGAGCTTTTGACTTAGGACAATAGAATACTACTAACCACGACTCCTGTGATACTCCTGACCATTGCTTATGGTCAGGAGTATCACAGGAGTCGTGGTTGCCGAGGTTGGTCCGTGAATGGGTGACCATAATTACATACCCAGTTTCCTCTCTAGTCCCGGCTGTCATTGGTAGATTTTTGACAGTCGTTACGTGTAGTCAGAAGCCAAAACTCTGACATCCAGTCTTCCTAAGTGGTATCGTATTTCCCAGTTACTGGGTTGTGCAGCTCAGATAGGCAGTCACTTCATGTAAAATACTGGTACTCAGCTGCATCCGGTTAGACTGGAAGCCGACCCCAAGAAAGTTTGGGAAAAGGCAGATGATGATGTTCATAATGGCTTTATAGATTCCTAGATCCTTGGAGCTTTTCAGGCCTTATAGATTCCTAGATCCTTGGTAACTTTTTATTTCGTTCTACGTTTTGTAGTAAGCAACGACTTATTGTCAGGCCTACGATGTCCTCCCATACTTTAGTACTAATGCTGTAACAGAAATATTGTATAACCAAATGATTTTAAAAGAGTAACCATGGAGTTTCTTGCCGGTTCTTCTCCATAGGAAACGACCAACCCGAACCGAGCACCTTTTTGCCGACGTTTTATAAGTGCCCCTGTAGGCCTATGTAAAATAAAAATATTTTGATTTTGATTTTTGCTGTGAGAAGACCCTTAACGAAGCCGAAAGGCACACGTTTTTCCCGTCATTGAGATATTTATTTTTGTTCTGGACTATACCTGGAAACCTTCTAGTTACGGAGACATTGAAGGTCAAAGTTACAACTATATCACATGTTTTTAACGTTGTAACTTTAATTTAAATACCTCCATGATCCCTGTACTATTCAACACATCCATCTGCGCAATATTTTGAGTGCGTTACATTGAGTCCCACCGTAGAACGTAATTTTTCACCAAAAAAAAAATGTCGTTTTCCAGCAATAACTTTTGCGCAGGATTACTTAATTTGATGTACAGAATGTTTGGTTGCGTCTATGAAAGGTCGTATAGACCCTGTATGTAATTATTATTTGGCTTGCAAATGATTAGAAACCTGCAAAGTTTTGATTATGAATCTGTATGGCATTGAGAAGGCAAAAGAAACCTAGAAAGAGATTGATTCCTGAGATATTGGTTTCGACGAGGAATGAGGGTGCATGGAAAAAGATAATAACATGCGCCGTGCGAGACAGGAGGATTAAGATGGTGATGGATGACGCTCTATACAACGTGTAACGTTAAATGCGCAAAACCTCAGACACCCCAAATGATTTTTAATTCATTTGACCTAATTCTGAGAGAAAAAAAATGTAAAGGTTTTATGCTATTTTTATATTTAGCTGTTTTAGTTTTACTGGAAATTCTGATTTGTTCTTTCTTTCTTTCTTGTTTACCCGCGTATGAGAAAATTTAAATTGGACGACAAACATTTGTGTTTGTTAACCTATTTTGGCGGGTTTGCGCACGTTATGGCTTCACCTATGAACAAATAGACAGGGCAACATTTTTAATGAAGATTTTTTGAAAAAATGTGACCTATATTAAAAAGTGGTTCAATTGATTCTGCTCGTTATTCCGATCAAACTATTTTCAGGTATTGCGCATTTAACGTTACACGTTGTATATCTCTTTGGAATCCCCCCAAAATGTAAACAGCAAAAGAACAACGCTGATGTTACTACGCGTAAAACTGCAAAACTCAATGATACATTGCCCCCCGGCCACCCTAGGCGCGGGCCCGTGGACGGTGATTAATGAGCTAGGGCTGCGGGGCTGTTCGAAAGAGATACCGTGGCCCTGGAACACAAAGGGCTATGAAGGAACATGGATGGGTTTTAGTCAGTACAAGTCTGACACTCCCTTCTGCTCCTTCCAGAGCGGGTGGGGTTATTTGATGATTTCGCATCCGAAAAAAAAGGATTAATGTCCAAACAATAATGGATTGAAATAAAGGGAGACTATTTTGAACAAAAATATTACGAGAGATTTTACTAAGGGTAACTCATGATAGTTTTGTATCTCTGATTAATCTAATGTGTGTAGGCTGAAAATTTTGCACCTAAGTGATATATGGTAGTATGCTAAAGGAAGCTCGGAAAGACATTAGGCCTATCTGAATAATGGCCCAAATCAAAGTCACTCCAGGATATGAACACATCTTACTATATTGACACCCACGAAATGTTAAGTAGGTACGCACAATTGGATAATGGTAAGCACTGTTGTAAAATAGTTAGCGGCAAAAAATACATCTGCTGTCAAGTGTTATTGGATTTTTCCTTCAGGAATTTTCTCAGTAGCAGCCACGGAGTCTGGATTTGTGCTCAGTAGATGGCAATAGGCTCGCCCCCTATTACATGGGACTTAAAACATAATCCTTCGAGGACTGCAGCCGTGATATTAAGATATAGAAAAAATAAATTTATTGGTATCATGACCAATCATGGTGCATGGACCATGGTGTTTATTACCGATTCTTCTCCATAGGAAACGACCAACCCGAACCGAGCACCTTTTGTCGACGTTTTTTAAGGGCTCATGTAGGCCTATGTAAAATAAAAAAATGATTTAATTTATAGCTCCTAGTGCTCACACCACACTATATGTTGATCAAGAAGAAGTTGGTAAAATATTTATTTATTCGTTTACCCTCTCACTGGAACGGCACACTCGGAATTCGCGAATCCGTCAACCAAGCATTCTTTACATCAAACAAAGTAACTGTAGGTACGCAAAAATTATTGCTGGGAAACGACCGAGTTTTTTGGGAAAAAACACCGTTTCAATGTTACGCATTTAAAACATTGTACGCACATAAATAAATAAATTCAAAAAACTTGTGAATTTGTTGGACTTTGTCCTCCAATATCTCCGTAACTAGAAAATCCACAGGTTTTAACTGTTGAAAAAAATATTAAAAGGGTACTTTAATGCCAATGGCATTAGAGGCCAGCGTGATGAGATCGCCACCTTCCTCCGCGACCATCAAATTGATATGTTAAACCATAAATAGTGCACGTGATGTTTTCCTGTAAGAGATTTTTGCACTTATTTTTGTACTGTAAGACTTTTTTATACCATGTTTTACGCAAATAAATATGTATATGTACATAGTATTATTAGTTATAAAAATATAAATGAGGAATTGGTTGTAAACGTTTTGTGTATACATTCGTTAACTAACGGAAATAAATAAACAACAAATCACCAACCACCTTCACTGTCAGATCCGCAGTCCTCAATCCATCTAGATTAGTTACAAGTTTATACTACAGAACTAACAGTCACAAAATGAACTCGTGCGCATTGCATCAAGGGTGCAACAATAAGACATTAATGGTGGAAATCTTAGCATTTCACCGACCGTGCTGCCATTGTGATCGATAACATTATAAGCTGCTGTTCTGCTGAAGTCCTGTCTGATTACAATGTTAAGTTTTATGGCGTTCTGCTCGTTCTCCTTATCTTGCAACATCATGACTTATTTGCCTGGCATTAAAAGTAAATGATACAGTGACCTGACTTGGCATAGTTAGCATAACAAAAGAAATGTATTTTTATATGAAGAAAATAATTTAAATTATTCGTATTTTCCAGTGTATTTTCGCTAAAATATGAATAACTTAGCACAACAAAGCACCAGTCGATTTGATGATGCTGGAGAGTGACCAATTTCCAGAAATGGATCTTGCGGTTGAAATGATGATACTTATTTAACTCCATTTACTTACTTTACTCTAAGACCAACATCCCTAATAAATCTGTTACCCGCGATTTAACAATAGCGTCAACCCAACGCTCCTTTGGACGGCCCTGGTCTCTTAGGTTCAACCTTGGCCACCATTCGCTCAAAACCTTACACCAGCCATCTCCGAGTCTAGCCAGATGCTCAACCCCAACTTAGGCGAATCGCGCGACGTCGGAGACAGAGCCGACAGCGTACTAAATATGCTTAATTACCTACTTGCATCCACATTCATACCAAAAACATGCCACAGTCTTGCTCCATATTCATTGTGCCTAGTCTTTTCCTAACTATTTTGATAGTCGGCAAGTCTATAATAAGTATAATACTAGTATTTAAGTCGTGCTCCATATCACACTACTAATTGTTTTTTGAAGTAGTACCTAGCGGCCATCCACGGGCCAATAAAATAGAGCCAGGAAAACTACAACAAAAAAACACAATAAAATTGCTTTACGCACTGCTACTACTTCTTTCTATAGAAGCGCTAAAGTCTTCATTTGTATTCGTGCAACGTCGATGACATCGCTAATAGTTGATACATGCTTGTAATTACTGCTTCCGCCCTTTATTTTGTTTTGCGATCTCACCTTCGCTCGTACAGATTTTTTGCATCGTAAAAACAGACAAAAAATTGAATGGAAATATCTTCTAGATTGGAATAACCCCTACTAACAGATACAGTGTGACTCACTTAATATATAACTTTACGTGAGAAAAAGGAACAAGTTTTTTGGTTGATACTGAGTAGGTAATGAAATCTGAGGCTGGGTGCAGACTATACGAATTACCTAGAATATAGTCAAAAATGACAGAGCATACTATGTGAGCGTCAAGCTTTTGAAAAGATTTATTTTATTGCATCCACCTTCGTAAATAAAGTGATCCTCTGAAGTCAGTCACAAAGCGGTGTCAATTAACAGCTGTTACAATTATCAAAAAAACGTTAAATGGGGTCTACCCAGTTTCGAATGGGTATACCAGGTCAAATTAAATTAACTAGTGAAACTCCACGAGATGGGTATCCAAATCTAAAATGTAGCAACAAAATGTTTTTTTAAATGGTCAATGAGGTACAACTATCAAATCAGTAAGCTAATTGAATTGGACATTGTATAATATACCGAAATAAATATATATACATAATTGTTTAATATGCAGTAACACATAAACAGGTGCACTCGTTATACACATGAGATGTTATATGTAGCTTAAAATATTACTTCAATAAAGCTAGTTTACATAGATTTTTGTTGCTAGGGAGTCCCAAACTTGACAGTTAGCATTTACACTACGAAAGGGACCTTTCCAGTTGTCTATCCTTTCCAACAGGTGCATCGCATACCTATTAAATAAAATTATCAACTACGGTAGCGGATAAACATCAGTGATAAATACAATCTTATTGTTTTTTAGCCGATGTGTATCTAACTTTACATTGCTTTGTTTAGCCTATTTTTAGAGTTATTCGACCTCGACAAAATACAAAACTTATTTTTTCTTAATTTCTATTTAAATTACCGGTCAATGTGTCCTAATTTCATACTTGAATCGGTTAAATTGTTTACACCCCATATTATTTTATTTGAAATTTTTATTTGGTTGAATTTTGATTAGATCTTTTAATGTATGTACATTAAAAGATCTAATCAAAATTCAACCAAATAAAAATTTCAAATAAAATAATATGGGGTGTAAACAATTTAACCAAAATAAATCTTTTAATTTGCATATCTTTTGTAAACAGTCATAACAATATAAATTTTTCTCTGGAAAATCTTACTTTAAATTAATGTCAGTTTTCATGTACTTCATAAAAAAAACCTATAGTAGAGGCGACGGGTTACCGACCTAACCAAGAATTTGTGAATCGAATGGGAAGCCCGCTTCAACAACAGATAAAAAACCGCGCGTTTTTGTCCGCGCACAACGTTGTCATTATTCCGACAGTTTTTCTTCTTCTAGTTAGTGGAAGAATGAAAGAACTTCTGGAAATTGCCAAAAACTTTTTCGACCAGATGTATCATACATTTATCTGGTCAAAAATGGTCTGGTCATGGACGGGAGCAAGGAGTATTTAACGTTCGTAGCAGGTGGCGTTCGTCGATCTTTAAAGTTAAGCCGTGCTTGCCGAGGTTGGTCCGTGGATGGGTGACCATAATTACATACCAAGTTTCCTCCGTGCCTCGGAAAGCACGTTAAGCCGTTGGTCCTGGCTGTCATTTGTAGATCTTTGACAGTCGTTACGAGTAGTCAGAAGCCAAAAGTTTGCCATCTTACCAAGGGGTATCGTATTACCCAGTTACTGGGTTGTGGAGGTCAGATAGGCAGTCGCTTCATGTAAAATACTGGTACTCAGCTGCATCGGGTTAGACTGGAAGCCGACCCCAAGGTAGTTTGGGAAAAGGCTAGGCAGATGATGAGCAGGTGGCGTTCTCTAAATTCTGCTTGCCCATGGGCAAAAGGCATGAGTTTATGTACCTATGTAGTAGAACTTTCAATCGACCTTCGCTGTCTTGACTTGGATATTTTAGCTGCATTTGTGATGTAAGTAATACAAAAATAGGTCAAAACCTTATCTCAATAAAATAAAAATAGAGGTGTTTATAGACCTTAAATTAGTCTAATCATGGTCTGTTTCTTTAAGCTAGGTACAGGAAAATACATCCCACGCTTGCGAATGAAAGTCTTTACTTTCACTGAAATCTTTTATCCGACCATTGCCTCTTCTAGTAATTTTTCAGCAGTTTCTAGGACTCATCCTTTCAGGCTAGAGACATTTTTTTGAGCCAAATATATTGCACTAACTTCCGCCCGTGGCTACACCCGCATAAATTCAATTTTGTGCTACAATAACATTATAAATTACCATTATAAATTGCCTTTGGTGTTATTCTGATTTATTGACTATAACATTACTTTCAGTTTCATAAAAATCCGTTTCCGTTTTTGCGTGAAAGGACATCCCTCCATTTATCCTCGCAGCAAGATTCTTTGTTCATTAATAAAATCAATATTTTAAAATAAAAATAATTTTATCTGTACAGACTGTAGAAACGATAATTTAATTAATCATAATTTCATAAAGTATGTAGATATACACACAATAAAAGACATTTCCGCAAAATATTAACCGATTTTAAATATACCTAATTATTTATTTAGATCTTGGTCTTCCGATATTTCAATTAACATCTTGGAATTAAAATGGCTGTATTGGTAAAACCAAATTATTTTACACTAGTTGCTGCCCGCGACTTCGTTCGCGAGAAATTATTGTTTTTTTTTTCAGAGATAAATTACACATCTAATCTTGTCTAACCTTCTGTCTATTGATGAAAACTGCTTACAAAATCGTTGCGTAGTTTAAAAGATCTAATCGCACCGAGGCCTGTGTCCCAGCAGTAGGAACATTATAGGCTGATGATGATGATGAAGCGCACCGACGCGCCAGACGGCGGGAAACGACTTTGTTTTAAACTGTGTAGAGATTCTGTGTCGATGAAATAATTTCGGAATCAGAAATAAAACACAATTTGACAGAGGTGTGACAAACATTATTAATGTAATTAATTGTTTGATAAAAAAATAAGATAAATGTAATTATGGCAGTGAGTAATTCAATAAGTATTATTGGATATACTTGGGTATTTCAGAAACATTTCCGGCGGTACTATAATAACGATATTCCCGCTTACCTACAGATATTATTTATTTTACTAAAAGCAAAAGCAGAGTTGAAGGTAAAATTATACTTTCAGCAACTTAAAGGTGAGAACAGCGGTGGCCCAGTAGTGGCAGCCCCGACTTACGAGCAGTAACCCGTGGGTTCGAACCCAGGCAGGCGCATTACTTTGTGTAATTTATTTCATCACCGCTGCCCTCAAAAACGGTGAAGGAAAACATCGTGAGGAAACCGGCGTGTCCTAGAACTAAAAATTCGAAGACATGTGACATCTACCAACCCGCACTGGGCCCGCGTGGTGGATTACAGCCCACTCCCTCTCATAGAGAGGAGGCCTGTGTCCCGGCAGTGGGAACATTATAGGCTGAGGATGGATGAGAACTTGAAGGTTGGGTGGTTGACCCTACCTTATTATTATTATTAATTTTAGAAATAACTAGCTGCTGTCCGCGACTTCGTTCGCGTGGAAAGTTTGATGGGTTTTAGGGGTATGAAAAATAGATGTTGGCGGATTCTCAGACCTACCCGATATGAACACAAAATTTCATACAAATCGGTTCAGCCGTTTCGGAGAAGTTTGGTAACAAACACCGCGACACGAGAATTTTATATGTATACTAGCTGCTTCCCGCGACTTCGTTCGCGGGGTTTTTTATGGATATGAAAAATAGATGTTGGCCGATTCTCAGATCTACCCGATATGCACACAAAATTTCATCAAAATCGGTCAAGCCGTTTCGGAGGAGTATGGCAACGAAAACTGTGACACGAGAATTTTATATATTAGATTTTGGTTGTAAATATATAATAATAGTATTGTGTGGTATGTATTTATATGTGATGTCTCTGATTTTTTTAATTACTAACATTATTTTAAAGTGGACTTACTAACAACATTATGGATCAGCGTGTCTGAAAATAAATGAATGAATTAGCGATGTCAACTCGGAGTTCCTTCCTATGTGCAAAAGTTGCCTACAACTGAGGAGGTTTTGATGTTACCATACCTATTACGCATTATGTGGGACCGGCGCATCTTGAACAGTAAACACTCACATCATCATGTATCTAGCCTATTCCAAACTATTTTAGTCACTAACAGACTAACCATCTGTACCTTTAGCTGTATAATGGCATTTTCTAACAAAGTTAGTGGTTGCTCTAGAACGTCGACATTAGTGGAGAGGGGAGCTAGAAGAGCCTTTGTCACTTAATTTGCCTTCCCCAATCAGGTAGGTCTATCCCCAATCTCTCTCGTTGTAAACGGTTTAACATTATGAAGTGAAGGAACCCTAATTAGTAATCTGTCATCCCATAATTAAAACTTACAAGCATGACTTTACAGAACAATGTCAAGTTCACGTACTGATTTGTGAACCACACCGAATCACGGTAATTAAGATGATAAGTATGTGTTTAATTAGCTACGTGTACTTTACAATCATTTGGATTAATCGTTCAGTCTGCGATGACTCGCGAGCTGTAAACTCTCTTCGTTTCAAACTTTAGACATTTTTTTGTGTTTAACAAAAATAATATTCAAAGCAGATGTTCGTCAATTTGAATAGTAGGTATGTTCGAATTTTATACAGCCCAAAAAGTTTATTTTGAAGTTTCTTTTTGTGTTAACTATATAAAATGGCTGTTAAAAGTGATTTTTGTGGGATCATGCGATACCACAATGAATTGACTTTTAAAAAATGTGTTTAATGTGTCGTCTATTTTATGAAAATATAATCAAACAGTTCGTTGAAATTTTGAAGGACAGGCACAGCAAATGTCTCTGCGTGGATTGGCTGCAGTTGGAAATGTCAGAGCGAAAATAAAATATGTTAAAAGAAGATAATAATGCACAGCAGCAACAGCTACAGTTTTTGTCTTATTTATTTCAACGTCACCAAGAAAACAATTCCAATTAAACCAAATAAATGTTGAGTAACATTATCAAATATGTAATTAAATTTAATTGCCGTTTTGCTTACGCATTGATAAGAACGTTATTTACTTTATACGAATGCATATCTAGTATGTAGTTATCGATGCATGCACGCGTGCCTTAGAGGTACCTCGGAACGTGCATAAATGGTAGGCAGAGACGCGGCAAGCGTTAATGTGCCCGGTGCGTTACTACCGTGTATATTCCAGGCTGTGAACTAAGCCTGATCCATCTCCATAAAGTGACACTGTTACTCTGTAATTTGTCACTTTATCAGCACCCTGCCAACAAAATTTGTCGGGATCAGTACCATTCATAGTTCGCACATCGCGCTGCACGCACGCGTTTAAACCAATACAACCAGAGCATTTTTCAGTGCGGGTAATAATCCGATAATAATAATCGTATTATTATTAGCTGCGTACGAGTTTCGTAGCAAGCGTAGCAGTTGTCTACGAGGCGTCGCGTACGTTCGTTCAGTGTTCCGAATAACGATCGGTCGTTTTATTATTTTTGTGCCGACTTCGATTCTACTGAAGAACAATGGCAAGCAAAACCGTAAACAGTAAGTAGTTTATGTTATTAAAATAACAAATAAAACAAACACTAATATGAATAAATGTATTCTCCTAAAAACCTTCGTAGCCACGTCTACGCAGTTGTTATAAGGAATTCGACTTTTTTTTAAGCAAGTTAGGGATCGTTTTTCAGTCACACGATGTGGCTAAATAATTTTTGTAGTGAAGTAGTCTTTTTTATGAATTTGCGGTTGCTCGGTAAAGGGTATTGCAGTTGTTAAGTACGTAGTAAGTTTATGTCCAACGAAAATCTTTCAGGCGAAACTTTTCTGCTATTATTGTTCTTGTTTGCTTTTCATGAAATAAAGAATGTGTATATTATTTTAATATGGTCAATTAAAATAATATACACATTCTTTATTTCATGAAAAGCCATCACATAAGACCAATAGAAATGAAAGATTTATTACAGGGCCAAAATAATTTAAATACTCTGACCCCTATACTAATGTGCCTGTGGCTGTGACTTAAAAGTCAGTGATTCTCCGTAGCAAACAAAACCTTTATGAGACTGACACTAATTTCACAAATTGTAATGATATATTAACCATGCTTAATTAGTAATTTAGATTATATTTAATTAGATTGTCACCTATTCATATTCATATACATATTTGTCACCTATACATATAATATTTTACATTTATTTTTTATTTTTTTGTTCCTGAATACGGTGTAAACGGGCCCTTTAAGCATTATGTACATCAAATTAAGTAACTCTACGCAAAAGTTAGTACTGTGAAACGACAATTTTTTTTAAGTGAAAAATCACGTTTTAAGCTCGACTACGACTCAATGTAACGCACTCAAAACATTGTGCTGATTAATGAATTGAATAATACGGGGGTCGTGAACATATATAAAGTAGAGTTATAACATTAACCTACTTGTTTATATTAAATAAAAAACTTGTGTAAAATTCTACCCCTTCGGAATTTGGACCCCCAATATCTCCGTAACTATAGAAGGTATAGTCTAGAACAAAATAAAGGGGAGAACAAGTACCTTTCAGCTTCGTTCTTTAACACCCAATTTATTAATTTATTTAATTAAAATAATAAAGTATCAGGACTTGGCTCACGAGGTTGTCGACATGTGGGATGTGGACTCTGCAATTTTTGTGCCAATAGCCGTATCAGCCAATGGCTTAATTACCAGTCTCGACCAATATCTGATCAGGCTCTCGTTAGGCAGCTGGATCAAGCGATGATTCAGAAAGCGGTACTCTTGGACACGGCTTGTATTGTTAGGAGGTTGATCCTTTCTCTGGAGCCCTGACCGCCGGTAGCTTGTTCCCAGTACCGGTGGGCTACTATTTTTTATATTTTAAATGTTTTTTTTTTACATTGGAATATTTAAAATTGTAAAAATTAAGTTAGGGAAATAAAACAAAACCTTAATTAGCTTTTATCTATAACTATTAAAAGTCGGCCTCTTAATAGTTATCTAACAAAGAAAGCGTTAAAACTATGCGATTAAAATCTAAAGTGGAGATAAAATGTTTAAACCAAGCGCCTTGACAATACATAACAGTTCACAATGTTATCACAAAGTTAAAATTTATAGTGATTAGATTCAAAGATAACACATACTACTATCACACACTTTGATTTGCTTAAAAATTTGGAATGAGAAGAAAACTCTATGTGTTTTAGGTAGGTACTCATTTGAGAAGAAAATATGAATGTAGGTACTTATTTTCTATATATCTTATTTTTATATAATGTTTTCCAACCTTGATTTTCTGATAGACTGGTATAGTTCCGGTTAATAACTTTCAATACTTCTGTATCAATGTATTGCAGTCTCCAAATTACTCGATATTCTGAATATTTTATGAAAATTTCGCTGTTACTATGCAAGTACGTAGGTACTAAGTTTACTTTTTATATTTAAAATTACTATTGCTAGACTAATCAAAAATTCATTATTTCATTTATTTGATAAGGAACTCTATTGTTACCTTTACTTAACCTTATTAATTTTCAATTTACGTAAAAGTATAATATAATATTATACTTCCATCAAAGCTAATTAGTATGTAGGTATAGGTGTGTTACTGCAAATTGAATAGTAAAACAATTTCCAAGTAATTTTTCCTTACTCATGATTGTATTCCCTCTTGATTAAATTTTTCATATCCATTAAAAGCGTTCTCTACACATATTTAATTTAATTACCTAACAGGAAACATAATTGTACTTTATATATGTAGGTTGTTTTGCTTGTAAAATTCAAAGGAATTAGGTTTTGACTCTTCACAGGAAAACTAGAAGTAAACCTAAATAATTGGAATAACAGATTTATTTGTTACATTAATCCATTGTATGAGGCAGGTTTCTAATACCTACCTATTAAAAGATATAGATAATATGAATGAATTTAAATAATATATAATTTCAATATACATTTATCAAATCATCAGCAAACATTCCTTTGCTTTTAAAATAAGGAAAACTAAACATAAAATCTTATCTTAATTTAAAATTTTAAAGAAGCAAAAGACAAAAGTACTCAAGAACAATAAAGATATACCTATATCATTATTATCACACCTATAATTAATCATATAGATTTGCTTTAATTAATTAATCATTGTCGATATGACAAAAAATACAATCGATATTCTGGTAAAACCCGTTTAAATCCGGAAGTCAAGTCTATTGTCTAATAAAATACACTGAAAGAAATGCAAAAGTTATTTTAACATGAAATTATTTCTATAAATATTGTGATGTTAACTGAATATTTACGGCACAAGTGCTGTTTTATATTAATTGAATGTTCAGAATGACGTAGATTATGTTCGATGGCAATAAACGGGTTTCAGACATGTTGTTCCGATTCCAGAGTGAAAATTGCGAACTAAAGTACTAAAAGCATTAGACTGAAAGAAAACAAGAATGTATTCATGATAATTGGCAATAGTCTCTGATATATTTCCTAAAATTATGTAATTTTTGTTTATATACATTTTATTGCACGTTTCCGAGGGTTTCGTGTCGGGACATACATAACGATGACTGACAAAAATAATTAACTTACAATTTCAGCAACATTTTTAAATTCAATTATGTATGTTAGAGATCATTAAACGTCACTTTCAGATAAAAGTAAACACACATTTATTGAATCGTGACAATTTCATTTACAATTACCTGAAGATAAGATATATTTTTTATTTTTGCCGTGAAAGCGATGTTCATTTGTCACTTTAATACGAGTACGTATAATCTCGGTCACCTTGAACATTTAATTTTGTTTATTACTGCAATGTCCCATTTCGATAATGTTTCTTACTTTACACTTATTACCTATAAATATTCATCGTGCGATAGAAATTGACTTTTCTTGTTGATCATACTAGCATGAATGGAAAACTCGTATAACTGGAAAAGCGATATAGTGTTAACTATGCAGGCTATGGTTTTCAGTAACTAACCATCAAACAAACAAGTAATACAATTAATTTTATGTGTAAATTTATAGTAGTTTTGCGAAAATTTATTTAACGTAAATATATTACAAATACTATATGACTTCAAACTTCGCGGCGCCATAGGGCCGTCCTACACAGATAGCGATACCACGCGATGGTGCAACGATTTGAATGTAGGGATCTATTTTAGAGGTGTCAACAGGAACATCGTATGTCTGTCAGCGCCAACAAATTACACAATCGGCCACTTCTAGATTATGTCACACGAATGACCGTGTGAATGAACGGCAAATCGTGCCACCAAAACATCTTCCCAGCCTAGATTGTGAGACTTTAATATGGATTAAAGGGGTATTACTAACAGTTAATTAATTAGACGCCTTCGATCTTCTTGTCATCTTGGTCTGGTGGCAAGCGCGACTGCTGAGCTTAGGATCCTGGGTCCAATTCCCAGGTCGGGCAGTAATATTGGGTTTGCCATCGGGAATTTCTCAGTAGCAGCCACGGGGTCTAGATTTATGCCCGGTTGAAGGCAATAGGCTCGCTTTCTATTACATGGGACTAAAACATAACTGGCGTAATGTGTATTTACTATTAGGTACACCTTGGTCTAACCCTTCTGGGATTGCAGGCGTGATGTTATGTACCATACCTTTTATGTTAATTAGGCTGAGAATTGTGCAATATGTTGAGCGCAGCGGTGGCCCAGTGGTGGCAGCTCCAGCTTACGAGCAGTAAGCATTGGGTTCAAACCCAAGCAAGCGCATTCCTTTGTGTAATTTATTTCATCACTGCTGCCCTCAAAAACGGTGAAGGAAAACATCGTGAGGAAACCGGCATGTTCTAGAACTAAAAACTCGAAGGCATGTGGCATCTACCAACCCGCACTGAGCCCGCGTGGTAGATTATAGCCCACTCCCTCTCATAGAGAGGAGGCCTGTGTCCCAGCAGTGGGAACATTATAGGCTGATGATGATATAGAATGATGATGATTGTGCAATAATTACAACCTTCTCTTTATTTTTTTGCCAAAATCATCAACTGCCTATTATAGGCTTTTGCCATAATTCGTAGCAATATTATATACACTAGCAATATTATATACTTCTCAGCTTTAAGAGGAAAATTGGTTTAATTAAAAATTATTTATTGCCCTATTGTTGAGGAGAGTGGGATTTACTGGTGCTTCTGTGGTTATTAAAGATAAACCAAGTGCACAGTACTCGGTAAACTACTATTAACAACTTATGATTTATGATGTAACAAATAATAACACTTCTAGACATAATTAACGTAAATGTTGCATTGTTCTGGAATCTGGAGAGGCTTATGAAAATGTCTCCTCATGAAAATAATATTTTTCTTTTCTCCATCGCCAGACGGTAGGTTTTCCGTGGAATAAAATAGATTGTCTTGGTTTCAAAATGACTCACTGGGCAAAAATATTATTAGATTTTGAAAATCAGTCCAAATCCTAAGTTATTTGAATTGTCAAGAGAACCTAATTGTGTAAATTGTTCTCCTGTTGTTGTACAGTCATCAGTTTTATCTAACTATCAACTAACGACATCCCTTGCTTCTATAAATAAACCGTAGGAGCAAGATAAGGACAATAGGCTGCATAATTCTCTATGTTAATAATACATAAGGTTTAAACAAATAAACCTTTGTTTAAAAAAAATGTTAAAACAAACTGACTGAAATATGTTCTCTATGGTCGCTGGTAGATAGAAGTAGTATTGTTTTGGCGGAGTTTACATTCATTTGATGGAACACTCGGCGGCACATCAACCTATACATTTCCAGCATAACATGGCCTTACTTTCTATAGTTTTCCGTACAGTGAGAGATCTGCATAAACTGATTTCGTATATCTTGATTGGTCGCTGTACGTACTCAAAAGTTTAGTTAGGGGTAGAGAAATGTTTTTTTTTTCAATTGCACACACCAGTGTCTGCTTAACTAAAGTTTACTGTTCGAAATGATACCTAGGTTATTAATCCAGACACCTCTGTTCATCACGTCTGTGAGTGTCGTGTAGTGTAGTGATAAACAAATTAAAATATCTGATAAAGCATTGGTATTTTTAAACTTATAGCAGTACCACGATAAGTAGGACTAAGATAATTCCTATTGCCTAAATAAAGAGCTCAAAGTCTGTTGTCCAATCGATAAAAAATATATGTATAAGTTTCCATAGTAACTGTGGAAACTTGTTTATTTACAATAATCTATTTCCTAACATTATTTAATACTATTCGGGGTGGAAGGGACCCCGATGCGAAAACTGTTAAATTATGCATACTCTATAGAGAAAATACTTCTCTATGGCTTGTTATTTGCGGCAACAGTTAATTAAAAAAAAAAAACGCGTACCACGTACCTACTCACACATTCTGAAACACACCAATTTAAAAAAAATATCTGCTGTTTCCTACAAAAGTGCGATACCTACACGGTGAAAATGTATGCACCCAGGGACTCAAACAGTAACCGTAATAAGGTGTTTGTTTTTAATACTGTTTTTAAAACAGTTTTAACAGAAAAACACTTTTAAATGTAACAGATACAATACTGTTACCGAATCAAACTGTAACCTATTATATGTGTTAATAAGTGTTATATGTGAACACAGACACAGACCGCCGTCTTTCCGGCCTCGCCGCCGAGCCCCGCGCCGCCCGTCGCGACGTCCAAATTCAAATCCCCCCCCCCCCCCCGCGATGCTGAGCCAGTAGTTATAAATCAGCCCCTAAATAATGGTAATCAGATCCAGCCTGTCCCTTTGCTGCCCTCTCTCAGCGACGCCCTAAGCCGAGGCTCGTACCCCACAGGGGGTGCCCTTAGCGCTGTCGCTTAGTTTATAAGCTTTTTGCCTGGCTGGAGGCCTTAAATTCGAGGCATCCACAGGTTTGTCCGGTTAAGCAGTAGCCAGCCTCAGAGGCTGAACTGCGAGATGCCATTCACAAAATAAAAAACCTACCTACCTGCGGACGTAAAGAATAGCACCATCCCATATCTTCCCGTGGGTGTCGTAAGAGGCGACTAATGGAATTTCCAGAGAATGGGCAGTAGCGTTCTCTGTGCTTTTGTAACAACCGTACTGCGATCGCCAACCCGCCTGCCAAGCGTAGCGATTATGGCAAAACCCCCCATAAGTGGCGACACTTGGAGGAGGCCTATGTCCAGCAGTGGACGTCTTTCGGCTGAAATGATGATGATGATGATGATGTGTACCTAACTGAAATAATCAATTATATAGCTTTAGTACGCTGCGTTTACCTGTTACACTTGTTAACACTGTTAACACTTTTATATCTGTTACATATTTGATTCTGTTACCGATTCAACATGTAACACTTATAATTCTGTAACCTTTATGATGGTGTTTTTAAGTCCCTGTATGCAGCAGCTGTTTTTTTTTAATTGGCCATGAAAATTTTCTATGTGAGGAGTTCAGAGGGATGTACTGAGTACGTCGTAAGCGTTTCGCGTCGGTGTAGCTTCCACCCTTTATATTGCGTCAGTCATTTGTTTTCCAAACTATTACTTTACTTGTCATCCTTCTAGATAACTCTCGTCAGAGTCCATTATGTAGTTAATATTATACAACAAACAATATAAAAATTCCTTCCTATTATCTAAGACAAACTACTGGACAGTTCAGCTTAATCTGTGATAACAGTGTTATCAATACATGGCGTTTAAACCAATAAGGAGTGCATTCTAATGACGTCGTAGATAGTGGAAGGAATTAATTATAGGTATCTTATTGAATGAGAGCAACTGTGGCCCAGTGGGGGAGCCCCGACTTACGAGCAGTAAGCCGTGGCGTTCGAACCCAGGCAGACACATTACTTTGTATAAATTATTTCATCACCGCTGCTCTCAAAAAACGGTGAAGGAAAACATCGTGAGGAAACGGGCATGAGAACTAAAAATTCGAAGCCATATGACATCTACCAAACCGCACTGGGTCCGCGGGGTGGATTACAGCCCACTCCCTCTAATAGAGAGGAGGCCTGTGTCTCAGCAGAGGGAACATTATAGGCTGATGATGATGATGATGATGATGATGCTTGAATGACGAAAGAAGTACCTATCTACTTGTGTTTGGAAATTCATTCCAGCCTGCTTCTATCTACCGTATGTTTCAATAGTAAAGTTAGGTAGAGCACGAACCGCGCGTGTTCCTGATGGTACGAGTACATAGTAAGGTCCAAAAGACGGTAGAGCACGAACCGCGCGTGTTCCTGATGGTACGAGTACATATTAGTAAGGTCCAAAAGACGGTAGAGCACGAACCGCACGTGTTCCTGATGGTACGAGTACATAGTAAGGTCCAAAAGACGGTAGAGCTCGAACCACGCGTGTTCATGATGGTACGAGTACATATTAGTAAGATCCAAAAGACGGTAGAGCACTAACCGCGCGAGTTCCTGATGGTACGAGTACATATTAGTAAGGTCCAAAAGACGGTAGAGCACGAACCGCGCGAGTTCCTGATGGTACGAGTATATAGTAAGGTCCAAAAGACGGTAGAGCACGAACCTCGCGTGTTCCTGATGGTACGAGTACATATTAGTAAGGTCTAAACGACGGTATAGCACGAACCGCGCATGTTCCTGATGGTACGAGTACATAATAAGGTCCAAAAGACGGTATAGCCTATATAGGTATAGGTCAACCTGCTAAGGTTATTTCTGCTCAACCGGACTATGTTCCTGATGGTACGAGTACATAGTAAGGTCAAAAAGTTTCCGGCCTACACACTCACTCAATACTCAATAGACTCAATTTAAATTGTTATCGACACGCTAAGACGAAGTAGATGTCACTATTACTGAAGTTTTCTCTTGTTACCCGCAATTAAAAAGTAACAAAATTAAATAGTCGCCCCTAATTTCGATCCATTTTTGTTTTGATATTAAAACATTTTCGAAAAATAGTGTTACAGCTAAATTAGACCGATTATAAATTATTCAAAGATATTTCGAAAATGAGTTTTAGTAACTTTTTAGACCTGCATATCCTGCTTATATATTAAGTTAAATTAAAATCGGTTCAGTCATTTCGGAAAATAAAGACTTGAAAGTTTGTGTAAACTCTCTTAACCTCTGCAAATCGAATGATAAAGAAAATTACATGATAATTTTCGAGAGAAACGGAACATGCAGACTGACTTAAATGACTACCATTCATTGTAAGTTTACCCACTAAATCTCTGAAAATGTATTGAAAAAAATACAAATAGTAGCAACGAGAAATATTTGATGTGTAAGCTTTCCTGTTTGTTGGCACGAACCGATCGTTTACTTGTAAATCGTGTGCGTTAATTAATAGGACCGAGTACAAAACACAAGTCAAGCGTAAACAACAGTTATGTATTGTGGTAATTGTCGCGAAAATAAACTAGAAAATCTAAAATTAAACTTTAATGTAGGTCACGTCGTCACAGAGTTATGTTTATTTTGTATTTCACGGTTTCATGTGATGTTAAGGGCATCACACAGCTATAAGTATTGCTTGGGTTCGTCATCATAATTTCGTGCCCTGGCTGGAGGCCTTACTCTTAAGGCACCCACAGGATAGTCCGGTTAAGCAGACGACAACCTCCTAGGTTGAACTGCGAGATGCCATTCCCAAAAAACAAAACAACTTCATCTGCCTAGTCTTTTCCCAACTATCTTGGGGTCGGCTTCCAGTCTAACCGGATGCAGCTGAGTCTCAGTATTTTATATGGAGCGACTGCCTAAATGATCTCCACAACCCAGTTAGTACTGGGTAAAACGATACCCCTTTGTCAGACTGGTTATCAGACTTTCAGGCCACTGACTACCTGTAACGACTGTCAAAGATGTACAAATGACAGCTGGGATCAAAGGCTTAACGTGCTTTCCGAGGCGCGGAGGAAACTCGGTGTGTACTCGGGTACCCATTCTGGGACCAACCTAGGCAAGCACGGGTTAACCTGAAGAACGACCCGGGTGGCTGTTATTATGTAGCCACGATCTCCTCAGTGCTTGGGTTCATTATCGCCATAACTTGAGCCATTTGGAATTCTCTCAATGGGACTCCTTTCTTACTGACCTTCGGATTGTGATCAGTCAGTATAGTGAGGTGTTGCCGATCCGGTGTAGTGCTTATAAAGTGTGCTAAGAGCTTTAAACGTTTGACATTCAAACCGATTATTTCGCTCATTTGTTTTTGCCCCGATTGCTGCGAAATCGCGTCGGTATAAAAGTCGTGACTTCAATCCGTACGAAATTGAGATTAGTTTTAGGAAGACTAAGGTCGAGATCTATAAACATCACTAAGCTCATGCTTCGGCTAAGACATTATTCCTGTCTCTATCTTTCACTTTTATTTTCTCAATTGCAATTGATTTATTAATTTGGTACACCCAACAGCGTTACGTACAAAATTTTATAGGAGACAACAAAAGTAATATAAAAGTGCTGGCAATTGGCACGGATCTCGACAATTTTGCCATAGCTAATTGTGAAATGGAAAAGTAAGGATGTGAAACTAAATTTCAGAAATTAAACAGTATGTAGTATTTAGAAACGACAAACCACTTGTTTGGTCGGTAACAAATAACACGCTATTTCCGTTACCTACGTTATGAATATACTAATATATTTTCAGAAATTATTATAAATTTATGTGTTACGTCGAAAACAAAATGTACTCTGCTTTTCTGTCTGGAAAAATACGATTTAACAATACATGTTTTCTCCTTACAATATATACTTATACTATATGTACTCCTTAAAATATTTTTCTCTAACGAAATATTGATCACCGTACCTTACAACGCAAACAATTTTATTGTTTTTTTTTTATGTTAGTAATCGGATTGTTTAGGATATTATACGGTCTACTTATTTTATCTTATATTTTGTTGATATCCACTTATCAGGTATTAATGTGACGAGTCGTGACACTGAGTTTATTTAATAGACGCTTCATTATCTGTGATATAAATTTTTAATTAGGTAACAGCATAGTAACTGGCTAATGTGTATTTTTTTATTATTATTTATTATCTCTTTATTCATTTTCATTACATATCCTTTACATTTTTACATAATTTTACAAAACAACATATAAAAAAAAACATTAAAAATATAAAAAATAGTAGCCCACCAGCATCGGGAACAGGTGCCGGGGTACCGATGGTCAGGGTTCTTGAGAGAGGAACCTCCTGACAATACGTGCCGGGTCCAGAAGTACTGCTTTCTGAATCAAGCCCTTGATCCAGCTGTCAAGCGAAAGACTCCGCAGATGTTGGTCGAAGCTTTTGGCTATTGCCATAGCCATTGGCCGACACGACTATCGGCACAATGACATATTTTTATCAAAACAAGGTTTATACAAATCTTTACTTAAGAACTATGCCCCACAAAACTGTTTTCACGGTTTGTCTGTGGGAACAGAACAAACGGAAAATGTTAATAGTGCGGACACTTAATGATGATATGATGATACTAATATGATGGCGTCTCGGCAGGTGTGAGGTGCATACTTTGCAGGTAGTGGCTATTATGCCGTTGAGCAAAGGGGGCGATGCATTCGCTGTATAAGGATATAACAATATAATTGGGCGTTTAGCTAGCCCCGTTGCCATTTGCAACTTGCTTTTGGCATGCATTTGCACGTCAACAAAAATTTCTGTACTACCGACGTTGAAATGACTTTAACCTTTGCTATAACGTGGATTCGCGCCATACCGTTATATTTTCGGAACTTTGCACCCTAGAAAAGAAAAAGAAAATACTGGAGACGTATTTCAAAAAACTTATTAATCTGTTTTGCGTACGTTATTTCTTGAATAAAATAACTTTACGCAAACCCTGTCATCATCTGCCTAGCCTTTTCCCAAACTATCTTGGGGTCGGTTTCCAGTCTAACCGGATGCAGCTGAGTACCAGTATTTTACATGAAGCGACTTCCTATCTGCTCCACAACCCAGTAACTGGGTAATATGTTATACCCCTGGGTAAGACTGGATGTCAGACTTTTGGCTTCTGACTACTCATAACCACTGTCAAAGATCTACAAATGACAGCCGGGACCAACGGCTTAACTTGCTTTCCGAGGCACGGAGGAAACTCGGAATGCAACCTCGACAAGCACGGTTTAACCTTAAAAATCGACCCGTGCGGCAGTTATTATTTAGCCACGAGCTCCTCAACGCAAACCCTGTAAAGGTAAAAAATAACCCGCGTTCTGGGCATTCATTCAAAATCGTTATTCAGCAGCATCGCGTTTTCTATGAAAGACAGGGAGTTATTTACCACAAATATCTTCAATTAAAATAACCTACACCTATCACTCATTCTCATCGTACAATTAGCCATAGACACGCACTATAATGCCACTTGACATTGGCTGGACATGGGCAGACATGTTTGTCTAAAGTCCTTTTACCTGTGAAGTAAGAACAATGTGTATTTGTCGGTTATGTTACAGCTGCCTGAGTAACAATACCTGACGTAGAATGACGGACTGTGTCCAATCCACTGTTGTATTAGATAACTTGAAGATCATACTGGTAACCAGAATGCGTGATGGTTTTATAAGACACCAGTTTTGTATCGGACCATTTGTTACTTATTCGTTATTAGCTATTATTGGTACGGTTATATGATTGCGTTTGTGTAGACCTAAACGATATTAAAATTTGTTCTTTATGATTGCTAATTTGTAGTAGGAGATTTAGTGTTGATGGAATGAGGCGGAGATGTTCACTTGGGATTATTTGCCGTTGGGTTTTCGCAAGGAATATTTTTCTTGAGGTAATACTTACTTATAAAAAAAAAATTGCTTAGCACCATGGAAGGAATTTATTCCAGTTTGGCCTAATTCTTGAAATAGTTCACAAAATCGGTACAATTTCTTTCTTTGCTTACAAACATAGTTCTTATATTTAATTTAAGCTTAAGCACACATGGTAATCCATTGTTGAATCTGCGTAACTCGCGGCTCTACAGCAAATATTGAATTACACTACTTAGGTAAAGTAGGCAGACGGAAAATGGGGCTTATTAACTTGATCAAACAATGGTTTAGTTCTTTTGAATAACTTATATTTAGCGTAAGAAACCACTGAAATAAACTCTTCTAAGTTTTCCCGACTTCAGTCTGGTTGACCGCGTGGCATTTGTTTCAAGTAAATCCTTTTCGAGGAAATTCCCGTTAAGAAATCAGGACTTACTTACCCGACTGCGGCGCAACCCAAAAGAAAGGTTATTAAGTGTAATGGATAAAGTTAAAATAAACAAAGTTTCATGTAAAACATGTAGCCACGAAAACCTAAGTATTATATCAATAGAGGACTGCAGTGCAAACAATTCTGTGTTGGTTAATACATTTTATTCGAAAAGGTCTGGTACGTACCTTTATATTAAGCTATAAAATAAAACAATCAAAATAAAAAACAAAATATTTTATAGAGGTCTTCATTGGCACTTATAAAACGTCGACAAAAGGTGCACGGTTCGGGTTGGTCGTTTCCTATGGAGAAGAGCCGGCAAGAAACTCTATAGTTACTCTTTTATAATCATTCATAAAATAAATGCATAAGACAATTCTAATCAATAAGAACCAATCAACAAAACATAAAAGTTCCGTACGATCTTGAAGTACGAATATATTTGGTTTCAAATTGATCAAATGTGTTTCGTTAATGAATTCTATTTGTCACAATCTTCCTTATGCGAAATAAACTTTGACCAATGGCCATGATTTGATAGGAATAAATAACAAGAGTTTTTATAACAGATACCCATGTAGATGTGTTCCTAAGGGAGTTTGTTCCGATTTTTTTTTGTCTTTTCTTTTTCTACCTTTTGTAGTAAGCAACGACTTATTGTCGGGCCTACGCTGACGCTGACCTCCCATACTTAAGTACTAACCTACTAACCAAATGATTTTAAAAGAGTAACCATAGAGTTTCTTGCCGATTCTTCTCCATAGGAAATGACCATGCAACCCGAACCGTGCACCTTTTGTCGAATAAGTACCCATGTAGACCTATGTAAAATCAAATATTTTGATTTTGCCCCAGCTATAATGCAAGGATGTAGTGTAGACTGTACTTTATGTAAAAAGTGCTGTTTTCCAGCCTAATTCAATAAAGGTCGGAATATATAGAGTAATTATAGTGAAGGAAAACATGATATTCTCGACATTGTTATCGTGATAATATTCAAATCCAAGAAACCGAACCATATAAGTAAATAAAAGTTATCAATTGATCTCCGAACACGAAAAGATCTGAAATTCACGACTGAAAGACAGGGATAGTTCGACAAAATAACGACACGTATAATCCTCATACATTATAAGTGAATTGAAAGATAATAATTATCTTCTATCATTTTTAAACTATCTACGTGTATGAACACGTGTAATTCCAATTCTACATGTACAGTATAGGCCTATGATAAAAATAATCAAAATTGTGATCGAACAACTAACGTAGTGCAGAAGGGGTGTTGTGTCTAATATAGGTATTTACATCTTTTTAATGCGCCTATTAATCAATAAAATTAGTTGCAACTATTTTGATTAAACTTAAATTGAGACTTGGGTTTGAGACCTCACAAGTTGGGACATTGAACCACAGGGTTTTGCAAATTATCTTCAAAAGGTCTTGAAAACCAAACAAATGATCAGGATCTTGTTTTAAAGAGGCAAACAAAAACTTATTATTTTAAAAAACGGTCAGTAGGTCCCATCCGAATGCAATAACGGATGTCAAAAAAAGTTGCCAGCGTTAATATCTAACCTCTGTGGCATTCCACAGAGGTTAGATATTAACGCTGGCATGCTTTATTTTATGAATAAAAAATAAAGCATGAAAATAGCTGTTCCAAAAAAAAAACTATATAAATAAAAAATAATCGCCGAAATATATGTACGCGCATAACTTCCGAACGACTGCACCAAATTGGACAATTCTTTTTATTTTGTGTTCGTTATTGTAAGTTCGGGACAAAGTTTGTATATAAGTAAATTTAGGGTAGGGTAGCGTAGGGTAGCGTAGGGTAGCGTTGGGTAGGAAGGGTAGGGTAGCGTAAGGTAGGTAGGTAAGGTAAGTAGGTAGAGTAGGAGGTAGGTATCAAAAAGTGTATTGTAACGCATACTGCTAATATAAAATAAATAATTATTTTTATCACATTTAAACCCAAATAGCAGATGCTGGCCTTAGAAAGGATGGACCTACAATCGCATTAGATCGCGAAAAGTGGAAGGAGGGAATGGAGGCCTTTGCCCAACGGTGGGAAAAATAGGCTTATAATAATACAAAATAATTACTTCTATCAACCCTTTGAGCCCACGGTGTCTCCTTCCATTCTAACCAATTCTTGCAGCGGTCCCTAGTCATGGTCCAGTCTTTCTTATGTCATTGCGCCGTCTTCGCTTGGAAATTAAATCGACGATGTTTCTCAAATAAAACAAAGAGCATTATCTTGATTTTATTTTAATTTAGAATAAGCGGTTGACTGTGTGCATCGACTAAGCAATGTAAAAAAAACGTTGAAACAATTAAAAATTCAAATTTAATCAATGATTTGCCCTGTTCCACCGCTGTGTTGGAAAATAAACTTATCTGAATATCAAATAATAACCGCCATACAATGGCTAATAAGTATAATTACTGGAATAGAATTAGTATTGTCGAAATTGTTAACTATATTTTTTTTTCCACGTATTTTTGTGAGACCGCACCATAGAGGTATTTCAGATGGAGATTGATCCTTTTTTTGTCATGAAACTTAATAAAAGTTTTATGACACAAAAAAACTGCATCAATCTACTGAGGTTGTAAAAAACAAGGTACTAATTATTCCGCTATAAATTTTGCCTAGGTATTGACGCTGAAATAAAGAACATGGGGAATACAGTCAATGATTTAGCAAGGTGTATGCAAATAAAAATGTAAATTAACATTAAACACAAGAAATACAATTGTTAAAAAAAATGTGCGTATTCACATTTGTCAAATTACTAATGATTAGCTGTCCCGCGCAACTTCGTCTGCGTCACATTTTCTCCATATTCGCAACATTTTAATTGCTGCTCCGGTCCTATTGGTCGTAGTGTGATGATATACAGCCTTCCTCGATAAATGGGCTATCAAAAACTGAAAGAATTTTTCAAATCGGACCAGTAGTTTCTGATATTAGCACGTTCATGCAAACAAAAAACATAAGATTTGATTACCAATAACAAATTATGTCGTTCCAAATGACATGAATTCTTTTTGGTGATTTCATTAGTAAGGTGGGGTGGTAATCACAAGTTAGCATTAGTAACAGCAAATTTGTTACTTCTTTATTATTGAAATTCGTCGTGGGTGTGAGATAAATGACTGACTAACTGTTATCGGTCATCTAAAGTGCGATGGCCAGATCTCAATGTCAGTCAGAACAAACAAACAATCGCTAAAACCGTACTTTTTGATTTTTATGTGACGATACAAAGTCGGTCGGTAAAAACCTTAAAACAAATACCTAAGCTTAAATTAGGTAGGGTTAATAACGCTAAAGTGTGACTAAAGTTATTTAAAAAAAAAGATAATCATTCTTATAATGATGTACTATTTTTATTCGGAATTGTTCAGGTCTATAATTTTAGTTAATTAGTAAAGGTTGGGATTCCCGTCGGCGCTCAGTGTGTTCACTGACCGATGGCGACGTAACTTTGACTAATTTTAGATTTTTCTAGACATTGCTTCTACAAAACTTTGTCTAAATCAAATAAAATGAGCTTAATGACTGCCTGTGTTATTTGTAAAGTCATTTTTTGGAATTTTTAGTGTTGCCAAAGAAAAAGTTTCGTCTTTTGGTTGAGAACGAAAAACTCTTTGCTGGTAAGCACAATGAAAGACCATTACCAATACTATTAATAACCTGACACTCTAATCGACTCATCATCATCATTTCAGCCGAAAGACGTCCACTGCTGGACATAGGCCTCCCCCAAAGCCACATTGACATAAGGGGGGGTTTTGCCATAATCGCCACGCTTGGCAGGCGGGTTTGCGATCGCAGTACGGTTGTTACAAAAGCACAGAAAACGCTGCTGCCCATTCTCTGGCAAGTCCCTTAGTCGCCTCTTACGACACCCACGGGAAGATATGGGATGGTGCTATTCTTTACGTCCGACACCATACAGAACTCAACTAATCGACTAATTATTTTAAACTAAAACAAACAGTTTATCTCAGGGACAGTAGGAAATAAATCACATAAGTACCACAATTTAATGGAGGATGCCTACTGCAATAACTGAAATGCGATTTGAAGTACCGAAATCTGAAGTTCTGCTCACTGTGGTAGATAAACCCAATGGCTACATTGATTTATTACAAGCTTTGACTGGATTAGCTCCTATCCATCAATACATTGATAAGGAATATTGAACTGAATGAAAGGTTGATATCGAAGTCTCAAGTACACTGTACAAAGCTCTTTATTGTAGACTCAACGTAAACATTTTATTGTTGAACGATTTCAGACATTGTAAGTACCTGCATTAATAATGTCATCGCATTCATTCTACTTTCTAGTGTACTCGACGGTTTTTTTTTTTTAATATTGGAGAAATGAACTCTTGATTTCTGTGAGAGAGGATGTTTTTTATTGCATAAGTTAGTTACTCATCTAGTAGGTGAAGAAAGTTTGCATCAATTATGATAATCATTCCTTTGAAAGGAATGATAATCATAATTGATGTGTCGTTTAATAAATTAAAAGGCTCTAAACATAAAAACACGAAAAATAACAAGCTACTGTTCACTCTTTTGTTTATTAATTCAAATATTGGTACAGCGGAATAAATCAATATGCATTTTCCATGAAGATGCACTTTCATTGTGTAGAAATCTAGCGCGTTTTCATGATACATTCCTAGCCTGTTTTTCCATTGGATAGGTTTCAGTTAACTTTCCTTCCCAACCATTTATCCAAAACATGTTCAATTTTTGATTTTTCTAGTGATAAATTATACGTACCTTTACTAAAACTGTAGAACAGAGTCTTAACACAAGTGAGGGTTGCCATTATCGTTTAGCGAACACAATATTCAGTTTAAAGTGTGTTTGCAGATGTAGAATCCGGAGAAGCAGGAGCTGAAGGGAAAGGAGAAGGGTCCGTAGCTCCTGTCGCCAGGCCACCACCTCCTCAGGGTAAGCGCCACGCATGGCATGAGGGGCTTACCACACTGTGACGTCACTGCACAATACGTAACACACTGTTGGAATGTGGTACCCAGTATGATGGTGTAGCATGGGAAATCACTTCATACACTTTGGAGCACCTCACAATATTTATATTTTAATGGATAAACAGCTTTTCATGTCATGTTTGTCGCTCTTGCACCTTTGTTTATTTTATTTCATTTATCTTCACGTATATTCTGGTTTTTATCTTAGGTTTTGTTTTTTTTTGTATGGGAATTTGTGCTGTCGTTTTTTTATTTATTTTTATTGTGACTGTCCGTATTGGGTAATATTAGAATATGTTTTAGTATTTTCAGATTTAAATATATACTTACATCGATATCAAGCTAAACATTTCCAGTATAACATGGCCTCGCTATGTAAATATTTCCAATACAATGAAAGATCCGTATAAAATGGTTTTGTCTAGCTCGACTGGTCGCCGTGCATAAGTAGGAAGTTTCAGTAGAGCTATTACAAGTTTCGGATCTATGGTACTTTGTAGTGTCTTCAGTAGCTTTCAATATTATCGACATTGATTACATGCATTAAAGCTTATGTACCTATCTATCTTACGGGTGACAATGACTAGAATACCTACACCTTAGGTAAAGCAGAATTATTTACAACACTGGTATGCAAAGAGCGCATGCGCTGTGCATTCAAAACAATGATATCACTGGGAAAACTGATATACGCGTCTAATGTTATAAACTATCCGTAATGTCTTACGTTACAATATAAATATTTTCATTAGCAACAAAAGATTCTGTCAGAGAATCTACTAGATTCAATATGTCATCTTCTCCTATAGTTTTTCCTTCGTCATTTGTATTAAACTAGCGCGGGTCTTTGTGATTTATCTCTGCATTTTATAAATAATTTATTTTATTAACTGTTACATGATAAACGTTATTAAATAAATTGTTTTTCCCTTTTATGTTAACTAATACTGGAGTCATGGAAAGATTTATCGGAATTTATTTATAAGGACTAAGTAGTTGCAATATTTTATTTTATTATCCTCGGTTAAGGTAGCTTGTACGATATTTTCTACAGGTTACCTACCAGTAACTGGTACTTTTTCAATAATTTTCCTACCTTCTTCTTCATTCCTACCTTCCTACTATCATTTGGAGATAAGTTGTTGGCTCTTACAACTACATTTCCAATCTCTCTATATTGTCAAACCAAATGATTTTAAAAGAGTAACCATGGAGTTTCTTGCCGGTTCTTCTCCATAGGAAACGACCAACACGAACCTTGCACCTTATTTCGACGTTTTGTAAATGCCCATGAAGGCTGTGTAAAATAATAAATATTTTGATTTTGATTTCTAACTTTTTAATATCTTATAGTTCTTGGTAGTTTAGGAGTATAGAAAACAGGGCGTAAAGTTCCTCATCTTGTATAGAAATGGGAGGATCATCCGGGCAGACGAGTGTTGTCTCTGGTAGGCTACTGTCTGTTCAGCTGTTATATCAGTGTAAACGAACCCCGGCAGGAAAGGTCGTAGTCAAATAATGACACAAGGAGTATACAAACTGTCTTATAATTCTCTAGAACAACAAATACAAAAATCAATATTGTACAACCGGTGCCCAAAAAAAAACCACGAGATCCCCGCGCAACCCGCCAAGCGTTAGCTTTCCCGCGCAAAACCTTTTGTTTTTGCGCGGGCGAAGCGAGTGCTCTGATTGGTTCCCGCCATTTTTCATTCATCAATCGCAGAGCGACCACTAATATAATAAAAGGGTAAAGTTGCCTGCGTAAAATACTCAATGAAAGCTCTGTTAATATGAATATCGAGTAAAATAATTAATTAGCAAAACGTAAATTCACAAACCCTAACAAATCTATCTTATTCTGAAATTGAGCTACATCAGGCATGACGCGTTGTTGGTATGATGCCGTTATAGATACCTCCACAGTAGCTCTATACCACTTCTTTTTCTGCTTCTTTAGGAATAGGCTTTCAATTCGGTGATATCTCCTTGGTCAAAGTCCATCAGTTCTATTGTACACACATCCCAGTAATTACGACTCACACGAATAACTTTCTACTAACAACCTCCAATTAATCTATTACGGTTGAAGCTTCAAGCATCCATCTTTTATTTTTGTTTTGAACATCGATAAGCGTTTTGGCAGATCGAATTCTATCTACAACTCGACAATCTAAATTCGACTGTAGCTTTTACAGGTTAAAGTATTTTTTGCGATGTGAGTATTGTTGTTTTTAATTTGTTTAGATTATAGTGAAAGGACTATTGGTCGTGAAAGCCTTCCGTCTCCCTTTCGCTACGAACTTTGTTTCGTTACCTTCATACTATGTACACTTATTGTATAAGTTATTATGTCATGTGATGAGACAGATGCGCTTCTTGGATAAATAGACTTATTACAATTATGCAGAAGACAGTGATCACCGAAAGGAGGTTGTACGTTTAAGTCTAAATCTCAAGCGTCAGTGGTTGTGGATTTACCTCTGCTCATACCCTTGCTAGTAAACTACGAATCCATCTAGGAAATTAATTTATACATTTTTGTTTTCTTTCCAATTTTGTCTATCAAGGGAACCTGCCTTATTATTTTAACTTTGCAATTGCTAACCTTTGATACTGAAGCACATTTTTCTTTTTTTGATATTCTTTCACTGAAATTTGGCACAACGATACCGCTAAAATATGAGACTGTAATATGTAAAATAATGTACTTGAACGTCAGATAATAAATATGATAATTTTGGAAGTATGTTATCGTATGTATCGTATGTTATGTGTTATAGTAAAATATCTATGTAGTATAATCCACATGTAATCCATTAGTGATATGCATGAACGGTGTCACTGTTTCCACGTTATTTATGTAGGAATTTTATCAACATAGCTGTCAATATTAATAATATTAGAACGTAGTACGTCGAAGACGCGTTTATAATAAAAAGAAAATCTTCATTATGTAATAGGTCTTTACCTATGAAATTGCCGTATTGCAGTACAGACTTTTTCAAACAAAAAAAAGTTTTGATTGGCTATGAGTTCTAAATTCAAATTAATTTTGTTTTAAAAATATGACATTCTATTTACAAAATCAGTCTTTTGTTTATTGATTAGCGTTGTATTTTCATTACATTTCAACATTTTTCCTCATAATGGATACTTTGAAATTTCGTGTAATTATGGAATATGAGTTCCGTCGTGGCACCAACGCGGCACAAACGACCCGTAACATCAACGACGTTTACGGAGAGAACTGTACAAACGAACGCACAACCCGTTATTGGTTTGCTCGGTTCCGTTCTGGGAATTTTGACTTGAAAAATGAACCTCGTGGTCGTCCGGAAACTTTGGTCAACAATGATGAATTAAAGGTGATTGTTGAAGCTGATGAAACTCAATCTACAGCTGAGCTGGCAGCAGCTTTTGATGTTAGCATTAAAACAATATTGGTCCATTTGCGACAGATTGGCAAGATAAAAAAGCTTGATAGATGGGTGCCCCACGAACTTAACGATCGCCAGCGCAACGTACGCGTCGAGACTTGCCTTGCGCTGCTTAACAGGCACAGAAATGAAGGAATTTTGAACCGAATTGTTACGTGCGACGAAAAATGGATTCTTTTTGACAATCGAAAGCGCTCAGCAAGTTGGTTAGATCCTGGTTCGGTACCAAAGCAATGTGCAAAACGAAAAATGACCCCTAGAAAGGTGATGGTCACAGTTTGGTGGTCTAGTGCTGGTGTGATTCATCATAGCTTTTTACAAAACGGCGAGAGCATTACTGCAGATGTGTATATTGAAGAACTGACCACAATGATGGCGAAACTCGCACGTCTGCAACCAGCTTTGGTCAATCGGTCGTCTCCACTGCTACTTCACCACAACGCGCGGCCCCATACTGCACAACAGACCGTCTCTAAGCTGCATGAGTTGGGTTTGGAAGCTCTCCCTCATCCGCCATACTCACCAGATCTTGCGCCTTCCGACTATTACTTTTTCCAAAATTTGGACAACTTTTTAGCGGGAAAAAAATTCAATTCCCGAGAGGCAGTACAAAACGCCTTTGAAGAGTTTGTTGTCTCCCGTCCAGCTGATTTTTTCAAGAAGGGCATCCATAAACTGCCACAGCGTTGGCAAAGATGCATTGATTGCAGGGGTGATTACTTTGAATAAAAGAAATAAATAAGTTCGAAAAAAAAAATACTTTAACTTTTTTCAAACAAAACGGCAATTTCATAGGTAAAGACCTAATATCTAAAAATAATTGTTGTTGTGCATTTTTTTACAAGACGCTATGCGGTACGCAATAGTTTATACCCCTTTCGCTACGAACTTTGTTTCGTTACCTTCATACTTCATACATAATGTATAAGTTATTATGTCATGTGATGAGGCAGATGCGCTTCTTGGATCATCATCATCATCATTTCAGCCGAAAGACGTCCACTGCTGGACATAGGCCTCCCCCAAGTGTCGCCACATTGTCCGGTCCCGTGCGACTCGCATCCAGCGGATCCCCGAAACCTTCACAGGTCATCGATCCACCTAGTGGGAGGCCTTCCAACGCATCGTCTCCCGGTTCGCGGTCGCCATTCCAGAACTTTTCGGCCCCATCGGCCATCTGTTCTGCGAGCAATGTGCCCTGCCCACTGCCACTTAAGTTTGGCAATTCTTCGGGCTACGTCGGTAACCTTGGTTCTCTTGCTTCTTGGATAAATAGACTTATAATTGTAATTATGGAGAAGACAGCGATCACTAAAGGAGATTGTACGTTTAAGTCCAAATATCAAACGTCAATGGTTGTGGTTTTACCGCTGCCTCTACCTTTGCTCGTAAACCAAGTCCAACCAAAAAAAATCTATGAAATTAATTAATACATATTTTTTTTACTTATTTCCAATTTGGTATATCAAGAGAACCTACCTTATAGTTGTAACGTTGCATCTGTTAACCTTTGATACTGAAGCTCATTTATCGTAGGGCATAGACATTCGTGATCATAACTCAAAAGTTCAACAAAGGCCCGAAGCGGAAACTCTTTAGCAAAGACTACAATATAATATGCTCTCTAGCTAGACGAAAAGGCACCATCCACTGTTGGTACTTAGTAATGAGGGCACGTTAGATCCAATCCAAAAGCTTTTTGCTCAGCGTTCGATCCCCACGAGCTATAAATCTTCATGATAAACGGACAAAAAAACTACCAATTTGGGCACTATATTTTGTAATCCATGAATCAACAAATTCGTCCAGTCTGTCACACAGTTTATAAATAGCTAAAGGAAACAGTGAGATCTGCCACCCACGCAATAATCTACCCATTTGTTCCATGGATCTACAGAATCTAGTTTGACATATCCGTTTCAAAGACCACCCACAAAGTTTAACTGGTTGGATGAACTGGGTGATATTTCCTGGGTGTTGGTGATTGTATTAGTTCGAGTTACTGTTTAAATTGGAGTGATGAGCCCGACTATGAATAGAATTCTTTAGGAGGTACAAGTTTCTTAGCGCTAACTCCAACTCGTGAAATGATGGGTAGATGAATGTAAAATCAACAAACCAGTATACAGGGTGTAACGGAAAGGGTATATACATACTTAAGGGTGTGCTACAGACCATCAAACTGAACTTGTTTCTCCACAAAGAAACATCGCCATAGCGAAAAAAATATCAGCTGTCCCATACGTTTGGGTCGAATAGGTATTGAAATTTTGTATGGGCAGCAGAATTTTTTTTCGTTATTACGATGTTTGTTTCTGGAGAAACATGTTCAGTTTGATGGTCTGTAGCACACCCTTAAGTATGTATACACCCTTTCCGTTACACCCTGTATAGGCCAAAAATCCATCCACTACTATTACAATATTCACTAATATTTCGAAAACTAAAAATATCGATTTCATAAGACTAGGCACTTCATAAGACTAGGGTGTCCTAGTCTTATGTTTTAAATGTTACTTAAGACGAAATATTAGTGAAAATTTTAATAGTGGTGGACCGTTTTTTTTGCCTTGATAGGTACCTAACTATTTTGTTGACTGTACATTAATTACAGAATAATGTAACTAGGTATATAACTTTTAGCCGTAAAAAGTTGTCTATAACAAGCCATTTGGAAATTTCCTACTTGGCTATTTGTGACCGTTATCATTATTGCTCATCATAGGTGACACAGCTTATGCTACAGAAAATAATTAAAATTGACAGCATACGGTCAATTGAACACGCAAAAAAAAAGGCAATTCAAATCGCCAATTATTAAAAAAAAGTAAACGCCAATATGAATTCGATAATCACATGTTGATTTTCAAGATAAGAAAGAAAAGAGCGAATTATTTCAAAAATGGAATGGAGGCTCGAAAGCGCCTGCCGACAGGCAACGCATGGATTTATCAATTCGTCGCGCGGTTTTGGCACGTTCACATGTACCGGGCATTTCTAAAGGTTACTGATCGAAGTCATTAGACCCACTTCGTTTAATTAAAGAAACTATTTTTAGCTGACAAGATTAAATAAAAGGTTAAATAGATAGTGATAAGTGAAATAACATGACAACAACGTTGACAATGTTCATTTTGTTCATATTTGATACCTCGTTGAAATTGTAATGTTTCCTTTACTTTGTTCAACAAATAGATGTAGTTATTGTTAAACGCGATTTACGAATTCATGAAATTTTTGAAGGTTTATCTAATGTAAGTACCTATTTTGAAACAGTAGCTAAGCTAGTCAGTCGTAGAACAGTAGATGCAAACAATTATAAAGGCCTCGCATAGAATACTATACTTGTACGGACACGATTAAATATAAATACCCTACGTATTAAATCGTACCCTAAAGTCAAGCTGCTAATTTTGACAAATTTCGTCCAGCTCACACAAAAACTGCAATAAGCACATTTAATTTTAATGTGCATAAAAAATATTCCACATAGTGCACAGTTAGCGAGGGACACTGAGCTATTGCAAAATTCGTACTAAGCAAAGTAAGTACCCATGCCGCATAAATATCTCTTGCCTGTTATTTTTTAATATTATTTATACGGAGGAAGAATGGGGAATGGGGTAAGTTAGTTAGAGCTACCATTATGCTTACCATATTTATTGCATATGGCCGGCTTAGACCATGATTTAATCTGAAATATATTATTATTTCAAATCATAGATTATGATGTTTATTGTAACCGGTGGTGATTACCAATCCTTAAAAAGGTTTAGAATTAATATTGTATGCTATCTATTTCCCTATCAAGTTTTTTCGTATAAAAAACTCGCGAAATCTAATTAATCGTATTCAAAATTTCTACATGACAACCCATTCAAATGTCAACAGTATTAAATCAAGTTTTTCAGTCGAAGACGACATCCCATCACTTTATGATTGACATCCTAACGGTTGATAACTCAAAATTAATTACTAGCGCCATTTTAAGATGAATTTAATGTACTCGCAAAAAATCATGCTACTCACTACAGTGTAATATAATAGTCAATAGGAACACTTGAAGTAATGTACTGGAAGGCCACAAAAAATGGGCCATTGGCCCGATGTGTCTCGAAAATAGAAGCAGTGACTCAGAGTATTTTTGTTATTCTCTCGAGTACTTGATAACCTTTAAAATGTTTTTCATTTGTTTTTATGGCTGATGTTTTAATGGTACATATTAAAGTTGAGAGAAAATGTTGATAGATGAAACTGAAAAAAAGTGTTAGCACAAGTCAACATACACTTTGATATTCATTCACTGAAATTTGGCACAACGATAGCGCTAAAATATTAGACTGAAATATGTAAAATAATGTACTTGAACGTCAGATAATAAATATGATAATTATGGAAGTATGCTATCATACAATATCTATGTATCTATCCACATGTAATCCATTAGTGATACGCATGAACGGTGTCACTGTTTCCACGTTATTTATGTAGGAATTTTATCAACATTGCCGTTAATATATTAGTACGTAGTACGTCGAAGACACGTTTATAATAAAAAAAGAAAATCTTCATTCTGTGTCAAAAAATAATTGCTGTTGTGTATTTTTAGGGTTCCGTAGCCAAATGGCAAAAAACGGAACCCTTATAGATTCGTCATGTCTGTCTGTCTGTCTGTCCGTCCTTATGTCACATCCACTTTTTTTCCGAAACTATAAGAACTATACTGTTGAAACTTGGTAAGTAGATGTATTCTGTGAACCGCATTAAGATTTTCACACAAAAATAGAAAAAAAAACATAAATGTTGGGGCTCCATACATAGAACTGAAAACCAATATTTTTTTTTAATCATACCTATACGTGTGGGGTATCTATGGATAGGTCTTCAAAAATTATATTGAGGTTTCTAATATTATTTTTTTCTAAACTGAATAGTTTGCGCTAGAGCCACTTCCAAAGTAGTAAAATGTGTGTGTCCCCCCCCCCCCTCTAATTTCTAAAGTAAGAGGAGGAAAATTCTGAAAATATTTAAGATTGTAGAATGTAAAAAAAACTATCAACGAAAATTAGTTTCAATAAGATATGATGTTTAGTTTTGTTGTAGTTAGTGTTTTGTTGAGATATGGGACTTTTTCATCAAACTGCAGCAGTAACTTTGTTTTTCATTAACATACTATGAAAAACCAATTTAGTTTTGCGGTGGAGTGGAAGTTTATTACCTAATACTACTAACTAATGAATAACAGTTCCAAATATTGTTTGGGGCTATGGAACCCTGTGTGCGAGTAAGATTCGCACTTGGCCGGTTATTACAAGACGCTTTGCGCTACGCAATAGTTTATACCTAAATTTTATTTCTCCTATGTTTCTGTGATAACTGATATTCTGTCATATAAAAAAATATTACATTGTTAAACCTAGTAGGCATTCAGAACAAACTTTGGAGCAAAACCGAGAAATGGATTTGACGTATACGCTCTCGTATACGTCAGATCCATTTCTCGTTTTAGTAAAAAAGATCAGCTCTTTGCCAGTTCAAGATAAGATTTGCTTTTACTTAATAAAATGGCTCATCATCATCATCATGGCTAAATTGCTCTGTATGGTGTCGGACTTAAAGAATAGCACCATCCCATATCTTCCCGTGGGTTTCGTAAGAGGCGACTAAGGGATTTGCCAGAGAATGGGCAGCAGCGTTCTCTGTGCTTTTGTAACAACCGTACTGCGATTGCCAACCCGCCTGTTAAGCATGGCGATTATGGCAAAACCCCCCAAAATGTCAATGTGGCGACACTTGGGGGAGGCCTATGTCCAGCAGTGGACGTCTTTTGGGCTGAAATAATGATGATGATGAAGGATAAATAAAATGGCAAAACAGATCTATTTTTATACGCAACCAACACAATTGAGATAACTCTCAGAATAATTTCCCATTGACAGTTATCAACATAAATTCTATATTTTCACACAATAGCGTCAAATGTCAATTAATTTTTTTCTCAGCCCGTCATTATACATGTTAATCACTCAATTATTGCTTTTATTCGATTTATTATTGTCAACAAAGATGTATCATATAAATAGTATTACGTTAAAAAATAACCGGTCAGTAACAAAAAAAAGCCCGACGAACTTGTCTGTCTCAGCCGGAAAAGAAAGTCTTTAGTTATCATTTAGTTGAAAACAAAAAAAAATTAGGTATTTATGTTAACAAGGTAATATAATATTTTCTGTGATGGTCTAGTTTGACGATAAAAATCCCACGCTGTTTATATGTAAGCATATATCATATTTGTGGAAGACAGGGTTCTCCTACCTTTGTACCTGAATATCTAGGCTACTCAACGATCTAACTTTTTACACCAAAAGTATCCTAATTAATATTCGTTCATATTGGACTTGGTGCCTACGTAGTTGGCCTATCAATCAAATATCCATACAATGCAAAGACCGATGACTTTTTGAAAAAAAAAAACTATTTTATTTTACGTGAATTTTTTTTGCCGCTTTGAGCGGAGATAGCAGATTTAAAAATTCAAAAAAGGAACACAGTAATTCCATTGTTTTGAGTTTTCACTTCTGTCGGCAGTCCTAAAGACTTCATCAGTTTTTTATTGTCGTAGAACTACATGCAGGATTCTTGAGCAAAGCAGGCAACTCTACGTAAACTATAGCCATAAACCATATAATAGCCATTAATAAATAGTTTTAAATGACTTGCAAATGATATCGATGGACTCCAAACATAGACTATTCGATGAATGAATGGAAATGTATGCCAAACAGCCACACACACGGATAGAATGAATTAATGAAACTTAGAATCGCAAATATCTTGAATGTATAATAGGTAGATAATGAATAGGGTTTTAATGGAGTGATGAAATGTTAAAACTTTTCTATTTGTTGAATGGAGAAAAGTTTGTAGTCAATTTTGTATCTACTTATTTATGTAGGTTTAGGCGCAGAAGGCCTAATTCTCAAAATGGCTACTAAGTTGCAAAAGGACTAGTTCTCAAAATGGCCAATTCTCTAAAAGCCTAATTCTCTGAATAGCCAATTCTCTGAATGGCCAATTATCTAAAAGCCTAATTCTCTGAATTGCCAATTCTATAAAAGCCTAATTCTCTGAATGGCCAATTCTATTATACTAGCGGCGTTGCTTTTTCTTAAATGAGCATGGCATATCCACGTCAGAATATGCATGCTACCCCATGCATAGTCAATGTTTTCTAGAGAATATAAGAGAGAAATGAGACCTACTTATTACGTTGGCAGCATTCCTAAAACTAGCAACTTTTACAACAAATCTCAAAAGGACAACTATGACAAATTCAAGCCAACCTTACGAAAATCTAAGAACTCGATACTATCTTTAAAGTTTAGCTCAGAATATTCTGGGTAACAATTATAATGGTGTCCTATGTCATCGGTTTGGAGGAAACCCATGTGTTTTGCAGTGACCTTGTGTGACTATATGTGCTGGAAAGTCCACTGACGACCGTGCCAAGTGTAATCAGACAGTGCGATCAGTAGAAAGAAATATAAACAAAACATTTTATTTACTGTCGCCATACTTTCATTTACACGACATTGAACTTTATCTTTTTGAAAATTAAGACGTGTATGTATTTAATGATGCGTAAAGTTATAGTGGTTATAAAAATCGTCGTGAGGTTTTATTTTTGCATGAAACGAAATCTTTAAACGTTCTGCATTCTTAGAATGTGTTTGTAAACGAGGGTGATACCTACGCGAGATGTTTTCATCTTTTTGGGGAACTAACGTACCTGCGGAATATTTGGTTCTTGGAAGTTCTATTAATTTAGTATCTTGTTGAGGTAAAGTTAAAGTAGAAAGGGAAGTTTTGAATCTAGTTTCATCGTATTCGTTGTCATTGATGAATGAAAAGGGATACACTGTTATCATACACATATTTTAGACGAATTATTTGTGAGTAGGAATGTACCCAATAGCGAATGTTTTTGGAAGGAAGAAGACATGCTGTGCTGAGCGACCCCAAATATATTGGGATTCGTTCTGGACAACTTAGCGCAACTAAATGTTAAGTTTGATCAATCTGCAATTTCATATAGCAAATATTAAGAAAACCGCCAAATTAGGTCACAGCAACAATTAACAACATTATCAATAACCGTTATCATCTCCAAACTAAAAAAACAACACCACGTAGCCACGTATTACGCGTATACAGGATGTTACAGTACGCGTTATTTGTCATTGTTTTAGTTTTTTAGCGGCTCTTTGTTCGGCCAGTATCGACGACTGAATCGTAATGTCATGCTAATGAGCGGGTCAACGCCTGTTATTTGCGTACCAGAGATGTTTCATTGTTATATAAAATGTTGTCACAAGGCGCTAGACTGTAGAAGGTCCAGTTCATATCACCATCGTCTGCCTAGCCTTTTTCCAACTTAGTATGTAGTGTTCGGCTTCCAGTCTAACCAGACCCCGTATTCACAAACGCTCCGTTTCGATTTCGATTCGGAAAGTCGTATGTCTATCTCGCTCGCTTTAGTAATGCCAAAACAAGATAGACATGACTTGTCGAATCGAAATCGAAACCGAGCGTTTGTGAATACGGGGGCTGATCTAGCTGAATACCAGTATTTTACATGGAGCGACTGTCTATCTGACCTCCACAACCCAGTTAATGTGTACTGGGTTTTATAATAAGCATTGGTAAGACTGGTTGTCAGACTTTGGGGCCATTGACTACCTGTCAAAGATTAATAAATGACAGCCGGGACCAACGGATTAACGTGTTTTCCGAGGCACTGAGGAAACTATGAAATGGGTGGTCACCCATCCACGGAACAACCTAGGACAGCTCGATTTAACCTGACCAGCGCTGCTATTATTATTTTGCCACTGAGCTCCTCTAGAAGGTCCATTTTAAATGATGCGATAAAACCTCTTGTGCAGTCACTGTAAAAACCAAAAAAAAGCAAAACCATAAACAAATCTGCAAGCACGCTTGGTAATAAAGTTGTCAAAGCGTGGCGGTGTATTTGATATTCAAATAGTAAAATCATTATTCCGTACGTAGGTACGTCTATTGTTAAAAAAAAAAGTTTCTCTTTCTGATTAATACTAATCGTTGGTTATGAATATTAGATGTAGTTACAACCATACAATCTTTACCTCTTGTCGTATTTTGGTTTATACTTCGAAGAGTCTGACATCCAGTCTTACCAAAGGATATCGTATTACCCAATTACTGGGTTGTGGAGGTCAGATAGGCAGTCGCTTCATGTAAAACACTGGTACTCAGCTGCATGCGGTTAGACTGGAAGCCGACCCCAAGATAATTTGGGAAAAGGCTAGGCAGATGATGACTTCGAAGAGTCTTGGCCTACTGGTAATGTTTACTCTGTGGCATTATCTCAATCCGCCATTGCCTCTTCGTACATTGTATACTTCTTTCTAATTTAGTTCGTGCTTGGTTAATCATAGGTTTCTTATTTAACACCCACACCAGTAATTCAGCCTTATGTAACGTTTCTTTTACTATTTTTAAATTATAATTGTTGAACTGTTCTTTTCTTATAACATTTTTTTTATTGTTTATAATTGTCTTTATACGATCTCCAATATAAATGATCGGAGATTTTTATTTTGTCTCGAGTAAATGCTTTCTAACGGTCAAAGACACCGCTGTCATTTCTAAATGCGTGGAATTGGCTTGTGGTCACATTCTCTTGTGCATTCCTAGTATTCTGATGAATACGAATTTCATATTAATGATATCTCAGCCGCATAATATAAATATTTTCCAAAAATAAATTGCGCTTACGCCGTATTGGCGCCATCCTGATTCCCTATTATATTGTCTACGATATCAATTCTTTCAAATTCTTCACATTTGATATATCATTGACAAGCAGGTCCATTTCTTTTGGCAAGAGAGAGAAGGAGAGAAAGAGGTAAATTTTCTAAGTTTGGATGTAGTGGTAATCTTCGGAACTGCTGATCCGATTCTAAAATTCTATCACTAATGGGGCTTCCCACCCTTCATTATCCCCGACAGTCATACGCTATATTTAAAAATTCCCAGTGGGATAACTTCCAATCATAACGCGAGCAATACCGCCGTGGACAAAAGCTGGTACTTCATATGAATTATATGTTGGTCATGACCTAATATAAATATTTTCCTCTAATTTGTTGCGCATGCGCCGTATTGGCGCCATCCTTATTCCCAATATTATCGTCCGTGATATCAATTCTACCAAATTCTTTACTTATGATGACATAACGTTGAGTAGCGTTAGAGGCCCTTTGGTACGAGACAGAAATCGGAACTCTTTGTTAAGAACAGTGCCCCCGTGTTCCTATCAACGTCATTCAGATGCCAAAAGATAAGGTTGCCGGACTGTATAATCACGTTTGATGTGAACGCAAAATATTCAAGGTGCATCCTGTCACACAAACATTTTATTGCATCCATTATGGTGGCGAATGTCGATTGACATGATAATAGCTCAATTTTCTCCATCGCAGAGCGAACTTGTAGGAAATAACGCGTTGTTATTCTGCTTGCGTGTATCACTGTTGTGCTCGGCTGTACAGATGCATACGACGAACGCCGAATGTTTCGTTATTGCTGTGGCTGGTGCAAGGTACAGGCGGAGCGGGAGATGTAGCGACTCACGATTTTCTGAAGTGGTTGAACCATATTTGGTACTACGTACTTCGTCGTTCGCAAGTGCAACACTTCTTTTTCGCCTTGTTGCTTACTTCAGAGTGTTCTTTTACACTTTCGTTTTAGATGTAATAAATGCATCATGGGTACGATACCTCGTGACTTGGAGAGCACGTTAAGCCTTTAGCCCTGCGTTTGATCTCTTTCTGGTCGTGTCTGTCGTCCCATCGGACTATGAGAGTAAAGAAACAGACAGTGCACCTGTGTCTACGCACTTCTGCACTATAATATCTCCCGCGCTGATGGTTAATCTCCACTGAGATTGGCCGCCGTGACTGAAAACGGTCAGGTGGACTTATTATTTGTATTAATACATACATCTTTTTTCGAATATCAATTGAAGTTTGCTTCATAATTATTCGTCATATCAAATAAAGTCACGAAATCCGCAATCTGCTTGACTACGAGTACTATTTCACAAAACGGCAAACGACGTAGCAACAATAAAACACACGTCGTAGGGAGCGTAGGCTTCCCGCTACGCTCGTAGCGGTGTGTGCTACGCGCAGCCTGGAGCGCCTTACCACACGATTTACACGTTTATTTGCTTGTCGAACCTTTTGACCACCAGATTGTGGTCAAAAGTTTTCAGCATTCTTAATTTAACATTATTCTGTATATTTTTTAATGGCATGGAAAAAGTCTACGGACCTAACAACACATTTATCGAGTGAATAGTTCCAAATTTCGACGGTAGACCTCATGTTCCTTAGGTAAATATAATATCACCATAGCCATAAAAATACTACCATAGTTTAGATCAAAATATGTAATTTATCCAAAAATAAAGTAAAACCGCAATCTCCAGCTGCTAGTACCTTGTACCATCCGCTAGTCTCAAGGCTACGCGTTACCTTGTTCGACACACTACTCGCCACTGCCAACCGTGAAGGTTTAGGTTACCATCAGTTGTTAGTAGCTGGCAACCAAGCGTCTACCGTCTCTGGATATCGATAACTAGCTGTCTAGATAACGTTTCCTTTTGCAGGAAGAATAACTATGACTTATTGGTTTAAATTGTAACAAATAAAATGAATGTGCTTAAATAAAATCGTAAATAATTCAAATTAATATCCATTAGTAATTTAAGATCACAGGAAAAAAAACACAAACGATAAATTCGTGAGCTGCGCACCATTGCTCAGCGTTATTTTTTTCACACAAATCGTTATTGTCAAAGAAGCTCAATTTCCACGAGTGGCTGAACTTTACAATGTCAAGTATATTTGTGAGATTGTATAAAAAGTTACAAGTATGAGTTAATTCAAATGTTTAGCGGCCGTGCGCTCGCGCTGGTCATTGTCACGGCCGAGATGCGTCTGCGCATTTATTACAACGATTATACTTAATATAAAGTTTATTTTAACTACTTTATAAATGTAAATACGTCACGTTTTCGAGATTAAGTTAATAAGATTCTTATAATTTCTTGTTTTTAAAATATCGTTCACACCGTGTTGCTTACTGGTCTTAAAATTGTACCTTTACATAATAAATACTACTGTTTTTTGGCCTACGAAAGTCGAACATAACAAAAACGAATGATGTAAGACTTCTGTGTTAATCCACGGTTTACATAAAAAATACTAGGGAAATCGGAATTGTGGACAGCGCGGCAAATACTGCGAATGGTTTTTTTTTGCTAGGTATCTTGGCACGACTGACGATGTCATGGTAGCTAATAAGTATTCATCAAACAAATACTCTTTCTTGGATTTGAATTTCCTTCCTGGTGTCATAAAGATATTGGTGCTTCCTAGAATGATATGGTTAGAATCTAACCTTCCTGGACTGTGTGACCTACGACCTAAAGCCTAATATTAGGTACTTCTCATAGGACCCCAGCTTTAGTCTTCCTCGACGTTTTATTAGTGCCTGTACTACATAGGCCCTTATAAATAAAAAAATAGGCCTGCATAGTATGTAGGCCTATATGAAATGAAATATTTTGATTTTAGAGTTAAATTTGATTTGAGCTATAGAAAAATTTCTAAAGACGTGTAGGTAACGATCTAAAGTAAGTCATTATTAACTACAGTAGTCCTCAAGTTGTTATAGCATCAATTAGTCAAAGCATAAGTTATGGTGCTTATTTATTCTTAGCACAACGAAATTGTCAATTATATTCTGTATTTTACTATTCATTCGCGCATGATTGCAATCATTGATTTGTGATCTGATTTAATATGTTCATTACTTCCCGATATTTTTCACCAGTCTAAAAACCTGAAATTCATTACATTCTGAGAAAAACAACACCGTAATTAAAATCCAAGTCACAATGTTACAGGCAGCTAATAATTAATAATTTTATATTTACGCGCGAATCGTGTCGCCTTATTTGACAAGTTAGCGCCATTTTAGTATTTTAGCTGTCATTGTCACGGTCGGCCATATTTTTCCTAGGTTTGTTTATATTTTGTGTTACTATACTTACTGCCCGTGACGAAGCAATTTGCAGATACATTTACGGAATGTCAGACAATGATAATTATATTAGATTGAAAAGACATGCCTTTGTCATTTTGTTAGTAATAATTTAAATGGAGAGATTTGGTTAACAAGTTTTTCAATTTTACCTTGATGATTAAATTGGAATTCCTCTCACATTGCAAACTATTTAATTTAATTCATATTTAGTACTTAAACCCAAACACCCATAAATTGCTTGGTTTAAAATTACCTCTCTAGCCGACGTTTACGAGTGTCCGTATCTATAGTGCTCACCAATAAGCATGCATCACACGGCCTGTACTAAATCATGTATTATTAACGCGTTAATAAATTTAACGTCAGTCCACGTCTTAGGTACTAATTTGTTTTATCCCTAGCCAGTCATTGTCATGGCTGCTCGCTCGCAATGTCACCGCGCTGTAATTTTCATGCGATACGTGATTTGATGTTCTGAGCACTGCGAGGCTTGCCATCAATCATTCTTAAATACAGCCTTAACCCAACATTTTCCTTTATCGTTGAAATACACAATTTAGTACCAAACAGGAAATCTTTAAATAACTCTTATTGTAATATTCTTGCAGGCTGGTTTTATAAGGACCAAGCGTCTATTTCTATATGTATACAAGATGTTGTTTTACATCCTCGTCCAAATTCAGGAGGTTGTCACATAAGACATAAATAATCCATGTAAATTACAGTACCTACCTAGTTAATTATTAATAAACGCTGATTTTGTTAATATATTAGAATAACCCCCTTAACGTGGTTTTGGGACTAAGAAATTATCGAATAAACGTTTGAGATTGTTTGTACGTAAAGCGCGGTTATAGGGCGAGGAGCAAACGGGTCGCGTTACAAAACAAGGGCGGTTCACACTTAACGATTTCCGTGAATAAGAAAAAGAATAAAAATTACCTACCTAGTTTATTATTGATTCGGGTCGAGAATCATTAGCGGAGTTACGTCCTTGAATTTGACGAGGATGCAAAACAACATCTTGGATATTCATCAATTACTGTTCAGATAAGATAATGGTGCACATAAGAAAGTTTCCGAGTCCTACTGAGAAACATGATATGAACTTGTACATAAACATTTAACTGGTACTTTCAACTACCATAAACAAACTAGTTTCTTTATCTAAAATACGGTGAGACTATGTAAACTTATTCTTAGAGCCTATTTGCATATCTCGTTTCTAACTTGCACACTAGATTATTTTTATTTCTCAAGGAACTAGGAACACAGTCGGTTTGTCTGTAAATATATAGTGTGTTTCAGGAAGTTTTTGTTGTTCTATTGTTTTTGAGATTCCCACGCAATAATGAGTGATGTAGTTCTATGGTGTTGCCAGTAGCGTAGTTGTTATCAGTCTATATGGAGTGATAACGGTCACCCCAATTGTTGCCATCATCATTAACCGCGTTTGCGCTCAGATTGGATGAGTACTCGAAAATAATGTCAAGTTTGTGTTTAACCTTGTAATTGTAATATTTTTAGAGTAGATATCTTATTTATTTGCTGAATGAGTACATGAGTAGTGAGCAAAGGAGATTTTTGTACTAATTGCTATTATAAAAAAAAAAATTAGGGTCGAAAATATAGCCGTATTTCCGATATCTGTGTCTTTCTGTTAATATTTTTTTAATATTAACAGCCTGAGAAGATGATGGTGCTTTAAATAGGTATCTACTTGACATACTGTTAAATCGTGCCGAGATATTGATCAATATTTCATAAAACCATTAAGTACTTACAAAGAAAAAAAAAACAATGCTATGGTTTTTTTACAAAACATAAGTAACATATCAGTATTAATGATCAATTCAAAGATTTCGTTCTCACAACCTGTCAGAATTGTGAACTTAATTCTTTATGAATCAGTTTCGGTAATCGTATGTATTGTATATTATGTTACATCTTAATATTTTATTAAAGACATGACATAAAAAATAATCACGCCAAGTACTAATCGCATGCCATTAAACTTAAATAAATACTTATCTATAGATCTTCATGATATAAACAATACTTTAATAGCTTTACCTACACAGAAAAAACAAAATAGATTCTAACACCCGTTTAATTTTGACACGATTATCAAAAGTAATAGCTATATAACGAGTAGAATTTTTTACAATAATTATTTTATTTACAGATATCAAACAACACTTCCAAAACTATAAATCACAATAACCTGCAATTAAGCCGACGAAAACATAGGAAAAAGATGATAAAAGAACCGTATAAATTGCAAAAACCAACTTTATAAGTATCTTGAATATAAATACTAGCCTACCTACTCGGTAGCAGCCACCAAGTCTGGATTTGTGCCCGCCGATTGATGGCAATAAGCTCGCTCCATAATCCATGGGACTTAAAGATAACTGACGAAATATGGGACTAAACACTATTAGGTACACCTCTACTTCAGGGATTACAGACGTAGAATAGACATAGAAAACTTTAATGTACAGTCGGCATCAGAAGTCGGTTAACACTTATCAATATTATACCAAGTTTTTTGCTGATCAGTGATTGTTTTGCGAATTTGTGTAACCATTGATGAAAATATTGTTTTGTCTTTTACTCCAGTCTGTTAATACGGATCGCTCGAAAACTAAGACGTCTTATAATTTTGGATATGTATAGCGACTTTTGTTCCTACACCAAAATGAAACATAACGGGTTTACAAAACTGCTAATTTTATTGTTACATTGGCAGTCTTATCGCTGATAGCGATATCTTCCAGACAGCCTTTGGATGGACATTATGGAATTAAAATAAAAAAGAGGTACTCAGTGGTAAACTACACAAAAAATTTAAATAACAAAAGTAAAGTTATCTACTTCATATGTGTACATAAATAAATATATATAGATAGTTGTGTGTTTTTAACTTTAAATGGCAAAAACGAAATATGTCTGTAATGAAATTACAGACACAAAATTATTTGTAACTAAGCTAAGCTAAGCGTAATGTTATTAATATTAAAAATACTTTGTTCAGTTTAATATATTTTTTGTACCATGGGGTAATCTCTTAATCAGTTTAACAGACAAAGGCGCATATTAATTTAAAATTACCCTGCACTCGTGTACCTACTAGATTAGTATGTGGCTGATCATGAGTAATGTGATGGAGATAAATGATTAGTCACAGCTTCCACTGAGTCGAATCCAATATGTTATTCATTATGGAATATCTTGTGCGGATTTTCCAATAAACTAAGAAACCCACCTTTCACTTCTGTGTAGTAAGTCGAATTTTGTAACGACTTTTGTAGACAACCTTACGCATCATCGCCGCGGGTTTATACTACTCATTCAGGGAATTTTAGAAAAACCTGGATATATAGGTAGAACTCTTTGTGATTAATGTTGGGTGCCAGTAACAATCACCATCTGCCTAGCCACACCTAGTTACAATGTCCTGTATATTTCGTTCTCAGAATAAGAAGAAAATATCAACTTTCAAACGATGTAACTACCCTAAATTTCCGAGATTACCATTGGCTAGTAGTAAACAAAACAGTCCCATTCCTTCTTTGCATGTCTATGGCAATCTAAAAAATTTCACAGCAAAACTTTACTTCAAACCCTCCTTGAACAAAAGTAGCATCTATTCTTGTTCTTCTCCATTATACGTTCATGGCAGTGCTCCTTCCAGATATACTTACACAGATAGAGTTAAAATTGAGTCGTTATTCATAAAATATTCATTAACCATTACAGTACACCGCAAATGATATATGATAGGACAATTAATCACGAACAAAAACCACGGAATTACCTATGTTTTGAGTCAGTAATACGAGTCTTAGAACTTAATCTAGTGCCGGAAACGTGACCTGAGAACTAGGGATCTCTAACATGAATCTGTCTAGGTGTAAGCTTTAATTATCGTCATTAGAAATTGGATCCAGCCATTATAACCAGGATGTATTTATTAATTTCCGTAAGTTTCTTAGTTAGCTCATGTTTTTGAATATTCTGTATTACGTATTTCTTCCTATAAGAAAGCAATGAAACCTCAAACTTCTCTAAAATTCAAATAATTATATTGAAGGTTCATCGCTCTCATCTAAAGGGCATAAAGTTATTCCGATGCTAATGTTATGTGTAAAGACGGGATTGCAATCAAGTATCCTGCAATTACTAACCCGTTTATCCAGCTTTTGCTTTTTTCTACTATTTGCTTTTTATATCAGAGAGCTGGAGCCAACTAATACGGGTTTATAGCGAGTAAATTCAAAGACTTACCTAAGATATTTTAAGTCTATATCCATGCTCAAAAATGTATGGTTAGCTTAGTTTAATTATTTATTTTATTATTTATGTGGTACACACAAGAAAGATCATCATACCATAACTTGGAGTGCAAAGGCACAGCTTATTTCAAAAGAAATTTCTACCGGCAGACCTGCGAAAGGAAATAAGAAAACTACCTTGCTTTACTTATTCTTAACTAAATTACAACCAGCCACAACAATAGTTTTCCGACATAATGTCACCCAAGACTTATAAGTTTCCTCTACCAGTCCACCTATAATAAAACAACTCATAAAACCGTGTCATATAATATTTTTATAACACCGTTACATTAAAGACGTTAATTTACCAGCCAGTGTATAAGACTGCTATCTCGCGAACAAACATCAAATGTTTTCTTAAATGTGACCACGGCCACTTATCTACGGCACACAGTGTAACTACTGAATTTTACTGTCGCTGATAACGTTTCTGTAAACAGAGTTTTATTTATGTACCATTTTTATGAAACCGGGTAATGTGCGGAAAACTGGATTGCAGGTGTATTATTGCATTAAGTCGGAACGTAAACATATGCATACCACAGAGCTACAAAAAATATTTTTTGTCATTTGTTGCTTGATATATTTTAATCATACATATTAAGCCTATATGATGTAATGACGTCAATACACATCGAAAAAGAACAAATGTAAGTAAGACAATTTCCTAGCGACGACACTGTTACGAATGTTGACGGGGTATGAACAGAAGTTACAGATCGCATAGCCACTTCTAGCAATCAAAAGTAGAACAACAACAGTCAATGCTTCAGAAAGTTTATTGCTTGAACTCAAAATATCGATCTCCTAGAACGAGCGTAGGCCACCTGCCAATCGTCTGCGAACTTTAAAGTACCTTGCAATGAAGACCTTGCTAATGTTGTTTGCCTCTATACCCATTTCATTACCGATGCAATAAAGCTAGGAGGAATGCAACACATAGGAGAAACCGACGCACCTGCTGTCGGTATCCCAAAGACATTTTCCCAAAGACAAAGTAACACGATTCTGTTAACTATCTTCCACGGTCCAAAATTTATTATTTTTTTACTGCTAAGATAAGTCTTGTGCAAGGTGATACTGGCTGCATTTTAATAGATAACGATTAATTAGCATCGACTTCAAAAAATCTTGTTTACGGTTTAAAAATGAAAACTTCATGGATATTAATGCCACCTGTCTGCGTTAACCCCTGATCCTAATACAAAGCTATATTATAAAATGCGGCAGATCATAATGACTTTTACTGATGCACTGGATGAACTTGCCAGCCTTAATACCGAAGTCAGGTGACCGTCAACACATGTGTGGTAGGAGAAAGCTGTGCTGGGGTCACCAACCTGCTAGGCAAGTGTGGTGAACACAGACCATACAAGATATTTCGTCGCTGTCTTTGAACAGTGGTAGACTGATTTAGACAAAAACGATTGATAGATTTTTGGTTGACTTAATCTATACAAATGCATTAAAGCATGGATGGGCAATCAATGCGATTGTTCACAGAGAATTTAGTTAGGCGTTTGATACCGTTTTCATCAAATAATATTGTTATGCTAAGTCCATAATAGGTTGGTTAGCCGCAAATTGTTTAAGTTGATGTGATGTAAATAACATTGGGCAATATCTAGTTTGAGATAAAAATTACTCGGACATCCAGATATTTTGATAATTTCATTAAAATACCCCTATATATGTTATTGCATCGTTAGGAATCCCGCAAGGGAACACTTTATGCCCAAGTTGTTTTTTTTTCATTTGTTCATACTAGCGCTAGTTTTCAAATCTATGGTATTTAATTGTTCCATGCTATGTTATCATTATCACTGCTCCATTTTCTATGCGCTCTATAAAGCATGCACTATTAACTTTGAAACGTTCTAGACTGATAACATAATAGGTAGCACGAATAAATAAAAACTCGATTCGAGTTTGTTTTCAATGGAATTCCTAAAAACGAGAAAATTCTAGACCAACTATAATTCCGTGCACGAAATTTCCATTTCGATGGGTAACTTTGTTTTAAGTATGAATAAGCCAACAGGTATATTATAATCGGAGGTATATTCCGCCACTTTTTTTGTTTCCGCAATTATGACGTCAGACGCAACCAATTCTGCATTAATTCGCAAACATAGCTTGAGATAGAGAGAATAAAAAGTAAGTTGCACTCGGCGCCCGGCGTCTGTTTCTGTACCTGTCATCCCAGAGCGAGATCGCGCCACACTCAAGTGTATGTAGCCTCAACGAAAGGTAGTCTCACACGCACGCCTTACGAAATAAACAATTCTCAACAGTTCTCGAGCGTCTTCGGAATTTTTCAATTACAAATCAAATTACACTTTCACGGTGTTTTATTTAATTCGTATTTCAAAATAGTGCGGTCGGTGAAGTTATAACAGCGGGGACTGAACTCGAAAGTGCTTATTTCGAAGAAAAGTTATTTAAAGACGACAAAATGAAAACGGATTACGCTATGGATGAGATGCAGAAGAGTAAGTTCTATTTTGTACTTAAAGACATGAATATTAGTTATGTGAGAAAATTACTACGATCGTGTGCGATTCGTAGATCGATGGTTAGGATGCGCGTACGCATATTTGTATGATATATTTTTCTTAATAATTATTTGTTTGCTGTTGTTGGTAAATGTGTACAAAGTGCAAAAAAATAAGTAAAGGTTCAGAACAGACTAGTAAACAAACGCCTCGTAAATTTATCAAGCGTCATCCGCGTATACGCGTTAATACTTTCAAATACGTTTTAATATCTACTCACGAATGCATAAATAGTAGTTACTAAATTTAATCTGTCCCAAAGGCACAAAATAATCATTTTAAATTCAACGTACGTAACCCAGTATTAAAATTAGTGCGATGTTTTGCGTATCTCAATGGCTGTTTAAGATGAATACTAATGTTACACCCTAGCAATGGTTTCAAATGTTTATATAACAAAAAAATGTTTGACAGTCGTTTTAAAAACAGAGGACACGGTATAATTATCTATATTGCTTAAAAATATTTTAAAGCAGTAAAACATGTTTTAAATTATATTTCCACCAAATATTTTCATGACACATTTAATAAATCTTGGCCCAGTGACACAATTTGCAAATTAAACGTTCCGAATAAATAACCCACATAATTCCAACGCACATGACATACACATATACGAATCTACATATATGACAAAAACCTCTTTATTTTCATCCTTATCAAGATGAATTCGTAATGAGCCCGTATATTAATAATATACTTAATACTTGTTTGATTAATAAAAAAACACCTGTTCCAGACAAGTTTAGTTTTTTTTTTCAATAATTGATGGTCCAAAATTAATCATTTCCGTGTAAAATTATTATTCTAAAATAACTTTTAATTACACATCTAGAAATTCGTGGAACAGCGTGAGCACGTGTATTATGAAACACGTAGTACTCTATTAATGTAAATTTTATTAAAAGCAGTTGGAATTTATCATCACATTATCAAATATTAATTAAAAGGAAATAATTACTTTGAGCATCCTATCTATCATATAAACTATTAATGATTAACTTTGGTTTCCCCGCAGACCACTTTATTGTAGAAGATATAATAGAATATGTATTGACAAAATCGCCTTAAAACAATATGAATGAACGAAATCATTAATCACACGTTTTTATTCTCGAGGTGGTTTCACCTTCAAAATTTTTCTGGCCATCCTAAACATAATTATTATAATTCAACAGTTTGGGAAGCTTCATCCTATACTAGAGATGCTGGTACAGTGTTTGAATTTTTCAGCACGATTTTTAATCATCAATTTTTGTCGTGAAATCGTTAATTTTCTGTAAAATATAAGGAACCACGATAGAGATAGAGATAAATATCAACAAAATTTAATTTTGTCATTTTTGAACGCGAGACGAAAACAATTTTAACAATAAAATTACTAGTGAATTTTCACTCGAAGGAAATAAATTGCGGCAACAGAAATCTAATTTAAGGTCTTATGAAATGGCCAGTACTTTTCCCGTAGATTCTTTCACGAAAGTGGTGTTCGTGGTTTAAAAAAACCACAATGATAAATTGTGCTATCATGACTCGCCAGAACCGCTGGTTTATCGATACTTGACATTGTTAGAATTTCTTTAAGTAACCATATTTGTACAGTTGTGGTTTTATATTGTATCTTACTTGTAAATAGTGTTACCAGGTAGCAGTATTTTTTCTATAGGTTAATTAAAGCCTATTCACCGCTTACTTTTGTTGATTCATTACATGACACACATTACTATTTTTTTTTCTTGTTAATTGAAACATTTTAAATCCAAGGGCTCGGAACAAACCGTTCTGCTTTTTTGGTAAATAAAAATATATGTTTGGCTTCCTTGTTTAATTCCTATTATTCGATGTGTTCAATGTTTCGTAAAATCGCAATAAATTGCATTTGTTTTCGGAAGATTAGACACAGCTACGGAATTTCCTATGTAATGGCGCCGCGTCTATCGTTTAACCGCAGAATTATATCGAAACGTCTATCTATCGATTAATACGGTATAATGGATTGATCTTTGTGTCATGGCGTAGATGGGGTAAAACCATTAACTAATTATAATGAAATTGTATATTGCCTAGTATTATCCCTTTTTGAAATCTGTATCACCTAAGCCTTAGATGATGCAGATTACCTTCGTGACAAAAAAGGTATTCCTTAGATTCTAATGAATACTGTAGTACTGTAATAATGTCACGAATATTGTAGAACAATCGCTATTAATTGCTCTACTTCGCCTGGAACTGAATGATTAAGATGATTTTATAACAGTCTACCGTTGGAGATATCTCAACTTATTCCTTATAAGCGCAGCTTCCAAATCATCATCTCCTATTTTTACAGAATCTTCTTATATATAGGAACAGGATCCTGTTCCTATAGCCAACCAACTTGGCCTGAGTATAACATGGTTTGTCCTAAATCAGACGTCTTTTAAATCACTAACAACACCGTTTTCTTTTCTACCCAGGGACCTCCTCCATCATCGGACTCTCAGACATTACCGACAACAGACTGCTATGGAGGCAGCTCATCGCTGAACTCCTGGGTACCTTCGTGCTGACCTCCGTCGGAGTGGCTGCCTGCATCACCATCAATGGCGCCAACGCTCCTCAGGTCACCAGCATCGCGCTATGCTTCGGTCTACTAGTCGGGTCTATTGTGCAGGTCAGTTACTATGGTGATAAGGGTTATTTTATGAGTGATTTATGAACGGATTTTGAGTGGGTAGACTGATAAGAAATAATTTGTGTAATTAGATGGCATTTGAATAAGCATCTTTTTCTGCTTTTAGAGAAGACTAAGTACTCAAATGATTATTATATGTGTGTTAGAAGAATATCGAACTTACGCTTATGAGTTTACGGCTTATAAGAATCTATTTTAAAAAAATTCTGATTTAATTATTTCGTAATGAATTAATAGCTGGTCAAGTTTATCTCTTGTTTTCGGATTATAATATTCAACGTATTAATCGGATTCTACTTTTAGAAAATGTAAATACTCCATACTTATTATTCAAAAATGTAAAGTTTAAAAAATAGGATTTCTTATGTAAATTATCTGCATGTTTTAACGACTTGAGAAGCGAAAGGTAATAAAACGGATTATAAATTAAAATACGTTACATATTCATTCTTATATCAACTGTTTAAGTTTCCGATTCAGTAGCGGAAAGTAATGAAATTGTCGTGAATTAAAAACTAAGTTTTATGACATTTCAAACATAAAGTAAACTGAGATTTCTGAAAGTGCTAAAGATTGGTAAAATTCATGTAGATGAAGCAATGTTTTAAGAAAGAGAGGAAATGATTTAATTTATCATTGATATTAAAATACATACTTACGTATTAATTATCTTTCGTTACGAGAAGAGGCCTTTGCCCTCCAGTCTTCAGTTGATTTAAGTTAATCTGAAACAAGGATGTTGGCAAAGAAAGTAGATATCATGCGTTCTAGATTATGTACAGATGAATGCAGACAGAATGCGTCCTAGTTATGTCTATAAATCTAATCACTTCTACTGTTGTAACTGGATTTTAAGGAACATTACATTCAGAACATTTATATACATTACCCAGTTTGTCATACTTTAAGACCGAATTAATAAATCAAGAGTTTACCTATTCTTTCTACAATTTTTCATCTTTTAATTTTTTTGTGATCCAAAAGGCATTCTGTTAACGATTTTTCCATCGAATTTCATCTTTTCACAGTAACCGATCTAACTATCAAAGAACTTTTTTATTGAGTATTTATTTGTAACACTTTCTAGTCTAGATATTTTCATAAATTTAACTTAACTTACTACTACTACTTACTTAATGGAGTTAACACTCTTACCTTTTTAGCGATAAAAACGGTAACTGGACGAGCTAAACTGGTATTATTGAAGTTAGTACTACTTAAATTCGTACTCAATTTGATATCATTTCTTTTGAACGTTCCATACAATGAAGCAGGTCCACCCAACAGGTAATTGTGTCTCTCTATATGAGGGTACTAGTCACAACACCATTGTACCTATTGCATCCGAAAGCTTTTGTGATGTGTGACTGTACCTAGCGTTGCGATACACCCGTGACATAGTTAACATAATGTACAGACAGTGTCATTAAGTAGTAACCCCCTTGGCGTACTCAGCCGGACTGTAGCAGTCCGGCGGGGGTTAGCACATACTGACGCTGTCTGTACTTGTGTCAAGTATCACCTGCTGACTGCATCAATGGTCTTGTGGTCGCAAGCGCGACTGCTGAGCAAGAGGACCTGGGTTCGATCCCCGGGTCGGGCAAGATGTGGGTGTTCTCAGTACCAGCCACGGAGTCTAGATTTGTGCCCGGTTAATGGCAGTAAGCTCGCCCCCTATTACATGTGACATAAACATAAGTGACGAAATGTGGGTGTCCTATTAAGTACACCTCTGCTTCACCCTTCGTTGGATTACAGGTGTGATATTGTTTAATGTTATGAGAAGCTGCAGAATTCCTGTAGTAGGTACTAATGATATCCAGAAACACCAAACTATGGCATCCTCGCAATTTTTCTATTATTTTGTCCACTATTTTCATTGCATAACGTTTATTAAACCTATACTTTTGCCTGAAATCTTCATCGGATAATTCCACGAAGGGTTTGACCCAAACACGATTTCTGTTAAGTCGGCGGGGCGTTTCGAACAACTCAGCGGCTTCAATATCCTCATTATCAATTAAATCGACCATACAAATATCCATTTTTGAGATAAAAACAACACAACACAATGAAAAAGATGATTTAACCTAAAAGCGACCTAGAAACCTAGGAGCGAAATATCCTATTTAGTTATTTAGACCATCGTTAAACTAGGGTTCGCTGAGGATTAGCGTTAGACCATGAAATAGTATATGGTTTATCGCAAAACCACTATTTGTAATACCATTTTCGTTTAGACCCCAGACCAGGGTTTTTAGTTAAACCGCTTTTTGTAATAAGGCTGTATTAGTTACACCGGATTTAATGCTTGTTATTTACGACATTAAACAGCCATGTAACACTATCGCTAGATAACAATTTCCTCGTGCTTGTCTCACAATGTCAACTTAAATAAAGTTGACACATTAAATTATATCGTAACCAGTAGCTATCTAAAACTAACTTGCCTCGAGCCATCTAATCTGCTCGTACAAACATCGCGGCACAGATAATAGGCGATCTCAAACGATCTCACTTTGTGATAACAAAAGAACATTACAATAACATAATGTAGCTTACAATAACTTGAAATCGGACAATTCGCGGTACGTCCGGCCTTTCCCACGCGGTCGAGAACCTGCGAGCGCTCGCGCGTAAAATGTATCACACATTACATTCAATATCGTTAAAAGGCCAATATGCAAAACAGTCAATACATTAACCTTGACATACGAACTGGTTACCGATCAAGTAGCGGCTTTTTGATTTTTAAAGCGGTGTCTTTGGTGTATTTGAATATAAATATCGTCCAGATAAGTACAAAATCAAATTGGATTTAATTTATAGACCATAGGGTCATAGGTTATTTCGTTTACAAAGTCAAGTTCTTTTTAATTTCCTTTAAGAATATGTGATAACTATAAGATTGTATTAAAAAATATGATCTTTGTACAAGGATTTAATTTATCTTTGTAACGCAGCACTCGTATAAACAATGATTGAGTGAAAATTAAACATACACCATTCATATCTCCATGACCCATATGTCGATATTTTTTGTACTGTCACCATATATAGGTAGTTCAAACAAATTGAACGAGAGTGTAATTGAGATAGCCAAGTGGTCACGAATACGGTGTCTATGCGTCACGCATTTATGTACCCTCCGGCGATTTGGGAACTAGTCAAATTGCCAACATAACGGTAACACGAAATGTGTGATTTTCTTTTTAATTTTAATAGTTGTAACCTCGAACTTTTGACAGCTACGTACATAATATGTAACTTAATGTAAGTGTTTTATATGAATGATAAAATGTACCACCTTCTCAATATTATGATTGTGATTATGATACTAAACTTGATGTATCGTTGACCATGAATATGTGAGTACGTAGAGGTGGAGTTATAAGTTACATGAGTGATATGCAAATCAAACTTGATCTGTACTTTATCGATATTTTGTTTTCACTAACAATAGTGTCGAAACTATAGGCGTGTCATTTTGTTCTGTTTAATGTCTCTTCACTTGGGTCAAGGAAAATACACTAACGTTTATGGTTAAATGATAATTGAATAGTTAGAAAAATATTATTTTTTGCGAATTTTAACATTACACAGAGAATAGACACATGAATTTAAACAAAATAATTTCCGAACATAAGTGGGACTTTCGAAATTATTTTATATTATTGACGCTTGAATACGAGGCCAAGTGATAGATTTATAAAGGTGCATTAAATTATTCCGATCAATCGAACAAAAATGATAAATTAAGATACGACTGTGACTCTTAGAGATGTTGATAACATTCAATTTATTAATGATTAATTGTAACATGGTCTACTACACTTAGTAGTTGTTGATATGCCGATATTATTGTGACAAATATTAACGATACTAGTCATTACTTATATTGGTTCAAGGCGAATGTTACTGAAACTATTGGGACTCGTTTCTGAATTTTAGATCGAGTGACAAAAAAAAAGAAAGCAAATGCATAAACTTAGTGCAGACAGGCAGAGACGCCAGCACATCAAAGCTAAAACGTTCTTTCAAATTTCTTTAATAGATTTTCAACTTTATCGTTGAAGAATTAGGTTCTAAGTTGATTGGGAAAATTTTTCAGTTTCGGGTAGCTTGAGGTGCTGTCTGTACATAACGTATTCTGCAAGATACACAATCATATCATAATATAATCAAGAATAATAGTGTCATAAAAGTCACATACAGTTAACTTCTTTAACAACTCAATAAGTCATTAATACCTCTTACGACTCTTTTATATTTTATCATTTTGTATAGGTAAATTAACACCATAGGTATCGTATTGTCATGTGTGTTTCCATATTTCTGTTTTAGCACCTTTGCCACCAATTGTCAGTAACTTGTATTTCAGTTTGTGATAACATTTAGGAACCATATTTGATGGATTGCCTTTTAAGCTTTCATGACTCAAAAATAACGAGAAACATGTACCTACGTGGCAATTCCTTGAAATCCCGATATTAACAAGTGCCTGCGACATGTTTGAAGCAAATGCAATTACCTTAAATGACAAGTTAATTATTATAATGATGCATAAAAAAATAGATATTATTGTGTCTTTTACATATTTTGATATGAATAAATAAAGGATGTTTTTAGAACTTGCAAAATATTTCATAATGAATGGTGCTTCAGAGATTGAACGGATACGAATTTTGGAAGGTTACTACTAAAATGCTTAAATTTTAACACTTAAATGTGTTGTTAACCCTATGTATTACATAAGTTGTAGTTGTTTATTATCCCTTAAATAAAATTAAAATAAAATAAAATCAGTCAATCATTCAACTCAGTCTTTAGTTCACACAGCTAGTCATTTGCCTCTCACATTATCCTAAAAGTCTAAAAAAATAAATAAAAGGGAATGACCAAGTTCTGCCTTCAATTTCACAATAACGGTTCCAAATAACTTCTTAGCACAATTGAAACATTTAATCACTATGGAACTCAAAGCTTTCAAGCATAGAGTTTGAACATCGCATCAGAATCTAAAGTTTAAGAAAACATCTTGAGTCTTCTATCAAAAGGAACGTAATTAAATTTATGATTAAAACCTACTTAAGTACCCATACATGTACCATGTCAATCGTAATTGCCAAATTGCATTGATTAAAACGCCTTCACAACGCACTTATCTTTATTGCATACGTCTGATGAAATGGGCAAAAGCGACCATAGTCTAACTTCAAAGGATTGAGTGTAGGTTGAAAGCTCGTAATTTAACCCTGCTTTGCTGAAAAGTTTTGGTGTAATTTGTAAGAGAAAAGTAAAGGATTAAACACTATTTTTTTCACTAGGCTTCCTTCTTTGCCTTGGTCTCATGCAGGAGAGCAGGCAAAAAAAAAGCTTTTTTTAATACAGTTGCTCAAAAAGTGGCGTATTGCAGGGACATATAGCGTTCGGGATGTGGGCTATTACACACTCGAGCTTTTTCTTTACCTTTCCCGAACTCGTGCGTACTCTTTCCCAACTGTCAAAATAATATATATTAAAAAGAAAAAAAAAACAACTACGGAGTTTTTACTAAAAAAAATCATAGATGTTTTAATGATTCATGCAAATATTTCTAAAACGAAGCTACTAATTTGTTTCAATATCAGATTTAATGATTTGATTCAATGTGTTAGGTTAGGTTTCATTTCATTTTCATTTCATATCAATAAAAAAAATCTACTGAAGACTTGGCTGTATGGGCATAGTTCCCTATGCCTACCCAGAATGAGTGAAGAAAACAAAAAAAAAACTCTGCTAATATTCTTTTACTGTTGGCGCCATTTTCCAAATATGTTCTTTATTAATGCTTCATTTTTTCGCAACTGTATTAAAAATAGTTGTTCAATACACGTGCGGAACCGTCATTGCAACTTGTTCCGACTGTCAACCCTCACCTTCGGCTGCGCCTCGGCTCGGGTAGACATTTGTCGGAACTCTTTGCAATGACAGGCTTTCCGCACTCGCAATGAAATATACTATTCTGAAAGCCCCAGCGACATTTCCCTACTACAGAGTAATTTGCTGTCAATTATAAGACTTTAGCTAAATGTGAAAAGGAAAAGTCTAACTTTGCCTTGTAACAAGAATCATTCTTTTCCTTTTATCAGAATACTGCTAACAGCAATATAACTCCAAGGTAGAACATATGCTCTCTTAGGACTCTTGTCCGGCTGTCTACGGGTTAAAATATACCTACCTAGGTACATCTACTGATACCCACTATAAACCGTTGACAAGTTCACACATGACCTTTGCAGCTACTTTGCGCCGATAGGTGCGCAAACTGGTTCAATCCACGGTTGGTATTGCGCAACCCAGCGCTTGCGCAACTCCGTCATCTGTCAATCGCTCGCATGGATTAACATGACAATGGGACAATGAGTCCTAGGAGCATGGTTTCCATCATATGTGAACGCACATGAGGATACGGATCTGAAATAGAATTATGGCAATTTTATATTATTTTCACAAGGTTTTCTGTCCTCTTATTAAATTGCTTGTTTTATCGGATATTAAAGTCAGTTCTTCGTTAGATTCACTTCTCAGTTGTATTTTATTTATCATAATGTGTGTATGTGGTTACGTGTGTGTATGTTATTGCTGTTTCCTTGCTTCAAAATATAGCAGCTCATCTATTCGTGTGTAAAAGCTGTAAAGTGGAAAATATCGTGGCCTAATCAGAAAATCTTTGATCATAGCGGAATGAAAATCAATATTTACAAATGAATTGAACAGATTTAAAGCAGGTTAATAACATAAAGCACGCAGAAACCTAGAAAATTGTTTAGTCTAACTGTCCTCCTAACTGAAAACATGGTTACTCTACAATTCTAAACATTCACGACGCCGACGATACAACGTCACGCACGTCACGAGACGTCGCGTTGTCGCCCCAACAATGTCACTGTCTCTGACAGCTTTATTGTAATGAATTCAATAGCAGCTACAGTCCTTTCACATTGTTTTATCTCTACGTAGGCGTCACTATCAAAAACAAAGTGATCTTTATCGACATTACTATAAGATTGCTATTGGATTGTAAACTTGCAGCTATCAGAGATAAAAAATATTGTGGAAAAACTGTAGTGACAGTTGTGATATGTTGACACAAAAGATGATTAATAACAAGCACCGTTACCTATGTGAGGAGACCTCGAATAAATCGCAGCCAATTTAGATTTTGAGGCTAGAAAAATGAAGATGGAGATCGCAATGCTTATTACGTTTATAATTAATTTTAAACTTCGATATCCGGTCGTGATATTTATTGAGGAATAATTTTGTTATTTTTGTATGAGTATGTGATGCACCTGGGCAATCTTGATTTAATGGAAAGTCCTGGGGGATTAATGAATAAAGGGGTTGGATCTGCACTTGCATATAATCAGACATTCCTTTGTCTCAATTTAAGTTGCCAATTCCATTGGATTTTATCTAATCTTATTGACATTTGACTACATATTAGGATAACACCATCCTGGAAAAGTGTTTTTCTAATTTGAACCCTAAATCTTGATACATACAGAGCTTCTAATTTGCTATTCGTCTGTTGACATGTGGGTGTCTACATATTTGACACTTACATTATTGTTTATGGCTGAGTAAAGAGGTTTTGTTTTATGGCGTTGTCTTAGCAATTAAGGGCTGCGTTACTGAGTACCTTTATTTGGGATAAATCAATATTGCAAAAGCTGCTAGCAATGATAAGTTAGGTGTGGTATAATATAAGTTACAAGGTTTTGCTTACCGAATACAACAAACTAAAAAAATGCGAGCCTATAATATTTCTGTCCTACTAAGGGCAAAGGCGTCTTGTCACACGGATAAGGCACTATAGTTAAACAACCATTATAAATTGAATATGAAACTGCAAGGTGCAACATTTGATACCAAAGGGTAGAGCTCTGAACATCTGATAGTGATACTGTTAGCGTGTGTCATGCCACTGCTGGGCAAATGCCATGACTTCTAGTTGTTTCGATCCAAGGCCGACGTGGACCACTGGTCATAGGTCTTGTCCAGCTTTGAACTATTATATTTAACATTTATTATTATAGACTGTGTGTTTTTAAACTAAGCCTAAATTCACACCTACCAAACTTTATTGAAAAGTTAACACTTAATAGGCAATTAAAGCCTCCTCTAATTAGTTACCTATTTGTTGCCATTTGTTTAACAACAAAGGATTTTGTTTACACAGTTGTTATTGTTTGAATTTACATAAACCCAGCTATTAGAGTTGACGGACACGATTTTTACGACAGACCGTCGAATCGAGTTGTGTTTACTAACAAGCTTTGAATTTGAATTGTTTATTTACTATATTGCACGCACGAGACAATCGAATAGAGAATCGATTTAAGATCGAGTTTGTAAACAATGTTGTTGATATAATGTCTATTTAAGTTTATACAGGACTTAGGACAAGATAGCTTAGAAAATTATACTAATGACTTTATTAGTCGCGTCTGATTTATATTAAATATGTATGAGAACATCAGTGAGCTCTTTAGTTCACTAATTATCAGAGCTGTTTGGCTTCTAGTGATATTTTTATATCACTATATCCGAACAGCTGTGATAAAGCAGAAATTCTTAAAAAAAGCCTCTTTGTTTATAATTCAAAAGCCTATAAAGTATTTTATTACATCTGTAGACTTCATTACAGCAGAAATGATGCATGATACCTACTAGCTTTTCGGGCCAACTATCCAACGGTATTCTCAAATCTATGATTGCCAAATAAGGAGTGCGACAAAAAACAAATGTACTCCGGTTCAATACGATCAAACAGACGAAGCCGGGGGGTTATTGTAGATCAATTGCGAATAACGGCACTGCTAACTATACATATACCCACGGAATGTGGTCCTATTTCTAGAACATTTTGAGGCGAATGATCTTGTGAGTTCGAGGTAGATAGGTATCGTTGTTATTTTTATTTTGGGAGAATGGAAAATACGAACTTCGTTTAAAAACTACAAATCGTATAATACTGTAGTAATCTATTATTCGCTAGTCGAACAAAATATAGCTTACAAGTATTACGAAACCAACATATGCAAATAACAATGGGCCCATAAATATTAACTGAGAACAGGAAATAATATTTAAACAACATCGAAGCAAATAAACCGTGTTAGTTTTTACAACAATAACGGAATCTACTATTAGCGTGACCTTTGACAGAAGAATAATGACTCAAAAAATTAAGATGTGCCACTCTGAATTTTTTTGTTCAAGAAGAACAAAAAATGGCATAGAGCCATCATCTCAATTGTGGACTAATGAACTGACCAAGCTTAGACTAGTTTTTTCTATTAATTATCTAGCTAGTTTTAACGTTTTTGTTAAGTTTTAGACTTAGGAACAACGTTGAGGTATTCCCTGTAATGCGTCATGCTTACAAATCTGAAAATAATCGCTGTAATTTATCATTTGACCTTAAGCACTACCTAGTTATGGGAAAATACAGGCTAATTAAGAATACAACCAAATAATAAATTAACTATGTTTGTAATATAAGTATCTCATTATATTATTTGTATCGGAAGCTTCCAAATTACAATTAGTTTTGCTTCATTATCATTATCATCATCAGCCTATTATGTTCCCACTGCTGGGACACTAGCCTCCTCTCTATGAGAGGGGGTGGGCTGTAAATCCACCACGCCGGCCCAGTGCGGGTTGGTAGATGTTACATGTCTTCGAATTTTTAGTTCTAGGACATGACGGTTTCCTCACGATGTTTTCCTTCACTGTTTTTTTAGTTTTGCTTCTATTTAGTTCATTATTTTTACAGTAATATACTTAAAAATAGTGGTCCATACTCTTTGCATTAAGCTATTATTAGACTTTTTTTGCTACCTATTATGTATATGCGGAACACTGAAACGATTTAAAGTATATTATAATCATGATTGATGAGCGCATCCTTGGCGTCGTAAAATAGCCCATAATAGCTGGTTTGAACAAACTAAATCTACCTAATCTCAGGCTTTGATCGGTTGCCGAACTAAAGACAAAATATAAACTTTATCGCAGGCAAAAAATACGATGCTACTGCTCTTTAAAGTTTGGTCAAATTGCAGTGGGTTCGATCACAGGCAGGCGCATTACTTTGTATAATTTATTTCATCACCGCTGCCCTCAAAAACGGTGAAGGAAAACATCGTGAGGAAACCGGCGTGTCCCAGAACTAAAAATTCGAAGACATGTGACATCTACCAACCCGCACTGGGCCCGCGTGGAGGGTTACAGCGCACTTTTTCTCATAGAGAGGAGGCCTGTGTCTCAGCAGTCACTATAGGCTGATGATGAAGATGATGTGCGGACTGTATGTTGTCCAGCTGCAGACGCCGGACGCTAACAGTTCGGTACATTATCGAACAGATTCCGATGTCCGGAGCCGCGTCCGTTATTTGTTCACAACGGCACCGGTATGACCGAGTCTTTACCGTACAGTGACGGGAAATTATGGAAAATGGAAATGAAAAACATCCAATTATTATGTAATTTTCATTTAATTTCAAATAATATACATTTTTAGTCAAATAAGATAATAGGTATCAACTTTATGTATTTATGAAAACTATAGCTGCATAAAAAATAGCGCTTTGTTTAATACATATATGTAATTTGTACTCGTGCCTAGTTATTTATGTTTAGGTTTTCCTTAAAATTTATTACTAGCTACATGGTCTGGTTTATTATATTTTATTGTATGATCCATTTACTAGAAAAACCATGAGTAATACACCTGTATACTTATTTAAGCTCATGTGCAATTATGTACGATAAGCGACAATGAAGCCTCATACCTATTAACAATTAAATTGAACATTTTCACTGATATTTATTATCACCAAGCATACAAATTAAAATACGACCTCGTTTATTACGAACAGAATACGACCAATATATTACATTATACACTTTTCATTTAAAACTTAATAGACATCATAAAAATACACCATAGAGTTATCACCATAACATTAAAAGATATGCAATAAATTAATATTAAAATTATATACCTTTTCAATGTCAAGTAAATACTCTCATGCATCTCATTGCACAACTAAATGAAGAAAGGCAAGTTGAAACTGACAACATACTTGTATCTGTCAATAAATTAATATTTTAAGAGTCCACGAAAAATGAATTAAGAGAACCAATGATTAACCGTTCACCTTACCACAAATTACAGCAAACACGATTAACATAGAAGTTTAGCGATGTGATATGACAGTTAGGGCCATCGCCCACGACGACTTTTTGCAGCTATGGGATAGCGATGCAAACGCAAAATATCCGCGATACAGTCGCGATAATGTCGCTGGCTGTATACCTTTGTCCACGTAACCACGAATCTATATCGCTTCTACAGCGATGCAAAAGCAGTTAAGCATCGATTCAGAATTGCCTCCGTTCTCCAGTATTCGTTTCCCGATGTCGTCAAAAACAGAAGCGATGGTCGCACGTTGCAAATGCAATAGCATCGGTTCAAAAAATCACCGTGAGCGAAGGCCCTTAAACTTCGTTCGAATTTCGAAATATCCGGCCATATTGTAATTAAAAGGAGAGTTCAATGCTACACAACATTCGAAGCAATGAGGTGCGTCGTAATCATGTCGTGTCTGTGATTGTTTTACTGTGACATTAAGAAATTAAATATGTAAACGTAAAAATAAGTGATATTACGTCAAACTTGGGTTTAATTTCTGGTTCGTGACATCTTATTTTTTATTTTCATTGTCATTCTTAGGTAATTATATAGCCGGAAAAGAAGCTGGAGTTAATATTATGTTTCATCAAAAAAGGTGTTTCGTGAACCTAATTTCTAGTTGGCATGAAGTTTAACGCAAATATTGGTTACTTACATGTAAAACTTACGACTACAGGCACTTACTTCTTGCCTAATTTAATGTGAAATATGGTCAGTTGTAGTTTCGCAATAATGGAAGCTCACTGCTATTGTTTCGAAATTTGAAAGTGTCTTCTATTGCGAGACATTTCTATGGCATCTCTATAAAACTGCATGCATTATGTTACACTAATTTGTTTAGAGAGCTGCTTACTTTGTTTACAAAGAATAATGGATTTTTCAGTAATAACTTAGAAATTCACTGTCGGAAAGACTAGATTTCAATCACAACAACATCAAAGCGAAAAATCAATTAATTTCACGTAATTTTTTACAATCAACCAACTTTTCTTCGTCGCGCACTAATCGCGCGAACGGCTATCATAGATCATTGATCGATACGCACCCGTAGATCACGGCGACCTTGACTCTGATTGGCGTTAACCTGTTCGGAGTTGATCGGAACTGTTCGTGACTGTCCGTAGGTCATGAGACCGTTGCCGATCATAATATTACGACAAAAAATATACTTTGACTAAATTAATGGCTTTAATGGCTATTTTTAATGTTTAGTTTGTTAATAAACAAATTAGTTTGGTTTTTTAAACAGTAAAAACATAAAGATCGGAAATAAGTATTATTTTTTCCGATAAAACCAAATTTCAGTGTGTTGAACTTCCTTCAAAAATATTGTTTACAAAGTACAGTCTCCTTCAAAATTTCTAGAATATTTATTTCGCCACTTGTTCATACAGTTTACGGTGTCTGAGTAAATTAATATAAAAATGTGTAAAATATATCGAATCATCATCATCATCATTTCAGCCGAAAGACGTCCACTGCTGGACATAGGCCTCCCCCAAGAAGGGGGGGTTTTGCCATAATCGCCACGCTTGGCAGGCGGGTTGGCGATCGCAGTACGGTTGTTACAAAAGCACAGAGACCGCTGCTGCCCATTCTCTGCTAAGTCCCTTAGTCGCCTCTTACGACACCCACGGGAAGACATGGGATGGTGCTATTCTTTACGTCCGACACCATACACAACATATCGAATAATACAAATATATCGAATAATAAGCAGGTACTAATGAAAGGAATAAAATTCTCCTTATAAGTCTTGTGACAGACTGCTTGGAGCCATTCATCGGCTGTTGAGCAAGCACTGGTCTGCCCTACGCCCATATTGAATTACATTACGTTTAATTAAACATATCATTGGACTTTTAATTTGCATTCTGTTCATACATATATTTTAACCCGTCTATCAATCATGCGTTATTGTCAATAAAAATGATTAAACTAATGTATTACGCTTTTATAAAGATCAAATCAGCGGATATACTAATTATGAGAAGTACTCATTGCGACCTATGACTTTCTTGTCAGAGTATCACATTTATGTTTAATACGCTTTTATTAGCTTAATTAAAGCGTATTATTTATTATAAATTATTTACTAGCTTGAGGATCTCGTGGCTAAGTGATAACAGTCGCACGAGTCGATCTTTAAGGTTAAACCGTGCTTGCCGAGGTTGGTCCGTGGATGGGTGACCATAATTACATACCGAGTTTCCTCCGTGCCTCGGAAAGCACGTTAAGCCGTTGGTCCCGACTGTCATTTGTAGATCTTTGACAGTCATTACGAGTAGTCAGAAGCCATAAGTCTGACACCCAGTCTTACCAAGCGGTATCTTATTACCCAGTTACTGGGTTGTGGAGGTCAGATAGGCAGTCGCTTCATGTAAAATGCTGGTACTCAGCTGCATACGGTTAGACTGGAAGCCAACCCCAAGATAGTTTGGGAAAAGGCAGACAGATGATGATAATGACGCTTTTATTAGCTTCTCCTGTAAAAAACAAACTACGTAAAAAAATCTTAGAAGTTAAAGATCCATTGATTTCTGATTGAGCTGAAATTTTGCATGAGTACATGTTTAGTTTGGATGACAATGCATGGTAAACTAAGAGACGTCATTCTAAATTCAGTATGGCAGACTATTTAATTTTTATGCTGCCTATGATATAGATATCAATTAAAAAGCGCTCATGTAATCTACATCAAGTACATAATTTGTATTTAATATATACTCATTTTAATGATAGCCTTATATTTTGTAGTACTTACTAAAATTTTGCATCAAACTATTTCTTCGTTTTCTAAAACTAAATATTTAAATAAACTAACTAAATATAAACTAACTTAAAAACAACAGGACGCTATGCGTTCTTCGTTTTAGTTTTTTTTTGTGTGGAAAGTTTTTGCTGTGGTTTAAAGAAAACACCCTTTACATCTCGAATCACTGACCATGACATTTTCCTTATAATTACGCAAGGCTCACTCGAAAACTTGTAAATATCAAAAACGGGAATTATTATTATTTGGCGCTCCGATTTCGACACTTTTGTTAATGATTGTACCTGCCTTTATAAGTTACTTCGTGCCCTAAATCATACCGACTGGTGCTTAAGTTATAATTTACTTAATTCTTGTTCATTCAGAATTTTATTGTTGAATTCATTCAAGAGCTCTGCTGAGTGCACATTCAAGTTAATTTTTCACTTTTGCTTAAACGTGTCATTCTGTTGTTTTAATAATATAGTACTACAAATAATATTGAACAACATTCATATAGTTAATAGAAACTTCAAATCATTGTAAAAGAAATCAAAACAAAAAAATACAAACCTAGGCAATAAGATCACGATATGTTCTTCACCAGCCTCTATTTACACATCAACATGTTGAAATGCACATAAGTAGTAAGCGTGTTTTATATACAACTTGTTTACAAACGCAGGTACCGAAAGTTACGTGCTTTATAATAACTTATTTCAACTTGGATGTCTTCCGCAGTTGCAAGCTGGCCGAGATCTACGTCTATTACCATCTCGTATTGCTGCTCAATAAAAATTACCGATATGATGCAACATAAGATCATAATGCATTTCCGTGCTAACACAGTTTTTTTTGGGTGTTTGTACTTTTGTAGTAATTCGAATTACATGATGTTTTATGAATAGAACGTAAAGGTTGCGTACTAACGATTAGTTATTTTTATTTCTTTGTGTCCAAACATAAGCCTTTAATATTTTATTAAAACCTTTTTCGAATGAACAATGTCCTTCTCTTGTCGTAGATGGCATCAAAGATACGTCATAAAAACAAGTAAAAGTACGAGAACACGCGAACATTGAACCGTAGACCTCCTCGCGACCCGCACTGTGCCATCAATCAACGTATTTTACGCTTCGCCCGGCTTCTAAAGAGAATTATACGCGTTTATCATTTCATGCCGGTTTATTTGACAGAGACAACCCTGACTTTCGACAGATTCTATTAGCTGTTGTTTGTTGCCATTTTGCAGCCTTTTGTGGCACGGAAAGGAAAATTAACGATGTTATAAGACTATCATTTAACATTTGACACGCGTGTTCTTGACTCTGAAAGCATAATTAGTTGTTTAGGAGTTTGACCGCGACTGTACGTGAATACAATGTAACCTAAATGTGTGTGAAAAATGATCAAATAATAAATAATTGTGAAATGTTAAATTTTCTGGGAATTAAGAATTCTGGTCATGAAAGAAATGTCAAAAATTGATGAGATTTGGTATTGGCAAATCGAAATATTGTAACATGTAATCGATCAGAAAAGAAACTGATCCATCATAGGCACGAAATGGTACAGTTGAAGGCGAATGCACTTTCTACAATTTAAAATTATATTTTCAATAACGTGTTGCGGTTATCAAGACATATCTTTTAAATTATTACTTTAGCAATACTAGGAATATGATATATCCAAGATTGCAGCCTAACATTAGAAATTAATTTACTTTTAAATCGCTTCAGGCATCTTTATTGGCAAAATCTAAAAGTGCAATATGTATGATTAAGTATGGTAATTTGTCTGTATTGAATGAGATGAATGGGTCCTATAGGCAGGTTGTATGCGGCTGAATGCACAAAAGTAACACGTGCAAAACAGGCTCGTTACGATTATCGTATGTGGAGAATATAGCCTTCGATCGTAAAAGTTCGTGAGACAAAATGTTCAAGCTCTACCAAAACTTGTTTCGCTTGACCATATAGTGTGGGAGATACATACGTGTTTAGGTAGACATTTGATCATAGTATTCTATGATCGAAGTATATTAGTTTGCCATTATTTTTCCATACAGTGTATTATTGCAAATAGTTTTTTTTTTCCGGCAAACAATGATTTTTGTATAGAGAGATCATTAAAATCATTATGGAATTTAAAACCGTTTTTTTACATCAATGAGTATTGTAGGTAATTATGTTTAAATTAAGCGGAAGGGTATGTAGTAAATCATTATACTTATACAAGTATTACACCATTACAAGTTCCTACTAAGTATTATTGTATTCTAATGATTCTTTTGTAATTCATCAAACTCAATTTTTCCAAGTACCTATAATATCATAGCCATCGTCTTAGCTTATCGATGTCTATGTATAAATGAGTCGACCCAGGACTAAGATACGTGTTTGGTGTTGTCCATATGTCCATCAATTCATCTAGTACCGTGATTATTTCTCATCATCATCATCATCATGCACAGTTTGACTTCATCCACTGCTGGGTATAGGCCTCTCTTTGTGTTGTGCGAAGCCATATGAAGTAAGAAGAAGAAGTTGTAAGGAGAAGTCCACATTCTGCCAACTTCATCCAGGATAAATACCCACGACGGCAACATGTCGTCTGCCCATCTCACCGCAAGACGACCAACACTTTTCTTTCCAGTCCTTGGACGTCATTTCTACTTTATAATATCCATTAGAATGTGTTTATGTTACACTTAATAGCCTATAAATAGTCTTTGAGATGCGAAGTAAGTTTCTATGCATTAATTATTCTATTTATACTCGCGATTGAGGTGAGAGCAGCTGACGTAACAACGTAGCAAGCATCAAGTAAGCGTGCACTTGACACACTTGCCGGACAGTCGGACGGAACTCTTCCTACCTTCACTGGTCGAGTGTGAATCCGGCTTTAGGTGCCAAGGGGTCAACTTACAGAGCTTTGATGAAGGATGAGATGGTGAAGCGGTAGTATATCCTAATAAAACTAAAGAGTCTCTTTGAACTTATACCCGTTTCATTAACACTAAGCAACGCTTAAATTAATGTCTAAATATCATGTAATGTCAGAAAGGCAGCAGATATATTTTGTTTTAAATGCTTGACTTGTAGCATTGACAAATAACAATGAGGACAAAAGAACATGTACAATTTCTATTTTAATTAATATCGAAACATACAAACATAGATTACTAGAAAATATATTTATATCATCAATCATCTTAGCACATCAAACAAAAAGTTTACAACTACTTAAGTACAGTAGATATAGGAAGATAAATCAGCCAACCGACTTTCACAGTCCAGTCCAGTCAATGGGCATTGAGGCGAGTGATGCGAGTATAATTACAATCGGACAGCGGGCTAGTACTGGAGGAAAGTTACTTGTATTAAAGAACGCACCTATTTTGAAGCCAGTGAAAGTGCATTGGTACTGCGACACTTTCTCCGTTTGTAAAATATAATCGATCAATTTGCGAATTGTGTTCTTGTTTTTTTTTATTCTTCTATTTGGCAATTCAATTGAGTGGTGATAGCGAGAAATTTTCAAATTTAAGGTACGTGGAATACTCTACTTAGCAGTTCAAACTGGTTTACATGTTTATAGCACTACTTTACTGTAAATTATGTGGTAAGTTAATGAGAAACGATATTTTATATTCTTTCACGCAAAAATTAGTAAACGAATTTTACTGAAATTTGGCCCAAAGGTAGTTATAACCTGCATGCACACAGAGGGTTTTCCCGGTACTACGTTCCCTTAAGAGAATTTCCGAGTGCACGCGAACAAAGCTGCGGTTAAAAGCTACTTAAAAAGCCCTATACACTCTGTCTCTACAAGACACACAAGACAAATATTGAATAATATTAACTTCTTATTAATAATTATAGTTAACACTACATGATGATAGTCTTCTCAAAGCTGTAGTGCAACATATATTACACCAAGTCACGACGTCATCTTATCTCCTACAGATTAAATATGCAGTCCCGCTCAATTAAATTTCCTAATCGACTTAAAAATTAATAACTCGATCCTAAATCGCCTAGTTAAAGAATCGAGTCAGTGTCAGTTCAGTCACGATCGATATCCCATGATATGTTTGTCCTGACGTGTGTATGAGAATCGAAACAATCCATCATTAATCGGCAATCACTCGAGATGAATGGTCTATTGACAAACGGCAAATATACAATAGTAGTTGTAGTACAAAACACGACGTAAGTGATTTCAAACTTTATCTTTTTAAGAGTAGGGTTATTTCTTGTGTTGCGCCTACGCTTGCGTAGAGGTGTCGTAGAGGTGGCCTCAGGGATCTCAGAGGATCGATTAACATGTAAATTAATATTTATCGATTGTATTGTTTTAGGCGTTGGTATGTATTGTATTTTTCACAATGAATGATGGCGATCATCAATTTTCTATTTGGTGTCCATTTATTTTGCTTTATATGTGAAGGTCGTTTCATGAAAGGTCAATTATGCGTGTGGATAACTGAATATGTTACTAACGCTTAAGTCATTTTAGATTAGTTCCTTTTGGTGGTTGGTGCAGTCGATCTTATTCAAGTTAGTAGTGAAGAAAACGTGTAAAGGCTTTAATGTAACTGTTCTGATTCACTTGTATTAAAGCTCGCGGTGAGGGAGCACCGTAAAATGTAAAAAAAATAAAACGAAAGTTATTAGGATGATGGCAAAACTATTTTATTTACGTACCACTACTAGTGGCTCCTACCAATAAAATAGCTATATACAAGAGTCAACCATATAACATTCATTCCTACATACGTTCCATAATAAGTTAAAGATAAACTTTGATTTATTGCGATCATTGAGAGTAAAATTAAAACTGAAATCTTGTACCTATAGGACAGGAAACATCGCACGTTCAAAGACATGGTTAACGGAAACATTAATCTTATTAATTTGAATTTATTAAACTATATTATTAGCCCTTTAAAATATTCTAACACGAGTCTCCAGCTCGTAAATACATTATTAATAATCATGATGATGTTATGAATTTCAATCGCGTTTCTCACAATTTATTACTAGTCGAACAATTCTAGTGGTCATTCGGTCGGTAAACCACCTACAAACGTTGCTTTCAGATGAAATTTCATGCTTTTCAAGCAATACAATGACTTGAAAAATACCTGAAAATGTAGGTGTCCGAAGAACAGGTCATTGGCACCTTTCATGTCATTCAAGAATAAACAGAAACGTTTCGCAGTAAAACCAATTAATATAAATCAATGGCAGCAAAAGTTTTAATTCTATGTACAACCAATGAATAATTTACAAGCAATACATGATCATGAGCGTTTAATTAGGCATGTATCAGAGCCGATCGTGTAGTATATAAAGTAACTATATAAAACTAAAATGTTAGCGTGCATTTAAAATAAATCGCAGCGCAAAAGATTCACTTACGATGAACGAAAACATGACATTGACTGAACGTTTGATCACGACTCGTTCTTACGTAAGGAATGAACCGCTTATTAAAAGTAGATTTTTTTTATATGATTTATTTTATATGAATTTGTTATTTTTGTTGAGTTTATAATTGTAGGTTTTGGGTTGGTTTTGCATAATTTGTCGTGCTGGGTAAGAATTTAAAAGTTTATTATGTCTTGTAGATATTTGCATATACAGGATCTAAAGTTTTGTGATACTGAACTAAGCATCACAAAACTTTAGATCCTGAGTTATGTTTATAACATGTTGTTAAATCCATAAGAAATAAATACTGAAAAATATTGATGTAAAAGCAACATGCAAACTGTTTTAAGAAACATAATTATGAGATTTATTTCAATCTACGCCGCGAGAAATTGCGTTAATGAATTTAAAATGGCAATTTCAACCAATAACAACTTCAAAGAAAAGAAACAATTGAATTCGTTTCAAACAACCGTCGTCACAAGATGGTACTAAGGTACTTCCTAATCTATCTAACATATAAAATTCTCGTGTCGCGGTGTTTGTTACCAGTCCTCCTAAACGATTAATCCGATTTGTATGAAATTTTGTATGCATATCGGGTAGGCCTGAGAATCGGCCAACCTCTATTTTTCATACCCCTAAAACCAAGCGAACGAAGTCGCGGGCAGCAGATAGTATTTCTATATTAGTATTCTACACTTTCTCTGTAACTATGCACTTTATTATGGAATGGAAGGAAAACTCACTTTTAATTTTAATCCCTCGTGCCTGTCATAGGTAATGTAAAAGAGAAATTTTCCCATTTGTGAAGTTTTCACCTGCATTTTGCTTGAAATTATTTCCTCGTCGAGTTGACTACAACTAATTAAAATGTTATTAAGATGTGATCTGTGTTCACCTTACTATCTCGTTAGCGGAACTATGTGAAACTGGTCATGAATGAAGTGTGTTAGAGCCTGATCAATAGGTGTAATGTTAGTTATGTTTGTTTGTTTATTTATACGAAAGACATTGATTTCTGTTTGGAGTATATTTTTGTCGAAATGATCACAACGATCATTTGTATTACTTAAACTTAATACATTAAAGTATACATTGAAGTAACTTTAATAGTTAAGAGTGTTAGGTGGACTCTCCGCTTAAAATTCTGATGACCATACATACATGGCAGTTTTCACTAAACGTTCGGCTCTACACCAATACTAGAAATTCATACAATTGAAACAGTGTTATACCCAGAGGTCGAAATTAGGTAGAGTTATTTAGGTACTTACACTGATTTCATACAGCGAAAGAAGAAAGTGGATATGCATCTAATCCCGAGATTAATTATAAAGCAGAAAATTCCCGTGATTTATTAAATAAAAAAGTTATTCACTTTTATACAATTTAAACCATCCGACATCGGATGTCCGAAGTTGCAAAATTTCAATGCGCACACGCAAAGGAAGATCCATATTCATATCAACATTTCGATGCAAGTACAAAAATAACTCTACCTTATTCCGACCTCTGGTTACAACATTTAGTCATTAATTTTGAAATGTGACTTAGTGTCATAGTGGAAGAGGATATAAACCACATAGGTAGATAGTAAAAGTTTCAACCTTACTATTGGACACGGAAAATGTAAGTCGGAAAAATTCTCACGAAACATTCCCAGGTTGTTGTCCTACCGTATAATATAGCCAACAATTTAGATACGGAGAATAATGTTCAGAATGCTTTACATAACCTTAGGAAATAACACGGAATTGTATCCAGGAGTTTTCCAAAGTTATCTAACTTCGTTAGGTTGTGTCTCTGAATATTAAAAAAAAAAAAAAAAATCAGTCTATTTATTTCAGCATGCATTCATTAGTTAATTACATTAAAATAGCGCTCAATCTTTTTGAGTTAAGATTATGTGCGCTATCAGCACACATAAGCACTAAGCACTATGTACTGTGTGAACTACTTAGCTCATGTGAACCAGTCCGGTTATGTACTTTGTATGTACTTCGTGTGCTTTATGGTAACTTTGTATGCACTACATGCGCGAATAGTTACCTAGTGACTCCACTTTGGAGATCAACTTGCAAATTGAGCATAATTTCGACTCATTATAATAATTATAGGGTTTAGCCAAAAGAGGTGTAGTTTTTCTAAAATAATTGTGTTGGTACCGAAATAGATTTTTTTTCTTTGGTAAAATACTGCCTAGTTTATGAGGCCCAATTGTAACCAAAGGACTAGAAAGTTTATGCAAAGGTCTTCTTAGAAATAAGTAGTAAATATAAACCCGCACAATGACATTTAAAATTTCGTTAGGTTTAAAAGTGTCACTAGTCAAAAGTTCAATTTTTGAAAAATTAATTAGTAAGTGCACTTTTAAAATCGTACTTAAGCTAAATATTATATTATAAGCTATATTTTCGATGTCGATAACTTAAAGTTTCCAATAGAAACGCTCTCCCCTTATCGCTTACGCCACGCACTGAAAGCTCATGCGACTTAATTCCGCTAATTTATCGGCGCCAGCCTTGCGAGCGCGCACTTTTATTGCAAACTGCTACAAACGACAACCAGGCGGCGACACTGATGGATTTATTTGTGGCCAGTACTGTTACTTCAAGAATCTTGTAGCCTGAACTTGGAAAATAAAGCATAAAGGTTTTACTTGCTGGTATTTTTTTTAAAGAAGCTATTAAACACCAAACACATTTCATTGAAAGGTGAGATCTATCGTTATTTTATTCCTGATAATGAGCTAATGCCAAAATAATTAATTACGTTAATCTTTAATATCAAACGTCTATATCGGCGTCTCAATAAATTACTCAAAATAATTACCGTTTTGAATATCATTTCGACAAATCACTGGATTGCAATAACTAATAAAATAAATTGTTTTTGAGCTATCGGCTGCAGCAAACGGATACGCATACATGATAAATTATCAAGTGGCTTGTTCGTTAAAATACACGTGATACTAGTAATTGGATTGGCGACAAGCTGGCTAAGAGTCGTGTAACATTATTATGCCTAAATAGACGTGCGATACCAACCAGTCGTGAAATGCTTTGTGCAAATCGTAATTCAAATTGCTAGGCTAGATTCGCATTTGTTTTATGCTTAAGACGAGTTTACTTCATGAAAATAGCTAGAGCTGTGGCTACACATACTTTTTTCCGTGTGGAGCTTACTTTGTGACGAATGCACATTATCCAACTGGAATTAATGGGACTTTGAAAATAGAAAGTATAGAAACAAATGAATAAACAAATATAGAATCAACCTCCAGTTAAAAAACTAGTAGTCAGCAATTACATAACCAAGAGTTCCTCAAACCCGAGAATGACAAGAAAAACTGGTATCAGTACCCGAGATCACATACACAGAATACACTTATAGGCTTATTCGATACTTTTTATACGATTACATCTAATTTACATTCGTTCGCCGTAAATATAGGAAGGAATGCGCCGGCGCAATGACACGGGAGAAATGCGTTATCATAACGGATTGAAGTCGTAAAATTACATATAAATGGCTTTTACGTAATCTTCCATGAATATGTATGGGACTAACTAAGGATCGAACTGTGTAAGAGCTTACAATTTAAGCTAGATGAAGGAGAAGGTTGATTTTAATGCTGGACAGAATATGAGTACGCTAAAGGGAAATGTAGTTTATGATTGTATAGTAGGTATGTTTCAATTAAGAAAATATGGGAATGAGGAAATGGAAAGATTGATAATATAAGATACATGAGCGATAACGAAGAACTATCGTTAGACGCAATAAATATACAGCTAGAGGAAACAAGAAATATTATATACTAGCTGTACCCGCGCTTTTTATACTAATTTTAGACTTTTCCTGAAATAAAAGTATCCTAGTAGTTACTCCTTATTACTTCAGATATCTGCCAGTGAAAGTCCCGTCAAAATCGGTCCAGCCGTTCCAGAGATTAGTCGGAACAAACAGACAGACAGACAGACAAAAATTTAAAAAAATGTTATTTTGGTATATGTACCGTATATACATTCATATGCATGTAGTAAAAAGCGGTTATTTTAATATTACAAACAGACACTTCAATTTTATTTATTTTTATAGAAAAGTAACACATTATGTTTAACAGCGATTGAATTATAAGCAAATGAAATAGGTAATAATCAGAAGTGAACTATTCTATAATCAAGCACTAGATATATCATTACGCAGAATTATAAAATATAGGGCAAAGTGAATGTTTGCCGCAATCCTCATGCCCTTACTCGTAGTCTCACGCTGAACAAATTGGAGCTCATTACAGCTGTCAGCGCTAACCAGTGACCTATACGACCTAACTATGCCTAACCCTCGGACATCCATCCATCAACAACCGCTTTAAGACTGGCACGCGGTTATAATTCAAGGTATTCAAGCATAAATCCTCATTATGTATGTGTAGGAAGATGGATGTGCTACGGGAAAATCTATGTCTTTATGAAAACAGATTGGATTGGATCGTTGATCAACTTGATTTGTGTAAAGCGGGCACGCGAATTCGCGACATCGTTCGCATATTCGTTTGCATTCTGACTTTAGACTTTTCCTACGGATTCATTCATTTCGGGTTTAGTTTCGAAAAAATATTTCTTAGTATCTTTTCACTCTCTATTTAAGAGCGTTTACACTTTTCATTTCATACAAACTTTCAAGTCCTTATTTACCAAAATGACTGAACCGATTTTAATGAAAATTAATACGCAAGCAGGATACGTAGGTCTAAAAGGTTACTAAAAAACATTTACGAAATGTCTTTTAAAAAAAAAAAGATAAATGGAAATTTCTGTTTCTATAGATAGTTTTGTATGAAATGTCGTAAGGCGTAAACGCTCTTAAACACAGATCCTTTTTATTGTTTATGAAACTATATTCAATAGCTAAAGATTCAATTTACCTGCCCATTACCATTGCAGATATACATTTGTTCATGAGGTATCGTTGTCTGCTACTACTCGTATTCGCAAACATCTCTAGACGAGTAGACAAATACCCAAATATTTGCCGTTTACTCGCTACCAAGCCTCATTGAACTCCGTTTACAGTTAAACACATAAGAGGTACAATGTACAAATAACGGTGCAACATTCCTTATCAACTGGGTCGTAATGCAGATCGTAAAGTGCATTTACTTTTAAAGAAGCCGATTCGATATATTTGCGGATTTTTTGTGCGGTACTTTTAGATCTTTCCCACGGTATGTAGCTTTAGTAGCAGGCTTCTAGAATACTTATGTATTTGCTGTCGCTACTTTTGCATCTAGATCCTATAATTTGAATATCTTAGGTATATACTCCCAGAGTCCAGTGAGTTCTCTGATATAATCTATAGAAGAAAGGTCCACAGGTCCAGTTCAACTCTACCCCATATATTATAGAGGCAAAATTTGGTTAAAAAACAACCATGTCCTCCATGTAACTTTTTATTGCTTTCATGAATCTACCAAAAGTGGTTATTATGGTATTATGTATCAATCATAACATGGAGTAGTTTTCGGAAGGCTCACGTTCAAAAATTAACCTTTGCAACCTGACTGACTGAAGATCTAGTGGTCTTGCAATTTTGAGTTATAACTGCAGATGTGTCTAGAATGATATCATGTGTCCTGTTTACTAGAAATCAGCAGCCAATCACAATCGACACGTGACCTAAAGGCTGGCGGTAATGCGTAGGGTTTGGCTTACTTTATGAGTAGCATAGAGTATAGAGCGCTTGTCCACTGTGTACGATTGCGGTTCCCACGGCATAATGGAAATGAAACCAATTCAAATTCTTAATGAATAGGATGCTAACATTTTGGTGAATTTGGTTATCTAAAAATTATTTAATTGTCTGATAGTGATTTTGCAATGGTCATTGAAATTGTTGTTGATATTTTGTTAAGAGATAAAGTCACAAGTGTTATTTTCCACGGACCAATTATGTTAATGTTGACTCCTTTAACGGAAACCGTGAAGGATCATCCGTTGTTTCAAATAATTTAGTCCAATAAACCGTAAGAATATTTAAATGTAGCTTAATATATCGTAAAAGGCAATTCCTGACCCAATTTAGTGAGATAGAAGGGAGCCGATTTGTCCGAAGCAATTAAATTGATAAAGTATCCGAATATAAAAAAAAATATCCGGTGTGTGTCGTGTCGGCTTGTGTGGAGAACGAGTATGTGTTGATATTATGCGCGTGTTACCGTTATGGTGTGGTACAAGTTAAATCCTTGACAGCTAATAAGTGCTTCTTTTTTGTTTACCTTTTGCTTATCAATAAAATACCGAGTAATATTTAGTTTAAATCTCGAGAACTTCACGAATAGTGAGAAGTATGCTGGTTATATTGGAATGTCATAATTTTTTTTTTACTTTTTGATAACCGTATAAAATTACCAATAGGATGTTTTAATGACAGAGCAGCACCCTGTAGCCGTAGCGATCCGCTGTGCTTCCCTCATTTTCACCAAAAAAGCCCCCGATTTTCCCAACGCCTATGTCTTGTTCCGCGACCATGTTAGGGATTGTAGGCGCCCTTGGCGGCGCGGTGACCCTGCGCACGCATGGTGCGCTTGCGCCGCGCCGTGGTCAATGCACCGAGCATGCGTGTGCGCCGCCCTCGCGCACGGTACGCGACACACGCCGAGTGTTGCTGAATGTTCGCGAAGGGTGTTCACTAACTAGGTCGATAAGTAAATGTGCTTGTTCCGCGAAACTGATTTTAACGCCATATTATGTTATAAAGCTAGTAAATACTAAACACTACAGTGCTATTCAATATATTTTTGTTAGAATTGAAATGTTCACATAAAAAAAATAGCCATATGTCTGAATTTTAGGTTTGATTTTTTTTGTGGTTACGTATTATTTTATTTTTAAATATTTGTTTTTGATAATCAAGGAACTTATGGAACGCGACTCATAATTTACGATAGGCAATAAAAATGATTTTCACACATCATGAGGAAACTCAATGGCATATTAACCGTATATTTTAATCAAACAGCTACAAAAATAAAAGAACGTATTTTAAAAGTTTAACGTCAATTCAATCACATTAAAAAGAAATATTGATATAAATAAACTATTAAGATCAAGGAAAAGGTAATAATGTGCTGTTACATGTGTCTGTGTCCTAGGTGCGGTATCCGGAGTCCAAACATAAATTATATCTCAAATCATAGACGAAATCTATATTTTTTTATTTGAAACGAACCTTATATGGCGGTCATTAATTTCAGATTGCAGCGTTCGAAACAGTGTCAACTTATGTCAATTAATGAATTAATGGCTTATTCAATGTTTCGATAATTTCTCATACTGATAAAGTAACAGTTAACAAGTTATAATCTGTTACCACTTAATTAATTTCTCCTATATTTTTTTAACTTCGGACCTCGACAGTTCAATTTTTAACAAATTGTCGTAACTTTTTTTCGTAAGATAACCCACAGCACTTAAAGAAACTTACGGTCACCAATAATTACACATAATTAAGAAATTAAACCAGTACTAATTAATTGAAACCAAAGTAATGAATTTGCCCTTTGTGAGAATGTAAGAGGGGTTGTAAGTAGGGTAAGAAGTAGCTCATTACCAGCAAACAGTAACCGTTACATATATGATATTCGGTGTCTCACTACCATTTTCATGTTATAATTTTTTTTGCGTGTTCTTTAGGTTGTTATTACCGCGCTCACTGACGATTTACCACTTTCCACACTTTTATGCCCTGGGTAATAAGGTTGAGAAGTGGTCGACCGTTAGTGAGTGCGGTAATAGGTACCTACTATTATGCCTATGTTCTGTATGGTGTCGGACGTAAAGAATAGCACCATCCCATATCTTCCCGTGGGTGTCGTATGAGGCGACTAAGGGACTTGCCAGAGAATGGGCAGCAGCGTTTTCTGCGCTTTTGCAACAACCGTACTGCGATCGCCAACCCGCCTGCCAAGCGTAGCGATTACGGCAAAACCTCTCCTTTTGGGGGAGGCCTATGTCCAGCAGTGGACGTCGGATTATGATTATCCTGTCAAACCTCTTTCTCATTCAGGGTGTAAGGGACACCGACGCGGAAACCGCTTACAACTTACTCAGTATCTAGATCATTCTGAACCCCCCACTACGTGGTAAGCGTTTTCGCGTCGGTGTGCCTTTCACTCCGTATAACAAACTGTAGTTTCAGACTGAAAAAAAAGTAGGTAGTTTTTTTTTTTTACTGAGATTTTCTTTTCTCCTAGTCTTAGAATAGACACAATATATTTCGTAATAGTCTTACCGGATGTGGTTGAATACCAGTATTTTATATAAAGGGACTGCCTATTTGACCTCCACAACCCAGTAGTGGGTGATACGATACCCCTTGGTAAGAATGGTTTTCAGACTTTCGGGACACTGACTACTCGTAACGGCTGTCAAAGATGTACAAATGACAGCCGGGAACAACGGCTTAACGTGCTTTTCAAGGCACGGAGGAAACTCGGTTTGCACTCATGGTCACCCATCAACGGACCAACCTCGGCAAGCACAGCTTAACCTTAAAGATCGAGTCGAGCGGCTGTTATTATTATTTAGCCACGAGCTCCTCAACTTTGCCAAATCTGCGTTTCTATAAATTACATATTATGACACTAACATAGTGTATTAAAATAAAATAACATTAACTCGTTAACGTCGCAGTTGTCCGCGTATAGCTTCATTCGCCTTTACAATATTTAATCAAGCAGATGAATCCATAATTTTCTTTATTACACACATTCGTCAAATGAGTCGGAAAATATATTATTCATACATACATTTGCATAAGATTAATAATATATGTATTCGCATCTGTTCTATAACGACACGAGACTAATTAAATCAATCGTTACTGACTTGATTTTCAGGAACAACCGGGTTGGTTGCTTAACTAAATATTAATTTCTTCGATGTAAAGCTAATTTGTATTATTTCATCATTATAAATCTTTAAAGGTACGCACGACCACCAATCAAGCTATACAAAACCAATTTATGCGGATCTAACATTTTACGGGAAATCTATACTAAGCGAGGCCATGTCATACTAGAAATGCATAGCTTGATATATTTTTATTTTGTAAATATTATTGGGTCAGGGCCATCTTCTCCATTGGCTACTCTGGACAAGTGCCTGCAGGGCGGATCCATAAACTCCTCTCTGTTGTAACCAGCGTCGTAGCTAGGGACTGTTAAAATTAACCTTCCTTATTCCAGTCGGGGTGCTTAAAATGACTCAAAGGCGAAAACGAGTCTTCATTATTTCACCACTAATTAATTAGTAACACATCATTTACTATTTATTTCCAACTGCGTCAGTCTTTCTCATTAAATGCATATCTTCAAATAAATGTACCTATAGAGCAGCTATTAGTACAAGTGTCTTTTATTATTTTTCTCACATTATTTAAATAACGATACACAGGTGATAAATTTCCAACAGTTAATGGTAAGGACTTTAATTTTTATAACTTTATAATATTTTCGACAGCAAACGATGCGGTTTCTTTTAATTGGTCAGTTTACCTCTGTAATTGATTCTCGTTCAAGGTTTTTATGAATCATATCGGAATTAATTGATTTTATTTCTGTATTAGAATATATTTGTCAAAGTCAAGGTTAGTTTACTACATTAGCATAGTAGAGTGATCTTCATATCAAGTTTAATTGAACGAAGACTGCGATATAGTACAATTATTTTGAGCAATTAATTGATTCTTGTACACGACAGTTCAATGTTGCTTACATCATACCTACGTCTTTGCATTTTATTAAGAATATCCTTTATTTATTTTTGACTAGATTTTTCCCGGCGCTATGTTAAAATATAAGTTGTATCCCCGTTATTCTTATTATCTTTGTATCTATACTTATAAGAGTTAGGTATAAAGTCAGCCAGCAAAGCTGGATATTGGCAGCAAAATTCAAAGGCACAAAAACTTCTAAACCATCTTCACGGATACAGCTAGACATGTCATTGTATGTCAATCTGTCCCCACTTGTTTACATGGATAGAAGAATATAAATCATTTATTACAGCCGAGTAGTTTAATATCCTAAAGTTCTCAATCGTAAATAGGAATTACGTGGTACATTAATGGCTCACCTACAAGAGGCTTTATGTGAAGATTGATAGATATTGCACATGTCAGACTGTCGAGTCATGCCTTCTCAGAGATTGCCTAATTGCACATCTGCACCATAACAGCCCATTGTCCTCAGTTAACCCATAACATGCGTGGGAATATAACAAGCTATTGCAGTTTATATTCTAGAAATACTTTTGTAAAACATAATATCAATTATCACATGTTTTGTATATAAAGATATGGAAATATCTAATCAATGAATCGTTTATTGAAATACCAATTATGCTCTCAAAATAAAAATATATACTTAGCCAAACTATGTCCTTACATACCTATAAATTTTGTCTTCACGACATGAAAAAGAATTTAATAATCTGAAACAATTTGAACAACAGCTCCATACTAAGAGTTCCTGAGTCATGGCGACTATATCTTCTGCGTCTTAAAAGCTAACAAGATAGTAGTTTAGAAAAAACACAACCTTAAATAGGAAAAAATCAAATAACCAATCACAAACCTTCGCAAAAAAAAAAGATTTTTTTGAAATATAAAGCTAAATTGTGCTAATTGAAATCTCGCATTACCCTGACCCACATAATAAACGCTAGATGACATAATGTGTGTTAAAAATGTTAATTGCGAATAAAGATATAGAGTGGACCTGTGACGTCAGAATACAGATGATTCAGTCCGTCGAGGGCGAGTTTGATCTGCGTGTGTGCACCTTAATTGCTCACGAAACCAGCAATTAATGGGTTTGGTATTAAACTGTTAGACATTGAAGGCTTAGCTCATGGTTGAGATGGACTAGCAATTTGTTAGGAATGATCAAGATGACAATTCATTACATAACTTAACATAGCACACGTAAAAGGTTATACAATGTACGATCATCATGACCATTGGCAACCTGGTTCACTCCACTGCTGAGTATACATATCCTCACATTATGTGCCACGCTTCCATGCTCTGAACGAGTCGCAGGTTATGCGATATCACCTCATCAACGGACTTTTTTTAGAGTAAGTTATTAATAAAGCGATCAATTAGCAAACTCATGGAAAAATAGACAAAAAGGTAGCCCGAGATATGCCAATGACTGAAGTCCCCACAAAGTTTCAAACATACTTTATTTTACCAAATACCAACTCGAGAACGATCCTAAAAACGTGACAAACTAGACATATCTACATCACTACATGTACACCATTTAATGACAGTACAAAGGCACAATTATAAAACAATAAAGGCACTTTACAGTGTTCAGATGTTCCCCGATTACGAAGCAATACATCCAATTACAATTTAGTTTCGTTTGAGCGAAAAATTAAGATTTATTAGACGATAGCTGTTCCTTGAAATTAACCTCACTAGTGTCATGACATGGGTGTCATGTCTATTTGGCTCATGTTTGATTGATTGTCACTGTTGGCATGTGGCTGCCGGATGCTAGGATAATAAAATTATGGTGGACCGAGAGCGTTTTCGACGTGGTACGTCTCACTTCAAATTACTGCAATTCATGAGCCGGCGTTACACGGCGCATGTCAAAGGAGGGCCTGGCAGTGGGTGAAATAGAGACTTTTGTTTACCATAAAATCATCTCCAAGACTAGGCAGAGATTTTATGTAATGCAACTGAACTAACTGCAACGAAATTTTATAAATCCGAGTGCGAAAATATCTCGTGGAAAATAAAAATAACACTTACAACATTATCTGTGGGTACCTATGTTCTGCAATCGATTGCAATAAAGCTTAAATGATTTTTCATTACTCATACTCTGAAAGTAGGTCTGAAGTTGCCTGAGGAGCGGGATGAAAGTAATACTTTTCATCCCTAGGGAGAATCGCTTTCAACTGACAGATTTCAAATTATAAAACAAAACTAGTTCTATTTTCACCTTTTGATTCAACCATATTCCAACTCTCTATGCAGCCACGATGGAAAATTGAAATAACTTAAAGTTAAGCATTGATTAAAGAATATATATTTTTTAAATAACTATATTATAATTTAGTTTCAACAATTTCTTTAAAATAACATAGAGTTGGGCAAAATATTTACCATTTTTTCAATGATGAAAATGAAAAATAATGGCTGAATAGCTGGCTGGCCACAGAAAGCGGCAATCCGAAATAACATTTACTAATTTTTTCTTTAGCTAATTCTTTTTTTTATTTTTACTTTTTTGTATTCGTAATGAAAAGCACAGTGTTTACCTCGGGTTAAAGACATATTTAGTCCCTCGAACTATTGGCCAAATCCCCCGTCTCGGGACTAAATAAGTTACTTTCACCCCTAGGGTAACAATGTACTATTTCGACATCAGCTTGTAAACGTCAACGTTAACGCAAATTGTGATAGACCGGAGCTTCTTTCAATGACCAATACAATCACCAGCTATTGGTTGATTGATTAATTATCGCTTGATTTCATTGGCAGAAAGGAGATCGTTGCTACCCCTCCATTGGGAATGATTGAACGAATGGCTATACTTGTTAAAGTCAACGGGGTCAGGCAAACTCATAGCGAAACTGGACTGAAATTTTCTTATACATTTTTCAATTGACTGTATCCATGTAGTTCGTCAATCTAGTCTGGGCATCTTGGCATACTGGGCATCCTTTAAATTCCATGTACGTGATAAGATAATTGCGGATTTGCCCTCACTCTTAACATTTGCAGTTTCATTTATATCACAGATCGGCGCGTGAGTAGTAAATAATATTAGGTAATATACCTGTCGTACGTGGGTAATACATATTAATTAAAGGGCTGGCTTACATGTTAGATTCGATATCGGCTTTAATAAACATTACTTTAGTATTAAAGGTTAAAATCATTTAACAGAATAGAGGTACGCACACAATCTAAAGCTCGTAAGTTCGTACTTTAGTGATCGTTTATGATTATTTAGGAGAGTTTATGAAGTGTGAATGTTCGATAATTCTTGACTGATGCATATATTTTTATTTGCTTGTCAAAATATTTCTACAAAATCATTTCTAGACAAGCCGTTTGTACGAAGGGGTTTCACATCGGCAAAAAAATACGAAGTTCCATACAAATCTTCACAGCCTTTCCGGTATGATGTTTTAAATGTTCTTGTGCGAAATTTCAGACTTGACCCCAGCGCTTTAGGCTGAGCGTGGAATGTCAGTAGGTGGGTGAGCAAATGAATGAATGAATAAATACATGATTTTGTTAGATTAAGTTTAAGGTTTGTTTCGTTTTTTGTGTAGTTGAACCTAAGTACAGGCCTTTAGGTACTTTCAATTAGGATTAAGAAAAGTAACAAATCCAAAACAAATGTATACTAAGTCACTCCTCTCTGTTGTCCACAGGCTATCGGTCACGTCTCAGGTGGACACATCAACCCCGCGGTGACGTTAGGGTTGTTCGCTGCTGGTGACGTGAAGCTCCTCAAGGCTATCTGCTACGTTGTCGTCCAGACCCTCGGTGCCATCGCTGGAGCTGCCTTCATCAGGGTAAGTGGGGCAAAAACTGTCAATTGTTTTTATAACAAATTGTACATGACCTTAGTCGCACTAGTATGCAGGATAATTTGTGGACGCGGCTCGAGAAGTCCTGACACGGATCTCCATAAGAAATACCATTGAAGTCATTGTCTGTTGAAGTCTGCAGCCGATCCTCATTCTTGTCAGTATCGGTTTGGTTGATGCTTCAGACGCTTGTCTTTCTACCGAAATTCAGCATGATAGAATAGATTCAGAATTATAAATACTTTAAAAAAAAATATTCTTTGGCCTATCCTCATAATTAAAAGTAGCCAAGTAATATAGTAATACCAAATTAAATCAAAATACTATCAAATTAGTCGGAGTTCATGTAATGCGCATTTGGTTCTTTATTTCTTTGATTAGACAAAAGTAATCACGATCTACCTACATTACATATTAATTTCATACGCAGATTGATTAAGAAATAATCATTTAATGTTATTAAAAGCAGCTGTAAATACTCTTGACTGTAATGAGTTAATTAGTTTGCAATCATGAGCAGTGCGTATGATTCGATTTGATATTAATAAATACATCTTCAATTTACTTTTAATCGTGCTTATTAGCTCTGAACCGTCTGATTATTTGACAGAACATCTGTTAATCAAGCACACTATATTTTAATTTAAAATTATCTACTACGCAAAAGCTTATATCCAAGGTTGTTCGTCTATTTTTGTAGGCTCAATTTAAAGTTGAGTCGATTTTTTCTGTCGCTCCACTACTCAAGTACACTCGCGAATTAAAACCCAAATAAGGAGAATGTTACAAAAAACAAGCTGTCAGATATATAAACATACAATTTCTCGTAATTATCGTGCGCTAAAACAGGCGTAGTCATCGTATCGACATTCTAATCGCCGTATATGTACGCTCGGTAAAAAAAGTGTCTCGTTCACCGTGACACTGATGATCTTAGAATAAAGAACCAAGTGGAGCGACCTTCGGTGTAATCGTGGAACTAATTGAACACTCTGCTATAAAGCTTTTCGGATATGAGTACTTGAAAAGGTTACGTGTTTGATATATGGCGTTATACTTCAAGTAAGCTCTTGATTTAGTGATTAGCCATACGACATTGAGTTAAAATAATCAAGATAACAGTTTTATGATTTTAATGTGGATAAAATATTAGTTTAAACAAAACATAAAGAGTTTACAAGCCAATTAAAGTCTAAGGATCAGAAACGAAGGCTAACTTGCATAACATGACAGGAAGATTTCGCAAACAAACTCATGATTACTTTATCTAAACGGCTATTACAAAAGAATTTCGATACAGCCTGTCTATCTTCGATATCTGAAGTCAGACACTATTTCTAGTGTCAGTCATGTGAGATTATAAGCACGCAAAGTTCAGCATGTAAATGTGGTAAGTACAATGTTAGCACGTTGCTAATTAGTCGGTCGCGAGTAATTTATAACGTTCGCACGACATCGGCCTTCCTGCGACATTTCACTGCCCTCGCACTAACCACTGAACAACGATGATCACGTCTATCTAGACACGATTTTAGATTACCACATTATGTTTTGATCTCACGTGACGATGACGTGAAATTAAATTATTTTTATCCAAAAACACTTTTGGCGTCACTTGTATGAGGCAAAAAGTGGACTAGATTTTAAGAATACGCAATATGGTAGACTAGGGTGAACAAGATAGGTACTTTATAAAAAAAAAACTGGTCAAGTGCGCGATCTATATTTACGTTCAAACATGTAAGATATCTTACGTATCGAAAATTCCATTCTGTGATAATAAATATCAGTTATCAAGATACAGTTAAAATTAATAGGCCATAAAATGACAAAACATTCTCATAACTTTACGTTGCCAACGAAAAAATTCACTTAATCTCACAAATTTCTCGAAAAGTGTAGATAAAATGTCATTGCAATTAACATAAATTAAAATGTCGAGACTTGAATACACAGAGTTTGTTCCGTGGAAAAGCGTTTAATCGGTGATTAAAAAGTTATGTAAATTGATATATTGTGTTGCAGTTGGCTGTACCAGAGAAACAGGTTGCATTCGGCTTTGGACTCACGCTACCCGGACAAGATGTCACTGACGCTCAGGTAAGATATTGATGTTGCTTAAGGTACTGGGTCCGATTCCCATTTTGGGAAAAGTGTTATTGGGTTTTTTCTATCAGGAATTTCTCAGTAGCTGCCACGGAGTCTGGATTTGTGCCCGATTGATCACTGAACTCTTGTGACCTAATGCCTGAACTCGCGCATATCACCTACCTGCTTGCATCGAAAGCAACTTTAGTTTCAGTTGAACTCGGCATCAAACTTGAAAGCACACCGGCTGCGACAACTATTCAAAGCAAAAAGATTCGATTGAGATAACTTATCCAAAAGCGGATGCCAATCCTGTTAAAAGTTTCTGATTAGGACTTGATTAGGTCTTCAGGTGCCTGAAACAGCGCAAAGAATACCTGTCTGAATCACGACTCTAACAATTAAATTGTATAGAGCATCAGAAACCTGAAGATAGCATGAGGCCCTGTGTTCGATTCCCGGTTCGGGCAAAGTGTAATTGGGTTTTTCCATCAGGAATTTCTCAGTAGCAGCCACTGAGTCTGGATTTGTGCGCGGTTGATGGTAGTTGTCTCGCCCCCTATTACATGAGACTTAAACATAACGTGCGAAATGTGGGAGTAATATTAGGTACGCCTCTGCCTAACCCTTCGGGGATTAATTCATTGCACGCATTCATCATTTCAGCCCAAAATACGTCCACTGCTGGACAAAGGCCTTCCCCTAGTATCGCCACATTGACATTTTAGGGGGTTTTGCCACGCTTGGCAGGCGGGTTGGCGATCGCAGTACGGTTTTTACAAAAGCACAGAGAACGCTGCTGCCCATTCTCTGGCAAGTCCCTTAGTCGCCTCTTACGGGAAGATATGGGATAGTGCTATTCTTTACGTCCGACACCATACAGAGCCATACTTCGGGAATTATAAACAGCAATTAAAATTTAGCTGGCTGAATCATGAACCTAACAATTAAAATGAATAGAGCATCAGAAACCTTTAGGTTTAACTTTCCCTCCTTTTCCCTCCCTCTTCTTCAACTCTTCTTTTTATTCTTCGTCATCGTGAATCCAAAAGCTTGCTAAGGTTTTACTTATGACTCGTGTGTTTCCCCAGGCTGTGCTGATCGAGGCTCTGATCACCTTCGTGCTGGTGATGGTCGTGCATGGAGTGTGTGACGGGCGCCGCAACGACCTCAAGGGATCCGCTCCTCTCGCCATCGGACTCAGCATCACTGCCTGCCATGCTGCTTGCGTGAGTATATTTCAGATCTATCTTACAATGATTTACATATTTCGGTTTCACTTACACTTAGCTTCTATATAAAAGGGCACGGGGTGTTCGAACCTTTGTCAAACGTCAAGAATTGAAAAAGCGTTGAAAAAGGGCAAAAGACTTTTCCAGATCCGAAATGATGCTTTCCATTTTTTTTTATATTCCTGCTCTTTTGGTAAGCCTATTATTTAAATAAACTAGCACGAGGTTTTGGTACCCCATGCACTACTTATCTATTCATGCCGGAAATTATGCGTATTGAAAAGGTGTCGGTCGACAATGAACGCGTTTAAATCTGTGCTTAAACGCAAACGATATAACTTTGTCTGTATACCTGCAATTTCTATTTACACTACTTAGCCATTCACTTGAACGTAGGTTACATAATTGAACGTCATTAACACGTGTGTTCTGTCAACAGATTCCCTTCACCGGCTCCAGCATGAACCCCGCTCGTTCCTTCGGACCCGCCGTCGTCATGGGCATCTGGACTTCACAATGGGTAAGTAACATAACAATCACTATTCCAGCATTTGGAAATTCAACCCTATCCAAAAAGGTTTTAGGTATTTTTTTTCCGAAAAGACTCTCGTCCCTCATATGACTTTTCATAGCGTATATGTGTATGTATTACTCCGTAGATACAGGAACCATCGATTAGTATGGACCTACCTTTTTGTAAAACGTAGGAAAGCTCGTAATGGCATTGTCACGATATGTTGGAATCATGTGATTGTGACTCAACGTATTCGATCTAGAAATCGCAAGAACGGACATTCACCCGTACGCTATATGTATAAACACCACACTACAAAGTTACATGTGTCCAATCCATAGATGTATACATTGTCAGAGGAACATTCATCATAAATGAAACTTTTTTGGTTTGGGAAAATACTTATGGAAACCCTACGCCTGGGGAGAAAGGAGGTTTATTTAGGAGTTTTACCCGGTCCGGGATACACGAGTAAATTCACATCCTTATATCTGCTTCAAAACCGTTAGACCGGGTCTGCCTTGCAAGGAAAAGACCCTGAAAAGCTGTATAAACCTGAATACACAGCTTTTCGGGGTCTCTTGAATCCAATGTTTCCTTTAGACCTGTACCAACTCTCAGTCTCTTTAAGTTTCTTGCTATATCTAATTGCATTTCCCTTATAATTTCCTCTAGACAACTCGCATAGATAACTTTATTGTACTGGTTGAAGTCAATGCGAGGAGATCTATAGCTAATGATTGAGCACACTTTCGCCCGCGCCGCGTCCTATCAAACGGGTTTTCATCCGATGTATTTACTGCTCTCACGTCAAATGCAACTCTCCGATCACATATGAACCCGAAGCATGAATCATAACTTGTCTAGCTTTTTATTGTAAACAACATATTTAAGTTGATTAAGTTCTATGGCTTGCAGTCATCGTTTCTAAGCAATGAGGAGACTTTCGTTTAAATGAAAGTAAAGTTACTGATTGATGTTTGTATTGGTTCAAATGTAAAAGCAGCTATTGTTCGCAATATTGATTGGATTAGTTAAAGAACTCACACACCGTGACTTTATTATATCCAGTAGAGATGAGTCTGATATCATGTCACAGGTAAAAATCATCGATATTTTAAAATAATTTCATCATGCAATGACAAAGACAAAATCATCAATGCTTTAAGTCATTACTAGAATGAACGCGAACTTCGGTGATTCGGATCGGACGATCCCGGGCCGTCTCGGGTGTAGAGATGGGTCGTACATAAAGATATAATTATACAAGGTGTTGTTTTGCATCCTCGTCAAAATTCAGGATGTTGTCACAAAAGACATGAATAATCAATATAAATTACGGTACCTACTAAATTATTACAAAACACTGCGTTTTTTTGTTGTTTAAATTTGTCAATATTTCAGAATAACCCCCTTAACGTGGTTTAGGGATTATGAAATTATCGAAAAAACGTCTGAGGTTTTTTGTTTGTGTGTAAGCGACGTTATAAGGCGGGGATCAGACGGCCCGTGTTTAAAACACGGGTGGTTCACAGTTACCGATTTCAGTAAATAAATGAAAAAAAGAAAATTACCTACTCATTTTATTATTGATTCGGGTCGAGAATCATTTGCATACTTACCTCCTAGAATTTGACGAGGTTGCAAAACAACACCTTGTATAATTAATTTAGCTTAGTTTTTAACTTTATCGTACATCTCCTATAAGACCTTTTGTTGTTCTAATAATGTTTTGTTTATATCTTTTAATGGAGATCCTAAAATAAATAAGTGATAGCTCTGAAGTGACGTATAAGGTATTTTAGGTCGAATATATTAAAAAAAAATGGAATAATTTATCCTGTGGTTTAGTTTTACACGGCCTAAATCTATATAAAAATCCGTAGAAATCAAAATTAACGATAATTTTGTATTACAAATATTAGCCTGTCAAGGGGTAGGCTTGAAGATATTAGCTTTAGCCATTAATACAGGTTTGAGTGCAAATAATTCTCCGAGGTCGAACTAGTTAACATGACACGAGCTAAATTGTTTTCCAACGACTGCAAATATAGGAAAAGCTGTAAATATTATGATAATACATTACTGCCTCGTAGGTGTTGTGGAAGCTTCTGCTGAGATGAGGAGTCCGTTTCAACCACGCGGCCACCTCATAATACTTGATGAAACTTTGCCAGGAATTAGTCCTAATTTGTCCTAACACACCTCTTTTCGTGAATTTGTTCCAAAAAAAACCAAGGCGCTATGACCAAGAATAGTTGGCCGCTAGAACCGCCACTTGCCGTAGTCATCGCCCGTGATTACACAGAAACTATATAATGCAGATAGACGAATTATGCATCAAAAGAAAGGTCTTAATTTGTTCCATTTGTTTCAAAAATAAAAAAACATCAAAAAGTAAATAAATGAAAAGTTATGCAATATTTAGTTTTCAGGTTATGAGTAGATAGGTATCTCACCTTATATATCAAATTATTAGAAGCTAATCTGTATGGACAATTAGTCCCTAATTTGTTACAGCGAATAAACAGAAAAAAATACTAGAAATAGGTTCAATGATTTGTTAGAGTCGATTTTAGTTGGCCGCTCGGACGGCAATATGCCTAAAATACAATGGCGTTTATCTCGTTATTAAAAGCAGGTTTAAGCTTAGTTATAGTACTAATTGACGGGTAACGTAACCTAGTTTGGATAAACATGGAGAATATAACTGCAGCATTCATATTTTAGAAGAAATTTACAAAAAATCTGTAGTATGAAACCGTATGAGAGTAGGGTGACCATGATTACATTGGTACGAAGGCATGTTTTTAATGTTGGACTCTGTTTGAACGAATATGCGGTTCGTTTTGCGGCCATTGTCTATTGTTCTTAATCCAAAAAAAATAAGAGATAATAATAAAAGAAAAGAATAATAATAAGAAAATAATAAGATTTTCAAAAGGAGATTTTTTCGTTTGGGAGCAGCCAAAAGTAGGCTTGTAATCACGGGCGATGACTACGGCAAGTGGCGGTTCTAGCGGCCAACTATTCTTGGTCATAGCGCCTTGGTTTTTTTTGGAACAAATTCACGAAAAGAGGTGTGTTAGGACAAATTAGGACTAATTCCTGGCAAAGTTTCATCAAGTATTATGAGGTGGCCGCGTGGTTGAAACGGACACGAGATGAGGTCCTTGGTTCGATGTATATTTCCATCAAGAATTTCTCAGTAAAATTACTGTCCGAGTTACTTTCCGTTCAGTACTTTGAAAACAATAAACTTATAAAGTATTATGTATGAATGTAAGCTTCACTTACTGCCTTTACCATTGACCTAAAATAAATACATTGGTCCTTTAGTACATATTTATTAATAAATTAAAGGCCCACAATAACGTTGAGTGCCTATCACGGAGGTACCACCTATGTGCTACTTATGTACCTACTAAACATGTATTACATCATCAAGCTATTGAACTGTTTACAAATTAACACTTATTTATTGTGTGATTACTTATGTAAGTTAATCAATAAATAGGTTTAATAAACTTACATAATTAACGATTCCATATTTAAATATTACCTCCGTGCGTCATCCAAAAGACATGTTAATTTTTGGGTTTCTATCTAGGCTTACATAAATTTAAACTTTCGAGATCTGCGTTCAGATCAGAGTATAGGTATCTAGCTAGGTAAAATTCAAAATAGAGACAGAACTCAGTGCATAAGTGCTCAATAACAGTTAAATTTACATATCTTGCACCTAGGTTTTAGATTATACTGTCCGTTTTCTATGAGTTACCGCTCGAAGTAAAGTTACCTCTCGTAGGCAAAATCCATAAAACAAAGCCTGTGAGCAGACTATGAACTACCGATTTGTCGCTCTAACAGGAATGTCTGTGGAAATAAATCCTGTCCATTGGTTTCTGTGTTGTTTTGATTATCCATTGGTTGTCTTTGACGTAGAGCGAGCATTTGTCGTCCATTGGTTGTTGTAAATTATCCGTGTCTATCCGTCCAACAAATAAATAGATAGTCTCATATAAAATTGTACATAGATGTTGTCATTGATCCAAAATGTATATCAACATCTAACTATAAGCCTTTTAGTCATGATACCATATAATTTTCTGCTTCACTTACAGGGGAAAGCGAGCGTGAATATTGTACTTAACTGTAATCGCCCTTACACATGCATGCTTATGCTTTTATTGCTTTGATACTTTAGCTTAAATAAATGGAGGTTACCGTGGTTACTCAACGACAGGAAGTGAAGGCTTGAGTGATGTCCGTCAAGACGGCACACTGGAATTAGAAACACATATGCCTGTTACAGAATACTCTCTCTTTACGAGTAATAGTAGGAGCGTAGTTTTAAAGGTTATTTATTAGATAACTACATATAGATAATGGTAGTTCAATAGGGAACTCATGGGTATGACTACATAGACAGATCAGATGATTTATCTGATCTCTTCAAAAGGTTAGATGTGATGTGTTAGGTAGGTACCTATTCGCATTTCTTAACACTTTCGGTGTTAAACACGCAACATATGGTTCGAACACTAATTCGTTCGTGTACCTACTACCCGCCTCCCGAGTCGTCTTTATACGTAACTATAATGTAACTTGCATACTAGTAAAAATGGATTATTTGAAGTTGGCAGCGAAAGTACTAAAGGAATGACTTGAAGACTTCTGACTTACGGGAATGCGATTGGACGCGTACCTATACAAACAATATTGTTCTAATTGAGACACCGACATCGCCTAATCGCGCGATTTCCAACACGCATGTCAATCAATCAATAGCGTAACATTACGCAAAATTAAATGTTCAACGTAACTATCATAGAGCATTTTCCGAATGGTAATTAAGAAAAGTGGAATAAATACCTACCCTACATACTCGATGTATAGCGACTAGCGAGACTCGTAATACTTTGTAGGCCCTTCCGTCATTATGTAATACCAATTATCTCCTTCGCGCCTCAATTCTAATCGGCGCTAACTCGCGTGCCAATGACTTTGAACCTTGCGACTACATAATAAGTAGAGGTAGGCTGTTGCGGAGGTGTTACCAAACCATTACATTTGTAGGAAAATCGATCGCTTTTTATAGAAGTAAATAGCACCTGAAGAAAGTTTGATCTCATCAGTCACCGTGGAGAAACTTATTCGATCTTCATTGTTCTTTTTATGCTTCTTCCAGTGTCGTTGCTTTCGTAGTAACTAACTAAATCAACCGTCTGCAATCTCAATGCGAACAGAAATTGATTCGAAAGCTTATTATTAGGTGCCAATATGGGGTAAATGGTAATGAGCAGTCTAGCGTGATAGAAAACGACGTGGGTTCCCATCGAGATTCAGTATCTAAAACCTTCAGGTCTCAGGTCCACAATGTTATACTAGGCTTGAATAAATAATTAGACTGTCCATTAGTGTCCATACAATATAACCTACTTCAGCATCAGGATTGTTTATCATGAATGGATGATTCATCATGATAATACTAACTTTTTAATTTTATTGTGCAGGTATACTGGGTGGGCCCAATCGTTGGTGGTGTGGTTGCCGGCCTGGTGTACAAGTTCATCTTCCGCATCGGCAAGGCTGGCGAGAGCGGCTCCTACGACTTCTAGACGACTGCTCGACGACTGCGTGGCGACTGCGTGACGACTGCGTAATAGCAGCGTCCCGTCACCGAAGCTACACCGTGCCTATACTCTAACCACGCCTCGCGCATACACTACTCACATTGTCTTTTGAAAAATTGCCAAAAATGGGTCCAAATTATCGTGATATTTGTTATTTGCACCTATTTATTTGTAATAACCTTATGTTACTAGAACTCTTTCAAGAACTTCCTATTCTTTAAAGACTAGTTTCCTATTAAAAGCAAGTATTAGTATGTGCGAGGCGATAGTATTAGCTTATTGATATAACCAGTTCATATGTTGGACCGAATTGATAAAGGACATTGTCAATGGGCTTATACTTGTTGTATTATTAGTCTGTCAATATGCTCGACGAAAAATCCAAAGGTTTACTTCAGAAATATTGTTACTGTTCTTCGAAAAATATGAAAATACCGATTCGAAACCGTTATGTCGGAGTAAGATATCTAATTTAAGTTATAGTTATATAAATAAAGGTATTAAGTTTATTTATATTATGTGAATAAAGTATGTTTAAGTGGATCATCATTATAACATGTCCATACTCGAGTGCCTGTGCTAGTTATGTGATTAATTATTAATATTATACTGTGACTTAGCTTTAGAGGGTATTCACATCGAAACTTCTCACACGAAATGAAAACTATGAAATAAATACAATCATTATTATTAAAACTTGTTATTTATTGAATCCTTGCCAACTGTCTTATAGTGCTTGTAATTATTTACAGATTTACGAAGATTACCGAAGCGCAGATCTTTTCTGGTTTACTTCAATAATCATATATCTGTTCTAAACCTACATTCAAATTAGCAACAACTAATAACCATTAAACACCAAGCTGACACGACAACACCACCAAATTAACCTTTACACACTAAATATCACAAATACCTAGATTAAATTAACGCAAAGCTCGCTCGGAGCCGACTAACTGTTGCTTTTAACAGCTCATTTACAATCGTAATTGCTGCAGGCGCAGTATTGAGCAGGTCTAGCCGACGATTATCAGTGATTATCCATCACAAAGAGCGAACTAATGAAATGTTATTAGGGTGTCAGAAACGTAGTGTGCGCTTAATATAATTATACTATTGATGAATGTTAGTCTGAAATTAAGAGCTGGAATTTGAATGAACACCTATTCTATCTTTAACTAGGAAAATGTGAGGAAAGTTTTGAGTATGAATGTGGATCGGAGGAAGACCAAAGAAACGATGGATGGACTGTGTGAAAGAATTAGAAGAGATAGGAGTTGTCAGCTTTATTCGCCGAAAGGCGACACATACTGGGACTGGCTAGATGAAATCGATAAAGAAACCTCAATTTTTAAAATGAAAGTAACATGAATGAAATTGAAAGTAATACCGTAACATATTATATTAGAGACACTGACTTGTGTATTCTTGAACATATAAACAAAAAGGATACCTACCAGTTAGCTGGGTCACATCTGTAGTTGTTGTTTTTCTTCCTTTTGGGGAGTTCTTCCATTAGGGAAGTTTCCAAACATGTAGTTTTTTATTGGAATATGTTGTTGACATTAGTATCTACATTTCAGCTACCTATAATAAATGATGATAAAATTTTCAAGGTCGCTATTCCAACCTAGAATTCTAGATGTAGATTCTATTCTTAAAACATTCCTGCACAACAAGGCAGTCGTTGTCGCTGCTGATATGCTGCGGAATGAAATTATGAGCAGGTTTTTTTCGGATGGGAAATCTTCCATCGCCCATTCTGGGCGGAGCGGAAGGGAAGTGTCAGACTTGTAATGACTAAAACCCATCCATGTTCCTTCTTAGCCGTTTGTGTTCCAGGTCCACGGTATCTCTTTCAAACAGTCCCGCAGCCCAGCAGCCAAGTATCTCCTACACTTTCGTACAAACGCCAGCACATTAACCTACAACAATCTGTCAAATTTCTTCAATAGATTTTCAACTTAATTGTTAAACACTTAGTGTCAAGGTTGATTGGAAAAAATTGACAGTTTCGGGTAGCTTGACCTGCTGGCGTTTGTACAAGAAGTTACAAACAAAACAAAAAAATTATCTAAAGATTCCATTTCCATCTCAAGAAGCCATTATCATACCTCAAGAACAGAGCTAAGTAAGTCAACCAAGCCAATAACACTTTGCCAGAGCTGGGTATCGAATCCAAAGATATCAAGCTCTATTGAGCTTAACACTTGCGAATTTTAGACCAACGAGGCGGTCAAAATAACCAACTGTGAAAGGACGGTACTCGTTATTCATTACGTTGCTTATTCGATCTGATGCTGACACATAGTGTACTTGACCGTTTTATGTGTGTTTTCGTTATAACATGATTACCAGACAATGTGAACTGATGTTCATTTAGTTGCGCAAGTGTCGTGACTGGAGATCGCTAATCATGCGCTGAAGTGCGCAGCAGCGGCGCGGTGCGGCGCAGTTAAAAATGTGGCGCGGGGTCAAGGGCGGGGCTGCGAAGAGCATTGTCACGGCGTGGGACAGGTAGGTAGTACCTAGGTACTGCACTAACCTACATACTGCAGAATTCGTGCACGTGACATAGAAAGCTCTGTTAATATGGTAGGTACTACTGAGTTCATGAGTTGTACAGATACCTGCTAGATATGTCTGCTGTTTTGCGATATGTACTTCAAGAACTTCATGTTTGATGTTAATGGAGACACTTAGCCACATTAGTAGATTCAGCAATATTCCCTGATTGGACCCTCGGTATATGGTTTTTAAACTATATGGTCTTATATTTCAAAACAGGCGATATAGATATACGATTTTGGCGATACAAAAGAAAAATATGCCAAGTTCGGTATACGTTGTTTTACTACGAAAGTCTCTGTTCGAAGCAGTATAACAAATAAGACTTTTTTTGTCCAAACTGTTATATTGTATAACTGATAGTATAACTAGATGGACTAACCCGTTCGTTTAGGAATTTCTCAATAATAGCCCAGATCGGAGGCCAGAGTGTCGTGATCGCTATCTATATGGCGAGACTGCAGGCCCAGACTATATTTGTGGCCGATTTATTGCGATACCTTATAAATATGGGATTTAAACGTCGAAGTGTGGGTGTACGGCGTGACCTTTCGATTAACATTTCGGTGATGTTGTAGACAAGAAATTGTCCTAATTAGCAAGCATCAGTGACACTTACAAAGTATATTATTTCTGCAGGCGTGTTTTGATTTCGGTGCTATGTGTACCTCAGTTCAGGCCAGTTGTTGATAGCGCTAAATTCATAAGTCAATGAAAGAATAAAAGAAATGTGTTGGGCAGTCTCTTAGAAGTCTGAACGGGGATCAGAGCTTTTAAGTCTTCCTTGAGATATATTAAATTAAACCACAGAACTGAAGCAGAAACTATTTTATTGCAGAAAAACCAAATTAAATAAAACAATTACAATTGAAGCACAGAACAATTTACGTGAATACAAATACTGAATAATTTAACAGTCTACAAGCAACAGTGTTACACTTTAGATTAAATATCGTGTATTAATAATATAAAGTTTATAAGAGCCTCGAGGTGAAGGGATGTTCTCATCACTCGAGTGACATGGCCTTGTGTGGTGAACTATTTCATGTGCCATCTCACGACAAGTCTTTATCAGTACATTACATCTTTCGACGAAGCGGGTATGAGATCTTACTGTCGTGAAATGGTGTTAAATGGGTATAAATATTGCTATAGAGTTCAAGATCAGGATATCATGAGGTTTACTTAAAAACACTGGTTGAAGTTCAGAGACGTTTAAACTACAAAAAATGTACGGTTAAACAGTCGCTATACAAGTTTACGCAGCGTCTATTAATAAACCCTAAATTTTGACTATAGAAAAAAGCATATTTTATTTTATTTGCAGATTACACAAGCTATTTCGAATTGTATCTTTGTCTAAAAAGTAATTGACTAGCTAGCTAGCCATGCACCCGTCGTAACTGAGGCAGTGCACCACGAAGGGCCGGTCTCAAGGTTGCTCGTCTATAAGCCCCTGTAGGAACGCATCGGGTTCAGGAATGTCCTCCAGGAAGCCGGCGGCGTCACAGAATTCGGCGAAGGAAGCGCAGGGCAAGACCTCGTCTGTGAGGGTCGTTACTATGCGTTCAGCGGCCTTCCCGTTCGCTTCGTCGCTGTGACGAATGTATTCGGCGAGTTTTATCGGCCATTGGTCTACTGTTGTTGCGCTCACGTTCTGTGGAGGAGATAGTTTTTTGATAAGACTGATAATATTAAGGTTGAGATGAAAGAACAAGACTGACAGAGAAAACTAAATCTTCTTGTTAGTTAGTAGTAAGTCGAGAAACATCGTTACAGCAACATTTTTTTTTTTGATGCGCCTGTCAACATGTTTTTTGGAAAACACGCTATTGTTCCGTGGTCTTGATAAAACAAAATAACCAAAACACTTGCTGAGGGCAACATTGATGGTTTGTTGCATATAGGAAGAAGAAAGCAGAATATACAAGAAGGATAAAAGACATCCTGAGCAGTCGTCTTCTGATTTAAATAGTGATAAAGCGTAGAGGAATGCTTTTCGAAAACTCACCTTAAACATAACAGTATAGAGCTGATCGACGATGGCTATAAAGAACGCGTAGGGCTTGTAGTCGTTCCAGGTCTTGACGGCGCGATGGTCGGGCGGCAGCGCGCGCAGGGCGGGCCCGGCCGGCGCCGCCGCGCGCACGTGCGCCACCACCAGCACGCGTTTCAACATGTCCAGCTTTACTGAGCGCCACCTGGTGGGGACAGGTGGTATGTTGGACTCAGAGAACCAGATGTTGCATATATATACCTCCTCCTCTCCTTAGGTATGAAAGGAGAGAAGCAATTTAAAAATAAATAACTTCATGAAATCACTCAACGGTCAACGGTTGGCATGGCGGCCAACTTCTGGGTCCCTTAGCGCTTGTTTTAAGTTTTTTCGTAGTGCATCCTCATTCAGTCATTACACATTTGTTTATAGCATTTTTTTTTGTTGGATTTCCTACTTTGACAGTCCCTTGTCATGTGGTACTCTATGTTATATTTTCTCTGGTAATACCGACCGATCATTTTAATGTAGATGATCATCTATACTAAAATTATAAAAAAGTAATGTCAGTTTAGATGTAGGGGCAGGCAAAAATCGGACCAATCGTTCCGAACTATTGGTTGATTTAAAAATCGATCCAAAACAAGGGCAAAAGTTAGTATATATGATACAAAATTCTTCCATGATTATCCGATACGTTCGTATTTCCGAAGATAGTCGATGATTACCAAATCACGTACTTCTCCTGTGAAGGTAGTACTTACTTGGCGTGTGGATACAGCATAAGCATGAGGGTGACGAAGTACAGCGGTCCCTCGGCGTCGTGTGCGGACTCCAGCAGCCGCGCCGGCGCCCACGCCAGTGCCGCCTCCAGCGCGGACACCTCGCGCGCTGATACTCGGCTCCTTAGGAATGAAGGAAAAAGATTATCATTAGATTTATAAGTTAACACAAAATTCTTTTTTGGTAGGCGTTTCATCCTGTACAATCACTGTCGTCGAAAAAAATATCGTCCTGCCATATCATACAGGGAAGGCATGCGGATTGGGCATGATTGATCGCAAAGTTAGCTCTAGACGAATTCATACTTATATTAACTACAAGTCTAGGTTTCCGGTTGCCGGTTATTCATATCAAATCACGATTTACATGAAAAAGTATGATTTTTCATAACTCATTATTTCTTTATTTTCAGGCCTAGAGTTAAAGTTTCGCCCTGTTGCCGAAGCAAATTTCGACCCTGTATACTACTATTATTAGTGTAGACTAGATATGAGTACTATTAGACTTACGTGTTGATGACGTAGAGCGCCATGTGTATGAGCGCCGGCACGAGCTGCATGTTGGAGAGCGGGCCGCCGCCGCCCGTGTCGTCGTGGAAGGTGCGCCCGCGCGCGAACCGCAGCAGCAGCAGCTTCAGGTCGTGCAGAGTGCATGTGTGGCCGATGTCGCGGTGACCCGTGCACTCCTGTACCGTATACCAGAAACGTAAGCTCATGGGAGGTAGTCGTATGTCTTGGCTGTCCTATACAAGGTGTTGTTTTGCAACCTCGTCAAATTCTAGGAGGTAACTATGCTAATGATTCTCGACCCGAATCAATAATAAAATGAGTGGGTATTTTTTTTTTTTTTATTTATTTACTGAAATCGGTAACTGTGAACCACCCGTGTTTTAAACACGGGCCGTCTGATGCCTGCCTTATAACGTCGCTTACACACAAACAAAAAACCTCAAACGTTTTTTCGATAATTTTATAATCCCTAAAACACGCTATGGGGGTTCTGAAATTAATTTTTTTTTTAATTCTGAAATATTGACAAATTTAAACAACAAAAAAATGCAGTGTTTTTTAATAATTCACTAGGTACCGTAATTTATATTGAATATTTATGTCTTTTGAGACAACATCCTGAATTTTGACGAGGATGCAAAACAACACCTTGTATTTCTCACACAGACACAAGTCACACTACAGCACGCGTAGCATGACACTGTGGAATCGAGTTTTGTCGACGGAAGAATCAACAAAATGACAGATAGACATTGACAATCTATCATTATGTCGATTCTTCCGCCCACATTACCCGTTTCCACAGTGGTCATGCTACGCGTACAGCACCAAAACGAGACATGAATACGCAAAGATGCCACGAAACAGGTGAAATTCTTAGTGTGGGGCACAGTTATAAGAAAATAAAGAAGAAAGAGAGTCATGTCTCGTTTTGGCACGAGGTAAAAACAAAAAGAGGACACAAATTTTCCACACAATACATCCATCGTTTCTTTGTTCATAGAATGAGTGCTGACCTGCAAGTAGGTGGTGTGGCGGGCCAGACAGCTGGCGAAGGCGTTCTCGGGTACGTGCGGGCCCCACAGCGGCAGCAGACCGTTGCAGCGCGTCGACGCGTTCTGCAGCGCCGCGCTCTCCCACTCGTCTCTGTGGAGAGATGATAGCATTAGAGACCAATTACATCATCATCTGCCTAGACTTTTATCATCTGCGACACCGTGGTGTAGCCCAGCGTCTTCTCGTACTGTACAGCTACCCAGCAACTGTAGGATCAGCTTGTCATACCTAGCGCGTGCGAGCCTGACGGCGGCCATGTGACACTCGACGTGCACGATGTTGTAGTGCGACACCGTGGTGTAGCCCAGCGTCTTGCGCGCGCGCACTTCGTACTCCTCCACCGGGCAGCGCTTCGTGAACGTGTAGATACCCAGCACCTGTGTACACAAAATGGGTTTAAAAAATAGGTTCGAATATTAGACTTAATAGAGTTAAATTTTTGTACACATCTTTAGCTCATCCGATAAGGGAGAGTCTCTACCTTACCTTTCATCCCTCGCGATTACTTACTTAACTATACAAGTCTGACTTGTTTCAGTTTACCTCGGCACACTGCACCGTTTTCCTCGGCCAGGTCAAGTACTTGCCTAGTCGGTGAACATTGCCCACTGAAACCCTCAAGCGCTCAGCGCTTCTAGAGTATGTCGTAAGCAGCGACATTGCCAGGTCGCCGATACAGCCAGTATTTGTATCGTTGTTTCGTACTGTCTGAATGGACAGTACGAAACAACGATAAAACGATAAACGGCTCGGTGGCGGCGCGTTGGCGTACAGTCTACATGTGAACGTTATGCGGCGCAGTCAGCACGAGCCCTTACACCGATGCTGGATGAGTATCTATTTTTTGACTATGGTTTAGTATACCTTGAACTTGTGATGAGGAAAGCTGGAACACATGTGACTAAAAGAGCGATTGTATTGGGAGGGGAGTAAGACCAAAGAAAAGATGGATGGATTGTGAGAAATGATATGAAGAAAAAGGAGTAAATGATAGCGTAACCAATTACAGAGGAGAATGGAAGAAAAAACCTGTTACGCCAACCCCTAATAACATGGGACAAGGGTAATTATGATGGTTCATTATACCTTGGTGGGCTGGTACTTGTATCCCTCGCGACAGATGCAGCAGACAGCACCGTTCTCCTCCGCCAGGTCGGCTACTTGCTGCGTCAGTGAACACTGCGCCGTGACTTGTCCTCGCTCGTTACTGCGCATGCCCAAAGCGCCTAGTTGTCGCTCGCGCACTGCCATTGCCAGGCGTTTCTTCTCCTGTTATGATAATAAAAAAGCGGCGATCAGAACAATCGTTTAACTCCTTCCCCGAACGTAAATATGATGAAGTTAAGAGACATAAAACTGAAGATTTACGTCGCTTATAGATTTTCAGCAAAAATAATTTTAACAAATTCTTACTTTAGTAAAAAACACTATTACGCGTGCAGTCCGGACTCTCAATCTCATAGCGAATGAGAAAGACTATTCTATTGCTCTCTGATTGAATTCACAAGGAATGCATTGTTCGTAATTAGAGTTTCAAGTAAGTTAGGATTAATTACGGCTTATTTATCGCACTGAATTATCCTATAATAGTGATGTAAGTAGATAAATAAAGAAATTATTGGCTGTTAGGCCCGGTTTACACCACAGCGGACTCGGGTGGAGCGAGAAGGTGACGTGCAAGATTCCTTCAATCACAGCAGAGTCGCGATGAGGATTTTCACAAAAGAGATAAATCGATTCCCGCAGGTGTCCTCTAGTTAACCTAGCATTTAAGTAACTGGAACTTGTAAAATCTTACCTGTCTGGTAAAGTCCCTGACTTGCTGCACCTTGGCGGCGCACTGTGGCTGCGAGCGCAGAGCTTCCAGCAGATTCTCCGCCAACGAGCCCACGTGCTCACCTGACGATACTTGTTCCAGTCGGTGGACTATGGGAATCACTTTCTCGCATACCAACATCTAAACAAAGAACGTTAAAAGTAAAAGTAAAGAAAGTTGTTTGTTATCATGAGTACAATCACGTGTTTAAGTATCGGTCACTAATTACCAGTCACCCTATGTATTTGCTAGTATTGCGATAACCGTCGTCCTATGTAAAATTTATATGACTGTCGACACATTCTATCATAACTAGTGATCGGATATTCGGATGCATATTTACCTAAAGTACGTTTTTTTCCTGGCAAAAGGTACAAAAGTATGGAAGCGGCTATTTAAATGCCATTTTTTGTCGCGGGATTGCGAAATTTCATAATTCTTTAGTAAGTTTAAAATGTAGTACTCAAAATATCGTAACGAATATTTTAAATTTATTTAAAACCTGGCAAGTTTGTTGAAAATAACAAGGAAAAAAATACAACAACTATTTGAATTCGTATTTTTGTGCTGAAATGTCGAATGCTAAAACAAAATGGTAAATACCTATGTCTCGGCATAATTAATTTGGAGCTTAACAAAAAAGTAACTAGACTAGTTTTTTATTAAATAAACTCCTTTTCCCATACCGACACGCGCGCTCCATACTAGTCAACACTCAACTTTAGCTAAATATGCATCCGAATATCCGATCTCTAATCATAACCCATTAGGCGTAGAATGAATCAAATAATGGCGAGGCAGTTGTAATTCAAAAATAAAACATGTTTTACACACCTGTGTGGGTTCGTGATCAGCAGCCAGCCCGGTGAGGAAGCGCAGTATGTACTTGAGTGCAGGACGACTGATGAACTCCTTAAGCTCGTCAGAGTCCGTACACACCAGTGTCGGCTTCACACACGGCGCGTGTTTCTGTACGGGAAATACATTTTATGTAAGCGATTTTGATCTTTATGTGTATGGCGGGAAATACACTATTTGGTGAAAGTCTGCAAAGGATTTTAAAGGTCTATTTTTGTTTTATTGTTAAGTATAGCAGCTCATTGCTCACCGCACTCAGCGCGACTCAGCTGCATCCGGTAAGACTGGAAGCCGACCCCAAGATAGTTTGGGAAAAGGCTAGGCAGATGATGATGTTAAGTATAGCAACCCGCGCTTGCCGGTAAACAATTTGTTTGTTATTAATATATGTCAATGTCAAGCGTGTTTGTTGCGCATACAGTAATTTAACGAAAATTACAAATTTTATATTTGGCCGTCAACAACACTAGCAGCCGTATGTATAAACAGGTCAAGTGTTTACTTGAGTAAATGTCATTATTGAAGATAAGATTTTTATTATGTAGCTTTAGTAATTTTAAGAAGTAGGTACTGCCAAAGTTAGAATCCTTAGCTTTGCTTTCTTTTTTTTTTCTTGAGCTTTGCTTTATGTTTTTATTTTACTCTATTTTTATTTATTATTTTTCGTCTGTATGCACGTGTAAGCGGGCACGCCCTTTATGCTTTAATAATTCTTGTTATTTTTAAATATTTTATTATTGGTTTGTGCTAGCTGACATGTGACATTAATTAGATTCTTTGTTTATATGAACTTGAACACTATTGTGTAGAATCTGGTTCTTCTAAGCTAACCGACAGATGTGTTGCTGGGGAGTTTGTTCCGCCACTTCTTCTTCCCAGCTAAAACACTAGGAAGTGGCGTTTTGGGGCTGATTATCAAAAAGTGCTGATTATCAGCCTAATTTGAATAAATGACTTTTGATTTTGCTGCGTTTAAATTCTTGTCCATTGCATAAAAAAATGCAGTAATTACTTAAGCTCAAGTAATTAGGCAGGGTAGGAGTTATTGCATATTTTTAAACAAATACCCGCATTTCGCTAGTGCAGTTAATTTTGGGATAAGAACGGTACATGACAATGAAAAAACTCACCACTATATACTCAAGCGCATCCCTGACAACGCCAAGCGAGATAAGATAATCCTTCAGCGTCCCCCCAATAGAGTTCCTCTCGATGTTCGCACAGAAGACACAGAACAGCTCCATACGGAACTCCTCCTCAGTCCACTGCTCCGAGTCGAGCCGGTCGAAGTCCAGCACTGGCTTGAAATGGTCCACAAGCATGGCCATCTTCAGGTCGTTGCCGTAGACCAGTGCGGCAAGGACGCGGGTCAAGTGGCCCAGAGCTACCGAGTTGTTGCGGATTCCTGGACGAAGAAAAGGTTGTATGTTTAGGTGGCAATTAATAACATTTTGGAATTTAGACGCTGTTCAAATATACAAAAAAAATATATTAATGATGGCTGTATAAGGTTTTGTAGGCGTTGCCAACGTTAGGAACAAGCAACCCTCATATTTCAAAAAAATAAATGTATATTATTCGAGCGCTACAAAATCCCTGTACAAGTGTTTTTAGTTAACATTATCACTGATGACAATTTTTTCTACATTTTTTGGGGTTTTATAGTATCATTTATAGTCATTTCTCGCATCTTCACTTCACTAAATTCAAAGAGTCCAAATATTTTAATGATTATGTAAGATCAGAAAGTCTTGGACAATAAAGTGATTATTTTAGTCATCATCATTCATCATTTCAGCCGAAAGACGTCCACTGCTGGACATAGGCCTCCCTCAAGTGTCGCCACATTGACGTAAGAGGGGTGTTGCCATAATCGACACGCTTGGCAGGCGGGTTGGTGATCGCAGTACGGTTGTTACAAAAGCACAGAGAACGCTGCTGCCCATTATCTGGAAAGTCCCATAGTCGCCTCTTACGACACCCACGGGAAGATATGGGATGGTGCCATTCTTTACATCCGACACCATACAGAGATTATTTTAGTAATTCTATGAAAATTATAAAGTTTTCAATAACTTTATAATACCTGGACATTCAGTGCAGTTGAGCAGAGCTTGCACATACTCTGGTCCTCCGAAGGTGAGTGAGAACTGTAGGAAGGACTCCAGGCTCTCGCTCGCGGCCACGGACAGAATGCGCTCCATTATCTACAAACATTTTTGGGTAAGTCGAACTTTATTATTGTTTCATCTACTTTGATAGTATCCTGTTCAATTTTCAAAAATCGAAATCTCTCTTTGATAATATTCCATAACCTACGTGAGATTTAAGAATATTATCAAACAGCGTTAACAATTTTGGTTTACAATGAAGTATAGTCAAACTACTTTTGCTTTGAAGATAAGTGGTTTTTATTTTTATCCATTGCTGCATTGCACAGTCAGGCCAAACAATTGTCGATTAAGTTTTGTTTAAAAAAAATCTCCTTATGTTACAGATATCTGGCGCCGTCACACGTTTGTGTCCATTTGTCCATATGTCGTGCACACAACCCACCTCCAATAACTGATACACGAGCTGCGCCCGCGCCATGTCCTTCTCCTCTATAGCGGCGAGGTGCAGCGCGTGCAGCAGCACGGGCAGCGCGCGCGTGTCCGCACGTGTGAGCACGCGCACGCAGCGCCGCACGCGCGTGCACAGCGACAGCAGGCGCAGCAACGTGGAGCACAGCGCGCGCGCCGCTCCGACGCGCTGGATGGCCGCGAGGCGTTGTAGCATTACTTCTATACCACCTGTTTACGGAACGAATGTGTGAACAATGAGAATCAAAATAAGGCTTACTTTAGGCGCCTCACATCGACGAGAAATCGCGCGGGCGTGAAAGCGTGACCCTGTTGAAACGCCAAATGTGGGCTCGTCTTTTTTATTTTATAAACTGCACACTAAGGGCGCGGGCCGGGCAGGGTCTAATTTAAGATTGAAGCTGAATCAAAAATGTCAACATCAACAACCTTATTTTCACGAGCATAAAGATACATTTTATTTTGACAATTAAAATCAGAAGTAACTGTGAAAAGAGTGTAGCTGATACACTCACCACAATCAGCAAGCACGTTCGCCATTCGGTACAGTTGTTCATCGTCAACAGCCTCGGCGTTGGCTTGAGTCAGTCGCTCTACGAACTCTTCAGTAGCGTCGCCGAGTAATCCGCGCATCCGGTATACCACGCGCATCGCATCTACGCCTTCGCCAGATGTGCACCAAACCTTATGGAAGAAGCATTTAATATTTTTAGTGATGCAGCTATCAGTAAGGTCGTAACAAAAATGGATTGAAATAAAGGGATAATTTAAGAGATTATTATACTCATCATTATGAACGACTTTTACTATTGGGCCAATCTAAAAATGTCGAAAATAAAAAATTCTGCTCTTCTTATCAATTTGTCAAGTTATGCGCGCATAAATGTATGGGGTACTCGATTTGTTTTTCGAGATTTCGTTGTTGGTCCCATAGTAAAAGTTGTTCATAATGATGACTACAATGAACCCTTAAATTTCTGCCTACCTCCATAGGAAAAAGGGGCGATTGTTTGTATGTAAATTGTACCTCAGTTTTATGACCGCGACGCCCGGGTCGCTTATACAGGGTGTTAGGTTAAACGTGGGACATGAAACTTTAAAGCAGTATAGTACTACTAAAAATGAAAAACTTTTACTACATGACCAACAATAAAGTCGCGAAAGACTAAAAGATGCTAAATTAATGCTGGCATTACTCGACATAACTTTAAGAAATCAGTATCTTTTTTACAATTCTGAGGACCTAAACCTATGGACCTGGTCCTATATTGATCTACTAACCTTTTTATACACGTCCTTGACAGGCAGGTCCAGCGACATGATCTTGTTGCACACTAGCAGCTCCATGCCGTTGTCGTCTTCCAACAAGGCGACTAGTTCGCAGTCGGTACATATCTTGTTCTTCACGTCGCGCATTAGCGGACCCATGCCTGGTTCCAGTGAAGAGTAGGGGTTGCCTAACATGCGGCCCTGGGAGAAAAAAGATGGTTTGTCAGTTTAGTCATGTCTTGTAGGCCATAATGCTGGGTAAACCATTACGGCTATGCCGGAAGTTTTCTACAACAGGTCATCATCATCATCATCAGCCTGTAATGTTACCACTGCTGGGACACAGGCCTCCTCTCAATGAGAGGGAGTGGGCTGGAATCCACCACGCGGGCCCAGTGCGGGTTGGAAGATGTCACATGTCTTCGAATTTTTAATTCTAGCCGGTTTGTTTTTCGGCTTAAGCCGGTTTCTTCACGATGTTTTCCTTTACCGTTTCTGAGAGCAACGGTGATGAAGTAAATTACACAAAGTAATGCGCCTGCCTGGGTTCAAACCCACGGCTTACTGCTCGTAAGTCGAGGCTGCCATCACCGGGCCACCGCAGCTCTCAACCGGACAGGTCAAGAGACCAAAGAACAACAGAACTCGTAATCACCAACCAATAAATAAAAATAAATCAATCGAGCTAATGAAATTCGCAGTATACGGGATGTAAGGGACACCGACGCGAAAACGCTTCCCACACTCAGTACAGCATTTTGAACCTACCCCATATGGAATTTTTCATGGGTAATTTAAAAAAGAAACAGCTGTGCCATACATTTTGACGGTGTAGGTAGTGCACTTTTGTAGCAAATAGCAATTTTTTTTTTCAATATGTTGAATTTTTTTTCTTGTTGAAGCTTATATGGCTGTTTACTCCAAAAACTGATCCAATCATACCTGCAAAAAGTCCTCCTGCTGTGGATCCTTCTCCAACGTGAGGAAGAACTCTCCGACATCGTTCTCCTCTGGGTAGATAATAGAGCAGAGTCTCTCGAAGATAAACACGGGAGTACGGTAATCATGGAGAGGGTACTTTTGCACCGTCTCTATGCAAACAGCCATGAACTCCGCTGTTTCGGCTTCGGTACCTGGGGAACATTAGGAATTTGACTCTCGGTTACAGTATGAGATTGTTTACACTGTTATTTTGCAGATAGGAACAAGCTTGAAACGTCGTTTGTCAATAGTCCTGACTGATGCTTACATTTTGTGACCGTTACATTTTTTAAACGACTTCTAAAAAAAACTCTTCTTATGACTTCTAAGGAGGTGGTTATGTATTCGACCAACATTTTTTTTAAGGATACCGTTGCTTAATTTTCTCATAACAATTTCCCCAGTCCCCATCTGTAAAGGACAGTAACAAAAACACTCAAAACCGACAGCTGAGCCAGATATAGTTTGTTTTTCAAGCTTCATGACGGCTCGGAATTTAGTTGCGAGTGACGGTCTGCGCATTATACAGTCAAGACGATGCGTCCTCTGCGTCCCACTGATACCTAAAATTGTGTTCTGCATAGCTTTACGTTAGATATTGTGATATCGAGCCGCCATAAAGTTTGAACCGTTATACATGCGCAGACCGTCACTCGCAGGTAACTTCCATAAACTTTCTTACAGCGGCGTATACGTCGACTCATCCTGCTGTGTTCCAATCCCTGTCCGAAGCTACCACTAACGCTGTTCAGGTGGTAGAGTTATTCATCTAAGCGCAGTTAACTTAAGCACAGCAAACATCGCCACGACCTGGTAGACGAACGTCCGACCACACGACCGCTATTTACTTGTGTCAATCTCTCTGTAAGACTCACCAGTGGTCATCTCCTCCAGCAGCTCCAGCAGCTTCTCCTGCGTGTCGTCGGTGAGGCGCGTGCGCTGCACGACCAGGCGCCGCAGCGACAGGTACCCGCCCAGCACGGCGCCCACCAGCCGACCCTTGTACGTGCGCCTGGCGCCGCTCTCTTCCAGGAACATCGCTAGGAGCTCCGTCAGGCGCTTTAGAGCGTAGCCTTTTGAAGAAAGGAAAAAAAAGATTTTTTTCAGTCGGAAAAGTTGTAACAGCCCTCAATACACCCGAGTAATCAGAAGTTTTCACGTAAAAATTACGGGGTAGAAGGAACAAGCCGGGTTTAAGCTAGCCGAAAAGAGCTCAGACGCGTTAAAAAAATTAAAATTACTTTTTTTATCACCAAGTCAATTTGATTAGTACATCACACAAATAAGAAAAAGAGAAGGAGAAGAAATTAAGATCATGGTTTGGAAATGGCACGTGTAGCCTGAGTCATATCCACACCGATCGAAAAATTTTCTTAGGTAGTTTCGTGACTTGATCGTCACAGTAAGGTTGCCTTCAGCGTAACACATCCTAAGGAATACAATCTCAATAAAGGTAAGAGAATCATATTTAATGTCAAAAAGAGCGTTGCGCCTAACGTCAAAAATTGTCAGATATACAAAGTTTTTTTTTTTTTCATTTTGTTTATTGTAAGTGAAGAGTTCTTGTCATTGGCTGTGAGTCTCATATACTATTTTAAATCATCTATAGATAATAAAATTAATAATAAAATCTTGCATACCTTGCGCCAAATCCGAGGTGAGTGTAGTCTCTTCGAGCCGGTGAAGCTGCTCAATCTCTTTGGTCATGAGATCGGCTATCAGTTGCAGGACGCCGCGCAGTGCTAGGAACTGCTTCCATGGTGCTTCGGATGCCAGCGCTATTTATGGGAGAATTGTATTATAGATTTGATTGCCTTGTTGGTCTACTGGTCACAAGTGCGACTGCTAACTGATTGGTTGGGTTTGATTCCCAGGTCGGGCAAAGTGTTATTGGGCTTTTCCATCAGCGATTTCTCAGTATCATCCATGGAGTCTGGATTTGCGCCCGGTTGTTCGCATTAACCTCTCCCTCTATTACATGGGACTTAAACATAACTAGCGAAATGTGGGTGTTCTATTAGGTACGGCTCTGCTTAACCCTTCGGGGATTACAGGCGTGATGTTAAGTTATAGTTTATAGATTGACAAGCTATCCCGAGCAAATTCGCCTGCGTCACATTTTCCATGTTTTCGCAATATTTTTCATTGCTGCTCCGCTCCTATACAGCGCCATCTATATTACATATTTACTCAATCCAGTCAACAGATACCGACATCTGTTAGAATCGTTTGGAGCTAACAGATAATTGTGATTTAAATTGCAATAAAATAATATTGCAACTATAAATTGAGATGTAAGCTATCATATCTTTCAAGTTGGATCAAACTACACACGGTGTGCAAATTTGATTAAAATCGGTTAAGTAGTTTAGGAGTCCATCACGGACAAACAACGTGACGCATATATAGATGTAAACGTTATGGTGGTATCTAACAGCCACACACGAACTACGTCAGGCACCAACGTCACGCTAACATGCTCAACCACAGTTGCACTGTCAGGTCGGAGGACCGTCTTTTCAACAGAGGTTGAAGAACTTAACACTGTTCCTTGTACCTCTCCAAGATCAAGTTAATCAGGAATGAATCGGAATATTTGTATGAATGGGGAATGTGGAAATGAATATGTATGGGGGTACTTACTTTGATAAAGTTGCAAGAACTGTTCGCTGGCCTCTCCAGCACTGCCCACTTCGGGCAAGAAGCTGGTTAACAGAATCAACACCTGCAAACAACGAGCAGGTAAGAATTTTGATAGAATCGTAAACAAATTAAGCATTTTTTATGCTACGTTAAGTTAGAAACAGTTAGAGGGATACGACAATTCTAGAAGACGTAGTCCTTAAAGATCTCACAGTATAGACGTGTAATAAAGTTAGTACTTACGGCCTTAGTCCTGTCATAGGAGTCACACAGCGACTTGACCATCTGGCAGGCGGTGTCGCGGGCGATGCGCGAGCTCGGGTCGAACATGACGGGCCGCAGCCATCCGCCGTCCTCCAGGGCCAGTGGACGCATGCCGTGTGACAACATCGTCTGTGGAATAGATTTTTTTTAACATAAAATCACACCTTGAAAGCCCCGAAGGTTAAAGCAGAGGTGCCTAAAATAGCACACCCACATTTCACTGGTTATGTTTAAGTCCCATGTAATAGAGGGGCGGGCCTATTGCCATCGACCTAGTACAAATTCAGACTCCGTGACTGGTATTGAGAAATTCCTAATGGAGAAACCCAATGACACTTTGCCTGACTCGGGAATGGAATCCAGGGCCTCATGCTCAGCAGTTGCGCTAGAATGTTTAATACAAGGTGTAAACCAACCCTTTACGAAGCCGTCAACCAAGCATTCTCTACATCAAACTAAGTAAATCTCAGAAAAAAAAATGGGAAACGTCTTTTTTTTTTTGGGTGATAAATCACGTATTACGGTAAAACTCAATGTAACGCAATCAAAACATTGTGCTGATGGATGCATTGCATAGTACGGTGGTCGGGAAGGTATTCAGTAATATGATAAAGTTAAAATAATACTTTTTAAAAAAAATGTGATATACCATGACCTCAAATACCTTTGGTTCCCAAGTATGGTCCAGTACAATAGAATTATCGCAATGGCGTGGAGAAAAAGTGCCTTTCAGCTTCGTTAAGGATCTATTTACACGATATTTATAGTATACGATTGTAACTATAACATTTGAACCACATTTTTATTGTAGTTATTGGTGCTCATTGCGCACTGTCCACATAAATACGCTTCGCATGTAGTGCGCTTACCCTCTCGCGCCACTTGGCCAGGTACTTGGTGGCGAGGTGCGCGTCGTGCGGCGAGGCGCCGGCGAGCGCGGGCCCGCGCGCGCTCGCCAGGCGCCGCCAGTGCGCGTGCGGCACGCGGCCCGCCAGCCACGCCGCCAGGTCCACCACCACGCCGCCCGACGACGATGCCGCGGCTGTGCCCGTCACTGCTACTATGGTGGGTACCGGCTCCTGTCACAAATAAAACGGGGATTATCACCTAGGTGGCCATTTCCCAACATACCAACACCATTGGCATTCTTTTAGCATTTCCATGCCGATTTTTGATTTTTTTAATAATAAGTGACAGTGCTGTTGGCTTGCTTATTATAAATAAATAGATACCAGTATGTTATTACATGGAACAACTGCCTCCTATCTGACCTCCACAACAACAACACGATACCCCTAAGTAAAATTGGTAAAAAAAAACAGTATTGTTTAAAATTATCGTGGCTTTTATACTGTACCAACTTTTTCTATAAGCGAAATTTGATTTGCTTCAAGATATTCATGAGTTTTGATGGGGATGAAGTAACAGTTACTCTGAAAAATTTTTCTACGACAATTTTTTTAATCACTGAGAAATGTCTATACTTCAAAATAAGGTAAAAAATAGCTAGCAAAACTCCACAGACGTCACAATCAGCTCAATTGAGTATCAAAATCAAAGTAAATTAAAAAAAAAACAGATTTGACGATTGACGATGACGATCTTGAACGCATGTAGTTAAGTTACTCGAAATACATCTACCGAGTTTAGCTAGATCATAAAAATAAGGCCTTATGAAGCTACCTTAGGTGCATCTTTCGGTGCGTCCGCGTCGGCAGGCTGTGCGGGTTGCGCGGGCGCCGGGAGCGCGGGCGCAGGCGCGGGCGCCATGAGCTGCTGCATGTAGCGCAGGCACGGCAGCGCCACCTGCTGCAGCGCGAACTGGTGCGCTGTGTGACAATTCAGGACTACTCCTCATATAGATGTTGTTTTGTTTCACGGTTTATATCGCTAAAAAAGTGCTAAGGTTTCTATCAAGCGATTTGAATTTATGCATTTTGATACACCCTAAAATTTTACATGCTATGTTTCTATCTCAGCTGGGTGTTTGAACTATTATAATTTTATTTAACACAATTGTATTCCATGTTTTATGAAAATAAATGATTCATATTTTTATGTTGCTCCTTTTTACCCCAAGAGATTTTAGGATACTATTGTGTTTGTGAAATATTAAAACAATGGAATAAAAATGAGGCATGCATCAGACAATGGGAACGTTATACGCTGATTGTGTTACATAAAAAACCTCAAATAGGTCGCAAATATCACAGCCCTAGCTTGTAGTCAGTCAAATATGTTTGATAATAAGGCGCAAATGTTTAATGTAACCATCATGGAGACTTACTGTTCCAAATAAAATAAGCAAATGCTAAAATGAATTGTTCAGTATCTTCTAGACATAAAAGAGTTGTAACTTAAAGTTGTACAAGGATTTTCTGGCAAGTGGCCCAAAACGTATCAACTGTGCAAATGTCCACCAACAATGCCCTCCTGTCAACGTCATGCAAACGTCAAAAGATCCTTGTAGCACTGTATATGCAAACACACCTTTTTGGAGTCTTCCATATAATAATGCAGCTGTTCTCACACAAAGGTTTTAAAGTTCTACACATTAGATTATAAATATCGCTTTTGATTCCTGAATTTTTTAAAATTCTAGAACAGCGATCCCTATAGTGGGTTTCGTGGAAAAGTCACCTAAGTTTTTTTACATAAATAATGAGTTTATTGCATTCAATTATTGAAGATAAATCTCATCATCTGCCTAGCCTTACCCAAACTATCTTGGGGTCGTCCGTGCGGCTGTTATTCTTTAGCAACGAGCTCCTCATAATCATAATTCTGAACTTTAAAACAATATGTATATACAAATAAATAAAACTGAAGTGTCTGTTTTTCAATTTCGAAATATTTTTACTGAATGCATTATGAAAGTATACACGGTATCAATAAAACAGTAAAATATATTAATTGTGGCGTTCAAATTATGTGAAGAATAACACTATTTGACAGTTTAAACTATTTTAGTTTTTGTTCTTAATTTAGACTGCAGACTTTTTACATAAAGTATGTTCCATTACGTTAAAAGTTTAGGAACCGCTGTTCTAGAGGATAACAAATCAACTATCATTTAGTTTCATGCTTTTTATCGAGATTTATTTCATTGTGGATAGATCTAGTTAAATACTTACAATTCGGCGAAGAGGAGTTGATGCCGGGCATACCAGCTAACGCCTCCGCTTTCAGTATGGTGTTTGCTGCCGGCATTATACCGGCCACTTCTGTCAGTAGAGGGCAACACCTAACAAAACAAAAGAAATGAATATGAAAGCGAAAAGAAGAGAAAAAGGAATATTCATATCAACATCATCATTTCAGCCAAACGACGTCCACTGCTGGACATGGGCCTCCCCCAAGTGTCGCTACATTGACCGGTCCCGACTCGCATCCAGCGGATCCCCGCAACCTTCAACAGGTTATCGGTCCACCTAGTCCACCATTCCAGAACTTCGGCCCCATCGGCCATCCATTCTGCGAGCAATGTGCCCTGCCCACTGCCACTTAAGTTTGGCAATTCTTCGGGCTACGTCGGTAACCTTGATTTTCTTGCGGATGTCCTCATTTCTGATTTGGTCACGCAAGGAAACTCCGAGCATAGCCCTCTCCATTGCCCATTGGGAGACTTTAAGCCTTCTGATGAGGCCCATTGTGAGCGACCACGTTTCGGTCCCGTATTTAATCACTGGCAACACACATTGGTCATAGACCATCGTCTTGAGACACTGAGGTAAGTTGGACGAGAAGATACCACGCAACTTCACGAAGAACGCCTTCCAGCCGAGTCGGATTCGATGATTGATCGTTTGTCCCAGGTCTAATAATCGTCTACTATTTCGAGTGTAGAGTCTCCGATCTTGATAGAAGAGTGTGTTACTGTGTCATTCAACACGACTTTGGTTTTATCCATGTTCATTTTAAGACCAACTCTTTTGGAAACTCTACTGAGGTCATCGAGCATTGTACTGAGGTCCTCCATGGTCTCAGCTATGACCATCATCATCATCATCAGATAATTATTTTATTTTATTTATTTGGCTCACCAACAATTAATACACCAAAACAAAGTTAAAAGAAAATTCATTAGAGTTATAGGCCAGCGTACCAATTCTCTTACAGGTAAGCTAATCATGCATTACTTAATTGTAGTTGAGTACCCTTTAATTAAAACTATTCATCAAATTTGCAAGCAGAGATCGACCTTTGCGTTTGTTAGTACATTTCCAGTATACTATGGCCTAGCTTTGTATAGATTTACGCAAAAAAAATAAAACCGCATAAACTCGTCATGTATACTTTCGATTGATTGCCGTGCTTACTTAGACACGAGTCCCTCCCGAAGTAAAGAGGCAAAAAAGCGCTATCATAGCTGTTATAAACTACAAAATAATGCAAGTAGTTTATAAGAGATACAGTGAGTAGATTTATATTTAGCAAAAGGTTTTTCTAAGGTTTATGTTTTTTTGTTTTAGCTATTATACCTATAACTGCACTATTGTATTAGGTAAGCCTGTGATGATATTGTATGTGTTTTTAAATAAATAAATAAATAAAAATACGTACCAAACCCATAGTCTCACAATGCATCGAAGTCTTGCCTCCCAACATTCAACCGAATCTTGGACTTTGACGAGCGAACCCAGTAGAAGCACCAATGGACGCACCTGAAACAAATTCACTCTTAGTTAAACTGCCCGTTATCAAAGCATCACATTCAAAATTCAACTTTATCAGAGTACAAGGAAGGTTCATTGTCGGTTAAAACTTACCGAGTTGTTATGATCTTGTGAAGCAGCGTGTCCCATCAGCGAGAGCGTGATTCGTTGCGAAAGCAAGTTGCATAGTTGTTCGGTCGCCGGTAGGTTGTCACGGGTGACTAGGCAGATCAATGCACGCACTTCTTCTTGGCACTAAATTAAAAAATATTTGTGTTATAAAACGAGATTTATTCGCATAATCTTCATTCAAATTCACATGGAGAGATTCTTTCTAAGGGGCACAATACAAAATCTACAATTAACGACCAATGTCGCGTGCAGAAGGGCGACAATCGCATCATTTTTTAACATAATGTTATGCCAACGAGTGGCAGAAGCCTTCCCAGAAGTTTCAAGCATTAGTAGAGTAAGACACCACAATAACATAAGATAAAATCATGCCTGTAATCCCTTGAGGGTTAGGCAGAGGTGTCACTATTAGTACACCCACTTTTTGTCAGTTATGGTTTAAGTCCCATGTAATAGGGGGGAGCCTATTGCCATTAACCGGGCCCAAATCCAGACTTCTCAGCTGCTACTAAGAGATTTCTGAAGGAAAGATCCAATAACACTTTGCCCGGCCAGCGAATCGAACTCAGGACCTCATGCTCAACAGTTGTGCTTGCGACCACTCGACCGACGAGGCAGTGAATACAATAACTTGACATAATTTGTAACTGTTTTAGTATTGTATGTTACCTGCGGAGTACCGCGGTGCAGGTTGTGCTGCACGAGCTCCTGCACGAGCCCGAAGCGGCACAGGCGCGTGCGGTGCTCGGGCTGCGACGCCAGCGCGCGCAGCAGCGTGAGGCAGTGCTCCGCGCACGCCAGCGCGCAACCGTAGCAACCGCCACCTGGTGGGGAAACTTTGTTTTAGTGGACTGAAATATAACGGACAAAATACACGATAGAAGCCACGGCGCAACACTGATTTAACGAACAAAACATCTGCTTCTCCATCAATTTGTGCTCGCATAAATCACAAAATATTCGGAAAAAGCATTTTTTTAGCGGCAGAGCTGGTCCCCTTCTTTTTAGTCTAACAGCCTGTGTGTATGGGTGTGAGACCACCCCGACTAAGAATGCCAATGCATGATGTTAAGCATAATATAACGCCCGACTTCCCCAATAACAGTTGAAAGTGGTTAGCAACTTACCTTTAGTAACATCGCCGTCATAATTCTGCAGCAGTCCAGCGTACACCGGCAGAGTATCGCCCTTCGTCAGCTCGCTCTGGGATCTATCGAACGCCACCAACTCTTTCCTAAAAACAAATACATTTATTAAGTAAGCGGCACTTAATAATGGTTGCTTGGTGACACATTGCAGCAACAAGTGTCGTTGAGCAGATGCCGATAACCTATTACTAGGATATGTCGAGGCAAATGTCTTGTATGTCATCATCTGCATAGTCGAACCGGATGCGGCTGAACACCAGTACTTTACATGAATCGACTGCCTATCTGACGTCTTCAATCCAGTTAGAGTCACTGACTACCTGTAACGACTGTTAAAGATCTACAATTGACAGCCGGGACCAAAAGCTTAGCGTACTCGATATGTAATGGTGGGCTTCTTGTATGTACACATACAATTTACTGTTAATACTTAAAGCAGCTCATATGCATGCAGATAAAACCGGATTACAATGTCGCTTCCTCTGAAAAAATGCTATAGAAATCTCGAAACACATAGATGCTTAATTGCTGACAATTTTTTTAACTTTCATTCACACTCCATAAACAATTCATCGACATATCTACTGACCTGCAAGCCAGCACCTTCTGTATGATCTTGGACAAGTCCTCAAAGTGTCCCTTGCTGTCGACGCAGTACTTGTGCGCAAGAGTCTGTATGACGCGGTTGATCTGCGCGCCGCTGAACGACGTGTTGCTTGCGTTGCTGTTCTCGTCGGCTGAGCGGCCTTCCAGGCGATGCTCGCTTATTTTGTGGAGGAGGGACTGTGGAAGTAATTAATGATCAAGTAAAAACCAATAGAGTAACAACAGCACATACAGCTATATATCGGAAACTGAAAACAAATAATAAACATGGTAAATATCCCGTTTTCAGTGATAACAAATTGTCTTGATTTTTCTATGGTGGAACAAGTATGAGCTTGCCTGAGGATAGATTTGGGATAATAACCAAAAGGATTAGAACTAACAAAATCAATTCTTTACAAAATTGTCCCCGACTACTAGACCTGTGTTAGAAGAGCTAGTCCAGCCCTCTCCCTGTTGGATATATTACAGAATCTTACGCAATAAGATTAACAAAGACAAAAACATAAATACAGGCAAAATGGTGCCTTCTCCGTCACGTCGATGAGACCCGCTGGTCATAGTTTCTAATGCATAGTAAGACGAAGAATTCGACAGTAATTATATTTCCTCTTATATATATATATATTTTTTTTTAAATAAGCCTCATACTTTTTATGAAGAACTTAGCCATAAAAGCGAAAGGCATAAAATAATGCGTCAAATACGTATTCTTTTGACACAATAAAATTATTAGTCAGGCTTAAGGCCAAAATCCAGTGCGTAGTGCGGATAAGGTCCCATGGGAACGTTTGTTTTTTTTATATTAATTGGGCCAACTCTTGATCTCAATCTTGTAATGAGAACGGAGATGAGGTTAACGATGAAACGAACGTGGGCTAAAACTTACCTCCAACACTGGCTTATTAGACGTCAACTGCCTATAAACCCGGTCTGCTTTGTCCAACAGCGCGCCGATGGTCTGCACCATCTTCTTCCTCTCCTCATCATTCTCTATGGTGTCCACGGCACAGCACGGTCGAGCCGTCAGCGTGTAGTCGAATTTGGCGTACTTGCAGAACCCGCACGCGTGGCAGAGGAACGGGTCTTTCTCGTCGTAGTTTATGGCACTGGCAGAAAAAGAAATAAGGATTTTATTTATGGGGAAATAGGAAATATATTACAGGGACGGACCCTGTAATATATTTCCTATTTCTGAAAATTTATTAAATCTACAGACCATAAATAAAAGAAACCACTAAGGATGTAATTTATTTTTCGATCAAATAAGATGACTATCACTTCTCTATGTAGAAGCTACTCTTTACTTTCGCTGTGATTTATTATAGCTGCGCCCCGCGGTTAAACCCGCGCAGATTGGGATAGAAAGTAGTGTTAATCCAGGGTATAAGCTATCTACGTACCATCATTTCATCCAAATCCGTTCAGCCATTGAGGCGTGAAGGAGTGACAAACACACACACACTCACTCACAAACTTTCGCCCTTATAATATTAGTGAGATAACTGTAGCCAAAAAGATGGCTTGACCTCATATTGCCTCTCAGAAACGAAATAAATATGAACACCCAGCATCATTTTCTTGCCTAATCTCAATTTATTTGTGGTCAGCTCCGCATGTCCTCTCGTTCCATACTTCTTTATTATTTGGGGTCAGCGCCGCATGTCCTCTCGTTCCATACTTCTTTATTATTCGTTATTTCAGCAGTTACCCCCTTTCTAGCCATATCATCCATCACACAGGTGAGTATTAAATAAAACTATTTGTTTCACGTACCGACACTTGTGACATTGGAAGACGTTCTCTCCGCAGTTGGCGCAAACTCCAGGGTTAGCGGGCACAGATTGCGAGCAACGAGGACATTGCAGGGATTCACCTACAACAAGCATTTTATTGGAACCTTAACACTTTCATTGTCCGCGAAGCAGACACGATATACAATCGCCCTGAACCATAATTATGTAGTGCAAGGGACGGATACAGGGTTCAAAATAAAATATAATCTTTTAAAATATAACATCAAGCCTGTAATCCCCAAAAGGTAAGGTAGAGGTGTACCTAATAGTACATGCACATTTCGCCAGTCATGTTTAAAGTTTAATGTAATAGGGGGCAAGCCTATTGCCATCAACCAGGCTCAAACCCAGACTACGCAGCAGAAAAAACACAATAACTCTTTGTTCGACCCGGGAATCGAACCCTGGACCTCCATGCTCAGCAGTAGCCCTTGCGACCACTCGGCCAATTTTCCTTTACGCAGTGCGTCCTTGCCAGTTTTATAGTAAGCCAAGTCTCTTTGCTTTCCTATTCTTAGCGTATTCTAAGACACTTCGTACGTACCAGTAGCCTGTTGGTTCTCATAGAAGTCAGCGTACTCCATCATGAGGTTGCAGGCGACGATCGGCAGAGGGAAGTCAACGCGCACTTCCGATTGGCCTGATTGCAGCTGCACGCGTTTCGCTTTGTGCCACATTCCTGGATAATATAACATTTAGATAGATAAGTATGCCATGTCTGCCAGCAAAGCTGTGGGCCCGCATATCACAAATCTGGAGCCCTGAGACAGCTAGACCGGGATGCGGAAGCCCGAGGAGAAGATGGCGGGACGCCTTGGCTCTTTTCGTTCATTGGCGAGAAGAGGCACAAAATCGAGAAAAGTGGAAGGAAGGGGAGGCCTTTGCCCAGGAGTGGCACAGTTAATGTTAACAAAAAAAAAAATAAGTAGAAGCTATGTCGAGGTAAACAATTGTAATACGAAAAAAATTACAAACAGTCAACACTTTGAAGGAAACTGCTTCCATGTCAGTTACAGCTGCTGAATGTGTTAACACTATGACATGTTACAGTGTGTGTGTGTGTGTGTGTGTGTTGTACAGAATGGAGAAAAGTTGGAGAGTTTCCGGGGAAGGTGTAGGGTATAACCAATGTTCTAAGTTTGCTTATACCTATGTATGTTACTTGTGTACATAAATGCTCCTTGTTAATAAATGAATAAGTTATCAACGAGCAGTCAGAGCGTTTTACCCTTCTCCAATACCCAACCTTACACTGCAATTTATCTTTGTTATGCCCATAAAACAAATGAGAGTTACAAAGACCAATTCAATTACAACCTTGCGTACTACAATTAAAATACAAAATATACTAACCCGGTCGATTCTTCAACTCCTGCACTGCTTGCACTGTTCTATTGTTGTAATAGAAGTTGATGGTCCGCACCATCTTGCTCCTCTTGATGTCGCTGATGCGCAGGTTGATACGGCTTATCATATGACTGTTCACCAGCTTGACGATCTGAGTCGTCGTCGTAAACTTCGAGTCGATCTGCGTACAGTAGTGCGTTTAGTTCTTATTAAGTTGATTTAGGGTTTATTTTTGCATGGTTTCAGAAAATAAGAAAATAGTTAGAATTAACTCAAAATCTTCGTTATCGTGTGGTTGGCGCCTAACCTGCTGTCAGTTTTTATGCCGCCCATGGGTCTCTGACTGAGCTTTACATGCCGTCGAGAAATATATATATGTAGGGTGGTGTGGATGACCGAAATAAAATAATCTTCGTCTTAGAAACTTCTTTATAATATTTTTAACACCTTCAAATATTGGAGTCGACTACTTCGTCATAATTAGCTCGTCATACTCCCTTTCTCGCTCCCACTCATACTCTCTCATTCACTCACCGCTGCGTTCACACTCTTTTACTTTTTTTAACTTATGGTGCGTTCCGAATAAACATCCTACAGCTCGGCCATTCTGCTTTCAGTCTGCCCTCAGACTGACTCTAATATAATAAGATAAACTGAGCTGAAAAAATTTACACACTAAGTTTCTTTAACAAATCTTTAAGGTTTAGAACTAAACTAACAACACAATATGTTTTCTAAACAATAACAAAATAAACTTAACGCTATATTACTCCTTACTGTACTATAATACTCTCACACAGCCAGCCATTCACTCCTTCAAAAACACTCCAGCACCTAAGTATTATCTAGGTACAATCTTACTTACTACTTAAATGTAGGTACATTTGTTACACAGAATTACTATTAAGATTAGTTACAAGGTATGTATTTTATTTCTTTGTTTATTAAATTACAGATAGCTAGGCATATTAAGTTACACTTTCAAAACTTTTTAAAGAATTACAGTCATTATGCAGTTTATTAGTACTCATTTACATCTTACAATGCTATAAAATAAATGATACAATTTAATTAGTTTGCTTGTTATGATACAACAACCTATCAACATTACTCACTTTATTAAATAAAATAGAATGGTAAGTTAGCTGTGTTCAACGGTAAGTATGCAATATCAATTATTACTTTCTTATTTTATGAATGAAATAAGTTAAAATGTTAACAAGACATCTTTGAATTAAGGCCATCTTTTCATAAAATCTACTCCTGTAGTGGTGTGTTTAGGTCCCTCTTTACTGTTATCTAATTTCCTAACTTCATACCTATCTTTTCCTATATCTTTTTCTACTTTATAGGGTCCAAAGAATTTTTGTTTTAATTTTAATGCATTTCCAAATTGTGTTCTTTGTATTGCTATGATATCCCCTATTTTATATTTCTGTCCTTCCTTCCTTTTACTGTTAAAATTTCTTCTGTTTTCTTCTTGGATTTTTAATATCTGAGCTTTTGCTTCTTTCCTTAAATCGTCTCTTTTGTCTATGAATTCTCTTCTGTTTTGTTCTTCTAAATATTCTAATATTTTCATGTCTTCCTTAAGCCTCATTTTAGTCCCTGTTAATAATTCAAAAGGTGATGTTTGGATGGATCTTTGATATGAGCTATTTATTACCCTCTGAAGTTTACTGACGTGTTTGTACCACAGTGCAGGTTCTTCAATGCACATCTTGGTTAATACAGAGATAATGATTCGATTCATCCTTTCGGCTTGACCGTTTCCACGAGGTATTCCTGTTGTTATTGTAATATGCTCTATTTCTTCTTCCTGACAATAATCTTCAAACTCTTTTCCTGTGAATGCTGTTCCTCTGTCAGTCACTATACGTCTGGGGTTTCCATAATCCTTTTGATGTATTTTTAATTTATCAACCGTTTCCTTTGCTGTAACTGTTTTAACTGGGTAAATCCATACAAACTTCGTATATCCATCTATGACAGTTAAGATATGGTTATACATCTTCTTGGTAGCATCCAAAGGTCCTAAATGGTCACAATGAAGTGTATCTAATGGCAGTTCTCCTTTTGGAATCGGGTTTAAAAATCCTTCCTTCTTCCCTGTATTCCTGCTAGCTAGTAGACAGGGCACACATGTAGATATTACCTTTTCAATTTTACTATCTAACCTGGAAATATAATAATCTTGTTCTACTATGTCTCTGATTTTCTTTTTCCCAAAATGTCCAATACTGTGAGCTCTTCTAATAATTTCAAGATCCATTAATTCTGGAACAACCAATTTCTTTTCTTCACCTTTGTAGATAACATCATTTTCCAGCACATAGTCTTCATACTTATTTTCTTTGAGAACTTCTTTAATTGCCTTCAATCCTGCATCTTCTTCTTGAGCCTTCTGTATTCGAAAATGGAGTTCATTTTGAACTATGCATATATTTCGACTTAAAGCGTCAACATGTTGCATCTTCTCACCAGGTCTGTGCACAATAGTATAGTTAAAATCTTGCAGGTACATGATCCACCGGGCTACTTTAGCTGAGACATCTTTTTTTGTTAAAGTCTTCTGAAAAGCTTGACAATCAGTGATTATGGTAAATGGAATTCCTATAAGGTATCTACGAAACTTTTTCACGCCTTCTATCACTGCTAGTGCTTCCAGTTCATAACTGCACCACTTTTGCTGAGTTTCACCAGTCTTTCTGCTCATGTAATGAACAGGGTGCATGCTACCATCTGTAGAATCCTTTTGCATCAGTACCGCAGCATATCCGTACTTGCAGGCATCTGTATGTAGTTCCGTCTTTAATTGTGGATCGAATATCTTTAAAACAGGTTCACAACATAGAAATTGTTTTAATTTCAAAAAGGCATTTCTTTGATCTTCTTCAAAATAAAATTCTTTCTTCTTTAACAGGTCACTTAGAGGTCGCGCTACCATAGCATAGTTTGGAACAAATTTTCGAAAGTATGAGGTTAATCCAATGAAACTTTGAATTTCTTTAAGATTTTTTGGCACCGGAAATTTTTGCACAGCTTCCGTTTTCTCTTTTGAAGGCTGCACTGTTCCGTTGCATACCACATGACCTAGGTATTCTACTGATCTTTGTAGTAACTGTGTCTTCTTCCAATTTATCTCGAGACCATATTCTGCAGCTACCTTCAGTACCTCTTGAAGTCTTTGAACTGCCTGGTGTTCGTCCTCAGCCAGGATAATTAGGTCATCAATGAAAATGAGTAGAACTCCTCTTCTTACAAAGTCGGTGAAAATAATGTTGATATATCTGGTAAAGAATTTGGGACAAATTGATAAGCCAAAAGGTGCTCGTAAGAATTCAAACTGACCCTCTGGGTTGCTGGTCACAAACGCTGTATATTTTATTGAGTCCTCATCTACTGGTAAATGGAAAAATCCATTCTTTAAATCTAAAGTGCTAAACACCCTAGCTGTACACAATTTATCTATATGATCATTGATTACCGGCAACGGATATTCATCCCTCACCATCTTCTGGTTTATCTTCCTGTAATCCACACAGATTCTTGTACTTCCATCTTTCTTCTTTACCAAAACAAGGGGACTGGCATATTCCGAATAGCTAGGACGTATGATGCCATTAGCTAACCACTCTCCTATTTGATGTTTTACAATCTCTTCCTCTTGCAAAGCTAGACGCCGTGGACGCTGTACTACTGGTATGTCATCTTTCAATACTATTTTTAATTTTATTGGAGCTTCTTTTATCTTTAAAGGTTTGTAATTATCTATTATAGTTTGAACTTGAATTGGTAATTCACTTTCATCAGTGACACTGGAAAGTAAACACTGTAAATACGAACTATCATAACACTGAGGCCTTATCTCAATGATACCTTTGTTAATCATAGTGATAGTATTAACCAGGAAAGTTTGCCCAAGAATAACTGCATACGGAATGACACCTTTAGGCACTACATGAAAACAAACCTCATAACAATGACCATCTATTATCAACTTAATGTTAAACTTACCTATTGAATGCACCTTACTTGAACCAAGACCGGTTAATAACATTGTTCCAGATTCACATTTGACTGATAGCATCGTAAACACATCGTAGGATATTAGATTTAGGTCGCTGCCCGTATCTATTAAACACTTTACTGTGATACCGCCTATAGTAACACTTTTAACTGCTTTATTCACTGGATTGTTATTGTTTACATTAAGTACACTACTGCGATTATTATTTTGACATTGACAACAACTTTGACACTGATGGGTTATTTTCCCGTTTGACAGTAGCGTGCTATCTCGTTCACTCTCCGTTCCGTTATCTGGGGATTGATGCTGAGCGAACATGGAACGTGCCTTGAAGTTAGCTCCGCCTCCACTGCTTGTACCATCATTCCGACTTGTCGATGGTTCACCTTTCCCTTTTCCGCTTCCGCTGGCGCTGTTTGTCATGTTACCTTCTTGACATTCGGTACCAATATGGCCGAATTGGTTACATTTGAAGCACTTGGTACCTTTTTTGCATGAACTCGCTAAATGACCTCTTTCCCCGCACTTGAAACAACGATAAACTTTATCACTTGCGTTTTCCTTGACGTTAGTTTCGTCTGCTTTAGCCTGCTTTGAGGATTCACGACCCTCACGCTGCTTGTCCGCCGTACTGCGTGAATTTCCTCGTTTCAACATCTTCTGCTTCATAGCTTCATATTGTGCCAACTTTTCCTTAAGAACCGCATATGTTGTAATACCATACAGACCAATTTTATTCTGCTCATAATCGGCAATCCCGTCAATTATATATTGGATCGAAACGTAATCGGCGAACTTAGCCCTTTTGCCGAGCTCCTTCATGATGAGCATATATTGGTAATAGCTCTCATTGTTACGTTTTTTACGAGCCGCCATGATTTCATGCATTTGCTTGGTATTTACCGAATCTGGAAATTCCTTCAACAGGGCGTTCCTCAAATCTTCGTATGATCTAAATGGTTTTTCCGTTCGTAACCATAACTCAGCAGTTCCGGTAAGAGATCTTCTGGCTATAATAAGTTTTTGTTGAGCCGTCCAACCGAAGATTTCGGCATTGTCTTCGATGTCTTGTGACCACTTCGAAGACGAGTAGGTCATGTCTTCACCATTGAATTTAATTATGGTGTCTACCATACCATATTGCAAGGGTTGAATTTTTGCTTCCATGGTATCGTCCATGATGATGTCTTCGTAAAGATAGTTTATTTTTCCACCGGCGCGAGCGCGTGCTTTTTCGTAATGGCTGCCGTCGTTGTACCGGTGATTTTTCTTCTTAATTTCCTTCGTCTTAAACACCTTTATTATTACGGTCTATCCCGGACGAGGCTGTAGGGTGGTGTGGATGACCGAAATAAAATAATCTTCGTCTTAGAAACTTCTTTATAATATTTTTAACACCTTCAAATATTGGAGTCGACTACTTCGTCATAATTAGCTCGTCATACTCCCTTTCTCGCTCCCACTCATACTCTCTCATTCACTCACCGCTGCGTTCACACTCTTTTACTTTTTTTAACTTATGGTGCGTTCCGAATAAACATCCTACATATATATAGTACGGTTGTCACAAAAGCACAAAGAACGCTGTTGCCCATTCTCTGGCAAGTCCCTTAGTCGCCTCTTACGACACCCACGGGAAGATATGGGAGGGTGCTATTCTTTACATCCGACACCAAACAGAGCAGAATAAAAGCAGAAGCATTTTAAAAGAATAGAAAATATTCAGCATCTATTTTACATGGCAAAAGAGGCCCCATAAATCAATATAAAATATGTTATTTCTTACTCATACAAACTACAATTTCGTAAATTAGTCGACACAAGAGTACATAGAACAAACATGACGCGTAATCTAAACCAACCTTTATGGTAGGAAGTTTGATGGTCGCCATGGGAACCTCAGGGTTGTTGCAGACGAGACAAGGCTCCGACTCCAGGTAGTACCCGTCCAGCTCTACGAAAGAACCGAGAGCTGCGTACAACGCTGCGTTGCCGTGGGAAGAGAGCAGCTGGTTCTGATTGCGGAGTAACTCTACGGCGCTGCCGACGTATTTCTGTCCGGATAATTGAAATGAGTTTACTGTAGACTTGTAGGAAACTGGTAAGGCATCGTCCTAATAGAACGCGAATGCGCCATCATCGTAGGTTCGCGCGAATTTTACTCGCACGAACGCGCGATTAAACATATTGAACTCGAATAGGTGTCCTAACTGACAATCGCACGACGCGGTCGCGCGACTCTAATGTTTGTAAATCTATTCGCACGAACTGAGTTCGTACGAAGGCGCGATCAAACATATTGAATTCGAATAGGCGTCCTAATTTAAATTCGCGCGATAATTGCGTCGGCGGACCGCGACCCTCGCTCGCTCGCGTCGTCAATTCGCGCGATGATAGGCCACCCAGTTTTTGCCGCCCCAAATAAATTGGGTTAAGGGCAAGAGAATGATGATGATGTAGAGAATTTAAGAGCGTTTATACCCTACGGCATTTCATACAAACTTAAAGTCGTTATTTTCCGAAACGACTGAACAGATTTTAATGAAACTTCCTACGCATAAGCAGTATACATAGGTTTATTTATTTAGGATCTCCAACAAAGGATGTACACAGATCATGTGAAATAAATAATGGACTTAAAAGTATCACGTAGGTGAACTCCTTCACTTACAGGAGACCACAGCATGCATAATTGAATTTACATCTAAGCTAACAAAATTATAATACTATTAAAATATATTGAAAAAGTTTATAAGAATTAAAATTAAAAACACATCAGATAATATTAAATAAAATAAAAATTAACATTTAGATAAATCTTTAGACATTACGTAGACATTGCAAGAGATTCACTGATGTCGAATTGGTTATAATAGAATTTACAATTCCTAACAAATTGATAATACGATTTAAATATATTTAAAAAAGTTAAAAAAAAATAAAAAAAAAATAATTTGAAATACACCATTTGATATTAAATAAACGTAGAGTAAAATTAACAATCAGATGAATCTTTAAGACATTTCTTATACATTGCAAGGGATTCACAGATGTCAAAATTTAAGGTTTTAGATAGCGTGTTGTATTGCCTACAAAGTCTTGGCACAGCGGCGTAATGACCTAGGTTTGTTTTTGAGCCAGGAACGTAGAATAAATCGTATGTATTATGCCTGGGAGTCCGAGTTGGAATTTTAATCTGTAATGAGCCCAAAAGTTCACTGCAATCTATCTTCCCACTAAATATTTTGTGAAGGATAATAAAGTCCAGTTTTTTCCTACGACTAGCTAGTGTTTCCAAATGATAATGTTTCAATCTATCAGAGTAGCTAGTCAGTTGTTTAGCCAAGTGATCTCCGTAGCACAGGTGGTAAAGGAACCGCTTTTGGACACTCTCTAATCGCTTGGCGTATACCTCGTAATGCGGGTTCCATACAACTGAACTATATTCTAAAATTGGACGGACTAGCGTGTTGAAGAGCTTTATTTTAGTAGATGGTCTCTTAAATTCTTTACTGTTTCGCAAAACGAATCCCAGTACCTTAAACGACTTGGATACAATATTTAAGATGTGCATATCAAACTTCAGTGCTTCGTCAAGTTGAACTCCAAGGTCGCGAACACTACTCAGTTTCTGTACTTCAACCCCGTCTATGTAGTATTTATTCTCCAACACCTTTTTATTACGAGTGAATTGGATGTAGTGACACTAACTGATATTCAATTGCATGTTGTTTTGTGTACACCAGTTTGCAAGTCTATTGATGTCGTCTTGAAGCATTATGGAGTCTAGGTTACTCTGAATTGGCTTCATTATTTTTAAGTCGTCAGCAAACAAATAAAAACGGGAGTGTTTGAAGCATTCAGTAATGTCATTGATGAAAACGTTAAAAAGAATAGGTCCCAAATGTGAGCCTTGCGGAATTCCGGAAGTTGCTACATAGCTGTCAGAACAATGACCATTAACTACAACTTTTGACCCTCTATTTTCAAGGTAAGATTTAAACCACCCTATCATTGTCCCGGCCACACCTAGTTGAGACAGTTTTTTAATAAGAAGACAGTGATCTACTTTATCGAATGCTTTACTAAAGTCAGTGTAGATAGCGTCCACAGGGATACGATTATCAAGACACTTGGACAAAGCCGACGTAAAACATAACAGATTTGTAGTTTAAAAAGTTACTAAAAAATATTTTCGAAAAATAATGTTGCAGCTAAATTAGACCGATTTTTAATTATCTATAGAAACAGTAATTTCCAATTTTCTTCATTTTTAAAAGACATTTCCAAAAATGTTTTTTAGTAACTTTTTAGACCTATGTATACTGCTTATGCGTAAGAAGTCTCATTGAAATCTATTCAGTCATTTCGGAAAATAACGACTTGAAAGTTTGTATGAAATGCCGTAGGGTATAAACGCTCTTAAAATGCACTGAAACAAGATCCAATAAGTACGTTATCATAAGTTGATGCACTACTTTCCTTCCCAGGTAACAAAAAGTAAGCAAAAAAACTGACCTCGGTATCAATATTGGGCGTCTTGAGCGTGAAATAGCCGAGCAGGTCGACGAACTGCGCTGCCTTGCGTCCGTACTGCGGCAGAGCCGGCCAGATGGCCCACAGCAGAGATACCAGCGAAGACTGGTCGGCTTGACCCGAGTTGCTAAACAAAGAAAATTTACACTGTTTTGAGCTTTTACGGGTTAAAACGAAACTTAAACTGTCACTTAAGGTATATTTCGCGATCATGGCACTTGCATCGAAATATCAGGAGCTCACAATAATTGAAAATCACGGAAGATTTCCCATAAGTAAAAGTGTGAGTTTAAATAAAAGTTGATATCTAATTACACCAACGATTTTGGATTCAAATCATGGCTCATTAAAATACCACTAAGTAACGTAAATAAATGTTGTTCTTATTTTTTAATGTAACATAACATCTGCCTGTAATCCCACAAGCGTTCAGCAGAGGTGTTCCTTCATTTCGCCAGTTTTATGTAAGTCCCGTGTAATAGGGGAGATCCTATTGTCATCGACCGGGCACAAAACCAGACTCGGTGGCTGACTACTGAGAAATTCGGGATGTAAAACCCAATAACGCTTTGCGCGACCTGGGAATCGAACCCAGGTCATGGTCAGCAGTCGCACTTACGACCACTAGACCAACGAGGCAGTCAATTTAAAGTTTTTAAATGTGTTTCCAAAAAAGTTCGTCGTTCTACAAAGTAGAGACAAACTAACAGGGCGAGTACTTACAGCACCTACCAATATTCAATATTTTTATTGCATCCACATGTTATTCTTAAGTGGTAAACTTATAGTAAGATCATATGGATCCTGTCGGGGACAGTAAATAAGTGAGTTTGGAGAGAGGAAGCATTCGGTTTGGGGAGAAAAAGCATATGCGGTGGGCATATGAACTACTGCTTGATGTTGGAATCGTATTATGTAGTAACTTACTTGTAAATAGCCAGAAGTAAAGCATGCGCTTGCCAACGCACGGCCGTCGAGTTGGTCTCAAGTAAGAACGCTTTCACAAACATCCTCAATTCTTCTTGGGATACCTGGAAAAACCACATCAATATTATAGTACACGATCATCGAATGCAGCAATCTAGAGACAGATTGGAATATATTTGTACTAGGTGGCCCGCGCAACTTCGTCTGCGTCATATTTTCCCCGCTACATTTTTCATTGATGCCCCGCTCCTATTGGTCGTAGCGTGATGTTATGTAGCCTATAGCCTACGTCGATAAATGGGCTATGCAACATTATTTTTTGAAATCGAACCAGTTGTTCCCGAGATTAGCGCGTTTAACCAAAACAAACAAACAAACTTCAGCTTTATATCCTATACTATTATAAATGTGAATGTAAGTTTGTTTGTTACGCTTTCACGCGAAAACTACTCAACCGATCATCATGAAACTTTGTACACATTCTTGGAGGTATTAGAAGTAACATAGGCTATATCATCACGCTACGACCAATAGGAGCGGAGCAGCAATGAAAAATGTTGGGAAAACGGGGAAAATGTGACGCAGACGAAGTTGCGCGGGACAGCTAGTATTATTATAAAAGTATATTACAGCTAGTATTATTATTTTATTTTCTGCAGAATATTTGAGACAGACAAAGGTCATACCTGTTTCAAGATCTGTTGGACTAGCGGTCCAACTCTTTGCTCTTGGAACTTGGATCCATCAGTGGTGAAGTTGTCATTTTCAGCGCTGCGTTCACGATCAGGCCAGTCGGCTGCGTTTTGCTGTAAAATATGTATTTCATGTAGGAAATGTTTAAATAAATTTAGTGACAGAAAACAAACATCATATTATGTTGTGGCCATACAGACTTTTATTCGACGATATTGTAGGACAAGAACGAAAACTATCGGTATTAGAAAATACATTAACTGACACACACAAGTCTGCGGTATGCCCGACGAGCTGTGAGCCAAAATACCCACGATGTGGAGCCCTGACGATGCCAAAAGGCGACGCGGTAGATCTCGCAGGAGATGATGGAACGAGCTGGACAAAACCAACGACCACTGGTCCACATTGGCCCTGGATTGAAGGGTTTGAAAGTCTTCGGGAGAGGCATTTGCCTAGTAGTAAGATGACACAGGTTTCTCTGACATGGTCACTAACACTATCAATAACACTAGAAACGGTATATTTAGGTACCATGTTTAGTATTTATGTTCAGTTCTCGATATTCAGTTATCCATGGCGTTAGCAATAGCGCCGAAATATTGGCAACTCAAAATAAAAACGTGGTAGATATGCCGTTTCTAGTTTTATTGATAGTCACACACCAGTTAGGTGTCCTATGAAGATACAGAGAAGTTATTACTTGTGCTAAAGTTGTTATTAAGTTAAGATATTATAATTTTATACACCTTTTTACATATGTACCAAAAATATTAATATGATATGTGATTATTTAATCAATTAATGTTACCTCCAATCGACTGAACAGGATTACCTAGTTCAGGCACAAACCGTGAGTGAACATGACATAGATTTAATAGAACACGTATTTAATGTCTACCTTATATTTTCTGAATAAATTATTATTAATTATAAACATATAAAAAAAAATACAATGAGTAAAGTAGAAGTAGCCGTGGAACCCAAACTAGGCACGGCCTGTATCTTGGTGACGACGAAAAAAAAGATAAAATAAATAAAAGCGGTTGTTATTAGCCCACCTTTACCTTATTCTCGACAGCTCGCTGATGATGTGGCGGCGCACATAAAGCCGCTTGCAGTAGCTGCAGCACAGTGGGCGCTACGTGCGGGTGTACACGTCTCGCGACCGTCACCAACCACGCTAGCGCTTCCTTCCGCTCTGTCGCGCACGTGTGCTGCCAGTTGCCCGTGCGAGCGCTTACTATCTCTGCGCAAGCCTGGGGAATTAATGTTGGTAATTAGAGAAACATTGCTGCTTCGTTGGTCTAGCGGTCCCAAGCGCAACCGCTGAGCATGAGGTCCTGGGTTCGATTCCTAGGTCAAGCAAAGTGTTATTGGGTTTTTCCATCAGGAAGGTCTCAGCCACGGAGTCTGGATTCGTGTCCGGTTGATGGCTATAAGCTCGCCCCCTATTACATGGGACTCAAACATAGCTGGCGAAATATGGATGTACCATTAGTTGCACCTCTGCCTAACCCTTCAGGGGTTACAGGGGTGATGTTGTGTACAGAAATATTTCAGTTGTGAGATAGCCGCCTATCAGTGGGGTTTCATTTGCGCTAGTCGTTGTAGCGATAATTCTCTTATTAACGTTAACCCGTGCTTGCCTAGGTTGGTCGGAGGATGGGTGAACACCCATTACGTACAGAGTTTCTCCTGTGCTTCGGAAAGCACTGTCATTTTTTAATCTTTGACAGTCGTTACAGGTAGTCAGTGGCCCGAAAGTCTGACAACCAGTCTTACCAAAGGGTATCGTATTACCCAGTACTAACTCGGTTTTGGAGGTCAGATTGGCAGTCAGTCCGTGTAAACTACGGGTCCGGGTACCTGCATCCGGTTAGACTGGAAGCCGACCCCAACATAGTTGGGAAAACGCTAGGCAGATGATGATGACACTGATTCAATATCCCCGTACCTTCAAATGGTCCATAAGCTGTACAAGCTTGTCATACGCTGGGTCGGTAGCGAGCAGCGCGCGCGCCGCGTTCAGGTGCGTGTCTAGTGCGTGCACGTCGCGGAGTTGGCGGTAACGTTCGCGGGTACCGCACAGTAGGAGCAGGAGTTTGCGGACTTGCTTCCTAAAAGAGAAAATACATTTAGTAAATGAGACTCAAGACCAAGACCGATGGGCCAGAGTTGTCACGCAGTGAGTGCTAGAAGACGGCTGACGTCGCCGAGTGAAGCCTACAAAACGCTGGCGAAACGACTTATAGGCGTTTTTGAGAGATTAGCCGGCGAAAACTTCACGGAGATGAGAGTGGACGGCTATTGGATGAAGCCTTTACCCAGCAGTAGGAGTATACAACATGTAACATAATTAACGCACATCCTGAAAGTTGTTTGTTCAGAATCGTTTACTGAATCGATTTCTATCATTTTTAATATAGGTTATTTTTTATCCCAAAAATAATTAAAACTACGTAAATTACTGACACACTACCCCTGTACAGTCAAACCAACTAAAATGGACCGTAACTCAAGGCAATAAGACTTTAAAAGTTCAGTTTCATTTGTATTAATACAAATTCCGTCTTTTAATATAAAATAAAGAAAAATCAACCTTATTTTAAGGAAGTTAAAGTCTTTACTAATCAATGTCTATACATGTTTAACTAAAATTTCAGAGTATGTATTATGATTATAATATAATACTGTAATTGGGGTGTTTGAGGGTGTGCGTTTATTACGTTACATGTTGTAGAGACTCTGCTATGAGAGACTAGAAAAGAATTTGACTGTATCACTTTTAGGCGAAATTTTAGGTGATAATGGAAGGTAACTAACATGCAACCAAAAATAAAAAATAAAATTGCAAAAAAATAAAACCGACTTCAAAAACACAAATAGTGGAAAATAACTTTTCATTGATGGAGTTTTTTTTGCCGCCGACTTCTGAAAAAAGTCAACGTTTTCTAAACAAAGTAACCTGTACTGCCAAAAGTTCTCGTCACAATTACCTGAGCGGCGTCTGTTGGTTCATCATGTACTCGCACAGCAGCGTGCGCCAGCGCTGGTCGAAGTGCGCCGGGTCGCAGTGCTTGTGTATCTGACACGGCAGTCTGAGGGCCATCTCCATTAGTAGCTGAGGGTAGTTGTCGAACACGTCTAGAGCGTGGCCTGGTAAATAAACAAAAAAAGTTTGTAAAAAAGGCTGATTTCATGAGTGGATCCAAAATTAATTGCGGACAAGAAATATCATTTTTTGGAACAAATATAGAAAAGAATGACGCAAAGGTAAGCTGGGAACTTACTCTTGACATATTCCTTGACGAAGAAAGGCTGCATGTCGGGCAAGGGCTGAGGTGGTAGAGGCTTCAGCAAAGTTTGGACAGCAGTCGCCGTACCGGAACCTAGAACAAGAAGATATTTTTTACAAGATGTAAACGGACCATTCACAAAACCGTCAAAGAATCACACATCGGTCCATCAAATTAAGTAACCCTACGCAAAAATTATTGCTGGGAAACAACTTTTTATTTGGGGTAAAAAATCACGTTTTACGGTAAAACTCAATGCAACTCATTCAAAACTTGTGCTGATGGATGAATTGAATAGGACCATGAAGGTATTTCAAGTAAAATAATAAGAAATAAATTGTTTGATTTCAGGTAAAATACCTATATACAACAATTAAAGAAAACGAAAATAGTAAAATCGTTAAAAAAACATTAAAATCATCCAAATTATTAAAATCACTAAAATCATTAAAATCATCAAAATTATTAAAATCAAAATTGTAAAGCTATAACACTAAAGACTAGTTTTTTTTATAAGTGGTGAAAAATTTCGATCTTTGACCTCGGATACCGCCGTAACCACCTACTAGTTACGGCGGTATTCGAGGTATGGTCCACAACGAAAAAAATATCGCAATGACGGGGAGAGCAAATGCCTTTTGGCTACATTATCTGGGTCTATTTATACTCAGACGGACAGAAGCGCAGACAGATTGACAGAAGGAGTAAAGAAATCTTTTGAATCTTAAGATATCAATGGTCGACAAAACAGCTGTAGCGAACTCTTTTCGTAACTGCACAGCCGGTGGCCTACCATGACACCTTAAAACAGTATTGTTTTAATCTTATTCCTGAGCAGGAATGAGATAGCGCTAGACGCCCTGTATAGCTACGTCTCTTTCCCACACTGGAGTAACATTAAAACAATCCTGCTTTAAGATTTCATGGTAAACCCGCCTGTATATGAAAGTGTGAAGTCATATAGTTACCCGAGGTCTTGTCCTTCCAGTAGGGCAGCAGCGCGGACAGCACCCGGAAGCAGTGCTTGGGCGCGCCGGCGCGCACCAGCGCGGCCGCCGCCAGCCGCGACACGTGCGCCGCGCTCGCGCCGCCCGCCGCCACCGCGCCGCCCGCGCCGGACGTCTTCCAGCGGGCCATTAGGACACCTGGGAGATAAAAAATCATCACCAATCGTGAACCTAGGGCATAATGATAAATCTTCAAAACAGTAATTTACCAGACAGCAATCATTTGAATCATCATGTGCAAAATCTATAATAATAGAAAATACATCGAAAAAATACATACAATCGAACATAGAACCTCCTCCTTTTGGAAGTCGGACAAAAAGCGTTTGAACTTACTGACTATCAGCTCGCTGCTGCAGTTAGTGCAATAACCAGACGCGGGTTTGATTCTCGCACGGAACAAACATTTATATGGTAGTTGTTCCGAGTCTGGCTTGTTTGTGTATGTGAGTTTAAATGTTTGTAAACGCACCCACGATACCAGAGTAATCCCTAGTGCTGGGAAAACTTTTTTTGTAAAGTCCTGAGTGAATTGACGGTCCCTTCACACTTATTATTCCTCTGATATTGCATCAGTTAAAAAACAACACAGTCATCTACCGATTAGAAACCGTGTTGTAGCGAAAATCTCGCTACAACACAGTTCCTAATCAGTTCCACTGCCAAAATTTAACATATCTTAAAAAATTACTAACTAACTCTCACAGTAGTGTCATCTACTATCAATGCAAATGATAAACAAAAATACAATACTCACTAAGCAGCCTCATAATAACCAACTGCAGCTCCCTCCTATTGGTCCTCTCATGTATGGGGGGAGGGGTCTCATCTCCATGCATATCCAGCTCAGACACCAACAACTCCAGTCTCATGATAGCCAGTTGTAACTCGCGTCTATCCGTGCGTTCTTCTGGGTTCTCGTCAGTTTGGATGTCCAGTTCTGAGACGAGGAGTTCTAGAAGTCGGTCTAGGACTGTGCGGTCGCCTTCGACGCTGGAGTCGAGATCACCGGCGAGCATAAGGACCACCTGTTTTAAAAAAAGGTGAATTTTAATGACCTTGAAAGGTCTGGTGATAAGACATTGCACTTCAACCAGAAAAGGTATGCGCTTCGGCAATCGACCCAGATTGCCGAAGCGCATACCTAGTGAAAATAAGCTATGCAATAATCAGGACAATTTTCATATTCAGACATTTTTGGCCCTTGACCATAGTCTGTCCGTACTAACGCTGCCATCTTGTTTTCCATTCTAATTTCCACAAGTTCACAATTTTTTTTAGTAGTAACAACACTCTCCTAACAGCAACATTCATAGATCTTACGCACCTGTACGAAGGGTATAGCCCTGACTCCCGGCAGGTATCTCAAGCTGGGCAGCGCGTCCAGCGCGGCTGACAGTAGAGAGAGACGGAGCGCGTGTAACTTGCGTGTCTCGCTCTCTGCCTCAACAGTGCGCGATGTGGAGGCCACTGGCTGGTTGCATGACGTTGAGGGGCCAGCTGTCATTTGAAGAGTATTGATCAGTTTTATTAATTTCATCATCATCATCATCATTTCAGCCGAAAGACGTCCATTGCTGGATATAGGCCTCCCCCAAGTTTCGCCACATTGACATAGCATGGGGGGTTTTGCCATAATCGCCACGCTTGGCAGGCGGGTTGGCGATCGCAGTACGGTTGTCACAAAAGCACAAAGAACGCTGCTGCCCATTATTAATATAGTGCCAACATAAAAACAATCAAAGATGATGATAACTAGTTTAGTGTTGTTGTATTTCAGAAGTGGTCATGAAAAAAGATTTCATAACTTAAAGTGAGCTAATTTAAATTCAATTAAAGCAATGTGCATATGTGATCTCATACTTAGCATCACAATTTGAAGAAATTAATATGAAAATGGACGCTTGTGTAAAAGGCAAAGTTTAAGTGATAGGAAGCAAGCAAGAGTATCAACAAAAATACAGCACTATAAAACATAGACGAGACAAAAAGCAAGCACACGTGGTCCTTAAAAAAAATGGATACTAAAGCCTTATACAAAGTCCGTTAGTAATGAAAATAAGGTTTATTAGTTTACTAGCCTGTTATAGCAACAGGCGCCGCGATGATATTGGTCGCAGGCATCGCCCCGGCGGACGGAGCCGACACCATTTCGCCTAGAACATTCCGTACCGTTGTAATGCACAATATAGTAAAATAAAGATGGCTGCTGTAAAGCGGTCCCACAAATACATGTAAGCATTGTATCTCATGCTGGTCTATTCATACAAGATAATGGAAGCACCCATGTGAAGCAATTGCTGGTATAGTCATGTTTTAAATGACCCAGCAACCTATGCTTGTTGTGATATAAGCCTCTCCGCAGCCCAAGTTTTGTTCTTGTTGCATGCTTATACTCTCCACGTGAACTTGTCAGCAAAAATATCATAATCCTGCCCTAATCTCAAGGTTCTTTTTTCATTAACCTTCATCTTAGTTTCCACTCTCTTTCTAGCAATACAGGGTAGAAGGGTACCAACGTGAAAACGGTTACCAGATACTCATTACATCATTCTTAATCCCTCCATCGAAACTTTTCATCGGTTATTAAAAATAAACACCTGTTCCAAACAGTTTGCCCGTACAGGTATTGAACTTTTGTAGAAAACAGCCGTTTTTTTTTTTTGAAGTAAGTACTTCTTTAGCGGCATTGTGCACTTTTGTGATGGGTAAAAAATGTTAAACTCGCGACAGGACAGATCGAAAATTCGTAAGACTGATTGACATTAGGTTACGAAGGAATTTGAACTTTATGACATGTGTCATTGAGTATGGGTTTCCAAAACTGGATAATTATTTTATGCACAATCAAAACCTTCGGTTTCTCCAAAGAGGAATTCGTAAGACGTATTGTAATAGTTCTGAAGTGTTAAATTTTTAATGTAATATAAATTGTCATGTTTGTGTACGATAGCGCAATAAATGAATACTGTATTTTACCATATAAATGATAGTACTTTTATACTGATAATTAAAGCAATTCGTGCAAAATTATTCTCTAACCATTCCAAAATATCATAAATGCACAACGTTAATATTCAAGTTTTCACTTCTGTCGGCACTCCCAGAGTGCAACCCGTTTTTTATTTTATTTCGATGTGTTTGTTCTAAGACTGAAGTACTGAGTGGTAACCGTTTTCGCATCGGTGTCCCTTCCACCCTGTATATCTCCTGTAGATGATTGGCTCACCATAAGCGCTGCTTCGTCCCGAGACTCCCCCGATGCTATCAGCCCCTGATCCCCCGGACTCCGAGCCGGCCGAGCCGGGCGGCTCAGCAGGCGACGTGCGCAGTGTACTGCCGTCCGTAGCGGCCGTGCTGCCCTCGTCATCAGAACTGACGGAGTTATTGCTACATGTAAGTTGTTGATATGTAAGCAGTGCTGATTGGGCTTTCTTATAACTAGTACATTGATACAAATAAATAAAATTGAAGTGTCTGTTTGTAATTTCAAAATAACAGTTTTTTACTGAATGCATGTGCAAGTATTTAGGGTAGTTATAACAAAAACACATATTTATTATATCTATATCTCTGTTTGTTCCGGCTAGTCTCCAAAACGCCTGGCCCGACTTTGAGGCTACTTATATTTTAGAAAAAGAATTAGTGTTAATGGCACGACACGATGATGGTGTGGGGAAATTGACGGGTATCTTAAGGGTTTACACGCAAACTCTTAACATGAATTCAAGACTTTCTAGTCTAACTGACAACAAAAGTGCAATACATACACAATTCAAATGAGAGTTCCACCAGCGGCAGCGTTGACATTGTTTGTTGATTCTACAAAAACTAACCATATTTTTATTCATATTGATTGTATATTTAATACACTTTTTTATTCAATTCATTGTCTGAAGTCATGGTAACAGTTGCGCTTCGATGTCACTTATACCTTGAATATTATTTCATGTAGATTAGGTTCTCGGTGTACATAAACCAAAAATACTCTATAATAGATAGCGACATACCCAGGAGGAGATGCAGTAGCATCACTGAAGCCTGGCGCGGGTGGTGGCGGGGCGGAGGGCGCGGGCGGAGCCCTGCGCGGCTGTTCCTGTAGAGACAGTGCTATGGCCAGCTCTACCATCGTCTCGTCGTCGGCGTCCGGTGGGATGTCTAGTAATGCTTCTAGTCCTGTTAGAAAGGAGGAATTTGATTAGAGGTAGTAATGTCTAGGACATAATGCTAGGTTATCTATACAATAATATTATAAAGCTAGAGTTTGTTTGTTTGGTTGAACGCGCTAATCTCGGAAACTACTGGTTTGAATCTTTTAGTGTTGGATGGCCTATTTACTGAGGTAACTCACGCTATGACCAATAAGAGCGGAACATCAATGAAAAATGTTGTACAAACTAGGAAATTTTCGCGCAGACAAAGTAGCGCGAGTCAGCTAGTATGGTATATTGCGGAATAAAAGTACCTACATGTGACGAGTAACATTCTCCCGAGACTTCCCAACAATAACAAAACTGTTTTGTCTTAGCAAAATCCCAAATTTCAGGTGTGCAGGCGCTACCAGTAAACATAATTTGGACATTCAGGCTTCAAAACATTCATGAAAAAAAAAACCGTTCAAATCAACAATTCAAATGACCATGTCCATAGAAACGAAAGCCCATTTTATAGTAAAATAGGACTATTTCAAATCTATTCATACCCTGGCAGTCCGCTTAATAAATATAATATATATACAAGGTGTTGTTTTGCATCCTCGTCAAAATTCAGGATGTTGTCACAAAAGACATAAATAATCAATATAAATTACGGTACCTAGTAAATTATTAAAAAACACTGCGTTTTTTTGTTGTTTAAATTTGTCAATATTTCAGAATAACCCCCTTAACGTGGTTTAGGGCTTATAAAATTATCGAAAAAACGTATGAGGTTTTTTGTTTGTGTGTAACGGACGTTATAAGGCGGGGATCAGACGGCCCGTGTTTAAAACACGGGTGGTTCACAGTTACCGATTTCAGTAAATAAATAAAAAAAAAGAAAATTACCTACTCATTTTATTATTGATTCGGGTCGAGAATCATTAGCATAGTTACCTCCTAGAATTTGACGAGGTTGCAAAACAACACCTTGTATATATATAATAAATAGATCTAACATTTTTTTCTGCAAAATTAGATTCTGTCTTACCTCCATCAGGAGCCAGCAGCACCATAGGTTCTAATGAATCATCGACATCCATAAACTGGTTCTCTTGGTTATCATCTCGGTTGGCGCTCAAGTCGGACTCCGATACGACGGCTTCGGTGATCGAGCTCGTTGGCTGCGCCGTGGTTACTGATGATCCTGCACCTAATGTAGACAGAGAAACGTTTTAAATAAAGAAGGCAAGTTATTACGCACGGCGAAAAAACACATTTTACAAAACCATTTTTGCAGATACATTTCCCGTATAATGCTCTCATTGTACGGGAAATGTCCAAGCGAAGCCATGTTATACTGGAAATGTATAGCTTGATGTTTCGCCGTATGTACAGAGCTAAATCATATTAGAATGGAGGACTGGATATAAAAATGGTTTTTCATAAAGGCAAATGGTATACCCGTCTAACTAAAGCTATCTGTCGTGCAAATACGCGATTGCGTTGTTCTATGTCACTCACTGAAAATCGAAGGGCGCATTCTGTCAGCGCAACCAAGCGTTCAGGTTTACCGAAAAAAATGCATGCGGCAGTCTCGTCGACGCGTATTAGCGCGACGATTACTTTGTTCAGGTCAGAGCGTGGGGTAAATGAGAAACGTCTCTTTGTGAGTTTGTTTTGTCATGAATGTTTTGTTGTGTGGAGTCCAGTAACTACTGGACTTTGACGAGTTAAAAAGCATAGCTGTCATGTATTTTTAACAATTTCACTGATAGGTTCAAATAATCCATTTTTAGTATTATGCGCGTCATCTATAGCTACGTGCAACGACGACTCGGAAGGTGGGTTGTGCCCCCACAACCCACGGACGAATTATTATTGTTCGACCCATTTGCTCAGTGCTTGGGTGCCAGAAGACGGGCGTCGTCGCCGAGGGAGGCCTAGTAAACGCTGGCGTAACGACATAGAGGCGTTTGTGAGAGATAACAGAGAAAATTGCACGGAGAGAAGCGTTGAAGACTATGGGGGAGGTCTTTGCCCAGCAGGGCCCCCTGCTGGGCAAAGGCCTCCCCCAGGAATAAAAATGTGTTTTAATTTACCTGTTCCAGGAGTGTTAGGTGGTGACGGTATGTAGACGCGGCGCCTCTTCACCCTGGGTCGTAGTACTCTCATCAATGCAGCCTTGGCTCCGAAGCTTATGCTTTGATCCTCAGCCAATAGGAGCGATAAGTAAATTTGATTGCCGAATTCGATCTGTAGACGAAAACATAAGATTTGAGTTTCTGTACTGGGTTCCAGTCATCAATACAGGGTGGAAAGTACTCCGACGCTAAAACAGTTAACACATATACAGTAAATCTTTCTGACCCTCCAAATTGAAAATCATCAAACTAACTTGGAGTCTGCTTCCAGTCTAACCGGATGCAGCTGAATACCAGTATTTTACATGAAGCGACTGCCTATCTGACCTCCACAACCTAGTAACTGGGTAATACGATAGCCCTTGGTAAGACTGGATGTCAGACTTTTGGCTTCTGATTACTCCTAACGACTGTCAAATATCTACAAATGACAGCCGGGACCAACGGCTTTCCGAGGCACGGAGGAAACTCGGTATGTAATTCGGTCAACCTCCAAATTGAAAATGTTCGTCGGTTTAAGATTCTTTTTTTTATATTCAGATGAAAAATTTATATGTTAGGGGGTTCAGAATGATGTACTGAATATTTGGTGAACGATTTAGCGTCGGTGACATTCCACGTTGTAGACAAGTGTCTAAAAACGGTGTAAAACCTTTCTCTTATAAAGTAGATATGATTTATCGTCATTTATCGTCTTTTCAGATGGCCGTTAAAGTAGTCTTTGATCATCTAGGATGCTTCCTATCTTCTTAGAAATTAGTTCACCATCCCACCAGAATTAACCTCGGCCATCTTGTTTTTTTTCTAATTTGCAATCTAGCTAAGCAACTTCACAAATATTTGTCATCAGCGCCTGTCTGTCAATTCATACAAACGCCAGAAGATCTTTGTAGTAGTGCACTTACACATTCAGGCTCCGCATGTAGTTGGAAGGCATGCACCGTGTCAGCGAGAGCATGCATGGTGTGCTCGGGATGCCTCAGCCCGTAGGACAGGATGCCGGGCAGCTGCGCAGTAGTAGAGCGACACGCGGCTAGACGCCACAGTACGCTTGTGAGTAGCGCGCATAGGTGGGGCTCTTTGTCTTTGTCGTCTTGGTTGTCACCCTTCCAGAGGACTGACCAGTCTCCTGTTGGAAAGATAAAGAAATTATTAGTTAAAGCTTGAATAAAGATGCTGTATTTGTGTTCAGTATTATCTATGTTATCGAGCAGACTGATTTTTGAAACATATGAAGCATTCGATTAGAAATGAGGACAAGGCCCTCTATTCACAATACAATAAAATACCTCCCCCCATTCTACAACTGAATGAAACGAAATTTAAATCTTGCATAAAGCGCACACTATGTACTATGTAGGCAAGCATATTATAAGTTGGGGGATTACATTGATGATAAAAATGCTTGGCTAAATACTGGTCCTTCTCCACAACCATAGGGGCAATCAAATTACCATGTGAAGTTATTGTGGAAGCTGCAGAAGATTGTAATATATAAATATCTTTGCTTTGTATAGATTCAATCTCTTAGTATTATACAGTATGATTCGTTGTTGTAACAAACATTATTCATGATATACCTCTTACTAAAACATTGTTTTACTATTTACTTTTATTGTATTTTTGACCGTCCTAAGCCGACAAAAGTGTGAAGGGAAATTTGGTCTCGCAAAATTTTTATTAATCATGCGCGCGGGAAAGAGATGCGCGGGCGGCCGGGCGGACGGGGGCGGCGCGATTCATTCATACCGAGCTGCGAGAATGTACCTAAATCGTGCCCACTACGCGAAAACGGTAGTACGCGAAATTCTTTGATACTTTAATTATTTTAACGTTTTTCGTAACAATGTTAGATTATTTTTTAATTTTACATTTGATATGTTCATTTTTTTTGTCGCATCTATTCAATTTCACCCTGTATAATTGCATAGCACATGTGTGAAAACTATGTACTGTAAAGCCACCATTTACTGAGTACCTACATCTTTCATTGACGCGAATTTACCCTGGCGGTTCACAGTGGAACGAATGTATGGGAGCGGTTGGACGTAGACATGTCCGAAAAAAAAGAGTAAAATTATGCCAAACTAATGATGCCATCTTATTCGATTACTTAATGCCTTCATAACTTGTGGTGATGAATTTCTTCATAACTCCCATATTTCGGGAGTAATTTGAGAAAATGTGAAATTTTACTATGAAAATGAGTGTATCGAGCTCTCTCCCTCCTGATTCCGGGCTTGTTTCAAGTAGCGGTCTCTAATATCATAATGCTAATACTAAGAGCTATATTTAATACTAAGACACATAGTGCGCCAAATGTGCACTTTCTGGGATAAAGAGTGATGTTTATTTTATAACACAATTTTTTTATTTTTTGTTTATTTTGTTGATTAAAACCGTTTTTCTAAAGGTTTACCTTATTACAATAACATTTCTGAGCAGCCAATTAGAGAAGATATAAGCTAATTAGGATATATAATTAGGGACTTAAGGTTTACATATAAAACTGATGCACTAATGATTACTGATAAGAACATTGCTATTATTTAATTACTAAATGGCTCTTAATACACTAATTTAGCATGCATCATTTACTAATTATCACAATAACTAATTACCTTGCAATATTTAACAAAGGATACCTGGGATACCTGGATTTTATATAAATAGGTCACTATTAGTAACTTTAAAATCAGTGTTGATTTACACCTCGTTGTATCCAAGCTAATCTCGCAATGTATTTTCCAAATTTTAATACAAATCTTGATATTGACGTTGCTTTATGCGCACGCGCACATAAAGATTTACGCGACTTTAACTATTTGTTCAGTGTTTTAAAAGATAACAGTTGTGTTCAGTTATGTGAAAGTGCTGAAACAAGTTTAAAAGACTGGTGTCGTCGATTTTGCTACCGCATTTATGCAAAATGGACACAGTCTGGAAGAAGCACAGATAAGTTTCGGAAGAAACATGAGATTTGGCTACAGGCTGCAATTCAATGGCCGGAATTACAGAATGAAAATATGGAACCTTCTACAGAAAATATAAGTGACGTCATCGAGCCCATAATTTCTCCTGCTAAATCTGATGCTTCAACTTGTACACATCCTAGTCCTCGTAAATCTTTTGAGGACCTTAGTAACCGGCAAAAAAGAAGACGCACTGAAGATAGTCTTTCATGCAGCAGTAGCAGCGCTGAAATTATGTTTTCGGCCGAAAGGGCGCTTCAAAAGGCAGGACAAAGCGATACAGCTTATGTTATGAAATACTTGACGGAGAATCCAGAAGAGGCCTCAAAAATCAAAGCCTTCATTGAAGGTAAATCAATTCAGGTACGGGAAATATCCCCTTTGAAGGCATTGGCTCTTTATGTATCGATGAACTTATCGAAATGGCGCTATAACACTCTTCGGGATTTCAACACTCAAGAAGGAGCTCTTCAATACCCGAGTCACTACATGTTGGTTAAAGAAAAAATTAAGTGCTATCCGGCCAAAGAAGATCTCACAGTTACAGAGAGCTCTGCAAAAATCAAATTACAAGCCTTGATGGATTTAACCTCAAGAAGACTTATTAGGTCGTTAGAAACCCCTGTTGATCCCAATCAACAGCTCGTATTGACCAGCAAATGGGGTTTTGACGGATCATCTAGCCAAAGCATTTATCATCAAAGGACGAGTGAAGATGAGCAAATCGATCATGCTAGTAATTTTATGATTAGTCTTGTACCACTGCGGCTCGTCTCAAAAGGTGTAACAATTTGGGAAAACGAGCGACCATCTTCCACTTCATTTTGCCGGCCAATATTGTTTAAGTTTATAAAGGAAACCAAAGAAAATGTGCAGAGAGAGATGGCTGAAATCGAAGCAGAGATTGAAGCCTTAACTCCATCCACCATCACTGATGGAATTAGTGTCAAACACCAACTGCTGTTGACAATGATTGATGGTAAAATTCATTCCATTATATCCAATACAGCAGCTTCAGTGTGTGACATATGCAAGGCTTGTCCTAAAGAAATGAATAATTTAGAGTTAATCAAAGATAAACACGCAAACGAGGACATGTATAAATATAGCTTAAGCACCCTTCACGCTTGGATTCGCTCAATGGAATGCTTATTACACATTTCCTACAAATTAGACATAAAATCATGGCAAGTAAGGGGTGATATAGCAAAAAGGCAAGTTGATGACAGGAAGAAAAGAGTTCAAGAGGCTGTAAGAAGAGAAACGGGCTTACTTCTCGATGTTGTGAAACAAGGCAGTGGATCCACCAACAATGGCAACTCGGCAAGGAGATTTTTTGAAAACTACACTAAATCTGCTGAACTGACCGGAATAGATGCTATGCTTTTAAGAAAAATCTGTGTGATCTTGCAGTGTATTTCATCAGGAGAGAAGATCAACGTAACTAAATTCCGAGAGTTCTGCTTTGATACTGCTAAGCTTTACGTGGAGTTATACCCATGGTATTATATGCCTTCTTCACTTCATAAAATTTTAATGCATGGGCCAGACATAGTTCAGAACATGTCAATTGTGCCCATTGGTTTTCTATCCGAAGAGGCATCTGAGGCTAGAAATAAAGATTTTAGAAAATATAGAGAGGGGCATTCTCGAAAGCATAGCAGTATCTCATGCAATGAAGATATTATGCACAATCTTTTACTGTCTTCTGATCCACTTGTTACAAGTATCCGTCCAAAAGGAAATAAGTTTGTAAAAAAATCTTCTTTTAAGGAATTTTATGAGCTTACGGATTCTGAGAAAAGTGATATCGAATTTGTTAACATAAATGATTTAGCGGACATCGATTCTGAATTTGAATTAATTGATGATGATGATGATGACGAAGATAATTAAATGATGTTATTGTTTTAAAATGTGTAACTTAGTAAATTAGAGCTTACATCTTAATTATTTATTGTACTTTTAATGAAACTAGGTAATTTATTATCAACTTACTTAAAAGTCATACTCTCATCAGTTCTTGTGAATATTTTTGTTAATATATATTTCTGTATATATATAATATATTTATAGACCTCTTAATAAGTCTGTCTGCGGTTTAAAGTAAATACAAATGGGGAAAAAACGTTTTTTTTTTTAAATTTTCATTTCCTTTTATCCCAGAAAGTGCACATTTGGCGCACTATGTGTCTTAGTATTAAATATAGCTCTTAGTAATAGCATTACGATATTAGAGACCGCTACATGAAACAAGCCCGGAATCAGGAGGGAGAGAGCTCGATACACTCATTTTCATAGTAAAATTTCACATTTTCTCAAATTACTCCCGAAATATGGGAGTTATGAAGAAATTCATCACCACAATTTATGAAGGCATTAAGTAATCGAATAAGATGGCATCATTAGTTTGTCATAATTTTACTCTTATTTTTCGGACATGTCTACGTCCAACCGCTCCCATACATTCGTTCCACTGTGCGGTTGAGTAAATGTCATGCTCACTTAAATGTCACGCTGATGGCGGCGGGTGTGTCGGGTCATTTAGTTCCCTTCAATATGGTTGAGTTAATTGATGGCTGATACATGCGTCATGTTCGTGAACGGGCGCTGTCAGTTGTGACTGGTCATCTCTTAGCTGCCACGGTTTATTTTAATTATTTTATTTCTAAACTTTATTTTCGAAATATTGATTTCGTCTTTTACTCTGGACGCTCTTAACTTGCCCGTATATCTAAATCGTTCTCACATACTAGTAATTCTCAACACGAATGATGTAACCATGATTTTGTAACATATTTTGATTTAAAAGAGTGTCATGGAGTTTCTTGCCCATTCTTCTCCATAGAGATCTACGCTTTGGAATGGGCAACTACAGTACTTTCACAAGTTATTATGTCTTGTGACTGGGACTGTAGCTTCGCGTTTTGTTTTTGTGTTTTGACTTTCAAAAGTGCCTGTCATTACAGGTCTAATTGAAATAAATGCTTTGAGTTTGAGTTCACAAACGCTCGGATTCGATTTCGATTCGATAAGTCGTATATCTATCTTGTTTTGGCATTACGAAAGCCAGAGAGATAGACATACGACTTTCCCAATCGAAACCGAGCGTTTATGAATACGGGGGCTGATGTTGCCAAACCGCTGTAAAATGTGCCAACTAATTTCTAGAATATAAATCAAACTATATCAACCAACCGGTTGAACTGCGCGTTACGTAACATTGTTTTAACCCCTCAGAACAGTCGCATAATTGTGACTTTCAAGTAAAAATGGTCACTTGGTGGTGGTTACCTAACGTTTTACTAGGGGGTAAGGGGGAGGTACAGAAAAACGTTACGGCGTGTTACGTAGGGAGAGGGGGGGGGGTTACGTAATACTTGAACGCTCCCATACGTGGTAAACGTTTTCGCATCGGTGTCCCTTTCACACTGTATACTGGACAAACCGATGCCTCAAAGCGTGGTGAGAGCCTATAGGACCTGGTTAATTGTTTGAGACATATTCCCTTACCGTTGGGCGGTCTCTGCGGCGTGGGAGCGCTGTACTTGACGAGATGGTTGGGTCTCGCGACGGCGACGCCTCGCGCCAGTAGCACCAGTCTGAAGTACGCCTCGGGGTCGATGTTATGCGGGTCGGCTGTGTCACGGAGCTCGCGCAGTGATGTGCACACGTACTTGAGGATGGCTTGGTCCTGCACGAATAACGGTTATTATAATAGTATGTAAATTTGATACACTTGCTTGAAATACTTATGGCACCGCTTTTGGTGTCAAAATGTTTTCAGTGTATTGAACACGATGTGTGTTTTATACTTTGTTATTTCGACTAGAGTGCAACGGCAAACTTTACACATTTGCGTCAGAACCTACAATTACAATCATGAAACAAGACTGGGTAAATTGCTACCCGGGCCCACAGGATCCGTTTTCAAATTTTGTTTGATAATTATTTTTTTACTTGTAATTGCAAATAAGAAAATAATGATCATCATCAATCGAAACAGAAACGTATACAGGGTAATGTAAGATCCCCTTTCGTGTATGGTCATCAGACCTTATATCTCCTTGTGTTTATTCGTGTCGATTAGTCTATTGTACACAAAAATATCTTGTTTTAACCTTGTACTGATGGTAGTGCGTGTGGTGCAGCGCGCGCAGCAGGCACTGCGCGCGCGCGTGCAGGTGCGGCGGCGCGGGCGCGCACAGCAGGCGGCGCGCCGGCTCGGCGGCGGCGTGCGCGCCCGCGGCTCCCGCGCCCGCGCCCGCTGCACCTGCACCCGCGCCCAGCTCCAGCGCCTCCAACGCTGCACACGCCAGCCGCTCCAGCGGGCTCGGCTTCCAGGCGCCGCCCGCGCCTTCGCCCTCCTGTAATATAGAACAAGTTAGAGTGAACAGGCTTCTACTGGGTAAGCTTGTTCCATCATCGACTTTGTCTTTGTCATCTCTGACCTAGACAAGAATCAAGAGCAAACCTATCTCAAATAAATATATATATATATATATATATATACAGGGTGTAACGGAAAGAGTATATACATACTTAAGGGTGTGCTACAGACCATCAAAACTGAACATGTTTCTCCATCGGACAAACATCGTAATAGCGCAAAAAAAAGCTGCCCCATACATTTGGGTCCAATAGATATTGAAATTTTGTATGGGGCAGCAGATAATTTTTTCGCTATGTTTGTCACACCCTTAAGTATGTATATACCCTTTCCGTTACAACCTGTAAATATTCCTTATAAATATTTCCACAACAATTAATTGCTACCCTATGAAGTCGTCGCAGAATAGCTTTCGCAGAACATAAATAGGTTCTGCAAAAGTCAGAAATGTACAAACAAGAAATGAAACAACTGATGCAAGATTATTCATAGAGCTTCAATGTTTGTTAACCATGTTAAGATTTAAAAAAAAACAGAGGCAGTCACAAGGACTGCCGGCAGAAGTGAAAACTCAAAGCAATGGCATTACTGTGTTCTTTTTTTTTATTTTTAACGCGTCGCTAGTCTAACGCAATACGTCACGAACATGTCGGTGACGTGAGCCCAAAGATTATCCCTACCAAAAATCGCTCAACGCGGCTAAAGTTTTCACTTCAAATATCTAGAGAATATAACATTAAAACTTACTTGCGCAACCTTGCTAGATGACGGACAAGCAGACGGGTCCTCATTGTCTTCAGGCCATCCGAATTGTTCCTTATTCTTGCCATATACCTAAAATACCACATCATTGTATTAATTACATTGCAACTGTGTACCAAACAATAAGATTAACAATGAAATCGAATATTCTTAACTTACTTTAACAGAATCAACCATAGTAACACCATCAGGGTCTTGTGAAGGGCCAAAGGTCATGGTTAGTTTCTTGTCAGATTGGAGAGATTCCTCTCGCGTTAGGGGTATGTCGAACCAACGGTTGCGAACTACTATTGTCTGAACCGTTCGGCCGTACACCTAAAAAAAAATACAAATTAAAACCTTTGACGTCAAGTGTCAGATTATACAAAAATCTGCTCGAGTCGATTTCGCAATCACAAGTACAAAGTATTGTTTCAAGCTCACAAAACTGCTTGAACGAAATTTTTGTTGAACCTATGAACTCGATTTTAAAACCTTTATGTGGGCTACGTACTAACGCCAACGCTTGAAGTTTCATCTCAAAAATTCACACGTAACATAACATCACGCCTGTAATTCCAGAAGGGTTAAGCAGAGGTATACCTAATAGAACACCCACATTTCGCCAGTTATGTTTAAGTCCCATGTAATAGAGGGGCGACCCTCCTGTATAAATAACGAAAAATACTCACTTCAACAAATGAAGGCGTTCTGGCCACGTCTTGACTGCCAAGAAGTACTCTTATACCGCAGATGACCATGTTAGGGTCCGAGTTGGTGACCTCCATAGCGAATCCACTCATCTTTGTTGATACCACGTACAAGCCTAGAGACAATAATTGACAAGGTTCGTTTGTCTCGCTAGAACTCGAGAACGACTGGGCCGATTTTGCTGATTTTGGTTTTAAAATGTTTGTCCTAGTCCAGGGAAGGTTTAAAAGGTGAGAAAAGTAGGGTAGGGTAGGTAGGGTAAGGTAGGTAGGGTAGGGTAGGTAGGGTAGGGTAGGTAGGGTAGGGTAATGTAGGGTAGGGTACGTAGGTAGGTAGGTGGGTAGGCTAGGGTAGGGTAGGTAGGTTAGGCTAGGGTAGGCGGTAGGAAAAAGTGCATTGCAACGCATGCCGGGTCTATACCCGGCAAAAATGACCCTGATCATGCTTTTATTTAGTACTAGCTATCTAGTACTAAATAAAAGCATGATCAGGGTCATTTTTTAATAATTACAACTAGCAGCACTGAATTATCAAAAAAATATCAATTGTCATAAAATTGTGCAAAGTCAACAGAATGGAAAGTCTATATGGTGGATCCGTTTCCTACATAAGTGCGTATTACCCCTCGTTTTCACTAAGGTATAATACATGTATTTTACTAATTTTATGCAATGTTTTCGTTTTTCATATACATGTATAAAACATGTTGTATATAAAACTTGTTGAAACTATATATACATGTACAAAACTTGTTGTAAGTATCCAAAACTTGTTGAAACTATATATACATGTACAAAACTTGTTTTAAGTATACAAAACTTGTATGAAACTTGTTGGTTGAAAACTTCTAGTTGCATACATGTTTATGATTTCATGTTTTTGTGTAGCTAAACTTGTAGAATTCAAGAAAAATTCAGTCCGTTGTTTTATGTTATCTACTATTTATAATAAAAACTGTTGTGACAATGGAAAGAGAAGATGCTGAAGAACTTTACTTAATGTGTGCAGTATACTTGTACATGCAAACTGAAGTAAATTCTTCGATTAATTCATTTAACTTAATAAAAAAATACAGTTTCTTCTATAAATAGTGCAATTTATTTTTTCTGACATAATATCTAGTAGATCCATGAAATTAGAAGCAGATTCAAAAAGCAACGGATTTATTTGATTAGGAAAAAATATTTTTTTAATCCGTTGCTTATTTAATCTGCTTTTGTTAGTTTTCACATTCCACAGGGATTCTTCTACATGCAAAAGCTAAATGAGTTCTAAAGTTTGTTTCTTTGACCACTGTATTCTTCTTCCTCGTTCGTTTTCATTAACGAAAAAAACGCGGTTCGTCCGGTATATTGAAAACTTTATCCAACAAGCATGGATAAAGTTTAAAACTTGTTTCTAACTAGTATTATACAGAAATTGCAATACAATAAACAATACTTGTCTAAAACACGACTGTATTTTGTAGGTGAGAACGCTGTCAATGTAGCTGACAAGTTTTAACATGTCGCAGACTTCAGTGTAAACGCAAATCACAAACTCGTTGGCTACACAGTGTGAACGAAAGAATGTTTGAGACAATCTCAATACATGTATAAAACAAATAATTATGTTTTGACAAGTATTCTACAAGTTTTGTATCAAACTAGTATTTAACTTGTTTCTTGGTGAAAACGAGGGGTTACACGGTGAAAATGTAAGGAACATAGAATAAAAAAAAAAAAAATGTTCCATACCGCCGGCCGTTTAGAATGAGACTATATGGTAACAGTTTTTGCGTCGGCATCCGTTCCACCTGTCTACTAACTGCGAAACAAAGTCTAAATACACTTTCATTACACACAAGTATTTAGAGTAGTTACTTACCGGTTGTATTGAGGCGATGTTTGATCTGCGCAGTGTTGTATACTTGGAGCAGATCATTACCGCCGAATTCAATGTCGTTCATCGCAACGCAGTGCTCGAAGAAATCGATTGGGAACTGAGGAGCTCCATTGGCGTTGGATTTTGTCACAACCTACGAAAAAACGTAGTGTTATTGGTATGTGTTTTTTAGAGATGAAGGGGATAAATTAAACAAAGCAAAAAATGTTTGGCTTTATGTGGTTTTCGAAATGCTCAGAAAATCTTGCGAGTTCAATGATTGCCACGCATGAAGATTGGACACCACTACACTACATCTGCTGCAATTACGTTTTATTTTGATTTATAAACAGTGTTATCAATGAAGTACTTACCTGTTGAGCTTTTCCCTTCGAATGATGCGTCAACAGTCTCGGCCGTCTCCTCGGCGCATGCGTCGGCTGTATAGCGGGCGACAACCAGTACCCAGTGTGGTCATTATTGGCCGCGTACATACGGAGACTTCCATCTTCACAGAGTAGGATCAAAGTACTCTTCTGCTCACCCCCACCACCGCACCAATGACGGATCGCTACCATATCGGTTATCTTGGCTTTTACGGGTACCACCTACAAAAGGGACCGTTTGAAAATATTCTCTAAGTAAACGCAGCCAAGATCTACTTTAGAAGCTCATGCCAAAGTAGTTATCTCACATGCAATACTTGATGATATAACTAGCGATTATTGACTTTCACATCCAGAGTCCATGTCAGGAAGTGTTCAAGTCATCATTGTTTTAATGCAAGAAAGAGGTGGAGTTATGCAGGGGGATTGCGCCATCTCATTCTGGCACTGGACAAATGGTCACTAGACTTTTAGACACGCCTTTGGACAAAACCGTTAGTCAAACCAAAAAGCAACAAAAAAAAAACCTCGCACAACGGAAGTGACTTAAATAGCCATTTCTATTAAATTTAAAAATTACCCCATTACCTGTCTCACCTTAATCTCTTGTACAAATATGTTAGTGGGTGTCAGCATGAGTACGACCGGGTTGTTGGAAGCCTGCATGACGGCCGTGACGAGGCCGGGATGGCCGGGCACCTCGGCCCACTGGCAGAGGGACTGGACGCCTCCTCCCTTGCCGCCGCCGCGACCTCCTTCCTTTTGCGCTGATGAGGCTGTTAGCGTTATCATTGCAGTGCCTGGGAAGGAAAATTGCGAAACTCGTTGAGAATTTTGTTGTTGGGATTGTCAAATAAAAGGGTATGTAAAATCCTGTTATTCTGGAATGCTTTATGTAACTCTTATTTCATTGTAATAAGGTATACCTCGGAGTAATTGACGGGAAATGCAACATCTTTATGAAGTGATAACTTCTAATGGGAGGGTAAACCGCTTCGTAACGTAAGGCGTTACGGCGCCATTCTATCTGGCTTCCCTTTCTCTTACGCATATGGCAGCAGTAGGCAGGCTCTTTCAATATTAAATAGTTCAACTTAGATTAGTTTAAGTTATCACTTCTGTCAAGCGTCCCGAGACGCACACGTTTCTTTTTTTTAATATTAAACTAATATCAACAAATGAGGTGACGTTGAAATTGTTTTATCATCAGATTCAATCTATCGGGTTGTAGAACATTTATATCAGGTTCTATCGTAGTCCTATGTAAGAACTTAAAATAAAACTTTATTTGAACGTGTTCGTCAAGATGCAGTGAACCTTACCTTGGAGACTCTCTTCAACCGTGTTCAAAGGCGCTAGGAAACTCTTTCCTTGCGCATAAGAGAAGAACAGCATTTTCAAGGTATGCGAGTAGTATATGGAAACACCGCCGCCTCCCACCAACCCAGCAACGTCCTAGGAAGAAGAAAAAATACCGTAAAGTATGGCGACCAAGCGTTAGAAAGATATAAACATGTATGACAACATTCAGCCAATCAGTATAATGGTACTACGGATTTTTAATTCACTACGCGATAGTATATATAGGACGTTGGTATGACATGACATTATTCTTACAAATTGTTCTACCCATAAATGAATCTACGGGACAAATTGAGATGTTTTTTCATAGCTATACTTTGGTTTTATACCCACGTCCTCTGAAGCTCAACAGAGGCCGAAAGTATAAAACCTTCTGCATTACATTAAGATTTCTATTTATATTTACATAAAGAGCAGAACTGTACTAACATTCACCGTGGTATAGGCCGCTCAAGGAGCCGTTTAATGTCAGCGTCAATGTTTATACAACTTTATGATACTAATCATAAAATGTATTGTTCAATGCCATAAGCGAGCTTCCGGTCTAGGAGGGCCGAAGGCAAAATTTCTTCCTGCACTAAGGTTGATAATTGCATACTCAGGTATGAGCTCTTACAAGCGGATGGAATATAATATGAAACAGATAGTCCGAACCTTCGATCAATAATAGTTCGAAGGTCCGAACCGTGTTTTGTGACTACCACACATGCGTGACTATACAGCGCCACACGGCGTTGCGTGCACGAAAACACGATTCCATGCAGATAACCCACCGACAGCTTTATTGTGTTAAATAACGTATCGAGTAAGATTGCATTACATTAAGATTATCGCATTAGCGAGCCGCATTCTCCAAGCAAATAAAAAATATTATCAAATATTTTGTATAACATTTTACTTTGATGAATTTTTGCAAAGTAATAAAAGACGCCTGATTCCATAGTTGTGTTTAGTTGAATCGTGTATCAAAAAGCTGGTCACTTTGAATTATTAGTTTGTGCAGACCTGTCCAGTGTTTTATTCGTCTAACAACAAAACGAAACCAAAACATCATCATTTGTATAAAGAAAAAAGCACCATCACTCGATGCAACAACAATTTTATGAATGATGATGCTGCTTTATCCTTTAAAGACAAACTATAGATAACCGGTTACCGCAACTTGCCTGTATCTCCGGGTGCTCAACCTGCAGCACGTTGGTCACGTAGTAAGGGCTCTGGGAGTCCTCCAGCTTCTTGCTTATCGGCTTCCAGTAGATGTGCCCGTTGGGGCTCATGCATAGCGTGTGCATAATACCAGCCTGGTTCACAAGAGTTATATCGCGAACTTAAAAATAAACATTTGAAACTTACCTGTATTTCCGGATGGAGCACCTCTAGCGTGTTTGTGACGTAGAACGTTCCTAGCGTGGCGCGCGACTCTTCGCTCATGGGTTGCCAGTATATGTGGCCGGCCGAGCTCATGCACAGCATATGCATGACGCCGTCTTGGTTCACGAATGTAACGTCGCGGACCTGACAAAGATAATGTTATTACAGTATTCAGGTACAATTTACATGCACTTGTTCGCCTGAAAAACTGGAGTAGAATTCGTATTAAGACGGTGAAAGAAAACATCGTGAAGAATGGAATATCTTTGAACCAAAAATGTGACATCTACCAACAGCATGGTGGATTGCAGCCCCCAGCCTCCCCCCTCACAGAGAGACCTGTCTCCCAGCAGTGGGAACGTGGGCTGAATAAGATAAGTTATGGGTCAGATAAGTTGGTAAAAACGCCCTATTTGTATATTTCTTTTACCCAACTCCAGCTCAAAAATCAACAAATAATTTTACCTTTCCGCTCGGTACGAGGAAGTGATGCATGGGGTTGTTGAGATCCTTGCTCAAGTCGTATATCTTGACGAAGTCCGATGTGACGAGGGCTAGTTGTGTCTGAGAGCCGGGCAGCCATATTGCTTTTATGACGTAGTTGTTGCCTTCTAACCCGGTGTTTAGGACTAGGTGGTCGGCTACGGCACCTAGTATTGACAAATAACGTTATGGAAGTTATTGAATGGTAGTACGCATTTCAAGTTATCACCAGAGGTCGGAATTCCGTAGAGTTATTTGTGTACTTACACTGATTTCATACAGCGAAAGAATAAAGTGGATAGGCCTCAAAGCCCGAGATTAATTTAAAAGAGCAGAAAAATCTCGTGATTTATGAAATAAAAAAGTTATTTACTTTTACACAATTTAAACCATCCGACATCGGATATCCGAAGTTGCAAAATTCCAATGCGCACACGCAAGGGAAGATCCATATTAATATTGTCGATATTAATATTTCGATGCAAGTACAAAAATAACTCTACCTAATTCCGACTTCTGGTTATCACTGAAGTACACATTCATCATCTGCCTAGCCTTTTCCCAACCATGTTGGGGTCGGCTGCCAGTCTAACTGGATGAAGCTAAATACTAATATTTTATATGGAGCGACTGCATTTCTGACCTCCACAACCCAGTGAGTACTGCATAGGTAATACGATACCCCTTGGTAAGACTGGTTGTCATACGTCATAATGACAACTCATACGAACGTCAGTGGCCGATAGTCAAAAAGAAAGAAAAAAAAAAATGTCTTTGAACTAAGTTCTTCCTTTTTTCGAAGTTGGTTATAAGATGCCATAGGGGTTTATCTGCTTAATATTTTTTTTTTAACTTATCTTGCATTTAAAGTTGCCATCTATGACGTACAAAAATTATCAACACAAGACAAGTGCTGCCCACTTGTCTGACGAACAGCAAAATGGCTGAAATTTTCTACTATATTAGGAAACGCAGAGTTGCGTTGTGCAAAGTTGCTATTTACTCTCTGTTGGACGTTAATCTTTTCCCAGTGAATACGTGGGCTTAATTTTCCGCTCAACACAACATCAAATAATGACACAAAAACACTATAACAGTATCACAAATATTAAATCCTACTCACCGCCACTATTGAAAGTAAGCACATGACATTCCTTCAGGCCACACACAGCCAACAGGTCCTCATTCCATGGGTTACCGCTCAGACTGAGCACCATGAACGGTATGGGTGCAGATGATAGGCGAGTTAGAGTGAGCTTGTGTTTAGACGAGTCTGCTTGCTTCAGAAGAGCAGATAGTTGGAGGACGGTGATTTTTCCTGTGAAAGACAAAAAGCGATCAGAATTCGAACGAGAAAAACAAAAGGCGATCAGAATTTGAACGACTGAGATAAACGACGATCAGATTATTAATGACTAGCTGTCCGGCGCAACTTTGTTTGCGTCACATTTTCCCCGTTTTCGCAACATTTTTCATTGCTACTCCACTCCTATTGATATACTTACTATCATCACGCTACGACTAGCGTGATGATATATGGCCTATAGCCTTCCTCGATAAATAGGCTATCTAACACTGAAAGAATATTTCAAATCGGACCAGTAGTTGCGGAGCCTATTCAATGCAAACAAAAAAACAATCAAATCTTTCCCCTTTATAATATTAGTTTAGATTTTTCGTACGTAATAGTTGGTTTTATAATATTAATGATAATTAGCAAACTGCGTAGTGCTGTGCTATAGTCCAAAAAAATATAAAAAGCCCTTTGAGTATTTTTCTTTTTCGTGGCAGGAAAACGTGCTTCTGGAAAAATGCGATTTTCCCTGATAAAAAGAAAAATACCGGAGAACTGTGAGATGCAATGGTCGACGGGTAAGTTGGGTTATATCTTAGCGGCGATGCGAAATATTTCTAATCACATTAAAAAAGATCTTATTTAAGCTTTAGATTACGTAGAATTTATTTTCAAACGAACTCAAAGTATGAAGTTGTATGTCGCTAGTCAATTCATCAGAGCCGTAATTTAAAATTCTAGAACCTTCTACACATACCTTTCTCATGCGACACGGCAAGGTGTTGCCGGCGACCTTGTGGCGACGCGAGGCAGCACATCGCGACACGACGCAGCTTGTGCGCGGACATCAGCTGGCGGATCGTCTGGCCAGTCTCACCGGTGTACGACATGCGAACGTTCTCGAATGCGCCTTCTTGTGAACCTGTTGATTATGGGAACTGATTAGAAATTGTTTTTGTAGAGAGTTTGTAATGGTCAATACAAAGCTTTATCGTATTAATACAACCGCATCCCTATGCTACAAACATGTTCGGGTGGGTATGAAATGACACAGCCCCGCGCGGCAAAATCAAACGTGTTTATGTTTGAGTCTTTGTTGTTGTAAAATCTAGGAGTTGGGAGATCTGATTGCTCTAATGAAAATACTGTCCTCAAAGAGGGCGCTTTATGTAGCTCTTACAGTCAAAAGGACTAGATAAAAGGTTAAACGTGTACAAAAGCTGAAACTTAGACAGAGGCCTATTTAAGTTTCGCACAAATGTACGCGGCTAACTAGTCTTCGTGCCGCTGGCACGACAGTATTTCGAATTTAACAAACCGATAACCACATCACGCGACGTCGTGTGAAGCGGCCTGTTATGCGGTGGCCATTCAAGCGACGTCGCGTGATGGTGCCTCACAATTTTTTACGAGCCATAAAATAGCGGCTATCAAGTACATTCAGCATTTTCGCTTGGTATTGAACGTGTTAAAACTTCACCTCCTCCACGGCGTTCGTTAGATGAGACTACACTTACCTAGAGTAGGCAGCATGAGATGCTCCGTGTGCGTGAACTTCTTGTCCCCCAGGTGCAGCTGCGCGAGCGCCCGCTGCGCGCGCGCGTGCGCCCCGGTGGGCGCGGCGCGCTCGCAGGCCGCGCGCACGCCGCCCGCCAGCGCCTCCAGCAGGCGCCGCACGCGCTCCATGCACGCGCCCCAGCCCGCGTACGACACCAGGTACTGCCGGCAACCTTGCGCAACAACAAATTCATTATGAGAACAATATTCATGAACATGCGACCATAGTACGCATCCAGACCCGATGGGCTAAAGTCGTCTCACAGTGAGCGCTAGAAGGGTGTCGCCGCCGACGGAGATCTAGAAAATAGCAGCTGCTATGACTTTGGGCAGATATATCTCTACTAAAAGTGTCAGTAGTATAGTCACTTAGTACTCTATAAAACAAAGTTTTCTAGTTAATTTACCTGGAGTCGGCCCCAGAGCTTTTTTTTGTTTCCAATGGACCACTACAAGGGAGACCTTTACCCGGTAGTTAGGACAATACAAGTTTACAAAAAATAAACTGTCACACTCAGCAGTAGCAAACTACTAGACCAATGAGAAAAATGAGATAGTGTCAGATTTTCCTGATAAAATAATTATTTTCCCAAAATGGACAAACCACGTAACATGTATCTCTAATTCAAAATTAGGAAGCTATTCAGTTTAACGTATCACATCTTGAACTTGCGTTCAAGATGTAATACGTTAAACTGAATAGCTGTAGTTCACAAACCTTGAATATTCGATGCCAGTACAGGTCTTCTTGGCGGAGCCAGAATGGCGGGCGGAGCGGGACTGGATGGACGTCTACGCAGTGAAGGTGCGGGTGCGGTCTCTTCGGCGCCGGGTCGAGCTCCGCCCAAAGTCACCGAGCGTTTCACTAGCGCTTGGCAGCTGCAAACAAGAAGTTAGTAAAAACATTTACTACAAGTCCCAGTATTCACAAACGCTTCGATTCGGAAAATCGTATGTCTCTCTCACTCACTTTGTTATGCAACAAAAAGATAGAAATACGACACTCGTTCTCGTTCAGGCTAAAAAAGGTAGAGACCGAAAAAAACGCTCGAATACTTAATTGTTTTCGAACTAGTACTAGATTAAATCGGTGATAAAAAGTAAGTACTAGGTATGAGCTACTGGCATCAAATGGTACACATGGTCAGAAAAGTTGCAGTACACTGAGCAAAATGACGAGTTATGTTCCATTTTCTTTTCATAACTTTGGACAGATATCATCATCATCATCATTCTCTTGCCCTTATCCCAATTAATTTGGGGTCGGCGCAGTACGTCTTCTTCTTCCATACCTCTCTATTACTTTGGGCAGATATATCTCTACTAAAAGTGTCAGTCACTTAGTACTCTATAAAACAAAGTTTTCTAGTTAATTTACCTGGAGTCGGGCTTAGCGCCGCAGTCACAGAAGAAGTTGCCGAACTTAGCGTAAGACACGTCATGTCCACGATGGCACACTCTAGCGCACACCGTACACACTCCGACGCCGTCCACCATCTTACAGGTGTGGCAGTGGTACCAGTGCTGGTTCATGAACTCGCGCTGAGTTACCGTGAATGTGCACAACTTGTATTGGAGCATTGCGTCTTCGTCCTGTGGGGAAAGAAATTAGGAATGATATAACAGCTGAGAGTGTGACTAAGGAATGAGTAAATAAGAGGAAGCCTAAAAGTGGAGTCGGTAACTGAAAAGTCATCAGTGATCAGAATCATCTAAAATAATCGTTATCAGCGATGACCGCAATTGTAGACACAACAATATTATAAAACAGTGGTGTTGGGGTATTCTCGTCTTTGACTGATATCCCGGTAGTTGTTGTAGGAAGGTAGTTAATTCACACCAAACCACTTGTTAAGTTCAATAGTTTAATTACGTTATGTTTGTTTAGTAATCTAAGCCGCACTTGATGCAATACTATTATTGATCGACCCGCTCGTGGCTAAGTTTTAGAGACGACTGTATATAAGTTAAGATAAAATAAGTAAAGTACGTTTAGCGTAATTCATTACGTGCGCAGAAACGAACTTTTGCTATTTGAGCATTATTGGCTCGTACAAGTGGTCTAACAATTTTGGTATAATTTGCAATATTTGACGGCACGGTTGGCGCCGTGGTTGAGCGATCGACTGCTGCGCTACGTGTCGCAGGTTCGATCCCCGCACGGAAAAAATATTTGTATGGCCTACAGATAGTTGTTCCGGGTCTGGCTGTTTGTGTATGTGAGTTTAAATGTTTGTAAACGCACCCACGACACAGGAGATTCCTACTGAAGGGCAAAGTTTTCTTTAAAAAAAACTACGGACGTAAATACCAAAAAAATTGTAAGTTAAAGATAATTTCTGGGCATTTCAGTTAATAATTAAACAAATTACAGAATCGTCGGCACTCGTATCGTCGTCATCTTGTTGTTCGTCCGTGTAATCCAGATCAAATCCGAGGTCCGAAGGCGATTCCCATGTCGGACTTACTGAGCGCCATGCTAAAACATAATATAAGCATTAATTCTTGCTTCGAAGCTCAAGAGATGAGTTCAGTCACTGCTTACATATAACATAAGATTTAAAAGAAAATTCCAAGCATTTACTAATCAGCTGGTGTTTAGTAAATAACGGGGTAGGTTTATCAGCTTACTTATAAGTACTTACTATGAGGTTGCGTAGTATTGATAGCGTGCAAAGCGTCTGCGAGGTAAGACAACAGGACGCATGCAGACTCGATCTGAGGAGCTAAGGTACCATCCACTTGACCCTCCTCCAACTTGTCCAGTACTTCTTGACTGCTCAGATTGTCCACACTGAGGTAATAAAAATAAGATAAATATTAGATTAATATAATATACAAAACATAGCTTTTCACTTAGAACAATAATCTTTCGTAATTGACACAAGAGAGACCCATCGCAACCCACACACGTCGATAAGAGGTAGTCAGCATGCGGTCACTGACCTCGTCAATAACACGATATAACTTACCAAGCAGACAGCCAACCCACTGCCGCAGGGAACAGCAGTCGATGGTCCCCACCGGCGTGCGCGTCAGCCAGGCGACACATCTCACGCAGCAGCAGCGGGGAGCATGCATTCTCGCCGCACACGCCGATCAAAGTGGTCAGCATGCGTTCACTGACCTCGTCACCACTGAAATATGAGGAATATTAGTAACTGAGTAAGGTATTACAACTTCTTTAAGTTTATTGAATCCCGTTGAATGACTATTTTATGGAAAAGTCATACAATAGGATTAAATGGACTTAAGAGGGTTGCTTTGATGATTTTAATGATTACAACTCTGTAAAGTTATATTTTTATCAACGTACGACCCGACACTGACTTGCAAATTGCAAAAAGCATAACTTTTTTTATTTCTTAATTAAATTGCCCCACACTAGGAATTTCTCCTGTGTCGTGGGTGCGTTTACAAACATTTAAACTTACATACACAAACAGCCAGACCCGGAACAACTATCTGTAGCCCAAACAAATATTTGTTCCGTGCGGGGTTCAAAGCCGCGACACGCAGCGCAGCAGTCGATTGGTCAACCATTGCGCCAACCGTGCCATCAATTTCGGGGCCTACCCTGGCGCTTTCCCTTTAATACAATACATACCAGTGTTGGACCACGTGCTTGCAGAGCGCGGACAGTAGCGCCGCGTTGTCGTCGGCCGCGTCGGTGAGCGGTGCGGGCGTTGGCTCGGCAACCGCAGCGGCAGTGGTGCCGGCGCCGCCGTTGTCCTGGCTGCCTATGCTCGACCTGGGAATCGAACCCAGGACCTCGAGCTCAGCAGCCGCGCTTGCAACCACAAGACCAACGCGGCAGTTAAGTGGGATAACTTAATCAAGTACAATACATACCAGTGCTGCACCACGTGCTTACAGAGCGCAGACAGTAGCGCCGCATTGTCGTTGGTGGCGTCAGTGAGCGGCGCGGGCGACGGCTCGGCGACCGCAGCGGCAGTAGTGCCGGCGCCGCCGCTGTCCTTACTACCGTCTGACCAGCTGCAGCTTTCTGTATGGGAACAGAATACTTTGTTGATAAAAAAGAATAATGTCAACATTTTATGAAGTATTTCCGGTAGTGAAACTTGCGTTTGCGCTTGCGACGGACGACCACTACATCATCGGAACAGATTTTGGAGACAGAAGTTTTTGATTCTAGGGAAAGAGTGCGCCTGAGTTTGCGCACACAATTTTGCACTATATTACATACGGATGTGAAACGTAAATTTTTAAATAACTTTGTTGGCGCCAAAAGCGAAATAAAAAAGTGAGGTAATAAGGTTACCTGAATTAGCAGATTGTTGTGCGGTGTCCGACTGCGCCCTAGGAGCTGGTGAGCTGAAAGAAAATGATTATTTTAATAATTTTGAACTCACTAGAGGTGTGCCTATTATAGTGAGTGTACTATAGATATAACACTGCCTAACCCTTCTGGGATTAAGAGTGTTGTTTTTGTTACCATCCATAATTGCGACACAAGTTAAGGGGGGGGGGGGATTGATGAAGTGGGACATTGTATGACAAGGGGTGGGCCGGGTTCTAAAGTGACGTCACATTTCAAAATCGAATATATCTAAGTATTAAAACACGAAATTGGAACTATTCACGAAAAACTTAAAAATATTTCCAACTCTTAACATAGCAAAATCTGTGACGTCACACTAAGGGGCTCAAAAGCATCAAATTATGAAATTCGTGTGACGTAACTTATGGATGGCTCCTTTTTACAGACTACATAATTTACCAAATAAAATACTCACGGCGCATCAAACACAGGCAGATCCGAGTCATTCCTCTGTCCATTAGAATCGTTGCGCGCGGCCGCATCGCTCTCGCTGCGGAACACACTGCGTAGAGCGTTGCGTAACGCGAGCGACGCGGGGTTGCCGCCCGTCTCGGGGGGCGACGATGTAGGCGTGGGGAGTTCTGTCTCCGTCGGGGTGTCGTTAGCAGTGTTTGTGGCCACGCCAGCTGGTGAGGAGGTGTGATTAAATGGCAGTTCATTCCAAATTGGACGGTATTACAAGGCAAATAGAGAATACTTTTAAATTAAACTGATTTAATCAAATTCAAAATTATTCCCATTTTGATTTTCTTAGAATATTTAAGGACATGCATTAGGCATATAATAGGTGAATGAGCCTTTTGTTTCGCAAAAAATATAAACATTCAGACAGTTTTTTTTTTAATAATTAATATCTAGGACTTACCCGGTGCACCTAAACAGATGTGAGCCAATAGAACAGACAGTTTCTGCTGATCGGCGACTCCAACGAACTTGCATACAGACACGCACAGGTTGGGGTTCAGATCACTTTCGCAACCAGTGAATATCTTGATGAAGAGCCTGAGAAAACGAATTGACATAATAACACCAACACGAATTGTATGCCTTTATTCTTTATTCTTTATTGCACATAAAATTAAAAGATATACACACAAATAATATATAGCTAATGTACAACGGCGAGCTTAACCCAGAAATGGGTTTTCTTACAGCAAACCTTATTTAACAGGAGTATTTGCCAAAGAGGATACAGCTTTGTGCATGAACAGTACTTTTAAAACTTAATTCAACTAATTTTATAAACTAAACTAATACATACAATAAATATTTAAATCAACATACATATAAAATACTATATATATACTATAATCATGTTGACAGGAAATGTTCTCTAATTCCTCTCTTGAACACGTCTAACGAAGGGCTATCCCGCAAGGAGTGTGGAAGTGAATTCCAAAGACGCACAGCACGAACAGTAAAAGATCCATCATACCGACTTGTGGAGTGGGGAGGGAAGCGAAGGAGAAGAGATGATGATGAGCGACAGGGTTTACCTCGAGGAACAAGATATTCGAAGCGTTCCCGAAGATACGAAGGAGCTTTAGGGTTATGAAGAACAGAGAAAAGAAAAGAAAGAGTGTGAGAATCTCGACGCTGCCGAATACTGCCACTTCAGCTGCTTCCGAAATTCCAACACATGGTCGTACTTTCGAAGCCCGAAAATGAAGCGGATACACAAATTTTGCAGACGTTCGAGCTTATCAAGAAGTTCTTCAGTTGCATCAAGAAAACAGACATCAGCATAGTCTAGAAGAGGTAGAAGAAGAGATTGAGCGAGAGTAATTTTAGTTTGAAAGGGCAGGAATTTCTGCCTTTGTCATAAGGTATAAATTTTAATGAGAGACGCGCGTTAGTGAATGCATTTCGCTTTTGTTTTCGTCGCCTGTATTTTTAACCTTTTGAACGCCATTGTCAAATATACGTGACAAGCAAGCGCGTGCCCTGTACGCCAACGACACAAATATGTGACAAAAAATGTGGTGCACTATAACACGAAATAAGCAGGGAGGTGTATTTATTTATATATCTTTAAAATGTGATCTATATACTCTAAATATTAAATGTCTTATCAAGAAATAAGTTAACAATACTTTTGATATAACTTTTTTATTTGTAAGTATTTGCGGTGAATTAGTGCCTTGGCGTGGAGCGCACGCGTGTGCCTTTATGCTTTGGCGTTCAAAAGGCACAGCAGTTAGCTTCATCACAGAAACTGTTATAATATTCTCGGCTTTTTTTTGTAATAGTATCTCGCAGATCAACGTATGAGGCTGACTTCTGCTTAACCGGACTATGGGTGCCTTGAGTGTAAGACCTCCACCCACTTTCGATTACTGACTATTTTATAGTAAAACATAGGGCTAACTTAAGTAGTAGTAACACTTACTTGATAACTCTCTCAGCGTAAGGGTTTCTAGCGTTTGGTGCTGATAGAAGGATCTTGCCGAGAGAATATCCTGAGTTCTCAGCAAACACTTTCTCATACGCCAGTCTGCCTGCGGGTCGGTCTAATATCTTCTCCCAGTATTTTACCTGAACAAGGCAGTTATCATAATTAATATAAGTGCTAACATAACATCACGCTCGTAATCCCCGAAGAATTAGGCAGAGGAGTATTTAATAGTACACCCACATTTCACCAGCTATGTTGTAAGTCCCATGTAATAGATGAAGCGCCTATTGCAATCATCCGGGCACAAATCCACACTCTGTGGCGGCTACTGAGTAATTCCTGAAGGAAAAACACAATAACACTTTGTGCGAGGAGCCGAATCAACGACGTCATGCTCAGAAGTTGCGCTTGCGACCACTAGACCAACGCAGTAAAACAGTAGTAATATATTAAACTAGCTTTTCCCCCGGCTTCGCGCTCGTTTGTTTAGAATATTACAATAGCCGGCTCGGACACGTGGCGCCATCTATTATCATAAGAATGGTTTTCCTCAGGAACAGTACTTTTTTTTCGGGATGTAAGGTACCCTATGTCCGTTTCCGTACACCTGCCAAACTATATGCAAAATTTCAGGATGATCGGTTCAGTGGTTTAGGCGTGAAAAGGTAAACAAACTTCCTTTCGCAATTTTGTATTTTTTTTAAAAACGTTGCGCCACACTAGGAATTTGTCCTGTATCGTGGGTACGTTTACAAACATTTAAACTCACCCAAACAGCCAGACTCAGAACAACTATCTATACGCCGTACAAATATTTGTTCAGTGCGGGGATCGAACCCGCAACACACAGCGCAGCAGTCAATCGCTGAGCCAACCGTGCCTATTTATAATATTAGTTATGAAGTTAGAATGATCCTTACCATATGTCTCAAAGTCTTCTCCGTAGAAGGTTGCAGATGGTCAACGAGTACACTATACGTAGTCTTTATGATATGTTCATGCAACAACTGCTCTGCCTTCTGCACTTGCGGTACCAGCGTGGTGAGCGTCGCCGCTAGCGGCTCGGACATGAACTCGAGACGACCGTCAGTCTGTGGGAAACAAAAGAGAATCAAAGAACTGTCATGGATACAGAAACAGTTATCATATAGAGCTGCATGTATGCAAATTTTAAGAATTTTTAGTTCTAGGAAGGGCAAGTTTATAAAAATAAATCTTGTAAAACATGAAGGTATTCCTCTAAAAACATTAGCATCGAGAAATATTATTAGAAACTAGATGAACACAAGAAGGAAGAGGCTGAAGAGCGACATCTCCGTCACTCATTTATACAGATCTTCAAAAATAAAGTATGCTATTGACCTATTGTCGGTAAAACGGAAGCTCGAGATATCTAATATAAAGCTGTATATATATTCTGTAGCGCAAGGTTCAAACTTATTCGGAAACACAAGATTTCCGAAGCGCATATCTGAATCATCACAAATATTTCTTCACTTACCAAAGCCGGTATAACCAAGTCGAGCGTCTTGTTCATCAGCTCAGGGTTGTCAGCGAGCTTGCTTGCGCCGACTTCTAGAAGCTTCGCCGCCGAGTACGCGAGCATCATCAATGATGGACCGAGCGAGTACTTCGTGTTAGCAGTGATCAACTCGCAGTGAGATGACACAAGGTTTAGCACTGCGCTCTCGGATGGTATTATGTGGGCTGCGTAGAATGCCTGTAAAATATATTTATTGTTAGATTACACACATAACGAGCTCGTGGCTAAATAATAACAGCCGCTCGGATCAATCTTTAGGTTAAGCCAAGCTTGCCTAGGTTGATCTGTGGATTCTGTAGATGGGGTGACCACCCATTAGATACCGAATTTCCTCCGTGCCTTGGAAAGCACGTTAAACTGTTAGTCTCGGCTGTCATTTGTAGATCTTTGACAGTCTTTGCATGTAGTCAGCGACCCGAACGTTTGACAACCAGTCTTACCAAGGGGTATCGTATTACCCAGTACTAACTGGGTTGTTAAGGTTATTTAGGCAGTCGTATCATGTAAAATACTGGTGGGTGGGTGGCTGCATGCTGCATCTGGTTACACTGGAATCCGACCCTAACATATTTCAGTTGCAAAGGCTAGGCATATGATGAGGTTCCACAGATAACCTCTAGACGGTGGCAGTGCAGACCGGTAACACTGAGCCTAGCTTACGTATATTGCTAAGAGATAGAAACTTACCAAGTTGATGCAAGCCAATGGCGGCGGAGAAGACAGTCTATCCAGGGCAGTCGCCGCATTAGACGGTAAATGAGCTCTCAGCCAAGCGCCTAGCGCCGGTGGCGGCGTACTGCCGGCGGCATTGCCGACCGGGCCGCTTGTGCCGCACACTTGCAGACGTGCCTTGCTTACGGCCGCTTCGGACGCGTTGTTCGAACTCTCCATTAGGCCTTCGAGCTCTAGACCGGCGCTGAGCCTGGACAGGGTGTTATGTTAATGTTGATGCAGAGTACGTATTTTTTTTAATGGCATCTCGCAGTTGAACTGCGAGATCTCTCTCTCGACTCTCGACTCGACTCTGCTTAAACTTATCCTGTGGGAGCCTTGAGTGTAAGGCCTCCAGCCAGGGACAGAGTACGTAATGACTTGCTTGTTTATTTAATATTTTAAGCACAAACATGTGCAGAGGCAGACACATGCATTTTTTACCAGTCAATGTTTTGATACAATTACGAAAATTGAGGTTTTGTTGGTTCATTCACATGATCATAAAAAGATAATGCAATTTAATAAAGCATTTTATTTAGTGATTTATATCCACACGGTTACACATGGTTACAATTACAGAAAGCCTTTTATTCTTGGAAGTAAATGACTATGTTTTAAAAAAAAACAATAGATTATTAAACAAAGAATGAAACAAAACGTATTTATTAGTATCACACAGGACAAAAACAAATGGTTAAAGCTCTTCCTCTTTCTTTTTCTTTTTGTTCTTAGGTACTTACAACGGCCAGATAATGAAACGCATAATACGATATTAAAACAAAACGATGAATAACTTACCGGCAGCAATCAAGGACTGTTTCCAACAAATCCAGAAGATCAGGCATGAACTGATGAGCTTCGGACGGCGTTGAAGAATCCGCCAGACACACCTTGAACCTTACCAGGGCTGAGTCGCAAGATATCACGTCCAGCAGGGATGGTAGGCCATTCGCTGTGGAAGGAAATATTGCGTGTGTACTTGTTTCCAGTCCCACTGATATTATAAATATGACGGCGCCTCTGCAAGGACGTTTCATATTATGATTCACGTTGCAAACTTAACTGTGACCACAGACGAGAGAGAAGCGGTCTACAATTCTCTCTGGCGGAACGTCAAGTCGTTGCGGGCAGCCATATTGACTTGTGTGGTTGTCAAGGCAGGTGCCGCGTAACAAGGCGTTGACGGATCGCTGACGTCTGTTTTCTTAAACTAAATCTGGTGCTACATATCATTATGTGATTCCTATGGGCCGGGCAAGAGCCTTTAAATGCGAAAGTTTGTGAGGATTTGTTACTCTTTCACACAAAAACTACTGACCGGATTTGAATGAAATTTGGCACACCAATAGTTTACAACCTGGATTAACACATTGGATACTTCTTATAGGACGTAGGACGATCCTATGGGATGGATCCAATTACTGAACTCCACGCGGGCGAAGCCACGTGCATAAGCTAGTCGATGATATAAATATCGACTTTACAATGAGTTCGCATACATACGTAACATCACGCCTGTAATCCCCGTGAGGTAACGCAGAGGTGTAACTAATAGTATACCCACATTTTCCAATGTTTAATATATATGCAATAGGGGGCGAGTCTATTGCCATCAACCGGGAACGAATCTAGACTCCGTGGCTGCTACTGAGAAATTCCTGATGGAAAAACCCAATAGCACTTTGCCGGACCTAGGAATCGAACCCAAGACCTCATGCTCAGCGCTTACGATTACTTGACCAACGAGGCAGTCACATTGAATAAATAAAATCAATTTCATAGAGGCTTCATGTTTTTAGTAAGTTGTAGCGCAAACTAAACTTTATGAGAAGGTATTAAAGTAGGTATGAATAAAAACATCTATAATACTATCACTTAAGGGTTATCTTCGTCCTTTCTCTTTCTTTTCTTCCTTTTTCTTCTTATTTAGTAATAGTATAAGTTCAGATAAAAACCGTGAAAGTTTAAAATAGTTTTTAAAAACATACAGTTTTACATTTTATGCAAATGTAGGATAGATTTTTATTCTTTAATTTTATACTAGTTTTTATTCGCAGCTTCGCTCCCGTTTAATTAACCCACGGAAACGGATGAAATGTAGCTCAACACTCGGGAATAATGTAGCTTCCCGTTAGTAAAATAAGTTTTGGAATCGGACCAGTAGTTCCGAAGATTACCCCGTACATACAAACTTACAAACAATTGCCTCTTTATAATATTAGTATACATTGCAAAGGTGTACGTTGTTTTTTACTTACCGGTAACATTTTGTTTTAAATGTTTGATCGTTTCAGAAGCCAACCACGCTGTATATTTGATGTTGTCGCACGATGCACTTACACCGGCGAGGAGATTCTCTGCGTACTGTGCAAAAAAAAAAAACATTAAAAAAAATGAGCTAAATAAAACATAGGATTTTTGGATAACTGTTGACGCCTGTTTGAACATTGGGTGTAAGTTGCCTGTTTAGCGAAAGAAGCAAGACGAAAAACGACCTTTAAGATTATTTTCATTAGCTAATCCTTCATTCATCGTCCGTCAAGTTCATCGAAAGGTCATCTGGGGATATCGTTATTCGTGCGCTGTGTGTCACTGGTTCAATTCCCGCACGGAACAAATATTTGTATAGCTTATGAGTAGTTGTTTCGGATCTGGCTGTTTGTGAGTTTAAATGTTTGTAAATGCACCCACAATAGAGGAGAAATTCCTAGTAGGGCAAAACTTGCAAAAAACAAATCAATATCAATTTATATCTTCAAACTACTAACTAGGCTGAGAATCAGAATTACCACTTTTAGCGCGTCAGAATTTTCAAAAGACAACCCTTTAAATGTTGTTTTTTGATTCAATTGTCGCAACTAAAATGAACATGCAGCCTTAAAACGCCAGTTGAGGGGTTTTTTTTTAAGTAGTGTGTATGTAACAACCCTTCTGAAATTTTGTCATCCATATAGAAAAAAACCGGTCAAGTGCGTGTCGGGCCACGCGCAGTGTAGGGTTCCGTAGTTTTTATAACAGTCAAGTGCGGGTCGTATTCGCAGACTGATAGTTTCTTACCATGCTCTAACTAAAAGCCAAACATACCTAATTTGACCTCCTATACAAACAACAACCACAATAACAACTGTTTTTTTTTTTATAGAACTTATTTAGGAATGAAGCAGCGCGATACAACTGACGCTTAGCGATGGCGCTATCAACATTTTTATGAAGTTGTTCGAAATTTTCGGGTCAAATACAATTGGTCGACTATTACTCGTAAACTTGTAAAACCCACTTAAGTGTGATAGTTTTCCTTTAAACTTCGTTATATATAGGTACTACTGCCGTGAGATTTGTATTTCTAACTACAACCGTTTAGTCCGTAGAGGGAGGGGGGACACTTGACCCTAACGAAAATTAGTTCTTTAAAGCTTGATAAGTCACGAAAGGTTTACTTAATCAAAAAACGGTCTTCCCAAACCCCTAATATTTTTCAAAGACCTATCCAAAGATATCCCACACAATGGGAGGGACGAAAAAAAATCATTATCATCCCCACTTTACATGTAGGGGAGGTACCTATAATTGTTTTTTTTTTTAATTTTATTTTACCACTTTTTTGGCGTCATTAACGTGTATACTCATGCCAAATTACAACTTTCTAGTACCAATAATTTTTGAGCTAAACCGCGGACAGTCAGACAGACGGACATGGCGAAACTATAAGGGTTCCTTGTTGACTGCGGAACCCTAAAAAAACCGGGTTTATGTTACCTGTGTATACATGCCCTGCTTGACCAACGCGTCTTTAAGCCAGGGGTTGAAGACCTTCTTGTTGTCTGCACGCGGCGCCCACACGACGGCGTGTAGCGGCAGCGGGGACGCCAGCTCAGCACTCGTGCCCGCTTGCAGCTTGTCCATATGTGGGGTCGCGGGCGGCATACTTATTACCAGTCTGGGGGAAAAAACACAGATTCAAATGCAAAAAATCTAACCTAATGAGACCTTAGTCCGATGCAATTGTAATGTGTTACTACTCTGACGTCATCATCATCTTGATGCTTTTGTTCCATTCTACTTGGGGTTGGCGCAACACGTTTCCTTTTTAACCTCTTTATCCTTTCGCGCGAACAGTAAAACCCCGCGTGTAGCCCTTCGGGGGCCCCTTGATTACGCCATCGCGTGAGTCATCCGATATCGTAAAGATAAACACTTATAACTCGAGTTATATTAGCTCTAATCTTAAACGGTAAACAGTGTCGGGTTCGTGATGAACGGGGCCATTTATTAATAATAAACAACTCTTTTAGAACTACTTGAGAATTATACATATCCCATATATATGAGAGAGGTCGCAGTAAATACGTCTGTTTTCGTTGCTTATTTTTGTTTGGTAAAACTACTCATTCAATTTACACGAAAATTTATATCTAACATCACAAATATACAAGTAATCTAATGACAGTGTTTTTTAGGAGTCCTTCATACATTATTCTTATAAGATCCTAACTCAAACTTCTTGTTAGAATCGGCCATTTTAGAATTCCGCTGTTCAAAGCATGAAAATACTTGAAATATCAATAAATATGAATAGATATGCCTCGAATACATGAAATAATGAATTATCACTATTTTTTCTTTGCTACTATTGTTTCCAAGACCATTTTACATGGTTAAAGAGTCAAATTATTTTTGTTAATTTCGACTAACAAACTTCACAACAAAGGATTTTTTGTTGGCTCAAATCATAATTTTTTGTTATTTTTTCAAGCAAATGACTATCTAAAAAGTTGCATTATACACTTATAACATACTATACATTTACTTACCAAAGTTTTACAACGTATATCTCACAAAAACAACACTTTTCCGAACATAATAACACGGGTTGCCATTGTCGTTTGACATTCGACATAGACGAGTTTCTATATTTTTTTTAATAATGTTGTGCCGTTTAGTATTACTAACGATTGGTTTTGTTTGAATCGACTACTAGTTGACCATAGAGGTAAATTTTGACAGAACGATTTAGAAATTTACATTTTTTTATATTAGCGTTTAAGTTTGCCGGTGCGCCGTTGATCCTCGGCGTCGGAAAGGTTAAACGGTTTTATTTAGCTCACCCCGTTTGTTTTATTTATTATTCTTGGGTCAAATTTAGTAATTCAAATTTCACCCTCTTCCTGTCAACCGAATAATCTGAAATTTTGTATACACTTTGGATTTTGGTGACAATACAATTATGTTTATTCATTATCATTATAAATTCAAGATGGCCGCCGCTACAAAATGGCGGATAATTTATGTTTTATTAATCCCATCAATATGGGTATCAAATGAAAGGGCTTAACAAGCAGAATACAATATACTATAAAAAAATGAAATCCAAGATGGCGGCCGCTACAAAATGGCGGATAACGTAGGTTTTATCAATCCCATCAATATGGGTATCAAATGAAAGGGCTCAACAAGCAGAATACAATATACTAAGCAAAATTGAAATACAAGATGGCGGCCGCTACAAAATGGCGGATAACGTAGGTTTTATCGATCCCATCAATATGGGTATCAAATGAAAGTGCTCAACCAGTATAATACAATGTACTATATAAAATTAAAATCCAAGATGGCGGCCTCCACAAAATGGCGGATAACTTAGGTTTTATCAATCTCATCAACATGGGTATCAAATGAAAGGTCTCAACAAGTAGAATACAATTTACTATGCAAAATTGAAATCTAAGATGGCCGCCGCTACCAAATGGCTGATAACAATTTTTTATCAATCCAACCAATATGGGTATCAAATAAAAGGGCTTGACAAGAAGAATACAGTGCACTATACAACCAAAATATTTAAGATGGGCGCAGCCACCAAATGGCGTATAATAATAAGATTTAAATTTAGAAATTGAATCTGTAATTTAGGTATCTGATTAATCCAGCCTGAATCCACCACCCAAGTCAAGATTTTGTATCGTGTTGAGGACTGTGTGGCGTTAGGGTGGCTAAAAATGATACGTCGTTAGCGGTACACCACCCAAGTTAAGGTGAAAGGTTAAAACGCGCCGAGAACTGTATGGCATTAGGGTGGATAAAAATGATATGTCGTTAGCGTTTTCCCCTCAAGACTCAGGCGCATCTTGTTGTACATAGCCTTGCCCCTTTAAAGTTAGGAAACCCTAAAACTCGCTTTCCTTTCCTAGTTTGCCTATTTACAGTGCTGCCCTGCATTTTATGTATTGTAGAAGCCCATGATAGTATTAAAGGCAACATTCTTCTTTCAGCCGTCCCGTAATTGTACTTAGCTGGAAACTGTATGGCTTTCGGGTGTACCTATAAGATGTACTCCGTCTCTTGCGAAATCAATTCAGACGGAAGGTACTATCGCAAAAGTGCCAATAGGTACACTTTTCAAACCAAATCCCGTGCACTCGAAGACCACATCTGTTTAACACCCTTACTGCTATTGGTCCGCAACTCCGCACAAATAGTTTGCGGACCAATAAACGCGACCCTTTTTTTAAATACCTTTTGTTTAAAAAAAGATCTTATTCTCTGTTAATGATCCCAGATGTTTGACCACCGTTTTTCGACCAATAGGAATAAAACAAAAAAAGGGACAAAGCAATAGAAAGTTTTTAACTGTTTTAACGCTGGAATCAAGGATAGTCCTTACGGGGGTCCGATACAGAATTAGTTGACTGTACATCTGTTGCATACATCTGAGTTCGACGAAATTGAGGCCAAACGATTTCGTTGATGTAGCCTATAGCGCCATTTACTAATCCCTTTGAAACGTCAATATTGGACCGTAGCATGACTTTTGATTTTAACAAAGGGAATTATTCTGCACAGCAAACGTTGTTCCGCCTGTGTGAATATTTGAATAACGTCTGGTATAGAACCTGGATCCAGATTATTCCAGTAAGCTTGTGGATCACGCAGTCGTATACTTAGGTGCGAAACTGTTTGAAGAAGGTCAAGCCTACGTGGCTCTTAGTAGAGTAAGATCTTTGCAGGGACTACGTATAGAGGAGTTGGACTGCAATAAACTAACGGGCAAGAAACCTTGTAATGAAAGTAATAATGAAGCACTAAATGAATTAAACAGAATGCGAAATAAAAACTAGAAACTAGAAAATAAAAATAGGTAAAAAACTTTTTAAGTTAAACGGTTTTATGTTAAACATACATTGCAAAGTTTAAGATAAATGTACTAAAAACCAAAAAATAATAAAATAGATACAGTCGTGGGAATTATAAACATATGCATAGACTAGACTAAAATAAAACCGTGGGGCACGTCAATTGTCTACAATCGTTGATTAAAATGTTTGTTTTGTAATGTTACACTATAATAATTAGGCAGTTGTTCAACCGATATATATTTGATGTGCCCCACGGTTTTATTTTAGTCTAGTCTATGCATATGTTTATAATTCCCTTGACTGTATCTATTTTATTATTTTTTGGTTTTTTGTACATTTATCTTAAACATTGCAATGTATGTTTAACATAAAACCGTTTAACTTAAAAAGTTTTTTTACCTATTTTTATTCTTGTCTGTGTTCTCTCCTGTCAGACGACATCATTTAATTTCGCGCATTTCGGCCTGAGATTCTACGAGGCCGACGTAGGACATTCTTAGAAAGTTAAGTCTTTTTTTCTTAAAGAAACCTACCTCCAAGCAGTCTGGAAGCAGTAATGCGCAGCGGCTAATGCAGCCGGTGAGCTATGGTACTGCGAGTTGTCGCACACGCACGCAGAGTTGAGCAGTGCGAGGAGTGCGTCAAGCAGTAGCGGGTACTTCAGCTTGTGTGGAGTGCCCAGCACGAAGTTACACGCTAGGCCATCGAATTTGGGGTTTTCCTGAAATGTTGAAAGAGTTAATGTCTGATCAAGACATCTTCTATCAAATGCGAAAGGAAAGATGAATCAATTGCATCTTCTTCTCGTGACGATGACTTATATTTTTTTTAATACAGTTGCTCAAAAAGTGGCGTATTGCAGGGACGTATAGCGTTCGGGATGTGGGCTATTATTACATACTCGAGCTTTTTCTTTACCTTTTCCGAACTCGTGCGTTCTCTTCCCCAACTGTCAAAATAATGTCTATTAAAGTAGAAGTCAATATTTCTAAAAAGAAGAAACTAATTTATTTCAATATCAGATTTAAGGATTTAATTCAATGAGTTAGGTTAGGTTTCATTTCATTTCATCTCATTAAATTTCATTTTCATTTCATATCAATAAAAAAATTCTACTGAAGACTTGGCTGTATGGTATGCCCATACAGCCAAGTCTTCAGTAGAATTTTGTTCCCTTTGCCTACCCAGAATGGGTGAAAAAAACAAAAAAAAATATCTGCTTATATTCTTTTACGGTAGGCGCCATTTTCCAAAAATGTTCTTAATTAAATTGCTTCATTTTTTCGCAACTGTATTAAAATTTGTTGTTCAGTACACGTGCGGAATGGTCATTGCAACTTGTTCCGACTGTCAACCCACACCTTCGGCTGCGCCTCGGCTCGGGTAGACATTTGTCGGAACTCTTTGCAATGACAGGCTTTCCGCACTTGTAATGAAATATACTATTCCGATCCGGACAGCTCTGTCGCTTTTCTTGTTTAAGTCCGGGCGGGAGCAGGTCAAAACACCTGGCAGGGCGACCATAGAACGTATACATATGGAGTTACAGAATTATTATCATTAAAATCATAAATGCAATTGATTATATTTAATCCAATTGAATGACCATTCCATGAAAAAGTCATTCAATGGCGCTTCCCTCTTAAGAATGCTTTCGACGGTAATCTATTCACAATACATTCCAAAATTTTGAGTTAACTTTTTACGTAATTACTTCAGGACAAACATAAGCCCACATAGTGACTTTACAACAACAAAATGTAACTTTTACGACGATAAAAAATAATTTTTCGACATCTTCTTACCTGATTGTTAATCTCAGCGTTAGTCAATGCGTAGAACTTGGGCCTCATGGAGGTCTCATCCTGCGACAGTCGTCTATAAGCCTGCTCTATGTACGGCACTTCGCAGTAGATGCGAGACTTCGGCTGGCCGTTGGTGGTAGTTTTGTTGCCGTTGGCGTTCGCTTCGGTGGATGGCTGGGCTAAGCCTGGTGCTATTACCAGGTTCCATTCGATCTGGAAGGTGAAAAGAAGTTGAGGTGGTGTTTCAACAGAAAATTCACACTGTTCCATGATTGTTTGAGTAGACAGAAAGTTTAAAAAAATATGACAATGAATTTAAGAAAAAATTACTATTCCTTTAATACTTTGACATTAATGATTGTTTCAAAGCTCTTACCTGTTGTAACAGCGTCTGTGGCGCATCATAGAGATGCCTCATCAAGTACTCCAGAAGCAGCATCAGCCTAGTGGTCAACATCAGCTGATGAGGTGCCAAGTTCATCGCTCGCTTCCTATCGCTGATAGCCAGAGTTTCTACCACCTGCAACGGCATTTATCATTAGACATACAATTAAAGAGATTTAAAAGACTTTTAATGTATTGTCATAAGGTTTAAACTGCAATAAAGGGCGCGCGTTCGAGATTGGATACCTTTGAAAACAAAGGGCATAGTCCTTATTCCCTCATAGATTCGGTGGTCTGTGTTCATCAACTATTTTGCGTAAATTAAAAAAAAAATACTGTATGTCATACAGCTCAAAGGTCGATTTTAAATAAAGTAATGCGAAAAAACGTGGTGATACTGACGTGTTAAATAAAAAATGACGATCGACTGATCTCAGCGTGTGCTTACCTTTATGATGGCATTGGATGTCATAAGCAGAACAGACTTCTTCTGCATGAGCGTCAATGAGTGGAAGAGATATACTAACAGCTGAGCATGCTCAACATTTAAGTCTGAAACAAACATTATTATCGCCATTAATCAATCTGATGAATTATCTTGAATACTATATTTTTAATAATTTTTTGATTACGCAAACTACAAATTAACAACTATATCAAATGAATATGTCTTTATAAGATAATAAAAAATGATATATTTACAATATTATAATGAAATGGGTAGCATACCTATATTAGCAAAGCCTGCAGATAACCGGATAGCCAACATTAAAGAAAGCATTCAAAGTTAATGTAACATAATAAAATACATGAAACAACTATGCACCCTGACATAGGGCTAATCAGTGCGGTAGCAAGATGTTTTTACATGGTTTTTTTTGTAAATAAATTCTCCCAAAAGCATACTTAATTATTTCTTAAAAGATGATGTGATTAAGAATCTTCAAAAAAACTACCATCTAGGGCTGGACAAGAATCTTTTGGCGCATTGCCAAATTCGTAACATTGTTGGCAAACATTTCACAAATGTTTGCCAACAACGTCATTCCAGTGTCAAAAGATCCTTCCTTATAGCACTCTACATACTATGCCTTTTATGGTGTCTGACAAAGTGTTTAAAGAGGTCCATGGATACAAAACAGCCAAGTAATTTGTTAGATATTAAAAGATAGGTTAGAAAGTAAGGCTCGGATTCCACCAAAGCAGAGACGAGAAGAGAAGTGGGGGATTCAACCAATCCCATTCGTTGCCAGACACAGTCATATCGTCTCTCGTATCTTCTATGATTGGTTTAATGTTGCCTGTCTCCGCACCACTCCGCTCGTACTCGCTTTGTGGAAGTCCGGGCCTAAGGGCTAGCGCAGACTTAAGAGCAGGTATTATGAGATTTGCGACAGCCCTGAGAGACACACATAAAAGCGTAGCGACGTCGTTTCGACGTCACAGTCGACGTCAACTTTTGCAAGGGAAGTCGTCGTCGTCGCATCGATTTTAAATGTGTCGGCGACTTTGATTGCAAATATAAAAACAAAGTGAATCGGCGACCAAATGGTTGGTCTCAAGGAAGATAAATGTTTACAACAGCATATTATTTTAGCGAGAGTATATACACTCTCGTCGGGTCATATACAGGGTGTAACAGAATAAGTGCGTATCTCTTAGTTGGTGATTCATGTTAGTTATCAAAAGATGTCCAGTTAGATGGAACTGTACATCTTTTGATAAGGAACAACTGGACATCTACGAACACATCGGCTCTTCATACTAATCGCGTCAGCCGATGCGATAATATGTTGGGCATACAGCTTTTTTTTTTTGTTACTTTTTTACCTTTGGTAAAATTGTCCAGTTTGATATAATCTGATGGCAAAGTTGCATCAAACTGGGCAACTTTGGCCTCGGTGGTGACAGAGGTATTGCATTTTTTGCGTTACATCCTGGATTAGTTACATGTGCTGTTGACGTACATGTAACCATTCGCTACATACGAGTATTTATATCGCCCTACAAACACTAAACATATACCAACCGCAAGCCCTATATCACGTAGGACCATAAGTTTCCAGCCTAGACACATTACATTTATCTGAGATACAAATTATCATGTCCCTAAATTACTGAAGATTTTTCTAGTTACCCACAGTAAAAAAGTAATATTTTTATTACCCTTTATTTCAATCGATTTTTGTTTGGGAATCCTTAATTTTATAGTTGAAGCCGGAAACTTTTGGACCTTATCATGTACAGACAGCGTCAGTATGTGCTAACCCCTCAACACTCCGGCCGAGTAAGCCGGGGGGTAACTACTTAAAGGAGCTCTGACCTACCTTCATAGTCATGGTCCTGCGAAGGCTGTGCTTGCAACGCGCATTCCTGCAATGTATTGACGATCTTGTGCCACATAGCTAGGATACTGTTCTCACGTTCAGCCGCTTGCTTACTGAGTACCATGCCGCCCAGAAGTTTCACCACGCGGGGTCCAACCTGTTAAAATACATCGAAGTTTTATCTGTATTTCTCTGTAAAACTCGCGGTGAAAATGTGAAGATGACGGTGACCATCATCATCATCTGCCTAGCCTTTTCCCAAACTATCTTAGGGTCGGTTTCCAGTCTAACCGGATGCAGCTGAGTACCAGTGTTTTACATGAAGCGACTGCCTATGTGACCTCCACAGCCCAGTTAACTAGGTAATACGATACCACTTAGTAAGACTGGATGTCAGACTTTTGGCTTCTGACTACTCGTAACGACTGTTAAAGATCTACAAATGACAGCCGTCAGCCGGGACCAACGGCTTAACGCGCTTTGCGACACACGGGAAGAGCTTGAAATACAATACAGTGTCACAAACCTGCAACGGAGTCATATTGGTCCTCTCCGCTCCCGCAGAAATCAGCTGTTGATGTAAAGCGGGCTGCAGCGACGCGAACGCGGGCGCTCCGCTCAGATTGTGCAAGTATCGCACTAGGGCTGAGCTGAACGAGCCGTATAGCGCTCCTAGACGAGGGCCGAAGCATGTTGAGATTGTACCTGGGTGGTGGAATAAGTATGTATTACTGGATGATTGTCCATGGTTTTAATTTATTAACACAGCCCTAGCACTAACCGTCCCTAGTCTATTAACATAGCCCCAGGCAGGGTCAACTATTCTTCATTTTATTTATTTTATTTTCACAAATTGACAACGATTCATACCGCATACGATACGCAATAATAAAAAAAAATCTGTTGCATTTCACCTCAACAAACGTACGTACAAACATTGCAGCTTAAAAAAAACTTGTAACAAAAAAAAACAGAAATACTGGGGTTTTCTAGCTTTATTTCATTCGATAAAAGGGTGATTCTTATTTTTATACCAGACCGCAACTACTGAGATGTGCTAAAAAGGAAATGACAGGTTATATTTAAAGAAAATAAAATAGTGGACGGTCAGTTTTAACAAAAAAGCTATAATAATTATTGGATAGGGAAGTGATCAGTAATTATTAAAGCTATAATCATTATTATATAGGGAAGTATAAATCTTTAATTAATTATAAAAGCCATAATCATTATTAGAAAGGAAAGTATAGAATCTGTAATTATTAAAGGTATAATCATTATTAGATAGGGAAAGATCTCTCTCTCTCTCTCTCTCTTAGTTAAAAAAATCATAGCCTACCAGTATCAGTACGCGCCGTCTCTCTATCCAAATCTTTAGCCAGTGCAGCAAGTAGAGCCTGGTGCGCATCGTGGAGCTGAAGCGAATGCTGTCCTAGACGCTCTGAGCCCTCGCTGATGATCTCCTCAGTAAGGAGGGTAAACACCTCTGTTGCTAGAGTGATGTACTGGAAGAGAAATAGTTCTTAGAGAAACAATTTTACAGTTAAAAGTGGATTTAAACTTAAGGGTCGCGTGGTTCCGCGTACTGATTTGTAAAGGAGAGGCCTGAATCCGACCTGCATATTTTATCAATTCCAAGCTACATTTCCTGTATTTAGCGTTCACGGTTTCTAACTAAACTTACACTGTACTTATGGGATATCTTCCGTGATTATCAAAAATAACAATGATGTGCAAAAATTTACTATAGCTGAACATCTACTGCAGTGAGGGCCGAATCACTGGATCAAGTTTCACAAGCCACGTATTTTGTCAACGGACAAGCATTACATACCGAGGCTGACAAAGAAGCAGTTGAAATTGAGGCATAAAATTATCATGTATGTGGAATCCAGTGTTAGGTATGCTCAAAAGAAACAGCCGGCGTCATAATAGGGTATCTACTAAACTGGGTAATATTGTGTGTTTTGTCGTATCGAGTTCTAGTAGTGCGCGTAGCAAAATACTAAGAAGGAGGGTGTAGACAGATTTGTCTCATCATCATCTTCATTTCAGCCAAAAGACGTCCATTGGTGGACATAGGCCTCTTCCAAGAAGGGGGTGTTTTGCTATAATCGCCACGCTTGGCAGGCGGGTTGGCGATCGCAGTACGGTTGTTACAAAGGCACAGAGAACGCTGCTGCCTATTCTCTGGCAAGTCTCTTAGTCGCCTCTTACGACACCCACGGGAAGATATGGGATGGGATGGATGATTCTTTACGTCACACACCATACAGACGTGGCAGATTTGTCTGCTCCTAATTATTTATTTACCATCCATCCGCATCCTCCAGTCATCCGGCGATCATGGCGCTTTGTTGCAAGCGCGTTGGAATATCGAGAGCTCATATTAACATAATCATTATAACTGATAATCACGGAAGATAAGTGACATTTGCTAGTTCGGATGTGTTCAGTTACCAAATTCAAGAAGCGTCACTGCCCTATCCGAGCAATCTGAAAAACTACGGAATTCCCACGGACTGACAATTTTACGAAAACTTTTAGGTAGCATCAATAAGAAAGATGATAAAAGAACTTCCAACTCTAAACACTTACAGAATAAGGCTCAGCCTTGTCGGGCACTATGGCCTGATGCGGGCGTTGCGGCGCGTCCGTGTTGTCATTGCTATCGGTGTTGCCCGACGCGCGCACAAGCCCGCTGTTGTCAGTCATGTCGGGAGCCACCAAGGTCGATTCGAACCAGAGACCGAATAGTGGTTCGCTGTCTTCTGGACAAAAGAGGTAAGGTTATTTTATTTATCAAATATTTTTGATAATAAAACAAAGATTGTATAAGTATATAAAAGAGAACGAAGCAAAATGAGTTTGTTAGGATCGTAGCATGTGGCATTCTGTATTTTCTCTTTTTCCCCATGAGCGTTAGTTTATGTATGAATGTTTTGATAAGATTATTTCCAGTAAAGTAAAGAGAATCATTGGTTTCTTTTTCTTCGTGTCAGCACAACTGAATTTTGATCATTCAACTTCACCACTGTTACGGTAAAGTCAGCCAGTTTAACCACATTTTTAGGGGCATCGAGGGAGGGCAGTAGCTTTTGCCAATTTTCCCTACCGTCGTCAGTCTCCGAGTCTTCGGAGCACAGTATCATGTCCTGGAAGTAGACGGTGGAGTCGGAGCGGTCGGGGTCGGCGTCCTGGTGCTGCTTCTGTACCACCGCGCGCTTCAGGTTCGTTGCTTTGCGGTAGCACACCACGCCTAGCGCTACTAGAAGCTGTGGAAATAGTTTGTGGTTAGTTTTGACTGCTAAAAATCTAACTGAGAAGATATTAGGGAACTGCTACAAAGCTTGTTCATAACGCCTAATTTCCAGCAAAGTGGGGAGGAGTCTACTCTCCTCTACTCTTTGCTTTGGCGGAATTCGTGCCTTAAAGCAGTGTTCCGAAAACTTTTTGTGTTCAAGGTAACATGTAGGAAATCGGAAAAAATTTGAGGTACACCTTAAAAGAAAAATCACAGCGGTTTAAGTATGTATCTTTTTCGCGTCTGTCTATTTAACTACAAGATATAACCTTATTTTTCCGAGGCTCACCGACTAATGACCACGGTACACCAGTGTGCCCCGGCACACACTTTGCGGAACACTGCCTTAAAGAAGTGATGATCACGCCATTGCATTGCGCCCGTAACATTTCAAGAATTGATTTAAATCTGGTAGTTCTTTCCGCGATATTCTTCTCAAGAAAACACTAGACACGATTAATTTTAGACTCTAATGATATTACCTGATGTAACGGCGCAGCGGAAGCGAGCCTCAGCTCCCTCTGATGCGCTGTATGCTGCGCTAAGATGTGCAGCGGCGCGGGAGTGGAGACCACGGCCTCGCCGCAGCTCAGCGCTTCCAGGCGCGCGTCCGACAGCAGCGCACCCACCCAGGCCAGGCAACGCCCGCCAAGCGCCACCCATACTACGCCAAGGCCTTGTTGCCTAGGGAATAGAGAACATTGTTGTACTTACTTAATTAACTGTAGATGGGCCTGAATCGTAAATGATGCACAAGAAAGCTGTGATGGGTAGCTTAAATTAGAAATACAGCTGGCTAGTTAATGACCTACAGCTATTGACTTACTTCATTTTAAAAACGGAAAGGCTCTTAGTATATTGAATCGACATCTATCGTTATCCTCAGCAATTTTTTTAATTATTAATGATACTCTCAAGTGTTTATTGTTTTGATTATGATATTAGGCAAAGGGCAAAGACTGCCATTGCCTTGTTAAAACGCAGCATCTATAGCTCATAGTATTAGCCAAGTCTGCTGGTAGATATGTAATTCTTAGCTCTATTACACAAAAAATAACATCAACATTTCAAAGCAACTGTAAAAATATTAGTTACATTTTAGTAAGATTGTAAGGCCTGGACGGGGTTTTAGCGGGGCTCTTGCCGGGTGTGGCGGAGGGACAGGGCGCGCCTGCCAGCGCGTGGTGCAGGCCGCAGAGCAGCACCCAGCCGCCGATCATCAGGTGGTTCTGATATACCTGGGAACGAAAACAGTTAACAAATAAAAAACCCTTTATTTCTACTACCATACGATTTTTTTAGCTCTATTCCGTTCTATCACTGGTAAAAGTCACCAAAGTATTTCTTTTCGATTAGTTTAGTGCTGTTGGGCCCAGTAGATGGCGACAATAGTAGCAGCTGAAGTGGCGGTGATCAGTTCTCAAAAGTGCAATTGTGTAGTATATTATCTTTGTTCGATACTTTTGTAAATGTGAAACTGCAGAACATGACTACTCACAACTATTTGTGAGTGATATAAGTTTTTAAACTGACATGGTCAATAACACGATCGATAACACTATATAGTAACGGGATATTTACCATGTTTATTGATTGTTTTGAGTTCCCGATAATAAGCCAATAAAATTCATGTGTTTCTTGACTCGGGAACAGAATCGTGTTGTGAGTGACAGTGGTAGTGCTACAGAGCGCAAAAAAACGAACAAGAAAGAGTATTGACCGTTTTGCCTGCTCATAAACACCCACCCGCAATAACTTCAGTTTATCCATGATCATAGCGTTTACAACAGCGCCGAAATATCGGGAACTCAAAACAAATAATAAACATGGAAAATATCCCGTTAAAAGTGTTATTGATAGTATTTGTGAGTGGTCATTTTCTGGGCAAATTTACACTTACAAAAGAATCGAAAAAGCCTGTTTAAAATAACTAGATACTTACATAACCACCAGCGCGAGTGGACTGTTTGAATGTCTCCCCAACAGTGTTGTACAGGCTCAGTGCACTTTCCACCAGTGTGGCCGTCTGCTGCTCATACTCTTCGTCTTTAGGGTGAAGGGATGCCTGTTACGAGATAATACATGGACAGTTTTAATATTCTACTTACATTCATTCATCACAAGACATTCCAGGATCGTGAAATTTTGCATTCCTTTTATGGGAAAAGTAAAATTCATCCACTAAAGGAGTACATTACATTAAGAGAGCGTGCAGCCAAACATCGCTGATGCTTCCGATGTTGTATAGCATTCCTTCTGTTTCTCGCTCTAAAAAATTACGGTTCTGAGCGACTGGTGCTAGATGAGGTACAACCAACCCATAAATCATCAGAATCCTAGTTAATTGAGAGTTTGCGTAAACGTTATTTTGAAAAACCCAATAACACTTTGCTCGACACGAGAATCGAAACCAGGACCTCATGCTCAGCAGTCGCGCTTGTCACCACTAGACCAACGAAGCAGTTCAATTATGTATTATTATATTTTTAAAAAAACATCAATATGTTACCTGAAAAATTAATGTAATAAATCATTGAATTACCTGAGCAGTAGCGCACAGTAAGCCAGCGATGCTGACGTCACTGAGCGTCATGATCCGTTCGGGCGTGAACGGTTCGAGGCAAGGCAGAGACAAAGCGAGGCGGCAGACGTGCACCTCGTTCACAAGGAAGTGAAGACTACAACCAGAAATGAGGTTTAATACAGGCACAATATTACATGACACTGTGGTCACTTGAAAGTCATCAAAATGTATACATACAGCGAGGCATCAGAGTTGAACTGCGGCGCGACGGCGGTATCCTTTGCAGTCTGCCAGCGGTTGAGGTACCGCTGCAGACAAGGCAGCGAGGCACACACCTTTAGCACCACGGAGCCGGCTCTCAGCTCCATCAGCAACGATGAGCAGGTTGATGCCACCCACTTCTGTACGACGGAATGTATTTGATGGGTTTTTCCTTACATAAACTTGAGTTATGAATATTTTTGTAATTCGATAAGTAAATTAGGCCATTGAGCCAGGCATTTAAGACCATAGGTATGTATGATAACATATCAAGCTGTTACATTTTCACAAAGCAAGATTACTGGAAATGTATAGCTTTATTTGCAGTTGTGTGTACATTCTTACGATGACTCATCTGCTTCGGAAAAGTTATTTTTTCTATTATTTTTTATCATTTAGTCGACATCTTTCTAAACATAAAATTCACCTCATCGCCATATCTCCAAAATTACAATGAAAAACAAACCTTCATATCAACAGAAGCCTGTTGTGAAGCATTCCCATCCTTAGCGCTCTCCAAACTATCCTTACTTCCGGGCGACAGGACGGCTGTGGCCGGCGCGGCTTGAGATGACGTAATGGACGCCACTGGGTTCCGTAATGGCGCCGTCAGCTGTTCCAGTAACGCGTCAGACCGACGCTGGGCGTTCGATGGCGGCTGCTTCTCGGCAGGTGTCGTTTGAGAAGCCAGTGACGTAATCGAACTTGGTATGACTGAGGATTTTGTCGATTGGGACTCTGAGAGATGAAAAAAAATACTAAGCACAAGTTGCTAATAATAGTTTTAGTTAAACTTACACTGTCACTTACGGGATATCTTCCGTAACTATCAAAAAACAGTGTAATTATGGCAAAAAGCACGGAATCGGCATCATCAATACAAAGTAAGGTCATACAGGTCATAGCCAGATCGGCTCAGCACCTCCCGAGTCGTGAACAGTGACTCGCCTCAGTCCATGGCCGGGCGAAAGTGTCGCCTCGCCGTAAGCAGAGCTGGCCCGCCATAAGCTCAGTGACCGCTATCTAGCGAAACTAGAGATGAGGTTATGCCGTAACGATGCTATAAGTGCGTGTTACAGAATGAAAATACGAGTACATAAAAGAATCCTAAACAAGTCGAGTTGAGATGATGTCGATGTCGAGTTGATGTTGATCCCGTGCAGTACATAACACGACGCAGAACATGTGCTAGAGTAATTTAGAAGTAATTATAATTAATATTACATCCACATTTCGCCAGTGGGGCAGGGCCGGACCGTGAGTTTAGGGGGCCCTGGGCTAATACTACTTACAGGCCCACCTAATTTGCAAGTCCATTAAAAATTTAAATTTTTTCCTACATGTCTCATATACTTGACTTCTTTGATTTAAATCCGTATTCAGTTTATCCAGTGCAACGTTTAGCGTGTCTATTTCAAACTTGTGTGCGCCGTATACTGCAACTTTCTCTGTAGAATTATCAGAAAACTTTGATGTAATGCGTCTCTTAGTTATATCACTGTAGTTAGTTTCCACATGTACTTATTTTTTTTACTTTTTGTTCGTAATCCTTCTTTAGCTTCTGATCTGATTGTTTTAATGACCCAATTAACTTATATTCTTCACAAATATCTAAACCAGGCCTCTGTTTTTTTTAATAACTCATATAAATCTTTCCAAAATTTATTCCCAAAAAAAATATCAAAATTGCAGTTTCGAGTTTTGCCAGTTTATTTAGTAAATTTCTTGCCTTTTTTCGAAAATCAGCTTTTTCCTCTTCATTTTCGCTAAAACTCTTCTAATTTTTTATAATGTTATCATAGTTATTTTTAGGGTTCCGTAGCCGAATGGCAAAAAACGGAACCCTTATAGATTCGTCATGTCTGTCTGTCCGTCCGTATGTCACAGCCACTTTTTTCCAAAACTATAAGAACTATACTGTTGAAACTTGGCAAGTAGATGTATTCTATAAACCGCATTAAGATTTTCACACAAAAATAGAAAAAAAAACATAAATTTTGGGGTTCCCCATACATACTTCAAAAATGATATTGAGGTTTCTAACATCATTTTTTTCTAAACTGAATAGTTTGCGCTAGAGCCACTTCCAAAGTGGTAAAATGTGTGTCCCCCCCCCCTCTAATTTCTAAAGTAAGAGGAGGAAAATTCTGAAAATATTTAGGATTGTAGAACGTAAAAAAACAGCAGCAGCACATGGCACATAATCGGCAGATTTATTTTCTTTCTTTTAGTAAAGCTTGTATACTACTGTAGCGACCCGCCATATTAGCAGCGTTGTCGTATGACTGTCCCTTACAATTATCCAAGAGTAATCCATTTTTTTTCCAAAAAGTCTTGTAAATAAATGTAAGCTAGTATGACTACTAATTTTAAAGAACGATACACATCTTTCGTACAGTTTCGAAGTACGATAGCTATCTGGTCATTATGAGATAAATCTGGTGTTGAATCCATCACAACCGCGTAGTATTTTGTATCGTCATTATTTATTTGATTTATAATCTGTTTGATTACTTGTTCCTGCATGATCTCAATAATTTCTTCATACACTGTTTTAGATCAGCAAAAATGGGTCGAACTCTGCCACTAACTGCACCCGTAAAATTACCATTATGTATAGAACCAAATACTTCCTCGGTACCTCTATATGCTTAGCCCCTTATACTTAAAAATGTTACTACTGTATGACGCGTTTTAAGACGTCATCATCTTCCTGCCCTTGTCCCATTTTATTATATTATTAGTCTTTTTCCTCCATTCTCCTCTATCATTCGTCATGCTATCATTTACTCCTTTTTCCTTCATATCATTTTTCACACAATTCATCCATCTTTTCTTTGGTCTTCCTCTCCCTCTCCATCCATCCACATTCATATTCATCACTCTTTTAGTCACATGTGTTCCATCCCTCCTCATCACATGTCCGTACCAAGACAGACGACTCCCTTTCATCTTTTCTGTAACAGGCGCCACTTTCAAACTTTCTCTTATATACTCATTTCTAACTTTATCCATTTTAGTCACTCCACACATCCATCTCAACATTCTCATCTCTGCTGCATGAAATCTTTTTTCATCCGTCTTCTTCACTGCCCAGCATTCCGACCCATAAAGTACGACAGGTCGTATCACGGACTTGTATATTTTCCCCTTTAACTTGAGGGGCATCCGTGGGTCGCAAGTTGTTCCAGTGACCTGTCGCCATTTCATCCATCCTGAGTTGATCCGCTGCGTAACGCCCGGTCTACATCGCCATCTCCTTGGACAAGCGACCCGAGGTACCGAACATGGGAGCAGATGGGTATGGGCGTTTCGGCAAGGGCTACAGGCACAGGACTAGAGAGACTGCCGAAATCACAAAACAAGTATTCCGTTTTGGTTCTACTTAATTTCAGGCCAACATTCTCCAGTCTTTGCCACCACACCTCCAATCTGCTCTGGACCTCTAGACCACTCTCGGCAACTAACACAATGTCGTCAGCAAACGGCATACACCAGGGAGCCTCTTCCTGAATGTCCGACGTAAGAGCGTCCATTATCACCAGGAAGAGGTAAGGGCTTAGAGCCGACCCTTGGTGCAAGCCAACTGCCACATCGAAGCTGCCGGTAGTGCCCGCTGTAGACTGTACTTGGGTTCTACATCGACTGGTACATCGCTCGGATCAACTGCACATACTTCCCAGGCACACCTTTCTCCTTAAGAGCCCGTTTGATTTGACTTTGATATGACGTTTTGATTTTGATATGACCCGTTTTAAGACATTGTGATAATATTCGGTTTCTTTCCTTAATTGCTGCTTAAGTTGCTTGTCTAAAACACATTTATTTTGTTTTCGTGTCAACCACACCAACATTGAATTTTATGTTCATTAGAATTTTCGTGATTTTCTAAACAAGTTACTACGTGTTTTCAATCAGAAAATCCGGTTGTATATTAGTGGTTTTAGAAAAAAAATTGTATGTCAAACAAAATACAGCACCAACCCTTGGCAAATAACAACCATAACCAAGATCTTTCCAGTAATTGGCCATTTTTAATTTTCTTAATAAAATATTGAGAAGGATCTGTTTTGTTCTTTGTATTTCTTTAACTAAACTGAATATACAGGGTGATTGGAAGATGGGTGCAAAGCTTTAAGGCGAAGATAGTACAGACAATTTAGAACCATTTAAGCCATGGTTGTCTTAGACGAAGTCTTACCAAATATTTTTAACCAAATTTTTAAGTTTTTTTCGGAAATTCTCAAAATTTAATGTAAACTGCATAATTATGGCCAAATTGAATGATAAATGAATTCATTTTTTATTTATTTAATTAAAGTAATGTGTAAGCAATCAAGCAAAACATGTTTTAGGCTTCTGTGTCATTAGACATTTTTTTTACAGACATTTAAAGATCAGAAAAAATAAAAAAATTGTACAATACGTCTTTTAAACCTTATTCAAAAAAAAACGGAGGGTGCTTTTTTTGTTCAAACCTTTTTGAAGACATGCTTGATAATCGCTCTTTCTTTTGAGGTATCATTTATGCGTGTGCGTTACCCCAACAAGAAAGTATCTCCTAGAGTTATATGAGTAGAACGTATAGTTGGTGCCTTATCTGCTGTAAATGTGCCCCCACATAAAAAATGTGTGCCCCCTGTCGTTTCGAAAAAAAATCGAAAAAACGATTCTTGCTGGGGTAACGTTTTTCTAGCAGGAAAATTCTAAACGAATGATCGGAGAGAGAAAAACTGTGCATGGCCAGATAGCTTATATGTGTGCCAAAATGTGCCCCCAAAAATAAAATCTGTGCCCCTTCAGATTTTCGAGATATTGCATTTCCTGCTGGAGTAACGTTTTGATGAATAGTATATCTCTAAAACCATTGCATGTGCCCCTGTAGAATAAACATACGCGAGTAGCTCTTAATGTGTGCCCCTTTGTGCCCCAATTAGATTTTAGAAAATATTTATAGTTTTCAAGTTATCGCGGTTTTATGAAAACCCGAAAAAACATCGCAGCGCCTAAATGAGACAAGGCATAACTTCGCTGAAAACTGTATTCGGTCTTTCTTGACGCTAATAATAACCATACAAAGTTTCAAAAATGTTCATGCATGCGTTTTTGAATAATCTTGCTAAATGTAAAAACGATGGTGTCATAACTTTGACGGCAAAATACAAGGAACTGGCACAATCCCAGATGTGTAGGTGTAAACCAAAATCTTGTGCCTTTAGTCAAAAATATATGGTGAAAATATTGAGCTTCAAATGTTACGCATTAAGTAAATATAAACAAAAAACCAAAATATGTAAACAACGGCTGGTTATCCGACCAAATCTGAATGACTACTAAAAAGCGACGGATTCATACTTAACGAGGACCTTCTTTATTGGACGTATTATACCTAAGCTGTTGTCCTTACAGTCGCGTTCAAAAGTTTTGAGGGCTAATTAAAAAATATATTAAATGCACCTTGTGACTATATAAATGAAACAGCTTGTTGATGTGGAAATTATTATTATTTCTATTGGACCAATCGGAAAGTATGTATATCCTTTCAGATGAAAACAAAACAAACATGATTTAGAACATATTAGTTAAAAAATAAATAAATAGGTACAGTAATGAAAAAAAAATCCCAAGTGCTTGATAAGGTACAAGTATTTTTAAATAAGTCAAAACAATGCCATTAAATACTTACCACTGCAGATCGTGCCATAAAATTCACCACCCCTACAACCACATAATTGTTATAAAATGCTTATACGCCACTTTCAACCAACTTAAAAAAACGTAAACAAACAGTATCAGTGCAACTGCATGACTCAACGTAACAGTGTCCTTGGCGTCATAACATAACTGCAACTGTTTACCAATACCAAGTAATAATCCAAACGCACTTCCTAGTCAATAAACACTTTGTATCCATTATTCATAATAGAGCGACGTTACACGTAACTGTCTCTGTCACACTAACACCGTACGCGTACTAGCTGTCTCACTTTCTCTAAGCTACACAAAGCGATTCCTTGCGTGACGACGTCAGCGGACGCCGCGGGGCCAGAGATGTATGTAGCGGTGTGGGGAGGCGAAAAAAGGGAATCTTCTGGTAAATGCTCCAACCAGCCTGCGAAATTCGAATTTTCCTACGTTTTTTTGCAATTTGCAGGCCAGTGCTTGGTTGTATGTTGATTAAAATATTATTCGCGGCTGTAAGACATATGTAGATACAAAATTATAATCATCAATATCATCAATACAATGCTCTAAGTTCATAAAGATGTAGGAATGAGTTTTCCTGTTTTTTCTTTTTTCCTACGCCTTTATTTAGTACGAAAATATTTAGTGTCAGTTTATTTGTTGTCACGAAACGTCGCTGCAATTTGTACAAAAAAAATACGTGTGAATAACAGTGCATTTCCAAATAAAGAAGCGAGTATTATTTTCATAGCATTAGCCTATTAACCCTAGATTCATAAACTATATTTTTGGTTACATAGTTCATAAACATACGTCTCTGATACACCTTACTTTTAATGTCACCTAATATAATTATTATAGGAAATATTGCAAAAGAAAAACAATGATTAATTTGAATGAACTTTTATTAAGAATTAAAACATAAAAAACATTTAAAAAATATCAATCCGAGCATTCTAGGCACAAACTACCACGATGTTCCATACACATGTTACGTTTGCAGGACGTGCAGATGAACCTAGTCACACGTTTTTTTTTATAACAGCAAAAGTTGCATAATTTTCTTGTTTGATTTTCGGGGTTGACTGGTGCATCAGGCAAAGTATCACCTAAAATAGCGTCGATGTTCTGTTTCAGGCATCGCCTCAAAGTTGGTGTTTCGCGTCGCCTTCGTAACCAAGGCTCTATCATCTTATCTGACACTTCTTTGATAAATGCTCGTCTTTTCAGTGGTCTCTGTAGATTATACATATTATTATGGACGTGGATGACAAAAGAATTGACCATGGACATATTCATATATAACTACGAATTGATACATAGTAAAACAGTTTAATTAGTAAAATTATAACAACGGCAATAGATAACATTGTTTCATACTAACAACTACTTTCGTAAAATATAATAGAATAAATACATACCTTTTTTAAAAAAAAATCTGTGCGTTCTTTCATTTTATAAGGCAAATAGTAAAACCGTCCAATATATAAAGTTGTTACACTAATCATAAACACACGTATCTCAGACACCTCGTGCTCGGTATATCCAAAACTATACGTTTACGCGCCAAAACTGCTGGCGCCGTACTGAGCTCTCGTCGTTTTATGAAGGTACTGAGAGGCACGTATTTCTATCTCTTTCGCGCTGCGCGCTGCGGGTGTTTTACTACTTATGGGTGTATGCGAGACGTATGTTTATGAATCTAGGGTTAATACAATTCATGTATGTATCGTCTTTATCTGTATATTACAAGTTATTCTGATATTGTGGCTAATTGAGGTTGTTTCTCACGAAAATGCTACACATATGAGTCACATTTCGTCACTCATATGACGTAACTCACATCTACGTGTAAAGTTAAAACATGTTTACACTGCGGCTGAAAATTTTAACAAATTATATGCCGGCGGCGTCCGGTGTTATCTCCATACAAAACGTTTCACTAATAAATAAATCCGACATTTACGGAAAATAGATATAAAAGAGTTTTAGTGTAATTTTTTAAAATAATAATTTGGAGGTTTCGAATAAATGCTAAATTTGATCATTAAACCTGCATTTTAGCTCCCTGCCGGACCCTGCTCAATTTGAGCAGTAGGACATAGTTTTAACTCTGCTTTACAATAAATGTGACTTACATTAGTATAAAAATACAGGTATGTCACAAAACAGTTTGGTCACGATTTTGAGCATGTTAGTCACATGTACATTTTATTTGAAAATGGCTCTTATAAATGTACTTAATCATGTGTAAGGTCATAGAAACAGCTATTAAAATATAATCCAATAACAACTTTATTTTATTAGTTATTACTTTTCTACTTCAGTGTACTCAGGCACAACACGTGTGAACCGGTTAGTGAGTAAAGTAAAGAAGGTCATCGATATGTATGAATCCGTCGCTTTTTAGTAGTCATTCAGATTTGGTCGGATAACCAGCCGTTGTTTACATATTTTGGTTTTTTGTTTATATTTACTTAATGCGTAACATTTGAAGCTCAATATTTTCACCATATATTTTTGACTAAAGGCACAAGATTTTGGTTTACACCTACACATCTGGGATTGTGCCAGTTCCTTGTATTTTGCCGTCAAAGTTATGACACCATCGTTTTTACATTTAGCAAGATTATTCAAAAACGCATGCATGAACATTTTTGAAACTTTGTATGGTTATTATTAGCGTCAAGAAAGACCGAATACAGTTTTCAGCGAAGTTATGCCTTGTCTCATTTAGGCGCTGCGATGTTTTTTCGGGTTTTCATAAAACCGCGATAACTTGAAAACTATAAATATTTTCTAAAATCTAATTGGGGCACAAAGGGGCACACATTAAGAGCTACTCGCGTATGTTTATTCTACAGGGGCACATGCAATGGTTTTAGAGATATACTATTCATCAAAACGTTACTCCAGCAGGAAATGCAATATCTCGAAAATCTGAAGGGGCACAGATTTTATTTTTGGGGGCACATTTTGGCACACATATAAGCTATCTGGCCATGCACAGTTTTTCTCTCTCCGATCATTCGTTTAGAATTTTCCTGCTAGAAAAACGTTACCCCAGCAAGAATCGTTTTTTCGATTTTTTTTCGAAACGACAGGGGGCACACATTTTTTATGTGGGGGCACATTTACAGCAGATAAGGCACCAACTATACGTTCTACTCATATAACTCTAGGAGATACTTTCTTGTTGGGGTAACGCACACCATTTATGCGGATATCTTACAAATTATTGAAATTAGGGCCTACAAACCAATTTGAGGGAGAATTTTTTTTATTTTAGGCAGACTAATCAAAACAAAATTTGAATTAAAATTATTTATTTTTCATGTTCAAAATGACGGCCGTGATTCCTAATACAAGCACGGCCCCGGCTTCTAACTTCTGTAGTCGTTATTTTCAACATCATCTCCTGCTTCATTGTCTCAAACGCTGAATTTATTCTTTGTATCAATTCTTCTCTAGTGTTAATTTCTTTGTTGTTATACACCAGTTCCTTGGCCCGGCCCCACACGAAAAAGTCCAACGGGGTCAGATCTGGGGAGCGAGCGGGCCAAGGGATGGGTCCATCCCTGCCGATCCAGCTATCAGGAAAGCAATTGTTGAGGTGTTCCCTTACATTTAAAGTCCAATGCGCTGGACAGCCGTCTTGCTGAAAGATGACTGTTCGGTCTCTTTCGAAGATCGGGACACCTGATTCCTCTATCAGCAGTGGTAAATCAATTTGCAGAAATTGCAAATAATTTTCGCCATTCAATCGATCAGGCAAAAAGTGGGGCCCAATCAATGTTCTGCCAATTATTCCAGCCCATACATTCACAGAGAATTTCATCTGAAATGACACCTGCTTCTTAAAATGTGGATTGTTGTCTACGTCGGCCCATTCATGGATGTTGTGAAAGTTTGTAATACCTTCCCTTGAAAATTTACTTTCATCCGTCCACAAGATTGATTTCAGAAACCACGCATCTTCGATGTCTCTGTTGAGGAGGAAACGGCAGAACTGAATTCTTCTTTGAGGATCTTGCTCTACTAGACCTTGCACACTCCTGCCATGGAACGGATACTTATCATTTTGGTGCATTGTATGCCACACCTTCCATTGAGAAATGTTTAAATTTCGAGCTACTGCTCTAGTACTGGTAGTAGGATCCGCTTGAAATGCTGCTAAAATGTCTTCGTCGACGGCAGTTTCGTGTCTGCCCGGGTTGACTCCAGGTTCCACGCGGTGAAACCCATCTTGGGCAAGACGACGAAACGTGTTGTAAAACACTCGGACATTCGGTATCCTGCGATTCGGATAGCGCTCTTGATACATCCGTCGCGCCAAAGATCCATTGCCGTCTGCTCTACCGTACATAAATACGATATCCGCATATTCTTGATTGGAAAAAGTAGCCATAGTCACTTAACAATTAAGAAAAACGGCGTAGGAGCGCACTAAACGTCAACTCAACACAATTAAGTCAAAAATCAACACGTGCAGGAGCGCGAGGCTACGACTGGACACGGTAATAAGTAATAAGTTTATTGTTCATAAAAGAAACATAACAGTTGTGTCATACAAATCGGTGAGCCACAAACTAAGCATCGCTTGTATCTTGTGGCTCAGGAGTGCGAATTTTACAAATTTAAACATTTAAATACAACAATTTCCAGTAAAACATTGGCGTAGTATGTATTAAGGACATGAGAGATTTTATAAGGTGCTCTGAGCACAATATGAACATTAAAGAAATAAAATAAAAATAGAAACAATGTTTGCATATAATGGGCTTGTGTTATGGTGTGTGTGTGTGTGTGTGTGTGTGTGTTCTTGTGAGTGTACGTGAGTGGAAGTGTGTGGGTGTGAGTGTGTGTGTCTGTTATATGCTATATCAAGGCTTCAGTGTCGTCGTATGACAATTTCAGAAGGGCTGATCTTAATATTTTTTTACAGGTGGTCGTAGAGGAGTCTCGTAAGTCGCAAATTTTACTTACTTTATTGTAGGTGTTTGGATGGGAAAAGTTTGTACAGCGTCTAGCTAGTTCCGATTTGGTATTTGGTATAGGTACTCTAAATACCCGCTTGTTTAGTAAGTCGTTGTATTCTGGGAGTTTTCTGACTGTTGCGTGATACTTAAGCGTTGCTTGAAGTATGAACATTTGTCGTACCCTTAGAACTTCAAACTCCTGGTAAATAAGGTTGGTGGGGAACCTGAAAGGTTTTTTTAGTGCAACCTTGATCAGTGCCCGTTGTGCTCTTTCTAATGTTATAAATGATGTTTTACAGGCCCGTCCCCAAATACAGATGCAATACTGCATGATAGACTGGCAGAGTGCATAATAAACCGTTCGCAGTACATCAATAGGGGTGCAGTCGCGGAGTTTTTTCATTACATGAATCAGTTTTCGCACTCTGGAGGATAGGGCATAAATGTGGGATTTGTATGTTAAATTGTTGTCTATTGTTATTCCGAGATATTTTATTGTGTCAGTACGTTCAAGGACTTTGCATAGGCATGTGTGGTGGGAAGCGATGTTGTGTTCTAGGGAGCAGGTGTGTATTTTTATGGACATGGTTAGGGATGGGCTGGACGCACTGGTTTTAGAAAAAGCAATATATTTACTTTTACTGACGTTTAATGTCAGTAAGTTAGTGTCTAGGGAGTGCGCTATCTGAGAGAGACCCTGTTCCGCCAAACGATACACCCGTTCCCAGTTCGAGTCGTGAAAGATGATGGCAGTGTCGTCGGCGTAGCAAATAACGTCAGCGTTTCTCATTGGGAGGCTTACTACTTCGTTTATGTACAGCGTGAAAAGCGTCGGGCCGAGGGTACTGCCCTGCGGAACACCAAACGTGATAGGTAGCAAGCTACTTTGAAGAAAGCCTATTTTGGAGTATTGGTACCGCGATGTTAAGTAGCTACGGAACCATTCTAAAGGTGTACCCCTTATTCCTGTAGCCTCTAACTTATTTAGAAGAAGCCCGGGAGACACGGTGTCGAATGCTTTTGCCAAATCAAGAAAAACACCGACACAGCATTTTCCATTTTCTATGTGGTGTGAAACTTGATTAGTCAAGAGTGACACCGCGTCTTCAGTGGACTTTCCTCGTCGGAATCCAAATTGTCTGTTTGAGATTATTTTATTTTTGTCCAAAAAGTTAACCAGTCGCTTATTGACTATTTTCTCTAGAATTTTAGAGACTATACTTAACAGAGCAATAGGCCTGTAGTTTTCTGGCAAGTCTTTGGGACCACTTTTATAGATAGGAGTCACTGCCGCAACTTTCCAGGCATCGGGAAAGACACCTGTTTCTATGCTCAGATTAAATATGTGCGTAAGTGGTATAATTAGGCTGTCTCTACAGTTTATGAGTAGTGGAACTGTTACCTGATCTGGCCCCGGTGCACTATCTATTTTTAGGTTGCGTATTATGTTGGAGACTTCTTCTTCGTCTGTCGGGTGCAAGTAGAATGATTGTGAGTTGAGGCTCGGTGTTATGTGTGAATCTATTAGTGATTGATGACTGGTTGCTAGTTTATCGAGGATTTTGGCAGCGTGTTTTTCCCCTACAGAGACGAAGTGCTGATTGCAGTTGTCTAGAGATGTAGTTGGGGATGTACTGGATGCGATTAAATTCGTTGATATATTTTGAGTGTTACATTTTTTTGTCTTACATATGTCTTTTATTGCTGGCCATAGTTTTTTGGGGCTTTTCTGGTTACTTTCGATTTCTTGTCTGTTGTGTAATGTTCTAAGATTGCGGAGAAGTGTGTAAACAGAGTTCCTGTATCTAGTGTAAATTAATTGTTTTGTGTGGTCGTCGGGGTTGATTTTACAGTCTAGATGAAGTTTGTCACGATGCCGCATGCACCTTATTAAACCAGGAGTGACCCAGGGTTGAATGTTAGCCGTTCTGCGACTTATTTTAACATTTTGAGTGTGGTTCTTAGTTGCTCGTGAAACTGTGTCGTTGAAGTAATTTAGTGCGATATTCACACAGTTTGCTTCGGTAACAGAATCCCAGTTTGTTTTGTTAATTTCGTTAGCTACGGCTGTCCAGTCAGTTTTGATTCGCCATCGTTTCAAGTTTTTGGCCTTTTCCAGTTTAATCGGTAGACTGCATAAGGCTAGGTCATGATCAGTAATAGATAAGCTGCATACTAGACCAAGAGGTATTGTAGGTGATTTTATGAATATGTGGTCGATACAGGATCCTTGTCTAGTTGGAAGTGTAATGGCGGGGGATAAACCGTGTGAGGCCATGAGACACGCGTAGTTACCTACCTGGCTATTGTTTAGGTCGATAATGTTGAGGTTGATGTCACCGGCTACAATGAGAGTTTGTTGGTGTTTGAGTTCAAAAAGGGTGGAGTCGAGGGAGTTGAGAAAATTATCTGCGTTTGTAAAAGAAGGTGACCTATAGATGGCTAAAAGACTAAGGTTGTTGTTCATTTTTATTAAAATACTGTCGGCGTCGCAAAGTTTGGATTCCATAGTAGTAAAACTGCTACTCTGGCCTGTTTTTGTATAGACAATAATACCACCATTTTTGTTTATCTGATATGTTGTTCTGTGAGCGCTATAACCATGTATGTCTTCTATAATAGTGCCGTCAGACAGCCAACATTCAGTGAGAACAATAATGTCGATGTCTGAGTCTAACCGATTCAGAGCAATAGCAAAATCGTCAAAGTTTTTTTGATAGCTCCTGATGTTATATGTCAGCACCTTGATATTTTCTACGGAGGCTTTAAGGATACTCCTGCAAGTTTCAAGCGATTCTACTGAACGACATTCTATATTAAAGGAATCGTCTAGGTCTTCGGAAACACTAAGTAAAGCCATGGTTAAGTATTATACTATGAGAAATGAAATGAAGACTCAATATGGAGATTTTAAATAGAATGTCTGTTGTTGCAGGAGGTATAGTTGTGTTTTTGTGAGGGATGCTTTCTTGTGACAGTGTAGTGTTGTGTAGTGTGTAATTGTGTGTGTGCTTTAAACGGGATGTGAGCGTTGATGCAGGTAGTGTAGTGAGAGTGGTGAGATGTGTTTTTTTAAGTGGGTGCATTTGTGCGTGTGTAAACAAACATAGCATAATAAACGAAAAACTAAAATATTTAAAAACTATAAAAAGTAAAGAAAGATAAAAATTGGGTACTATCCCTGGTAAGTTTTCAAGCGAACGTTGCGTATCAGTCAAACAGCAAATGTGTTTAAAAACAATTACATTTAAAACGTATATTTTTTTGTGCCTACGTGCCTGCTTTTTTGTGTATTCGGGCAATTTAGGCTGTGTAATCAAACGGTAAGAATTTTTTGAGAATATTAAAATATGAAAACAGTACAGGTGCTTTTTAACAAGCCCTTGTGAGTATTTGACTGAATATTGCATAATTAACAAACAATAGACATTTAAGAATAATATAAAATTAAAAGAAAAACGTAACAGGTGTTTACATAAAAAGTTACCGCATAAGTTTGGGGAAAGTGACTGATTAAGATTCTGCTTGTTCAGGTGAGATGGGGCAGTGCCGCGATAAGTCGTGCTGGTTCCTGATGGCGATGGCGGGGTTTCCTTCTTGTTTGCGTATATTGATCGTTCCGTTCTTGACCCAGCAGTACTTGTAACCGCATTCCTTGGCACGCGGCTTTGCAGCTCGAAATAACTGCCGGTTTTCTTTTGTCAGGCGCTCGTTGAAGTATATAGGCCTGTGGGCTCCAGGAATGTCTAGGTCTTCACCAGAGAGATTTCGTCTAGATTTCCCCGCACGTAGAAATTCGTTCCGTTTGCTACGACGCAGAAACTTAACTACCAAGGGGCGGGGATGTTTCTCTACGGGGGCACTAGTGTTGTTCTCGGTGTTGTCGTTGAAGCGTGGCCCAGCTCTAGTGACGTATTCAAGATCGGTGTCGTCGAGGTTAATACCGATTTTTACTGCAGCAGTAAGAATGATGTGTACGGGGTTTTCGTTGGCAGTTTCGTGTACGCCTAGTATTTCCACTTGGTTTCTCAGGCTGGCCTGTGCTTGTGACTGTACTTGCTCGGTGAGTTGTTGTATAGAAGACTTTAAATAAGGAATTTCACGTACTCGTTCCTCAAGCGCTTGAATCTTAGCTTCTGCACAGGCCAAGCTAGCTTCTGATACTTCAAGGCGTTGGTTACACAATGTTAAGTGTTCTGTGAGAGTTTTGAGGTGGTGTTTGAGGTCGCCTACGTCACCGCGTAGTAGTTTTATCTCAGACGTCAGTTGAGACAAGCTGCCGGAGTCCGATGCAGCAGATGGCAAGCTATTGCTGGTATCATTTAATTCCGATATGTTGCTTGAATTGAGCTTTTTGTTTCGACAAGCCGTGCAACACCAGGTTTCCTTCGCAGCCTCGGTTAATTTACGGAAATCGGTTATTTTAACGCATAGTGGATGATAGTAATTGTCGCATTCCATACATTTAATGTGTTGATTGGCTCTTATTGGTTTGTCACATGAAGCACAACTATTTACCATTTTGGAGTTTGCAATTTGGTTCAAAAGTCAAATTCTTAGAATTGTATGCAGCTGGCCTTGATTCCACGAATCCGCGAGCCGGCGGCTCTTGCCGACCTTCAGATTGACGCGTGCGCGACAAGGACGAATTATTTGAATTTGCGTCCCGTCTCTTTTCCACGAGGGGGTGAAGAGCTTACCTCGGCGCACGTGCGGATCGGATTAATATTAAATCACTTTTTAAATTGTTTTAACACTGCACTCCACAATAGTTTTTATTACCATAGATCACGGGTCATAGTTCCTTGCACTTGTTGTTTTATTTTTGCGAGCGAGGTGAACACGTCCGTTCCTCGAACGCTATGGATCGACTCTCCACACACACGGTGAAACAAAAAAGTTCAAAACTAACGCAAACAACACGTGCAGGAACGCAAAGGGCTACAACTGAACACGGTAAATTGTGAATCAACACGACAACGTCCACTCACAAGGGCAGTAGTTTGACTAATAAGTAAAAGATGTAACGGCTTCATCACAGACCGACTGACCCTGACTAAAGAAAAACGACTTTGTTGCCTCAGTAACTAAGACCATTTTGCTGTAAAAACCAACTCTTTATCGCTTTTTGCTATTCATTGGGCGTTCTACCTGGAAATGCCGTCGCACCGCGCTCGGTGGCCATTGTTTAGAGAATCCCCTCAATGGGTTCCCCTCAATTGGTTCCTGCATGTGCCAAAAATTCTTAGAATTGAACAATGTTATCATTTCGAGCACATAAAGTATTCTTTTAAGCAAAAATTTTGTGTTTTGTTAGACTGCCTAAAATTTAAAATTTCTCCCTCGATTTGGTTTATTAGGTCCTAATTTCAATAATTTGTAAGATATCCGCATAAATGATACCTCAAAAGAAAGAGCGATTATCAAGCATGTCTTCAAAAAGGTTTGAACAAAAAAAGCACCCTCCGTTTTTTTTTTAAATAAGGTTTAAAAGACGTATTGTACAAATTTTTTATTTTTTCTGAGCTTTAAATATCTGTAAAAAAAATGTCTAATGACACAGAAGCCTAAAACATGTTTTGCTTGGTTGCTTACACATTACTTTAATTAAATAAATAAAAAATTAATTCATTTATCATTCAATTTGGCCATAATTATGCAGTTTTCATTAAATTTTGAGAATTTCCGAAAAAAAACTTAAAAATTTGGTTAAAAAAATTTGGTAAGACTTCGTCTAAGACAACCATGGCTTAAATGGTCCTAAATTGTCTATACTATCTTCACCTTAAAGCTTTGCACCCATCTTCCAATCACCCTGTATATTTTTCGGATCTTTATTCATATGAAAGGATGTCATTAATAAAATCACTATTCAGCAAAACTGGCCAGAAGCTCACGTCACTATATTTCTCAAACTCAAAATTATTTTTTTCAAAATTTCTTTTCTTTCCATCTTAGTATTCTCGTTCTTTTGCAATATCATTCTCAGAGAGAGTTGAGCTAGAAGGCTCCTGGTAATCAAATCCTTGTTCAAAATCTTCCACATTTTCATCACTTGTATCTATTCCTTGGTTTTGTGATTTTCTGCTCGGTTCGGTTAGATTTTCCGCTAATTTAAAAAAAAGTTTAAATTTTTGTACATTTCTTTTTCTCTATCTAACTGTTATTTTCGTTTTTCAGCTCCACTTTTATATTTTCTAATGTAGCGGATGACGATCCGCTATATTCCTCAAAACCTCTATTTCTTTTTATCCTACTAGTTATAAATAATTAAATACTAAATAAAAATTTAAAAAATGGTACTTATAAATAATTCTAGCAAGATAGAAAGAGACAGAGTCTGAGAGGGAAACAGCGAAGCACGATTGAGATGAATGTGTAATGGCAGCCGAACATTTTCTGTCAGATCGAAGTACCAACACTAGAATGTAGACTTGAATTAAATTAATTGAATGGGTTTGATTAATCGTAGGATTCGCAGGGCTGCAAAACGATCTGTTTAATTTAATAAAATTATGGATTATTTTTTTCGCATTGTCGTTTATTTTTGACTTTGACTTGACTTAGCTGGGGGCCCCTTGAATTTACGGGGCCTTGGGCTGAAGCCCAAAAAGCCATATGGTAGATCCGGCCCTGAGTGGGGGCTAGCCTATTGCCATCAATTGGGCACAAATCCAGGCTACGTGGCTGGTACCAGGTAATCCCTGATGAAAAACCCAACAACTTACAGTACAGTACTGATGACTACATTTGTGTCAATTGTTTAATTTATTGTTCTTCTAATGTTTTATTTTTACTTTTGTATAGATTCTTATTCATTTATTTGTTTGTGAATGCGTGGACATTGTAGGCTTTATAAAGTTTTTTTTTTTTTACTGTTATCCTTTTCTACATTTTGTAGTAAGCAACGACTTATTGTCGGGCCTACGCTGTCCTCTCATACTTAAGTACTAACCCTGTAACATCCAAACATTGTAGAACCAAATCATTTTAAAAGAGTAACCATGGAGTTTCTTGCCGGTTCTTCTCTATAGGAAACGACTAACCCGAACCGTGCCTCTTGTCGACGTTTTATAAGTGTCCATGTTGGCCTATGTAAAATAAAATATTTTGATTTTTGAACACTGTCCGATCCGGAAATCGTACCCGGAACCTCTTGCTTGCGACCGATAGACCAACGAGGCAGTAGACAGAGTGGATATACTATTAGGTACACCTCTGCGTTACCCTTCGGGGATTACAGGCGTGATGTTATGTGTGTTATAATTAGAGATCGGATATTCGGGTTATTCCCGTTCGTCCACACCCCGTCGTCTACACTGCGGACGACTGGGAATAATGCGTTCTGTTCGTCCACAGTGTAGACGAACAGAACGCAACATTCCCAGTCGTCCGCACCTCGTTTCATGTTTAGTTTAAGAGTCAGTGTTTTTTTTTTAAAAATTAAATAAATGATTTAACGGTTTAATTACTTTAAAAACAACATAACTATTAAGTTTTTTTTATTTAAAATCATCAAATGTTAAAATAATTAACAACAATTCTAGTTTTTATCACAGATCAACATAATTTACAATAATTAAAAGGCAATATTTTAACTAATATTTTGTTGGTATTATATAAACATTTTTAAAGTATATAATAACAACATAATATGTACTAAGTAGTGTTTAAATTCAACAGTATTTTTCATCACAGATCATCTTATTTTACAATAATTAAGGGCAACAACAAAGTAATTTGTATCACAGATCAACTTAATTTACAATAATTTAAACATTACCATTTTTACAACATAACTATTTACAATTTTTGTCAGTAATAGTACAATTTTACAAACCTTAAAAAACTTACGAGTAATTAGAATCACATTCAATAATTCGTTAAGTTAGTACACACGCACACAGATTAACACCGCATGATTTCAAGAAAATGTCCAACCGATATGTCACCGTGGGTTAATTCAATTTGAGCATCTTGAATGAATTCGTCTCTACGAATATATTTCTCACTTCTTTTAGCCATGGGTCTTTGATTACTTCTTTTTCGATTCTGTGTCAAGTAAAAAGAAGCATCTTCTTTTAGTAAGTGCAGTAAATTCATTATATTGGGCCCTTTTTCACCAACGGCACTGTTTAATTTGTGGTGCCAGCTTTCTAAGGCATTTGTGGTTCTATGCTTTTCTCCAAATGCACACCACACTTTGATAAATGAGTCCTCCAGCCATTGCTTCTCCATATAAGTTTTAAATTTTGCGACATCTGAATCTTCGTTTTCATCACGTATAATATAATCCCAACCCTTCCTTATTTCAGCTTGTGGTAACAATGGAAGGACTGCACTGAGTGACACCATGCGTTTTTTCTTGATATCTTTTGATTTGACGAGACCCAGTTCTCGACCTTTTTTCCAAACTGCTTTGTTATAATGGAAATAGCAACCTTTAAGAATAGTAGAAGGAAAAATCTCCGTTATGGCTTTCATTGCTGCTTTCTCGAAATCCGTTTTAAATTTAATCGGATTCCATTCTGGTATACGAGATTGTATTAGACTGAACAAGATTTTATATGACTCTGCCGTTCGATTGCTCATGAGAGTGTATACCAACGGCACTACATTTGTGTCATTTAGAGTGCTTCCATCATCTCCATGAATAGTGTAGAGCTGGCTGAATGGCGGTGAGCAACTTTTGAATGTGCCATCTCCGTAATAATCTTTAATCTGGCACATGAGTTCTCTTGCTTTTTTTGAACAAAACACAATAATTCTTGTGTTGCCATTCATATAATCTGCCAAGAGAAAATCTTCAAAATCAGGTGGAACTTGAACTTCTTTGACATTTCTACAATGTAATTTTGGCAGTTTAGCTGCAGAATTTCGATGTCTGTACAGCGAACTTTTTACGGAACTAAAGTTTGGAATCATATTAGGTGATAATTCTGCACTTTCATTCTTTAAACTGGCAACAGTGGAATTAAAAGTCTTCGGTACTTTAGGAAAACCTGGTGTAGTCAATTGTTGTTTCAACTTATAAATCGACTCATCGATTTTGTTTCTGTCGAAGTCTGGCGAACATATATGATGTTTTTCATCAATTATTTTATCGTCCTTAAACAAAATAAAAAAGATCGTCAATAATAGGAACATCAAAATTAAAACAAATACCTATGAGTGAGCAAGAGATTATTAAACAAATTGGTAAGTAGAATTGGTAGAATTTAGCTACTAGCTAAATTCTCATTAGATACCTCTTTGCCGTATAAAATTTATTTTGTTTGATAAAATTGTGTAATAATACAAATAAACGTTTTGATGTGCGTCGAATAACGAAATCTAGTTTCCTTTATTTTATGTAAGCTATAAAATATACTTACTCTTATCCTTATAACTCCGCCGCACTTTAATTTTTTGCTGTTAATACAACACCAAACGTTTAATCCACTTTTGTGTGCTCTTCTAACGTAATATTGGTGACCTCCATGAAGTAAAACAGTCCCGTGCTTTCTTTTTATATACACGAGCACAGTTTGGTCACTTGAACCACCAGCCGGTGCACTTAACCCCGACATGATCCCGAATGCAAAAGCTCATCGTCACTTTATTGCCTTAAAACGTGGGCATGCAATATGCAGCGAGCTGATTGGCTATTTCAAGGCCATGTATCTATTGTTCATTCCCGGAAGCGTCGTCAAAACTGATAAGCGGAGTGCAAAGACTATCTTTTGTTGGAGGATCGACAGGGTGCAGTTATAATAGTTGAGTATATCCAGGCGATTGTAACTTTAAAACTTTTTACATATTAATTGCATTTAAACTGATATTGATACGAAAAAAAGCTTTAGATTTACTAGGTATGTACTTTTGAAGTATTTGCCTTACTAAAGTAATAAAGCTAAGTATATAATATTTTAAAAGTATGTTTAATAAATAATGAAATACTATCATCATATTTTCTTTTTATTAACTCTTAGACTAGACGTGAGATGACGGGGTGTGGACGACTAAAAACTAGAATTGTTGTTAATTATTTTAACATTTGATGATTTTAAATAAAAAAAACTTAATAGTTATGTTGTTTTTTAAAGTAATTAAACCGTTAAATCATTTATTTAATTTAAAAAAAAAAAACACTGACTCTTAAACTAAACATGAAACGAGGTGCGGACGACTGGGAATAATGCGTTCTGTTCGTCCACAGTGTAGACGAACAGAACGCAACATTCCCAGTCGTCCGCAGTGTGGACGACGGGGTGTGGACGAGCGGGAATGACTCGGATATTCGGATGCATATTTACCTAAAGTTTGAGTGTTGACTAGTATGGAGCGCGCGCCAGTACGGGAAAAGGAGTTTATTTAAAAAATAAAAACTAGTTTAGTTACTTTTTCGTTTAGCTCCAAATAAATTATGCCCAGACATATTTACCATTTTGTTTTAGCATTCGACATTTCAGTTCACGAATTCAAATAGTTGTTGTATTTTTTTCCTTTGTATTTTCAACAAAATTGCCAGGTTTTAAATAAATTTAAGATATTCGTTACGATATTTTTAGTACTACATTTTATACTTACTAAAGAATTATGAAATTTCATGGCATTCAAAAAGCCGCTTCCATACTTTTGTACCTTTTGCCAGGAAAGAACGTACTTTAGGTAAATATGCATCCGAATATCCGATCACTAGTTATAATATTAAAGTAAGTACATACCAGGCACAGAAACATGTGCAGGTAGTTTTGCATTTTTGAGTAGTGAAGTCAAAATCACTAGGTCAGATTGGGGGTAGCCCCCGCCGTCGATTCCGCATAGCCCCACAATGGGCAACAGTAGCTGGGGAAAAACATATTATAGTTAAAAGTCGTAAGTAGTTTTTTATCTTACATAAGCAAGATTATTACAATGTAAGCTTTTTCAAGTGTTGATATTTATAATGGCATAATCTATTGGTAAGTCTCCATTGTGTAATGGCAACTCGTGTCCAGGCAGGAGATTTTCAACAAGTGCAACAAATTTCATTTACTAACACATTTGTTCCTGCTTTTCGGTAGTTCTTACAATAACGCTTTCTAACCCTATTTCGGTGGCCATATATGAATTTCAACTCATATATCACAGCAATACATCGTAGGAGAGTAACGAAAAAAAAAAGAATGTACATCTAATACTCTTGTCCGTTTCTACCATGAGGTAACAAGTTTAGAACTGAACAAAGAATGTCCAAAGTATTTTTTTTTTTTGGTACTTTTAAACTCAAATAGCAGCCTGGCGTTAATTGTAGACCTATTTTGTATCAGTTAGAACATGTCATGTTCAGGATGTTATTTTTAATAAAAAGTCGGTGTTATAGAAATAATTAATTATGCTTAAAACTGTAATAAAACAAAATGACTAACAAACTGTTAACTGTCATACTATAATTTTTAGTAGTTTCAAACTGTTAACTGTCAAACTTAAATTGCGGTAGAAGGCTAGACTCTCGTGTTACAACGAGAGTCGAGCATTCTACTGCTATTTACCATAAAAAAAGAATGAAATGACAGATGTCGTTTAATTTTGATCACAAGTCAACGCTGATTTGCATAAGATCACCATTCAATCAAAAAGGTGTGTTTTAAAATTTAAAGTTATGATTCATTCTCTTAGTGCATAAAGTTTGAAACAAGTTTCTGTCGTTATAATTTACAAAACATACAAACCTGCTTAACTGAAACATTGGGAGCAGCAGTCGTATTGTTGGTGTCATCACAGCTCAATCCGGCTTCGGAGAGCTTCTTCAGTATTTGTCGGAGAATTACTCTGAATGCATCTCTCGCAGTGCTTAATTGGTCATTTGGTACTAAAAACAGAATGGAGGGCTTAAGTAGATGTAAGTAGTATGATATTACAAATTAATCTATCATTAAATTAATCAACTCAGTCTATGCCCCACCCATGACATAGGCCTCTCCCAAACTACACCACAAAACATAAATCTTTGTGAAAAGACAATCATAAGTTATATAAGTTTTATTTTACACTTTCATATTCAGATTGAATAATTATTCTCAGTATAATTGCTCAGTATGATGATGGGTTCAAAAATAAAGAGAACTATTAAAATGCATCCATTAATATTTTTTAGCCTTAAATAGGATATGATTAATTCATTGCCTGGGAGATTTTGTCTTTCTAAATCTTGGTAGCTATCATAACAGACAAATAATGTGTATTGTAGTTCAGTACCAACAGTTATTTCAATGAATCCCTAACATAACATCTCCAGAAAAACTCGCATTGCTCAAAAAAGAAACATATTTCAAAATATTGTGAAATCATCTAAAAGTTCAGTTTCATCCAACTTCAGTTACTAAGTCATAACAGTTATGTATAAATAGCATGACAAGAAGTGCTTTGTTTTACAAACTAAATTTTTTGTTAGTATTAACAATTTCAAAGTTGCGGCTAGGAAATGCAAACCGATTTTGTTTTAAAGAACCAAGATTTTTGGGAACTTCTGGCCTAAAGAACCAGGATTCACTAATTGCAGCGAGATGGGCAGATGACATAGTTGCCATCTGGCAAAAAACCTGGATGAGGCTGCTGCAGAACCTTAGAGATTGGCACAAGAAAAGGGAGACCTGTACCCAGCAGTGGGTGAGTTAGGACTGTGGATGATGATGATGATGATGATAATGATGATTAACAATTTCAAAATGGTCAAAAACTTCATTACTTTGATAAAGATTCTCATCTCTAGATGTAATGTAGTTTTTTTTTATTAATAGAGACCATTATTAGAAAATTAAAATTAGTTTTGTTATTGGAAATAATCTATACTTAATATTATAAAGCTGAAGAGTTAGTTTGTTTGTTTGCTTGAATGCGCTAATCTCAGGAACTACTGATCCGATTTGAAAAACTCTTTCAGTGATAGATAGCCCATTTATTGAGGTAGGCTATATACCATCACGCTACAAATAGGAGCGGAGCAGCAATGAAAAATGTTGCGAAAACGGGGATAATGTGACGCAGACGAAGTTGCGCGGGACAGCTAGTTCCTTGATAATTGGAAAGATATAGCACAGAATCATGACCGTTGGAAGGAATGGAGGGAGGCCTTTGCTCAGCAGTGGGATAGTACAGGCTAGCTATAATAATTGGAAATGACAAGAACGGTGTCTAATCAGATGACCAATAATAGAGAAGTATGGAACGAGAAGACATGCTGTGCCAACCCCAAATAAATTGAGATAAGGGTAAGAGAATAATTATTCACAATTAAGCACACCTATTTTGTCATAGCTATTGACCCTCCTAAACTGAGATTATTTCCTAAAAGTAGCTAAGTAGCTATTATTATCATAATATGTAGTATTTTGAGTTGATGATTCACCAAAAAAATAGAAATACAGATACCAAACCAATAGAAAATCGAAAATACTTACAATTATTAGCATTCATGCTGATAAAATGTGCAGAGAGGCATGCAAAGCATGTGTAGAACAAGTCGTAGATGTCCTCATGGTTCTGGAACTCACTTTCACTGCGAACAAGGTAATTCATCTTTTCAGCATACATGAACTGAACTAGGCGTAAATACATGGTTTTATAATAAATTTTGCAACTCAAGCAAAATGTACTGACGAACTATAGAAGGTCGCAATGTTCACAATGATGTTTGTAAGACGGTAGCAGTGTAATAAGTGATACAAATTTGTTTTCATTTTGTGGGGTATTTCTAGATTCTTTTTATTGGCTGTCCCCAATAGCTGTAAGTCACAGATTATGCATTCATATTCAACGGTTATTATGGAAAGGAACAGTTCTCTAAAATTGTGACACAATAAGTGACAATAATGTAATAACACTAAAAGTTTATAAATAAATAGGTAACAAGCCAATGATGAATCAGATGTGCCATCAAAATAACTTTTGTTAAAACATTTATAGTGGATTGATCAAACAAACCTTTTGATGATGGCTTGGATGATTTCAACAGCATCGTTTTTGTCGAAGAATGGGCCGTAAAGTGCTGTTAATATTGGTTTAACAGTTGTAGACCATTCAATATTTCCTCCTGATGCGGCCATTTTCGGGAAGAAAATGACGATTGTGAATTCGATTTTCAGTATGACAAAGACTTGACATTACCATTGTCAATTAACTGTCAAAACTTTCTAGACTATTGTCTATGACTTTATGTTTCAGATATTGTTTATTCGGAATGTGGAACGCAGTTAAGAATGAAACACACTTATAACACGGTAACTGGTTTTGATTTCTTGGCCACTCTAGTCATCTTGACTAGACATGTTGACTATTCTCTGATTATTCATAAAACTTCATCTATTTACAGCGGGTCTAACACGTATACACACGGCGACACATCAAGCCATATTTTTCAGTTTAACATAGCCTCGCTAGTCACTATGTATAGATTTTCAAAACAATGAAAACTAATAAACTGGTGATCTTTGTCCTAGCCTAGCTTTGTTATATCTCAATCTCTCGTGATAACGCCAAGTATTGTGATGAGAAGAATTTGATCACAAGTGCCAGGGTGCCATCATAAAATGCCAGTTGCTACTTGCCACCCTGGCACTTGTTACACATATTATGTGTTATAGCTTGCCCGCGGGACTAGTCACTCTACTCCTTCAAGTTTTAGTACAAGAATACTAAAACTACCAGTACTAGTTAGTAGCTGTAGCACCACTCTAGTATAATACTCCGTCGGTGTAGACCAAGCTTTACGTTTACTATCAAACAATTATTTACCGTGTCTATTGGCAAACGTCAGTTGGGTTTAAAAAAAAAGGATTTGACACTCGGCTCTTACAAAATATCATAGACAAATTACTTGGACTTGACTCAAGATTTTGTGGAAATAAATCTTAAAACATGGATTTTATTGAAATGAACTGAAGACTTTTAAACGGATTAACTTTACATGGAAATTAAGAAACTGATGAATTCAGCTGGATTTGATTACTTCGTAATACTAATGACATAGACTGGGATTACTTAGTTAAGGATATATAAAACTAATGAATAATATTGGTTTTCCTTACTTTATGAATTTACATACTGATGAATTGAACTGGATATACCCTACTGAAGAAAACTCAACTGAAGACTAGGCAGCATGGTCTCAGACCTTAGCCTGTTCCGCAGGGAACAAATTAAAAAAAAAAAAAAAGTGTCTATTGTCAACGTTGTCAAACAGGAAAGATAAATAATCGTCCCAACTTCTTTCAAAATAAAAAAGTAGCATTTAGAACAGCAATTTCAGGCCCAAATATGTCTGAAAAAGAAACAAATATTAAAAAGCGAAAGTTATCCGAAGAAAATGGCGTGGATTTACCCGGTAAGAAACATAACCTCACTGAACAAATTCAATAAGAAACAATGATTTTCCCTCTATTGCTTATTAGAAGAAGCCCTGTTCGCGAAATCAGTGCGGTACCGCACCGAGTGGACCCAACATGCTGCTGCGTCCTGCTGTGCCTACGACGCAGCTGTACATTTCGCGTCTGCATCACTCCACGACGGTTGAGGATGTCGTGCAGTACGTGAAAGTGAAGACCAACTGGAATCTGCGGGTAGAAAGGTTGGAATCGCGCCACAACATTAACTTTAAGTCGTTCGTGGTACGAGTTCCAACCCACCATCTACAGACCTGCGTGAGAGAGGACTTTTGGCCGAAAGGTGTCGTATTTCGACGTTTCCGAGGACGATTACGCGACACTACGCAGCGGAACACGACGCCGTCAACATTACGTGTTTAGTTATAGTTTAAGGTTTTTTAATATGTATTAGTTTATTTTTATTGTATAAGATTATTTTGTGTATTTTATGTATGGGCCTTAGTTGCCTGATAATAAAATGATTGATTGATTAAAATTCTATATTGTTTCAGAACCTTCGTCAAAGACGATGCATATTCAGTGCCCCTACTTGGATACTATCAACAGGCACGTCCTGGACTTTGATTTTGAGAAGTTATGTTCAGTTTCTTTGACAAGAATCAATGTTTATGCGTGTCTCGTCTGTGGCAAGTACTTTCAGGTAAAGAAAACCTTATTCAGACTATCATCATCATCATTATTTCAGCCGAAAGACGTCCACTGCTGGACATAGGCCTCCCCCAAGTAGGGGGGTTTTGCCATAACCGCCACGCTTGGCAGGCGGGTTGGCGATCGCAGTACGGTTGTTACATAAGCACAGAGAACGCTGCTGCCCTTTCTCTTGAAAGTCCCTTAGTCGCCTCTTACGACACCCACGGGGAGATATGGGATGGTGCTATTCTTTACGTCCGACACCATACAGGAAATTCAGACTATATATATGTGTAAATTATTAATTTTTTATGTTCTGTATGGTGTTGGACGTAAAGAATAGCATGCGTGGCGATTATGACAAAACCCCCCCTTCTTTGGGGAGGCCTATGTCCAGCAGTGGACGTCTTTCGGCTGAAATGATGATATATTTAAATATAAAATTTAGTGCGACTGCTGAGTGTGATGTCCTGAGTTTGATTCCCAGGTTGGGCAAAGTGTTATTGGGTTTTTCCATCAGGAGTCTCTCAGTAGCAGCCACGGCGTCTGGATTTGTGCCCAGTTGGTGGAACTAAAGTCGCTGCCATTACATGGGCCTTTAACATAACTGGTGAAATGTGGGGGTACTAATAGCTACACCACTGCCTAACCCTTCACGGATTACAGGCCCAATGTTATGTTATAACATTCTGACGAATCTGCCAACTTCTTGTGGATGTGAAAACCACTTTGAATTATTTACCGTTGTGTGCACATCCTAAGTCAAAACCGTACCTTCTACTGCTATTACTAAGTTATTTGAAATACACAAATACATATTCCCTTATTTATGGAATAGTTTATTTTATTTATCTTGTATTTTCCAATCTAGTAATGGCAAATCTTGTTAATAGTGCTGCATTTGAGGGACTACTGTATTATATTTCTCTCTCTTATTACATTACTTTGAAAATGATAATTTGTTGTCATGTTTTGTCAACAGGGTAGAGGAACAAACACTCATGCCTACACTCATTCTGTGGCTGATGGTCATCATGTATTTCTAAACCTTCATACACTTAAATTTTACTGTCTGCCTGATAACTATGAAGTTATTGGTAAGTCAATATTTATTCTTTCTTTTTCTTAGTGGTTTGATGGCAATCTACAGGGTGTAAATAGATTTTTCATAAAGCCGTCAACCAAGAATTCTGTACATCAAACTAACTCAATGCAAAAATTATTGATGGGGAAAAAGTCAGTCAGTCAAATGTGTAAAATGTCAGTTGAGTCCAATGTAACACTGTCTTTGTGGTGGAGGTATTGAAAGTAAAGTTAATATGCTAAACCCTAGTATTTAAAAAAAAATTGTGAAAAGTTTTGAACTTTGACTCCCAATATCTAACCAGAAGGTTCCCAAGTATGGTCAAGTATTAACGAAAAAATTATTGCAATGACAGGATGAACAAGTGCCTTTCAGCTTCATGTAGGGTACTTTTAAACCCATTATATTCATTTGTCCCAGAGCTAAGCGGTGAGTTTGGAAATGACTAGTATCCATCCATTCCTGTATTGTGTAGGCATAAGGGCCTGCAGGACACAATATTAGGTGTACTATTGTTAGTGGAAAAGTAACTACCAATCCCATTTGCACTTATCCTTTCGGGCCAGCAAAAATTCATCAAAACTAGATTTCATTTTTAGATTTTATTTCATTTTTTGGATTTTTTTCATTGATTGAGTTTATAATACCACTTTCTTAAAATTACGTAAAGTACGAGATAAATTTGACACTTTCACAAAAAAAAACACTTAACGATAGATGGCTGTAAATGTTAATTTTTATTAGCTACTAGCTGCCCGGACAGACTTCGTTCAATCAAAAGTTAATAGTAATTTTTTTTTTACTTCTTCATTCGTTTTCCTTCTGTGGACTATAAGGAACATACAAAAAAAAACCTGCCGCGTTGCCATTTGCTGCTGTTTGGGACCCATTGTGTGGTTACTTTAGCCCATAGTTCCTCCGGCTTGCGACAGATGTGGCCAGCCCTATTCCATTTGAGCTTGGCAGCCGTGTGACCTACATCAACAATATGATTTTTGGAACGTAGTATCAAGTTCCTTTTGCAGTTCAATCAGTCCAAGGATACTACGCTCCATTGCGCTGACAGACCCCGAGTGCGGCCATGTACAAGACCATTACAAAACTAAAAAAAAAAACGGGTTGCACTCCGGGAGTGCCGGCAGAAGTGAAAACTTGAATAGTAACGTTGTGCATTTTTGGATATGGTTAGGAAATAATTTTGAACGAATTGCTTTAATTATCTAGTTCTATCATTTATGTGGTAAAATACAATATTCATTTATTGCGCTATCATACACAAACATGACAACTTACATTACATAACAAATTTAACACAGAAATATTACGATAGGTTTTACGAATTTTACCTCTTTGGAGAAATCGAAGGTTTTGTTTGTGCATAAGATAATTATCCAGTTTTGGAAAACCAAACTCAATGACAGATGTCATAAAGTTCAAATTCCTTCGCAACCTAATGTCAATTCGTCTTACGAATTTTCGATCAGGACACGTGACCTGGGGGTCTACTCTCTTTCTCCGAAACGTAACTTCGGCAACGAACGAAAATTAAACGTAGTAACGTTTGTGAACCTAATCTATATCGTTTGCGGACGCACACAAGAAGTTCGAATTCGCAGACAATTAACATGAACGAATGTATTAAATATTATTGTGTGCGTCCACAAATGATATAGAATAAGGTCACAAACGTAACTACGTTTAATTTTCGTTCGTTGCCGAAGTTACGTTTCGGAGAAAGAGAGTAGACCCCCTGACGCGAGTTTAAGATTTTATACCCATTACAGAAAAAGTGCTCAACGCCGCTAAAGAAGTTTTCACTTCAAAAATAAAGGATTTTCAGTGCAATATGTTTGGTGTCTATACTAATTATAACTTGTAAGTTCAAGAGTGATGTGATGACGAAGATTTGAAACAAAAGTGTGACTTTCTCAAAACTTTTCAAATTTCTTTTAGATTCATCATTAAATGACATCAAGTATGTCCTCAACCCGATCTTCACTCCGGAGCAGATCACGCAGCTGGACTATAACACAAAGATGTCCAGAGCCATAGATAGTACAATGTACATGCCAGGAATTGTGGGCCTCAACAATATCAAGGCTAATGATTATTGCAATGTCATTTTGCAGGTGAGTTTAGAAACATAAATCTTTAAAAGAGGATTGAATATTTTGGCTTGCCTACTTTCCACCAGTTTAACACTTTTGCTGCCAAGTTCAAATAATCAATTTTAACTTGTATGCCAAGCCTAGGGTTGCCATCCGTCCGGGTTTCCCCGGATTTGTCATAGTTTAGAGGGCATCCGGGGAGCGTCCGGGCCGGGCTTCATTTGTAGTCCGGGTTAAAAAAAATATAGTCTTGGGCCGCCCGCGACACAAGCACTGTGCCCGCACGCCGCGATCAACTGTTATTTACATAGATCGGAGTAGGTAGATTGAATTGGGGTCATTGATCCGAAAGGTATATATTAATATGGACATTCTTCGGAATTAGTTGATTTGATTGAAATTTAAGTGCAACAATTTATAAAAAGTTGTGGCGTTATAAAGGCTAAAAATAAAAATAATTATGAATGTTTCGATCGGAATTCGATTGTTTTTATTATTCAACAGATAAATAATAAATTAATTTAGTTTTGATACCTTCCTTTATTTTGAATTGAGTATGTAGTAATAATATCACTACCAACATTAACAATATTAAATTGAATCCGCAATCGGAAATACCGGAATTACTTTCCGGAAATATGGCTTATCCATGTTATTATTTCTGTGTGCATTTGTGATACAAGTACCAAAAATTAATCTACCTACTCCGATCTATGGTTATTTATTACACTGACTATGTTTAAAAAAACCTGTTGACATGTCCGGGTTCTGGGCTCTAAGATCCGGGGTTTTCACGCGTCTTGTCCTGGTTGCCAAATATTAGAGATGGCACCTAGCCAAGCCATCCATAGCTACCTACAACAACGAATCGGTAGGCGGATTGTGGGCACACGAACGAATTATTGTTCAACCCATATTCAGGTGCTTAGCACCGAAAGTGTGTAGTAGAAAGTTGCCAGACAAGGCTCCAAAATAAAATATTCAAACCCCTTTAAATTTTGCTGTCTACACTAGTCCACACCCCTCTTGCAACATGTAGATATCTCAGGCTCTGTCCCTGTAAAGTGGTAGGCCTGGAATAACTAGATTCTAGTTAGAAATTCTTAACTGCAAACATCCTTATTGTTTTTTCCTTAGAAATAATAAAAAAAAACCGAATAAGATTTTTAATGCAATTTTCAGTTTATTTGCAAAACGAACTTTGAACAATGTTGTTACAAATTAACATTATGATTTTAGTGTCTATCACAAGTACGTCCACTCCGCAACTACTTCTTACGCGAAGAGAACTATGCTAACGTGAAGCGGCCGCCCGGTGACTCCTCCTTCCTACTGGTGCAGAGGTTTGGTGAGCTGCTCCGGAAGCTATGGAACCCGCGCGCCTTTAAAGCCCATGTGTCACCCCATGAAATGCTGCAAGCTGTTGTGCTATGGTCTAAGAAAAGGTTTCAGTTTATCAAGCCGAGTGAGTTATTTTCTATACCTTCATGTCTTGTTAAAAATATTTGACTGGTGTAACATAATAAACTTACGGCCTCGCGTGTAGTGGCTCATAAAATTACGGCCTCGCGTGTAGTGGCTCATAAATTTACGGCATCGCGTGTAATGGCCCATAAAGTTACGGCCTCGCGTGTAGTGGCTCAGACCATGAAACTAAACAACTCTTGTTCTATGAGTTTTAGAAATTCATAACTTTATTTAAATTTACTTAACTTAGCCCATGTATTAGGTTGGGGAAAAAGTCTTTTCGCATTATATGTATGAACTTGTAATAAAATCTCTTTGTATCTGGCTGGTTTTGGTATCATTGAAAGTTTAAATTTTAAAGAACATAATTCCAAATTTAAATTAGGAAAATGTGTGATTTTCATTTGTTTTTCGTACCGTCAAGATGAGTGAATGTATAATGAAGAAATTCGATACATTTTAAAATTTTACTACAAAAAAGGTAAAAATGCACCGCAAGCCGCGAAAAAAGTTTGCGATGTTTATGGACCTAGTGCAGTGTCTGTGAGAGTAGCACAAATTTGGTTTAAGCGTTTTCAATCCGGAAATTTTGATGTCAAAGATGCACGTTGCTCTGGTCGCCCTATTACGGATAAAATGGATGCCATTTTTGAAAAAGTGGAGCAAGATCGGCATATCAGTAATTACGACGTAGCTGAAGAACTGGGAATTGACCACAAAACCGTTTTGGCGCATTTGAAAAAAACTGGGTACACAAAACAGCTCGATATTTGGGTACCTCACGAGCTCACTGAAAGAAACCTAATGAACCGTGTACTCATTTGTGATTCTTTATTACGACATAATGAAACCGAACCATTCTTGAAGAAGCTGACAACTGGTGATGAAAAGTGGATCACGTACGACAAGAACGTGCGAAATAGGTCGTGGTCAAAGGCCGGTCAGGCTTCACAGACTGGCGAAACCCGGGTTAACTCGCAACAAGGTGATGCTGTGTGTGGTGGGATTGGAAGGGCATTATTCATTATGAGCTGTTACCACCAGGCAGGACCATCGATTCTGAACTCTACTGCGAATAACTGATGAGATTAAAGCAAGAAGTTGAGAGAAAGCGGCCGGAATTAATCAACAGAAGGGGTGTGATTTTTCATCATGATAACGCTAGACCTCACACATCTCACTCGCTAGCCACTCAGCAAAAATTAAGAGAGTTTGGCTGGGAGGTGTTAATGCATCCGCCGTATAGTCCTGACCTTGCACCTTCAGATTTCCACCTGATTCGGTCTCTTCAGAATTCTTTAGGCAGTGTCCGGTTAACATCACGAGAGGACTGCCAAAACTACTTGTCGCGGTATTTTGATCAGAAGTCCCAAAATTTCTATAGCAATGGGATTATGTCCCTTACAAGCCCTACCTACAAGATGGCAAAAAGTTATCGAACAAAATGGTACCTACATACTTTAGTTAAATGTAAATACTAAAAAATGTTTTGAATTTTTTTTTTAAATTTGAAGAAACTTTTCCCCCAACCTATTATATTCATCAGCAGATGGCGTCAATACCTATAGAAAGTTAATTTCTTTTGCGAATTCCAAGAACTCGTAGAACAAAAGTTATTCTATTTCATGGTCCGAGACACCACACAGGAGGTTGTGTGTTTATTACGATACACCTTGTATAAAAAGAAGATACTGTCTCATTGTCTATTTGTTATTATTGGTTAACAATAATGTCAGTCAGGGTACAGACATAGGGGTCATCATATCTGTAACTCTGTACCATGACCTAACATTTCATTTTATTTTGCTTTCTTATTATTGTGATTACAAGACGCTATTTGAGAATGTGATTATTGATAGCATTAAAGCGTTTTGGTAAAAAAACTGTAAGCTTAGAATGTATTTCTGAATAAAGAAATGTTACTAGCACCACTAACAAACATGTTTTGCATGTACCCAGTTACACACGCATTATAATTTCTGTTCTTGCAGGTGATCCAATTGACTTTATGTCTTGGTTTTTGAATTCTCTACACATGGCGCTCAATGGAACTAAGAAACCAAATAGTTCTATTATCTACAAATCATTTCTTGGCCATATGAGAATATACACCAGGTAAACACACTCTCTCTCACTCTCACGGAACCCTAATTCTTTTACTAAACTCCTACCATATCCTTCCTATTTGATCCATAATTTATCAGTTCATTATTCAATTTACCAGAAAACTACCACCAGCGGATGCAGACGACGCGGCTAAGGTAGACCTCAGCAGTGAGGAGTACCGCGAGATGATAACGGAGTCTCCCTTCCTATACCTGACCTGCGACCTGCCTCCCACACCACTATTCACTGACGAGTTTAGAGAAAATATTATACCACAGGTAATTAAAAAAAACCGGTAGTGCGGTTCGTACTCGCTACTACAAAGGGTTCCGAAGCACCAAACAATATAATATCAATATTTTAAAACCTATATGTAAATTTTCACTCGGCAGTAAATCTAAATTTATTTTTATTGTATGTTAATAAAAACCTTAGTTACTGCTGCAGTTTAATGAAATAGTATCTCAAAAACTAAATATCAAAGGGGTTTGCGTAAAAGTGGCATGATCATTAGTAGGAACACAATGAGACATTCATTATCTATTATTTCCAAAATGCATCGGAGCCGAAATATACTGTGAAGAAAAGAATGAAAAAAAGACAAACGCTCAAAGTAGTCTCGAGCCCGATTTTGATAGAAACTAAAACTGCATCATTGGTTTTTTGAAAAATCAATATTCCTAGCCAGGAATCGAAACCGTTGATTTTGAAAAAAAAATCACCCTGTATTATTACACCATTCGATAGTGTCGCCGCTAAGAATACAATTTTGGGAAGTAATGACATACGGCAAATGATAGGAAAGATTTTATTTTTGATAAAATATGTACAAACAGGTAGCAGTAATCAACGAACAACACAACTTTGACATCAGATATTTACGCTCCAATATAAATTTCGGCAAAATTTTATGCCGCTGTGAAAAAAAATCATGACACTGGTTCATACAAAGTTACCCAAACCCCTTTCATTCAAACCAATTTTCGTTGAAAGTTTTTTAATAAGCATTGTCATTGCATTTATGATTAAAAAACTATTGTGGTTTTAGGTGAACTTGTACCAACTACTTTCAAAGTTCAATGGGCAGACTTCAAAAGAGTACAAAACATACAAAGAGAACTTCTTGAAAAGGTTTGAGATCACTCAGTTGCCGCCTTATTTGATATTGTACATCAAGAGGTTTACGAAAAACACATTCTTTGTTGAGAAGAACCCTACTGTTGTGAATTTCCCAGTCAAGTAAGTAGGATAAGATGATAATTCTTAGGGGGCTTTCATTAATTACGTGAGGCGTTTAGGGGGGGAAGGTGTCGTGTCGAATCTCACCCAATCTCACGAGGGGGAGAAGGCGGGCCGTCTCGGCAAATGTAAGGTAAAAACTTTTTCCCGCAACAACAGTGTACAAAAGCGTGAAAACTAGGGTTAAGTTAACATGTTTCTCCATTAAAATATGCCTAAATCCTACACAACCATATTTAATAACAATAATAAAAAAAAAAAATTAAGCAAAACTACGCATTTTGATAAATCTCACGTGAGTTTAGGGGGGTGAAGGTGTCAAGTAAAATCTCACAATATCTCACGGGTGGGTCTCTCCAAGGGTGGAGGGGGGGTCGATAAATTGCCAATATTGCCGCACGTAATTAATGGATGCCCCTTATTTTCTCTTATTTCATATGGTCAATAATGCCTGTTATCAGTAAAGCCCGATTTACATTGGTCGGGCCAGTGGCGAGTAGCGATAACAAATTCACAGCTGTTCAGCTAATACGTAGCGAACAATACGCTGGTCTGAAACTGCTCTAAGATGTAAATTAGATTCGTATTGACACATTTTTTATAACAACCTATCCCTCTATCGGAAAGACACAATCTAATTCCCCCATTCTATAATCGGGTGAGCAGAGATACGGCGAAGCGTCACCGTTATACGGTTGAAGTTCCACGGCCCCGAACAAAGAGCTTTGCTTCCAAAGAACATCCGACCTTGTTGGCATACATATACCACCGTCCGCCATTTTGAAAATTTTTTTTGGCTAGCGATAAAACACATGTCAATCAGTAATTTACTATAACAATAAACATTTTGTTTGTAATCACTTACTCTATCGATTGACACTTGTTTCATCACTGGCCGCAAAGAGTAATATAGATGGAATAGAGAGCCCTCTCACGCGAATTTTTGACACCCATATTGAACGGTGTCGCCGTCTGGTACTATATCCGTTGAACTAATCCCAATAGCTATACTATAGCTAAAATATATATACCTATAAATATAGGTACGCACCTATTGGTGCGTACCTATATTTATAGGTATCTATATCTTTGTTATTGAATAGGTTTTATATGGGTAGACGGGTAATTTGAAAAAAAACAGTTTTTAAAACAAAATTAAACAAATACAGTTAATGTTTACAAAACTGAATGTTAACAGAATCGACAAACCACATAATATATAACCACATAACCATATTTTACACAAAATGGGAGAGATTTACAAACATGCGCACACACCGAAAGCAGTGACCATTTTGTAAAAAAACAATTTGCATGATAATGTTGCCAAACCTAAAAAGAAATATTTGCAACTACTTAGCTGTCCGGCGCAACTTCGTTTGCGTCACATTTTCCCCGTTTTCGCAACATTTTTCATTGCTGCTCCACTCCTATTGGTCGTAGCGTGATGATATATAGCCTATAGCCTTGCTCGATTAATGGGCTATCTAACACTGAAAGAATTTTGCAAATCGGACCAGTAGTTTCGGATCCTATTCAATGCAAACAAACAATCAAATCTTTCCTCTTTATAATATTAGTTTAGATTTCAAATTGAAAATTAAATATCTTGTTTAAAATTTAAATTTATTATTTTTTACTCAATTTTCATTCAAATCAAAAAGGTATTTAATCACACTGGTGATAATTGGCGTAAGCACCATCTATGTCATTATATCGTACTAAATCTCAAGTTTATGCGGATTTTGTAAGAGATGGTGCTAGTATCTTTGTGAAAAATTGGACGCCTATGTCAAATACGGCAGTGTCCCCCCCCTGACTGGCCGCCAGTAATTGTCGGTAGGTACTTAAGTATGCCAGGTTCCATACAAAAATGTCGGAACCCCTTTATTGTTCGAACCGCCAGTCTGTGGAATTCATTGCCGGCTTCTCTGTTCCCTGATCATTATAATCTGGATCTCTTCAAAGTTCGAGTGATTCAGTTCGTGTCAGACGACACGGTTGGCTCAGTGGTTGATCGATCGACTGCTGCGCTGCGTGTCGCGGGTTCGATCCCCGCACGGAACAAATATTTGTATGACCCACAGATAGTTGTTCCGGGTCTGGCTGTTTGTGTATGCTAGTTTAAATGTTTGTAAACGCACCCACGATACAGGAGAAATTCCTAGTGGGGAAACGTTTTTTAAAAAAAAAGAAAGAACGAAAGTTTCTTTTAGGCAAGCGTGCCACCACCACCCTAGGCCGCAAAATCGCTTCACATCAGGCAAGTTGCGGCCGAACGCAAGCCTATTTAGTATTAAATAAAAAAAACAAAACTGTTTTCATTACTTATATTCAAATGAATTCCAGAAACGTCGACTTCGGCGATATTTTAACACCAGAAGTGAAGGCGAAACACAACGGGAGGACAATCTACGAGTTAGTTGGCAATATAGTTCACGACGGCACTCCGGAGAAGGGGACCTACAGAGCTCATGTTCTTCACAAACCTACACAGCAGTGGTGAGTGTGGCTTTATTGTATGAATTACATTATATCTGGTCTTACACTTCCCATATCGTTCGTCCTATTTGAATCTGATATTGTTAACAATTTCAAGGGTTTAATTTTTTTACACGGAACCTTAATTCTCTTTTCTACAATATAAAAGTAGCCTTAGTCATCAAAAAAGTTTAGATTAGCCCACATTATACAAAATTTACTTTCAGTAAAAAGTAGATATTTTAAAATTACAAACAGACACTTCTATAATATTTATTTGTATAGATTTATGATTCGTAAAGCTGTGCCGAGTATGAAACATCTAGCATATACGTATTATAGTTGCTCCAATGCAATGTATCTAAACAGAATACAAGACTCTTTTTAACTTCTAATCACATCATCATCACTGATATGACAGTGTTATTGCGACAATAGACCATATCTTTTTTGAATCCCAGTCGTACGTTACCGTAAATTTCGACATTCACGCAGGAAAAGTAACATATAAAATTACTAGTTTCTTTATAACCAAATCCGTGTTTGACGCTAAATAACACAATATGATACAATATCATTGTTCATTGTTTCAGGTACGAAATGCAGGATCTTCATGTTACTAGTATACTTCCTCAAATGATCACACTCACAGAGGCATATATTCAGATATATGAACTAAAGCAGGACTGAGTCTAATAGTTTGGTCAATAAAACTAAGTATAAGTATACTTGTGTATGTTTATTTATTGAATATACAAATTCATCATATTTCAGAATCCCCATTTAACAAACTGTGGCCCTGGAATGACCTTTATACTTAAAACAATAGTTAATTATGAATGTTACACCATATTTTATAAATGTGGCGAAAATATAACATATTAGAAAATTCACATCTACTATTTGACACAGTTTGAGAAATGATTCTGTTCATTTCAAAGAAAAAAGTTCAGATTGGCTAGAGGACACAAGAGAATCGCAGTGAGGCTGATGAATGATGCAATGACTTAATTTTTAGATACATAGTTACCAATATCAAGGGAACTAACTAAGACATTCCCACAGCAAGACACTTGCATTAAAATTTACTGAACACAGTGAAAGACTGAACTACTTTCTTAGAAATAATTATGCTAATGGCTTTCACCCTTTTTACCCGCCACCCGCTTGAACTCTCCCATATTAGTGGTAGAAATAGGGGATCCATAGAAAGCTAGATGGTCAATTTGTGTGACATCTCCACCAGACTGGTTGTCCTTTATGAACAGTTGAATGTTCTGTACACTTTGGAACTTGACAAACTTCAGGGGGACAGGGTTGCCCTCTTGCAGGTCACTAGGTGTAAATCTGGAATAGGTAGAAAAATAATATTATTTTAGCATTTTTGTGAAAAACATCACAACATTATGCCTGTACTTTGCTGATTTATTGGGCAGAGATGTACAGTGGGCTGCATCAATTGGGTACCCCCGATTCAAACATACATGCTTTCAAGGGGGGTACCCAATTGATGCAGCCCACTGTACTTATATAAACTCATGGTTCCCCAGTAATGATAAAGCCCCTTTGTACTACCTCATGCTCGAGAAGCACTTGCTACTAGGCAGGCCAGGCAGCTGATGAGATGCTGGTAGATGGATGCTATTTTACTTACTCAATATCCTGCACTGACATATTTCCAGCTGCTTGATCAAAGTCAAGGGTCCTTGGCTGGTTGATGAATATCTTCACCACCTTAGGCCCTTTGTCACTGGGTGCTTTAATTTTTAATGAGTGTATCTTCACCAGCTGAAATATTAATATAATTTATAATATCTCTTCTAACTGATCAATAGTAATTTGTGGAGATAAACATTTTTTTTTTTTGTTAGCCTCTTATGTGTCCCACTGCTGGGCAAAGGCCTCCCCTTTATCCTTCCAAACGTCTCTATCCAGTGCGATATCTGGCCATGATCGCCCGGCAAACAAGATTAGATCGTCACACCACCTTCGCCGCGGTCTACCTCGACGGCGATTTCCTCCGTCAGGCTTCCAGTGAGTGACGATCCTTGCCCACCTCTCTGGGTGCATTCGAGCTACGTGGCCAGCCCACTCCCACTTTAGCTTGGCTGTTTTTCTCCGACATCTGCAACTTGAGTTATGGAACGCAGGGTGGTGTTCCTAACGCGATCTGTACGCTTCACACCTATTATGCTACGCTCCATTGCCCGCATAATGACATAATTTTTATTAAAAAAAGGAAAAAATTAAAATAAATATTTTAATTTTATACATTTTTAACACCCAACCAAAAAAGAGGGGTGTTATATACATTTAAGTTGAAGCCAATATAAACTTACTATGTTAACACTTTAGTTCAGTTTTGAAAAATATCATTTTATGATCATACAATCCAATTTATTTACCTGGTTGAAACTAATGTTGATGATGAGTTGCTCATCACAGTCACTTTCCAGGTATCCCCCAGCACTGGTCAGGCAGTGTGCCATAGGGTGGTTGTCAGCTTCATTCAGGCATTCACACTCACTCTTAGTTATGAATGTTCCCAGGTCCATCTGTGAATACATTGTTTAAGTCCGAAATAAATACATATAAAGAAAAGAAATCAACAAAGATGAAGATTTTCAATGCCATTCCTTTAAAACAGACTATTGTACAATTTAATATTTAGTGGCAATAAAGCTACTAGTTTTAGACAGTAACCCCAGCACCATCAGACCCATGTAATTTTATAAAAGCTGAAAATGTGTATGCAACAAGTACCTTACTACAGGTATGAACAATTGGCTAATATGAAAAGTTAGTTGTTGCGGCATTCTCAGGTACCAGGTACCAGGGCATAATAATGAATTAATTGACACCTCTTTCGCGACAGTGTGGCCCAGTCGGTGTCAGGTTTTATATGGAATAAAATATAATATACAACCGTAAAACATATGTATTTACATAATTGTTGTCAATACAACCCCTTTATGTTAAAGGGGTTGTATTGATGACTTTAATGACAGTAAAGCCATATTAGTTAGGGCCGCTATTTGATATTTTATTCAACATAAAAACTGACACTTTCCACCAATTTCCAAAAAAAAATTAAGAAAATTTTAATTTCGCGGGCCACCCTGTTTTTTCCATCTTAAGGGATACAGGGATCTTAAGTGGTACATAAAAATGTTTCAAACATACAAAATCAAAACCCTTCCATAAAACTGATTTTCTAGACTGGCTGAGAGCACCTGTGAACAGTGCAAACTCGGAAGCTTGCATTCAGTATACTTACATGTCCAGCAACAGTGTTATCTTCATCTCCGGCTTCATCAGTGCCGTAGTATTGTCTAACTTTGGTTTCTAGTGTAGCTGGGTCAGCGCCCTGTAGCTGGTCAATCCGTGTCTGCAAACAAAGAGATCATTTAACAAATAATTTCGAGTCACATTTAGTTTTCATTCCATTTTACTATTGAAACTGAATCACTAGAATGACTAATTTAATGTGAAATCCCGAAAGAAACTAACAAATGAATCAATACTTGGTCAGTTTAGTGAACTGATTGCTGTATGATTCAGGAGCCACGTACCCGGTTTCTATAGAAGATGAATGTCGGCATCGCGCTGATTCCCTGGGCGCTGGCCGTCTCCGCGCATCTGCCCACGTCCACCTTCAGGAACACGGCCCTAGGGAACTTCGCTGGTAGCTGCTCGAAGAAAGGCGCGATTCGTTGGCAAGGCGGACACCTACACACAACAATCAATTATTTACTATAACGATGACTTGACCATTTGAACGGAATCAGGTTATACTTACCAAGTCGCTGTGAAGTCGACTACTACAAGTTTTGTGCCTGCATTTGCCATTTCTGTCTGGAAATGAGCTTCGCTCTCTATAATAGTAGCTAAGCCCATGGTTTCCTTTTTATTTATTCCAATTTAAAACAAGTAAAAGTCCACAATGACAACAGTCGGAATGATACTTCAAAATGGTTGATTGTAGTGATGGGCGTTGAATGAACGAACTAGTTAATTCGACCGTCGACGTACTGTGAACGATTCGACGGTTCACCGATAATCGATGGACTAGTCGAATCCGTAGACGCCTCAGACGGCTAAACTGAAACTCGCATGAACGCGACGACTGACGACGCTCGACGGCGCGGCGGCGGACGGCGAGACGAGAACGTCAGAACGTAGTCGGGTATCATTCGGGTAATAATATAAATTCATTGGTCCGTTGAAATATCGTGCAAACAAATTTGAACTCTAAATCTATTAGCAGGGAGTTGATATTTGTACGGGACGAATGAAATCATTGTTGTGCTTTGTGAAGAAAAGGATGCCGATACGGTAGTTTCGTGTATGCGAAAGAGAAAGGCGATGGACTGGTCGAACGATGCGAGACAAACTGGTTTCTACTTGTTTGTTATTTGATTCATCTTGTTTAGATTTTTGAATTTTAAAAATTCAGTTTAGTATGATCGATTATTGTTAGAAAAACATCGATGTTGACATCGAAGCGAAAGCATCGATGTACGATAAATATCGATTAAAAAACATCGATATGTCTAAAAACATCTTTTTTTTCGGTAACAAATAAAACTGTCTATTATATATATGAAATGTGTTGATTGTCATTGAAATTACAAAAGTTAAAGAAAAAATTAATATTCCCAGTAATTTTTGGGCACACTGTAAAAAAAAATACATAAACAGGTGTTTTCCCTTTCGTCTGTTTCGTTGCTGGTACTGGAGTTGGCCTGCTTGGAAAAAAGCCTTTCTGAAGCTGAAGCGGATGTCGCTGTGCAACACAAATACTTAAGAGCTATTTTCTTTAAATTTGTGTAGATGTATTATAGCACTTTCCATAAAAGCTCTTATTTTAAATCAGCTACCGGGATTTTTAAATAAAATTGTAATTCGTGCTATTCGTGTCACCTTGACCAGACAAAATATTATTCTTTCATTTTTATTATTTTTCGTTTCTATATTTTAATCTTATAAAACGATATAGGATGTTAAAACATCGATGTTTTCTAGCTAAACATCGATGTTTATTCACCTTCGATGAATATCGATCACCCCTAATTCAGTTACTAATCGCGCTCAAAAAATCGCTAAAAAAAATTATGTATAAAAAATCAGTTGATCTTCTAAATACGCCAGAATAGTGAATAAAACTTTATAACTAACTCTATTCAGTATTCTGCCCGTCCTAAGCCTGGACAAGTATGAAGGGAAGTTCAAAATAATAGGTACTTAAAGCACACGGGAGACTAGTCTAAAATCTACGCCTACGTTGCCGCCTCGCCGCTGCCGCCCGCGCCTTAGACTTCGCCGTGAAGTTTACTAAGTTAACGTGTAAACTAGTCGACGAATTCAACTAGTTGATCGACTAGTCGATGAACGAAATTGGACGGTCTAGTTTCGTCGACGCCAAATACGTCGACGACCCATCTCTAGTTGATTGATAGTTTTAGTGTTGCCCTATACTATATTTACTTAGTTGCGTTCAATATTCAACACGAGTAATCGAGTGAGAGCCTTGCATTAAAAGGTATTAAAATATTTGACCATGTACAAACCTGACATACATACAGTAACACAGCCCGCGCGACTCGGAGTCCCAGCGTCATGGCTAGATTAAATAAAATAATCTATTTCTAGAATTTCGCGCTTAATAATTAAGCGCGAAAGTCTATAAACACTCGTGAAGCAAAACTAAGAATTATTCTTAGTTATACTTTACGAGTGTTTCTTTAAAAACTTCCACTTAAAATTATGGTAATGTTGTGTCGTGTGAAGAGGTGTAATAGTGAGGGGTTTCCTGGGTGTGGAGTGTGGATTTTCTTTAAACAGCTAAGTTGTTTTAACTTTGTTTACAAATTACGACTAGGGTGACAATGCTCAAGATCTACATATATGTTAAAGTAGTTATAAGTATTGTGGGATCGAGATAAACCAGTTAAAATAATTAAACGAATATAATTGACTTAAACTGTGAAATATATTTTCAAGATAGATGGTGACATCACTGACAGTCAACAACCTTTATGATGCTATGGTAACAGCTGGTGATAGATGATAAAGGAGTATCTATTCCTAACATCCACCTCTCTTTATAATGCCAGCCATCTTCTTGAGACTTTCAATTCTAGGCCCATAAAGTGGTTTAGTGAGCATATCAGCAATCTGTCTGGTTGCTGGCACATGGCAGATGGTAATGCTTCCATCTTGAACACATTCTCGTATAAAGAATGATCGTATCCTTATGTGTTTAGTCTTCTGGTGGAATTCTGGTGGATTCTTAGCCATCTTAATTGCTGATTCGTTATCAACACATAGGGATGCTGGACATTCACCAATAATTTCTTTCATAATCTTTCGAAGCCGAATAATTTCTCTGGCCGTTTCGCTTGCTGCCACTATTTCTGCCTCGGTGGAAGAAATCGCTACTGTGCTCTGGCGTTTACTATTCCAGGATATTGGACCTCCAGCATACATGCAAAGAATGCCTGAGGTCGACCTTCCAGTTTCAAGGTCACCTCCGTGGTCAGCGTCACTATAACATTCTAAGTTATGACTATTTCCTGGCTTGTAAACGATACCTTCATCTATAGTCCCTTTCAAGTAACGCATTATCCTCTTGATATTGATGATGTTCTCCTTTGAAGGATTATCTAAATTTCGAGATACAACACTGACAGCAAAGGCTATGTCAGGCCTCGTGCTCGTCATCAAATAAGCTAGTGATCCAATAGCTTCACGGTACGGAAAACTCATTGAAACTTCGTTAACATTTTCAGCATTATTTGCTTTTAAAATTGGTGTGGGCACTGGCTTACATTTCTCCATGCCAAACCTTTCCAATATGCGAGTAATGTACGATTTCTGATGCAATAAAATGGAACCATCAGCGTATCTTTCTATCTCCATTCCAAGAAAATAACTTGCTGGTTTCACTGTTATTTTGAAATGTGCCCTCATTTCTTCTAGGAAGCAGTTAGCTAGTTTCTCGCTTGAGTAAGCAATGAGACCATCATCAACGTACAAGGCCAGAACAATTTTCTCCTTCCCATTTTTTCTCACAAACAAACAAGGATCGGACTGGCTTTGCTTGAAACCTGTCTTCACAATAAAGTCTGTGATACATCTGTTCCAACAGAGTGGGGCTTGCTTCAAGCCATACAAGCTTTTCTTTAATTTAAACACATACTTCTCTTCAGTATAACCTTCAGGCGGTTTCATGTAAATTACTTCATCTAAAGTGCCATAAAGGAAGGCTGTGGACACGTCAAACTGTGCTAATCTCAGCTTTTCTTTAGCAGCAACACTCAAAATAGCTCTTATTGTGCTACTCCTAGCAACAGGACTAAAAGTTTCATGAAAATCTAGTCCTTTCTTCTGAGAATATCCTTTTATAACCAGTCGAGCCTTATATTTGTTAACAGAGCCATCAGGATTAGTCTTTATTTTGAATATCCATTTACATGGAATGGCTTTCCGACCTTTTGGTAGTTCGACTAGCTCCCACGTTTGGTTTTCTTTCAGCGAGTTCATTTTGCTTTCGATAGCCTTTTTCCATTCCTCTTTAGCCTTACATGACATTGCCTGTTTGAAGGTTTTCGGTTCGAACAAATTTTCAGCTTCTAATGCCATAATATAGTCATTGAACCGTACATGAGGTCTTAGATTTGCTCTATCTCTGAGGATCATCCGACTTCCTTCTCTTTCATGGTCGTCATCAGATAGATCAGGATCATCGGCTTCGTTACCTTCAGCGAGTTCCTCATTTTCTTCTTCAGAGTTAACGGATTCAAACATTGATTCATCTAGATCATCACCTATCTCTTCATCGGCTTCGTGTCGTGCCCCTGATGAAGTAGGTTCTACAATAACTTCAGCTCCGTACTCTGGAATATTCTGCTCTCCAATCGCTCTAATATCGCTGGTTTCGAATTCATTATGTGGACTTGGAAAGTTATGGAATAAGTTTTTCTGGAGTGTTTTCGGATCTTCTGATTTTTCAAATTCTTTAGATTTTCCGAGTAACGGTACCTCTTCGAATATCACGTCTCTGGATCTAAACAATTTGAGTGATTCCTTATTCCAGATTCTATAGCCTTCGTCTCCTTCATAACCAATAAGAATCCCTTTTATAGCTTTCCCTTGCAGCTTCTTGCGGTTAGCTTTAGGAATATGGGCATAGCACGTGCAACCTAGAATTCTTAGATGTTTGATCGCTGGCTTCTTTCCGTACCACAGTTCGTGAGGTGACTTGCATGGCACGCTAGATGGCCCTGTGCGATTCAACACGTAGACTGTTGCGTTTACTATCTCTGCCCATAAGCCATCAGGAATCTTCTCATGTGCATGCATGATGGCTCGCGCGGCTTCTACCACCGTCCTATTTTCTCTTTCTACGCAACCTGCTTGCTCCGGGGTGTGAGGCATCGTGAACCTTTGCTTGATGCCGTTTTCAGTTAAGATATTTTTGAATTTTTCGCTGGTAAATTCTCCACCATTATCGCTTAATATTTCTTTGATGACGTGTCCCGCAACTTTAGCTTCTTTTAAGAAAATATCAAGCTTTGAAGCTGCTTCAGACTTTTCTCGAAGAAAATAGATGTGACGATGGCGTGTAAAGTCGTCCTTAAACAGGACATAATATCGTAACTTCGAAATTGAGTATGGAAACGGTCCGCAAATATCAGTAATGATTAGTTCTCCAGCTTTAGTGGCTCTAACCCTTGTACCAAAAGATTGCCTGTGAGCCTTTCCATAAACGCATCCTTCGCAAATTTCCGATTGCTTATCCTCTACTTTAAACCCTAGCTCGTTTTCGATGACTTGACTAACGTGTCTTTTGTTTTGATGTGCTAGCCTTTCATGATAGACTTGTAATGGATTTGACAGTAGTTGATTGACTTCTCGATTTTTGGTCGCAACACAGGTAAGCTCTAGCTTAAATAATCCACCTTTAATCACTCTAGTCCCAATTACTTTAATGTCTCCATTTACTTTCACCATACATTGTTTAGGCGTAGACTCAAACGTACTCGTGGATGAGTTATCGTGTACAGAAAGAACTGAGAATAAGTTTCTTTTAATTTTTGGAACATACCAGACATCTTTCAATAATATGTGTTCCACGTTTCCATTGACCTTGGCTTCAGCTCGAATGTTGCCCATTCCAATGGCTTCAATGGTTTGCCCATTCGCTGCAGTAACTGTATCTGAACTCTTGAAGTGTTCGAAGCTTTCGAAGAAGTCGCCAGAATTCGTAACATGGCTTGTCGCTCCGTTGTCAACGTACCAGTTATTTTTATCTATTGGCATTCCATCATCACAAGCTAACACTGTCAGGTTTACATTTGAGGTTTTACTGTCATTTGACGGCTTTCGTGGACGTCCATCATTTATCCATTTTTGGCATTTTCGTACAAAGTGTCCAAATTCTCCACAATAATTACATTTAAAAACTTTTTTCTTCTTCTGTGTCTTCACGATTAATACTTCTTCAGTTTTCTCTGTCTCATCTTTAGTATTTAACGCTTTTTCATATGCACTTAGCTGCGAAGTTAAGTTCTCTACTGTCCGATCCTTTTTTGTTATAAGGAGCCAACTTGACTTAAAAGCGAAATAATCTTTCGGTAAAGTTCCAAGTATTTTACAGATTAATAATATCTCCGGCAAACTCGCATCAATTTGGCTGTTCAATTCGTGCCAAATGTTTTTTAACGCAGATATATGCTTTCTTATGTCATGTTCAGGATCCTTTAAAATTCTTTGATTATAATCAAAGAGTTTTAGACAGAGATCATAGCTTTTGTCTTCGCTACTTGCATTGTAGAGGCGTTCTAGCTCGTCCCATACTTCTTTAGCGCTTTTGTACCGCATGACTTGTTCCAGTATCTCATCCGTCATGTTTGACGTCATCAGAGTCAAAACTATACAGTCAATCTTCCGGAATTCTTTTAAATCCGATTCGTATTTTATTTTTGTAGTTTCATTTTTAACATCTACAGGTTCAACAGGTCTACATATCTTCCCTTCCAAAATATCTTCAGCACCGGGAATTGCCCTGCACACTGTTTCGATCCTATACTTCCAATGCTTAAAGTTTTTTCCATCAAGGTGCATTATTTGTACCTTTGAGGCCTCTGCAATCGCCTTATCCATGGTGATGTCAGACCTGGTACAGATTCTTGCAAGAATTTTTCAGAACTCTTTCCAAAAGGTAAACTTTTACGCATCCACTACTAGTTTCTTATTCAATCAATTGAACCATCATCACCATCAACCACGCTCTGCTACCATTTTAAAGTAGTTATAAGTATTGTGGGATCGAGATAAACCAGTTAAAATAATTAAACGAATACGATATAATTGACACAGTTTAAGTCAATTATATTCGTTTAATTATTTTAACTGGTTTATCTCGATCCCACAATACTTATAACTACTTTAACAATATAATCGAGGGATCAAGAAATATTGTAAAGAATACGCCTTTTCTAGTACCAATATCTGTATTTAGAATCTTTTGCATTAGGGCACATTTTTAAGTAAATATCTAAAAATAAAGTAGGAAATATCGTTTTTTTTTTACGAATTATTATTGCTAATTCTTTGATTACCAATTGTGTCTGGCGTTGATCTAGCAAGAAGATTGCTACCACGTAGCAATATCTTCACCCTATTAAGTATAGGTGTCGGCTTCATCAAGTTTTTTTACAACCCGTAATTTAGAATAAACTACTACCTACCTACTAACTATTTTAATGTTAATAATCTACTCCTAAATGAGAAAAAAACCAAATGTATTAAGTTTACGATACCCCATGTAAGACAAGTAGAAACTAGAGTACTAATCAAGGATGAAGAGTTGAAACCGGAAGATAGCACAGTGTTCTTAGGCATAACTCTGGATGCCAAGCTTCAGTGGCGCCCACATATAGACAAATTGTCAAAAAAACTTAGCTCTGCAGCATACGCCGTTAGAAAAATTCGTGATTTAACTGATTTAGAGACAGCCCGTTTAGTTTACTTTAGTTATTTCCACAGCGTGATGTCGTACGGTATTCTCTTGTGGGGCAATGCCGCCGATATTCAGACAATATTTGTTTTGCAAAAAAGGGCAATTCGTTCAATTTATAAATTAAGTCCCAGATACTCCCTTAGAGAAAAATTTAGAGAGATTAATATTCTTACTGTGCCCTCTCAGTTTATTTATGAAAACCTTTTGTACGCCCATAAAAATATCAATTTGTTTAAAAAATACAGTGATATCCACAACATAAATACGAGGAACAAACACAAATTTGTTGTTCCTGCAACGAGGCTCAAAAAAGTAGGGGGTACGTTCAGATGCCAATGTATACGTTTTTACAATAAGCTTCCGAGCCATATTCAAGCACTAAACTTAAATAAATTCAAATCGTTTATAAAAAGGAAGCTATGCTTGAAAGCCTACTATCATGTAAAGTACTATCTCGAAGATAAAAAGGCTTGGGATTAAACTGCTCCAATGAAATTTGCTTTGTGAATGTCGAAATTTCGGACTTCGCTTGTTTATTGTTGATTCCTTTGTTTATTGTTAATTCCTTTATTTTATTTTATACACTGTGATATTTTTTATTTTATTTTTACCTTATTTTTTATTATTTTAGGTGACATTTACCGATTTGACATGAATACTTATCTCAGTATTTGATTATTTTTTTTACTTTACTTTTTATTATTTTGATGTGACATTTACTGATTTTACATTTATTGATTTGACATAAATATTTACTTTTTTATTATTATTGTGACATTTATGGACATTCGTGATTTTTTAAAATTCATTTCGTTAATTATTATTAATTACATTTGATTATTGTGAATGTGAGGACCATGTAGGTCACATTTTATTTTTTCGTAATTTATTGATCTTCTCCCACCACTATCTGGCAGTTTGAGTACTTTAAGCGACCTACCCAAATGTCCTTTCTTTGGTATTGTTCGTCGTTTCGTTGAGCTCCTTGAGTTATAAGTCGAGCTACACGATAACTGACAAATGCTTGCACTGACTGGACAGGTCCACTCAAATCTGTGGTGGTTCTTTCTTCAAAAGACCATTTCAGACACGTATCTGCATAGTCCTCATGTGAGTTTGCCAAGTTTTTGTCTGGACCTTAAAAGAGACTGTGACCTCTGAGTTTGTTTCGGCTGTTTCTTCTCAGAGTAGTCAGGTACGAAACACCGGCCCCATCTAGTTTACAAAAAAATGACGTGTAAAAGTGTTTGTAAAAACCTACTTGCAAAATAAACATCATTTATCATTTATCATTTACCGGGTGCCAGCAACTTAACACAAAATAACTGTCCTAAATATGAGTACAAAATAATGGAAACCCTATTACAAAAAGATGACATCCACTCTTGAAGTTTTCTCGCTGAAAACGCTTTTGAGTTGCTCGTACTCATTCCAGTTCCCAAGTTCCATGGTACATACAGTACCCAAGTTCCTTGGTTTCACATCCAAAATATCTTGTTTTGAAACTGAAAATGTCAGGGGGAATTTGGTGTGTGGTACTACTTGCAAAACCTAAGTATCTGCTATGGATGCGTTCAGTTTCTTTTATCTTAAATTTTCGCGTAAGCGCCTGCAGCTTTTTTGAGCAAATAGTTGTATTAACAGTTTGTAGTTAGGGATTTGTTTTATTGCACGTATTAATGGAACCAATTTCGCGTTGTGAGTGTCATAGATAGCAGGGCTTGTTAACGTTACCAACTAACAAATTAATAACCATTACTTACCGTTAATTCCAATGTGATACCTATTAACGTTACAAAAATATAACGTTAATTGATAACATTACCAGTAATTTAACGTTAAATATAATTAACGTAAAATACGATAATGAAGTTCAGATTCAGATTCAGATAACTTTATTTGCTCAAACATGTGTGTACATACAATTATTTTATAAAAAAAAAATGATGCATGCAAGGTGTTATAAGTACATGAACTTGTGCTAACATGTTTACCATATTGACATGGTGTGCAAATATTAATTAAAGTTTGCAATTTTTAAATAAATAAACGGAATAATAACAACATTCATTAAAATTGGCAATATTGACATAAGTAAATAAATTAAATTAAATTGACTGATTACATAACTTATTCATATAAATAAAATAGAAATAAAAAATTGAAATAATACAATTATGTCAACGTAGGTCCAAAAGAGATTAAATACAAACAACATTATTAAAATTATTATTGCACAACTTAACATTTCAAATTAAATTAATAGATAAATGAAACATTTCAATTAAAAAGATGATTCCCTTAAAAAATCATTGACATCATAATATGCTTTATTAGCTAAAAAAGATTTTACTTTCCTTTTAAATGCTTCTACACTTAACTCTTTCAAGCCATTGGGAAGTTTATTGAAAATAATGGGAGCCATACAAAAAACACTCTTGCGCATAAGTGCAGTCCGAGACATATGTTGGCAGAGCTGACTGTTATCACGTCTATTTCTAGGAAACCGGTCTGCCATGCGGGGAAATAGCGCAGGATTTGATTTAACAAATATCGCGATTTCCAAAATATAAATTGAGGGTAGAGTCAAGATATTTTGGAATTCTTTATTTGGAATATCGCGATATTTCCCATCCTAAAAAAAAAAAAAGGGTAGAGTCAAGATGTTGTGGTTTATGAAAAACGGCCTGCAGCTATCAGTCATTTTTAATTTAAACATGGATCTAATACACTTTTTTTTGGGCTTTAAATGCGATATCTCTATCCGTAGAGAGTCCCCAAAATATAATTCCGTATCTGATAATGGGCTCTGCTATGCCATAATAGGCGGTTAATAGGGCATCAGCCTTTAGGATCCGCGATAGTTTATACAATGCGAATGCATTGTTACTTAACTTTTTGCTAATGACCTCTATGTGAGCCTTCCAATTTAAATTACGGTCAATAGTTAATCCTAAAAACTTAGTGGAATTTACTGTGTCAATTACATTATCATTATATTTAATTTTAAAAATTGGGAATTTTAATTGTCTTTGACTAAAATGCATTATCACAGTTTTATTTAAGTTAATATTGAGGTTATTATTTTCTAACCATTGAATCGCTTTGTTAAGTGTATTATTTATACAAGTTTCATAAATATCCTTATTATCACAAGGGATGGTTATCGTGCTGTCATCTGCAAAAAGTGTCATACTGTGTTCTATACATTTAGGAAAATCGTTGATATAAAGGGTAAATAGCGGTGGTCCTAATACGCTTCCTTGCGGTACGCCATAGTTGACGTTGCGCTCCCCGGATGTAAAAATGACTTCACGTTTAGTGTTAGCATTAATCGTCGTTATTTCTGTTGTTTGCTTCCTTTCTTGTAAATATGACTGTAAGAGCTTTTGAACATTTCTTCTTACGCCATACGCTTCGAGCTTTTCTATAGAATATTATGTTGAACATAATCAAAGGCCTGCGTCATGTCGCAGTAAATTGCACAGATAGGTGTATTTTTATCAATATTTAACATGATTTTGTGCAGGAATTCGTAGACCGCCATATTGATCGTTTTATTTTTTCTAAAGCCGTATTGCTAATTACAAAGTATATCATTTTTATCCATATATGAGCTTAGTTCACGAGAAATATATTTTTCAAATATTTTTGAGAAAATGGATATTAATGATATTGGTCTGTAATTTTGCATCAGGTCTTTTTCTTGCTTCTTATGTAATGGCTTTACTAGACCGCCATATTGATCGTTTTATTTTTTCTAAAGCCGTATTGCTAATTACAAAGTATATCATTTTTATCCATATATGAGCTTAGTTCACGAGAAATATATTTTTCAAATATTTTTGAGAAAATGGATATTAATGATATTGGTCTGTAATTTTGCATCAGGTCTTTTTCTTGCTTCTTATGTAATGGCTTTACTATAGACTTTTTCAGAGCATTAGGAAAGTTACTTTTACCGTTAATTTATCTAAAACCCGATCACACTCAAGGTTGTGTGTGAGATGCTAAGTTTCAAACCAAAAAAAATTGCGGCGTTCGCAAGACTGGTCGCTTTTGAACTGAATCCTGTGCCAGAAGAAAACTGTACAGTAACTTATGTCAATATACTGAAAAGGCTTTGGATAGCATAAGTTTGCCAAGTTACGAATTATCAGAGTAATTATTATAAGTAAATGTGAAAGTGATTAAATTGGTTTAAATACTATTTGATTATTATTTATTATGTCCCATCCGTAGGGATTAACGGTAAAATTTTTGCCAAAAATTTGACAAAAGTTGGCAAAAATTTAACCGTTTAAAAATAACGATATAATTAACGTTATTAAACAATTAACAGTTATAAAGATTAACGATAAAATGTTGTACAAATAACGTTGAATCTATTAACGTTATTTATTAACGGTAACTCTGTCAAGTGAAGGTAACGTTACGAAAATTTACCGGTATTTAAAGCCCTGATAGATAGTACATTTTGATACGACCCACTCGTATCAAAATGTATTACTAAAGCCTAGTTTTCATAGGCCCAGTAGCTGACCACCCAGTATTCAGCAACTGTACATTCTGCTGTCTCTAAAGTACTGTCACCGTCCCGACGTGTTCTCTTTACTGGGTCTGCATACGAGACAGCAGTACACAGCTACTGTGTACACAGTACTGGCCAGGTGCTTCTGACCCATTGCGTTTTCACGAGGCCAGCAAAATAGCTGATCAGTGCGATATAATTAGAACAAATATACGAGTATTGGCAGTACTGCTTGGTGAACATTTGATGGAAATTCTCAAAAGTCAAAAGAAAAAAGAAAAAATATGGAGTAGGTGTTGATAACAGAGCAAAAAACGATTTCAAACTAGAAAAAATTTGACTGTCCAGGCGTTTACTGTCCTTCGGCACTGACCGGCACTGTCTAGTTGCGTTCGTACGGAGCCAGTGACGACCCAGTAGCTGTCCTTGTGTAGTAGAAACAAAATATTTTGAACTTGCTGACCCACAGCAACTGACCGGTCGGTACTGGCTCAACTTTATTTTCACGGACCCAGTAGCTGTCAGACAGTTCAGACAGTAATTAGGTACTGTCCTTCACTGTCCGCCAGCTACTGGGCCTGTGAAAACCAGGCTTAATGATTCACACCCAAGCCTTTAGCGAGGTCAGTGGCAAACGACCGGGTGTTTCTTTTTTTTTTAAATTTGGTTAATCTAAATCTGTATAGCAATAACATAGAAAAAGTCTGCGAAACTGTTTGTCGGTAGATGTTCTCGTTTCTTATTATTATAATAATTACAAATTTCGATTTTTGTTGTACCTAAATAACGTGCAAAAAAAAGTAAGTCTACAGAAAGAAGGTCATTTAGTGTTCCGTACCCAAAGGGTCAAACAGCGAAGTCTCAGTAATAGGGTCCTGCCCTAAATTACTGAGACTTCGCTGTCCGTCTGTCCGTCCGTCCGTCCGTCCGTCCGTCTGTCCTTCCGTCCGTCTGTCCGTCAGTCCGTCTGTCTGTCCGTCCGTCCGTCCGTCTGACACCAGACTGTATCTCATGAACCGTAATAGTTAGCCAGTTGAAATTTTCACAAATTATGTATTTCTGTTGATGCTATAACTAACTAACTAAATTGACATGTGTTGTAGTAAACTGCGGGAGATAGACTTACCACAGGAGTTTGTAGTGTGCAGTCATGGGTCATGCAACTTGGATGATCACAAACTTGTTCTTGATAAGGTGTATAAAAATATTGTAGATATCCTTTGTGATGCAGCGAGGGAGTCTAATCAAGCACACAAGAGACCCAAGCGGGGTAGTCAGTTATGTGGGTGGAACAAACATATTCGCGACGCTCACCGAGAGGCCAGGCTTAGATTCCAGCTTTGGGTTTTGGCCGATCGACCTACCTCTGGAACTGTTTATGACCAAATGAACGAGGCGCGTAAAATTTTCAAAAGTCGGCTTAGGTACTGTCAAAACAGGCAGGATCAAATTAAAATGGACGTATTAGCTGAACAACGAGCTACGAATAATTTTTGTGCATTTTGGAAGTCCACAAGTAAGCTGGACGCTAAACCTGGTCTTGCGGCTGAGGTGGGGGGTGTGACTGAACATGGGGACATTGCTAACTTATTCAAAGAACATTTCAAAGTAAGGTCTCCACTTGGCCCCTCGGTGTCGGGAATCGGCTTTGTTTCTCATGTCCAGGGGCAGGAGCCGCTACTACGCTTCACCACGAAGCAAGTAAGATCAGTGATAAATAGTATGAGTAGGGGCAAATCCCCTGGACATGATGGGCTTAGCATAGAACATTTAAAATATGCAGGCGTGCATATGCCGAGGGTTCTGTCCTTATTCTATACGATGTGTCTCAGCCATTCGTATTTGCCGGCAGACTTAATTGACACCATTGTTGTGCCCATCGTGAAGAATAGGACAGGAGACATCTCGGACATTAGCAACTACCGCCCAATCTCTCTTGCAACCGTTATGGCCAAAGTGTTCGACGGTGTGCTTGACTCTTGCTTGGCGCAATATGTCAAGTTGCACGATGCACAGTTTGGGTTCTGTCCTGGACTATCGACCGAAAGCGCTATCCTGGGTGTCAAGCATACTGTCAAATACTACACTGACCGTAAGACTCCGGTGTACGCTTGCTTCCTTGACCTCTCCAAAGCGTTTGATCTCGTTTCTTACGACGTGCTGTGGAGCAAGTTGAGGAGTAGGGGTATACCGGAGGAACTGCTCAGTGTGCTACAGTATTGGTATCGCAGCCAAACTAACCGTGTCAAATGGTCGAATGCACTCTCGGAATCATATGGGTTGGAGTGCGGGGTGAGGCAGGGTGGTCTGTCGTCTCCCCGGCTCTTCAATCTATATGTTAATGACCTCATTGCCGAGCTTAGCAGCATGCGTGTCGGATGCAGGGTAAATGGTGTTAGTTGCAACAACATCAGTTATGCGGATGACATGGTGCTGCTGGGGCCGTCTCCGGGAGCGATCGTAGAGTTACTTAAGGTATGTGAGACCTTTGCTGCTGCACATGGACTGGTATATAATGCCAAAAAATGTGAATACATGGTCTTTGGGGTCGCTGGTAAGTGCAGGGATAGTACACTCGAACTTACCATTAACGGAACGTCAATACGTAGAGTGAAAAAGTTTAAATATCTTGGGCATTTTCTCACCGACGACCTCAGTGACCATGTTGACATTGAACGGGAGCGTAGAGCTCTGGCGGTCAGGGGTAATATGTTGGCACGAAGATTTGCCCGGTGTACTGACCAAGTGAAGATAACGCTTTTTAAAGCATATTGTCAGAGTTTTTACACCGGTAATCTTTGGGTCAACTACTCGAAGAGATCGCTGGATGTTCTGCGCGTCCAATATAATAATGTTTTTAGGATGCTGTTGCGATTGCCTCGTTTTTGCAGTGCCTCAGAAATGTTTGCGGTAGCCAATACTGATAGTTTTCATGCCATCATCCGCAAGAAAACAGCCTCGCTCCTGAGTAAAATAAGAGGCAGTCACAATAGCATCCTCAAAGCTGTGGCGGCCGATACTTCTTCCACCATAGTACGGCAATGGGTGAGAAGACTTATACCCTAGTATGTCATAATTTGTATTAATTTGTCTTTAGTTAAGTTTACTAACAATAGTGTTTAAGTGCAAACCTGTTACTAACAATTTATGGATCTCGTAGTTATCCGAAATAAAATGATTTATTATTATTATATTCTCTTTATTCATTTCCTTTACATATTGCTTACATTTTTAAATATTTTTACAAAATTATATTAAAAAAACATTTAAAAATATAAAAAATAGTAGCCCACCAGCATCGGGAACAGGGTCCGGGCTACCGGTGGTCAGGGCTCTTGAGAGAGGAACCTCCTGACAATACGTGCCGTGTCCAGAAGTACTGCTTTCTGAATCAAGCCCTTGATCCAGCTGTCAAGCGAAAGACTCCGCAGATGTTGTTCGAAGCTTTTGGCTATTAAGCCATTGGCCGACACGACTATCGGCACAATGATTGCTGTTGTCACGTCCCACATGTCGACAACCTCGCGAGCCAGATCTAGATACTTGAATTGCTTATCTTTCTCTGCTTTCACGAGGTTCTCGTCATGCGGGACCGTTATATCAACAATCATTGCGCGACGCTCCAATCGATCTATCAACACAATGTCAGGCTTATTGGCAACAATAGTCCTGTCAGTGACGATAGATCGATCCCAATACAACGTGATATTACCATTATCGAGAACTGGGTCGGGCGCATACTTATAGTATGGCACTTCTGATTCCACAAGGTTGTATTTCAAAGCAAGTTGCTGGTGGACAATCCTGGCAACAAGGTTGTGTCTATGCAAGTACTCTCCGTTAGCTAGACGAGAACAACCAGAAATAATATGTCTGATGGACTCACCCGGACGGTGGCATGCCCGACACACGTCCACCGTCCCATCCTTCATAATATGTTTCCGGTAGTTATTCGTCAGCATAACTTCGTCCATTATTGCACAGACAAAACCTTCAGTTTCCCCGAAGAGGTCACCGAAACGCAGCCAGGATACGGACGCTAAGAAGTCTACATCGGGCCCATGTAAGGCCCGGTAAAAGCGTCCGTGAAGCTCCTTGCTCTGCCATACCTCCCTGCGGTCATTAGTGTCTAATACTACAGGCTTGCGCCAGTTCTCGTTAGCCAAGAAGAGCGGGGTAAGGCCCTTGTCTACCGAGACCACATCTCGGTGCATCCCCACGTTGGCTTCTAGGAAGTATTCCCTGAGACTGCATACCTCACGGTTGTGCAGGGTCTTAGCATTTAAGAAACCACGACCCCCACACTTCCGCGGGATATACAGTCTCATCACCGACGACCGTGGGTGATGCATCCGATTTGCGGTCAGCAGTACGCGGACCTTCCTATCTAGGGCATCAAGTTCTGTCTGAGTCCATTTGAGTATGCCGAAAGAATACATCAATACCGGCATGACCCAACCGTTGAAGGCGCGCACCTTGTTTCCGCCTGACAGAAGACTACTTAGCACCTTATTCAGGCGGCCAAAGAAACGCTCCTTCAACGATTGTTTCATGTCAGCAGTATTGATGCCTAATGCTTCCGACATACCCAAATACTTGTAGGTTTCTGTTGAGGAGAGGGATCTAAGGTGTACGGAATCCGAGAGTTGAGTTCCCACGGATTCCGTAATCTCCCCTCGCTTCACATGCATGACTGCACATTTGTCCACACCAAATTCCATCCTTATGGCGCTACTGAAAGTTTCAGTTACCTTCAGTAGCTTCATCAGTTGCAAATTGTTGGGGGCAAAGATTTTCAGATCATCCATGTAAAGAAGGTGAGATATGACCTGACCACCTCTCCTCAACCGATAGCCTAGACCTGAACCTTCCAGCAGTGTGCTAAGAGGGTTCAAGGCTAGACAAAACCACAATGGACTCAGACTATCACCCTGAAATATACCACGCTCGATCCTTATCGGTTCGCTGTTCCCCTGCATCTGTCGACATCCTGGATAGCGAAGGACCGTCCTCCATTGCCCCATACACGACTCAAGGAAGGCGCGTAGAGTTGCATCAATCTTGTACAACTCCAGCACCCTCATGAGCCATGTATGCGGAACTGAGTCGTAGGCCTTCTTATAATCTATCCAACATGTAGACAGATGCCTTCGGGAGCGGCGAACCTGTTGGCTAATGGCTATATCAATGAGGAGCAGCTCCTTAGTACCACGGGACCCGTTCCTACATCCATTCTGAGAGGGAGACATGATGGAATTACTCTCAATATGTTGGTTGATTTTAGTTCTCAAAATGGATGTAAGAACTTTATAGACCGTTGGTAAGCAAGTGATAGGTCTATAATTTTTGGGCTCCGCAGTACTACCTGATTTATGGAGCAGGTGGGTAATGCCTGTCGTCAGGAACTGGGGCAGCGACCCTGACTCTAAGGCTGATTGAAACTGGGACGCCAAGCGAGCGTGCGATCTTTGGAACCATTTGATCCAGAAGTTGTGCAGTCCATCCGGCCCTGGAGATTTCCAGTTAGGTAACGGACGGACTGCACGAGCTACGTCTTGGGGGCTGATGATAATTGCCCCCATTTCTGGTATTGGATCACACGCTTGTTCAACCTCCCGGGCCCAACCGCCCTCAGTGTGACTGACAGGCACCGACCAGATGCTGCGCCAGAACGAGCACATGGCGTCATCATACGGCAGACGTCTGTCAGTCACCCCTTGGTCTGGTCGTTCTCAAGCCCTGTATACCCACCTTTCATCGCTTCGGAATGTGCGATTCTGAGTGTATCGCTCCACTCGCCGCTTGTACCTACGAATACGGCTTGCCCATGCACAGATCTTCTGCTTCAGGAAGTCGATACGCTCTGTGACGCAGGCCAAATAATCACGAGAATGAATGTTAGTGCCCGAGAACGCCCGCCTCACAAAGCGCATCACTCTAGGGCGAGTATTGCCCTCCCTGAAGCAGATTAACTTGCCGATGAGTACTCTAGCCTCACCGATACGCCGCTCAATCCTGCACTGCCAAGCTTGGCAGTGTTCCAGCTGGAACAGCTAATTTTGGTCGTGTAGCTCGGTCACTGTCAGGAAATTTGACGTGAGCTACACGACATGCCGCTACGGCTGCGCAGTACAATATTGAGTGGGTATCAGCAAGGTCTTCGCTGTTGTCAAAGCAGTTTGACAGCTGCGAATCTAGAGTACACACCAGCGCCTTGTTTTTCTTGTGCATAGGCAAACGAGGTAAACGTGGTCTAAGTTCAGGCGGTGTGGAGCGGTACTCCCGGAACGCACTCTCCAAAGCTCTCCTCAATTGTTCGTTGCACTGGCTACTCACGGTTATAACTTCGTCATCATCCTCTTCACCACCGCGATCGGATCGCGGCGAAGCCCTGGATACATTTGGCAGCTGCGCCGCGATCATTGGCGAAGCAGGCGTAACGGGGTTACTCCGTGAGTCGAGGCGAAGTCGATCAAGTACATTGTCATCCAACATATGGTTACGTTGGATGACCCGCACCTGATCCGACAGACGCTGCGCCGACACGCTGACAGTTGGCTCAAGTACCTGAAACAGAGAGAGCATCCGACCACGGTACGCAGTCAAGTTACTTCCCCCCTCAGTAGCCCCATAATATGCGCGCATGACGTTCTCATTAATGGACTGAGTCCATCGCATGCGCGACACATTTCCACCGGCAGCGGGGACCCTGTTCGGGGCCTGTTGGCTTCGAGGTCCCAAGCCCGCTGGTGGCCGTCCTCTTCCTCGTCGTCGTGGTGGTGATGGCGTCGACGGCGGGGAGAAAAACTCGTCGCTGGAGCTCGACGCAACTGCAGCCACCGGTGACGCAGCGCCCACAGTTGTGGCGCGTGCCGGCGGTTGCGAGGCGGAGCTCAGCGACGAGCCCGGAGATGTTGGGTGTGCCTTTTCTTCAAGTCTTGCTCGGTGTCGGGTTAGCATTGGTGACAATATTTTATGATGGTTCTATTGTATGCATTTGTGGTGCAGAGAAGTCAGTTTTCTATTTTTATTTATTGGTTTCATTTTTCTTTCCATGTTTCTTTATGTTAAAATAGTTTTTCGCGTTAAATTTGCATAATAATTAAATAAAAAATTGGTTTGGAAAATTTTTCTGTCACGTCAATTTGACACCCGAGTCACAGATTATTATTATTATTATTTCTTTGTCTTTTTGTTTCTTCTCATTTAAGAGAGCATTAGAAACCTTACACGCGGGTCAGAACCAAGGATGTAAGGTGAGATTTAGATAGAGAATGTGGATGATAATGTAGAAGAAGTCAGAAATTTGCGGGTGATTCGACAGGTATTAAGAATGGTGGCTTTTTGCAGCATGTAAAGTGTGTGAGTGGGCATCTGTAGAGTGTTGAGGCTTTGTGTGAGAGATTTAGGTATAATACCAGTAGATGAGAGAACAATGGGGACTATATGAACAGTTTGTGCTTTCCATTGGGTTTTCAGTTCAATTGCAAGATCTTGGTATTTACTGAGCTTTTCGGAGATTGTGGTTTGAATATTATGTGTGTTAGGTATTGCTATATCTATCAGATAAACTGTTTTATTGGTTTTGTCGTGAACGGTAATGTCGGGTCTATTGTAATGAATTGTTTTATCGGTTATTATAGTTCGGTCCCAGTAAATTTTTTGATCGTTATTTTCTAATGCTACTTCTGGTTTATATTTATAATACGGTATCATTTCAGAAACTAGTTTATATTTAAATGCTAACTGTTGGTGTATGATTGCCGCGACTTGGTCATGACGGTGTTTATAATCGGTTTGTGCAAGTGATTTACATGCTCCTGTTATGTGTTGTATAGTTTCGGAGGCATTGTTGCAATGTCTGCACAAGTCAGTTGGCTGATTTAGGTCTTTTATGATATATTTTCTGTAATTACGAGTGGCAATTATTTGATCTTGTATAGCCATCATAAAACCTTCGGTCTCGGGAAACAATTCGCCTCGTTTGAGCCATTCGTTCGACTTTATTTTATCGACGTGTGGCTGGCTCAGGTAGGCTCGATGTCTTCCGTGTAGGGCTTTTTCAGACCATGCCGCTATTTTTTGTTTTCGGTTTCGGTTTTGTAGGTTTAGTGGTGTCAATTTATTATCTGTCTCCGTTACTTGCTTGTGTAGAGGAGAATTTTCTGATTTTTTATGAAAGTATGCTCTGAGTGAAAGTATCTGTTTGTTGTGTAAATTTTGTATGTCTATTAATCCTCTCCCTCCTTCTTGGCGTGGAAGTGTGAGTCGTTGTATGCATGATTTTGGGTGGTGTTTTCTATGTTTTGTTAGGAGTGTATGAATAGTGCGCTGTAGTTTTTTAATATCAGTCTTTGACCATCGTATAATTCCGAACGAGTATGTGAGAATTGGTATTGCAAAGGTGTTGATGGCTTTAATTGTGTTTCTTGAATTGAGGTTGCTTTTTAAGATAAGGTTGAGGCGGTGTGAGAATTTTTTAAGCAGTTCTTGTTTAGATATCTTTTGTTGTATTTGTCTAGACTGTCTGAAACCTAGGTACTTGTATGTACTCTGTTCATCCATTGGCTCGATCGATTCTCCTGATAGAAGGGTATAACTATTATTTTGAATTTTTCCTTTTACAATGGACAAAATTTTACATTTATCAACTCCGAACGACATACAAATATCGTCAGAAAATTGTTGTGTGGAATCAGCAAGTTGATACAGAGCTTCTTTGTCAGCTGCATATAGCTTTATGTCATCCATATACATAAGGTGTGTTAGTGTATATTGTGTGTTATTGCTTTCCAGCGTGAATCCCGCATCTGTTTTGTCTAGCAATTGTGAGAGTGGATTGAGTGCCATGCAAAACCACAGCGGACTTAGAGCATCTCCTTGAAAAATTCCACGTCTTATACAAATTGGTTCAGTAGCTACGGTTGAGGAGGAGGTATTGGTTTTAAGAACAGTTTGCCAATTCTGCATGGAAGTTTCTAAAAATTGTTTGAGTGTAGGGTGAATTTTATAAAGATTTAATACGTGTAGCAGCCAGCTGTGCGGAACTGAATCAAAAGCCTTCTGATAATCTATGAACATTGTGTGAATCTCCTTTCTGCTCTTTACAGCGCTGTTCATAGTAATGGCGTCAATGGTAAGTTGCTCCTTACACCCTTGGCTATTCTTACGACAACCCTTTTGCTGTTCAGCTAGAATGTTGTTTTTAGTTAAATGCTCATATACTATTTCGCTTATGCAGGCTGTTAGAATTTTGTACAAGGTTTGTAGACAAGTAATTGGCCGATATTTCGCTGGGTTTATAGTGTCATTTGTGTCTTTAGGTATCATATAAGTTACTCCGTGTGTTATGTATTGAGGAAGTAAATGTGGTGATTGGATGAATGTATTTAAATAATTATGTAAGAAAGGGTGTATGCTCGAGAATTTTTTATACCAGTAGTTGTGGATGTTGTCACTACCAGGTGATTTCCAGTTGTGTGTGCGTTTGATGACGTCTATAAATGTATCTATTGGTATAAACTCAAATTCCATTTCTGGAATTTCTGGTGTAGCTTCGTTAACCCAGTCTGCGTGGTTATTATGGTGTACTGGGTTTTCCCAAATGTTGGCCCAAAATTCTCGTAGTGTTTCGGGTGCTGGTGTCTCTAGGCTTTGGTGTGTGGTGTCTTTGTTACTAGATGTAAGGTTCCTATAAAATATTTTTTCGTTGTTGATAAATTTTGCATTTTGCACCTTGCGATTCGTGCATGTGATGTACCTTTTGAGTCTACTCGATGCAGCGCTTAATTTTTGTTTTAAAGTGTCCAAAAAGTGTGCTATTTGTGTATTTGGGTTTTCGTGCTGTGCGTGTAGTTGGTATTTTCTCTTTATTTCTTCTACTGCAGCTATTAATTTTTTGCTTCTACTACCATTAATGAAATGTGTTAGTCTACCTATATTTGCTCTTAGATGTTCAATCTTCTTTTCTAATCTGATTTGCCATTTTGGTTTACTAGGTGTATATGGGCGGCGCTCATTTTGGATAGGGTCTGATATTTTAGCCCCGTTGCATGTAGCTGCCGTCCATGCTGCACAGTAAATTATGGTCTGCAATTTCGTGAATTCAGTGTCGACATTTACATGCTTAGGAAGAATGACAGAATTTATGTAAGAAACAATGGCAGAAAACTTTCGAGAAGTTTTCTGCTTTGGGATGTATGGTCTATTAGTGGGATGTGTGTAATTAAAATTTAGCTGAGCTTGTTGAAATGTAGATTCAATTTCGGGGTTGGTTTCTAGGGTAGTATCTAAATTAGTTTGCGTAGGTCCAAATTGACCAACATCTATATTATTCAAGAAATTTTCGTCATCTATATTAACGACTGTGTGAGATACGTTGTCTGTGTCTGTGCTATTGTTTAATAAATTTGTGGTAAGAGTATTAATAGGTGTATCAGAGAAGTTAGTATTCGTAGCAGGTTGTTCGGTGTCGTCCTGATCATGATTTACATCTTCAATATTTTGTGTGTTAGTGTTACTATTCCTTAATTCTGCAGCTGCTTGGCTTTTTATTTCTTTTAGTCTGTTCTCGTGTATATATTTGTTATTTATAATCGCTCTCACTTGATCAGACAATCTTTGCTGTGTTATATGTGCTAATTCTGGATATATATTTATGAATTCCTCATGTAACTTTTTCCTATAGGCTGTTTTATTTGTTTCCAATTGTGTTACAGTATAGTATATTCTAATTATTGTTTCATTGTATTCGTTCGTCCACCTCATGCGTTGGCCGGATTGTGTACAAGGTTGTGTAGAGTGTTGCTGTATTTGAGTGTGTATCATTTGTAGTTCGTCTCTGACTTCCTCATAAATCTGATCTATTGTGTCTTGTGATAATAACTTCTTTTGTACTATGGCTCTACGCTGGTCACCTATTCTTTGTCGACTGACTTGCATAGCCGGGTATTTTTCTAAAAACTTATTGTGAAGCGGTGGCAGGTACGCATTTTTGTCGGTTTCCATACTAGTAAGGTGAAGATAAGTGCGTAGGATGAATTTATTCATTTCAATGGTCCATTTCCTACGACTTGTTGCAGTTTTAGCGGCGGGTACAGGTTCGTCGACAAAATTTGTCTCCTGTACAACGTCCACTGACTGTATACTTATTGATGAGGAAGAAGGCGTCGTCGGTGTGACGCGAAAAGATTGCGATGATGAAGATATTGATGGGAAAAGAGATGAAGGAGATGACGAAGATGGTTGTGAAGTTTCGTCATCTATCTGAGGCAAGTTTGCCTGAAGTAGTTTTTTTGTTTTAGATCTAGTATTCATGTGTATCCCACGAGTAGCTAGGGACTTATAAAGTCGACCACAGCAGAGCCCTGCGTTCACTGTGGCAAGGGTGAATAAAACTGGAGGTCCCCTATTATCCAGAGTTGGCACACTAGCGACTAGCCTCTCCCCTAGCCATGCAGCCCTCGGCGTGTGCGACCTTGGCTTGGATTGTGTATCTCTTTTAGTCAGGCCCCTCACCCCAAACCTACCTCGGCAAAGTAAACCCTGCCGACACAGACCTAGGGCTCATCGGAGCACGCAAGCCCCACCACGACGTCAACGTAGAGATACGGAGGTGGGGGTTATTATTATTATTATTATAACAACAAATACTAAAAACAGAATAAAATAAATATTTAAGAGGGGATCCCATACAAAAAAGTGATTTTTGCTCGTTTTTTATAAATAATGGTACGGAACCCTCCATGCGCGAGTCCGACTCGCACTTGGCTGGTTTTTTACATTTAACACCCACGGCCAATTGCCACATGCAAGATGCGCAGCATGTTGCTATTAAAAAACAAATCACCGCTGAATAAAGGAGTTGAACTTGTGTCTCTTTATTTATTTCTATTCACATTAATTACATTTTTCCTCCATTGCCATGACATTGTAGGAAAATGCGCATCGTTGCATCAACTCTATACAACGCTAGCACCTTTTTTTCCGATTGGAAATCATCAAATGACTTCTCCCGCTCTGGGCGGAGCGGAAGGGAGTGTCAGACTTGACTGACTAAAACCCATCCACGTTCCTTCTTAGCCCTTTGTGTTCCAGGGCCACGGTATCTGTTCCAGGGCCACGGTATCTAACTCTAGCACCCTTATTAGCCATGTATGTGGCACGGACCGAGTCACAAGCCTTCCATAGCTTATTCAACTTGTCGATAAATCCCTTCGGGAACGGCGAACCTGTTAGGTAGTAGCTATATCCCTGAAGGCCGCGCGCCAAGAGCTCCATTTATAACTATAGGTACTGACCACTCTCAGATGATTAATTATAATTTTCAATCGTCTCACAAAGCAACTGAAAAAAATGCAGTCAGTTTTCAATCGAGTTTAGCCGCTGATACATCTTCGCGTTTAAAATATCAAGAGATAACCCCGACATGAACGAGTTTAAATTGACTATATTGGCTCGCCCATGCATCCTAATTTTCTTTATAACTACGTTGGACGCTATTCTTCTTAATGATCAATTATTTCGCAAACAGATCGAAGGAGACTTACCAAAGACAGAAACAGATTTTGATTACTACTTAACTAAATTGGAAAAAATTGTAGATTTTTGTTTAAAATATAGAATTTATGTGGATGCTAACATGGAGTTCGGGTTGTTTCTGATGAATGGTAAGTTCTGGTGTTAATACCCAGTTCCAGGTTAATTCAGTCAATTCCAGGATAATTCAATCAACCAATCACAGCAGATGAATCGCGATAATTTGTTTGTTTAGGGGGAAGGTAAGTGCGCCAAATTCTAATTTTCTTACGCTTTTTGCAATTTGCAGGTCAGTGTCAGTTTCTTACTTGTATTTTGATTCAAATATGATTTGCGACCGTAACAAATATGGCTTTACAGAGAGCTTTATAATAATTAAAACCATCAATTCATTTTACCCCATTGATTAACTTTTTCATGATATCATTAAATTACCGAACAATTATCTAGTCGTCATCATTGGATTTTGGTTTTCAATTTAATTTCTTAGTCGTAAAAGCGAGGTCAAGTACAATGAGACGAATCAGTTCGTTTGTGCACGAAATCAATCCGTTCATGATAAAAATTCTATTAAGACAGTAGATAGGTACCTAGCAAGTGTAGTTACTAATGATTAGGATATTATGATTATTATTTTATGATGTTATGTTAGTTATTAGGGCTGGTCTTTTTTTGGCCAAAGTATCAGCATTGCTATCCAACGTGGCAATGCAACCAGCCTTCTGGGCACTTACCCTGTTGACAGCGATGTGGAAAAAATTTTTGACGCCCTGTAATTTTGATATACTCGTACCTACATATTTTATTATTATTTTAGGTCCATTTGTAGTTTGTTATTAATGTACCTATTTCTGATCTTAGCAGTATTAAGTACTAATAAAAGTAAATAATTAAATACTAAGTAAATAGGTATACCAGAGAATCTCAGCCAGAACAGGCATGAATTAACATAACATGACATCACGCCTGTAATCTCCAAAGGGTTAAGCAGAGGTGTACCTTTAGTAGACCGACATTTCCATCAAGTCCCATGTATTGTAATGTATAACGGGCTGGTATAGTGGTGTCTGCAAGTCCACTTCCAAAGCGCGAAAGCGCGTCTTTTGCGTACAAGTCCCATATAACAGAATGTGAGATTATTGCACTAATTTAAACTCCGAGCTGCTACTGTGAAATTCCTGAAGGAAAATATCTAATAGCATTTTACCCAAACTGGGAACCGAACCCAGGACCTCATAAAGTAATAGCACTTGCGGCCTCTAAACCAACAGGGCAGCACGTACGTTAAACATTTTTGAATGGCGAAACCAATCACTCTGTCTGGGGCGAACGGACCATCGGTCCACCTGAGACGGTGAGTTATGCCAGACTCAACTGGTATCGGCCTGAAATTCCTGGCGGGTCCCATCACCAAGAAAGGCCTGTCCAGCGACCGCATGTTCTCCATTAAATCAAGCAGGTCACACTTTGCTCCACCTCTTTGGGCCCGGCTGGTCGGGCGACGACTCAGCCGTAAGTTCACCGCCGCATAAACGAAAAACAATAAAATGTGTTCCTGTTTTTTTTTTGCAGTCAATTTGAAGGAACTTTGGGAACAAAAACGTAAAAGTATCCCAAAAAAATTAAACTTCCGTATGGATAGGCTACTTAAAAAGACTAAGTATTTGGCAGAATATTTCAACAGAATGGTTGAGAATCAAGAAGTCGAGAAATCAATGGCGCAGGATATAAAATGTAAGACCCATATCAGTACAACTACATAGCTACATTTGTTTGCTAATGCATTCTTTCTACAATACACTCTCTCAAAAACTGGCTATTTTCATCACACTCGTGGATTTTTCATTTATCACTACTACAGTGGAAATAATAGGTTCAAATCCTATAGTGGCGGGGATTGTTTTTTTAAAACGGTTCTAATAAGAATAATAATTAATATTATTAATTGTTTATTGAAATAACGATTTACACAAATATTTACAAAAATAGGGCATTAAAAACTAAAGGTATATAATATTAGGATTCTACCTGAACTAGGAATAAACCTGTATCTCAGGTAACACACTCAAGTCCATACACAATTATCTAAGATTTCTTAAACAAATACCTAGTAAATAACATAACTATCTATAAAATGTAAGAAAAGAAACGGTTTACATTCACAACTTCATTGCAGCCTTAGAATAATAACGCAATTAGGTATTCTAAGATTGCAGCGTACTACTATTTTTGCAATGAAGCATTTGTATTGCATAACATAAAAACCCAGGTCAAGTTTCCTTTGCCTACAGAGAAAAATGTCATATCACTAAAATGTAATTATTGCATTTAATATAAGTAATGTGAATATTAAAAACTAAAATTATTGAACAAAAATACCGTATTAAATAATAAGCGCTCTCACGCAACGTCATTGTAATCGATGGAATTTACGTATCTTGCCTCAGCTAGTTTCTTGGCGGGGCATTCTTGATCGCCAGTTTTGTGATTGCTTGGTTTTTTAAAACGCAAGCATGTTGCACACTGTGACTGTTCAGCATTTTTAGTGCACTCTTTACTCTGATGACTTTGTTCTCCACAATGACCACACGTGTAGGTCTCCTCTCGACAAGTCTTTGCAGCATGTCCATACTGTTACATTTGTTTTTGTTGTTGTTGACATTTGAAGCACCTGGTCACGAGTGTGAAGACCCTCACAGGGCAAGATGACCAATTAATGTATACTCTGTTTTGGTTTATTAGGGCCTTTCTTATGCTAGCAGTAACTTCAAGAATAAAGTTACACGTTGGTCCTTCCCTTTTACCCGACTTGTGACTCAATTTTATAGAGGCCATAAATGAGTCGCGGTGTAAATTAGGCAGCTGGTCAACTAAATTCTGCTCATAAATGCAATTGAGTACCTCTTGGTCAGCCAAAACTGTCGGAACTCCTATCACTGCAATTCTTGGTCTTCTCTTATGGGGCTCTTCCACTTTTAGGCTGGAACTACTAAGCTCAGCTGATTGTTTCAGTTTTTCGATGTCGTCTTTGGTCTCCGTGCTAATAATAACGCCTCCGTTTCTGCCTTCATAATAATCCTCTAACGTGCAATTTCATTTGTTCAGGGCATATTATTTTCTGTACTAGCGATTTTGTGTCGTCACTTGTTTTTAATTTATCTGTTGGATAAATTGAGATAGAGCTGAGGTTGTTTGGGCGCATGAAATTATTCTTATTGGTTTTAACCATGTCAGCAAACGAAACTTTTTCTGCCATTGTTGTTTTGTTGCAGTTTTCTTGAATGCTAGCTTGAATTGTTTGCTGGAAATTTTCAAGGCAATTCGTGAGGTCCCGTTTTTCTTGCAATACTTGAACAGAAGTTAGAAATCTTTTGGCCCTTTGTTTCTAATCCTGGTAGTATACTGCCATTTGAGAAACACCATATTCTACCTTGCGCGAAAGGGTATTGATCCTCAGCTTTTGCTCGGAGTTCAGCTTTCCTTCCTGAGCAATGAGACAGATATCGTCTAGGCATTTATCCATGGAGTTCAACCAGTTGCTTATATCGCAGGTTTCTAATGCTTCCTGCCTTCGGCCACATGTTGAGGTTTGGTCGCAGGGCTGCTAGGTGGTGGAATACTCCGAGGGCTGTTTTCGATATTTGACATTTCTAATTAGTTCTTAGAAATTCTTCAGAACTACTTGTTATTCACGAAAGCAAATCACAAACTTAGCACAATGCGATTCGGTATCTAGGTCACAGATCACTCGAATACAATTATTATGTCATTTAGTAAATAAAATCGCTTATAGGTACACACGTCCACTCTACTTGAGTGCTAGTAGAGCAATTAATGTTCTATTTGTTAGTTGTTTGTATTTTCTTTACATAACAATGAATCCATTAATCCCCCATCCCCATCAATCCCTGCTCCATTAATTATTATTTTTCGAACAATTCGGCGAGTTTAAATGCCGCTGAGCGCCGAAATCTATAGTCGTTGGATTGGATCACATATGTCTGGGTATTAGGGATGAAATTACTTTGATGTTACAAAGATGTATTCGAGACAATATTTTTTTTGAAAATCATCACTAGTTGTAACATATTTTAGCATTGTCCTTAATGATCATCATCTACCTAGTCTTTTCCCAACTAAGTTGGGGTCGGCTGCCAGTCTAACCGTTTGCAGCTGAATACCCGTATTTTAAACGGAGCGAATGCCTATCTGAACTCCACAACCCAATTAGTATTAGGTAATATGATACCTTACAAATTGGCCAGTGTCATGATGTCTCACTTACGGCTGCCAAACATGGACATTAACTTGACACATAAAACCCTGCAGAAAATTAAGGTTTGTCAACTACGCAATGTACTGAACAAGAGAAAAGACACAACAAAGCTAAAGTTCTGACAAAAATAACCAAGTGAAGTGGTCTTTCACACAAAAATATTGAAATGGAGATGGGCTGGTTATAACATGATCCGTGATTAAAACAATAAGTGGCCAAAAGCTGTAAATGAATGGCAAATCAAAGATGGGTCTAAAACAAGAAGAGGAATACAACGCAAACGCTGGGATGATGACATTTTGGAGACAGCTGGAGCTTTGTGGGCTAGGCACACAAGATGCCGTGGACGATTGGAGAAGCCTGGGGGAGGCCTATGCGTCACATGACCCGCCGAAGTTGTGTTTTGCTTAATTTATGTTTTATTGTAATTAGTTTTCTTTTTTCAGTAAATAAAGGTTTCTTTATTAATACAATATCGTTTGGTAAGACTGGTTGTCAGACTTTAGCTTTATAGGTACGCCGTTGGTCCTGGCTGGTATTTTAATCTTAAAATACCAGCCAGGACCAACGGCGTAACGTACTTTCTGAGGCACGGAGGAGACTCTGTATATAATTGGTGGTCACCCATTCACGGACGAACTTAGCAAACTCGGCTTAACTTGAAGATCTACCCGAGCAGCTTTTCTTATTTAGCGACGAGCTGCTAGTATTGTACTTATGATATTAAATTAATAATAATTATATTTTTTTAATTTGATTTTTGTTTTCAGGGACTCAACTATTTTATAATAAAACCACGTGGCCTAGACATCCAGATAAATTCAATAAGGATCTGTTGGAACAAACGAAGATTTACACTCCGCAAAATTTGGATGAAATGTATGGCACATGGGACAACTATTGCAAATTTGTGTATGACGTAAAAACATACGTACCCACGCCCATAGTATCGGGTATAGTGTATGATTTGTTAACCATGATAATTATCTATCTTCTACAACATTAGAAAGAGCTAAAGCTCAGTTTGGATGTAGGGGTAACTTTCGGAACTTTTGATCCAATTCTGAAAATTGCTTTACAAACGGGAAGCTACGCTATCCCTGAGTGTCATGGACAAATTCCCGCCATAATGCGAGCAAAGCCGCGGTACGTTAGTTCTATTATTTATTCTGTGGCCGAGGGCAAAAGCAACTTCAATGTACTACGGGATCAACCCTGTAATCGGGGAAACAATCAGCTGTTCCATATATTTTCACGTTTCAAACTCAAACTCAAAGCGTTTATTTCAATTAGACCATTACAGGCACTTTTGAAAGTAAAAAAAATAAAAAAACACGTGAAGCTACAGTCCCAGTCACAAGGCATAATAACTTGTGAAAGTACTGTAGTTGCCCATTCCAAAGCGTAGATCTTTATCGAGAAGAATGGGTAAGAAACTCCATGGACACTCTTTTTAAATCAAATTATTGATACAAAATCTTGGTTACATCATTCATGTTGAGAATTACAAATATGTGAAAACGATGTAGAAATACGTGCAAGTTAAGAGTGTCCAGAGTAAAAGACAAAATCAATAATTCGAAAATAAAGTAATTAGAATAAACCGTGGCAGCTAAGAGATGACTAGCACAACTGATAGCGCCCGTTCACGAACATGACGCATGTATCAGGCATCTTTCAACTCAACCATTTTGAAGGGAACTAAATGACCCGACACACGCGCCACCATCAGCGTGACATTTGAGTAAACATGTCATTCGCTCAACCGCCAGGGTAAATTCACGCCAATGAAAGATACTCAGGCACTCAGTAAATGGTGGCTTTACAGTACTCACACTTATGCTATGCAATTATATAAAACATATAAGAGATTGAATCTATACAAACCAAAGATATTTTTACAATCTTCTGCAGCTTCCACAATAAAAAATAAAGTTTGTAACGCGCTGTCCAAACGTAGCTGTGTACCTACTTTACGCGGTAAACGGGAGGGCTACCCTTCCCCCCGCTTCAGTACCGCGCAGCCCGCGGGGGTTGCCTGTGCCCGCGCAAGCGACAGTCCGCCTACGCGAGCCGTTGTAATGCGCACGGTATGGCGCGCTCGCGAATATCGCGAACCACAAGAAACCAATGTTATACGGTTAATTAGCTTATAGTTTTGATAATTTTGATTCCTTATGAAACCAATGTTATAAGTGGCGCTCCAACTCGTGGCCGCGAACCAGTTTAAACCAGTTTGTGCCGGTCGACCGGTAACGTTTTTCGGTGTTCCTGTGTTTCTGTTCTCTGGTACCTACGTAAAGAGTGAAGATGCCTCCACGTAAAGTACAAACGGACCCAAAGGCAAGTGAGGCTGACATGCACTCCAGCTCGGATGAAGAAACCATAAGACCTTCGCCAGTGCTCATGTCTGGTGACCAGCTGACTTCATTTCTTACCGCCTTCGCGAATACTCAGGCGGAAGCAAATCGGCAGCTCGTCGAATCCCTCATGGCATCGCACGCGGCAGGTGGGTTTTCCGCAGCGACGCCCTCACCGACACCGTCGTCGACTAGCAAATCAGGGAACATGTCCAAGTGTACGGCACGCTTTGATGGCTCGAACCGGGATCCTGAAATCGTGGAAGCCTTCATCGACTCCGTCGAGATGTACAAAGAGTGTGCATTGGTTAACGATGACCTGGCGCTTCGTGGTCTCCCGATGCTGCTCCATGGCGAGGCTGCAGTATGGTGGAGAGGGATCCGGACGGAGGTATCCACGTGGTCTGAAGCCGTCAAGCGGCTACGTAGTATGTATGGTACTCCGTGTCCTGCTTACAAGTTATATCGAAAGATATTCGCTAACGAACAAAATGAAGAACTCGCGGACTCCTTCATTGTACGTATACGAGGCATGATTGCTAAGTTTCCTTACGTATTACCCGAAGAAGCTAAGATAGACATGATATACGGATTATTACATAAACGTATTCGAAAGCGATTACCCCGGGATACGATTAGCAGTATTGAGTCGCTAATCGACAAAGCCCGAGATATAGAAGAATCCATCACGGAAAGTTCCAGTGCAAGTACTTCATCGCAGTCGGCGCCAGCGGAGGCGACTCGCGAGCGGTACGCGCGGGACGGCGCGCGGGCGCCGCGCGCCGCCTCCACGTGCGTCAATTTGGCGGGAAACGGTGCGACGTCCCCGTCGCTCAGTGGTGCGGGAGCTCAGCAGTCGATCGCGCGTTCGCAGGTTCGATCCGTACGTAATACGTGTAACGAAGTGCAAAGTGCCGATAAAAATAATACCGCGAGTGAAGCAAAGTTATTCTGTGTGTATTGCAAAGGTCGAGGTCATACGCGTGATTTGTGCCCAAAGAAAGACTCTAAAGTATCGTCTGGTAATAATAAGTCTAGCCTTATTTGTTATGGTTGTGGTGAAAAAGGGTATGTACGAGCGAATTGTCCTACCTGTAAAAATAATATATCGAGTTTGAGTTGTAATGTCACTAGTTCAAATGAACCACAACCTCAACGTAATGTATTTTATTCACTTACCACGACACAAGACTGTTTTAATGTTAGTAGTACTTCGAATAATATCATCACGCAAGACCGTCCTATTTTAAATATAGAGATTTTAGGTTATAGTGGTTCAGCGCTTATAGATACTGCTGCCCGACGTAGTATCGCGGGTTCAACGCTGTATGCACTTCTTTTACGTTTAAATGTTAAATTTAAATCGCAGACTATGTCGGTTAGACTTGCTGATGGTAGTATTCGTACGAATACTGTGTTGTTAACATGTGTTAATGTAAATTGTATGTCTTTGTGTATTCCTGTTGAGTTTGTTGTGTTTCCCGATGCCTCAAACAACGAAACGCTATTAGGGATAGACTTCATTACTAAGTCTAAGTTGGTCTTGAATTTTTCTTCTATGACATGGTATACAGCTGATCGGCCTCAGGTCATTCACCCCCTACTGACGGAGAGTTCTCGCGAGGTGGTGGAGTGTGCCTCTCTCAACCTACTGAGGGAAGATGAGGGTGCTCTGTTGACTGAGGAGGAGCGTGGTGGTTTGCAGAATCTTCTATGTGAGTACTCCGATATTTTCGATATAGTCGGAGAGCCGACTCCATTTGCGGAACACCACATAGATACCGGCGACCATCCGCCTATTGCTTTGCCTCCGTATCGCGTTACGCCTGCCAAGAAGCAAATCATGCGCGCCGAGTTAGATAAGATGTTGGCGGAAGACGTGATCGAGGAGTGTGAATCCGCCTGGGCAGCACCGTGCGTCTTGGTACCGAAACGTAATGGTACGTATAGGTTTTGTGTCGACTACCGAAAGTTGAACGCGGTCACTAAGACGGATGCATACCCAATGCCGCGTATTGACGAGCTCTTACAGTCGACCAAGAAGGGTTGTGTAATGAGCTCTCTAGATCTTCGCAGTGGTTACTGGCAGGTAAGTACCGCCGATCGTGATAAAACTGCGTTCGTCACGCCTTTCGGTACGTATCGCTTCAAACGTATGCCGTTTGGCCTTAAGAATTCGCCAGCGACGTTTCAGAGGCTCATAGATCGTTTCAGATCAGGGTCTACTCTTGGCGGTAAGACTATTTTAGGTTATTTGGATGACCTTTTGGTTATTTCGGAGGACCTGGAGTCTCATCTAGCAGATCTGCGTGCGGTATTCGAGCGTCTCCGTTTGTTCAAGCTTCGAGCAAACCGAGAGAAGTGTGTGTTTGCCAGAGACCGGCTCAAATACCTTGGCCACGTTATATCCCGTGATGGTATATCACCAGACGAAGAGAAGGTAAGTGCTATTTTAGAGATGAAGGAACCGACAAACCTCCAGCAACTTCGCACCTTCCTCCAAACCTGCTCATGGTTCCGCAAATTTATCCCAGAGTTCGCCAAGGTGGCTGAACCACTTACTCGCTTAACTAAGAAGTCTCAGGCGTGGGTATGGAGTTCGGAGCAAGGTAAGTCTTTTGAAACTCTTAAGAAACTCCTGACCACGGCCCCTATTCTTGTTCAAGCGGATTATACGAAACCATTCACATTGCGGACTGACGCCAGTAATTACGCACTCGGCGCAGCCTTGCTCCAGGGGGAGTCACCGAATCAGGAACATCCAATTGAATATGCCAGCCGTCTGCTCACTCCGGCTGAGCAGAATTATTCCACCACGGAGAGGGAGGCTCTTGCAGTGGTGTGGGCAGTAGAACGTTTCCGAGGTTACATCGATGGTCACCAGGTCAACGTGATAACAGATCACCAACCCTTGAAATGGCTCTTTACCCTCAAGTCCCCAAGTGGCAGATTAGTACGTTGGGCCTTGAAATTACAATCTTTCGACCTGCGTATCGATTATGCCCCAGGTAAGGTTAACGTACTTGCCGACACGCTCAGCCGTCCCGTGACATTAGATGGTCCTGCATCTGAATCGGCTATCTGTCCTGTTGTTGTTGATGTACCGCGCTGGAATGCAACCTCCACCCGTGATGCGCAGTTAGCTGATCCGGAAGTTGCAAAGATCATCCATGACCTCGAAGGTAATGATGAACTTAATATAAATCGTTGGTCTGAGAGAGGCTATCTCCTGAATCAAGGTGTTCTGTATCGGTATGTACCTGATACTGATTCCGAGGAGCCTCAACTCGTCATACCGGAGAGCCTGCGGAAAGAAGTCATGATCGAATGTCATGACTCGCCTACCGCCGCTCATGGTGGTATTGATAGAACAATACATCGTATCTCGCAACGTTTCTATTTTCCTGGTATGAGACGGTTTGTAACCGAGTACTTGAAGACCTGCATCGAGTGTCAACGCTTCAAACCATCAACACTCAAACCAGCCGGCCTGCTTCAAACTCCTGTCCCGTCTCAAAGGTTTGAAACTATCGCAACTGATCTTTTTGGTCCGTTGCCTAAAGGACCCCAAGGTGAGAGATGGATCCTCATAGTGGAGGACACCACTAGTAAGTGGGTGGAAGTCTTCGCTCTCACCGAAGCTACAGCAGAGGCGTGTGCTAAAACGTTGATCAATGAGGTATTTATGAGATTTGGTCTTCCTAGACGGATGATTTCTGATAACGGAGTGCAATTTGTGGCAGATGTTATGCAGAAGGCGATGTTTGTTCTAGGTGTCAAACAAAGTCTGGTGCCCTTATATCATCCCGAGGCGAATCCCGTTGAGCGGAAAAATAGGGATCTAAAGGCTCAGCTCGCCATTTTAGTGGAAGGTCGTCATCAAACTTGGCCAGAGGTACTACCGTTTGTACGGTTTGCTTTCAATAGTTCAGTAACTAAGTCTACGGATCATACCCCAGCTTACCTGACTTTCGGTCGTGAGCTACGGTCACCCTTAACTGCTCAGGCAGACCTAAGAGCAGTAGTGGAATCCGAGAATTATGTTCCCCAAATTACGCCTTATCTGCTCAAGCTCGCAGATAGTGTCTCGACAGCCAAAGAGACTCTGGAACGGCAACAAGATGTCCGTAAGACATACGCCGATAAGGGTCGGACGTCCACCCATGAATACTTGGAAGGAGACTTAGTCCTAATGCGGACCCATACGCTTAGTAATGCCGCAAGGGGTGTCACAGCTAAATTTAATCCGAAACGAGATGGACCGTACGTCATCTCTAAAAGGGTGAGTCCTACTACCTACCTCCTAGCTCATGATAAGACAGGAGAAATCTTCGGTAAGTATCACGTGTCAGATTTGCGTCCTTACCATGCTAGGGAGGGTGAATGTCCTGAGCCGATTAATCCTAAACGTAATAGAGGTCGCCCACGGAAGGTGACCTAACCGCAGCGCCCTTGTCATCATTTTGTTTGACCACTCGGGAGACCCTTCCCTGGTCAAAAGGGGGAGAGTGTAACGCGCTGTCCAAACGTAGCTGTGTACCTACTTTACGCGGTAAACGGGAGGGCTACCCTTCCCCCCGCTTCAGTACCGCGCAGCCCGCGGGGGTTGCCTGTGCCCGCGCAAGCGACAGTCCGCCTACGCGAGCCGTTGTAATGCGCACGGTATGGCGCGCTCGCGAATATCGCGAACCACAAGAAACCAATGTTATACGGTTATTAAATACGGACATGAATTACGTTGCGCTGGATCAAAACTAAAAATCTTAATATTTCAATTAAGAAAAAGGTATCGGAAAGGGTTATAGGTCCCGGTAATACAATGACAAGAAAAAACTTTTTGACGATATCAGTGGATTGGGGTAACTTATTTCATTTTTTTTTTATTGTAGATGAATGTACCGCAAAATTGGCTTCGAATCCTATACATCATCAAAAATTTTATCAGCCTAACTGTGACATCCCAGATACATGCAAAGAGGTACTGGATAAAGGCAGCGAGTACGGCTATGGGTTGATACATAGGTACGTAGCACAAATGTTGTCTTCTAAACGTAAATACACAATGAATGTGTCTTCTAAACAAGATTTTCTTGTTTATGAACAGTAGGTACATCAAATCAAAGATTATAAATCCATATCAATTTTATACAAGCGAAGCTTACTCTGCCTCTCAGAACGATAAATTACCCTTTGTTATGTAATGTAACCTTTCACACCAACAGGCCTTAACGAAATTGAATAAATTTGACGTGCGCATAAACAATTTCATCCTAATCTTACCTCGCGATATTTTGGGGTTCTTCGTTCTTCTTTATCCCGTGGTTATTGCCTAAGTTCCTAACTTCTCGAGAAGTATCTCACAGGCATGCTGAATCAAGGGATAAATTATACAATACGCACATGAATCCGAAAAATCTGAGTTTTTGGGTTTGAACTTAAGACCTATGACTTGGCAGTCCGACGGTCACACAACTAGGCTATTACTGATTGTAGGGTTGAGTGTTACCTATGTGAGATTGTAAGATTGATGCTAACGAGATGTGGTGTTAGCGGAAGCCGCTCCATATACCGTGGACCGCAATGAGAACTAATGAGAACAATACTTGAGGAGCTCAACATAACTAAACAGCTTTCCACAATCTGCCTGGAGCGTGCCCTCAGCTTTTTGGGATATATTATGCGATCGCCTAAACATTTTTTGGAAAGGCTAATGATAATGGGCCGGGTAAACGCGCGCTAGGCAGAGCACCGCAAGATAGTCAGACGCGATTAAGAACTCTGTTGAAGGCAGCGTGTATCGAGTGGTTCACATTGCAGAAGACCCACATGGTTTGGAGGCTTGTCATATGTGGTCGCGATCCTTAGCAGTGACGAAACGACAAAGAAGAAGTTACGTATACCTACGTCTATGAAATGTGTTTGTCATATCACACCTTCGAAATGAAACCACACATTGGCAGCGCACTAATTGTGATGAGGTTTCCATAATTTCTAAAGGAACTGTTGTCTGTCTTTGTAGCAGTTTCAAAAGTAATAACAGTGTTACGTCTGCTTTACGAAAACATTCTAGATAAGGTTTGAGTCTAGAATGTTCCATATGGAACTGTGTAGTAGATTCGAGAATAATCCTAGACTGTTTCACTACTGAGCTGTGAAGTCTTATTTTGGCTATAAAACAATGCGAATCGAAGTGAACTACAAGTGCGATATCTTTATGAATAGTGATCAGTGGTGAATTATTAATTGAGTTATAAGTGTGTGTGATTAATAAAATATTAATTTGGTCTTTAACTGGTAGTGTTTCAATTGAACCCCCGTCCAAAGCACGTAGTAATAGATAAAAAAACTCTTTGTTGTTTTGTAATAGAAATCGCTTTTATAAGGAAATATCTATATAATACTTAAAATATAAGCCGTTCTCCCAGCTGTCATTTGTAGATCTTTGACAGTCGTTAAGAGTAGTCAGAAGCCAAACATCTGACATCCAGTCTTACCAAGGGGTATCGTATTACCCAGTTACTGGGTTGTGGAGGTCAGATAGGCAGTCGCTTTATGTAAAAAACTCAGCTGCATCCGGTTAGAGTGGAAGCCGACCCCAAGATAGTTAGTGAAAAGGCCAGGCAGATGATGACTTAAAATATGAGACGGTGATTTACAATAGTACTTATTACCCCAGGGGTGAAAGTAACTTTAGCCCCGAGACGGCCAATAGTTCGAGGGACTAAATAAGTCTTTAACCCGAGGTAAACACTGTGCTTTTCATTACGAATACAAGGAAAGTAAAAATAAAAACATGAATTAGCTAAAGAAAAAGTTAGTCAATTTTATTTCGGATTGCCGCTTTCCCGCCTGTTTTGTTTTTTTTTTCTGTGGCCAGCCAGCTAGCTATTCAGCCATTATTTTTCATTTTCATTATTGAAAAAATGGTAAATATTTTGCCCAACTCTATGTTATTATAAAGAAATTGTTGAAACTAAATTATAATAAAGTTATTTAAAAAATATTAGGTCTTTACCTATGAAATTGCCGTTTTGTTTGAAAAAAGTTAAAGTATTTTTTTTTCGAACTTATTTATTTCTTTTATTCAAAGTAATCACCCCTGCATCTTTGCCAACGCTGTGGCAGTTTATGGATGCCCTTCTTGAAAAAATCAGCTGGACGGGAGACAACAAACTCTTCAAAGGCGTTTTGTACTGCCTCTCGGGAATTGAATTTTTTTCCCGCTAAAAAGTTGTCCAAATTTTGGAAAAAGTAATAGTCGGAAGGCGCAAGATCTGGTGAGTATGGCGGATGAGGGAGAGCTTCCAAACCCAACTCATGCAGCTTAGAGACGGTCTGTTGTGCAGTATGGGGCCGCGCGTTGTCGTGAAGTAGCAGTGGAGACGACCGATTGACCAAAGCTGGTTGCAGACGTGCGAGTTTCGCCATCATTGTGGTCAGTTCTTCAATGTACACATCTGCAGTAATGCTCTCGCCGTTTTGTAAAAAGCTATGATGAATCACACCAGCACTAGACCACCAAACTGTGACCATCACCTTTCTAGGGGTCATTTTTCGTTTTGCACATTGCTTTGGTACCGAACCAGGATCTAACCAACTTGCTGAGCGCTTTCGATTGTCAAAAAGAATCCATTTTTCGTCGCACGTAACAATTGGGTTCAAAATTCCTTCATTTCTGTGCCTGTTAAGCAGCGCAAGGCAAGTCTCGACGCGTACGTTCCGCTGGCGATCGTTAAGTTCGTGGGGCACCCATCTATCAAGCTTTTTTATCTTGCCAATCTGTCGCAAATGGACCAATATTGTTTTAATGCTAACATCAAAAGCTGCTGCCAGCTCAGCTGTAGATTGAGTTTCATCAGCTTCAACAATCACCTTTAATTCATCATTGTTGACCAAAGTTTCCGGACGACCACGAGGTTCATTTTTCAAGTCAAAATTCCCAGAACGGAACCGAGCAAACCAATAACGGGTTGTGCGTTCGTTTGTACAGTTCTCTCCGTAAACGTCGTTGATGTTACGGGTCGTTTGTGCCGCGTTGGTGCCACGACGGAACTCATATTCCATAATTACATGAAATTTCAAAGTATCCATTATGAGGAAAAATGTTGAAATGTAATGAAAATACAACGCTAATCAATAAACAAAAGACTGATTTTGTAAATAGAATGTCATATTTTTAAAACAAAATTAATTTGAATTTAGAACTCATAGCCAATCAAAACTTTTTTTTGTTTGAAAAAGTCTGTACTGCAATACGGCAATTTCATAGGTAAAGACCTATTATATATTCTTTAATCAATACCTCTAGGTTATTTGAATTTTACATCGTGGCTGCATAGAAAGTTGGAACATGGTTCAATAAACATGTGTAAATAGAACTAGTTTTTTTTATAATTTGACTTCTGTCAGTTGAAAGCGATTCTCCCTAGGGATGAAAAGTATTACTTTCATCCCGCTCCTCAGGCTACTTCAGACCTACTTTCAGAGTATGAGTAATGAAAAATATCTTTATTTTCTAGGATGTTTTTAATGGTCCTAGCCCGTTTTGCTAGAGACTGTATCGTGTTCTCCAAGACACAGGACAAATATAACATGGATACGTTCTGTATGATGTCTTTTAATGAGGCGGAGTACATTGCCTCAAATAGATTCGGCCTACCTGACATCATGTTTGAACAGAGTAAGTTCGATTGTTTCATAGGTCCCGTTCACGGCGTCGCTGTTGGGCGATAGAACACGCTTCATCCGAAGCCGAGAACGAGGCCTCAGTGTTATCTGTAAAAAATATTATGAAAAACGAAGTAAGTAAAATAAATGTAAACATAGTAAGTAATCATAAAAGTAAATGTTAGTATGAAACTAAATAAACCCGACTGAAAGGCAAAAAAAAGCGCATTTGGAAGCAGGCGGAACCTATTCATCTAAACTAATATTATAAAGAGGAAAGATTTGATTGTTTGTTTGTTTGCATTGAATAGGCTCCAAAACCACTGGTCCGATTTGAAAAATTCTTTCAGTGTTTGATAGCCCGTTTATCAAGGAAGGTTATAGGGTATATATCATCACGCTACGACCAATAGGAGAGGAGCAGCAATGAAAAATGTTGCGAAAACGGGGAACATGTGACGCAAACGAAGTTGCGCCGGACAGCTAGTTTAAAATAATTTAATATTTCAATAGGTCCGTTTCGAGATAGATAGGTCCGTTTTCGTTGACGGCACGGTTGGCGCAGTGGCTGAGTGATTGACTACTGCGCTGCGTGTCGCGGGTTCGTACCCACACGGAACAAATACTTGTAAGGCCTACAGATAGTTGTTCCGGGTCTGGCTGTTTGTGTACGTGAGTTTAAATGTTTGTAAACGCACCCACGATACAGGAGAAATTCCTAGTGTGGGGCAACGTTTTTAAAAAAAGAAAGAAAAGAAGATGCGCTTGTTTTTTGCTTGCCAGTCGGGTTGATCTAGTTTTTATACTTTTTCATTTCCAGGTTTTCAGTTAAATAATCTCAATGATTTAACAAACGATTTAACTTCTTGATTTTTTATTTTTAAATTATTTGTCATTTCGAATATCCAACTGATCGTTCTACATACCAAATAGGCATTCGAAATTTAAAAAAAAAATGAGAAAAGGTGTTTTTCAAAGACCCGTTCAATGATACCCTACTGAACATAGTTGGTCAACTATATATTTTTTTTACAATTTTGCGTCTGGTTTTCCCCATGTTGAACTTTGATTACTGTTATGTATTTAGTGACACACTTTTACTCTTTTTGTTTCAGTGGCTTTTTGTGGCCTGTTAGGCCATGCTCAGTTTTTCCGCAACTACTGGCTCAAAAGTCTTCTTCAGTACCAAACTCCGGAAGGTTGCTTCACGCAGAAGTTAGCGACGGGAGAATTTAATGAAAATTTATTGAGGGAGGGCAAAGAAGACACGTGGAAAATGAGTAACCCGACTGTCATCATGAACGGTCAGTGCGAAGCACATTTCACGGCGGTGGCAGCACCGGCACTTTCAAGTGCTCTCAGATACATAATAGAGACTTATTATTGAAACTACTTAATGACGTTTTACTTTTAATTATCACCAGTCTAAACCCATTGTACGCAAAATAAAAACAAAAACATTCTAATATTAGATCTAAATCCGCTCAACACTAAGGCCTAATATCTAAAAACATCGTAGGTTCAAAGTCTGTTGAAACGATAATATCGAAATGTAAAAATGCCGCCATGTCGAGCGTGGTATTTTGATAATGTTTTTTTCGAAATTATTGCAAAAATAGTTAAAATAGTGCTCGTAATATGAAAATTAGTTCAATTAATAGTGTCTCCGCACTATAAAACAGTAAAATAAAACGAAATTTTAGCAATTTTTTTACGAAAACACGACAAAATCAGTAGGTATCGAATCGAATGATAGGAGTGTTGATTATTTTGGGTGATTGTGCTACTAACAAAGTGCCAAAGTAAGGACATATGGGTATTAAAACAAAGCTTATTTAATCTAGTTTAATTATAAATAGGTTTTATTGACACAAACTACAATTCTTGTTGGAAAAACTTAACATTCTTATTGGAGAAATTGACATTCAACACATATTCTCAAGTTCTCATTTTTTTCTAAGTACTTATATTTAGTTGTTGTAATTCGTTTTAACATATAAAGATTGTATAGTTTCAGCTATACACACGTATTTTTTGTTTTGGTGTAGCTGCAGTAGTTTACGAGAAAATAAGCTTTAAATGGGAAGTGGAACGGGGCGCTCGCGCGGCAAAAATGTGAGCGGGAGCGGGAGCATAAGCGTGCGTCACGTGACACATTTGTGCGCGTTTGAGCGGAGGTTACCTCTGAAAAGCGGTCTTGTATACATACAAAAATGTTAATCTTTAGGGTTCCCCTACGGAACCTAAAAATGGAAGTGTTATTTTAGTGGGCTAGCTTTTTTATTTTTTTGAGTTCAATATAAAATCACTTTATTCAGTATTTTTTTTGTTTGGATGTCATTGCCTCATTGGTTAGAGAATGCTGTGTTAAAAAGGGGTTTGTAAATGGCCTGTCTAACTTCAACCATTTTTTAAAGATTTACGCAAGCATATAGCCTATATTAATAGATACCTGAGCATTCCTCTTTTTTCCATGTTTTCAAAAAGTCGCCAAAAATAAAAATATCAGAAAATGGCTTTTTTGTCTTGAAATCAGATAGTTTATTTCATGAATATTGTAAGTTTTCAAACAGAATTCTATTTAATTTAAGATTTTTGTAAAAATATTATTAAAATCTAAATGAAGGTAGGCTAAACGTTCCTATTTTGTTACTCATTATTCGGTAAAAAAAAAACGTAATATCGCAAATTCTGTGGCGAAATGTTATGTTTCTTAAACTTCATGATGAATTTTAAAAAAAAAAAACTATTGCAAAGGAATAATAAGAAAACTGAAAAAATATTTCCCAATTTAGGTGCTTTAATATTTTTTTGTTACTTTTAACCTAAAGTCAATTTAAAGTTTTTATTATATGAAAAATAAACAAATGGAAAGATTTTGCTTATTGCTTATAAAAATGTTGGGCAAAATTGATTTTCTGTACAAATAATATTATTTTTTTATTAAATAAACTAGCTATCCCGCGCAACTTCGTCTGCGTCACATTTTCCCCGTTTTCGCAACAAAGTTCATTGCTGCTCCGCTCCTATTTGTCGTAGCGTGATGATATATAGCCTTTCTCGATAAATGGGCTATCTAACACCGAAAGAATTTTTCAAATCGGATCAGTAATTCCTGAGAGTAGCGCGTTCAAGCTAACAAACAAACAAACTCTTCAGCTTTCTATTATTAGTATAGATAGAAAGACGGATTTGTGCTAAATCGTAATCAACGTTTAATAAACTATAATTTAATCATACCCCAACTTATCCGGGTTTTGTTTTTATTTATCTCTATAACGTTTAATCTTTTCTGCCGGAGTTAATGGCCTTTTCTTGTGCTGTTGAATTGTAAACATAGCTTTGTAATTCCGTTTTTGTTACTTAAATTTTCCACTTATACGTTACTACCCAAAGTAACAAAAAAAAAGTAACGAAACAAGTGTTTGATTTTAAAAAAATATTTTTGTGGTAGTTAAAATTGCAGTTATGTCTATTAGTATACACTTAATTTTAACGGAAGTTATTAACTATTGTAATAAGATAAAAAGAGTGCGTAAATATTATCAACTTTGTAAAATTAAGTTATTATTGGTGTGTGCTAGCTGACATGTGACATTAATTAGATTCTTTGTTTATATGAATTTGAACACTATTGTGTAGAATCTGGTTCTTCTAACCTAACCGACAGATGTGTTGCTGGGGAGTTTCTTCCGCCACTTCTTCTGCCCAGCTAAAACACTAGGAAGTGGCGAAGGGCGGGCGTTTTGGGGGACTGTCTCTTGTAATTTTGACGTTCAAAAAGTGCTGATTATCAGCCTAATTTGAATAAATGACTTTTGATTTGATTAATTAAATTTAAGTAACAATTATGCTGCTAAGCAAAACAGTATCAGTAATATATAGATTACACAAAAGTTATTCATCTACAATATCATGGGACATTCCACAAATGTTAAATGGCAAAAAAAGAGAAATGCTCACCTATACCAATACAAACTAGTTTTGAATGAGAAATAATCCTCTAAAGCGTCACGTTTTCAAGGTACTAACTAGCAACTTTCTTCTAGAATAGATTCTATTTGTGATAGCTAATGTCTCTGAAACGTGACGCTTTAGAAGATTTTGTCTCCTAAAAACTAATTTGTATGAATGTCACCTATTGACTAATATAGGTTTTTATAAGTAGGTACTTTACTTTTAATAATAAAAATAAAATTGCATTGCAGATTCCTACTTTGATAGCTTAAATCTTAGAAACGTGACGCTTTAGAAGATTTCGTCTTATACAAAACTAGCTTGTATTTATTTAATAGTTAAATATTAAAATGGCGAAAGTTAGGCAGGCCACGCTTCATACAAAAATCGTCCAACCCTATTATCCATCTATTTTAATGGGACCTTATATACAGGGTTACTGGTAACTCGACGTATTCCTTGCAGGACGTCATAGTAGGGTTAAAATGTAACAAATTAAGCCCCCAAATGTTCTACCGAAATTCAGAAGTGTTTGAGTTTTCGATTTTGAGTTTTTGTATGAAAAATCCCAGATTAAATCATTTGAAGCCGATTCACAAATAATTTATGGCGCGATTTTACTGCATAAACTCTTATGATGCCGATATGTTATGATTTCTTATGATGTTGATGCCGTAGCAGATCTTTATTAATAATAAAAAGTTAAAAAATGACTACAACTTTGGATAGAAAACTAAGTTATCAAACATTATTTTTTATTGTGCTTTTGGATGACGGTTTTTGGCCCAGCCTTGGCTAACACCACACATCAAAACCAAACCAATCAATAAACTTAATAATGGAATTCTTCCATTTATTAAAAACTAGTGTTGAGATGTGTCGGTGTGCAAGAGCCGTACCTAATGTGTTCGTCAGCCTCCACATTCTTATCTCCAGATAAAAGAGTAGCATAGCACTAAAGCAAATGCGACCAGTTGTCATTCGAATATCTAGGCGTTATAACTTCATTGTTTGATAAGTCCCGCCATGAATAACTTAAAATCGTTTTCTTTTTTAATGCAATTATTTTTTTCTGTGAACTTTATCACTGCTGTTCGTAATAATGATAAGACCATTTATGATTTACCCATGGAAACGGATTTTAGGTTTTATTTAGATTCATTGGAAAAGGTGGTCGATTTTTACACAAGAAATAAATTTTACGTGGATATGAGCACAAAGTTTGCGTTGCTTATGGTGGATGGTAAGATTCTGTTTGTACCTACGAAGATTTTGGTTTATTTTTTTTCAATCCACTTTCTCGAAAATTGGTTCTTAACGCACTACTTTTGGATGATTGCACGTGGATTTGACGTGTTTTATTTCAACAGATAGCAATAAACAGTAATTGATCAATTTCTATAGCCAGCGGTGATTGTTTTTTTTTAATCTCAGCAGAGAGGCGCATGTTTTTAGGCTTTCATATTTTATGAATATTTAAATTGTGTTTATACAAGGTGTTGTTTTGCATCCTCGTCAAAGTTCAAGAGTCTGTCACAAAAGGCATAAATAATAAATTTAAATTACGGTACCCAGGTAATTATTAATAATCGGTGCTTTTTTGTTGTATAAATTTGTCAGTATTTCAGAATAACCCTCTTAACGTGGTTTAGGGAATAAGAAATTATCGAATAAACGTTTGAGAAAATTTGTATGTTTGAAAGCACGGTTATAGGGCCAGAATCAGAGGGGCCACGTTTAAAACACGGATGGTTCACACTTACCAATTTCCGTTAATAAGAACAAAAATAAAAATTATCTAGGTATCCATTTTATTACTAATTCGGGTCGAGAATCATTAGCATAGTTACCTTCTTGAATTTGACGAGGATGCAAAACAACAGCCTTTAGAATGTCATAAATAAACGTAATTATTTATAAAATTAACAATTTCATGAACAAAATAACATTTGTTTGTGTCCTAAATACAAAAGTATTTGAATTTCCTATTTTTAATTCAATGTGCAAAATTGTAGTTCTGCGAGCAAATATCACCGACACAAACCCTTGATAACCTTATTAATTAAATGATAAGCTTTACTTTTTCTGCAGTGAATTTGAGAAGTTATTTGCATAATAAAAAACATTTTACTATCCCTGTAAAAAAACGTTCCCGGTTGGAAAAACTATTGTCAAAGGTTGATGATTTGGCTGACTATTTCCACGATATGGTCCAAAAAATAGGGATGAAGGATAACATCCTGCTTAAAAAAGGTAAGAAATATTATTGTCTTCTTTACGTTGTAGGATATCAGTTAAGCGTAAAACGGCTTTGCAGGGCCAAAGTCAGGATATTGGTTCGAAAGGCGGGGAGGTTTACCTTAAATAAAAAGGCAGATCAGCCAATCTTGTACCTACGTCCGATCAGCTGCTGGCAACACCGACGAGTTCAGTGTGGCTGTAGGCTTGCATCAAGGGTCGGCTTTAAGTCCTTACCTCTTCCTGTTGATTATGGACGCTTTGACGTCGGACATACAGGAACAGGCACCCTGGTGCATGCTGTTCGCCGACGACATTGTTCTTGTTAGTGAAGATGGACAAGAGATCCAGAGCAGATTGGAGAAATGGCAACAGAAGCTGGAGAATGTTGGCCTGAAAATCAGCAGAACTAAAACCGAATACATGTTCTGCGATTTCGGCGGTTTCTCCAGTCCTGGAGTCATAGCGCTAGATGGCGCGTTTCTTCCTGTCTGCTCCGACTTTCGGTATCTTGGTTCACTCGTGCAAAGCGATGGCGAAATAGATCGTAGTGTTAAGCACAGATTAACATTGGATGGATGAAATGGCGGCAGGTCACGGGAACTATCTGCGACTCCCGCATTCCCCTTAAACTTAAGGGGAAGATTTATAAAACAATGGTTAGACCTGCTGTCTTGTATGGGTCAGAATGTTGGGCCACAAAAGGGATGAATGAAAGGCACTTGCATGTGGCTGAGATGAGAGTGCTAAGGGGGATGTTTGGTATTACGCGGATGGATAGAATAAGGAATGAGTACATAAGAGGAAGTCTGAAAGTGGCGCCGGTGACTGAAAAGATGCGTGGAAATAGGTTGTCGTGGTATGGGCATGTGATGCGGAGGAATGAGGAAAATGTCGTGAGGAAAGTTTTGAGTATGAATGTGGATGGGTATAAGGGTAGAGGAAGACCAAAGAAACGATGGATGGACTGTGTGAAAAATGATATGGCAAGAAAGAAGGTATCTCATGAGATGACAAGTAATAGAGAGGTATGGAAGAAGAAGACGTACTGCGCCGACCCCAAATGAATTGGGATAAGGGCAAGAGAATGATGAAAAAAGGCAGATCAGAAGGGGCGGGGGCAGGCTATAACATCACAATTATTGGGTTTCCTTTGGTCCATTCGAATATTCTTCATAATTTCGGTTCTGGCCATCCACGTCCACTTGAAAAATTTACCCTGTTTAAGCGGAGCAATAGGGTGATTTCTTCATAAATATAAACTCACGGGCGGTGTAAGTGCAACGTTTGCACGCTACGCTCGGCGCTGATGATTACAATGCACACTCATCGAAGTTAAGCTGGTGAGTTGTCCGAGATTTCGATGGGTTTGAAACACCAAACGCCCCCCCTCCCCCTCTGCTACAGCTTTGTGGCTTTGGAAAGAAATAAGTGGAGCGAGTTCTATTAGGTTTTTCTATTAGGATTTTCTCAGTAGTACCCCGGTCTGGATTTGTGCCCGGTTGATGGCAATAGGCTGGTCCCCCATTACATGCCCTTAACATAACTGGCGAGCGTGATTTACGTAATGAATGAAGTAGGGTCAAAGGAAATAAAGGATGTTTTTCGTAGTGAGAAGGTAAGATATAAGGAATATTAGAAAAGCATGGTAGATGCCTTAGCCCAGTGGGACAGTATCGGGTTTGGGCAATACTGTATGCTCAAAAAATATATTTACTTCGCCCTTAAATTGATTGTGGTAAGTTTGGAACTTCCCAACTGATAAATTGTCTGTATCTTCGCAGTAATAATTATTACATTATTAGTTAGCCCATATTGTCGCACTGCTGGGCAAATGCCTCACTTCATTCTTTCAATGGCCTCGATTCTGTGGTATTTTTGTCCAATTCTTAAGGAAGGCATCAAGTTCGTCCCACTATCTCCTTCGTGGTCTGCCGCGACCCCGAGTCACTGTTTCAGGGCACCAATCCTGAGCTTTACTAATAATAATAATACGGTGCTATTATTTTATAAATCCTCATTTTCTCGTCGTAAGCTGCGCTGGGAATCAGGGATATGCCATTCCTCGGCATTTGCTTGGGGAAGGATACTGCTCTGGCTCTTTATATTATTATCCTAAGAACCAATTAATTTTTGTTCAGTCTCGGAACTATTTCATAACAAAACGACGTGGCCAAAGAATCCAGTAAAATTCAAAGTGCTGAAACAAGCGAAGATCTATAGTCCAGAAAAGCTGATGAAAATGTTTGGCAAATGGGAGGACTATTTAAAACATATTGATAACCCCAAAGGATTTCAATCCTCGTCTGAAGAATTAGGTAAAGTGTATTTTGTTTACATAAATGTCAGTTTAGTGTGGGAATTAGATTTATTATTTATTTAGCACCAATTATAGCAACATTACAGACAATTCAATACAATGCTATAAGTCACAAAGTACAACAACATAAAATATTTAAGAAGTGTTACACCCTGTAATCTCTCTATGGTGTGCTCTGTATGGTGTCCGACGTAAAGAGTAGCACCATCCCATATCTTCCCGTCGGTGTCGTAAGAGGCGACTAAGGGACTTGCCAGAGAATGGGCAGCAGCGTTCTCTGTGTTTTTATAACAAACGTACTGCGATCGCCAACCCGCCTGCCAAGCGTGGCGATTATGGCAAAACCCCCCATGTTATGTCAATGTGGCGAAACTTGGGGAAGGCCTATGTCCAGCAGTGGACGTCTTTCTGCTGAAATGATGACACCCAGTAAAAATATGATTCCTTATATTAAATAATTGTAATATCATTTACAGTTGATCACCCTTTTCAATTATCATTTGAGCCGTTGGAACAAATCTCGGCAGGTTTTGCCCTGGATATATTATTATCTTCCAAAACCGTTATAATATTAATAATACGTGCGGCTCGCGACATAGGGGTAAACTTGAGTAGGTTAGTGCTACCCGCTGGCACGTCTAACAGTGCACGGCGGGACGCCCCCACGCACCCAGTCCGGCGCACGCAGCCGCAGCGCAGCCCCTCGGGGTGGTGCGGGAACCCTAGCAGTGCGGTAGCCACGTACAGACGCCAGCATGTCAAGCTACCCGAAACTGTCAAAACTTCCCAATAAACCTTGAACCGTATTCTTTAAAGATGTGGTAGAAAATCTATTAAAGAAATTTGACAGATTGTTGTAGCTTGATACAATAATTTGTCAAAAATCAAATCAAATCTGTCTGGCGTCTGTACTTGACTAGCGCCACGTCTCTTCTTACTGCCAGCCTGGTGTACCCAACCATGCTCAGGATGAACATACCTACTTGTATACATACATCGGGGGCTAAAAGGGGTAACTCCGTACTGCTTTAGGGCCCAGTCTAGTAGATTTGACAGTTCGTCGAAATATTCGCGCAGGTTTGCAAGGTGTTGTGACTAAAGTTATTAATAAAATGCAATTATTTTTAGTGCAACATTATATTGGTTATATGCCCTAGAACTACGTATTTCGTATTATTTTTGACAGACAGGCATTACGAATCTATAAGTGTTCTACGGATCCCAAAAAACAGCTTTTCCATAAATGACCTTGTAGGTATAGCACATTTATAGGAAACAGCACTTTTTTTTAATAACCGGGCTCAGAACGATTGCAATAAATACGTGGGAACCGATATCGGGGTCACGTCTCTTCCACCCTCTATAATACCTTTAGTGTTTGTTTGTAACACTTCTTTCGTTGTTAGCACTTCTAGTAAATGAAATATAAAACCAAATTCTTTGTAGTTTACTTAACAAATATTAGCGACAGAACCCCTTGATAATCTTATTAATTTAATATTGAGCTTTATTTTTTTTGCAGAGAATTTAAGAAGATATTTGCAACAGAAAAAACAAGTTGATATCTCTGTGAAAATAACTGCCCAATCGGAACAGCGTATTTCTCCGGGCGACGTATTGACTGATTATTTGGTCAAAATGGGCCAAAAAATTAAAGATGGAGACTCTAGCTGGGCTACAATACGTAAGAGATATTACTGTCTCCATTACGTTCTTCTTCTTAGCGTGTCTATGACAATTTAAATTGACTCAGCCCATATTTTGCCGGCGAGTTTGGAGCTTTCAGTAGCGACCATCAGCTCCTGTGGAGTACAAGCAACAGGACAGGCAGGGCACGATCTCCATTACATTGTAATATCAGGTTGGTGAAGAACGGCTTGGCCGGGCCGTAAACAGGTCCACTTCAAAAATTCACCCTGTTTGCGGAGCAATAGGATGGTAAGAAACCATCCTATCCTATTATCCTATTGCTTCGCTTAAACAGGGTGATAAATGTAAGATCACGGGTGGTGTAAGTGCAACGTTTGTACGCTGCGCTTGGCACTGATGATCACGATGAAAGCTCATTGAAGCCAATCTGGTGAGTGGTCTGAGATTTCGAAGGGGTTGTAAAACCCCCCTCTCTGCCTACAGCTTTGCGGCTTCGGAAAGAAATAAAGGAGTGAGTGCTATTGGGTTTTTCGATTAGGATTTTCTCAGTAGTATCCCGGTCTGGATTTGTGCCCGGTTGATTGCAATAGGCTGGTCCCCCATTACATGCCTGAAACATAACTGGCGAGCGTGATTTACGTAATGGATGAAGTAGGGTCAAAGGAAATAAAGGATGTTTTTCATAGTGAGAGAGTCCCTATTACATGAGACTTGAGCTTAATTGACGAAATGTGGGTGTACTGTTAGGTACACCCCCTGCCCTAGCCCCTCGGGGTTGGCGTGACTTAGGACAAGCGTGATTTTATGTTATGGAATAGATGAAGCAGGGGAACTTCCCAACTGATAAATTGTCTGTTTCTTCCGCAATAATAATTATAACATTAGAGTTAACCCATATTGTCCCACTGCTGGGCATAGGCCTCCATTCGTTTCAACGGTCTCGATTCTGTGTTTTTTTTTCAATTCTCAAGGAAGACATAGGTATAGTTCGTCCCGCTATCTTCTTTGTGGTCTGCCGCGACCCCGTGCCAATGTTTCAGGGCACTAAACCTGAGCTTTACTTATACTAATTATACGTTGTTATTATTATATAAATCCTCATCTTCTTGTCGGTAGCTGCGTAGGAAATCAGGGATATGCCATTCCTCGGCATTTGCTTGGGGAAGGATACTCCTCTGGCTCTTTACATTACTATCCTAAGAACCAATTCATTTTTGTTCAGCCTCAGACCTATTTTTTAACAAGACGACGACAATTTTTGACAAAGGAGAGGACCATGAAGTTGAGGACCCCAAAAAAGTTTCATCTTCGTATGACCAATCGGGTAAAGTATATTTTGCTAACTTTAATGTCATTGTAGTGTGGGAAACAGATGGAGGCATACAGCCAGTCTAGCTCCATCCCTTTATCACAATGAGGTAAGATTAAAAAATACTGTTAAAAGAGATCATTTTAGACCGACAGTATCGATAAACTGCCTGTAGTGTGTAGATTACAACGTGATGTGATAGGCGATTATATGCAAGGTCGTGGGAGTAGAGTGCCATGCCACGGCTGAGGCGCAAACGAGACACGAATCCTTAACTTTGCGAACAGCTTCAATGAAGCAGTTCATGTTACTCGGGTACCGCATGGTGTAGCGAAACTCTGCGAATTTCAAAATTGCTTTAAGAGCCTGCACATCATAGCCATACATCAATTGAACGCGTACGAAAGTCCATTATGAGGACATCTTTTTACATCAGCCTCCAGATATCGCGGCTGGTTACCTGTAACTATAATTGTTTCCTTGTCATTTACTTTAGGTGATTGTGTAGAAATCTTTGTCAATTTATCTCCGGGCTCCTGTCTTATACCTTTACACTGCAAAAAGCCGATGGAAAAGGCCGATTTTGGCCGTAATTTGCCTCACAAGTAAGTCTGGTTTTTATTTCCTATTAAGCTGTTGCTACTATTAATGAGTAAGAGGGATGTTTAGTAAAATGAAAGTTCCACACTTTCAAAAGTATAATTTAGTAGAATGATTTATCACTTTTAAACAAAAAGAAAAAAGGCATTATTTATATTATTATCTCCTTTATTCATTTTATACATATAATTTACATTTTTAAATATTTTAATAAAATTATTAAAAAAACATTTAAAAATGTAAAAAATAGGATCCCACCGGCATTGGGAACAGGGTCCGAGCTACCGGTGGTCAGGGCTCTTGAGAGAGGAACCTCCTAACAATACGCGCCGTGTCCAGAAGTACTGTTTTCTTAATCAAGCCCTTGATCCAGCTACCAAGCGAAAGCCTACTAAGATGTTGGTCCAGGCTTTTGGCAATTAAGCCATTGGCCGACACGACTATCGGCACAATGACTGCTGTATTCACATCCCACATGTCGACAACCTCGCGAGAAAGATCTAGATATTTGAATTGCTTATCTTTCTCTGCTTTCACGAGGTTCTCGTCATGTGGGATCGTGATATCAACAATCATTGTGCGACGCTCCAATCGATCTATCACAACAATGTCAGGCTTATTGGCAACAATAGTCCTGTCAGTGACGATAGGTCGATCCCAATACAACGTGATATTACCATTATCGAGAAGTGGGTCGGGCGCATACTTATAGTATGGCACTTCTGATTCCACAAGGTTATATTTCAAAGCAAGTTGCTGGTGGATAATCCTGGCAACGGGGATTGTGTATATGCAAGTACTCTTCGTTAGCTAGACGAGAACACCCAGAAATAATGTGTCGGATCGATTCTTCCGGACGTTGGCATGCTCGACACACTTCAACCATCCCGTCCTTCATAATATGTTTCCGGTAGTTGTTCGTCAACATAACATCGTTCATAATTGCATAGACAAAACCTTCAGTTTCCCCAAAGAGGTTGCTGAATCGTAGCCAGGACACGGACGCTACAAAATCTACATTGGGGCCATGAAGAGCCCGGTAGAAGCGCCCGTGAAGCTCCTTGCCCCGCCATACCTCCCTGCGATCATTAGTCTCTAATACTACAGGCTTGCGCCAGTTCTCGTTAGCCAAGAAGAGCGGGGTAAGGCCCTTGTCCACTGAGACCACATCTCGGTGTATCCCCACGTCGGCTTCTAGGAAGTATTCCCTGAGACTGCATACCTCACTATTGTGCAGGGTCTTAGTATTTAAAAAGCCACGACCCCCACACTTCCGCGGGATATATAGTCTCATCACCGACGATCGTTGGTGATGTATCCGATTTGCGGTCAGCAGTACGCGGACCCTCCTATCCAGGGCATCAAGTTCCGTCTGAGTCCATTTGAGTATGCAGAAAGAATACATCAAAACCGGCATGGCCCAACCGTTGAAGGCGCGCACCTTGTTTCCGCCTGACAGAAGTCTGCTTAGCACGTTATTCAGGCGGCCAAAGAAACGCTCCTTCAATAAAAAAAATAAAGATTGTTTCATGTCAGCAGTATTGATGCCTAATGCTTCCGACATACCCAAATACTTGTAGGTGTTGAGGAGAGGGATCTAAGGTGTACGGAATCCGAGGGTTTAGTTCCCACGGATTCCGTAATCTCCCCTCACTTCACATGCATGACTGCACATTTGTCCACACCAAATTCCATGCTAATGGCGCTACTGAAAGTTTCAGTTAACTTCAGTAGCTTCATCAGTTGCAAATTGTTGGGGGGAAAATTTTGGCGGATCATCCATGTAAAGAAGGTGAGATATGACCTGACCACCTATCCTCAACCGTTAGCCTAGACTTGAACCTTCCAGCAGAGTGCTAAGAGGGTTCAAGGCTAGGCAAAATGACAATGGACTCAGACTATCACCCTGTAAACCCACAGTGAACCGATAAGGTTCACTGTTCCCCTGCATCTGTCGACATCCTGGATAGCGAAGGACCGTCCTCCATTGCCCCATACACAACTCTAGAAAGGCGCATAGAGTTGCATCTATCTTGCACCCTCATGAGCCATGTATGTGGAACCGAGTCGTAGGCCTTCTTATAATCTATCCAACATGTAGACAGATGCCTTCGGGACCGGCGAACCTGTTGGTTAATGGCCATTTCAATCATACCAGGCCCCTCAGAAAGTATTGCGAAAAAAAGTTTTTATATATGGGAGACTGGCCAGTTATTATGTTTTTCGAAAATATGATTATTTATAAGTAAAAATAAGTAAGTTCCAATTTCAAAATTTCCCTCCACATTTTTTGCGAGTTAATTCAAAGTATTGTGTCTCACTGAAATATGGATCTGCGCCGGGAACATTTTAGAGCTATGATTTTATACGATTTCAAGTGTCGCCTGAAACCGGATGAATCGTACGATAGACTTCAAATGGCATTCATGGATGAAGGCCCTTCCAAGGCAACCGTGTATCGTTGGTATAACGAATTCAAGCGCGGTCGACCAACTTTGGGGGATGACGAAAGAAGCGGTCGCCCTTTGACGGCTGTTACCGAAGAAAACGTGCTAGCAGTGAAAAATTTAATCCAAGACAATAGGCGAATTACATATCAGGAGATTCAACACATATTGAAGATTGGATCGGGAAGCGTTCACGAGATTCTACACAGCCATCTTCGCGTGAGGAGGATAGTATCACGCTGGGTGCCGCACAACCTCACCGATGCTCAGAAGCAGGCCCGGGTGGAATGGTGCCGTGATATGCTTAACAAATTTGAAGCAGGCTCGTCTCGGCGTGTTTACGACATCGTTACAGGTGATGAGTCCTGGATTTATCAATACGACCCAGAAACCAAGCGCCAGTCGACTGTTTGGGTGTTTCAAAATGAGCCAACGCCTACCAAAGTGAAGCGATCTAGAAGCGGGGGTAAGATTTTGATCGCTAGCTTTTTTAATTTGACTGGCCACTTGGTATCAATTCCCTTACGGGATCAAAGAAGCATTAATGCCGAATGGTATACTTCCAAATGTTTGCCAGAAGTTTTCTCTGTTATAAGCAACAAGCGACCAAACACAGGGCTCCGCGGGCTACTGCTCCACCACGACAATGCACCTGCGCACACCGCACTCAAAACGAGGGACTTCCTGGACAGCACGCCAGTCAAACTCCTGGGTCACCCTCCTTACAGCCCTGATCTAGCACCGTGTGACTTCTTTTTATTCCCAAAAATAAAAAATCAGCTCAAAGGGATACAATTTTCGTCGCCGGAAGATGCGCTGGCTGGGTTCGAGCAGGCTGTAAACGAGGTGTCTGCGGCGGACTGGAAAAAGTGTTTTGAAAACTGGTTTAGGCGCATGAATCTTTGTATAGAGGCTGGTGGAAAGTACTTTGAAAAGATTTAATAAAAATATATGTACGTATAGAACAATTTTTTTTAGTTTCGCAAAACTTTCTGAGTGTCCCACGTATTTATATTATAATTATAATATTTAAAATGTATTATAATATTTAATATCAAGGACGTTTTCAACGTCAGGATAGCCCGTGAAATTTAAATTTCAATTTTCAATTTAAATTTCTTACGTTTTTTGCAGTATGCTGGTCAGTGTTCTGTGGGTACCGGGGTGGAATTTTTGAATTAAGGATCGATTATAAGAAGGTCTATGATTCGGTACCTCATGCATGCGTGAGGTACTCATGAGGATGCTGTAGAGTTGTGTAAAGTAGATGCAATTCCGCGTACTTCCTGATGTCATGTATAGGGTACTGGAAAAAATCCCTCGCTGTCAAGGATGTCGACAGATACAGGGTGACAGCGAACCGATAAGGATCGAGCGTGGCATATTCCAGGGTGATAGTCTGAGTCCATTGTGGTTTTGACTAGCTTTGAACCCTTTCAGCACACTGCTAGAGTGTTCAGGTCTAGGCTATCGGTTGAGGAGAGGTGGTCAGATTATATCTCATCTTCTTTAAATGGGTGATCAGAAACTCTTTTCCCCCATTTGGAACTGATGAAGCTATTGAAGGTAACAGAAACTTTCAGTAGCAAGACTAAGTTACGTTGAAAGGAGACCGAGGGACAGTATTGTATATTGTAGTAATAGAGCATTCATTTATACTTAACATCTATTGAAACAAAAGTACACATGTGTAACGACACAGTACAAAATTATTACTCAAGTCTATTTACAACCCCCGTGACGGCGGCGCGAACAAACGTGGAGGCTGGAAGGCTTCTGGTGGGCTGGGTGTCAGTGCAGGTGAAGCTGCTGGAACCCCGACCTGCGGCGGGCAAATCGGCCGATCACTGGGCAGGGGGCAGGGTCTGCGCACCACCCACCAGGACCAGGGGCAAGGGAAGGCCTTCAGCCACCGCCTCCACCAGCGCCACCGCCGCAGGCACCGGCACTGTCGCTTCCGCCGTTGCCGCCAGTGCTATCGCCGCAACATCTGTTGCGGGGCCCTCACAGGGGGCCCGGGAGGGGGCTGAAATGGAGCGCCGTCACGGGGACGACGGCGCGAACGATCGTGGAGGCTGGAAGGCTTCTGGTGGGCTTGGTGTCAGCGTAGGTGAAGCTGCTGGAACCCCGACCTCTGAGGTGTTACCGGTGCCTAGTGGGGCAACACGTCAGTTGTCGGTGCACCTCGGAGGTAGACCGCAGCGGCGTCTGCTTCCGATGCGGTCAGCCCGGTCATATGGGCGCGGCTTGCTCCGCCACGCCGCACTGCTCTGCATGTGCGGCGGCAGGCAAACCGGCCGATCACCGGGCAGGGGGCAGGCCCTGCACACCACCCACCAGGACCAGGGGCAAGGGAAGGCCTTCAGCCACCGCCTCCACCAGCGCCACCGCCGCAGCCACCGGCACTGTCGCTTCCGCCGTTGCCGCCAGTGCTGTCGCCGCAACATCTGTTGCGGGGCCCTCACAGGGGGCCCGGGAGGGGGCTGAAATGGAGTGCCAATAATGGCCCCATTACGCCTTCTCCAGGCGAACCTCAACCACTATCGCTGTGCTCAGGATTTGCTGCTCCAGAGCATGGCGGAGTGGTTGATTAACGTCGCCGTGGCCGCTGAGCCGTACTTTGTCCCGCCCAGGAAAGACTGGGTTGAGGACCTGAGCGGCTCAGTGGTCATAATTTCATCGGCCGCCGCCGGTACCCCGACCCTTTTTTTTATTTATTTTTTTATTTTTTTTTAGGATGGGAAATCATCAAATGACTTCTTCCGCTCTGGGCGGAGCGGAAGGGAGTGTCAGACTTGTACTGACTAAAACCCATCCATGTTCCTTCTTAGCCCTTTGTGTTCCAGGGGCACGGTATCTCTTTCGAACAACCCGCAGCCCTGGCAGGCATCGGCCCTCTCGATTCCGATTTGCTGACATCTCCTAGAGGCGCGCGTGGAACACGAACGCGCCGTCGGCACGGTCTGTCGTCATAAGACGGACGGACGGTGAGCTAGCCCATTACTCACCGTCCACAGGCCCGCGCCTACGGTGGCCGGGGGCCACTGGTTGCCCCCCGACGCCCGGGGCGTCTCCCGCGGCGGCTGGGACGTGAGGTTCTCTCCCTCTCACGTTCCGCCACCTCCTTCGCTAGCATGACTGCTTCGCAGAAGGAGGCGACGGCTTCCCATTCCCTCTCGCTCCGGACCATGGATTGAACCAGGGCCGGACGCGAGAGGTCGCCGCCGCCAATCGCCGCTACGAGGACACGGCGGTGCTCAGCCCAAGCAGGGCGGTACGCCGACCCTTGAGAGTGTCAGGAGGGTCAGGGTTGCGTAGCAGCACGTTTCGGGGAGATCGTCGTGGCCGGAGTCTACTTCTCCCCGAGCCAAACTCTCGCCGAGTTCCACAACTCTCTCATGGAGTCGAGTGTCGTCATCCGAAGCTATCCCCTCCCCGTGGTGCTCGGGGACTTCAATGCCAAAAACTTGGCTTGGGGTTCTCGTTGCACATCTGTGCAACGAGAACCCCAAGCCAAGTGTGCGGGGTAGGATGGTGGAGGACTGGGCTCTGGAGGCGGGCCTAGTCGTCCTAAATCGGGGTTCTGTCCCCACGTATGTGCGGATGCGGGGCGAGTCGGTGGTGGACATCTCGTTCGCTAGCCCCGCGCTGTCACCGCGTGTTGTTGACTGGCGCGTCATGGAGGGGGTGGAGACCTATTCCGACCACCGGTACATCCGGTTTGATGTCTCCGCCCAGAACTCAAGCGCGCCAGTCCAGCAGGCCCCGAGTGGTATGCGTTGGGCGCTGAAGCAGCTGGTCCGGGAGCTTCTCCTGGATGCCTCGATAGTGCAGGCCTGGGTGACATCACCGAACAGGCCTGCCGACATCAACAACGAGGCAGGGCGGTTCCAGGAGGCCATGTCCGACATTTGCGACGTGGCAATGCCCCGAGTTCGGCCAGGAAGCGCCCGGCGTCAGGTGTACTGGTGGTCGCGAGAGCTGACGTCTTTGCGCGAGGCGTGCGTCGCCGCGCGGCACCCGTACGCCAGGCATCGCAGGCTCCGCATCCGCCCTCCGGATGCGGCAGCCATTGAAGCGGAGTTGTACGAGGGATACAGAGCAGCGCAGACCGCCCTCCAGGAGGTTGTCCAGCGGGCCGCGAGGAGATGCTGGAGACTCTCGACAGAGATCCGTGGGGGCGCCCTTACAAGATGGTGCGGGACAAACTCCGCACCTGGGCCCCCCCGCTGACGCAGAGTCTCCGCCCTCAGCTCGTGGAAGACGTGGTGAGCGCTCTGTCTTTCTGCGAGGGGAACATTCTCCCCCGCCTATGGCTCCGCCACTTGCGGCGGCGGAAGCGGACCACATCGAGGACGATGACGACATTCCGGAAGTGACCGGGGTCGACCTGAGAGCGGTGGTAGGCAGGCTTAAAGCCAAAAATACCGCCCCGGGACCCGATGGCTTGCCTGGCAAAGCTTGGGTCCTGGCCTCGGAGGCTCTCGGGCCCCGACTGGAAGGGCTCTTAAGCGCGTGCTTGGAGAGAGGCCAGTTCCCGCTTCGTTGGAAGACGGGAAAGCTGGTCCTCATCCGGAAGCCGGGGCGCCCTGCGGACTCTCCGTCCGCATACCAGCCCATTGTGTTGCTCCACGAGGGGGGTAAGCTCTTTGAAAGAGTAATTGCAAACCACCTCGCCGGGGATGTATTTACCTTGTGGGGATGGGGCCGGATCTGGCGGAACACCAGTTTGGTTTCCGCAGGGGGCGCTCGGCGGTGGACGCCATAATGCGCGTGAGGGCTCTCACGACGGGGGATGCGGTGTCCAGGGGTGGGGTTGTTTTGTGTCTCTTGACATCGCCAACGCCTTCAACACCATGCCCTGGAGCTGCATTAGGGAGGCACTCCGGTATCACCGGGTGCCGACCTACCTTCGTCGTGTGGACGGGGACTACTTGACGGATAGGGCCGTCATCTACCCTGGTCGCACCGGAGAATGGAACCGGCGAGAGGTGTCGTGCGGTGTTCCGCAGGGATCGGTTCTGGGGCCGCCCTTGTGGAACATCGGGTACGACTGGGTGATGCGCGCCGACCTCCCTAGCGGTGTCAGCGTAGTTTGCTACGCTGACGACACGCTGGTGCTGGCACAAGGGAGGTCGCATGAGGCGGTGGCCGAACTTATGACACGCGGGGATGCGATAGTCGTGGAGAGAATCCGGCAACTGGGTCTCGAGGTGGCATTGCACAAGGCCGAGGCCATGTGCTTTCATGGGCCTCGGAATGCGCCACCGTCGGGATCCATACTGACGGTAGAAGGGGTTCCCATCGGCGTCGAGTCGACGCTGAAGTACCTAGGGCTTGTCCTCGACAGCCGGTGGAACTTCGTGGAGCATTTCCGACGTTTGGCCTCCAAACTGGAACGAGCAGGGGCTGCGTTCAAGCGGCTCTTGCCCAACCTAGGGGGTCCAAAAGCCTCCTACCGGAGGCTCTACGCGGGGGTCATGCGGTCCATGGCCCTTTACGGGGCCCCGGTGTGGGCGCGTTCTTTGAGGCGGCGAGCCGCCCATTACCTGAACGCGCCCCAGAAGGTGGTAGCCGTAAGGCTGATCCGGGGGTGCCGCACGATCTCCGGCGAGGCGGCGAGCCTCTTGGCCGGATTGCCGCCATGGGATCTGGAGGCGATAGTCCTCGCGTGCCTGCACGAATGGCGCGCGGAGGCACTACGCCGGGGTGAAACTCCGCTGCCGCGGCAAATTGTCGCTCAGCGGACAGATCTCCGGCGCGATCTCATGGCGACATGGAGAGAGCGACTGTCGCAACCCCGTGCAGGGCACGCCACAATAGTGGCGATAAGTCCCCTCTTTGAGGAGTGGCTGGAGATGCGCCACGGCGCCCTCATCTTCCGCCTGACGCAGGTCCTCACCGGACACGGCTGTTTCGGGAGGTTCCTGCACCGAATCGGGCGGGAGGAAACGCCCGGGTGTTACCACTGCGAGGATCGGCCGGAGGACATGGTGGAGCACACTGTGGAGCTCTGCCCCGCTTGGGCTGAGCACCGCCGTGTCCTCGTAGCGGCGATTGGCGGCGGCGACCTCTCGCGTCCGGCCCTGGTTCAATCCATGGTCCGGAGCGAGAGGGAATGGGAAGTTGCCTCCTTCTGCGAAGCAGTCATGCTAGCGAAAGAGGTGGCGGAACGTGAGAGGGAGAGAACCTCACGTCCGGGCCGCCGCAGGAGACGCCCCGGGCGCCGGGGGGCAATCCTGCCGATGCCTGCCAGGGCTGCGGGTTGTTCGAAAGAGATACCGTGGCCCTGGAACACAAAGGGCTAAGAAGGAACAAGGATGGGTTTTAGTCAGTCAAGTCTGACACTCCCTTCCGCTCCGCCCAGAGCGGGAGAAGTCATTTGATGATTTCCCATCCTAAAAAAAAAGGCTATTTACAACAGGGTACGCCGCAATAGTGGCGGCGGCGAAGTCCCTCTTTGAGGAGTGGCTGGAGAGGCGCCATGGCGCCCTCACCTTCCGCCTGACGCAGGTTCTCACCGGACACGGTTGTTTCGCGAGGTTCCTGCACCGAATAGGGCGGGAGGAAACGCCCGGGTGTCACCACACCGTTGAGCTCTGTTCCGATTGGTCTGAGCACCGCCGTGTCCTCGTAGCGGCGATGGGTGGCGGCGACCTCTCACATCCGGCCCTGGTTCAATCCATGGTCCGGAGTGAGAGGGAATGGGAAGCCGTCGCCTCCTGCGAAGCAGTCATGCTAGCGTAGGAGGTGGCGGAACATGAGATGGAGAGAGCCTCACGTCCAAGCCGCCACGGGAAACGCCGCGGCCGTCCATCTTATGACGACAGGCCGTGTCGTCGGCGCATTCGTGTTCCACGCGCGTCTCAAGGAGATGTCAGCAAATCGGAAAGGGTCCAAGAGGGCCGATGCCTGCCAGGGCTGTGGGACTGTTCGAAAGAGATACCGTGGCCCTGGAACACAAAGGGCTAAGAAGGAACATGGATGGGTTTTAGTCAGTACAAGTCTGACACTCCCTTCCGCTCCGCCCAGAGCAGGGGAGTCATTTGATGATTTTCCGTAAAAAAAAGCTATTTACACCACATACTTTTAGAATTTTTTTCTTCTTTTATAATGTTTCACGTTTTTAGGGTTCCGTACCTCGAAAGGAAAAAACGGAACTCTTATAGGATCACTGTTGTCCGTCCGTCCGTCCGTCCGTCTGTCCGTCTGTCCGTCTCTCCATCCGTCCGTCCGTCCGTCTGTCCGTCTGTCCGTCTCTCCATCCGTCCGTCTGGCCGTCTGTCCGTCTCTCCATCCGTCCGTCTGGCCGTCTGTCCGTGTGTCCGTCTGTCTGTCTGTCAAGACCCTTTTTCTCAGGAACGCGTGCCTCCACGCGTTCCTGAGAAACTGGAATTTATATCATCAAATACTTAGGTCTACTGTCCCTTAGAGCAGTGAAAAAATCAAACTTCTAAACCAACGCAAACAAAAGATACAGCCGTTTATGCCGCAAATTTTCGACACTTTCAAGGGAAACAAAAGCTACAGGGTACTTCCCGTGAACTCAGAATCTTGAAATTTGGTACGAAGCAACTTTTTATAGCACAGATAAAGGAAAAATTGCGAAAACCGTAAATTTTTAGTTACATCATATAATAAAAATATTTTTAATAATTTTTGTATGGAACCCTCGGTGCGCGAGTTCGACTCGCACTTGGCCGGTTTTTATTCACATTATTATTTTGTCACGTTTCCTAAAAGAAGTTCGTTCTGCGACTCAAGATCACCATAAATAACTGACAAAAGTATAAGCTTTGTAGTTTTTTGACTTTAGTTGGTTCTCACAAACTACATCTCCTTTACATGGAGCGGCTGCCTAACTGATCTCCACAACTCAGTTACGAAAAATAAAAATAACAAATCATTATTCAAAATCTTAAAAGATAAAATACAATATGAATTCGAAATTAAAATAATGTATTTTTGTAAAATGTATTTTTCCAGGCTCTTATTAATGATCCTGGTCCAGTTTTCACGTCAATGTTTCTTGTTCTCCGAAAAAGTTGACAAACAAAAAACGGATGAGTTTTGCACGAAGGCTTTTACCGAGTTGCAGTACATTGCCTTAAATAACTTTCAATTGCCGGACCTTTTCAATAAAAATAGTGAGTGAATTAAAAAATACGAATTCTTTTTATTTAAGGCTTAAATAAATGAAGTATTCATTGCAATTTATATTTCAGGACTATCGTACTAAACCTCACTAAATTGAATTATGACACAATTTGATTTTTTCCACACAAAGAAATTAAAGTGAATTTCTTATATGAACCGCTTCTACTAGCAATATTTCCATAAAACCTACAATTTATTAAAGAGTCCAATTTGTGTGAAAAATGTGGGAAACTGTAAACGGATTTTGATATTACTCCTCGCTTTTAATGAAGTTAACCAAAATTCTTTGAATTGTTTTAGTTGGTCTCTGCGGTCTACTTGGCCACGCTAATTTTTTCAAGAACATTTGGCTAAAAAAGCTCACTCAGTTCCAAACTTCAAAAGGGTGCTTCTCAGACTGGACAATAACTGAAAAAAATAAAAAGGACCAAAGGAGACGAGGTAAAGACGACAAGTGGTTAATTAGTAACCCGTCTGATAGGATCATGAATGGGCAGTGCAACGCATTGTTGACGCAGACTTCGATGTTGACGCTCTCAAATACCCTCAGATATATAATAGAGACTTATTATTAACACTGAACGTTACTGTTGCTCTTAATGCCTTCTAGATAAGATAACGAACGGAGCTTTTTAATGACACCGCAATGTGTGTAGCTGGTCGTTATTAGGTTTAAACAATTCAGAACCAATCAAAACAAATACATTACAAAGATATCAAACCGAAACTAAAAGAACAATTCACTTAAAACACAATTCCACTCTTCTCACTTAAAAATCAATTAATACCTTGAGCTATTTTTATTCGTTTGGAATAAATCAATTGGACAAAAACAGACCTGAAAATCTTACAGCGCAAAGTTAACACTACTAGTGTACTAAGCAACGACTTATTTTCGGGCCTACGCTGTCCCCTATACTTAAGTAATAATGCTGTAACATGATACTATTGCAAACCCAAATCATTATAAGAGAGAGAGAGTAACCATGCACTTTCTTGCCGGTTCTTCGCCATAGTAAACGACCAACCCGAACCGTGCTTTTCTTGACGTTTTATATGCCTGTGTGAAATAAAATAAGTATTTTGTCTTTTGTTTTTTTTTTTAGTACTATGACTAAGTCCGTAAACATGACACACAACACAACATTAAAGGGGAAAATATAAGTCCGTGATTCGACCTGTCGTACTGTATGGGTCGGAATGCTGGACAGTGAAGAAGACGGATGAAAAAAGATTGCATGCAGCAGAGATGAGAATGTTGAGATAAATGTGTGGATTGACTAAAATAGATTAAGTTAGAAATGAGCTTATAAGAGGAGGTTTGATAGTGGTGCCTGATACAGAAAAGATGAAAGGAAGTCGTCTGTCTTGGTATGGACAAGTGATGAAGATGGATGCAACAAATGTGACTAAAAGAGTGATTAATATAAGTGTGGATGGATGGAGAGGGAGAGGAAGACAATAGACATATGGTTAGTTTTCTGCCATCGGTGGACAGTGGGGGGCAAACCGATGCTGCTTACTTCGATTTCAAGAAAGCATTTGATCTAGTTAATAATGATGTTTTGCTTAAAAAGTTAGCAGTATTTGGTTTCACTCCTCATCTGCTTGGATTTTTTGCAAGTTACTTAAGCGGTAGGCAACAATATGTGGAATATGCGGGGTACAAGTCAGAGCCATATTTTACCAGGTCTGGGGTGAGTCAAGGCAGCAACCTTGGGCCTTTGCAGTTCATTCTCGTGATTAATGACCTGCCAGAAGTTGTTGAAGACGCAAAGTGTTTGCTGCTCGTTGATGATCTCAAGTTATCACTTGAGTTAAGAGGAGTGGATGACTGCGAGAGGCTTCAGGGAGACATAGACAGAGTGGTGACCTGGAGCTAGAAAAACCTCTTGCAGTTCAACACCTCAAAGTGTGTAACAATCACTTTCTGTCGCGCGCGTGCTCCTATTATTTATAATTATAATTTGGATGGGTTGCAAATGGCTAGGGCTACGGAAGTTAAGGACTTGGGGGTGAAATTCAACACGGGGCTGACGTTTCATGATCATGTCATAAGCTGCTGCAAAAAAGCTTATCGTAATTTAGGTTTTATGCACCGTATGGTGGGAAAATTCACTAACATAAAAGCGGTTATAGCTTTATATAATTGACTTCTAACCAAGGTTAGAAGTCAATTAGAGTATAACGCAATTATTTGGGCTCCACATGAATCTAAATTTAGGTACATGCTGGAGAAAGTACAAAACAAGTTTGTGAGATATTTATATATGAAATTGTATGGTGTATACCCATGTTATCCGCTTATGTACCCAACGTTATTTGTTTTGGGTATGGTTGGGTATAACGACTGAGGGTCAGGAGGGATCTCACACTCACCTCGTACATATTCTGGGTACTCAGAGGGAAGGTACATAATGCGGATATTTTAGGGTACATAGGTTTGTGTGTTCCGGACAGGTACGTGGGGCGACGTCGGCAGCCACGCTTGCTGGCGGTGCCGCGCGCGCGGACCAATTTGTTAGGGGAGGCCCCACTGACGCGTGCGCTCCGCACGCTCAACCTCGTAGACGTCGATATATTTAATTGTTACCTGAGTGAGTTCACAAAAAATGTATTGTTTGTAATTAGTTACAAAATTTAATATTGTTATGGTGTACACTATCGCATTAGGTAAAAAACCTGTAAAGATAGTCGTAAGATGGAGAAAATAAATAAATAAAAATATAGAAACGATGGTTGGAGTGTGTAAAAAATGATATGCAGAAAAAGGAGTAAATGATATCTTGACGAATGACAAAGGAGAAAGGAGAAAGAAAGAAAATACATGTTGCGCCGACCCCAAAAATGGGACAAGAGCAGGAAGACGATGTTTTCCTCGGATTCCGTTGTAAATATTAACACACTACAATACTCTACGAAATATTATACTAAAATGATATCAGAGATAACTGTAATAAACAAAGGACGACGACACGATCTCTTTGTCAATTGTTTTCGTACTGAATCAGTGACAAGGTCAAGCAGGATTTAATGACAGCAAGGAAACAGTCTGCCTCACTGTCTAGTTTATACCTTTATTCAAGACTAGGTGTCCGGCGCAAATTCGTTTGCGTCACTTTTTCCCCGTTTTCGCTACATTTATCATTGCTGCTCCACTCCTATTGGTCGTAGCGTGATGACATGTAGCCTATAGCCTTCCTCGATAAATGGGCTATCTGACACTGAAAGAATTTTTCAAATCGGACCAGTAGTTTCGGAGCCTATTCAATGCAAAAAAAAACAAACAAACAATCAAATCTTTCCTCTTTAAAATATTAGTTTAGATTTGTTTAAAAAAATATTCATTAGTTATGGTTTATACATAAAATGTACCTATTTATGTAAGTATATTGACTTACTTACCTACCTTGGAATGGTTTTGAAAACGGTTTCTTTATCTTTATATACAAAACGTATTCAAATGGATTCCGAAGCATCATCAGCCTAGCAAAAACGGAACCCTTGTGGATTCGGTCCGTCCGTATGTCACAGAGAGTAGCGGAGAGCGGTGGCCCAGTGGTGGCAGCCCCGACTTACCCAGGCAGGCGCATTACTTTGTGTAATTTATTTCATCACGGCTGCCCTCAAAAACGGTAAAGGAAAACATTGTGAGGAAACCGGCATGTCCTAGAACAAAAAAATCGAAAACATGTGACATCTACCAACCCGCACTGGGCCCGCGCATTACAGCCCACTCTCTCTCATAGAGAGAAGGCCTGTGTCCCAGCAGTGGAAACAATTTAGGCTGATGATGATGATTATGATGTATGTAACAGAACTTTTACTCCGAGATTATTGGCACCACACAGTTGAAATTTTGAGATTACGTGCCTTCTATGAACCGCTACACAAATATGGTGTGAAATAATGGAAAAAATATAAATAGGGGTGGCCATGAAACAGGGTTGAAAAGGTTTGGTTTTTCAACTCATTGTAGGTAAGTTCATTGCACAGGTTGAAAGTCAAAACTGTTTTTCTTACAAAACCACTTCTGACCGGTTTCGGTCAAAACCCTTAAAATTCGTTATTTTTATTAAAAATATGTTGTTCAAGAACGCCTCAGTTACAATTCTATAACACGATGTTATTCAAAGGTCACAAAAAACCTAACAACCTAAGTAATAGGTTTATAAGCAAATGTTAGCCATTGTTGTAATAGTTTTAACCGGTCAAAAGTAGTTTTGAGTAACTACAGTTTTGATTGTGACATATACATTAAATATGGGGTCCTCGATCAGACAATAGCCGACTTGCTGGAGTATTGCAGTGTCCAACTTTTAAACACGATTTAGAGAAGTATACTCAAACAAACTCCAAGCATTTATTTAAATTAGACCATTACGGGCACTTTTGAAGGTCAATAAACAAAAAAAAAAGCGACGCTACAATCCCAGTCACAAGGCATAATAACTTGTGAAAGTACTGTAGTTGCCCATTCCAAAGCGTAGATCACTATGGAGTAGTATGGGCAAGAAACTCCAAGGACACTCTTTTAAATCAAAATATTGTTTTTAATACAGTTGCTCAAAAAGTGGCGTATTGCAGGGACGTATAGCGTTCGGGATGTCAGCTATTACACACTCGATCTTTTTCTTTACCTTGTCCGAACTCGTGCGTTCTCTTTCCCAACTGTCAAAATAATGTCTATTAAAAAGAAAAAAAACCAACCACGGAGTTTTAACTAAAAAAAAATCATAGAAGTTTTTATGATTCATGCAAATATTTCTAAAAAGAAGCTACTAATTTGGTTCAATATTAGATTTAATGACTTGATTCAATGAGTTAGGTTAGGTTTCATTTCATTTTCATTTCATATCAATTATAAAAAATCTACTGAAGACTTGGCTGTATGGGCATAGTTCCCTTTGCCTACCCAGAATGGGTAAAGAAAACAAAAAAAAACTCTGCTTATATTCTTTTACGGTTGGCGCCATTTTCTAAAAATGTTCTTTATTAAATTGCTTATTTTTTTCGCAACTGTATTAAAAATAGTTGTTCAGTACACGTGCGGAACCGTCATTGCAACTTGTTCCGACTGTCAACCCTCACCTTCGGCTGCGCCTCGGCTCGGGTAGACATTTGTCGGAACTCTTTGCAATGACAGGCTTTCCGCACTCGTAATGAAATATACTATATAAAATCTTGGTAACATCATTCATGCAGTCATGTAATGCTGTCAAAAATGCTACTGACGTTACGGTTTACGTAGCCACATGGGTGTAAATAATTTAATGAGACGTACCACCCGTACGAAAGAACAAGAAAAACAGGCAATAATATTAGATTTCGTATTTCTGAAGATAGACCATGGTTGCCAAGCGTATATTGCCAGTGACTCTGATGAACGGGCAAACAACAAGTTTGAACACGGCGACGATGAATGATTCAATCAAAGGAAGCAGGTGGTGGTGGTCTACAATGATTCCAAAAAAGCATTTGATACCCTGGAACACTACCAGCTGCTTCAAATGTGGCGTCGCAGGATGTGGTTCCGTGCCTACCTTATAGATCGGGCACGAACTGCCATTGACGGCATTGTTGGACACGTAAACGTATTATGCGGTGTGCCAACCAGTTCCGTGTTTGGCGGGACTAAACACGGAACTGGTTGGTCAGATACATCATGCATGACAACGGCATGTGCAATGTGGTTTGAAACTGTCGCATATACATGCATGCTGATGATACTTGTTTAGTTTTTTGCAGATAAAGAATTACATGTAATCAAAAGGTATATTCAGGAAGATTTCAACTAGTATAATTAAAGACGCCCATGCCAATGGGATCATAATAAATAAAAATAAGTGTATGCGTATAGGATCTCCTTTTCTTAAAAACTGTGACACCGCCGTGCGTGTTGAGGCATAGCTATGGCTCTCTCTCTGCACGATGACTACGCGACGTATTGTACGTGTGCAGATATTGAGTTAGAGGAGGAAAGAAGTGTTGAGATGTGTCGGTGTACAAGAGCCGTACCTAATGTGTTCGTCAGCCTCCACATTCTTATCTCTAGATAAAAGAGTAGCATAGCACTAAATCAAATGCGACCAGTTGTCATTCGAATATCTAGGCGTTATAACTTCATGGTTTTGATAAGTCCCGCCATGAACAACTTAAAATCGTTTTCTTTTTTAATGCAATTATTTTTTTCTGTGAACTTTATCACTGCTGTTCGTAATAATGATAAGACCATTTATGATTTACCCATGGAAACGGATTTTAGGTTTTATTTAGATTCATTGGAAAAGGTGGTCGATTTTTACACAAGACATAAATTTTACGTGGATATGAACACAAAGTTTGCGTTGCTTATGGTGGATGGTAAGATTATGTTTGTACCTACAGAAGATAATATTTTTTCAATTACCTTTCTCGAAAATTGGTTCTTGTCGCACTACTTTTTGATGATTGCACGTCGATTTGACGTGTTTTATTTCAACAGATAGCAATAAACAATAATTGATCAATTTCTATAGCCAGCGATGATGTTTTTTTTTAATCTCAGCAGAGAGGCGCATGTTTTTAGGCTTTCATATTTTAAGAATATTTAAATTGTGTTTATACAAGGTGTTGTTTTGCATCCTCGTCAAAATTCAGGAGTCTGTCACAAAAGGCATAAATAATCAATTTAAATTACAGTACCTAGGTCATTATTAATAAACGGTGCTTTTTTGTTGTATAAATTTGTCAGTATTTCACAATAACCCTCCTAACGTGGTTTAGGGAATAAGAAATTATCGAATAAACGTTTGAGATAGTTTGCATGTTTGAAAGCACGTTTAAAATAGGGCCAGAATCAGAGGGGCCACGTTTAAAACACGAGTGGTTCACACTTACCGATTTCCGTAAATAAGAACAAAAATAAAAATTATCTAGGTATCCATTTTATTACTGATTTGGGTCGAGAATCATTAGCATAGTTACTTTCTTGAATTTGACGAGGATGCAAAACAACAGCCTGTAGAATGTCATAAATAAACATAACAAAATAACATTTGTTTGTGTCTACAAAAATATTTGAATTTCCTATTTTTAATTCAATGTGCAAAATTGTAGTTCTGCGAGCAAATATCACCGACAAAACCTAACCGATAACCTTATTAATTAAATGCTAAGCTTTACTTTTTCTGCAGTGAATTTGAGAAGTTATTTGCATAATAAAAAACATTTTACTATCCCTGTAAAAAAACGTTCCCGGTTGGAAAAACTATTGTCAAAGGTTGATGATTTGGCTGACTATTTCCACGATATGGTCCAAAAAATTAAAGGTGTGAAGGATTACAGCCTGCTTATAAAAGGTAAGAAATATTATTGTCGTCATTACGTTGTAATATCAGGTACCAGGTTGTAGTATCAGGCGAAAAACGGCTTTGCAGGGCCAAAGTCAGGATATTGGTTCGAAAGGCGGGGAGGTTTACCCTAAATAAAAAAGGCAGATCAGAAGCGGCGGGGGCAGGCCATAACAAGGAACGCTGGACAACCATCTCTAGATGGATTACTGAAGGTAATCCATCACAATTATTGGGTTTCCTTTGGTCCATTCGAATATTCTTCATATTTTCGGTTCTGGCCATCCACGTCCACTTGAAAAATTCACCCTGTTTAAGCGGAGCAATAGGGTGATTTCTTCTTAAATGTTAACTCACGGGCGGTGTAAGTGCAACGTGTGCACGCTACGCTCGGCGCTGATGATTACAATGCACACTCATCGAAGCCAAGCTGGTGAGTTGTCCGAGATTTCGATGGGTTTGAAACACCAAACGCCCCCCCTCCCCCTCTGCTACAGCTTTGTGGCTTTGGAAAGAAATAAGTGGAGCGAGTTCTATTGGGTTTTTCTATTAGGATTTTCTCAGTAGTATCCCGGTCTGGATTTGTGCCCGGTTGATTGCAATAGGCTGGTCCCCCATTACATGCCTGAAACATAACTGGCGAGCGTGATTTACGTAATGGATGAAGTAGGGTCAAAGGAAATAAAGGATGTTTTTCATAGTGAGAAGGTAAGATATAAGGAAGATTAGAAAAGCATGGTAGACGCCTTAGCCCAGTGGGACAGTATCGGGTTTGGGCAATACTGTATGCTCAAAAAATATATTTACTTCACCCATAAATTGATTGTGGTAAGTTTGGAACTTCCCAACTGATAAATTGTCTGTATCTTCGCAGTAATAATTATTACATTATTAGTTAGCCCATATTGTCCTACTGCTGGGCATAGGCCTCACTGCATTCCTTCCAACCGCCTCGATTCTGTGGTATGTTTGTCCAATTCTCAAGAAAGGCATCAAGTTCGTCCCGCTCCTTCGTGGTCTGCCGCGACCCCGAGTCACTGTTTCAGGGCACCAATCCTGAGCTTTACTAAAAATAATAATACGGTGCTATTATTTTATAAATCCTCATTTTCTCGTCGTAAGCTGCGCTGGGAATCAGGGATATGCCATTCCTCGGCATTTGCTTGGGGAAGGATACTGCTCTGGCTCTTTATATTATTATCCTAAGAACCAATTAATTTTTGTTCAGTCTCGGAACTATTTCATAACAAAACGACGTGGCCAAAGAATCCAGTAAAATTCAAAGTGCTGAAACAAGCGAAGATCTATAGTCCAGAAAAGCTGATGAAAATGTTTGGCAAATGGGAGGACTATTTAAAACATATTGATAACCCCAAAGGATTTCAATCCTCGTCTGAAGAATTAGGTAAAGTGTATTTTGTTTACATAAATGTCAGTTTAGTGTGGGAATTAGATTTATTATTTATTTAGCACCAATTATAGCAACATTACAGACAATTCAATACAATGCTATAAGTCACAAAGTACAACTACATAAAATATTTAAGAAGTGTTACACCCTGTAATCTCTCTATGGTGTGCTCTGTATGGTGTCCGACGTAAAGAGTAGCACCATCCCATATCTTCCCGTCGGTGTCGTAAGAGGCGACTAAGGGACTTGCCAGAGAATGGGCAGCAGCGTTCTCTGTGTTTTTATAACAAACTAGCTGTCCGGCGCAACTTCGTTTGCGTCACATTTTCCCCGTTTTCGCAACATTTTTTATTGCTGCTCCACTCCTTTTGGTCGTAGCGTGATGATATATAGCCTATAGCCTTTGTCGATAAATGGGCTATCTAACACTGAAAGAATTTTTCAAATCGGACCAGTAGTTTCGGAGCCTATTCAATGCAAACAAACAAACAAACAATCAAATCTTTCCTCTTTATAATATTAGTTTAGACGTACTGCGATCGCCAACCCGCCTGCCAAGCGTGGCGATTATGGCAAAACCCCCCATGTTATGTCAATGTGGCGAAACTTGGGGAAGGCCTATGTCCAGCAGTGGACGTCTTTCTGCTGAAATGATTACACCCAGTAAAAATATGATTCCTTATATTAAATAATTGTAATATCATTTACAGTTGATCACCCTTTTCAATTATCATTTGAGCCGTTGGAACAAATCTCGGCAGGTTTTGCCCTGGATATATTATTATCTTCCAAAACCGTTATAATATTAATAATACGTGCGGCTCGCGACATAGGGGTAAACTTGAGTAGGTTAGTGCTACCCGCTGGCACGTCTAACAGTGCACGGGCGGGACGCTCCCACGCACCCAGTCCGGCGCGCAAGGCCGTAGCGCAGCCCCTCGGGGTGGTGCGGGAACCCTAGCAGTGCGGTAGCCACGTACAGACGCCAGCATGTCAAGCTACCCGAAACTGTCAAAATTTCCCAATAAACCTTGAACCGTATTCTTTAAAGATATGGTTGAAAATCTATTAAAGAAATTTGACAGATTGTTGTAGCTTGATACAACAATCTGTCAAAAATCAAATCAAATCTGTCTGGCGTCTGTACTTGACTAGCGCCACGTCTCTTCTTACTGCCAGCCTGGTGTACCCAACCATGCTCAAAAAGAGCATACGTACTTGGATACATCGGGGGATAAAAGGGGTAACTCCGTACCGCTTTAGGGCCCAGTCTAGTAGATTTGACAGCTCGTCGAAATATTCGCGCAGGTTTGCAAGGTGTTGTGACTAAAGTTATTAATAAAATGCAATTATTTTTAGTGCATCATTATATTGGTTATATGCCCTAGAACTACGTATTTCGTATTATTTTTGACAGACAGGCATTACGAATCTATAAGTGTTCTGTTTTTTGCCATTCGGCTACGGATCCCAAAAAACAGCTGTTCTATAAATGACCTTGTAGGTATAGCACATTTTTAGGAAACAGCATTTTTTTAATAACCGGGCTCAGAACGATTGCAATAAATACGTGGGAACCGATATCGGGGTCACGTCTCTTCCACCCTCTATAATACCTTTAGTGTTTGATTGTAACACTCTTTCGTTTTTAGCACTTCTAGTAAATGAAATATAAAACCAAATTGTCTGTAGTTTACCTAACAAATATTACCGACAGAACCCCTTGATAATCTTTTTAATTTAATATTAAGCTTAATTTTTTTTGCAGAGAATTTGAGAAGATATTTGCATCAGAAAAAACAAGTTGATATCTCTGTGAAAATAACTGCCCAATCGGAACAGCGTTTTTCTCCGGGTGACTTATTGACTGACTATTTGGTCAATATGGTCCAAAAAATTAAAGATGGAGACTCTAGCTGGGCTACAATACGTAAGAGATATTACTGTCTCCATTACGTTCTTCTTCTTAGCGTGTCTATGACAATTTAAATTGACTCAGCCCATATTTTGCCGGCGAGTTTGCAGTGGCGTGCCTGCGTTGAAACGGGGGCAAAGCCCAAATATACGAATGTAGAAATTGGCCTAAAAAAAAAACGCTTTGTGTTCTGGCATTGGTTTGTAACGTTTTTGTTTTCCCGGTTTTTAAATATGCCTAAATATGAAACTGCAAACAGTGGTGACATACTTTGTGATGGCGTACTTTATATTCCGTTAAAAAAATTACAACTAATATCAAGTTGTCAGTATGCAGTAAATTATATAAGAGCCATCTATTGACTCAAATGTTACAACTGAACTGAACTCGGTGAACTCTGAGTCAATTCGTTTATTTCGATCGGTCGCTATGGGGAAAATATTAAAATCACCGCTAGATGGCGTATAAACAACAAATTGGTTTCTAACTACACATTGTTGAAAATATTTGTAATTACTCACAATGTAAACAGCCATAACTCTTCATTCTTCTCTTCTTTACCACGGACAGATGACAAACAACAAAGCACACAGAAGGCATGGTATTATTTTCTGTAAAACTCAAAGTATTTACCTTGCCCAGCAACGATTTCACACATTTTAATCCTTCATAAGGAACAATTCACTTCAAAACAAAGTTAAATCCAGCAAAAACTAATTACAAGAATAGAAAAAAATAATATCACAAAAACAGATGCACCTAGTAATCGCTCAACAAAACAAATTGGAACAAATTTGAAATAGTTTTACTTTCTATGGAAATTTCTTCGCGCCGCTTGCCCATTCATTCTTGGCGCGCAAACACATATTCTCTCTCAAACTTACACGTACATACACGCAAACATTCAAAGAAAAGCCCAGCTTTTAACTCCATATAAATTTCCAAATTTTATACCTACAAATTTTATCAAAACAGAGACATTTTACTAGCAAAGACAGAGAGATCCTACAAGCCAAATACAGAAGCCAGTGAGTGCGACTGAGAACGCAAGAGTCACTGACCGAAGTGACCGAAGGGACCGCTTGAACTCTTCTTTTGTTTAGTGTTAGAGCGAGCCAGAGTCTGGCGATTGCTCGCGCGTGGCAGCTATCGGAGATATCAGTGGCAACGCGCGATAATAATGCGCGAGAATAGAGACAGTTCTGTGAGTGTATAAACCTGGCAACCTCGCATCGTTTGATGCGTGGCGCGCGGAATTTAATGTTATCATTATATTGACACATTTTTTTGCTTTGAAGGGAATGTTTTTCTTTTTTTTTTGTGATTGTTGTCGATTGTTAGGCAAGCCGGGCTTTTCGGGTTGTATGACAGATCCGCCACTGCGAGTTTGGGGCTTTCAGTAGCGTCCATCAGCTCCTGTGAAGTACAAGCAACGGGACAGGTAGGGCACGATCTCCATTACATTGTAATATCAGGTTGGTGAAGAACGGCTTGGCCGGTCCGTAAACAGGTCCACTTGAAAAATTCGCCCTGTTTAGGCGGAGCAATAGTATGGCAAGAAACCATCCTATTGCTCCGCTTGAACAGGGTGATAAATGTAAGATCACGTGGTGTAACTGCAACGTTTTCACGCTGCGCTTGGCGCTGATGATGACGATGAAAGCTCATCGAAGCCAATCTGGTGAGTGGTCTGAGATTTCGAAGGGGTTGAAACACCCCCTTTCTGCCTACAGCTTTGCGGCTTCGGAAAGAAATAAAGGAGTGAGTGCTATTGGGTTTTTCGATTAGGATTTTCTCAGTAGTATCCCGGTCTGGATTTGTGCCCGGTTGATTGCAATAGGCTGGTCCCCCATTACATGCCTGAAACATAACTGGCGAGCGTGATTTACGTAATGGATGAAGTAGGGTCAAAGGAAATAAAGGATGTTTTGAGAGAGTCCCTATTACATGAGACTTGAGCATAATTGACGAAATGTGGGTGTACTGTTAGGTACACCCCCTGCCTAGCCCCTCGGGGTTGGCGTGACTTAGGACAATCGTGATTTTATGTTATGGAATGGATGAAGCAGGGGAACTTCCCAACTGATAAATTGTCTGTTTCTTCCGCAATATTAATTATAACATTATTAGAGTTAACCCATATTGTCCCACTGCTGGGCATAGGCCTCCATTCGTTTCAACGGTCTCGATTCTGTGTTTTTTTTTTCAATTTTCTAGGAAGACATAGGTATAGTTCGTCCCGCTATGTCCTTCGTGGTCTGCCGCGACCCCGTGCCAATGTTTCAGGGCACTAATCCTGAGCTTTACTAATACTAATTATACGTTGTTATTATTATATAAATTCTCATCTTCTTGTCGGTAGTTACGTAGGGAATCAGGGATATGCCATTCCTCGGCATTTGCTTGGGGAAGGATACTGCTCTGGCTCTTTACATTATTATCCTAAGAACCAATTCTTTTTTGTTCAGCCTCAGACCTATTTTTTAACAAGACGACGACAATTTTTGACAAAAGAGAGGACCATGAAGTTGAAGACCCAAAAAAAGTTTCATCTTCGTATGACCAATCGGGTAAAGTATATTTTGCTAATTTTAATGTCATTGTAGTGTGGGAAACAGATGGAGGCATACAGCCAGTCTAGTTCCATCTCTTTACCACAGTGAGGAAAGATTAAAAAATACTGTTAAAAGAGATCATATTAGACCGACAGTATCGATAAACTGCCTGTAGTGTGTAGAATACAACGTGATGTGATAGGCGATTATATGCAAGGTCGTGGGAGTAGAGTGCCATGCCACGGGTGAGGCGCAAACGAGACACGAATTAACTTTGCGAACAGCTTCAATGAAGCAGTTCATGTTACTCGGGTACCGCATGGTGTAGCGAAACTCTGCGAATTTCAAAATTGCTTTAAGAGCCTACACATCGAAGCCATACATCAATTGAACGCGTACGAAAGTCCATTATGAGGACATCTGTTTATATCAGCCTCCAGATATCGCGGCTGGTTACCTGTAATTAAAATTGTTTCCTTGTCATTTACTTTAGGTGATTGCCTAGAAATCATTGTCAATTTATCTCCGGGCTCCTGTCTTATACCTTCACACTGCAAAAAGCCGATAGAAAATGCCGATCTTGGCCGTAATTTGCCTCACAAGTAAGTCTGGTTTTTATTTCCTATTAAGCTGTTGCTACTTTTAATGAGTTAGAAGGATATTTAGTAAAATGAAAGTTCTACATTTTCAAACGTATAATTTAGTAGAATGATTTATCACTTGTAAACAAAAACGAAAAAATAAATAAAGGTATTATTTATATTATTATCTCCTTTATTCATTTTATAACATATAATTTACATTTTTAAATATTTTAACAAATTTTATATAAAAACATTTAAAAATGTAAAAAGAAGGATCCCACCGGCATTGGGAACAGGGTCCGAGCTACCGGTGGTCAGGGCTCTTGAGAGAGGAACCTCCTAACAATACGCGCCGTGTCCAGAAGTACTGCTTTCTGAATGAAGCCCTTGATCCAGCTGCCAAGCGAAAGCCTACTAAGATGTTGGTCGAGGCTTTTGGCAATTAAGCCATTGGCCGACACGACTACCGGCACAATGACTGCTGTTTTCACATCCCACATGTCGACAACCTCGCGAGCCGATCTAGATATTTGAATTGCTTATCTTTCTCTGCTTTCACGAGGTTCTCGTCATGTGGGATCGTTATATCAACAATCATTGCGCGACGCTCCAATCGATCTATCACCACAATGTCAGGCTTATTGGCAACAATAGTCCTGTCAGTGACGATAGCTCGATCCCAATACAACGTGATATTACCATTATCGAGAACTGGGTCGGGCGCATACTTATAGTATGGCACTTCTGATTCCACAAGCTTGTATTTCACAGCAAGTTGCTGGTGGATAATCCTGGCAACGGGGATTGTGTCTATGCAAGTACTCTCCGTTAGCCAGACGAGAACACCCAGAAATAATGTGTTGGATCGATTCTCCCGGACGGTGGCATGCTCGACACACGTCAACCGTCCCGTCCTTCATAATATATTTCCGGTAGTTGTTCGTCAACAAAACATCGTCCATAATTGCACAGACAAAACCTTCAGTTTCCCCAAAGAGGTTGCTGAATCGTAGCCAGGACACGGACGCTACAAAATCTACATGGGGACCATGAAGAACCCGGTAGAAGCGCCCGTGAAGCTCCTTGCCCTGCAATACCTCCCTGCGATCATTAGTGTCTTATAATACAGGCTTGCGCCAGTTTTCGTTAGCCAAGAAGAGCGGGGTAAGGCTCTTGTCCACTGAGACCACATCTCGGTGTATCCCCACGTCGGTTTCTAGGAAGTATTCCCTGAGACTGCATACCTCACAGTTGTGCAGGGTCTTAGCATTTAAAAAGCCACAACCCCCACACTTCCGCGGGATATATAGTCTCATCACCGACGATCGTGGGTGATGTGTCCGATTTGCGGTCAGCAGTACGCGGACCCTCCTATCCAGGGCATCAAGTTCCGTCTGAGTCCATTTGAGTATGCCGAAAGAATACATCAAAACCGGCATGACCCAACCGTTGAAGACGCGCACCTTGTTTCCGCCTGACAGAAGTCTGCTTAGCACCTTATTCAGGCGGCCAAAGAAACGCTCTTTCAATGATTGTTTCATGTCAGCAGTATTGATGCATAATGCTTCCGACATACCCAAATACTTAGTAGGTTTCGTTGAGGAGAGGGATCTAAGGTGTACGGAATCCGAGAGTTGAGTTCCCACGGATTCCGTAATCTCCCCTCACTTCACATGCATGACTGCACATTTGTCCACACCAAATTCCATCCTAATGGCGCTACTGAAAGTTTCAGTTACTTTCAGTAGCTTCATCAGTTGCAAATTGTTGGGGTCAAAGATTTTCAGATCATCCATGTAAAGAAGGTGAGATATGACCTGACCACAAAAAAAGACAAAACCACAATGGACTCAGACTATCACCCTGAAATATACCACGCTCAATCCACAGTGAACCGATAAGGTTTACTGTTCCCCTGCATCTGTCGACATCCTGGATAGCGAAGGACCGTCCTCCATTGCCATCAAGAAAGGCGCGTAGAGTTGCATCTATGTTGCACCCTCATGAGCCATGTATGTGGAACCGAGTCGTAGGCCTTCTTATAATCTATCCAACATGTAGACAGATGCCTTCGGGACCGGCGAACCTGTTGGTTAATGGTCATATCAATCATATTTGGATTTTAATTATAATATTTAAAATTTATTATTTATTCAAAATTTTAATATCAAGGTGAAAACGTCAGGATAGCCCGCGAAATTTAAATTATCTTACGTTTTTTGCAATATGCTGGTCAGTGTTCTGTGGGTGTGTGTACCGGGGTGGAATATTTGAATTAAGGATCGATTATAAGAAGGCCTATGATTCGGTACCCCATGCATGATTCATGAGGGTGCTGTGGAGTTGTGTAAAGTAGATGCAATTCCGCGTACTTCCAGATGTCATGTATAGAGTACTGGAAAAAATCCCTCGCTATCCAGGATGTCGACTTATACAGGGTGACAGCGAACCGATAAGGATCGAGCGTGGCATATTCCAGGGTGATAGTCTGAGTCCATTGTAGTTTTGACTAGCCTTGAACCCTTTCAGCACACTGCTAGAGTGTTCAGGTCTAGGCTATCGGTTGAGGAGAGGTGGTCAGATCATATCTCATCTTCTTTACGTGGATGATCAGAAACTCTTTTCCCCCATTTGTAACTGATGAAGCTATTAAAAGTAACAGAAACGTTCAGTAGCAAGACTAAGTTACGTTGAAAGGAGACCGAGGGACAGTATTGTATATTGTAGTAATAGAGCATTCATTTATACTTAACATCTATCGAAACAAAACTACACATGTGTAACGACAAAGTACAAAATTATTACTCAAGGCTATTTACAACAGGACACGCCACAATAGTGGCGGCGGTGAAGTCCTTCTTTGAGGAGTGGCTGGAGAGGCGCCATGGCGCCCTCACCTTCCGCCTGACGCAGGTCCTCACCAGACTCGGTTGTTTCGCGAGGTTCCTGCACCGAATAGGGCGGGAGGAAACGCCCGGTTGCCACACCGTTGAGCTCTGTTCCGATTGGTCTGAGCACCGCCGTGTCCTCGTAGCGGAGATGGGTGGCGGCGACCTCTGACATCCGGCCCTGGTTCAATCCATGGTCCGGAGTGAGAGGGAATGGCCGTCGCCTCCTTCTGCGAAGCAGTCATGCTAGCGTAGGAGGTGGCGGAACATGAGATGGAGAGCCTTACGTCCAAGCCGCCACAGGAAACGCCGCGGCCGTCCATCTTATGACGACAGGCCGTGTCGACGGCGCATTCGTGTTCCACGCGCGTCTCAAGGAGATGTCAGCAAATCGGAAAGGGTCCAAGAGGGCCGATGCCTGCCAGGGCTGCGGGACTGTTCGAAAGAGATACCGTGGCTTTGGAACACAAAGGGCTAAGAAGGAACATGGATGGGTTTAAGTCATTACAAGTCTGACACTCCCTTCCGCTCCGCCCAGAGCAGGGGAGTCATTTGATGATTTTCCATCCGTAAAAAAAAGCTATTTACACCACATACTTTTAGAATTTTTTACTTCTTTCATAATGTTTCACGTTTTTAGGGTTCCGTACCTCGAAAGCAAAAAAGGAACCCTTATAGGATCACTGTTGTCCGTCCGTCCGTCCGTCTGTCCGTCTGTCCGTCTCTCCATCTCTCCGTCTGTCTGTCTGTCAAGACCCTTTTTTTCAGGAATGCGTGGAGGTATCAAACTGGAATTTTTATCATGAAATACTCAGGTCTACTGTCCCTTAGAGCTGTGAAAAAATCAAACTTCTAACAACTTGACTAATGTTTCACGTTTTTAGGGTTCCGTACCTCGAAAGGAAAAAATGGAACTCTTATAGAATCACTGTTGTCCGTCCGTCTGTCCGTCTGTCCATCTGTCCATCTGGCCGTCTGTCCGTCAGAGCTGTGTAAAAATCAAACTTCTAAACCAACGCAAACAAAAGATACAGCCGTTTAACCTGCAAATTTTCGACACTTGCAAGGGAATCAAAACCTACAGGCAGTGCCGGATTAACCACGATTAACCACGTAACAAGAGTAGCAATTGCTACGGGCCCCGCGCAAAAGGGGGCCCCGCATATTTAAACCCACTCATCTCTCTATCGCCTGAGCGTAATTTTTTGAGTGTAACTTATTAAGATGTGGTATGTTGTTTTTTTATGTCACATAAAAGTGAAACGTTACAACTTTACCAACTAAGACAATCAACGTCAGACACTCGCTACCCGACTATTTCCTTGGCGTAAATAAAACACCGAATTTCATACGGTAAACGCACAAGTTCTACAAAAAGTTTTGAAAGAATTTGATACGGGCCCCGCGCTTGCTTAATCCGGCACTGCCTACAGGGTACTTCCCGTGAACTCAGAATCTTGAAATTTGGTACGAAGCAACTTTTTATAGCACAGATAAAGGAAAAATTGCGAAAATCGTACATTTTTAGTTACATCATATAATAAAAATATTTTTAATATTTTTTGAGATTTATTTGATTTAGAGATGAGTGGGTTTAAATATGCGGGGCCCCCGCATATTTAAACCCACTCATCTCTCTATCGCCTGAGCGTAATTTTTTGAGTGTAACTTATTAAGATGTGGTATGTTGTTTTTTTATGTCACATAAAAGTGAAACGTTACAACTTTACCAACTAAGACAATCAACGTCAGACACTCGCTACCCGACTATTTCCTTGGCGTAAATAAAACACCGAATTTCATACGGTAAACGCACAAGTTCTACAAAAAGTTTTGAAAGAATTTGATACGGGCCCCGCGCTTGCTTAATCCGGCACTGCCTACAGGGTACTTCCCGTGAACTCAGAATCTTGAAATTTGGTACGAAGCAACTTTTTATAGCACAGATAAAGGAAAAATTGCGAAAATCGTACATTTTTAGTTACATCATATAATAAAAATATTTTTAATATTTTTTGTACGGAACCCTCGGTGCGCGAGTTCGACTCGCAGTTGGCCGGTTTTTATTCACATTATTATTTTGTCATGTTTCCTAAAAGAAAATCGTTCTGCGACTCAAGATCACCATAAATAACTGACAATCTTTTTTTTAAGTCAAATTCAAATTAAAACATTGAACAGTTAAAAATAAAAGTTCAAGCTTTGTAGTTTTTTCACTTTAGTTGGTTCTCACAAACAACATCTACTTTACATGCAACTGATCCCCACAGCTCAGTTACGAAAAATAAAAATAACAAATCGTTATTCAAAATCTTAAAAGGTAAAATACAATATGAATTCGAAATTAATATAATGTATTTTTGTAAAACGTTTTTTTCTAGGCTTTTATTTATGATCGCGGTCCAGTTTTCACGTCAATGTTTCGTTTTCTCCGAAAAAGTCGACAAACAAAAAACGGATGAGTTTTGCACGAAGGCTTTTACCGAGTTGCAGTACATTGCCTTAAATAACTTTCAATTGCCGGACCTTTTCTATGAAAATAGTGAGTGAATTAAAAAATACGAATTCTTTTTATTTCAGGCTTAAATAAATGAAGTATTCAGTGCAATTTATATTTCAGGTCTATCGTACTGAAATGAAACTCACTAAATTGAACTACGACACAATTTGATTTTTTCCACACAAAGAAATTATATTGAATTTCTTATATGAACCGCTTCTACTAGCAATATTTCCATAAAACCTACAATTTATTAAAGATTCCAATTTGTGTGAAAAATGTGGGAAACTGTAAATGGGTTTTGATATTACTCCTCGCTTTTAATGAAGTTAACCAAAATTCTTTGAATTGTTTTAGTTGGTCTCTGCGGTCTACTTGGCCACGCTAAGTTTTTCAAGAACATTTGGCTAAAAAAGCTCACTCAGTTCCAAACTTCAAAAGGGTGCTTCACAGACTGGATAATAACTGAAAAAAATAAAAAGGACCAAAGGAGACGAGGTAAAGACGACAAGTGGTTAATTATAAACCCGTCTGATAGGATCATGAATGGGCAGTGCAACGCATCCTTGACGCAGACTTCGATGGTGACGCTCTCAAATACCCTCAGATATATAATAGAGACTTATTATTAACACTGAACGTTACTGTTGCTCTTAATGCCTTCTGGATAAGATAACGAACGGAGCTTTTTAATGACACCGCAAAGTGTGTAGCTGGTCGTTATTAGGTTTAAACAATTCAGTAACAATCAAAACAAATACATTACAAAGATATCACTTAAAACACAATTCCACTCTCGAAAATCAATTAATACCTTGAGCTATTTTTATTCGTTTGGAATAAATCAATTGGACAAAAAGAGACCTGAAAAACTTACAGCGCAAAGTTAACACTACAAGTGTACTAAGCAACGACTTATTTTCGGGCCAACGCTGTCCCCTATACTTAAGTACTAATGCTGTAACATGATACTATTGCAAACCCAAATCATTATAAGAGAGAGAAAGTAACCATGCAGTTTCTTGCCGGTTCTTCGCCATAGTAAACGACCAACCCGAACCGTGCTTTTCTTGACGTTTTATATGCCTGTGTGAAATAAAATAAGTATTTTGTCTCTTGTTTTTTTTTTTTAATACTATGACTAATTTCCGTAAACCTGACACACAACACAACATTAAAGGGGACAAATATAAGTCCGTGATTCAACCTGTCGTACTGTATGGGTCGGAATGCTGGACAGTGAAGAAGACGGATGAAAAAAGATTGCATGCAGCAGAGATGAGAATGTTGAGATAAATGTGTGGATTGACTAAAATAGATTAAGTTAGAAATGAGCTTATAAGAGGAGGTCTGATAGTTGTGCCTGATACAGAAAAGATAAAAGGAAGTCGATAAAAAGAAGGTCTTGGTATAGACATGTGATGAAGAGGGATGCAACAAATGTGACTAAAAGAGTGATTAATATAAGTGTGGATGGATGGAGAGGGAGAGGAAGACAATAGACATATGGTTAGTTTTCTGCCATCGGTGGACAGTGGGGGGCAAACCGATGCTGCTTACTTCGATTTCAAGAAAGCATTTGATCTAGTTAATAATGATGTTTTGCTTAAAAAGTTAGCAGTATTTGGTTTCACTCCTCATCTGCTTGGATTTTTTGCAAGTTACTTAAGCGGTAGGCAACAATATGTGGAATATGCGGGGTACAAGTCAGAGCCATATTTTACCAGGTCTGGGGTGAGTCAAGGCAGCAACCTTGGGCCTTTGCAGTTCATTCTCGTGATTAATGACCTGCCAGAAGTTGTTGAAGACGCAATGTGTTTGCTGCTCGTTGATGATCTCAAGTTATCACTTGAGTTAAGAGGAGTGGATGACTGCGAGAGGCTTCAGGGAGACATAGACAGAGTGGTGACCTGGAGCTAGAAAAACCTCTTGCAGTTCAACACCTCAAAGTGTGTAACAATCACTTTCTCTCGCGCGCGTGCTCCTATTATATATAATTATAATTTGGATGGGTTGCAAATGGCTAGGGCTACGGAAGTTAAGGACTTGGGGGTGAAATACAACACGGGGCTGACGTTTCATGATCATGTCATAAGCTGCTGCAAAAAAGCTTATCGTAATTTAGGTTTTATGCACCGTATGGTGGGAAAATTCACTAACATAAAAGCGGTTATAGCTTTATATAATGCCTTGGTTAGAAGTCAATTAGAGTGTAACGCAATTATTTGGGCTCCACATGAATCTAAATTTAGGTACATGCTGGAGAAAGTACAAAACAAGTTTGTGAGATATTTATATATGAAATTGTATGGTGTATACCCATGTTATCCGCTTATGTACCCAACGTTATTTGTTTTGGGTATGGTTGGGTATAACGACTGAGGGTCAGGAGGGATCTCACACTCACCTCGTACATATTCTGGGTACTCAGAGGGAAGGTACATAATGCGGATATTTTAGGGTACATAGGTTTGTGTGTTCCGGACAGGTACGTGGGGCGACGTCGGCAGCCACGCTTGCTGGCGGTGCCGCGCGCGCGGACCAATTTGTTAGGGGAGGCCCCACTGACGCGTGCGCTCCGCACGCTCAACCTCGTAGACGTCGATATATTTAATTGTTACCTGAGTGAGTTCACAAAAAATGTATTGTTTGTAATTAGTTACAAATTTTAATAATGTTATGGTGTACACTATCGCATTAGGTAAAAAACCTGTAAAGATAGTCGTAAGATGGAGAAAATAAATAAATAAAAATATAGAAACGATGGTTGGAGTGTGTAAAAAATGATATGCAGAAAAACTGACATGATTGACGAATGACAAAGGAGAAAGGAGAAAGAAAGAAAATACATGTTGCGCCGACCCCAAAAATGGGACAAGAGCAGGAAGACGATGTTTTCCTCGGATTCCGTTGTAAATATTAACACACTACAATACTCTACGAAATATTATACTAAAATGATATCAGAGATAATTGTAATAAACAAAGGACGACGACACGATCTCTTTGTCAATTGTTTTCGTACTGAATCAGTGACAAGGTCAAGCAGGATTTAATGACAGCATGGAAACAGTCTGCCTCACTGTCTAGTTTATACCTTTATTCAAGACTAGGTGTCCGGCGCAAATTCGTTTGCGTCACTTTTTCCCCGTTTTCGCTACATTTATCATTGCTGCTCCACTCTTATTGGTCGTAGCGTGATGATATGTAGCCTATAGCCTTCCTCGATAAATGGGCTATCTGACACTGAAAGAATTTTTCAAATCGGACCAGTAGTTTCGGAGCCTATTCAATGCAAAAAAAACAAACAAACAATCAAATCTTTCCTCTTTAAAATATTAGTTTAGATTCGTTTAAAAAAATATTCATTAGTTATGGTTTATACATAAAATGTACCTATTTATGTAAGTATATTGACTTACTTACCTACCTTGGAATGGTTTTGAAAACGGTTTCTTTATCTTTATATACAAAACGTATTCAAATGAATTCCGAAGCATCATCAGCCTAGCAAAAACGGAACCCTTGTGGATTCGGTCCGTCCGTATGTCACAGAGAGTAGCGGAGAGCGGTGGCCCAGTGGTGGCAGCCCCGACTTACCCAGGCAGGCGCATTACTTTGTGTAATTTATTTCATCACGGCTGCCCTCAAAAACGGTAAAGGAAAACATTGTGAGGAAACCGGCATGTCCTAGAACAAAAAAATCGAAAACATGTGACATCTACCAACCCGCACTGGGCCCGCGCATTACAGCCCACTCTCTCTCATAGAGAGAAGGCCTGTGTCCCAGCAGTGGAAACAATATAGGCTGATGATGATGATTATGATGTATGAAACAGAACTTTTACTCCGAGATTATTGGCACCACACAGTTGAAATTTTGAGATTACGTGCCTTCTATGAACCGCTACACAAATATGGTGTGAAATAATGGAAAAAATATAAATAGGGGTGGCCATGAAACAGGGTTGAAAAAGTTTGGTTTTTCAACTCATTGTAGGTAAATTCATTGCACAGGTTGAAATTCAAAACTGTTTTTCTTACAAAACCACTTCTGACCGGTTTCGGTCAAAACCCTTAAAATTCGTTATTTTTATTAAAAATATGTTGTTCAAGAACGCCTCAGTTACAATTACTATAACACGATGTTATTCAAAGGTCACAAAAAACCTAACAACCTAAGTAATAGGTTTATAAGCAAATGTTAGCCATTGTTGTAATAGTTTTAACCGGTCAAAAGTAGTTTTGAGTAACTACAGTTTTGATTGTGACATATACATTAAATATGGGGTCCTTGATCAGACAATAGCCGACTTGCTGGAGTATTGCAGTGTCCAACTTTTAAACACGATTTAGAGGAGTATACTCAAACAAACTCCAAGCATTTATTTAAATTAGACCATTACGGGCACTTTTGAAGGTCAATAAACAAAAAAAAAAAGCGACGCTACAATCCCAGTCACAAGGCATAATAACTTGTGAAAGTACTGTAGTTGCCCATTCCAAAGCGTAGATCACTATGGAGTAGTATGGGCAAGAAACTCCAAGGACACTCTTTTAAATCAAAATATTGTTATAAAATCTTGGTAACATCATTCATGCAGTCATGTAATGCTGTCAAAAATGCTACTGACGCCACGGTTTACGTAGCCACATGGGTGTAAATAATTTAATGAGACGTACCGTACCACCCGTACGAAAGAACAAGAAAAACAGGCAATAATATTAGATTTCGTATTTCTGAAGATATACCATGCTTGCCAAGCGTATATTGCCAGTGACTCTGATGAACGGGCAAACAACAAGTTTGAACACGGCGACGATGAATGATTCAATCAAAGGAAGCAGGTGGTGGTGGTCTACAATGATTTCAAAAAAGCATTTGATACCCTGGAACACTACCAGCTGCTTCAAATGTGGCGTCGCAGGATGTGGTTCCGTGCCTACCTTATAGATCGGGCACGAACTGCCATTAACGGCATTGTTGGACACGTAAACGTATTATGCGGTGTGCCAACCAGTTCCGTGTTTGGCGGGACTAAACACGGAACTGGTTGGTCAGATACATCATGCATGACAACGGCATGTGCAATGTGGTTTGAAACTGTCGCATATACATGCATGCTGATGATACTTGTTTAGTTTTTTGCAGATAAAGAATTACATGTAATCAAAAGGTATATTCAGGAAGATTTCAACTAGTATAATTAAAGACGCCCATGCCAATGGGATCATAATAAATAAAAATAAGTGTATGCGTATAGGATCTCCTTTTCTTAAAAACTGTGACACCGCCGTGCGTGTTGAGGCATAGCTATGGCTCTCTCTCTGCACGATGACGACGAGACGTATTGTACGTGTGCAGATATTGAGTTAGAGGAGGAAAGAAGTGTTGAGATGTGTCGGTGTGCAAGAGCCGTACCTAATGTGTTCGTCAGCCTCCACATTCTTATCTCTAGATAAAAGAGTAGCATAGCACTAAAGCAAATGCGACCAGTTGTCATTCGAATATCTAGGCGTTATAACTTCATGGTTTTGATAAGTCCCGCCATGAACAACTTAAAATCGTTTTCTTTTTTAATGCAATTATTTTTTTCTGTGAACTTTATCACTGCTGTTCGTAATAATGATAAGACCATTTATGATTTACCCATGGAAACGGATTTTAGGTTTTATTTAGATTCATTGGAAAAGGTGGTCGATTTTTACACAAGACATAAATTTTACGTGGATATGAACACGAAGTTTGCGTTGCTTATGGTGGATGGTAAGATTATGTTTGTACCTACAGAAGATAATATTTTTTCAATTACCTTTCTCGAAAATTGGTTCTTGTCGCACTACTTTTTGATGATTGCACGTCGATTTGACGTGTTTTATTTCAACAGATAGCAATAAACAATAATTGATCAATTTCTATAGCCAGCGGTGATTTTTTTTTTTTATCTCAGCAGAGATGCGCATGTTTTTAGGCTTTCATATTTTATGAATATTTAAATTGTGTTTATACAAGGTGTTGTTTTGCATCCTCGTCAAAATTCAGGAGTCTGTCACAAAAGGCATAAATAATCAATTTAAATTACGGTACCTAGGTAATTATTAATAAACGGTGCTTTTTGTTGTATAAATTTGTCAGTATTTCAGAATAACCCTCCTAACGTGGTTTAGGGAATAAGAAATTATCGAATAAACGTTTGAGATAGTTTGTATGTTTGAAAGAACGTTTAAAATAGGGCCAGAATCAGAGGGGCCACGTTTAAAACACGAGTGGTTCACACTTACCGATTTCCGTAAATAAGAACAAAAATAAAAATTATCTAGGTATCCATTTTATTACTGATTTGGGTCGAGAATCATTAGCTAACTCTGCCTTCTTGAAATTGACGAGAATGCAAAACAACAGCCTGTAGAATGTCATAAATAAACATAACAAAATAACATTTGTTTGTGTCCTAAATACAAAAATATTTGAATTTCCTATTTTTAATTCAATGTGCAAAATTGTAGTTCTGCGAGCAAATATCACCGACAAAACCTAACCGATAACCTTATTAATTAAATGCTAAGCTTTACTTTTTCTGCAGTGAATTTGAGAAGTTATTTGCATAATAAAAAACATTTTACTATCCCTGTAAAAAAACGTTCCCGGTTGGAAAAACTATTGTCAAAGGTTGATGATTTGGCTGACTATTTCCACGATATGGTCCAAAAAATTAAAGGTGTGAAGGATTACAGCCTGCTTATAAAAGGTAAGAAATATTATTCTTCATTACGTTGTAATATCAGGTACCAGGTTGTAGTATCAGGCGAAAAACGGCTTTGCAGGGCCAAGGTCAAGATATTGTTTCGAAAGGTTTACCTTAAATAAAAAAGGCAGATCAGAAGGGGCGGGGGCAGGCCATAACAAGGAACGCTGGACAACCATCTCTAGATGGATTACTGAAGGTAATCCACCACGTCCACTTGAAAAATTCACCCTGTTTAAGCGGAGCAATAGGGTGATTTCTTCATAAATGTAAACTCACGGGCGGTGTAAGTGCAACGTTTGCACGCTACGCTCGGCGCTGATGATTACAATGCACACTCATCGAAGCCAAGCTGGTGAGTTGTCCGAGATTTCGATGGGTTTGAAACACCAAACGCCCCCCCTCCCCCTCTGCTACAGCTTTGTGGCTTTGGAAAGAAATAAGTGGAGCGAGTTCTATTGGGTTTTTCTATTAGGATTTTCTCAGTAGTATCCCGGTCTGGATTTGTGCCCGGTTGATTGCAATAGGCTGGTCCCCCATTACATGCCTGAAACATAACTGGCGAGCGTGATTTACGTAATGGATGAAGTAGGGTCAAAGGAAATAAAGGATGTTTTTCATAGTGAGAAGGTAAGATATAAGGAAGATTAGAAAAGCATGGTAGACGCCTTAGCCCAGTGGGACAGTATCGGGTTTGGGCAATACTGTATGCTCAAAAAATATATTTACTTCACCCATAAATTGATTGTGGTAAGTTTGGAACTTCCCAACTGATAAATTGTCTGTATCTTCGCAGTAATAATTATTACATTATTAGTTAGCCCATATTGTCCTACTGCTGGGCATAGGCCTCACTGCATTCCTTCCAACCGCCTCGATTCTGTGGTATGTTTGTCCAATTCTCAAGAAAGGCATCAAGTTCGTCCCGCTCCTTCGTGGTCTGCCGCGACCCCGAGTCACTGTTTCAGGGCACCAATCCTGAGCTTTACTAAAAATAATAATACGGTGCTATTATTTTATAAATCCTCATTTTCTCGTCGTAAGCTGCGCTGGGAATCAGGGATATGCCATTCCTCGGCATTTGCTTGGGGAAGGATACTGCTCTGGCTCTTTATATTATTATCCTAAGAACCAATTCATTTTTTTTCAGTCTCGGAACTATTTCATAACAAAACGACGTGGCCAAAGAATCCAGTAAAATTCAAAGTGCTGAAACAAGCGAAGATCTATAGTCCAGAAAAGCTGATGAAAATGTTTGGCAAATGGGAGGACTATTTAAAACATATTGATAACCCCAAAGGATTTCAATCCTCGTCTGAAGAATTAGGTAAAGTGTATTTTGTTTACATAAATGTCAGTTTAGTGTGGGAATTAGATTTATTATTTATTTAGCACCAATTATAGCAACATTACAGACAATTCAATACAATGCTATAAGTCACAAAGTACAACTACATAAAATATTTAAGAAGTGTTACACCCTGTAATCTCTCTATGGTGTGCTCTGTATGGTGTCCGACGTAAAGAGTAGCACCATCCCATATCTTCCCGTCGGTGTCGTAAGAGGCGACTAAGGGACTTGCCAGAGAATGGGCAGCAGCGTTCTCTGTGTTTTTATAACAAACGTACTGCGATCGCCAACCCGCCTGCCAAGCGTGGCGATTATGGCAAAACCCCCCATGTTATGTCAATGTGGCGAAACTTGGGGAAGGCCTATGTCCAGCAGTGGACGTCTTTCTGCTGAAATGATGACACCCAGTAAAAATATGATTCCTTATATTAAATAATTGTAATATCATTTACAGTTGATCACCCTTTTCAATTATCATTTGAGCCGTTTGAACAAATCTCGGCAGGTTTTGCCCTGGATATATTATTATCTTCCAAAACCGTTATAATATTAATAATACGTGCGGCTCGCGACATAGGGGTAAACTTGAGTAGGTTAGTGCTACCCGCTGGCACGTCTAACAGTGCACGGCGGGACGCTCCCACGCACCCAGTCCGGCGCGCAAGGCCGTAGCGCAGCCCCTCGGGGTGGTGCGGGAACCCTAGCAGTGCGGTAGCCACGTACAGACGCCAGCATGTCAAGCTACCCGAAACTGTCAAAATTTCCCAATAAACCTTGAACCGTATTCTTTAAAGATATGGTTGAAAATCTATTAAAGAAATTTGACAGATTGTTGTAGCTTGATACAACAATCTGTCAAAAATCAAATCAAATCTGTCTGGCGTCTGTACTTGACTAGCGCCACGTCTCTTCTTACTGCCAGCCTGGTGTACCCAACCATGCTCAAAAAGAGCATACGTACTTGGATACATCGGGGGATAAAAGGGGTAACTCCGTACCGCTTTAGGGCCCAGTCTAGTAGATTTGACAGCTCGTCGAAATATTCGCGCAGGTTTGCAAGGTGTTGTGACTAAAGTTATTAATAAAATGCAATTATTTTTAGTGCAACATTATATTGGTTATATGCCCTAGAACTACGTATTTCGTATTATTTTTGACAGACAGGCATTACGAATCTATAAGTGTTCTGTTTTTTGCCATTCGGCTACGGATCCCAAAAAACAGCTGTTCTATAAATGACCTTGTAGGTATAGCACATTTATAGGAAACAGCATTTTTTTAATAACCGGGCTCAGAACGATTGCAATAAATACATGGGAACCGATATCGGGGTCACGTCTCTTCCACCCTCTATAATACCTTTAGTGTTTGATTGTAACACTCTTTCGTTTTTAGCACTTCTAGTAAATGAAATATAAAACCAAATTGTCTGTAAGTAGTTTACCTAACAAATATTACCGACAGAACCCCTTGATAATCTTTTTAATTTAATATTAAGCTTATTTTTTTTTGCAGAGAATTTGAGAAGATATTTGCATCAGAAAAAACAAGTTGATATCTCTGTGAAAATAACTGCCCAATCGGAACAGCGTTTTTCTCCGGGTGACGTATTGACTGACTATTTGGTCAATATGGTCCAAAAAATTAAAGATGGAGACTCTAGCTGGGCTACAATACGTAAGAGATATTACTGTCTCCATTACGTTCTTCTTCTTAGCGTGTCTATGACAATTTAAATTGACTCAGCCCATATTTTGCCGGCGAGTTTGCAGTGGCGTGCCTGCGTTGAAACGGGGGCAAAGCCCAAATATACGAATGTAGAAATTGGCCTAAAAAAAAAACGCTTTGTGTTCTGGCATTGGTTTGTAACGTTTTTGTTTTCCCGGTTTTTAAATATGCCTAAATATGAAACTGCAAACAGTGGTGACATACTTTGTGATGGCGTACTTTATATTCCGTTAAAAAAATTACAACTAATATCAAGTTGTCAGTATGCAGTAAATTATATAAGAGCCATCTATTGACTCAAATGTTACAACTGAACTGAACTCGGTGAACTCTGAGTCAATTCGTTTATTTCGATCGGTCGCTATGGGCAAAATATTAAAATCACCGCTAGATGGCGTATAAACAACAAATTGGTTTCTAACTACACATTGTTGAAAATATTTGTAATTACTCACAATGTAAACAGCCATAACTCTTCATTCTTCTCTTCTTTACCACGGACAGATGACAAACAACAAAGCACACAGAAAGCATTTTCTGTAAAACTCAAAGTATTTACCTTGCCCAGCAACGATTTCACACACATTAATCCTTCACAAGGAACAATTGCATGCGTTTCCGAATTCATTTTAATGTTAAGAAACTAATCACTTCAAAACAAAGTTAAATCCAGCAAAAACTAATTACAAGAATAGAAAAAAATAATATCACAAAAACAGATGCACCCAGTAATCGCTCAACAAAACAAACCGGAACAAATTTGAAATAGTTTTACTTTCTATGGAAATTCGCGCTACGCGCAGGTCTTCGCGCCGCTTGCCTGTTCATTCTTGGCGCGCAAACACATATTCTCTCTCAAACTTACACGTACATACACGCAAACAATCAAAGAAAAGCCCAGCTTTTAACTCCATATAAATTTCCAAATTTTATACCTACAAATTTTATCAAAACAGAGACATTTTACTAGCAAAGACAGAGAGATCCTACAAGCCAAATAGAGAAGCCAGTGGGTGCGACTGAAAACGCAAGAGTCACTGACCGAAGTGACCGAAGGGACCGCTTGAACTCTTCTTTTGTTTAGTGTTAGAGCGAGCCAGAGTCTGGCGATTGCTCGCGCGCGGCAGCTATCGGAGATATCAGTGGCAACGCGCGATAATAATGCGCGAGAATAGAGACAGTTCTGTGAGTGTATAAACCTGGCAACCTCGCATCGTTTGATGCGTGGCGCGCGGAATTTAATGTTATCATTATTTTGACACATTTTTTTGCTTTGAAGGGAATGTTTTTCTTTTTTTTTTGTGTTTGTTGTCGATTGTTAGGCAAGCCGGGCTTTTCGGGTTGTATGACAGATACGCCACTGCGAGTTTGGGGCTTTCAGTAGCGTCCATCAGCTCCTGTGAAGTACAAGCAACGGGACAGGTAGGGCACGGTCTCCATTACATTGTAATATCAGGTTGGTGAAGAACGGCTTGGCCGGGCCGTAAACAGGTCCACTTGAAAAATTCGCCCTGTTTAGGCGGAGCAATAGGATAGCTAGAAACCATCCTATTGCTCCGCTTAAACAGGGTGATAAATGTAAGATCACGTGGTGTAACTGCAACGTTTGCACGCTGCGCTTGGCGCTGATGATGACGATGAAAGCTCATCGAAGCCAATCTGGTGAGTGGTCTGAGATTTCGAAGGGGTTGAAACACCCCCCTCTCTGCCTACAGCTTTGCGGCTTCGGAAAGAAATAAAGGAGTGAGTGCTATTGGGTTTTTCGATTAGGATTTTCTCAGTAGTATCCCGGTCTGGATTTGTGCCCGGTTGATTGCAAAAGGCTGGTCCCCCATTACATGCCTGAAACATAACTGGCGAGCGTGTGTGTAAAATAAATGATGTTTTTCATAGTGAGAGTCCCTATTACATGAGACTTGAGCATAATTGACGAAATGTGGGTGTACTGTTAGGTACACCCCCTGCCTAGCCCCTCGGGGTTGGCGTGACTTAGGACAAGCGTGATTTTATGTTATGGAATAGATGAAGCAGGGTCAAAGGAAATAAAATATATTTTTCATAGTGAGAAGGTAAGATTTAGGAAAGATGGGATATTATAGGGTAACAAAAAGAACGGGTTACAGCCCTGCCCTCACAAATTATATTATCTTCACACTTAAACTTTTTGGGGAAAGTTTGGAACTTCCCAACTGATAAATTGTCTGTTTCTTCCGCAATAATAATTATAACATTATTAGAGTTAACCCATATTGTCCCACTGCTGGGCATAGGCCTCCATTCGTTTCAACGGTCTCTGCTCTACATAGGTATAGTTCGTCCCGCTATCTCCTTCGTGGTCTGCCGCGACCCCGTGCCACTGTTTCAGGGCACTAATCCTGAGCTTTACTAATACTTATTATACGTTGTTATTATTATATAAATCCGCATCTTCTTGTCGGTAGCTGCGTAGGGAATCAGGGATATGCCATTCCTCGGCATTTGCTTGGGGAAGGACCATCCATTTCCTCTGGCTCTTTACATTATTATCCTAAGAACCAATTCATTTTTGTTCAGCCTCAGACCTATTTTTTAACAAGACGACGACAATTTTTGACAAAAGAGAGGACCATGAAGTCGACCCAAAAAAAGTTTCATCTTCGTATGACCAATCGGGTAAAGTATATTTTGCTAATTTTAATGTCATTGTAGTGTGGGAAACAGATGGAGGCATACAGCCAGTCTAGTTCCATCTCTTTACCACAGTGAGGAAAGATTAAAAAATACTGTTAAAAGAGATCATATTAGACCGACAGTATCGATAAACTGCCTGTAGTGTGTAGAATACAACGTGATGTGATAGGCGATTATATGCAAGGTCGTGGGAGTAGAGTGCCATGCCACGGGTGAGGCGCAAACGAGACACGAATTAACTTTGCGAACAGCTTCAATGAAGCAGTTCATGTTACTCGGGTACCGCATGGTGTAGCGAAACTCTGCGAATTTCAAAATTGCTTTAAGAGCCTACACATCGAAGCCATACATCAATTGAACGCGTACGAAAGTCCATTATGAGGACATCTGTTTATATCAGCCTCCAGATATCGCGGCTGGTTACCTGTAATTAAAATTGTTTCCTTGTCATTTACTTTAGGTGATTGCCTAGAAATCATTGTCAATTTATCTCCGGGCTCCTGTCTTATACCTTCACACTGCAAAAAGCCGATAGAAAATGCCGATTTTGGCCGTAATTTGCCTCACAAGTAAGTCTGGTTTTTATTTCCTATTAAGCTGTTGCTACTTTTAATGAGTTAGAGGGATATTTAGTAAAATGAAAGTTCTACATTTTCAAACGTATAATTTAGTAGAATGATTTATCACTTGTAAACAAAAACGAAAAAATAAATAAAGGTATTATTTATATTATTATCTCCTTTATTCATTTTATAACATATAATTTACATTTTTAAATATTTTAACAAATTTTATATAAAAACATTTAAAAATGTAAAAAGAAGGATCCCACCGGCATTGGGAACAGGGTCCGAGCTACCGGTGGTCAGGGCTCTTGAGAGAGGAACCTCCTAACAATACGCGCCGTGTCCAGAAGTACTGCTTTCTGAATGAAGCCCTTGATCCAGCTGCCAAGCGAAAGCCTACTAAGATGTTGGTCGAGGCTTTTGGCAATTAAGCCATTGGCCGACACGACTACCGGCACAATGACTGCTGTTTTCACATCCCACATGTCGACAACCTCGCGAGCCGATCTAGATATTTGAATTGCTTATCTTTCTCTGCTTTCACGAGGTTCTCGTCATGTGGGATCGTTATATCAACAATCATTGCGCGACGCTCCAATCGATCTATCACCACAATGTCAGGCTTATTGGCAACAATAGTCCTGTCAGTGACGATAGCTCGATCCCAATACAACGTGATATTACCATTATCGAGAACTGAGTCGGGCGCATACTTATAGTATGGCACTTCTGATTCCACAAGCTTGTATTTCACAGCAAGTTGCTGGTGGATAATCCTGGCAACGGGGATTGTGTCTATGCAAGTACTCTCCGTTAGCCAGACGAGAACACCCAGAAATAATGTGTTGGATCGATTCTCCCGGACGGTGGCATGCTCGACACACGTCAACCGTCCCGTCCTTCATAATATATTTCCGGTAGTTGTTCGTCAACAAAACATCGTCCATAATTGCACAGACAAAACCTTCAGTTTCCCCAAAGAGGTTGCTGAATCGTAGCCAGGACACGGACGCTACAAAATCTACATGGGGACCATGAAGAACCCGGTAGAAGCGCCCGTGAAGCTCCTTGCCCTGCAATACCTCCCTGCGATCATTAGTGTCTTATAATACAGGCTTGCGCCAGTTTTCGTTAGCCAAGAAGAGCGGGGTAAGGCTCTTGTCCACTGAGACCACATCTCGGTGTATCCCCACGTCGGTTTCTAGGAAGTATTCCCTGAGACTGCATACCTCACAGTTGTGCAGGGTCTTAGCATTTAAAAAGCCACAACCCCCACACTTCCGCGGGATATATAGTCTCATCACCGACGATCGTGGGTGATGTATCCGATTTGCGGTCAGCAGTACGCGGACCCTCCTATCCAGGGCATCAAGTTCCGTCTGAGTCCATTTGAGTATGCCGAAAGAATACATCAAAACCGGCATGACCCAACCGTTGAAGACGCGCACCTTGTTTCCGCCTGACAGAAGTCTGCTTAGCACCTTATTCAGGCGGCCAAAGAAACGCTCTTTCAATGATTGTTTCATGTCAGCAGTATTGATGCATAATGCTTCCGACATACCCAAATACTTAGTAGGTTTCGTTGAGGAGAGGGATCTAAGGTGTACGGAATCCGAGAGTTGAGTTCCCACGGATTCCGTAATCTCCCCTCACTTCACATGCATGACTGCACATTTGTCCACACCAAATTCCATCCTAATGGCGCTACTGAAAGTTTCAGTTACCTTCAGTAGCTTCATCAGTTGCAAATTGTTGGGGTCAAAGATTTTCAGATCATCCATGTAAAGAAGGTGAGATATGACCTGACCACAAAAAAAGACAAAACCACAATGGACTCAGACTATCACCCTGAAATATACCACGCTCAATCCACAGTGAACCGATAAGGTTTACTGTTCCCCTGCATCTGTCGACATCCTGGATAGCGAAGGACCGTCCTCCATTGCCATCAAGAAAGGCGCGTAGAGTTGCATCTATGTTGCACCCTCATGAGCCATGTATGTGGAACCGAGTCGTAGGCCTTCTTATAATCTATCCAACATGTAGACAGATGCCTTCGGGACCGGCGAACCTGTTGGTTAATGGTCATATCAATCATATTTGGATTTTAATTATAATATTTAAAATTTATTATTTATTCAAAATTTTAATATCAAGGTGAAAACGTCAGGATAGCCCGCGAAATTTAAATTATCTTACGTTTTTTGCAATATGCTGGTCAGTGTTCTGTGGGTGTGTGTACCGGGGTGGAATATTTGAATTAAGGATCGATTATAAGAAGGCCTATGATTCGGTACCCCATGCATGATTCATGAGGGTGCTGTGGAGTTGTGTAAAGTAGATGCAATTCCGCGTACTTCCAGATGTCATGTATAGAGTACTGGAAAAAATCCCTCGCTATCCAGGATGTCGACTTATACAGGGTGACAGCGAACCGATAAGGATCGAGCGTGGCATATTCCAGGGTGATAGTCTGAGTCCATTGTAGTTTTGACTAGCCTTGAACCCTTTCAGCACACTGCTAGAGTGTTCAGGTCTAGGCTATCGGTTGAGGAGAGGTGGTCAGATCATATCTCATCTTCTTTACGTGGATGATCAGAAACTCTTTTCCCCCATTTGTAACTGATGAAGCTATTAAAAGTAACAGAAACGTTCAGTAGCAAGACTAAGTTACGTTGAAAGGAGACCGAGGGACAGTATTGTATATTGTAGTAATAGAGCATTCATTTATACTTAACATCTATCGAAACAAAACTACACATGTGTAACGACAAAGTACAAAATTATTACTCAAGGCTATTTACAACAGGACACGCCACAATAGTGGCGGCGGTGAAGTCCTTCTTTGAGGAGTGGCTGGAGAGGCGCCATGGCGCCCTCACCTTCCGCCTGACGCAGGTCCTCACCAGACACGGTTGTTTCGCGAGGTTCCTGCACCGAATAGGGCGGGAGGAAACGCCCGGGTGCCACACCGTTGAGCTATGTTCCGATTGGTCTGAGCACCGCCGTGTCCTCGTAGCGGAGATGGGTGGCGGCGACCTCTGACATCCGGCCCTGGTTCAATCCATGGTCCGGAGTGAGAGGGAATGGCCGTCGCCTCCTTCTGCGAAGCAGTCATGCTAGCGTAGGAGGTGGCGGAACATGAGATGGAGAGCTTTACGTCCAAGCCGCCACAGGAAACGCCGCGGCCGTCCATCTTATGACGACAGGCCGTGTCGACGGCGCATTCGTGTTCCACGCGCGTCTCAAGGAGATGTCAGCAAATCGGAAAGGGTCCAAGAGAGCCGATGCATGCCAGGGCTGCGGGACTGTTCGAAAGAGATACCGTGGCTTTGGAACACAAAGGGCTAAGAAGGAACATGGATGGGTTTTAGTCAGTACAAGTCTGACACTCCCTTCCGCTCCGCCCAGAGCAGGGGAGTCATTTGATGATTTTCCATCCGTAAAAAAAAGCTATTTACACCACATACTTTTAGAATTTTTTACTTCTTTCATAATGTTTCACGTTTTTAGGGTTCCGTACCTCGAAAGCAAAAAAGGAACCCTTATAGGATCACTGTTGTCCGTCCGTCCGTCCGTCTGTCCGTCTGTCCGTCTCTCCATCTCTCCGTCTGTCTGTCAAGACCCTTTTTTTCAGGAATGCGTGGAGGTATCAAACTGGAATTTTTATCATGAAATACTCAGGTCTACTGTCCCTTAGAGCTGTGAAAAAATCAAACTTCTAACAACTTGACTAATGTTTCACGTTTTTAGGGTTCCGTACCTCGAAAGGAAAAAATGGAACCCTTATAGAATCACTGTTGTCCGTCCGTCTGTCCGTCTGTCCATCTGTCCATCTGGCTGTCTGTCCGTCAGAGCTGTGTAAAAATCAAACTTCTAAACCAACGCAAACAAAAGATACAGCCGTTTAACCTGCAAATTTTCGACACTTGCAAGGGAATCAAAACCTACAGGCAGTGCCGGATTAACCACGTAACAAGAGTAGCAATTGCTACGGGCCTCGCGCAAAAGGGGGCCCCGCATATTTAAACCCACTCATCTCTCTATCGCCTGAGCGTAATTTTTTGAGTGTAACTTATTAAGATGTGGTATGTTGTTTTTTTTTATGTCACATAAAAATGAAACGTTACAACTTTTCCAACTAAGACAATCAACGTCAGACACTCGCTACCCGACTATTTCCTTGGCGTAAATAAAACACCGAATTTCATACGGTAAACGCACAAGTTCTACAAAAAGTTTTGAAAGAATTTGCTACGGGCCCCGCGCTTGCTTAATCCGGCACTGCCTACAGGGTACTTCCCGTGAACTCAGAATCTTGAAATTTGGTACGAAGCAACTTTTTATAGCACAGATAAAGGAAAAATTGCGAAAATCGTACATTTTTAGTTACATCACATAATAAATTTTTTTTTAATATTTTTTGTACGGAACCCTCGGTGCGCGAGTTCGACTCGCAGTTGGCCGGTTTTTATTCACATTATTATTTTGTCATGTTTCCTAAAAGAAAATCGTTCTGCGACTCAATATCACCATAAATAACTGACAATCTTTTTTTTAAGTCAAATTCAAATTAAAACATTGAACAGTTAAAAATAAAAGTTCAAGCTTTGTAGTTTTTTCACTTTAGTTGGTTCTCACAAACAACATCTACTTTACATGGAACTGATCCCCACAGCTCAGTTACGAAAAATAAAAATAACAAATCGTTATTCAAAATCTTAAAAGGTAAAATACAATATGAATTCGAAATTAATATAATGTATTTTTGTAAAACGTTTTTTTCCAGGCTTTTATTTATGATCGCGGTCCAGTTTTCACGTCAATGTTTCGTTTTCTCCGAAAAAGTCGACAAACAAAAAACGGATGAGTTTTGCACGAAGGCTTTTACCGAGTTGCAGTACATTGCCTTAAATAACTTTCAATTGCCGGACCTTTTCTATGAAAATAGTGAGTGAATTGAAAAATACGAATTCTTTTTATTTCAGGCTTAAATAAATGAAGTATTCAGTGCAATTTATATTTCAGGTCTATCGTACTGAAATGAAACTCACTAAATTAAACTATGACACAATTTGATTTTTTCCACACAAAGAAATTATATTGAATTTCTTATATGAACCGCTTCTACTAGCAATATTTCCATAAAACCTACAATTTATTAAAGATTCCAATTTGTGTGAAAAATGTGGGAAACTGTAAATGGGTTTTGATATTACTCCTCGCTTTTAATGAAGTTAACCAACATTCTTTGAATTGTTTTAGTTGGTCTCTGCGGTCTACTTGGCCACGCTAAGTTTTTCAAGAACATTTGGCTAAAAAAGCTCACTCAGTTCCAAACTTCAAAAGGGTGCTTCACAGACTGGATAATAACTGAAAAAAATAAAAAGGACCAAAGGAGACGAGGTAAAGACGACAAGTGGTTAATTATAAACCCGTCTGATAGGATCATGAATGGGCAGTGCAACGCATTCTTGACGCAGACTTCGATGGTGACGCTCTCAAATACCCTCAGATATATAATAGAGACTTATTATTAACACTGAACGTTACTGTTGCTCTTAATGCCTTCTAGATAAGATAACGAACGGAGCTTTTTAATGACACCGCAAAGTGTGTAGCTGGTCTTTTTTAGGTTTAAACAATTCAGTAACAATCAAAACAAATACATTACAAAGATATCAAACCGAAACTAAAAGAACAATTCACTTAAAACACAATTCCACTCTCGAAAATCAATTAATACCTTGAGCTATTTTTATTCGTTTGGAATAAATCAATTGGACAAAAAGAGACCTGAAAATCTTACAGCGCAAAGTTAACACTACTAGTGTACTAAGCAACGACTTATTTTCGGGCCTACACTGTCCGCTATACTTAAGTACTAATGCTGTAACATGATACTATTGCAAACCCAAATCATTATAAGAGAGAGAGAGTAACCATGCAGTTTCTTGCCGGTTCTTCGCCATAGAAAACGACCAACCCGAACCGTGCTTTTCTTGACGTTTTATATGCCTGTGTGAAATAAAATAAGTATTTTGTCTCTTGTTTTTTTTTTTTAATACTATGACTAATTTCCGTAAACCTGACACACAACACAACAATAAAGGGGACAAATATAAGTCCGTGATTCGACCTGTCGTACTGTATGGGTCGGAATGCTGGACAATGAAGAAGACGGATGAAAAAAGATTGCATGCAGCAGAGATGAGAATGTTGAGATAAATGTGTGGATTGACTAAAATAGATTAAGTTAGAAATGAGCTTATAAGAGGAGGTTTGATAGTGGTGCCTGATACAGAAAAGATGAAAGGAAGTCGTCTGTCTTGGTATAGACATGTGATGAAGAGGGATGCAACAAATGTGACTAAAAGAGTGATTAATATAAGTGTGGATGGATGGAGAGGGAGGGGAAGACTATAGAAACGATGGTTAGAGTGTGTAAAAAATGATATGCAGAAAAAGGAGTAAATGATATCTTGACGAATGACAGAGGAGAAAGGAGAAAAAATACATGTTGCGCCGACCCCAAAAATGGGACAAGAGCAGGAACCTGAACTGAACTTAGTTTCTAATTTGGTAATTTGTGTTTCAAGTGTATTGTATTTTTCTTCTAATTTTTGTTTTAGTAATTTATTCTCTGGGTTGGTTGGATTAATACGGGCTAGCCGGTATTTGATATGATTTTTGTAAGATATACCTTTTGCCAATCCCGCTTCATTGTTAATTTCACCTAGACTCAATTGGTATTCACTTATTGTTGCCTTTACAGCACATAAATCATCAGCTTCATCAATGCCCGATTCATGTATGTCATCGCTTGTATATTTTTTATACAAGTTGTTAATCTGTTTCCTTAAGCTTAGGCTAGTGCCAATTTCACCCCCCCGTATCAAGACTTCATATTCTAATTCTGCTTTCCTTAAGTGTATGAAATTAATCGGGTGAGTTCCCATTATTACAAAATTAGATTACTAGCAGATCTTAATAATAACACACAACAATTCTATACCACAACGATGTATGAGGAGCAAGCGTGCTAGTGATAGGTTCGGAACAAAGTGACAGATAGTAACTATAAGCCTGGGCGCCACTGTAACGGTTAGGACTACGCAGGGTAGGATGCGTCGGCCGCTGACAAGTAGGTAGGTAGGGTGTTGTTTAGTAAAACAGCCGGACTAGTTGATACATATATTAAGAACTAAGATAGGTCGCGGGTAAGCTGTCACAGAGTTCTGTCCGTTCACTAACACTTAGGTATACAAGAAGGGTACCGTCCCTTGGCAGCACGTGCAGACGTGGGGGGCCTGTCAGTACAGGCTCAGCAGTAGATCTCCGGAACTGTAGCGGCCAGGGCTGCGCAGGGTAGACTGCGCAGGCACCGGCTCGCGTGGCGGTAGGCCGCAGGTGGACAGGCCAAGACCTGGCAGCGCACTGGCACAGCAGTGGGTAGCTTGCTCAGGTAGCGAGCGTAGGCAGCGTGCAGGAGCAGGCAAGGGTGCAGCAGTAGAGAGCGTGCTTAGTAGCGCGCTTAGGTAGCACGTGTTGCGTAGGCAAGGGTAAAGCACTCAGCCTGAGCGAAGAGCCCTGGAAGCACCATAGGGTGCGCATGTTAGATGCGTTGCGATGCAGTTAGCAGCAAGCCGCATGCGATGTACCAGCTTCTCCCCTTTTTGAGCCAAGGAACGGTGTGGGAAGCATTGTAGGTGAAGGCTCAGTACATCGCAGCGGTTTACAGGTAAAAGTGGGCAAACATAGCGAGCACAATGACAGATGAAAAGTTAGGTTAAGTATGAACATCTAATATGCATAAAGTATACATGATCACTTACAAATAACACAGTAAAGAGCACTATACCACCGATGCAGTAGTAATACACATACAATTACAATTTCCTGTGCGCTGGACAATGTAACAGCCACACGTGGCATAGACACACGCGAAATCAGATATCACATAGGTGATGAAATCAATATAGGTTATCCAGCGCTGGGAGTCGGGCATAATTACTTAACTAATGTGGAACTCACCCTAAAACCGGGGCTCACAGAATCTTGAGGTCAGAGAATAACTTCCTTCAGCTAAGCCAGCGGAAAAGAAATGACCGAGCCATAGCGTCCTGTCAAAAACTAGAGTTGTACCGCGTTTTTAGTGAGGTCCCTAGTTACTTACTAATAGTGACATTTTAGAATCACTCGACTAATTTCAGTTGAGAACCTCACAACGCTACAGCAGGAAGACGATGTTTTCCTCGGATTCCGTTGTAAATATTAACAATACCCTACGAAATATTAAACTAAAATGATATCAGAGATAACTGTAATAAACAAAGGACGACGACACGATCTCTTTGTCGATTGTTTTCGTTGTAGTGTGCAGCTCACCTAACCTTATATTTGTAACTGCATACACTAATTATGGGCATTATTACACGAATCGTCGAATTGAACAGTTCTCTTTTATTCTGCTTACATCACTCTAATACATGGCGACCCTTAGCCAGCAATTAAAATTTTGCAACTAACGAGCAAAGCGAAAATGTTAGAAGTTGAAAAAAAAATCACCAAGATTTATACTGATGGAAGTTTGTGAAGACGAAGAAAATTAGAAGAAAGAAAGCTTCATTGCTTTCTTTCTTCTAATTTTCTTCGTCTTCATTTTAGAAGTTTATAAAAGAAACAGAATCATACCAGAAGAATTTGTATGAAGAACTGAAAACAACTAAATGAAATAAGAAGTCGGAGTGCCGGGTGCCGGGAGAATGCTCAAGCCTTATGATGAGAGGATATGCAGGGCGCCGGGAGATAAATTGTTCGGGTCCGATGTGGAGCCGCTGGGAGTCAGCTCGAGTCCAAGTCCGTTCATCCACGCCACGTGAGACGTCGTGACCTACATATACGTTGTCAGTAAAAAACGTACCTACTGCAATGTAAGTTTTGCACAGCAAACATATTTATATTTATTGTAATTTTTTTTATGTTATTGTTATTAGAGTATGCTGTATTATTCAATATTTAGTTTTGGAGAATAGGAATGTCCCAACAATTGCAAGATTTGCACGCAAAATTAAAGTATTTAAGAGAATATTTAGTAAAACTAGGTCCAGATAGGCGTAGACAAGATTTAACTTATAAGAAACTAATAGAAGCAGAAAAAGAATATAATAAACTGGATTGTATTTTGACTCAGTTGAACCAAGAAGTTAAAGATCGCAAGTTAGACAAAGAAGCTTGTGAGGTTTTCCAAACATTAATTCAGGAGGTACAATCAAATTTTCAGAAAATAAAGGGTTTACTTTCTTTAGTAGATAGTAGTAGTCAAACTAATTCTAAGGATTTTATAGAACATTCAGATTGTGGTCTAAAAATGGCTGACGCATTCGATATTAGAACGGCAATTTCTCTTTTGCCGGTGATGAATGGCCAGGAGCAGGTGACCAATCAGCTTATTGATGGTATCTTGCTTTATAGTTCGCTTATCAATGATGCCAGTAAAACTCAATTGATACAGTTTGTGCTAAAAACGCGTCTCTCGCCTAATGCAAAATTGCGTCTTAAAACTAATTACACAGATGTTGAAAGTTTGGTAGAAGACATACGTATTTATTTGTTACCGAAAAAATCGTCTGTAGCTTTACTAACACAATTGTTTAAGGCTACTCAAGGCCGTAGGAGTATAGAAAAATTCGGTACAGAGATCGAGGAGTTGTTTGTGAATCTCACGATTGCACAGGCTAACGACAAGCGCGATGCCTATGAGGTTTTGCGACCACTCAACGAGAAGACTGCAATTAAACGATTTAGCGATGGTTTGGCCGATAAGCGGCTCAGCACCATAATTGCATCACGACAGTTTGCGTCGTTGTCTGAAGCTATTACGGCTGCGGTAGATGAGCAATCCATGTCTGTCCAGCCACAAGACCAGGTTATGCAATTTAGGGCTAACCAAAACTATAAACGTGGAAGCTATAAAGGTTCTCGAGGCCGAGGAAATAGACAGTTTTATAACAATAAAAATTTTAATCAAAACTCAAACAAAACCCATGAAAATAGCACAGGTCAAAGAACTTCATACAGTGTAAATCGAGGCAAACAGTCAGGTAGTCAGCGTCAGCATTTACGCGGACGTCCGGTGCATTGTCAGCGTGTTCAGCATAACGCGCAACATTCCAATGTCCAAGAAAACTTGCGCAATGATGACACAAATAGTCATGAAAGACTAGAATTTTTTCGTACCTAAACCGTACACTCATTCAATTCATAGTTTTAGTAATTTTTGTATAATTAATTGTCAAATAAAAAATAGTAATGTAGATCTTAATTTACTGATTGATAGTGGAGCAAGCTTATGTGTGCTAAAGTATGAATGGTTGTCGCGACATAGGAATTTAATGAATTTAGTAAAACAGGATAAGATAGTTATTAAAGGAATTAGTGGTAATTTAGAGTCATTGGGATATATTAATTTAGATATTATAATTAATAATGTGATTTTCCGACAAAAATTTTACATTTTTGAACACTTATCGTGCGCCGCAGAAGGTATACTCGGGCAGGATTTTTTTGAGCGATATAACGCGGTATTAAATTATAAAAATGGTACTCTGAGTTTAGAAACCCGAGACCAGTCTGTTAGTGTTCATGTTAATAAGAATGTATTTACAATTCCGCCCCGTTGCGAAGTAATTAAACACATCCCGACGTCACACAACAGTGATTGCGTCATTTTGTCAAAGGAAATTTATAAGGGTGTGTTCACAGCGGGTGTAGTATCGAAGCCACATAATGGAATTATTCCTGTTAGGATTTTAAATACAACTGATAGTTCAGTTAATATAAATATGTCAGATTTAATTATTAGTAGCCTAGATAATTTTTATGTTTGCAAGTTTGACTACGATGGTAAATCAGTGGATAGAGTCAGAACTTTGCTTACTACTTTACAACTCCATACCTATTTAAATAAAGAGGAACCAAGAGGCATTGAAAACGTATGTGCGAAATATGCCGATGTTTTCCATTTGCCAGGAGATAAGCTCACTACTACTAATTTAATAGAACATTCAATAAAACTAAAGGAAAATGCGTCTCCAGCGTACGTGAAGCCTTATCGATTGCCTAAAGCATTGAAAAGCGAGGTACAAAGACAAATAGATGCAATGGTTAAAAACGATATCATTGAAGAGACAATTTCAGAATGGTCAAGTCCAGTTTTATTAGTACCTAAAAAGACAGATAGGTCAGGAGAAAGGAAATGGAGACTTGTAGTGGACTATCGCCAACTCAATAATAGGATACAGGATGATAAATTTCCGTTACCCAACATCACTGAGATTCTAGATTCGTTATCTAATAGCATTTATTTTTCAAAATTAGATCTCAGTCAAGGTTATTATCAACTGTCTTTAGAAAACAAGTCTAGGAAGTTTACTGCTTTTACAACAGACAAGCAGTATCAAATGAAACGATGTCCAATGGGACTTAAGACATCGCCTAGTGCTTTTGCTCGTCTCATGACAATAGCAATGTCTGGGTTAAATTATAAATCATGTTTCTTATATCAAGATGATTGTATTGTCGTAGGAAATTGTCTTGAAACGCATAACAAGAATCTTATAAATGTTTTAGAATGCCTAAGAAGAGTGAATTTGAAACTAAATCCTCTTAAGTCTGAATTTTTACGCAAAGAAATCGTTTATTTAGGACATAAGATTACTTCAGAAGGTATATTCCCAGATCCATCAAAGGTAGAATGCCTGCAGAAATACCCTGTCCCGCAGAACGTCGACGAAGTCAAGAGATTTGTTGCATTTGCTAATTATTATAGGCGTTTTATTCCAAAGTTTGCTGAAATAGCCTATCCAATGAATGCGTTATGTAAGAAAGATGTAGCGTTCGTGTGGAGTGATGAATGCGAGCGAGCATTTTACAAGCTAAAACAGATCCTTACTAGTCCGACTATACTTGACTATCCGGACTTTAGCGACAATAATACTTTTACGTTACAAACAGATGCATCAAAACTTGGATTAGGCGCCGTGCTGTCTAATAGCAATAGCAAGGTAGTCGCGTATGCCAGCCGTAACTTGAAACCAGCTGAGACACGATATCCGGTGATTGAGTTAGAATTACTTGCTATTGTATGGGCAGTTCGACATTTTAGACCTTATTTATATGGCAAAAAGTTTAAAATAAAGACGGACCATAAGCCATTGATTTATTTATTTAATATGACAGATCCTTCAAGCCGGTTAACAAAGTTTAGATTATATCTTGAGGAATATGACTTTGAAATCAGCTATGTCCCAGGACGGCACAACGCAGCTGCAGATGCATTGAGCCGGATACCTATTACATCCAACAGCTTAAAGGATATGAACAAGCATGTAGTATCGGTCATGACAAGGGCACAGACTCGAAGGTTACATACTGACTGTGACAACAACGACATGACTACTGAGGTATCCTCTACTTCAAGGCCTGATCAACCTAAGGTAGTGGAAATCCTCAAACGACCAATTCACAGTGTTGAATTGATATTATGCACTAATAAAAATACAATAAATCAGATAGAAAAAACAAAACATTTCACAAGCGATAATGGAAAGTGCAAATTCGTGCCAGAAAAATCAGCAATTTTTGTGATTTCTCGATCGTTATCAACCGTAAGTGTGTTAGCGAGAGAATTACAACGTTTTTGTAAGCAAATCAAACTAAACGAGCTCATAATAATCAAAAGCAAGCGCAATGAAATTTTTGTAAACAATTTCATAAAGGAAATGAGTCATTTAAATGATATTCCTAAGCTACTTGTTATTAAAGATGTGACAAGAGTTACTGACAAAGACACGAAAACTGTGATCTTAAATGACTTCCACCTGTTACCTACGAGTGGTCACGCGGGGGTTAACAGAATGTTAAATAATATTAGGAAGTACTATTATTGGCCAGGAATGTCTAATGACGTAACAGGATTCGTAAAGAAGTGTAGAAGTTGTCAGATTCAAAAGCATTCCAATAGGCATACGAAGGAGCCGATGGTAATCACATCCACGGCATCCACCGCTTTTGAAAGAGTTAGTTTAGATTTAATGGGTCCTTTAGATGTAGATAATTTAAACTATAAGTATATTCTGACATTACAGTGTGATTTAACAAAATATGTCGAAGCTTATCCTTTAGAAAAGAAAGATACTGTTTCTGTAGCTAGGTTATTTGTAAACAATTTTATTCTCAGGTATGGTATCCCTAAAGAGATAATAACAGACCAGGGAACAGAGTTTATGTCATCAGTTTTTACTGAGATTTGCAATTTGTTGCATATAAATAAACTGCATTCGACAGCCTATCATCATGAAACTCTAGGAGGTTTGGAAAATACTCATAAGGTTCTAGGAGCTTATCTTAGAATTCAGTGTGACAACAACAAAACAGATTGGAGCAGTTGGCTTCCATTCTGGTGCTTTTCTTTTTACACTACAATTCACTCTGAGACAAAATACACTCCATTTGAGTTAGTATTTGGAAAAAATTGTAATTTACCATCTAATATAGCACAAAACTCATATGTTGATCCTTTATATAATCCTGATTCATACCCTTTGGAGCTAAAATACAGACTTCAAAGAGCACAAGCTGAAGCTAGAAATAATTTATTAGTAAGGAATTAAGAAAAAATAATTTTGATAAAAATATAAATCGATAAAAATATAAGAGTGGAGATTTAGTTCTAATTAAAAATCAAGTAGGTAATAAGTTAGATAAAGTTTATTTAGGACCATACAGAGTTATTGAAGATGTATCACCAAATGTAAAAATTTTAAAAGATGACAAAGAATATCTAATTCATAAAAATAATACAAAACTGTTTGTAATTTAAAATACTAAGATAAGATGTTTTTTTATATAATATTAGGTTTAAAAGTGTATTACTTTTGATGTTGTATTGTGTTAAGTTAAAAAAATGCATTATGTACTCACTAAAGTAATAATAACATTTTTTTAAAAAAAAGGGGAGGTGTAGTGTGCAGCTCACCTAACCTTATATTTGTAACTGCACACACTAATTATGGGCATTATTACACGAATCGTCGAATTGAACAGTTCTCTTTTATTCTGCTTACATCACTCTAATACATCGTACTGAATCAGTGACAAGGTCAAGCAGGATTTAATGACAGCAAGGAAACAGTCTGCCTCACTGTCTAGTACCTTTATTCAAGAATTGTTTAAAAAATGTACCTATTTATGTAAGTATATTGACTTACTTACCTACCTTGGAATGGATTTGAAAACGGTATCTTTATCTTTATATACAAACCGTATTCAAATGGATTCCGAAGTGGTCATCATCAGCCTAGCAAAAACGGAACCCTTGTGGATTCGGTCCATCCTTATGTCACAGAGAGTAGCGGAGAGCGGTGGCCCAGTGGTGGCAGCCCCGACTTACCCAGGCAGGCGTTTGTGTAATTTACATATTTCATCACTGCTGCCCTCAAAAACGGGTAAGGAAAACATTGTGAGGAAACCGGCATGTCCTAGAATTAAATTTCGAAGACATGTGACATCTACCAACCCGCACTGGGCCCGCGTGGTGGATTACAGCCCACTCTCTCTCATAGAGGGAACAATATAGGCTGATGATGATGATTATGATGTATGTAACAGAACTTTTACTCCGAGATTATTGGCACCACACAGTTGAAATTTGGAGATAACGTGCCTTCTATGAACCGCTACACAAATATGGTGTGAAATAATGGAAAAAATATAAATAGGGGTGGCCATGTAACAGGGTTGAAAAAGTTTGGATTTTCAACTCATTGTAGGTAGGTTGGTTGATTTTTTTTTTTTTTTTTTTTATGAATGGCATCTCGCAGTTCAACCTAGGAGGTTGTCGTCTGCTTAACCGGACTATCCTGTGGGTGCCTTAAGAGTAAGGCCTCCAGCCAGGGCATAAAAACTTACAAACTAAGCGACTAAACGCTGAGGGCACCCCCTGTGGGGTACGAGCCTCGGCTCAGAGCGTCGCTGGGGGAGGACTGCATGGGGACAGGCTGGATCTGAGTGATATCATTATTTAGGGGCTGATTTAAAACTACTGGCACAGCATCGCGGGCTGGCTCGAGCGAGGGTCGGGGAGGGCATGGACCGGGACGTCGCGACGGACCTCGACGGCGAGGTCGGAAAGACGGCGTTTTATGTCTGAACTTTTTAAGAGTGCTAGTCTCTTTGCTACTCTCCTGGAGGAGGGTGATAGCATCATCGGGAGTGACGAGGGTATGCCGAGGACGGCGTACTGTACTAATGCGCGAGGGTTCGTAACGGGCGGCCGCTGCGATCAAGGGATTACGGTGTTTACTGGCGTTATCGAAGAAACGCTTCGAAAGACGTTTCATAAACTGAAGGACGGTGGGCATTCTAAGGTTTACGTGTAGACGGTCGTTACGGACATAAAAAGGGGCTCCCGTGACTCTACGTAAGAACCGGTTCTGCAAAATTTGCATCCTATGGATGTATTTAGGCTTGGTGTGAGCGTACACGACGCAAGCGTACGTCATAATGGGGCGGATCACCGCGGTATAAAGGCGCAACTTGCACTTGAGTGACAATTTGCTTTTTGCCGAGATCATGAAATGAAGCCTACCCATAGCAAAGGCAGCTCGGTCGCGAGCTGCTTTGATGTGCGCCGCGAAAGACAGGTGGTTGTCAAGTAAGACTCCTAAGTACTTGGCTTGCTTCTCCCAAGGGATAGGCTTACCGTACATAGTGATCGGGCTGAGCGCGGGTGGCTTATATTTACGCGGTTTAGAGAAAAGAACTGCCTGGCTCTTGTCGGGGTTCACCTCGATTCTCCATTTCCGGAACCAAGCGCCTAAGACGTTGGCTGAGGTTTGGAGGGTGCTGTAAATAGCGTCGTGACTGCGGCCAGTGTAATAGATGGCCGTGTCGTCCGCGAACAGGGCTAACTGAGCCTTCTTGCTCTTGGGGATGTCACTGGTGAACAGAGTAAAGATAAGGGGAGAGAGCGGGGAGCCCTGAGGGACTCCGGCTCTAATGGGGTGGGGGAAAGACAGTGCCTTCCCGATGCGATGGCGGAAGGTGCGATCCGACAAAAAGTCTCGTAAGATGAGCACGAGACGGTCTGGCACTCCCAGTTTGTACAGCTTATATAATAAGCCGTTGTGCCAGACTTTGTCGAATGCCTTTGCTATGTCGAAAAACAACACACCCGTCATCGCTCCACGCTGGAAGCCAGCGCTCAGGTGTTCTACGATGCGGTGGGCCTGTTGAATGCAAGAGTGTCCGGTCCTGAAGCCGAACTGTTCATTGGGGATGAGGCTCTTAGCCTCGGTGAAGTCTTTGAGTCGCTTATAAATAAGTCTCTCGTAGATTTTACCGAGTGCATTCAGGAGACTGATAGGTCTGTAGCTTGAAGGCTCAGACTTGGGTTTGCCTGGCTTGGCGAAACCGATGACAGTGGCGTCTTTCCATATTTGGGGAAACGCGTTGTTGCTCAGGGCGCCATTGAAGATGGCCGCCATTAACACGACGAGCTGAGCGGGGAGGAGTTTGAACACCCTATTGGTGATTCCGTCGGAGCCGGGTGCTTTCCGCGGTTGAAGTTTGTTAATGATGTCTTGCACTTCGTCAGCTGTGACCGGAGGCAGAGGATCATCAGGGTCTTCTTCGGGGGGCAGGGCGGCTCTACGTTCGACGAATGCGTTCACCTCATCGAGATGTCGCTTGTCTACTGGTTGCGAGCTGGGGGAGCACTGGGACTCCAGGCTGTCGGCTAGGCATTCGGCCTTCTCAGAGTCGTCGAATGCGACGCTCTTATCGGGTCGGGTGAGGGGAGGCATCGAAGCCTCTTCGGTGGAGCGCATCTTGCGTTGCAGTTGCCAGAAGGCTAGGTGGGTAGGCTCGAGTTCGCTTAGCGTTTTTTCCCATTGATTATTACGAAACTCACTGGTGCGATCCTTTACAGCACGCTGTAAATTACGCATGTGGGCTTTGTTTGCCTCGCAGGGAAAGCTGCTGTAGGCACGGATGGCCGCGTTCTTTTCGTTTATCAGTTCACGTACGTCAGCGGGTAGTATCCAGCGTTGATCGCTCATTGCTGGGACTTCCCGTGAGCAGTCCTTCAGTACGGATTGCACGTGTTCTGTAAACGAGTTGATGGCGGCCGTCGTGTCTGCGACTGAGACTATGTGGTCGGGGATGGCCTCCAGGTGAGGCGACGTGGTGGATTTCAGCTTTTCGCTGACTTTCCTCCAGTCGGTTATCACTTGGGTCGGCGGGGGCTGGCTGGGGTCTGAAGGACCCGAGCGAGGAACTAAGTGCATGAGCACTGGTCGATGATCTGAGTTAAGCTCATGTAAAGTCTCGATGGAATGCAACTTAAGGTTGACATTCTTGAGAAGCGCTATGTCGAGAACGTCCGAACGTTGGTCGGGGTCGTGGGGATAGTGGGTGTGCTCCATAGGAGCGATGGGATCGAAGTTGAGGGACTCGCCCAGGTTATACAAGTGACGTCCTCTGGCAGAGGTCGTCGTGCTGTTCCAGGCGGGGTGTTTGGCATTGAGGTCGCCCGCTATGATAACGGAGTCGCTCAAGCCGAAGAGGACGGCAAGGTCTTTGGTGAACAAAGTGTGCTCCTCGGACGTGCCGCCGGGAGGGATGTACGCAGAGGCGATAGTGATCGGTTGATGGCCGGTCATGCCTAGTCGACACACTGAGGTCTCGAGTAGAGACTCCATAGGAGGGGGATCTAAGGGGATGCAATGCAGTTCTTTCCTATAATAGATTAGAGTCCCGCCCTTGTGGCAACGTGACCGATCGTTGCGAACTATGCGATAGTTGGCAATTCTCGGATCGCGGTGACTGGGCTTGAGGAAGGTCTCCTGTACGAGGAGGATATCAATTTGATGGTCGCGGAGGAAGGTGGCGATCTCATCACGCTGGCCTCTAATGCCATTGGCATTAAAGTACCCTAATTTTAGGGATCGGGGTTTGGTGCACGTTAATCTCGTATTATCCATTGGAGTTAGTCGAGGTTAAGGTTGCGGAGGAGGTCGCCTAACTTGAGTAGGGACTTGAGGATAATTTTAAGTTTATCGCCACCAGTGTTAGCCGCCCTGAGATCAGCCGCCATGCGGTCTGCTTCGGGGGTGACTAACTCTGCTAGCGATTCTAAAATTACGTTATGAGAGGGATCCACGGCCGCGGGGCCGGGTGGCGTGGGACGAGCGGGTGCCGGTGCGCTTGCTTGGGCCGCGGGAGTGGGGACAGGGGCATCTAAAAGCCCGGGAATGGGGCTGGACTTTGCTTTACAGAGAGCCGGGAAGGCTTTCTGGTGGTTCAGCGTGGTCCAGGGAGAGGGCCTCTGAGGGCTGAGTCTCTCCGGCATCTGGGCAGAGGGTAGCCTCACCGATGGGCTTTCTCTTTGTTGGCGGGCGCTTGCACGCTTCACCAGGTTAGAGGAGGAGCCTTTGGGGGCTTTTGAGCAGCCGCGGTAGTTGGCCGTGTGGCCCGACTGGCCGCAAAGCACACAGCTCGGTGGCTCCGTGCAAAGTGACTTGTCTTTGGGACGGGGGCAGTCTGCCGTGCCATGGTCGCCTAGACACTTTACGCATCTGTGCGGCGCATGGCAGTTGGCTTGGCTGTGACCGTACATCTGGCAGCGGTGACACTGTCCGACTACGCTTGAGCGGTAGGGCTTCTCTATTGAGATGCCTGTCAGGGAGCAAACCGACTTCACTTTGAAGATCGGGTGGTGACCTTCTACTGGGTCACAGATGACCAGTACCATATCGTAATGGTCTCCGCCTCTCGCCTTATGAAGGCGGTGGACGGCTGCGACCGGGATGTCCTGGCCTAGGAGGTCATTGAGGATGTCCTCCGTGGGGATTTCCTTCGGGATCCGCCTGATCACCACGCGGGTGGGCTTCTCCTCTGGGAGAGAGTAGGTGTGGAAGGCTATGCGCCTTCCGATTAATTGGCGGGTTAGTTCCCTGAAGTCGGTTGTCGTAGGGACCACCACTTTTATGCCCTGCTGTGTGCTTTTTGCGCTTGTGTATTGAATACGGCGCTCATTACACATTTTGGACACGTCTGTCCATTTCCCTTTGTCCTGAATGAACAACGGGGGAGGGGGCTTCAGCTTCTTTGAAGAATCGGCTGAAGGTTTAGCCTTAGGGCTGACTGGCCTACTGGTATGAGCAGCGGCGGACGTAGGTAAGGGGACCGGGGAGGTGGGACGGGAGGCCGCGTGAGAGGGGGCATAAGGGAGCGCGACGATCTTTTTGGTCATGGCGGCCTGGGAATTTTTGCCCTTCTTCCTCTTGCCCTTTCCGACGACTTGATAGTCGTCTTCAGAGGATGAGGAGGCAGAGCACGCGTCTAAAATTGACTCTGAGTCGGAGATTGGCTCAGTTGTGTCCATGTTCTCGGAAACGGGAACAATGGACGCAGGTTCGGACTGATGTAGGTTGGTTGAAAGTCAAAACTGTTATTCGTACAAAACCACTTCTGACCGGTTTCGGTCAAAACCCTAAAGAACGCCTCTGTTACAATAACATGATGTTATTCAAAGGTCACAAAAAACCTAACAACCTAAGTAATAGGTTTATAAGCAAATGTTAGCCATTGTTGTAATAGTTCTAACCGGTCAAAAGTAGTTTTGAGTAACTACAGTTTTGATTGTGACATATACATTAAATATGGGGTTCTCGATCAGACAATAGCCGACTTGCTGGAGTGTTGCAGTGTCCAACTTTTAAACACGACTTAGAGGAGTATACTCAAACAAACTCATAGCATTTATTTAAACTAAACAAAAAAAAGCGACGCTACAGTCCCAGTCACAAGGCATAATAACTTGTGAAAGTACTGTAGTTGCCCATTCCAAAGCGTAGATCTCTATGGAGTAGAATGGGCAAGAAACTCCAAGGACACTCTTTCAAATCAAAATATTGTTTTAAAATCTTGGTAACATCATTCATGCAGTCATGTAATACTGTCAAAAATGCTACTGACGCTACGGTTTACGTAGCCACATGACCCGTTAATAATTTGATGAGACGTACCACCCGTACGAAAGAACAAGAAAAACAGGCAATAATATTAGATTTCGTATTTCTGAAGATAGACCATGCTAGCCAAGCGTATATTGCGAGTGACTCTGATGTACGGGCAAACAACAAGTTTGAACACGGCGACGATGAATGATTGGATCAAAGGAAGCAGGTGGTGGTGGTCTACATTGATTTCAAAAAAGCATTTGATACCCTGAAACACTACCAGCTGCTTCAAACCATGGTGAAATGTGGCGTCGCGGGATGTGGTTCCGAGCCTACCCTATAGATCGGGCACGAACTGCCATTGACGGCATTGTTGGACACGTAAACGTATTATGCGGTGTGCCAACCAGTTCCGTGTTTGGTCCGGTCAGATACATCATACATGACAACAGCATGTGCAATGTGGTTCGAAACTGTCGCATATACATGCACGCTGATGATACTTGTTTAGTTTTTGCAGATAAAGAATTACATGTAATTGAAAGGAATATTCAGGAAGATTTCACTAATATAATTAAATGCACCCATGCTAATGGGATCATAATAAATAAAAATAAGTGTATGCGTATAGGATCTCCTTTTCTTAAAAACTGTGACACCGCCGCCGCGCCGTGCGTGTTGAGGCATAGCTATGACTCTCTGCACGATGACGAGGCGACGTATTGTTCGTGTGCAGATATTGAGTTAGAGGAGGAAAGAAGTGTTGAGATGTGTCGGTGTGTAAGAGCCGTACCTAATGTGTTCGTCGGCCTCCACATTCTTATCTCCAGATAAAAGAGTAGCATAGCACTAAAGCAAATGCGACCAGTTGTCATTCGAATATCAAGGCGTTATAACTTCATGGTTTTGATAAGTCCCGCCATGAACAACTTAAAATCGATTTTTTTGTTATTTTTATTTATGAATTTATTTTTTTCTGTGTACTGTATCACTGCCATTCGTAGTATTGACAAGGCCATTGATGATTTACCCATGGAAACGGATTTTAAGTTTTATTTAAATTCATTGGAAAAGGCGATCGATTTTTACACAAGACATAAATCTTACATTGATTTGAACTCGAAGTTCGGATTGTTTATGGTGGACGGTAAGATAATGTTTTTACATACCTACATAAAAAAAAACATTTTATCAAAACACTTTCTCGAAAACTGGTTCCTAATGCACTAACATGAGGTTCAAAATATTGCAATGTGTTTCACACTGGTGGGTATGGCGTGTTTTATTGCCACATATAACAATTATTTAATTCCTATACCCGGTGGTGAGTTTTAAACTTATTCTCTTTAATTGTAATGTGTAATTGCTCTATGACCCAATAAAGTAAAATAAAATAAAGTGAATTGGTTGTTTTTTAATCTCATCAAAGAGGCGCATGTTTTTAGGCCGAATGTGTTATGAAATTTTGTATTGTGCTGATGGAAAATTTTACAGTTTCGGGTAGCCTGACCTGCTGGCGTATGTACAATGTAATATTGCTAGTTTCTAGAACTGGGTCGGGCACATACATACTTCCGATTTCACAAGGCCGTATTTCAGAAGTTGCTGGTGGATAATCCTGGCTACAAGGTTGTGTCTATGCAGTATTATCCGGTCTCTCCAGTCCGCCTCGCCACTCCGCGCCTCTGCAGCCCTCGTAAATAATTATTACATCCTAGGCGTAGGACAGACAAGACTACGTGGAGTCGGTTTTGCAGCGATTCGTTTCTGTCACAAAATTTTGTAGCAGACATATTTACTTTTAAAGGCAATATTTTAATTTGAGGTAATAATTTCGTTAAAAAATTATTCTACTGTTTGATAAGTTGGTTAAATAAAAAAATGTGATTACATATTTCACATTTTACAAAGAAACACAATTCAATGAATTTTTTCATTGAATTGTGTTTGTGTAAAATATGTTTCATTCAAGTAAATAGCACCTAGTGCAAAAAAAAAAAACGTAAGAAAAATACAAGGACCAAATATTATGTGAAACATTTTATGGGAAACGAAATTCTGTGAAATCTCTGGCTGCGAAACAAGGTGACACCATTAAAAATACATACAGTCAAACATAAAATCACTTCCTTTTTTTGAAGTCGGTTAAAAATGTTTGTTTGCGGATTAAATCCCCGTACATGAGGAAAAAGTCTAAGTCTAATAGATCTTTTATCATGAACGAATTGATTATATTGACCAATCATGAGTTAATTATAATTCTTTGTCCGTGTTTCAGTCATTGTGGTGGCTTTTGGAAATAAGCCACCCGCGCTCAGCCCGATCACTATGTACGGTAAGCCTATCCCTTGGGAGAAGCAAGCCAAGTACTTAGGAGTTTTAATTGACAACCACCTGTCTTTCGCGGCACACATCAAAGCAGCTCGCGACCGAGCTGCCTTTGCTATGGGTAGGCTTCATTTCATGATTTCGGCAAAAAGCAAGTTGTCACTCAAGTGCAAGTTGCGCCTTTATACCGCGCTGATCCACCCCATTATGATATACGCTTGCGTCGTGTACGCTCACACCAAGCCTAAGTACATCCATAGGATGCAAACCTTGCAGAACCAGTTCTTACGTAGAGTCACGAGACGGGAGCCCCTTTTTATGTCCGTAATGACCGTCTACACGTAGACCTTAGAATGCCCACCGTCCTTCAGTTTATGAAATTTATGTTTCGAAGCGTTTCTTCGATAACGCCATTAAACACCGTAATCCCTTGATCGCAGCGGCCGCCCGTTACGAACCTTCGCGCATTAGTTCAGTACGCCGTCCTAGGCATACCCTCGTCACTCCTGATGATGCTATCACCCTCCTCCAGGAGAGTAGTAAAGAGACTAGCACTCTTAAAAAATTCAGACACATACCGCCGTTTTTCCGACCTCGCCGCCGAGGTCCGTCGCGACGTCCCGGTCCATCCCTCCCCGACCCTCGATCCAGCCAGCCCGCGATGCTGTGCCAGTAGTTTTAAATCAGCCCCTATGATATCATTCAGATCCAGCCTGTCCCCATGCAGTCCTTCCCCAGCGACGCCCTAAACCAAGGCTCGTACCCCACAGGGGGTGGCCGTAGTAAAAAAAAAAAATGTGATTTCAATTACATGTTTCTTAAACATACATGATTTGGAGATCACCTTTTAAGCAAAGAGATGCTTGTGTTAGGTGTCTCCGCTCTTCCGCTTAACATTAGACAGGGTATGCAATTGAAAAACAATATAAAAAGAACAGAAATTATAACAAAACGAAACTTAGAGGCGTAAAGGAGCGCACGTGTGAGGTATATGCGAGTGGGTTTTTGAGTCTGTTTGTGTGAATGTGTGTTGGTGGGTGAGGGTGTGCGTGTGTATTGTACGTATGAGTTAAGTTCATTTAGGTTTTTAGTTAGGTTTAGGTTAGCCCTCCGACAGTGTCTTGGGGTCGGACGAAGCCTGGCGTAACTTCCTCCACTAACGATATCGTTACCGCAGCAATGTTATTAGATGAATTATGTAAGCGATGATACCACCGCCTCAATGTCGTCGTAGGTTTTACTCTTAAGCCAATCCGTCACAGCTAGTTTGCAGTCACGGAGTTTCAGAGCCTTAGCGTGTAGTTAGCGCGCAGTTTCTAAGTTTTTATGACCTGGCTGGAGGCCTTACTTTTAAGGCATCCACAGGATAGTCCGGTTAAGCAGACGATAACCGCATAGGTTGAACTGCGAGATGCTATACAGAAAAAAAAGTAGAATGACTTCACTAATGACTCAGCGGGCACTATAGACCAGGGTCAATCATTTTTTAAACCAAAAAAAATAATAGTAGGATGAAACCCATTGGAAAAGGAGGAGAATATTATAAAAACGAAAGGAAAAAAAATACGGGCGATCTGAGGTCGGGAAGGGGAAGGAAAGCCCCCCTGGCTTTTAAGGGTAAAAAACGGTTTATCTCGATTTCCGGCAAAATCAGATCGCCATCAGATCAGATAGCCCGTAAATTATTTTTCCTTTCATTTTTATAATATTATCCTCCTTTTCCAATGGGTTCCATCCTACTATTATTTTTTTGCGCCTTTTATTATATTTCAAGGCTTCTACCCTGGTCCACTAGGACAATGACATATTGCTGCTACCATTAGGGTCGCACGCTTTTTTTTATACGGTTTGTAAGGGACACCGACGTGAAAACGGTTGTTACCAAGTATTCGGTACATCATTTTGAGCAACATAGACATATTGCATCAGTAATTTAAAGTTCCATACATTTTACAGGAACATTTGGACATCAATCAGGAACTTATGTAGGAAACTGCAGTTATTTTTAGTTACCGATAAAAAATGTCAGCGTGGCGGAGAGAGCTCAGAATGATGTACTGAATATAATAATAATAATTTATATTTATTTCAGACATACGTCCATTCATTTCTACAAAGAAAGCGTTAGTATGGTTGTTATTAGTACACACACAAAACATAAGTAAAAAAAAAGGTGTTAGTAATTATTTGTCAGTAAACAAAACAAGTTTACAATAATAATTAAAACCTATTTCTGTGCAGGTGTACACTTGCCCAGTACACAGTAAAAGGACTTGTCTATTTTATACGCCAACGTGCTGAGGACAGCGTTGGTGCTACCACGGACCCTGCTCATCATCGATGCAGTTCTTTTCTTGATGATGGAGAAGAAGTCATAGATGTAAGCATCCGCAAACATTGCGGACGCACTGCAGTACCGGGGTTTCTTCAACATTGCCCTTAGCGCGTCATTGTACTGAACGTTATTATTAGTCCGGGGAATTTACGCCGAATATTAGGCTAATTTTGCATTAATTAAAAACAGCGATTTTTTTTATTGAATATGTAGGGTATGGACAGGAGAGTATATTAAGCTGTATCCTGGGAAAAGTTCACCTCCGCGTATATGTTTTTTTTTAAGAAAACGTCTAATATGTATTTAACTTCGTGGAAAAAAATATGAACAGGTATGTTTATTTGGAGTATTTGTAGAACAGATTGAGTACTACAGGTAGGTCAGAAAATTAAACATTTTTCGTCCACGGAACATTCGTTTTTTTTTTTAAATCTTATGATTTGACTTCGTATTTATGGCAAAAATATTAACAGGACAAAAATAGTGCCAAAATGGTTTATATCGCCATGTCCAACTATTATTATGAAAATTAAACAAATTCTGCTCCAGAATTCACAGAAAATCAAGAAAATCTTAAATACTACTTACGGCAAAAATGTAACAGGATTTAAATTCATCTAATAATGAAAAATATATAAATCTACACCTTACTCCCCCAAAATTAAACAGATTAGAGCGTTAATTAATATTGTCAAAGTAAAAATTAAATTATGATGCACGGTGTCAGCGCTAAGCAGCGTGCGGCGTACGGCGTGTGCAACTGTGCGTAAACAAGATAAGCGCTGCGTTCATTGTGTGCGGATGACTGTGTTGTTGTTTGAGAGTCGGTGTTTTATTGAGTTTCGCGATTTTACACCTTATTTCTATTTCGGAAAGATCAAATTACCATGAAAGTGCTGCGCCAAATACAAGAATAAAGCTTGCAGACGTATTGTACGTAAACATTTATTGTTTTTTTTTCACGATTTGCTTTAAAGTGTTTAATTTTCGTGTAAATAGGTTAGAAATAGCCTTTAGATGAAAGTTAAACTAAATTAAACCCTGTTACCTTTTTGCCTCAACCGCTATTGGATAAAAAAAAAACTGGTAATAATAACTTCCGGTAGCACAATATTTTAATTTTGTATAATGGCGGTGTAATATATTAATTTAAGTCATTTTATGTAAAAAAACCGCTGTTTATATTTTTGCCTTAAGTACAATCCCAAATTGTACTTAAGGCAAAAAAAAGTAAATGTTTTTTTACCGTAATTTCCGTGGACGAAAATGTTTAATTCTGAAAAAATATATTACTGTCACCAATTCTTTACCTAAAGTAACTAAATTTGTCCTGTTAACTTTTTTCCCCTATTTTTTTATTCACAAAAACGCGTTTTCTTCTTTTTCACCTTGATCCGGTCTTGGAAAATGTTTATTTTTTTATTATTTGGAGAGGTAAGGTCAAGTACACGATTCAAGAAAAAAATCGCTGTTTACATTTAATGCAGGGTTCAAATCTAAAAGCCCCGGACTATATGTGGTACTTCCGTTTTCGCGTCGGTGTCCTTTCCACCCTGTATAATACCTGAGACGTGTGTGTAGTTTGTTTGTAACATTTCTTTCGTTGTTAGCACTTATGTAAATGAAAAAAAAAAACTGTTTCTTCTTAGTTCACACGACAATTATCACCTGCAGAACCCCTTGATTAAACCTTATCCATTAAATACTAATCTATACTTTTTTTTGTAGTGATTTTGAAAAGTTGTTTGCAACAGAAACTGCAGTACGAGATCCCTGTAAAAATACATTCCCGATTGGAAAAACTATTGTTAAAAGTTGGTGTATTGATTGACTATTTCCACAAAATGGTCCAGAAAATTCAAAATGTGAAGAAATATAGTCAGGATATAAAACGTAAGTGATATTATGGTCTGTGGCTGGTAGCAACTGGAAGAGAGTGGTCGAATCAAGTTAAATGGCTTGGGATTGAAAAGGCCTATATCAAGCGGTGGACTGCTGTAGGCTGATGATGATGGTGGCCAAACATGGCACGGGACGTAACTGGAGAAAATATTGGTGAACGATTAGGTACACTCAACCCCTTTGGGGTCTGGCGTGACGTGGGACAAGCGCGATATCATATTATGTAATGGATGAAGCAGGGTCAAAGGATAAGGGATGTTATTCATAGAGAGAAGGTAAAAAAGTATGTTGAAGGCCTTTGTACAGTTTGTAGGACAGTCGGAAAAAAAAGGTTTACAGCCAGGCCTCACAAATTATATTTACTTTATCCCTACTAATTGTGGAAAGTTTGAAACATCCCAAATGATAAATTAACTGTCTTGGCTAATAATTTACGTACGTTATACGTTATTATTATTTTGTAAAACCTCATCTTTTCGTAGGAAGCTGCGTAGGGAATCAGGCATATGCCGTTCCTCGGCACTTGCTCTGGAAAGGATACTTACTCTGGCGTATTTCATTATTATCTTTAAAACCAATTTATTTTTTGTTCAGTCTCGGAACTATTTTATAACAAAACGACGTGGCCAAGGAATCCAGATAAATTCAGTAAAGGTCTGCTGAAACAAACGAAGAACTATGGACCAGAAAAGTTAAAGATAATTTATGGCAAATGGAAGGACTATTTAAATGATGTTGAAAAGCCCGAAAGATTTACACCCTCGCCTGAAGAATCGGGTAAAGTGTATTTTGTTAACTAAATATAGCCAGTCTAGCTCCATCACATATCCACAACGAGGTAAGATTAAAACAATACTGTTAAAAGAGATCATGGTAGACAGTATCGATAAACTGCCTGTAGAGTGTAGAATACGACGTGATTTTTGGGTCTATTTTACGCAAGATCTTGGCGGTAGAGTGCCATGCCACGGGCGAGGCGCTCTATCTAAACGGGTTCCCTCTATCTGGCAGAACCTTGATGCTCCAAAATTCATTTGGCATAAAACACTCTTTAACAAGAGTTAGTGACAGAAACAAATCGCTGCAAAATCTACTGAACGTAGTCTTGTCTGCCCTACCCCTAGAGTGTTATTTAAGCAATTCAAGCCGAAGCTGCTTTGGAGAGCGTTAAAACCATCTGCGACGATAAGCTTACGTGGGACTGCTGAAGCCCCACAGCATCGGAGCCATGACAAAAGCCGTGCCAGCTTCAATGAAACAATTCATGCTACTCGGGTGCCTCACGGTGTAGAATGCGAATTTCAAAATTCCTTTATAGAGCCTACACACAAAAGGTATATATATATATACTAGCTGTCCCGCGCAACTTCGTCTGCGTCAAATTTTCCCCGTTTTAGCAACATTTTTCATTGCTGCTCCGCTCCTATTTGTCGTAGGGTGATGATATATAGCCTATAGCCTTTCTCGATAAATGGGCTATCTAACACTGAAATAATTTTTCAAATCGGATTAGTAGTTCTTGAGATTAGTGCGTTCAAGCAAACAAACACACAAACTCTTCAACTTTATAACATTAATTAGAGATATCAATTGAATGCGTCCGAAAGTTGCCAACATGGCCGTCAGAGTAGTTGCATTATGAGGACATCCACCTTTCTACATCAGTATCGACTTCTGGTTACGTTGTATCTATAGTTGATTCCTTGTCATTTTCTTTAGATAATTGCCTACAAATCTTGGCCGGAAATTCACCTTCATCTTCGGGCTACTGTCGTATCCCTTCTCACTGCAAAAAGTCGGTGTCAGAAGGTAGCGATTTCGGCTATAATTTGTCTCACAGGTAAGTCTAGGTGTTATTTTCTATTAAGCTGTAGCTGCATATAATAAGTTAGGTTGTTTAGCAAATTAAAATGCAAGTTCACTACTTTCATACTTACGTATGTATAGTATTGGTTTACTACAGACACTATATACTCACAGTTATCATCCATATTTATACTTTTATTGGTTTTTCATTAGCATTTTACCAATCATTTCAATTTTTTATAAATATTTTCTTGTTATGACATTTGTTACATCAAACTTGTCAGCTGTCTTTTACTTTTAATTGTTACCAGCCAAATTCTCTATGAAGGTTTCATTTAGATTTTATATTACTAAACTGATTATCACCAATTATATGTGAGTTCAATTGTTGTATTTTATAAATAATTATGAATATTTGCTGTGTAAAGATATTCATAAGTTACATTTATAAAAATATTATGAGCAAGGTTTTTGACCTATTGTTACTGGCTGTTTTGAATACTGGCTGGTTGCGTTTTGATGAGCGCAACAAATTTGAATTCATGAAGAAATAAAATCGAAAACACAAGGATCAGGGTATAAAAAGGCATCTCTGACGGATGCCAGACGAGATTCAAGTAGAGAGTTGAAAGGAGATTGATTTATCGATCAGAGTGGACGGCAACAACGTCCTGCTCATGGTGAGAGGATCCCCTGGGCCTCACGGGACTGCCGAGGAGTTAGCAGCCAGCAAGATTTGCAAGTTTGTGGAGGAGGCGCCGTGAAGACGTTCGGTGTCTCCGCAAGACTTTGGAGGCTCAGGTGTCATACTTGGAGCGCCTGCGTATCCAGATCTCTGCACTCAAGACTCCGCTGGATTCCGACATCTCCAAGGTACGACTGGCGATGAGGGAGCTGGAGTGATTGAAGCAGCTGCTCAAAGTTATGGAGCAGGAGAAAACTGTGTTGAAACGAGAGAAATTAGCTTTAGAAGACGATGTTTGCGCTGCAAGAGATCGTGTTTCAGAGACTATAATATATTGTGTAAAATAAGCAGGTTTTGATAATCAATTGTGAATTTCTAATATATTAATTTTCCCCTTTTTAACTTATTTAATGTACAAATTAGCTTATTTCCTCCTCACTCATCAAGGAATAAGCTAGTTTGTTACAAATGATATAACAATTTTAAACAATATTATAAAAATTTGCGGCAGTTTAGCGGTAAGTATCAATAAATTTTATAATGCAATAAGAAGTTAAGTTTACCTGTAGGAATTGTAATGGCTTTCTATGCATGAACCCTAGTTACGTTAAAGTATAAATTTATCAAACAAGGATTTATAATTGGAGATTGCCTCACTGGCGGCCTTACCTTTTTTTTTGGAAATAATAAATAAGTACACTACGATCTCAATCGATGATTTGCTCTCTACAATCTACTAGTACTGCGAAGTAGTAGTATAATAATATTTAAGTTTATGCCAATAAGCCTGATATAGTAGTGGTGGATCGATCGAAACCACGGTGGCGAGACCGGTGGCGCTGCCATGGTGTCCTATGGAAATAGGGCCCTTCTGGTAGAAGGCCCAAAGCGACCTTCACATCTGGAATTTCAAATAATAAAATTGAATAACTTAAAAAATATAAGGTTGCAAGCCAGGAATGAATCGAAAACTTTTAAGCTTAGAGGTTTTTGCGCAGAAGCACACTGCAGATGGTTCACACAAACTACTTTACACATGGAGCGGCTGCCGATCTGATCTCCACAACACAGTTATGAAAATTTATAATAATTTATTTTTCAGGCTTTTATTTTTGATCATGGCCCGTTTTTCACGTCAGTGTTTCGTGTTCTCCAAAAAAGACGACAAACACAAAATGGAAAAGTTTTGCACGAAGTGTTTTAACGAGTTGGAGTACATTGCCACACATAACTTTCAATTGCCGGACCTCGTCACTGAAAATAGTGAGTGAAGTTTAAAAATCCGAATACTGTTTTTAGGGCATATAATTATCTCATCTTTCTACCCTTGCCCCATTCTACTTGGAGCCTGCGCAACACGTTTTCTTCTTTCATGCTCCCCAATCAGACGTCACGGCATCATATATTCCTTTCTCTTTCATATCAATCCTCACACCATCCATCCATCCATCTTTTCTTTGGCCTTCCTCTCCCTCTCTATCCAACATTCATATCCATCACTCTTTTCGTCATATGCGTTTCATCCCTCCTCATGACATGTCCGTACCAAGACAAACGACTTCCTTTAAATCTTTCTGTAACAGCCGCTTCTTTTCACCTTGCTCTAATATGCTCATTCCCACAGATGCCTTAGTTTGTTCCACTTCCCGCCCATCTGGAAGGAGGTTTAGGGGTATGAAAAACAGTAAAGGTGTTAAGTTCCTCGATACCCCGTTGAAAAGGAAGTATCTTCCGACCAGACAGGTGTTATGTCTGGTGGGCAACAGCCCGACACTTGTTGTCGGGTTTCTCTATATACTCTTAAGTCAATGAAAACTCTGCTTGCGCGATTCAGAACATATTAGTTCTTCTGTATACTCATAGATGGCGCTGTAGTACTTTTGTTTTAAGTTGCTTTTTGTAGGACGCTACAGAGGCTATAGTCGTGATCATCGGAAAGCCGGTTAAGGAAGACTATGCGCACCCCGAATCTTACAGGCAGATACATTTGGATCGAGTAATCGATCAACGAGTTGATGCACGTTGCCGCGCGACAGAGCGCGGCATGCTCGGCTGCATACAAAATGTTCTACCAATCTTATTTTTCTTACCGCGGAGTGTGTCGCGACGTGCCGCGTCGAGTCGCGTCGCGCCTGTCTGCGGGAAACTTAACGGACTTGTAAATTTTCCCCTATAACTTGATTCACAATGCGTGGGTCACAAGTTGTTCCAGTGACCTGTCGCCATTTCATCTTTCGTGAATTGATCCGGCATGTCCTGGTCTACATCGCCATCTCCTCGGACAGATGACCCGAGGTCACATTTAAGGCATAAAATAGTGCAATAAATATTTGAGAAGTATCCTTTTAAAATAAAACTCAGAAAATTGAATTATGACACAATTCGATTTTTTACCATACTAAGAAAGTATTGTGAATTTCTTATACGAACCGCTAATACTAGGAATATTTCCTAAAATGTGCCATATATTATATGGGAATGTCACTGTAACAGGTTTTGATCCTACACCTTAAGGTTAATGATGTTACCAAAAATCTTTAAATTGTTTTAGTTGCTCTCTGCGGTCTACTTGGCCACGCTCAGTTCTTCCGGGAGTTTTGGCTCAAAAAACTCACTCAGTTCCAAACTTCAGAAGGTTGCTTCTCAGACTCGATGAAAACTAAAAAAAGTGAAAAGAATCAAAGGAGAGGAGGTAAAGACGACGAGTGGTTAATCACGAACTCGAATAATATGATCATGAATGGACAGTGCAACGCACACTTCACGGCGGTTTCGATGGTGACGCTCTCAAATACCCTAAGATACATAATAGAGACTTATTATTAACAATTAGTACGTGTTACTGTTGCCCTTAATGCCTTCTAGATAAAATAAAGCCATAAAACTGTATGTGGAACGGAGCTTTTTAATGACAACGCGATGTGTGTTGCTGGTTCGTTATTAGGTTTAAACAATCATAACGAATACATTACAAAGATATGAAACCGAAACTAAAACAACAATTCCAACATACATTAAATACAATTCTTAAAACACAGCTCTACTCTCGAAACACAATAAAAGCAATTAACACCTTTGCTATCCGTCCTCACTTAATTGCTCTGTTTTTCATCTCCCCCCCCCTCCTGTAGCGATGCCCATGGTGACGATATATATAATTTTTCTCCAAATCGGTTCAGCCGTTTATGAGCTATGATGCCACAGACAGAAACACAGACACACAGATACTCACGTCAAACTTATAACACCCCTTTTTTTGGTCGGGGGTTAAAAATAGTAAATTATAAACATTAAGAATACTGGTGATTATATTATCTCTTCATAAACTAGAAAACAGATGACGATCTTTAAACGGCCGAGCGGATTTTCTTGGAACTAATCTAAAACTCATCCCAACTTTCCCATATCTTCCCGTGGGTGTCGTAAGAGGCGACTAAGGGATTTGCCAGAGAATGGGCAGCAGCGTTTTCTGTGCTTTTGTAACAACCGTACTGCGATCGCCAACCCGCCTGCCAAGCGTGGCGATTATGGCAAAATAGCCTTGGGGGTGGCCTCTGTCCAGCAGTGGACGTCTTTTGGGCTGAAATGTGATGAAAATGATGATGATGAATCTAAAACTGGCTAACAACACTTCCGATACAGACACCTTTCAAACAAAATCTTTTTTAACCCCCGATAAAAAAGAGGGGTGTTATAAGTTTGACGTGTGTATCTGTGTGTCTGTGTATCTATGTGTCTGTCTGTGGCATCGCAGCTCCTGAACGGATGAACCCATTTTGATAAAATTGGCTTCGTTTGAAAGGTGTTTTAATCGACAGTGTTCTTAGCTATGTTTCGAGAAAATCTGTTTAGCCGTTTAAAGGTTATCACCTCTTTTGTAGTTGATGATGAAATTTGATATCTTGTCACGTGTCACCATGGGCATCGTCAGTGGGGGAGGATGCACACCCCCCTCCCCCCTAAACATAAGGGATTTTTTTATAAATTTTAACGTTTCCTTGTTTCTGTTTATAATCGAGAAGAGGCGCAACACCCTTTTATTACTCCCTTGTCTTTGTTCGGGAGTTAAAAATAAAATTGGCTATGTGAATGTAAAAACTACATAAATGGAAATGCGTTTTGAAATGCTATGAAAGTGTTATTTGCATTACGTAATAGTTGTAATGTTTTATTTGTTTAGCGATAAATGTTTTAGTACCTTGTTATTATATTACCTACAGGTAGTTTATAAAATTGTTTATGGGAGCTAGGTACATCTGCCGACAAAATGCTTTACATTTTGGCCGAATTAATTTTTTTTTGTTTTGTGATGTCACCACAAATAAACGCTTTTCATTTTCATTTTATTTACATGCAACATACGACTGACATTCAAAATGGCCTAAAAATTACAGCAACAAAAAAACAATAAAATTCCAAAATAAATTCAGAAACTCTCCATGACATATTTACTTCCAAAGTGCGTAAAAGACTACTATTTATTTGGAAATAGAGAAGGAAAACATGGGAACTTATCAGAGTTCTGTTGGCTATACTACTTTTAGGCTATTCAGCATCATCATCATTCTGCTGCCCTTTTTTTTTTTTTTGGGAATGGCATCTCGCAGTTCAACCTAGGAGGTTGTCGTCTGCTTAACCGGACTATCCTGTGGGTGCCTTAAGAGTAAGGCCTCCAGCCAGGGCATAAAACTTACAAACTAAGCGACTACACGCTAAGGGCACCCCCTGTGGGGTACGAGCCTCGGCTTAGGGCGTCGCTGGGGGAGGACTGCATGGGGACAGGCTGGATCTGAATGATATCATTATTTAGGGGCTGATTTAAAACTACTGGCACAGCATCGCGGGCTGGCTCGAGCGAGGGTCGGGGAGGGCTTGGACCGGGACGTCGCGACGGATCTCGACGGCGAGGTCGGAAAGACGGCGGTTTGTGTCTAAACTTTTTAAGAGTGCTAGTCTCTTTGCTACTCTCCTGGAGGAGGGTGATAGCATCATCGGGAGTGACGAGGGTATGCCGAGGACGGCGTACTGTAGGTACTAATGCGCGAGGGTTCGTACCGGGCGGCCGCTGCGATGAGGGGATTACGGTGTTTAATGGCGTTATCGAAGAAACGCTTCGAAAGACGTTTCATAAACTGAAGGACGGTGGGCATTCTAAGGTCTACGTGTAGACGGTCATTACGGACATAAAAAGGGGCTCTCGTGACTCTACGTAAGAACCGGTTCTGCAAGGTTTGCATCCTATGGATGTACAGTGTCCTTCACCATTACCTGACCCATCTCACAAAGCAAAAGAGAGGCAAATGGGTCAGGTAATGCTGCTCACTGACTGTACTTAGGCTTGGTGTGAGCGTACACGACGCAAGCGTACGTCATAATGGGGCGGATCACCGCGGTGTAAAGGCGCAACTTGCACTTGAGTGACAACTTGCTTTTTGTCGAAATCATGAAATGAAGCCTACCCATAGCAAAGGCAGCTCGGTCGCGAGCTGCTTTGATGTGCGCCGCGAAAGACAGGTGGTTGTCAAGTAAGACTCCTAAGTACTTGGCTTGCTTCTCCCAAGGGATAGGCTTACCGTACATAGTGATCGGGCTGAGCGCGGGTGGCTTATTCTTACGTGGTTTAGAGAAAAGAACTGCCTGGCTCTTGTCGGGGTTCACCTCGATTCTCCATTTCCGGAACCAAGCGCCTAAGACGTTGGCTGAAGTTTGGAGGGTGCTGTAAATAGCGTCGTGACTACGGCCAGTGTAATAGATGGTCGTGTCGTCCGCGAACAGGGCTAACTGTGCCTTCTTGCTCTTGGGGATGTCACTGGTGAACAGAGTAAAGATAAGGGGAGAGAGCGGGGAGCCCTGAGGGACTCCGGCTCGAATGGGGTGGGGGGAAGACAGTGCCTTCCCGATGCGATAGCGGAAGGTGCGATCCGACAAAAAGTCTCGTAAGATGAGCACGAGACGGTCTGGCACTCCCAGTTTGTACAACTTATATAATAAGCCGTTGTGCCAGACTTTGTCGAATGCCTTTGCTATGTCGAAAAACAATACACCCGTCATCGCTCCACGCTGGAAGCCAGCGCTCAAGTGTTCTATGTCCGGTCCTGAAGCCGAACTGTTCATTGGGGATGAGACTCTTAGCCTCGGCGAAGTCTTTGAGTCGCTTATACATAAGTCTCTCGTAGATTTTTCCGAGTGCATTCAGGAGACTGATAGGATTCTGCTGCCCTTTATCCTGCCCTAATTTATTTGGGGTCGGCGCTGCATGTCAGCTTCATCCATACTTCTTTATAACTTTTTGGAGAAATATTAAAAGAAAAAACAATGAATGACAAAAATAGAAATGCAAACAAATAAAGCAAACAATGTCAATATTAAAAGTTAAAAATCTCACAGATTAAAAAAAAAAATTGTCAAAAAATCACAAAAAGTTAAAATAATATCGAAGTCCGAACTTAAAAAGCGGTCATGAAACTGCTTGGCTGATTACTCATTTGAAAAATGTTTTAAAGAGCCATTCTTATGTACGTTATGACTAAAACCTCAAACAATTGAAGAATACGGTCATAATGCAATGTTGCTCAGCCGTTGCGTTTATTAACATAAATGTAGACAATTTTCTGATAATTGCGAATAAATTGTGTTACTTTGCTCATATAATATGTGATGTTTTTAAACATCTTATGCCCGTCATTAGTGAAATAGTAACAGTCCCCAATGACAAAACCGATCTTAGTCTTAAAATTGGGTATTTTAAATAAAAAAAACTTTAACTATACATTTCATAAAAATTAACAAATAAACAGGTTTTATGTATGCAGACTGGTCACACTATTACACCAAAATCAAAATTGATCTTTGAAGTAGTTCGCAACTCTAAAAAATAGTATTTTTTTTAACTTTCATCACTTTCCACTCTTCTATTAAGTTTCTAGAGGAACTTAATAAAAGTGTCCCATGAAAATCCGACCACTAGAAACTTCGTTCCACCTCTTTGTCTGATTACACTCGACTATCGACCAACATCTGAGGAGGTTCTCGCTTGGCAGCTAGGTCAAGGGCTTTATTCCATAAGCAGTACTACTGGACACGGGGGGTATTGTTAGGAGGTTCCTTTCTCAAAAGCCCTGACCACCGGTAGCTCGGACTCTGTTTCCGATGCTGGTGGGCTACTTATATAACGGGGAAAAGTTTCTGCCAATCACTACCAGGTAAAGCTTTAGTTTATATACAAATTTACATTGAGGAGACTCTCCAAGAACACGTTTTACTATTCGCGAAATTTCATTTTCATGCAAGATACTGCCCGACCCCACACAGCATGTTGCGTGGATTGGACCTGTCAGAAGTGAGTATTACAAAACTGGAGTGGCCGGCACGAAGCCCATACTATTCCATAAAACCCATATAACAAGTGTGCGAAATGCATAAGGCTGAGAGCAGACTTGAGACACGATAGCTGTTTTAAGACAGACTATTGCTTTACAAAAAATATGAAGCAAACTTCAAACAAAACGTCTTATAGATAAAATTGTCTAGTAATGACTCACGATTGTCGGCTTCCCTTTTAGGGGTCCCTTCTTTTCGCATAATGTTCTTTGTCCTAATATACTTCGGCATAACGATTTTGGCACAATTTGTTTTGGCATAATAATACTTCGGCATAATTTTTTTGGGCATACATTTTATGTTGGCATAATCATCTTAAAGACTAATTTGTTTTGACATAAATTTGATTCGCATAACGTTAGTAGGCCTAATGACTATTAGCATAATAATATTTAGGAATAAAATTAATATAAATAACAAAATCAATTTTCATGCAAATGATTTATTATACATAACATTATGTAACTTATACGATTTTTCAATCGCGAGATAACTTTTATCTGAAGAATATATTAGATGTTGTGAGACTTTGGGTGGAAATGGTGGTCGTGAACTTGTACATACATAATACATACTAATAATTCATAATCCATAATTCTAATCAAACCAATTTGCTATAGTTTCTGTAACAATTAAATAATATTGTTGGTTAAAAATTGAATATGCTGTGCAACAAAAGTTAGTGACAGAACCGAATTGCTGCAAAACCGACTCCACGTAGTCTTGTTTGTCCTACCCCTAGAGTGTAATTTAAAATCGCGTAGGCGCGGAGGCGCGAGGCGGCCCACGGGCTGAGGAGCAGGCGGCTGCGAGCGAGCCGCCGCGGCTGAGGCTGGCCGGCGAAGCCGGCCAACAAGCCGAAGCGGCGGTGGTGAGCGAAAGCCGTCTGCGACAATTAGCACGCGTGGGGCCGCCGGAGGCCCGCAGCGCCGGAGCCGTGACAGAAACCCTGCCTGCTGCATGTTGCATGCTCGCTTGAATGCTGCATGCTGCATGCTTGCTTGCATGCTGCATGCTTTTTTGTTTGCTGCATGCTGGCTTGCATGCAGCATGCAAGCTAGCATAAAAGCAAGCGTAAATAAATTTATGCTTTAGGATATTATGCTTAAAAAGTAATGCTTTAGAACTTTATGCTTAATAAATTTATGCTTTAGAATATTATGCTTAATCATTATTATGGTTAGAGAAATTATGCTTAAAAAAATTATGCGAAAGCTGTTATGCGTAATTATATTATGCGAAAAAATAATTATGCCAAACAAAATTATGCTAAGTTATATTAGGTCTTAAAATTTTATGCAAATGGATAGGGAACCTCCCTTTTATACGTATGCATGTGCGTACATCAACGACAGAACAGTCTAGCGACGTACCTCCTCTTAAATAAAATTTTCCTTTTCAGTGTTTCACTATAATATATGGGAGGCACCCAATAGTTACGTCATTTTGCAAGTGCACACGTAACTAGGATGCCAATATCAATGAAGTCCATTTTGATATGAATCGACCAGCGTAGCTATTCTCAAACAATCCAATCGAAACCGAATGAATCATAGACACTGTACGATTACAACCGAATCGCGATCGAACGGTTCTATTCTATTCTATTTTTATTTGATGGCAATTGAAGCCGATGTCGACTATTCTGCCAATGTCGAGTAAATGAGGAAAACAAGTGTGCATGGCAAAAAAATAAATGTAAAACTGATCACTGGTCTGAGACCATAGGTTTTTTTTTTTGATACGACGTGGATCTTGTCGGGTTAGTACGGGACTGAAACAAACAAAAATAAATAAATTAATATTATAATTTAATTGTTAAAACATAGAATAAACGCTTACCACACCCACACAGTCAGATTTATAATTTAATGTTATTGTGACGGATGAAAGTCATCAGCGCCACAAGCAGTTCTGGGGAATAATAAGTTAGCAGGGAGGGGAAATTAGTCGGAAGAGGGATTTTAAATTTGGGAAGACGGCTATACAGGTCTAAAGGAGGGATATTGTTTGAGCATTCGAAGAAGATGTGATCCAGAGTGCCCTCTTCTAACCCGCACTCGCAAAGAGAGAAGTCCCGAATCCGGATTTTTTGCAAAAAAACCGGAGTACAACAAAAACCTAGACGAATACGACATAGGATGGATATAATAGGTTTGGAGACTTTTTTGTATCCATAGAACCAAGTTTTTGGCTTTATCGTTGGTTGTACAGCGTAATAAAACCTGCCTTTTTTTCCTTCCAGTGTTATCCCATTGTTCCTGCCACGACGCATGGAGATTAGTTCGTGGAATGTTCAATAAGTCATACCCCTGAAGACAATTGTGGGAAGGATCAGCTACTGTCGATGAGCAAGCATCTTTGGCCAAAGCGTCCACGCACTCATTGCCCCTAATGCCACAATGACTAAGTATCCAAACTAGCTGGACCTCTTTTTGACTGTTAGCACAGGATAATAGGGACGCTTTAACCCTTAAAACCAGAGGGCTGTGCAGTTTGCTTTTAAAAGGATTTTGTGTTAAGGCTTGCAAGCAACTAAGAGAGTCTGTGAAGATTACGGCTTTGTGTATGTTGTGGTGTGACTCTATAAAAAGACAAGCTTCCAATATAGCCACACACTCACCAGTGAATACAGAAGACTCCTTAGGGCACTTAAACTGTACAATTATTCTAGAGCTCTGGTAATAGACCGCAGCTCTAGTGTGGTTCAGGTCTGCTAGTTTCGAAGCATCCGTAAAAAAATATTGGAAACCATTAAATCGCTCACCCACCACCGCATTGAATGTCAAGTTTGCTGACGGGGATTTTTTGGATATACCAATGTTAAAGACAATTTTTGGAACATAACATAGAACTTCATACGCAAAATTAAAAAGGGGCAATCGGGGGAACTGAACAATCGGGCATGTTAAATTTAGGATTTGTCGAAAAGATTTCAGAATTAGGGGTATTTCTTTATTTCTCCAGTAGATGGAATTTCCGCATATGGCATCTAACTCGTGCAATTTTTCTATAAGGGGATGCGAAGTTCTACATATAAGCCTAGACAGAAAACGGGAGGCCAGATATTCACGTCTTAGGGCCAGAGGAGGTTCAGCACACTCGACCTGCAATGCGTTAATGGGGGAGGACTTCATACAACCAGAGATGATTCGAAGGCATTTAGACTGAACCTTGTCCAGCCCAACCAAGGCACCTTTGTTGCACGGGGTCAGGAGATATGTTCCATAGTCCAAAACACTACGAACTAAGGCATTTTAAACCAATTTCATGGAGTAGGGGTGAGCACCCCACCAAACACCAGCAAGAACTTTTAAAATTGAAATAGTTTTTTCACATCTTTGAATGAGGAAATTTATATGATGTTTACCAGTTAATTTTGAATCCAAAATGACTCCTAAAAATTTTACTTTATTAACTATTGGAATATTTTGGTCTAGAATGTCAATTACAACATGAGGGGTGCGTCTTTTACGAGAGAAGATTACTGCCGAACTTTTTGGCGCAGATAGCGACAGGCATGGCCTAAAAGCCACTGATTCAAAGAGTCCAGAGAGAGGCACAAAGATGATGCGGCATCGACTATAGAAGAATCTGTCACATACAGTGCAATGTCGTCGGCATACTGTAGGATCTGACAATTGTTGTTTAGGCAGGACCCAATATCAGCCGTATAGAGGTTGTACAGTATGGGACTGAGGGGAGAGCCCTGTGGGAGACCCCTCCATATCTGCCGCTCATCGAACTCCTCTCCCTGAACTCTCAGGACCAATGAGCGGGACAACAGTAGCTCGCATATACATCGTATCATCTTAGCCGGTAGACTCAGCTGTTGCAGTTTTTGCCTGAGTACTGGAAGAAGTACGCTGTCATACGCAGAGGAAATGTCCAGGAAGGTAACTACCACAGATTCATTTTTTGAAAAAGCTAAACGGATATCCGCAACTAGAGTACCAACACTGTCCATAGTACCAAGTCCTTTCCGAAAACCAAATTGGTAATTCGGCAGTATGTCTCTCGACTCAACTATCCACTCGAGACGGTTTTTTAAAAGGTGTTCCAGTAATTTAGCTAAGACTGAAGACAAAGCAATTGGCCTAAGGCCATTCGGATCATCTGCATGCTTGCCTGGTTTCACTAGTGGGATAATTATTTTTGATTTCCATTGATCTGGGAACCATGAATATGAGAAAAATTTAAAATACTAAAAAAATAGGTTTTAGCCTTGTCACCGCAATGGGTTATAAAAGAATATGGCACACCATCAATACCAGGTGCTGAGGCCTGGACATAATTGAGCACCACATTCAGTTCCTCTAAAGTAAATGGAGCATCAAGCGGATCCTCTGATACATTTTGCTGGGACATGTTGACGCATTCAGAAAAAAAGCGGTACATATGGTGGAGCAATTTTATCAAAAAAAAAATCTGCTGTTTCTCTAGTGATTGGAGCGGAAACTGCTGGGGAGCACCCGCGCCTATACCTATTGATGCTTTTCCAAACTGCCTCGGCCTCGTTCCTGTCCCTGATTGCCGAAGTGCACTCTGGATCCCACCACGGGGGTGAAGGGATTTTAGTACGGGCACTGTTTTTCAAGGGAAAGCTGGAATCAGCACTGGATGTTATGGCAGAAACAAAACCCTTATAGCAGCTATTGACATGGTGGTGACCAGGAGGGTCAAATAAACTTGAATTTAAATTTGGCAGAACATCAATTTTATCCTCCAATAATGATACAAATTTTGACCAAGCTGGTTTGGACAAATTATATTTCAGAAGTGGAGGAGAACTTTTCTCTAAATAATTCTTATTAACTAAAGAAGTTACAATAGGGTAGTGGTCACTACCATGCGACGCAGCGACACAGAGACGTACATTCCCAGTGGGTCGAAGCTGCCACCTCAACCGAACAAAACGTTAGATCCACACAACTCTTTTGTTGTCTAGGAGGGGATCTGCGGGTCGTGCAACCATTATTTAGGATACAGAGGTCCAGATTATCCAAAATTTCAACCAAAGCCACACCAAAAGCATCACAGCGTTCGGATCCCCATCTGTAATGATGGCAGTTAAAATCACCCATGACGAAAATTGGTCCTTGTATACTTAAAAAAGTGTTTTTTAAAATATTCAAAAATTCAGAACGAGGGTGAGCAATGTAAATTGAAAACACTGTAATGCCTTCCACCCTTCCTGCCACAATACTCATATCTCCTGTGAGTGAAGGCAAAGGGAGGGGCAGGATAGGGACCCGATTATTGACAAGGAGAGCCGAACCTCCATAGCCATCAGATCTGTCGCATCTGAGAATGTTGAAGTGTAGCAAGCGGAAACTAAGACTTGGGGTGAGCCAAGTCTCAGCTATGGAACAAGCCAGAGGTTTGAACTTATTTAATAGGAATATGAGGTCGTGCTTTTTATGCCACACGCTCCTCACGTTCCACTGAAGGAATACTAGGCGGGACGCCATTTTTAATTGATAATAGAAGAGAAATAAGTTGATTGGCAACGTTGGACGGTATTTCGGAATTGGAAGAAGAAGAAATTAGAGTAGGTAAAAGTTTTACTGTGAGTTCAATAATAGGACCAGTATTGTCTGGGACGTGATTGCAATTAAGAGCACAGGCATTGAGCTGTGAGGGTTGGGGAGAACTAATTATCTGCTGATGAGCATTTTTATCATATGATGGGGAAAAGGGGGCATGTGTGGGCTTAAGTGTCACACTTTTGCGATAGGACTGGGAACTAGGCGTTTTGACGATATTTGCATAATTGCGGAAAACTGTTGGGATCATTTTACATGCCTCAGCATAGGGAATGGTTTTCTCTGCCATGACGGCCTTAATAGCCTTCTGCCTGCCATGCTCAGGGCATGACTGGCTATCAGCAAAGTGATTACACGAATAAAGCGCACAGAAGGCCTCGGCAACAGAAATATTGCAACCATCGCCTGGGTGGTTATGGGCACACTTATTACAGCGTGGTTTAGACCTGCATAGGTTTGCTACATGTCCAAATCTACAACACTTGCGGCATTGGATTGTTAGGTATATGTACTGTTTAACAGGAAGGGATGTGTAACAGCAGAATATCCTAGAAGGTAGTACTTGGCCATCAAAGGTCAGAACACATGTTTCAGTGGGTTTCCACTCGTTAACCCCATCTCTTTGTGATTTCCGGTTTATGCGTCGGACTTTCAATATTTGACCACAACCTAAGGGCACAGACAATTATGTCATGGCTTCTTCTTCCGTAAGTTCTGAGGGAACCCCGGTAACAACACCCATCCTTGTGATATTGAATGAAGGGATTGATGCGGTATAACTATATTTGGATTTTTTTAAACTTAAGTGGCAATGGGCAGGGCACATTGCTCGCAGAACGGATGGCCGATGGGGCCGAAAAATTCTGGAATGGCAACCGCGAACCGGAAGACGATGCGTTGGAAGGCCTCCCACTAGGTGGACCGATGACCTGGTCAAGGTTGCGGGGATCCGCTGGATGCGAGGCGCACGGGACCGGTCAATGTGGCGTCACTTGGGGGAGGCCTATGTCCAGCAGTGGACGTCTTTCGGCTGAAATGATGAATGATGATGAACTATATTTGGACAACAGACTGTTGACTAAGAAAGAGTTAGCATCCTGAGGGGAAGCAAACTCCACTGAAACACGGTTTCTGCCGACTCTGTTGACACCAACACAAACAATGTTTGCAATGTTGTTGTTCATAAGGAACTTTCCGAAATTAACAGGGTGAAGGGAGGTGCCAGCATTAGGTTGAGACTCAATGCGTGAAATGTGGAAAATATAAGGAGCCTTATCCATAACTGAGTACTTAGTACGCCCAATTTGACTTCTTTGTTGCTTGCTTGGGAGGGACGGAGACGAGACTTCCTCGTCAACATGGCGCTTGCGTGAGTTTTGTTGAGGTTGCAAGATTTGTGATACATCCATCGCTGTAGCACTGCAAACAACATCCGCGAATTGCGATAGTGGGTTGAGTGGGCTCTGATCAAAAGAAGTGGGACGAATATCGGGAGGATCCAGATCAGGAGGTTTATTTTTATCCATTTTGGGGAAAACGGATAAAAAGAGACTTAAAGCTAGACAATCACAGTACAAACCTGGTTACGAACACAAAAACAACACAAATATACACTGACAAGTCCCTGAAATATCGAAAAACCCCTTTAAAACAGCAAATAATTATAAACACACGTGCTATCTCAAAGAGAGTTTGACAGAAAAAACGATCGAACGGTTATCAAACCGCGATTCACAGATCCGCGTGGCAAGGTTTTTTTTTTTTTAATATGAAAAATCATATTTAAGGGGATCGTTACAAAATGGTAGGAAATAGAAATTGGTAGTAGAACATTTAAAGTGGCAAATAAATTATTTTGAGTAGGTATTTTGTTATACAATACAATACAATACAATCCTTTATTTCAGGCAACTGGGCCTAGTTGTTTGCCACTTTAAATGTTCTATAGAACACAATACATATATAAGCATAATGACTAACTATAAACTAATACACACTTTATAAAACTAAATATTTAAACTATTGTACACGAAGTGACGGCGTCGTGTCGCGCTACGTGGTGTCGCGTAGCCTTCCGCGGAATCGCCGATACCTGACACCCTTCGGCCAAAACTCCTCCTTGAGGAAGGTCTCGATATGATGAGTCGGAACTCGCACCACGAACGATTTGAAATTCGTGGTGTGGCGCGACTCCAACTTCTCTACCCTCAAGGTCCAGCTGGTCTTCACTCGTACATACTCCATGACCTCCTCAACCTTCGTGGTGTGATGTAGCCGGGACACGTAGAGCTGCGTCGTGGGTATTGCCGGACGCAGCATCATATTGGGTCCTGCTAGCGCGGTCCCGCACAGGTTCCGACTAGAAGGCTTCTTGCTCTTCTTCCTCTCCACCTTCACGAAGCCATCCTTGTCACACATTCCTGAAGCTGAGCCAAGCTGTTTCGACGCCCTGTTAGCAGGTTCACTACAGCTCTTCTTATCCCCCTTCCTGGTCTGCGACACAGGTTTGTGCGTGGCGACAATAGCAGCGTAGGCACAAACGTTATGATATGATGTTATGAACGGCTATAGCATCTACATTTAGTAATCATATATAAAAAAAAACAGTAAAAACTGATTGTTTTGTTAGATAAGCTTATCTGTTTTTTTTCAAACTTGCTTTGTAAACTGAAATTTAATGTCAAACCGACAATTTCAATAATAACCTCAAACTCAAAAGATCGAAGTTCAAAAGTGTTTTGTGCTAAACTCGGGTTTAATTAAACACATATTCAAACAGAAATGGGTGTAGGTATTTTACTAGTATAAATCAAATCAAATCAAATGAAATCAAAATCATTTATTTCAAGTAGGCCAGTTACAGGCACTTTTGAATAGTCAAACAACAACAACATATTAAGCTACAGTCCCAGTCACTAGACATAATAACTGTGAAAGTACTGTAGTTGCCCATTCCAAAGCGTAGATCTCTATGGAGAAGAATGGACAAGAAACTCCATGGACACTCTTTTAAATTAATAGCTTGTTACAAAAATCTTGGTTACATCATTCATGTTGAGATGGTAAATTATGTGAGAACGATGTAGCAAGACGTGCACGTTAAAAGTGTCCACAGTAAAAACAAAAAAAAGACAATTCAAAAATAAAATAAATAGTTCGAAATAAGCCGTGGCAACCAAGAGATGACCAGGCACAACTGACAGCGCCCGTTCACGAACATCACGCATGGATCAGCCATCATTCAACTCAACCATTTTGAAGGGAACTAAATGACCCGACACACGCGCCACCATCAGCGTGACATTTAAGTGAGCATGACATACTCTTAACCGCCAGGGCACATTGAAGTCAATAAAAGACGTAGGTTTCCAGTAAATGATAGCTTTCTAGTACATAGTGCTCACACAATATGGGCTGTGCGACTATACAATACTAAATTAATTGAATTTATACAATGCAAAGTTAGTTTATACAATCTTCAGCAGCTCCAACAAGACTATTTAATGCTATCAATTCATGCGCCCCTGTCCTTGTGGAGCAGGACCGGCATTGAGCCAAGCATTATTATCAGCGATATAATCGTCCAATTTGTAATAAGCTTGCTTACATAGTGTGCGTTTAATGCATGTTTTAAATTTCATCTCACTCAGTTCAAGAATACTTTGTGGAATTTTATTATAGCATCTAGTACCCCATGAAAGATGAGTCTACTTTAGCGAGTTTGAAGCCTGGCTGAACTAATTGGTCCCTATTTCTAGTACTGTAATTATGTCTGTCACCTCTTTTACTAAAAAGATGCAGATTTTTTCTTACGTACATATTTAAAACATCGTCCTTTTTCTTCCTTATAATTTACATGGTACAAAACGTAATTGACATTGCATATTTTCAGAAAAGTGTCTTTGGAGCAAAGAAAGAAAATGTTTGCGTTCACGCAGGGGCATGAGGACTTGGCCCGGGGCCGTGTCTCAGGACTGGATGTGGCCTGTGTCAAAAAATATGTAACGGAAGAGCCCCAGCATTCATGATGCCGCCCAGACCAGTTTCATGCTATCCTCAATTCTTTATTGCTTCCTCGCACGGCACGCAGCAGCAATTGAAGATGTGGCAACTGAAATGCGTAGCATCGAAGCTATTCTTCACCAAATTGCAGCCTGAAATTTGACTGCCTCTGGAGGAAGGAAATAAATGATACTCAAGTAATTTTTAAAATAATCTAATTTATTTAATTGGCCCTAACTTGAGGTCCCCTACTATAGCCCATTTCTGAACACGTGAATGTTTCTGCAGGGGGTTGGTTCTCCAACTCAATTTCACTGCACTACTAGCACTTTGGCTCAGCATTTAAAATCGTGGTGAGAATCCAAGGCTCCAGAATCACCTGGAAACATTAAATTCTAACTAAGTATTTATTTTTTAACATGAATGTTTATCATTATTGTTAGAGTTAGCAAGACCTAGAAGCTAGCAAGATGTAGCAGCAGAACTTGGGTCCCGTCCATATATCCTAAAACACCAGAAGTCCCCTAACCTGCTGTATTTCCTGATAATAATCATTTAATTGTACGATAAATAGATATAGTTCGTCTTGTACAATATTGTAAATTAAATTATGGTGAATTTAGTTATAAAGAAACAAATATGTGACTGATGTTATATTTTTATATTATACTATTGTAATCTTCTAAAATAGAAGAGAACTTTAGACGTGGAACTGTTAGTAGATAAATACCACATGGATATTTTATGTTTTAGTGAAACTTGGTTAAAACCAGATAGGATGCTGTTTAATGTAAATAATTTTTCAGTTGCCAGTGCGTACAACAGATCCTCAGTGGGTGGTGGTACCCTGATACTTTGTAATAGCTGTCTCAGGTATAAGGAGAGGAAGGATATTACTGCTTACTCTGTTGATCGCTTATGTGAGGTAGCATGTGCAGAGATTGAAGGTCATACTGTCTTATGTGTTTATAGACCACCAGCATCAAACTTGTCATTATTCTTAATCACAATGGAAGAAATATTAACTAAACTTTTCTTAGATAATAAATTAGTATATGTTTGTGGTGACTTAAATATTGATCTGTTAGTCAATTCACCAGAAAAATATAGGCTGGTCTCATTGTTTAAATCATTTAATTTAAAATATTTATTTAATGAAGCAACTAGAATAACAGCAACCTCGGCTTCATGCATAGACAATGTATTTACATATTGCATAGTAAAAGAGTCGTTAATAATTAGTGGCGTCAGGTCAGACCATACTGGTCAACTTGTATCGTTTGAGTTACACAAAAAGTTACACTTAGTTAAAACAATTCAATTAAGACCTCTTTCCAAAAATAAATTGATTTCTTTCAATAATAATGTTCTTAGCAACCTTAATAATGCTAGTTTTGATTCAAAAGACCCCAATATAAACTACGGTACATTATTTTCCACAGTTTGCCATGAATTCAATAAAACGTGTCCTATAAAAAAAGTTAAACTCAATTCAAAATCTAAATTTAGCGAATGGGCCACTACGGGAATAAGAAAAAGCAGAGATATTTTATATAATTTATATCACGAAAAATCTCTGACTTCAGATCAAGTCTTTCACACTTACGTTAGAAACTATTCGAAAATATTCAAAAGTGTCTGCGCTCAAGCAAAATCTCAAATGATAAGTAATAGAATTGGTAATTCTAATAATAAAATAAAAACGGTGTGGCAGGTAATTAACAGAGAAACCGGTAAGACTCAACAACAAGATAAGAGTGAATTGTCTTTAAACATAGATAACAAAACAATTTCTGACAATTTAGAAGTCGCTGAGACACTAGATAATTTCTTTACTAACATTCCGTTAGAGGTTACGAAATCTCTCCCCTCTTCGGTTGAATTAGCTGAGGGCCTTCTTAAAGAGAACTTCACAAAAGACATACCAAACTTCAAATTTAAACCAGTATGTATTGCCACAATCAAAAACGCATTCAAAAGTCTCAATATCAAAAATACTGAAGACTTATGGGGGATTTCGGTCAAGGTTCTTGAAAACATTATTGACTCAATTGCGCCTGTCCTAACAGGCATATTCAATCAATGTTTGGACAGCGGCAAGTTTCCTGACTTGATGAAACATAGTAAAGTGGTACCAATTTTGAAATCGGGTTGTAAGAGTGATCCTTCTAATTATAGGCCGATATCTGTGCTTCCAGCACTGAGTAAAATCTATGAAAAAATCATGCTGGACCAGATGTTGTCTCACTTTAACTCTAATGGGATACTGCATAGTCAGCAGTTTGGTTTCACGAAGGGTAGGTCGACAACGGACGCGGGAGTAAAACTCATCAGTCACATTCTGGAATCCTGGGAGAAGTCCCAGGACGCTATTGGCATTTTTTGTGATCTCTCAAAAGCATTCGACTGCGTCGACCACAACACGCTGATCTGTAAATTACATCACTACGGAATTCGTGGACAAGCTGCTGATCTTGTTCTTTCCTATTTATCAAACAGGCAGCAAAAAGTAAATGTAAATGGGGCGACATCCTCGGGGTCTATAGTCAGGATGGGTGTGCCCCAAGGTTCAATTCTAGGTCCTTTCCTATTTCTTGTTTATATTAATGATCTCCCATATATGATGGCCAAATTATCGGATATAATTCTGTTTGCTGACGACACTTCGCTATTTTTTAAAATTCATAGGAAAGATACGGATGTCATACATGTCAACGAAAGTCTAACTGTTCTCTCGAAATGGTTCGCAGCTAACAATCTTTTACTGAATACGAACAAAACAAAATGTCTAAAGTTCTCTTTACCAAATGTAACTCAACGTGACCTTAATTTAAATCTTGACGGCAAAAAACTTGATGTTATCGCGGAAACTGTATTCTTAGGAATTACTATAGATTCAAAACTGCAGTGGGGCGCGCACATTGAAACTCTTTCGGGGAGGTTAAGCTCAGCCGCCTATGCAGTTAGGAAAATAAGGCAGTTGACTGATGTAGCCACAGCTAGGTTATAATATACTACGCGTATTTCCACAGTATTATGTCTTATGGAATTCTGCTGTGGGGATCGGCAGCAGACGTTGATTCAATTTTTATATTGCAAAAGAGGGCAGTCCGCGCGATCTATAAAATGGGTCCTCGCGAGTCCCTCAGAGAAAAATTTAAAGAGATCGATATACTGACTCTGCCTTCACTTTATATCTTAGAATGTATTTTATAAGTCCGCAAAAACCGAGGGCTTTACAAAATTAGAAGCGACTTCCATAATATAAACACACGCAGTAAACACGAAATTGTAATACCCAAATTTAGATTAACAAAAACTAGCAAGTCATTTCTTATAAACAGTATACGCTTTTATAATAAGTTGCCAAAGTCAGTTATAGAACTGACCGATGGAAAGTTTAAAAATTGCATCAAACGTGTCCTTATTAAAAAAGCATATTACAAAATTAAGGACTATGTTGAAGATAAAGAAGTTTGGCTGTAGTTCCTTCTGCTCATGCGGCTTCCCTGGTAGCTCATAAACGACACAAATGTGTGGATGTCTCTAACTATTCCGAATTTTATTTATTCCATTCTTTTTTTCAGATGTTTTACAATAGTTTTCAAATCATTGCACCGTTTATTCATTGTGCAGAATAGTTACAGTACTGATGACTACATTTGTGTCAATTGTTTATTTAATTGTTCTTAGTTTTATTTTTACTTTTGTATAGATTCTTTTTTATTCATATTTTTTTTGTGAGTGTGTGGACATTGAAGGCTTTGTAATATATATATATATATTTTTTCAGTATCATCTTTTTCTACCTTTTGTAGAAACCGACTTATTGTCGGGCCTACGCTGTCCTCTCATAATTAAGTACTAACGCTGTAACTTCCAAATATTGTAGAACCAAATGATTTTAAAAGAGTAACCATGGAGTTTCTTGCCGGTTCTTCTCCATAGGAAACGACCAACCCGAATCGTGCCTCTTCTGTCGACGTTTTATAAGTGCCCATGTAGGCCTATGTAAAATAAAAATATTTTGATTTTGATTGATTTTGATTTTGAGAAGTTCCTGTTTTGCTGTTGACTTTGTTCTGTTTTGTACTCATACCAATAAATTGTCCTAATGTAAATGTGTAAAGTGTGTATTAATAAAATTAGTAAAAGAACCTGTGACTGTCGTAATTTCTTAATTTAAATAAAGAATACTTCTTTACTTCCTCTCCTCTATACTTCTTCTCCTTTCATTTACTCGGCAAGGGTATTGAGCGCACTTGTGCAGTATTTAGTGTCATCGTGGTCTTCGTTATGGCCCTGGAAACAGATGCCTGGCTCAAGCTAACGGAGGCGTCCCTCCCGTCAGTTTTTAGGCAACTGCTTTGGACACAAAAGTGTAGGCAGCTAACACCTAAAATGAAAGAGTGTAAATAAATACGCATGTGAGATGACTGCATTAGATTCCCGTTTGTATTATACGTATGTATACTAGGGTTACTACTTCGTTACAATTATTGAAGGTTTACCTAAACCCAGAGATGGTCTAGGTAAACCTTAACCACACTAAGGCAGTACTACATACAGGTAGGGATAAAGGGATGAGCTTATCAGTAACAGTATAGTTTGTGCCTGATTGGTGGCTATTATAACAAATGTGTGTGAATAATGACACCTCGTCGTATACCTTCTCAACCATGATGTTATTGTGATGACTATAATTACTTACTTTATATTTAATATGAATGGATGATGATGATGGAATGAATGCAGGCTTGGGAAATTGGGCTTTATTTTCAATAACGCTACAGACCATGTCAGGCGACAGCCTGTACACGGACTGGAAGCGCGGGTCAGCAATTAATGGATCCATCATGTCTCGTATTCTTTGATGAAGAGATAATGTCTCCAGCCTCTGTTGTTCTGCAGCACGCCGACGGTCTCAGGATCGCACAATCACGAACTCAATCTACCCAAATAATTAAAATCAAACTCGAGAGTAAATTTGTATGTAACGTGTAAATCTTTATGCAATAGCCCAAACAATAGTATAACTATCTATACAATATGTACACATACTTCAGATACTGCTAAAATTATTATAAAGTGCTTTTAATTTTCATTCGACTACTCTCTACTGCAAATAGCTGTCGGTCAATTGATGTCTTCATAACCGAATAACAATCGAAAGAACATGTCAAAATTGGTCAAAATTGATCGGTTTCGGTTATGTGAATAGCGTTTGGAGGACTTCGATTGCACGATTATTCGATTAGATTAGTTGTCCAATCGAGTGGTTGTGAACAGCTATGCGGACCTGTGGAAGTTGTTTAAAACGCGAAATAGGGTTTTTTTGATACAGAACGCGCTTGGACCACTTTCGCGCCGCTGAGTGTATTAAAATAATAAAAAAAAACAGGTAGATTTAATAAATGTTTTGGGCCTTTTTAAAGTCCCGTCGCAGTTATCAGTTGTAAGGTACGGGTAGGTCAGGAAAAAATAAAATACGTTTTAATTATAATGTGCTCGACTGTACGTAGGCAAAAAAATAATTTCCTACAGTAGGTTGCCACTTTTCATTGGAATTCAGATGTTGAAACATTTTCGAGGTTTATGTGTGAGATAATTCCACCATGAAACAGTTGAAGTTGATAGCGTCGTTACGTACATATAAAATAATTTCGGTTTTCGTATTTCTAATGACGATTACTTTATATGTGAACTGTGCAGTTCCCAAAAACGAGACGGAATATGAAAAGATCATTCGGGATGTACCAGGACTAAATCATTTTAACGAATATTGCGATTCAATGGTAAAAATGATAAATTGTGTTGTGAGGCATAAACTTTACGTGGATTTGTTCTCGGTGTTCGGATTGCATATGATGCAGGGTAAGTTCACTGTAGTAAGGTTTAAAATTAAAGTATTCCTGATTGGTCGTTATTTTAAACAGACTTCAAACAGTTATCTTCTCAATTCGACCCTTATTTTTTATGTCCGCGATCTATTTAAAAAGTGAAATAATCCGAAGTAGAATATTCTTTCAAAAATGTATTTATTTTGATAGCACTTCAACGAATTACTCACTAAAACATACATAATCAGAAATCACAAACAGTTTTACACATGCAGAATAAAAAGGACAAGTAAGATACCATTACAGAATTAAAGTTATACAATAAACTATACAATAAACGATAATTAAAAGTTAATAAGTAAACATGGGCTGTGTACAACAAAAGATGAACAGAAAAAATGAAAACGCTAAAAAGGAGGGAATGGAAGTAGAATATTACCAGTCCTCACATGGATTGCCACCGGGCAATCGGGAATAAAATTCCCAGTTACCGGGTGGTGACTGGGAAGTTATTGTTCCCACTTCGAATCACTGTATACTGCGGCGTAGATCCCTTTGAGAAACCCATGCTACTGATTCGTGCATCGATTTTATTATATTGTCTCATTAGACGGCAATAATCAAATATTTAATTTACTTTTCCTTTGCAGTGAATTTGAGGGCAGCTTTGCATCATGATATGCCTAAAAACAGATCTGGACGGTTCGAAAAACTTCTCATAAAGACCGATAAAATGACTGCGCATTTTCACACCATGGTACAAAAGAATCAAAAGAACTCAGAAGTTGTTCAATATCTAAATTGTAAATAGTTTTTCGTTGTTTTTATGTAGTCAACTTCAATCAATATACAGCCTTTATTTTTACCAGACTGCCAACGAAGGTCTCAAACACATAAAAACGTTACGACGACGCAACGTGCCACGGCACGGCAACGTGATGTGGAAGTCCATTAGTCCACGTCACGGTGCCGTGACGTGGACTTCAACTTCGAGCAACGTAAATAATCAAGTCACGACAACACAACGTTACTTATTATTTACGTTAATTATTCGGGAAAGGGAAGGTCTTGGCCCAGTAGTAGGACACCTGACAGGCTAGCAAAACAAATAAAAATATTCGGGACTTCGTAATTCTTCGTTAACTTCGTAAATAAATAAAAAAGGAATTGATTTACTTATCAATCCAACCGACCGTTATTTTTAGCCCAAAAAGAGGTTTGTGTGTTTGACTTGTATGTTAGTATGCATGTGTGTAAGTTTGTATGTATGCCCGTTTCTTTTTCCCTCGTAACGGATGAACGGATTTAGGCTAACGTATATAGATCGTATACCTCGTTAAATCGTTTTGGTAGCGCGAGTGTCATTGTATATTAAACTAAAAAAAAACAAAGAAAGAACGGGGGAAATGGTTGATTTGGGGTGCCCTATACTATTGTAGAGTTCGTTTTTTTTTCTTCCAATTTCATCGAGTGGGGTATCAAAATTAAGGGATTTAAAAAGTGATTACAAAAAGTAATTCAAAGTGACAAATCGTATAAAACCGGCCAAGTACGAGTCTTACTGGCAGACAGGGTTCCGTAGCCCCAAACAATGTAGGTAATAACAATATTTTGAACGGTCATTCATAAGTAGTCCGTTCAGATCTGTGTGTCAAATTTCGCCGAGGACGATATTGCTGCTGCGAAGCTGCTGCTGTTTCGGTCGCTCAATAAAAGCGATCAGATGGTGTCTCGTAGGCGTGACGGGACAAGGAAAGGCGTGCAAGATATCATCTCGCTGCTGAAAGCGACGGACCCGGACGACGTGCCGACGTTCGTGGCGAAGGATTTAAGTAAATTACCTCCAGTCACTTTCGACCACATCGACGTGACAAGCATGCTGAAGGACATCATCTTTCTAAAGGCTAGTTTGGCTGATGTGCAGAAAAATCTGGCTACATCCCAGAGCACTGTTGCAGACTTGCGCTCACAACTAGAAGAGTTGCGCAACGCTGTGACATTAACTGGGTCACCGGCACGTGTAATTAACGTAAACACGCGCCGAGGAGCCGGCTGCCTCGATACATCGGCTACGAGTTTTGCGTCAGCAGTTTTGTCGCCGATCGCTGAGTCAGCGTTGCGCGCTGCAAGCGTGCCTCGCAGCCCCGCTCCCGTCCCCGCAGCTCCTCCCCGCAGCGCTGCCCGACCGACGCGACCACCTGAGCCGGTGGTAATTTCGAGTACCCCTGCTGCTCTCCCAGCGCAGCCCGTGCCTATAAAGGCCACAGACAGGGCTGATGATGACGGTTTCGTGACGGTTCAAAGGAGGAAACGCCGTCAGCGAAGCTGTAAGAACCGCTGCGGTAAGGCCCCTGTAGAGCCTAACGTTAATCTGCGTGCCGCGAAGCCGAACACCCCGGTATACATCTCTCGTCTACACTACACCACCGAGGCGGAGAACATCGAGGAGTACGTGCGCCAAAAACTGAAGTACACGCCAAGGGTGCAGCTGCTGGAATCGCACCGCAACGTCAATTTCAAGGCGTTTGTAGTGCGCATACCTACATTATTATTATAAGTAAATTTACACTCAACAGCAAAACTAAATTTGTGTTTCATAGTATGTTAATGAAAAACAAAGTTACGGCTGCAGTTTGGTCAAAAAGTTCTAATCTCAAAAACTAAATATCAAAACTTATTTAAACCAATTTTCATTGAAAGTTTTTTACGTTCTACAAACCTAAGTTTTTTCTGAATTTTTCTCCTCTTACTTTAGAAATTAGAGGGGGGATCACATTTTACCACTTTGGAAGTGTCTCTCGCGCAAACTATTCAGTTTAGAAAAAAAAGATATATATAATAAGAAACCTCAATATTATTTTTGAAGATGAGTGGTTTCGATGAAAAAAAAATTTTTGTATTTCATTTCTATGTATGGGGAACCCCCATTTTTTTTTTAAATATTTTTGTGTGAAAATCTTAATGCGGTTCACAGAATACATCTACATACCAAGTTTCAACAGTATAGTTATTATAGTTTCGGAAAAAAGTGGCTGTGACATACGGACGGACAGACAGACTGACAGACATGACGAATCCTTATGTATTCCGTTTTTTGCCATTTGGTTACGGAACCCTAAAAACGAGCAACATAATCACTTTTTTGTACGGGAGCCCCCTTAAATATTTATTCAATTCTGTTTTTAGTTTTTGTTGATAAAGCGGCAACAGAAATACATAATCTGTACAAATTTCAATTCCCTAACTATCACGGTTCATGAGAGACAGCCTGGTGACGGACGGACGGAAAGCGAAGTCTCGATAATAGCGTCCCGTTTGACTCTTTGGGTACGGAACCCTAAAAAGGGTATAAATTATAAGTATTTAATAGAAAAGTAAAATCGTCTTCGAAATTTTTCACGTTATTAGACTAGAGTTAGTATGTTTTTATAGTATTCCACTTTCTCTTCTTCTTTTACACACTTTGTTTACATTTTTTTTAGTATCTTCTTTCGCAGGTATGCTGGAAGAGATTTCATTAGAAATAAGCATTACCTTTATACTTATTTTCTGTTCCTTTCTTCTTTTCTGTATTAAGTGTATATGTACATACATTGTTAAATAAATAAAAAGCTGGATCATAAGATTTTTCAACTACTTTTTTGTAACTTAGATATTTGGTACGAAAATTGCAGATATTATGTAAGTAATTTCAACTCCTTGTTTTTTTTTTTAGTTATAAAAGCTGTTTACAACGGAACCACGGGTCTGTGGGTTCCAGAAAAATTTAATAAAGAGCTGCTGAACGAAACGACTCTGTACAAGCCAAACTCAGATGAGTTGGATTCAATGTATAGAAAATGGCAGAAATTTTACATTTATGAGGGTAGATTCAAACACGAAGAAGTTTTCAGTGGCGAAATAGGTAAAGTGGTCTTTTTAAGAATAAAAACTATAAAAAAAATCACACACACACATACACACACACACACATATCACATATTAAATAAAATAAAAGTTGGCATATGGTTAGCGCCCATTTATAAATATAAATGGGCGCTATAAACGAATATAAAATATAGATAATGTATATAACATTACAAAAATGGAATGAGTCCTGAGGAAAAAAAGGATTACTAGCATGGGTTAACTATAACGTTCCAATAATATTGAGTCATTATAAGAAAATATTATTTGTTAATTGTATTGAATAATAACGTTTCGGTGTGTATAACAAGTTTAAAAAAACGTTTGCTCGTTAAAAATATGGGTTTAGAATTTCTCTTGACATGAGAATTATAAATCAAGAAATAGGACTTGAGGTCTTTTTTTTTTATGAATGGCATCTCGCAGTTCAACCTAAGAGGTTGTCGTCTGCTTAACCGGACTATCCTGTGGGTGCCTTAAGAGTAAGGCCTCCAGCCAGGGCATAAAAACTTACAAACTAAGCGACTATACGCTGAGGGCACCCCCTGTGGGGTACGAGCCTCGGCTCAGGGCGTCGCTGGGGGAGGACTGCATGGGGACAGGCTGGATCTGAATGATATCATTATTTAGGGGCTGATTTAAAACTACTGGCACAGCATCGCGGGCTGGCTCGAGCGAGGGTCGGGGAGGGCATGGACCGGGACGTCGCGACGGACCTCGACGGCGAGGTCGGAAAGACGGCGGTTTGTGTCTGTACTTATTAAGAGTGCTAGTCACTTTACTACTCTCCTGGAGGAGGGTGATAGCATCATCGGGAGTGACGAGGGTATGCCGAGGACGGCGTACTGTACTAATGCGCGAGGGTTCGTAACGGGCGGCCGCTGCGATCAGAGGATTACGGTGTTTACTGGCGTTATCGAAGAAACGCTTCGAAAGACGTTTCATAAACTGAAGGACAGTGGGCATTCTAAGGTCTACGTGTAGACGGTCGTTACGGACATAAAAAGGGGTTCCCGTGACTCTACGTAAGAACCGGTTCTGCAAGGTTTGCATCCTATGGATGTATTTAGGCTTGGTGTGAGCGTACACGACGCAAGCGTACGTCATAATGGGGCGGATCACCGCAGTATAAAGGCGCAACTTGCACTTGAGTGACAATTTGCTTTTTGCCGAGATCATGAAATGAAGCCTACCCATAGCAAAGGCAGCTCGGTCGCGAGCTGCTTTGATGTGCGCCGCGAAAGACAGGTGGTTGTCAAGTAAGACTCCTAAGTACTTGGCTTGCTTCTCCCAAGGGATAGGCTTACCGTACATAGTGATCGGGCTGAGCGCGGGTGGCTTATTCTTACGCGGTTTAGAGAAAAGAACTGCCTGGCTCTTGTCGGGGTTCACCTCGATTCTCCATTTCCGGAACCAAGCGCCTAAGACGTTGGCTGAGGTTTGGAGGGTGCTGTAAATAGCGTCGTGACTGCGGCCAGTGTAATAGATGGCCGTGTCGTCCGCGAACAGGGCTAACTGAGCCTTCTTGCTCTTGGGGATGTCACTGGTGAACAGAGTAAAGATAAGGGGAGAGAGCGGGGAGCCCTGAGGGACTCCGGCTCTAATGGGGTGGGGGAAAGACAGTGCCTTCCCGATGCGATAGCGGAAGGTGCGATCCGACAAAAAGTCTCGTAAGATGAGCACGAGACGGTCTGGCACTCCTAGTTTGTACAGCTTATATAATAAGCCGTTGTGCCAGACTTTGTCGAATGCCTTTGCTATGTCGAAAAACAACACACCCGTCATCGCTCCACGCTGGAAGCCAGCGCTCAGGTGTTCTACGATGCGGTGGGCCTGTTGAATGCAAGAGTGTCCGGTCCTGAAGCCGAACTGTTCGTTGGGGATGAGGCTCTTAGCCTCGGCGAAGTCTTTGAGTCGCTTATAAATAAGTCTCTCGTAGATTTTACCGAGTGCATTCAGGAGACTGATAGGTCTGTAGCTTGAAGGCTAAGAGCGAGAAACGCGTTGTTGCTCAGGGCGCCATTGAAGATGGCTGCCATTAACACGACGAGCTGAGCGGGGAGGAGTTTGAACACCCTATTGGTGATTCCGTCGGAGCCGGGTGCTTTCCGCGGTTGAAGTTTGTTAATGATGTCTTGCACTTCGTCAGCTGTGACCGGAGGCAGAGGATCATCAGGGTCTTCTTCGGGGGGCAGGGCGGCTCTACGTTCGACGAATGCGTTCACCTCATCGAGATGTCGCTTGTCTACTGGTTGCGAGCTGGGGGAGCACTGGGACTCCAGGCTGTCGGCTAGGCATTCGGCCTTCTCAGAGTCGTCGAATGCGACGCTCTTATCGGGTCGGGTGAGGGGAGGCATCGAAGCCTCTTCGGTGGAGCGCATCTTGCGTTGCAGCTGCCAGAAGCCTAGGTGGGTAGGCTCGAGTTCGCTTAGCGTTTTTTCCCATTGATTATTACGAAGCTCACTGGTGCGATCCTTTACAGCACGCTGTAAATTACGCATGTGGGCTTTGTTTGCCTCGCATGGAAAGCTGCTGTAGGCACGGATGGCCGCGTTCTTTTCGTTTATCAGTTCACGTACGTCAGCGGGTAGTATCCAGCGTTGATCGCTCATTGCTGGGACTTCCCGTGAGCAGTCCTTCAGTACGGATTGCACGTGTTCTGTAAACGAGTTGATGGCGGCCGTCCTGTCTGCGACTGAGACTATGTGGTCGGGGATGGCCTCTAGGTGAGGCGACGTGGTGGATTTCAGCTTTTCGCTGACTTTCCTCCAGTCGGTTATCACTTGGGTCGGCGGGGGCTGGCTGGGGTCAGAAGGACCCGAGCGAGGAACTAAGTGCATGAGCACTGGCCGATGATCTGAGTTAAGCTCATGTAAAGTCTCGATGGAATGCAACTTAAGGTTGACATTCTTGAGTAGCGCTATGTCGAGAACGTCCGAACGTTGGTCGGGGTCGTGGGGATAGTGGGTGTGCTCCATAGGAGCGATGGGATCGAAGTTGAGGGACTCGCCCAGGTTATACAAGTGACGTCCTCTGGCAGAGGTCGTCGTGCTGTTCCAGGCGGGGTGTTTGGCGTTGAGGTCGCCCGCTATGATAACGGAGTCGCTCAAGCCGAAGAGGACGGCAAGGTCTTTGGTGAATAGAGTGTGCTCCTCGGACGTTCCGCCGGGAGGGATGTACGCAGAGGCGATTGTGATCGGTTGATGGCCGGTCATGCCTAGTCGACACACTGAGGTCTCGAGTAGAGACTCCATGGGAGGGGGATCTAAGGGGATGCAGTGCAGTTCTTTTCTATAATAGATTAGAGTACCGCCCTTGTGGCAGCGTGACCGATCGTTGCGAACTATGCGATAGTTGGCAATTCTCGGATCGCGGTGACTGGGCTTGAGGAAGGTCTCCTGTACGAGGAGGATATCAATTTGATGGTCGCGGAGGAAGGTGGCGATCTCATCACGCTGGCCTCTAATGCCATTGGCATTAACCTCTCTATCCTTTCGCGCGAACAGTAAAACCCCGCGTGTAGCCCTTCGGGGGCCACTTGATTACGCCATCGCGTGAGTCATCCGATATCGTAAAGATAAACACTTATAACTCGAGTTATATTAGCTCTAATCTTAAACGGTAAACAGTGTCGGGTTCGTGATGAACGGGGCCATTTATTAATAATAAACAGCTCTTTTAGAACTACTTGAGAATTATACATATCCCATAGATATGAGAGAGATCGCAGCAAATACGTCTGTTTTCGTTGCTTATTTTTGTTTGGTAAAACTACTCATTCAATTTACACGAAAATTTATATCTAACAACACAAATATACAAGTAATCTAATGACAGTGTTTTTTAGGAGTCCTACATATATTATTCTTATAAGATCCTAACTCAAACTTCTTGTTAGAATCGGCCATTTTAGAATTCCGCTGTTCAAAGCATGAAAATACTTGAAATATCAATAAATATGAATAGATATGCCTCGAATACATGAAATAATGAATTATCACTATTTTTTCTTTGCTACTATTGTTTCCAAGACCATTTTACATGGTTAAAGAGTCAAATTATATTTTTTAATTTCGAATAACAAACTTCACAACAAAGGATTTTTTGTTGGCTCAAATCATAATTTTTTTGTTATTTTTTCAAGCAAATGACTATCTAAAAAGTTGCATTATACACTTATAACATACTATACATTTACTTACCAAAGTTTTACAACGTATATCTCACAAAAACAACACTTTTCCGAACATAATAACACGGGTTGCCATTGACGTTTGACATTCGACATAGACGAGTTTTTTTTTTAAATTTAATAATGTTGTGCCGTTTAGTATTACTAACGATTGGTTTTGTTTGAATCGACTACTAGTTGACCATAGAGGTAAATTTTGACAGAACGATTTAGAAATTTACTTTTTTTAATATTAGCGTTTAAGTTTGCCGGTGCGCCGTTGATCCTCGGCGTACCGAATTCGGTACGGCGAGGATCAGCGGTAACGCCCGCGCGTACCGAATTCGGTACGCGCGGGACGGAAAGGTTAAAGTACCCTAATTTTAGGGATCGGGGTTTGGTGCACGTTAATCTCGTATTATCCATTGGAGTTAGTCGAGGTTAAGGTTGCGGAGGAGGTCGCCTAACTTGAGTAGGGACTTGAGGATAATTTTAAGTTTATCGCCACCAGTGTTAGCCGCTCTGAGATCAGCCGCCATGCGGTCTGCTTCGGGGGTGACTAACTCTGCTAGCGACTCTAAAATTACGTTGTGAGAGGGGTCCACGGCCGCGGGGCCGGGTGGCGTGGGACGAGCGGGCGCCGGTGCGCTCGCTTGGGCCGCGGGAGTGGGGACAGGGGCATCTAATAGCCCGGGGATGGGGTTGGACTTTGCTTTACTGAGAGCCGGGAAGGCTTTCTGGTGGTTCAGCGTGGTCCAGGGAGAGGGCCTCTGAGGGCTGAGTCTCTCCGGCATCTGGGCAGAGGGGGACTTGAGGTCTGAAACATTTTAGCTATAAGATGATTTAAGTCAGTGTCAAATAAAAAGTAGATTTTAAACTTTTGGATTGGAACGTTTTTGCATAACGACGTTCGTTTGTTACTCAATTTGGCACCGATAACAAGGATTGACACATAAGATATTTTTTTATCCCCGTAAATGACATAGCCTAACAACTGTTATCAATCAATGTTACAAAAATTTTATTTATTCATTACTTACTCACACATTTATCATTTCTCTGTGGACCTAATTCTATAGTAGGTAGATACCTACACGGAGACGAAGTCGCTGGCAGAAGTTACGTAATAATAATTGAATTCCACCTTATTACTGAACCAATACAGGGCAAAAGCCACCATTGTCTTCTAACGTATTTTTTTGGTCTTCTATCATTACTTCAGCTACATGCATATCACTATTGGCGCTGACTCCGCAAGGGTCTAAGCCTGCTTGTGCGACTAATTCTCACTGCAAACAGGCGATCATGGAACACAACGAGTATGGCTATGGATTGACACAACGGTACGTCTAATTTAATAATACAATCGTTATACCTACAAGACTTTGGGAGAAATCCGACAAAACCCATTTATTTAAATAAAATCCAGTAACAGGCACTTTCAATTACAGGACGTAATTTAACTGTTGAAGTATTGTAGGTAATCATGGAAGAGGTAGTGGATCATTTTAAAGAGCAGATCTCTATGGAGAAGCATAGGCAAGAAACTACGCCCATTCTTCTCCATAAAAACATGGTCACAATATTCATATTATCATCCTATCAGCTTATATACGTGGCGTAAACGGGTTGCAGAGCAAAGTTAAGTTAGTTTAGCTTAGCTCGCATAGCTAACGCTGTTTTTCATACTCTTTGTAAAGTTTGCACACAAGTATGAAAAACTGCGTCAGCTATGCGGGCTAAGCTAAACTAACTTAGATTAGCTCTAAGACTGCAACCCGTACATGGGACAGCGACGCGAAAACGCTTACCACAAACACATCATTCTGAACGCCGCCACATATATTTTTTTCATTGGTAATTAAAATGTACTGAGAACGTGGTACGTGGTACTTACAAGCCACAACATCTCCTCCTTGAGCATCCAGTCTGACTCAGCCACTCTTCTAAGGTCCTGATTTGCGGTTAAGCAAATCAAGTAAATCCTCGTTTTCTGACGTGCTCAATAGATGGCGTTGTGTTTCCATACGCAACCGGCTGAATCGCTACAGTTTCGTTATACAACGCACTGCATAAAGCACAGAGTACCTTATATATAGGCATAATCGTAATCGAAATTGGCGTAATGTCCTATGTGATCATTTTCAGACCTTTCATAAAATAAATAAACCGAGTAGTATTATAACGTGTAGGTACAATAATTTCAAAATACATTTTGTTAAGGTTGGTGTCAGTTAAATTATTATGTACAAGTACGTACAGGCGCGGACTGATTATTCGAAAATAGGCATGTGCCTATTTTCAAAAAATCTATCTACACGTATAGGGCTAATTTATTAAATCGTGCGTAAAAGACCACCCTACTTCTCCCAGTCACTGCAATCCCACACATTTTGTACTGGAACATACCTGGCAACTTACTAGAAAGATAATAAACCGACTACCATAACCTTCTTTTATAGAAACATATTTTTGATGTTGCTATTGCTATCCCCATGACTCCTGTTAGTACTTTTGTATGCATTCATGTGTTTTACACGCGCGCTCCCATATTGCAGAAGTGATTTTTATATTAAAAAAGTCGCTGACAAAAATATGAATCAAACACGTGAAGTAAATAAAACAACTATTTTAAAGAAAATGTTTCAGTCCTACCCTATTCCTCATTTAATACTGCTTCTCTTAAATCATAATTTTACCTGCACTTTAAAATAAAGTTTTTTAAACGAAAAGTTAGTAATATTCTGAATAAATAATATGCACGTTCTCAGCAACCTATATTGTTAGAATATAATTAAATCAACCTTTTACAGCAATTAAGACTCATTTCTCAAAAAACTGTTTTTGTGATTTGGATCTTTTTTTTAACCCGTTGGAACGTGGAACAAACGTTCCTTAGTTTAAGTAGCCGCGGCGACTATTAGCGGCACAGCGCCATCTATCGAACATGTCGGAACGGGGACTTGCTTTCTCAGTTAAATGTTTATTGCGGGAGTTTCTTTTGTTTTGTGAACCTAAGATGTTATGTTGTGGGCTTATTGATTATTTACCTATTATGAAAGCGTGTACTGCATTATTGCATATATATACTGTTGGGTTAAAATCTTGATGGTAGGTAACCGCCTGAGGAATTCGATGATTTTGTATTCCTATCATTGGCCCCTGGCTTCTACTTTCTATGGAACTATCATGGTATGTCGGAGACAATCGTCTGCCATAGAAAAGTGCAAAATATACACATCTAATTAAGTATTTCAATATTTTTTCTTACTCACATAATCTTATTGTAATCAGTGTACAAACATGTTATAAACTGTGCATTATCATCAGTACGTGTATGATAAAGTCAAAACTATTAATCAGAAAGAACCATTTTTGACCGACGCACAACGTCAGTCAAAAGGGTTTTCTCAATTTAAAATATTTTGATCGTGAAAGCTTCAGTCATAATTACCTAGAACGACTAAAACACGATGTTTTCAAAAGCACAAAAAACACCTAACAACCTTATGAGTTTCTAAGTAAGTGTTAGTTATTAACAGTTTTGACAGTGACAGTAAATTTTATTCAGCTTGTGTCTTACCAATTAATCGTTATGTTTTAGGCTTTTCTTTCTGGTCGTCGCCCGGTTTTCTCAGCATTGCACCATGTTCTCTGAAGATGAAGATAAATTAAAAACGAATATGTTTTGCTCGAAGTTTTTTAACGAAGCGACGTATATATCTTCAAAAACGGGTTGCTTCCTACGGTCTGACCTCATGTTTGGAGGGAGTAAGTGAATTAGAAAATATGATGGTCTCATTATTATGGACAATAGAATACAAATCTTGCATCGTTGTCCTAGTGTTCGTAAGTGCGTGTGCTGAGCCTAGTTTCGTTTTCCAGTTAGGACAATTTAATTGGGATTTTCCGTCAGTAATTTCTCAAGCAGCCTTGGAGTTTAGGCTTGTGTCTATGATGGCAATAGACTTGCCCCCCCCCCCCCCCCCTGTTACATGGGACTTAAACACAATTGTCGGAATGTGGGTATACTTCTCTAATTAGGCAGTGGTTACCCATTCAGGAATTTCACGCGTGTATGTTAATGTTATCTAATGAACTGTTTCAGTCGCTCTCTGCAGTCTCCTTGGCCACGCTCAGTTTATTCGTCACTCTTGGATCAAAACTGTTATGCATCTCCAAATCAAAGATCAAGGTTGCTTCACGGAGAAGAGAGTACTCGGAACTTTCAAACCGAATGAATTGATAAGGTATAACGACACTTATAAGTGGAATATCTTGAGGCCGTTTGATATTCTGAATGGGATGTGCTGCAACCACTTAACGGCAGTCGCTGCGGCGACAATCACCGCTGGCCTCAGATATATAGTAGAAACTCATTATTAACACTACCTACGTGTCTCAATCTCAGAAGTTAAAATCTGTTTTCCGAATGAAAAAAAACAGATTTTCAACTTCAGAACAAACTTCTAAAGGATGGAAGAAAATAAAGCAAGTTGAGCAAATATGGTATATTATTTTTTTCCTTATAACGTGTTTAACCTGGATGAGCTCGTGGCTGGGTGATTACATACCGAGTTTCCTCCTCATCTCGGAAAGCATATTAAGCCGCTGGTCCCAGCTGTCATATGCAGATCTTTGATAGTCATTACATGTAGTCAGTGGCCCGAAAGTCTGACAATCAGTCTTACCAAAGAGGATCGTATTTCCTAGTTCTAACTGGGTTGTGCAGGTCAGATGGGCAGTTGCTCCATGTTAAAAACTGGTATTCAGCTGAATCTGGTCAGGCTGGAAGCCGACCTCAACATAGTTAGGGAAAAGGGCAAATGAAATGAAATAATTTATTAGCTAAGAATGTAGGCACAAAAATTTATCTGATGTCAAATGATTCAGAAAGTAAGTAAAAAATATAAATCATTCAAGCAAGGCAGATGATGAACGAGTTTAATCTGACATTAGCATACATAACTTTAAAAGTATGTGATTATAGTCTTATATCCCAACCCTTATCTAAACTGAACCAATCAGAATGAACAAAAGTATAACATACAATGGATAAAATCATTTCTAATTTTATTAACAGCAAGGTTTGCGTAGTGGTTGAGCAATCGACTGCTGCGCTGTGTAAGAAATAGACTGCTCTTAATCACTGTATATAATTTATTTTCTGGTTAGCAAGTACTAGAATGTAACTCGAGACAACCTTCGACGTCTGTGTTCAAAAAGTAATGACCGTTGCAATAAATATTTTAACCAACCGTCCTAACGGTGATGCCGCTTTAAAAATGAACGAATGATTTACTAAATAATACAGTATTCGATTTTTGTCTATGATGTTTTGGTATTAATGAATCGATAATTAGTTATGCTAACATTCGGCTAATCCTGACGTCAAACGCGGCCTCGCGTTTTACAATTTTTTAAATCATTGGAAAAAAATACATGATGACTTTTATGAAAAAAAAAAACATTGCGGTATTTAATATCTATAACTGATGTATGACTCACTCTTATAACTAACATCGCATATAGGCACTCTCACCCATAGCGACTCACTCTTATAACTAACATCGCATATAGGCACTCTCACCAATAGCGACTCACTCTTATAACTAACATCGCATATAGACACTCTCACCAATAGCGACTCACTCTTATAACTAACATCGCATATAGGCACTCTCACCAATAGCGACTCACTCTTATAACTAACATCGCATATAGGCACTGTCACCAATAGCGACTCACTCTTATAACTAACATCACATATCGGCACTCTCACCAATAGCGACTCACTCTTATAATAACATCGCATATCGGCACTCTCACCAATAGCGACTCACTCTTTTAAAATTAATATCTCATAAAATACCTTCTCATAATTATTCATCTCTTGTTACATGATAATTCACTTTTACTCACTCTTAAATCTCTTTAATACATAATATTGGTCTACTTCATTTTACTCATGAACTATACCCATATTAACTTTAAATAGTACCTAAATAACAAAATCAATTGAGTTTACTTCATTCTCTCATACAGTCATAATCACTATTATGCTCTCTCCAGTTAATTTAAATAGAACTCAATATTTCTCTACACATTATTCATTTTTTCTTTTAAACAAATATCAAACTATTATTTTAAAGCTTTTATCATAACCATTATTCATTATATATTTTACAACCATAATTTCATCATCATCATACAAATCTTGCATTCACTGATAATAAAATGGACAATCATAAATACTGCCATACCAAGTACATTAAATCTACTCTGAATCACTCGATATCGAATCGTGGTTAAAAACAAGCCAAGGGTGTAATTTGTCAACAGCGAAAACCGATCTATAGGGTTTGCAACCTTTTTTTCTCGTAATAGGAGTGTCCTCTATTTCGTAACGATCATTACCGATAACTTTAGAAATCCTAAACGGCCCAACACATTTAGGTAATAATTTACGACTCTGTCCAGGTTCAGTGCAGATATCTTTTTCGACACGAATTAAATCGCCTATTTTATACTGAGTAGGTTTTTTATGCGATCTGTCAAAACGCTCTTTTTGTTCCTGTTGATTAACTTGAATTCGCGATTCTGCATCCGATCTAATTTCGTTACGATCTACCGGAGTATGGGATTCTGAGACAAGCGTATTCATGAAACCGTCCGAAACACCTGTAGTCTGAATGCCAAACAGAATTTCTGAGGGGGTACGACCGGTTGACTTATTTATTGTGTTGTTTAAGGACCACTGTATTTGCGGTAACCGCAAATCCCACTCGTTTTCTGGTCTATTATGGTTTGCGGTCGTTATAGCATCCACAATAGTCCGGTGGTATCTCTCCACTTGACCATTGGCCCTAGGAGAGGCTACCGCGTTTAAAATATGTTTGATTCCCCTTTCATTTACAAAATCGGAGAATTCCTTGCTGGTAAAACTAGTACCTCGGTCGGATATTAGCCTACGGGGTACTCCAAAAAGAGAAAAATATTCTGTAAATACCTGAATACTAGTACTACTTTTAACATTCTTGACTGGTTTTATGTATATGAATTTTGTGAAAGCGTCAATGATTACTAAGATGTGACAATTTTTCTTTTTGCTAACTGGAAATGGCCCACAGTGATCAGTATGCAGCGTATCAAATGGTTTATTAATTTTAGGTATAGGATGTAACTCCCCTTCTTTGGCACCAGCTGGTATTTTATTGTGAGCACAGCTGAGGCAGGAATTGCAATATTTTTTAATAAATCTTCGCATCTTCTTAAACCAATAAATTTGATTAACCCTACTATAAGTTTTGTCAAAACCGAAGTGACCGACATCGTCGTGATTCATACGAACTATTTGCCACCTAACAGATTTTGGAACTACCCACTTCAAATTAACATCATTATTTTTGTCACTTGTTATTCTGTATAAACGATCATTTTTTATTGTATAGTTCTTATGAATCTCGACAATGTCTTTCGTATTTGTGTCATTTAAAATATTCATTATTCGCTGTATTTCTGAATCCTGCTCTTGCACTGTACGCAACCAGGCATCATCTTCTATTTCCATAATATCAACTACTCTAATCTCGTCTTGGCATTCAGGAATACCAGCATTGCGGGACAGTGCATCAACATGACTCATTTTAGCACCATCACGATGCTCCACAACAAAATCGTATTCCTGCATCAATATGTACCAACGTGCTACTCTTGGTATGAAATCTTTTTTTATCATTGTACTCCTTATGGCGGCACAGTCAGTAACAACTTTAAATGTTTTGCCTAAGACATAAACCCGAAATCTGTTTAAAGCACAAACCACTGCCAAAGTCTCCAATTCATATGAGTGAAGTTTGCTTTCGTCGGAAGTCGTTTGACGACTGTAATACACTATAGGATGTAACATACCAAGATTAACACGTTGCATTAAAATTGCTCCAATGCCAACTTTACTAGCGTCAGTATGAATTTCTAACTCAGCATGGGGATCGTATAATGCTAAAACAGGCCTTGTAGTTAATTTTGATTTTAATTCATTAAATGCAATTAATTGAGGTTCGTCAAAACTCCAAGGAGTGTTTTTCTTTGTAAGAATTGTCAAAGGTTTTGCTATTATTGAATAACTTTGTATAAATCTTCTGAAGTAGCTTGTAAGCCCAACGAACTGTCTAACTTCGTGAACATTTTTAGGAATGGTAAAATCCATTACAGCTTTAATTTTTGCGACACCAGGACGGATTCCATCAGAACTAATCTCGTATCCCAGATAATTTATACGTGTTTGAAAGAAATCACACTTTTCTAGATTAAGTGTTAGATGAGAAGATCTTAACAATTGTAATACCCTCTCCAGCTTATCTAAACCCTCTTCAATTGACTGTGATACCACCAATAAGTCATCCATGTACGCCAGTGCTAAATTTTGTTTACCCCTAAGCATAGAATTAATCATGCGTTGAAAAACACTAGGTGCATTTGAAAGCCCAAATGGCATTCTTTCAAACTCATACAATCCATCGGGTGTCACAAATGCCGTAAATCGCTTACTAGTCTCATCCATTGGTACCTGATAGTACCCTGAAAATAGGTCTAGACTTATGAAGTACCTACTACCTCCTAATCTATCTAATTGATCCTCAATACGTGGTAACGGATATTTATCTTTTAATGTTTTTCGATTAAGAGATCTATAGTCAATACATAGCCGCTTATCACCATTTTTCTTATTTACTAGTATCACGGGACTTGAATAATCCGAAGTACCCTCACGAATGATACCATTAGTCAACAACTCTTCTATAATTTTACTTAAATGCTCACGTTCACTTTGTGATATTCTATATGGATTATACACCACCGGTCTGTTATCCGTTAATGCAATCTCCATTTTCGTTAAGTTAGTTTTACCCAATTCTGTCAAGTTCATTGCAAAACAGTCCCTATACTTTTGTAACAGTTCAAACAATTTTTGTTTTTGTTTGTCTGTCACATCTGTGCTAATTTTTACGTGTGATAGTGGTAATGGTTCATAATTCGTAGTTTCCGTCAATAGGCCTATATACGTGGGACACTCAGAAAGTTTTGCGAAACTAAAAAAAATTGTTCTATACGTACATATATTTTTATTAAATCTTTTCAAAGTACTTTCCACCAGCCTCTATACAAAGATTCATGCGCCTAAACCAGTTTTCAAAACACTTTTTCCAGTCCGCCGCAGACACCTCGTTTACAGCCTGCTCGAACCCAGCCAGCGCATCTTCCGGCGACGAAAATTGTATCCCTTTGAGCTGATTTTTTATTTTTGGGAATAAAAAGAAGTCACACGGTGCTAGATCAGGGCTGTAAGGAGGGTGACCCAGGAGTTTGACTGGCGTGCTGTCCAGGAAGTCCCTCGTTTTGAGTGCGGTGTGCGCAGGTGCATTGTCGTGGTGGAGCAGTAGCCCGCGGAGCCCTGTGTTTGGTCGCTTGTTGCTTATAACAGAGAAAACTTCTGGCAAACATTTGGAAGTATACCATTCGGCATTAATGCTTCTTTGATCCCGTAAGGGAATTGATACCAAGTGGCCAGTCAAATTAAAAAAGCTAGCGATCAAAATCTTACCCCCGCTTCTAGATCGCTTCACTTTGGTAGGCGTTGGCTCATTTTGAAACACCCAAACAGTCGACTGGCGCTTGGTTTCTGGGTCGTATTGATAAATCCAGGACTCATCACCTGTAACGATGTCGTAAACACGCCGAGACGAGCCTGCTTCAAATTTGTTAAGCATATCACGGCACCATTCCACCCGGGCCTGCTTCTGAGCATCGGTGAGGTTGTGCGGCACCCAGCGTGATACTATCCTCCTCACGCGAAGATGGCTGTGTAGAATCTCGTGAACGCTTCCCGATCCAATCTTCAATATGTGTTGAATCTCCTGATATGTAATTCGCCTATTGTCTTGGATTAAATTTTTCACTGCTAGCACGTTTTCTTCGGTAACAGCCGTCAAAGGGCGACCGCTTCTTTCGTCATCCCCCAAAGTTGGTCGACCGCGCTTGAATTCGTTATACCAACGATACACCTTGTTGGTTGGTTGCCTTGGAAGGGCCTTCATCCATGAATGCCATTTGAAGTCTATCGTACGATTCATCCGGTTTCAGGCGACACTTGAAATCGTATAAAATCATAGCTCTAAAATGTTCCCGGCGCAGATCCATATTTCAGTGAGACACAATACTTTGAATTAACTCGCAAAAAATGTGGAGGGAAATTTTGAAATTGGAACTTACTTATTTTTACTTATAAATAATCATATTTTCGAAAAACATAATAACTGGCCAGTCTCCCATATATAAAAACTTTTTTTCGCAATACTTTCTGAGGGGCCTGGTATTCACTACTCGCTTCCTGATACATTTGGCCCCTTACTAATAACATACCTTTAGGAATCTTTAGATCATTGCCTGATAAGTTTGTTAATAGTAAATATCCCCTACCCACTCGAAATTCAAAAAGACCAGAACTAATATCATATTCAATATTAGGTAAAATTCGAAGACCACACTGCACCAACAAGCTACCTGTGTAATTACCATCAGCAATAACATCAATGGGCATCGCGGTCTTAGGTTTTACGATTTCATCTTTGTTAGCGAAAACTTTAACCTTTGGATGATTTTCATAACAAAAATCTGGTATTTGCATAAAAATCAGCTCATCGGCTGTTTTCAATAGTATAACATTTGGTTTTTCTGTAAAAGACTGCCCTACTAAAATTGGTGTCCTTAAATAATGATCTTCTACGATTAGAATTTCAGTTTCAGCTTTTACGGAACCAATCTCTAACATAACCATTGATTTTCCTATTGGCCTGACTAAAGAATTACCAAACCCCTGTAACATTGGTAAATCACTGGTATCCCAAATAGCCAATATGAGTTTTGCATTCGATTCTCGTATAAGAGTACATTTACTGCCTAGGTCAATGTATCCCTGCAAACTAATGTCATTTATTTTAACATTTTTATAATATTTTTCATTAATGGATTCACTATTATTAATACACATGACAGTCTTACTTTGTTCTGTAACATTATTACTTTTACTAGTTTCATCACTATTATTGGCGTTCTTTTTACGACAGTCCTTTGTATCATGTCCTAATTTAAAGCAAAAGTTACACTTTCTGATAGGTTTATTACATTTTAAACTTATGTGGCCTATTTCATTGCAATTAAAGCAGCGGACTGTATCTGAAATATTATTTTTTGTTTGTTCGTTTGTTATCTTATTAGGCTGTCTAAGCGACGCCGTGTTCCGGTTTCGGAAGTTAGGAGTTGGTGCATTATTCTCATCTTGAGACACAGTACGCAAAAAGTTTAGGATCTGTTCCGGCTCCTTGAACATGCAAGTACCTGCACCCATTCGTACAAATTTATCATCAATGCCGTGTATAAGACAACCGACTGCTTTAGCTCCCGTTATCTCACATTTATTTATTAATGCCATTTTGTCATAATAGTAATGTTCTAACGACTGTCCAAATCTACATCGAATTTTTAACATTGTAGTTAATAAATCTCCGTAATTTTCGTTGGAAGGAAAAGCTAAGTTTAATTTTTGGGTCCACTCATGCCAGCTATACAAAACTGAGGGTAGGCCCTGGTACCACTTTTTCGCTAAACCAGTCAATTTAGGAAGTGCATAATGACATATCTGACGATCATTCCAGGAATAAATCTGCGCACATTCACTAACCTTGTTAATCCAGTTTTCTATTGTCTGACTATTATCACTTGGGTCGAATTCGGGTACAACACTAAAAGAAACAGGAAAATTGTTTTGACCCCAGAAATTAGGAACTGGAGGGGTCGTAAAATGACTAACAGGTTCATTGACCGTGGGGATGTGCACTGTAGAACCACTACTATTCGCTGGAACAGGTTTGGATTGATTAACGCACTAGAAATGTCCGATACGATTAAATGATTCGGAATTGGCAATGGAGGAGTTTTCGTTAATTCACGGTTGACACTTCTCAGAGAAGACCCTTGCTCATGACGTTTAGAACGCACTTGTCTCTTACTATGCCTTTTATGGCTGTGGCTATGTTTACGAACTTGACGTCTTTTTTTTTTCGCGATCTACGATGTTGGTCGTCACTGTCGCTAGAGGTTGTATTTAAAGACGTACTGTCTTCACTAGTATCACGTTGCCTTCGTTTCGACTTTCCCATTATCAATACACACCGGTTTTTAAGTGATTCAAAGTAAAAATAATATAGCACGATTTAAATTACCCAATACAATATAGAAAAGATAATAATTATTCAAAGTCAAACAATGAGGGTATTAGATTCAACTAATATCAGTTATCACCAGTTGACAAGGACTACTAACAATATCAGCTAAAAAAAAATATTACACGCTTACACCGTCACTAAATAGTATGTTAATATAAAAATATGTTGACCACAAAATCGTCTTCACTTTGATTTAACAACTTTGTTTGCACACAGTTCCACCATAAATCTTGATATAATTACGCAATTACATATATTCCGATGATTAGCAGACTTCTCTTTTCACTGTACCCACGAATCGGTTCGTATGGGATAAACGCAGTCTTTCCCAATACGTTTTGTATCGTTTTAGCAGTTTTATGTAGGCAGATAATCATGTAGCAGCAAAATAAGACATTAATTTCTGACCTTTTATATTCCTTGAGTCCAGGAAACCGCACAATCAGGCACGTGGATAAACTTTAGCACACTTCTGAATTGTAAGAAATAGACTGCTCTTAATCACTGTATATAATTTATTTTCTGGTTAGCAAGTACTAGAATGTAACTCGAGACAACCTTCGACGTCTGTGTTCAAAAAGTAATGACCGTTGCAATAAATATTTTAACCAACCGTCCTAACGGTGATGCCGCTTTAAAAATGAACGAATGATTTACTAAATAATACAGTATTCGATTTTTGTCTATGATGTTTTGGTATTAATGAATCGATAATTAGTTATGCTAACAGCTGCGTGTCGAGGGTTCGATCCCGCACGGAACAAATATTTGTATGGCCTACAGATAATTGTTCCGGGTGTGGGTGTTTGTGAATGTGAGTTTGAATGTTTGTAAACGTACCCGCGATACAGGAGAAATTCCTAGTGTGAAGCAATGGTAAAAAAAAATGTGTATACTGAAAATGATGGAAATAAAAACATACTATAATCTATCGGAGTCGGTCCTTGTTTCTTGCCAAATTTCATGCTACTAGGTCTGTACCTCACGTCACTTAAATTTTCTTTCTTTTCTACGTAACGATTATTTATAGCAGGATCTGGAGTAAATCATTGGAAGAACTTAAAAAGGAAGGCACCCGCGGTGTGGCTTACTGACAGCTTATCCCCACTATAATTTTATTCTGAAACACTTCTCCGTCATTCGTTTTGCCGTTGAATGGTTCACCGACAGAACGATTCACTTTTCATTATTTGACTAATAGAACGTTACAACGGCGAACGATTCGCCGACAGAAGATTCACGCCCTTTTTTTTTTTAGGATGGTATATCATCAAAATGGCCCCACTCTGGGCGGAGCGGGAGGGAGTGTCAGACTTGACTGACTAAAACCCATCCATCATATTCCTTCTTAGCCCTTTTGTTCCAGGGCCACGGCGATATCTCTTTCGAACTTTAAGTTTCGTCTTCACAACTTGATTCAGGTGCAAAAAAAAAACGGAAACAGTCTACATGTCGAATCATCATCATCATTTCAGCCGAAAGACGTCCACGGCTGGCCATAGGACTCCTCCAACGCCACATAGACATAGCGGGGGTTTTGCCATAATCGCCACGCTTGGCAGGCGGGTTGGCGATCGCAGTACGGTAGTTACAAAAGCACAGAAAGAGACTGATTCATGTAGACCAGTTTTCAAAAGGTTGAAAATCTTCACCCTACCTTCAATATACATATTTGAAGCCGCAATGATGATAAAACGCGATATAGATACGTATGAAACGTTGAGAAGTGCGAGACACAAAACTGAACTTAAAGGCATTAAATGTAGAACAGTAAAATTTCAATCGAGTATATTTGGTATTGGAGTCAAAATCTATAACAAGCTTCCAAACTGTATTAAAAATATTTCTTCATTAAAAGTTTTTAAATTAAAGCTAAAAGAATTTCTTATAAGTAAAACATACTATTCACTTAATGAATTTCTAATAGACCGAATTATTGACTAAAATTGTTTCTTGACTTATTTAATTTGAATTATATGACCGTAATAATTATGTTTAATAGTGAATGTTAGTATGAGGTTGACTAAAACATGACATGTTAAAATAATTTTAATTTAATTTTTTGTACTTATTTAATGTAAATCGCATGACCAAAATAATTATGACCATTAATAATGTCGGATGAAATTGACAAAAAAATTGACATGTTAAACTTATTTTTATAATTTATTTCTTGATTTAAAATCAACATTTGTACAGTAGTTGTGTTAGCGCCTGACTCTTTATTACAAGTTTATTTTTGTTGACTTAGAAGTATTAGCTGCAAGAATTTTCTTGTAGGTGCAATGAGCGTTGTCAGGTCACTGCTGGACATAGGCCTCCCCCAACGCCACATTGACCTAAGAGGTTTTTGCCATAATCGCCACGCTTGGAAGGCGGGTTAGCGATCGCAGTACGGTTGATACGGTTCTCTGGAAACTTAGTCGCCTCTTACGACACCCACGGGAAGTAATGGGATGGTGCTATTCTTTACGTCCTACACCATACAGAACAACAGGTAGTACTAGCAAAGTAGTAGGTACCTAGTACTAGTATAATGTGTTAAGTCATAAACATTAATAAAACAAAATTTATATGAATGAACAAAAAAATAATATCATAAACAACTGCTAGTTGGACTCGCGCACCGAGGGTTCCGTATAAAATTTATTAAAAATTGTATTATTACATCTATATATTATATACATAAATTCATTCATTTAATCAGATAACAAAGATCCATTGGGTTAGTAACAATATTCTTAACCTATGTATCAAAGATTACAATATTAATACCCGACTACCACTTTCTTAGTGCGTAGATGTGGGACTTTTAGGTTAACTTTCAGCAAACAGTTATACTGAAGGGGCCCGTATGAGTTATTAGCTCGAGCCACTTCTTGTGTAGGTATGCTACCTCACAGTTGTTGACTATTTAAATCAAAGCAGTAACACTATTAAATTTTTATTTTAAAGAACTTAATTACGAATAACAATAGGACACTAATTAAAGTATACAATGGCTAGCGAGGAAGCGTAAGCCAACCAAGCGAAAACGAAGTGAGACGAAACATTTTTTTTTTTTTTTTGGAATTGCATCTCGCAGTTCAACCTAGGAGGTTGTCGTCTGCTTAACCGGACTATCCTGTGGGTGCCTTAAGAGTAAGGCCTCCAGCCAGGGCATAAAAACTTACAAACTAAGCGACTGCACGCTAAGGGCACCCCCTGTGGGGTACGAGCCTCGGCTTAGGTCGTCGCTGGGGGAGGACTGCATGGGGGCAGGCTGGATCTGAATGATATCATTATTTAGGGGCTGATTTAAAACAGCACCGCGGGCTGGCTCAAGCGAGGGTCGGGGGGGCATGCACCGGGACGTCGCGACGGACCTCGACGGCGAAGTCGGAAAGACGGCTATTTGTGTCTGAACTTTTTTTTAAGAGTGCTAGTCTCTTTGCTACTCTCCTGGAGGAGGGTGATAGCATCATCGGGAGTGACGAGGGTATGCCGAGGACGGCGTACTGTACTAATGCGCGAGGATTCGTAACGGGCGGCCGCTGTGATCAGGGGATTACGGTGTTTAATGGCGTTATCGAAGAAACGTTTCGAAAGACGTTTCATAAACTGAAGGACAGTGGGCATTCTAAGGTCTACGTGTAGACGGTCATTACGGACATAAAAAGGGGCTCCCGTGACTCTACGTAAGAACCGGTTCTGCAAGGTTTGCATCCTATGGATGTACTTAGGCTTGGTGTGAGCGTACACGACGCAAGCGTACGTCATAATGGGGCGGATCACCGCGGTATAAAGGCGCAACTTGCACTTGAGTGACAATTTGCTTTTTGCCGAAATCATGAAATGAAGCCTACCCATAGCAAAGGCAGCTCGGTCACGAGCTGCTTTGATGTGCGCCGCGAAGGACAGGTGGTTGTCAAGTAAGACTCCTAAGTACTTTGCTTGCTTCTCCCAAGGGATAGGCTTACCGTACATAGTGATCGGGCTGAGCGCGGGTAGCTTATTTTTGCGCGGTTTAGAGAAAAGAACTGCCTGGCTCTTGTCGGGGTTCACCTCGATTCTCCATTTCCGGAACCAAGCGCCTAAGACGTTGGCTGAGGTTTGGAGGGTGCTGTAAATAGCCACCATCGAGATGTCGAGACTGCGGCCAGTGTAATAGATGGCCGTGTCGTCCACGAACAGGGCTAACTGAGCCTTCTTGCTCTTGGGGATGTCACTGGTGAACAGAGTAAAGATAAGGGGAGAGAGCGGGGAGCCCTGAGGGACTCCGGCTCTAATGGGGTGGGGGGAAGATAGTGCCTTCCTGATGCGATAGCGGAAGGTGCGATCCGACAAAAAGTCTCGTAAGATGAGCACGAGACGGTCTGGCACTCCCAGTTTGTACAGCTTATATAATAAGCCGTTGTGCCAGACTTTGTCGAATGCCTTTGCTATGTCGAAAAACAACACACCCGTCATCGCTCCACGCTGGAAGCCAGCGCTCAAGTGTTCTACGATGCGGTGGGCCTGTTGAATGCAAGAGTGTCCGGTCCTGAAGCCGAACTGTTCGTTGGGGATGAGACTCTTAGCCTCGGCGAAGTCTTTGAGTCGCTTACAAATAAGTCTCTCGTAGATTTTACCGAGTGCATTCAGGAGACTGATAGGTCTGTAGCTCGAAGGCTCAGACTTGGGTTTGCCTGGCTTGGCGAAACCGACGACAGTGGCCTCTTTCCATATTTGGGGAAACGCGTTGTTGCTCAGGTTGCCATTGAAGATGGCCGCCATTAACACGACGAGCTGAGCGGGGAGGAGTTTGAACACCCTATTGGTGATTCCGTCGGAGCCGGGTGCTTTCCGCGGTTGAAGTTTGTTAATGATGTCTTGCACTTCGTCAGCTGTGACCGGAGGCAGAGGATCATCAGGGTCTTCTTCGGGGGGCAGGGCGGTTCTACGTTCGACGAATGCGTTCACCTCATCGAGATGTCGCTTGTCTACTGGTTGAGAGCTGGGAGAGCACTGGGACTCCAGGCTGTCGGCTAGGCATTCGGCCTTTTTAGAGTCGTCGAATGCGACGCTCTTATCGGGTCGGGTGAGGGGAGGCATCGAAGCCTCTTCGGTGGAGCGCAACTTGCGTTGCAGCTGCCAGAAGGCTAGGTGGGTAGGCTCGAGTTCGCTTAGCGTTTTGTCCCATTGATTATTACGAAACTCACTGGTGCGATCCTTTACAGCACGCTGTAAATTACGCATGTGGGCTTTGTTTGCCTCGCAGGGAAAGCTGCTGTAGGCACGGATGGCCGCGTTCTTTTCGGTTATCAGTTCACGTACGTCAGCGGGTAGTATCGGGTGCCGCCGGGAGGGATGTACGCAGAGGCGATAGTGATCGGTTGATGGCCGGTCATGCCTAGTCGACACACTGAGGTCTCGAGTAGAGACTCCATGGGAGGGGGATATAAGGGGATGCAGTGCAGTTCTTTTCTATAATACATAGATTAGAGTCTCGCCCTTGTGGCAACGTGACCGATCGTTGCGAACTATGCGATAGTTGGCAATTCTCGGATCGCGGTGACTGGGCTTGAGGAAGGTCTCCTGTACGAGGAGGATATGAATTTGATGGTCGCGGAGGAAGGTGGCGATCTCATCACGCTGGCCTTTAATGCCATTGGCATTAAAGTACCCTAATTTTAGGGATCGGGGTTTGGTGCACGTTAATCTCGTATTATCCATTGGAGTTAGTCGAGATTAAGGTTGCGGAGGAGGTCGCCTAACTTGAGTAGGGACTTGAGGATAATTTTTAGTTTATCGCCACCAGTGTTAGCCGCCCTGAGATCAGCCGCCATGCGGTCTGCTTCGGGGGTGACTAACTCTGCTAACGTTTCTAAAATTACGTTGTGAGAGGGGTCCAAGGCCGCGGTGCCGGGTGGCGTGGGACGAGCGGGCGCCGGTGCGCTCGCTTGGGCCGCGGGAGTGGGGACAGGGGCATCTAATAGCCCGGGGATGGGGCTGGACTTTGCTTTACTGAGAGCCGGGAAGGCTCTCTGGTTGTTCAGCGTGGTCCAGGGAGAGGGCCTCTGAGGGCTGAGTCTCTCCGGCATCTGGGCCGAGGGTAGCCTCACCGATGGGCTTTCACTTTGATGACGGGCGCTTGCACGCTTCACCAGGTTAGAGGAGGAGCCTTTGGGGGCTTTCGAGCAGCCGCGGTAGTTGGCCGTGTGGCCCGACTGGCCGCAAAGCACACAGCTCGGTGGCTCCGTGCATAGTGATTTGTCTTTGGGACGGGGGCAGTCTGCCGTGCCATGGTCGCCTAGACACTTTACGCATCTGTGCGGCGCATGGCAATTGGCTTGGCTGTGTCCGTACATCTGGCAGCGGTGGCACTGTCCGACTACGTTTGAGCGGTAGGACTTCTCTATTGAGATGCCTGTCAGGGAGCAAACCGACTTCACTTTGAAGATCGGGTGGTGTCCTTCTACTGGGTCACAGATGACCAGTACCATATCGTATTGGTCTCCGCCTCTCGCCTTATGAAGGCGGTGGACGGCTGCGACCGGGATGTCCTGGCCTTGGAGGTCATTGAGGATGTCCTCCGTGGGGATTTCCTTCGGGATCCGCCTGATCACCATGCGGGTGGGCTTCTCCTCTGGAAGCGAGTAGGTATAGAAGGCTATGCGCCTTCCGATCAAGAAAAATCGCAAAAGCGTTTTTCCGCACCGCTAAAAAACGCAAAAGCGTTTTTTAGCGGTTTTCCGCGCACGACATTTTGGCGGTTAAAATTTAACCCAAATATAACCTGTCCACACACATTTTTCTTACATCCCACAGACGAAACAGAACTAGAAACTCTAATAACTCAACTCAACAACGACAGCGCTCCCGGGCCTGATAATCTCAACGTAAGATTAATAAAAAAAAACAAAACCGCTATTATCCATCCACTAACTCTCATATTTAACCTTAGTTTAGAATCTGGAATAATCCCGGACAGATGGAAAGTTGCCGCTGTCAGTCCAATCCACAAAAATGGTGCAACAGATATCCCTGATAACTATCGACCTATCGCCCTATTACCTATACTATCTAAGCTGCTCGAAAAGATTGTAAACAAAAGACTTACAAATTTTATTGAGAAACACAATCTAATTTCAAATAGGCGGTTCGGCTTTAGGCGGGGTAGGTCAACTGAAGATGCAGCTAGGCTTCTAACCAACACTGTGTCGTCATCTGTTGATAAAGGAGAACACACTATGTGCGTTTTCCTAGACCTGGCTAAAGCTTTCGACACTGTTTCAATAGATCTCCTTTTAAAGAAGCTGGAAGCAGCAGGTATACGCGGTACTCCCCTGGATTGGCTTAAAAGCTACCTGTCCAATAGAAGCCAATTTGTCAAGCTCGGTGATATCTCTAGCAGCATACTTCCTATCAACTATGGAATCCCGCAAGGCAGTGCACTTGGTCCGACGCTTTTCTTACTTTATATGAATGATATCTTAAATACTTCTCTTACCAGCGCTGAAATAATAGCTTATGCAGATGATACAGCGATCATATTTCATGGTAAAAATTGGGACCAGGTGTACAGCATTGCCGAAGAAGGACTACTCACAATTACTAAAGTTCTTGAAAGGAATTTACTAACCTTAAACGATAAAAAGACTAAGATCATTACTTTCTACAAGACCAAGACATCAAGACCCCCGCAAAACCTCACCCTCACACTCCATACTTGCTCCCATAACTCTAATCCTCGACCTGCGGGCTGTTCATGTACTATGATTGAGCGTATACATTCCATAAAATATTTGGGAATTACTCTAGATGAGAATTTATCCTTTAAACCGCAAATACACGCACTATCCGGCAGAATCAGGAAACTTATCTACATAATGAAAAAACTACGTGACTGTACACCCACTCCTATACTACGCACTGTGTACTTTGGTCTCTTCCAGTCCGTCCTCCAATATGGTATCTCTGTCTGGGGTGGCGCAGGTAAGACCGCATTTATTGAAGCCGAAAGAGCACAAAGAGCCGTCATTAAAGTAATGCTCAAGAAACCTTTAATGTATTCTACCGACCAACTCTATAAGGATTTCCCGGTCCTCCGTGTCCGCCAGCTTTTTCTCCTAAATGCAGTCTTAAAAACACACAAAAAATTCAAATCCAGACCAGACTATGCAGAGATAATCTCAAAGCGTACATTTAGGATACCCACTCCCCAAGCAAACTCTCTTATGGCAAGACGTTCCTCAAACTATTTATATCCACGCATATATAACGAAGCTGTAAAGAACTGCAACATATTAGACCTCAAAATACCCCAGTGTAAAAAGGTCATAAAGAACTGGCTCCTTACACTCTCCTAAGACGAAACAGAAAGGATTATCTACAAATAGCTACAAAAGAAGTAAGACTAAATAAACCGACACCACTTCTAATCTCACTCACACATACACACATCCACACACACACACTCACACACACACTCACACTAACACACACAAACGTACACACACATTTAACTCGAATTTTCTTGTATGAGTATTGTTATTCTCTTTATTCATTTTATTAACATACATTTTACATTTTTAAATATTTTTACAAAATTATATACAAAATATTTAAAAATATAAAAATAGTAGCCCACCGGTATCGGGAACAGGGTCCAAGCTACCGGTGGTCAGGGCTCCAGAGAGAGGAACCTCCTAACAATACGAGCCGTGTCCAGGAGTACCGCTTTCTGAATCAAGCCCTTGATCCAGCTGCCTAACGAGAGCCTCATCAGATATTGGTCGAGGCTCTTGGCAATTAGGCCATTGGCTGATACGACTATCGGCACAATGATCGCTGAGTCAACAGGCCACATGTCGACAACCTCGCGAGCCAAGTCAATATACTTGATTTGTTTATCTTTCTCGGCCTTCACGAGGTTCTCGTCATGTGGAACCGTTATGTCCACAATCATTGCGCGCCGCTCTGATCGATCCATCACCACTATATCAGGCTTATTGGCTACAATAGTCCTGTCAGTGATGATGGATTGATCCACATACAGTGTGATATTGCCATTTTCGAGAACTGGGTCGGGCACATACCTATAGTACGGCACTTCCGATTCCACAAGGCTGTATTTCAGAGCAAGTTGCTGATGGATAATCCTGGCTACAAGGTTGTGTCTATGCAAGTATTCTCCGTTAGCTAGACGAGAACACCCGGAAATAATGTGACGGATCGATTCGCCCGGACGGTGGCATGCCCGATATATGTCAACCGTGCCATCCTTCACAATAAATTTCCGGTAGTTATTCGTCATCATAACTTCATCCATAATTGCACAAACAAAACCTTCGGTTTCTCCAAAGAGTTCCCCGGAACGTAGCCAGGCTACGGACGCTGCATGGTCTACATCAGGTCCATGCAGGGCACTGAAGTAGCGCCCGTGAAGCTCCTTACTCTGCCATACTCCTTACTCTGCAGTTCTGACGGCGCAGCTGTCACGTACAGATCGACTCCGCGTTAAATAACCACGTAAAAATAGTAACTTGATTGCAATCGTGATATTTTCATACGGAATAGTCTTAACTAGAAGCAGTGACCCACAGTCGTGAATACAGGGATTAGTTTTAACATCTATCATACTAATTACCAACCGAGACCGTAGTTGTGAGTGAACATAATCAAAGTGATTTGAAAAACATTTCGATAGCAAATCGTCAATTAGACTTCAACTACTGATATAAATTATATCAATATTAGTGCAGTGCATGTGCAACAATCGCCTTTCACCCAAAAACAGATTAACTAATTGTGCCAATTAAAACGTCATTTTTTATAAAGTGGCGGTGTAACTAAAACAAAGAGAAAAAAGCTCTAATAACGAGTTTTTGGTTCTACGTTTGGAACGCCTATTTGACCATCAATGAGAGTGGACGATTTGGCAGAGTGGCCTGGGACGCTACCTCTCTGAAGCGTTAACCCGAGTTCGATTCCAGCCAACGGCGACGTCTTTTTGCGACTCAATAATTGTTGTGCACATATTATTATTATATTACACAAAACAGTGGCCAAAACTTCTGGTTTGAACATCAAATTCTTATCCAACGCGCGTCTTTCAACTGTCTCCATCGCTTTGTGAACGAACATTTAGCTTCAAACTCAAACCTTCGTTCAAGAAGATGTTCACTTGTAAGAGTTGTGAAGTTAAAGCTAGAGATGGCGTTACATGTAGCCTCTGTGCGGGGCAATTTGACTTCCCTTGCGCGGGTATAACAGAGATTGGATGGAGAAAGCTTGGGGACCGTAAAGCATCATGGAAATGTGCTAACTGCAAATCCTCAGCAGCTGCCAGTCCCCGCATCGATTCCCTCAAGGTGTCACCTGCCGACTCAGACACCATCTTAACTGAGCTGAAACGGTTGTCAACCCAAATGGAGGCATTGCCAGTTCTGGTTGAAGCCATAAAAGCAATCCAAACCGAGCTCGTTGAGTTGAAAGCCATCAGGTCGGAATTCTCCGAAATGAAGGCATCCATTGTGTTGGTCGGTGACGATATGAATGCCTTAACATGCAAGGTATCGTCACTGGAGCAGGAAATTGAGGCTATGAAGAAGACAAGGGAAGAGGTATCTGTTTTGCAAGGTCGCGTGATGAAACTTGAAAACCAGCTATGTGAGAGTGACCAGAGATCCCGAATGAATAACATTGAGATCAAAGGGGTACCTATGACCAGCGACGAAAACCTGTTCACATTAGTGGCCAAAATCGGAGATGTCATCAACTGTCATATCCCAAAGGAACAGATCAATTACATAGCCAGAGTGCCAATGCGCAACGACAAGCAAAACAAAAATATCATTTGTTCCGTGCATAACAGCTACATGAAAAATGATTTTGTAGCTGCCGCGAAAAAGCATAAAACCCTAAAGACGGGTGACCTGGGACTGCGTGGTGAGAACAGGATCTATGTTAATGATCATTTAACTTTTGAAAACAAAATCCTACTCAATAAGACCAAAGCCAGAGCTAAGGAACGTGGTTTTGATCATGTTTGGGTCAGAGGATGCAAAATAATGCTGCGGAAAAATGACACTTCACCAAAATATCAAATTAAATCTGAGCAGGATCTAAATAAGTTTTTATACTAATGATGTCGATTCAACACTCTGGCGAGTTATTTGTTTACATTGGTTCATTGAGATTAAGAAACACATGTACTTGTTTTTTCTACGCATTCCTGTCTCACCGGCCCTTTTTTCGCTTATCGCTTGGTGTCTCATTTTTACTATACAATTTTAATTGCTATGTTTCTACTCCCATGGATACTTTTCGCTTGTTGATTCAACAATACCTAATTTTTTGTGGCTATATTTTTTATTATCTTTTCTACTTTTGCAGTAAGCTAACCGTACCGTATGTTCTTGCCGTTAAAGTGCTTTTTTTGCATACTCATAGAAATAGATCTATCGTTTGGAAATATTATTTGTTGTAACGAAATGAATGTACCTTATATTTTTACTATTCATATTATGCGTCTGATTTTTATTATATTTTATGATGGCTCCCCTTAGTATTTACTACCAAAACGTGCGGGGACTACGAACTAAAACGGAAACTTTCTTTAGAAATGTATGCACGTTATTGTCGCACGTTGTGGGGATCCACTGGTGCCTGAAGATTCGCATCACGGGGCCTTGTGTGTTACTGCGGACTTTGTTGAATTGCACAGTCTTCCAGTTCGTCCTTACTTAAAATTTTTATATCATTTGGCTGACTATAATGCAATTGATGACGAACTTAATCTGGTGGATTGGCAGAAAGACTTGAATTGTCGACCTTTAGAAGAGGCCGTGCAATATTTTATTCTATTATTGATAGGTTGCGTAATACTCACATACCGAGAAAAACAGTCCTTTCCCAATCGAAGTATCCGCCTTGGTATAAAAGCCCGTTGGTCAAAATTATTAAAGAAAAGGCTAAATGTCATGCTAAATTTAAAAAATATGGAAACCTTTCGGATTATCAAAGTTTTGTCTTATTACGACAACGTGCTAAAGACTCAGAAATAGTAATGTTTGAAGACTACATGAAAAAAATTGAAACAGATATATGTATGAATCCTCGAGCCTTTTGGAGTTACGTTAAATCTAAAAAACATTCCAACTCGTATCCGTCAGTGCTACACTTTGGGCAGCTCTCCTCTGGTGACGGTGACGTAATCTGTGATATGTTTGCTGACTATTTTCAGTCCAACTTTCTTGCAAGCACTAGTACAGTCGATAGTGGTTTTTCTCGTGATTTGGGTCACAGTAGTGCGATGCAGAGCACATCAGATATCAGTACTATTGAAATTAATGAGCATGAGGTCCATAGGCTACTGAAACAAGTCGATGTTAATAAATCCGCAGGACCAGACAATATTCCGCCATTATTCATAATTAACTGTGCCAAGAGCCTATCTGTCCCGCTCTCGATCCTGTTCAAAAGATCACTTGATATTGGAGTGGTACCCACGATCTGGAAGTCGGCCTACATAACACCGATACACAAAAAAGGACCTAAAACGTCTGTTGACAATTATAGGCCGATCTCTAAATTGTGTGTGTTTGCTAAAATACTGGAGAAAATAGTCCATAAACAAGTTTATTCGGCTCTTCAACATGGTTTTAGTGAACATCAGCACGGTTTCTTAAGGGGTCGGTCTACCACGTCTAATCTGATTCTCTGCAGTGAATTCCTGTCGGAGTCTATGTCACATCGATCCCAGGTCGATGTTATTTATACCGATTACAGTAAATGTTTTGACAGAATAGATCATGTAATCTTAATGCGTAAACTCTTGGCGATGGGTATCAGAGGTAACCTCTACAGGTGGTTCATGTCATACGTTGAAGGTAGATGCCAGACTGTGGTGCTGAATGGTTACTCGTCTAGAGCTATGCGTATTCCCTCGGGAGTTCCCCAGGGATCGTTATTAGGGCCTCTCCTGTTCAATATTTTCATCAACGACGTAATTTCCTGTTTTCAGCACTGTAAAATATTGTTGTATGCAGATGACATGAAGATCATGAAACAGGTTACTACTCAGGAGGATGCTCTCTTACTTCAAGTGGATCTAAACGCCTTTCAAACTTACTGCAAATTAAATAAGCTGGACTTAAACGTCTCCAAATGCTATGTGTGTACTTTCACTCGCAAACCACACCCTTTACATTTCCCCTACAAATTTGCGGATACCGTTATTGAAAGGGTCAGTGTAATCAGGGACCTCGGGGTTACTTTTGACTCGAAGCTTATTTTCGACACCCATATTAATAATATTGTCAGCAAAGCGTCGAAAGCTCTAGGTTTCATTTGTAGGGTCTCATCTGAGTTCAGAAGCATCAAAACTATAAAAATTTTATACTGCTCATTCGTTCGTAGTCACCTGGAGTATGCCTCTCAAGTCTGGAACCCTAAATATAATATCTATATCGCACGATTAGAGGGCATACAGAGAAAGTTCTTAAGGTACATTCAATTTCGTTCCAAAACTTATCTACCAAACTATTTTAAACGATGCAAAAGGTTTCATATTCTTCCTTTATATGAACGGAGAAAAATCTCCGATTTGGCCTTTCTAATTAAACTTGCAAACGGATCCAATGATGTCCCTGAGTTACTGAGCAAGATTGGGCTGCGTGTACCTTGTTCGTTTCTGCGTAAATCTCGTTTTTTGCACATACCAACGACAAGGACTAATTACAGACAAAACTCGTACATGATTAGGGCGAGCCGTGTGTACAATGCTGCTTGCCAGGAGGTTGAGATCGACATGTTTAATACAAGCGTGTCTAAATTGAAGAAAACTCTTTGCACCCACTTCTTCGACAACACGTAACCATTGTATTGTGTCAATATGTGTTCTTTTTTCTTTGATGTTTTTGTGTGTACTAATCTTTAGCACTGTTTTTTAGTTTAATTCTTTTTGTCTTATTTAACGATTGTATACTTAGCTAATTGTGAAAACTTGTAATTGGCCATATTATTGTTATTAACAAAACTATTGTGTCTGCCTAGCTGTAAGTTTTCCGAAAATAATAAAATAAAATAAAATAAATAAATACTTCCCTGCGGTCATTAGTGTCAAGCACTGCAGGTTTGCGCCAGTTCTCTTTAGCCAAGGAGAGCGGGGTGAGGGCCTTGTCCATCGTGACCACATCTCGATGCATCCCCACGTCGGGTTCTTGGAAATATTCCCTGAGACTGCATACCTCGCGATTGTGGAGAGTCTTGGCGTTTAAAAAGCCTCGACCTCCACAACTCCGCGGGATATACAGTCTCATAACCGAAGAACGTGGGCGATGCATTCGAAATGCCGTCAACAATGTACGGACCTTCCTATCCAGTGCGTCTAGTTCGGTTTGTGTCCATTTGAGTACGCCGAAAGAGTACATCAAAACCGGCATGACCCAACCATTGAAGGCACGCACCTTATTTCCATTCCGGCATGTCTTCCCGTGGGTGTCGTAAGAGGCGACTAAGGGACTTAGCAGAGAATGGGCAGCAGCGTTCTCTGTGCTTTTGTAACAACCGTACTGCGATCGCCAACCCGCCTGCCAAGCGTGGCGATTATGGCAAAACCCCCCCTTCTTGGGGGAGGCCTATGTCCAGCAGTGGACGTCTTTCGGCTGAAATGATGATGATGATGACCTTATTTCCGCCTGATAAAAGACTATTAAATACTTTTCTCAGGCGGCCAAAGAAGCGCTCCTTCAACGATTGCTTCATGTCAACAGAATTGATGCCCAGCCCTTCCGACATACCCAAATACTTGTAGGTTTCGGTCGCTGAGAGGAATCTAAGATTTATGGAATCTGAGAGCTGGGTTCCCGCAGATTCCACATTCCCCCCTTGCTTTACATGCATGACCGCACATTTGTCCACACCAAATTCCATCATGATGGCGCTACTGAAAGTTTCTGTTACCCTCAGTAGTTCCATCAATTGCAAGTTGTTGGAGGCAAAGAGTTTCAGGTCATCCATTTAAAGAAGGTGAGATATAACCTGACCACCTCTCTTCAATCGAAAGCCCAAACCTGACTCCTCCAGCAGTGTGCTTAGAGGATTCAAGGCTAAGCAGAACCAAAGCGGACTCAAACTATCGCCCTGGAAAATACCACGCTCGATCCTAATTGGTTCGCTGTTCCCCTGTATCTGTCGACATCCTGGATAGCGAAGGACTGTCCTCCATTGCCCCATACACGACATCAGGAAGGTGCGCAGAGTTGCATCAACTTTATACAATTCTAGCACCGTCATGAGCCATGTATGTGGCACCGAGTCATAGGCCTTCTTATAATCTATCCAACATGTCGACAGATCCCTTCGGGAACGCCGAACCTGTTGGTTAATGGCCATATCAATGAGGAGCAGCTCCTTAGTACCGCGGGACCCGTTCCTACATCCATTCTGAGAAGCGGACATGATCGAATTATCATCAATGTGTTTGCAAATTTTAGCTCTCAAAATGGATGTAAGAACTTTATACACTGTCGGAAGACAAGTAATAGGCCTATAATTTTTGGGCTCCGCAGTACTACCTGATTTATGGAGCAGGTGGGTTATTCCAGTAGTCAGGAACTCGGGCAGTGACCCTGACTCTAAGGCTGACTGGAATAGGGCCGCCAAGCGAGCATGCGACCTCGCAAACCATTTAATCCAGAAGTTGTGGAGCCCGTCCGGCCCTGGAGATTTCCAGTTAGGCAACGGACGGACTGCACGAGCTACGTCTTGGGGGCTGATAGAGATTGCCCCCATTTCTGGTACTGGATCGCACACTCGCTCGACTTCTCGAATCCATTCACCCGTGGTATGGCTGACAGGCACCGACCAGATGTTGCGCCAAAACGCGGACATAACGTCATCATCCGGCAGGCGCGTGTCGGCCACACCTTGGTCTGGTCGCTCCCAACTCCTATAAACCCACCTTTCATCTCTTTGGAATGTGCGATTCAGAGTGTATCGTTCCACCCGCCGCTTATACCTGCGGATACGGTTTGCCCATGCATACACTTTCTGCTTCAGGAAGTCGATGCGTTCTGTGATACGGGACATATAGTCTCGAGGACTAATATCAGTCCCTGCAAATGCCTGCTTCACAAAACGCATCACTCGAGGGCGATTGTTGCCCTCCCTGAAGCAGATTAGTTTGCCGATGAGTGCTCTGGCCCCACCAATACGTCGCTCAATCCTGCACTGCCATGCCGGTACGGCAGGGTTAGGTCGTGTAGCTCTGTCATTAGAAAATTTGACACGAGCTACACGACATGCCGCTACAGCCGCACAGTACAGGGTCGAGTGAGCATCAGTGAGGTCTTTGCAGTTATCAAAATAGTTTGACAACTGCGAATCCAGAACAGCCACCAGCGCCCTATTTCTATTATGCATGGGCAAACGAGGTAAGCGTGGTCTAAGTTCAGGCGACATGTACCGATATTCTCCAATCGCACCTTCCAAAGCACTCCTGATTTCCTCACTGCACTGGGTACTTACATTAGTAGCCATGTCATTACTCACTTCGTCAGCGCGATTGAATAACTGACTAGACTGTGGTGGAACCACAGCCTGTGACGGAGGGACAATGACGTGGCTACTCTGCATTTCAGTACGCAAGCGATCAAGTACGGTGTCTTCCAACATATGATTACGTTGGATGACCCGCACCTGATCCGATAATCGTTGCGCCGACACGTTGATAGCTGGCTCAAGCACCTGAAACAGAGAGAGCATCCGAACACGGTACGCGGTCAGGTTGTTTCCTCCCTCTGTAGCCCCATAGTATGAGCGCATGACATTTTCGTTGATGGTTCGCGTCCATCGCATGCGCTGCACACTTCCGCCGGGAGCTGGGACCCTATCAGAGGCCGGTGGGCCTCGAGGTCCTAAACCGTCCGGCGGCCGGCGTCCTCCCCGTCGACGAGCAGGTGGTGGCGTCGTGGGCGGAGAGAAGTACTCGTCGCTGTCGCTCGACGCAACTGCCACGGCCGTTGTCACAGCACTCACGGTGAGGCTGGGTTCGGAGCGGGGCGACGAGTCCGGAGGCGGTAGGCGTGCACGAAGAGCAGCAGCTGATCTTGTGATCATAATACGTTTTACAATTCCCTCATTGTCATAATAGTTTCAGTAATATGTGACAGATGATAGTGTCTGTCTGGTTCGAATTTTCGTATTTTTTTTTGATATTTATCATTTTTCCAAATTGATGATTAATTTATGTAGTTTTATTTACAAAAAGTACAGCGTGTAGAAATGGTATTGTTCCGTGAAGCCAAAAACTTTGTACAGAGAGAATGATTTGCGGTATTGACACTTGGGGTTGCCAGCTTTATAATTAAATTGAGTGTTAAACCGCATCGTATGTTTATTTAGTTTTAGTAAGATTTTTGGATATTTAGTACCGATGATCTAACTAGATGGCGGTGTAATCGAAATAGAAGTCGCTATGGTTTCGTTACATGCGAAACTATAAGTAGACCCGAGAAGCTTTTGTTTTTTTGAGATTCTGTAACAAGTGTGATTTAATATACAGTGGTAGCAAGTTGTAAATAGTTTTATTGAAGATCGCTGTGCGTGTGGAAATTTTACATGGTCCTTCGAGCCGGATCAGTGCGCTATTAAATCGTGCACCGAGTTTTTGTGTATCAGCACAGAAAGCAGTGGTGGATTGCCACTGAAGTGCTTCAAGCGTCGCCTGCAGAGGGTGCGACTACGGAGACTCCGAGATCGTCGCCTGCAGAGGGGCGCCACCGCAGTAAAGTTCTGCGGGCTTCTGGACATCCCGTGTGTGGACGTGCTGGATATAGGAAGCAGGAGAAGTGGCAACCGTAGCTGAACACCAAAATCTAAGTACTGCACGCTCCCTAGTGGGCGTTGGCAACAATTATAGTGAGTTAAGTTGTGTAAAAAACCGTGAGTACAATCTTGTTTGTGACTTAGAATAATTTCAAGTAGTTTTCAAGAAAAAAAGTGAACCGACGGGGAACCTATGCCCGATTTTCTAAAAAGTTTAAAGTTATAAACACTTGTAAAATATTCAGTTTTTGTCATAGACTTAGAACAATTTCTTCAGTTTCACATTTGTCAAATTTATTAAGTTCCTGTATTAACTGTAAGTTAATTTAACTAATTTATTCAAAAGTTTGATAGGATTAAGTCATGGATTCACTAATTAATGTACAATTAGATAACATGAAAAACATTGAAAAAAGTCGAATAAATTATAAAAAATCTCCTAAGGAACGGATAACTTTGTCGTATTTAGAAACTAGGTTGGAAGCACTAGAGCAACTGTGGTCTTACTTTTTAGAAACACACAGGAACATAGTAGAAAAGGTAGATTCAAAACATAAGTACTTTACATCGGAGATATATGACAACACTGAGGATATGTATGTAATTTATAAGTCCGAATTGAAAGACTCTATTAAACTACTACCACCTAAAAAGACCAGTTTAAATCAAGAGTCGTCAAAAACAAATACAAATGTGAAATTACCTAAGGTCATTATTCCAACTTTCTCTGGTAAACATACGGAGTGGACTTCATTTCGTGATTTGTTCTTATCACTTGTTCATAACAACGATTATATTGACGATGTCCAAAAATTACATTACTTAAAAAGTCATTTATCGGGTGAGCCTGAACAATTGTTGCGTCACACTCCTGTGACAGCCACAAACTACCAGGAATGTTGGGAAATATTAAATAAACGTTATGACAATAAACGCTATCTATCGAATTGTATGTTAAAGAGATTGATAACTCAATCAAATGTAACAGAGTCATCAGCTGCTATTAGAGAGCTGTTGGATACCACTGTGGATTGTCTTCATGGCTTAAGCACTCTTGGCATTGATGTGAATTCATGGGATGCTATAGTCATTTTTAATAAGCGCTAAGCTGGACTGCGAATCGCGAAAGTTGTGGGAACTTAAAATTAGCGCATATGAACAGTTACCAACTTTTAAAGAATTTAAAGTATTTTTAGAATCCAGGTTTCGTTCTTTGGAGTATTTAGATGCATCCAAATCAAAGCAGAAATCCACAGTTGATAAACCAAGAGCTTTTCACGCAGTCAAGTCAAATAGCAACAACTCTGTACAAATTGTATGTCCATTCTGTAAACAAGATCATTATCTATGTCATTGTAAACAATTTTGCAAAGAAAGTTACCAAACTCGAAGTGAATTTGTCCGAACTCACAATTTATGCTACAATTGCTTAGGCGCGAACCATTCAATTAAATATTGTCGTGCTAGAACTTCATGTCACGTTTGCAAGCGTAGACATCACTCATTATTACACCCCACAGCATCTTCAAGATCATCATCACCTAATAGCCATCCGGTAGAAGCTGTAGCAATCAAATCAGCAGTGTCCACACTGCAAAAGGCTTCCGGTGCGGCACAAGAATCAGAATCTCCAAGCATATCGACACACTTTTCTAAAAAAGTTGTGCCAAATCGAGTTTTATTAGCGACCGCTCTTGTCGAAGCACAGACTAAGAATGGTCATAAACAGCTGCTGAGGGCGTTATTGGATCAAGGATCCCAGGCCTCTTTCATAATGGAGTCAGCAGTCCAATTGCTCGGACTACAGAAAATACGAAGTCATAGTATTATCTCAGGCATAGGAGGTGGCGAAGGCATTTTTACCTCAAGATTCATGGTTTATATAACCATTCATTCACGTCACGATCCAAGTACAATTATTCAAGTTCGAGCATATGTGTTAAGTAAAATCACAACGTTGATTCCTTCAACTAAAATATACATACCATCTTGGCCTCAACTAGAAGATATAACTCTGGCAGATCCAGAGTATCATACTCCGAACAAAATCGATGTTTTGTTTGGAGCAGAAGTTTACAGCCAAGTTATTAAAGAGGGTTTAGTCAAACACTCTCCAGGGCCCGTAATTGCACAAAATACAACCCTGGGATGGATTATATCTGGACTAACACCCACAGATAGCGATCTCAATTCAGCTCAGAGTTACAATGTAGTAAGCATGCATTCATACACCATAGAGAATGATGTGCTTAAAAAAATTTGGGAGATCGAATCTGATGTGTTTAGTGTGAAAAAAGCACTTACCTTAGAAGAACAACGGTGCGAAGAATTCTTCTCTCGTACTACACGACGAGATGATACCGGGCGATACATAGTGAAACTTCCATTTCGTGAGTCAGATCCACGAAGTAAAATTGGATACACCAAAGATATTGCACTGAAACGATTCCATTATCTTGAACAGCGTTTTAAGAAAGATCCTGAGATCAAAAGGAAATACGCTGAAGTAATCCAAGAATACCTCGACCTTGGTCACATGAAGATGGTGTCTTGCGAAACTGATACTAAGCATTCGGAAGCAGTTTATCTGCCTCACCATGCAGTTGTTCGCGAAGATAAGACTACTACCAAAGTCAGAGTTGTGTTCGACGCTTCTTCCAAGGGTTCTAACGGTGGTTCCCTTAATGATACGATGATGGTAGGTCCCACTATACAATCGGAGTTACGTCACATCATTATGAGATGGCGTATGTATCCAATTGTATTAGTTGCAGATATAGTCAAAATGTATCGGCAAGTCAAAGTTGCTCCTGAAGATACACACTTCCAAAGACTTGTTTGGCGGACTGATACTGCATCTGAAATAAAAGAGTATGAATTACTTAGAGTTACCTTTGGCACTGCATCCGCACCTTACCTTGCCGTGAAATCGTTGCAGCAGTTAGTAAACGATGAAGGAGCTGAATTTCCGCTGATATCTGAAAAATTAAACAGCGAATTCTATGTAGATGATTATATGTCAGGATGTCAAACGGTAGAGGATGGAAAACGGATTTACAGGGAAATGGAAACATTAATGGAAAAAGGTGGTTTTCAATTACAGAAGTGGATGACAAACAACAGGGAATTAGCAGAGGAAATAATGGGAAAAGGTACAACTCAGGGAGGACTAGTGGAGATAAAACTGAACGAGGTAGTTAAAATACTAGACTTTCTTGGGATAGAGAATCTGACAGTTTCAGATACTCAATAATATTTCCGCAACCTGCATCTGTAACAAAACGAAAAGTAATATCAGATATTTCACGACTGTTCGACCCCTTAGGGTGGGTAGCACCTTGTGTTATACCGGCGAAAATTATGATTGAAAAGATATGGCTGGCTGGCATCGACTGGGATGACCGACTGCCAGATGATTTATTAAAAGAATGGCAAACATATCAAACAGAACTGCAGAACTTACCTGAATTTCATGTTCCAAGGTGGGTTGAATCCAGAGAAGACGATGTAGTTGTAGAGCTGCACGGGTTTTGTGACGCGTCTAATTTAGCGTATGCAGCTGTTACGTATTTGAGGATAATTGGCATTGATGGGGATATCAGAATTAATTTAATATCCGCAAAAACCAAGGTTGCTCCGATAAAACAACTTTCAATTCCTCGTCTCGAGTTAATGGGCGCTGTTTTACTGGCCAAATTGATTACAGAGATAGCTGAAATTTTGGGCATCCCTAAAGAAAATATACACTGTTGGACAGATTCAACTGTAGTTCTGGCTTGGCTCAGCAATCATCCCAGCCGCTAGACAACATTCGTTGGTAATCGTGTATCTCAAATTATGAATTATTTAGACAATACTCAATGGGGACATGTGAAATCTAGTCACAACCCTGCGGATATTGCATCAAGAGGTATGACACCTTCAGCACTTTCACAGTCATCAATGTGGAAGCACGGTCATTTGTGGTTAAAGAAAGAACCAATTGATTATGTCAAACTAAATTCGATGTCAACTAACCTCGAGAAAAGATCATCGAAAAGTGTTACAGCACACGTGATGACAGATATAGAAGATAACCTGTGGACAAAATACTCATCATTACAGAAATTGGTTAGAGTAGTGGCGGCATATTGCAGACGATTTATAAGATTTAAGCAATATAAAGAAACTTATCTAACAAGTGAAGAGTTGACAGCCGCTCTGGAAGTTTGTGTTAAAAAATGTCAACAACAAGAATTTAAAGAAGACATAGAAAACATCAAGAAGACAGGAAATGTAAGTAAGAAGAGTAAATTACGACCTTTATGTCCCATCATGGATGAGCAAGGAATTTTAAGAGTAGGAGGACGAATTGAAAAGTCACAGGCTTCGGAAAGCATGAAGCATCCTATTATAATTCCACAGCGCCATCACTTCGCTACTTTACTCGTCAGCGAAGCTCACAAAAACACTCTTCACGGAGGTCCAACATTAATGTTAAACTATTTGCGCACAAAATATTGGATTATAGCTGCAAAAAATCTAGTAAAGGCCTATGTACACAAGTGTGTAGTATGTGTTCGGCATTCAGCGACGTTTAAGAATCAACTCATGGGTCAGTTGCCGACTTGCAGAGTATCACCAGCCAGGCCGTTTTTGCATACCGGTGTTGATTTCGCCGGTCCAATCAATATTAGGGTATCTAAGGGTCGCGGCAATAAGGCATATAAGGGGTACATTTGTCTATTTGTGTGCATGGTTACTCGAGCGGCGCATATAGAGGCTATTACTGACCTTACCTCTGAAGGTTTTATAGCCGGTTTCAAGAGATTTGTCGCAAGAAGAGGCTATTGCAGTGAAATATGGAGCGACAATGGCAAAAATTTTGTAGGTGCTGCTAAGGAACTGCAAACATTAGTCGCTGCTGAACAGTCAGTGGTCGCTAATGAAATTAAGAGTTGGCTCAGTTGTAAAGGTGTCAAGTGGCATTTTATACCTCCCCATGCCCCAAATTTTGGTGGACTTTGGGAAGCCGGCATAAAATGAACAAAATTCCACTTCAAGCGCGTTATTGGTGATTCCACTCTTACCTACGAGGAAATGGCTACCTTACTTGTGCAGATTGAGGCTTGCCTCAATTCAAGACCCATTTCTCAAATTCCCCAAAATCCTGATGATCCAATGCCGCTTACACCCGGTCATTTTTTAATTGGAGAACCTCTAGTTCTTGTGCCGGAACGTAATTACGAGCGTAATACTTCGGGCTCGTTAAGGCGATGGCAACTTGTACAAAAAATGACTCAAGATTTCTGGCGACGGTGGTCTATGGAAGTTCTAACTTCGATGTTACAGCGTTACAAATGGTCTCAAATGGAAATAGAGCCAAATATCGGCGATATTGTACTTGTAAAAGAGGACAATCTACATCCTGGCAAATGGTTGTTGGGTAGGATTTTAGAAAAGCATCCTGGTTCTGACGGACTCACACGAGTGGTGACAATAAAATGTAATGGTTCTGAATTTAAAAGACCTACTTGTAAACTGTGTGTATTACCAACCAGTGATTAATATTGTTTCTTTTACTTTGTGTCTGTGTTTTTGTTTATCTTTATAATTTCACAGCCCCCTTGACCTCATGGTGGGCGGCTTTAATTTAAAGGACAACTCATTCGAGCATGTCCTTGGTGGGCGGAATGTTAAACCGCATCGTATGTTTATTTAGTTTTAGTAAGATTTTTGGATATTTAGTACCGATGATCTAACTAGATGGCGGTGTAATCGAAATAGAAGTCGCTATGGTTTCGTTACATGCGAAACTATAAGTAGACCCGAGAAGCTTTTGTTTTTTTGAGATTCTGTAACAAGTGTGATTTAATATACAGTGGTAGCAAGTTGTAAATAGTTTTATTGAAGATCGCTGTGCGTGTGGAAATTTTACATTGAGTATTGTTACTGTTATCACTTTTTTTTCTCTCTTTATTGTTTGTTTTTATTTTTTATTCACTCTTTAAATTGTTTTAGTTATGTTTATTTTTATTCATTAACTTCACTTTTAGTTTGATTTTGTTATAATCACCGTGTGTCGTACACGGTGATTATAACAAAATCTTTTGGATATAAAGAATATGTACAACTCTGATCCCCAAGATACAGACTAACGTCTAGTTTGGGGATCACCGTTCAAACAGCCATGTATCATGTACTTGATTATTAATAAATTATTATTATTATTAATATATGGTTTGTTAGATTTAGGGGCTGCCATTTCAATTGTAGGTAATGGAGCCCATGAAAAGTTTTTTAGCTTGGGTTATTCGATAGATACCTCAAGTGAATTTATGGACAAGATTCAAGTAGCTAATGGTTCCGAAAGTAGTGCAATAGGAATTTTAAGGTTACCTATTACCTATAATGGGGTAACTAGAGTTATTATTTTTTATGTCATACCTACTATAACATCCAATGTGATATTAGGTGTAGATTTTTGGATGGCATTTAATTTGTTTCCACAAATATTTAACAGCTCGCGCAAAGCGTAAGGTGACGGACGTGTCGCATTGGTGTCAGAGGCCATATCGCTCGTACATAATTAGTGCAAAGTTCCCAGAGAAAAGTGAACCCTATTCTGGTTCACGGACGGTCTACTATCGTGTGCATTGCATTGTTCTCGGTAGTCATCAAATACGTAAATCTGCAATTATGCTTTCCCCAAATAAAACCAACTCCACTCTGATTTGTCGTGTGCTGGCGAATCGACAGAATCCTGTAATTCGATGCGAAAAAAAAGGAAAACACCTCTGGTTGAGTGCGACTGTGTTATGTCTACCTGCAATTAAAATTCATCGGCTGTGGCTCGTGAAATCGCTAACGCATTTAAGGATTTTCGGTTTGAGTTAGACGACAAGCTATCTCAAATAAACCAAGACATCGTTAACACCATCAAAGCTGAGCTTAACGATCTCAGAACTACATCGCTTGAGATTAAACAAGATATTAATGCATTGCGCATTGAACACTCGTCCTTCAAGGCTTAAATATCCCAATTCGAGTACTCACTCCAATTTCACACCAGTAAAGTTGATGATCTGAAGAAGCAAGTCACAGAGATTGCCACTCGGACGTCCTCGTGTCACAACATGAACGATAAGCTTTTCAGTCTCGAACAGAAAATTGAATCGCTGGAACAACAAGCCCGTCTCAACAACATCAAAATCTGTAACCTGCCTGAGAAACGGGATGAAGACCTTTCTGGGCTCATACAAAGTATCGGTGCTGCTATCAAATGTTCAATTCCACGCCAGGACATCCTCGCCATTCACCGTGTGCCCCATGCTCGTACAAAGGAAAGTAACCGACCCAAGAATGTTATTGTTAAACTAGCTTCACGTGACCTCCGTAATAACGTATTAAGTGCTTATCGCTTGACAAAAAATGTGTCTTCTAATCAGATTGGTATATCAGGTACATCTCATAAAATTTATATTAATGAGCATCTTACTTCATATAACAAAAACTTATTTCGTGAATGTCGTGAAATGGCTAACAAGTGTAATGTCAAATATGTGTGGATTAAAAATGCAACCATTCTTGTTAAAGCGACTGATACATCTAAAACATTTGCTATACGTTGCCAAAATGATATCAGTAAATTTGCCCAATGTAAACACAATGAATAGGCTATTATTTTGTTATTCATGTATGTACCTTCGTAGATTATCATTTTGCAATAAAAAAGTGAACACACAAATTACCTTTAACAGTTATATGTCACATTATAATTACTCAGTAACTTTCGTAAATGTCGAAAAAATTTCGTACTTTGTTCAACCTGTTTCTTGTCAAAACCTCGCACAACTCCTGCTGCAATTAGTAATAACAATGTTTATAATTGTATTCCATACCACAAGCCGTTTCGATCTGTCTCCAAGCTTTCAAATACAACCGTAATTAATACTGCCGACTTTATTCGTCGTTGTTGCTCTTTTATAACCCGACTAGACACAATGCATAAAAAAAGTTTATCCTTTTTCTATCAGAACTGCAGAGGAATTCGGACTAAATTACACACTCTTTATACTAATATTCTTTCCCTGTCGTTTGACGTAATTATAATATATTAACCGAGACATGGCTAACACCCAATATAATGGACAGTAAATTCATAGATGACCGTTACTTCGTGTTTAGAGACGACCGGGACCGGGCTGCTTCAAACAAGCCCGAGGGCGGGGGTGTTCTAATAGCCGTACTGCGCGAGCTGCGGCCCATACGAATGTTGACACGTCCTCTCACTGGCATCGAACATGTTGTTATAAAACTGCCTGCGACGCGCTCCGATAAACACCATATAATTAGCGCTGCCTATATACCTCCTCGAACGCAGGATGACGCATACTTGTCTCATATAAGCGTATTAGAAAATATTGTCACTGAGCCATGTACTGAATCGTTTTACCTAGCGGGTGATTATAATCTACCCGAAATTGAATGGCCTGCCACCGGTGAAAATCTGTCTTCTCGACGGCAAAACAACGTAACCCGGTGTTTATTCGATTTTATTTCTATCACGGATGCTTCACAGTATAATAATATTAAGAATAACTTGGTTCGTGTCTGGGACTTATTTTTAAGTAACACAGAATGTCAAATACAGGCTGTCATCACACTGCTCCCGCCTGACAATCACCATCCCCCTTTTTCTGTTTTGACATTACTTGAAACATATTATACACCGATGAGACGTCAGTCTACTAAGAGATATAATTATTATAAAGCTAACTATCAAGTAATTGATGTTGAACTAAACAAGACAAACTGGGATGAGCTTTTTTTAAATCTCTCCAGTGAAGAAGCAGTCGATGTCTTTTACGAGTACTTATATGGCATAATTCGCGCACACGTCCCACTGAAACGACCCAAGACATCTAGCTTTCCCGCATGGTTTAACGCTCCACTCATCAAAATATTTAAAAATAAGGAGAAGAGCTTGGATTAGGTGGAAAAAACAGCAAAACCTGTCAGATTATGAAAAGTTCTCTGTCTATCGTAAACAGTTTAAACAACTTTCTGATCAGTGTTACACTAGGTACATGAAGTCGGTCGAAGACAGCATTCCTCTTAATGTCAAGCACTTTTGGTCATACATGTCTAACTACAGGAGAAGTTCCGGTCTTCTAGCAACCATGTTCTACAAAAACATATCATCTAATTGCCCTGGCGAGATATGTTTGTTTTCCACATTCTTTAACTCGGTGTACGAGCCTTCAACCTTCGACCCTATGACCTGGGTACCTCCCGATATTCTTGATGAGAAATCTACATGTATTCCCCATATTATTCTCACAGAGTGTGACGTGCTGAAATCATTGTTGTCCTTAGATCTAAATAAAGGGCCTGGTCCGGATGGCCTTCCACCTAAATTCTTTAAGAGTACCGCACAAACAATTTGTACTCCGCTACATCTACTGTTCAACAAATGTCTAAGTGAAGGGGTATTTCCGCATATATGGAAAATAGCCTTTACTACTCCTATTTACAAAAGTGGAGACAAAGCCAACATTGAAAATTATCGACCTATTTCTATTCTATCCACCTTGTCTAAGCTTTTCGAGAATTTAGTACACAGTAATTTATTTCCACACCTGAGACATCTCATCATTTCCGAACAGCATGGCTTTGTTCAGTCGCGATCTACCAGTACAAACTTTGTTATTTTTACACAATTTTTATTTGAGAACATGGATAAAGGCACGCAGGTTGATGCTGTGTACACTGATTTTCGAAAGGCTTTCGACAAGGTGGACCACAAACTGCTGCTGGATAAAATTGCCTTCAACGGCATTAGAAGGAATCTGCTCAGGTGGTTTGTGTCATATATATTCCATAGAACACAGAAAGTTGTCATCAATGGATACGAGTCTGATTATACAGTTGTCGAATCCGGCGTGCCCCAAGGTTCAGTCTTGGGTCCTTTATTATTCATCTTATTTATAAACGACATAAAATACAGTATAGTTAACTCTAAATTCCTTATGTACGCCGATGACATCAAAATTTTTAAATCCCGCAGAAGTATACAGGATTGCTTGCTACTACAAGATGATCTATGCAGACATTCACAATACTGTCTTGACAATAAAATTCAACTCAGTTTACCAAAATGTCATTATTATTTCCTTTACCAAAAATAAAACATGTATTAATTTTCCCTACTCACTAAATGATATAAACTTAAATAAAACTAACTGCACTCGTGATCTTATGGTACTACTTGATAGTAAATTACATTTTGACATCCACATTGACAACATTATTAATAGAGCCTATCAAATGTATGGTTTCATAATGCGGTCTTGTAAAGAATTTAAAAAGCCTTCTACTTACCTCTTCTTATATAAAACCTTAGTCCGTCCCCAGTTAGAATACGCGGTGCCCATTTGGAGCCCTTTTTACGAAAAATATAAGCACAGACTAGAAATGGTACAGAAAAAAATTCTTCGCACTACTCACTATAAGTGTTACCACACCAAGATTTCCTACGCGGATCTGATGAAACATTACAACATATTAAGCTCGGAGCACAGGCGTACACTGCTGATGGTTATGATGCTGTATGGCATTTGCAATAATAGATTTAATTGTATGGAAATTTCAAATAGATTATGTTATGTGGTACCCAAGACTGTCAATCGGCGGGAGGTGCGAGCACCCCGCTTATTTTACACAGAGAAGTGTAGAACAAATGCTGGGGAGCGAGCTCCTCTCCGCCGATTATTAGAAACGTACAACTCACATTTTATATCAATCGATGTGTTCGCACACAATCAGAACAAAGGAGATGGGCGAGACTACATGTACTTTGGGACCCACTCTTAGAGGTAGCATTCATTATAGCAACTTATACATAGTTGTAGAACGACTAAAGACTAACAGAAAAGTAAATGGAAAGTAAGGCGGAAAAGTTGGGAGAAAAGAGATATACGTATTTAAACAAGATAACCTAAAAATCTTACGATTAAGGTTTTTAATTGTGGAATGTCTGTGTAATTTAGATGAATAAAAAAAAAATATCTAAGATGAACCATAAAGGAAGATTCGAATAACTACTATATTTCCCTTCTGACGATACGTGTGTTGCTTCTTGTCTTAAGCTAAAGCCCGATTTCTACTTCATTGCCTGTATTGATGAATCATAAAACTGCCAGACTACGGCTAGAAACTACACTGATTACTGACCTAGTTATTAGTTCAATGACTATTAAAACTATATCGTTACTATTTTTATCTATCTAAACTAATATTTTATAGAGGAAAGATTTGATTGTTTGTTTGTTTGCATTGAATAGGCTCCGAAACTACTGGTCCGATTTTAATTTGATTCCTTTCAGTGTTAGATAACCCATTTATCGTGGAAGGCTATAGGCTTATATATCATCACGCTACAACTAATAGGAGTGGAACAGCAATGAAAAATGTAGCGAAAACGGGGAAAATTGGACGCAAACGAAGTTGCGCCGGTCAGCTAGTCCATAAGAATTATGGTCAAGTGAAACGATTCTTACATTACCTTACCTAAGGTAAGGTAATGTAAGAATAACATAAGGTAATTCTTTACTGCACTGAGAAAAGATATAGTTTCACATAAATTATAACAGCCAGAGTTCACTAGCAATGTACACCTAATAAAATGCAGGGATTGTTAAATAAAAAAGTGTAAGCAATAAACCTCGTTTATTAGTATGTTTAAATAGACTTTATTTTATATTTTTCAATATTGTCATACAAATAAATGTCAAGAAATTAAATAAAATTAAAAGATTATCTAAAAAGGAAGCTGGTGCAGCGATATAGCTCTGGTGTCTGGCATAGCCCATGTACTTTAATATGCTTATGGCATGTGAGCAACAAACCACTGTCCGTTTCCCAACAGGACAAGTGACAATAATAGCCTAATCCACCACTTCGCCCCTGCAGCCTTCTATCTACTGGGATATATGTATAATATGACTTGCTACCTATGTGCCTTGATTTAATTCTGGCACATAAAATAAATCGGTGGTTGCCATGAAATAATCCTTGTAGAGGTGTGTCATCTCTGCATACTTCTATTGCATATATTCCGGCAGCTCTTACGTGCTCCCCTACGTACGATTTTGCTTGCTTTATTTGGTAAGTAGCAAGAGCAATAAGCTCTAGTTCATTAATTGACGGATCAACCTCATCCACTTCTACATGTTGGTTGATTGGTACAGAAGGTCCAGGATGTATTTCTGCAAGCACCTGCCTGCGTCTGAATCTTAAAATTGATCGCCCATATGCAATACACACGTTTCGATGGCCAAGTTAATGTCGGGTTTCATTTTCAGGGTCGCTGCTTATCAGCTCCCAACATGAGTGAAAAACATAGTCGTCTCCGGTTATCTTGAAATAGTAATTATTTTCAAACAAATAAATTCACTTTTGGTGTAATAAATATAAAGAGTTCCAGGTGTAAGTAAGAAAAGTGACTGACTTGGTCCCCACCCGAAAGAAAACCGGAAATGTAGTTTGATATGGAAGAGAATGTGACCTACAAACCTGTGGAGGGGTTGGGTTATCCCTTATAATGTGTCAAGAGAAAACGCGACAGCCACCCATCTTCCATTTTGATGACTGAAAGATCTCAGTAACACTACTATAATGTTTTTTTACGAATATACTTACATCACGTGGATACACCCATCTCTGCACTTTTTCAAACAACTGAGCACCTTCATCAGAGAGATGATGCCTCCGTAAGCGCGCAAGATGTAAATGGCAATTAACGCAACGCTTACGCGTTGCGTTAATAATAGTAATATTACTAGTTGAACAAAAGCAAAGTACTCGTTGTCCTAAGAAGAATACAGTAGTCCAAGTCAGGATGCAGTATTGTCAGTTCAAGATGTACAATTCAAAGGCCTAGTCGTCGAGAATCCACAAAATCGTTATGATAGACGTAAAATCCTACGCAAGATACAAACGTACTGTAACGCTGGAATAGGTCATCACAGCACCCGTATTCACAAACGCTTCGATTCGATTACGATTTGACAAGTCGTATGTCTATCTTGTTTTGGCATTACGAAAGCGAGCGAGATAGACATACCACTTTCCGAATCGAAATCGAATCTTAGCGTATGTGAATAGGGGGCCCGATCTGACAGTGACAGTAGTGACGGAAAAATCAATCACCACTCATAACGTTCCTTTATAAGTTCTGTGCGTCCTTTATGCGTCCTGCAAAATCACCATAGTTTCATTTTATTAAATGATTTGGCGTTGTTAATTGGCGTTTTAATATCAAGTTTACATGTTGTTTAAATTCATATTTGAGATTATATTATGTATAAAACAAAGAGAAAGAGCCGTTTATAGTAAGAAAACCCATGAGGAAAAACACATGTCAATGTATTGGAACGTAATCGGCGTTTTATGATTGCACGATTAATTAATTTGAGTAAATTGAAAACATTTATAACTTTTGATTCCCGTGTCCCAAAAATTCAATATTTTTAAAATAAATATCTCATAAAATTCTATTTATAATTATTTTATATTTACACTTGTACGGAGTTTCGTTAATTTTTAGATTCTTTGGGTCCATTTACGCCAGCCTCCTTTAGAAAAATGGCAATTGAATTGCTTGCTGGTTATCCTTAAGGATGACAGCTCCTTCCTAATATTTGTGTTATGTAGTGGTTCGATTGCGTGACTATAAGCTAACTTTGGACGGGAAACGCCGTCCAGGTTGTTTTCTTTGTCGCTCTCTCTGTATACGTCCGTTTCCTTTTTTCTTATAAATTTCGTGTAATTCCGTGGACAATAGTGTGGGTTATGCGTTTTTTTACTATTATGCTAATACTTAATATTAACATTGTAACGTGTAACTGTTTTTTGTCCCTAATAAATAAAATAAAAATAAAGACTCCACTACAATTTATGAATAATTCAATTACTAGTGGAAAACAAGTAAACTCAATTGAGTCATTTGAAAAAATGAGGCCAGAACATAAAACGATAGCAGAATTAATAGTACGACAATTTCGTGACATATCATTTGAGAGTAAAGGTTTAGGTAGAACACATTTATCCCAACATGTCATAGACACAGGCGATGCATAACCTATAAAGTGCAGACCTTATCCAATGTCACCAGAGAAATTTAAAGAACTACATAGGGAATTGGACAGCATGTTGAAGCTCGATGTGGTAGAACCTAGTGAGAGTCCATGGAATAATCCAGTCCTTATGGTACCGAAGTCTGATGGTACATTGCGGTTCTGTCTTGACTGCCGTAAGTTAAATGCAGTTACAAAAGGGGATGCATATGCAATACCATACATACCTCAAATTTTAGATAGTCTCAAAAACGCGAAATATATTAGTTCAGTAGATTTTAAATCAAGTTTTTGGCAAATTCCACTAGAAGAAACCTCGCTGGAGAAAACTAGCTTCACTGTTCCTGGTCGAGGACTGTTTAAATTTAAAGTTATGCCTTTTGGTCTTTGCGGAGCTCCTGCTCGTCAGCAGAGGTTAATGGATATGTTGTTTGGTCATCCGTTTTGTAGTGATACCACAAAAGGTATAATATTCTGTTACGTTGATGACATTTGTATAGCGTCAGAAGACTTAGATACACATATCTTATTGTTAAAAAGGTTACAGGAACGAATTAAAAGCGCCAATTTAACAATAAATTTTGAAAAAAGTAAATTCTTTAGAAAATTCTTAAAATTCTTAGTTGATGAGTGTGGTCTTAGAACTGATCCAGAGAAGGTTCGAGCTATTCTGGAGTTTCCGGTACCGAAGACTTCAAAAGGGGTTAAAATGTTCTTGGGAACTTGCTCTTGGTACCGCAGATTCGTTAGAAATGGAACCAGGAAGCAGATAACTCATTTAATGATTTAAAAAATACATTGGTTTCTGCTCCAGTTTTAGCTTGTCCAGATTTTGAAAAACCGTTTTCTGTTCACTGCGATGCATCAAGTTATGGCATAGGTGGTATGCTAACCCAGAATATTGATGGGAATGACCATCCAATTGCTTACATTAGTAGATCCCTTAGTAAAACCGAACGTAATTATAGTGCAACTGAAAGAGAAGCGTTAGCAGTAATTTATGCAGTCGAAAAGTTTGAACCATATTTGGGAAGCAGACATTTTACGGTCATAACTGACCATGCTTCATTGAAGTGGTTCAAGAATTTGGAGAATCCAACTGGTTGCTTAGCTCGTTGGGGTTGTCGATTATCCCAGTATAACTATACCATCGAGCATAGGAAGGGAAAGGACAATGTGGTACCAGACGCCTTATCAAGGTTACTCAAAGTTGAGGCTATTAATACTCCGTAACCGGCTGGTGACGAATGGTATGACAATGTATTTGCCGGTGTTTCGTAATTTACGAAAAATTTTCCTAACTATCGCGTAGACAAAGGTACTCTATATAGATACAGCAAAGGAAAATATGCGTTGACACAAGAGTTTGACTGGAAGGAGGTAGTTCCCAAGTCACTGCGTTCCCAGATCATTTCCGACAACCATGAGCCTCCTACTTCAGGACACATGGGAGTTTTTAAAACACACCGAAGGTTAAGTCTGAGGTATTATTGGCCGGGAATGTACCGTGACGTAGTCAATTTTGTTAAGGACTGTAGTGTTTGTATGGCTTACAAGCATAAGACAACTCCTACACCAGGTCTCATGGGTCAACCTAAGCAATGTTATAGACCATTTCAAGTTGTATCATTAGATTTAGTTGGTCCTCTTCCAAAGTCACGTTCTGGTTTCGTACATTTATTTGTAGTTACTTACTGTTTTTCAAAATACACGTTATTGTTTCCACTTCGCCGAGCAACTAGCGCACTAGTAGCTAAAAACTTCGAAAATTATGTTCTTCTCGCTCACGGGATACCTGAAACCGTAATTACCGACAATGGGGTTCAATTTACGGGATCGGAATTTCGTAGCCTACTTAAGAAGTATAACATACCACGAGTGCATTACGGGCCTAGGTACGCTCCACAAGTTAACATGGTAGAAAGGTACAATAAAACGGTAATGACAGCAGTATCGTCTTATGTAAAAGAATATCATAGGACATGGGATCTTAATATAGCAAAAATACAATTCGCATTAAATAGTGCAGTGAATGAAACAACTGGTTTTACTCCATTTATCTTGGCCCATGGCCATGAACCCATTATTAATGGCACGTTTTATAAAGACGCGGACGACTGCGATTATGAAGTAACTATGCCTCGGGAAGAGTATACAGGCGAATTAGGAGTCCTTAAGGATATTTTCGAAAAGGTACGTTCAAATATTGTGAAAGCTCATGCCACCAACACGAAATATTATAACTTGCGTAGACGCCACGTCACTTTACGCGAAGGTCAGCAAGTTTGGCGTAAAACTTATATCCAAAGCGATGCGGATAAGTATAAAGCGACTAAATTGACTCCAAAATACGAGCAGTGCATAGTGAAGAAAGTGCTTTCGCCACTAGTTTATGAGCTGGTAGGGTTAAATGGTAAACCATTAGGCTCCTGGGCTATTAAAGATATTAAGATTATGCATTAAAGCAAATTTTTCCTTGCAGTCGTTCTAGCCAAGGGTTGGTGGCCGTAGTCCGTGTTTACACGTGTTGTTTGGAGTTAATTCCTACAACGATGGCAAGGCGAAGGATGCAATTATGCATGTTATGGGTTGTTCCTTTTGTCGTTAAGTCCATGTTATGTTTTGAAGTGGGTAGTGACTTCTAAATTAGGTCTTCACGATGGTAATCAACAAATTTGTTGGTTGATTATCTTTATTGATCTCTTTGCCGAGATAGCATTAGGTATTGCTTCGGGAGATTAAATTATTTTCAGTAATCACAAGTTGATTATCTGGTTATAGAGCGGCTGCACAGTGGAACGAATGTATGGGAGCGGTTGGACGTAGACATGTCCGAAAAAAAAGAGTATAATTATGCCAAACTAATGATGCCATCTTATTCGATTACTTAATGCCTTCATAACTTGTGGTGATGAATTTTTTCATAACTCCCATATTTCGGGAGTAATTTGAGAAAATGTGAAATTTTACTATGAAAATGAGTGTATCGAGCTCTCTCCCTCCTGATTCCGGGCTTGTTTCAAGTAGCGGTCTCTAATATCATAATGCTAATACTAAGAGCTATATTTAATACTAAGACACATAGTGCGCCAAATGTGCACTTTCTGGGATAAAGAGTGATGTTTATTTTATAACACAATTTTTTTATTTTTTGTTTATTTTGTTGATTAAAACCGTTTTTCTAAAGGTTTACCTTATTACAATAACATTTCTGAGCAGCCAATTAGAGAAGATATAAGCTAATTAGGATATATAATTAGGGACTTAAGGTTTACATATAAAACTGATGCACTAATGATTACTGATAAGAACATTGCTATTATTTAATTACTAAATGGCTCTTAATACACTAATTTAGCATGCATCATTTACTAATTATCACAATAACTAATTACCTTGCAATATTTAACAAAGGATACCTGGGATACCTGGATTTTATATAAATAGGTCACTATTAGTAACTTTAAAATCAGTGTTGATTTACACCTCGTTGTATCCAAGCTAATCTCGCAATGTATTTTCCAAATTTTAATACAAATCTTGATATTCACGTTGCTTTATGCGCACGCGCACATAAAGATTTACGCGACTTTAACTATTTGTTCAGTGTTTTAAAAGATAACAGTTGTGTTCAGTTATGTGAAAGTGCTGAAACAAGTTTAAAAGACTGGTGTCGTCGATTTTGCTACCGCATTTATGCAAAATGGACACAGTCTGGAAGAAGCACAGATAAGTTTCGGAAGAAACATGAGATTTGGCTACAGGCTGCAATTCAATGGCCGGAATTACAGAATGAAAATATGGAACCTTCTACAGAAAATATAAGTGACGTCATCGAGCCCATAATTTCTCCTGCTAAATCTGATGCTTCAACTTGTACACATCCTAGTCCTCGTAAATCTTTTGAGGACCTTAGTAACCGGCAAAAAAGAAGACGCACTGAAGATAGTCTTTCATGCAGCAGTAGCAGCGCTGAAATTATGTTTTCGGCCGAAAGGGCGCTTCAAAAGGCAGGACAAAGCGATACAGCTTATGTTATGAAATACTTGACGGAGAATCCAGAAGAGGCCTCAAAAATCAAAGCCTTCATTGAAGGTAAATCAATTCAGGTACGGGAAATATCCCCTTTGAAGGCATTGGCTCTTTATGTATCGATGAACTTATCGAAATGGCGCTATAACACTCTTCGGGATTTCAACACTCAAGAAGGAGCTCTTCAATACCCGAGTTACTACATGTTGGTTAAAGAAAAAATTAAGTGCTATCCGGCCAAAGAAGATCTCACAGTTACAGAGAGCTCTGCAAAAATCAAATTACAAGCCTTGATGGATTTAACCTCAAGAAGACTTATTAGGTCGTTAGAAACCCCTGTTGATCCCAATCAACAGCTCGTATTGACCAGCAAATGGGGTTTTGACGGATCATCTAGCCAAAGCATTTATCATCAAAGGACGAGTGAAGATGAGCAAATCGATCTTGCTAGTAATTTTATGATTAGTCTTGTACCACTGCGGCTCGTCTCAAAAGGTGTAACAATTTGGGAAAACGAGCGACCATCTTCCACTTCATTTTGCCGGCCAATATTGTTTAAGTTTATAAAGGAAACCAAAGAAAATGTGCAGAGAGAGATGGCTGAAATCGAAGCAGAGATTGAAGCCTTAACTCCATCCACCATCACTGATGGAATTAGTGTCAAACACCAACTGCTGTTGACAATGATTGATGGTAAAATTCATTCCATTATATCCAATACAGCAGCTTCAGTGTGTGACATATGCAAGGCTTGTCCTAAAGAAATGAATAATTTAGAGTTAATCAAAGATAAACACGCAAACGAGGACATGTATAAATATAGCTTAAGCACCCTTCACGCTTGGATTCGCTCAATGGAATGCTTATTACACATTTCCTACAAATTAGACATAAAATCATGGCAAGTAAGGGGTGATATAGCAAAAAGGCAAGTTGATGACAGGAAGAAAAGAGTTCAAGAGGCTGTAAGAAGAGAAACGGGCTTACTTCTCGATGTTGTGAAACAAGGCAGTGGATCCACCAACAATGGCAACTCGGCAAGGAGATTTTTTGAAAACTACACTAAATCTGCTGAACTGACCGGAATAGATGCTATGCTTTTAAGAAAAATCTGTGTGATCTTGCAGTGTATTTCATCAGGAGAGAAGATCAACGTAACTAAATTCCGAGAGTTCTGCTTTGATACTGCTAAGCTTTACGTGGAGTTATACCCATGGTATTATATGCCTTCTTCACTTCATAAAATTTTAATGCATGGGCCAGACATAGTTCAGAACATGTCAATTGTGCCCATTGGTTTTCTATCCGAAGAGGCATCTGAGGCTAGAAATAAAGATTTTAGAAAATATAGAGAGGGGCATTCTCGAAAGCATAGCAGTATCTCATGCAATGAAGATATTATGCACAATCTTTTACTGTCTTCTGATCCACTTGTTACAAGTATCCGTCCAAAAGGAAATAAGTTTGTAAAAAAATCTTCTTTTAAGGAATTTTATGAGCTTACGGATTCTGAGAAAAGTGATATCGAATTTGTTAACATAAATGATTTAGCGGACATCGATTCTGAATTTGAATTAATTGATGATGATGATGATGACGAAGATAATTAAATGATGTTATTGTTTTAAAATGTGTAACTTAGTAAATTAGAGCTTACATCTTAATTATTTATTGTACTTTTAATGAAACTAGGTAATTTATTATCAACTTACTTAAAAGTCATACTCTCATCAGTTCTTGTGAATATTTTTGTTAATATATATTTCTGTATATATATAATATATTTATAGACCTCTTAATAAGTCTGTCTGCGGTTTAAAGTAAATACAAATGGGGAAAAAACGTTTTTTTTTTAAATTTTCATTTCCTTTTATCCCAAAAAGTGCACATTTGGCGCACTATGTGTCTTAGTATTAAATATAGCTCTTAGTAATAGCATTACGATATTAGAGACCGCTACTTGAAACAAGCCCGGAATCAGGAGGGAGAGAGCTCGATACACTCATTTTCATAGTAAAATTTCACATTTTCTCAAATTACTCCCGAAATATGGGAGTTATGAAGAAATTCATCACCACAATTTATGAAGGCATTAAGTAATCGAATAAGATGGCATCATTAGTTTGTCATAATTTTACTCTTATTTTTCGGACATGTCTACGTCCAACCGCTCCCATACATTCGTTCCACTGTGGGCTGGTGACTCTTAAAATAAGCATATCCACTGTTTTTAGCAATCACTCGTTGATTATCTGGTTATAGAGCTGCTGGTGACTCTTAAAATAAGCCTACCCACTGTTTTCAGCAATCACTCGTTGATTGTCTGGTATAGAGCGGCTGGTGACTCTAAAAATAAGCCTATTCACCATTATGTTTCTCAGAACGTCTGTTTCTGAGGAACTTGTACGTTCTCCTGGTGGGTGGTATGGACTCTGTGGTCCGATGTATTATGTTTCAGCTCGCTGAACATATTCACCAGGAGAATCGTTTTGAAAATGTTTAAAACAAAAAAGAGTTCCACTGGTATACAGGAGGAATTCGGGGGGGGGGGGAACTGCATGGAGTGGCTTTCTGCGATATGTATGCAGATTGCTACAGACTGTAAGGGAAGTATGAATGCTGTATGATTGCGGAATGAATAAAAAATTGGGGAGGGTTATGCCCGGATAGTAGGAAGTATGTAGGTAGAAGATGTTTCCTGGCAGTTTGGATTTAATAGGTTTGGTTTTCACTTTTGGTTGGACAATTTCTTTTAAACCTTCAGTTTAATTTTATATAATATAGTCATTAGTTCCATTTCATTTGTATAGGGATATTCATGCAATATTCTCTCTATTAAGGCACTCCCACTTCTAATTTCAACTCGACGGGGACAACGGGCATAATTTGAAAAGCATATATTACAAGAAATTAACGGGGACAGCGTACGGGGACAACGGGAAGTAATTTAAATTATTTTATTAAATTCCCGCTGTCCCCTTTAACGGGGACACGGCCTACGGGGACAACGGGAATACACCTAGATAGAAGAAGGTTAGCACTTTCCCATGGGGTTTTTCTTGCTATTTTGCTTACTTTTATGGTTGTTTTACACCGATGGCGGTGTACGGTTTTCCGAATTCGCAAAACCTTTTCTGTGGGAAAGGGGGCATTGTGACGTTGCAAAATCTTAACGTCGACTTTTGGCGACATCTATTGGATTGTTACTATTGACATATCTCGTTAGTTCAACCTCAGTAAAGAGATGGCGCCAAAGTCGTATGAACTTTAATATTAGATTTAAAGTTTCTTAATTGTGACAATTAAAAATAACAACACAATTAAAGAAATAAAATATTCTAAAATTAAACTCAAGTAATTATTTCAGATATTCCGGTTCATTGTAACTTTTAGTCGATGATTCGTTTATGGTCAGAGATTTTAGATGTCTTTGGAATTGCGTTTCCGTGATAGATAGTCGGGGCATTTTTTTCCAAGACTGCAAGACAAGACGACATTGGAATTGATCGCGCTCACTTGATTTTATAAACCAAATGGTGTGTCTTGGAGGGAGTCGCGGAGTCGAGATCCTTTTGCTCGCAGCCTGAGAAGACCGATGGAGTCGCAGCCTATTGATTGCTAGGCCTTGCTCTGGAATTTGCTGGTAAGAACCACGCACGTGGCCTCTTTATATTTCCTCTCGAAGTTTGAGTTCTTGTATCTTATTAGGGGGATATTGTTGCAGGTTCTGGCTTTTAGACGCTAGCCTGTAGAGGGACGCAGATAACACGTTTTGGAGCGTGCTGACATTGATCCGGCGAGTGTGCGGATAGCGTGGCCGACCCATTTAGAGGTAGACCACGCACATTCAACGTCGTTCGTGGAGACCATCGTGTCCGTTACCCAGGCCAGATGTTGTCGAAAATGGTCATTTGAATCTTATAGATAATTAGTTTTGCGGCTTCTGTAATTGTTGCGCACATTTTTAAATTTGTTGCGCTTATAGTTTTTTAATTATTTCACAAAAACATTTCCTGCTGGGGTAACGTTACCCCAGCCAGACCTTTTTCTTTCTAATAGGAATATTTAAATAATTACTAGCTATAAAATTAGTTGTCTAGATGAAGTAAATGTTGTGCCTTATTTTGTATTTGTTCTTTCATCGGTTGCGAAGTTATTCGAGATTTTGCTGGGGTAACGTTTTAGGTTTTGCTAGATCTTTGAAATGGTTAAGCGGATTCTTATCATATTTTGTACATGGCTTCTTAGGAATTAGTTTAAATTTGTTCTGCAATAAAAAAACCAAAATAATACATAGCATAAAGGTTATTTAATTAAATAGAAAAACACTTCAATTGGTTCCAGCACTCTCAATAAGAGCTCTAAAGACCTACTACTATGTAGCGAAGGATAAATATGTCGTTATCATTGTTGAGAATTCCAGTCTAGGTAATAATTAAGTACGAAAGAAAAGAAAATAATAAGTTCCTAAATTTAAATATATAAGCCTTAAGAAAATACAGTTTTAGATAAGTACCTAACAACATGTACATATTAATAATAATTTTGCTACTATTTCTGTAGTTACATTATACAAGCTTACCTTGTTCGTGAATTCATCAAGCAGCCTGCACCATAACTATGATCATCAATAGAAGCACTCCACATTAGCAGTAATTCGCCACACTTATTATTTTACATTAGCTCTCACGCACTCTATAAATATTTGCAAAAACAGGCCGAAACGCATGCGCACTCTACAAGATGAATTATGTGATTACGGAGCATGTTTAGTGCGATATGCAAACAATGCGCCCCTTCACCCCACCCCTTCCGCGTCCCACCGAACGACATGTTATATCAGTGATTTTTGATAAGTTTGTGCAACTGGAAGATAATAATAATGTTTTCATAGTACAGATATTATTATATTATTAATGTATTTAACAGTGTACGCGTCTGTACCGAAATTGTAAGGTGTATTATACTAAACATTACAAACGATAGTATAATGTTCTGCGTTTTTGCTTTTTCGTAACCACCTAAACTTGGTCGGGTTACCACGGTCATTCACTTCCTAATGACTTTAATCGTATTATCTCATTAATTATCCAATGTACTGAGTTGAAATTTTACTGATATACAACTGAACTAAAAAACTAATAATTGACATAACATTCAGTTCATATATCCAATCCAGTGGCCAAATAACACCGCGCGCACCAAGACCGTGCTTGTGAAGTACTCAATATCATCATAACTTGTTAAATACTTACAGGATACTAATGAAACTTCACATACATTTGAAGGCAGTTACAAGCTTTAAAATAACGTTTAAAGAAAGTCTTTAGAGCTCTTATTGAGAGTGCTGGAACCAATTGAAGTGTTTTTCTATTTAATGAAATAACCTTTATGCTATGTATTATTTTGGTTTTTTTATTGCAGAACAAATTTAAACTAATTCCCAAGAAGCCATGTACAAAATATGATAAGAATCCGCTTAACCATTTCAAAGATCTAGCAAAACCAAAAACGTTACCCCAGCAAAATCTCGAATAACTTCGCAACCGATGAAAGAACAAATACAAAATAAGGCACAACATTTACTTCATCTACACAACTAATTTTATAGCTAGTTATTATTTAAATATTCCCATTAGAAAGAAAAAGGTCTGGCTTGGGTAACGTTACCCCAGCAGGAAATGTTTTTGTGAAATAATTAAAAAACTATAAGCGCAAAAAATTTAAAAATGTACGCAACAATTACAGAAGAAGCAAAACTAATTATCTATAAGATTCAAATGACCATTTTCGACAACATCTGGCCTGGGTAACGCACACGAGACCATCCAGGTACCTGGATACCAGGTACATACGTCGTACATTCCTGTCTGTTCCCGATATCATCCCCGTAGGTACGTGCTGGGCGCGTGGTTCTATGTCTCACAGAACCGACGCCAAGGGGTTATTGACCCGTTTAAAAGGACTAACCACGCTATTTAAGACGCTATTTAGGACTCTGATTGACCGTTGGTTAGCTTATATTACATGTTGAGTTTGAGTCACTTATTGGGAGAGAGAGAGTGAACCTCACTGGTCACTTATTGGTAGAAAGACCGTGTGATTGAGGGGTTGGTATAATTTACCGTGTGCGTTACGTTACGCACAACTAATATTTATTTAATTAACTTAAACGATTGAGCTTAAAGTTATTGGCGGTTCACCTCACGTTCCCATTACAAACGTCCCTGAGTTCGTATACTTTTTATGTCTCATGTCGATTACACGTTCACCTTGTTACGGAGACGGGGTGAGCGTGTAGGGATGTGATTTTACAGGGTTGTAGGGAAGATTGTATCTTCTGTAATGCATGTAAGTACCTGCATTGTATTATTACCAATAAACTATGTATTGTGTAGCAAGGTACTCGTTTAATTGAATCTTATTTATATACCCTACAAATTCACTATAGCACGGGTAGGTAATAAGACACGTCTGTGTCAAGTTGCAGTGTTACAACACTCGAAGCGCGTCGTGTTCTAAGTTAATATAGGCATGACGCGCCCGACCAGACACCCATGTGACTCAACATGCACTAATACTTACGCGACGAACGTGCGGCGCGGGTTCGCCATTCGTTCGCTACATGAGCGGCGTTACACAAGTACATTGCCGCTCAAACACATTCATTACGACCCCTTAGTCTGAAACGTAATCGGCTAGCTCTGAGAGCGCAACGGACGGGGGTCAACATCCTTAGCGGTAGGGTGTGCCAACAAAGTCACCTCTGGCAGGTCTGCATCTGCTGGGCCTCCTCCGGGCAACCGGAGGTCTCACCTGGTGATGACAAGCCGCCGAGATGGCGTAAAGTAAGCGGCGCTCGGTACGGTAACGTTTCGCCGTACATGAGTGCGTAGCACCGGCGCCGCTGGCGCCTCCTACCGGACATAATGACAACCACACACTGGCGAGTTGCGCTTTTTACACGCACTCGCCGTATCCTATGCCTATATGGCAACCCAACGAGGCACCCGTTTTTACGGGTGCATACTGATCTCCGCGGGGAAGGGCTTGCCCATATCCCGCCCGCCACGCCCCTATGTCGGGGGCGTTGCGATTGCTCGACTGTATCGTCTCACTTCGTTTTCGCTTGGTTTGCTTACGCTTCCTCGCTGACCTTTGTTTACTTTTCATAAATTAAACAAAGATCAGCGAGAAAGCGTAAGCAAACCAAAAAAAAAAACATCAAAGGCTTCCTCGGCTATACGCGATACTCAATCATTTGAGTTTCGCGTATAGCCGAAGACGCTTTTGAAGTTTCCTACTCAGAAACAGGCTAAAGGATAAAAATTAAAGGAGGTCAGGTACTCACGGGAATGCTGGGAGCCAGGAGGTCACCACACTGTATCACTAGCAGTAGTATTTCACGTTATTTCGGTGTCTTTATGCCGCGCACGCGGGCTTTTTGACCGGTCGGTCTTTTCGTTGAGTTTGAACTTCCTTGTTCGTCTGCACGCCGGTAGAGGGAGCGATGCGTTGTCTTTGACGCGCTCACAGTGGTTCGCGAGCGAAGGTGGCGGTAAATTTAAAATAAGGAATGTAGGAAGGACTGGGGAAGGCATCCCGAAGCCTGTTCATATCCCCCCACTTGAAATCAACCAGGGATTTCATAAGATAAGATAGATGAAGTTCGATACTTACAACCTATGCCGATTCATTTGTCATCATGCTGATAAGATTCTAAATTATATAATAATAAGAAGAAAAATTAAAAAAGATAAACTAATTAGTATTGTTCAATTGGAAGAGGACAAATTTTGACAGCAGGCCTTAAAAGTAAGCCTTTAAATATTTTGACTGTCACAACCCGAGTAATGTCATCTTTACCCGGATGGAGCTGTACAACGCGACCCAACCTCCATTCGTTGGCTGGTAAGTTGGGTTCACAGATGGTTACAAGATCGTTCAGTTTTGGCTGATGATTGCCGTGTTTAAACCATTTCATTCGCTGTTGCTAGGTGTGCAAATAGTCCCTTTGCCAAGTGCGCCAAAAGCTTTGTGATAGGCGCTGTAATAGCTGCCAACGAGTACGTAATGTCTCTTTTTCGGCATACCACGGTTCAGGCAGGGAAACTAATGATCGACCGATGAGGAAGTGACCAGCTGTAAGAGCGTCAACCTCGCCGGGATCAGAAGATAGTTCTACTAAGGGTCTAAGAGTTTAACCTCTTCCTCCTATAGCGCCTAACAGTAGAACCCCGCGCGGACCCCTTAATTACGTCATCGCGTGAGTCATCCGCTTCGTAAACAAAAACACTTATAACTCGAGTTATATTAGCTCTAATCTTAAACGGTATACAGTGTCGGGTTCGTGATGAACGGGCCATTTATTAATAATAAACAACTCTTTTATAACTACTTGAGAATTATACATATCCCATAGATATGAGAGAGCTCCCAGGAAATTCATCTGTTTTCGTTGCTTATTTTTGTTTGGTAAAACCACTCATTCAATTTACACGAAAATTTATATCTCACATCACAAATATACAAGTAATCTAATGACAGTGTTTTTTAGGAGTCCTACATACAGTATATTCTTATAAGATCCTAACTCAAACTTCTTGTTAGAATCGGCCATTTTAGAATTCCTCTGTTCAATGCATGAAAATACTTGAAAAATCATTACGTATGAATAGATATGCCTCGAATACATGAAATAATGAATAATAAAAAAAAGAAATATGACTTTGAATAATAGTGTAAAAGATGGGTGTCCTGCCTTTTCTCCGAAAATTGTTTGCCCGATTTTCACTTGCCAACCAAAGTTTCGCCGATGTTTCACTTTGACAACTAACGATTAACAAATTTTTGTATGACAACGTTTCATTTGGTAGAATTATTGTTAAGCTTGTCGTAGATGTCATGATTTATTTCGTTAGACTCGGTCATCATGTGGGCAGAACATGGGTTTCGTGCTGTGAAAACATACACTACACGGAGTGTGGAACCTAAGATAGAAACACGCTTGTACGATACCACTACATACAGACTGCAAAGTCAATAGAAATCTCTATTCCTAGACAGCACGTTTCGCCGAAAACTTTGTTGATAGAAAACATTGTTCGTAGATATATCGGTCCATAGGAAGCACTGTTGACTGAAATCTCTGTTCATAGATAGCACGTCTTGCCGGAAACTTTGTTCACAGAAACCAGTGTTTCCAGATACCTTGGTTCACAGAAAGCGCCTATGGAGAAGAAACTTTTAATATATGTATTATATTTTGCGATATGAGGAGCTCGTGGCTAAATACTAACAACCGCACGGGTCGATTTTTAAGATTAAGCCGTGCTAGTCGAGGTTGGTCCATAGATGGGTGACCATAATTACTTACCGAGTTTCCTCCGTATCTCGAAAAGCACGTTAAGCCGTTGGTCCCTGCTGTCATTTGTAGATCTTTGACAGTCGTTACGAGTAGTCAGAAGCCAAAAGTCTGACATCCAGTCGTACTAAGGGGTATCGTATTACCCAATTACTGGGTTTTGGAGGTCAGAGAGGCAGTCGCTTCATGTAAAATACTGGTACTCAGCTGCATCCGGTTAGACTGGAAACCGACCCCAAGATAGCTTGGGAAAAGGCTAGGCAGATGATGAAGATGATTTTGCGATACATAATATTTTATTGCGCAGTATTATACACGCGTTCTGTCAGCTATGTTACATAGTATTCATACCATTAATGCATGTAATTAAGTTTGTATAATGCATTAGTGTATAAATTAAACGTGTTTTTATGATGTCATCTACCAGAGCCAGAAAAGCGAAATGTAGTAAATATATTAATAGTTTCTTCACTAAAGGCCCTTTCTATAAACTAAGGTATCTGGAAACACTGGTTTCTATGAACAAAGTTTTCGGCAAGACGTGCTATCTATGAACAGAGATTTCTGTCAAAAGTGCTTCCTATGGACCGATATATCTACGAACAATGTTTTCTATGAACAAAGTTTTCGGCGAAACGTGCTGTCTAGGAATAGAGATTTCTATTGACTTTGCAGTCTGTATGTAGTGGTATCGTACAAGCGTGTTTCTATCTTAGGTTCCACACTCCACTACACGCGGTACACTGCTTTTGTCGAACTCACAAATCACTTGAAATTACAATCCAACACAATAACACTAGGCACCATGAATCGAGGAACAGTTTCGGGACGTCTTGACTCCGCCGCGATCAGACACAGACTGTTCTCCTCGCAGCAAGTTCGAAACATCACGACTCTGTAGAAGCGCGCTTAGGTGTGGGTAGACTGGTAAGTAGGTCGCGTGATGCTACCTTTGGCGCGCTTGCCGATTCATTTTCTGTCCGTACTAATGACCGGATCTTACAAGCTGATTTTTATACTGACACAAAACGTTTGGGACATTTATCATTTGTCAAACATACCATTTTTATAATAATATATGAGGTTGTCGATATGTGGAATGTGGACTCGGCTATCATTGCGCCGATTGTCGTAACGGCCAATGGCCTTATGGCCAAGAGCCTCGACGAACATCTGTCGAAGCTCTCACTTGGCAGTTGGATCAAGAGCCAGATTCAGAAGGCAGTACTCCTCGATACGGCCCGCATTGTGAGGACGTTCCTGTCTCTGCAGCCCCAACCACCGGTAGCTTGGACCCTGTTCCCGACACCGACGGAAAAACCAATTTTTTATATTTTTAAATGCTTTTTTGTTTCTTTATGTTTTTTAAGAAATATTTAAAAATGTAATTAATAAGATGAAAAAATGAATAAAGGTATAATAATAATAATAACCATCTGTCAACGTGTCGGCGCAACGATTATCGGATCAGGTGTGGGTCATCCAACGTAATCATATGTTGGACGGCACCGTACTTGATCGCTTGCGAACTGAAATGCAGAGTAGCCACGTCATTTTCCCTCCGTCGCAGGCTGTGGACCCACCACAGTCTAGTCAGTTATTTGTTTGCGCTGACGAAGTGAGTAATGACGTGGCTACTAATGTAAGTACCCAATGCAGTGAGGAAATGAGGAGTGCTTTGGAAGGTGAATTCAAGAATATCGGTACATGTCGCCTGAACTTAGACTTCGCACGACCTAAACCTGCCATACCGGCTTGGCAATGCAGAATTGAGCGACGTATTAGTGGGGCCAGAACACTCATAGGCAAACTAATCTGCTTCAGGGAGGGCAACAATCGCCCTCGAGAGATGCATTTTGTGAAGCGGGCATTTGCGGGGAATAATATTAGTCCTCGAGACTATATGTCCCGTATCACAGAACGCATCGACTTCCTGAAGCAGAAAGTGTATGCATGGGCAAACCGTATTCGTAGGTATAAGCGGCGGGTGGAACGATACACTCTGAATCGCACATTCCAAAGAGATGAAAGGTGGGTTTATAGGACTTGAGGGCGACTGGACCAAGGTGTGGCTGACACGCGCTTACCGGATGATGACGCCATGTGCTCGTTCTGGCGCAGCATCTGGTCGGTGCCTGTCAGCCACACCGAGGGTGAATGGACTCGGGTGGTCGAGCGAGTATGCGATCCAGTTCCAGAAATGGGGGCTATCACTATCAGCCCCCAAGACGTAGCTCGTGCAGTTCGTGCGTTGCCTAACTGGAATCTCCAGGGCCGGATGGACTGCACAACTTCTGGATTAAGTGGATCCAGAGATCGCACGCTCGCTTGGGGGCCCTATTCCAGTCAGCTTTAGAATCAGGGTCGCTGCCCGAGTTCTTTACTACTGGAATCACCCACCTGCTCTATAAATTGGGTAGTACTGCGGAGCCCAAAAATTGTAGACCTATTACCTGTCTTCCGACATTGTATAAAGTTCTTACATCCATTTTGAGAGCTAAAATTAGCAAACACATTGATGACAATTCGATCATGTCCGCTTCTCAAAATGGATGTAGGAACGGGTCCCGCGGTACTAAAGAGCTACTTCTTATTGATATGGCCATTAATCAACAGGTTCGCCATTTCCGAAGGGATCTGTCGACATGTTGGATAGATTATAAGAAGGCCTATGACTCGGTGCCACATACATGGCTAATGAGGGTGCTAGAATTGTATAAAATAGATGCAACTCTGCGCACCTTTCTGATGTCGTGTATGAGGCAATGGAGGACAGTCCTTCGCTATCCAGGATGTCGGCATATCGAAGGGAACAGCGAACCGATAAGGATAGAGTGTGGTATTTTTCAGGGCGATAGTTTGAGCCCACTTTAGTTTTGCTTAGCCTTGAATCCTCTAAGCACGCTGCTGGAGGATTCAGGTCTGGGCTTTCGGTCGAGGAGAGGTGGTCAGGTTATATCTCACCTTCTTTACATGGATGACCTGAAACTCTTTGCCCCCAACAATTTGCAACTGATGGACCTACTGAAGATAACAGAAACTTTCAGTAGCGCCATCAGGATGGAATTTGGTGTGGACAAATGTGCGGTCATGCATGTAAAGCGAGGGGGGATTGTGGAATCTGCGGGAACCCAGCTTTCAGATACCATAAATCTTAGATCCCTCTCAGCGACCGAAACCTACAAGTATTTGGGTATGTCGGAAGCGCTGGGCATCAATTCTGTTGACATGAAGCAATCGTTGAAGGAGCGCTTCTCTGGCCGCCTGAGAAAAGTATTTTATAGTCTTTTATCAGGCGGAAATAAGGTGCGTGCTTTCAATGGTTGGGTCATGCCGGTTTTGATGTACTCTTTCGGCGTACTCAAATGGACTCAAACAGAACTAGACGCCCTGGATAGGAAGGACCGTACATTGTTGACGGCATATCGAATGCATCACCCACGTTCTTCGGTTATGAGACTGTATATCCCGCGGAGTTGTGGAGGTCGAGGCTTTTTAAACGCCAAGACTCTCCACAGTCGCAAGATATGCAGTCTCAGGGAATATTTCCTAGAAGCCGACGTGGGGATGCATCGAGATGTGGTCGCGTTGGACAAGGCCCTCACCCCGCTCTCCTTGGATAAAGAGAACTGGCGCAAACCTGCGGTCATTAGTGCTTGACACTAATGACCGCAGGGAAGCATGGCAGAGTAAGGAGCTTCACGGACGCTTCTTCCGTGCCCTGCATGGACCTGATGTAGACCATGCAGCGTCCGTAGCCTGGCTACGTTCCGGGGAACTCTTTGGAGAAACCAAAGGTTTTGTTCGTGTAATTATGGATGAAGTTATGATGACGAATAACTACCGGAAATTTATTGTGAAGAATGGCACGTTTGACATGTCGGGCATGCCACCGTTGCATAGACACAACCTTGTAGCCAGGATTATCCATCAGCAACTTGCTCTGAAATACAGCCTTGTGGAATCGGAAGTGCCGTCCTATAGGTATGTGCCCAACCCAGTTCTCGAAAATGGCAATATCACACTGTATTGGGATCAATCCATCATCACTGACAGGACTATTGTAGCCAATAAGCCTGATATAGTGGTGGTGGATCGATCAGAGCGGCGCGCAATGATTAAATGCGCATGTTTGAATTTTTTTTATTTTTGTTCGCTCATAACTCGGCGCTTGCCAACCGATTTGAAAAAATATTTTTTTATTCCAAAGCTATGCTTTCCAATTGGTCCCATAGTCACCACGTCGGGATCTGATGATAGAATCTTGGCGAAATCGAGGGAACTCTTCAAATTTTATAGGAAAACGTTCAACGTTTTTGGTATTTTCTGCAACAAGTGAAGCATTTGCGTTCAATAAGAACCATTCTACTATCAGATCTGATGATGAAGCCAAGAGACAGGCACCGGAACTCCGTAATAAGACAATGTACCATATTGGTATACGTATATGCCGCTTTCGGATTGGACAGGTTTTTTAACATATTATTGTATAAAGGCATTACGTATTTATCAGAAGAGATTTACTTGCTAAAAATCTGGATTGCAGAAGTTGCTTTTGGTCTGGGTCTTGGTCAAAATGGGTGTTAATGAAAGGTGAATGATTGAACATCTGTTTCCAAACCCTCGCTACGTAAAATAGTTTATCTACGTAGTGTACCTATGTATTCTACTCCTTGGTCTGTTGTCGACGGTGCTCGCGCTAGGCTGGAAACATGACACGTTTTTGCAATGCTATAATAATGTGAGCGATCAAATCAATCATGTATAACGTGCTCTTGATTCAAATAAATGTAAATCATAGCTAGGGAGATCAAAATCTTACATGGTGTTAGGTAACATAGAACCCTAAATCTTATTACCAACATTGTAGTGGCACGTCAAAAATGGCAGCGGAAAATATCTTAGCGAGTTTACCCGTACCATTTGACACGATAGCCGCTGCCCCCGAGTTAAAATCGTGTAGGTTTAAACAAACAGACATGGATATTTTACAGAGGCATATTTTTCTCTCATTATAAACAATTTATTGACATTTCATACTCTGTATGGTGTCGGTCGTTATGAATAGCACCATCCCATATCTTCCCGTGGGTGTCGTAAGAGGCGACTAAGGGACTTGCCAGAGAATTGGGATTGGGAATTGAGAATTGGGCAGCAGCGTTCTCTGTGCTTTTGTTACAACCGTACTGCGATCGCCAACCCGCCTGCCAAGCGTGGCGATTATTGCAAAACCCCCCAAAATGTCAATTCGGTGACACTTGGGGGAGGCCTATGCCCAGCAGTGGACGTCTTTTGGGCTGAAATAATAATAATAATAGACATTTGCTGTTGGAACCAAAGTAAAAATTAACCTGGGCAAAGAAAAAGTCTGAGGGAAGTCATTTTCTTGTTTGTCAAACAAAAAAATGACTTCCCTTTACTTTGAATGTCTGGTAGGATAGGTAAAAAAACATCAGATAGAGATAGATCTTGCCTGATCTGACCAAGCAAGACTGGTGCATTAAGCCGTATAAGTCGGAATCAGATGATGGGATTCCACGAAAATCAAGAACAACCCTCAAATTGTATGGTCTCTTTTATTTTATTTAACCGACTTCCAAAAGGAGGACGTTACCAATTCGTCTGAATGTTTTGTGTATGTTCAGCGACATCTCTTCGCAGTTGTGAACCAATTTCGATGTTGTTTTTGTTTAGAAGAATATTATTCCGCGGTGGTCCCGTTTAAATTTGGTAAAGATCTGATGCTGATGTTCGCAGATATACAACGGAACTCTTTAATAATCTTCTTTAATGACTTCAAGTCTGTCTTGACTGCTGCAATGGCTAGGATGTTTATTGTTTACACAACATCATAACATAACATCACGCATGCGTGCTCAGAGGGGTTGAGTGAAAAATATTCAATGAAACAAAAGTCACCGTCATCTGAAGCTAAAGTTATTTTTACACTTTTTTTGTTTTAACGCATCTCGTTTACCTGCTCTATTCTCTTGATTTAACATGTAATATAATTACAGCATCACAATGGGGGTGTTTTTGAACAGATGCCAATGATGCATGTAATGGTTTGTCAGCGTAGGTATACATTTAATTGCTCGTGGCTACTTTTTTTTAGTACTTGCCTACCTTATCTCTTACTTATCTACCTACAGGTGAAGGATAATAAATCTAAACATAAGTATGGAAGTGAAACAAAAATCATACTAATTAACGAACATGTTCATTAACGAATACAAATTAAAAAATAATTGGAAATCAGAAATCAGATCTGATTTCCAATTATTTTTTAATTTGGACTGTATCCACAACTGTATCTAGAGTAACATTCTTGCAGATAGATTAAGGCTGCGGAGAAAGGACCACGTAAAAATAAACATGTGGTTTTTTTTTAAATTTCTCATGAAGTACTCATCAGCAAAAATTGAAAAACAAACCAACCAAAACCTTTGCTTTGGGTTGATATTTGAATCGAATAAAAGTTGGTTGTTGATCTTTCACGTTCTCGTTCTGACGCCTAAAAGCTTACTGGCATGCAAAAGCGGTAGTGGCGGCGGCGGCGGCGGCGGTGACAAAGACGGATTGCTGCCCAATAATTGGACCTCTATATACAATACAACTCATACATACGATTATGCACAGCAACCTATGGATGACGTCCTTAAAATAAATTTGACCAATATCACAAACACCGTAGATCGAAACGTACAGGCTGCGTGGAATGGTTGGATTGCTCCTAATAAAACACAAAAAGAATGGAAGGAATGGTATGAGGCCTGGGAAATCGAAAATGAGAAGATTGGGGAAGGGAAAAAGAAAAAAGGAAAGGGAGGCAAAGACGAAGACGAAGATGGTCCCGGAGGGCCTAAAGGTCATGGAACTGGTGGGCCTGATGATGTTCGTGGACCAGGAAGTGGCTGGCCTAAATTACCCGGATGGTCAGGTATTTATTCGTGTAAAAGTATTTTAGCTACACTGGCGGGCAAGGTTGACTGACCTTTTATTAGACTCTGGGCTGGCAGACATGTGCGAGCACATGTTCCTGTAGCCAATTAGTATTTTTAAATTTCATGTGATTTGTTATTTACTAACGTAGGATATGTTCATACTGTTAGTTGTACTTTTCACATAACCCTGTTAGAGAATCTCCTCTATGGAGATTCTGATAAAACATCTTGAATATCTCAATTGCATCTTCAAATTTCTCGAACTCCCCTCTCAAAATATTATTTTCGTATTTCTCAAACTCCCCCTCTCAAAATATTATTTTGTTCTTCCGCCATCTCTAATTATTTTTTTCCATTCCACTTCAATTTACTTCCAAAATAATTCCGTTATAAAAAATACATTACTATCTAAACACACACTGCTAGACTTCAAAACGTACTGTCATAATATTTTTCGTTTGGATGGAACATTCCCGATTTTTTAAAACCAAAACTTCTTAAACCCATAAACAATTCAACCCGCCAGTAATAATCCTCATTAAATTACTATTTTCATAACATCCCCTCTTAATTTTATGTCTATCATAGTATAAACAACATCCTCTATAAAACCTTCATTAATCTCATTTATAACCCAACTTAATTAACCCACCCAACTTAACTAACTACTACAATCAAACTTTAGAATTAATTAATCTAAACACCTTACTTAACTATTATAAACATTACAATTTCAAATTAATTCTCAAACAACCTTATATTCTAACAAACCCACATAACACATCACATTACACAATGTCCTTTAAGTGTCACTCATAATACACTGTCTCAATCTCAAAAACTTTGTTCTATCAAGAGGTTTAGTCAATATATCTGCCAAATTATTTTTCGTCGGACAATAATGAATCTCTAACAATTTTTTATCTATTTTCTCCTTAATGAAATGATATTTAACATCAATATGTTTGCTCTTTCTATTTAGAATTCCATTCTTAATCAAAACTATAGCAGATTGATTATCAACAAACAATTCAGTTTTGGGTAGTTTACCTGTCAATTCAAAGATCAGACTCCGAATGTATAATAGATCTTTTATACATTCGGCTGCAGAAATATATTCAGCCTCAGTACTTGAAAGAGCAGTGACTGACTGTTAACGTGAACACCAATGAATTGGACTACCACCATAAAATATGACAAAGCCAGTCGTGCTTTTCCTAGTATCAGGATCACTAATAAATAATAAATTTAATATTCTCATCACAAACATTGTAGTGAACAGGAATAATTTAATGATGGCCTAGATGTTAGGGCTTTGCCTCTCATGCATGATTATAAATATCCGGAAATATCTAGGCAAATGTCAATCTTGAAGGACAAAAATTTTAATGACACTTGAAGGTGTCATTCCATTTTTTCCCGCGCTTTGGCTTCGCAAGATGAAGCAGAAGCGAAGGTATGAAGCCGAAAAAAGCGTTATATTAAGAATGAAAAAAAAAACAATTAATTTGAATTTAGGACACATATAATTTTTAATTTCTTTGATAAAAGCAAATTGTTTTATAGGTCATGCGGTTTATTTATGATTTTCTGTTCATAAACAATTTAAAACCTACATTAAATATTAAATGCTTAAAAACATGCACCTATTTGGTGTAAAAAAAAACAATCACCGTCGACTATAGAGAATTGAACGGGTAAGTAATATATGATATAATTACAAAATCTCTAATATTTACAATATATAACAACTGAATCTATAATTTTATTCGATATAATTATCAGTTAATATAACAAAATATTGATATAATTTTAATTAATATAACTAATTTTTATACGCATAACAAACGATGAATTTAAAATCGTTTGATATACAACTCAAAAGACATAAAATCTATTAAATCTAATATGATAAAACGTCTAGTATAAAACACAAAGCAAAATTTCGGCATTATAACATTGTCTAGCAAGCATGCAGCATGCAAGTATGCGTGCAACATGCAGCAGGCATGGTTTCTGTCGCGGCTCCGGCGCTGCGGGGCTCCGGCGGTCCCATGCGAGCTTATTGTCACAGATGTGTTTCACGCTCACCGCCACGGCTGAGGTTGGCCGGCGTAGCCGGCCAGCAAGGCGAAGCCGCAGTGAGTGTTGAAACCACCTGCTCCTCGCGTCGCGGGCCGCCTCGCCCCTCCGCGGCTACGCGATTTTAAATAACACTCTAGGGGTAGGGCAGACAAGACTACGTGGAGTCGGTTTTACAGCGATTCTTTTCTGTCACGCCGCTTCCGCAGCACACTGCCTTCAATCGCTCGCTTTCGCGCGTTAAACGTCACTGTTCTAACCAAATCTAAACCAAATGATTCACCTACATAGAGAGGACCTGGCACTCCTCTGCGCTCCTGCCTTAACCCTCTAACCTTATATAACCTTTGAATCGGGGTGTTAACCATAAAGATGGTATCAATATTATATATTTTAAACGGTAGGCCTGATTTTTTTCGATTAAGTAAACTTTATATCCAATAACGTTATACGAAATAAGTTTTAGAGTATATAATTGTTATTAAGAAAATGTGTCAACAGTTGGTATAACTCACGTTTATTATATCTTGTGAACGTTATTGAAATGAAAATATACCAAATAACTTTATATGAAATGAGATGCACCCGAATTGAACAGTTGTTTATTGTTATCTGTGGCAAAATCAGGAAAAATAAAAAACCTAGTTAACCACTATGCCCGACAAGATTTTGACACATGACACATCAGCTGTATCAGCGGGGTGATGCGAATTGTCATGAATTTCTCAAAATTTCCATCAACTTTTAGCATTCGATTTTATTGTGAAAAATATGTCACAGGATCTGTAACATAGATAAATTTGAGGTTAATATCATCAATATCATAATAGTGTTGAGGTCGGTAAAACGGAGTCAGACTATTTCCAAATATGTGAAAAAATATACATATTACTACACCCTTCCAAAAAGTAGGTACCTTAGATGCGCTGGATATAATGTACATTCCTAGGCATGCTTATCGTTTGCTAAAATAATTCGAAAGGGCAAAATAAAAACAGTAACATTCTATCTGCATTCTTATTTTTGCCATTATTCACACACAATTTCATATAGAACACAATCAAAGTCTTGACAAATATTACTAAAAACTATGTTATAACCAATGACGTATTATAAATAGACGCGTCATGCATGAACATCACGCCACTCAAAAACAGCGTAAATACCTATCGGTAGCTAGACAGCTACATAGACGCACGAAGAGAGGGAAGGAAAATTAAATGTCATCAACATAATTCCTGTTGTTAGAGAGAGATAAATATATATTTATAATTGCGTTGTCATTCTGTGCTCCATGCTCGGCACGTGACTTACCTCAGGCGTCAGCCGCCATTAAAGGCATCGAAAAAATTAAATTAAATATATTTTTTCTTGATAGATACGTATGAAATTATCTTTTTTTTATCTTTCACAGTTGCAGTTTAATTACGAAATTTTCTAAAAATACAGGACGGCATTTTCTTTTGTCATTATGAGAACGCAGACAAAGATATCTTTTCGACACGTTCTGCTCGTAAAGAATTAACGCGATGTCCATATTCAGTTACCGTCATAATCATTCTTGTTATCGGAAATGTTAATATATCCTGTGAACTGAGGATTTAGAAAAAAACAGGGCTGCCAAGTAAAGGTTGCAACATACTTAATGAAAAATCCTTTGTTTGTGCAGATGCAGAAATCCCTGCACAAAGCTACATTTTTGTTAAGATTTTCGCTTCTTGATTTATATAGTTGACTGTGCCAGGGAAATTATGAGTTCGTTAGCTCTCCTACGATGGCGATGGCGGCAACTGTCACTTCGTTAACAACAGCTCCGTATTAAATAATAATTAAAAATAGTTTCTGTACAGTTTAAGTGCTCTGAAGTGGTTAATTAGTGAAAGTGGACTACAATGCTCAAATGGAAATGATAGCTGGTGAAAATATTCACAAACAATGAAGTTATAAATGACTAAAATCCCGACGCTGTAAACTTAAAAGAAGACGGACATTCTAAATGAATTATCGTTGGAAGTGACAACAATTACATGGGTGAACAATAATCATGCCGGAGAACAAAATATAACTACTCAAAGTCTAGCAGTGAAGCCAAAACAGTGAGTTACAATACAATTTTTTAACCGACTTCTAAAAAAGGAGGAGTTTCTCAATTCGGATGTTTGTTTTTTTTTATGTGTTCGAGCATAACTCTGTCGCTTACCAACCGATTTCAAAAATTCTTTTTTTGTTGGAAAGCGTATACTTTCCAAATGGTCCCATGAAGACGAGCGGTTTTGAAAAAATCAACATAAATCTAAATATTCTAACTTTTCCTACTCTGCATTGTGTTTGATGTTCGCGCATAACTCAGTCATGTACGATCCGATTTGGAAAATTATTTTTTTATTTTAAAGCCTGTGCTTTCCATTTGGTCCCATAGTCACCAAGTCGGGATCTGATGATGGAATCTTGGCGAAATCGAGGGAACTCTTCAAATTTTATAGGAAAACGTACAGCAATTTTAGTATTTTCTACAACAAGTAAAGCATTTGCGTTCAATAACAACCATTCTACCATCAGATCTGATGATGAAGCCAAGAGACATGCACCGTAACTCCATAATAAGACAATGTATAATAGCTGTGTTTGGGCTTGTTGGAATTGTAATGGTATGCATTTTCCAGGTGTACCACAGACTTGACTTTCCTTATTCAACCTACGTAACATGTAGGTCCTCTGCTTTGACAGTCTGTTTTCGCGATGATCAGGGTTCTTATTCAAAATGGGTTGATCATTTCTTTCCCTAATTTCTTTTAATCGTTGTCCTTTTTCCTTTTTCTCAGTTTCAGTTCGACGCCGTTTTCTCATACGAGAAGCATCTTTACTAGGCCTATCCATATTTTATTATTAGATTTAAAATATGTCATGTTGTCATAAATCTATGATTTATATCTATTTATGTAACATTTGTGCACATAAATAGATATAAATCTATGATTTATGACAAATAAAACATTATACAATTTTAACGACTTCTGTTATAACGATTGACGGTCATTGTTGACAGTTTTAGTTTGGTTATCCTATAAAATCTAATATAATATAATTATGTTTATATAAAAAAAAAATAAACATCACTCGAGAGTTAAACATATTAATTAATAAAATCAAACATAATAGTAGTTAATAAAATTGAGGAATATTTTTTTAAAAGCTTAAAAACCAGATTAATGACTTCATGTCATTGATAGTTTACACTAAGTGTGAATTATACATTTCTTAAATTAGACTAAGTACTAATGCTAGACTAGTTTTCAAAGGAACCAACTGGTATTAATCAGTCTTAAAAGTTAACAAAACAGTCTTTATCTTCATAACAAATTCTTAAAAAGAAAACAATCTAGAACTCAAAAAAATCACTTCGGCACATAAATTAGTAAAAATAAAAGTAAACATGGTACTTAACTCAATAAATGAAATAAGTAAGTAGTAAACTTAAGAGTTATTTTAAACTACTCATCTTCTTCCGAATATACTTCTTCTAGTAAAATATCTCGACCTTCCTTGTCTGTTAGGTTTTGAGTGATGCAACTCCGGGGGTATTATTTTTTCTGAGCACATTTTTGAGAAAGCTTTTTTCTTCGCTTTGGTTAAAGGAAACTTTTTGTTGTAAGCTGTTTTTAATGCATAAGGGGGATAATCGGTGTAGTGTCAGACTTGTACTGACTAAAACCCATCCATGTTCCTTCTTAGCCCTTTGTGTTCCAGGGCCACGGTATCTCTTTAGAACAGTCTCGCAGCCCTTGAGGCGCGCGTGGAACACGAACGCGCCATCGACACGGCCTGTCGTCATAAGATGGACGGACGGTGAGCTAGCTCATTACTCACCGTCCACAGGCACGCGCCTACGGACGCGTGCCTGTGGACGAGATGAGATGGAGATGGCAGTCGCTATCTCCATGTCGCCATGAGGTCCCGCCGGAGGTCGGTCCGCTGAGCGGCAATTTGCCGCGGCAGCGAAGTTTACCCCCGGCGCGCGTAGACATTCGTGCAGGCGCGCGAGGACTATCGCCTCCAGATTCCATGGCAGCAATCCGGCCAAGAGGCTCGCCGCCTAGCCGGAGATCGTGCGGTACCCCTGGACTAGCCTTACGGCTACCATCTTCTGGGGCAAGTTCAGGTAGTGGGCGGCTCGCCGCCTCAAAAAAACGCGCCCACACCGGGGCCACGTAAAGGGCCATGGACCGCACGACCGCCGCGTAGAGCTTTTGGCAGGAGGTGTTTGGACCCCTCAGGTTGGGCAAGAGCCGCTTGAAGGCAGCCCCGGTCCGTTCCAGTTTGGGGGCCAAACTACCGCCCTCCTACCGATAGTATGGATCCCGAGGGAGGCGCATTCCGAGGCCCATGAAAGCACATGACCTCGGACTTGCGCAATGCCCCTCGAGACCCAGTTACCGGATTCTCTCCACGACTATCGCAACCCCGCGTGTCATAAGTTCGGCCGCCGCCTCGTGCGACCTTCCTTGTACCAGCACCAGCGTGTCGTCAGCGTTGCAAACTACGGTTTTCGCTTTCGCAGATTTATAGTTTGGGTGGCTGTTTCAGTTGCTCCCTTTTTGACAAATCCAGTTTTTTATAGTCTGACCTGATCTATAGTCATATCGATATTGAACGATGTTAGTCTTCTTTTTTTCGAACCTAAAACTTTTAACTTTTAGCCACTGTAGGTACTCTTTCTCCATCAGGCCCAAGAGATCTATTCAACATCAAATTATTTCTTAGATCGTTTAGATCTATCTATTTCATTTATTGAGTTAAGTGCCATGGTTACTTTTATTTTTACTGATTTATATTGTAAGGTGCGGTGTTGATGAGAAATGAAACGAGTGAATGCCAGAATAATACTAAGATATATTTCATACGATAGTGCATATATATGGTTACAAAGGTGCATAGATTATAATAATATTATAGACCTTAAAGTAGGTAATTATATTAACCCTCACATCACCGAACCAATAGAAAAAAAAAAAAAAAATTACATCTTGTTACATAATTATGATACATAGTATGGTTTTGTTCGGTTTTTATGGACAATGTCCTTTTTTCCAAATTTATTGATTATTTCTACGTTTGGTGGTATGTCTTTTACAACTTTGAAAGGACCTGAATATAAGTTGTCTAATTTCTTACATGTTGTATCATTTTTAACAAAAATTAAGTCATTACTTTTATATTGTACAGGATTAACATTTTTATCGTATACTATCTTCCTATTTAACTTACTTTTTAATACATTTTTTCTCGCCTCATTTTCTGAAAGTTGTAGTCGATATTTCAATTCATGCGGATAGCTATCGAAATTATATAATGGATCTACTAAATCTGTTTTCAGATTGCTAGGAAGAGAACATTTCTTACCAAAAACTAACTCGTACGGCGTGTATCCTGTTTCTGTATGTACGCCCGTGTTATAAGAAAAACACCAAAAAGGAATCCACTTACTCCACATCTCTGGATGGTTTTCTGTTTGGATTCGCAAAAACGCATTTAAATGCTTGTGTGTGTTTTCCAACGCTCCTATGGATTGGTGATGGTATGCTGTAGAATTAAGTTGTTTTATATTTAATAATTTACATACCTGTTGGAATATTTCTGAGAGAAACTCCTTTCCCCTGTCTGTCGCTATTACTTTCGGCACACCGTATCTGAGAATAAAGTTGTTGACAAAACATCTCGCCACTTCCTCTGTTTTTTTAGAAATTAAGGGATAACCTTCTACATATTTTGTGAGTTCGCATTGTAATGTGAGCACATATGAAAAATTTTCATTGTCTGTTTCCAGAGGACCAACCAAATCTAAATATATTTTATCAAACGCAGTATTAGCTGTACTAGTAATAACCATAGGTTCTTTCTTAGGTATTGAATACTTTTGCCTCTGACATTTGTCACACCGTTTTACAAATTCCCGAACATCATTATCAATACCAGGCCAATAATAGTATTTCTTTATGTTATTTGACATTCGTCTCATACCAGCATGGCCACTACTAGGTAAGAGAAGAAAGTCATTTAAAATAACTTTTTTATCATCTTTATTCTCTATCCTTTTTACATCACTTAAAATGCATATGCGCGGTCCAGACCTACTTTTCTTATTTTTTATTGTCGCTATCAGCTTCTTTATAAAGTTACCGTTGTCTTTATTTTTTTAAATGTATATTTCCTTTAATTTTAATAGATTGCAAAATTCATCTAACTCTCTCACAAATTCGTCTCGCGTCATTTGCGATTGAGAACTTAGGAATTTCACGTAAATTGTACATTTATTTTCTACATAACAGAATCTTTTATTTTATTTAGTAATAACCCCCATTTTCTTTAAACTTCCTAACTCTTTTTCACCAATAAATTTTAATTCGACAGATTCCTTGGGTCTGATATGAGTGCTTACGACTTTTGGTTGATCAGGCCTCAAGTCTGAAATATCCATATCCACCGCTGAGTCTGGTTTATTCAGTTTTTTCGCTTGTGCTCTTGTCATGACGTTCATTAAACCTTCATGCATTTCCTTCAAGTCTTTTAAAGTAATTCTAGACAGTGCATCTGCAGCTGCATTGTCAGAACCTTTTATGTATTGTACTTCAAAATCGTATTCCTCTAAAGTAATTCTAAATTTCATTAGTCTACTTGATGGGTCTTTCATGTTGAACAAATATACTAATGGTTTATGGTCCGTAACTACCAGAAAAGGCCGACCATATAAATATGGACGAAAGTATTTAACTGCCCATACAATTGCAAGTAGTTCCTTTTCAATGACAGGGTAATTCTTTTCAGCTTTGTTTAAACTTCTGCTAGCGAAAGCTACTGGTCGTCCATTATTATTTGCCAAGATGGCTCCTATTGCATTATTTGATGCATCAGTTTGAACAATAAAACGATTGCGTTCTGAAAAGTCTGGATACTGTAACACTGGCGGATGTGTTAAACTTTGTTTTAATATTTCAAATGCTTGTTGACATGCCTCAGTCCACTCGAATGGTGCACCTTTTTTAGTTAATGTATTTAAAGGATGAGCAATTTCCGCAAATTTAGGTATGAATTTTCTGTAGTAATTAGTAAATGCTACGAATCTTTTTACTTCTTCTGTGCTTGTTGGACAAGGATAATTTTGAACTACTCTTATTTTTGCAGGGTCAGGCATTATACCGTCGCTTGAAATAACGTGTCCCAAGTACAAAATTTGTTTCCTAAGGAAATCACACTTGGTGGGGTTTAATTTTAAGTTAACGGTCCGTAATCTTTCAAAAATATCTTGCAAATTTTTATTATGAGTATCTAAGTTACGTCCAAACACTATTAAATCGTCTAGATAAATCAAACATTTTTCATAATTAAGACCGGCCATTGCTATTGTTATCATCCTCGAAAATGAACTAGGGCTGGTTTTCAATCCCATAGGCATACGTGTCATTTGGTACTGTCCCGAATGAAAAGCTGTGAACTTACTGCTATTTTCCTCTAATTTGACGTTATAATAGCCTTGGTGCAAATCAAGATGTGTAAAATAAATGCTACCCGACAAAGATTCTAAAATTTCTGTTATATCTGGTAATGGGTATTTATCGTCCTCTATGCAATTATTGAGTTTCCGATAATCGACAACTAATCTCCATTTATTATCTCCGGTTGAATCTGATTTCTTTGGTACCAATAATATTGGACTGGACCAGTCGCTTTTACTGGGCTCTATAATACCTTCCTCTAGCATTTTATTTATCTGGCGTTTTATTTCACCTTTATGAGAATGTGGCAAACGGTATTGTTTTGAATTGTTTTTTGTTCTTCATTATTTAAATGTTGCAATTTTAATTGAGAAAATAAGCATTTAACCCTTTCTGCGTCATTTCGCGTTCTTTCATAGTTACAGATGTCAAATTCCCTAAGTTTTCTAATGTTTGGTTTTATTTCTGTTAGCGATACAGGTTCTTCATTAACATTTAATATTTTAATTGGTATAAGTCCATGTTTAGGAGTACCTATAGAACTTGTTAAAACACTACATGCGTTCCTCAATCCTCATTTAAGTTCGTTTGTATGTAATGTATAGACTCACTTCTAGCAGGTATATTTAATGTTTCTGTAAATTTACTTACTAGCGGAAAACAAAGACTTGTATTATCTGTAGCTAAAGTTAAAACATTTTTATTAAAATCTAATTGAGCCTTATATTTACTTAAAAAATCACGACCTAAAATTCCATCTCCCTTAATAGGTAAGTTATGAAATACATAGAATTTCTGACTAATTGTCTCACCATTTAAATTAAATTGTAAACATAAGTATCCTATTGCTTGAACTCTACCACCTAATCCGTTTATGGCTACACGCTCGTTATGGATTGGAATGCCGCATTCGAGAGCATGTTTATATGTGCATGCTGACACCGATGCTCCAGAATCTACTAGAAAATAATGTTTCTTAATATTGCGTTTATGTAATGACGAACATAAAGAAATATAACAATTACTATCACTAGCTAAAATAAATTTATCGCGGTTAGTCACGAAAAAACTGATTGGATATTAATTCTGTTTCTGTTGATTGTTCCGAGTTATTAAGAACATTGACGTCACGCTCTTTGGGTATCCCTTGATTTCTTCTATTAGTATAGTTAAAGTTACCTCTTTGCCATCTGTGACTGCCAGTTCCTCCTCGAGCCGGCTGTCCTCGTGAAGTAGAGCGGTATCGTTGTTGCTGCCCTCGAGCTTGACCTTTATATGCGTAGAAGTTTCTACCTCCACCACGTAGACCTCTATAATTATTTGAACGGCTTCTGTTATTATAGAAATTATTGTAAGGCTTTTTATACATACCCATAATTTCTCCATGAGTTGTTGTCGAGACCTCCTCGTCTGGAGCTGCTTGGACTGCGTCCTTCAATGAGCTGTAATTTCTTGCAGAAATAATCGTACTTAACCTACGATTTCGCAAACCATCGGCAAATTGTTTAATCGTTGTTTTTTCATTAATTGGTTTTAGTATATTATAGTTCTGTTCATTGTCGTTTGCTTGCATAATCGTTAGATCCACAAATAATTCAGTGATTTCTTTTCCGTAATCGGCAATCGACAACTCATTTTGTCTCATTTTTAATAACTTATTTTGTATAGCCGTTGCCGCTTTCTTATATAATAACACTTTTTTCATGTCATCAATTAAGTCAGTAACAGTATCATACTTAGCATTTAACTTTATCTTAGCTTCTTGTGATAGCCTACTTTTCAACACGAAATTAATTAAAATTTTGTTTGCAAGCGCTATCCTTCAGCAGAGAGTTATAGTATTAAATATTATCAATTAGCTGTTTTATACTAGCTTCCTCATTTGTCATAATCGGTAGAAGAGTTAAGGCAGTTTTCAAATCAAATGTATTCATTTCTGACGACGTCTCTAATATATCACTTTCACGCAACAATAAAATATCCTCACGTAAATCTATAAATTGACGACAACAATTTTCTATTAATACAATATCTTGGGCACTATAATATTTTTTCTTTACGTTTTCTTTAAAATCAATCAACCAAGTTTCGTACTGGTCATAAATTGCATCAACCTCATTTAATTTATTTTCTAATACTCTTTCTGTCCTTCTTTTCGGTCCTAACTTTATTAAGTAAACTCTAATCTTCTTTAAATCATTATATAATTTTAATATATTATCCATACCTTATTACCACCAAAACGCAGAGAAATTATAATTTCCTTGTATTACATTGTTTAAAGATTAGTATGAGACATTATAATACAACACCGTATGCACACGAACACTAAAGTCCAAAGTTCAACTAATGCATCCTCCTTATTTGGTAAGAGACGACGATTATTTCGGTACCTGAACACGTTTAATATACGATATTTATAGGTACACTTTTTTTTATGAAGCACTTTAAAACTTTCGCAAACACTTTTTTTTTTTTACACTGTTTCTTCCTCGTAGTTTTTTGAAGATGGCTCCGTGGCCCCCAACCGCAAGCGTCGACGAAAGAGAGATCTCCTCATAGTCGTCCTATTTATCTCGTTGGTGATCCATTTTGTATGGCACTTTTTATACTGTCGATACACGAACCCCAATATGCCTAGTAGTAGTATAAGCAGGATGCAGGACAGAATAATGTTGGATGTAGACATATGAAAACGAAGTTCTTCTGCTGTAGCCTGGTTATTGCCAGCCGCCGCGTTTTGAACGATCAGGGTCTCCTCTTTAGACTGCTGCTTGCCCATTTTCGTGGATATTTCGTACACTCGCGCTGATGTCTAGTCCGTGGATACAGTAAATCAATACTAATTCCATTTTTACTACTATACTTGGTCACTAATTTATTGAACGGTATTGCATCGCACAGACACACTCAACGTCTCAAATTCGCGTAGCGTGAGTAGATTCCTTTGGCAGGGTCGCTATGTAAGGTGCGGTGTTGATGAGAAATGAAACGAGTGAATGCCAGAATAATACTAAGATATATTTCATACGATAGTGCATATATATGGTTACAAAGGTGCATAGATTATAATAATATTATAGACCTTAAAGTAGGTAATTATATTAACCCTCACAATATGCCGAAGTGATTTTTTTGAGTTCTAGATTGTTGCCGTTTTAAGAATTTGTTATGAAGATAAAGAAGACTGTTTCATTAACTTTTAGGACTGATTAATACCAGTTGGTTCCTTTGAGAAACTAGTCTAGTGTTAGTACTTAGCCTTATTTAAGAAATGTCTAATTCACACTTAAAGTGCCCCGGCTTCCGGATGAGGACCAGCTTCCCCGTCTTCCAGCGAAGTGGGAACTGCATGGCCTCTCTCCAAGCATGCGCTTAAAAGCCCTTCCAGTCGGGGCCCAAGAGCCTCCGAGGCCAGGACCCAGGCTTTGCCAGGCAAGCCATCGGGGCGGTATTTTTGGCCTTAAGCCTGCATACCGCCACTCTCAGGTCTACCCCAGTCACCTCCGGAAGGTCGTCATCGTCCTCTATGTAGTCCGCTTCCGGCACCGCAAGCAGCGGAGCCATGGGCGGGGGAGGATGTTCCCCTCGCAAAGGGAACAGAGCGCTCACCGCGTCCTCCACAAGCTCAGGGCGGAGACTCTGCGTCAGTGTGTGGGGCCAGGTGCGGAGTTTGTCCCGCACCATCTTGTAAGGGCGCCCCCACGGATCTCTGTCGAGAGTCTCCAGCATCTCCTCGCGGGACAGATCCCTGGCCTGCTGGACAGCCTCTTGGAGGGCGGTCTTCGCTGCTCTGTACCCCTCGTACAGCTCCGCTTCAATGGCTGCTGCATCTGGAGGGCGGATGCGGAGCCTGCGATGCCTGGCGTACAGGTGTCGCGCGGCGACGCACGCCTCGCGCATAGACATCAGCTCTCGCGACCACCAGTACACCTGACGCCGGGCGCTTCCTGGTCGAACTCTGGGCATTACCGCGTCGAAAATGTCGGACATGGCCTCCTGGAACCACCCTGCCTCATTGTTGATGTCACTCAGGCCTGCACTGTCGAGGCTTCCAGAGGGAGCTCAATCTGGGCCCGTAAGACCGGCGCGCTTGAGGCCTGGGCGGAAACATCGAACCGGATGTACCGGTGGTCGGAATAGGTCTCTACCCCCTCCATGACGCGCCAGTCAACGACACGCGGTGACAGAGGAGGGCTGGCGAACGAGATGTCCACCACCGACTCGCCCCACATCCGCACACACGAGGGGGCAGAACCCCGATTTAGGACGACCAGGCCCGCCTCCAAAGCCCAGTCCTCCACCATCCTACCCCGCACATCTGTGCAACGAGAACCCTGAAGTCACCGAGCACAAGCACGGGGAGGGAATAGCTTCGGATGACGACACTCAACTCCATGAGGAAGTTGTGGAACTCGGCAAGAGTTCGGCTTGGGGAGAAGTAGATTCCCGCTACGACGATCTCCCCGAACCGTGCTGCTACGCAACCCTGACCCTTCTTGACACTCTCAAGGGTCGGGGTACCAGTGGCGGAAAAATAAAAAATAAATAGAGAATAATTGTTTTTTTTTTCTTCGCATATTACCTTGCACACGTACAAAATGTTTATTCAGTACTTGATACTTGCCTCCAGTTAGTCTAATAAATTTTCCATAGAATAAACACGTAAGTTGCTATTGCTGTAATCTGTAATTGATTGCTTCTCAGCGAATAAAATGGTAACAGTTCATTACGATATGGGACCTTTCACAGTTTATCGACCAATAACATAGCAATACATTATTACGGTAACGTATTACAAGAGATTTTACGCGAATAATATCATAAAGTTGCTTTACAGTTAAAGTAGGTGCCTTTAATTCAAGGTAAAGTTAATTTAATTAATAACTGCGTTTCTAAGAAACATAAATTATTTAATATAGTTTGCAATTTTTTTGTAAACAATCATCTTTCTTTTGGTATTTGAACAATCCCGCTATGTATAGTTAATGATATATTCACAAAAAAACGTTTTTTATTTTTCCTGTAAAATTTAGTTTTTACGATTACCATTTTATTCCCCAGGGACGGCGATATGATTTATGCTTTCCAAATATAAAAATACGGACATCGACTAAACAAAAAGCAAAATGGATTAGTCGTGGCATTAGGATTTGCAGTAAGCGAAAAAGAAAATTGCTGTGGAAATACCGAACTACTGTAAGATAGTATAGTATAGTATATAGATAGATATTATATAGTATAGATAGTAAGAAGTACTATAATAAATAAATAAATAAAAAAAAAGCCTTTTAATGCCAGTAACTTAAGAGCTAATGATTACATTAAATACAATTTAAATGATTTCATGCAAGAATATATATATTTTATTATATTATTATTATATTATTTAATAATATAAATATTTTACAATAACATGAAAATAAAAATATTGAAAAAAATTAAATAAAATAAGTAAATTGAATTAGTGAAAGAATTGGTAATATATTATACATTCATTATAACTATTTGATTGATTTTGTGAACATGCAAAATAATCTCTTAACCTAATATTTAACGGAACCAAAAATAAATAATAATTTAATAATAATCAGCAAAATCCCACATAACGTCGTCATTACAAATATAATTTACTTCATTACAATATACTGTTCATAATTTTAAATATAATAATTAAGGTGAGAAGTCATAAAATAATAATTAAATCACCATAATTCATAATAAATGTATCCGCATGATTACATGTAATCTATAATTAATACAAAAATAAAAAATAAAATAAAATGTATGACAATGATAAAATAATACAATAAGCTACATGGCCCCCTTTCGGGTAAAGGCCTCCTCCAGAGAATGCCAGATTTCACGCTTTTGAGCAACATCTGTCCATTTTTTGCCTGCGATACCTTCTACTTCGTCCTTCCACCTTGCCTTAGGTTTGCCTCTGCCTCTGTATCCATGAGGGCCTCGCCAAACTGTTACAGTTTTAGTCCACCTGTCATCATCGTAACGAGCCACATGTCCTGCCCATCTCCATTTCAAACTTCTGGCGAAAGATACAGCATCTATAACCTTAGTTCGCTTCCTTATTAAATTGTTTCTTACCCTGTCTTTGAGTTTGATATTTAGTGAACTGCGCTCCATTGCTCTTTGACATGTATTTAGTTTTCTATTGGATGTCGAGTCAAATATCCACGTTTGGCAACCATATGTTAGGCATGGTAGAAGGCAAGAGTCCATTACTTTCTTTTTTAGTGTAATGGGCATGTTAGATTTCATAACCTCTTTGTAGGCCCAGAATTTCTTCCAAGTCGTTGAAATGCGTCTGGCTATCTCTTCTTTATTGTTTTCCTTCCGGAAGGACACTTGTTTCCCTAAGTAAATATATTCATCAACATATTCCACGTTTGAACCCTGTATGTAAATTGGTTGTTTAGTGTGATTAGTCATTACTTTAGTTTTTGCAGTGTTCATTTCCAAGCCGATATTTGTGCTCACTATATTTAGCTCTTCAATCATAGTCTGGAGCTCCACGGGGCCCTCTGCAAAAAGCACGATGTCGTCCGCGAACCTGAGATGATGAAGTCGTTTAGTACCAATTTTTAGGCCTTTGTTATTCCATGGGAGGTCTTTCATGATGTCTTGAAGTACTGATATGAATAGCTTAGGTGATAAAGGGTCTCCTTGTCTGACTCCTCTATTGATGTTTATTCTCTCGCCAGAGCTTTCGAGTTTGATTTTGCTTGTGCTGTTTTTGTAGATGTCTTTGATTATATTTATATATTTATTGTTAACATTTTGGTTACGTAGAGCGCTCCAAATACTTTTGTGGGATATTGAATCGAAAGCTTTTTTGTAATCAACAAAAGCTAAATATAGAGGTCTTTTAAATTCATAGTATTTTTCAATGACTTGTTCAAGTACCTGTATGTGATCAGTCGTACTAAACGCTTTTCTAAAACCAGCCTGTTCCATTGGTTGATGGTCTTCTAGGTTATTATTAATTCTTAATTGTAAGCACGTAGCAAAAAGTTTATACATGCATGGCATTAAACTTATGGGGCGGTAATTACCCACATCAGTTGGGTCACCTTTTTTATATAGAAGTATTATTTCTGACTCGGTCCAGCTCTGGGGTATCTTTTCTTCTTCTAGAATTTTGTTGAACAACTGAGTGATTGGTGTGAGATTTGGCCAATTTAATAGCTTCATTTGAAATTCCATCTATGCCCGGGCTTTTGTCGTTCTTTAGTTTTTCCAGGTTGTTTAGAACCTCGATCTCCAGGAATTGTGGAATTTCGATGTCTTGATGTTGGTCATTTATCGCTATGATGTCCTCTTTGTAAGGGGCATCTGAGGCGCTGTAAAGATGTTTGTAAAAATCTGTGGCTGCGTTAATGACGTCTGAGCGGGTCTGATGTTTTGAAGATTTAGAGTTTAATGAAGGAATCCATCGCTTTTCGGTGCTAAGTTCTTTTATGGCTTTTTTCAAGCTGCCCGAAGATTTCAAATGTTTTGTAAATGTTGTTTCTTTATGTTCTTTGTAGTCTTTCCTTATTTCTTTGTTCGTTATTTTAAATAATTTCGCTAGTTCTGCCTTTTCGCATTGGCTTAATTGGGTTTGTGTAGTAGTTGGCTTCTTTGTTTCATGAGGTTTCGTGTTTTATCTGGTAGTATTGTATGTTTCCGGTATTGTTTATTTTCCATGTTGTTTTGTAGACACGCTTTGATTGTTTTTTCTAGTTGCTCGTAGTGTGTGGCCACATTCGAGCAACCATCAACATACAGGTCAGACTCACAACTTTTTATCATAGATATATATTGAGAACGTTCCTCGGGTGTTTTCAGTTGATTTTTAATTTTTGTGAAGTTTCTTCTACGTTTTTTTAATCGATTTTACTTCAATAGTGCTTCTTAACATTTTATGATCCGTTGGGAAAGTAGTTTAAACGGTGTCGTAGTTTGTAAATATTTGTGGTAAATTTGTCAAAATAAAATCTATTTCATTTTTTGTTTTTCTGTCTGGTGAAAGCCAAGTCCACTTCTTGTTTTTTCTCTTCTTAAATAGTGTATTTACTATCATCATCTTATGTTCGAAAGCATATTGGAGAAGTCTTTCGCCACGCTTATTTCTGGAACCGAAACCATATTTTCCGGTGATCATTGATTATTCTTTTTTAGGCATTCCAATTTTCGAGTTAAAATCACCCATACATATTACGTTTTTTCCTGCTAATTCGTGAGCCTGCTGCACGTCTTGATAAAAAATTTCAACCTCTTCGTCCGTGGCACTCTCTGTTGGGGCATACACTTGTATGAGGGATAGGTTGTAACATTCGAATTTCAATTCCAAAAGGCATACTCTGTCTGATAATCCGATGTAACTTTCAATGTTGTATTTCAACTCCTTTTTTATTAAGAAACCGACGCCATACTGACCAATGGTTTGTCCTGTGGAGCACATGATATGGTCGTTATCTTCTGAGATTGTTGTGCCTTGTCTCCTCACTTCTGCCAAGCCTATTATATCGTAATTCATGTTTTTGAGCGCTTCTTTAAATTCTATTAATTTTTCATGGGTACGTAGTGATCTGACGTTGTAAGTGCATGTATGTATTTTTCTTTTATATTCATTGTTCTCTGGAGGGTTAGAGTCGTAAATCCCCTCGGTGACTAGCCGTTCTTGGGGACATAGTTGGTTTGTTCTATTTGTTTTTTTATTACTTGTTCTAATTGCTGGAGGAGGGGGCGTTGATTGCTATACATTTTGATCATGGTTATCTTGCTGGTTTGACGGGTTGTTTGCATTCTTGTTTACTAAAAAGTTTAGCATACTAGGCTTAAGAACTCCTTCGGTTATGCTAGATGACCTTTGCAGTGGTGATTGGGTAGGTTTAGGTTTGTTTTTTCTTGTGGTCTTCTATCTGTTAATTTGTGGGGGTTATATTGGTTAGCCTCAGGGGAAACGGAAAGCGTTCTCTTTTTGCTGCCGGATGTTTCTGATTTATTTTCGAGGATAACGAGTTTATCATATTTGATAATAGCTTTATTACCTTTTTCTTTTTCAATTTTTACCCTTTCCTGTAGTTCTTTCCTTTTCTAAGACGTATTTTGGATAGTCTTCTTTTATATAATACTCAGTATTCTTTAGCACTCCTTTTAGCTTGAATATTTTGATTTTCTGACCAAGTGTTGAGAAAGTTATTGTTATTGGCCGAGGCCTTTCACCTTTTTTGCCTATCCTCGTAATCGCTTGCAGGTCTCTTTTGTCAAGCTTAGTGCAGAAGTGCTTTTCTATGAAGTGAATAATAATATTTTCCAACTCTGAATAGGACGATTCTTTTTCTTCTATACTCAATTAAAACTATGTTTCTCAGTCTTGCTTGCTTTTCCAGAAAATAAAGTCTTTTCTCCTGGTTTTCAACTTTTTCTTTGAGATAGTCATGTTTTTCTTCCCATGTTTTGAATTTTTCTTCTAAAATTATGTTTATATTCTTTGTTACATTTGTCGTCACATCGTCTCCGTTTTTAAGAATCATTTTCTTCTGTTCATCTAACTCATTTTGAATATTTCTAAGTGCGGACAGTACTTCGTCCATAGTTGTCGATTTATTTTGGTACAAGAGCTGACCTCTGTTGGTGATCGTTGGAACTAAGTAGTGTTTGTGTTAAGTGGAATTCGTGTAATGTTGTTTCACTGTGAAGCTGCGGAACGTACCGCTACCGCTACTCGGCGGTAGATGGCGTTGTTTTAACCAATGATCCAGTGATGACTTTCAATTTTTGTTTACATTGAGGTTATATTGTGAAGATTATTATGAGTTAACACTTTCTAGTTTTACTTTACACTCCTTTGTTAACTGACCTTTTGTTTAGTGTCATGTATCTTTCCTCTTCAGTAAATTTTGATGAAACTCGAAATTTTGGAGAAATCCGTTGCAATTCTTTTGGTTGAAGTTTTCCGTTTAATAGTGACACTTTTCTGGTTTATAACGATAATCCGGGCGTTTCACAACTAATTTCACACGATCGATGCACTTTTTCGGAGAAACAGTGTATGTTTCTAATTTTAATTTGGTAAAAATAGCGGAGCCGATGTAAACATGAGCACACCAGCGCCCTCTCTCCGAAAAAGAAAATTGCTGTGGAAATACCGAGCTACTGTAAGATAGTATAGTATAGTATATAGACAGATAGTAGATAGTATAGATAGTAAGAAGTACTAATACTATAAAATTGCTGGGGAGAAACAGATCTATTGACATGGCCATCTACGATTTCTTACATATGGTTACCAGTAGAGTGGATAAGAGGCTACCAACTCTAGCGCTTTATATGGACATGTCAAAAGCTTTTGATCGCGTAGACCATAAATTACTAATAAATAAACTTAACGCATACGGAATAAGAGGAAATATATCAAATCTAATAGAATCTTATCTGTGTGGTAGGCAACAAATAACGTCCATCAGTAGAATATCTAAAAAAACCGAAATAACCTACACGTCTAGTCAGAGAGTGGTAAACTATGTAGTACCACAAGGTAGTGTACTCGGACCGCCCCTATTTATTGTTTATATTAATGACTTTCCGACAGCATCATTATATCCTATGACAATGTTTGCAGATAACAGCACTTTACTTTTTAATAGTGACGAGGTAAGTACATTGGGGGCTGAGACTTCACAATCAGTTGTGAATTGGCTGCAGAATAATAATTTGATTATAAACCTTGATAAAACAGTATTAATGACATTTCAACAAATAATTAATTATAATCTGGACTTAAATACTAAATACAATGACAAAACTATTAATGAAGCTAAAGTGACTAAATTTCTTGGACTAAACATAGAAAACACTTTAACATGGAATTCCCATATCGACAAAGTATGCAGTAAGCTGAACCAACATTCTTATGCTTTGCACATGTTAAGTAAAACGGCCAATCGAGCAATAGTCCTAACGGCGTATCATGGGCAACAGCTTCAACATTGAGATACGGAATTATATTTTGGGGCATTGCCACGGGTAAAGATATGGTATTTAAGTGTCAAAAAAGGTGAATACGAGCTATTTATAATTTGCAGACAACAGAGAGCTGCAAACCGTTTTTTAAAAGTACGAAAATATTAACTATGTCGTCGTTGTATATCTTCGAAACGTCTATGTTCGTAAAAAGTAATTTACATAAATTTGCTCGAGTAACGAGCAGTAGTCAGCGCCGTTGTGATCGGTTACAAACAATTGGATCTAGTACTGCACTATACAAAAACAGTATTTTTGTAATGGCTCCAAAGGTCTATAATAAATTACCAAAATGTATAAGAAGATAATGTCCTAAAATTCAAAAGTAAATTACATTCATTTGTAATATATAAGACATATTACTCTATCGAAAAAAAAAAAGATGATATATAACATTACCAGCCCTTTATTATAATTTATTTTTAATTTATTTATTAATAGTACATTTAATTGACATTGTTTACAATATTTCAAAATTTGAGATTAATAGCCTTTTATATAATTTGCCGCTGACATGCATGAAAAATAAATTATAATTTATTCGATAATACATTGATACATTAAATTTTTATTATTTACTCGAACCTGACTTTGTATTGTATAAATCCAGACTTATTACCACAAAAAAACTATATTTGTACACCAATTTCATTGGTAGGACATAGAGTTCAACAAAACTGTATGAATAAGACCTTTATTTCAATACCTGTGTTCACAAATAAAGATGATTTGATTTGATTTGAACTTTTTCAAGTAAGTTATTTTAATATCACGTACAGCCGCGACACTGGTTCGTATGTGACTAAATGACTATCCGGCAAGTACCTTAAGTTCATCTTGCCACTACAGAGAGCGGGCAACGTATCTATAGTATAGTTTATATATCATTGGTTTTAACACTTACAACATAACACTTCTTAGTGCTGACCGAAAAACTAGGTTTCTTATTATTATATATAGAGAAGTGTATCAATAAAACAGTAAATACTTAATACCAATTCAAATATTTAATTGTACTCGAATCACACTGTTGATTTAATGAATACTTTCTTAAATTCTATATCTATTTACTTTTTCACCGATCGGTGTCACAAACGAATAATGACGCTTCAATATGGCCGACTGCATTAAAAAGTAAGCGACGACGGTTGGAAGTCAAAACACAAACTATTATTCGACAAATACATAGGTAATGTAATACATTATTTTTATAAAACAATTAAATTAAATTATCCTATTATATTTTCAGACGAAATAAATAGCAAAAGCTTACAGTCGGCCATTCTGAAATAACAGAGTCCTCTCGTTACGTTTTGATGACTAACTTATGTATGTTATGCTAATATAATTATATAATTCTAAAACTATGAAACAATATTATAAAATAAAATGTGTATTCAAAATAATTTATAACTAGCGAATTTAATGCCTAAAACTTTACTTGAGTGACCATCAGATATTGCAGATTCTATGCAGGTAATCAGTAAAATTTCCAGTAAGTGCATAAGAATGTGCCAAAACTATATAATATAAAGAAAAGGCAAATAATAATATTAATAACAAAAAACATATTTTACTACTTATCATGAATAGGGAAACATTTTACACAAATTTATTAATTTTACTAATTATTTTTATATAAATACTATTTGTTCGGCCATCTTATACAGTAATTGTTCCATCAATTTATAGAACAAAAAAAAACAACTAATACAATTTTAAAAATTGATCTTTTAAATACATATATTTTTAATCTATGTCCATATCAAATTAATAATAACTAAGAAAGCGCTCAAATCCTTGGCCTACGGCCTCCTTGCGCAATATAATATTATTCCATAAAATCTTACACACTCATAATTGTCAAACGACTCCATTGTGTGTAGATTTTTCCATTTCAATTTTCAAATCTAACACACTCATAATTGTCAAACGACTCCATTGTGTGTAGATTTTTCCATATCAATTTTCAAGTCTAATCAAAATCAAAGTCATTATTCCTTCCTTAATAAAGTTTAAAACTGAAGAATATGGGAGCTACGGGAACTATCGGGAGCACAATAAAACATGGACTTCACTGATAGACGTATATTCGGAGACTGACCCGCGGCTTGTGACAAACAAAGACTTAATTCTAAGTACCCACTATTACAAATATATCACACCTCCACCACAATACAACAGTACATCTATATAATAACACAATAATAAAACATAACGAACACAACAAAATCAACCTGATGTAGACTGATAATGATTCTGAACTAGTTAAACAATTCTAAATCGGTCTACTGGTTTACGTGTTCGTTTTGGGTTCCGATTCTCCGGCGGCGGAGATTGTGGTTGTAAGTTAACCGGAGAATCTCCAGGACTATTATTGACCGAATTTGAACATTCACCCTTATTCCTGATAGTCGCCTCTGGTGAAGCTACCTTTACTACCCGTTCTAACCCCTCGGTAAGTGGCTCGACCGCACTCTCTTCCCCATGATCTATCTTGTCCTCTGTCTCTGGACAGGTAACATCAGAAAAGCGTGACCTGCGCCGCATTTGATCTACATGTCTTTTTAGCGATTGACCATTATCCTTTACCACTGAGTATCTACGGGCACTGTCTACCCGTTCCACGGTACCTTTCACCCACCTATCACTAACACCATACTCACGAGCCCAAACTGAGTCACCCTCCCTGAAACTGCGGTCTGTTCCCCCCGCGAATTCCATTTGACGTCTCTGAGCTTGATCGACTCTGTCTTTGGTGACCTGGCTGGTACGCAGTAAATCAAGTCTGGAGCGTAATGGACGTCTCTGTAATAGCATAGCTGGGGTTTCCCCGGTAGTGCTGTGCACGGTGTTCCGGTATGCTAACAGAAACGTTTGTAGTGCGGTGTCGACATCTACACAATCTCTATGCGCTTTCTTAATCGCTCGTTTGCAAAGCTTAACTGCGTTCTCCGCAGCCCCGTTTGAGGATGGGTGGTAGGCTGGTGAAAAAGATTGTTTAATGCCGTTGTTTCTTAAGAAAGTTTTAAACTCTATACTAGTGAATGGTGGCCCCTGATCAGATACTAATTCCTCCGGCAACCCAAACCTTGCAAATGTAGCTCTTAATACCTTTATAACATTTGATGCATTAGTTCGTGTCATCTCAAACACTTCTAACCATTTTGAAGATGAATCAATAATAACTAAGAAGGTAAGACCTTTATATGGCCCTAGAAAATCGATGTGAACCCTTGTCCAGGGGCGCGCGTGGTACTGCCACGACTGTATCGGGGCCCGCGGTGGCGCGTCCGCCTCTGCTGCACAAGTCTCACATTGCTTACATAATGCTTCCACGGCAGCGTCAATATTAGGCCACCATACATAGCTACGTGCCAAGCTTTTTGTTTTTAAGATCCCCATATGACTGCTATGAAGTTGTTTTAAAACATCATTCTGTAACGAAAATGGTATAACCATACGATAACCCCACATAATACAACCACACTCTGTATATAACTCATTACGCCTCATAAAGTATGGTTTGATACTTTCTGCACCTGCACAGGTTGAAGGCCACCCGGATTGTATGTAAACTAAAACCCTACTTAACAGTTTATCTACAGCCGTCGCTTTTCTAACGTCATGGCTCGTAATTGGTAAAAAATTTTCAACGAAATTAACATATGTATTTTCTTTTTGTAATATTAAATTTTCTTTACAACCCTTGTACGGCAGTCGTGATAATGCGTCGGCACAATTCTTACTCGAAGAAACATATTCAATGTCATAAGTATACCCAGCCAATAACACCGCCCAACGCTGTAACCTAGAAGCAGCCATCACCGGAATACCGACTTTATCTCCAAAAATATAAGTGAGAGGCTTGTGATCGGTTCTTAAAATAAATTTACGACCATAAAGGTATTGATGAAATTTACGAACTCCGAACACTATAGCGAGTGCCTCCCGATCTATTTGTGAGTAGGCTCGCTCGGCTTGCGTGAGCGCGCGCGACGCGTACGCTACAGGACGCTCGCCCCTTGCAGTTATGTGCGATATCACCGCTCCTATGCCTACACTGCTCGCGTCTGTAGTTAAAATTAAAGGTAACTCCGGCGTGTAGTGTATTAGTACTTCACTACATGTTAATAAATGCTTCACTTTACTGAACGCATCTTCACATTCTCTGTTCCAGCTATACGGAGTTCCAGCTTTAAGCAACTTATACAAGGCGCTAGAATTGTACTAACATTTCTAATGAATTTCCCATAGTACATCACCATACCAATAAAAGCTCTTAGTTCAGAAATATTCGTGGGAGCTGGGGTGTTAATTATAGCTTTTACTTTGTCTGGGCACGTGTGAACCCCTTCTTTACTAATCGTGTGACCTAGATAGTTTACCGATTCAGCAAAAAATACACATTTATCTTTTTTTACTCTGAGCCCGTATTTTTTTAAACGATCAAATACTTTGCATAAGTTGCGCATGTGTGCTTCGTTTGTGGGTCCCGTTATAATAATGTCATCCAAAAACACCCCCACATTTGGTAAATCCGCAAACAACTGCTCCAAATGTCTTTGAAAAATGCCCGGACTTGATGCTAAACCGTATACTAGCCTATTATACATAAATAATCCTTTATGAGTGTTAATCACTGTGTATTTTCTTGTTTCATCCAGCTCAAATTGAGCGTATGCCTGTGAAAGGTCAATTTTACTAAAATGCCGGCCACCCTTTAAACGAAGTAGTACTTCCTCTACTTTGGGTAACGGATAACGGTCAACTTCTATAACTTTATTTAAGGTTAATTTGTAATCTGCGCAAATTCTAATGTTACCGTCCTTCTTCACGACCGGCACTATGGGTGTTGCCCAGTCAGAACACGCCACAGGGGAGAGAATGCCGTCTCGCTGCAGCTGGTCCAGCGCGCGCTCCACCGGCTCGCGCAGCGCGTACGCCAGCGGGCGTGCGCGCATGAACACCGGCCGCGCCCCCTCGCGCACGCACACGCTCACCGTGCCGCCGGTGAAACGGCCCAACCCGTCCGCGAACACTTCACAGTATTTGGTACTGAAAGCAGCCACATCAAATACACTGTTTTTGTACATCACAACATCATTACTATTACACTCATAAGTTACTGTAGGTAATTTTATTTTTAGTTCTGCCATCCACTGACGGCCTAGTAAAAGTGTTTTGCCATTCTCGACAACATATAAATCTAATTGTTGTTTATGCCCATTCCTATATTTCACTAATGGTTGTATAACCCCAAGGGGTTTTACTAACTCGCCAGTATAATACTTAAGTGTTAAATTACTAGGCTTAAGTTTTACATCATTAAACAATCTACTATAACACTCCCAGCTTATGCATGACACCGCACTGCCGGTGTCACATTCCATTTTAATGTCAATACCATTTACATTCAGTTCGACATAAATAGGCTTACACTGCGTTGCTGATAATTTACATATATCCACAATTATTACCTCATCGCTCTCCGCGCCATCACTTTCATTGGGATTTATTTGAAGCGCGTCCATATCCACCTTGTAATGTTCCGATATATTCGGACACATACGTCGCAAATGTCCTACTTGGTTACAAACTCGGCATACATAACGGCCGTACTTGCACTTGCTTGTGTCATGACGCGCGCCGCATACTCGACACTGCTGATGCCGCGCGCGCTCACCCAGCTTCATGAGTGCGGGCGCTGCCAATGCGCGCGCGCCGCGCTCCCGACCGTTAGACGTTGTCGTATCGAAAGATGTTGTCGCTCCGCGGACGTCACGAGTGGCCACCGCCGCCGTACCCTTCCGTCGCGAGCCTGCTGACATCGCTTGACACGTCACCGACGTCGTGGATGCACCCTCGCTTCTTGACCCACTTTGTCCTTCCACGGCCGCTGCGTCTTTTTCTGCTGCCTCCATACTAACCGCCAACTTATACGCCTTTCCGAAATCCAAATTACTTTCGGCGAATAATCGCTGTCGTATGGTTTCATTTGTTATGCCACACACTAGCTGATCTCTCAAGCTTTCTTCCAGCCAGGACCCAAAGTCACATGTTTTGGACATCTTCTTCAAGATAGCCGCGTATTCCGATATAGTTTCACCTTCTTTCTGTTTCCTGTGTCGAAACTTGTATCGCTCAGCCAACTCACTTGGTTTGGGTTGCAAGTGTTTTTCCATGACGTCAACGATTTGCGCTAACGTTTTGCTTTTTGGTTTAACCGGCGTACACAAATTAACCAGAAGTTCATAACACTCCGCCCCCATCACTGTTATTAATGTAGGCACTTGTAATTCGTCTGGGATCTTGTTCACTAAAAAATATTGTTCTAATCGTTCGACGTACAACCGCCAATCGTCACTGTGGACTTTGAACTCAGCAATTTTACCGATCGACATTTTCGATTATATATTTAGGATTGCACGAATCACGCGTAGAATCGTCTGTACTCGTCGCCACTGAAGAATATGGGAGCTACGGGAACTATCGGGAGCACAATAAAACATGGACTTCACTGATAGACGTATATTCGGAGACTGACCCGCGGCTTGTGACAAACAAAGACTTAATTCTAAGTACCCACTATTACAAATATATCACAAAAACAAAATAATATTCTTTCCTTAATAAAGTTTAAAATAAAGTTTAATCATAGTTCCAATTCAAATCCATTTACTATTGACTTTTCAAAAATAAGGGGAAACATCCATGATAAGAATTCATTTTTTTTTTGTAAATTCAATTGTCGCTCATTGTCCCAGTACTCCATCCAATCCTACTGACATTTCCGACGACTCCATTTCCATATTATCAGTACCTTCAATAGTTTCGTTTAAATTTACATCCTCCGTTGAGCTTTCCTCTTCGGAATCAGCTAAGCTTTCTTGGGTAAAGGTCAACCAAGGATGTATCTTATCTAACGCAATAACTGCCTCATATTCTCTATTCTGTTTTCGGGTTAAGGGTGTATCTTGAACAACATACCTATCTCTATCTAGTACTTTGATAATCCTGTATGGACCTTGTAATTTAGCAAGTAACTTTCTCGACTGTCCGTTATTACTACGTACTTCTCTTTCAATTCTTACTAAGTCACCTACTCGATATTTCCTACCAACCTTCCTATTCTTGTCAAATCTTTCCTTTTGTCTTACTTGATCCTCACTTATGTTGGCATTTACCTCCTCTCTTATATTCTCTAATGCTTCTTGTGAACACCCCGATTCACCCTGGTCGAGCAACGAAGTGACTATTCCGTCACTTTTTGCCCTCAACCTTATACCAAACAGTATTTCAGCTGGCGTTTTACCTGTACCTTTATTAAGAGTTGTATTAAGACCCAGCTGAATTTCTTCTAAATGAGTATCCCATTCATTTTCCTTACAATTGTGGTTTTTTACTGCAAGCGAAGCCAATATGGTACGATTATATCGCTCCACTTGGCCATTCGCTCGCGGTGTTGCTACCGCATTTAAAACGTGCTTTATGCCTAGTTTGTTCACAAAGTCTTTAAAACTTTTACTTGTAAAAGAAGTTCCCCGATCACTGATTATCCTACTTGATATACCGAATAAACTAAAATAGTTATTTAAAACTTTGATGGTCGATTTAGTTTTCGTATTTTTGACAGCAAATAAAGTAATGTATTTTGTGTATGCTTCAACAAGCACCAACAAGTAAGTGTTTTTAGATTTACTCCGAACAAATGGACCTAAGTGGTCCATGTGAATCGTGTGAAACGGTTTATCAATTTTTGGAACTGGATGGAGCATACCTTGTCTTTTTCCTGGTGGTACTTTGTGAAAACTACATTCCAGACATGATTGAACATACTTTTTGGTAAACTTGTTCATTTTGGGAAACCAGTAAAGAGATTTCAACTTGTCCAAAGTTTTATCTAGACCAAAATGACCAAGTTCGTCGTGACACTTCTTGAGTAGCTGCCACCTAAATCCTTTAGGACCAACCATTTCAATTGGCTGTCCACAACCCTATAAACCTTTCCTCCCTTTAAACGATAATTCTGAAAAGTTTCATAGGTTTTAGGCGTTTCAGGGTCTTCTAAAATACTTTTAATCCGTTGAACCTCTTCATCAGCACTCTGAATAGTTGTTAACCAGTCTTCTGTTTCTACAACTAAAATATCAAATACAGGCTCAGGTTCATCTGACATAGGGATAGCATTCCTGCTTAGTGCATCCACATGGGTCATACGGTTACCTGGCCTATACTCGATACTGCAATCGTACTCCTGTAGTTGAAGCCACCACCTACTAATACGAGGTATCATATCTCTCTTTGATAAAGTAGTACGTAATGCGCTACAATCGCTTATAATTGTAAATTTGAGGCCTAGAACGTACACTCTAAACCTTTGTAAGGAAGCTATTACCGCCAGGGTTTCCAATTCAAATGAATGGTACTTCTGCTCTTCGAGAGTAGTTTGCCTACTGTAATACGCTACCGCTCGCCACCTACCTAATTCATCTTCCTGCAGTAATATTCCCGCTATACCCGATTTGCACGCATCCGTATGAATCTGAGTTTTTGCACTTACGTTGTACAACGCTAAAATTGGTATTTTTATTTGCTCTGCCTTTAGAGTGCAAAATGATTTTTCTTGTTCGGGACCCCACTCCCATTTACAGTTCTTTTTTAATAATTTTGTTAGTGGATTAGCAATTATAGCAAAATTTTTCACAAAACGCCTAAAAAAGCTAGCCAAACCAACAAACTGGCGTATTTCGTGTTGGTTAGTGGGGCACTTAAAATTTTCTACTGCTGCAGTCTTTTTTGAACCCGGTCTGACCCCTTGTTTACTTGAGAAAAATACACATTTTGATAATTTTAACGTCAAACCCGCTTCTTTAATGAGTTTAAGTACTGTTTCTAACCGCTCCATTCCTTGCGAAATACTGTGGGCTGGAATTATTATATCGTCCATGAATGCGAAAGCTTTGCCTTTGACGTCTTTCAAAACGGTATTAATAGTTTTCTGAAAAACAGACGGCGCGTTGGCCAAACCGAAGGGCATGCGGGTGAACTGATACTGACCGTCCGGCGTTACAAACGCAGTTTTGTCTTGCGACGAAGGGGTTATTGGGATCTGGTAATAGCCTGAAGCCAAATCAAGTGTTATAAAATATTCACAACCACCTAACTGATCTATTTGATCCTCTATTCTGGGCAAAGGGTAGTGTTCCTTGACAGTTTTAGCATTTAAAGCCCGATAGTCAACGCAAAGCCGTTGATCACCGGTCTTCTTCTGCACTAAAATGATGGGGCTTGCATAAGAAGATGTTGACTCGGTAATTATACCTGAATCCAACATATCCTGAACCATTTCTTTGACTTTATTCCTTTCTGAATAAGCTAGCCTGTATGGCCTATACACAACCGGGGTCGCATCTTTTAACGTGATAGAGATTTCGGTCAAATTAGTCAGCCCTAAATCATATAAACTAAACGAAAAACAGTCTCTATACTCTTTTAGCAAGGTTTCTAACAGTTCTCTATCTCCAGTACTAAATCCATCACCTATTTTAAGATCGTTCGATATGGAATCACTATCCCTGTTTTCTAGTATTCTAACATTTAGGCAATCATCATCATTTAAAATGTAAGCTCTAGTCAATATCCTTTTTGAAGTTTAATTTCGTTACCATTTAAATTTATTACTAAAATGTGACCTTTTCCTTGCACGATTGTGTATAATCTAGGCATAATAAACTAACAATTATCACCTATTTTCCTTAACGATTCCTTTACGTAAAATTTTATGGTGATATCGGTATTTACTTTTACAGGTATAATATTTATAGAGTTAACGTTGACATCAGAGTCTACAACTAAATTAATTTTTTGATAGTTTTCAAATTTAGAATTATTTAAAGGATCAGGCTTTTTTTGAAAAACTAAATGTTCGTCTGTCTTTATAATAATACCGGCTTGCTCGGTAAAAGTATGTCCCAACAGTACGGCATGTTTAAGTAATTCGTCTGGTACCACTAATACTTCTACGGATGTTGTAACGGCTTGTACTTGCATTTGGACTACTGCTCTACCTATAGGTTCTATGATTGAATTACCGAAGCCTTTTAGTTTTGGCAGATCACTTTTTCCGTAAGCAGTGTTTAAATTTTTAAAGTCACTAATTCGAATCAAAGTACTTTGGCTACCGAGATCCACATAACACGACATTGTTTTGCCATTAACTTGAACTGGGAGGACATACTTATCATCTAACTCACCGGTTAACTTAACTTCAGACACTGCTTCACTGCTTTCATTATGTTTACCGCCATCATTACCATTTCTGGGAAGCCGTCTACAATTAGTGCTCTGATGACCAAGTTTCTTACAAATGCTACACGTCAATAAAGGTTTGTTACACTTAAAAGAGGGGTGACCGACCTCATTACAGTTAAAACATTTAATATTGCTACTCAGTTTAGTATTGTCATTATTGCTATCAGAGCGCCTTTTTGTAAACGACTGACGAAATGCTCTGTCCCTTGCATCCTCTAACTTAATAGATTTAAAATAAGATAGTAATTCCTCAGGTTGAGAGTAGTTCGCAGCTTGAGCTCCGAGTCGCATACCTTTGTCTTCCAATCCATATATGAGACAATCCACAGCCCGTTTACCAGTTATATCGCATCGGTTGAGCAAGTTAATTTTGTGATAAAAATAAGTTTCTAACGTTTCATTATGTCTAACCTTCCGATCCAACATTTCATGTAAAAGTTGTGCATAATTCTGAACCGTGGGAAATGTCTTAGTCAATTTATCCTTCCACTCCAACCAACTATAACTTAAGGAAGTTAAACCTTGGTACCACACCTTTGCAACTCCAGTCAATTTAGGCAACGCATAATGAAGTTGTTGTGTTTCAGACCATTTATACAAAGCTGCACATTCTTCCACTTTCGTCAGCCATAAATCAATAGTTTGTTCCTTATTAGCAGGATCAAATTCTGGTACTGCATTTGTTGACATACTAAAGTGGTTTTGAGCCTGGGACGCTGACGAAGGCAGTGATTTGATTAACTCAATGACATCATGAATACTAAAACTATGATCATCTACAGTTTTCTTTTTAGGGGTCTTATTCATATTAGTTACATCGGTGTTTACATTCAAATTACTATCCATGCTGCTAATACATGACGACTGACTTACGGTTTCCCGACGTCTTCGACTCGTCCTGTGGTGACGGGATCGCCGTCTCACCTCGCTACTGCTGCGCTGCCGTCGTTGCCGTCTCACCCTCCGCGAGTGTGCAGATAGGGAACGCGAGCGCGACCGCGAAGACCGCGTTCTTTTTTTCACACGCCGCGACACAGACCGACGCCGCCGCTTACGACGCTCAAGGCTCTTATAAGAACCCGCACGTCTCCGTGGCGTACGGTCTCTAGAACCTGCGCGGCTCGAGGGGGTTGAGCTGGTCCGCACAGTACGCGGGCGCCGCGTACTAGAACAGCTTCTCCTGTTACGCCTGCGCAAACGCCCCGCACGACTGCGGCTGCATGACGGCGTAGCTCCATCACGCGTTTGAGAAGCCTCTCGATCAGAAACTTCACGCATTCTCACTTCTTCACGAAATCTCGACATATTATTTAGATCTGTAATCATATTTTTATCGACATTTTAATCACTTTTTAATAAAAACATACATAGCTTTTGAAAATCCTAAACACAGAAAAGCAACAATAAAAATAAAATTCAGCCATTGTAAAAATCAAAAATTACATATTACTGAACTTACTGAATTCGACTGCGCGAAGACAGCAAGATAGAACAATTTTTTTTCCAGCTTACAATCAAACTATACATATGCTAAATATATATCTTATAAAATAGGCTCTCTTAAGCAAGTGGGACGATTTATTAGGTGAAGTACGCATTTACATACAGGAAATCACGCCTTCTTTCCATGGGGGTAGGCAGAGATTACTTGAAAACAACGACGTCCTATTTATTATTTTTAGTTTTTATATTTGTTTACGTAATCTCGGCGACTCACAAAACCTTTACAACGAACTACCTCACTCTTTATGTATTTAATAACGCGGTTAAGCGTAAGCATACACTATAATTACTGTATTAAAGACATATTTAAGAAATACAACTTACCGAGTTTATGCCCCTTACTTTACCTGTCCTTATAAACGGCTTAGGTGGACGTGGTTAGAATATTAAGTAATATTCATGTTATATACCACTTCTGAACTATTATATATAGAGAAGTGTATCAATAAAACAGTAAATACTTAATACCAATTCAAATATTTAATTGTACTCGAATCACACTGTTGATTTAATGAATACTTTCTTAAATTATATATCTATTTACTTTTTCACCGATCGGTGTCACAAACGAATAATGACGCTTCAATATGGCCGACTGCATTAAAAAGTAAGCGACGACGGTTGGAAGTCAAAACACAAACTATTATTCGACAAATACATAGGTGGTAATACATTATTTTTATAAAACAATTAAATTAAATTATTCTAATTATATTTTCAGACGAAATAAATAGCAAAAGCTTACATTATTTACGATTAATTAGTTGCATTCAGCCTAATCGATAATCGCAATTAAATCGAGTTTAGAAAAAAAGAATCGAGACTGAATAAAAACTCATAAGTATAATTTTAAATAATTATTTAATTTTGAAATTGTTCTTATTAACCTATCTTTTTTAATAATTTCATTAAGTAATTATTAGATCAAGAGCATCTTATAATTAATGAACGTTGACTTCAAGAGAAGGAGATTTATACTAATAAGAACGACAGAAGACAGTAACCCAAAAAAAACATGTCAACATTTTAATGATTAGGCTTAATTCCCGCTGATATTTTCGATTCCAAAATTTAAATTAGGAATGCTCTCGCTATTCTCATTATTTAAAATAAGTATTTTAATTTTACTTGATAACATATTAATAATTTTATGTTGTAATAGCTGAAGGTTGGTTAAAGAACGCCTATCTTGGAAGGCATTGTAAATATTTTTTATGATCCATCAAAGATAAATTATATTTGTCGTAGTTGTCATGATTTATTTCGTTAAACTCGGTCATCATGTGGGCAGAACATGGGTTTCGTGCTACGAAAACACACACTACACGTGGCACACTGCTTTTGTCGAACTAACAAATTACTTGAAATTAAAATCCAACACAATAACACTAGGCACTATGAATCGGGGAACAGTTTCGGGACGTGTTGACTCCGCGGCGATCAGACACTGACTGTCCTCCTAGCAGCGAGCTCAAAACATCACGACTCTGTAGAAGCGCGCTTAGGTGTGGTCAGACTGGTAAGTAGGTCACGTGATGCTACCTTTGGCGCGCTTGCCGATTCATTGTCTGTCCGTACTAATGACCGGATCCGATATATTTATTCTTCTAAGATTGTGTATCGTATGGTGGGGTTATTGTTATGTTACAGCTAGTCAGTGGCCCGAAAGTATGACAGCCAGTTCTACCAAGGGGTATCGTACTACCCGATCCTAACTGGTTTGAGGAGGTCAGATAGGCAGTCGAATTTCGCTTCATTTAAAATATGATTATGCAGCTGCATCTGGGTAGACTGGAAGCCGACCCCAACAGATGATAATGATGGTTGACAATCGACAATTAATAAGCCGTTTCAAGGAACATTAGTTTATTGTTTCAAAGCGGTTCACTGTCCAGTCTAAAAAGGTTTTTGAAGTGATAACCTCTTATGGGAGGGTAAAGCGCTTCGTAACGTAAAGCGTTACGGCACCACTCTGTGTGGCTTCCCTTTCTCTCACGCATACGGCAGCAGGATATAGTCAGGATGGGTGTGCCCCAAGGTTCAATTCTTGGTCCTTTCCTATTTCTTGTTTATATTAATGATCTCCCATATATGATGGCCAAATTATCGGATATAATTCTGTTTGCTGACGACACTTCGCTAATTTTTAAAATTCATAGGAAAGATAAGGATGTCATACATGTCAACGAAAGTCTAACTGTTCTCTCGAAATGGTTCGCAGCTAACAATCTTTTACTGAATACGAACAAAACTAAATGTCTAAAGTTCTCTTTACCAAATGTAACTCAACGTGACCTTAATTTAAATCTTGACGGCAAAAAACTTGATGTTATCGCGGAAACTGTATTCTTAGGAATTACTATCGATTCAAAACTGCAGTGGGGCGCGCACATTGGAACTCTTTCGGGGAGGTTAAGCTCAGCCGCCTATGCAGTTAGGAAAATAAGGCAGTTAACTGATGTAGCCACAGCTAGGTTAGTATACTACGCGTATTTCCACAGTATTATGTCTCATGGAATTCTGCTGTGGGGATCGGCAGCAGACGTTGATTCAATTTTTATATTGCAAAAGAGGGCAGTTCGCGCGATCTATAAAATGGGTCCTCGTGAGTCCCTTAGAGAAAAATTTAAAGAGATCGATATACTGACTCTGCCTTCACTTTATATCTTAGAATGTATTTTATACGTCCGCAAAAACCGAGGGCTTTTCAAAATTAGAATCGACTTTCATAATATAAACACACGCAGTAAACACGAAATTGTAATACCCAAATTTAGATTAACAAAAACTAGCAAGTCATTTCTTATAAACAGTATACGCTTTTATAATAAGTTGCCAAAGTCAGTAATTGAACTGACCGATGGAAAGTTTAAAAATTGCATCAAACGTGTCCTTATTAAAAAAGCATATTACAAAATTAAGGACTATGTTGAAGATAAAGAAGTTTGGCTGTAGTTCCCTCTGCTCATGCGGCTTCCCTGGTAGCTCAAAAACGACACAAATATGTGGATGTCTCTAACTATTCCGAATTTTATTTATTCTATTCATTTTTTTCAGATGTTTTACAATAGTTTTCAAATCATTGCACCGTTTATTCATTGTGCAGAATAGTTACAGTACTGATGACTAAATTTGTGTCAATTGTTTATTTAATTGTTCTTAGTTTTATTTTTACTTTTGTATAGATTCTTTTTCATTCAAATTTTTTTTTTGTGAATGTGTGGACATTGTAGGCTTTGTAATTTTTTTTTTTTCAGTTTCATCTTTTTCTACCTTTTGTAGTTAGCGATGACTTATTGTCGGGCCTACGCTGTCCTCTCATACTTAAGTACTAGCGCTGTAACATCCAAATATTGTAGAACCAAATGATTTTAAAAGAGTAACCATGGAGTTTCTTGCCGGTTCTTCTCCATAGGAAACGACCAACCCGAACCGTGCCTCTTCTGTTGACGTTTCATAAGTGCCCATGTAGGCCTATGTAAAATAAAATATTTTGATTTTGAGGACTCTCACTCGAGAGTCTTACCGTATACTTTGGATAGTTTTGTTTAAAATGGTTTCTTTTTCGTTTTTGGGGTAGCTATGCCTAAACCTAGCCTATCTAAGTAGGAATCAAAAAATATTGTCGATTAAAAGTATCGGACGGTGAAGGCAAAAGATAAACAAAATTGGAAAGACATGGGCGGACTTTTACCCGCAATGGGACAGAGCAGGCTGATAAATAAAGTAAAGAGTAAATACCCACTAACCAACCCAACCTCCTAACCATAATCAATATACATAATTATTTTTTACGAGTACTAGTATTCCTACCGAGATCCTGAGCATTCTACCAACCCTCGGATAGTTCAAAACAAAATTCACAATAATTTATCTTTAATAATAAATTTAAATGCCTACAATATAAATTAGAACAGCGAACGAATTCCAAATTTAAATTTTGAGATGGAAAAAAAATCGGCGCTAATTTAGTTAGTCATACATAAGTCATAATATCAATCTGCGCTGTTTATTTGGTTTGGTCTGAATGTACGAAAAACAATTAAGATTGCCATTTACCATTATAAAAGCTTAATAAAACATTATAATAAATATGTATTGTATTTTACGCTTAAAATAAATTTATTTTAATTTTCATCCATCGATTTGTTAATTTAATTACTCGAGTTGATCGAAGATTACACAAATAATAATCGATTGGAATAATCGCTTTCAGAAATCACAATAATTTTTAAAAAATGGTCGTCTTTTTCAAATACAAATTGAGCGGTGGTAATGAATATTACGTGTTATTGGTCCCGTATTAGTAAATAACGCTAAGATCTGGGCATTTTCATGCGGTTTATAATACATAATTATTTGGAATGATATTTGTCAGAAGTATTTGGTACCGAATCTATACACAACAATATAACATATACATATAACATAGGTTAAGAATATTGTTACTAACCCAATGGATCTTTGTTATCTGATTAAATAAATGAATATTATTATTATAATATACGCGTGCGTGTGTTATATGTGAAAAATAAAAATGTAAACACGCATTATTGGCGCGAAACTTCGACTTTAGATTTCATAATTCATCACCACCGCTGAAATGTCCGCGGTAGCCATGGCTACCCCGCTCACATGCCCGCGCGCACTCTCAAGTTTTTGCCGCGCAAGCCCCCCGCGCCACTTCCCATTTAAAGCTTATTTTCTCGTAAACTACTGCAGCTACACCAAAACAATAATATATACGTGTGTATAGCTGAAAATATACAGAATCTAACTACGTTAAAACTAATTACGACAACTAGATATAAGTATTTCAAAAAAAAAAAACTTGTGAATTTGCGTTGAATTTCAGTTTCTCCAATAAGAATATCAAATTTTCCAATAAGAATTAGTCACTTTTATTCATTAACAATAATTTGCATTTGAATTTACACAGTATTACAATCATCTTATAATTAAATAGTTATTATGAAGTTAAAAATAAATATAAAAATTAATGAATTATAAAATGAATACAGTCATAATTAACATTTTTTATCAGTATAATATAAATTAAAATAACAATTTATCACAATAATAATTGTAGTTCGTATCTATAAAACCTATTTATAATGAAACTAGACTATATAAGCTCTGTTTTAATACCCATATATCCTTACTTTGGCACTTTCTTAGTAGCCAAATTAACCAAACCAATCAACCCCTGCTCAATCAATTCTATACCTACTGATTTTGTCGTATTTTCGTAAAAAAATCACTAAGATTTCGTTTTTTTTTCACTATTTGGTTTTGGGCTACCATAGTAGCGTGGACATTGGATGAATTCGCCGCATAATTATATGAGGAGTTGATTATTGTCCATATAGCTCGTATGTTCGAAAACCACAATTTATAGGATTTTATAAATTTTTTTAGACTCGACCGGCACAGCCGTCAAAATGGCGATGACCGTATTTAAGCTATGTAAATGACTGTCATGTAAGTTTTAGATTTAAAAAGGTCCTACCAAAAGACGTAAAATCTGTAATAGAAAAATTAGACTGCCGTAAGTCGCTGGGGTCAGATGGTATTAGAATTAAAGACTTAAAACATATTAAAGAACAAATTAGTCCAGTAATAGATTTTTTTATCAATAGTAGTGTTAAAAAGTCTAAATATCCAGAAGAACTTTAAAAAGTCTATAGTAAGGCCTATATATAAACAGGGATCCCATCAGGATTATTGCAATTATAGACCTATAGCAATACTTAACACAGTAAATAAAATTGTCGCAAAAATTATAGTTAAACAACTAACTAACTTTTTAGAAAACAATAGTATATATAACTTAAACGATGTCCAACACGGTTTTAGAATCAATAGAAGTACTGCTACTGCCCTTGAGAAATTTACAGATCAATAATCAACTAAACGAAAAAAAAATAGTTATGGTTATTTTTATAGACTTCAAAAAAGCATTTGATACATTAGACCACGGCGGCTTGCTGCAGGCTATGAATGAATGTGGCATTAGGGGCCCCATGAATGCATGGGTTAGCGAGTACCTACACCAAAGGTCACTTAAAGTATGTGTCAGTGGAACTGAAAGTGTACTGGGCGACATTCAATTCGGAGTTCAACCGGTTCAGTATATGGACCATTAGGATATATTATGCACGTTAACAGCATGTCTAACGTATTGAAAAAATGTAAGGCATTTATGTATGCTGATGATACTTGCTTGGTTTATAGCCATAATAATATTGACGCAATAAAGCAAACAATGCAAAACGATTTCGACAGTGTAGTTCAGTGGGCACATGATAATGGCATTATAATCAACATAAGTAAAACTAAATGCATGATTATTCACTCACCGTATCATAAAAATAAAAATAATTTGTGGACAGTGGGAGTGAAAGGTCATTCATACGATTGTCTGCATAGCAACAAACTGAACTGTCAATGCTCATACTTAGAAACAGTTACATCCTATAAGTACCTAGGATTAGTAATAGCTAGCACATTCACTTGGAATCTTCATGTCAACAACGTTTGCAATAAGCTACGATCCATTCTGGGTAAATTAAAGACCCTTAAACATGCTGCTAACAGAAAAGTATGGTATACTTTATACTATGCGCTGGCTGACTCTGTTATTGAATACGGGTTGGGTGGATATGGCCTTACGTTCCCTTAAATAAAATTAATATCTTGCAGATAAGGCTACTCAAACTACTTGTAGGTATATGTACCCAACTCGTTTATCTAAAAAGAAGACACTTCCTGTTCCTAAAGTCAAAAACTACTTTGGCAGGCGCACAAGAAAGTATGTAGTACCGACGTTGGTGTATGAGCTACCCCCAAAATTGATATCGCATGTTAAATCTAAACTGCAACTTAAAAATGTTCTTAAAAACAATACCTCTCATTGTGCCCATAGCTAACTTAGCATCTATGGACAATGGCAATTGTCCATGGGTATAAAATGTGTAAATGTCCTTTTTAAGCTTACTTTCTATCTTGCTTTCTTTTTCTTATTTACAATAAAATTCAAATTTTGTTACTATTATAATATTGTGAAACGAAAACTACTGCCGACAAACTGTTTTGCAGTTTGGCAGACTTTTTATATGTTTTTGCTATACAGAATTCGAAAAATTGACAAAATTTCACTACCCAAACAAATTTTTGCAACCTTTTTTTTACCAATGCTATATTTGGAATGATTTTAGTACGCACTTTTTCGTTTAGTCAAATTTTTACTTGGCAGAATATATTTACCAAAGATATTGTCCCGCGTAGCCCGCGTAGCGGGGCTACGTTGACTACGCTTTAAAAAAACAAAATTTCATATTATCAAGTAAGAAAAGGTGGGATTGGTTCCTGATCGCAGTGTCGAAGTGGGACGAGTCAACTCCTATCAAAAAATAAAAGGTAGAATTGGTCCCAGGTCCCAGTTTCGAGTGGGACGAGTTGCCCCCTAACCTGAAAAAACACCCATGTAATAAAACGTTTAAATTGAAAACTGACGATCTAAATATTTGCTTTATTTTTTTTTGCGTAAAATGTGTTATTCCAACTGAAATATTTGCCTACATAAAAATTGGTAAGAGTACAAGTTGGTAAACAAGTTATTGTTTAAACGTTCACATGCCAAACATTAGGTTTGAGTTACAATTATTTGTGAAGAGATTTTTTGCTAAATAATTGTTACATATGTATGTGTAAGTACGACGTATGTGTGCGTGGCTGCGCCCTCGCTCTTCATCGTGTGGTACAATAAATCAGTGTGTAACCAACCAGCGGTCGTTTCACTACAAGCCCGTCTCGAATATCTTACAGTGGCGACGATCTACCCGCGAGTAAAAAAAAAGTTGCATCTAAAATGTCTTTTTCAACGCAATTCGGTATATTAAATACTTTCGACCACAATATACAAATGTGGAAAACGTATAGAGGCCGAATCTCGCAATATTTTTTGGCGAATGATATCACTACGTCAACGGATGCAACGGGCTGCAAACGGAAAGCGATCCTGCTGAGCGCACTCGCCGAGGGTACCTACAAGTTAGCTACGGACTTGGTGCTCCCGAAGAATTTAGAAGACGTGCCCTACCCTGACCTCCTGGATGTCCTAGATGCACACTTCAACCCAAAACGCATTGGATTTGCTGAGCGTCATAACTTTTGCGCGGCAGTTCAACAGACCGGCGAAACGCATTCACAATGGGCGGCGCGTCTACGAGGACTCACAGAAAAGTGTGCCTTCTTGAATATTGAAGAGGCCCTTCGCGACAGATTTCTTATGGGAATGCTTCCGGGACAAGAAAAAGAGAAGCTGTATACAAAAGATCTGATTTCTTTAAACATGGCAGAGGTCGTCAAAATGGCGGAGAACTTGAGCTGCGCACGCGCTGCCGCGGCCAGTGCTAGCGCGTCCAGCGCCGGGACAATATCAGATAACCAGCTTTACAAGATATCCAAGGACGTTGAAAGTGTAAACGTAGGGAAAGTTAAATGCAATGTGTGTGGTAATACAAACCACAAATCATCAGAGTGTCGGTTCGCAAAGTATACCTGCAAAAAGTGTCACGAAAAAGGCCACTTGCGTAAAATGTGTACAAAAAAAGTTAATTACGTTGAGTTGGAATGCAGTGACAACGGTGAGGATGAGGCCGGCGATGATGGTAAGTTGTATTACATCCGATCGGTCAGGGGGGAACCTATGGTAGAACAAGTTTCGATTAATCAATTGCCCTTCAAGTTTGAGATAGATAGCGGCTCTGCAGTTACCGTAATTTCCGAGGAATTTTATTTAAGAACATTCAAGGATGTGCGTTTATCAAGTACTCATAAACAGCTGCTGACGTACACTAGAAAAAAGATTATTTGCCTAGGTACAGTTCGGTTGCTGGTGTGTTACGCAGGTCAGACGCACTATATAAATATTTATGTGGTTCGTGACGTAGGGCCTCCGCTGTTAGGCAGAGATTTTATTTCTCGTTTTGATCTACAACTCATACCGATAAACTGTATAGATTCAGAATCAATTCCCAGTGATTTACAAGAGCGCTTTGGAGCATTGTTTTCTGATAAGTTGGGCACATTTAATAAATACAAAGTGAAACTTAGGTTGACAGAAAATGCAAAACCGATTTTCTGTAAAGCGCGCCCAATAGCGTTTGCTTTACGCGATAAAGTAAATAAAGAAATTGATAGGTTAATAGGGTTGGGAATTCTTGAGCCCGTTGAATACTCACCTTACGCTTCCCCAATAGTTCCGGTTCTAAAACGGGATGGTTCAGTCAGACTGTGTGCTGACTACTCTGTCAGCATAAATAAACATTTGCTAGTGGAACAGTACCCACTTCCCACCATAAACGAGTTATTTTCTAAAATATATGGTGGTCAGCATTTCACTAAGCTCGACCTGTCTATGGCGTATAACCAGTTTCAGTTAGATGATGAGTCAAAAAACCTCACTTGTATAAATACTAGCCGCGGATTACTAAGGTTCACTCGTCTAGTTTTCGGCCTAGCTAGCGGGCCGTCTATTTTCCAGCGAGCGATCGAAGGTGTACTATCGATGGAGTCTTGTGTTTATTAGATGATATATTGATAACAGGGAAAGATAAAAAAGAACATACCAAAAGACTGAATACTGTGCTGCAACGCTTACAGAATGCCGGTTTGACTTTACGAAAGGACAAATGTAGTTTTTTTTCAAAGTGATTTTAGCTATTTAGGTCATATCATCACTAAAGATGGTCTAAAGAAATCTAAGGAAAAGGTTAAGGCTATGGTAGAAGCACCAGTACCAACAAATGTAACCCAGCTACAGTCATTTCTAGGACTCATAAATTACTATAGGAATTTTGTGCCTAACGCGTCTACTGTCCTAAGTCCATTGTATGAATTACTAAGAAAAGATAGTAAATGGAACTGGACTAAAGAACATCAACAGGCTTTCACAACGATGAAAAAGTTGATGATGTCAGAGCAAGTACTAGCCCACTTCGACCCAAGCGCAAAAATAATATTGACGGTGGACGCAAGTCCTAGTGGTCTAGGCGCTGTTCTTTCTCAGGTCGGGGAGGACGGTATCGAAAGGCCTGTTTCCTTCGTTTCGCGAACACTAAACTCCGCAGAAACGCGTTACTCGCAAATTCAAAAAGAAGCAACAGCTATAATTTACGGGGTACGTCGTTTTCATCAATATTTGTACGGTAAATCCGTGCCGTTTATATTGCGAACGCCGCAATATAAGCCCAATATATAGCACAAGCCGTTATTATCAATATTTGGACCTAACAAAGGGGTACCGGAAATATCGGCTAATAGGCTACAGCGCTACGCGTTATTCTTAAGTAGCTACAACTATACAATTTAGTATGGTACGTAGCGCAGATAACAGTGCAGATTATCTATCGCGTGCCAGCCTGCCGCGCGCGCCGCACGAGTGCGCGTGCACTGAACAGTATCAGTGTTGTGATTGTGAGGTGTCGTACGACCGTGCTACGTATGTATGTTTTGTTATGGACGGTACTATGCCGTTAACAGTAAACAAGTTACGCGTAGAAACAGGTGCGGATAATATTTTAAAAATAGTAAAAAAATACATTTTAAAGGGATGGCCACCAAAACTAACAGATTCTAGAATAAAAGCTTACTATTTTTGTAGAACGCAATTATCAGTTGAAAATGGATGCATTATGAGGGGTCATAAGGTTGTCATACCTACCTGTATGTATGAAACGGTGCTTTCCGAGCTTCATCAATCACATCTAGGAATAGTTAAGACTAAGGCTGAGGCGCGCTCAAGATTCTGGTTTCCTGGTATAGACCGTGCGATAGAAACAATGGTAAATTCATGCGATGTCTGCATTCAGTTGCGCCCCTCCCCTGCGCGCGCGCCGCCCGCTCCCTGGGAGTTTCCAGCTGCTCCGTTCTATAGGATACATATCGATTTTTTAGGCCCAATTAACGGTTGCATGTACTTAGTAGCGGTGGATGCATGCTCAAAGTGGGTATAAGTATATACGATGAATTCAGATACGACATCTACTGCGGTCATTGCTAAACTGTGTGATTTTTTTTCAAGATACGGAATACCTAAAGCGATTGTAAGTGATAGTGGCACATCTTTTTGTTCGCGAGAGTTTGAACAGTTTTGCTTAACAAATGGAATTAAACACGTCACTTCACCGGTCTACCACCCGCCTAGCAACGGCAAAGCGGAAAGTTATGTTAAAATTGTGAAAAGAGGAATCAAATCTTGTCTTGCCTCTCAAATTACAAAAAATGCAGCAAATATAAAGCTACTTAAATATCTTATGGATTACAGGAATTCTATTCACACTACCACAGGGTTGTCCCCTGCGGAAATGGTATTCGGTCACAAGTTGAGGTCACGATTAGATATTATTAATCCGAAATCACCGCCACCATCGTCATCCTTGTCATCTGTGATACTTAACCGTGAGCGTGATCAACAGTGTTTGCAAACTAATCAACACGTAAAAAATAAAACAAATAATTTAAAGATAAATGAAGTAGTATTGTTTAAAACATTTGTGAATAAAACAAAGTTTACATGGTGCAAGGGCACTATTATAAAAAAAATAGGAAAGGTTGTGTATTTAGTAAAAAATTTACAGAGTACTGAAGTTTATAAAAGACATTTTAATCAGTTAATGACATATAAAGGTACTAGTAACATTGAAGACAACAATACAATGAAAGTAAATGGACCCGGGTATCGGTCACCACTCCCGCCCTCAGATTCAGTGTTGGATTTGTCACGAACGCCATCGCCGTCGCCGACACCACCAATAACGCCCACACTGCCATTATCGCCGTCACTAACGTCACTGCCAACAAGGCTCACCCAAATGACTCAGAGTCATACATCACCGACCACACAGAGAGAAGCAGGTCAGACCAGAGGGAGGAGAAAGGAATTATATGAAGCAAGTACTTCATCTCCAAATGAGCATGCAACAGTTGATACTGATAATGATGAGTTATCAGCAACGACGAGTGAGACAAGCCTGCGACCAGAAGCAGAGGATGAATTCTACGAGGCTGATGAGGCCCCTGACGATAACCCGGGAGAACCAGAAAGAATAGAGAACCCAGCTCCAAAACGAATGTTACGCAATCGTCCCCCGGTCTCTTTTAAGAAATTCTTTTTGTTCACAAGTGTTATTGTAATAAGGGGAGGAATGTTACATATGTATGTGTAAGCATGACGTATGTGTGCGTGGCTGCGCCCTCGCTCTTCATCGTGTGGTACAATAAATCAGTGTGTAACCAACCAGCGTGCAGCGGTCGTTTCACTACAAGCCCGTCTCGAATATCTTACAATAATAATTTGGCAAATGAAATTATGCGGAAAATTGTTTGGAATTGTTTGTTATGTTGGGAGACCGGGACACAGTATTCAAACACGGTGGTTGAGCAAAGACTGGTTTAATGTACTTCGTTTACATATATTTCTCCTGCCTACCTTCACATGCATTATTCTCATATTGTAACATAATTCATATTAATTAACTTGTACCTACAATAATTTGGAGATTTCTTTTCGATGAAACAGATAACCCGCACACTCATAGTATTTGATGACCAGAATATTAAATATTTACATAAACAATGAGGATGACGAATTTCTTAATTGCTAGCCCCTTTCGGGGCCGATACTAAGCCAGCGGAGGTTTGCGCGTCGAGCCCCTTTGGGGGCCCGTACCAAACTATATGGTTAAGGTTTAAAAAAAACAACGAGTGTGAAATACATTACATGTAGCATGTTGCATGTTAATATAAGTACGATAAGAGCCAGTTTTCGAGGAAGTGTATTGAAAAGGTAATTTTCGAACGAAAATAGTATTTTGGAACTCATATACCTAATACACTTCATATCAAAGTTTGAAATCGATATTTCATGAGAAAATGGTTGTTAAATTTTATGTAGGCATACATAGTGACTGGTTAGTGTGAAAAATAATATGAAGGAAAAGGAGTAAATGATAGCATGACGAATGACACGAGAATGGAGGAATATTACGTGTTGCGTTGACCCTAAATAAAATGGGACAAACGCAGAAAGATTATCATACATTTTGATAATTAGGTATGTAAGTATGATAGACCGCGCCACGTCCGTCCTAACGCAGCTACGACTGCAGCATAACTCATTAGTGCAGTAGTCACAAATGCTGCTCAGCAAGGAGTTCTAGGTTCGAGTCGGGATTTGAGTTTTGTTTCGATTTTGGTTCGGGTAAACAAAAGGTTAAGATGTCAATATTTATAAAATTAGCGCTATGCTTTGCCATGAATAGCGTACAAATATTCTATAATTAATTATTGGTAAAAAATAATAACAACATTCAAAACTAATAAATAAAACTCAATTTAAAAAAAATGCTTTGATACTCATAATCATTTCATTCACATGAATTACTATGCTAATGCTAAAGATGCTCTACGTCGTTGTGCGTATAAAATATTCGCATTAACATTCGCGAATATTTTGCAAAATAATATATTAAATAATATGCATAAACATTCGGAATGCGAATATTTTTTACATCACTTTTCCATGCACATTCAAAATTATTAATTTATTTAGTCGTGGGTGACATTTTCATGAATATCAAGAGCCTTCGAAATAAAAATTAATTCAAACTTAAAAGACGTTAGCTACGAAAATTCGTTGCGTCTCGCCTTCGTAGATGAACGGTTGAATTGATTGGTTGTTACAGATCTTGGCCCGGGCAGTCCTGGAGTTCCAATTCCGCCTTGGGCTTATGTACCCAAAAACACAGGGAAGCCTAAAATCTGCTTTCTACCACCAATAAAAGGAAAATGCAGACCTAATGAACATAATCAAACTCCAGGAATAAGGTAACTGCATGGATCTTTTTTTGCGTTTCTACAAAAAAGTATGAATACTTTCATCCCCACTCCTTACGAAGCACCGTTCTCGAGTTATCGCGATTTCAGCCCGTTGGAAAGTCATATTATCGATGGATGGTTCTTCGCAAATATCTTTCAATTCATGTACTGATAAATTGATAAACATCATAATCTATACAGAGTGATTTTTTTAAGTGGGTGTGGAAGGCCAAATCCGAAACTATGAGGAATATCGAAAAACACTCAAAGGATTCTCGAGCCCGATTTTTATGAAAACAAAAAAGTTAATAGCGGCTATGTTTACGGTAGACGGTCGTTTCGACCTTAACAGTTCTACATTGTTTTTGTGATAAGCATTGCAATTCTTATTGTTGAGCAAAATACAACGAAGGAATTGGAAAAGTATACTATGCTTTATTTCGCCTCTTTACTTCTCTTCCGTGCTGAAAGGAGGGGTAATTAATAAAGTAGGTACCTATTTCCAAAAAAAAAATTGGTTTTAAACTTGGCTGCGGTCAAGTTTGAATTTGATAGAACCAGAAAACAGCAGACATAAACATTTGAATTAAAGGCGGCTACACCAAAAACTTAAAAAAAATATGTTTCAATGTAGAATATCGCGATTTTTCAAAATAAATTTGCAAATAATATATTTAAACATTCGTGGGGGTAAGGATGAGTTATTAGGGCTAAAGAGAGTACAAATTAGGCCTCCTTTCGGCCCGTACAATTTGGCGAACGATGCACCAAACACCCTGGATAAGGATATAACTATGAGAAAAGAGTTTCCTTTAGTTGAAATTTCATACTTTAACTCGATCAGTTGTGTTTCGCCAGTTACAACGTAAAATAACTCACAATTTGGATTAAAATAATAAGCACACCCACGGATTTCACAGATATGGCTTCAACCCTTACACGGAGCAGTGCGAGGCATACGACTGGAGTGGATGTGGTGGCACCAGAAACAGATTTACAACACAGGCTGTATGTGAAAAGCGTTGTAAGCACGACCCGGCACCGAGTTGTTCCGCTAATTCCGGTTTACTGGACAGGCCTGGCCCGCTATTCGACCAATTACAAAATTCATAATTATTGTTGCATATTATTTCTTTTGACCATTTCCTGATTCTCTTAAATTGTCAACGAAGCTGATCAGCGCTCTGTTCTGGATAAATAACATGAGCTTGGTTGCACTCCGGGAGTGCCAGCAGAAGTGAAAACTTGAATATTAACGTTGTGCATTTTATATATTTTTGAATGGTTAGGGAATAATTTTGCACGAATTGCTTTAATTATTAGTTAAAAAGTACTATCATTTATGTGGTAAAATACAATATTCATTTATTGCGCTATCGTACACAAACATGTTAATTTACATTAAGTAACAGTAACTTGTAACTTGTAACTATAACAGTAACTTGTAAGACGGATTGACATTAGGTGACGAAGGAATTTGAACTTTATGAAATCCGTCATTGAGTTTGGGTTTCCAAAACTGGAAAATTCGTCAGACGGATTGACATTAGGTAACGAAGGAATTTGAAGTTTATGATATCTGTCATTGACCTGACGGTCACGTGTCGTGTTTTACATTTTTTACCCATCACAAAAGTGCACAACGCCGCTAATGAAGTTTTCACTTCAAAAATAATAAAATCATCACAATCATCCTGCCTTGTTGAGACAATGTATGTTGGGGTCGACGACCAGTTTAACCGGTTGCAGCTAAATACCAGTATTTCACATGGAGCGACTACCTATGTCAATTCCGCAACCTAGTTAGTACAGGTTAATACTATACCTAAACCTTTGTTTAACTGGTTGTGAGACTTTTAGGACACTGACTATCTGTAACGAACGTCAAAGATCTACAAATAATAGCTGGTACCAACTATACCGTATTATCCAGTACTAACTAGGTTATGGAGGTTAAATAGGCAGTCGCTGTTAGTTGAGAAAAGCTAGGGAGATGGTGCTATAACCGCATCATCGCCATAGCATGCTTATATGAATGTTCATGCTACTTACTTTAAAAATGACCGATTTCCACACAATCGTTCATCCCCTATTTAACTCCCTTAGGGGTTTAATTTCGAAAAATCCTTCGATAGATAGGGGTTGAAAGTTTATATGCGGAATCCGTCACTTTTGAAGTAAAAAGAATTAAAATAAACTTTGAGCAAAAATAAATGATTACATATTTCGTTTTGGTTTTGGGAAATTCAACCTCAAACGGAAGAAAAGGGGTTGGAAACATTAGTAGGTATGACAAAAATGGTCAAAAATGGCTTGAAATTTACCATTTGTGTTTCATGATTGAATTGATAAACCCGTATTTCGACGCTTTTGGAAATTCCAACATTTTTTTTTTATGATGGGAAACCATGAAATACCAATCTAAAAACATCGTAGCTTCAAAGTCTGTTGAAACGATAAATTGGATAGGGGCTTCCGGGATGCCTTGCCCTTAATCAATGAATGTGGCTATAGGACATATGTACCATCTTCATTGCAACAGGGTGAATCTCAACTGTCAACCCTCGAAGCCAATAAATCGAGAACAGTAACAATATGTAGATGGATTGTAGAAGTAGTGAATGGTAGGTTTAAGCGAGATTTTAAGATTTTTCGCCAAGATTTTTTAATAGAGCGTCAAAAAATGTAATGGTACACTTTGAAGTGGCTGCCGCCTTAATAAATGCTTTCCACCCTCCTATCGCAAACCGCAGTGATGCTCAGGAAATTCTTCAAAAAATTAATCAATAAATGAATGTGGAAAATCGATTAAGTAACTATGTGATTAACAATAATTTAAATCGACGTAGGGCAATTCCAAGCAATAGATGTAGAAAGAGATAATGTTAGCGAGTTTCCTGTATTAACATACAGCGAGCTTATTGTTGTCTCCTTAGGCACATACCAAGTTAAACAGGCCCGTTCTTACTATGGAGAGCACGTGAGAGAAAATGGTTCATATGTCATAGAAGTGTGTAGAGAAGTGGACGGTGACCTACAGCAAGAGCTGTCAACATCTGACTCAACCTGGATGTTAAGAGGAAGAATAAAGTCCAGACATATTAGTAATAATATAGAATGTATTACGTTTATATGCTAGTTGATAGCTCTCTAAGTGGAAGAGATGCTATATTCCAATATTATTGCACCTGCATCGTTGGCAAAAGAACGGTTGGTTGCTGTGCCCACACCATAAGCATAATATCGTATCTTGGTTGGGCACGGCACCAGGGTAATCAGTTACCTCCTGCACAATTCCTAGATACTGTATTATTATATTATGATAATCCTAACGAAGAAGGTGGTTAATAAAACCCTATCTCAATTATGTGCTTTTTTAATTTTAATATAGGTACCTATTATTGGAACCTCATATTACTGTAATCTGAGATAGCATCAAATCCCCTATTCTATATCCCTATACGTAGTATATACAATGATTGCAAATACAAGCAAGTAGTGATGTAAGTGGGCCTTTAATAAACATAGCTTTCAGTAAGATCAATCAGATTAATCTGAATTCACCGCTTTTTATATAAGTAGGTACCTACACTTCATCATGATAGGCTGCAGGCACTACAGCTCAGCGCATATTCGTTCCAGATTTACGTAGGAAACAGAAACAGCCTCAAAAACATCATTTTGTATTTAAATAACTCGAATAATTAAATAACCTAAAATGTAAACAGTGTCCGAATTTACCAATTTGGCCATTGCTGGGAAATGTGAAAATTGGGCTCGTGATAGTTTCCTAGATGTTCTAATTTATGGCAAAGTTCCAGTGCTGTAAGGCCAGGCCCAAGTTTCAATGGAGTTTGGGTTTCACCTTTCGTCCGTTATATTTGTCTAATAATACTTGTTATGTTTTTTTTAATTTTTTATTATTTGAGATGGGTTTGCTCTTGATTTTTGACATCATCAAAAAATATGTGTGTTGGTGATACATAAATGCATTTCATTTTGAATATGTGGAAAACTGAATAGATGTTAGATCTATTACAAGTTTTCCATGTTGACTGAAAATTTTTGTTACCAAATCCTACATTTCACTGTACATTGTAGGTTAATAAAAACAACATTAATCTGCCGACAAAATTTATCTCCATTATTCCAGATAACAAGCTCAAAACTCCAAATACTGACAGCGACGGCAGGTGCAGGGCGCGCACCGCCGATCAGAATGGCCGTGTCGCCGCAAAGGCGTTTACCTGCTAAGACTATTCATTAATCTAATTAAGAACCTACTCATAATTCTCATTTGTGATAATATTGATGAACTTGCCATGACATCTGTGTAGTGGCAGTGCAATTATTACAAAGAATCCAGAAATTTCCGTATCGATTGTCAAGAGACTGAGCGCCATCTATTTTGTTGTGTGTTTACTACTGCTTAGATGGGGTCTTTCTGACACCTCATTGAGTAATTTATTAAACAAAAGCCTTTAGCTAGAACTATAGTTAAAATTAAGATTAGCAAATATTTTATGATAACTGGGATTTTAGCAATGGCAATTTAGATTTTAACAATGACAATATTTAATTTAACCTTATTAACCCCATCCGAATCCTTTGGTCCCGTTTCAGGGCCCCTTTTGGGCATCGTGCATTATGTGATCGCTGACGTCATTCCGCCGGCTTACACTTAAACTCTTATCGCCAGAGTTATATTAACGCTAATCTTAAACGGTAAACTGTATAGTGTTCTTGAATATTTTTGAGAAGAAAAAAGGAAGGTAGACCGATGTCACGTTAACATCGAGTCCGTATTTTAAAAATTATTTATTTTTTTAAACGTATTTTAAAAATTGTTTAAGTCATAGTTTAAAGATAAAACTAAGTGTATTTGTGAAAGGACACATTGATAAACCAGAGACATTGTTATCAAGTGAAAGTATAAACAATCAGCTGTGATACCAAAATAAAATAATGTGTGCATGAACAGTGTTAAACTTTTTCTTCGAACAATTGAAAACGTATTTTATACTGCATGTTTGGTGAAGATAATAACTACATTAGTGATAAACTGCATATTTTGTAACAAACATAACCAAAAAGTGAAAAAACTGTGACTGTTAACAAAAAGACAATTCAAATTTAAACCGTCTCGTACACTACAACAAAAACAAAGAAATTGGACTTTGAACCCAGTTGACACTTACATCTACGTTATTTAACACAAAAACCACCAACTAGCTAGAAGTTATTTCGTCGAAGTTTCTAATGCTCGTTTGGCTTAGCGGTTGCAGCGTACGCTTTTTGTCTCGTTTACCTGTAGGCACTGCGTTCAAACCCCGCTTCTTACATTGACTTTTTAGAAGGTTTGCTTTGTTGAAATAATACAACAAAATGAATTTCTTTGAGAATATTACTCAACGACGAACCCGTACAAAATCACTGACAGAGACGACAGTTAACGATGTCAGTACTAACGATGTTAGTTGTAACAACACGACACTAGATGGCACCACCAACAGCATGCCAAACATATCGGATGACGCACAGTGGAACGAATGTATGGGAGCGGTTGGACGTAGACATGTCCGAAAAAAAAGAGTAAAATTATGCCAAACTAATGATGCCATCTTATTCGATTACTTAATGCCTTCATAACTTGTGGTGATGAATTTCTTCATAACTCCCATATTTCAGGAGTAATTTGAGAAAATGTGAAATTTTACTATGAAAATGAGTGTATCAAGCTCTCTCCCTCCTGATTCCGGGCTTGTTTCAAGTAGCGGTCTCTAATATCATAATGCTAATACTAAGAGCTATATTTAATACTAAGACACATAGTGCGCCAAATGTGCACTTTCTGGGATAAAGAGTGATGTTTATTTTATAACACAATTTTTTTATTTTTTGTTTATTTTGTTGATTAAAACCGTTTTTCTAAAGGTTTACCTTATTACAATAACATTTCTGAGCAGCCAATTAGAGAAGATATAAGCTAATTAGGATATATAATTAGGGACTTAAGGTTTACATATAAAACTGATGCACTAATGATTACTGATAAGAACATTGCTATTATTTAATTACTAAATGGCTCTTAATACACTAATTTAGCATGCATCATTTACTAATTATCACAATAACTAATTACCTTGCAATATTTAACAAAGGATACCTGGGATACCTGGATTTTATATAAATAGGTCACTATTAGTAACTTTAAAATCAGTGTTGATTTACACCTCGTTGTATCCAAGCTAATCTCGCAATGTATTTTCCAAATTTTAATACAAATCTTGATATTCACGTTGCTTTATGCGCACGCGCACATAAAGATTTACGCGACTTTAACTATTTGTTCAGTGTTTTAAAAGATAACAGTTGTGTTCAGTTATGTGAAAGTGCTGAAACAAGTTTAAAAGACTGGTGTCGTCGATTTTGCTACCGCATTTATGCAAAATGGACACAGTCTGGAAGAAGCACAGATAAGTTTCGGAAGAAACATGAGATTTGGCTACAGGCTGCAATTCAATGGCCGGAATTACAGAATGAAAATATGGAACCTTCTACAGAAAATATAAGTGACGTCATCGAGCCCATAATTTCTCCTGCTAAATCTGATGCTTCAACTTGTACACATCCTAGTCCTCGTAAATCTTTTGAGGACCTTAGTAACCGGCAAAAAAGAAGACGCACTGAAGATAGTCTTTCATGCAGCAGTAGCAGCGCTGAAATTATGTTTTCGGCCGAAAGGGCGCTTCAAAAGGCAGGACAAAGCGATACAGCTTATGTTATGAAATACTTGACGGAGAATCCAGAAGAGGCCTCAAAAATCAAAGCCTTCATTGAAGGTAAATCAATTCAGGTACGGGAAATATCCCCTTTGAAGGCATTGGCTCTTTATGTATCGATGAACTTATCGAAATGGCGCTATAACACTCTTCGGGATTTCAACACTCAAGAAGGAGCTCTTCAATACCCGAGTTACTACATGTTGGTTAAAGAAAAAATTAAGTGCTATCCGGCCAAAGAAGATCTCACAGTTACAGAGAGCTCTGCAAAAATCAAATTACAAGCCTTGATGGATTTAACCTCAAGAAGACTTATTAGGTCGTTAGAAACCCCTGTTGATCCCAATCAACAGCTCGTATTGACCAGCAAATGGGGTTTTGACGGATCATCTAGCCAAAGCATTTATCATCAAAGGACGAGTGAAGATGAGCAAATCGATCTTGCTAGTAATTTTATGATTAGTCTTGTACCACTGCGGCTCGTCTCAAAAGGTGTAACAATTTGGGAAAACGAGCGACCATCTTCCACTTCATTTTGCCGGCCAATATTGTTTAAGTTTATAAAGGAAACCAAAGAAAATGTGCAGAGAGAGATGGCTGAAATCGAAGCAGAGATTGAAGCCTTAACTCCATCCACCATCACTGATGGAATTAGTGTCAAACACCAACTGCTGTTGACAATGATTGATGGTAAAATTCATTCCATTATATCCAATACAGCAGCTTCAGTGTGTGACATATGCAAGGCTTGTCCTAAAGAAATGAATAATTTAGAGTTAATCAAAGATAAACACGCAAACGAGGACATGTATAAATATAGCTTAAGCACCCTTCACGCTTGGATTCGCTCAATGGAATGCTTATTACACATTTCCTACAAATTAGACATAAAATCATGGCAAGTAAGGGGTGATATAGCAAAAAGGCAAGTTGATGACAGGAAGAAAAGAGTTCAAGAGGCTGTAAGAAGAGAAACGGGCTTACTTCTCGATGTTGTGAAACAAGGCAGTGGATCCACCAACAATGGCAACTCGGCAAGGAGATTTTTTGAAAACTACACTAAATCTGCTGAACTGACCGGAATAGATGCTATGCTTTTAAGAAAAATCTGTGTGATCTTGCAGTGTATTTCATCAGGAGAGAAGATCAACGTAACTAAATTCCGAGAGTTCTGCTTTGATACTGCTAAGCTTTACGTGGAGTTATACCCATGGTTTTATATGCCTTCTTCACTTCATAAAATTTTAATGCATGGGCCAGACATAGTTCAGAACATGTCAATTGTGCCCATTGGTTTTCTATCCGAAGAGGCATCTGAGGCTAGAAATAAAGATTTTAGAAAATATAGAGAGGGGCATTCTCGAAAGCATAGCAGTATCTCATGCAATGAAGATATTATGCACAATCTTTTACTGTCTTCTGATCCACTTGTTACAAGTATCCGTCCAAAAGGAAATAAGTTTGTAAAAAAATCTTCTTTTAAGGAATTTTATGAGCTTACGGATTCTGAGAAAAGTGATATCGAATTTGTTAACATAAATGATTTAGCGGACATCGATTCTGAATTTGAATTAATTGATGATGATGATGATGACGAAGATAATTAAATGATGTTATTGTTTTAAAATGTGTAACTTAGTAAATTAGAGCTTACATCTTAATTATTTATTGTACTTTTAATGAAACTAGTTAATTTATTATCAACTTACTTAAAAGTCATACTCTCATCAGTTCTTGTGAATATTTTTGTTAATATATATTTCTGTATATATATAATATATTTATAGACCTCTTAATAAGTCTGTCTGCGGTTTAAAGTAAATACAAATGGGGAAAAAACGTTTTTTTTTTTAAATTTTCATTTCCTTTTATCCCAGAAAGTGCACATTTGGCGCACTATGTGTCTTAGTATTAAATATAGCTCTTAGTAATAGCATTACGATATTAGAGACCGCTACTTGAAACAAGCCCGGAATCAGGAGGGAGAGAGCTCGATACACTCATTTTCATAGTAAAATTTCACATTTTCTCAAATTACTCCCGAAATATGGGAGTTATGAAGAAATTCATCACCACAATTTATGAAGGCATTAAGTAATCGAATAAGATGGCATCATTAGTTTGTCATAATTTTACTCTTATTTTTCGGACATGTCTACGTCCAACCGCTCCCATACATTCGTTCCACTGTGTGACGAGGAGAATGATAAAGTACAAGACTTACTGCGGGAAATCGGAGAACTAAAGTCACAACTTTTGGCAGCCCATGACGAGATAAACAATTTGTCAATAGAAAATAGCGAGTTAAAACAGACCATTAATACCATTAATAACAAATATCAACTAGTAAAGAATGCAACAAGAAAGTTAACCAGCGAAACTGGAACTCCTAAAAAGAATGTGCGACTGTCTACTCCCAACAAAGAACAACATTCCACAATTCACTTAGACCTAACACGGAATACCGTACAAGGAGGCTACAAACAAGGATCTACGTCTAATAGAGTAAAAACTACATTGACGTTAGATAAAGAAACTATTGGAAATCATCAGAAAAATTATAACATCTTGTCTCAACTCCAAGCTAAGAAAAACAAATTGTGTATAATAAGTAGTAATAAGACTAACAACGTATTATCCATAGCACAGAACGCCTTTCCGAACCATCAGATATGCCACTATATCACAACTAACTGTGGAATAAGTACGCTTGTTAGTAATCTAGACTCTAAACTAACTAATTATACTATGCAAGACTATTGTGTAATTTTTATAGGTAGTGAAGATTTTAATAGAACTAACAACTATTCAGACATAATTTCGAACATTAGGGAAAACCTTTTAATGTTATCCCACACAAATATAATTCTTTGTCTGCCTACATATAAGTGCAATGATTACTCTAGTATGTTCAACTGGAGAATTGAAATGTTCAATAGCTTACTATACCATGACATACAAATTTATGACTATGCTGTAATATTTGACTCTAATTTAAACTTATTATATGATTGTACCATGTTTTCTAACAGCAGTGGTAGATTAAATAATTGTGGTATGACCAATATTTTTGACAATTTAAAATATAATATTAATGACTATGGCAATGCAAATAATATAATTCCCGAAACTGAAACGGATCCTGAAATTCCGAATTCCTCAACGAAATCAGATTTTTTTCGTATATAAAAGTATAAATATCCTTCATCAGAACATAAATGGACTTGCTAGGAAAATGGATTTATTATCTATATCTCTGTCGTCACTCCAAGACGCAAAAAATCCAGTAGATGTCGTTTGTCTCACAGAGCATAATATGCTGAATACTGATACGGATTTAATAAATATTCCAAATTTTGTTCAAGGGTCCTTCTTCTCAAGAAATAATCGCCGAGGGGGCTCATGTATCTTAGTACGCAATAATCATGCGTTTAAACCGATCAATACACTTAAACAATATTGCGTCGAAGGCGTTCTGGAATGCTCTGGCATCGAACTTCTCAATCACCATATCTTAATTTTCTGTATATACCGACCACCAAGGTCAAAAACAGGTGACATAAACACATTTTTTGACACTTTAAACCAACTACTTGGAAGGTACTGCTACAGTAAAAAGAAAATAATAGTTTGTGGCGACTTTAACATAAATGTATTAAACAAAAACAAAATTACTACAATGTTTATAGAAACACTAGCTTGTCACAACCTACAGTTAGGATTGTTTGAACCAACAAGAACTATTAGTGGAGCATGCATTGATAATTTCATGTATAACATTTGTGGATGTAAGTGCAAAACTATGGAGTTTGCCTTATCTGATCACACGGCACAATTACTATCTTGTCCCGTGAAACTTAGCTGCTCCCAAAAACATTGGTATGTAAAAAAACGAGACTACAGTAATGATAATAAAAAAAATTAATGATTGTATAATTTCAATTTCGTTTAATGAAGTATTTGAAAATAATGACCCACAGGAAGCTTTTGACATTTTTTATGATTTATTTACTTTATTTTATAATTTATGTTTTCCGTATATTCTCAATTACGACCCCGGTGGATGACTAAAGGAATAAAAAAATGCTGCAAGCGTAAACAACAATTGTTATGGAAGTATCGTAAGAATCGAAATATCAAAAACAAAACCAATTTTAAAAACTTTGCGAGTAGATTACAGCGGGTTATAAAACTGACAAAAAAGTCCCAGAATAATTACTTTATCCACACAGCTCAAAACAAATGTAGGGCTACTTGGAACGTTATTAGTAAAACAATGTGTAATGTGCCAAAAAGCGAAATCAATGAAATTAATATAGACGGTAAACATTGTACTGATGATCCCCAGACCATTGCGGACAGTTTTAATAATTTTTTTATAGACCAAATAAAAGGTAACTCAAGTTGTACTAATAAAACAGAGACCTTAGCTAATCACTCGGAAACATTATTCATGTATCCAACTACACCCCAAGAAATACACAAAATAATTTTAAACTTAAAAAACACCAACAGCACTGGATATGACAGTATATCGACTAAGATTCTGAAACAAGTGCCAATTAAAATATCCAACATTTTAAGTCACGTCATTAATCTGTCGATTCTAAATGGATACTTTCCTGATAAACTTAAATTAACAATCATTAAACCTCTATTCAAGAAAGATGATCCCTGCAATATGAATTGTTATAGGCCCATAGCACTAGTACCGGTGCTCTCTAAGGTCTATGAAAGAGTTATTTATGATAGAATAAATGACTATTTTGAAAAATTTAATTTATTTGCTAAAGAGCAGATAGGTTTTAGGAAAAATAAAACCATTAATATGGCTGTCTATGATTTTCTGACTACAGTTATGACTAGCTTAGACACTAAAATTCCAGCGTGCGCATTGTATATGGATCTCAGCAAAGCCTTTGATTACGTGGATCACCAAATTCTGTTAAATAAATTATATAAATATGGAATTCGAGGCACTTCATTGAAGCTGATAGCTTCTAATCTTACCAACAGAAAACAATCCACATTAGTTACTAGAGTATGCACCAAAACAAGTACAGAAATTAACTACACTTCAGAATACAGAGAAATCAAACAAGGCGTCCCGCAAGGAAGTGTTTTGGGCGCTCTGCTATTCATCATTTATATAAATGACCTTCCCAAAGTAACTAATCATCCCACAATACTTTTTGCTGATGATAGTACTGTCGTTTTTACAAGTAAGGACAAATTATCCCTAGAACAAGATATAAACAGCACTCTAAATGATATTATAAAATGGCTTACTAATAACAATTTAAAAATGAACTTTGACAAAACTAAAATTATGATATTTCGAAATCGTAAAGCCCAATTTACTGACATTAAGATAGATTATATAGGAAACAAAATAAATGAAATAGCTACTACTAAATTCTTAGGCATGTCAATTGATTATAATTTGAATTGGAAGACACATGTCAATACTTTAAATCAAAAACTAAACAAGCAATCATACGCCTTACATAATTATGCTGGCAAAAACGGTAGGCACTTCTGCTGTACTTGCAGCATACCATGGCTATGTGGGATCCTTGATAAAGTATGGTATCATATTCTGGGGTAATTCTACCAATAAGGATATGGCATTCAAGGCGCAAAAGCGGTGTATAAGGGGAATGTTTAATATCAAACAGACTGATAGCTGCAGACCATATTTTATCAAACATAATATATTGACGTTGCCGTGTGTCTACATTTATGAGATTGCTAGCTTCGCAAGAACTAACAAACATCTTTTTGATAGGTATAGAAGTAAGCGGCATAGTGATAAAATTTGTTGCAAATCTAGCAAGACGGCCTTATATACCAAAAGCATTTTCAGTATGGCGCCGCGTGTATACAATCATTTACCAAAGTCTATACTAGAAACCATTTCCAACGATGAATTTAAAAAGAAATTAAAAAAGTTCTTGCTATTTAAATGTTATTATAGTATTCAGGATTATTTAATAGAGGATGTAAGGACATTTTGTTCTCGGAAATAATTATTGATGTGGATATGACATGTGATTAAAGCACTATATATAATGATTAATTTTATCTATTAGTATTATTTTAACAATTATTTACAAATTTATTTTGACATTTCTCATTAATTAATACATGACATATTACATTTTAATTATTCTAGTGACTTTATTAATTGCTAATGTTTCATTATTATTTGCCACGTTGAAATTACCAAAATTATGTTATTAATTATAAATGATTGTTGCAATTAATTGTATAATAATGTTGTCGTACAGGACTCAAAACTTGAGATTTGCATGCCTCAAGGCGTAATATGGTTGAACTATGTTTTATTTTAACAACTTTATGTAATTACCCATATTAGCGAATAAATGAATTTGAATTTGAATTTGAATAATGGGACCATATATTATTATATATACAACTCTTCTATAACTACTAGAGAATTATAAGTATCCCATAGAAATAAGATTGCTCGCCGCAAATAGACTGTTACCGTATTTTATTTTTGTTTAGTAAAACTACTGGATCTATTTACACCAAACTTTATAACTAACATCACAAATATACAAGTAACGTAATGACAGTGTTTTTTAGGAGTCCTACATAAAATAATCTTCTAAGATTCCAACGCAAACGTCTTACTAGAATCGGGCATTTTAGAATTGCGCAGTTCAATGCACGAAAATACTTGAAATATCAATAAATATGAATAGATATGCCTCGAATACATGAAATAATGAATTATCACTATTTTTTACGTTGCTACTAATGTTTCCAAGACCATATTTCATTGTTAAAGAGTCAAATTCATATTTTCAATTTCGACTCACAAAGATCACAACAAAGACATTTTTGTTGGATAAAAACATAATTTTTAGTTATTTTTTCAAGGAAATGACTATCTAAAAAGTTGCATTATACACTTATAACAAACTATACATTCACTTACCAAAGAACACATAACACAAAACTTTCACTAAATTTCCAATCACAATAACACCATTCCGCACACTGTCCGCCATTTTCGTTTGACATTTGCCAAAGACGAGTTTCTTTTTTTTTATAACTATTTGTCGTATAAGGTTGGTAGTGTTTGGTTTCATTTGAATCGTCTTCTAATTGGTCATAGACGTAAATTTTTACAAACGATTTTGATCCCTACTTCACGTACGATTAGAGTTTAAGTTTGCCGGTATGAGGGTAACCCATTTGGGTTCCTCGGGGTCTTAACGGCGGATGATGTAACTAACCCATATGGGTTCCACGGTGCCGTGCAGGGCAAGCAATTGTTGTAAAAAGTATTGAAGCTACTACTTAAGCTTTAACTTAATAACGCCTTTGCATTTGTCGATATTGGTATTGTTTTATTACTAAAATAATTAATGGTGAAGTTAGTATTGTTTTAATGAAGTTTTACTGAACTATGTAATGAGTAACTATATTGAACTACTGAGTGTGTATACATCCGCCCACTCAGAGCCGCGGGTGCATCCAGATGTCTCATTCGGGTTAGCTCGCTATTACAGAATTAAAATATTAATGAATTGAAAGTAGTTTTTAAAGTGAGCAATATTAAGTTGTTATTAAGAACTGTAACAATTGAAAGACAGATCCAAAAGACCCATCAACCATGTTTGTGAATGGGCGGCTCAACCTATGGAAAGTTTACAAGTGTTAAAGTGCATGTAACTGGTTTATTAGAAACTAGCTGACCGGCGCAACTTCGTTTGCGTCCCATTTTCCCCGTTTTCGCAACATTTTTCATTGCTGTTCCACTCCCATTGGTCGTAGCGTGATGATATATAACCTATAGCCTTCCTCGATAAATGGGCTATCTAAGTGTCCATATTGGCTCACCTAAAGTTCTTTACCCGAAATCGTTCTTCCTAACGATTTGTAATCCGAATGATCACTCTTCCTAAAATTTTTCATCCTTAAGTTTTCATTCATACTATTTGTAGTGCTACCGGCGATGTTCATACCACTCATGTTTCCGAAAATTTTAATTAATAATATCATTACTGTAAATTTATTTAACTCCTACTGTTTTTTGTCATAACGCTTTTATCCCTTAACATAATATTTTCACTCATACTCAAAAAGAAACATTTACCAAGTGAAATAAAAAATATATGTGGGTAGAAGATGATATTTATAGTTTTAATTTGAAGGTATGACTATTATTTGGGGGTATACTTTACAAAACGTAAATATAAAAACCACCATAAAACCAACTGTTTAGAATGATTAAAGGTCGTTTCACTGAATTTTGTCTTAAATGAATGAAATTCAGGTCAGAGTGTCGTCTTGGGGGCACTATGAAAAAAATACTAAGAACTACTTTCGCGACCAATTTCAAGGTAGCGCTCGCTACGCTCGCTCGGCTCGCGCGTAGTTGGTCACAGTTCTAACCTAACCAAACCTATGGATATCTTTTCAGGGTTGTGCGTTGTTTCATCGCTAATTGCTTAATCAAATTTCGTTTCACATAAATTGTTTGTGATAATATTATTTTATAGAATAATCAATACGCAGAATACTTACTTTGAAGAAATTTAAATCATCGATCTTTGTTTCAAATAAAGTTTCATGTTAGAATATTCATATCATAGAATAACAAATCAAATATTCTTTATCCACATATTGTTTGTTTTACATAAAACTTATGAAGCCAAGAATAACGTTTAATCGAATGACAGTATGTAAACGTTTCAATTCATACCTTTGATAAAATGCATACCCTTCTATAAAATTACAACACCGAGTTTACAAAAATAATGCAAGTAAATTCTTGTGAAGCAGGAAAATAATCTTGTTAGTCTCACTAATAGTGTCCATGCCTGTTGCATGCATCATGCAAGCAAGCATGCAGCAAGCATGCAACATGCACGAAGCCGACACTCTGACCTGAATTTCATTCATTTAAGACAAAATTCAGTGAAACGACCTTTGATCATTCTAAACAGTTGGTTTTATGGTGGTTTTTATATTTACGTTTTGTAAAGTATACCCCCAAATAATAGTCATACCTTCAAATTAAAACTATAAATATCATCTTCTACCCACATATATTTTTTATTTCACTTGGTAAATGTTTCTTTTTGAGTATGAGTGAAAATATTATGTTTAGGGATAAAAGCGTTATGACAAAAAACAGTAGGAGTTAAATAAATTTACAGTAATGATATTATTAATTGAAATTTTCGGAAACATGAGTGTTATGAACATCACCGGTAGCACTACAAATAGTATGAATGAAAACTTAAGGATGAAAAATTTTAGGAAGAGTGTTAAAACCACCTGCTCCTCAGCTCGCGGGCCGCCTTGCACCTCCGCGCCTACGCAATTTTAAATAACACTCTAGGGGTAGGGCAGACAAGACTAGGTAGAGTCGGTTTTGCAGCCATTCGTTTCTGTCACTAACTTTTGTAGCACAACATTTTGACTTTTAAAGAAAAATATTTAATTTAAGGTTAAAAATTTCGTTGAAATAAAATACGATGGAAACATACATCGAACAAACAACATTCGTTAAAAAATAATTCTACTGTTTGCTAAATAAAAAAATGTGATTATAAAATTCATTGAATTGTGTTTCTGTAAAATATGTTTCATTCAAGTAAATAATAGTGGAAACAAAAATATTCGAAATAAAAATACGAGGACAAAATAGTATGTGAAACATTTTCTGCGAAACGAAATTCTGTGAAACTTCAGTCTGCGAAACAAGGTAACACCATCTTTGCAGTTATCAAGTTACGCAAAATTAATGTATTTAATACTGATTATTATGAATAAAAAGAAATATAAACAAAAAAGATATGACTTTGAATAATAGTGTAAAAGATGGTTATGTTGAGAAAATATAGGAAAAGAAATAAAAGTATAATAGATGTTTATTGCTACTGACATTATGAAGTTAAATGCTTCGGAATTATGAACATTAGAGACAGAGTAGTTAGGAATTGTGATTGTTAGGATGAAAAATGTTAGAAAGAACATTTTCGGATTTCGAACTATCGGAGTTGAAAATTTAGGTGAACTTTGGCGCACCCCTATCTAATACTGAAAGATTTTTTCAAACCGGACCAGTAGTTTCGGCGCCTATTCAATGCAAACAAACAAACAAACAAACAAACAATCAAATCTTTCCTCTTTATAAATTAGTTTAGATAAACTTATGGAGTTTGAGTCAAGTGTTGTGTGTGATTTCAACTACCCATCCACCTATTTATTAACACTGAAGATTAATGTTGCACAGTTAGCGACTGAAAGGCAATCATCATCATCATCATCATCAGCCTATAATGTTCCCACTGCTGGGACAGAGGCCTCCTCTCTATGAGAGGGAGTGGGCTGTAATCCACCACGCGGGCCCAGTGCGGGTTGGTAGATGTCACATGTCTTCGAATTTTTAATTCTAGGATATGCCGGTTTCCTCACGATGTTTTCCTTCACCGTTTTTGAGGGCAGTGGTGATGAAATAAATTACACAAAGTAATGCGCCTGCCTGGGTTTGAACCCACAGCTTACTGCTCGTAAGTCGGGGCTACCACCACTGGGCCACCGCTGCTCTCTGAAAGGCAATATGGCGTCGATATTCATTTACGGTGGAATCCCCGCCGTGATATGTACTATTTTAAGCTGTTCTATGCAGATTTCATTTATCAGGGCTCTCAGAGCGTAACATGCAGACGATACCGATGCATCAATTGCTTTTACTTCTGGTTTCCAGTTTAACTGTTGGTCAATAAGTATACCTAAAAAATTTACTTCGGCAACGGGCTCAATTTTGACTTCATTTAAGGCAACATTTAAATTATCTTTGTTACGGGCTGTAATCTTAAATAACATTATTTGAGTCCTTTTATTATTAATATAAATTATAAAGAATAGGTTTTAAACTCACCACCGGGTATTGGAATTAAATAAATGTTATCTGTGGCAATAAAACACGTCATATCCTCGAGTGTGAAATACACATTTATTTTGAAAAACTTATGTTAGTGCAATAAGAACCAGTTTTTGAAAAAATATTTTTTAATGTAGATACAAACATAATCTTACCGTCCACCCGAACTTCGAGTTCAAATCAACGTAAGATTTATGTCTTGAGTAAAAATCGACCGCCTTTTTCCAAGGAATTATAAAACCTAAAATCCGTTTCCATGGGTGTATCATCAATGGCCCTATCAATACTACGATTGGTAGAGATACAATACACAGAAAAAAAATTAATTCATAATAAAAATAAAATATTATCACAGCATTCATGAAAAACAACCGGAAAGTCAACTTCTCGCAACTTCTCATGACACAACTCATGGTACCTATTTATCTGGCTAGCTTCTCTAAACCCCTACTTAACCCTGTTACATGAGGCCTTAGTGTTAACAATTCTTGGCTGCAATACTTTTAAGTTGCATGTCAGCTGTACGGGTAAGTGGTCTGACCAAAAAAACATCATACACAATCTTAACATCTACAATGGTTTGACAGGCGGCCTTAGTGACCACACAGTGGTCAAGCCATTACGACAATTATTATGAGCGTCACTAACATATGTATATGTATCAGAATTCAGTCCGATTCTCTCTATATCTGCACATAACCAGTTTTTTTCATTACAGAAACTAAGTAACTCAACACCAGAACGCTTACCTGGGTGTGAATTAAAATCTCCCAACACAAATACACTTTCCACGTTCTCATTGTCAATAATTGCACTTACTTCGCTTAAACATTCCGTAAACTCAATAAGGTTGTCCATTGAGTCATTAGGCATGTAAACGGAAAAAACTATGAAAACGCGCTCCGCCACTACAAACTTGGCCGCCACTAGACGCACACTTTTACACTCAATGACGGACACCGATGTAAACAAACTCCGTCTCCATATCAGCGCCACGCCACCATATGGCCGCCCGCGTAGTATCTCGTTCGACGTATTCACAGCCGACTTGCCCACAAAAGCGAACTCTTTGTGGATGGTTCCTAAGTAAGCCATGTCGTGCGGTAGGAGCCACGTCTCCTGAAGTGCAATGATATCAGACGAATGGCAAAGTGATCTTACACCTTCAATAGATCTATGAATAGATTTACAGTTGAAGCTTACGAAATTAACTAGACTTTGTTCCATTACGACTAGGTGTAAGTACTCGTAATTTTTCAGCAGGTCTACCTCTGAAATAAACAAACTTCCTAAAATTAACGCCCTCAGGCCACAGGTTGTCGTTCATGAACACTGGTAATTTATGTCTCGGAACGTAAACTTTATAGGCATTGTATTCTCTTTCCTGTTTCATAACAACCTTTTCCAACTGTACGGACACCTGAGTCTTACTTAAAATATAACTCGATATATCGCTCACTGAGGCACCTCTGTCCATGTTATTAATAAAGAGTGGGACTTTAATATCTGCCGCTTTAAATTTCATTTCAACATCATTCTTTGCTGTACCTGTCTGCCCAATAAAACGATTTCTATATCGTTTTTTCCTAACTTCTATCCATTCTTCGTCTTGTTTACTTCCTTTCCAAATACCGGGCTGCTGTACAATATCCGCTAAGGTCCTTTGCTTAACTTTCTCGATATCATTGCGACTCATTGTTACGTTGTCTACCTTCACTTGCGCATGAGTAGATTCCGAACTTTGAGACGGCGCATGACTCAGCTGTGAAGCCGCACGCACCGTACCGCTGACAGGCTCGTTCATTTGTATCGGCGAAACCGGTTTTGCAAGCGAGACGCACATATCGTTAGCGCGCTCGGGTGAAAGGGACAGCTGATCCCGCGCGTCACACACTATCCGCTGTTCGCAGTGTGTCACTAAAGCCCATTGGCCCGCTATCATAGGTATCGTAAACACAACCACCTCTTTTGTTATTAACGTTCAAATTATGAACGTTAACCAATGAAGCTCTTTTAAGATTCTCCAGGTCACATTTTAGTACACTGAATTGATCGTCAGTTACATATTTCTTAATATACGATATGTCACTTCGCAAAATTAGGACATCTTTAAGTAATCTTGTGACATCTATATGGTCAAAAGATAGACGGTTTGGAAAATTATCAATAGTGAAACCAATAGAAATAAAAAATATAATAATGATATCAGACTAGAGACTTCACATGGTCTTCTAAGTTCTAAAAATGAAGTAGCTCAAGAATTTGTAGATTTTTTTACCAATATCCCGCTTAAAACTACCGAAACATTAAATTCCTCACCCTTGCTTTCCATTGACTTATTAAAAGAGAACGTTTCAGCCTGTCCGATTGAGTTTCAATTTAAGCATATAAACCCCATAACAATCATTAAAGCTTTTAAGGAAATCAAAATCAAATTAACCGAAGATCTATGGGGAATGTCTGTTAAAATTTGTCAAGCCATTATCGACACTATAGCACCGTACTTAGCCTTAATTTTCAATTTGTGTGTGGACCAGGGAGTCTTCCCAGACCTTATGAAATACAGCAAGGTAATACCACTTTTCAAATCTGGGGACAGTAAAGAGACCAATAACTATAGACCCGTTTCCGTGTTGCCGGTTTTCAGCAAGGTGTTTGAAAAGGTAATGCTTAATCAAATGCTCACCTACTTTAACACCAATAAAATCTTACATGACAAACAGTATGGTTTCACCAAAGGACGTTGTACGACTGACGCCGGTGTCACTTTATTAAACCATATATATACTGCGTGGGAAGAGGCACATGATGCCATAGGAATCTTCTGTGACCTCTCGAAGGCATTTGATTGCGTAAATCACGAAACCCTGCTCTTGAAACTTGAGCATTACGGTTTAGGTAAACTTGCGCTCAGTTTAGTGAAATCGTATTTGAATGATAGACAGCAGCAAGTACAAGTAAAGGGTGTAAATTCAATGGGTTTAAAAGTAAAAATGGGTGTACCACAAGGTTCAATATTGGGTCCTTTCCTCTTTTTAGTATATAAAAAAAAAAAAAAAAAAAACCGGTAAAATGTCCACGCTACTATGGTAGCCCAAAACAAAATACAGTCAAATGTCCACGCTACCATAGTAGCCCAAAACCAAATACAGTCAAATGTCCACGCTACCATAGTAGCCCAAAACATTAGTTCCGAAAAAACTCACTTACAAATGTTCCACGTCGCACTGTATCTATGGTTTTGCCCTCTATATTTTCTGTATTAAATTCCGCGTCTATGGCAAAAACAACGAGAATCCCAGCCGTACAAAATTAAATGTCAAAAAAGTTTTAAACGTCAGGTGTCAAATTTCACCGTATTGAGTTGTTGTGATATAGTTTCCCTGGTTTTAAAACGTGAGTATTATTTTATTTTAACCCAATATATATAGTGTTATATATCAAAATAAACCTCGTTAATCAAGCTTTACGAATATCTAAAAACATCGTAGGTTAAAAGTCTGTTGAAACGACAATATCGAAATGTAAAAGTGGCGTCATGTCGAGCGTGGTATTTTGTTAATGTTTTTTTAGAAATTATTGAAAAAATAGTTAATAAAGTGCTGGTGTTATGAAAATTGGTTCAATTAAGTAATTATTAGTGTCTCCGCAATATAAAACAGTGAAAAAAAACGAAATCTTAGTGATTTTTTTACGAAAACACGACAAAATCAATAGGTATAGAATTTATCAGAGCAGGGGTTGTTTGGTTTGGTTAATTTGGCTACTAATAAAGTGCTAAAGTAAGGACAAATGGGTACTAAAACAAAGCTTATATAGTCTAGTTTAATCATACATAGGTTTTATTGATACTAATTACAATTCTAATTGGAAAAACTTTAATTCTTGTTGGAGAAACTGAAATTCAACGCAAATTCTCAAGTTTTAATTTTTTTTGAAATACTTATATCTAGTTGTCGTAATTAATGTTAACGTAATTAGATTCTGTATATTTTCAGCTATACACACGTATTTTTTGTTTTCGTGTAGCTGCAGTAGTTTACGAGAAAATAAGCTTTAAATGGGAAGTGGCGCGGGGGTCTTGCGCGGCAAAAACTTCCGAGTGCGCGCGGGCATGTTTGCGGGGTAGCATGTTGACCTTGAACATTTGGTTTAGATCTGATCTAATTTTATGAACAGCAAGCGGTTAATGACCTACCCCATTTGTTTAAAAACCAACCACAAATGGTGTTGTTTGCTGACGACACTTCTTTAATATTTAGAATAAACAGACGTGCCACAAACCTCAACGACGTAAATAACGCTCTAATGCAGGTCCATAACTGGTTTACCGCTAATAATTTAGTATTAAATGGGAAAAAAACTAAGTGCATAAGATTTACTCTACCAAATGTCAAATGTAGTGATTGTGACATAGTATTAAATCAAGAGAAACTTGAATTTGTCGATGAAACTGTTTTCTTGGGGATCACGCTCGACTCAAGGCTACAATGGGGTTCTCATTTAACATCTCTTGCAGGACGGCTGAGTTCAGCAGCATATGCTGTCAGAAAAATCCGTCAATTTACTGATGTAGATACCGCGAGGCTAGTGTATTTTAGTTATTTTCATAGCATTATGTCATACGGTATTTTACTATGGGGACGGGCTGCAGACATCGAGTCTATATTTATTCTGCAGAAAAGAGCTATCAGAGCCATATATAATCTACGTAGGCGCGATTCTCTAAGAGAACTGTTTAAGGAAATTAACATCATGACGGTACCTTGTCAATACATCTATGAAAATATCATGTACGTTAGGAAAAATCTGCATTATTTAGTAAAAGAAGTGACCGGCACCACTATAATACTAGAAACAGGGACCAACTGGTTCAGACAGGTTTCAGGCTAGCTAAAGTAGACTCATCTTTCATGGGGTACTGTTTAAAATGTTACAATAAAAAATATTTTTTACAAAAAAAGAAACCGACTTCAAAAAACACTTAACGCACTAAAAAGTTAAAAATAATACTACAACCTACCTATATTAATAAACCTAACCTAACCTACGATTAACCTATAATAAAATTTAATAATTCTTTGGAGTCGGTGCCAAGCAATATAATTAGAATTAATGAATGAATTAATATTTAGAAGCTGTAAGATTTATGTTTTGCTTTTTTCTGGCCTTAGTCTGTATATAGTCATTTAGGTAGGTATCGTATATTGCTTGGCACCGACTCCAAAGAATTATTAAATTTTATTATAGGTTAATCGTAGGTTAGGTTAGGTTTATTAATATAGGTAGGTTGTAGTATTATTTTTAACTTTTTAGTGCGTTAAGTGTTTTTTGAAGTCGGTTTCTTTTTTTGTAAAAAATATTTTTATTTGTTAATTTTTAGTGACATATTTTTTATCTAATGATAAAATATGGGTAAGCCTAGTAAAGATGATTCTCGTGTGAGAAAAGGCGTCGAACTGAAACTGAGAAAAATGAAAACGATTAAAAGAAGTAAGGGAAAGGAATGATCAACGCATTTTGAATAAGAACCCTGATCAACGCGAAAACAGACTATCAAAGCAGAGGACCCACTTGTTACTTAGGTTGAATAAAGAAAGTCAAAAAGTTAGTCTGTGGTACACGTGGAAAGTGCATACCGTTCCAATTCCAACAAGCCCAAACACAGCTAAGATACATTGTCTTATTATGGAGTTCCAGTGCTTGTCTCTTGGCTTCATCATCAGATCATCAGATTAGGTAGAATGGTTCTTATTGAACGCAAATGCTTCACTTGTTGTAGAAAATACCAAAATCGCTGTACGTTTCCTATAAAACTTGAAGAGTTCCCTCGATTTCGCCAAGATTCCATCATCAGATCCCCATTTGGTGACTATGGGACCAAATGGAAAGCGTAGGCTTTGGAATAAAACAATAATTTTCCAAATCGGTTCGTAAATGACTGAGTTATGTGCGAACAAAAAACGCAATGCAGAGTAAACTAAAAGTTAGAAATATTTAATTTTTGTTGATTTTTTCAGAAACGGCTTATCTGATTTCGATAAAATTTTCATGGGACCATTTGGAAAGTATACGCTTTCAAACAAAAAAATATTTTTTCAAATCGGTTGGCAAACGACGGAGTTATGCGCGAACAAACATAAAAAAAAAAAAAAATACAAACATCCGAATTGAGAACCTCCTCCTTTTTTAGAAGTCGGTTAAAAATACCTCCCCACATTCTACAACTGAATGAAACGAAATTTAAATCTTGCATAAAGCGCACACTATGTAGGCAAGCATATTATAAGTTGGGGGACTACATTGATGATAAAAATGCTTGGCTCAATGCTGGTCCTGCTCCACAACCATAGGGGCTATCAAATTACCATGTGAAGTTACTGTGGAAGCTGCAGAAGATTGTATAAATATCTTTGCTTTGTATAGATTCAATCTCTTAGTATTATATAATTGCATAGCACATGTGTGAAAACTATGTACTGTAAAGCCACCATTTACTGAGTACCTACATCTTACACTGACGCGAATTTACCCTGGCGGTTGAGTAAATGTCATGCTCACTTAAATGTCACGCTGATGGCGGCGGGTGTGTCGGGTCATTTAGTTCCCTTCAATATGGTTGAGTTGAATGATGGCTGATACATGCGTCATGTTCGTGAACGGGCGCTGTCAGTTGTGCCTGGTCATCTCTTAGCTGCCCCGGTTTATTTTAATTATTTTATTTTTAACTTTTTTTCGAATTATTGATTTCGTCTTTTACTCTGGACGCTCTTAACTTGCCCGTATTTCTACATCGTTCTCACATACTAGTAATTCTCAACACGATTGATGTAACCAAGATTTTGTAACATATTTTGATTTAAAAGAGTGTCCATGGAGTTTCTTGCCCATTCTTCTCCATAGAGATCTTCGCTTTGGAATGGGCAACTACAGTACTTTCACAAGTTATTATGTCTTGTGACTGGGACTGTAGCTTCGCTTTCTTCTTTTTTGTTCTTTGACTTTCAAAAGTGCCTGTAATGGTCTAATTGAAATAAATGCTTTGAGTTTGAGTTTGATATTGGAGGCAATTTCTGAAGATCACGCGCCACAAAAATTGGGATCAACTCAGGGTCTGTCTGTTTGAGAAGGCTTATAATATCCTCCAAATTCCTGTTGGTCTTGCCTTTATTTTTGCGGGTTATGTTACGCTTTGAAGTCTGAACTGAATCAAACAACAGACTTTTGGCATTTTCAACTTCCTCTTCAGAAAAAGCTGTCGCACAGATTTGCACTAGACTTTCTTCATCCATCACTTCAATTTTATTTTGCACAAATGCTAGCACTTCGCTGATCACAATGTTACAGTTTTGACATTTTAACACTTTTGTAGGCTAGCTGCCTACTCTACCAATAGTTCGGCCGCTTTGCCAATGTACCTACTAGTACCTATATTCGGTATATCCGAAGATACACGAAGTTAAGCCGAACAGCACGGCTAGCGGCTCGACGCGCCGCCGCCTCCACCCCGCGCGCGAGGTGCACCCCTCGGTCGCCCTCGCCAGTCCGCGTCCAACTAACGCAACGGAACGTACGAATTTGATTCGCGCCGCGCACCAGTGTTCAAACTTTGTAAACTTATTTTATATTATATTAAACCAATAAACTTTATTAATTGTTAGAGCTGTGTTTATTTGAAGAGACCCGTTATCCACAAATACACACATATACTCTATAGTGGTGACCCCGACAAGTTAACACGTGCAACAAGTGCTACCTAAACAATACGTAGTTCAGTGTAAAATACGTGGACTCATAAACTATTATTATAGTGAAGGATAACTCTAGTGACAGGCACAATGAATGATGCTGAGCTCGTGAAGGAAAATGCGGAAGGGACTGAATCGCGAGATGTTTTTCGTGTAGGTGTGCGCGTCCCGCCATTTTGGCCGGAGAAGCCTGCGATTTGGTTTGCACAAATTGAAGAACAGTTCGCGATATCCAATATTACGGCGGACACAACGAAGTTTTATTACGTCGTCAGCCATCTCGATCCACGTTACGTAGCAGAGGTCGAAGATATCATCGTGAATCCACCAGCGACCGATAAATATGGGATATTGAAGGCGGAACTCATTAAACGACTCTCAGAATCCCGCGAGAAAAAAGTACACCAACTGCTGACACACGAAGAGCTTGGCGACAGGAAGCCGTCACAATTCCTCCGACACCTGCAACATTCGCTGGTCAGAAAGTTCCTGAAGAATTTTTAAAAACAATATGGTCAAGCCGCCTGCCCACCCACATACAGTCCATAATCGCGTCGCAGGCAACCGTGCGTCTCGATGTGCTCGCTGATCTCGCCGACAGAATACATGATGTCGTGCCGAGAGGTCATCAAGTTGCAGCGACATCAACACATGGGGTGAGTGAGATGGATAATAATATAATGTGCAAACAAATGACCGAGCTAACGAGGCAAATCCAGGAACTTACGCAAAAGGTCAATGACCTTTCCCGCCCAAGCCGATCAAATAGACGCGAACACCGCTCAAAATCCCGCCAAAACCGATCGCAGTCACGGAATAAATACCCAACATGTTGGTATCACTTCAAGTTTGGCGCAAAGGCCACCAAATGTATTCAGCCATGTGATTTTCAACCGGAAAACTGCACAAGCAGTCAGTAATGGCGGCTGATGACTGTTCTACTTGTAAAGGCCGCCTATTCATCACAGATAAACGTATACAGTTGTTGGTAGACACGGGTTCAGACGTATGTGCCTACCCTAGATCCTACCTACGTAGTCAGCTGCAAAATAACAAATTATGTAACTTAACAAACTTGTCGCAGCGAAGGGGACTCCGATACCTACATACGGTACATACCAACTAAACCTTAACCTCGGATTACGTCGTGACTTTACGTGGAAGTTTATTATTGCTAACGTTTCAAGGCCCATCATAGGCGTCGATTTTTTAAGCTTTTATAATTTATTAGTCGACTGCAGACAACAGAAATTGATCGACTCAATAACAAAATTGACCGTCGGCGCGCCTTCATCTCACGAAACATCACACGAACTGCTGTCGTTGAAAATGTTCACAGGTCATTCAACTTTTCTCGACTTGTTACGATGTTATCCTGAAATAACAAGACCAGCTGGATCTCAAAATGTAGCAATTCACAATACAAAACACCACATTAGAACAACGTCTGGCCCGCCGGTAACATCACGACCGCGTCGTTTGGCACCCGACCGTCTCAAGATCGCGAAAAAAGAGTTTGAGGAAATGGTACTAAATGGAACAGCTCATCGCTCTGAAAGTCTGAAAGTCTGAAAGTCTGGAAGTCTGAAAGTCCCTGGTCGTCCCCATTACACCTTGTGCCTAAAAAAGACGACGGCTGGAGGCCATGTGGCGATTACAGGCAACTTAACGCACGTACAATACCTGATCGGTATCCAGTGAGGCACATCCACGACTTCGCATACCAACTGTCAGGATCCACCATATTTTCCAAAATTGACCTCGTAAAAGCATTTAACCAAATACCGGTCTTTGAAGATGACATTAAGAAAAAAGCGATCACAACACCATTCGGACTTTTTGAAGTTACCGCCATGACCTTCGGTTTGAGAAACGCTGCGCAGACGTTCCAAAGATTTTTAGATGAAATACTTCAAGGATTAGACTTCACGTTCGGATATCTAGATGACATCCTCGTGTTTTCAAAAGGGGAGACAGAGCACATTGAACACTTGACCAAAATATTCAACCAATTAAAAAAATATGGAGTTGTAATTAACACCAACAAATGCGTCTTAGGTGCTAGAGAAGTTACTTTCTTGGGTTATCACGTATCTGCGGTATACGTCCTCTCCCAGAAAAAGTAAAGGCGATCCAGGAATACCCCCTCCCTAAAAATGCTAAAGAGTTGCGAAGATTCCTAGGGATGATTAACTTTTATAGAAAATTTCTCCCTGGTGCCGCCCAAATACAAGGCCCTCTCAATCAAGCTTTAAGTGGCCCAAAAATCAAAGGAACGACGCCCATCACCATAACACCTGAAATACAAAAAGCTTTCGACGCATGCAAAAGTAACTTGTTAGAAGCCACACTCATCTCGCATCCTCCACAAGCTGAATTAGCACTATTTACCGACGCTTCAGACGTGGCCATCGGAGCTGTCTTACAACAGAAAATAAACGACAGCTGGCAACCACTAGGATTCTTTTCCCGCAAGTTATCTCCTGCTCAAACGAAGCCTAGCACTTATGACCGTGAATTGCTCGCAATACATGAAGGAATAAAATACTTTAGGTATATGGTCGAAGCGAGAACATTTAAAGTGTTCACCGATCATAAACCCATTACATTCGCCTTCACGACAAGAAGAGACAACTGCTCACCAAGTCAACACCGCTATCTCGATTATATATCTCAATTCACAACAGACATCAACCACATCTCAGGAAATGACAACGTAGTCGCCGACGCGTTTCACGACTGGAAAGCATCGATACTACCATCAACTACAAAGAACTGCAACACGAACAGGAAAACGATCAAGAGTTACAGAGTTTGTTACAAAACAACGAATTACGAATTTTACGAATATTAATTTGCCCCTGCAAATTAATATTCGTAAAATCGCTTAGCGCGGCGCAAGCCGTCGCTCGGAAATTGTACCGCTATGAGTGAAAAACTAGTGGTGAATGAGCTGCTGGCGTTTTTGCAGCAGAAACTGGATGTGATGGACGAGGTGTCCGCCATTCAGATCTGCGCAACAAACTTCAGCGAGGATGACATAGCTGCCGCCAAGCTGTTGCTGTTCACTGTGCTGAATAAGCGCGACGAAATGGTGACCCGCCGCCGTGACGGGACCAAGAGAAGCCTGCAGGATGTAATCACGCTGTTCAAGGTGACCGACCCTGACGACGTGCCAACGTTTGTGGCGAAGGACCTAAACAAGCTTCCTCCCGTCACCTTCGACCATGTCGACGTAACGAGCCTACTGAAGGATATTGTCTCCTTGAAGGCCAGTCTTGTGGATGTGCTAGCTAAATTAGAAGCATCCCAGAACATCGTCACCGATTTGCGCAAAGAAGTTACCGAATTGCGCAATAGTGTGGCAGTAAATAGGTCAGCAGTTAATGCACCTTGCGTTGACTCGTGTCGCGGAGCGGGCCTCGATATATCATCGTCAAATTCCGCGTCAGCACTTTCAGCGCCGACGCGTTCGTCGATTGCTGAGATTGCTGAGTTTGCAGAACATTCTGCCCGCGCGCCTGGGATCCCCGCGGCGGCTCCTACGCGCTGCGCGGCCCGTGCCTTACGAAGGAATTACGCCAGCGTTACCGCAAGCCCCACAAGCGCTCCTAGTAATAAGTCTGTGCCTGAAAAGGTGCCGAAATAGGCTGAAAATGATGGTTTCGTGACGGTGCAGAGAAGGAAGCGCCATTCACGAACACCCAAAAACCGCTGTGGCAAGGCTCCTGCGGAGCCCGAAGTGAGCCTGCGTGCCGCCAAGCCGAATACCCCGGTGTACATTTCCCGCTTGCATTACACCACTAAAGCGGAGGACATCGTGGAGTACGTGCGCCAAAAGACGAGGTACACACCGAGGGTGCAGTTACTGGAGTCGCACCGCAACGTTAACTTCAATGCGTTCGTGGTGCGAGTACCGAATTTTTATCTGCTCATCGTGATGCAGGAAGACTTTTGGCCGCAGGACGTGGTGTTCCGTCGCTTCCGCGGACAAGTTCCACTGGCCAGTCAGCACAAGTGAAGTGCTACTAACATAGTTTTAAGTCATATTTATTAACATGAGTTTTTGTAATTACTTTATTATACAGGGTGATTGGAAGATGGGTGCAAAGCTTTAAGGTGAAGATAGTATAGACAATTTAGGACCATTTAAGCCATGGTTGTCTTAGACGAAGTCTTACCAAATTTTTTTAACCAAATTTTTAAGTTTTTTTTCGGAAATTCTCAAAATTTAATGAAAACTGCATAATTATGGCCAAATTGAATGATAAATGAATTAATTTTTTATTTATTTAATTAAAGTAATGTGTAAGCAACCAAGCAAAACATGTTTTAGGCTTCTGTGTCATTAGACATTTTTTTTACAGATATTTAAAGCTCAGAAAAAATAAAAAAATTGTACAATACGTCTTTTAAACCTTATTTAAAAAAAAAAACGGAGGGTGCTTTTTTTGTTCAAACCTTTTTGAAGACATGCTTGATAATCGCTCTTTCTTTTGAGGTATCATTTATGCGGATATCTTACAAATTATTGAAATTAGGACCTAATAAACCAAATCGAGGGAGAAATTTTAAATTTTAGGCAGTCTAACAAAACACAAAATTTTTGCTTAAAAGAATACTTTATGTGCTCGAAATGATAACATTGTTCAATTCTAAGAATTTTTGGCACATGCAGGAACCAATTGAGGGGAACCCATTGAGGGGATTCTCTAAACAATGGCCACCGAGCGCGGTGCGACGGCATTTCCAGGTAGAACGCCCAATGAATAGCAAAAAGCGATAAAGAGTTGGTTTTTACAGCAAAATGGTCTTAGTTACTGAGGCAACAAAGTCGTTTTTCTTTAGTCAGGGTCAGTCGGTCTGTGATGAAGCCGTTACATCTTTTACTTATTAGTCAAACTACTGCCCTTGTGAGTGGACGTTGTCGTGTTGATTCACAATTTACCGTGTTCAGTTGTAGCCCTTTGCGTTCCTGCACGTGTTGTTTGCGTTAGTTTTGAACTTTTTTGTTTCACCGTGTCCAGTCGTAGCCTCGCGCTCCTGCACGTGTTGATTTTTGACTTAATTGTGTTGAGTTGACGTTTAGTGCGCTCCTACGCTGTTTTTCTTAATTGTTAAGTGACTATGGCTACTTTTTCCAATCAAGAATATGCGGATATCGTATTTATGTACGGTAGAGCAGACGGCAATGGATCTTTGGCGCGACGGATGTATCAAGAGCGCTATCCGAATCGCAGGATACCGAATGTCCGAGTGTTTTACAACACGTTTCGTCGTCTTGCCCAAGATGGGTTTCACCGCGTGGAACCTGGAGTCAACCCGGGCAGACACGAAACTGCCGTCGACGAAGACATTTTAGCAGCATTTCAAGCGGATCCTACTACCAGTACTAGAGCAGTAGCTCGAAATTTAAACATTTCTCAATGGAAGGTGTGGCATACAATGCACCAAAATGATAAGTATCCGTTCCATGGCAGGAGTGTGCAAGGTCTAGTAGAGCAAGATCCTCAAAGAAGAATTCAGTTCTGCCGTTTCCTCCTCAACAGAGACATCGAAGATGCGTGGTTTCTGAAATCAATCTTGTGGACGGATGAAAGTAAATTTTCAAGGGAAGGTATTACAAACTTTCACAACATCCATGAATGGGCCGACGTAGACAACAATCCACATTTTAAGAAGCAGGTGTCATTTCAGATGAAATTCTCTGTGAATGTATGGGCTGGAATAATTGGCAGAACATTGATTGGGCCCCACTTTTAGCCTGATCGATTGAATGGCGAAAATTATTTGCAATTTCTGCAAATTGATTTACCACTGCTGATAGAGGAATCAGGTGTCCCGATCTTCGAAAGAGACCGAACAGTCATCTTTCAGCAAGACGGCTGTCCAGCGCATTGGACTTTAAATGTAAGGGAACACCTCAACAATTGCTTTCCTGATAGCTGGATCGGCAGGGATGGACCCATCCCTTGGCCCGCTCGCTCCCCAGATCTGACCCCGTTGGACTTTTTCGTGTGGGGCCGGGCCAAGGAACTGGTGTATAACAACAAAGAAATTAACACTAGAGAAGAATTGATACAAAGAATAAATTCAGCGTTTGAGACAATGAAGCAGGAGATAATGTTGAAAATAACGACTACAGAAGTTAGAAGACGGGGCCGTGCTTGTATTAGGAATCACGGCCGTCATTTTGAACATGAAAAATAAATAATTTTAATTCAAATGTTGTTTTAATTAGTCTGCCTAAAATAAAAAAAATTCTCCCTCAAATTGGTTTGTAGGCCCTAATTTCAATAATTTGTAAGATATCCGCATAAATGATACCTCAAAAGAAAGAGCGATTATCAAGCATGTCTTCAAAAAGGTTTGAACAAAAAAAGCACCCTCCGTTTTTTTTTGAATAAGGTTTAAAAGACGTATTGTACAATTTTTTTATTTTTTCTGATCTTTAAATGTCTGTAAAAAAAATGATTAATGACACAGAAGCCTAAAACATGTTTTGCTTGATTGCTTACACATTACTTTAATTAAATAAATAAAAAATGAATTCATTTATCATTCAATTTGGCCATAATTATGCAGTTTACATTAAATTTTGAGAATTTCCGAAAAAAAACTTAAAAATTTGGTTAAAAATATTTGGTAAGACTTCGTCTAAGACAACCATGGCTTAAATGGTTCTAAATTGTCTGTACTATCTTCGCCTTAAAGCTTTGCACCCATCTTCCAATCACCCTGTATGTTAGTTTATAAGGTATTTATCTATTTTGCAGCCTGAAATAAATGATGTTATGTTATGTTATGTTTAACCTGTACATAAATGAACTGATTGCCGAGCTCAGCGGTACCAGGGTTTGATGCTACGTGGACGGTATTTGTGTCAATAATATCAGTTATGCTAACGACATGGTGCTGCTGAGTGCGTCAGTCTGTGGCCTGAGGAAATTGGTTGCCCAATGTGAGGAGTAAAAAACAGTTAAACGCCAAAGTACATGGATTGGCGTTTAACTGTAAAAAATCTGTAGTCATGGTCTTTGAGGCTGGGGGTAAAACCCCTGACAGAATGCCTCCAGTACTGTTGTATGGCACACCATTGCAGAGAGACCAAAAGTTTAAATACCTTGGTCATATATTGACCCCTGACCTCAAAGACGATGATGACATTGAACGTGAGCGGAGGGCATTATCGGTTAGAGCGAACATGTTGGTTCGCAGGTTTGCACGATGCTCACTTCCAGTCAAAGTCACGCTCTTTCGAGCGTACTGTAATTCTTTGTACACGTGCAGCCTGTGGGCTAGATGTACGCAAAGATCGTACAGTGCTCTCCGCGTTCAGTATAATAACGCGTTTAGGATGCTGGTGGGGCTGCCGCGCTACTGTAGTGCGTCGGGGATGTTCGCTGATGCGCATGTGGATTGTTTTTACACGACAACGCGTAAAAGGTGCGCTTCCCTGATGCGCAGGGTGTGGGGCAGCACCCACAGTATCCTAAGCATGATTGCAAGTCGCCTAGACTGTGTTTATGTGGGTCGCTGTTGTGCGATTTCACATGGGTTGGTGCAGCGGTGATCCATTGTGTTGTTAGTTTTATTAGTGCTTACTAACATAGTCTTAAGTTTTACTAACAGTTTTTGAGTCATGGCTACTCTAATAAAGAAATTCTATTATTATCTGCTTTATTCATTTATCGTCTTATCTTTTATATTTTTACATATTCCTTATAAAAAAAAAAATAACAAATACATTTAAAAATATAAAAAACAGGTTTCCGCCGGTAACGAGAGCAGGGTCCAAGCTACCAGTGGTTAGGGCTGCAGAGATAGGAACCTCCTCACAATGCGGGCCGTATCGAGTAGTACTGCCTTCTGAGTCTGGCTCTTGATCCAACTACCAAGTGAGAGCTTCGACAGATGTTCGTCGACGCTCTTGGCCATAAGGCCATTGGCCGTTACGACAATCGGCACAATGATAGCCGAGTCCACATTCCACATATCGACAACCTCGTGAGCCAAGTCGAGATTTTTTATCTGTTTCTCTTTCTCAGCTTTCACGAGGTTTTCATCATGCGTGATGGTAACATCGATTATCATTGCGCGGTGCGCTGATCGGTCTATCACCACTATGTCAGGCTCATTGGCGACAATAGTCCTGTCAGTAATGATAGGCCGATCCCAGTACAATGACACATGGTCTTTCTCGAGAACTGGGTCGGGCACATATTTGTAGTACGGTACCTCAGATTCCACAAGTTTATATTTCAAGGCAAGTTGCTGGTGAATAATCCTGGCCACTTGGTTGTACCTGTGCAAGTACTCGCCGTAAGCCAGACGAGAACAACCAGAAATAATATGTCTGATGGACTCACCCAGACGGTGGCATGCCCAACACACGTCCACCGTCCCATCCTTCATAATATGTTTCCGGTAGTTGTTCGTCAGCATAACTTCGTCCATAATCGCACAGAAAAACCTTCAGTTTCCCCAAAGAGGCCGAAACGTAACCAGGACACGGACGCTAGAAAATCTACATCGGGCCCATGAAGAGCCTGGTAAAAGCGCCCGTGAAGAACCTTGCCTTGCCATATTTCCTTGCGGTCATCGGTAGTCAGTATTACAGGTTTGCACCAGTTCTCTTTAGCCATGGACAGCGGGGTGAGTGCCTTGTCCACTGCGACCACATCTCGGTGCATACCCACCTCTATTTAAAAAAATATTCTCTGAGGCTGCACACCTCGCGGTTGTGGTAGGTCTTCGCGTTTAAAAAGCCTCGACCCCCGCACTTCCGCGGGATGTACAGTCTCATCACCGATGATCGAGGGTGATGCATCCGGTTTGCGGTCAGCAGTGTACGAACTCTCCTATCCAGGGCGTCCAGTTCGGTCTGAGTCCATTTGAGTATGCCGAAAGAGTACATTAAAACCGGCGTGACCCAACCGTTGATGGCGCGCACCTTGTTCCCGCCCGAAAGAAGGCTATTTAGTACCTTCTTCAGGCGACCAAAGAAGCGCTCCCTCAACGATTGCTTCATGTCAGCTACGTTAATGCCTAACGCTTCCGACATACCCATATACCCATATACTTATAACTTTCGGATGAGGAGAGAGATCTGAGGTGTATGGAATCCGAGAGTTGGATTCCCTCGGATTCCATAATCTCCCCTCGCTTTACATACATGACTGCACATTTGTCAACACAAAGTATATAATGGAACGATAGATTGCAGTGAACTTTTGAGCTCATTACAGATTAGAATTCCAACTCGGACTCCCAGGCATAATACATATGACTTATTCTACGTTCCTGGCTCAAAAACCAACCTAGGTCATTACGCCGCTGTGCCGAGACTTTGTAGGCAATATAACGCCATGTCTAAAACAACCAATTTTGACATCTGTGAATCTCTTCTAAAGTATAAGAAATGTCTTAAAGATTTATTTAATTGTTAATTGTTAATTTCTCATTTATCTCATCTTTATCTTATTATTTTTCATTTATTTAATATTATCTGATGTGTTAATTTTAATTCATTTAAACATTATCATTATATTTTAATAATATTGTAAATTTTGTTAACTTAGTTATAAATTCTATTATGCACGCTGTGGTCTCCTGTAAGTGAAGGAGTACACCTACGCGATACTTTTGTCATCCATAATTTATTTCGCATGTTCTGTGTACATTCTTTGTTGGAGATCCTAATTAAATAAATAAAATAAATAAATAAACACCAAATTCCATCCTGATGGCGCTACTTAAATTTTCAGTTACTTTCAGTAGCTCCATCAGCTGCAATTTGCTGGGGGCAAAGAGTTTGAGATCATCCATGTAAAGAAGGTGAGATATGACCTGACCACCTCTCTTCAACCGGTAGCCTAGACCTGAATCTTCCAGCAAAGTGCTTAGAGGATTCAGGGCTAGACAGAACCAAAGAGGACTCAAACTGTCGCCCTGAAATATTCCCCGTTTAATCCATACGGGCTCATCGTTCCCCTGCATCTGTCGACATCCTGGATATCGAAGGACCGTCCTCCATTGCCTCATACATGACTCAAGGAAGGCGCGTAGAGTTGCATCAATCTTGTACAACTCCAGCACCCTCATGAGCCATGTATGCGGCACAGAGTCGTAGGCCTTCTTGTAATCTATCCAACATGTCGACAGATCCTTGCGGGATCGACGAACCTGTTGGCTAATGGCCATGTCGATGAGGATTAGCTCATTAGTACCACGGGACCCGTTCCTACATCCATTTTGAGAGGCCGATATAATGGAATTACTATCGATGTGTTTGTTAATTTTCACTCTCAAAATGGATGTAAGAAGTTTATAAACCGTCGCCAATCCGCAGGACTACATTTTTTTTTTTTTTTTTTTTTGATGGGAAATCATCAAATGACTTCTTCCGCTCTGGGCGGAGCGGAAGGGAGCGTCAGACTTGTACTGACTAAAACCCATCCATGTTCCTTCTTAGCCCTTTGCGTTCCGTCGGCACGGTCTGTCGTCATAAGATGGACGGACGGTGAGCTAGCCCATTACTCACCGTCCACAGGCCCGCGCCTACGGTGGCCGGGGGCCACTGGTTGCCCCCCGACGCCCCGGGCGTCTCCCGCGGCGTCTGGGACGTGAGGTTCTCTCCCTCTCACGTTCCGCCACCTCCTTCGCTAGCATGACTGCTTCGCAGAAGGAGGCGACGGCTTCCCATTCCCTCTCGCTCCGGACCATGGATTGAACCAGGGCCGGACGCGAGAGGTCGCCGCCGCCAATCGCCGCTACGAGGACACGGCGGTGCTCAGCCCAAGCAGGGCACAGCTCCACAGTGTGCTCCACCGTGTCCTCCGGCCGATCCTCGCAGTGGTAACACCCGGACGTTTCCTCCCGCCCGATTCGGTGCAGGAACCTCCCGAAACAACCGTGTCCGGTGAGGACCTGCGTCAGGCGGAAGGTGAGGGCGCCGTGGCGCCTCTCCAGCCACTCCTCAAAGAGGGGACTTATCGCCACTATTGTGGCGTGCCCTGCACGGGGTTGCGACAGGCGCTCTCTCCATGTCGCCATGAGATCGCGCCGGAGGTCTGTCCGCTGAGCGACAATTTGCCGCGGCAGCGGAGTTTCCCCCAGGCGTAGTGCCTCCGCGCGCCATTCGTGCAGGCACGCGAGGACTATCACCTCCAGATCCCATGGCGGCAATCCGGCCAAGAAGCTCACCGCCTCGCCGGAGATCGTGCGGTACCCCCGGATCAGCCTTACGGCTACCACCTTCTGGGGCGCGTTCAGGTAGTGGGCGGCTCGCCGCCTCAAAGAACGCGCCCACACCGGGGCCCCGTAAAGGGCCATGGACCGCACGACCCCCGCGTAGAGCCTCCGACAGGAGGCGTTTGGACCCCCCAGGTTGGGCAAGAGCCGCTTGAACGCAGCCCTTGCCCGTTCCAGTTTGGGGGCCAAATGTCGGAAATGCTCCACGAAGTTCCGCCGGCTGTCGAGGACAAGCCCTAGGTACTTCAGCGTCGACTCGACGCCGATGGGAACCCCTCCTACCGTCAGTATGGATCCCGACGGTGGCGCATTCCGAGGCCCATGAAAGCACATGGCCTCGGACTTGTGCAATGCCACCTCGAGACCCAGTTGCCGGATTCTCTCCACGACTATCGCAACCCCGCGCGAGTCATAAGTTCGGCCGCCGCCTCGTGCGACCTCCCTTGTGCCAGCACCAGCGTGTCGTCAGCGTAGCAAACTACGCTGACACCGCTAGGGAGGTCGGCGCGCAGCACCCAGTCGTAGCCGATGTTCCACAAGGGCGGCCCCAGAACCGATCCCTGTGGAACACCGCACGACACCTCTCGCCGGTTCGATTCTCCGGTGCGACCGGGGTAGATGACGGCCCTATCCGTCAGGTAGTCCCCGACCACACGACGAAGGTAGGTCGGCACCCGGTGATACCGGAGTGCCTCCCTAATGCAGCTCCAGGGCATGGTGTTGAAGGCGTTGGCGATGTCAAGAGACACCGCCAAGACAACCCCACCCCTGGACACCGCATCCCCCGTCGTGAGAGCCCTCACGCGCATGATGGCGTCCACCGTCGAGCGCCCTCTGCGGAAACCAAACTGGTTCTCCGCAAGATCCGGCCCCATCCCCACAAGGTGCCCGGCGAGGCGGTTGGCAATGACTCTTTCAAAGAGCTTGCCCACCTCGTCGAGCAACACAATGGGCCGGTATGCGGACGGAGAGTCCGCAGGGAGCCCCGGCTTCCGGATGAGGACCAGCTTCCCCGTCTTCCAACGAAGCGGGAACTGGCCTCTCTCCAAGCATGCGCTTAAGAGCCCTTCCAGTCGGGGCCCGAGAGCCTCCAAGGCCAGGACCCAGGCTTTGCCAGGCAAGCCATCGGGTCCCGGGGCGGTATTTTTGGCTTTAAGCCTGCCTACCGCCGCTCTCAGGTCTACCCCGGTCACTTCCGGAATGTCGTCATCGTCCTCGATGTGGTCCGCTTCCGGCACCGCAAGCGGCGGAGCCATAGGCGGGGGAGGATGTTCCCCTCGCAGAGGGAACAGAGCGCTCACCACGTCCTCCACGAGCTGAGGGCGGAGACTCTGCGTCAGCGGGGGGGCCCAGGTGCGGAGTTTGTCCCTCACCATCTTGTAAGGGCGCCCCCACGGATCTCTGTCGAGAGTCTCCAGCATCTCCTCGCGGCCCAGGTCTCTGGCCCGCTGGACAGCCTCCTGGAGGGCGGTCTTCGCTGCTCTGTATCCCTCGTACAGCTCCGCCTCAATGGCTGCCGCATCCGGAGGGCGGATGCGGAGCCTGCGATGCCTGGCGTACGGGTGCCGCGCGTCGACGCACGCCTCGCGCAGAGACGTCAGCTCTCGCGACCACCAGTGCACCTGACGCCGGGCGCTTCCTGGCCGAACTCGGGGCATTGCCACGTCGCAAATGTCGGACATGGCCTCCTGGAACCATCCTGCCTCGTTGTTGATGTCGGCAGGCCTGTTTCTTCCAGGAGGAGCTCCCGGTCCAGCTGCTTCAGCGCCCAACGCGGACCACTCGGGGCCTGTAGGACCGGCGCGCTTGAGTCCTGGGCGGAGACATCGAGCCGGATGTACCGGTGGTCGGAATAGGTCTCCACCCCCTCCATGACGCGCCAGTCAACGACACGCGGTGACAGAGCGGGGCTAGCGAACGAGATGTCCACCACCGACTCGCCCCGCATCCGCACACACGTGGGGACAGAACCCCGATTTAGGACGACTAGGCCCGCCTCCAGAGCCCAGTCCTCCACCATCCTACCCCGCACATCTGTGCAACGAGAACCCCAGGCCAAGTTTTTGGCATTTAAGTCCCCGAGCACAAGCACGGGGAGGGAATAGCTTCGGATGACGACACTCAACTCCATGAGGGAGTTGTGGAACTCGGCGAGAGTTCGGCTCGGGGAGAAGTAGACTCCCGCTACGACGATCTCCCCGAACCGTGCTGCTACGCAGCCCTGACCCTTCCTGACACTCTCAAGGGTCGGGGTACCGGCGGCGGCCGACGAAATTATGATCACTGAGCCGCTCAGGTCCTCCACCCAGTCTTCCCTGGGCGGGACGAAGTACGGCTCAGCGACCACGGCGACGTTAATCAACCACTCCGCCATACTCTGGAGCAACAGATCCTGAGCACAGCAGCAGTGGTTGATGTTCGCCTGGAGAAGGCGTAATGGGGCCATTATAGGCACTCCATTTCAGCCCCCTCCCGGGCCCCCTGTGAGGGACCCGCAACAGATGTTGCAGCGGCAGTACTGTCGGCAGCCGCGGAAGCGACGGTGGTGGCAGCTGCGGCGGTGGCAACGGTGGAGGCGGTGGCTGCGGGCCTTCTTTTGCCCTTGGCCCTGGTGGGTGGTGCGCAGGCCTTGCCCCCTGCCCGGTGATCGGCTGGTTTGCCCGCTGCCGCACATGCAGTGCAGTGCGGCATGGCGGTGCAAGCCGCGGCCATGTGACCGGGCTGACCGCATCGGAAGCAGTCGCCGCTGCGGTCCACCTCCGAGGAGCACCGACAACTCACGTGCTGCCCCACGAGGCACCGGTTACACCTCAGAGGTCGGGGTTCCAGCAGCTTCACCTGCGCCGACACCCAGCCCACCAGGAGCCTTCCAGCCTCCACAATTGTTCCGGCCGCCGTCACAGGGCAGCTTACCGTAACAGTTCACATGCCCGAGTGGTCCGGACGTAGAGTGCCTGCCCTTACCTGCTCGGCAGGGCACCCACTGGTCCTGGCGACGGCGGCAACCACCTCGTCCTTGGTCACTGAGTCGTCCAGACCCAGGATGCGCATGTCTGCGCATCTGACGGGCCTGGACACTCGGACCTCGTCCGCATCTAGGGACGCTCTGAGCTTTTCAGCCAGAGCGTTAGCGGACAGGCCGCTATTTGCTCCGGGGATCTCCAGCGCTCGAGCCCCTATCGCAGTGACTTTGAGCCGGAGTACCCCGGTGATCCCCAGCTCCCCGAGATCCACCGTCGCCTTCGCCTTACTGAGTACGTCGCGGTAGGACACGCCCCTTTTTTCCGCTTCCGGCTGTAGTGTGATCACTACAGCTGCGGTCTTCGGGGCGCGGAGCCTAGCCGCGACGCTTCGCGCCTTGTGCCTGCGCCTTCGCTCCTCGTCCCTGGCCTTTTTTGCCGCCTTTCGCCCCTTTTTCTTTTCCCCGACCACCTGCCACTCGGCTTCGGCCGCGGGAGGATTAGTGGGCGGGGGGGCGGCGGCCGCCTTGCTGATGGCGCTGGCACATTCGCCGCCTCAGGAGCTGCTTTGCCCTTGTTCTGCTGGGCCACCGCCTGTTTAGCCGCTGCCGGTTATGCCGGAGCCGACTTTTCGGTAGGGGCCGCCCTAGCCCTGCCGGAGGGCTGTCCAGGCTGCCCTGGAACGGCGGCCGTAGCAGCTGCATACGAAGCCGCCTTTGGGCCCGGGACCACCCTCGGGCCCGGGGCCGCCATCGGGCCCGGGGCAGCCTTGTTTGCTGCCAGAGGGGGGCGAAGGACAATGCCCTCCAGGACGGAGAACCGCGCCTGGAAGGCAGCCAGCTCCTGCCAAACCAGGTTCAGGACCTGGTTCTCCACTGGCACGGGCTGGCTCTGTCGCTGCTGGGGCACCTCGCGGGAGCCAGACTCTCGCAGACCGGTCAGGTCTGCCCGGAGCTTCTGATTCTCCTCGTGGAGAAGCTCCGTGGCGGCCGTCAGGCGGGCGACCTCCGCCCGCAGTTTGGCCACTTCGCTGGGTGGAGGAAAGCTAGCCTCCACCGCCGCCATGATGGAGGCGGAAGCCGCAGGTATGGCCCCGAGTTTTGACGATGTCAACTTCTTCAAGGCCACGACCCTTATCGCAGCTTCCACCTCCTTCACAAACCTGGCCTTACGCTCCGCATCGGAGCCGCCAGCTTCACCTGCCGCGACCTCACAGGTGCCCAAACGGGCCTGCCCGCGACCGACCACCCCCGATCTCTCCGAGGTCGAGAGCCCCCTCCCCGTGCCCCTTATTCCACCACGCCTGCTGGTGGAAATTTTAGGGGCCGAGGCAAGCTCCCCTTCGGAAGACGACTCGCGGTCGCCTTCCGGTCTGGACCGCTTGCGTTCCTCCGCAGCAGCCCCGGTCCTCTCGAAGCGGGAGCTCTCGGAGCATCCCGCGCTCACCTCGGACTCCGACCCCGCATGCGGCGTCGGACTTCGACCCCGCAAGTGTGTGTGAATCATCCATTTCTGGGATAGATTCACACACTCGCTCGACATCTTGCATCCAGTCAGCCTCAGTATGACAGACGGGCACAGACCAGATGCTGCGCCAGAATGAACTAGTGGCAGCATCATCTGGATGGCATACGTCTGTCACATTTTGTTCGGGTCGCTCCCAATCTCTGTATACCCACCTCTCATCGCTCCGGAACATGCGATTCTGCAAGTACCGATCAACCCTGCGCTTATACCGCCGAATACGGTTCGCCCATGCATAAACTTTCTGCTTCAGGAAGTCGATGCGCTCTGTGACACGGGACATGTATTCTTGAGGGCTGATTCCAGTCCCCAAGAATGCCCGCCTCACAAAGCGCATCACACATCTATTATTATTATTATAACGCCTAGATATTCGAATTACTTCTTTATTATTACTTCGTTCTGTATGGTGTCGGACGTTCAGGTTCTGTATGGTGTCGGACGTTCAGAATAGCACCATCCCATATCTTCCCGTGGGTGTCGTAAGAGGCGACTAAGGGACTTGCCAGAGAATGGGCAGCAGCGTTCTCTGTGCTTTTTTGCAACAACCGTACTGCGATCGCCAACCCGTCTGCCAAGCGTGGCGATTATGGCAAAACCCCCCTTATGAGCGCAAAAAAGAAATGGCCCCTAGTACCCGGCAGCCCGTCTACCCTCGACTATGGTAGCGGTCGAGGTTACGGCGTGGCAAGGGGTGCGAAGAATCTCCGGAAGGGATCCGGCTGCCTATACCGACGACTTGACCTGGCAACATAATAATATAACACGCGAACACACCGGACCGACGAGAACATAACGGAACTCGAGGAGGAATTGAGCAGGTTGCGATGGAGTATTGTAGGATTATCTGAAGTCCGAAGAGAGGGGGAGGACACGATGATCCTGAAATCCGGCAACCTACTCTATTTCCGAGAGGGTGACCGGCAGTCCCAGGGTGGTGTTGGGTTTATCGTCCACAAATCCCTTGTGAATAACGTGGTGAAGATCGAGAGTGTGTCGACCAGGGTGGCGTACCTGATACTCAGAATATCCTCAAGATATTCGCTGAAGGTCATACAGGTCTACGCCCCGACCTCGGCACACCCCGACGATGAAGTGGAGACCATGTATGAGGATATCTCCAAAGCCATGCATGGTTTCAAAACTCACTTTACCGTTGTCATGGGGGACTTCAACGCGAAACTGGGCAAGCGAGACGGAGATGAGCTGCAGGTGGGGCAATTTGGGTTTGGATGTCGGAACCACCGGTGACACCAACTGGCTAGTTTTATGGAGAAGGAGGGCCTCTATATGATGAACTCCTTCTTCAGAAAGCGTGAGCACAGGAAGTGGACCTGGCAGAGCCCCGATGGTGCAACTAAAAATGAGATTGACTTCATCATGTCAACCAAGAAGCAAATGTTCAATGATGTCTCTGTGATCAATTCGGTGAAAACTGGGAGCGATCACCGCATGGTAAGAGGCACATTGAACATCAATATTAAGCTTGAAAGGTCTCGACTGATGAAGTCTACGCTCCGACCAGCACAGATCCAGATCCAAAACTCCGAGAGCTTTCAGCTTGAACTCCAGAATCGTTTCGAGTGCCTAGGAAGCTCAGTGGACGAATGCAACGATGGATTCGTGGAAAATGTCCATACGACAGGGTCTAAATTCTTCAAGACGCGTCGTACAAAGAAGAACAAAAAACTCTCTGATCATACTCTCAAGCTCATGAAGTAACGGCGTGAGATGATCCTGCAGTCTTCAGAGGACGCGTGGAAGTACCGGCAGCTCAATAGACAGATCTCTAAATCCTTGAAGAGCGACCTCCGCCGCTTTAATACCGAGCGTATTAAAGACGCCATTGAGCGGAATAAAGGCTCAAAGGTATTTGCAAGAGATCTGGCTATTGGGCAGAGCCAGCTCACGAAACTGAAGACCGACGATGGCAGAATCGTATCCGCCAAACCGGAGCTACTGAGGGAGATTGAGAGTTTTTATGGGCAGTTGTACACGTCAACCAGGAAACCCGTTGTAAATCTAGCGAATGACCCAAGAGCTAGACTGACCCGACACTACACCGAAGACATCCCGGACATCAGCCTGTACGAGATTAGGATGGCTCTGAAACAGCTTAAAAACAACAAGGCACCGGGTGATGATGGAATTACGGCCGAACTTCTGAAGGCGGGTGGAAAACCGGTACTTAAGGCCCTTCAGAAGCTGTTTGATTCCGTCATACTCGAGGGCAAAACGCCACAGGCATGGTGCAGGGGTGTGGTGGTACTCTTCTTCAAAAAGGGTGACAATGCCCGGTTGAAGAACTATAGGCCCATCTCACTTCTAAGCCATGTCTACAAGTTGTTTTCAAGAGTCATCACGAATCGTCTCGCGCGCAGGTTTGACGATTTTCAGCCTCCCGAACAGCCCGGATTCCGAAAAGGCTTTAGCACCATAGACCACATACATACGCTGCGACAGGTTATACAGAAGACCGAAGAGTACAACCTGCCTCTCTGTTTAGCGTTTGTGGACTACGAGAAAGCCTTCGATTCGATCGAGACTTGGGCTGTACTGCAGTCTCTCCAACGGTGCCAAATTGATTATCGGTACATCGAGGTGTTGAAGTGTTTGTACAAAAACGCCACCATGTCAGTCCGACTTCAGGACCAGACCTCGGAACCTATCCCTCTGCAGCGAGGTGTGAGACAGGGAGACGTCATATCTCCGAAACTGTTCACCGCTGCACTGGAAGATATCTTCAAGGTTCTGGACTGGAGAGGGCTAGGCATCAACATCAATGGCGAGTACATCTCTCACCTTCGATTTGCCGACGATATAGTGGTCATGGCTGAGACCATGGAGGACCTCAGTACAATGCTCGATGACCTCAGTAGAGCTTCCGAAAGAGTGGGTCTTAAAATGAACATGGACAAAACCAAGGTCATGTTGAATGCCCATGTTACACCCACTCCTATCAAGATCGGAGACTCTACTATCGAAGTTGTAGACGATTATGTCTACCTGGGACAAACGGTCCAGTTGGGTAGGTCTAACTTCGAGAAAGAGGTCAATCGTCGAATCCGACTCGGCTGGGCAGCGTTCGGGAAGCTGCGTGGTATCTTCTCGTCCAACTTACCGCAGTGTCTCAAGACGAAAGTTTATGACCAGTGTGTGTTGCCAGTGATTACATACGGGACCGAAACGTGGCCGCTCACAATGGGCCTCATCAGAAGGCTCAAAGTCACCCAAAGGGCAATGGAGAGAGCTATGCTCGGAGTTTCCTTGCGTGATCAAATCAGAAGTGAGGACATCCGTAAGAGAACCAAGGTTACCGACGTAGCCCGAAGAATTGCCAAACTTAAGTGGCAGTGGGCAGGGCACATTGCTCGCAGAACAGACGGCCGATGGGGCCGAAAAGTTCTGGAATGGCGACCGCGAACCGGGAGACGATGCGTTGGAAGGCCTCCCACTAGGTGGACCGATGACCTGGTGAAGGTTTCGGGGATCCGCTGGATGCGAGTCGCACGGGACCGATCAATGTGGCGACACTTGGGGGAGGCCTATGTCCAGCAGTGGACGTCTTTCGGCTGAAATGATGATGATGATGATTCGAATTACAACTGGTCGCATTTGGTTTAGTTCTATGCTACTATTTTATCTAGAGATAAGAATGTGGAGGCTGACGAACACATTAGGTACGGCTCTTGCACACCGACAAATCTCAAGTTCTCAACACTTCTTTCCTCCTCTAACTCAATATCTGTGTTCAATACGAACAATAATATGCAACATATCCAAACATAGAAAACTGTATTTTGTCTATGGTATCCACGACGCTAGAAAGTAAGTCTTTGACTTTGGATTATCACAAAAATGTAACGTTGTGTTAGTAAAAATCTAAGATAAAATAAACGAATTTCTGAATAGAATAAAAATTCTTTCCTCTGTATTGCACAGAAGAAAATGGTCCTTCGAGTTGAAGAAGATTAAAAAGCTTCAGTAAAGAAGTGTTCCGGCCGTGAAATATTCACCTACTTCGTACAGCATCGCTATCTGGAGAAATATTACTGTAGCGTGGGCTATCCCACGTTTGCGGTACTTCGGACGTTTTATGGTGTGTTACTACCCAGGGGAAGCCACGGTCAAATCAAGAAAATTATTTACTTTTGTTAAAACATGAGTATACACACATAAATGCATGATGTTAAATAATGTTCAATTAAGGCACTGTCATGTTATGCCTTAATGGCGTAAGTCTAAATCATCACAATGCTATTTAGTTATACTTGCATTACTTCAAAACAATTATTAGCGGTCAAATAAGTTCTGAACTGTGTATTGTGAAAATTGGTTTGTCACAGAAATAATCATAGTTTAATATCAAATACAAAAATAATAATAATTCAAATATGTCATACAAGTCAAAGTTTGTTACTCGAATCATAATATAATCAAAGAAAACTAATAATAATCAGAATAGTTCAAATGCTTCTTAAATTAGTCAGGGTTATGTTAGTTTATCAGTCAAAAACTCGTTAGTGCTGTATTAAGCTTTCTCTAATAAAACCTTTTTCAACCTATATCTTAACTTTGCACCTGTATCCTCTCTCCAATATTTTGGTAATTTATTGTAAAGGATTGGCACCATACAGAATACACTCTTACATAATAACACTGTTCGAGATCTCGGGATGCAAAGTTTGCTATTGTCGCGTCTATTTCGAGTTACTTGATCTGACACTAGGGGAAATAGATTTGGGTTAATTTTTACTAACATAATAGTTTCAAAAATGTACATAGATGGAAGGGTCAAAATCTTATACTTTTTAAAGAATGGTTTACAACTGTCAGTGACAAGGAGTCCGAACATAGCTCATAGACATCTCTTCTGGGTTTTAAAAATAACGTCCTTGTTTGTGGAGTTTCCCTAAAAAATTACTCCGTATCTTAAATTAGACGATACTAAGCCGTGATAAGCTGTTAGCAGTGAGTCAACAATTAGTATTGGGGTTAATTTAAATAGTGCATATGCGGTATTACTATTGTTTTTGTTTAAGGCTTCTGTATGTGTTTTCCAATCCAATTTACTGTCAATAATGACACCTAGAAATTTGGTCGTGTGGTTGTGTCAACTTTGTTTATATGCTTATTAAAATAGTTAGCATTAACATTAGGAATGGTCGATCTTTGGGCAAAATGCATAATGTTTGTTTTATCAATATTAATTCTAAGATTATTGTTATCCAACCATTTTATCATAGATTCTATAGAATTGTTAATGTACTTTTCGTATGTATTTCTATCATTACAAAATTAATGCCATTGGGTGGTCAATACTTTTAGGTAGGTCATTAATATAAACTATGAATAATAGTGGACCAACAACAGTACCTTGAGGAAAGCCAAATTTCACAATACGTTCTGTTGATTTATGGACTATTTTATGTTTAGTCCCTTTATTTATGACAGGAATTTCTGTGAACTGTTTTCTGTTGTTTAGGTATGATTGGATAAGACTTGAAACATTACCTCTAACGCCATAAGCTTCTATTTTTTTTAATGCGTGGGGTTGTAATGGCGTGAGGGGGCTATCCCACATACACGGTACTTCGGGCGTTATAAGGTGTGTTACTACCCAGGTGAAGCCGTGATTAAGTCAAGAAGGCATCAAGAAAGTGAAAAATATATTTATTTTCCACGTGGCATTTTGACTTGCCAGTCATCATTGTCATTCGACAAGCATGGAGTGCGAGCGAGGTGGCAAATTTTACTCTGCAAGGACGGCGATACAACCTCAAGCCAAGATCTGGAACGTAAGCCCATTCGTCGGTAACTTAGTGCATCCGAACGCGGTCGGCAGAGACAATTTTCTACTCAGCAGCGCTTCAACCAATCACGAAGCGGCAATTCGCATCGTTCTGAAGTTGAAGTTATTGAAAAATCACGTTCCATCTCCTAGATATTTTTGTTGAGATATTTTTTATTTTCCGTCTAGCAAAGCGCCATTTTGTATCTGTATGTTGTAAAGAGAAAAATGCTTGTCTGAAAGTTGTAACTAGATAATCATTGTAAACCGAATGAACGATATATTGTAACTATAAAAGGGCAGTGCATTGTGTACCTATTGATAATAATCTGCAAATTGCTTTTTTATAAAGGTATCTCTCGTTATTAGCAGGTAAGAAAAACAAGTGCTTAAGTAACGCGTGTCGCAGTTGTGTTCTGGCTGGTATTTCCTTGGCTAAATTTAAAATGCCGGTTTCGGCATTTGTCTTTTAGTTTAGTTCACATTCAGCACAATGGCTGAATTAAAGTTATTGATATCAAATCGCGGATACATCAAAGGAACCATGACGCGGCTCTCGAAATTTTGTGATTCAGATGACGTTAATTCATGCTCTTACAAGCTTTTGCAAGAAAAACGTAATCGGTTTGTTGTTGCTTTCAACGATTATGAAGGGCAAAATAAAGCCATTCTCCTGATTGATCCGAGTGATAAGGAAGATTACTAGGAATATATATGAGGATATATATTACAAAAGTATCGCGATTCTGGATTATCAGTTGAAGACACGTCAAACAATAGGAACGGTAGAACTCAAGAATACACTTGCTCTTAACTGCTGCTGGTGAGTTTAAACGATTACCAAAAATATCCATTCAAAGTTTTGATGGTAAAAATATTGTAGATTATTATCCATTCATTAATTTATTTCGGTCAGTAATCCACTCTGACAAAAAGCTAAGCGCATGTGAAAAGCTGTACTATCTTCGCTCGCTGCTTGGGGGGGAGGCATTAGATATTATAAAAAATTTACCTCTCACCGATGTAAGCTATGATGAAGCACTTAAGCTTCTAGAAAACAGGTATGCTAATATTTCTAAAATGGTGAATTTTCACGTAAATAGCATGCTGGACTTATCTACTTTCACCAAATGCACAGCACAAAACTTGCGATTTATAATAAGTAATGTTAGCATGCACCTAGCAGCACTCAAGCAACTCGAACAACCTGTGCAGTGTTGGGATGCTCTGCTTATCAACATTTCTATAAAATATAGAATAGAACCAATTCTGACTATTTCCATTTACAACAGCGTTATTCGGAGTATTCTGGAGTATTGTAGTACGGTGTGGAACCCGTTTTATCAGGTGCACTCTGATCGGATTGAACGTATTCAAAAAAGGTTCTTATACCTACCACTTAACTTTCTTGGATAACAAATGTCGTAGTCTGAACTCGTATAACTTTAGGCTGAGTCATTATAAAATGAAATCTTTGAGCGCACGAAGGAAATCCCTTAATTTAATGTTTTTGTTTAAACTGATAAATGGTAAAATAGATTCTCCTGAGCTTTTAGAAAAGGTGAAATTTAGTATCCCACGTAGTAGTAGCCGTTTATTTGACCGAAGGACTTTCGTCCTGCCTCATAGTCGAACTAATATAGGTAGGTAGGTGGGTTTCACCCATTTACCGCATGCTTTTTCTGGCCAACTCCATTCGTGGTGAAATCGATGTATTTGCTGGTTCTGTAGCCTCAGTTAGGACTAAACTTAGAGTCTTAATTGAATAATATATTTTTTTTGTTTTTTTGTAATTTTTCTATACTAATTTGTAATTTTTTAGGGTTCCGTACCCAAAGGGTCAAACGGGACCCTATTACTGAGACTTCGCTGTCCGTCCGTCCGTCCGTCCGTCCGTCCGTCCGTCCGTCCGTCCGTCTGTCACCAGGCTGTATCTCATGAACCGTGATAGTTAGCCAGTTGAAATTTTCACAGAATATGTATTTCTGTTGATGCTATAACAACAAATACTAAAAACAGAATTTAATAAATATTTAAGGGGGGCTCCCATACAAAAAAGTGATTTTTTTGCTCGTTTTTATAAATAATGGTACGGAACCCTTCGTGCGCGAGTCCGACTCGCACTTGGCCGGTTTTCTTATATTTAATTTGTCTTTCCCAAAACTTTTTCATTAATTTTGGAAAAGTTCACAATTTGTAAGTTTTGTATAACTATCGTTTTATTTTTTTTGGATATAATGTTTTACTGATAATATGCATGCTAGATTCACATCCAGTAGATGTCAACCATTAATATTGTTTTGTAACTTTTTTTGCATTTGGGATTGTACATCAGTTTTGTGAATTAAATTTAAAAAAAAAAGTATAAATAAAACGTTAGGACTCACTTATGATGTAGCTTGCGATACGTTGAATATGAAATGTCCTGAAAACTGATAAGTGAATGACTGAAAAGTGATAAATGTGTACACTAAGAGACAAATGCTGAGTTTCATAAGCAAATTCTTTGACCCGTTAGGTCTTGTTGGTCCATTGTTGGTTCAAGCTAAATATCTAATGCAACAAGTGTGGTTTATTGATTTAAAATGGGATGATGCTTTACCTGACGAACTCAATAAGGAGTGGGTTGAATTTGCAAACGAATTGGTGCGCATGTTTTGTGTCTCCATTCATTCTCAGTCATACACAAATGCATAATTTATTTCAAGCTTAAGGCCAAGGCTGCAACTCAACGTATGGGTTCCCCTCCCATTAGATCGTGTGAATGTTACACGACCATTCCAAATAATTGGCACAGATTATGGAGGACCTTTTAATGTAAAACAGTCAAGAATTAGAAAGCCAGTAATTACAAAGGCATATATTGTTATATTTGTGTTTTGTCACTGTAAAATATGCACAATTATCTACACTAATAGTTGACTCGCCAACACGCCACCGCACAGGCCGACAGTTCGACAACGACTGCCCGCCCCATTTTTTTTTTTTTTATGAATGGCATCTCGCAGTTCAACCTAAGAGGTTGTCGTCTGCTTAACCGGACTATCCTGTGGTTGCCTTAAGAGTAAGGCCTCCAGCCAGGGCATAAAAACTTACAAACTAAGCGACTATACGCTGAGGGCACCCCCTGTGGGGTACGAGCCTCGGCTCAGGGCGTCGCTGGGGGAGGACTGCATGGGGACAGGCTGGATCTGAATGATATCATTATTTAGGGGCTGATTTAAAACTACTGGCACAGCATCGCGGGCTGGATCGAGCGAGGGTCGGGGAGGGCATGGACCGGGACGTCGCGACGGACCTCGACGGCGAGGTCGGAAGGACGGCGGTTTGTGTCTGTACTTATTAAGAGTGCTAGTCTCTTTACTACTCTCCTGGAGGAGGGTGATAGCATCATCGGGAGTGATGAGGGTATGCCGAGGACGGCGTACTGTACTAATGCGCGAGGGTTCGTAACGGGCGGCCGCTGCGATCAGGGGATTACGGTGTTTACTGGCGTTATCGAAGAAACGCTTCGAAAGACGTTTCATAAACTGAAGGACGGTGGGCATTCTAAGGTCTACGTGTAGACGGTCGTTACGGACATAAAAAGGGGCACCCGTGACTCTACGTAAGAACCGGTTCTGCAAGGTTTGCATCCTATGGATGTATTTAGGCTTGGTGTGAGCGTACACGACGCAAGCGTACGTCATAATGGGGCGGATCACCGCGGTATAAAGGCGCAACTTGCACTTGAGTGACAATTTGCTTTTTGCCGAGATCATGAAATGAAGCCTACCCATAGCAAAGGCAGCTCGGTCGCGAGCTGCTTTGATGTGCGCCGCGAAAGACAGGTGGTTGTCAAGTAAGACTCCTAAGTACTTGGCTTGCTTCTCCCAAGGGATAGGCTTACCGTACATAGTGATCGGGCTGAGCGCGGGTGGCTTATTTTTACGCGGTTTAGAGAAAAGAACTGCCTGGCTCTTGTCGGGGTTCACCTCGATTCTCCATTTCCGGAACCAAGCGCCTAAGACGTTGGCTGAGGTTTGGAGGGTGCTGTAAATAGCGTCGTGACTACGGCCAGTGTAATAGATGGCCGTGTCGTCCGCGAACAGGGCTAACTGTGCCTTCTTGCTCTTGGGGATGTCACTGGTGAACAGAGTAAAGATAAGGGGAGAGAGTGGGGAGCCCTGAGGGACTCCGGCTCTAATGGGGTGGGGGGAAGACAGTGCCTTCCCGATGCGATAGCGGAAGGTGCGATCCGACAAAAAGTCTCGTAAGATGAGCACGAGACGGTCTGGCACTCCCAGTTTGTACAGCTTATATAATAAGCCGTTGTGCCAGACTTTATCGAATGCCTTTGCTATGTCGAAAAACAACACACCTGTCATCGCTCCACGCTGGAAGCCAGCGCTCAAGTGTTCTACGATGCGGTGGGCCTGTTGAATGCAAGAGTGTCCGGTCCTGAAGCCGAACTGTTCGTTGGGGATGAGACTCTTAGCCTCGGCGAAGTCTTTGAGTCGCTTATACATAAGTCTCTCGTAGATTTTACCGAGTGCATTCAGGAGACTGATAGGTCTGTAGCTCGAAGGCTCAGACTTGGGTTTGCCTGGCTTGGCGAAACCGATGACAGTGGCCTCTTTCCATATTTGGGGAAACGCGTTGTTGCTCAGGGCGCCATTGAAGATGGCCGCCATTAACACGACGAGCTGAGCGGGGAGGAGTTTGAACACCCTATTGGTGATTCCGTCGGAGCCGGGTGCTTTCCGCGGTTGAAGTTTGCTAATGATGTCTTGCACTTCGTCAGCTGTGACCGGAGGCAGAGGATCATCAGGGTCTTCTTCGGGGGGCAGGGCGGCTCTACGTTCGACGAATGCGTTCACCTCATCGAGATGTCGCTTGTCTACTGGTTGCGAGCTGGGGGAGCACTGGGATTCCAGGCTGTCGGCTAGGCATTCGGCCTTCTCAGAGTCGTCGAATGCGACGCTCTTATCGGGTCGGGTGAGGGGAGGCATCGAAGCCTCTTCGGTGGAGCGCATCTTGCGTTGCAGCTGCCAGAAGGCTAGGTGGGTAGGCTCGAGTTCGCTTAGCGTTTTTTCCCATTGATTATTACGAAGCTCACTGGTGCGATTCTTTACAGCACGCTGTAAATTACGCATGTGGGCTTTGTTTGCCTCGCAGGGAAAGCTGCTGTAGGCACGGATGGCCGCGTTCTTTTCGTTTATCAGTTCACGTACGTCAGCGGGTAGTATCCAGCGTTGATCGCTCATTGCTGGGACTTCCCGTGAGCAGTCCTTCAGTACGGATTGCACGTGTTCTGTAAACGAGTTGATGGCGGCCGTCGTGTCTGCGACTGAGACTATGTGGTCGGGGATGGCCTCTAGGTGAGGCGACGTGGTGGATTTCAGCTTTTCGCTGACTTTCCTCCAGTCGGTTATCACTTGGGTCGGCGGGGGCTGGCTGGGGTCAGAAGGACCCGAGCGAGGAACTAAGTGCATGAGCACTGGTCGATGATCTGAGTTAAGCTCATGTAAAGTCTCGATGGAATGCAACTTAAGGTTGACATTCTTGAGTAGCGCTATGTCGAGAACGTCCGAACGTTGGTCGGGGTCGTGGGGATAGTGGGTGTGCTCCATAGGAGCGATGGGATCGAAGTTGAGGGACTCGCCCAGGTTATACAAGTGACGTCCTCTGGCAGAGGTCGTCGTGCTGTTCCAGGCGGGGTGTTTGGCGTTGAGGTCGCCCGCTATGATAACGGAGTCGCTCAAGCCGAAGAGGACGGCAAGGTCTTTGGTGAACAAAGTGTGCTCCTCGGACGTGCCGCCGGGAGGGATGTACGCAGAGGCGATAGTGATCGGTTGATGGCCGGTCATGCCTACTCGACACACTGAGGTCTCGAGTAGAGACTCCATGGGAGGGGGATCTAAGGGGATGCAATGCAGTTCTTTCCTATAATAGATTACAGTCCCGCCCTTGTGGCAACGTGACCGATCGTTGCGAACTATGTGATAGTTGGCAATTCTCGGATCGCGGTGACTGGGCTTGAGGAAGGTCTCCTGTACGAGGAGGATATCAATTTGATGGTCGCGGAGGAAGGTGGCGATCTCATCACGCTGGCCTCTAATGCCATTGGCATTAAAGTACCCTAATTTTAGGGATCGGGGTTTGGTGCACGTTAATCTCGTATTATCCATTGGAGTTAGTCGAGGTTAAGGTTGCGGAGGAGGTCGCCTAACTTGAGTAGGGACTTGAGGATAATTTTAAGTTTATCACCACCAGTGTTAGCCGCCCTGAGATCAGCCGCCATGCGGTCTGCTTCGGGGGTGACTAACTCTGCTAGCGACTCTAAAATTACGTTGTGAGAGGGGTCCACGGCCGCGGGGCCGGGTGGCGTGGGACGAGCGGGCGCCGGTGCGCTCGCTTGGGCCGCGGGAGTGGGGACAGGGGCATCTAATAGCCCGGGGATGGGGTTGGACTTTGCTTTACTGAGAGCCGGGAAGGCTTTCTGGTGGTTCAGCGTGGTCCAGGGAGAGGGCCTCTGAGGGCTGAGTCTCTCCGGCATCTGGGCAGAGGGTAGCCTCACCGATGGGCTTTCTCTTTGTTGGCGGGCGCTTGCACGCTTCACCAGGTTAGAGGAGGAGCCTTTGGGGGCTTTTGAGCAGCCGCGGTAGTTGGCCGTGTGGCCCGACTGGCCGCAAAGCACACAGCTCGGTGGCTCCGTGCAAAGCGACTTGTCTTTGGGACGGGGGCAGTCTGCCGTGCCATGGTCGCCTAGACACTTTACGCATCTATGCGGTGCATGGCAGTTGGCTTGGCTGTGACCGTACATCTGGCAGCGGTGACACTGTCCGACTACGCTTGAGCGGTAGGGCTTCTCTATTGAGATGCCTGTCAGGGAGCAAACCGACTTCACTTTGAAGATCGGGTGGTGACCTTCAACTGGGTCACAGATGACCAGTACCATATCGTAATGGTCTCCGCCTCTCGCCTTATGAAGGCGGTGGACGGCTGCGACCGGGATGTCCTGGCCTAGGAGGTCATTGAGGATGTCCTCCGTGGGGATTTCCTTCGGGATCCGCCTGATCACCACGCGGGTGGGCTTCTCCTCTGGGAGAGAGTAGGTGTGGAAGGCTATGCGCCTTCCGATTAATTGGCGGGTTAGTTCCCTGAAGTCGGTTGTCGTAGGGACCACCACTTTTATGCCCTGCTGTGTGCTTTTTGCGCTTGTGTATTGAATACGGCGCTCATTACACATTTTGGACACGTCTGTCCATTTCCCTTTGTCCTGAATGAACAACGGGGGAGGGGGCTTCAGCTTCTTTGAAGAAGCGGCTGAAGGTTTAGTCTTAGGGCTGACTGGCCTACTGGTATGAGCAGCGGCGGACGTAGGTAAGGGGACCGGGGAGGTGGGACGGGAGGCCGCGTGAGAGGGGGCATAAGGGAGCGCGACGATCTTTTTGGTCATGGCGGCCTGGGAATTTTTGCCCTTCTTCCTCTTGCCCTTTCCGACGACTTGATAGTCGTCTTCAGAGGATGAGGAGGCAGAGCACGCGTCTAAAATTGACTCTGAGTCGGAGATTGGCTCAGTTGTGTCCATGTTCTCGGAAACGGGAACAATGGACGCAGGTTCGGACTGATCCTTTGTTTGCGAAACAAAAGGTTTCGAAACAATGGGTCTCGGTTTAGCCGGAATCGCGGCGGCGTCGGCTGACGGTAAGCCTTTGTCCATGTTCTCGGAAACGGGAACAATGGACGCAGGTGCGGGCTGGACCTTTGTTTGCGAAACAAAGGGTTTCACAAGAATGGGTCTTGGGGTAGCCTTAATCGCGGCGGCGACGGCTGGCGGTAAGCCTCTATCGGCAGGCGGCGGTGACAAGGGGCTCTCGAGCGCGTCACTGAAGTCAGTGATGGCAATACTGGGTTGCTGCAAGGCAGCGACATCGGACCCATATTTCTTTATAAAATCTGGGTCTTTCAGGACAACGCTTTTGAAAAACGCAAAAAGGCGTTCCTCATCCGCGTCAAGGGCCATATTATCTGCTAAGAGTTAGCAGACATTTGAGTGAAGCTCAACGCGCCTAACAACCTAATTCCTTGCACAATTATGTAGGGAATTTACTGGGTCCAGCGACTCACCCGCTTCAACCTTTCCGCAGCCACAGTCCGAGGGTCCGGGCTTGGTAGCAACTCCAAATCCAGTCCAAGGAACTTTGCTTTCAGGAACTTGTTGAAACGGGAAACACTAGCACAGTAAATCGGCGGCGCACACGTTCGCGACGGAGCCCAATTTTTTCACCTAGGCCCTGAAGGGGTTAGGCGGGCGGATTGGGTCACCACCCTCTCTTGGTTTCGTTGGCACCGTTAGGTTTCCCACCAAGAACCTCGAAACTGAGGACTTTTCCCTGATGGGGCAAAGGAAGTTAAATCGGAATAATATCCGAAGCAAAATGAGCAAGTGCTGTCTTAATAAAAAGACAACAATTGTTCGGGGGTGTAGTCAAGGGACTACTGATGACGTCACGACACTGGGAAGCGACGAACCGATGACACACACTGATAGCGAGCGGGAATGCGAGCAGGTAGCGGCACGTCCGTACGCGGCGGTGGTCAGGCGGAGAGTGTGAAGTGTGGTCAGGCGGAGAGTGTGCCCGCCCCACTACTCGGACCGGTATTTATAAACGTGCGACGTGCGCGCCCGAGGCAACGTCACAGTACTGTAATCGGTTTGTAGTGCGATGTAATGATATCTACATACACTACATCCCTTCCTTGTTTTAACAAGTTTTATGTAACCAAAACCATAAGACATTGAGCATCTCTGGCACAACAAAATCACAGCACAATAATATTTAGTAAATCATTATACTATGATTTAGTTTAAAGTTTCCTTTTACCCTTCCTCTTCTTCTATTTCATTTTCTGATTCATTTATATCTTCTCCTATGTTAATTTCTTTATTTTGGTCACTTATAACTTCCCATTAGCCTTCAACTTTCTTCAAATGAACTACATTTCGTCGTGATCTCTTCCCAGTTATATCGTTTCGAACACTTATATCTCCACCTTTACTCTTTTCTACAGTATGGGAAGTTGGGTCATAATTTAGGCTAAGTTTATCTTTGACCATATTCTTAACGTAAACTTTATCCCCAGGCACTAGTTGACATTCACGAGCTCTTCTTTTCTTATCTGTATATTCTTTCCCAGTTTCTTTCTTTTCTTGGTCTCTGTCTCTGACATCTGAATCTTCTGGTTTATGTGTATGTGTGATGTCTCCTGCCATAGGTATATTGTCACGGTATTGCAGTTTGAAAAATAATTCTGTAGGAGTTTTACCTGTAACACTATGCGGGGTACTGTTATACATAGCCAGATACTGTAACAAAGCTTCTTGCCAGTTTTTTCGCTCAACTGGCATTTTTTTTCCGCTTTAGAATGCCTCGGTTCTGACGTTCCACTTCTCCGTTCTGTTGAGGCCACTATGGTATCGTATTATGCAAAACTATATTCCTTTCAGTACAGAATTTTTTTGAAGTCCTCGCTGCAGGACTGTCTGCCATTATCAGCTGTTATCGTCATCGGGTTACCAAGTCTGCAAAAATCTCTTTTAGAGATTTTGTTATGTCGCCACTGGTAATATTACGACAAATCTTTACCTCCTTGTATCGACTGAAATAATCAACGATTACTAATATGTAATCGCTGCGTGGTAAAGGGCCCAACAAATAATACAAGTATCTACCCAAGGTTCACATGGTAATGCCCGTCGTTTCAATGGGTTTGGAGGTTTTGGAGCTGATACTAATGTACAGCCTTTGCAGCAATTGACCAAATTCTCGGTTTCCTTGTCATGTCTAGGCCACCATACTGTGGTTCTTAGTCTCACCTTCATTAGGACTATTCCTGGGTGTTCTTCGTGACCAGCTGTCAGAACCTGACTGCGCAATGTTTTTTGGAATAACAATTCTAGTGCCTCTCAATAAAACTCCGTCGTAAAAGCATAATTAGTTTTGGAAGATTTTGTAATTTTTTTTTACCTCTTCATCCCATTTGTTGTTTTAATATTTCCTTCACTTACTTTTAATATTTCCTTGTCTTGTTTTGATGCCTCCATAATTTCTTTCAGTGAAACTGCTATTAGCCTGCTTCCTTCAACAACTTGGTGTATATAGTTTTTAGACTTGTCCTGTGACGTTTTACTTAATTTACACAATCTTGATAAACTATCTGCTATATTTTCTTTGCCAGGCTTGTATATTACTTTAAATGCATATGCTTGAAGGCGTAGTATCCACCTTTCTATCCTTGCACATAGTTTTGATTTAGGACCGAATATAACCTCTAGTGGTTTATGGTCGGTCACCTATTCAAACTCTTTTCCAAACAGAAAAACATAAAAATGTTCCACAGCCCAGACCAGAGCTAAGGCATCTTTTTCTGTCTGGCAATATCGCCTTTCAGTCTGTTTGTGTCCGGTGACCATACGCAATAATGCGAGGTTCATGATCATTAATTTGAACTAATACTGCTCCTAGTCCTAACGGACTAGCATCTGCTATTACTATAGTCCGATCTTTGACGTCATGGTATCCTAGAGTAGGAATATTAGACAAGGCCAATTTTAATTCGTTAAATGCAAATTCCTGTTTACTGCCCCAAAGACTTTAATTCTGTGGTTTTGGTCTGTTTCTTCTTATGCAGTTCTTTTAATGGTTTTGTAGTTGTGGCCAAATTAGGGATCCATTTTCCAACATAGTTGATTAATCCCAAGAAGCTCTGAAGCTCACCTATATTCATAGGTGGACGAAATTCTTGACTAGTTGTCACGTACTTATCTAATGGTTTTACACCTCTGTGATAATTCGTATCCTAAAAATTGAACCTTTTCTTCTATGAAAATGCACTTGTCCTTTCTCAGTACCACATTATTTTCTTCTAGAGTTTTAATTACTGATTCTTATCTTCGATCATGTTCTTCAAATCTTTTCCATATACCAAAATGTCATCTATAAAATTAATAGTGCCATTACATCCCTCCCAATAACATTCGTTCTAGGGTTTTTTGAAAAATTTCCGGGGCACAGGATATTCCAAACATTAGCCTTTTGTATCTGAACAGGCCTTTACTTGTAATAAAGGTTGTAATGTGTCGAAAGTCGGGATGTAATTCAATCTGTTGAAAAGCATCTTTTATGTCCAGTTTTGAAAAGTACTTCGCACTTTAAATTTTTAGATGCTTGTCCATATTGGGCAATGGGTGATTTTCAGGTAGAATTGCTTTATTTGTCCCGCCTCATATCTATGCAAATGCGAACATCTCCAGTATTTTTCAAAACCGGCACTATTGGTGATACCCAACTTGAGGATCCTTGAACTTCCTCAATAATGTCTTTCTCCAACAGTTCTTTTTTTTTTTTTTCAACTTTTTCTTCCAGTGGTATGGGGGGATCCTTCTTAATGGTTGAGAAACTGGTTGTACTTTCTCATCGGTTGGTACCTCCACTAAAACATCCTTGAATTTGGGAAACTCTGTCTTAGTTTCCATTTGGTCGATTTCTAATCCAATTTTAAGAAAACCATAGCCATGGTAGTTTCTTTCCCAAGCAGATCTCTGGTTCCATCAGCGATGACGTAAAAAGTTGCATTTTCTGATCTACCAGCGGTTTTTATATTTGCGTCAAATGATCCTTTTAGGTCAAGGGCTTCTTACTTCCATAACCATAAAAAGTCTTATTGCAACTGTTTGGTTACGTTACCTTATTTTGTTTCATACTGTCCCAGGTTTTGTTTGTGATCAAGTTGCATTTACACCCAGAGTCTTCTAACATTTTAACCTTCATTCCGCCAATATGGCAATCTAATACACTGTCATCATCGATTTTGAACACATATTGTATGTCTTCGGGCTCTGTTTGATCTATCTGGTTTGTGTCGTTTCTTTTGTTATCTCTTTTCATTTTTCATTTTATTTGTTGTTGTTTCCCTCATTTCCTTTTATTCGTTCTGTCTCGTATCATTGTCCTGCAGAATTGTCTAAAATGTCCCTTAGGCCCACATTTGTGGCAATCTTTTTCTTTTGCTGGGCACTGGCTGTCTTGAGACGCGTATCCTGAGCTCCCACATCTTCCACATCCTGTGTTTCTTTTCCACTTCTTATCTTGTTTTCCTGTTATTCACTCTGTTTATGTTTTCAGTTGATGTGCTGCTTTCTCCGAATTCTTCTATTTTCGACTTACAGCTTCAAGAGTATTTGCTTCGACAATTGTAGTTGTTAGTGTTATTGCGTCTCCTGTTTGTATAATTCTCTTTTTAAGCTCTTTAGAGGAACACTTTTCTGTAATTTGATCGATTATATGATCGTCTTTGTCCTTAAACTGACATTTGTCAGCTTATTGCCAAAGCCGTACTAGGAATTTTTCAAAATTTTCATTTGCCTCTTGTTTTATCAATCGAAAAAGGTGACGTTCATAGATCTTACTTTGTTTAGGTAGAAAGTATGCGTCGAGTTTGGTTATAGCCACTCCGAAGACATCCACTTCATCTGCTGGTGATACATTTGCATCTGGTATATTATGGAATATTTCCTGCAATTCTAGCCCACCAAAATGTAGCAGCGAAGCACGTTTCTTCGCACTACTCTCAATTCCAGCAGCTTCCAGGTAGATCAATAGTGCTCGCTTCCAGCGTTCCCGTCTCGTTCCTACTGTTGAAGGTTCACCCTCACAATCAAATTTCTCTAACGTGAGTTGAGAACTCATGTTATTAATAAATAACCTGGAACCATTATATAAAGGGTTTGCACTAATCTGCCCAGTTAAAATATTTGGCAATTTAATGACCAGTATGTACATCCAAAGTACCACTACTGTTGACACAAATTTTCTTTGATTGTTTGTCAATTTAATGACCAGTATGTACATCCAAAGTACCACTACTGTTGACCAAATTTACTTTGACGGTTTGTCAATTTAATGACCAGTAGGTATATTCTCCTGCTGTTAGTCATTCTCTGATGACTTGTCAACTTAATGACCAGTAGGTATATTCTCCTGCTGTTAGTCATTCTCTGATGACTGTCAATTTAATGACCAGTAGGTATATTCTCCTGCTGTTAGTCATTCTCTGATGACTGTCAATTTAATGACCAGTAGGTATATTATACTGCTATTACCGTCATTCACTGATGACTTGTCAATTTAATGACCAGTAGATATATTCTACTGCTATTTGATTTACTAATCATGTAGCACAAATCAAATAACTAAACATGAGGTCCCAGTTTCGACTCCCAGGTCAGGCAGTGTCACTGAGTTTCTCCATAAGGAACCTCCCTGGCGTCCGGTTAATGGTAACAGGCATGCTCAACGTAATTGGAGAAAACGTGGTTGCATCACACATCTCTGATTACCCCCTTGGGGAACACAAGCATGATGTTATGTTGCAAAACAATACATTAACGAACCACTTTTTGTTTCAGCCTTCACAAAATTATTTATTTACAGTTAATAAGTCCAATGAAAGATTCTAATGTATTAATATTTTGAATATTTCTTTCCGAAATACAGTTAATTATCTACCTGTAGGAGACTACCTTTCCTTTTTTTTTTATAAAAATATAAAACTTACGGTTTTCTCCTCGTCGCCAATGTAAAATATGCACAATTATCTACACTAATAGTTGACTCGCCAACACGCCACCGCACAGGCCGACAGTTCGACAACGACTGCCCGCCCCACTACTCGGACCGGTATTTATAAACGTGCGACGTGCGCGCCCGAGGCAACGTCACAGTACTGTAATCGGTTTGTAGTGCGATGTAATGATATCTACATACACTACAGCCTGAAACACAGGTTTAAATAAACCTAGTTCGGGCAGGTCGCTACCAAACATCTGAATTGAACTACATATTATTACTTGCAACTTTTGAATATGTTTTAGTTACAGTTTACTTATAAGTACTAATTATACCCTTGTAAGAGAAATAATACTACTCTGCCTAAATGTACACACTTTTGTTATACTTTTCAAATAAAAAAATATTATTATTTCCTTTATTCATTTTATCACATATAATTTTATTTTTTAAATATTTTTACAAAATTGTATAAAAAAAAACATTAAAAAATAAAAAAAATAGTAGCCCACCAGCATCGGGAACAGGGTCCGGGCTACCGGTGGTCAGGGCTCTTGAGAGAGGAACCTCCTGACAATACGTGCCGTGTCCAGAAGTACTGCTTTCTGAATCAAGCCCTTGATCCAGCTGCCAAGCGAAAGCCTACTAAGATGTTGGTCGAGGCTTTTGGCAATTAAGCCATTGGCCGACACGACTATCGGCACAATGACTGCTGTATTCACATCCCACATGTCGACAACCTCGCGAGCCAGATCTAGATATTTGAATTGCTTATCTTTCTCTGCTTTCACGAGGTTCTCGTCATGTGGAACCGTTATATCAACAATCATTGCGCGACGCTCCAATCGATCTATCACCACAATGTCAGGCTTATTGGCAACAATAGTCCTGTCAGTGATGATAGGTCGATCCCAATACAACGTGATATTACCATTATCGAGAACTGGATCGGGCGCATACTTATAGTATGGCACTTCTGATTCCACAAGATTGTATTTCAAAGCAAGTTGCTGGTGGATAATCCTGGCAACGAGATTGTGTCTGTGCAAGTACTCTCCGTTAGCCAGACGAGAACAACCAGAAATAATATGTCGGATCGATTCTCCCGGACGGTGGCATGCCCGACACACGTCAACCGTCCCATCCTTCATAATATGTTTCCGGTAGTTGTTCGTCAACATAACTTCGTCCATAATCGCACAGACAAAACCTTCAGTTTCCCCAAAGCGGTTGCTGAATCGTAGCCAGGACACGGACGCTAGAAAATCTACATCGGGGCCATGAAGAGCCCGGTAGAAGCGCCCGTGAAGCTCCTTGCCCTGCCATACCTCCTTGCGATCATTAGTGTCTAATACTACAGGCTTGCGCCAGTTCTCGTTAGCCAAGAAGAGCGGGGTAAGGCCCTTGTCTACTGAGACCACATCTCGGTGCATCCCCACGTCGGCTTCTAGGAAGTATTCCCTGAGACTGCATACCTCACGGTTGTGCAGGGTCTTAGCATTTAAGAAGCCACGACCCCCACACTTCCGCGGGATATACAGTCTCATCACCGACGACCGTGGGTGATGCATCCGATTTGCGGTCAGCAGTACGCGGACCCTCCTATCCAGGGCATCAAGTTCCGTCTGCGTCCATTTGAGTATGCCGAAAGAATACATCAAAACCGGCATGACCCAACCGTTGAAGGCGTGCACCTTGTTTCCACCTGACAAAAGACTGCTTAGCACCTTATTCAGGCGGCCAAAGAAACGTTCCTTCAACGATTGTTTCATGTCAGCAGTATTGATGCCTAATGCTTCCGACATACCCAAATACTTGTAGGTTTCTGTTGAAGAGAGGGATCTAAGGTGTACGGAATCCGAGAGTTGAGTTCCCACGGATTCCATAATCTTCCCTCGCTTCACATGCATGACTGCACATTTGTCCACACCAAATTCCATCCTGATGGCGCTACTGAAAGTTTCTGTTACCTTCAGTAGCTTCATCAGTTGCAAATTGTTGGGGGCAAAAAGTTTCAGATCATCCATGTAAAGAAGGTGAGATATGACCTGACCACCTCTCCTCAACCGATAGCCTAGGCCTGAACCCTCCAGCAGTGTGCTAAGAGGGTTCAAGGCCAGACAAAACCACAATGGACTCAGACTATCACCCTGGAATATACCACGCTCGATCCTTATCGGTTCGCTGTTCCCCTGTATCTGTCGACATCCTGGATAGCGAAGGACTGTTCTCCAGCGCCCCATACATGACATCAGGAAGGTACGCAAAGTTGCATCTACTTTATACAACTCCAGCACCCTCATGAGCCATGTATGAGGCACTGAATCATAGGCCTTCTTATAGTCTATCCAACATGTAGACAGATCCTTTCGGAAGCGGCGAACCTGTTGGCTAATGGCCATATCAATGAGGAGCAGCTCCTTAGTACCGCGGGACCCGTTCCTACATCCATTCTGGGAGGGAGACATGATGGAATTACTCTCAATGTGTTGGTTAATTTTAGCTCTCAAAATGGATGTAAGAACTTTATAGACCGTTGGTAAACAAGTAATAGGTCTATAATTTTTGGGTTCCGCAGTACTACCTGATTTATGGAGCAAGTGGGTAATGCCTGTCGTCAAAAACTGAGGCAGCGACCCTGACTCTAAGGCTGATTGAAACTGGGACGCCAAGCGAGCGTGTGATCTTTGGAACCATTTGATCCAGAAGTTGTGCAGTCCGTCCGGCCCTGGAGATTTCCAGTTAGGTAACGGACGGACTGCACGAGCTACGTCTTGGGGGCTGATGATAATTGCCCCCATTTCTGATATTGGATCACACGCTTGTTCAACCTCCCGGGTCCAATCGCCCTCAGTGTGACTGACAGGCACCGACCAGATGCTGCGCCAGAACGAACACATGGCGTCATCATCCGGTAGACGCGTGTCAGTCACCCCTTGGTCTGGTCGTTCCCAAGTCCTATATACCCACCTTTCGTCGTTTTGGAAAGTACGATTCTGAGTGTATCGCTCCACACGCCGCTTGAACCTACGTATACGGCTTGCTCATGCACAGATCTTCTGCTTCAGGAAGTCGATACGCTCTGTGACGCAGGCCAAATAATCACGAGGATTAATTTCAGTTCCCGAGAACGCCCGCTTCACAAAGCGCATCACTCTAGGGCGAATATTGCCCTCCCTGAAACAGATTAACTTGCCGATGAGTACTCTAGCCTCACCGATACGCCACTCAATCCTGCACTGCCAAGCTGGAATAGCTAATCTTGATCGTGTAGCTCGGTCATTGTTAGGAAATTTGACGTGAGCTACACGACATGCCGCTACAGCTGCGCAGTACAATATTGAGTGGGTATCAGCGAGGTCTTTGCTGTTGTCAAAACAGTTTGACAGCTGCGAATCTAGAGTACACACCAGCGCCTTGTTTTTCTTGTGCATAGGCAAACGAGGTAAACGCGGTCTAAGCTCAGGCGGTGTGGAACGGTACTCCCGGAACGCACTCTCCAAAGCGCTCCTCAATTCTGCGTTGCACTGGCTACTCACGGTTATAACTTCGTCATCATCCTCTTCACCACCGCGATCCGATCGCGGCGAAGCATTGGATACATTTGGCAGCTGCGCCGCGATCATTGGCGAAGCAGGCGTAACGGGGTTACTCCGTGAGTCGAGGCGTAGTCGATCAAGTACATTGTCATCCAACATATTATGGTTACGCTGGATGACCCGCACCTGATCCGACAGTCGTTGCGCTGACACGCTGATAGCTGGCTCAAGCACCTGAAACAGAGAGAGCATCCGACCACGGTACGCAGTCAAGTTACTTCCCCCCTCAGTAGCCCCATAATATGCGCGCATGACGTTTTCATTAATGGACACAGTCCATCGCATGCGCGACACATTTCCACCGGCAGCGGGGATCCTGTTCGGGGCCTGTTGGCCTCGAGATCCCAAGCCCGCTGGTGGCCGTCCTCTTCCTCGTCGTCGTGGTGGTGATGGCGTCGACGGCGGGGAGAAAAACTCGTCGCTGGAGCTCGACGCAACTGCAGCGACCGGTGACACAGCGTACACGGATGTGGCGCGTCCCGGCGGCTGCGAGGCGGAGCTCAGCGACGAGCCCGGAGTTGGTTGGTGCGCCTTTTGTGTCTTGGCTCGGTTTCGGGTCAGCATCGGTGACATATTGTGTGACAGTTCATTTTGCTTTTCTTGGGTGAATATTCAATTTTTGTTGCATCTGACCGGTTTTGGGTATTATATAAAACGGTTTTTTTTTTCTTCTCCTTTTCATTATTTTGTTGAGCTGGTAATTTATATCGATTTTCTTGCCTTATTTTAATGAATTAAAGCAAATGAGTGAAAAAATTTGTCCGTCACTTTGACGCTCGAGCCACAGATTATTATATTATTATTTCCTTTATTCATTTTGACATCTTACTTATTACATTTTTAAATATTTCTTAAAAAAACAAAGAAAAAAAAAACATTTAAAAATATAAAAAATTGGTTTTTCCGCCGGTGTCAGGAGCAGGGTCCAAGGTACCGGTGGTTAGGGCTGCAGAGACAGGAACCTCCTCACAATGCGGGCCGTATCAAGGAGTACTGCCTTCTGAATCTGGCTCTTGATCCAACTGCCAAGTGAGAGCTTCGACAGATGTTCGTCGAGGCTCTTGGCCATAGGGCCATTGGCCGTTACGACAATCGGCACAATGATAGCCAAATCCACATTCCACATATCGACAACCTCGTGAGCCAAGTCGAGATATTTTATCTGTTTCTCTTTCTCAGCTTTCACGAGGTTTTCGTCATGCGGGATGGTAACATCGACTATCATTACGCGGCGCGCTGATCGGTCTATCACCACTATGTCAGGCTTATTGGCAACAATAGTCCTGTCAGTAATGATAGGCCGATCCCAGTACAGCGTGACATGGTCTTTCTCGAGAACTGGGTCGGGCACATACTTGTAGTACGGTACCTCAGATTCCACAAGTTCATATTTCAAGGCAAGTTGCTGGTGAATAATCCTGGCTACTTGGTTGTGCCTGTGCAAGTACTCGCCGTTAGCCAGACGAGAACAACCAGAAATAATATGTCTGAAGGACTCACCCGGACGATGGCATGCCCGACACACGTCCACCGTCCCGTCCTTCATAATATGTTTCCGGTAGTTGTTCGTCAGCATAACTTCGTCCATAATCGCACAGACAAAACCCTCAGTTTCCCCAAAGAGGTCGCTGAATCGTAGCCAGGACACGGACGCTAGAAAATCTACGTCGGGTCCATGAAGAGCCTGGTAGAAGCGACCGTGAAGCACCTTGCCTTGCCATACTTCTTTGCGGTCATCGGTAGTAAGTACGACAGGTTTGCGCCAGTTCTCTTTAGCCATGGACAGCGGGGTGAGTACCTTGTCCACTGCGACCACATCTCGGTGCATACCCACCTCGGCTTTCAAAAAATATTCTCTGAGGCTGCACACCTCGCGGTTGTGGAGGGTCTTCGCGTTTAAAAAGCCTCGACCCCCGCACTTCCGCGGTATGTACAGTCTCATCACCGATGATCGTGGGTGATGCATCCGGTTTGCGGTCAGCAGTGTACGAACTCTCCTATCCAGGGCGTCCAATTCGGTCTGAGTCCATTTGAGTATGCCGAAAGAGTACATTAAAACTGGCATGAACCAACCGTTGAAGGCACCTTGTTCCCGCCTGAAAGAAGGCTATTTAGTACCTTCTTCAGGCGACCAAAGAAGCGCTCCCTCAACGATTGCTTCATGTCAGCTACGTTAATACCTAACGCTTCCGACATACCCAAATACTTATAGTTTTCGGATGAGGAAAGGGATCTTAGGTGTATGGAATCAGAGAGCTGAAGTCCCTCGGATTCCATAATCTCCCCTCGCTTTACATACATGACTGCACATTTGTCCACACCAAATTCCATCCTGATGGCACTACTAAAATTTTCAGTTACTTTCAGTAGCTCCATCAGTTGCAATTTGCTGGGGGCAAAGAGTTTCAGATCATCCATGTAAAGAAGGTGAGATATGACCTGACCACCTCTCCTCAACCGGTAACCTAGACCTGAATCCTCCAGCAATGTGCTTAGAGGATTCAGGGCTAGACAGAACCAAAGAGGACTCAAACTGTCGCCCTGAAATATTCCCCGTTTAATCCATACAGGGTCATCGTTCCCCTGGATCTGTCGACATCCTGGATATCGAAGGACCGTCCTCCATTGCCCCATACACGACGCAAGAAAGGTGCGTAGAGTTGCATCAATCTTGTACAACTCCAGCACCCTCATGAGCCATGTATGTGGCACAGAGTCGTAGGCCTTCTTGTAATCTATCCAACATGTCGACAGATCCTTGCGGGATCGACGAACCTGTTGGCTAATGGCCATGTCGATGAGGAGTAGCTCCTTAGTACTACGGGACCCGTTCCTACATCCATTCTGAGAGGCTGACATAATAGAATTACTGTCAATGTGTTTGTTAATTTTCTCTCTCAAAATGGATGTAAGAAGTTTATAGACCGTCGATAAACACGTGATCGGTCTATAATTCCATATAATAATAATAATAATAAATAAGCTGGCAACCCCAAGTGTCAATACGTCTAATCATTCTCTCTGTACAAAAAAATATTTAAAAATTCAAAGAAACAGTTTTGGCTTCATGAAACAATACCATTTTTACACAGTGTACTTTTTGTAAATAAAACTACATAAATTAATCATCAATTTGGAAAAATGATAAATATCAAAAAGAAATACGAAAATTCGAACCAGACAGACACTGTCATCTGTCACATATTACTGAAACTATTATGACAATGAGGGAATTGTAAAACGTATTATGATCACAAGATCAGCTGCTGCTCTTCGTGCACGCCTACCACCTCCGGACTCGTCGCCCCGCTCCGCCTCGCCGCCGCCGGAACCCAGCTTCACCGTGAGTGGTGTGACACCGGCCGTGGCAGTTGCGTCGAGCGACAGCGACGAGTACTTCTATCCGCCCACGACGCCACCACCTGCTCGTCGACGGGGAGGACGCCGGCCGCCGGACGGTTTAGGACCTCGAGGCCCACCGGCCTCTGATAGGGTCCCAGCTCCCGGCGGAAGTGTGCAGCGCATGCGATGGACGCGAACCATCAACGAAAATGTCATGCGCTCATACTATGGGGCTACAGAGGGAGGAAACAACCTGACCGCGTACCGTGTTCGGATGCTCTCTCTGTTTCAGGTGCTTGAGCCAGCTGTCAACGTGTCGGCGCAACGATTATCGGATCAGGTGCGGGTCATCCAACGTAATCATATGTTGGACGATACCGTACTTGATCGCTTGCGAACTGAAATGCAGAGTAGCCATGTCATTGTCCCTCCGTCACAGGCTGTGGTTCCACCACAGTCTAGTCTGTTATTCAATCGCGCTGACGAAGTGAGTAATGACATGGCTACTAATGTAAGTACCCAGTGCAGTGAGGAAATCAGGAGTGCTTTGGAAGGTGCGATAAGAGAATATCGGTACATGTCGCCTGAACTTAGACCACGCTTACCTCGTTTGCCCATGCATAATAGAAATAGGGCGCTGGTGGCTGTTCTGGATTCGCAGTTGTCAAACTATTTTGATAACTGCGAAGACCTCACTGATGCTCACTCGATCCTGTACTGTGCGGCTGTAGCGGCATGTCGTGTAGCTCATGTCAAATTTTCTGATGACAGAGCTACACGACCTAAACCTGCCGTACCGGCTTGGCAATGCAGGATTGAGCGACGTATTAGTGGGGCCAGAACACTCATCGGCAAACTAATCTGCTTCAGGGAGGGCAACAATCGCCCTCGAGTGATGCGTTTTGTGAAGCGGGCATTTGCAGGGACTGATATTAGTCCTCGAGACTATATGTCCCGTATCACAGAACGCATCGACTTCCTGAAGCAGAAAGTGTATGCATGGGCAAACCGTATCCGTAGGTATAAGCGGCGGGTGGAACGATACACTCTGAATCGCACATTCCAAAGAGATGAAAGGTGGGTTTATAGGAGTTGGGAGCGACCAGACCAAGGTGTGGCCGACACGCGCCTGCCGGATGATGACGTCATGTGCGCGTTTTGGCGCAACATCTGGTCGGTGCCTGTCAGCCATACCGAAGGTGAATGGATTCGAGAAATCGAGCGAGTGTGCGATCCAGTACCAGAAATGGGGGCAATTTCTATCAGCCCCCAAGACGTAGCTCGTGCAGTCCGTCCGTTGCCTAACTGGAAATCTCCAGGGCCGGACGGGCTGCACAACTTCTGGGTTAAATGGTTTGCGAGGTCGCATGCTCGCTTGGCGGCCCTATTCCAGTCAGCCTTAGAGTCAGGGTCGCTGCCCGAGTTCCTGACTACTGGAATAACCCACCTGCTCCATAAAACAGGTAGTACTGCGGAGCCCAAAAACTATAGGCCTATTACTTGTCTTCCGACAATGTATAAAGTTCTTACAACCATTTTGAGAGCTAAAATTTGCAAACACGTTAATGATAATTCGATCATGTCCGCTTCTCAGAATGGATGTAGGAACGGGTCCCGCGGTACTAAGGAGCTGCTCCTCATTGATATGGCCATTAACCAACAGGTTCGGCGTTCCCGAAGGGATCTGTCGACATGTTGGATAGATTATAAGAAGGCCTATGACTCGGTGCCACATACATTGCTTATGAGGGTGCTAGAATTGTATAAAGTTGATGCAACACTGCGCACCTTCCTGATGTCGTGTATGGGGCAATGGAAGACAGTCCTTCGCTATCCAGGATGTCGACAGATACAGGGGAACAGCGAACCAATTAGGATCGAGCGTGGTATTTTTCAGGGCGATAGTTTGAGTCCGCTTTGGTTCTGCTTAGCCTTGAATCCTCTAAGCACACTGCTGGAGGAGTCAGGTTTGGGCTTTCGATTGAAAAGAGGTGGTCAGGTTATATCTCACCTTCTTTACATGGATGACCTGAAACTCTTTGCCTCCAACAACTTGCAATTGATGGAACTACTGAGGGTAACAGAAACTTTCAGTAGCGCCATCAGGATGGAATTTGGTGTGGACAAATGTGCGGTCATGCATGTAAAGCGAGGGGGGATTGTGGAATTTGCGGGAACCCAGCTCTCAGATTCCATAAATCTTAGATCCCTCTCAGAGACCGAAACCTACAAGTATTTGGGTATGTCGGAAGCGCTGGGCATCAATTCTGTTGACATGAAGCAATCGTTGAAGGAGCGCTTCTTTGGCCGCCTGAGAAAAGTATTTAATAGTCTTTTATCAGGCGGAAATAAGGTGCGTGCCTACAATGGTTGGGTCATGCCGGTTTTGATGTACTCTTTCGGCGTACTCAAATGGACTCAAACAGAACTAGACGCCCTGGATAGGAAGGTCCGTACATTGTTGACGGCATATCGAATGCATCACCCACGTTCTTCGGTTATGAGACTGTATATTCCGCGGAGTTGTGGAGGTCGAGGCTTTTTAAACGCCAAGACTCTCCACAATCGCGAGATATGCAGTCTCAGGGAATATTTCCTAGAAGCCGACGTGGGGATGCATCGAGATGTGGTCGCGATGGACAAGGCCCTCACGCCGCTCTCCTTGGCTAAAGAGAACTGGCGCAAACCTGCAGTGCTTGACACTAATGACCGCAGGGAAGTATGGCAGAGTAAGGAGCTTCACGGACGCTACTTCAGTGCCCTGCATGGGCCTGATGTAGACCATGCAGCGTCCGTAGCCTGGCTACGTTCCGGGGAACTCTTTGGAGAAACCGAAGGTTTTGTTTGTGCAATTATGGATGAAGTTATGATGACGAATAACTACCGGAAATTTATTGTGAAGGATGGCACGGTTGACATATGTCGGGCATGCCACCGTCCGGGTGAATCGATCCGTCACATTATTTCCGGGTGTTCTCGTCTAGCTAACGGAGAATACTTGCATAGACACAACCTTGTAGCCAGGATTATCCATCAGCAACTTGCTCTGAAATACAGCCTTGTGGAATCGGAAGTGCCGTACTATAGGTATGTGCCCGACCCAGTTCTCGAAAATGGCAATATCACACTGTATTGGGATCAATCCATCATCACTGACAGGACTATTGTAGCCAATAAGCCTGATATAGTGGTGATGGATCGATCAGAGCGGCGCGCAATGATTGTTGACATAACGGTTCCACATGACGAGAACCTCGTGAAGGCCGAAAAAGATAAACAAATCAAGTATATTGACTTGGCTCGCGAGGTTGTCGACATGTGGCCTGTTGACTCAGCGATCATTGTGCCGATAGTCGTATCAGCCAATGGCCTAATTGCCAAGAGCCTCGACCAATATCTGATGAGGCTCTCGTTAGGCAGCTGGATCAAGGGCTTGATTCAGAGAGCGGTACTCCTGGACACGGCTCGTATTGTTAGGAGGTTCCTCTCTCTGGAGCCCTGACCGCCGGTAGCTTGGACCCTGTTCCCGATACCGGTGGGCTACAATTTTTTTATATTTTTAAATGTTTTTTTATTATTTATAAGGAATATTTAAAAATGTAGCAAATTTGTATATAGAAATGAATAAAGGGAATAATAAATAAATAAATAAACTAGCAACTCTGTGTGTGTCAACACGTCAAATCATTCATATTCGTTTTTTTATTATAAAATATTTATTTCAATACACAAATAGTAAACCAACAGTGTTTAAACTGGGTCGAAAACTCTTAAACCCCTAAATATTTGTAAAAATCTCAAAAAAACAACAATTATAAGCCAAAATCAAGACTGCAGAAATATGACGTCTGTCAAAGTTATAAGGCGAGAACGAAAAGGAAAAATACACGAAAAAATTCTGTAAAAATGGTATGATGAAATGATGATAACCAGAGCTGCGTCACAACGCGCACGCCTTGCACCCCCGGACTCGTCGCTGAGCTCCGCCTCGCCGCCACCGGACCCCGGATCACCTGTGTCACCGGCAGCGGCAGTAGCGTCGAGTTCCAGCGCCGAATATTTCTCCCCGCCGACGTCGCCAACGCCTGTACGTCGGTACGGTTGTATTGTACGGGGCGAGGCCGGCCACCGTCGAGCTTCGGACCTAGGGGCCAACCGGTCCCGAGCCGGGTCCCCGCTGCCGGTGGTTGTGTGCAGCGCATGAGATGGACTCAGTCTATAAACGAGAACGTCATGCGCGCATATTACGGGTCTACAGAGGGGGGAACTAACCTCACTGCGTACCGTGTTAGGATGCTGTCTCTTTTTCAGACTCTTGAACCAACCGTCAACGTCTCGGCCCAACGACTGTCGGATCATTTGCGGGTCATCCAACGCAATCACATGTTGGACGACGCCGCGCTTGATAGGCTGCGCTCAGAGGTACCGAGCAACCACATCGACTTGACTCCGGCGCAAATCGCGGTGCAAGCGTCAACTATTGACGCAATACCACCGCGGTCCAATCTTGGTGCTGTAGAGGAGGATGATAGGTTTGCCACGGTAAGTAGCCAGTGCAACGAACGTTTGAGGAGCGCTCTGGAAGATGCGCTGCACGAGTATCGATCCACTCCTGCCCAACTTAGGCCCCGTTTACCACGGCTTCCCATGCATAAGAAAAATAGGGCGTTGGTGTGTACCTTGGACTCGCAACTCAAGAATATTTTTGAGAGTAGCGAGGACCTCGTTGATACGCACTCGATACTGTATTGTGGGGCTGTAGCGGCTTGTCGTTTAGCTAACGTCAAATTCCCAAACTTTGACGTAGCTACTCGACCAAAACCAGCTGTACCAGCCTGGCAACGCAGGATCGAGTGCCGTATCGACGGGGCCAGGGTACTCATCGGCAAACTATACTGCTTCAGGGAGGGCAATACACGCCCACGTGTGATGCGCTTTGTGAGGCGGGCATTCTTGGGGACTGGAATCAGCCCTCAAAAATACATGTCCCGAGTCACAGAGCGCATCGACTTCCTGAAGCAGAAAGTTTATGCATGGGCAAACCGTATTCGGCGGTATAAGAAGCGTGTTGATCGGTACTCGCAGAATCGCATATTCCAGAGTGATGAGAGGTGGGTATACAGAGCTTGGGAGCGACCCGAACAAAATATGACGGACGTGTGCCGCCCAGATGATGCTGCCACGAGTTCATTCTGGCGCAGCATCTGGTCGGTGCCCGTCTCTCATACGGAGGCTGACTGGATGCGAGATATTGAGCGAGTGTGTGAATCTATCCCACAAATGGAAAAAATTTCAATAACACCTTTAGATGTTGCCAGGGCAGTTCGTCCGTTACCGAATTGGAAATCTCCGGGACCGGACGGACTGCACAACTTCTGGCTCAAATGGCTAAGTAGTTCACACACTCGCCTGGCATCTCAATTCCAGTCATGCTTAGAATCTGGGTCGCTACCAGAGTTTCTTACAACGGGTGTTACCCACCTGCTCCATAAGTCAGGTAGTCCTACGGAACCCAAGAATTATAGACCGATCACGTGTTTATCGACGGTCTATAAACTTCTTACATCCATTTTGAGAGAGAAAATTAACAAACACATCGATAGTAATTCTATTATGTCGGCCTCTCAGAATGGATGTAGGAACGGGTCCCGTGGTACTAAGGAGCTACTCCTCATCGACATGGCCATTAGCCAACAGGTTCGTCGATCCCGCAAGGATCTGTCGACATGCTGGATAGATTACAAGAAGGCCTACGACTCTGTGCCACATACATGGCTCATGAGGGTGCTGGAGTTGTACAAGATTGATGCAACTCTACGCGCCTTTCTTGAGTCGTGTATGGGGCAATGGAGGACGGTGCTCCGATATCCAGGATGTCGACAGATCCAGGGGAACGATGACCCTGTATGGATTAAACGGGGAATATTTCAGGGCGACAGTCTGAGTCCACTTTGGTTCTGTCTGGCCCTGAATCCTCTAAGCACATTGCTGGAGGATTCAGGCCTAGGCTACCGGTTGAGGAGAGGTGGTCAGGTCATATCTCACCTTCTTTACATGGATGACCTGAAACTCTTTGCCCCTAACAAATTGCAACTGATGAAGCTACTGAAAGTAACTGAAACTTTTAGTAGCGCCATCAGAATGGAATTTGGTGTGGATAAATGTGCAGTCATGTATGTAAAGCGAGGAGAGATTATGGAATCCGAGGGAATCCAACTCTCGGATTCCATACACCTCAGATCTCTCTCCTCATCAGAAAATTATAAGTATTTGGGTATGTCGGAAGCATTAGGCATTAACGTAGCTGACATGAAGCAATCGTTGAGGGAACGCTTCTTCGGTCGCCTGAAGAAAGTATTAAAGAGCCTTCTTTCGGGCGGAACAAGGTGCGCGCCTTCAACGGTTGGGTCATGCCGGTTTTAATGTACTCTTTCGGCATACTCAAATGGACTCAGACCGAACTGGACGCCCTAGATAGGAGAGTCCGTACATTGCTGACCGCAAACCGGATGCATCACCCACGATCATCGGTGATGAGACTGTACATCCCACGGAAGTGCGGGGGTCGAGGCTTTTTAAACGCGAAGACCCTCCACAACCGCGAGGTGTGCAGCCTCAGAGAATATTTTTTGAAAGCCGAGGTGGGTATGCACCGAGATGTGGTCGCAGTGGACAAGGTACTCACCCCGCTGTCCAAGGCTAAAGAGAACTGGCGCAAACCTGTCGTACTTACTACCGATGACCGCAAGGAAGTATGGCAAGGCAAAGTGCTTCACGGTCGCTTCTACCAAGCTCTTCATGGGCCTGATGTAGATTTTCTAGCATCCGTGTCCTGGCTACGATTCAGCGACCTCTTTGGGGAAACTGAGGGTTTTGTCTGTGCGATTATGGACGAAGTTATGCTGACGAACAACTACCGGAAACATATTATGAAGGACGGGACGGTGGACGTGTGTCGGGCATGCCACCGTCCGGGTGAGTCCATTAGACATATTATTTCTGGTTGTTCTCGTCTGGCTAACGGCGAGTACTTACACAGACACAACCAAGTGGCCAGGATTATTCACCAGCAACTTGCCTTGAAATATGAACTTGTGGAATCTGAGGTACCGTACTACAAGTATGTGCCCGACCCAGTTCTCGAGAAAGACCATGTCACGCTGTACTGGGATCGGCCTATCATTACTGACAGGACTATTGTTGCCAATAAGCCTGACATAGTGGTGATAGACCGATCAGCGCGCTGCGTAATGATAGTCGATGTTACCATCCCGCATGACGAGAACCTCGTGAAGGCTGAGAAAGAGAAGCAAATAAAATATCTCGACTTGGCTCACGAGGTTGTCAGCATGTGGAATGTGGACTCGGCTATCATTGTGCCGATTGTCGTAACGGCCAATGGCCTTATGGCCAAGAGCCTCGACGAACATCTGTCGAAGCTCTCACTTGGCAGTTGGATCAAGAGCCAGATTCAGAAGGCAGTACTCCTCGATACGGCCCGCATTGTGAGGAGGTTCCTGTCTCTGCAGCCCTAACCACCGGTAGCTTGGACCCTGTGCTCGATACCGGTTGGCTACTATTTTTTATGTTTTTAAATGTTTTTGTATATAATTTTGTAAAAATATTTAAAAATGTGTTTTGTTTTTCCAAAATAATAATAATATTATTATTATTATTTTGGAAAAACAGGTTCTGTTTCTTAGCTCTTTGGCTAGTTTAAGCTACGCTAACGGGCCTTAACCAAGTCAACGTAGCGTGTGTGTGTGTGAGTTGTGAGGAGAAATTTCATTTTCCTCGATTTGCATAAACTTCCTTACTATTCTGCAGGTGTTTAAAATCGCGGCTTTTTGGAGTGTAATGTAAATTGAGTCTTTGAGGTCTATTAATTTGAGGCTATGGTGGAGGTGTTTGGGTATAACACCCGTGGTGGAGACTACTATGGGTACTACATACACTTTTTCTTGTCTCCAGATTCTGGTCACCTCTTCTTTCAATTCTGCATATTTACAAATTTTCTCACCTATTGTTTTTTGTAAGTTATGTGTGTTGGGAACTGCTATATCTTTGAGGTGTGTGACTTTATTTACTTTATCTAGAAGGATTATGTCTGGTCTATTGTAGTGAATCGTCCTGTCGGTTAAAATGCCGCGATCGTAAAAGAGCTTGTGGGTGGTATTTTCTAAAAATGGTTGTGGTACGTACTTGTAATAAGGTGTGTTTGTGTCTTGAATGAGCTTATGTTTGAGTGCTAGGTTTTGATGGATGATATTTGCTACCAGATTATGCCTGTGAGTATAATCTGTTTGTGTGAGTGTTGTGCAAGCTCCTGTGATGTGTTGGATGGTTTCTGGTTGACTGTGACATTTGCGGCATTTATCGTTAGTTATCGTGGGGTCTTTTATGATGAATTTCCTGTAATTTTTAGTATTTATGACCTGATCTTGTATCGCAATAATAAAGCCCTCAGTTTCCGGGAATAAAGAACCAATTTTAAGTCATTTATTTGACGCTATTGTGTCTATATGAGATTGTTCGAGATCATGGGGATGCCGTCCGTGCAACACTTTCTTCTTCCAATCTTCTAAGTTTTGTTTTTGTGGGTTTTCGATGTTGGTGTTTCGTGTGTCTGTCTGATCGCTTAGGTTTAGTGGGGTGTAGCTGTTGTCGTTTATTACTATAGCTTTATGTATGTCACTTGTGTGAGATTTACTGCGAAAGAATGTTTTTAACCTAGTTATTTGTTTCTGCCACAGATGGTGGATATCGATAAGGCCTCTCCCTCCGTTTTGCCGTTTGATAGTTAGCCTTTCTATTGCAGATTTAGGGTGTAGATTATTGTGTTTAGTAAGTGTTATTATTATATTATTATTATTATTCCCTTTATTCATTTTATAAACATTCATTTTACATTTTTACAAAATTAAATACAAAAACATTTAAAAATATAAAAATAGTAGCCCACCGGTATCGGGAACAGGGTCCAAGCTACCGGCGGTCAGGGCTCCAGAGAGAGGAACCTCCTAACAATACGAGCCGTGTCCAGGAGTACCGCTTTCTGAATCAAGCCCTTGATCCAGCTGCCTAACGAGAGCCTCATCAGATATTGGTCGCGGCTCTTGGCAATTAGGCCATTGGCTGATACGAATATCGGCACAATGATTGCTGAGTCAACAGGCCACATGTCGACAACCTCGCGAGCCAAGTCAATATACTTGATTTGTTTATCTTTCTCGGCCTTCACGAGGTTCTCGTCATGTGGAACCGTTATGTCAACAATCATTGCGCGCCGCTCTGATCGATCCATCACCACTATATATACCACATATCAGGCTTATTGGCTACAATAGTCCTGTCAGTGATGATGGATTGATCCCAATACAGTGTGATATTGCCATTTTCGAGAACTGGGTCGGGCACATACCTATAGTACGGCACTTCCGATTCCACAAGGCTGTATTTCAAAGCAAGTTGCTGATGGATAATCCTGGCTACAAGATTGTGTCTATGCAAGTATTCTCCGTTAACTAGACGAGAACACCCGGAGATAATGTGACGGATCGATTCGCCCGGACGGTGGCATGCCCGACATATGTCAACCGTGCCATCCTTCACAATAAATTTCTGGTAGTTATTCGTCATCATAACTTCATCCATAATTGCACAAACAAAACCTTCGGTTTCTCCAAAGAGTTCCCCGGAACGTAGCCAGGCTACGGACGCTGCATGGTCTACATCAGGCCCATGCAGGGCACTGAAGTAGCGTCCGTGAAGCTCCTTACTCTGCCATACTTCCCTGCGGTCATTAGTCTCAAGCACTGCAGGTTTGCGCCAGTTCTCTTTAGCAAAGGAAAGCGGGGTGAGGGCCTTGTCCATCGCGACCACATCTCGATGCATCCCCACGTCGGTGTCTAGGAAATATTTCCTGAGACTGCATATGTCGCGATTGTGGAGAGTCTTGGCGTTTAAAAAGCCTCGACCTCCACAACTCCGCGGGATATACAGTCTCATAACCGAAGAACGTGGGTGATGCATTCGATATGCCGTCAACAATGTACGGACCTTCCTATCCAGGGCGTCTAGTTCTGTTTGAGTCCATTTGAGTACGCCGAAAGAGTACATCAAAACAGGCATGACCCAACCATTGAAGGCACGCACCTTATTTCCGCCGGATAAAAGACTATTAAATACTTTTCTCAGGCGGCCAAAGAAGCGCTCCTTCAACGATTGCTTCACGTCAACAGCATTGATGCCCAGCGCTTCCGACATACCCAAATACTTGTAGGTTTCGGTTGCTGAGAGGGATCTAAGATTTATGGAATCTGAGAGCACCCAGCTCTCAGATTCCATAAATCTTAGATCCCTCCCCGCAGATTCCACAATCCCCCCTCGCTTTACATGCATGACCGCACATTTGTCCACACCAAATTCCATCCTGATGGCGCTACTGAAAGTTTCTGTTACCTTCAGTAGCTCCATCAGTTGCAAATTGTTGGGGGCAAAGAGTTTCAGGTCATCCATGTAAAGAAGGTGAGATATAACCTGACCACCTCTCCTCAACCGAAAGCCCAGACCTGAATCCTCCAGCAGCGTGCTTAGAGGATTCAAGGCTAAGCAGAACCAAAGCGGACTCAAACTATCGCCCTGAAAAATACCTCGCTCTATCCTTATCGGTTCGCTGTTCCCTTGGATATGCCGACATCCTGGATAGCGAAGGACTGTCCTCCATTGCCCCATACACGACATCAGGAAGGTGCGCAGAGTTGCATCAACTTTATACAATTTTAGCACCCTCATGAGCCATGTATGTGGCACCGAGTCGTAGGCCTTCTTATAGTCTATCCAACATGTCGACAGATCCCTTCGGGAACGCCGAACCTGATGGTTAATGGCCATATCAATGAGGAGCAGCTCCTTAGTACCGCGGGACCCGTTCCTACATCCATTTTGAGAAGCGGACATGATCGAATTGTCATCAATGTGTTTGCTAATTTTAGCTCTCAAAATGGATGTAAGAACTTAATACACTGTCGGGAGACAGGTTATCGGTCTATAGTTTTTGGGCTCCGCTTTATGGAGCAGGTGAGTTATTCCAGTAGTCAGGAATTCGGGCAGTGACCCTGACTCTAAGGCGCATTGGAATAGGGCCGCCAAGCGAGCGTGCGACCTTTGGATCCACTTAATCCAAAAGTTGTGCAGCCCGTCCGGCCCTGGAGATTTCCAGTTAGGTAACGGACGGACTGCACGAGCTACGTCTTGGGGGCTGATAGTGATAGCCCCCATTTCTGGAACTGGATCGCACACTCGCTCGACCACCCGAGTCCATTCACCCTTGGTGTGGCTGACAGGCACCGACCAGATGCTGCGGCAGAACGAGCACATGACGTCATCATCCGGTAAGCGCGTGTCAGACACACCTTGGTCCGGTCGCTCCCAACTCCTATAAACCCACCTTTCATCTCTTTGGAATGTGCGATCCAGAGTGTATCGTTCCACCCGCCGCTTATACCTACGGATACGGTTTGCCCATGCATACACTTTCTGCTTCAGGAAGTCGATGCGCTCTGTGATACGGGACATATAGTCTCGAGGACTAATATCAGTACCCGCAAATGCCCGCCTCACAAAGCGCATCACTCGAGGGCGATTGTTGCCCTCCCTGAAGCAGATCAGTTTGCCGATGAGTGTTCTGGCCCCACTAATACGTCGCTCAATCCTGCATTGCCAAGCCGGTACGGCAGGTTTAGGTCTAAATTCTTATTATTATTATAACAAAGCGAGTTCGTTCCCCAACCGGTGTTCACTTTTTGGAACTAGGTATTTTGTTTTATTTTAATGCTTTATGATTTTCAAATCATTACCAAATAGTTTTCGTTTTTTTAACCATTTAAATTTAAGACGATCGTCGGCGATTTTAAAGTATACACATCCGTAGACACTGTGATGGCTAAAAACGGCAGTCCTGCACACCCCGTTGAATTTTTCAACATCCTGAAGCTAACGGGCGTGCCGTTCCCATAAGATGGAGCTTAAAGTTGGCGTTTTAGTTCCGCTCATGCGAAACTTTGATGTACCCAGACAGTGCAACGGCACCAGGCTTCGTATCACAAAGCTTGGCAGATATATTATAAAAGCCACCATTATTACAGGAGTTGCTAAAAGAGAGAGCGTTTTAAGTCGACGCATGCCAAATATTCCAAATAACTTGCCATTCCAATTTTAATTAACAGGTAGTAATTTCCCTTAAAAAAAGCTTTTGCAATGACGATCAACAAATGTCAGGGCCATACCTAAAAAGTGGCAGGCATTCTTTTGGGTACTCCATGCTTCTCAGATTATTTGTTGTTTGTTCACGTGTTTCATGAAGCCAAAACTGGCGCGTGGTGACGGTCATTGTTATGACATTTTTTATTGTATATAAAACTGTATTGGACATAATAAATAAATAGTGCCCAACAATGCGCCGTATTGTTCACTTTGAAAAAAATATGTTCCGGCTTTTAAGCCTTATTATAGTGTCGCATCAACGCCTTTTAATTTTGTTTCAGACCTCCGCCGCCCAGAATTACACCACCCTAAAGCACGCCCTTTGTAGTCATCACCCACATAATCATATTACGATCAGACCGTCAGTTCTCACACATAACAACAAAACATCACGCCTGTAATTCCCGAAGTTGTACTTAATCGTACATCCACGTTTCGCACGTTATGTTGAAGCGCTATGTAACAGGGGGCGAGCTCCATCAACCGGGCCCGACATTAAATCCAGACTTCGTGGAACGCTACTGAGAAATTCCTGATGGAATAATCCAATAACACTTTGCCCGATCCGAGAATCGAACCCGGGACCTCAAGCTCAGCAGTCGTGCTTGCGACCACTCGACCAACGAGGCAGTCTCACAAATACACCTTTAAATTTCCGCGCGAACGAAGTCGTAGTAAATAATTACTAAGCAAATAGTTATACCAGAGAATCTCAGCCAGAACACACATGACTTAACATAACATAACATCACGCCTGTAATCTCCGAAGGGTTAGGCAGAGGTGTACCTTTAGTAGACCGACATTTCCATCAAGTCCCATGTATTGTATTGTAAACGACTGCTGTAGTGCTGTCTGCAAGTCCACGTCCAAAGCGCGAAATCGCGTATTTTGTGTACAAGTCCCATGTAATAGAATGTGAGATTATTGCCATCAGCTGGGCACTAATCTAGATTCCAAGCTGCTGCTGCGAAATTCCTGATGGAAAAAACCTAATAACATTTAACCCAAACTGGGAATCGAACCCAGGACCTCATGAAGTAATAGCACTTGCGGCCTCTAGACCAACTGGGCAGCACGTACGTGTAACATTTTTGAATGGCGAAACCAATCACTCTGTCTGGGGCGAACGGACCATAGGCATCGGTCCACCTGAGACTAAGCAATTCCTGGCGGGTCCCATCACCAAGAAAGGCCTGTCCAGCGAGCGTACGTTCTCCATTAAATCAAGCAGGTCACACTGTGCTCCACCTCTTTAGGCCTGGCTGGTCGGGTGACGACTCAGCCCTAAGTTCACCGCCGCATAAACGAAAAACATGTTGCTGTAGCTGTTCGAAAGAAATACCGTGGCCCTGGAACACAAAGGGCTAAGAAGGAACATGGATGGGTTTTAGCCAGTCAAGTCTGACACTCCCTTCCACTCCGCCCAGAGTGGGAAGAGTCATTTGATGATTTCCCATCCGAAAAATAAGAGGGGGGTCCCATACAAAAAAGTGTTTTTTTTTTTATAAATAATGGTATGGAACCCTTCGTGCGCGAGTCCGATTCGCGCTGGTTTTTGCTTGTCAGTCGTGTTTATTTAGTTTTTATACTTATTTTTTTTTATTTCCAGGTTTTCAGCTAAATAATTTTAAAGTTTTAAAGATTTCAAACGATTTAACTTCTTGATTTTTCACTTTTAAATTGTTTTTCATTTCGAATATCCAATTAATTGTTGTCTATTTTCGTCACTATTTCAATAATCTTGTATTTCAAAATTTCTCGGCAAACGACGTAGCCATGTTCGACATGTGTTATACATACCAAATGGGCATTCGAAATAAAAAATAATATTTGAGAATATGTTGTTTTCAAAGACCCAATCAATACCCTACTGAAAATAGTTCGTCAACTATATTTTTTTTAATTCACATGTTAGCGTCTGGTATTCCGCATATTGAACTTTGATTACTGTCATGTCTTTAGTGACATTCTTTTACCTGTTTCAGTGGCTTTTTGTGGCCTGTTATGCCATGCTCAGTTTTTCCGCAACTACTGGCTCAAAAGTCTTCTTCAGTATCAAACTCCGGAAGGTTGCTTCACGCAGAAGTTAGCGATGGGAGAATTTAATGAGAATTTATTGAAGGACGGCAAAGAAGACACGTGGAGAATGTGTAACCCGACAGTCATCATGAACGGGTCTCAGATACATAATAGAGACTCATTATTGTAACTAATGACGTTTTACTTTTAATAGGCATGATGACTGATTTTGAAAAACTGTTCTATAATATTCCTTAATATCTAGTATTTCCAAAAAAAATATTATTTCTGCAATTAACAGAGGTTTTTACAGAAAAAAATGCGATTTTAATTACATGTTTAAAAAATCGCGCCAAAACGATGGCTGCTGTCATGGCGTCTGCTTGTGACGTCACGCCTTTGTAAACATATCGTTTTTGCTAGAGAGACAAAGCAAAAAAATAATTTAATATGAATTCTAAAGTGTATAAGTGGTGTGCGGTCCCTCAGTGTGGTAATTCGTCCATAAAGACCCCTAACAAATTGTTTGTTTACGTGCCAAACAACAAAACGATGAGATATAAGTGGCTTAATCTTGCCCGGCGAGATCCAAGAGCTATAATTCCAAAATCTCCAATTTATTTCTGTGAAGATCATTTTGACGTAAGTTTTTACTATAATTAGTATGTTATTTAAAAGTTCATGACCTTAACTAAATTTAATAACAAGTTCGATCGTTTTTGAGGTTATATTTATCACTTGAAATAATCACACTACTTTCTTTCATAGTCGCTTAGATCTTAATCGGTACTTTATTCACTTTCCAGTTACCAAATGATATGGATAACTATATGGAGTATCATTTGATGGGTTCCGTGTCACAGGTTCAAATGAAACCAGGGTGTATACCCACAAAATTTCAATGCCAAGCAGATAGAAGAAAACGAACATCTGATACCACAGAACGACCATATATTCAGAAAAAACAAAGAAGGTTATTAATTGAAGAATGTATACAAGATCTAGAAAAAAAAAATATTACTACAAATCCCTCGGAGCTTGGAGAGACATCATCTGGAAGTGCAGGTACATATTTTAAAGTGGAAATTAACTAAACTTATATACAGAAGTACTCTTACTGATTAAAAACAATTTATATAGATATCAATTTTCTATTATGACCTAATAGAAGATTGAAGTACAATTATTATGCCTAAGTATTGCTCGGGAATACAATAATACATATACCTAGTTTATTCAATGATCTATTGATTTTACTGAAAATAAGTGCAATATCTTTATATTTTTATTGAATGATAGGTCTTTTTTTATTTCCATAATTTTATTATTATTTATTTAATGTGGTTGTTTTTCAGTTCTACTTGGGGACTTAGAAAACATTACACACTTTGTTTGCAACCAGGCATGTATGTGATGGCCGACAGAGGATTCAAGCATGTAGAATCATATTTACTAAAACATGGAGTGAAACTAGTGCGACCTCCAAGTGTTACAACTGGGGTTAAACTTTCAAAAACTGAGGCAAGGGAAACTAAACAAATAGCTAGTTTAAGAATTCACATAGAGAGAGTGATTCGTCGCTTGAGAGAATTTAGTTTGTTAAAGCCACATGCCTGTGTGAATCATAATCTAGTTAAAATACTTGATGATGTTATTACTATTGCCTGTGGTTTAATAAATTTACAGGATTCCTTGATCAAATAAAATTAAAAGTTTATATTATGTTTGTTTTATTTACTAAATAATACTTTGGTACAACAATGGCTAAACATTATCTTTCCATAAAGATACTAAAACTTTCATAAACTCTGAAACATATTTATCATCATAAGTGACACTTATTATGTCTACTTGTTTATTAACACTATAGTTACAATCAGCAACACAGAAGTAGCCTTTGTGAAGACCTGACAAACTCATTTGTAGTTGCATCTGCCCATAATACTTCTGAGTTGGTTTTCCATTTTTAATATAGTTTTTATAAGTCTTTACACTTATTGGACACTTAATTTCTATGATGCTGTCCTCACAGATCCCATCTGGTGATGCTGCTATCATAGGATATTTTTGACATAAAAATAGGCCACATTTTTTAATTCTTTTTCCCAATTTGGTACTGACAGTTTCCCTAACTTCATCCTCCAATACTCTACCACGTTTCATAGCCGATGTATCTGGGATTTTTCCTCCCATTATCAATGAGATCAATGTTCCGTCACTGGTCTTGCACCTACTGAACTCATATGCTCGTGAAGCCGTCACCCTGCCATATCTTAATTCGTGCCAAAAGCAACTTTGATGCTGATTCCTTGTTTCTTCTTCAACTTTTTTTACATCTTTATTAGTTAAAATAAGTTTCTGCAAGAAAGTGTCAAAGGAATTTTCCTTGAATTTCAACACCAGTTTATGCATGGAGAATCTTTCTATTGTATCACTGACATAATCTTTCTGATATTTCATTAATTCACAGTCAGGCAGTTTCCTTTTCTTGCCTTCCTCTATAATTTTTTCAAATACGGCAGTATTTGATGGCAAACTAGGCTTGCCATTAGATAAATCTTTTGATGTTAAATATTTTATGGTAGTTCCAACCCTGGATAGCTTAGATTTCATCAGCAGTAGCATTCAATGGATGTAGTGGAAGGTTCCTCACTCCGACGATGGACCCACACGAGAAATGCTATGGCATGTTTGCAGCCTCCTTGTGATGCAACACACTCATGGCATTGTACTGATATGACTGCTTCATTAACTTCATCAACTACCAAGGTCACTCCATATAACTTCGCGTGGACCTTGTGTTCTGGACAGATTTTAGATTTTACTGTGCACAGATTTCCATCCCGTTTTAATTGAACATAACTCACAGCGTCATCCCCATAAGAAGGTCTGGACGATCTAAAACAAAAAAGTCGAAATGTAAGCTTAAGTTATTCTAATAACATAACCTCTAACACTAAATATATCAAAAGGTGCTCTCTGAAATAGAATTGGGATTTTTAAATTGTTTTTTAGATTATTAATTAATATTATACTTACATTGTAGTTTTAACATTTCGAAATTCTGCTGAACAGAAGTCTTGGTTCGATGCTAGGAACTCCCCCAGCATTAACAAATCAACTCTGGGCAAATTAGAGCTGTTTGCCTTGGTAAATCCTTGTTCCATGACTTTATATGGTCGTAAGAACACAAAATTATGCAACTGATGGATATAAATCACGACATAGGCAGGTTTAAACAGTTTAGAAGAACAGAGATCGTCGAAATTCATACGAAATTTATGTGACAGTGACATGTTTACATAGGCGTGACGTATTCGACTCTGATTGGCGTTCAACTGGGCATGGCGGACTGCTGAATTTTATTGTTTTATTTCATTAAATAAATAAATAATCTCATGTTAGAAACAAAAATAAAAATTTATTTCGGAATATGTTACTTATAATTCAGTAAATAAACTCGTTATTTTAATGATTCTTGCTTACTGTCATCATGCCTATTATCAACAGTCTAAACCCATTGTAAACAAAATAAAATCAAAAAACACTAATACACACATCAACACGGTCTCAATTACTATCAATGTGTTAATTATGTATATGACATGTATATATTTAAAAGATACGTTATTAAATATTCTAAAAACATGAATTGGAAAATACATATTGAAAACGTATGCAAAAAACTTTACCGTGTTCCTATGCCCTCTATAACTTAAGACAAGTTGCAAATCAGGCAATTCTATTAATGACGTACCACGGATATGTCTCATCAACATTACGGTACGGACTAATGTTTTGGAGGAATTCGCCAGACAGAGAAATGGCTTTTAGAGCACAAAAGACATGCATAAGGGCCATATGTGGCATACAAAGCACAGACAGCTGTAAGCCACATTTTCAAAACCTTAAGCTACTTACACTTCCGTGTCTTTATTTATATGAGGTTGCCAACTATGTTAAAGCAAATCTTCATCTATATGACTACCCAAAGAGCATTCGCTACAAAAACACAATATGCATTACACGACACAAAAAGGCTATTTTTAGTAAAAATCTTTTAGGTATGGCACCCAAAATCTATAATAAATTACCCAAACATATCAGAGATATTAATAATAAAGATCAGTTCAAAAAATGCTTAAACGAATTTCTGCTTAAAAAATGTTATTACACAATCAACGATTATTTTAATGAAAGATACTAGACCTGCTAAATCCGATTTATTCTATTATTTTACAATTATTTTATTTTTGTTAACATTATTTTTGTATTAACTTATTGAAATCACGTAATACTTATCCCTATATTTATGTGACATCTCCATGTGATGATTTAATTGTTTTATTTAATTTTATTTGAATGTTTTGTTAATTTATCCTTATTTTAATTACTGTAAAACAAATGACTATGTACCTGTGCATTTTATTTTTTTATTGAATTGTTTAATTGAGTTTTATTAATTAATTTTGGATGTTTTACTATTTTACAAGTTATTATCTAGAAATTATAATTAAAATATTTGTACACCGCTAAAGGCAAGACATAGCGCTCATATAATTAATATCGACATCGAGTTTTTACTACCTATGTTCTACAAATAAAAATATATGAATTTTGAATTTTTTAAAGCGTCGGAAGTTAGCCAAGCCACGCTTCATACAAAAGTCTTCCAACCCCTTTATCCATCTATTTTAATGGGACCTTATATACAAGGTTACTGGTAACTTGACGTATTTCTTGCAAGACGTCATAGTAGGGTTAAAATGCAACAAATCAAGCAACCAAATGTTCTTCCGAAATTCAGAAGTTTTTGAGTTAATTCGACTTTTAGTTTTTATATGAAAAATCCCAGATTAAATCATTTGAAGCCGATTTACGGTGCGACTATACTGCATAAACTCTTATCATAGTTGATGCCGTAGTAGACCTTTGTTAATAATGAAAAGTTCAAAAATGCCTACAACTTTGGCAAAGAAAACTAATCAAACATTATTTTTTAATGTGCTTTTGGACGACCGTGGTCTTAGGCCCAGCCTTGGCTAATACCACATATCAAAACTAAACCAACCAAAAAGACTTAATAATTGAATTCTTCCATTCATTACAAAGTAGTGTTGAGATGTGTCGGTGTGAAAGAGCCGTACCTAATGTGTTCGTCGGCCTCCACATTCTTATCTCCAGATAAAATAGTAGCATAGCACTAAAGCAAATGCGACCAGTTGTCATTCGAATATCAAGGCGTTATAACTTCATGGTTTTCATAAGTCGGCCATGAACAACTTAAAATCGTTTTCTTTGTTTTTGTTTTTAATGAATTTATTTTTTTCTGTGAAATTTATCACTGCTGTTCGTAATAATGATAAAGCCATTCATGATTTACCCATGAAAAGGGTTTTTGGGTTTTATTTAAATTCATTGGAAAAAGTGGTCGATTTTTACACAAGATATAAATTTTATGTAGATATGAGAGTAAAGTTTGGGTTGCTTATGGTGGATGGTAAGATTATGTTTGTACCTACATAAGACAATATTTTTCAATTCGCTTACTCGTAAATTGGTTCTTATCTCATCATTGGTGGATAATTTCAACAGATAGCAATAAGCAATAATTGATCAAATTCTATAGCCAGCGGTGATTGTTTTTGTTTTAATCTCAACAGAGAGGCGCATGTTTTTTTAGGCTTTCATATTTTATGAATATTTAAATTGTGTTTATACAAGGTGTTGTTTTGCATCCTCGTCAAAATTCAGGAGTCTGTCACAAAAGGTATAAATAATCAATTTAAATTACGGTTCCTAGTTAATTATTAATAAACGGTACTTTTTTGTTGTTTAAATTTGTCAGTATATCAGAATAACCCTCTTAACGTGGTTTAAGCAATAAGAAATTATCGAATAAACGTTTGAGATAGTTTGTATGTTTGATAGCACGGTCATAAGGCCAGAATCAGAGGGGCCACGTTTAAAACACGAGTGGTTCACACTTACCAATTTCCGTAAATAAGAACAAAAATAAAAATTATCTAGGTACCCATTTATTACTGATTCGGGTCGAGAATCATTAGCAAAGTTACCTTCTAATTAAGCTTTATTTTAAATATATGTTACCTTCTTGAATTTGACGAGGATGCAAAACAAAAGCCTGTAGAATATCATAAATAAACGTAATTATTTATATAATTAACAATTTAATGAACAAAATAACATTTATTTGTGTCCTAAATACAAAAATATTTGAATTTTCTATTTTTTAATTCAATGTGTAAGTAGTCACGGTGCGCCGGACGTCACGTTGCGCGTCGCGGCCTGCTTTTAATTCAAACAATATGGCGAATATGGCGATGGATGAGACCGTTTTCTCTTCTCTACTAAAATACAGCGTCGTTGCCATTTGACAACGGAACCCTAAAAAAGCACGAGTAGCGTGTATAATGGGTTCTCTTTCGTGTCACCTAATTTTTTTATCCATAATTTAAAGTGCCATAACTTTTTTTGTCATACTCATCATTTGTCCTAATGATAACTTACCCGTACTTAATATCACATAATATCACATGCCATAAAATTGAAATCCCTAAATATAATATGTCCTCAATCCGTTTGTCATAAATATTATAATCAATAATATACAAAAGACATAAACCGTTTTCAATAAAAGTTGTAAGTCTTAAATTCAAATTACATAATGTTTATTTAAAATAATATTCTTTGAACAAATCTGTATAACAAAGCTTTTGCTATGAACTTATCTCAGACGTTACGTAGATATCATACGAGTGGGCAATATTTTTTCTTCTACCGACTTGTTTTGAGATAGTTCACTTGTTATGTAGCAAGCTGTTTAGTGGCAGGATAAATACTTTTTTGTTTTATAATATACTCGTATCAAAAATAAAATTATTGAAAATGTAACAAGGGTGGCACAAAATTAATACTTACGACAAAAATCGATTCTACAACGAAAAACATTACTGGGTGTGTGAAAAGTACAAAAATAAACAATATGGGTATAATGTGCGAGTGATTACTTCAGAAGAAACTGGTGTACACACGCTGTTAAACAAAGGTATGATAGAACACAATCACGAACCAGACGCGATGCAGAATGCAAGCAAGCATGCAAGCAAGCATGAAACATGCAGCAGGCATGGTTTCTGTCACGGTTCCGGCGCCGCGGGGCTCCGGCGGTTCCACGCAAGTTTATCGTCGCAGATGGGTTTAACGCTCACCACCGCAGCTTCGGCTTGCTGGCCGGCTGCGCCGGTCAGCCTCAGCCGCGGCGGCGTGTGTTACAACCACCTGCTCCTCAACTCGCGAGCCACCTCGCCCCTCCGCGCCTACGCTATTTTAAATTACACTCTAGGGGTAGGGCAGACAAGACTGAGTGGAGTCGGATTTACAGCGATTCGTTTCTGTCACTAAAACCAAATTTTTGGCAAATGTTATAAGACTAAAAAATGTATTATAAATGAACATTCGGAATAATACACATTATTTAACACAATATTTATGACATATGACTTTAGGTCATGTAAAATACGTATTACATGTACTTATTGGAGGGTGGGACCAAAATTTGCATCATCCAGCCTGCCGTTTTGCCGAAAAGATTTTGACAAAATTTCACTACCCAAACAAATTTTTGCAACCTTTTTTATACCAATGGGATATTTGGAATGATTTTAGTACGCACTTTTTCATTTGGTCAAATTTTTACTTGGCAGAATATTACCAAAGATAATGTCATTAGGGCATTTACTCTTTAATCAAATGATTTATTACAGCAAACAATCTTTAGACGTGAGGTGAAATGATTTGCTATGACAAAAAATGTAAAGGCAAAAATAAGATTTTTTGGGAATTATATAATAAAAAAATGCAATTTTATTTTAATAATAATTTTATTTTAAGGCGTTGGGTGGAAGTAGCTATAAGTAAATAAGTAAAAGACTAATAATACTAACATAGCATATAAGAATAATCATTTACTAACAAACTAACCATTTATGGACTATGTAATGGGTCTGAAATAAAGATATTTTATTCACCGAGCAAATATCACCGAGAGAACCCCTTAATAACCTTATTAATTAAATGCTAAGCTTTACTTTTTCTGCAGTGAATTTAAGAAGTGCTTTGCAAAAAAAAAAATTTACTAAGCATGAAAAAAGACGTTCCCGATTGGAAAAACTATTATCAAAGGTTGATGATTTGGCTGACTACTTCCACGATATGGTCCAAAAAATTAAAAGTGTGAAGGATTACAGTCGGCTTATAAAAGGTAAGAAATATTATTGTCTTCATTACGTTGTAATATCAGGTTAGCCAAAAACGGTTTTGCAGGGCCGAAGTCAGAATATTGGTACGAAGGGCGGGGAGGTATACCTTGAATAAACAAGGCAGATCAGAAGGGGGGGGGGGGCAGACTATAACAAGGAATGCTGGACAACCATCTCTAGACGGATTACCTTCATGTCACAATTATTGTGTTTCCTTTGGTCCATTCGAATATTCTTTATAATTTCGGTATTGGCCATCCTCGTCCACATGACAAATTCACCCTTTTCAAGCGGAGCAATAGGGTGGTTTGTTCATAAATATAAACTCACGGGCGGTGTACAACGTTTGCACGCTACGCTCGGCGCTGATGATTACAATGCACACTCATCGAAGCCAAGCTGGTGAGTTGTCCGAGATTTCGAGGGGTTTGAAACACCAAACCCTCCCCCTCTCCTGCTACAGCTTTGTGGTTTTGGAAAGAAATAAATGGAGCGAGTGAATGCCTGAATCATAACTAGCGAGCGTGATATATTATGTTATGAAATGGATGAAGTTGGGTCACAGGAAATAAAGGATGTTTTTCATAGCATATAGTTGTTTGTTTTTTTGTACCTACGGTTTTCTTTTCGTTTCGTTCGTAAATTCGTATCGTTAAGGAACGTTGTTTTTATTAACTGTAAGTTTCTCGAATAGCATAAAATAAAATAGTGAGAAGGTAAGATATAAGGAATATTAGAAAAGCATGGTAGACGCCTTAGCCCAGTGGTACAGTATCGGGTTTTGGCAATATTGTGTGCTCAAAAAATATATTTAGTTCACCCTTAAACTGATTGTGGAAAGTTTGGAACTTCCCAACTGATAAATTGTCTGTATCTTCGCAAAAAAACATTTTTACATTATTAGTGCGAGCCCATAATATATTGTCCCACTGCTGGACATAGGCCTCACTCCATTCCTTCCAACGGTCTCGATTCTGTGGTATTTTTGTCCAATTCTCAAGGAAGGCATCCAGTTCGTCCCGCTATCTTATTCGTGGTCTGCCGCGAGCCCATGTCACTGTGTCAGGGCACCAATCCTGAGCTTTACTAATAATTCGGTATTATTTTATAAATCCTAGTTTTCTCGTCGTAAGCTGCGCTGGGAATCGGGGAAAATCCGTTCCTTGGCTCTGGCTCGGGAAAGGATACTGCTCTGGCTCTTAACATTATTATCCTAAGAACCAATTCATTTTTGTTCAGTCTCGGAACTATTTCATAACAAAACGACGTGGCCAAAGAATCCAGTAAAATTCAAAGTGCTGAAACAAGCGAAGATCTATAGTCCAGAAAAGCTGATGAAAATGTTTGGCAAATGGGAGGACTATTTAAAACATATTAAGAACCCTAAAGGATATCCATCGTCGTCTGCAGAATTGGGTAAAGTGTTTTTTGTTTACATTAATGTTAGTTCAGTGTGGGTATTAGATTTATTATTTATTTAGCACCAATTATATCAACATTACAGACAATTCAATACGATGCTATAAGTCACAAAGTACAACAACATAAAATATATAAGAAATATAACACCCAGTAAAAATATGATTCCTTATATTAAATAATTGTGACATAATTAACAGTAGCACACCCCTTTCAATTATCATTTGAGCCGTTTGAACAAATCTCGGCAGGTTTTGCCCAAAAATATCTTCCAAACCGTTTTATTATTAATAATACGTGTAAACCGTTATAATATTAATACTACGTGCGGCTCACGACATAGGGGTAAACTTGAGTAGTGACTAGAGTGAGTGCGACATATAGTCCGGTCAAATTAGACATAAAAATAGTGGTCAAATAACAAAAATTCCCGGAGAGCCAAATATTGGTAGAGAGCTGGGGTTAACCATAACAAATTAAGTTTTAAAAATCCCCATCGATCCTATATGTGCTCAAAAGTTATTCCGGGTCAAAGGTCAAAATTTGAGGTTTTTTAGATTTTTCTCGAAAACGGTAAGTTTTATCAAAAAAACCTTGTAACAAAAGTTGTAGATATTAAAATTTTCTACAAAACTGGTTCTAGTGATTTTTTTTCCTAAGAGTTACCATTCCTGAGATATCGCGATTCTAAGAGTCATATTATACTTGATTAGCGACCCGCCCCGGCTTCGCACGGGTGCAATGCTGATACTAAATATACTACAGAATGCTTTTTGTTTCTTTGTAGCTTTTCTGTCACCGCCACAAACGCTATGTCTCTGCATTTTAAATCTGTAATATCTTCGAAAATATTCATTTAAATAACATGCTGTTAAGGGCCATATTGATCTACCTGTATTAAATGCACAATTTAAAATAGGTAATTAACTAAAATCTATATTATATTCACTATAATATAGATTTTAGACACTTACCTTCCTTCGCGTTTTCTTTCTTTTTTATTCTCATTAGTTCATTACTATTCATCACTTTGGACGTTCTAAATTAACTTATTGTGTAATTGTTCGTTTTAAACTATTATCAATATCCTTCATCAATTATATATATTTATTAGTATACCCGCAGCTACAAAAATCTTCTAGTTTTAAAATGTGCAACAGCCGCCGCCGCCGGTAGCTCGTGCATCGCACTCGGCTGCGTGCGGCGCAGTGTGATGCTACGGACAATTGATGGTGTGGTGGAAACTGCCGGATACCGGTTTTTTGTTAGTGAAGTTGTTGTCCCGCCGATACCTTATTATTTTTCATAATACACACTACATAATCTTATCATATTGTGCACAATATTTATACATATAATTACTGTTACATATTAACATCCGTTCACTCATCATTTAGGTTCAGTTGAAAGCCAGCGTCGGGCATTAGTGTCCAGCATTTTGCTGAACTGGGCCTATTTGGTGCAGCCGTGAGTCACACAATATTTATTTTAAGTTTTTTTTTTAATATTTCCGTTTTTTTATATTGTGTGTACTTTTATGGCATGTACCAATAAACGTTTTTTCTTTCTTTCAATTTATATAAGGTACTTAATTGTATATGGATTAATGCTGTATTGCTTAAAATCGCTTCGTAAATAAGCTATTATTTCTCGAAAAAAGTAAAGGATAAAAATGGTTATAGTGGGTTATCCCTAAGAGATAGACATATACCATTGCGGACTTTGTAGACGTTTTAATACATTATTTTGATCTGTCTCGTAGGGTTCAGCCAGCAGACATTGTAAGCGCAAAAAAATGTGTTTATTTACGACATCACATTAGAAACCTCTAAAATGATCAGTGTTTTTCTACTACATTATGCATGTATTATACATATAAACCTTCCTCTTGAATCACCCTATCTATTAAAAACCGCATCAAAATCCGTTGCGGTGTTTTAAAGATCTAAGCATACATAGGGACAGACAGACAGCAATTTTGTTTTATCATCATCATTCATCTTCATTTCAGCCGAAAGACGTCCACTGCTGGACATAGGCCTCCCCCAAGTGTCGCCACATTGACCGGTCCCGTGCGACTCGCATCCAGCGGATCCCCGAAACCTTCACCAGGTCATCGGCCCACTGCCACTTAAGTTTGGCAATTCTTCGGGCTACGTCGGTAACCTTGGTTCTCTTGCGGATGTCCTCATTTCTGATTTGATCACGCAAGGAAACTCCGAGCATAGCTCTCTCCATTGCCCTTTGGGTGACTTTGAGCCTTCTGATGAGGCCCATTGTGAGCGGCCACGTTTCGGTCCCGTATGTAATCACTGGCAACACACACTGGTCATAGACTTTCGTCTTGAGACACTGCGGTAAGTTGGACGAGAAGATACCAAGCAGCTTCCCGAACACTGCCCAGCCGAGTCGGATTCGACGATGGACCTCTTTCTCGAAGTTAGACCTACCCAACTGGACCGTTTGTCCCAGGTAGACATAATCGTCTACAATTTCGATAGTAGAGTCTCCGATCTAGATAGGAGTGGGTGTTACATGGGCATTCAACATGACCTTGGTTTTGTCCATGTTCATTTTAAGACCCACTCTTTCGGAAGCTCTACTGAGGTCATCGAGCATTGTACTGAGGTCCTCCATGGTCTCAGCCATGACCACTATATCGTCGGCAAATCAAAGGTGAGAGATGTACTCGCCATTGATGTTGATGCCTAGCCCTCTCCAGTCCAAAACCTTGAAGACATCTTCCAGTGCAGCGGTGAACAGTTTCGGAGATATGACGTCTCCCTGTCTCACACCTCGCTGCAGAAGCATAGGTTCCGAGGTCTGGTCCTGAAGTCGGACTGACATGGTGGCGTTTTTGTATAAACACTTCAACACCTCGATGTACCGATTGTCAATTTGGCACCGTTGGAGAGACTGCAGACTTGGGCTGTAGCCCAAGTCTCGATCGAATCGAAGGCTTTCTTGTAGTCCACAAACGCTAAACAGAGAGGCAGGTTGTACTCTTCGGTCTTCTGTATAACCTGTTGCAGCGTATGTATGTGGTCTACGGTGCTAAAATCTTTTCGGAATCCGGCTTGTTCGGGAGGCTGAAAATCGACAAACGTGCGCGCGAGACGTTTCGTGATGACTCTTGAAAACAACTTGTAGATATGGCTCAGAAGTGAGATGGGCCTATAATTCTTCAACCGGGCGTTGTCGCCCTTTTTGAAGAAGAGTACCACCACACCCCTGCACCACGCCTGTGGCGTTTTCCCCTCGAGTATGACGGAATCAAACAGCTTCTGAAGGGCCTTAAGTACCGGTTTTCCACCCGCCTTCAGAAGTTCGGCCGTAATTCCATCATTACCTTGCCTTGTTGTTTTTAAGCTGTTTCAGAGCCATCTTAATCTCGTACAGGCTGATGTCCGGGATGTCTTCGGTGTAGTGTCGGGTCAGTCTAGCTCTTGGGTCATTCGCTAGATTTACAACGGGTTTCCTGGTTGACGTGTACAACTGCCCATAAAAACTCTCAATCTCCCTCAGTATCTCCGGTTTGGTGGATACGATTCTGCCATCGTCGGTCTTCAGTTTCGTGAGCTGGCTCTGCCCAATAGCCAGATCTCTTGCAAATACCTTTGAGCCTTTATTCCGCTCAATGGCGTCTTTAATACGCTCGGTATTAAAGCGGCGGAGGTCGCTCTTCAAGGATTTAGAGATCTGTCTATTGAGCTGCCGGTATCTCCACGCGTCTTCTGAAGACTGCAGGATCATCTCACGCCGTTCCTTCATGAGCTTGAGAGTATGATCAGAGAGTTTTTTGTTTTTCTGTGTACGACGCGTCTTGAAGAACTTAGACCCTGTCGTATGGACAGTTTCCACGAATCCATCGTTGCATTCGTCCACTGAGCTTCCTAGGCACTCGAAACAATTCTGGAGTTCAAGCTGAAAGCTCTCGGGGTTTTGGATCTGGATCTGTGCTGGTCGGAGCGTAGACTTCATCAGTCGAGACCTTTCAAGCTTAATATTGATGTTCAATGTGCCTCTTACCATGCGGTGATCGCTCCCAGTTTTCACCGAATTGATCACAGAGACATCATTGAACTGCTCTGTATGATGTCGGACGTAAAGAATAGCACCATCCCATACCTTCCCGTGGGTGTCGTAAGAGGCGACTAAGGGACTTGCCAGAGAATGGGCAGCAGCGTTCTCTGTGCTTTTTGTAACAACCGTACTGCGATCGCCAACCCGCCTGCCAAGCGTGGCGATTATGGCAAAACCCCCCAAAATGTCAATGTGACTTGAGGGAGGCCTATGTCCAGCAGTGGACGTCTTTTGGGCTGAAATGATGATGATGACATCATTGAACATTTGCTTCTTGGTTGACATGATGAAGTCAATCTCATTTTTAATTGCACCATCGGGGCTCTGCCAGGTCCACTTCCTGTGCTCACGCTTTCTGAAGAAGGAGTTCATCATGTAGAGGCCCTCCTTCTCCATAAAACTAGCCAGTTGGTGTCCCCGGTGGTTCCGACATCCAAACCCAAATTGCCCCAATTACAAGGGACTTGTGGACGATAAACCCAACACCACCCTGGGACTGCCGGTCACCCTCTCGGAAATAGAGTAGGTTGCCGGATTTCATGATCATCGTGTCCTCTCCCTCTCTTCGGACTTCAGATAATCCTACAATACTCCATCGTAACCTGCTCAATTCCTCCTCGAGTTCCGTTATCTTCTCGTCGGTCCGGAGTGTTCGCGTGTTATATGTTGCCAGGTCAAGTCGTCGGTATAGGCAGCCGGACGGCAGACGGGTTGGAGATCGCAGTACGGTTGTTGCAAAAAGCACAGAGAACGCTGCTGCCCATCCTCTGGCAAGTCCCTTAGTCGCCTCTTACGACACTCACGGGAAGATATGGGATGGTGCTATTCTTAACGTCCGACACCATACAGAACTTTGTTTTATACTATGTAGTGATAGCACTATATAGCACTTAAAAGCCACATATATATACGTAATCAGGCACTTATGACAAGTATAAATACTTATTTGTGTCTATTTTATATATGACGGCGCGCTGATTTGTGGATTAATTTTAATGATGAAACTACGAAATTATTACATCGGGGGGCACGGCAGTGCCCCCGCCAAGTCGAGCGCGAAGCAAACACTGCCGTACCATCCTTTACTGGAACCATTTCGCCGCATTTTCAGGCCCCTATTTGAGAACCTCTGGATAAGACCAGAACGCAGAAATTTTCGTCATCCAGTAAGCTATAATCACCTACTTAAATTCCAAAATTTCAAGTCTGTAGGTCATTTAGTTCCGAAGTTAAGCGAAAGCAAAGTTTCGCATTTATGACACTCACTCACTCATGATCATCAAAATAGAACTAGTACTTCCCATAAACTCAGAGAGCTGAAATTTGGTACAGAGTTAGGGTTTAATGGCCACATAAAGGGAAAACTATGAAAACTAGGATAATCGAAGATCTGGAGTACCTGGTGACCCTGATTAGAAAACACAAGAGCTCAATCAAACTATCAGAGATCGACAAATACCGCCTTTACAAAAAATATTCAACTTGGTGGGCCGGTCCATTTGATGTCAAATATCGAAAGTCTGAAGTATCTGATGAAGAACCCTCAGCTGTTCTCAGCTGTATTAGAGACATGGTAATGCCCCCATCTACTATTGGTACATAAAAAACGCGACTGTCAATTGCAAAAATCCAGCGTAGTGGAACACATCTTCTAATCAAATTTAATCAAGCCTATAGCGTCCCACTGCTGGGCGAATGCCTCCCCTTTTGCTTTTAATCTAAATATATGATAAATTACGTGTCACGTTGTAACTCAAGATCGGATGGGCCGATTTAGCTGATTTTGGTTTTAAAATGTTTGTCGTAGTCCAGGGAAGGTTTAAAAGGTGAGAAAGGTAGGGTAGGTAGGTCGGGTAGGGTAGGTAGGTGGGGTAGGGTAGGTAGGTAGGGTAGGTTAGGTAGGTTAGGTAGGTAGGTAGGGTAGGTAGGTAGGTAGGTAGGTAGGGTGGGTAGGTAGGTAGGTAGGGTGGGTAGGTAGGTAGGTAGGTAGGGTAGGTAGGTAGGGTATGTAGGGTAGGTTGGTAGGTAGGGTAGGGTATGGTAGGTAGGTAGATAGGGTAGGTAAAAAGTGCATTGCAACGCATGCCGGGGACAGCTAGTACGCATATACGTGGGACACTCAGAAAGTTTTGCGAAACTAAAAAAAATTGTTCTATACGTACATATATTTTTATTAAATCTTTTCAAAGTACTTTCCACCAGCCTCTATACAAAGATTCATGCGCCTAAACCAGTTTTCAAAACACTTTTTCCAGTCCGCCGCAGACACCTCGTTTACAGCCTGCTCGAACCCAGCCAGCGCATCTTCCGGCGACGAAAATTGTATCCCTTTGAGCTGATTTTTTATTTTTGGGAATAAAAAGAAGTCACACGGTGCTAGATCAGGGCTGTAAGGAGGGTGACCCAGGAGTTTGACTGGCGTGCTGTCCAGGAAGTCCCTCGTTTTGAGTGCGGTGTGCGCAGGTGCATTGTCGTGGTGGAGCAGTAGCCCGCGGAGCCCTGTGTTTGGTCGCTTGTTGCTTATAACAGAGAAAACTTCTGGCAAACATTTGGAAGTATACCATTCGGCATTAATGCTTCTTTGATCCCGTAAGGGAATTGATACCAAGTGGCCAGTCAAATTAAAAAAGCTAGCGATCAAAATCTTACCCCCGCTTCTAGATCGCTTCACTTTGGTAGGCGTTGGCTCATTTTGAAACACCCAAACAGTCGACTGGCGCTTGGTTTCTGGGTCGTATTGATAAATCCAGGACTCATCACCTGTAACGATGTCGTAAACACGCCGAGACGAGCCTGCTTCAAATTTGTTAAGCATATCACGGCACCATTCCACCCGGGCCTGCTTCTGAGCATCGGTGAGGTTGTGCGGCACCCAGCGTGATACTATCCTCCTCACGCGAAGATGGCTGTGTAGAATCTCGTGAACGCTTCCCGATCCAATCTTCAATATGTGTTGAATCTCCTGATATGTAATTCGCCTATTGTCTTGGATTAAATTTTTCACTGCTAGCACGTTTTCTTCGGTAACAGCCGTCAAAGGGCGACCGCTTCTTTCGTCATCCCCCAAAGTTGGTCGACCGCGCTTGAATTCGTTATACCAACGATACACGGTTGCCTTGGAAGGGCCTTCATCCATGAATGCCATTTGAAGTCTATCGTACGATTCATCCGGTTTCAGGCGACACTTGAAATCGTATAAAATCATAGCTCTAAAATGTTCCCGGCGCAGATCCATATTTCAGTGAGACACAATACTTTGAATTAACTCGCAAAAAATGTGGAGGGAAATTTTGAAATTGGAACTTACTTATTTTTACTTATAAATAATCATATTTTCGAAAAACATAATAACTGGCCAGTCTCCCATATATAAAAACTTTTTTTCGCAATACTTTCTGAGGGGCCTGGTAAATAAAATTAAAGGAAAACTGGATAAGACTAGACTGGCTTTTAAACTTATACTTACAAGTTTACAAGAAGAAATAGTCGAACGATTAACTTTATTCTACTCGAACATTACACAAATTAAAATAAACAAATTACACTAAAATATTAATTTCACTGAAAATTTGGTCTAAATATAATGCATTGGAGTAAGAGTGGCGGTGATACCCGCACACGTCGTTAGATGGCGCTGATCGATTTAAAAACGCGCTTACGTTTGTTTTCCGATAACTTTATATAAGGCGAAGTGGCAATCGGCCACTTTACAGTCGTTTACGACATTCTTCTACTGCGAGCTGCGCTTGAAAACGTTTGCTAGGGATTAGAGCTCATTTATGCAGACGCGGCGCGTCGGGCGGGGCGGTGCTATAGGCGTTGCGCGGCGCGTCGGGCGTTTTTGCCGAATATGGAGACGCGGCAACCGCTTGCAGCCCAACGTGGGACCATTTGCTTGTATTTGATTTGTTATGTCACACGGACAAATACAAGCCTAAGGCAGTGCCCGGGTTCGATTCCTATACGGAACAAATTTACAATGTCATAGTTTTATCCAACAATAATCACTTTGTTTTTTATTTGTGTTTTTTTTCGTAAATTCTGTCCAATCTTTTCTTATTATTTACGATTACTGTTTTTTGAATGGTTCAAAAACGATATACATATTATTAAACTAGATATTTTATAATGATTTGAAAATCATACATAATGCATTAAAATAAAACAGTAATACCTTGTTACAAAAAGTAATGTTTTACAGCAAAAAAAAAACACAAAAAGAAAAATCTTACACTAAGATTTGATCTTGCAACATATGATTCACAGTCCGGCCGTAATACCACCAGGCTAGGTACTCCTTTGAAATTTAGTTTAAAATAGACGTTCTATTCTAATGCATGATATGGCGGTTGTCAGTTTTCAAACATTTGAAGAATATGGTTCCACGGTGGGCTGTAAGCGGGCGACGCGGCGTCCGCCGCCGCGTTATGTCAAACGCTCAAATACAAGGAAATGGACCCACGGTGGGCTGCAAGCGTGCGCCGCGGCGGTGGACGCGGCGTGCGTCGCGGCGTTATGTCACACGCTCAAATACAAGGAATTGGTCCCACGTTGGGTTACAAGCGGTGGACGCGACGTTATGTCCATTTTTTTTGGAACGAAGTTCCTTGTCGCGCGTTGCGAAAGAGGGCTAGACGGAAAAAAGTAAGACCAAAAAAGTTGTAACGACACTTTTTGCTATTGTTGTAAGCCGTGCGGCGTACAAGGACAGGGACAGAGACAGGGACATGGACAGGGACACTGACACGGACAGGTACAGGGACCCAGACATGGGCGCGGACAGGGACAGGGACAAGGACAGGGACACGGACAGGGACACGGACAAGGACAGGGACAGGGACAGGGACAATAACAAGGAGAAGGATAAGGACACGGACACGGACAGGGACAAGGACAAGGGCAGGGACAGTGACAGGGACAGGGCCAGGGACAGGGCTTGCAGGATGAGATCATGATAGAATTCATGTTTATCCATCAGATATGAACTTCTATACAAATTCTCGTGTCTGTGCTATTAACCTTTGAGGAGTTCTCTCGTGAGGAGACGATCCAGGCTGCAGGATTAAGTAATGTCTCTCATAAGAATATGTTGTGCTTAAAACCAAAGATGTGTGCAAAATTTCAGCTCAATCGGTCATCGGCAAATGGTTCTAATTTAGCTTCCAAGAATGTACCCGAACAAACAGATACATACATTGCAAGTTAAATAAAAGCTTGTAAAAATTGACCAAATTACGAAAAAAAAACACAATAAAATTTAAAATAAAAACAAAATTATTATTTTCGGATAAAACTACGACGTTGTAAATTTGTTCCGTGTGGGAATCGAACCCGGGCACTGCCGTATACTTGTATCTATCCGAGTGACATAACGCTGCGTCGCCGCCTACATCTCAAGCAAACGGGCGTCAAACCGCTTCTCCGTAAACGCTCTCAGACATCGCCATATGTTTGAATTTAAAGCGGGCCGCGCCGCGCACCGCCCCGCCCGACGCGCCGCGTGTGCGTAAATGAGCCCTTAGGAGGGATTATTTGCATTTCGTTGATTTAGCTTATTATTTCGTGAGGTTGTCCATATACTAAAGGTCGTTGAGTTTATTTGTGTTTGATTTCGTAAGATAATATCGTAAAAAATGATAATATTAAAAGACGACGATGAACTTAGTGGCTACCAAGTAGTTAGTATGCCCAAAGACGGGTCTTGTCTCTTCCATTCAATATCTTTCTTGGTGTATGGTAGAACTGACTCAACTTGCAGTATCAGATCTGCTATATTGCTGCCATCTCTTAGTGTGTTTTAGAAATAGCGTAAACGTTAAACTTTTTGGAAGTCGCATAAGAAGTTTCACTTCAAAAATATTATCCACCCGCCCGCCCACGTTTCTACAAAAAGAAGTGAAATCCCACCAAAAACATTCTGTAAAAACTAGCCAAGTCTCGATGGAGCTGCTTGTTTATCTCTAAAAAGTAGTGAAATCTAGACAAAGTCGTGCCAAGTCTAAGGTTCCTTACTGCGATTTCTTTATCATTATAGTTAATGTTGTGTGACTTGGCCGTTGAATGGTACACAAGGGTACAAAACCAGGTGCTCCATGACACCATTGCACCAATCTGTCGACAGAACCGCTACCCATTGACGATGGAAAATTGCCACTTGGAAAACGTTGATTCAATAACCAGTCAATTGTAAGCTTGATAAAGCTGTCTATTTCAATAATACTTATGTATAGGCTAGCCTGAAACAAACAATATAAGTACTTATTACTATTATAGTAAATAATAAGTTGCACAATCAACAACAGCCTAAAAGGAGACACTAGCGTCCAATTACCAATACCAGTATGGGCTATAATCTCGCTTAACAAACATAGGTAGTTACAACAGATATAACATTACGTGTAAACAAAATTGACTTTTACCCACTAACGTATAAAGAATGTTCAACGGCCAAGTCACACAACATTAACTATAATGATAAAGAAATCGCAGTAAGGAACCTTAGACTTGGCACGACTTTGTCTAGATTTCACTACTTTTTAGAGATAAACAAGCAGCTCCATCGAGACTTGGCTAGTTTTTACAGAATGTTTTTGGTGGGATTACGTTTTACAGTTTATCTAATTTGATTTTTAAATATTGTTTTAGTTTTAATCTATGAAATATGAGCGGGTAACCCCGAAGAGAGTAGTGGGTGTCGTCTCGAGGAATGGCGGCTGTCATGCGGATGACAGCTGCTACCCGAGGTGCACACGTACTAACCTATTGGCTCATAATCCAGTTTTATCTTGTTACTTGTGTGTGATTTTGTGTAAAATTGTGGAACAATTTGGTAACAAGACTTTGTACAATAGACGTGTGCCTTTTTATTTTGAAATTCCTGCCGTTACAACGCTCACGATGAATAGCGACAGCCAGGACCGCTATGAGGCCCCTTCTGATGCTTCTACATAATTATATATTATACTATTCTGAAAACATTTATTCAAAAGATAGTCAGTCCCTAACTGAATCCCCTCTACCCAAGTGGCCGTTTTTTTTTAGGATAGGAAATCATTAAATGACTTCTCCCGCTCTGGGCGGGACGGAAGGGAGTGTCAGACTTGACTAGCTAAAACCCATCCATGTTCCTTCTTAGCCCCTTTGTGTTCCAGGGCCACGGTATCTCTTTTGAACAACCCGCAGCCCTGGCAGGCATCGGCCCTCTCGGACCCCTTCCGATTTGCTGACATCTCCTTGAACACGCGCGCGTGGAACACGAACGCGCCGTCGGTACGGCCTGTCGTCATAAGACGGACGGACGGTGAGCTAGCCCATTACTCACCGTCCACAGGCCCGCACCTACGGTGGCCGGGGGCCACTGGTTGCCCCCTGACGCCCGGGGCGTCTCCCGCGGCGGCTGGGACGTGAGGTTCTCTCCCTCTTACGTTCCGCCACCTCCTTCGCTAGCATGACTGCTTCACAGAAGGAGGCGACGTCTTCCCAATCCCTCTCGCTCTGGACCATGGATTGAACCAGGACCGGACGCGAGAGGTCGCCGCCGCCAATCGCCGCTACGAGGACACAGCGGTGCTCAGCCCAAGCAGGGCATAGCTCCACGGGGTGCTCCAACGTGTCCTCCGGCCGATCCTCGCAGTGGTGACACCCGGGCGTTTCCTCCCGCCCGATTTGGTGCAGGAACCTCCCGATACAACCGTGTCCGGTGAGGACCTGCGTCAGGCGGAAGGTGAGGGCGCCGTGGCGCCTCTCCAGCCACTCCTCAAAGAGGGCACTTATCGCCACTATTGTGGCGTGCCCTGTACGGGGTTGCGACAGTCGCTCTCTCCGGGTGGGATAACATCTCGACTAGGTATCTCAAACATGTAAAATATGAAATTATTCCAATTATAACACATTTGGCTAATCTCTGTTTTAAACAAGGCATCTTCCCTAACTCTTTAAAAAAATCTATAATAACCCCTATATACAAGAACGGGCAGAAGGGTGATGTTAATAATTATAGACCAATTTCTGTTATTTCTGTTATAGCAAAAATATTAGAAAAACTTTTAAATTCCAGATTACTTAATTATCTTCAAACCAACAACATTCTATCACCATCTCAATTTGGCTTTAGACGCGGTATTTCTACGGAAGATGCTATCACATCTTTAACATCAGTTTTAACTTAAGAACTCGATTGAGGAACTTGGTGCTTAACGGTCTTTATAGACTTAAAAAAGGCCTTCGACACGGTCTCTATTCCCATCCTTGTTAAAAAATAAGAAAAATCGGTATTAGAGATACACAACTATCTATATTTGCGGATTACCTGTCAAACAGAAAACAGAAGGTAAAACTAGAGAATTGTGATAACGAAGAGGTTGATGTAACATGCGGTGTACCTCAGGGAAGCGTTTTGCGTCCTACTTTATTCCTCACTTATTTAAACGACTTATGTAATATGTGAATCAGTAAAGCAAAAATAATTTCGTATGCCGACGACACCGCAATCGTCTTCACTGGCTCAACCTGGCATGAAGCCAAAACCAACACAGAAAATGGTATGGTACTAGTAGCGTCGTGGCTGGAAACTAATCTTTTTACATTAAACACGACCAAAACTAATTATATTTGCTTCACAATATACAAAAATGCCCAACCCGAACATGATTTCAAAATAAAAATACATGAATGCAGGAGTATGACTGATTGCAACTGTAGTTGTCCAATCATAAGTAAAGTCGAGTAGAAACGTCAAGTATCTTGGTACAATGTTGTACCAAAGCCTGTCCTGGTATCCTCAGATCGAAAAAATTACTGCGAGAATACGATAATTTATTTGGATTTTTAAAATATTACGATACATAGCCCCAAGGAGTGGCTTATCAAAAAATCTTCTAAATGAAGTATATATCTCGCTAGTACAATCAGTTATAATAATATTGTATTTCTATCTGGGGAGGCGCGGGTAAAACACGTTTTCTTGATGTTGAAAGAGCGCAACGGACATTTATAAAAGTAATGTACTTCAAAAAAAGGACCTTTCTTTTACTTGTGAGCTTTACCAAATAAGTAACTTACTATCAGTCCGAAAATTATACATTGTTCACCTAGTATTGAAAAAACATAAAACCTTACCATTAAATCTTAATATATTAACTAGAAGAAGGAAACATAATGTTGCTTGCTCCCCTTTTGTAAAAACAGAATTTGCAAATATTCAATATGAGCAACGCTCGTCTTACTTATATAACAAAATAAATAAATTAATAGATATATATACTGAGCCGAATAAAAAATGTAAATCGTTGCTGATTAACTGGATAAACAACTTATGCTACGATGAAATAGAGAATCTTCTGTTAAATATAAGGTAAAATGTTTATGGTAGTATTTACACAAATCACTTCTGTATAAAACACCCATGTACACACACACACACTCTCCAACACACACTCGCATACGCATACTGTACGTACACGCAAACAAACACGCACACACACACCAACAGACTAATGATAAAAACTAGAAAGAGACTATTTACTATTAACTATTCATTTTTATTATACTTTTACTTTTGTTTTGTAACTTATTACACTCATAAGATATAAAAGAGCGGCGCCTCCGTTACAGGCATATATATGCTTAAAAGGAGACGCCACCAACTGTATAACTTTGTATAACGTGTAATAACGAAATAGACATTTTTGATTTGATGTCGCCATGAGATCGCGCCGGAGGTCTGTCCGCTGAGCGACAATTTGCCGCGGCAGCGGAGTTTCCACCCGGCGTAGTGCCTCCGCGCGCCATTCGTGCAGGCACGCAAGGACTATCGCTTCCAGATCCCATGGTGGGAATCCGGCCAAGAGGCTCTCCGCCTCGCCGGAGTTCGTGCGGTACCCCCGGATCAGCCTTACGGCTACCACCTTCTGGGGCGCGTTCAGGTAATGGGTGGCTCGCCGCCTAAAAGAACGCGCCCACACCGGGGCCCCGTAAAGGGCCATGGACCACACGACCCCCGCGTAGAGCCTCCGGCAGGAGGCGTTTGGACCCCCCAGGTTGGGCAAGACCCGCTTGAACGCAGCCCCTGCCCGTTCCAGTTTGGGGGCAAAACGTCGGAAGTGCTCCACGAAGTTCTACCGGCTGTCGAGGACAAGCCCTAGGTACTTCAGCGTCGACTCGACGACGATGGGAACCCCTCCTACCGTCAGTATGGATCCCGACGGTGGCGCATTCCGAGGCCCATGAAAGCACATGGCCTCGGACTTGTGCAATGCCACCTCGAGACCCAGTTGCGATTCTCTCCACGACTATCGCAACCCCGCGTGTCATAAGTTCGGCCACTGCCTCGTGCGACCTCCCTTGTGCCAGCATCAGCGTAGCAAACTACGCTGACACCGCTAGGGGTCGGCGCGCAGCACCCAGTCGTACCCGATGTTCGACAAGGGCGGCCCCAGAACCGATCCCTGTGGAACACCGCACGACACCTCTCGCCGGTTCCATTCTCCGGTGCGACCAGGGTAGATGACGGCCCTATCCGTCAGGTAGTCCCCGACCACCGATACTGGAGTGCCTCCCTAATGCAGCTCCAGGGCATGGTGTTGAAGGCGTTGGCGATGTCAAGAGACACCGCCAAGACAACCCCACCCCTGGACACCGCATCTCCCGTCGTGAGAGCCCTCACGCGCGTGATGGCGTCCACCGTCAAGCGCCCTCTGCGGAAACCAAACTGGTTTTCCGCAAGATCCGGCCCCATCCCCACAAGGTGCCCGGCGAGGCGGTTGGCAATGACTCTTTCAAAGAGCTTGTCCACCTCGTCGAGCAACACAATGGGCCGGAATGTCCGCAGGGCGCCCCGGCATCTGGATGAGGACCAGCTTCCCCGTCTTCCAACGAAGCGGGAACTGGCCTCTCTCAAAACATGCGCTTAAGAGCTCTTCCAGTCGGGGCCCGAGAGCCTCCGAGGCCATGCCCCAGGCTTTGCCAGGCAAGCCATCGGGTCCCGGAGCGGTATTTTTAGCTTTAAACCCGCCTACCGCCACTCTCAGGTCTACCCCGGTCACTTCCGGAATGTCGTCATCGTCCTCGATGTGGTCCGCTTCCGGCACCGCAAGTGGCGGAGCCATAGGCGGGAGGGGATGTTCCCCTCGCAGAGGGAACAGAGCGCACACCACGTCCTCCACGAACTGAGGGCGGAGACTCTGCGTCAGCGGGGGGGGGCATTTGCGGAGTTTGTCCCGCACCATCTTGTAAGGGCGCCCCTACGAATCTCTGTCGAGAGTCTCCAACATCTCCTCGCGGCCCAGGTCCCTGGCCTGCTGGACAGCCTCTTGGAGGGTGGTCTTCGCTTCTCTGTATTCCTCGTACAGCTCCACCTCAATGGCTACCGCATCTGGAGGGCGGATGCGGAGCCTGTGATGCCTGGCGTACGAGTGCCGCGCGGCGACGCACGCCTCGCGCAGAGACATCAGCACTCGCAACCACCAGTACACCTGACGCCGGGCGCTTCCTGGCCGAACTCGGGGCATTGCCACGTCGCATATTTATGTCGGACATGGCCTCCTGGAACCACCCTGCCTCGTCGTTGATGTCGGCAGGCCTGTTCGGTAATGTCACCCAGGCCTGCACTAACGAGGCTTCCAGGAGGAACTCCCGGTCCAGCTGTTTCAGCGGCCAACGCGGACCACTCAAGCCTGTTGGACCGGTGCGCTTGAGGCCGGGGCGGAGACATCGAACCGGATGTACCGGTGGTCGGAATAGGTCTTCACCCCCTCCATGACACGCCAGTCAACGACACGCGGTGACAGCGTGGGGCTAGCGAACGAGATGTTCACCACCGACTCGCCCCGCATCCGCACACAAGTGGGGACAGAACCCCGATTTAGGATGACCAGGCCCATCTCCAGAGCCCAGTCTTCCACCATTCTACCCCGCACATCTGTGCAAAGAGGACCCCAAGCCAAATTTTTGGCATTGAAGTACCCGAGCACAAACGTGGTGTTCCTAGAGTCGCCTCGCGAATCTTGGTGACACCGGTGCACTCAAGCAACACATGCGCCACCGTTTCCTCCGCATCCATGCATGCTCTGCACAGGGGACTGTCAGTGATTCCTAGAGTATGGAAGTGTTTATTCAGTGAATAGTGTCCAGTGATGGTCCCCGCCACCAGACGCAGGCCATCCCTGTCCAGACGCAGAAGGCGCTTGGTCAGCTTTGCGTCAAGGGACGGCATAGCCTCCTTGGACTGCCTACACCCTGGTGTCGAGGTCCACCATTTTTCCGCCTGTGTTCGAGTGTGATCCTTTAACCAGTTATTTAGCTGCTTGAAAGGAATGGGCACAATGGGTTCGGGTCCGTAGGGCTTTGTGCTGGATCCTCTTCTGGCAAGTTCATCCACCGCATCGTTCCCCAGGGATCCACTGTGTCCTTTGATCCATTGTAGTGTTACCGTGTTGTGGTTTAGTACCGTGATTCTTTCTAGGGCATTATGGCATTCTAGTATTAGTCTCGACGTGATCTGATTACTGTTTAGGGATTGGAGAACTGAGGCACTGTCGGAAAGTATTCGAATATTGGTATTCGTAACCTCTCTGGCCTCTATAGCGTGTGCCGCTTGGATTATACCTACACACTCAGCTTGGTAAACAGAGTTGAGCATTCCAAGGGGTTTGGATATTTTTATGTTTAGGTCATCGGAGAACACCCCGAAACCTGTCCCGTCATCGGTTTTTGATCCATCAGTGTAGATTCTTAGTTCCTTTGTACCTGAGTAGTCACACAACTCCGCTGTCAGTACGATGTTGTAGTGTTTTTGGAAACAGTGGGACTTCAGGGTTCTGTCGATGGGAGATGCCATCATAGGCTGTTCTTTGATTGCATCTATTCTGATGCGTGTGTGTTTGATTCTGGAATCATTACTTAAGGTGCCGGATGCTTCGAGTCTGAAAGTCGCTTTTGCCACCTCCTCTCTTACGACGAGGTGTAGAGGTGGGAGCCCCAGCATCACCTGTAAGGCGGCAGTGGGAGAAGTTCTCATGCTACCGGTGATTGCTACGCAGGCAAATCTTTGTAGTTTCTCGAGATCCTTTTGTGTCGTACTTAGATTGGTCCTGGGCCACCAAACTAAGGAGCCGTATGTGATGATTGGTCGGATAACTGTGGTGTATAGCCAGTGGGCATTATGGCATTCTAGTTCTATATGGTGTCGGTTCTGTATGGTGTCGGACGTTAAGAATAGCACCATCCCATATCTTACCGTGGGTGTCGTAAGAGGCGACTAAGGGACTTGCCAGAGAATGGGCAACAGCGTTCTCTGTGCTTTTTGCAACAACCGTACTGCGATCGCCAGCCCGTCTGCCAAGCGTGGCGATTATGGCAAAACCCCCCCATATGAGCGCAAAAAAAAAATGGCCCCTAGTACCCGGCAGCCCGTCTACCCTCGACTATGGTAGCGGTCGAGGTTACGGCGTGGCAAGGGGTGCGAAGAATCTCCGGAAGGGATCCGGCTGCCTATACCGACGACTTGACCTGGCAACATATAACACGCGAACACTCCGGACCGACGAGAAGATAACGGAACTCGAGGAGGAATTGAGCAGGTTGCGATGGAGTATTGTAGGATTATCTGAAGTCCGAAGAGAGGCGGAGGACACGATGATCCTGAAATCCGGCAACCTACTCTATTTCCGAGAGGGTGACCGGCGGTCCCAGGGTGGTGTTGGGTTTATCGTCCACAAGTCCCTTGTGAATAACGTGGTGAAGATCGAGAGTGTGTCGACCAGGGTGGCGTACCTGATACTCAGAATATCCCCAAGATATTCGCTGAGGGTCATACAGGTCTACGCCCCGACCTCGGCACACCCCGACGACGAAGTGGAGACCATGTATGAGGATATCTCCAAAGCCATGCATGGTTTCAAAACTCACTTTACCGTTGTCATGGGGGACTTCTTCGCGAAACTGGGCAAGCGAGACGGAGATGAGCTGCAGGTGGGGCAATTTGGGTTTGGATGTCGGAACCACCGGGGACACCAACTGGCTAGTTTTATGGAGAAGGAGGGCCTCTACATGATGAACTCCTTCTTCAGAAAGCGTGAGCACAGGAAGTGGACCTGGCAGAGCCCCGATGGTGCAACTAAAAATGAGATTGACTTCATCATGTCAACCAAGAAGCAAATGTTCAATGATGTCTCTGTGATCAATTCGGTGAAAACTGGGAGCGATCACCGCATGGTAAGAGGCACATTGAACATCAATATTAAGCTTGAAAGGTCTCGACTGATGAAGTCTACGCTCCGACCAGCACAGATCCAGATCCAAAACCCCGAGAGCTTTCAGCTTGAACTCCAGAATCGTTTCGAGTGCCTAGGAAGCTCAGTGGACGAATGCAACGATGGATTCGTGGAAACTGTCCATACGACAGGGTCTAAGTTCTTCAAGACGCGTCGTACACAGAAGAACAAAAAACTCTCTGATCATACTCTCAAGCTCATGAAGGAACGGCGTGAGATGATCCTGCAGTCTTCAGAAGACGCGTGGAGATACCGGCAGCTCAATAGACAGATTTCTAAATCCTTGAAGAGCGACCTCCGCCGCTTTAATACCGAGCGTATTAAAGACGCCATTGAGCGGAATAAAGGCTCAAAGGTATTTGCAAGAGATCTGGCTATTGGGCAGAGCCAGCTCACGAAACTGAAGACCGACGATGGCAGAATCGTATCCGCCAAACCGGAGATACTGAGGGAGATTGAGAGTTTTTATGGGCAGTTGTACACGTCAACCAGGAAACCCGTTGTAAATCTAGCGAATGACCCAAGAGCTAGACTGACCCGACACTACACCGAAGACATCCCGGACATCAGCCTGTACGAGATTAGGATGGCTCTGAAACAGCTTAAAAACAACAAAGCACCGGGTGATGATGGAATTACGGCCGAACTTCTGAAGGCGGGTGGAAAACCGGTACTTAAGGCCCTTCAGAAGCTGTTTGATTCCGTCATACTCGAGGGGAAAACGCCACAGGCATGTGCAGGGGTGTGGTGGTACTCTTCTTCAAAAAGGGCGACAACGCCCGGTTGAAGAACTATAGGCCCATCTCACTTCTAAGCCATATCTACAAGTTGTTTTCAAGTGTCATCACGAATCGTCTCGCGCGCAGGTTTGACGATTTTCAGCCTCCTGAACAAGCCGGATTCCGAAAAGGTTTTAGCACCGTAGACCACATACATACGCTGCGACAGGTTATACAGAAGACCGAAGAGTACAACCTGCCTCTCTGTTTAGCGTTTGTGGACTACGAGAAAGCCTTCGATTCGATCGAGACTTGGGCTGTACTGCAGTCTCTCCAACGGTGCCAAATTGATTATCGGTAAATCGAGGTGTTGAAGTGTTTGTACAAAAACGCCACCATGTCAGTCCGACTTCAGGACCAGACCTCGGAACCTATGCTTCTGCAGCGAGGTGTGAGACAGGGAGACGTTATATCTCCGAAACTGTTCACCGCTGCACTGGAAGATATCTTCAAGGTTCTGGACTGGAGAGGGCTAGGCATCAACATCAATGGCGAGTACATCTCTCACCTTCGATTTGCCGACGATATAGTGGTCATGGCTGAGACCATGGAGGACCTCAGTACAATGCTCGATGACCTCAGTAGAGCTTCCGAAAGAGTGGGTCTTAAAATGAACATGGACAAAACCAAGGTCATGTTGAATGCCCATGTAACACCCACTCCTATCTAGATCGGACACTCTACTATCGAAATTGTAGACGATTATGTCTACCTGGGACAAACGGTCCAGTTGGGTAGGTCTAACTTCGAGAAAGAGGTCCATCGTCGAATCCGACTCGGCTGGGCAGTGTTCGGGAAGCTGCTTGGTATCTTCTCGTCCAACTTACCGCAGTGTCTCAAGACGAAAGTCTATGACCAGTGTGTGTTGCCAGTGATTACATACGGGACCGAAACGTGGCCGCTCACAATGGGCCTCATCAGAAGGCTCAAAGTCACCCAAAGGGCAATGGAGAGAGCTATGCTCGGAGTTTCCTTGCGTGATCAAATCAGAAATGAGGACATCCGCAAGAGAACCAAGGTTACCGACGTAGCCCGAAGAATTGCCAAACTTAAGTGGCAGTGGGCAGGGCACATTGCTCGCAGAACAGATGGCCGATGGGGCCGAAAAGTTCTGGAATGGCGACCGCGACCCCTGTGCGGGCCTCGCAGCAGATGTTGCGACGGCAGCAATGGCGGCGATAGCGGTGGCGGCTGCGGCGGTTGCGACGGTGGAGGTGGTGGCTTAAGGCCTTTCCTTGCCCCTGGTCCTGGTGGGTGGAGCGCAAGCCCTGCCCCCTGCCCAGTGATTGGCCGGTTTGCCCGCTGCCGCACATGCAGAGCAGTGCGGCGTGACGGAGCAAGCCGCGGCCATGTGACCGGGCTGACTGCATCGGAAGCAGACGCCGCTGCTGTCAGCCTCCGAGGTGCACCGACAACTCATGTGTTGCCCCACTAGGCACCGGTAACACCTCAGAGGTCGGGGTTCCAGCAGCTTCACCTGCGCTGACACACAGCCCACCAGAAGCCTTCCAGCCTCCACGATTGTTCGCGCCGCCGCGGCCGTCACAGGGCAGCTTACCATAACGGTTCGCATGCCCGAATGCTCCGGACGTAGGGTGCCTGCCCTGACCTGCTCAGCAGGGCACCCACACTAGTCCTGGTGACAACCACCTCCTCCTGGGTCACAAAGTCGTCCAGACCCAGGATGCGCAGGTCTGCGCACCTGACGGGCCTGGACACTCGGGCCTCGTCCGCATCTAGGGACGCTGTAAGCTTTTCAGCCAGAGCATCAGCGGACGGGCCACTATTTACACCGGGGATCTAAATTCAAATTCAAAAGTTTGTTGCTCAACACAGTACATAATAATACATTTCCAGATATCAAGTGAATGCGCAGTCCACTGTGTTGTACCAATTTAGGCATGCAAAATATTAATCATACACAATTTCATAAATTAAATTAATAGTTTAAACAATGACAAATTCTATATTAATACATTATACAGTGTCATAGATTCACATAAATTCAAATTAATAAGTAAGTAATGTCAAAGTTTTAAATCAATAAGGTAAGTACATAATGTCAGAATAATAAGTGTCAAAATAATAAAAAAATCATGAAATAAATCGGACTCAAGGATTCACCATAACTATATCTGTTACTTTTAAACACACAGATTTCTATCTGACAGGTATTCATTTAAAGTGCAGTATGTCTTATTTATCAGTAGATTATTGAGTTACTTCTTAAATACATTAATATCTTGAATACTTAACAAAGAATTAGGTAACTTATTATAAATATGTGGTGCCATTCCTAGGAGGTTTTTTTGGAATACCGCTTTTTTTTGTTGCCTACTGCTTATTTTATTTCTATGTCGCGAGCTGTGTAATGTCTCAAATAAATGGAAGTTTGTCTTCACAAATACAGGCACCTCATATATGTATAGACAGGGTACTGTTAATATCCGGAAATTCGCAAAGAACGGTTTGCAGCTTTCCATGCTTTTTATACCGCATATCGCCCTAACACACCTTTTTTGGGCTCTAAATACTGTCTCCATGTTGGTGGAGTTGCCCCAATATATAATCCCGCATCGTAATGTAGACGTAACATATGCATGATACGCCGTAACCAAAACTTTTTGATTTACCTCCTTTGCGTTTACAAACACTGTCAGTATGAGTTTTCCATGGCATGTCCCTATCCAGTTCAAGCCCTAAAAATTTTGTAGTTTTCGTTTCTGAAATTATCCTATTTCCATATTTTACGTCAGGTTTTTTATGATTTGTCCTTTGTTCAAATGTCATTATTTTAGTTTTTTTCAATATTATTTTTTAAAATTATTCGCGCTCATCCATTCTATTAGTACTTGGAGACAGTGGTTTATATCTCCTTCAAGTGTCGTCGCATCGTTGTTACCACTAAAAACGACCGTGCTATCGTCAGCAAACAAAACCATCGGCTGGCGTATTTCTCTGGGCATGTCATTCATATAAATAATAAATAATAAAGATCCTACAATACTTCCTTGGGGTACACCATAGTTATTAACCCTCTGACTCGATACATAGGTACGCTCTGTTTTTGAGCGAACGCAGACCTTATCTATTTTCGTAACTTGCTTTCTGTCGGATAGGTACGATTTCAAAAGGTTCAAAGCATTGCCCCTAACTCCATACCTTTCCAACTTCTCTAAAAGTACTTTTCTATCCACAAAATCAAAGGCCTTGCTCATGTCCATGAATAAAGCAGCTACCGGACTTCTGATATCAATGCCAGTTATAACTTTTTCAAAGAGCTTGAAAATTGCCATATTGATGTTTTTTTCCGTCTAAATCCGTATTGTTCCTCCGCAAAGAGATTGTTATGTTCAAAAAATGTGTATAAAGCATTGTATATCACTTTTCCTACAATTTTTGAGAATATGGGCAGTAAGGCAATGGGCCGGTAGTTTGCTGGATCGTGTTTGCTAACCTTCTTATACAGTGGTTTTATAACTGAAACTTTCAACCTATCCGGAAACACACCCGATTCTAAACACATATTTATTATATAACTAAGTACTGGTGCTACAATGGTCGAAACAGATTTAATAACATTTGTTGTAATGTCATCATAACCAGAACTGTTTGTACTATTTAATGAATTTATTAATTTTATAATGTCAGGAGGAACGGTGGGTATTAAAAATAATGAGTCAAGATACATGTCAAATTTTAAGTTATGGTTACGCATATTAATGTCAGATGCTAATTCAATTTCGTCAATAAAGTAGTCATTAAAATTTTAGAGATACTTTGTGGGTCAGTTATGTCTTCGTCATTTATCCTAAGTCTTGGTATTCCTTCAACCGGCTTATTATATTTGCTCTTATTTATTATTTGCCATGTCGCTTTACATTTATTAGACGCATTATTAATGTGGTAGTTATTTTGGGATTCCTTAGTCAGACGAATTATGGTTTTTAAGCGTTTCGTATATGTTTTGAAATGTTTTTTAGTATCGGGGTTGGGGTCTTTTCGAATTTTCCACAACATTTCGCACTTGCGTTTACAGCATAATTTAATACCTTTACTTATCCATTTAGGTGTTTTTACTGCATATCGTTTTAATTTCTTACGCGGAAAGCATATATCATAAAATAGTATAAATATGTCGTGGAACTTATTAAATGCATCATTGGGCTCTGTGGATGAATAAATATCATTAAATGTCAAATTTTGTAAACAACTTTTAAACTTTTGCATATTTTCTTTACAGTAACTACGCCTAAATATGTACCAATATGGAAGTGTGCAAGTTTCTTTAACAGGACATTGTAGTAGTTGCGCTGTGTGATCTGACAAGGCCAATTCGACCATTACGCATTTACTACCCCTTATATTGTCGATAAAGTTGTCAATACATGTTCCGCTACAAAGTCGTGTCGGAGTGAGCACGCCCAGTTTCAAATTAAAACTTTGCAATAGGTTTTTAAAATTGCGAGAAGCGTAGTTATCCTTCAAAATATCTATATTAAAATCCCCGCATAAATAAATAAAATAAAATCTCCAGCGCTCGAGCACCTGTCGCGGTGACTTTAAGCCGGGGGCCCCCGGTGATCCCGAGCTCTGCGAGATCCACCGTCGCTTTCGCCTTCGCGAGCACGTCGCGGTAGGACACGCCCCTCTTTTCCGCTTCCGGCTGTAGCGTGATAACTAAAGCTGCGGTCTTCGGGGCACAGAGTCTAGCCGTGACGCTTCGCGCCTGCGCTCCTGGTTTCTGGCTTTTTTGGCCACCTTTCTCCCCTTCCTCCTTTCCCTGACCACCTCCCACTCGGCTTCGGCCGCGGGAGGATTAACGGGCGGGGGGGGGCGGCGGTGGGTGCAGCCGCCTTGCTGCTGGCGCTGGCACATTCGCTGCCTGAGGAGCTGCCATGCCCTTCTTCTGCTGGGCCGCTGCCGGTTTTGCCGGAGCTGACTTTCCGGGGGCCGGCCTAGTCCTGCCAGAGGACTGGCCAGACTGCCCTGGTCCGGAAGTGGCAGCCGTAGCAGCCGCATATGAGACCGCTTTCGGGCCCGGGACCACCCTTGGGCCCAGGGACGCATTCGGGCCGGAGCCCGCTCCCGGAGCCGCCTTGTTTGCCGCCAGCGGGGGACGCAGGACAATAAAAATTAATGCCCTCCAGGACGGAGAACCGCGCCTGGCAGGCAGCCAGCCTTGCCAAAGCTCTTGCCAAACCAGGTGCAGGATTTGGTTCTCCACAGGTATGGGCTGGTTCTGCCGCTGCTGAAGCATCTTTCGGGAGCCGGACTCACGCAGACCAGTCAGGTCTGTCCGGAACTTCAAATTCTCCTCGTGGAGAAGCTCCGTGGCGGCCGTCAGGCAGGTGACCTCCGCCCGCAGTTTGGCCACTTCACCTGGTGGAGGATAGGTAGCCTCCACTGCCGCCATGATGGAGGCGGAAGCCGCAGGTATGGCCCCGAGTTTTGTTGATGTCAACTTTTTGAAGGCCACGACCCTTATCGCAGCTTCCACCTCCTTCACAAACCTGGCCTTACGCTCCGCATTGGAGCTGCCAGTTTCATCCACCTTACCCACGTGACCTTGAAAGACATCTGACCATTCTATTGTCCGTAGGTCTCGTTCATATACCTGTTTCTTTTAGTGCTAAAGGTTCAGTTCAAGTAAATATACGTACTTATTACAAGCGTCTACTATTTAGGTTATTTGTGCTATTTTGTAGCTCGAAAAAATGTCTCAGTTCTGCTTTATTTGCAATAAACTTTTAACTGAAGATGAAACAGTTGTGGTTGATAGTGAAATGCGAAATTCTAACAAAAAAAAAAAAAAAAACATCTTCAATTTCAATCGTATTTGTTCTGTCATCTAAACCTCCATCTTGACAAACATTCTTCAATTCATCCAACGAAAACTGGCAATCATCACTCGTTTCTATGAATTGAAAAAAATAGAACAGTAAAATAAACACAAACAAAAACAAACAGTCAGTTAAATCTAGCAGTAAATTATGACATTAATGAGTTTCAAAGGTTTTACTTAAATTTAATATTATAATTGATTTTTTTTCATAATATGTTAATGAAAAATAAAGTTACTGCTGCAGTTTGGTGAATAAGTCCCTTATCTCAAAAACTAAACATCAAATCATATTCAATCAAATTTTCGTTGAAAGTTTTTTTTTTATGTTCTAGAAACCTTAACTTTTTCAGAATTTTTCTTCTCACACTTATTAAATTATACATTTCTCCACTTTGGAAGTGTCTATCTTTCAAACGATTGCCTTTGAGAAAAAATGGTTCTATGAAACATAATATATTTTTTTTGTAAACCTATCTACAAACAACCCGCACGTACAGGGCTCTTTTTTTTTTGTTTGTTTTCAGTTCCATGTATGGGGAGACCCCTATTAGTCTTTTATTTTTTTCATTTTTTGTGTGAAAATCTTAAAGCGGTGTTCAGAATACCTCCAGCTACCTAGTTTCAACTATGTAGTCCTAATAGTTTCGGAATAAAGCGGCTGTCACATACACGGACAGACAGACAGGCATTACGAATATATAAGGGTTCCGTTTTTTTCCATTCAGCTCCGGAACCCTAAAAACAGCTGCTCCATAAGTGACCGTCTAAGTATAGCTCATTTATAAAAGAATCATATTTAATAATATTCAGAATAACGTTCTGAATACGTGGTAACACCACTGGTTTTCGGGGTCGTGTCTCTTCCACCCTGTATGATACTTGACGTGTAATTTGTTTGTAACATTTCTTTTGTTGTTAGCACTTCTAGTAAATGAAATATGTACGGTTTACGTACACACCGTCAGGCTGCAAACGCAGCAACCTACTTTTCTCTTTTGTATTTAAAACAATGTTTAATATAATTTTAAGTTAGTTGACAAATTACATACTTACGCGAACACCGCGGATAAGCAATCTTCAATCATATCCAACAATATATAATCCTCAATCCTACCTACTCTTACTTAGTTGTGATCGGTTCTCTAATAAACTTTTAGTGTTACCAAATCTGTGTATGTTTACGTCAACTCACCTAACTCCAAGTACTTACTTAGGTACTTGCTACTTCTTACTTAAACTGCAAGTATAAGGTGCTAACTACTACGGAACCTTACAATAAATAGTCCTTCGAGTATTTCACGGTTTGGGGTAATTGTATCTCTTGAAATGACAGCGAATCGGCTTGGCTGGCCTTCCACAAGCGGATCTCACCAGTCAAGTTGAGAAAGCACGCATATTCGTAGGAAGAGTGCAAGAGTTCTAAGGAACTTCTTCGTGAATCAAGCTGAAAAACAAAACTCAACTTCGTCAACTACTACTACTACAGCTTCCGGACTGCGACGTGAACTGCGGGTAATCCGAGGCCTACAAACTAGAAGACACCAATCTTCGTGTTCTTCGATATCTACTTTACTACTACATCCTACGACTACTACAGCTTCCGGACTGCGACGTGAACTGCGGGTAATCCGAGGCCTACAAACTAGAGGACACCAAACAATGTGTTCTTCAATACCTTTTCTACTACTACATCCTACTGCTTACTACTACTTACTTTCGATTAACTAATCGACTACATCAAGATGAGCGAAATCACTACACAGAATGAAGTCTTCGAGTCAATCAGACGTCTCTGTGCTAACTACCAAAAGTACAGCGCGTCTCGAAAAGGAAAGGAGTACTTGACTCAAAGGTTATTTTCATTGGAAAATTACTGGCAAGACTTTAACAATAGACACAATGTATTACTTGAACGAGAGGACAAAGGAATCCAATATTTTACTGGTAACGTTTATGAAAAGACAAAGCATATGTACGAATCTACCAGGACTGACATACTGCAGCGGTTATTGGCCTGTGAAGGAAAACAGGCTGAAGTTGTCATCGCTCATCCTACGGGAGTAGATACCAAGACCAAAGAACTACTTGATCGACAGGAATGTCACATTAAAGCACTTGAACGGGCAATGTCCAAAATAGATATTAACTCCATTAGCGATATATGGGAATTAGAGGATCACCTAAGCATCCTGAAAACCAAGTGGGACACTGTAGAGAAATGTCACTAGGAGCTTGAAGCAATTTTGAAAGGTTCAAACGAGGTATACAACGACTTGTTTGGCAGCAAAGAGCGCCAATACGATGTTATGAAAAGATCCCTCAATTTAAAACTATGGACAAGCGCTAATTACCAAAATGTTGCACCAAGAATACAACTACCGGAATTCACTGGAAACTACAGTCAGTGGATTAAGCTCAAGGATATGTTTCTGGAATTCACAACAATGCAAATTCTTCGAAAGCGCGGAAAATGCAACACTTAAAATCAAAGCTTAAAGGAGAGCCCGAACGATTAGTTCAACATTAGGTCGGCGCTGAAAACTATGAAACTTGATGGGATATTCTTGTTCAGCGATACGATAACAAAAGACTCCAATTTGCGAACTTGATGAATACTTTGGTGCAGTTACCATCCATCCAACAGGCTGATGCTGCTGTCTTGAAGAAAATGCATGACGTAATCAACGAATGCATGAATGGCCTACATAACATCGGTCTCAATACATTAAGCTCCAATAATCGTGTACTTGATGGCACTGAAGTTGGACTCAACATCTTACACTGAATTCACTAGGGAATTGAAGCATCCAAAAGAAGTCCCGGTGCTGGGAGAATTTTTGGGGTTCTTGGAGACTAAATTCACGGCATTAGAAGCAGCAAAAGGTTACCAAAAAGATCCATCAAACAGCAAAGAAAAGAGGCATCAAGAATATACCATGCGTCATTCGGTAAATACCTTCTGTGCAACGGATTTCACGTGATCATGCAGTGTCCAAAGTTCACAAGGGACTGACATTTCGAGTCACGACATATATCTCTACTCTGTGACTTCTTTGAGGAGCTACTTGGTTTGCTGTCTACATTTGGATTAGGAGCCTATGGCTTAAGAAAACTAAAAAGCCGCCTACAAGACAACCTACAGGAATCGACAACAAAGTCGAAATCGAAATACAAGAAATATGTCATTCGACACCGCCGGAGCCACTATACAGCGACGCGAGGCCGAAACAACTATTTCAATTTGAGGAGCAGTAACACTCACTTAAATGTTTAATTTTTAATTACGTTTTTACTTACCTAATGTTTACTTTTATACTGTCTTTTACTTTTTATATTACGTTTTGGGACTCGACTTTTATATTCTTTATGTACTGGACGCTCATCCCGCCTTTTGCCCACGGGAGCATGTACGGTTTACGTACACACCGTCAGGCTGCAAACGCAGCAACCTACTTTTCCTTTTTTTCAATTCCTAACTACTCTGTCTCTAATATTCATAATTCCGAAGCATTCAACTTCATAATGTCAGTAGCAATAAACATCTATTATACTTTTATTTGTTTTCCTATATTTTCTCAACATAACCATCTTTTACACTACTATTAAAAGGCATATCTTTTTTGTTTAGATTTATTTTTATTCATAATAATTAAATAATGATCCCTGACCGCCGGTAGCCTGGACCCTGTTCCCGATACCGGTGGGCTACTATTTTTATATTTTTAAATGTTTTTGTATATAATTTTGAAAAAATATTTAAAAATGTAAAATGTATGTTTATAAAATGAATAAAGAAATAATAATTAATTCAAAATAATTTATAGCGGTGTGTACCTGCAAAGATATCCATAGGTTAGGTTAGGTTAGAACTGTGACCAACTACGCGCGAGCCGAGCGAGCGTAGCGAGCGCTACCTCGAAATTGGTCGCAAAATTTTTCTAAGTATTTTTTTCACAGCGTCCCCAAGACGACACTCTGACCTGAATTTCATTCTTTTAAGACAAAAATCAGTGAAACGACCTTTAATCATTCTAAACAGTCTATTTTTAAATTTTTAATTGTAATTTTAATAATCATACCCTCAAATTAAAACTATAAATATCATCTTCTATCCACATATATTTTTTATTTCACTTGGTAAATGTTTCTTTCTGAGTATGAGTGAAAATATTATGGTAATTATGTTTAAGGATAAAAGCGTTATGATAAAAAAAACAGTAGGATTTTAAATATATTTACATTAATGATATTATTAATTACAATTTTCGGAAACATGAGTGTTATGAACATCGCCGGTAGCACTACAAATAGTATGAATGAAAGCTTTAGGATGAAAAATTTTAGGAAGAGTAATCACTCGGATTAAAAATCATTAGGAAGAACAATTTCGGGTGAAGAACTTTAGGTGAGCCAATATAGACCCTGACAAATTACATACTTACGCGAACACCGCGGATAAGCATCCAACCTACTCTTACTTAGTTGTGATCGGTTCTCTAATAAACTTTTAGTGTTACCAAATCTGTGTGTGTTTACGTCAACTCACCTAACTCCAAGTACTTACTTAGGTACTTGCTACTTCTTACTTAAACTGCAAGTGTAACGTGCTAACTACTACGGAACCTTACAAAATATAAAACCAAATTCTTTGTAGTTCACCTAAAAAATATTACCTGCAGAACGCCTTGAGATAATCTTATTAATTTAAAACTAAGCTATATTTTTTTTTGCAGTGAATTTGAGAAGATATTTGCAACAGAAAAAACAAAATGATATCTCTGCGAAAATAACTTTCAAATCGGAAAATCGATTTTCACCGGGTGATGTATTGACTGACTATTTCGTCAAAATGGTCCAAAAACTTAAAGATGGGTACTCTAGTTGGGCTACAATACGTAAGAGATATTACTGTCTCCATTACGTTCTTCTTCTTAGCGTGTCGATGACAATTTAAATTGACTCAGCCCATATTTTGCCGGCGAGTTTGAGGCTTTCAGTAGCGTCCATCAGCTCCTGTGAATAGCAAGCAACAGGACAGGCAGAGCACGATCTCCATTACATTTTAATATAAGGTTGGCGAAGAAGGGCTTGGCAGGGCCATAGCCAGGTCCACTTGAAAAAATCACCTTGTTTAAGCGGAGCAATAGGATGGTTTCTTTATAAATGTAAAATCACGGGCGGTGTAAGTGCAACGTTTGCACGCTACGCTTGGCGCAGATGATCACGATGCTAGCTCATCCTGCATGCAGCTTTGCGGCTTCGGAAAGAAATAAATGGAGCAAGTGCTATTGGGTTTATTATATTAGGATTTTCTCAGTAGTATCCCGGTCTGGATTTGCGCCCGGTTGATTGCAATAGGCTCGCTACTATTACATGAGTTTTGAGCATAATTGACGAAATGTGGGTGTACTGTTAGGCACACCCCTGCCTAGCCCCTCGGGGATTGGCGTGACTTAGAACAGGCGTGATTTTATGTTATTTAATGGATGAAGCAGGGCCAAAGGAAATAAAAGATGTTTTTCATAGTGAGAAGGTAAGATATAAGGAAGATGGGACATTATAGGGTAACAAAAAGAACGGTTTACAGCCCTGCCCTCACAAATTGTATAATCTTCACCCTTAAACTGTTTGGGAAAAGTTTGGAAAGTCCCAACTGATAAATTGACAGTTTCTTCCGCAATAATAATTGTAACATTATTAGAGTTAGCCCATATTGTACCACTGCTGGGCATAGGCCTAACTCCATTCCTTCCAACGGTCTCGATTCTGAGGTCCTTTTTTTCAATGGTCAAGGAAGACATATAGTTCGTCCCGCTATCTCCTTCGTGGTCTGCCGCGACCCCGTGCCACTGCTTCAGGGCACCAATCCTGAGTTTTACTAATAATAATTATACTTTGCTATTATTTTATAAATCCACATCGTGTCGGAAGCTGCGCAGGGAATCAGGGATATGCCATTCCTCGGCACTTGCGCAGGGAGGGATACTGCTCTGGCTCTTTACATTATTATCCTAAGAATCAATTCATTTTTGTTTAGCTACAGACCTATTTTTTAACAAGACAACGACATTTTTTGACCAAAGTGAGGACCATGAAGATGAAATCCCCAAAAAATTTTCATCACCTTATGATGACCCATCGGGTAAAGTATATTTTGCTAACTTTATTGTCAATGTAGTGTGGGAAAAAGATGGAGGTATATAGCTAGTCTAGCTCCATCTCTATAACACAATGAGGTAAGATTAAAAAAATACTGTTGAAAGGGATCATAATAGACCGACAGTATCGATAAATTGCCTGTAGTGTGTAGAATACAACGTGATGTTTTAGTCGATTATATGCAAGGTCGTGGGGGTAGAGTGCCATGCCACGGGCGAGGCGCAAACGAGACACGAATCCTTAACTTTGCGAACAGCTTCAATGAAGCAGTTCATGTTACTCGGGTGCCGCCGCATGGTGAAGCGAAACTCTGCGAATTTCAAAATTGTTTTAAGAGCCTACACACCGAAGCCATACATCAATTGAACGCGTACGAAAGTCCATTATAAGGACATCTCCCTTTACATCAGCCTCCAGATTTTGCGGCTGGTTACCTGTAACTATAATTGTTTCCTTGTCATTTACTTTAGGTGATTGCGCAGAAATCGCTGTCAATTTATCTCCGGGCTCCTGTATTATGCCTTCAGACTGCATAAAGCAGTTCTTAGAAGATGCCAATTTTGGCTTTAGTTTGTCTCGCAAGTAAGTCTGGTTTTTATTTTTTTGCTACTAGTAATGAGTTCAAAGGATGTATAGTAAAATGAAAGTTCCACACTTTCAAACGTATAATTTAGTAGAATGATTTATCGCTTTTAAAGAAAATGATAAAAAAATTAAAAGGTACGATAGATGATATAATTAATTTAAAATTTTAATATCAAGCCCGCGAAATTCAAATTATGTTACGTTTTTTTGCAATTTACAGGTCAGTGTTTTGTGTTGTTACTCAATGCAACAGAGTGTCTCGCGCCCTTTGGAACTCTTTTCAGGACCGGGGTGGAGTTTTTGAATTAAGGATCGATTATAAGAAGGCCTATGATTCGGTACCTCATGCATGGCTCATGAGGGTGCTGGAGGTGTATAAAGTAGATGCAACTCTGTGTAACCTCCTGATGTTATGTATGGGGCATTGAAGAAAATTCCCTCGCTATATTTCGACAGATACAGGGTGACAGCGAATGGATAAGAATCGAGCTTGGCATATTCCAGGGTGATACTCTGAGTCCATTGTGGTTTTGACTAGCCTTGAACCCTTTCAGCACACTGCTAGCGTGTTCAGGTCTAGGCTATAGGTTGAGGAGAGGTGGTAAACCTTTGCCCACAAAAAAATGCAACTGATGAAGCTACTGAAGGTAACAGAAACTTTCAGTAGCAAGACTAACTTATGTTGAAAGGAGGCCGAGGGTATTAGAGAATGGGATACGGTTGCAGAAAGAAAATACTTATTTGTAGTGCAACAGAAAAATATAATTTCTGGCCCTTTTATTACTACGGTTGCTAGGACGCGATAAGCAGTAGACAAGATCTAGTTTATATTAAACTTATAGGTTTGCAACCTCTAACACCGCCCCTTAAACTTATCTTGTTAACATACATCAGTAGCCAAACCTAACTCGTTTACAAAATACTTGTGTTTCTCTACCGACAAAGGTTAAGTCAAGACATCCGCCGTCATTTTGGACGTTGGCAAGTAATTTATTTTTACTGCACCATTGCTGACCGCCTCCCGGACAAAATGATGACGTATGTCTATATGTTTTGACCTACCATGAAACATACTACTTTCAGTCAATTTTAAGGCAGACTGATTATCATTGAAAATAGTTATTTCAATGTTACTACCTATACAATCGTGCAAGCAAGTTTTTATAAACAGTGCTTCTTTACAAGCATCGGAGAGTGACATATACTCCGCCTCAGTACTCGATAACGCAACGGTACGCTGTTTCCTACTTTCCCAACATCTAATAGAATTCCCAATTTTGAAAACATATCCCGTATAAGAACGTCTATCGATTTCATTAGAAGCCCAGTCTGCATCAGCAAAACCCGTCACAGATAAGCCAGTTTTCTTATAGGTAATGCAGTAATCTACTGTACCTTTAAGATAACGCAACACGCGTTAAGCTGCTTTCCAGTGGACATTGGAAAAACAGTTATTGAATTGGCTTAATACGCTTACAGCGTGACATATATCAGGACGCGAACAGACCGCTACATACATAAGACAACCAATCAATTCTCGATACTGCAAACTGTCATCCTTTTTATCAGCTTTGTTCAATTTTTGGCACTGCATTGGAGTTTCAACAGATTTGCTGTCTTGCATGTTGTATTTCTCTAATATCTTTTTAATATAGGCACTTTGATCTAGAGTGATCTTGCCATGATCTTTCCTGATTCTTAATCCTAGAACTCTTTCTACAGGACCAAGATCTTTCATCACAAATTCTTTCATCAGCAATGATTTAGTTTTAATTTTTTTTCAGCATTACAATTGCTGAAAATTACTAAATCATCAACATACAACGTGATAATTACAAACTTGTCGCCATTTTGCTTTATGTATACACATGGTTCAGAGACCAATCTCTTGAACTTGAGTTTGTTGACAAGAATATGATTGATCTTTTCATTCTGGTTACGCCAACATGGTGTTTGCGTGTAATTTACATAAAATAACTGTAACACTTGACGTTGGACATTTGAACCGACTAGGTACGTAAAAGGGTTGACGCGCCTGGTAGAAAGTGTTCGGCAATCACTCCTTGGGCTGTGTTCCTGCCGAGGAACACGAAGCTCAACCAGTATGAAGTTGTACTGGCCGCATCGCATCTCGTGGCTATATTCATGTTACGAGAAGAAAAAAGCAAGATGGCGATTGCGTAAAGGGATCCCTGTGCCTCGTGCTGTCCGAAAAACTGTTCTTCGGAAACGATCGATCTCTGATCGTCGGTGTGCCGCGTTATAGCACCTCCAGCTAACTTATTGCTGAGACCGCATCATCGCTCTAAATAAACCCCGCGGGTCCACTGGCCCAACAGAGCTTTTTTTGGACTAACATTTTTGAACTATGAACTTCGGTGTGTGAAGTGGGAATTGAGTGCAGTTTGAAGCAGTCCCTCTGGAGCTGATCGCAGACGTGGCCAGCCAGGTAAGCCTCCCTAAGTATCGAAAGGTCTCCTTACTGTTCACCGTCAAGCTGTTAACTTCTAGAACATTATTTGCAATCAGCGCCCCTCCATTTTGAGGTTCCGCAGCGTATCAGTTATCATCAAACGTTAAACTATACGCACCATTTTGGTCCTTCGAGCCGGATCCATACGAGCCTGGATAGAATTATCCAATATAGCTATAAAAATCTAGAAATTATTTACAAAAAATGCATATCGTTTTTAGGAAACTCGACCTTATTGCGTTAAACGTAAGGTCTATTATCATCAGCTTTCTATAACGAAGTTCCCGTAACATTTCATATTTTTAGTTGTGTAATCACAGTATTAATACTAAATCATATCGAAAATCATATACATAAATACAATTACAGTGATTTGTGTCGTGAAATAGGGTGTTGTCTAAGAACTGCGCGTTATAAGCCAACATTATTGGTTCAGCGGGTAGATTCGTGGGTTGTTACATACCGCGTCCGTCATGATAAAACGATCATTGTAGGTACTTTTGTTATATATTGACTTAGTTTAATAAACTGAAGTTTGTAAGTAAATGTTATCCTATTAAGTCGCCTCGTATTGTACGAGTATTTAATCGCAATACAGTCCACTCCGCATTTGATTAAATTATTGCAATTTAGTTAAATTATTCGCAATATAAACTATTTTATTTATGTTAAGATTACAACAATTTTATTGTTCATCTACACCGCACTTACTTAGCGCTGGTGGAATCGGATAAGTTATTTCTGTATTACACCTACGTAAAAGTAAGTTTTCGCATGGTTGGATATTATTTCCATACCTACTAAAACTAAAGTTGTTTTTTGAACTTTGGTTTATTAATTCCCTTCACCTAAAAGTTTTAGGTACACACTCTTGTGCATTCCGGTTTGTTTGAGTTACTGCTAGGTAGGTACTTTAGATATGTCGGAGTAGTGATTGCGTACCTATTGTTTAATTGTGTTCATTTTGTTGGTCTATCACTTAAGCGTTCCATTAGGGTTCCGCGGGCTCAGACGAACGTTGGTTCCGTACACAATTATTTAAAACTGTTTATTATTTTTAAATTCAGTTGTTTATCGCACCTGGTTGCCATTTTTGGTACTAGGTTTCCATAGGTCAGGAAAAGTGGTTCCTACCTATTTTATTGTTTTTACCCGATCAAACATTTGTTTCTCTTGTTTGATTCACAGTTTTCGTACTAGCTTGTTAGGGTTCCGTGTTCTGGGATAAAAGTGGGTTCCGAATTGATATTTTTGTAAATTTGTACCTTGAGTTCTATTGTATATTAATATGGAAGAATTACAAAATAAACTAAAAATGTATGAGGGCAAACGCGCCGCATACTTTGCTCGCACACAAAGGTTATTTGATTCTATAATAAACCTTAAGACTGAAAAATCTAACATAATCGATCTAATTCGTACCGAATTCATAACTGCTATGGATAATATAAACATTATTTCATTGAAAATTAATCCATCATATGAGGTTATCATTTCTTCTCATCATTGTCTTCATTTGACGATCTTGCATGCGAAATCAAAAATGTTTTGAGTTCCCTAACCACAACAAAAGAGTCTCCTAGCTCGAATCAGGCAGGAGCTTCGCATATCAAAATACCTCAAATCGAATTACCTACCTTTGATGGTGACATTCAGAACTTTCCGTTCTTTTATGAGACATTTAAACGGGTGATTCATACAAACCCCGATCTCTCGGATTCTGATCGCATTCATTATTTGTTGGGTCATCTCAAAGGCAAAGCCAAAGGCGTGGCAGCCGGTATTGTTCCTGCTGCAGAAAATTATCGTGTTATCTGGGACGCGCTTATCGCTAAATATCAGGACACGCGCGCTTTAGCCGTTAATTATTTAAATCAGCTGTTTTCTTTAAAGGCAGCTGGATCGTCGCCCGCTAATGTAGAAAAGGTTTTTGATAGATACACCGCTATTGTGGCTGGACTCAAACAACTAAAAATCGACAACTTGTCTGATTTTATCTTTATGTACGCGGGTCTTAAGTTAGTAGACTCCGACATCGCAAAACATTACGAAATGTCGCTTCGCACGTTAAAGGATCCTCAAAGCGTCGACTACGATTATTTCGTGAAATCCGTACGAGAACAGGTAAAAATTCTTTATCGCACCGCGCCGCAGAAGCCTGAGCGCTCGACTGCTGGCGCCGGCGCTAATGCTCCCCCCGCACCTTCTAGCAGGGTATCGCAGGTGTATGTAGCTACGTCACCTAAATGTTCGCTTTGTCAGTCGGCGCACACAAATTTATATAAGTGTAGTGCTTTTTTAAAATTAAACACGAATGACAAATTTAAATATATAAAAGATAACCGTTTCTGTGGTAATTGCCTTAGTAGTCAACACACAGTATCTAAATGTCAATCAACATTCTCGTGCAAGAAATGCAACGGTAAACATCATTCTCTGTTACATTTTGATCAACCGCCGCCTCCACAATCGGTACCCGCCCCTGCTGTCGGCGCCGCGCCGTCTGCTAGTGCCGTAGACCAGACCCCGGATCAGGAACGCGTTTCATTGTGTACTCATTCGGCTTCGGCTCATAATAGTACTCGCACTACGGAGGTTTTAGCTACTGCGAAAGTGTTAGTGGTAGGTAGAAAGGGGAAGGATGTTGTTGTTCGGTGTCTATTGGACCCAGGTTCTCAGAAGAACTATATTACCACCCGATGTTGTCGTATGCTTGGACAACCAATACGTGACGATTCTAGTATAATCACGGTTAAAGGTATCGGTGGTACTTCTCAGTCGGTCCGCGGTTCAGTCGACTTCACATTTAGTTTGCGCCTTCGCGCGCAACCCAAGTACTCGATCGAGGCACTGGTTCTCGACGAGATAACAGGACAGCTTCCATTGTGCCCTATAGATGTCGCTGATCTCAATCATATCGATTCGCATCTATTTGCTGACGATACTTGGGGAATGCCGGGGAATATTGACATCCTGCTTGGAGTAAAGTTGTTTGCTAAGTTGTTGCAACCAAGTAAAGTTACCTCGACCGCTGGTTATCCAGATGCATTAGAGACTGTGTTAGGATATATATTTATGGGAGACGCGCCTATTTTAGTCGCTCCTACCGCTACGATGTCGTTTTGCGCGACGTCTTCTTTGGAACGCTGCGACTTGCGTAGATTCTGGGAGATCGAGGAAGTTAAGGCTTCTTCAATCACCAGTGTAGACGATAAACACTGCGAGCAGTTTTATTGTTCTACCATTACTCACACCCCATCTGGCAAGTATGTCGCTGCTTTGCCATTGAGGACGGACGCTTCTGCGCTAGGAAATTCTTTCGAAATCGCTCGTCGTAGGTTCATTAGCCTCGAACGTAAATTTAAATTGCACCCTAACGTCAAACTTCTCTATGATGACGTCATTAAAGATTATCTAAAACATAACTATATTTCCTTAGTGGAAGGAGTTTTGCCAGGTGAAGTCTCGTTCTATATCCCACACCATGCTGTCATTCGCGAAGACAAGACAACCACTAAGTTACGCGTGGTTCTTGACGCAAGCGCGAAGTCAGACAATGGTACCTCGTTAAATGATATCCTTTACGCTGGTCCCGTTCTTCAAGCGGACTTGCTAAATATCTTATTGAATCTGAGACTCTTCGCTGTAGCCATAACTTCTGACGTTAAAGCTATGTATCTTAAAATAGGGATTCGTCCTGAAAATCGTCCACTTCAGCGAATACTCTACCGCTTTCACGTAGATGAAAATTTAAAGATTTTCCAGTTTTCAGTTCTACCTTTCGGACTGAAGTGCTCTCCCTTTGTCGCGATTCGCACCATTCAACAATTGTGTAAGGACGAAGGGCACCAATTTCCTCTGGCCAGTGAGATACTGAGCCGAGACATTTATATGGATGATATAGCAAGCTCTACCTTTAATGTAGAGCAAGCAATAGAGTCATCTCACCAACTGATTAAAATATTTTCACTTGGTGATTTTGAATTAACCAAATGGTCAAGCAATAGCGCTGATGTCCTTCAGGCTATTCCCGAGTCATTGCGACTCTCGCACAGTGTCGATCTAAGTAAGGATCCGACCCTGAAAATTCTTGGGCTACGCTGGTTTCCCGACCATGACTATTTCGCATTCCAGGTCAACCCCGATGTTCGCCCTTGCACCAAAAGGAATATCTTGTCGTCTATCGCTCGTCTTTTTGATGTTGTAGGGTGCAACTCTGTAGTGTGCTTCCCTAACATAAGTAATGTCAATGCAGATGTAAATGTCAAATTTAAACTTAAATGCAGAAAATGTCAGTGAATGCTCAACGGGATGAATCTAAATAAAAATGCAAGTTGTCCGACTCAAACCACGTCTAATTGAACACTAAAAATGTAATATACATAAAGTGCATAGAAAAATGCAATTTGTCAGTGTCAATGCACTGCCAAATGTAGGTTACGTCCAAAGTGCAAATACGCGCGCCTACTGGCTAACTCATTGTAATAAATAATATTTTAAAACCCATGTACGTGCACCGTACATATTGCCACAACACAGAAAAAGAATAATTAAATAAAACAATCCCAAAATAAATGTAAAATAGTAAAACAAGAATGTAAAAAATAGTGTAAAATGCAGGACTCTAATGTAAATAATGATTGATCTAAACTATGAATGTCTAAAGTCTATAAATAGAATGTCATAATAATAAATTAGCACACTTCACTATGTTTTTCAGTGTCAAATTTCACTTCACATGTGGTAGGGTTAGCACACGACACTTTGTTTTGTTTTGAGTCCCGTTTTTCGATCTTGCCGATCCTGTCCTCGATGTCATGATTTTCTTCTCGTCTGCTTCTGCTTCTTGCGTCTTGCGGACCCTCCCCCTGTCTTTGGGTGGCCATCTTTCGCCAAAAGTATACCGATGTTACAAACAGTGCAATGCTAATCGCAGCAGCCACATAGATTGCAATGTAGTGATGAACGTCGTGAGAGGATAAGGTGTCTAGCTTAGACTGTTCTTCTATAGAGCGTAGTTGCGTGTCAATCTTCTTGAATGTCTCTTCGTGCGTTTCAATAAGCAAAGATGAGTTACGAATCAAGGTATTGATTACGTTGTTGATTGGAGAGATCGTGGGCACGATCATCGCATATGGTTCATTGACTAAAATGTCACTTGTATGTTCCATATATGCGTGCAGTGTGAATGAGTCGCCTTGCAAGTTGCATCCTTGTTTCAGCGTTATCAGACCCGAGTGACGTAACGTCTCCGATGTCATTTGAGTGCCGCACACTAATTGTACTTCGCACGTGTCACAACAATAATAAAACCAGGTGTTTTGTTTATGTAATTTGACCCATTTGTTAGCGCATATTTTTATTTCCGTATGGCAATAAACGCTGTGTTCTTCGTTGTCTCGAATCAGCTGTACATCGCAAATAGATTTGTGACGATCACCGGTGTTGTATATAGGGTGATTTAGTTTGCACAGTAGAGTTTTGTCATGTAATTTTTGGCATTCATTAATGTCATACTGTTCTAGAGCTATAAATGAGTATTGGTTGGCGTTAAATGCTATTAATGCAGTGTTGGGAATAACATACATTACCCGATTTATGTCAATACGTTGAGGAATGCTGATAAGTCTGTTAAGTTCGTATAGGGCATCACTCAATATCGGTACTTTTATTTCCATTAACAGGTAGTGCTTGGTTATGCGCGCATGTATTCTGAACAGCCTGTAGATGTCTCTTATGTCATTATGAACTTCAGGTAGTGTAGAATCGCGAGGTAGTAGTCGAGCTATTCTATCTAGTTCGCTTTGCAATTGGGTTGGTGATAATAGATGCACGTCCATGTGTCCTTGGTACATATTTGTCAGGGTGTTGATGAGTGATTCTTGAATATCTTTTAAGTTTTGGGCCATTCTTTCTGCAGCTATGGCCGATGTAATGATATAGAATGCTTGTGAGCTCTCAAGTTTATCTTTGAGCGTTTTGTTTTCTAGAGACGTGAGGTGATCGTTGATTAAAGTGAACTGCTTCACCATTGTTGCTTCGTTACGCCGTACAATGTTGTTCTCGGTTTCCAGAACACTTGTTTGATTTTTAAGCAATTGAAGTAGGTGATTTTCATTATGTTGGATTGTGTCAATATCCTGTTCATATTGTTCTGCAAAATGTTGATCTAACACTCCAAATAACGAATTTGCAACATATCCTACTCCGTCGATTAATCCTCTTTTGAACCTGTGTTGAATTATCCGCTGGGACCTCAGTAATTCGTTGTAATAATTTAGTTCACTCGTGCTTTGTTCAAGTTGGTTCATCAAAACATGAAATTGCATCATCCACTCTTCGCAACGAGCTTGCTTTATGTGAGATACGAATACTTGCAAAGTGTCCACATTGCGCCAGTAATTTGTCATATTGTAATAGTATACCAGTTTCCATTCATCTCTAATTTCTTGTAGGTCTGCAATCTTGTCAAAGTAAATTGTTTGATTTTTTGTCAATTGAGTAAGTTTCATATCTTGCTGGACAGTAGGTGTTATCAATGTCATAACTAGCATCAGCGTATAACATACCAAACTGTTCCTGCTAAGCCTTTTAGTTCGGTTTCGCCTGTTTTTGGGTAGTTTGTCAATGTCAGGATTGTTTTGCTCTTCAGCCTCCACTAGTGGTACCAGTTTTGTAATAGGTCGTTTAGTTTCGCCTTTTGCAGTTCGTAATGTCACAACTCTAGTGTGGCCGTCCTTTCCAGGGTGTAACTCCGCTACACGACCCAGTGCCCATTTTCCTGCAGGTAACCTTTCATCCTTAATGCATACAATGTCATTTTTCTTTATGTCAATATTCTGTCGTTTCCATTTTAGTCTTGCTTGTAGTTGTTGGAGGTACTCTTGCGACCACTTCTTCCAGAAATCTTTGCTAATTTGCTGTACAATTTGCCATCTCGTGTTTGAACGGTAAGTCTTGTCCATGTCGGGTTCTGGAATTGTCATGAGTGATGTGCCGGTTAAGAAATGTCCTGGAGTTAAACAGTTTATCTCTTCGGCGTTCTCTGAAACGGTGCATAGTGGTCGTGAGTTCAAGCAAGCTTCTATCTGACATAGCAGAGTGGTAAATTCTTCGTATGTCAGACGTTGGTCTCCAATGACCCGTTTGAGGTGATATTTCATACTCTTCACAGCGGCCTCCCACAGCCCGCCTCCGCTCGGCCATACCGGGACATTGAAGTGCCATTGAACTCCCATCTCTGATATTTTTCCCAAGAAACAGTTGTCAATGGTTTTTACAATGCATTTGTATTGTTGCAGTAGGATCCGATTTGCACCCACAAAATTCGTACCGTTGTCGCTGTACATGTCCCGTGGCGTACCTCGACGTGCGCAGAAGCGCTTGAAAGCCGATAGGAATGCTGTACTGGATAGTTCAGATACCAGTTCGAGATGAATGGCTTTTGTTGCTAGACAAACAAATACTGCAACGTACGCCAGCAATGTTTTGACGCCTCGGCCTTTATTTGCCTTGATTTCAATGTGTCCAGTAAAATCGACACCTGTATGTGTAAATGGGCGAGATACTGTCACTCTCGGCTCTGGTAGATCAGCCATAATCTGGTTTGTTTGATTAAATCAGCGACATGTTACGCATTTGTGTAAGACCTTTTTGACGGCGCGATGTCCTCCTACGATCCAAACTCTTTGTCGTAGATGTGTCAGGGTTAACTTAGGACCTCCGTGTAATGTTCTTCTGTGAGCTTGCCAAATTAATAACTCTGTCAGTTTATTGTCATGTGGTAGTAGAATTGGATGTTTAGTGTCTTCGGGTAAGTTTGAGTTACGTAGCCTTCCACCTACTCGCAGAGTGTCATGTTTGTCAAGGAATGGGTTTAAACTTAAAAGGTTACTTTTTGTGCTCAAACCTCTGTTTTCCTTCAATCTCATAATCTCGTCATTGAAGGCGTGCAATTGGATATGTTTCATTATTAGGTTTTCAGCGCTTTGTAGTTCTGTAGATGTCAAATAAGTAGTAGTACGATGAGTGTCGGTGTTCGAACAGCTGTTTATAAAACGTTTCATCCATGCAATGACCCTTGTAATACGAGTCAAATCGCTGTGTCTGTCTAATAATAATAATAAATAAAGTTTTTTTAATAAATAAAGTTTTTATTGTTTCTCATACAATTGTTTTACAGCACAAAATTGAGGCAGCCCCGTTAAGTTATAAAGATACTAACGGTCTAATAACTCAGTTACTATTGAAGACGGTTCACATTTCACAACATACGTTTGCATTTGTTTTTGTTTTGATTCGCATGTTATCGGTGTAATTGTAATTTTGTCAAAAGTATCTTCATTGTAATTTTTCATCCAGTAGGGACCTTGCCACCACAAAGAATGTTGCAATAGTTGGGAACAACTGATTCCGCGTGATGCACAATCTGCAGCATTTTCCTCTGACTTGACATAACTCCAGTGCTGTTTTGGAATTACGTCATGCACTTGCTGTACCCTGTTGCTGACGAACGACTTCCATTTTGTGACGTCCCAATGCAGCCAGCCTAATACAATCATAGAGTCCGTCCAGGCGTATGTATTTTTGTGGACATTGTCCCATTTAAAGGCTGTCAGGACCTTTTTCATGAGCCGTGAAAGTAGTAGCGCTCCACATAATTCGAGTCGCGGTAGAGTCAATTTTTTGTTGATTGGCGATAACCTCGATTTTGCAGCGATGAGTCTAGTCACAGGCTCGTTTTTGTCATTTGTTGTCAGCAGGTATATAGCGCATGCGTAGGCCTTTTCGGACGCATCGCAGAACCCATGTACTTGGAACGGTTTAAATCTTCAATACAAACGTTAATTGTGATTCGCACTAATTTAAGACAAAGTTAATAATATGCACTTAGTATTTTTGGCGTATTTAAAAAATGGAATCACACCTATTTACTTGATTAACTTGATTGACTATTTACAACGATTAACTTAGTGACTATTTACACATTTTTAGACTAATCTTAAAAATTGTTCAAAATGAGCACCTCCTCGTGTTATGCAAAGTTCGGCACAGGCTCGTGTCGACACGCGTTCGATCAAGACATGTTTTCTGTTAAATCTATTAGTCATAATTTTCGATAACTGTTGTTAACGCGCAAAGTAGCTGTGGCCTTCGCTCGACCCGCCGGGTAGCGGAGGTGGGGCGCGGGCGGAGTGCATAAACTACCTGAGTTATGGTGAACATTGATGATTCATTTGATGAGACGCAGTCTATAGAGGAGGTCAACGAGATGAGCGATGCCATACAACAAGAAGAGCGCGGAGATGAGGAGGTTACCAACAAGGCGACAAAAAGAAATCGAGGAGGAGAAGAATCAGACGAAGAGTGGAAGCTAGTGGGACCAAAGCCAAAAGAAAAGCGATTCAAGAGATTGAATTCTGATGAAGATATAAAGTTAGAAGTGACTATAACATGCATGGATAAACTTCCGAAGTCATTTGCTTTTGCTAAGCTTATAACAACTTGTGGTATGAGCAATATAGTTCGTGTCAAATATTTGAGCCCGTTCAGAATTAGAGTACAATTTAGAGATGATATAAATTTAAATAAGCTATGTACATGTGAAGCATTAATTACTAAGGGGTGGAGATTTAATAAGGATATGGAAGTAAGTTACTCATACGTCATATACATCATATAAGGGATGTGGAACTAGAATTAGAAGAAAAAGAAATCCTGGATAACGTGTCATGCCCTGGAAATATTGAACTCGTTTCAGTGATGCGATTAAATAAACGAGATCAGGACAAGGGTGGATGGATACCCAGCGAGGTGGTTAGATTGTGTTTCAAAGGTAATTCATTGCCGGCTTACGTTTCCACAGATGGTCTAAGGCTAAAGGTTGAACCATATATTTATCCAGTTTCTCAGTGTTCACGATGTTGGAAGCTTGGACATAAAATTAAGGCTTGCCCATCCAATAAGATAGTATGCCCTAAGTGCGGAGCTAATCACGAAAACTGCGAGACTAAAGAATATAAGTGTATTAACTGTTCAGGTAAACATATGGCTTTATCTAAGTCATGCCCGACACTTTGTAAAAGAAAAACGATTGCGGGAAATTATGGCTGAATTCAACTGTACATACAAAAAGGCCATAACTATGTACGTTTTACCGAACACCCCAGAATATGTTCCAGAAAAATCGATGGAAGTTGATAATCCTGTTTTTAATACACCGGAGTTAAAACTCAATAATATAACTTCGTACGCAGAGATAATTAAGACTACCGTAGATATACACCAAAAACCACCTTCTTCTAATGTACGTAAGTCTAAATTGGCATCACACAGTAAGATAAGGTTCTCTAAACAAAATACACAAGTAAATACATCGGAGTGGTACAAATGTAACGAGGAACAGTGTGACTCATCACAGTCATCACAGCTTAATGACACCAGTATTGGCGATTCTAACATAACTACAGATAAAAACACAGAAGGTAAATCGGAATCTAAGATAACATTTAATGAATTGCTTTCGCGGTTACAAGAGGTTATGTTTATGAAGAATTGTTCAATCAAATTTAAATTTAAAAAGGTATTTAAATTATGCATCGAGTGGTTTATACTTTTAGTAGTTGATAGTGTTGCAGATTCTTCAATGGCAGGTTTAATTAAGAACATTTTTAATGGATAGGACAGACGATATCAAATTTAAATTTTTACAATGGAATGCCCAGAGCCTCAAGCCTAAATTGTTAAGTTTTACGCAATTATTAGTACAGAACAAAATACATATTGCTGCAATTTCAGAAACGTGGTTATCATCTGACAAGCCAGTTAAAATTAGTAATTATAATATTTTCCGTCAAGATAGGAATGACTCATACGGCACCACCGTATGAGTTGCGATTAATGTTCACCAATCTATCAAGGCTCAACTTGTAGGCTCTAATATGTTTGCTTCGGGAATTGAAATGATTCACGTTAAAGTTTTTAATTACCCTCTAATAGAAAATATAATATCACTTTATTGTCCTCCTTCCGTTCGGACAAGTCACGTGGATTGGCTTAGATTATTTTCTACTTTTAACAGAAAAACAATAATAATGGGTGACTTTAACGCCCATCACACCAACTGGTCGAATAAGACATGTTATAGAGGGGTGCAAATTTTAGATGCTTTGATAGATAGTAATTATGTGATATTAAATAATGGTAGTAGCACTAGAATTTAATTAGTTAACTGTGTTTTGCAGGAATCATCACCTGATTTGTCCTTGGTGACGTCTGATATAGGACTACATTTTGATTGGTCCGTGTTAAATGAATCGCTAGGTAGTGATCATCTCGTAATTCAGATGTATAATGAGTGTCAGTTAGATAAGAACTTTGTGATTAGAAGCAATTTAAGAAAAGCAGACTGGACATCTTTTAAGATATGCCTCGAAGACATGTTTTCTAGTCTTGAAGAGCTCTCTGATGATCTTCAAAGAGCTTATGACATATTCGTTGACTATATTGGTATGGCGGCAGATATTCATATACCTGTAATAAAAATATCACAAAACCCTCAGTCAAAATTTAAGCCAAAACCCTATTGGAATGCAGAGTTATCAAAGGCTGTGGCAGTTAGGAAGCTAGCGTTAGGAAATATCCGTGGTAATCCAACTCCATCAAATTTAAGTATTTTACGGGATAAAATTAGCGTAGCGCAAAAACTAATACGGAAAGCTGTACACGATGACTGGACACAGTATTGCTCAACCGTAGATCATTCGACTTCGGCTTCCGAGGTTTGGCATAGGATGAAGTGGGTAAAGGGTCACAGGTCACCAAGAACTGTCATAGACAAGGTGAAAGCCAATAACTTGCTTGTTAGTTTGACACCTGATTATGTTTCTCCAGATCAACCAGTTTTCTCGATCCCGAATAAGAAATTAGAAGAAGAAATCTCCATGCAGGAGTTGATTAAATGTATTAAATCAAAGGATACATCTCCTGGATGCGATGGTATCTCATACTCTATGACTAAAAGTTTACCTTACAATGGTTTAAATATTTTACTAAATTTATTCAATCAGTTTTTACATTCCGGTTTTGTCCCAATGCAATGGCGTGATGTAAATATAATTGCTATCCCTAAACCTGGACGGGATCCTAATCAAACTTCGTCCTTGAGACCAATCTCCTTAATGTCTTGTCTTTGCAAAATTTTTCATTCCATTTTGAATAAGAGGATTGAGTGGTTTTTGGAGAAGCACGAGCTGCTGTCGGATAATATGGTTGGCTTTAGAAAATCCAGAGGTTGTTTAGATAGCTTAAGTTGTTTAGTTTCTCGCATTCACAAAGGTTTTTCTGAAAGGTTGACTACTGTTGGTTGTTTTATTGATAAAGACAATGCATATAATAACATTGATATAACAACCTTATTAAATATTTTACATCGATTAAAGGTGGGGTCTAAAATATGTCAATATCTCTGGAACTTTCTGAAATTGAGAAATCTTATGATACAAACTAATAACGGAGTTATTATATCTAGAACTACTAGCCTGGGCTTGGCACAGGGGGATCCAATATCTCCTTTATTGTTTAATGTGGCCACACTTGATGTGTGTAAAACTATCGAAAAGGAAATCTATATCGCAATATGCTGATGATTTGGTCTTATATTACACCTGTCAGTCTTTGAATTTAGGCACTCAGATTTTACAAAATTCATTAAATGTATTAAATGAACTTTTATTAAATTTAAGATTAGAAATATCCCCAAACAAAAGCAAAGTATGTGTTTTTAAAAATAGTTATAATAAACAAAACATAATTTTAACAATTAATGGAATACAATTAGAAAATGCAGAATGTGTAAAATATTTAGGTGTATGGATTGATCGGCATTTGAGATGGGGTAAAAACATTAATGAAGTCAGAGAAAAAGCTATTAAATTTTTAAATATATTTAAAATAGTGACGGGACCTGGTTGGGGTGTTCACCCTATTCATTTAAGGAGGTTATATATCCATTGTTAGAAGTAGGCTAGACTACGCAAGTTTTTTATATGACACTAGTTCCATGAGTAATTCTTCAAAATTAGACAAAGTTCAAAATCAATACATGCGTATCATAGGTAGTTTTATTAAAAGCACTCCTATACATGTTATGGAATCAGAATTAAAACTTCAACCTTTATTTGTCCGACGTGCATACTTAGCCGGTAAGTTTTGGTTAAAGTCAAAGTCACTTAATTACAAAGTAATAAATATTCTACATGATCTTACCGCTCTGTGTCAAAATGCTTACTGGAGTAGGAAGAAAAAACCACTTTTAGTAACAATTCACAATAAATTTCAGTCACTTCCAATAAATTCGAGTAAGCAACTTGAAATGTTTAGTTTAGATACCTGGATCAGTAGCCTCAACGTATCTCGTTTTCTCAACAGTAGCATCTCAACCTTAGACAAACCTAAAAAGTCATATTCTAACCCTAATTTGCTTTTATTATGTGGCAAGTATTTACAACATAAATATTCTGGTTTTCACAAAATTTATACAGATGCCTCCAAGGACAACGAGGGGATCGGTGTTGCCTTTATTGATTTACAAACAAAAGATTATATTAAACTAAAAGGCAACAATTGGAATATATCGATTATGTATGCGGAGCTAATTGCCATTGCAGAAGCGCTATCCTACGTAAGATCGATTGAGAATAGGTCTAAGTTTGTTATCCTTACCGACTCCAAAAGTGCATTACAACATTTGAACAAATGTTCAGCTTTGGTTAGGTGCATTCCATTGGCGTATGATATTTTAAAAAGTTTGTATGAGCTTAACTCATTAAATATAAATGTTGTTTTGCAGTGGATACCTTCCCATATCGGCATCGTAGGAAATGAAATGGCAGATAGACTTGCTAAGGAAGCCTCAATAGACGGTATTAACTTTGCTTGCGAGTCTTATTACACAAACGATATGACTGATATTAAGAACTTCAGTAATAAGTTATGGTCAGAGTATTTTGACAAAAGGTCATTAACGAAAGGTATTTGGTACAGGACTTTACAACCAACATTACCTGACAAGTTATGGTTTGAAAAATCCGATATGGGAAGGTATGAAATAGTAACGAGTTTCAGACTTCGCTCGGGACACATTCCATTAAATAAGTTCGCTTTCATGATGGGTAAAGTTGCTACATCAAACTGCGCTGAATGTGATGTAGTGGAAGATGTTTACCAAATATTGATGGAGTGTGTCCGGAACGAAGTCCTTAGAGATTTTATAAAAACTAAAATTAATGTGATTCTCTCAGATGTGGGCTGGTGTAACAGCGTTTTGTCCTTCCCTTTGTCAAGGGAAGCCAGATTGCTGTACAAACTCGCTCAAATGGGCATCAAAAATAGAAATTTCTATTGCAAAATTTATTATATATTTTGTTGTTTGGATTTTGCCATTTGTATTATAGGGGTGACATCTTCATATTGAAAAAGCCCCTTTAAATAAATAGAAAAAAAAAAAGTTCGGCACGTTTTCGCATATTGTCCTAGCGGTTAAGAACAAACGGATCACTTCTTACACTATTAAAAGCGTTCGTGATACGTACCTTTAACTCTTCCCTATTTACACCCAGCATGAGATTGTACGACGGAATCTGGCGGTTGGCAAACATCACTCGGTACAAATTAATGGCTCCTCGCCTCGCACACTATCATTTGCTAACATGTAGGCACGAACCATATCCCAATACTCTTCATTGCAATACGTCATTTTTATTGATTATTATTCAAGATAACGTTAACATGACACACTTATCGCGAATTAAGCGGGGTTGTTTCAGAAATAAGCGGAAGCTCAATATTGGACATGCGGAAATAGAGGCGCATACGCATAGACTGCGGTCAGCGCGGGGGTGTGTCCCGTCGGTGCATCGGCGAGAACACAAAGGAAAGGGGCGGGGTTTGCGTACGCGCTTCCTTTTCGGCAGGATCGGCACATGTTTTGCCGCGTGACTATTTTATTGTTTACAAGTTCACTTCTTGCGCGCTCAGTGTTTATGAATAATGTACTTCATACGACAATTACGTCACAATTTAAGGTTATAGGTTTTTTACATATTTGGGACGAGAATCGAATACTGAATACCCTCCCTCAATATGTCCCTCGTTTAACCTAACATACTATATTATGTCGGAGTCAGTAATTATTACTGATACAAATTGAATTAAAGCGCGCCAAAAGGTGGCATCAAGCGACCTACTTACCAGTAATAAAATACTCTGTAAAATAATCTTATTACTTTTTAGTATGTAATTAGTTCTAGAAATTGATTTAATTGTTGTTAAAAATTATAAATTAACTAATTGACTATTCGGCGCCATTTTCCACAAGACTATGTTGCCGCCTCACAAAATGAGCCATTGTTAAAATCCCAGTTGTCATAAAATATTTGCTTATCTTAATTTTAACTATAGTTCTAGCGAAAGGCTTTTGTTTAATAAATTATTCTTTGAGATGTCATAAGGATTCTAAGATCTAAGCAGTAGTTAACAGTCAATCTTTGTAATAATTATTCTGCGGCCACACAGATGGCATGGCAGTTTTATCAATATTATGACAAATGAGGATTGTAAGTTGATTCTTAATTAGATTAATTACCTTTTGAACGCCAGAGCATAAAAGCACGCGCGTGCCCTCCACGCCAAGCCAAAAGTTCACCGCAAAATACATACAAATAAAAAAAGAGATTTGAAAAATATTGTTAACTTATTTTTTGATAAGAGATTTAATATTTAAGATGTATATGTATATCATATTTTAAAGATATTAAAATAAACACACACTTAAGTAATGATTTAAATCGATTATTTCGCGTAATAGTACACACATTTTTTGTCACATAGGTATATGTGTCGTTGGCGTACAGGGCACGCGCTTGCTTGTCACATATAAGTGACAATGGCGGTCAAAAGGTTAATGAATAGTCTTAGCAGATAGAAGCTCTTGCGGCGACATATATAATAAAAAAAGAATAAATCTTTATTCAAAATCTTGAACGGTAAAATACAATATGAATCCGAAATTAATATAATGTATTTTTCCAGGATTTTAGCTATGATCGTGGTCCAGTTTTCACGTCAATGTTTCGCGATCTCCGAAAAATTCGACAAAATAATGACGGATCTGTTTTGCACGAAGGCTTTTACCGAGTTGCAGTACATTGCCTTAAATAACTTTCAATTGCCGGAACTCGTCTATTCAAATAGTGAGTGAATTTAAAAAACAAATTCTTTTTATTTAAGGCATAGATAAATGAAGTATTCAGTGCAATTTGTATTTCAGGGCAATCGTATTAAAATAAAACTCACAAAACTGAATTATGACACAATATGATTTTTTCCACACAAAGAAATTATTAAAGAGTCCTATTTGTGTGAAAAATGTGGGAAACTCACTAAACGGGTTTCGATATTACTCCTCGCTTTTAATGAAGTTAACCAAAATTCTTTGAATTGTTTTAGTTGGTTTCTGCGGTCTACTTGGCCACGCTCAGTTTTTCAAGAACTTATGGCTAAAAAAGCTCACTAAGTTCCAAACTTCAAAAGGGTGCTTCTCAGATTTGAAAATAACTGAACAAAATAAAAAGAACCAAAGGAGACAAGGTAAAGACGACGACTGGTTGATTATAAACCCGTCTTATAAGATCATGAATGGGCAGTGCAACACATTCTTGACGATGACTTCGATGGTGGCGCTCTCAAATACCCTCAGATATATAATAGAGACTTATTATTAACACTTAGTACGTGTTACTGTTGCTCTTATTTCCTTCTAGATAAGATAAAACCATAATTGTTTGTGGAACGGAAGAATAATTCACTTAAAACACAACTCTACTCTCGAAACACAATAAAAGCAAGTAATACATTAGCCATTTTTATTCGTTTGGGACAATCAATTGGACAAAAACAGACCTGAAAAGGTTACAGCGCAAAGTAACAATAATACTACTAGTGTACTAAGCAACGACTTATTGTCCGGCCTACGCTGTCCCCCATACAAGTACTAATGCTGTAACATGATAGATAGTATTGCAAACCCAAATCATTGTAAGAGAGAGAGAGAGTAACCATGCAGTTTCTTCTTGCCGGTTCTTCGCCATAGGAAACGACCAACCGAAACCGTGCTTTTCTCGACGTTTTATATGCCTGTGTGAAATAAAATATTTTATCTTTTGTCTTTTTTTTTTACAACTATGACTAATTTCCGCAAACATGACACACAACACAACCTAAAAGGGGAACAATACAAGTCCGTGATTCGAACTGTCGTACTGTATGGATCGGAATGGTGGGCAGTGAAGGAGGCGGATGAAAAAAGATTGCATGCAGCAGTGATAAGAATGTTGAGATGAATGTGTTGATTGACCAAAGTTGATAAAGATAAAAATGAGCTTTTATGAGGAAGTTTGATAGTGGTGCCTGATACAGAAAAGATGAAAGGGAGGGAGTCGTCTATCATGGTATGGACTTGTGATGAAGAGGGATACAACAATTTTCACATTGTGTGACATTGTTATGTGATGTAAATACAATTAATTATTAAAAAAAACTTACTTAACATTCACATTTAACGTCTTTAAAGGCAAACTAAGAGCAAGAAAAGGCGAGAAGAGCAAAAAGAGGCGAGATGACTATTCAGGAACGCAGGACAGTTTCCAATGATCCGCAGTTACAGACAGGAATGCAGGACAGCTTCCGTAGTTTTAGTATTAGAGGTCCCTGGCGTTACAACAGGAATGCAGGACAGCTTCCGAAGTTTTAGTATTAGAGGTCCCAGGAGTCTGTAGTGAGATCTCCTGGGCAGTGATAAAGTACGTCAGATTCAGTTCCAGACTCTCCTTGACTCAAGCCTGACTGTGCTTTTTAGTCCCTCCAGTGCCGTCCGAAAAGACACTCTCTCCACTCTCCTCCTCCGTTTGTTGTCAATCTTTCTTCCATTTTATTTCTTTTTCCAATTCAAATTGTTGCGCTCTCAACTTGCCCGTATTCAAAACAGCCAGTAAAAATAAGTCAAAAACCTTGCGCATTTTTATAAATATAACTTAGAATATCTTTACACAGCAAATATTCGTAATTATTTATCTAATACAACTATTGAACTCACGTTGATGATAATCATTTTAGTAATATATAATCTAAGTTTAATTTTTAATTTTTATATGTGTATTTATTTGTATGTATGTTTATTTTATATAGCCTTAATGTTGTTTTAAGCTCTAATTTAATTTTTTCCTGTTTTATCTTTTCTACACACTATGTCTACATTTCTAATCCAACTTTCCATTCGCAGGTCTGCTGGAAGAAATTTCTTTTGAAATAAGCAGTACCTTTGTGCTCTTGTATCTTAATGTATTGTTCTTTTAAGTGTTTTGTGTGTACATAAATAAATAAATAAATAAATAAATAAGTGAAACCTTCATAGAGAATTTGGCTGGTAACAATTAAAATTAAAAGTAAATGACAGCTGACAAGTTTGATGTAAAAAATGACACAACAAAGAAAATATGTATAAAAATTGAAACGATTGGTAAAATGCTAATGAAAAACTAATAAAAGTATGAATATGGATGATAAATGTGGTATAAAGTGTCTGTAGTAAGCCAATATACTATACGGGAATGCTGGGAGCCAGGAGATCACCACACTGTATCACTAGCAGTAGTATTTTACGTTATTTCGGTGTCTTTCCACCACGCACGCGGGATTTCTGACCTGCCGGTCTTTTCGTTGGGTTCGAACTGTCCTGTTCGTCGGCACGCCGGTAGAGGGCGGGAGCGATTGTCTTTGACGCGCTCACAGGGGCTCGTGAGCGCAGGTGGCGGTAAATTTAAAATAGGGAATGTAGGAAGGACTGGGGAATGCATCCCGAAGCCTGTTTATATCACACTTCATGCACTTGAAATCAACCAGGGATTTCATAAGATAAGATAGATAAAGTTCGAGACTTACAACCTATGCCGATTCATTTGTCATTCTGCTGATAAGATTCTAAATTTAAGTTAAGCTGAAAGAATCAATAAGTTTAAATGTAATATATAATTTTGATATACATATACTAGATACTTGAAAATGCGTAAGTGTTATGTGCGTTAAGTTATAAGTGTAGAAATATAATATGTAGATAAACTAATTACACTTCTGGATACATCTATTGGCCCACCTTGTATTTTCAGTTTCGTTTGGTCCTAGCTAAAATGTTATATTAGGTCGAGCAAAAAGTTTTTATGCAGTTTTGAACCTGGCACATTCACAATTTCATTCAATAGTCTTTTTTTTTAATTTCGAACACAGAATTTAAAGAAACAAAAGACAATTTGGAGCCTGTTTGTTGATATCAAACAATCGAATACTAAGAAAACTTGGTTTTATTGGTTAACTTGGATTTAATTCTTGAAAAAGTGATTGATATCTTTGGTTTTGCAACAAACATTACTTATTCTTAACATTAAGGTGAGGTTCTATCAATAATCTATGGATACTTCACCTGAAGTCGCCGCCCAAGCTGTGGCACTTATTCAGGCCGGACACAGCCAAAGAAACGTGAGTGCTCAACCTAATTTAAGTCGATCTGCGGTCCGAAATGTTTATCGGAGGTACCTAGAGACTGGCGGCTTTGTTCGTCGCCAAGGAAGGCCACGATCTCGGGTCACAACTGAAAGGCAGGATCGATTCATCGTGACGACCAGCTTGAGAAATCGTCACCTTACCTCCATTGAGATACAAAACCAACTTCGCGACTTCCACGGAGTATCTGTGAGCGGTCGAACTGTTCGGAGAAGGTTAAAAGAACGCGATATGGTACCACACAAGCCAGCTAATGGGCCCAAACTAACGCGAGCCCACCGAACAGCGCGCCTTCATTTCGCACGCAGTCATTTAAATTGGACACAGCAAGATTGGAGCCGTGTACTCTTTTCTGATGAGTCTAAAATTGTGTTACATGGCAATGATGGAAGGAAGAAGGTCTACCGACGTAAGGGAGAGCGTTTCGCACAATGCTGCTTTGAAGAGAGGGTTGCTTATGGCGGTGGCTCATGGACTGTCTGGGGCGGTATATCCGCGAGCGGTAAAACTCAACTTGAGGTTGTTACAAGACCACGGCTGCCAACATTAAATGCTGAAAGGTACATTCGTGAGTGCTTAGAACCTCACGTGATACCATTCGCGGACTATGTGGGCCCAAATTTCCTTTTTATGCATGATAATGCAAGAGCCCATGCGGCCGGCATCGTCAGGGAATATCTTCGGGATGTGAACATCACAGTTATGGACTGGACAGCCAGAAGCCCAGACATGAACCCCATTGAGCACATGTGGGACGAGCTAAAAAGACGTGTTAGGGCTCGTCAGCTAGTTGCCCAGACGATGCAGGAGTTGAAAACTGCCATAGAAGAGGAATGGGAGATGATCCCTCAAAATTTCATAGAGCGGTTGATAAACTCTATGCCTAATCGTATGAGAGCTGTGGTATATGCCCATGGAGGCAACACGCGTTATTAAATTAAACCTTTATTTGATAAAACATGTTTTTTATTCAAAAATCAATTGCCTTTAACAAGGCGCATATCCGACTTGTTAGGCGTAGCTCCATGTCGTATGGTATTCTGAATTCAAATTTAAAACAATACGATCGAAAAAGATGGTAAAATGTATCAGGTTTAAAACTGCATCAACAGTTTTTGTTCAATCTAGCAATCATATTTCGGTAGGGGCCATCGAAACCTAAACTCTAAGGTGGGCCAATAGATGTGTCCAGAAGTGTATTATTGTTCAATTGGAAGAGGACAAATTTTGACAGCAGGTCTTACAAGTAAGTCTTTAGATGTTTTGACTGTCACAACCCGAGTAATGTCATCTTTACCCGGATGGAGCTGTACAACGCGACCCAACCTTCATTAGTTGGCTGGTAAGTTGGGTTCATAGATGGTTACAAGATCGTTCAGTTTTGGCTGATGGTTGCCGTGATTAAACCATTTCATTCGCTGCTGCAAGGTGTGCAAATAGTCCCTTTGCCAAGTGCGCCAAAAGCTCTGTAATAGGCGCTATAATATCTGCCAACGAGTACGTAATGTCTCGTTTTCGGCATACCTTGGTTCAGACTGGGAAACTAATGGTCGACCGATGAGGAAGTGACCAACTGTAAGAGCGTCAACCTCACTGGGATCGGAAGATAGTTCTAAAGGTAAGAATCTGAGATCCGATAACACGTTTGAGATGGTATTTTGTCGATTTTATACCGCTCTCGAAAAGGCCTCCGAAGTGAGGACCTGAAGGAGGATTGACCTATAAATGATTCCTCGAGAAGCGAGGTGACTGGAAATGATATCGCTTTCGCGTTTGAGCATTTCGCTAACTTCCGACAAGTAACGCCTGATACCTACGACGTTAGTAACACCATCTGTGACTATGCAGTGACAAAGTCCTCTCCGCGATACAAAACGATTTAAGGCCGCTATGAATGCCTCAGATGTGAGCTCAGTAACTAGCTCGAGATGAACGGCCTTGGTCGCGTGGCAGACTATCAGGCAAAGACCTCCGAAGTCGATGCCGACTGTTTGAAAACAATGACCCGGTTGTACTCAGGAAGACGGAAGATCACCTTGTGAAGGTTGAAGTGGAATAGGTTTGATTTTAAAACAGGTCACGCATTTAGATAACCGCGATCTGATAAGATTTCTAATGCCGAGTATCCAAAATCGACGCATAATTTAAGATTGGAGTAGGCGCGGCCCACAATGAAGATAATTTGTTTGATAGTGGTCAATAAGAAGAGTACTCAATCGAGAAGTCTTAGGTAAGAGGTATGGATGTTTGACACGACCTGGTAATGACGCGTGCTTGAGACGTCGCTCCACTCGCAAGATTCCGCGAGTGTCAAGAAAAGGAGAGAGTTTAGATAAATTTTTGAGTAAAGGTTTCTTGGATGCTATTAAAGATATGACATCATTAAAACTTTGATGTTGAACATATTTTGTTAAATGATCTAAAGATTCGGTTAATTCAGTGCCTGTCAGATAAGGTAATAATTCAATTCAATTCAATTAATTTAATTCAGACTCAATTATCCATAATTTGGTTAGTTAGTACACTTAAAATTATGTTAGTAATTAAATAATCAGAGACAGAAACTCGTCACATTACCACTAAAAACATCAAAATAACAAATTTATAAAAAATAAAATTAATACAAGATGTCAAATAAAATGAACACAATCAAATTTAAAAATGGGAACTATATTTCTTGTCACCAAAATTTATATTTGTCATCAAAGTTGTATCACCTAGTAAATAGATCTATCGCCACGAAATATTTTCGTTCTCAGATAAACGAAAAGTGTTCCCAGGTATGAATTATCAAATAAATGTTGATACATGTGTAAAATAAGAGATGGATTACCAATAAAATTGTAGTGCATTAGATGAATATAAACTTCGTTCTTATAATAATAGTTTTATTACTTAAATAATAGCTTTGTGCTCGGAATGGTAGATCTGTCACCAAATAAATAGATCAGTTCCTTATTTCTATGAAGAAATGCTTTATACGAGACATTGGGCACACCGACTCGGACAGGTTAGGTTCGAAGAGGATGGCGGGGTCTAGTGAGCGAGCGGAGCGAGCGAACTAAGACCCCGACATCCCCTTCGTGTTAGGTTACTGTAAACCCTGCAGACAGAAATAGGAGCCCGCCTAGCGGGGCTACGTCGACAACGCCTTAGTTTGGACCTGTGGTTTGGAGTTTTTATGTAAACATTTTTACATTGTTTGATGATTCAATTTTCGTGACACTTTTATTATTTTTAAACGTAATAAAATTACTTGATGATTGATATTATTTCCAAGTAATTCTTAATTAATATTTACGTAAGCGTTTTGATATTATTTGATGATTCAATTTAGGTGACAGATCTACTATTTTGAGGACAAACCCTATTATTTAAGAAACACAAAACTAATTAAATTGGTGATAGCTTAAATGATACCCTTTAAAAATTCGTAGAAGTTACGCTCAGAACGTTTAGCTTTCGCGTTGTTGATGAAACGGTAGATCCATGCAACCACTCTTTCCACTCGGAAAAGAGAGGAGTGGCGTTCCATGATGGTATCAAGCAAGTCAGCTTCACGTGTCACACCAGTGTGACACGCGCGTGATGCGGGCTTAATTTCTGGCACGTTATCGGACCCTTCAACTGCTGAAACAGGCCAGTTGCAGGGTTCGTTGGACAGCCACTGAGGACCAGACCACCAGATTTGAGACGAAGATAAAGATAAGCATGATAAGCCACGACTACAGATGTCGGCTGGGTTGTAATGGGTGGACACATGTCACCACTCAGTTGGCACAGGATTGTCGTTAATTAGGAGCACTCTGTGGGTTATGCAGATGCCTCAAATATTGCGTATGGCTGTTGTCTATACTTGAGGGCTATCAGCGCCGACAATGAAGTCAAGGTGAATCTCTTGTGTTCTAAATCACGTATAAATCCTAAAAATAAAAAACTAACTACGCCACGGCTTGAACTTAACAGCTAAGAAGCTAAGAATGAGTTTGTTGTCATATCAGACACTAATTCAATATGTATTGCCTTAGTGACTGTAGTGTATGTAGATATCATTACATCGCACTACAAACCGATTACAGTACTGTGACGTTGCCTCGGGCGCGCACGTCGCACGTTTATAAATACCGGTCCGAGTAGTGGGGCGGGCAGTCGTTGTCGAACTGTCGGCCTGTGCGGTGGCGTGTTGGCGAGTCAACTATTAGTGTAGATAATTGTGCATATTTTACATTGGCGACGAGGAGAAAACCGTAAGTTTTATATTTTTATATAAAAAAAAGGAAAGGTAGTCTCCTACAGGTAGATAATTAATTGTATTTCGGAAAGAAATATTCAAAATATTAATACATTAGAATCTTTCATTGGACTTATTAACTGTAAATAAATAATTTTGTGAAGGCTGAAACAAAAAGTGGTTCGTTAATGTATTGTTTTGCAACATAACATCATGCTTGTGTTCCCCAAGGGGGTAATCAGAGATATGTGGTGCAACCACGTTTCACCAATTACATTGAGCATGCCTGTTACCATTAACCGGACGCCAGGGAGGTTCCTTATGGAGGAACTCAGTGACACTGCCTGACCTGGGAGTCGAAACTGGGACCTCATGTTTAGTTATTTGATTTGTGCTACATGATTAGTAAATCAAATAGCAGTAGAATATATCTACTGGTCATTAAATTGACAAGTCATCAGTGAATGACGGTAATAGCAGTATAATATACCTACTGGTCATTAAATTGACAGTCATCAGAGAATGACTAACAGCAGGAGAATATACCTACTGGTCATTAAATTGACAGTCATCAGAGAATGACTAACAGCAGGAGAATATACCTACTGGTCATTAAATTGACAAGTCATCAGAGAATGACTAACAGCAGGAGAATATACCTACTGGTCATTAAATTGACAAACCATCAAAGAAAATTTGGTCAACAGTAGTGGTACTTTGGATGTACATACTGGTCATTAAATTGACAAACCATCAAAGAAAATTTGTGTCAACAGTAGTGGTACTTTGGATGTACATACTGGTCATTAAATTGCCAAATATTTTAACTGGGCAGATTAGTGCAAACCCTTTATATAATGGTTCCAGGTTATTTATTAATAACATGAGTTCTCAACTCACGTTAGAGAAATTTGATTGTGAGGGTGAACCTTCAACAGTAGGAACGAGACGGGAACGCTGGAAGCGGGCACTATTGATCTACCTGGAAGCTGCTGGAATTGAGAGTAGTGCGAAGGAACGTGCTTCGCTGCTACATTTTGGTGGACTATAATTGCAGGAAATATTCTATAATATACCAGATGCAAATGTATCACCAGCAGATGAAGAGGATGTCTTCGGAGTGGCTATAACCAAACTCGACGCATACTTTCTACCTAAACAAAGTAAGATCTATGAACGTCACCTTTTTAGATTGATAAAACAAGAGGCAAACGAAAATTTTGAAAAATTCCTAGTACGGCTTTGGCAATAAGCTGACAAATGTCAGTTTAAGGACAAAGACGATCATATAATCGATCATCATCATCATCATCATCATTTCAGCCAAAAGACGTCCACTGCTGGACATAGGCCTCCCCCAAGAAGGGGGGGTTTTGCCATAATCGCCACGCTTGGCAGGCGGGTTGGCGATCGCAGTACGGTTGTTACAAAAGCACAGAGAATGCTGCTGCCCATTCTCTGCTAAGTCCCTTAGTCGCCTCTTACGACACCCACGGGAAGACATGGGATGGTGCTATTCTTTACGTCCGACACCATACAGAACATATATAATCGATCAAATTACAGAAAAGTGTTCCTCTAAAGAGCTTAGAAAGAGAATTATACAAACAGGAGACGCAATAACACTAACAAATACAATTGTAGAAGCAAATACTCTTGAATCTGTAAGTCGACAAATAGAAGAATTCGGAGAAAGCAGCACATCAACTGAAAACATAAACAGAGTGAATAACAGGAAAACAAGATAAGAAGTGGAAAAGAAACACAGGATGTGGAAGATGTGGGAGCTCAGGATACGCGTCTCAAGACAGCAAATGCCCAGCAAAAGAAAAAGATTGCCACAAATGTGGGCCTAAGGGACATTTTGGACAATTCTGCAGGACAATGACACGAGACAGAACGAATAAAAGGAAATATGAGGGAAACAACAACAAATAAAATGAAAAAAAAAAAAAAAATGAAAAGAGATAACAAAAGAAACGACACAAACCAGATAGATCAAACAGAGCCCGAAGACATACAATATGTGTTCAAAATCGATGATGACAGTGTATTAGATTGCCATATTGGCGGAATGAAGGTTAAAATGTTAGAAGACTCTGGGTGTAAATGCAACTTGATCACAAACAAAACCTGGGACAATATGAAACAAAATAAGGTAACGTAACCAAACAGTTGCAATAAGACTTTTTATGGTTATGGAAGTAAGAAGCCCTTGACCTAAAAGGATCATTTGACGCAAATATAAAAACCGCTGGTAGATCAGAAAATGCAACTTTTTACGTCATCGCTGATGGAACCAGAGATCTGCTTCGGAAAGAAACTACCATGGCTATGGTTTTCTTAAAATTAGATTAGAAATCGACCAAATGGAAACTAAGACAGAGTTTCCCAAATTCAAGGATGTTTTAGTGGAGGTACCAACCGATGAGAAAGTACAACCAGTTTCTCAACCATTAAGAAGGATCCCCCCATACCACTGGAAAAAAAAAAAAAAAAAAGAACTGTTGGAGAAAGACATTATTGAGGAAGTTCAAGGATCCTCAAGTTGGGTATCACCAATAGTGCCGGTTTTGAAAAATACTGGAGATGTTCGCATTTGCATAGATATGAGGCGGGACAAATAAAGCAATTCTACCTGAAAATCACCCATTGCCCAATATGGACAAGCATCTAAAAATTTAAAGTGCGAAGTACTTTTCAAAACTGGACATAAAAGATGCTTTTCAACAGATTGAATTACATCCCGACTCTCGACACATTACAACCTATATTACAAGTAAAGGCCTGTTCAGATACAAAAGGCTAATGTTTGGAATATCCTGTGCCCCGGAAATTTTTATAAAAACCCTAGAACGAATGTTATTGGGAGGGATGTAATGGCACTATTAATTTTATAGATGACATTTTGGTATATGGAAAAGATTTGAAGAACATGATCGAAGATAAGAATCAGTAATTAAAACTCTAGAAGAAAATAATGTGGTACTGAGAAAGGACAAGTGCATTTTCATAGAAGAAAAGGTTCAATTTTTAGGATACGAATTATCACAGAGGTGTAAAACCATTAGATAAGTACGTGACAACTAGTCAAGAATTTCGTCCACCTATGAATATAGGTGAGCTTCAGAGCTTCTTGGGATTAATCAACTATGTTGGAAAATGGATCCCTAATTTGGCCACAACTACAAAACCATTAAAAGAACTGCATAAGAAGAAACAGACCAAAACCACAGAATTAAAGTCTTTGGGGCAGTAAACAGGAATTTGCATTTAACGAATTAAAATTGGCCTTGTCTAATATTCCTACTCTAGGATACCATGACGTCAAAGATCGGACTATAGTAATAGCAGATGCTAGTCCGTTAGGACTAGGAGCAGTATTAGTTCAAATTAATGATCATGAACCTCGCATTATTGCGTATGGTCACCGGACACAAACAGACTGAAAGGCGATATTGCCAGACAGAAAAAGATGCCTTAGCTCTGGTCTGGGCTGTGGAACATTTTTATGTTTTTCTGTTTGGAAAAGAGTTTGAATAGGTGACCGACCATAAACCACTAGAGGTTATATTCGGTCCTAAATCAAAACCATGTGCAAGGATAGAAAGGTGGATACTACGCCTTCAAGCATATGCATTTAAAGTAATATACAAGCCTGGCAAAGAAAATATAGCAGATAGTTTATCAAGATTGTGTAAATTAAGTAAAACGTCACAGGACAAGTCTAAAAACTATATACACCAAGTTGTTGAAGGAAGCAGGCTAATAGCAGTTTCACTGAAAGAAATTATGGAGGCATCAAAACAAGACAAGGAAATATTAAAAGTAAGTGAAGGAAATATTAAAACAACAAATGGGATGAAGAGGTAAAAAAAAATTACAAAATCTTCCAAAACTAATTATGCTTTTACGACGGAGTTTTATTGAGAGGCACTAGAATTGTTATTCCAAAAAACATTGCGCAGTCAGGTTCTGACAGCTGGTCACGAAGAACACCCAGGAATAGTCCTAATGAAGGTGAGACTAAGAACCACAGTATGGTGGCCTAGACATGACAAGGAAACCGAGAATTTGGTCAATTGCTGCAAAGGCTGTACATTAGTATCAGCTCCAAAACCTCCAAACCCATTGAAACGACGGGCATTACCATGTGAACCTTGGGTAGATACTTGTATTATTTGTTGGGCCCTTTACCACGCAGCGATTACATATTAGTAATCGTTGATTATTTCAGTCGATACAAGGAGGTAAAGATTTGTCGTAATATTACCAGTGGCGACATAACAAAATCTCTAAAAGAGATTTTTGCAGACTTGGTAACCCGATGACGATAACAGCTGATAATGGCAGACAGTCCTGCAGCGAGGACTTCAAAAAAATTCTGTACTGAAAGGAATATAGTTTTGCATAATACGATACCATAGTGGCCTCAACAGAACGGAGAAGTGGAACGTCAGAACCGAGGCATTCTAAAGCGGAAAAAAAATGCCAGTTGAGCGAAAAAACTGGCAAGAAGCTTTGTTACAGTATCTGGCTATGTATAACAGTACCCCGCATAGTGTTACAGGTAAAACTCCTACAGAATTATTTTTCAAACTGCAATACCGTGACAATATACCTATGGCAGGAGACATCACACATACACATAAACCAGAAGATTCAGATGTCAGAGACAGAGACCAAGAAAAGAAAGAAACTGGGAAAGAATATACAGATAAGAAAAGAAGAGCTCGTGAATGTCAACTAGTGCCTGGGGATAAAGTTTACGTTAAGAATATGGTCAAAGATAAACTTAGCCTAAATTATGACCCAACTTCCCATACTGTAGAAAAGAGTAAAGGTGGAGATATAAGTGTTCGAAACGATATAACTGGGAAGAGATCACGAAGAAATGTAGTTCATTTGAAGAAAGTTGAAGGCTAATGGGAAGTTATAAGTGACCAAAATAAAGAAATTAACATAGGAGAAGATATAAATGAATCAGAAAATGAAATAGAAGAAGAGGAAGGGTAAAAGGAAACTTTAAACTAAATCATAGTATAATGATTTACTAAATATTTTTGTGCTGTGATTTTGTTGTGCTAGAGATGCTCAATGTCTTATGGTTTTGGTTACATAAAACTTGTTAAAACAAGGAAGGGATGTAGTGTATGTAGATATCATTACATCGCACTACAAACCGATTACAGTACTGTGACGTTGCCTCGGGCGCGCACGTCGCACGTTTATAAATACCGGTCCGAGTAGTGGGGCGGGCAGTCGTTGTCGAACTGTCGGCCTGTGCGGTGGCGTGTTGGCGAGTCAACTATTAGTGTAGATAATTGTGCATATTTTACACAGGCCATCACTTTACATAGCACAATTTAATTAGGACATTAAAATTATAAAATAAAAACTATGGAAAACTAACAGCATTAAAAAAGTACCACAAAAAGTGCATACTGACTGCGGATACGAACTTTAAACCTTTTGCTTGGCAGGGCGGCCATAGAACCGCCAGGCTACTTACTTTGATGACAAATGGTTTAAATAGCTTGTCATCACAGTTGTCAGTTGTCAAACACTTGAGTAATGTGGACTTAATGCAATATTGCTCATCCCCCTAAGTTATTAGCGCGATAATATATAGCCTATGTTACTCAGTAAAGATGTATCTTTCTAATGGTGAAAGAATTTTTTAAATCGGTCGAGTAGTTTTTGAGTCTATTCGTTACATACAAAAAATACAAATCTTTCCTCTTTATAATATTAGTGTAGATAGTGTAGATATGTACGAGTATCAAAATTACAGGGCGTCAAAAAATTCATCCACATCGCTGTCAACAGGAAAAGTTGGTCGCATTGACACGTTGGATAGCAATGCTGATTCTTTGGCCAAAAAAAGGCCAGCCCTAATAACTAACCAACATCATAAAGTAATAATCATATTATCCTAATCATATATCATATATTAGTAATTCTACGCTTGCTAGGTACCTATCTACTGTCGTAATAGCAGTTTTATTATGAACGGATTGATTTCATGCACAATAGAACGAATTGATTCGTCTCATTGCAATTGACCTCGCTTTTACGACTAAGAAATTAAATTGAAAATCATAATCCAATCATGAAAACTAATTATTTGTTTGGTAATTGATTTAAAAAAAAAAGTCAATCATTGGGATAAAATGAGCTTAGAGGGTTGTATTGATGATTTTAATGATTATAACTCTGTAAAGCCATATTGTTACGGTTGCAAATCATATTTGAATCAAAATACAAGTTACAACTTGACACCGACCTGCAAATTGCAAAAAACGTAAGAAAATTAGAATTTCGCGGCCTATTCTTCCCTCCTATACCTTCCCCCTAAACGAACAAATTATCGCGATTCATCTACTGTGATTTGTTGATTGAATTATTCTGGAGTATTCCTTGAATTTACTGAATTAACCTGGAACTGGGTATTAACACCAGAACTTACCATTCATCAGAAACAACCCGAACTCCATGTTGCCATCCACATAAATATATTTTAAACAAAAATCTACAAATTTTTCCAATTAAGTTAAATAATAGGGTCATTCTCGGGAAACTCATTATTTGGTTGACTTCGGTGTCAATTATTTTTTGTTAATTCCTGAATTATTAGCATGAAATATCAAATCTGGAGTTAATTTCAAACATTTTGGCAGTTGAGGGAATCATATAGACCGAATGGAAACGAAGGGATTTGATTTTCTAAAAAATGGTATCCACCGAAATCTTGTCACTGAAATCAAATAAAACAATTATTATTACTCACCTTCCCCTTTAGAATTATACATGTACAAAAAAATTTGGCAAATAAAAAATCTTTATTTTATATATATATCATTTATTAATATATATTTATTTATTTATTGTTCTCTTAAACTAAAATGAAATTTCTCATTAATTAGGGGTAACTTACTCTATAAGTAATTAAATTTTAATAAAATTCTTACATATTATCATATTATATATCAATCAGAGGTTAGAATTGTTATAGCAAATTGATCAGATTGTTCACATTGAATATCCCTGTGATAATATCTAGCGAAGACATTGGAGGTGCTACTCCACCCGGCAGTCTTTCGTATTGTGTCAATATTGATACCAACCAGCTCTATAAGCAGCTAAGGTGGCTGCGTGTCTGGTGGAGTGAGCAGAAAATATTGAGGTGTCAATTCCACTAATTGATAACATATCTTTTATCCACCGGCTGATAGTTTGTGGATACCGGTTTATGTGGTTTTTAAATACTTAGGAAAAGACTATTCGTGTTGATCCTCAAAGACTTTGTCTTATCTATATAAGCTACTAACGCATCAGCCGGACATATTTCCGGACGTTCTTTATAAAATGGAATATTAAGACAAGGTTGAGCTGAACCTGGGCGAGATTTTTTTATAAAATCGTTTATCTTGATTAATATAAACTGGCCATGGATAGTTATATTTTCTAGTGCTATCTTGCCAATCGTCTGCACTCTGTGTGCAGTTATTAGCATGAGCAAAGTAACAGTCTTTTTGGCCATTTGTTCTAAACTTATATTACGGTTTGGGTACCATTTCGATAAGGAATCTAAAACTATTGAAGGGTCCCAAGTGATATTATATTTGGGAGCTGGAGGACGAAGTCTGTAAAAACCTTTAAATAGCCTAGTAACACGGTCGTCAGACCCTACTCTCGATCCTAAGATCAAAGACACAGCGGAGCGATGACTGTTTAAAGATCCGTATTGTAAACCAGATAAATAATTCAGTGAGAAAATAAATTACCATAGGAATTGACGGCTCATTTAAGTTAAGATTAGGCAAATTAATTTTATGTGCATTGCCATACTCGGATAGCTTACTTGATCAGGAAAATTATTATATTTCTAGTTTAAATAACTTGATGCATATTTTATCATGTCGTCATAGTGACCGTCTATTGTTTTTTTATACTAACAATTTTGTTAGAGATTTTGTTTTGATTCGGGAACATATGTTTCTTGCCAAAAAAAGTCGACATTTTTTGGCTTCACTTTTAGCATTTTTTATACACGCAGTTATTGATGATTTAACTGAGACTAGGTTAAGTGACGAAATGGTATTATCTTGTGTCTCCAATAATACTGTTGTAGATTCTATAGATTCTTTAAACTATTAGAGCCGACAGAAGAGAAGCCTGGTAACAATATCTTACTTTATCACCAGAATATTAATCGCTTCTCCGGAAAAATTCTTGACGTGGAAATGTTAGTAGATAAATACCACATGGATATTTTATGTTTTAGTGAAACTTGGTTAAACCAGATAGGATGCTGTTTAATGTAAATAATTAGTTTTTTTTCATTAGTCGACCCGCATCGATCAGCAATTTTATTACTGTCTGGTCTTTGTGATCCGAACAAAAAAACAATTTATTGAGAGCTTCACCAATACAGGATATACTTGCTGCGACCTGTAACTATTTATTCTCCAGTGCGGCCTTAATTTCTGGATTTTACTTAGGTGCATCAATCTTTATGCAGTTTTTTGGAACGAGATTTTTTCCAGCAGCTCCTTTCTGGCATCTTTTGTCAGGCCTGTCGCTGCGATATTTTCCCATCGAACAGATAATTCACTTCTAATATTCGGTCCATAATTTTTGTCCTTTGAAGGTGTTTCACCCGAAAGATTCAGCATCTCTTCATCCAGTTCAGGGGGATCGACCGCTGTTTCAACAGGCAGTTCCAACTGTACTGTCTGTACCGCATCTGTAGCAGGGATATGTGTAGTTGAGGCGGACGTACCCGGTTGGGGCTCTTCCACATCAATAATCACAACTGACTCGACTTCGGGCTGAACTTGCATTTCAACTGAAATATAATAAATACCAGATATAGGTATTGGAGAAAATAGCGCGGCGATAGTCCTTAAAAACTATCCACAAAACCAAGTTCATCCTCCATACAGAAGTATAATAAAATCAATTTAATGAAAATTAATCTTATGTTGGTATGTGAATGTGATCACTACCTGTGTGTAGGTAGGTACTATAGTATTTACTTACTACAGACACTTTATACTCACACTTATCATCCATATTTATACTTTTATTGGTTTTACATTTGCATTTTACCAATAGTTTAATTTTTATAAATATTTTCCTTATTTTCTTTGTTGTGACATTTTTTTACCTCAAACTTGTCAGCTGTCATTTACTTTTAATTTTAATTGTTACCAGCCAGATTCTCTATGAAGGATTAATTTAGATTATATATTACTAAAATGATTATCGTGAATACATGAGTTCAATTGTTGTATTAGATAAATAATTACGAATATTTGCTGTGTAAAGATATTCTAAGTTATATTTATAAAAATAATAGCTGTTACCCGCGACTTCGAACGCGTTAGGTTTGCGTTATGCCAAGAATAAGTTTTTTAGTCAGGAGGTTCAATTTTTTGTTTTGAATTCGTTACCTACCTGATGTCTCCAGTATTGATACACCATCATCTACCTAGTCTTTTTCTATCTATGTTGGGTTGGCATTAAGTTTAACCGGATGCATCTGAATATTTGGATTTTATATGGAGCGACTGCCTATCTGACCTCCACAACCCAGTTAGTACTGGGTTATACGACTGTCAAAGATCTACTAATATCAGTCGGGACCAACGGCTTAGCGTGCTTTCCGTGGCAATATGGAAATTCGGTTCGTCAAAGGTGGTCCACCATTCAGGGACCAACCTAGGCAAACGCAACTTAATCTGAAGAGCGACCCTAGCGACCTAAATTGATTTTAGATGCTTATTTTTCATTTGAAAGAACTTCTTTCAAGTGTAATCTCCTATTAAATTGCGAGTACGAGTAAAACTTCGAAGACCGAGTGTAACTCCTCAATGTATACAAACACCCCCCTTTTTATTTCAGATGGGAAATCATCAAAAGACCCGTCCCGCTCTGGGCGGAGCGGAAGGGAGTGTCAGACGACGTGTACTGACTAAAACCCATCCATGTTCCTTCTTAGCCCTTTGTGTTAAAGAGCCACGGTATCTCTTTCGAACAATCCCGAAGCCCCGGCAGGCATCGGCCCTTTCGAACCCCTTCCGATTAGCTTACATCTCTTTTCAGGCGAGCGTGGAACTCGAACGCGCCGTCGACACGACCTGTCGTCATATTAAGACGGACGGACTGTGAGCAAGCCCTATACTCACCATACACAGACCCGCGTCTCCCGCGGCGTCTGGGAAGCGAGGCTGTCTCCCTCTCACGTTCCGCCACCTCCTTCGCTGGAATGACTGCTTCGCAGAAGGAGGTGACGGCTTCACTTTTCCTCTTGCCAGGGCCGGACGCGAAATGTCGCCGCCGGCAATCGCCGCTACGAGGACACGGCCGCGCTCCGCCTACGCGGAGCAGAACTCTACTTTGTGCTACACCATGTACTCTGGGCGATCCTCGCAGTGGTAACACCCGGGCGTTTCCTCCCGCCCGATTCGGTGCAGGAACCTCCCAAAACAACAGTGTCCGGTGAGGACCTGTGTCAAGCGGAACGTGAGGGCGCCGTGACGCCACTCCAGCCACTCCACAAAGAGCAGATTTATCGCCACTATTATGGCGTGTCCTGACCCCAACAACCCCTCTAAGGCTAGAATTTGCAAAAATAGTAAACATTCATGTGAAAATTACAAATAGCCCACTAAACTTTACTTTCGATCCCACTTGGCAGTGGAATTTAAAAAAATCCCTTTCTACCGTACGCACTTGCGAGATTTAAACTAATAATAGATTAAAAAAATTGATTAAATAAATAGATTTAAACTAATAGTTTAAAAGCAGTGGCAGTTTTTGAGAATTCATGATTAACGTTCGTAACTAGGTCACGGTCAACTAACCAAAAAGCCGGGCAATAAGGGGGGCGTAGTGCGTGCTGTTTGTGTGCGTTCACGAATTTTGAGGTAAGCGCGTGTGTGTGTATATTGTAGAAAAAAAGATCACTGAGGTCAAGATTTTCGAGGTTTTTATTTTTTTAAACTAACTTCTGTTTAATTTATTAAAAAACAACACGGGCCCCTCCTAATATTTTGACCGTATCTATTGTAGAAAAAAAAAACAAGTTGCTAGTGGTCCATTTCGTCTAGTACGAAATTTGGCCCCGGACAAGCATTTTTGAGCCGAATGAGAACGACCCACTAATCAAAATCTGTTTCTATCTTTGGTAAGTCGCCATCGATCTGTTTGCGAAATAATTGATCAGAAGAATAGCGTCCAACGAAGTTATAAAGAAAATTAGGATGGATGGGCGTGCCAATATAGGTAATCAATTTGAACTCGCTCATGTGGGGGTTATCTCTTGATATTTTAAACGCGAAGAAGTATCAGCGGCTAAACTCGATTGAAAACTGACTGCATTTATTTCAGTTGCTTTCTGAGACGGTTGAAAATTATAATTAGTCATCTCACGAGTACAATAAAATACAAAAGTACAATACAATAGTAATTTATTTTCTCTCAAAAAGTTACAATTTCGGTACATAGTATCTAGGTCACATTTGATCGATCTCTGTCCCCGCCCTTGTGTACCGGATGCACTACTGCTAGCTTAAGCGCATTTGGAAAAACGCCAGAGGTAAAAGCTAAATTACATATATGAGTTGTAACAAACTTGCTTATTCCTTGATGAGTGAGGAGGAAATAAGCTAATTTGTACATGAAATTATTAAAAACGAGGAAAATGAATTTATTAGAAATTTACAATTAATCATCAAAAACCTGCTTATTTAACACTATATAAGAAGAAGTTGCACTTTGACAGAGTGACTCTGACGACTCTTGAAGGAATAACTTGGTGACCCTGACGACTCTTGAAGGAGTGACTTGGTGACTCTGACGACTCTTGAAGGAGTGACTTGGTGACTCTGCCAACTCAACCATATTGAAGGGAACTTAATAACCTGACACACCCGCCACCATCATCGTGACATTTAAGTGAGCATGACATTCACTCAACCACCAGGGTAAATTCGCGTCAGTGAAAGATGTAGGCACTCAGTAAATTGCATTATTTATATATTATATTTTATATTATATTATATTTTATTATAAACAGCATTAAGCCAAGCATTTTTATCTTCAATGTAATCCCCCAACTTATAATATGCTTGCCTACATAGTGTGCGTTTTATTCAAATTTTAAATTTCGTCTCATTCAGTTGTAGAATGGGAGGAGGTATTTTATTTTAACCTTTTAAACATGAAAGATGAGATTTAAAAGTAAAAATGGGTGTACCACAAGGTTCGATATTGGGTCCTTTCCTCTTTTTAGTATAAGTATATAAATGACCTAGCCGATGTATTTAAAACAACGACTACCTACTTAACCTCCATAACCTAGTTAGTACTGGATAATACGGTATAGTTGGTACGGCCTGCTGTTATTTGTAAATCAGTTGACGTTCGTTACAGATAGTGTCCTGAAAGTCTGGCAAACAGTTAAACAAAGGGGTAGGTATCGTATTAACCTGTACTAACTAGGTTGCGGAATTGACACAGATAGCTCCATGTGAAATACTAGTATTTAGCTGCAACCGGTTAAGCTGGTTGTCGACCCCAACATACATTGTCTCAACAAGGCAGATGACACATGAACAGAGCGCCGATAAGCTTCGTTGACAATTTAAGAGTGTCAGGAAATGGTCAAAAGAAATAATATGCAACAATAATTATGATCGATTTAATTGGTCGAATAGCAGGCCAGGCCTGTCCAGTAAACCGGAACTAGCGGAACAACTCGGTGCCGGGTCCTGTTTACAAAACTTTTCACATGAAGCCTGTGTTGTAAATCTATTTCGGGTGCCACCACATCCACTCCAATCGTATGTCTCGCACTGCTCCGTGTAAGGGTTAAAGCCATATCTGTAAAATTTGTGGGTGTGCTTATTATTTGAATATCCAAAATGTAAGTTTTTTACGTTATAACTGGCGAAACACAACTGATCGAGTTAAAGTATGAAATTTCAACTAAAGGAAACTCTTTTCTCATAGTTATATCCTTATTCAGGGTATTTGGTTCATCGTTTACTAAATTGTACGAGCCGAAAGGAGGGCTCATTTGCACTCTCTTTAGCCCTAATAACTCATCCTTACCCCCACGATTGTTTAAATATATTTTTTGCTACGGACCATGCAAACAATAGTCCCATACCACCTACAGATTTTAAATGTATCTCAATTAATTCATCTTGGCAGTATGATCATTTTTTATTATGACGGTGATGTCATCATAATAAAAAATGATCATCATCGATCGTAAGTCATGGGGATATCGCGCAAAAAAATAATTCTTGTACACACTTTTTGGTACAGTTAATTGTAAAAAAAAATATACAAGAACACTAATTAACTATAAAAAAAAAACTATTGATAGTTTAGGGGTATGAGGAACAGGGTGTAAAGTTCCTCGATACTTCTAAGAAAAGGGAGGATCCTCCGGCCAGATAGGTGTTATGTCTGGCGGGCAACTGCCCGACGGTTGTTGTCGGGTTTCTCTATATACTCTTAAGTCGATGTAAACTTTGATTGCGCGATGTAGAAAATTGATGTTAGTTCTTCCGTCGTGTCATAGATGGCGCTGTAATACTTTTTGTAGTAAGTTGCTTTTTGTAGGTCGCTACATCACTCCCCCCTGGAAACCGGAGGTCGATAGTCGAATAAGCTCGTTGCCGCATTGTTCACTGTGAGTCGGAACAGTCTGCGGTGGTGAGGCGAACCCCAGTGAGTCGGGGCCGGCGCTGCGTTTGCTTCAGTGCGTCGGACGTGGTGCAGTGCCGCGATGTGGCAGACAGCTAGAGAGGTGTCGACCGGGAGGTAGAAGCTCTCGACCGGCCGAAAGTGCGGTGTGCCGTGCCATGGTCGCTTGAGGAGAGGCTGAGAGTGCTGGCCAGGAATGCACTTCCGCTGCATGCTGGTGGTCGGAATACCCTTTTGAAGCTGGCTGGCTGTGAGACTCGATGCTCGAAGGCTTGAGGAAGTGATGTTGATGATTATGACGTCACGTTGCTTGAAGGCTGCGCTGACGTCCAATTCGGGGTCACCAGTTTAGGGGGTATGAAGAACAGTGTAAAGTCCCTTATCCCCCGTGGTAAAGGGAGGATCCTCTGACCAGACGGTTGTTGTGTCTGGTGGGCAACTGCCCAACAGTTGTTGTCGGGTTTTTCTATATACTCTTAAGTCGATGTAAACTTTGATTGCGCGATGTAGGAAATTGATGTTAGTTCTTCCGTCGTGTCATAGATGGCGCTGTAGTACTTTTTGTAGGTCGCTACAAAAGTGAACAGCCGAGAGATGCAAAAAAAAAGGTCTTGTTTTCCCGCACCCGGTCTTCGCTGCTCTGTCCCCTTCGTACAGCTCCGCCTCAATGGCTGCCGCATCCGAAGGGCGCATGCGGAGCCTGGCGTACAGGTGCCGCGCGGCGACGCACCTCTCGCGCAGAGACGTCAGCTCTCGCGACCACCAGTACACCTGACGCCGGGCGCTTCCTGGCTGCTAATAATAATAAAATAAACTAGGTAAAACTCTCCACTCAGAAGGTGAATAAGTTGATAACTTTTGGTGAACAAGTTGACAACTCGGTGAACAAGTTGACAACTCGGTGAATAAGTTGATAACTCGTAAATAATAGACTTGTCAACGACTTGACAAGTCTATTATTATGAAATCTATGGGAAGTTTCATTTATTTATAATCACCATTTAAAAGATGGCATAAAATAACCTTTAAAACAACTAAAACACATATGTAAAACTAATTTACCGATTTACCAGAAGAGGTCAAAACTTTAAAATGACCGCCCTGACAAATTGCTATTTTAGACATGTCAACATATTCACGCCAGCCACGGATATGATAATAATGACTGTTAGGGGTCTTAACTTGGACTTTTAATTAAAGCAGTGGACTGTATAAACTAATATCCAAGGTTATGTACAGAATTATAAATAAGACGCGCGTGTATCGTCGGTTGCTCTCGCTAACGAAGTGCCGCTCGGCTCCTGTACCCCCGCCCAGCTGCCCGCTCCGTCACCCGCGCTACCGCTCGAAGTCTGACGAAGATAGCCAACGGCGCCCGAACATCCTCCCAGGGTTGATATAAACAAGAGAGAGGAAGTGGGCAGAGGTTGTTGTAGGCCCGCAGGATTGTCCCCTTCTTCGTCTTCAGCTCGACCGCGCGTGAAGCTCCGTCACTGCCTGGGAAGACCTTCGTGACTCGTCCCAGTGGCCACACGAGTGGCGGTTGTCCCCGTTCCTTGATAAGGATAAGGGTTCCCACAGTCAGCTGCCCTGTTGAAGACGTCCACTTTCCTTTCTGCTGGAGCAGAGAAACATATTCAATATGAAATCGCTTCCAAAAATGTTGCCGTAGTGCTCTATGTGGTAGCGCTCCAATCGGCTGATGTCAATGTCAGTCACCTGTGGATGTGGAATAGACATGAGTGGTCGTCCAATTAAAAAATGAGAAGGACAGCGAAATCTAGAGGATCAGAGGAAAGTGGGGTAAGTGGACGTGAATTTAATATTGCCTCTATTTGACTTAAGCATGTGGCCATCTCCTCATAAGTGAAGTGTGTTAGAGTGAGAAGCCTTTTCAAGAGGTGCTTGGTGGATTTTACAGCAGCTTCAGCAATGTTGTTGAAGTGGGGAGAGTAGGGAGGCGCAAAAGTAAATTCGATACCTTGTTGACTTACATCAAATTCAAGGTTTGAATCTTGAATAAATTTCCCCAATTCTTTACACGCACCAACAAAGTTGGTGCCATTATCTGATATGATGCTTTGGGGCTTGCCACGACGAGACACAAAGCGATTTAAGGCAGCCATGTACGATTCCTTAGTCAGATCTGTAACGAGCTCAATATGCACAGCTTTAACTGCAAGGCAAACAAAAATACACAAATATGCTGTGTGTGTATCGCAGAGGGCGAGGGTGTAGACTTGTCAAAAGTCTACACCCTCGCCCTCTGCGATCAGATATCATTACTGGCCCGGCATAGTCGACACTGCATTTTAAAAAGGGGAACTCCGAATGAGTCCTTGAAGAAGGCAATTGACCCATAATAGGTTGCACAACTTGACACTTATATTTAAAGCATTTAATGCATTTTTTAACTATTGATTTGGACAGATTTCTGTCACCCAGAGTCCAATACATTTGCCGTGTATTTGCCAGTAATAGCTGAGGGCCAGCGAGACTTAAAGAAATAAATCTATTTTTACGAGGCAATGATTTACCTGTCTGCAATAAGACACACTCTTTTTGAAACATTTCAATTTGAGCATGACGAATAATAAAATTTAAAGAATTTTTGAGCTCTTGATCAGATAGGGACCTAGAAATTTATCGCGTTTACATTTTAAATTATGAATATATCTTAGTACATAGGCAACTACTCTGTTACCGATGAAAATTTATGAATTAGGCAATGAATGAATGCTTGATTATAATGTGTCTGATGATGTGAAATTGAACATGATTGAGGATGAGTAATGAAGTGAGAAGACATAACTTCAGGTAAATCCTGTCTCACGTTTTCATTGGGCATTTTTGGCCAGTCTTTTTCGTCCTTAGATAAAAGTTTGGACCTGACCACCACAAGGGACACTCTCTGATAAGGTCAGCCCGCGAGAAACAAGATCTGCCGGATTATCTTTTGACGGCACGTAGCTCCACGTATACCCAGTAGAGCTCTCTTGTATTTCGTCTACGCGATTGCGAACAAATGGCTTCAATACACTTGGTGACATTGACTGCCAACTCAACACTATTGTCGAATCGCACCAAAACCGATACCTACTGAAAGATAAGGTAAGAGATTTCAGCACATTAGTACACAGTCTTGTTCCCAACAACGCGCCACATAGCTCCAGTCGGGGAATAGTAGTTGGCTTGATTGGCGCCACTCGACTTTTAGAGACCAACAATTGTACTTTAACTGATCCGTTTTCATCTATCGATCGCACATACACACAAGCACCGTACGCTTTTTCCGATGCGTCAGTAAAAACATGAAGTTCGTGTTCAATTGAATTGTCACCAGATACCCACCTTGATATTTTTAATTCATTAAGGTGTGGAAGCGTATTTTTAAAGGAAACCCAACGATTATGGATGTCATCAGAAACTGGTTCATCCCAGTCATACTTAGCTATCCATGACATCTGCATTGTAATTTTTGCCTCGACAACACAAGGACCTACAAGGCCCAATGGGTCAAAAATCTGACTTATCACAGACAAAATATGTCGTTTAGTTACATGTTGGTTGTTGTCGATACCAATTGAGAATGCTAGTACATCTGATTCGCAAAGCCAATGCAAATCTAATGTTTTCGATGACACATTCCTGTTTGCGGACCAATCCAAACTTTTTGAACTACCTGAAACACTTGTTATTTCAGCTATAACTTCTTGACTATTAGACTGCCATTTTCGCAGATGAAAGTTTGCTGAAGCTAAAACAGAAATTACGTCCTTGCCCATCGTTTCGATACTTTGGAGGAAATTGATATACCTGCAGAATATATGCTCGAAGGAGAATCGTTTTTGGCACGGCAAACAAAATACAGTGATATACAGTGCTTGCTTATATTTTGTACTCAGCGAAATATTAGACTTTTACGTGATTCTTTTCTATGGATAATTGACGGAACATTTTGTACATGTCCTGGACTTTTTACCCAAATCTATGGTAAACACGAGATGGTGGGGAATGATATCGATAGCAGAAAAATAGTGCCTTTAGTGTATTGCTTTTTGGGAGATAAGACTGAAGAAACATATACGATGATGTTCAAAGAAGTTTTGGCATATGCTGAAGGATTGCATTGCGAATTAAACCCCCAGCATATGCTTACTGATCTTGAAACTGCTTTTGTCAATGTCGTCAAGATATATTTCCCTGAAGGTAATCATACAGGTTGCCTTTTTCATTTAGCGCAAAATTTGTGGCGGCAAATACAGAAATCAGGTTTAGCTTCAAGGTACGGTAATGACAGCAAGTTCTCTCTTGAACTTCGCCACATAGTAGCTTTGGCATATCTTACTCCTGAAGAGATACCGGATGCCTTTAAAGTTCTTAAAGAAAATGTTTTGCCAGAAGAAGCAGAAAGTATCATAGAATAGTTTGAGACGTATTACGTACATGGTAGGAAAGTATCACGAACAAAAGGTACAAGACTATGTATCTCACAAACCCCTCCATTATTTCCACCTCAGTTGTGGACCATACATAGAATTAATGAACTCGGCCTGCCAAGGACCCAGAATAATGTAGAGGCTTGGCACAGACGGTGGAACTACTTACAAAACAATAACCGCCATGGCTTGTATGCGACTATACGGAGTCTTCTAAAAGAACAAATAAGCACAAATCACGCTGTTGAAAAAGCACAGGCTAGCGTTGATAAGACTCCGCCCAAGAAAAAAAAGAAAAGAGTATTCGATTCTATTGCGAAGATTTGTGCAAACCGTAATAATATGGAACTTCTTGCTTTTTTAAGAGCCATTTCTAATCACATAGAATTGTAATTACAATATTATTATGTTTTTTTTGCATTTTCATTGTTTTTTATTAAATGTGTCGTTACATAGAAATATAATAATACATGGAGAATACATGTAATATAATCTTTTTTTTTTATTAACGATTAATGTTTTGTTTATTTCTTGTTCTATGCTGATTATGTCGAAGTTTATTTCCTTTTTGTTATTTTGACGTTTGATTTTGTATCAAAATAAAACATTTAAATGAGTGTCTAAGGTGTTGTTAATTTATTTTAGGTATTAACAAAAGGAAGTAGTACGGAAGCCAAAACTGTCAAAACTGTCTTGCTCATTTTAGGAAAATAAACGTGAAGATATGTATGGTACTGGACGTATTTCCTTAACGTCTATAATGCAAAATAAGATTATTAATTAAATCTCACGGACAACAGACACTTTTAAATATTTTCGAATAGTTTCTGACATAAGTGTGAAAGACTTGATCTGAAGTCAGAGATTTTTCATGATATAAATTATATAAAATATCTCTGCTTTTTCTTATTCCCGTAGTGGCCCATTCGCTAAATTTAGATTTTGAATTGAGTTTAACTTGTTTAACAGGACACGTTTTATTGAATTCATGGCAAACTGTGGAAAATAATGTACCGTAGTTTATATTGGGGTCTGTTGAATCAAAACTCGCGTTATTAAGGTTGCTAAGAACATTATTATTAAAAGAATTTAATTTATTTTTAGAAAGAGGTCTTAATTGAATTGTTTTATCTAAGTGTAACTTTTTGTTTACCTCAAAAGATACAAGTTGTCCAGTATGGTCTGACCTAACGCCACTAATTAATACCGACTCTTTTACTATGCAATTAGTAAATACATTGTCTATGCATGAAGCGGAGGTTGCTGTTATTCTAGTTGCTTCATTAAATAAATATTTTAAATGGAACGATTGAAACAGTGAGACAAGCTTACATTTTTCTGGTAAATTGACTAACAGATCAATATTTAAGTCACCATAAACAAAAACCAATTTATTATCTAAGAAAAGTTTACTTAAAATTTCTTCCATAGTGATTAAGAATAATGACAAGTTTGATGCTGTCGATAAAACATTTGAGAGAAAAGGGCACAAATATTGGTTTCCTCGTATGCGCCACATAATAAAAAAATAAATAAAAAACTGTTTGAATTGTATTTATTATAAAAGTAAGAGTGGTGCTAAGGAAGGAGAGTTATACCCATTGCCAAAATACGCGCAGCTTTTTCACACTTAGCACGCGGACCACTTGGGTCCGTTCGTAGAAACCCGAAATGGAAATAAATACTTACTAAATTTAGTAGACGCATTCACAAAGTTTGTGTTATACAAGGTGTTGTTTTGCAACCTCGTCAAATTCTAGGAGGTAACTATGCTAATGGTTCTCGACCCGAATCAATAATAAAATGAGTAGGTAATTTTCTTTTTTTTATTTATTTACTGAAATCGGTAACTGTGAACCACCTGTGTTTTGAACACGGGCCGTCTGATTCCCGCCTTATAACGTCGCTTACACACAAACAAAAAACCTCAAACGTTTTTTCGATAATTTTATAATCCCTAAACCACGTTAAGGGGGTTATTCTGAAATATTGACAAACTTAAACAACAAAAAAACGCAGTGTTTTTTAATAATTTACTAGGTACCGTAATTTATATTGATTATTTATGTCTTTTGTGACAACATCCTGGATTTTGACGAGGATGCAAAACAACACCTTGTATAACAAAAATTTTCGGGAATCCAAAACGAATTATTGCCGATTCAGGGTCATGTTTTACTTCCGAAATGTATAAATAATACTGTACAGCAAAAATATCCGCGCGTGTTAGGAAATGTGTATATATGTAGATATGTAACTAGATGTATGTAAATATTTTAATCTTTAATTATTAGGTATTAAAGGGAAAATATAAACAATATGATTCAATTCACAATGACATTATATTTATCTTGTAATATATATAACAACTAACTACCGTAGTAGTGTATAACACAACGTAACGTTACAATATACCAGCCATAATAATTAATAAACAAGTTATCATGACTCGTATTTAAGATACACCAATCGTCATAATAACATTATAACAATACATTACATTACATAATTCATATATATCACCAACAAAGTCATAATAAAATTACATTACATAATTCATAAACATCATCAACAAAAATAATCTAAATAAATTACGCTGGCAATACTAAAGTCAAGACGTCTTTCAATTTCATTACACAATTTTCACCAATTTTAATTTTTAAACAGTTTCTTTTATAAACCTGATACCCGATTTTAATACAAAAATAAATTATTTATCTATCAATCTTCAATAGCACCTTAAAATGCAAGAAAGCTCCTTAAAAATACAACAAAGAAAAACTGGTACAAAAATTGACACATGACATATGTGTCAATTTTTGTTTGTGTGTAAGAAAATCCTTAACAATAAAATGAATTGAAGACGATGTTGACCAGAGCAGCAGCTCGAAGAGCACTCATACCACCTCCGGACTCGTCGCCTCGCTCCGCCTCGCCGCCGCCGGAACCCAGCTTCACCGTGAGTGCTGTGACGCCGGCCGTGACAGTTGCGTCGAGCGACAGCGACGAGTACTTCTCTCCGCCGACGACACCACCACCTGCTCGTCGGAGGGGAGGACGTCGGCCGCCGGACGGTTTAGGACCCCGAGGCCCACCGGCCTCTGATAGGGTCCCAGCTCCCGGCGGAAGTGTGCAGCGCATGCGATGGACTCAAGCCATCAACGAGAACGTCATGCGCTCATACTATGGGGCTACAGAGGGAGGAAACAACCTGACCGCGTACCGTGTTTGGATGCTCTCTCTGTTTCAGGTGTTTGAGCCAGCTGTAGCTGTTAACGTGTCGGCGCAACGATTATCGGATGAGGTGCGGGTCATCCAACGTAATCATATGTTGGACGACACCGTACTTGATCGCTTGCGAACTGAAATGCAGAGTAGTCACGTCATTGTCCCTCCGTCGCAGGCTGTGGTACCACCACAGTCTAGTCAAATAGTCAATCACGCGGACGAGGAGAGTAATGACATGGCTACTAATGTAAGTACCCAATGCAGTGAGGAAATGAGGAGTGCTTTGGAGGGTGCGATTCGAGAATATCGGTACATGTCGCCTAAACTAAGACCACGCTTACCTCGTTTGCCCATGCATAACAGAAATAGGGAGCTGGTGGCTGTTCTGGATTCGCAGTTGTCAAACTATATTGATAATTGCGAAGACCTCACTGATGCTCACTCAATCCTGTATTGTGCGGCTGTAGCGGCATGTCGTGTAGCTCATGTCAAATTTTCTGATGACAGAGCTACACGACCTAAACCTGACGTACCGGCTTGGCAATGCAGAATTGAGCGACGTATTAGTGGGGCCAGAACACTCATCGGCAAACTAATCTGCTTCAGGGAGGGCAACAATCGCCCTCGAGTGATGCGCTTTGTGAGGCGGGCATTTGCGGGTACAGATATTAGTCCTCGAGACTATATGTCCCGTATCACAGAGCGCATCGACTTTCTGAAGCAGAAAGTGTATGCATGGGCAAATCGTATCCGTAGGTATAAGCGGCGGGTGGAACGATACACTCTGAATAGCACATTCCAAAGAGATGAAAGGTGGGTTTATAGGAGTTGAGAGCGACCGGACCAAGGTGTGGCTGACACGCGCCTGCCGGATGATGACGCCATGTGCTCGTTCTGGCGCAGCATCTGGTCGGTGCCTGTCAGCCATACTGAGGGTGAATGGACTCGGGAAGTCGAGCGGATGTGCGATCCAGTTCCAGAAATGGGGGCAATTTCTATCAGCCCCGAAGATGTAGCTCGTGCAGTCCATCCGTTACCTAACTGGAAATCTCCAGGGCCGGACGGGCTGCACAACTTTTGGATTAAGTGGATCCAAAGGTCGCACGTTCGCTTGGCGGCCCTATTCCAGTCAGCCTTAGAGTCAGGGTCGCTGCCTGAGTTCTTGACTACTGGAATAACTCACCTGCTCCATAAATCGGGTAGTACTGCGGAGCCCAAAAACTATAGACCGATAACCTGTCTCCCGACAGTGTATAAAGTTCTTACATCCATTTTGAGAGCTAAAATTAGCAAACACATTGATGACAATTCGATTATGTCCGCTTCTCAAAATGAATGTAGGAACGGGTCCCGCGGTACTAAGGAGCTGCTCCTCATTGATATGGCCATTAACCAACAGGTTCGCCGTTCCCGAAGGGATCTGTCGACATGTTGGATAGACTATAAGAAGGCCTACGACTCGGTGCCACATACATGGCTCATGAGGGTGCTAGAATTGTATAAAGTTGATGCAACTCTGCGCACCTTCCTGATGTCGTGTATGGGGCAATGGAGGACAGTCCTTCGCTATCCAGGATGTCGACATAACCAGAGGAATAGCGAACCGATACGGATAGAGCGAGGTATTTTTCAGGGCGATAGTTTGAGTCCACTTTGGTTCTGCTTAGCCTTGAATCCTCTAAGCACGCTGCTGGAGGATTAAGGTCTAGGCTTTCGGTTCAGAAGAGGTGGTCAGGTTATATCTCACCTTCTTTACATGGATGACCTGAAACTCTTTGCCCCCAACAATTTGCAACTGATGGAGCTACTGAAGGTAACAGAAACTTTCAGTAGCGCCATCAGGATGGAATTTGGTGTAGACAAATGTGCGGTCATGCATGCGAGGTGGGATTGTGGAGTCTGTGGGAACCCAGCTCTCAGATTCCATAAATCTTAGATCCCTCTCAGCAACCGAAACCTACAAGTATTTGGGTATGTCGGAAGCGCTGGGCATCAATGCTGTTGACATGAAGCAATCGTTGAAGGAGCATTTCTTTGGCCGCCTGAGAAAAGTATTTAATAGTCTTTTATCAGGCGGAAATAAGGTGCGTTCCTTCAATGGTTGGGTCATGCCAGTTTTGATGTACTCTTTCGGCGTACTCAAATGGACTCAAACAGAACTAGACGCCCTGGATAGGAAGGTCCGTACATTGTTGACGGCATATCGAATGCATCACCCACGTTCTTCGGTTATGAGACTGTATATCCCGCGGAGTTGTGGAGGTCGAGGCTTTTTAAACGCCAAGACTCTCCACAATCGCGAGATATGCAGTCTCAGGGAATATTTCCTAGAAGCCGCTGTGGGGATGCATCGAGATGTGGTCGCGATGGACAAGGCCCTCACCCCGCTCTCCTTGGCTAAAGAGAACTGGCGCAAACCTGCAGTGTTTGACACTAATGACCGCAGGAAAGTATGGCAGAGTAAGGAGCTTCACGGACGCTTCTTCAGTGCCCTGCATGGACCTGATGTAGACCATGCAGCGTCCGTAGCCTGGCTACGTTCCGGGGAACTCTTTGGAGAAACCGAAGGTTTTGTTTGTGCAATTATGGATGAAGTTATGATGACGAATAACTACCAGAAATTTATTGTGAAGGATGGCACGGTTGACATATGTCGGGCATGCCACCGTCCGGGCGAATCGATCCGTCACATTATCTCCGGGTGTTCTCGTCTAGCTAACGGAGAATACTTGCATAGACACAACCTTGTAGCCAGGATTATCCATCAGCAACTTGCTCTGAAATACAGCCTTGTGTAATCGGAAGTGCCGTACTATAGGTATGTGCCCGACCCAGTTCTCGAAAATGGCAATATCACACTGTATTGGGATCAATCCATCATCACTGACAGGACTATTGTAGCCAATAAGCCTGATATAGTGGTGGTGGATCGATCAGAGCGGCGCGCAATGATTGTTGACATATCGGTTCCACATGACGAGAACCTCGTGAAGGCCGAGAAAGATAAACAAATCAAGTATATTGACTTGGCTCGCGAGGTTGTCGACATGTGGCCTGTTGACTCAGCGATCATTGTGCCGATAGTCGTATCAGCCAATGGCCTAATTGCCAAGAGCCTCGACCAACATCTGATCAGGCTCTCGTTAGGCAGCTGGATCAAAGGCTTGATTCAGAAAGCGGTACTCCTGAACACGGCTCGTATTGTTAGGAGGTTCCTTTCTCTGGAGCCCTGACCGCCGGTAGCTTGGACCCTATTCCCGATACCGGTGGGCTACTATTTTTTATATTTTTAATTTTTTTTTTGTGTTGATTTTGTATAGGATTATTTAAAAATGTAAAAAATAAGGTATAAAAATGAATAAACGAAGTATAATCAGAATAATATAATACCTTAGATGTTAACGCCTTGAAAGTCGAAGAGCAACTGAACTGGCCCATTTTTTTTTTTTATGAATGGCATCTCGCAGTTCAACCTAGGAGGTTGTCGTCTGCTTAACCGGACTATCCTGTGGGTGCCTTAAGAGTAAGGCCTCCAGCCAGGGCATAAAAACTTACAAACTAAGCGACTATACGCTGAGGGCACCCCCTGTGGGGTACGAGCCTCGGCTCAGGGCGTCGCTGGGGGAGGACTGCATGGGGACAGGCTGGATCTGAATGATATCATTATTTAGGGGCTGATTTAAAACTACTGGCACAGCATCACGGGCTGGCTTGAGCGAGGGTCGGGGAGGGCATGGACCGGGACGTCGCGACGGACCTCGACGGCGAGGTCGGAAAGACGGCGGTTTGAGTCTGAACTTTTTAAGAGTGCTAGTCTCTTTGCTACTCTCCTGGAGGAGGGTGATAGCATCATCGAGAGTGACGAGGGTATGCCGAGGACGGCGTACTGTACTAATGCGCGAGGGTTCGTAACGGGCGGCCGCTGCGATCAGGGGATTACGGTGTTTACTGGCGTTATCGAAGAAACGCTTCGAAAGAAGTTTCATAAACTGAAGGACGGTGGGCATTCTAAGGTCTACGTGTAGACGTTGTAGACGGTCGTTACGGACATAAAAAGGGGCTCCCGTGACTCTACGTAAGAACCGGTTCTGCAAGGTTTGCATCTTATGGATGTATTTAGGCTTGGTGTGAGCGTACACGACGCAAGGTTACGTCATAATGGGGCGGATCACCGCGGTATAAAGGCGCAACTTGCACTTGAGTGACAATTTGCTTTTTGCCGAGATCATGAAATGAAGCCTACCCATAGCAAAGGCAGCTCGGTCGCGAGCTGCTTTGATGTGCGCCGCGAAAGACAGGTGGTTGTCAAGTAAGACTCCTAAGTACTTGGCTTGCTTCTCCCAAGGGATAGGCTTACCGTACATAGTGATCGGGCTGAGCGCGAGTGGCTTATTTTTACGCGGTTTAAAGAAAAGAACTGCCTGACTCTTGTCGGGGTTCACCTCGATTCTCCATTTCCGGAACCAAGCGCCTAGGACGTTGGCTGAGGTTTGGAGGGTGCTGTAAATAGCATCGTGACTATAGCCAGTGTAATAGATGGCCGTGTCGTCCGCGAACAGGGCTAGCTGTGCCTTCTTGCTCTTGGGGATGTCACTGGTGAACAGAGTAAAGATAAGGGGAGACAGCGGGGAGCCCTGAGGGACTCCGGCTCTAATGGGGTGAGGGGAAGACAGTGCCTTCCCGATGCGATAGCGGAAGGTGCGATCCGACAAAAAGTCTCGTAAGATGAGCACGAGACGGTCCGGCACTCCCAGTTTGTACAGCTTATATAATAAGCCGTTGTGCCAGACTTTGTCGAATGCCTTTGCTATGTCGAAAAACAACACACCCGTCATCGCTCAAGTGTTCTACGATGCGGTGGGCCTGTTGAATGCAAGAGTGTCCGGTCCTGAAGCCGAACTGTAATCGTTAGGGATGAGACTCTTAGCCTCGGCGAAGTCTTTGAGTCGCTTATACATAAGTCTCTCGTAGATTTTACCGAGTACATTCAGGAGACTGATCATAGGTCTGTAGCTCGAAGGCTCAGACTTGGGTTTGAACTGGCCCACTGTGGCTCCGCTCTTTTATACCCGTGAACAAACAAGTATGACTCACAAGTGACATTTGAGTCAAATCAGTGCTTGACTTACAGAAAAAGAAGTTTGATATGAAAATCATTTAGTATATTCATTATTTCACCTTAACAATTGAGTATAAAATATTAAACAGATAATAATTACATTTAGGGTAAATCAAGGATTTTATTACAAATATTAAACAATAATTACATTTATATATCACGGCCATACTGACAAGTACTTCGCTCGCGAAGTACATTTTTCCTTTTTCTACAATTTTAATTCACTTTTGTTTTGCCAACTGCCTAGACGTGTCAAGTCCCCTCCACCCGCTGCTAGTGGGATAGACTTGCACCAAGCAAATGACCGACCAGCGGTAACAAATTTTATCGGTTACCTCGTCATGCAAGTCCCATTCACCCGCTGCTGGTGAGATTGACAAGCACCAAGTAAACGATCGCCCAGCGGATTTTTACTTTCTTTTCAATAAAAAAAAATACGTTATTAGGTAAAGTATTTATTATAATATATTTCTAAATCAACAGTACAAAAATTTATACATAATCAGGTTAAAGTATTCACTATAATATAATTATAAAATTAATACAAAAAATTATACGTAATTAGGTAAAGTAGTACTATTAAGTAAAGTATTTATTATAATATCTTAAGGAGTTAATGTGCCATGCCATTTTCGACACTTACATTTTCATCAATTAATTCACCCGGCCAGAATCTTAATTTTTCTTTGGCTACTGAAATATTTCGTAAATTACCTAGGCCTTGTAGAGCAAAACGATCATTAGGAAGGATAGAAGATATTTCATAAAGACCTTTAAATTTAGGTGCCAATTTATCATTACGCCTATGATTCTGTGAGACATACACTACATCTCCTACGTTAAAATTTACGTTGTTACGAGGAGTGGCGTCGAAACGTTTTTTGAATTTTTCTGCTATTTGTAAAAGGCGTAGTCTAGCTATTTCTCGGTCAGCCTCTAAGTTATTTGGATTTTGTCTATCACTTTCGTCAAGTACGTCGTCTAAACGAGCTTGGACAGAGGGAATATTTGCGTCTACGCCGGTAAGTAATCGCAAAGGTGTAAAGCCTGTGGATTTTTGTACAGTTGTGTTAATTGATTGTTGTACTTTCTACAGAACGTTCGGCCAATCTGACTGTTCATTGCACTTAGTGTTAAGCATATCAGTTACAGTGGACACGTAACGTTCTACTTGACCATTACTTCTGGGAGTACCCGTGGAAATCAAGTGATGTTCTAAATTTAGTTCATTAAAAAATGACCTAATCGGACCACTGCTAAAATTAGTTCCTCTATCAGAAATTACCATAGAAGGAGTCCCAAATAAGGTGATGACATCTCGTAAAACTGGCACTAATTCATGGGCATTAAGGGTTTTGAGTGGTTTAAGCAAACAGAACTTGGTAAACCCGTCTACTATTAATAAAATATGTTTAAAACCTTCATTTGACTGAGTAAAGGGCCCTGTACAGTCCAAGTGTATTGTATGGAAGGGTAGTGCGGTTTTTTGAATTGAGTGTAGGAAGTCTTGTTTAGGGCCATGGTGACCCTTGCGTTGGATGCAAACCAAACAATGAGATATGTACTTTTTCACAAAACTTGTCATAGCAGGAAACCAGAAATGCTCACGTATTTTAGAGATAGTTTTTTCAAAGCCAACGTGACAATTTTCATCGTGATAGAGACGCAAAATACTCAATCTTGTACCCTTTGGAATGTACAATTTGAATTCCCCGTTTGGTTGAACCTTGTAATATAGTAAATTGTTACGGACTACATATTGGTTTGAATCATACTCTCCAGTTTGTACTCTATGAATAATTGAAAGCATTTCAGGGTCTCTTTGCTGTGCAAGTTCTAACCAAGATTGCGGGTCATTTATTAAATTTACCGTACTATCAACAGTCTTGGGGACCTCAACAGGATTGCGACTGAGGAAATCGACATGGCTTATATATTGACCTTTCTTGTAGGTAATTTCAAATTGGAAATCCTGCATATATGTCCACCAGCGAGCTACTCGTGGTGATAAATCTTTTTTAATCATTGTTGATTTAATAGCGTTACAATCTGTGATAATTTTAAAGTTAATTCCTAGTAAATAGACTAAAGTGTTTCAAGGCACTGTAAATAGCTAGAGTTTCTAAATCATAAGAACTATATTTTGACTCTGCAGGTGTAGTTCTTTTACTAAAATAAGCGATGACTTTAGAATCACAACCGTACTTCTGGGTTAAGATAGCACCATATCCTATAGCACTAGCGTCAGTATATAACTCTGTTTTTAAAACAGGATCAAAGATTGACAATAATGGCCTAGATACTAAGTAATTTAGTACATAGTTCCTCGCAATGTCATGTTCAGAACCCCAATCCCATTTTTGGTTTTTCTGTGTTAATTTACTAATACAAGCAGTACGTGTTGCAAAATTTGGGATAAATTTCCTAAAGTAAGAGGCCAGACCCATAAATTGTCGTACTTGTTTAATGTTACGAGGAATTGGTGAATTTATAAGGGCAGCAGTTTTAGAAGTACTTGGCCTGACACCTTCTTGAGATATTTGTCTACCCAAATACTCGATACAGTTAACAAAGAGTTGACACTTTTTAGGGTTAATTTTAAAACCAGAAGCAGTGAGAGCTGATACTGTTAGTTCTAGGTATTTTAAACCTTCTTCAATAGTTTAAAAAGGGATTAGAATATCATCCATATAGACAAGTAGAAAATCTAAATGTGAAACGGCTTTGGAAATTGCCCGTTGAAATACGGATGGCCCATTACAAATGCCAAATGGCATTTTTATAAATTCATAATGCCCGTCACGGGTTGAGAAAGCTGTATATTTAGAAGAGTCTTCAGACACTGGAATTTGATAAAAACCATTTTTCATATCTATCGAGATATAAAACTTGGCCTTACCTAATTTGTCGATTTGATCCTCAATAAGAGGAAGAGGATATGGGTCTCTTTCAATGATTTAATTTAAGGACCTATAATCGACGCAAAGTCTATCACTGCCATCTTTTTTTTTACTAAAATCACGGGACTTGCAAACGGTGATTCGCTTTCACGAATTATATCGCTATCTATTAAATCCTGGAAAATGAATTTTACCTTATCTCTTTCACATGGTGCCAAACGATAGGGACGATAATTTATTACTTTGTCACTATTTAACCTAATTCTTAACTCGCCTGTTGTGACTGACCCAGTTTTATTTAATATAGTAATATGTCTCTCAAAAATATCTATAATTTGATTTTGCAATTTTTCTTCTAAGTGAATTAATTTAGGTTTTAACTCTGCCATTTGGATAGTACAATAATCTAGCTGGAGCAAGGAATTTACATGTAAGTCTACACTATTGGGAGTTTTCCTCCGAATTCTACTTCCTTCACAATCTGTAATTATCTCAATATCAGGGTATTCAACAGCATTTCTACCAATTAAAAGATCATAATTAATTGTTTGATCATTAACAACAAATAAATCAAGTTCAATATATATGTCATCGAACCTTATAGGAACAGTTATTTTACCAGAGACTTCCAACTTAACATTACCTATTCTTGTAAGGTATTTGAAACAAGGTTGTATATTACAACTAAGTTTTTTAGCAATGGATTGTCTGACTAAGCTACAATTGGCACCTGTGTCTATAAGGGATTCAATTGGAAGATCGTGAATAGATACAACTGTAAGCTTTAATTCGGTTTGCCAAAAAAATTAACCTCAGTTTTATTAGTGTTGGTTTTCTCCAAATCAGAACGTGCGAATTTTATTTCCTGGAGTACTGGACCCTGTTTCAGGATTTCGGTTCCTATTGCAGTGGACTTTTATGTGACCCGTTTTACCACACAGAAAACATTTTTTTTCTTCGGAAGTATTATTTCGGGTTTCTAACTTTAGGCGTTTGGCTTTACCTTGACCTGGTATACTGTCAGGATCATTTTGTTCTACTGGTCATTTTTTGGGTTTTATGTAACTGGAGAACAATGATATTAATTGGGAAGTAGTTTTAACCATTACTGTTGAAAGCAGCCATTCTGACATTCACATCGGTAACGCTACCGCAGATTAATTCAACTAATTGGTCTTCCGTAAATGATATTTTCGTATTACGTAGCAGTCTAACTTTTTCCCTAGCGTATTCGCAATAGGAATCGGCAGAATCAGAATTGTATAACACGGCACTGGACAGTTTTTCAGACAGGTTCTGTTTTTCTGGATACAAGTCTGTGACGTCTGTACGGAAATTTTCCCATGTTCGGTCTTCAGATGGTACCCAAGACTCAAACCATAACAAAGCGGCACCTTTCAAGGCCTTACCCGCTCTTGCGACTGTTGCGATGCTGCTCAGTCCAAATTCTTTTGACAGCTCCTCGATGCTTTTACACCAGGCTTCCGCACCGCTGTCACTAGTTGCTGGGTCGAAGACCGGGAGTGCCACGTCGTCATCAGCATGGCGGCGACCAGAAACAGCATCTCTGATTGCCTTGAGAAGACCTTCGAAAACGGTAGAATCCATTCTGAAACTTAGAAATAAAGGTTTTAATAGGGGTGAAGACTAATCCCACTTCTGATGTTAGGAAATGTATATATATGTAGATGTGTAACTAGATGTATGTAAATATTTTAATCTTTAATTATTAGGTATTAAAGGGAAAATATAAACAATATGATTCAATTCACAATGACATTATATTTATCTTGTAATATATATAACAACTAACTACCGTAGTAGTGTATATAACACAACGTAACGTTACAATATACCAGCCATAGCCAGTAGTGTATATAACACAACGTAACGTTACAATATACCAGCCATAATAATTAATAAACAAGTTATCATGACCCGTATTTAAGATACACCAATCGTCATAATAACATTATAACAATACATTACATTACATTACATAATTCATAAACATCATCAACAATAATAATCAGAATAATATCATACCTTAGATGTTAACGCCTTGAAAGTCGAAGAGCAACTGAACTGGCCTCGCGAGAAATCGCTACGCCCCCGTAGAGGGGCGCGGCTGGCGGGATATGGGTATTATCCTTTCCCCGCGGAATGATCACTGTGCCAGTAAAGACGGGCACCTCCTCGGGTTGCCTGTATAGGCTCGGTGGGGGCGAGCGCGTGTAAAGTGCGCGACTTGCCAGTGTGTGGTTGTCATTTTGTCCGGTAGGAGGCGCCAGCGGCGCTGGGCGCTGCGCGCTTAGCTACGGCTAAACTTTACCGTAGCGAGCGCCGCTTTCTTCACGCCACCTCGGCGGTCTGTCACCGCCAGGTGAGACCTCCGGTTGCCCGGAGGAGGCCCAGCGGATGACGACCAGCGACGGAGGTGACTTTGTTGGCGCATCCTACCGCTAAGGATGTTGGCCCCCGTCTGCAGACGCTTTCAGAGCTAGCCGATCGCGCTCCAGACTAGGGGCCGTAGTGTATGAATTTGAGCGGCAATGTACTGTGTAACGCCGCTCATGTAAGCGAACGAATAGCTGGCCCGCGCCACTCCTTCGTCGCGTGAGTAAGGATGAATGTTGAGTAAAGGTTGACTGTTCGGTGCGCGTCGCGCCTATATTAACTTAGAACGCGACGTGCTTCGAATGTATTTTAAATATGTGGAGTCGTATTGTTTGAGTAGGTCGCGTGTAGACTGGGACGACCTACCCGGGGGAGTCAGTCCGGGGGGGGGGGAAATCACGTCCGCAGGCACTAGGTCGCGCGGGAGGCGACGTGTGTGCCCGGCGCGCCCCGCGTCAGGCGGGCGCGTGTGCCACGGCGCTATCTGCGTCAGATGGGGCCAGGCAGAGGCGTCGGCACGCGTGAACATGTTGGACGCGAGGCGGCTACAGAAGTCGTCCAGGCTCTCAATCTTCATGTCCCGCTGTATGGTGGCGTTCCTCACGAAGCGAGGTGCGGCGACGATAGCCCGCAGCGCAAGGCTTTGCTGCGCGCGGAGAGACTTCTTTGTGATCTCGCTCGTGAGGGCGAGCCACGCTGGGGCGGCGTACGTGATGAGAGGGCGAATGTACGTTTTGTACACGCCCAGCTTGGCACGCAGCGGGAGGCGAGACGAGAGCACTGGACGAAGCAGGAAGCGGGCATTCCTGCATTTCGCGATTGTGCTACGGACGTGACTTACCATGGATAGCCGACGATCGATGGTGACACCCAGGTACTTGGCCCGGGGCGACCAAGCGACGTTGACTCCTTGCAGTGTTAGGGATGGTGGGAGCTTCTGTGTGCCGCCGGTTACCAGCGCCTGCGTCTTACCCACGTTCACCGACAACCTCCACTTGGACAACCAGTCTGGGAGAAGGTCTAGCACGCGCTGCATCTTAACTGCCGCGTGCCGCTCTAAGCAAATCGCTGCGCCCCCGCAAGGGGGCGCGCGGTTGACGGGGTGTGGACATGGTCCTTTTCCCGTGGGGGAACGGTGTGCCCGCGAATACGGGCACCCTCAACTTGATTGCCTTGTATAGGCGCGAATGGGGGCGAGCGCGCGCACGCAACTCGCCTATGTGTAGTTGAAATTTTGTCCGGTAGGAGGCGCCAGCGGCGCTTAGCGCCAAGCGCTTAGCTACGGCGAAACTTTACCGTACCGAGCGCCGCTATCTTCACGCCACCTCGGCGGTCTGTCACCGCCAGGTGAGACCTCCGGTTGCCCGGAGGAGGCCCAGCGAGTGCAGTCCTAGCCGGAGGTGACTATGGGGCGCACCCTACCGCTAGAGATGTTGGCCCCCGTCTGCGACGCTCTCAGATCTAGCCGATCACGCCCCAGACTAAGAGGCCGTAGTGAATGAGTGAGAGCGGCAATGTACGTGAGTAACACCGCTCTTGTAGCGAACGAATAGCGAGCCCGCGCCGCACGTTCGTCGCGTGAGTATAGATGAGTGTAGAGTATGGGTGTGTGTTCGGTGCGCGTCGTGCCTATATTAACTTAGAACACGACGCGCTTCGAGTGTACGTTGTGTGTGTGGAGTCTCATTGTTTGGGTAGGTCGCGTGTAGATGGGTGCGACTTACCCGGGTGCGTCAGTCCGGTGGCGATGGCAGCGTGTCGTCCACAGGCAATAGGTCGCGCGGCAGGCGACGGAAGCGCTGCGTGCGCCCCGCGTCAGGCGGGCGCGTGTGCCTGCCGCGTGCCGCGCGTTAAGCGAAGTCGCTATGTACGCGGCGTCATCGGCATATAGCGCGAGCGTGGTGTCAGGTGTAGTAGGGATGTCGTCGGTGTAACATGAGTAACAGTGCGGAGAGACGCAGCTACCTTGCGGCACCCCTGCGGCTATCGAGCGGGCGCCCAATAGCGCTCCGTCGACCACCACCCTGAAGGTCCTGTTACACAAGAAGGAGGAAACCACCCTTACCAAGCAACGGGGCGTGCCGGCCTGTGCCATCTTGTACAACAAGCCGGCATGCCAGACCCGATCAAACGCCTTTTCCATGTCGAGGAATACTGCTACTGCTTGCTCTTTCTTGTTAAGAGCTGCGGCGAGCAGATGCAGTACCCTCGACAACTGGAGCGTCGTTGAGTGTTCGGACCGGAACCCGAACTGCTCCGCTCGTGGGGTAAAATGTAGACTCAGGTGTCGCAGCAGGAGTTGCTCAAACACCTTGGAGGTAGTGGAGAGAAGAGTAATGGGCCGATAGCTCTCCGGCTTCAGCACATTCTTGTTCGCCTTGGGCAGCATTATGACGCGCCCTTCCTTCCACGAGTTAGGGAAGGCGCCCGTGCGCAGTATGCCCGTATACAGGCGCGCCAGCGCCGCTACCGTGCGGTAGGGCAGGTGGCGCAGCGCTGCGTTGGTCACACCGTCGGCCCCGGGTGCCTTCTTCAACTTCGTTTTAAGGATGGCGCGTCTGACTGCGCAAGGCGAGAAGAAAATCGGGTCCTCTTCGGAGGCTATCGGCGTCGAGAAGTACTCTCCAAGGTGCCTCTCGACTGGTGCGATGTGCTCGGTGTCGGCAGTCGGGTTCGGTACGAATTGACTCTCCAGGTGCTCGGCGAAGATCTCCGCGCGGTCTGGCGCGGTGTACCTTGGTGCCCCGTCGCTGTGGAGTAGCGGACGTACCGGGGCCGGGGTATTCGTCAGCTGACGACACAGCTTGTGTAGTGACGCCCAGTCTCCTTCTGCGGCGTCAATACACTCCTCCCAGCCCTCGGCGTTGAGCTCCTGTAGCTTGGCCCTTACCTTCTCCGCGTGGCAGTTAAGGTCGCGTTTGTCGCGCGGGCAGCCTGACGCTTGCCACCGCTTGCGGAGGCGCCGCCTATGGGCGACCATCTGCTGGAGGTGGATGGGCAGAGGCTTGTAAAGAGGCCCCTGCGGCTGCGTGATGATAGTGGTCGCCTCATCATGGGCGCGCCTAATGCAGGCGGTGATTTCGTCGGCTAGCCCGTCGACGTCCGCGGCGGTGGCGATGGGCCAAGCTGGAGTGGTGGTTTCCATCACCTCTGCGAACTTTGTCCAGTCCGTTTTTCGACGTGGCGCTGGAGGAGATAGTCTGGTTGGCATACCTGATAGAACGACGAGCACAGGTTGGTGATCTGACTGGAACTCGTCGTCTATTACCTGTTGAGCGATCTGGCCTTTCAGGCCCCTGTGGATCATGATGTCCAGCACGTCAGGTTGTTGGTCATCAATACGGACACCCCTCATGCACAGGAGCACGGTGATGTCATATATGGCCCTTATGTCTGGCTGCCTCTTGAGGACAACGTAGAATAGGCAGCCGGGTCGTCCGCCGCGCGCTTTAATGTTGCGAACGTACTCCGGCTGAAATCCTAGCGCCCTCAACTCCTCTTCGATGTCGGCAGGGTCGGTGTCGGCTGGCAGCCCCCGTATGGCCACCTTGAGGCTACGCTCCGCTGGCAATGAATACAAGAACCAGCTTAGGCCCTCCGACTTTTCCAGGTCGGCAAGGTACCTCTGAACCACCCGATACTCGTCCTCCGTTTCAGGCATGAAGCGGATTCCGCCCTGATAAGGACGAGCATTGGGAGGGTGGCCCAGTTTGGCCCTCACGGCCCTAAAGTGAAGGGCCCAATTCGGCATCTTCTCCACCACCAGCGGAGGGTAGCGTGGCCGATCTCGTTCCCTCTTCCTGGCAGCTGCGTCCGCGCTCGTGCCTTGAGCAGGGGCTGCGGCGGCGGCTGTCGTACTAGGGTTCGTGGTGGTGTCGCGTCCGGTGTGTCCACGTTCGGAGTCAAGTCCGGTGGGCGAACGGCGGGCTGCCTCGGTGAACGTCGGTGACCCGACCCCGGCTCTACCACGCGGTTCACGCTGTGGGAGCGGGGAGTCGGGGCAGATGCGCTTTGCCTCTTCGGCGGCCTCGTCGTCCGAGCTTCGTGGGCAGCGCTGGGCACGGGTCTTGAGCGAGAACTCGTACCCGAACGCCACTGTGTCGTCGGGTGTTTTGTTAAGAGAGGTAGGGGCACCTACCTCGGAATCTTCGTCGTCCATGTCGCTGCCATCCCTGGAGAAGCAAGGCGACATGGGTGCGGGCGAGTCTTGGGCAGCATTGCGCGGCGGGGGCGGCGACATCAGTCCCTGCGAGCTCGTCGTTGCGGCGGCTGAGCCTGCCAACATGCGGCGGGGTGCGGGCGATGCGGCGCGCCCGGCTCTGGGAGCGGCGGCGGCAGTGTCGGCGGGTCGTGCGTGCGTAGATGGGCGCGCAGCGGGGCGCGACGCGGCGGGCACGGCCGAGTTGTCGTCGGCAGTCATGGGACGCGCGGGGCGCGTACTGGCGGCGCGGGCCGCATGTGTCGCGGTCGCCCTATCCCCGATACCGGAGTGCCTCCCTAATGCAGCTCCAGGGCATGGTGTTGAAGGCGTTGGCGATGTCAAGAGACACCGCCAAGACAACCCCACCCCTGGACACCGCATCCCCCGTCGTGAGGGCCCTCAAACCCCTTAGAACCCCTTAGGTCTGTTACCTTATATCTGTCTTTACCCAGAACTTTTTTTACTCGAAACGGTCCTTTGCAGATGGGTAGGAGTTTTCTGCTTCGACCATCGTTACTCTGGCTTTGTATTCTGATCAATACCAAATCTCCTTCTTCGTAAATCTTAGCTTTTGACCGACTTTTATCAAACCTTTCTTTCTGTGATATTGCACTGGCTTTAATATTTTTATCTAACTTTGCTCGCAACTCCGTTACGTCTACTAGCGATTCATAATCAATCTCTGGCTCAACATTGTCTTGATCAACGCGCAAACGATAACCTAATAAAACCTCACATACGAACAGCATTAATAGTTCTATGGATTGTACTGTTTAAACCTTGCTGTATTATTTTAACATATTGATCCCATCTATCTTCATTATTATCTGCCCCGATAGTTTTTAATGATTCTAGTATTGTTTTATTAAATCTCTCTACCTGTCCATTTGAGCGAGGCATGCCCGTTGCCACAATATGCGCGTGATATATAAATGTAATTATTGTTTAATATTTGTAATAAAATCCTTGATTTACCCATAAATGTAATTATTATCTGATTAATATTTTATACTCAATTGTTAAGGTGAAATAATGAATTTACTATATACAGGGTGTAACGGAAAGGGTATATACATACTTAAGGGTGTGCTACAGACCATCAAACTGAACATGTTTCTCCAGAAACAAACATCGTAATAACAAAAAAATTATCTGCTGCCCCATACAAAATTTAAATACCTATTCGACCCAAATTTATGGGGCAGCTGATATTTTTTTCGCTATGATCATTTTTCTTTGTGGAGAAACTTGTTCAGTTTGATGGTCTGTAGCACACCGTTAAGTATGTATATACCCTTTCCGTTACACCCTGTAGATGTAATAATACAAATTTTAATAAATTTTATACGGAACCCTCGGTGCGCGAGTCCAACTAGCACTTGTTTATGATATTATTTTTTTGTTCATTTATATATATTTTGTTTTATTAATGTTTATGACTTAACACATTATACTAATACTTTGCTAGTACTACCTGTTGTTCTGTATGGTGTAGGACGTAAAGAATAGCACCATCTCATAACTTCCCGTGGGTGTCGTAAGAGGCGACTAAGGGACTTTCCAGAGAACCGTATCAACCGTACTGCGATCGCTTACCCGCCTTCCAAGCGTGGCGATTATGGCAAAAACCTCTTAGGTCAATGTGGCGTTGGGGGAAGCCTATGTCCAGCAGTGGACATCTTACGGCTGAAATGGTGATGATGACTACCTACCTGTTGTTTCCCATTTCTATAACAGTCGTTGCGGAGTCGTTCCGGGCTTCTGACTAGAAGCCCGAAAGTCGGACAACCAGTCTTACCACGAGGTTTTAACCAGTAACTGTGGTCAGATAGCCAATAGTTCTAAATAAAATATTTGTATTCAACTGAAGCCAATAAAATTGGGTAAAAACTGGGCAGATCATGTTTACTCGTACTTTTACAGTACAGAAAATAATTATTACATTGTTTCGTTCAGCGTTTGTAAATCCGATTATCCCCTTTAGATGGGAAGATCGGATGGAAGGAAAAAGAAAAATATTTGACCTGACAACGCTCATTACACCTACAAGAAAATTCTTGCAGCTAATACTTCTAAGTCAACAAAAATAAACTTGTAATAAAGAGTCAGGCGCTAACACAACTACTGTTGTACAAATGTTGATTTCAAAAAAAACAACCTCAACTTTCAACCAATGAATCTTACTCTTATCCAATATTTTGTCTTACTATCTATTCTTCTTTTTATTAAAATGAATTGCGGTGTCGGTAAATTATAGGATTCTGAAACATTTCTCCGACATTCGTTTCGCCGTTGAATGGTTCACCGACAGAACGATTCACTTTTCATTATTTCACCGATAGAACGTTTCAACGGCGAACGATTCGCCGACAGAACGATTCACTTTTGAATATTTCATCGATAGAACCTTTCACCGGCAAACGATTCGCCGACACAACTGTTCATATGCCCTTTTTTTTAGGCTGGGATATCATCAAATGGATGCCCCACTACGACTAAAACCCATCCATGTTCCTTCTTAGCCCTTTGTGTTCCAGGGCAACGGCGGTATCTCTTTCGAACACCCCGCAGCCCTGGCAGGCATCGGCCCTCTCGGACCCCTTCCGATTTACTGACTACTATCTCCTTGAGGCCCGCGTGGAACACAAACGCGCCGTCGGCACGGCCTGTCGTCATTAGACGGACGGACGGTGAGCTAGCCCATAACTCACAGTCCACAGGCCCGCGCCTACGGTGCCACGGGTGTATGGCTACTGGTTGCCCCCCGACACCCAGGGCGTCTCCCGCGGCGGCTGGGACGTGAGGTTCTCTCCCTCTCACGTTCCGGTTCATCTGCCCCTGGGGTATAAAACATAGGTATTCGACATGTTCTGTATGGTGTCGGACGTAAAGAATAGCACCATCCAATATCTTCCCGTGGGTGTCTTAAGAGGCGACTAAGGGACTTGCCAGAGAATGGGCCGCAGCGTTCTCTGTGCTTTTGTAACAACCGTACTGTGATCGCCAACCCGCCTGCCAAGCGTGGCGATTATGGCAAAACCCCCGCTATGTCTATGTGGCGTTGGAGGAGGCCTATGGCCAGCCGTGGACGTCTTTCGGCTGAAATGATGATGATGATTCGACATGTAGACTATTTCCGTTTTATTTTTTGCACCTGAATCAAGTTGTGAAGACGAAACTTAAAGTTCGAAAGAGATATCGCCGTGGCCCTGGAACAAAAGGGCTAAGAAGGAACGTGATGGATGGGTTTTAGTCAGTCAAGTCTGACACTCCCTCCCGCTCCGCCCAGAGTGGGGCCATTTGATGATATACCATCCTAAAAAATGTTATGTCGGCGAATCCTTTGCCGGTGAAAGGTTTTATCCATGAAATATTCAAAAGTGAATCGTTCTGTCGGCGAATCGTTCGCCGTTGTAACGTTCTATCGGTGAAATAATGAAAAGGGAATCATTCTGTCTGTGAACCATTCAACGGCGAAACGAATGACGGAGAAATGTTTCAGAATAAAATTATAGTGGGGATAAGCTGTCAGTAAGCCACACCGCGGGTGCCTTCCTTTTTAAGTTCTTCCAATGATTTACTCCAGATCCTAATATAAATAATCGTTACGTAGAAAAGATAGAATAGGTATTTAAGTGACGTGAGGTACAGACCTAGTAGCATGAAATTTGGCAAGAAACAAGGACCGACTCCGATAGATTATAGTATGTTTTTATTTCCATCATTTTCAGTATACACATTTTTTTTTACCATTGCCTCACACTAGGAATTTCTCCTGTATCGCGGGTACGTTTACAAACATTCAAACTCACATTCACAAACACCCACACCCGGAACAATTATTATCTGTAGGCCATACAAATATTTGTTCCGTGCGGGATCGAACCCTCGACACGCAGCGCAGCAGTCGATTGCTCACCCACTACGCAAAATCATTTCGAATTTTATTAACGGCAAGTTAATAAAATTCGAAATGATTTTATCCATTGTATGTTATACTTTTGTTCATGCTGATTGGTTCAGTTTAGATAAGGGTTGGGATATAAGACTATAATCACATACTTTTAAAGTTATGTATGCTAATGTCAGATTAAACTCGTTCATCATCTGCCTTGCTTGAATGATTTATATTTTTTACTTACTATCTGAATCATTTGACATAAGATAAATTTTTGTGCCTACATTCTTAGCTAATAAATTATTTCATTTCATTTAATTTCATTTGCCCTTTTCTCTAACTGTGTTGAGGTCGGCTTCCAGCCTGACCAGATTCAGCTAAATACCAGTTTTTAACACGGAGCAACTGCCCATCTGACCTGCACAACCCAGTTAGAACTAGGAAATACGATCCTCTTTGGTAAGACTGATTGTCATACTTTCGGGCCACTGACTACATGTAATGACTATCAAAGATCTGCAAATGACAGCTGGGACCAGCGGCTTAATATGCTTTCCGAGATGAGGAGGAAACTCGGTATGTAATCACCCAGCGACGAGCTCATCCAGGTTAAACTCGTTATAAGCAAAAAAATAATATACCATATTTGCTCAACTTGCTTTATTTTCTTCCATCCTTTAGAAGTTTGTTCTTAAGTTGAAAATCTGTTTTTCTCCATTCGGAAAACAGATTTTCAACTTCAGAGGTTGAGACACGTAGGTAGTGTTAATAATAAGTTTCTACTATATATCTGAGGCCAGCGGTGATTGTCGCCACAGCGACTGCCGTTAAGTGGTTGCAGCACATCCCATTCAGAATATCAAACGGCCTCAAGATTTTACACTTATAAGTGTTGTTATTCCTTATTAATTTATTCGGATTATAAGTTCCGAGTACTTTCTTCTCCGTGAAGCAACCTTCTAGGGTTTGGAGATGAATAACAGTTCTGATCCAATAGTTTCGAAGAAACTGAGCGTGGCCAAGGAGACTGCAGATAGCGACTGAAACAGTTCATAAGACTTTAAATGATAACATTAACATACACGCGTGAAATTCCTGAATGGGTAACCACTGCATAGTTAGAGAAGTACACCCACATTCCGACAATTGTGTTTAAGTCCCATGTAACAGGGGGAGGGGGGGGGGGCAAGTCTATTGCCATCATAGACACAAGCCTAAACTCCAAGGCTGCTTGAGAAATTACTGACGGAAAATCCCTATAAATTGTCCTAACTGGAAAACGAAACTAGGCTCAGCACACGCACTTACGAACACTAGGACAATGATGCAAGATTTGTATTCTATTGTCCATAATAATGAGACCATCATATTTTAACTCCCTCCAAACATGAGGTCAGACCGTAGGAAGACACCCGTTTTTGAAGCTATATACGTCGCTTCGTTGAAAAACTTCGAGCAACCCATATTCGTTTTTAATTTATCTTCATCTTCAGAGAACATAGTGCAATGCTGAGAAAACCGGGCGGCGACCAGAAAGAAAAGCCTGAAACATAACGATTAATTGGTAAGACACAAGCTTAATAAAATTTACTGTCACTGTCAAAACTGTTAATAACTAACACTTACTTAGAAACTCATAAGGTTGTTAGGTGTTTTTTGTGCTTTTGAAAACATCCTGTTTTAGTCATTCTGGGTAATTATAACTGAAGCTTTCACGATCAAAATATTTTAAATTGAGAAAACCCTTTTGACTGACGTCGTGCGTCGGTCAAAAATGGTTCTTTCTGATTAATAGTTTTGACTTTAACATACACGTACTGATGATAATGCACAGTTTATAACATGTTTGTACACTGATTACAATAAGATTATGTGAGTAAGAAAAAATATTGAAGTTCTTAATTAGATGTGTAAATTTTGCACTTTTCTATGGCAGACGATTGGCTCCGACATACAATGATAGTTCCATAGAAAGTAGAAGCCAGGGGCCAATGATAGGAATACAAAATCATCGAATTCCTCAGGCGGTTACCTACTATCCAGATTGTAACCCAACAGTATATATATGCAATAATGCAGTACACGCTTTCACAATAGGTAAATAATCAATAAGCCCAGAACATAACATCGTAGGTTCACAAAACAAAAGAAACTCCTGCAATAAACATTTAACTTAACGTAGTCACTTGGAACGCCAACGGCTTAACGGACCGTCGTCAAGAGTTTCAAACATTTCTTCATATTGAAAAAGTTGACATAGCTTTAGTTTCTGAAACTAGGTTCACTGCAAGATCTCACTTTGCTATACAAAATTACACAGTGAACACAACAAACCACCCATCAGGAAATAGTCATGGCGGGACTGCAGTAATCATTAATAATATTAAACATTATGAACTGGAAAAATACCAAACGGACAAAATACAAGCTACGTCAATAAAAGTAGTATTTAATGAGAAAGTTCAGACTACCTATTCTGCTGTGTACTGTCCACCCAGACACATGATAATAAAAAATGACTACAACGCGTATTTCTCTTCACTTGGCTCCAGATTTATATGTGGTGGGGATTGGAATGCAAAACACACATACTGGGGCTCACGCTTAATCACACATCGTGGAAGGCAACTCCATGATACAGTACAGAATCTGAGACTCGAATGCATAAGTTCACGTGAACCAACATACTGGCCAACGGATAGAAGTAAAATTCCTGACTTGCTAGACTTCTTTATAACTAAAAACATAGGCCGAAACTACATGACTACTGAATTCGATGTATTAATCTCCGTAATAAAATGCAAGTGCAAACTAAGAAAGATTCCTATAATATAATACTACAAATCACTCTCAAACGTTTTCATAACTTTTGTACAAACTTAATAAAAAAACTAAAAAGAAAATCACAAAGAGAACAAATAACTATGTCTATAAACAATCCTAAACAACTCTGGCTAAAAATTAACGAAATTACACAATTTAAATCCCCTAAATCAGACAATTCTAATCTGCTTCAAATCACTCCACACCCTCTCGATTCTCTAAATCGTATTAATCAGTTTTTTGTCACAATAGGTCAAACTTTGGCGGAAGATATAATTAAAAAATCTAACCTCTCTAATCCTACCTCTTTTTACCTAAGGAGTGAACAGCACTCCACATCATTTGTACTGCTGGACACTGACCCGCAGGAAGTAGATAATATACTTATGGGTCTCGATTCTGAGAGCTCACCTGGCTGGGACGGTATACCTACAAAATTTTTGAAAATGTCTAGGGACTTCTTGATCCCTCTAATAAGTCAACTAGCTAACCTGTGCTTTAAAACCGGGATATTTCCTGAGGCTTTTAAGCGATCTATGATTACGCCTGTGCACAAGGGGGGGGACCGGAACGATGTCAATAACTATCGCCCCATATCAGTTATACCATGTATCGCAAAAAATTTAGAAAAATTACTAAATAACAGACTTATTAAATACCTGAATAAACATAATCTTTTATCTTCATCGCAATATGGGTTCAGAAGGGGTCTATCTACACAAGACGCTGCGAAGGCATTAACTGACGAAATAGTCAATAACGTAGATAAAGGACTGAAATGCCTTACAGTATTCTTAGACCTAAAAAAGGCATTTGACACCGTTTCTGTCCCCATCCTTCTGCATAGGCTTGAAACAATCGGCATTAGAGGTACGGCCCTTTCTCTTTTTAGTAGTTACCTATCAAACCGAAAACAGCAGGTTAGGGTTGGAAATTTAACTAGTGAGGAAAAACTGGTATGTTTTGGAGTGCCTCAGGGAAGTGTGCTCGCTCCGACGCTGTTCCTAATTTATATAAATGAGTTGTGTAATATCGGGATCAGTGGCGGACGAGTCTTTTCATACGCAGATGACACAGCAGTCGTTTTCGCCGGTGACTCTTGGGTTACCGTGCGTGCTGCTGCTGAACGTGGATTAGCGGTAATAGCAAGTTGGTTAAATGCTAACCTTTTAACTCTAAACGTTTCCAAAACTAATTTCATCTGCTTTAGTCCAAATCAGAGGACACAGCCAGGTGCTGATTTTCGAATCGTGATCCATGAGTGTACAACCTCTTATTATCCTTGTAATTGTCAAAGCGTACAGAGAGTTACTTTCACTAAGTATCTTGGAATAATAGTTGACCAAAGACTGTCCTGGCACACCCATATTGAACATACTATGATTAGAGTCAGAAAGCTCATATGGATTTTTAAAACGTTACGACATGTGATGCCACCATTACTTCTCAATAAAATCTATACTGCTCTGGCACAATCGGTCATCACATATTGTATACCGATCTGGGGAGGGGCCACCAAGACCAAATTTCTAGATCTAGAAAGGGCTCAAAGGTCTCTCATCAAAGTTATGTACTTTAAACCCTTTTGTTACTCTACAGACAACCTTTACAAGGTTAGTAATCTTCTGTCCGTAAGGAAATTATACGTATTGAACATAACCATACATCTGCACAAGACCCTCTCATTTGATCCATCTAAACTAGATAAAAGACGTAAAGATATTGTGGCCCACTCCCCTCGGGTCCGCACAGTTTTTGCCAGGCGTCAGTAGACCACTCAATCTACCTATATCTATAATAAATTGAACCTAATATTGAATATTTACCCCATGTTGCGGTATGAATGCAAAAATACTCTATCGGAATGGTTAAAATCACAAACATACGAAGAAATTGAACACTTATTAACCAGAATTTGCTAAAGTAAAACCCATAACCAATCTTAACATACATCAAGTGATCAATCATTAACACACACACACACTTACTCACACACCCTGCACATCTACCTTTCACACACATATGCACACTCCCACACCACACACAACCACAAACACTACACATACCAGAACTTGCTACAATAATTTTGTATCATCCTTGAACCTCAATTTTATTTTGTTTTGCTTTTCTTTTTTAAATACTTCTCAACATTGTAAACTGTAATCCATGGGAATTTGCGAGGTAACCCCATTACAAGTATCTTTATAACTTGACGGGGCTGCCTCAATTTTTGTGCTGTAAAACAATTGTATGAGAAACAATAAAAACTTTATTACTTAAAAACTTTATTACTGAAGTATGCACGGATCTCTCTTCTGACCGTACGCCTGTCATATTAAATGTGAGCTCATCAGTTGTATTAATGCAACCTGCAGAAAGACTCTATAACAAAAATACTAAATGGGAGATGTATAAGGACACGATCGCGATGGGAATTAAGTTCATAAAACCTTTAAAACGGAAGAAGACATAGAAGAGGCTATTGAGAACCTGAATAAAATCATACACGAAGCAGCAACTATCTCAACAAAAGTGCGAAAAAACTTACCCTTAACGGTTAATAAATATCCGAAAATGATCAAAGACAAAATATCAAAACGTCGTATTCTAAGAAAAGTATGGCATGAATCTCGATATCCTGCAGACAAAACAGCGTTCAACAGATCTTCAAATGAACTAAAAGACCTCATTAAAAGTTTTATCAATAATAACCTTCAAACGTTCCTTTCTAATTTGACTCCAAGTTTAGACACAAATTACTCACTACGGAAGGCAACACAGAAATTAAAACGTCCCAATTATCATATCCCTCCTATCAGACAAAGTTACGGGAATTGGGCCAGGTCAGACACGGAGAAGGCTACACTCTTTGCTGAACACCTTAGCAATGTGTTTAAACCATTTCCTGAATCGAGACCAGAGCATGATGCCGAAATAAAAAGTTATCTGGAAAGTCCACAGCAAATGTGTCTTCCATTAAAATATACAAGCCCTACTGAAGTGGCTGGGGAAATAAAACACCTCAAGGATGTCTTAATAATCTGCCAAAAAAAGGTATAGTAGCAATTGTTAACATATTTAATGCCTGCCTAAGACTCGGCCACTTCCCAGGACAATGGAAGATAGCCCAGGTAAAAATGTTACCTAAACCCGGTAACCACCTAATGAAGTAGCGTCGTACCGACCTATAAGTCTTTTGCCTATAATAGGGAAACTCCTCGAGAAAATGCTACTCAAAAGAATGAAAGCTCACCTAAGTGACATCATCCCAAATCACCAATTTGGTTTCCGGGAAAACCACGGAACGATCGAGCAAGTTCACCGCATCGTATACGTTATAAGCAGATAACGCTGCAGGAAAAGAAATATTGCTCGGCTGTGTTTTTGGATATTAGCCAGGCATTTGACAAAGTTTGGCACGAGGGCCTGTTATACAAAGTCAAAAAGATGCTACCACACTCGTTTTACCAAATAATAAAATCATATCTCAGCAAGCGATGTTTTGAAGTAAAGTTCAATGACGAACTTTCCGACTTGTGTGAGATCAAATCAGTCATGATCAAGTACCACAGGGAAGTATACTGGGACCGGTTCTCTACAACATATATACTGCCGACATACCAACATCAGACAGGACTACGGTTGCAACATATGCAGACGATACAGCCTTATTATCTACACACACAAATCCAGATACCGCATCATAACATCTGCAAAACCACATTGATAAAATTGAAGAATGGCTCAAAATCTGGCGAATACACGCAAATCAAAGTAAATCAACACACGTGACCTTTACTCTCCGAAGGGACACATGTCCACGGGTTATCCTAAACAATGAAGAAATCCCGCAAGATAACAATGCAAAATATTTGGGTATGCATTTGGATCGCAGACTGACATGGAAAAAACACATATGGACAAAGCGGAAGCAACTAGATTTAAAACTACGCAGTACGTACTGGTTAATAGGACGACACTCACAAATGAGCACACATAGCAAGCTGACAGTATATAAAGCCATCTTGAAACCAATTTGGGCCTATGGCATACAGCTTTGGGGTACTGCTAGCAACAGTAACATTGAGATACTGGAAAGATTTCAAACCAAAACACTGAGAACCATATTTAACATCCCTCAATACATCAGTAATAAGAACATATACCTTGACTTAAATGTACCAACTGTCAAACAGGAGATAGCAAAATGTAGCACAAAATACCAAAAAAGACTCACAAACCACAAAAATGAGCTTGCCTTCAAACTCAGTGGAGATCAAGGCCTTCAATACACAAGATTGAAGAGACATAGTGTCCCAAACCTAAAGGATAGATTCATAAGGATGGAATGAGACACCTACCCGAGAACTGTCTCACCAAGCTAAAAAACCTAAACAGATACACTCGTATCAGACAAAGCAGTGGCCTATTGTTGTGTTCAACAGATTGCCGCGGAGCAGGAAAGAGAGAAGAAGAAAAAAACATTTAACTGAGAAAGCAAGTCCCCGTTCCGACATGTTCGATAGATGGCGCTGTGCCGCTAATAGTCGCCGGCTACTTAAACTAAGGAACGTTTGTTCCACGTTCCAACGGGTTAAAAAAAAGATCCAAATCACAAAAACAGTTTTTTGAGAAATCAGTCCTAATTGCTGTAAAAGGTTGATTTAATTATATTCTAACAATATAGGTTTCTGAGAACGTGCATATTATTTATTCAGAATATTGCTAACTTTTCGTTTAAAAAACTTCATTTTTAAGTGCAGGTAAAATTATGATTTAAGAAAAGCAGTATTAAATGAGGAATAGGATAGGAGTGAAACGTTTTCTTTACTTTTAGGACTAGAATTTTATAGACATGTCATAGAATTGTTCATGTAACTTATACTTGTTACAGCAAAGGTGGTTCCGCCAGGGAGCATGACGTAATTCAAAGGATAGTTTTTTCATTGAGAACTTATTAGGCATTCTTCAACCTCTTTGAATAAGACTATTTCCGATTATTAGTAATATGACATCTTGTTTACGAGCAGGCGGTTTGAGTTCCTGTTTAATCGTGTAACCTCGTGAATGTATAAAACTGGATAGTTTGAAAGTGGCTCATCAATTAAAGTCCGGTTTATTTATTTTATGAAAGGTGTAGCTTCACAGATGACAGTAAATACAATATAAAAATATGTATGTATATACAATCATAAAAATGATCACATAGGACAATACGCCAATTTCGATTACGATTACGATTATGCCTATATATAAGGTACTCTGTGCTCTATGCAGTGCGTTGTATAACGAAACTGTGGCGATTCAGCCGGTTGCGTATGGAAACACAACGCCATCTATTGAGCACTTCAGAAAACGAGGATTTACTTGATTTGCTTAACCGCAAATCAGGACCTTAAAAGAGTGGCTGAGTCAGACTGGATGCTCAAGGAGGAGATGTTGTGGCTTGTAAGGGACACCTACGCAAAAACGCTTAATAAGTTCTCAGTACCGGTAAAATGGGGTGAATAGGGATCGAGGGGTGAATAGGGACAAAACTTTGAAAGGCATTTTCACGTTATTCAAATATAATTAGTAGCTTAAAATTGTTAGCTGTTTATTAAATTAAAACAGAAATAATCCCAATAGCTTTTTAGTAACAAATTATTTGTATTCTACGAGGAAATCCCTTTCAAAGATTTGTCCCTATTCACCCCTCGATCCCTATTCACCCCATTTTACGGTACATTTTAATTACCAATGAAAAAATTATATGTGGCGGCGTTCAGAATGATGTGTTTGTGGTAAGCGTTTTCGCGTCGCTGTCCCATGTACGGGTTGCAGTCTTAGAGCTAATCTAAGTTAGTTTAGCTTAGCCCGCATAGCTGACGCAGTTTTTCATACTTGTGTGCAAACTTTACAACGAGTATGAAAAACAGCGTTAGCTATGCGAGCTAAGCTAAACTAACTTAACATTGCTCTGCAACCCGTTTACGCCACGTATATAAGCTGATAGGATGATAATATGAATATTGTGACCATGTTTTTATGGAGAAGAATGGGCGTAGTTTCTTGCCTATGCTTCTCCATAGAGATCTGCTCTTTAAAATGATCCACTACCTCTTCCATGATTACCTACAATACTTCAACAGTTAATTTACGTCCTGTAATTGAAAGTGCCTGTTACTGGATTTTATTTAAATAAATGGGTTGAGTCGGATTTCTCCCAAAGTCTTGTAGGTATAATGATTGTATTATTAAATTAGACGTACCGTTGTGTCAATCCATAGCCATACTCGTTGTGTTCCATGATCGCCTGTTTGCAGTGAGAATTAGTCGCACAGGCAGGCTTAGACCCTTGCGGAGTCAGCGCCAATAGTGATATGCATGTAGCTGAAGTAATGATAGAAGACCAAAAAAATACGTTAGAAGACAATGGTGGCCTTTGCCCTGTATTGGTTCAGTAATAAGGTGGAATTCAATTATTATTACGTAACTTCTGCCAGCGACTTCGTCTCCGTGTAGGTATCTACCTACTATAGAATTAGGTCCACAGAGAAATGATAAATGTGTGAGTAAGTAATGAATAAATAAAATTTTTGTAACATTGATTGATAACAGTTGTTAGGCTATGTCATTTACGGGGATAAAAAATATCTTATGTTGTTGTGGTTATCGGTGCCAAATTGAGTAACAAACGAACGTTGTTATGCAAAAACGTTCCAATCCAAAAGTTTAAAATCTTCCTTTTATTTGACATTTTAAATCATATTATAGCTAAAATGTTTCAGACCTCAAGTCCTATTTCTTGATTTATAATTCTCATGTCAAGAGAAATTCTAAACCCATATTTTTAACTAACAAACGTTTTTTTAAACTTGTTATACACACCGAAACGTTATTATTCAATACAATTAACAAATAATATTTTCTTATAATGACTCAATATTATTGGAACGTTATAGTTAACCCATGCTAGTAATCCTTTTTTTCCTCAGGACTCATTCCATTACATTATATATATTTTTTTCATTATATACACGTTATCTATATTTTATATTCGTTTATTGCGCCCAATATTGCGCCTATAAAAGGGTTTCGCCTGCTGCCAACTTTTATTTTATTTAATATGTGCTTGATTTTTGTTTTATAGTTTTTATTCTTAAAAATACCACTTTACCTATTTCGCCACTGAAAACTTCTTCGGTTTTGAATCTATTCTCATAAATGTAATAATTCTGCCATTTTCTATACATTGAATCCAACTCATCTGAGTCTGGCTTGTACAGAGTCGTTTCGTTCAGCAGCTCTTTATTAAATTTTTCTGACCCACAGACTCGTGGTTCCGTTGTAAACAGCTTTTATAACTAAAAAAAAACAAGGAGTTGAAATTACTTACATAATATCTGCAATTTTCGTACCAAATATCTAAGATACAAAAAAGTAGTTGAAAAATCTTATGATCCAGCTTTTTATTTATTTAACGATGTATGTACATATACACTTAATACAGAAAAGAAGAAAGGAACAGAAAATAAGTACAAAGGTAATGCTTATTTCTAATGAAATCTCTTCCAGCATACCTGCGAAAGAAGATACTTACAAAAAAAAATGTGAACAAAGTGTGTAAAAGAAGTAGAGAAAGTGGAATATATTAAATACAATATAAGAACATAATAACTCTAGTCTAATAACGTGAAAGATTTTGCAGACGATTTTACTTTTCTATTAAATACATATCCCCTCCCATCCCTTCCCCTCGGACCTCTGCAGAGAGTAGACGTGCCACAAGCCATATTTTATTTTTAAACTAAATAAAAAGTCAATTTTAAAACAAGTAAATAGTTCCCAAAAATTAGGAGTGCATAAAGATCGAGGAGTTATCAGGAACTTGCTGCGTGCCGTGAGTACGTACTACACTCACACACACTATAACATCTCAGTAACTAGGCGAGAAGCCCGTATAAGGGAGGCAGCAAGTCGTCAAATATCAACGCGCAGAAAAGAGACAGCAATAATTCTGCCAGCTCCGTACAAATACGTCGCTTACGCATTCATTGTTCTAACACAAAGGTCAACTTAAACTGGACGGAAACGACAAAGATTCGCGTTACTCGATAGCAGCAATCATAACTTGGCCCCCGTAATAGTGCGTACATTTACTGTGTAATAATCAACTGGCGACACTCCTCCTGTCCTGGTACTTTACACCGCACTCAATACACCGACCGCCGCTATGCCATTGAAAAAAACGCCCCCCTCTTCACCTGCCCCGCTGACGCCTACAGCGGCGTCTGGGAGCGTTCGTGGCGAGGCACCTACATTCCCTACGGCTACGAGTGTCTCACCGCTACAGCATTGCGAGTCGGAGCCTGATCTTCATGCACTCGCACTCGCTGTCAATGCCACCCAACGAAAGAAAAGAAAGCATGACGATAAACACCTAGATGTAACAGCACTGATTAAGGAAATGTTCTCAACCTTCTCAAAACAACAGGACAAACGTTTTCAAGATTTAAAAGTCAGTTTAGAAGTCATGTCGAGTAAATATGACGAATTCCTGAAAAAAATATCCACTCTGGAGAAAGAAAGAAAAGAGGATAAGGTTTTAATAAAAGAATTAGAGGAAAAATTGGAAGTATCAGAGCGAAAGTCCCGTGGAGCAGGCATAGAAATTCGGAATATACCAAAGCAAAGCGGCGAGACTAAAGAAAATCTTTGCGACGAAATTATGCAATTAGGGAAGACCTTGAGTGTCAACATTGACTGCTCTAATATTCGAGACGTCTATAGATTGAAATCGAAAGATGAATCAAATCCTGTTGTCGTGGACTTGACGTCCGTATTGCTAAAAGACAAAATTCTCAAGGCTGTCAAGAACTTCAACAAAACACGAGCAAAAGGAGAAAAATTAAATACCACTCATTTGAAACACTCATCCCAATCAAAACCGCTTTATATAACTGAAACCTTAACTCACAAGACTCAGAGATTGTATTTTCTGGCCAGGCAGTTTAAAAAAAGCCACGGATATGACTTTTGCTGGACGACGAACGGGTTTGTTTACCTAAAAAAAACCGAAGATTCAACTCACATACGCATAAATCATGAAACGGATCTGGATAAGTTAAGGAATTCAATATGACTATTTCATGTAGTAACTCGCATTTTCGTTTTGTTATTGATTTATTTTATATTGCATGTTTTGTTCACATTTCGAATTATAAGTTATTTCTGTTTACACATTAACACAACATACAGAAATCAAATAATACTATTTATACCGATTGTTTCTTTCGCAGTTCAAAATGCAAGCTATTTTTGTTTACATTCTACCACACTATACAGAAATTATACCCTACACTTCAAAGACAACACATTTTTCTCTAAATCTAAACACTACTATAATCACAGTATTTACCATAAATCAACACACATAAATAAAATACATCTTGATAACCATTCACACGGTCACAGAGTCTCGTTAAAACCTTTTACAATAACACTCATAATATACAACTCGCTCTCTACAACACAATTACTTTATACATGTACATACATCACAAACATAGTGCACGCAAAATATTTTAAATCTATTAATTACCTTCTATCTTTCCAAATACTTTTCTGTAACCGTGACCACAATTTCTTACAATACTTTTTAATGACGTCAAATTCAATAATATAATTAACATAACAGAAAATCTCGATGAATTGTCTGTATCGCAATCACAAGAAACAAACATTGAAAACTGTCATAAATTAATATCACAGCACTCCAATCACTTACTTATCTTCACGCTAAACATACGCAGCATAAGCTGTAACATGCCAGGGCTTGAAGTTTTATTAACAAGAATGAAGTTGAAATGTGATATAATTGTTTTGACCGAGTGCTGGCTCTCAAGTTCCTCAGTTATACCAATTCTTGCAGGTTATCATTGTGTCGCGACTAAAATAAACCCCAAACAAAACGATGGAGTAGTAATTTACTATGAGGAAAACCTTAGCTTAACAGTAGAGGAGCCTCACATGCAGGAATGTAACTGTCTTGTCGCAAAAATACACAATAGCATCGCGATACTAGCTTTTTATCGGTCCCCTTCTTTCAAAAACATTGACCAATTTCTGTCATCCCTAGACACATTACTACACACAGTATCAGCCTATAAACAGATCTTGGTAATAGGTGACATCAACATAGATATTAACCCTAGCAAAATAAACCTAAATGGGGAACGCTACCTGACTTTAGCGGCTTCTCATGGCCTCTTACCAGCACACACTCTGGTTACTCGCTATGAAAGCAACTCTTGCTTGGATCATGCGCTATTAAAGACCAATTGCCCTGCCACTACTTTAGTTCCACAAACTACCCTAACGGATCACTACCCTGTTTTACTGTGTTTGACTACTGAGGAAAAGCGTCAATATGCAGTAACAACAATAACTAAAGTTGACTTTACTAACCTAGACCGAGATCTTTTAAAAATTAACTTTGACCCAATTTATAACCTACCAAACCCAAACTTATCTTTAAATTATTTTACAAATAGTCTTCAACAAGCAATAATAAACAATACTAAAGAAATTACTCTATCTAAACGTCACAAAATCATAAAACCATGGATGACACAGGGGTTGCTACGATGCACAAGAAATAGGGATAATTTGCACTTAAAATCAAAGCTTGCACCAGACAATTTGATTTTAAAAGTGACATACACGCGATACAGAAACTCCTGCAATGCGTTGCTAAGAAAAGTAAGAATACAGTATGAAAAAAATCAACTGCAAAATGCACAACAAGATAATAAAAAACTATGGAAAGCCATAAAAGGGATCACAAATACATCAAAAGTAACAAATCATCCGAAAGAACTACTAACGTTATCAACCTCTCCGGAAAATTCATTGAACGAAGTAAATAGATACTTTATAAGCGTAGGAAGTACACTGGCAAACAAAATACACCAGCAAAACATGCACACTGTAAATAATAGACAAACAAATTCGGACACAGCTACTAGTAGCCCGCACTCGTTTGCTCTCATAGACACAACTGAAGAGGAGGTGGATCGTTTCATCCTCGACCTAAAATCGGACTGTGCCAGTGGTGGAGACAATATTAGTAATAAATTTTTGAAAACTTATAGAAACATCATCGTACCACCTCTCACAAAGATCATAAATGATTGTCTGCAGAACGGCGTGTTCCCTGACGTCCTTAAAAAAGCCGAAGTTTGTCCAATCTATAAGAGTGGGGACAGAAATCATATCAACAACTATCGACCTATATCTATTTTACCAGCGATCTCAAAAATACTAGAAAAAATTATAAATGTACGTGGGACACTCAGAAAGTTTTGCGAAACTAAAAAAAATTGTTCTATACGTACATATATTTTTATTAAATCTTTTCAAAGTACTTTCCACCAGCCTCTATACAAAGATTCATGCGCCTAAACCAGTTTTCAAAACACTTTTTCCAGTCCGCCGCAGACACCTCGTTTACAGCCTGCTCGAACCCAGCCAGCGCATCTTCCGGCGACGAAAATTGTATCCCTTTGAGCTGATTTTTTATTTTTGGGAATAAAAAGAAGTCACACGGTGCTAGATCAGGGCTGTAAGGAGGGTGACCCAGGAGTTTGACTGGCGTGCTGTCCAGGAAGTCCCTCGTTTTGAGTGCGGTGTGCGCAGGTGCATTGTCGTGGTGGAGCAGTAGCCCGCGGAGCCCTGTGTTTGGTCGCTTGTTGCTTATAACAGAGAAAACTTCTGGCAAACATTTGGAAGTATACCATTCGGCATTAATGCTTCTTTGATCCCGTAAGGGAATTGATACCAAGTGGCCAGTCAAATTAAAAAAGCTAGCGATCAAAATCTTACCCCCGCTTCTAGATCGCTTCACTTTGGTAGGCGTTGGCTCATTTTGAAACACCCAAACAGTCGACTGGCGCTTGGTTTCTGGGTCGTATTGATAAATCCAGGACTCATCACCTGTAACGATGTCGTAAACACGCCGAGACGAGCCTGCTTCAAATTTGTTAAGCATATCACGGCACCATTCCACCCGGGCCTGCTTCTGAGCATCGGTGAGGTTGTGCGGCACCCAGCGTGATACTATCCTCCTCACGCGAAGATGGCTGTGTAGAATCTCGTGAACGCTTCCCGATCCAATCTTCAATATGTGTTGAATCTCCTGATATGTAATTCGCCTATTGTCTTGGATTAAATTTTTCACTGCTAGCACGTTTTCTTCGGTAACAGCCGTCAAAGGGCGACCGCTTCTTTCGTCATCCCCCAAAGTTGGTCGACCGCGCTTGAATTCGTTATACCAACGATACACGGTTGCCTTGGAAGGGCCTTCATCCATGAATGCCATTTGAAGTCTATCGTACGATTCATCCGGTTTCAGGCGACACTTGAAATCGTATAAAATCATAGCTCTAAAATGTTCCCGGCGCAGATCCATATTTCAGTGAGACACAATACTTTGAATTAACTCGCAAAAAATGTGGAGGGAAATTTTGAAATTGGAACTTACTTATTTTTACTTATAAATAATCATATTTTCGAAAAACATAATAACTGGCCAGTCTCCCATATATAAAAACTTTTTTTCGCAATACTTTCTGAGGGGCCTGGTACGACTAGTTAAATATTTAGAAAAAAATAATCTACTTTCACCTAACCAATATGGTTTTCGACAAGGAAAATCAACTGAGCAAGCCGTAAATAAGCTTATCAATTTTGTTACTTCCAATTTAGATAAAAAGAAAAAATGCCTCACTATCTTCCTAGATCTCGCAAAGGCATTTGATACTATTTCTGTTCCCCTCTTACTGGAAAAACTCGAAAGACTGGGAATTAGAGGCACACAGTTGCAACTTTTTACTAGTTACCTGACTGGCCGGTCTCAGTGTGTTCGTGTAGGAAACTGTAAAAGTGCTCACCTTCAGATTACACACGGGGTACCACAGGGTAGCATACTGGGACCCAGTTTGTTTCTAGTGTATATAAATGGTCTCACGAGTCTTGAACTTACCCATGGTGAAATCATATCTTTTGCGGACGATACTGCCCTTTGTTTCGCTGCCAATACATGGGATGAGGTTTTCGGTGATGCGCAGCGGGGCTTCGATATTGTGGGAAAGTGGCTTCAGAGTAATATTCTTACATTAAATGTAGACAAAACCAAGTACATCTGCTTTAGCATAAGAAATGTATCTGGAGATGGCATCGTGCGAAATATAATATCGCACATGTGTCACTCCGGAAAAAACTGCAAGTGTCCTTCACTGGAGCGCGTGCATACCGTGAAATATCTAGGAGTTAACATAGATGGCAATCTTAATTTTAAGGAACATGTTAGGCTGCTATGCGGGAGAATACGAAAGCTCATATATATTTTTAAAAACCTGAGGCACATTGCTGACTTTAAACTGCTGAAGCAGATATACTATGCTCTCTGTCAATCTCTTATAACATATTGTCTGTCGTCTTGGGGAGGGACATCTAAAACAACTTTGAAGTCTGTCGAGGTCGCCCAACGGGCAATACTGAAAGTTGCAATGTTTAAGCCTATCCGATTCCCTACAACAACATTGTATGAAAAATGGGAGGTCATGACCGTGAGACAGTTATACATACAGAGCGTTGTCCTCCTACAGCACTGTAAACTACACTTCAACCCACTACTTCTCCAAAAACGAAGAAAAGACATAGTATGCGAAAGAAATAAGATGTATAATACTAAATTCAGTCAACGGTTTGCCCCCTCTATTGGTCCATTAATTTACAATAGGTTAAACAAAATTCTCAATTTATACCCATTAACAAAAATTCAATGCAAGAAGAAACTTACTGAATATCTGAAAAGTCTTACCTATGAACAGACTGAACTTCTTCTGTACATTGCATCCTAATAGATTGTAATACAATATAACATTCATCTCTCACAACATACACACAAATGCAAGCGCGCACGCTCACCTACACCACAACACACAGCAGAACACTAGACACCACACACATCCTCTTACACATCGGACACGTACATCCCCATCTCACACAAATAAGAGGCCTGCATGCTAACACTACACAAACTCCTTTTGTTTTTATATACCTTTTTTAAATTTTTACTATTTTTTTTTTGTATCTTCTTTCTTTTTACAATCCATAAGTAGAGGAAATATTTTATTTATTGTTAAAATTATATTGTACAAGATACAAATGAAATGATACTGGCAATTATATCTGTTTAAAAAATTCGAGGGTTATGGCGCTGATAGTCGAAATACAGGCTCTGCCTAGTTCGACTACAGATGACTACTCCACTTATACTGACCTAAATTAGCTTGTTAAAATATCTTGTAACTTATGTCTAAGTTTAATTAAATAAAAATTATTATTATTATCTCCTTTATTCGTTTTACATCTTATTTACTATATTTTTAAATATTTCTTATAAAACACATGAGGTAAAAAAAAAACATTTAAAAATATAAAAAACAGGTTTCCGCCGGTATCGGGAGCAGGGTCCAAGCTACCGGTGGTTAGGGCTGCAGAGACAGGAACCTCCTCACAATGCGAGCCGTATCGAGGAGTACTGCCTTCTGAATCTGGCTCTTGATCCAACTGCCAAGTGAGAGCTTCGATAGATGTTCATCGAGGCTTTTAGCCATTAGGCCATTGGCCGTAACGACAATCGGCACAATGATAGCCGAGTTCACATTCCACATGCTGACAACCTCGTGTGCTAAGTCGAGATATTTTATTTGTTTCTCTTTCTCAGCCTTCACGAGGTTCTCGTCATGCGGGATGGTAACATCGACTATCATTACGCAGCGCGCTGATCGGTCTATCACCACTATGTCAGGCTTATTGGCGACAATAGTCCTGTCAGTAATGATAGGCCGATCCCAGTACAACGTGACATGGTCTTTCTCGAGAACTGGGTCGGGCACATACTTGTAGTATGGTACCTCAGATTCCACAAGTTCATATTTCAAGGCAAGTTGCTGGTGAATAATCCTGGCTACTTGGTTGTGCCTGTGCAAGTACTCGCCATTAGCCAGACGAGAACAACCAGAAATAATATGTCTGATGGACTCACCCGGACGGTGGCATGCCCGACACACGTCCACCGTCCCGTCCTTCATAATATGTTTCCGGTAGTTGTTCGTCAGCATAACTTCGTCCATAATCGCACAGACAAAACCCTCAGTTTCCCCAAAGAGGTCGCTGAATCGTAGCCAGGACACGGATGCTAGAAAATCTACATCGGGCCCATGAAGAGCCTGGTAGAAGCGACCGTGAAGCACCTTGCCTTGCCATACTTTCTTGCGGTCATCGGTAGTAAGTACCACAGGTTTGCGCCAGTTCTCTTTAGCCATGGACAGCGGGGTGAGTACCTTGTCCACTGCGATCACATCTCGGTGCATACCCAACTCTGTTTTTAAAAAATATTCTCTGAGGCTGCACACCTCGCGGTTGTGGAGAGTCTTCGCGTTTAAAAAGCCTCGACCCCCGCACTTCCGTGGAATGTACAGTCTCATCACCGATGATCGTGGGTGATGCATCCGGTTTGCGGTCAGCAGTGTACGAACTCTCCTATCCAGGGCGTCCAGTTCGGTCTGAGTCCATTTGAGTATGCCGAAAGAGTACATTAAAACCGGCATGACCCAACCGTTGAAGGCGCGCACCTTGTTCCCGCCTGAAAGAAGGCTATTTAGTACCTTCTTCAGGCGACCAAAGAAGCGCTCCCTCAACGATTGCTTCATGTCAGCTACGTTAATACCTAACGCTTCCGACATACCCAAATACTTATAGTTTTCGGATGAGGAAAGGGATCTTAGGTGTATGGAATCAGAGAGCTGAAGTCCCTCGGATTCCATAATCTCCCCTCGCTTTACATACATGACTGCACATTTGTCCACACCAAATTCCATCCTGATGGCACTACTAAAATTTTCAGTTACTTTCAGAAGCTCCATCAGTTGCAATTTGCTGGGGGCAAAGAGTTTCAGATCATCCATGTAAAGAAGGTGAGATATGACCTGACCACCTCTCCTCAACCGGTAGCCTAGACCTGAATCCTCCAGCAATGTGCTTAGAGGATTCAGGGCTAGACAGAACCAAAGAGGACTCAGACTGTCGCCCTGAAATATTCCCCGTTTAATCCATACAGGCTCATCGTTCCCCTGGATCTGTCGACATCCTGGATATCGAAGGACCGTCCTCCATTGCCTCATACACGACTCAAGGAAGGCGCGTAGAGTTGCATCAATCTTGTACAACTCCAGCACCCTCATGAGCCATGTATGTGGCACAGAGTCGTAGGCCTTCTTGTAATCTATCCAACATGTCGATAGATCCTTGCGGGATCGACGAACCTGTTGGCTAATGGCCATGTCGATGAGGAGTAGCTCTTTAGTACCACGGGACCCATTCCTACATCCATTTTGAGAGGCCGACATAATGGAATTACTATCAATGTGTTTGTTAATCTTCACTCTCAAAATGGATGTAAGAAGTTTATAAACCGTCGCCAAACACGTGATCGGTCTATAATTCCTGGGTTCCGCAGGACTACCGGACTTATGAAGCAGGTGGGTAACACCCGTTGTAAGAAACTCTGGTAGCGACCCAGACTCTAAGCATGACTGGAATTGAGATGCCAGGCGAGTGTGTGAACTACTCAGCCATTTAAGCCAGAAGTTGTGCAGTCCGTCCGGTCCCGGAGATTTCCAGTTCGGTAACGGACGAACTGCTCTGGCAACATCTAACGGTGTTATTATAATTTTATCCATTTCTGGGATGGATTCACACACTCGCTCGACATCTCGCATCCAGTCAGCCTCCGTATGACAGACTGGCACCGACCAGATGCTGCGCCAGAATGAACTCGTAGCAGCATCATCTGGGCGGCACACGTCCGTCACACTTTGTTCGGGTCGCTCCCAAGCTCTGTATACCCACCTCTCATCACTCTGGAACATGCGATTCTGCGAGTACCGATCAACGCGCTTCTTATACCGCCGAATACGGTTCGCCCATGCATAAACTTTCTGCTTCAGGAAGTCGATGCGCTCTGTGACTCCGGACATGTATTCTTGAGGGCTGGTTCCAGTCCCCAAGAATGCCCGTCTCACAAAGCGCATCACACGTGGGCGTGTATTGCCCTCCCTGAAGCAGTATAGTTTGCCGATGAGTACCCTGGCCCCATCGATACGGCTCTCGATCCTGCGTTGCCAGGCTGGTACGGCTGGTTTTGGTCGAGTAGCTACGTCAAAATTTGGGAATTTGACGTTAGCTAAACGACAAGCCGCAACAGCCCCACAATACAAGATCGAGTGCGTATCAACGAGGTTCTCGCTATGCTCAAATATATTTTTGAGTTGCGAGTCCAAGGCACACACCAGCGCCCTATTTTTCTTATGCATGGGTAACCGCGGTAATCGGGGCCTAAGTTGGGCAGGAGTGGATCGATACTCGTGAAGCGCATCTTCCAGAGCGCTCCTCAAACGTTCGTTACACTGGCTACTTACCGTGGCAACCCTATCATCCTCTTCTACAGCACCAAGATTGGACCGCGGTGGTATTGTGTCAATAGTTGACGTTTGCACCGCGGTTTGCGCCGGAGTCAAGTCGATGTGGTTGCTCAGTACTTCTGAGCGCAGCCTATCAAGCGCGGCGTCGTCCAACATGTGATTGCGTTGGATGACCCGCACCTGATCCGACAGTCGTTGGGCCGAGACGTTGACGGTTGGTTCAAGAGTCTGAAAAAGAGACAGCATCCTAACACGGTACGCAGTGAGGTTAGTTCCCCCCTCTGTAGACCCATAGTATGCGCGCATGACGTTTTCATTAATGGAATAAGTCCATCTCATGCGCTGCACACAACCACCGGCAGCGGGGACCCGGCTCGGGACCGGTTGGCCCCTAGGTCCGAAGCTTGACGGTGGCCGGCCTCGCCCCGGCCGACGTACAGGTGTTGGCGACGTCGGCGGGGAGAAATATTCGTCGCTGGAGCTCGACGCGACTGCCGCTGCCGGTGACACAGGTGATCCGGGGTCCGGCGGCGGCGAGGCGGAGCTCAGCGACGACTCCGGGGGTGGAAGACGTGCGCGTTGTGACGCAGCTCTCGTTATCATTTTCTGATCCGTTTTAATTCATCCATAATTTTCTTGTATGCCTATGACATCTGTCATCTGTCTGCTCTAGTTTTGATCTTTGATCCATGTTTCAATAAATAATATATGTAGGTTTTTAAATAATTTTCTGATTAGAGATGGAACTGGTAAATACTTTCTATAAAAACAGCTGCAGAATGGTAGCAAAAAAAATTAATATTTGTAAAAATTTTATGGAGAATTTACGAATGACACATGACAGCTAGAGTTGCCACTTTTTATTATTATTATATAATTTGTACCCTTTTTAGGGTTCCGTACCCAAAGGTTCAAACGGGACCCTATTATCGAGACTTCGCTTTCCGTCCGTCCGTCCGTCCGTCCGTCACCAGGCTGTGTCTCATGAACCGTGATAGTTAGGGAATTGAAATTTGTACTGATTATGTATTTCTGTTGCCGCTTTAGAAATTTGTACAGATTATGTATTTCTGTTGCCGCTTTATCAACGAATTCAGAAGTTGAAACATTTTCGAGGTTTAAGTGTGAGATGATAATTCCACCATGAAACAGTTGAAGTTGATAGCGTCGTTACGTACATATAAAATAATTTCGGTTTTCGTATTTCTAATGACGATTACTTGATATGTGAACTGTGCCAAAAAACCAGTTCCCAAAAACGAGACGGAATATGAAAATATTATTCGGGATTTACCAGGACTAAAGAATTTTAACTATTATTGCGATTCATTGGTACGAATGATAAATTGTATTGTGAGGCATAAACTTTACGTGGATTTGTTCTCGGTGTTCGGATTGCATATGATGCAGGGTAAGTTCACTGTGGTAAAGTTTAAAATTAAAGTATTCCTGATTGGTCGTTATTATAAACAGACTTCAAAAAGTTATCTTCTTAATTCGACCCGTATTTTTTATGTCCGCGATCTATTCTGAAAGTGAAATAATCCGAAGTAGAATATTCTTTCAAAAATGTATTTATTTTGATAGCACTTCAACGAATTACTCACTAAAACATACATAATCAGAAATCACAAACAGTTTTACACATGCAGAATAATAAGAAGGACAAGTAAGATACCATTACAGAATTAAAGTTATACAATAAACTATACAATAAACAGATAATTAAAAGTTAATAAGTAAACATGGGCTGTGTACAATAAAAGTTGAACAGAAAAAATAAACATGGAGATTGGAACTTTTTGACCAAACTGCAGCCGTAACTTTGTTTTTCATTAACATACTATGAAACACAAATTTAGTTTTGCTATTGAGTGTAAATTTACTTATGAATGACCGTTCAAAATATTGTTATTACATTTTTTGGGGCTACGGAACCCTGTTTGCGAGTAAGACTCGTACTTGGCCGGTTTTTTATAATAAATGGTACGAAACCCTTCGTGCGCGAACCCGACTCACACTTGGCCGGTTTTATACGATTTGTCAATTTGAATTACTTTTTGTAATCACTTTTTAAAACCCTTAATTTTGACACCCCACTCGATGATATTGGAAGAAAAAAAAACAAACTCTACAATATAGGGCACCCCAAATCCCCCATTTCCCCCGTTCTTTCTTTGTTTTTTTAATTTAGTTTAATATACAATGACACTCGCGCCACCAAAACGATTTAACGAGGTATACGATCTATATACGTTAGCCTAAATCCGTTCATCGGTTACGAGGGAAAAAGAAACGGGCATACATACAAACTTACACACATGCATACTAACATACAAGTCAAACACACAAACCTCTTTTTGGGCTAAAAATAACGGTCGGTCGGTTGGATTGTTAAGTAAATCAATTCCTTTTTATTTACGAAGTTAACGAAGAATTACGAAGTCCCGAATATTTTTATTTGTTTTACTAGCCTGTCAGGTGGCCTACTGCTGGGCCAAGACCTTCCCTTTCCCGAATAATTAACGGAAATAAGTAACGTTGCGTTGTCGTGACGTGATTATTTACGTTGGTCGACGTAGAAGTCATCACGTTGCCGTGCCGTGGCACGTTGCGTCGTCTAACGTGTTTATGTGTTTGAGCCCTTCGTTGGCAGACTGGTAAAAATAAAGGCTGTATATTGGTTGACGTTGACTACATAAAAAACAAAGAAAAACTATTAACAACTCAGATATTGAACAACTTCATTCATTTTGATTATTTTATACCATGGTGTGAAAATGCTCAGTCATTAAATCGGTCTTTATGAGAAGATTTTGCAACCGTAAAGATCTGTTTGCAGGGATTTCATGATGCAGAACTGCCTTCAAATTCACTGCAAAGGAAAAGTAAATTAAATATTTGATTTTTGCCGTCTAATGTGACATTATAATAAAATCGATGCACTAATCAGTAGCATGGGTTTCTTACAGGGATCTACGCCGCAGTTTACAGTGATTTGAAGTGGGAACAATAACTTCCCAGTCACCACCCGGTAACTGGGAATTTTATTCCCGATTGCCCGGTGGCAATCCATGTGAGGACTAGTAATATTCTACTTCCATTCTCTCCTTTTTAGCGTTTTCATTTTTTCTGTTCAACTTTTGTTGTACACAGCCCATGTTTACACTAATTAACTTTTAATTATCGTTTATTGTATAGTTTATTGTATAACTTTAATTCTGTAATGGTATCTTACTTGTCCTTTTTTATTCTGCATGTGTAAAACTGTTTGTGATTTCTGATTATGTATGTTTTAGTGAGTAATTCGTTGAAGTGCTATCAAAATAAATACATTTTTGAAAGAATATTCTACTTCGGATTATTTCACTTTTTGAATAGATCGCGGACATAAAAAATACGGGTCGAATTAAGAAGATAACGTTTTGAAGTTTGTTTAAAATAACGACCAATCAGGAATACTTTACCACAGTGAACTTACCCTGCATCATATGCAATCCGAACACCGAGAACAAATCCACGTAAAGTTTATGCCTCACAATACAATTTATCATTCGTACCAATGAATCGCAATAATAGTTAAAATTCTTTAGTCCTGGTAAATCCCTAATAATCTTTTCATATTCCGTCTCGTTTTTGAGAACTGGTTTTTTGGCACAGTTCACATATGAAGTAATCGTCATTAGAAATACGAAAACCGAAATTATTTTATATGTACAGTCTCCAAAGGAGATAAGTGACCAGATTCTCATACTACTAGTATGAGACACTGGTTACTTATCTCCTTTGGAGACTGTACGTAACGACGGTATCAACTTCAACTGTTTCATGGTGGAATTATCATCTCACACTTAAACCTCGAAAATGTTTCAACTTCTGAATTCTAATGAAAATTGGCAACCTACTGTAGGCAATTATTTTTTTACCTACGTACAGTCGAGCACATTATAATTAAAACGTATTTCAGTTTTTCCTGACCTTCCCGTACAAGTACCATACAACTGATAACTGCGACGGGACTTTAAAAAGGCCCAAAACATTTACTAAACCTACCTGCATTTTTCATATTATTTGAAAACACGCAAAAGTGGTCCAAGCGCGTTCTGTTTAAAAAAAACCCTGTTTCGCGTTTTATTATCAAAATATTACGCGTAACAGGGTTTTTTTTTGTTGTAAAACTTAAATGTTTATTCGAATCATAGATGGAAATGATTAATTTATAGAAAAAGTGTACCTGTGTCTGCGTGTGTGGCGTCATAGCTCCTAAACGGATGATCCGATTTTGATAAAGTTCGTTTCGTTTGAAAGGTGTCTTAATCGGGAGTGTGCTATGTTTCCAGAATATCTGGTCAGCCGTTTGAAGATCATCACCTGTTTTCTAGTTGATGAAGGGATATAAACAACTTCCACAGGTCTGCATAGCTATTCACAACCACTCGATTGGACAACTAATCTAATCCAATGATCGAGCAATCGAACAAGTCCTCCAAACGCTATTCACATAACCGAAACCGATCAATTTTGACCAATTTTGACATTTTCTTTCGATTGGGATTCGGTTATGAAGACATCAATTGACCGACAGCTATTTGCAGTAGAGAGTAAAGTCGAATGAGAATTAAAAACACTTTATAATAATTTTAGCAGTGTCTGAAGTATGTGTATATATTGTATAGATAGTTATGCTATTGTTTTGGCTATTGCATAAAGATTTACACAAGTTTAGGTGGTTACATACAAATTTATTCTCGAGTTTGATTTTAATTATTTGGCTAAATGGAGTTTGTGATTGTGCGATACGGAGACCGTCGTAGTGCCACAGAACAACAGAGGCTGGAGACATTATCTCTTCATCAAAGAATACGAGACATGATGGATCCATTAATTGCTGACCCGCGCTTCCAGTCCGTGTACAGGCTGTCGCCTGACATGGTCTGTAGCGTTATTGAAAATAAAGCCCAATTTCCCAAGTCTGCATTCATTCCATCATCATCATCCATTCATATTAAATATAAAGTAAGTAATTATAGTCATCACAATAACATCATGGTCAAGAAGGTATACGACGAGGTGTCATTATTTACCCACATTTGTTAGTATAGCCACCAATCAGGCACAAACTATACTGTTACTGATAAACTCATCCCTTTATCCCTACCTCTATGTAGTACTGCCTTAGTGTGGTTCAATAATTGTAACGAAGTAGTACCCTAGTATACCTATGTATAATACAAACGGGAATCTAATGCAGTCATCTCACATGCGTATTTATTTACACTGTTTTATTTTAGGTGTTAGCTGCCTACACTTTTGTGTCCAAAGCAGTTGCCTAAAAACTGACGGGAGGGACGCCTCCGTTAGCTTGAGCCGGGCATCTGTTTCCAGGGCCATAACGAAGACCACGATGACACTAGATACTGCACAAGTGCGCTCAATTCCCTTGCCGAGTAAATGAAAGGCAACAAATTTTGCAAAAGTAAGAAGTATTCTTTATTTAAATTAAGAAATAACGACAATCACAGGTTCTTTTACTAATTTTATTAATACACACTTTACACATTTACATTAGGACAATTTATTGGTATAAGTACAAAACAGAACAAAGTCAACAGCAAAACAGGAACTTCTATTTTAGAAGATTACAATAGTATAATATAAAAATATAACATCAGTCACATGTTTGTTTCTTTATAACTAAAGTCACCATAATTTAATTTACAATATTGTACAAGACGTAGATATAGTTGTCTATGTTTCGTACAATTAAATGTTTATTATCAGGAAATACAGCAGGTTCGGGGACTTCTGGTGTTTTAGGATATGGACGGGACCCATGAAACCCGAGTTTAGCACAAAACACTTGAACTTTGATCTTTGGAGTTTGAGGTTATTATTGAAATTGTCGGTTTGACATTAAATTTCAGTTTACAAAGCAAGTTTGAAAAGAATCAGGTAAGCTTATCTAACAAAACAAACAGTTTTTACTGTTTTGCTTTATATATGATTACTAAATGTAGATACTATAGCCGTTCATAACAAAATACCTACTCAAAATTATTTATTTGCCACTTTTAATGTTCCACTACCAATTTCTATTTCCTAACATTTTGTAACGATCCCCTTAAATATAATTTTTAATATTTAAAAAAAAAAACCTTGCCGCGCGGATCTGTGAATCGTGTTTTGATAACCGTTCGATCGCGGTTCGTCGTTTAATCGTACAGTGTCTATGATTCATTCGGTTTCGATTGGATTGTTTGAGAATAGCTACGCTGGTCGATTCATATCAAAATGGACTTCATTGATACTGGCATCCTAGTTACGTGTGCACTTGCAAAATGACGTAACTATTGGGTGCCTCCCATATATTATAGTGAAACACTGAAAAGGAAAATTTTATCTAAGAGGAGGTACGTCGATAGACTGTTCTGTCGTTGATGTACGCACATGCATACGTACAAAAGGGAAGCCGACAATCGTGAGTCACAATTTTATCTATAAGACGTTTTGTTTGAAGTTTGCTTCATATTTTTTGTAAAGCAATAGTCTGTCTTAAAACAGCTATCGTGTCTCAAGTCTGCTCTCAGCCTTATGCATTTCCCACACTTGTTATATGGGTTTTATGTAATAATATGGGCTGAGTGCCGGCCACTCCAATTTTGTAATACTAGTGAGTATCCGACAGGTCTAATCCACGCAACGTGCTGTGTGGCGTCGGGCAGTATCTTGCATGATAATGAAATTTCGCGAATAGTAAAACGTGTTCTTGGAGAGTCTCCTCAATGTAAATTTGCATATAAACTAAAGCTTTACCAGGTAGTGATTGGATAGTCGAGTGTAATCAGACAAAGAGGTGGAACGAAGTTTCTTGTGGTCGGATTTTCATGGGACACTTTTATTAAGTTTCTAGAGGAACTTAATAGAAGAGTGGAAAGTGAAGAAAGTTAAAAAAAAAACTATTTTTTAGAGTTGCGAACTACTTCAAAGATCAATTTTGATTTTGGTGTAATAGTGTGACCAGTCTGCATACATAAAACCTGTTTATTTGTTAATTTTTATGAAATGTACTTATAGTTAAAGTTTTTTTTTATTTAAAATACCCAATTTTAAGACTAAGATCGGTTTTGTCATTGGGAACTGTTACTATTTCACTAATGACGGGCATAAGATGTTTAAAAACATCACATATTATATGAGAAAAGTAACACAATTTATTCGCAATTATCAGAAAATTGTCTACATTTATGTTAATAAACGCAACGGCTGAGCAACATTGCATTATGACCGTATTCTTCAATTGTTTGAGGTTTTAGTCATAACGTACATAAGAATGGCTCTTTAAAACATTTTTCAAATGAGTAATCAGCCAAGCAGTTTCATGACCGCTTTTTAAGTTCGGACTTTAATTATTTTAACTTTTTGTGATTTTTTGAATATTTTTTTTGATGCTGTGAGATTTTTGACTTTTTATATTGACATTGTTTGCTTTATTTGTTTGCATTTCTATTTTTGTCATTCATTGTTTCTTCTTTTAATATTTCTCCAAAAAGTAATAAAGAAGTATGGAATAAGCAGACATGCAGCGCCGACCCCAAATAAATTAGGGCAGGATATAAGGGCAGCAGAATGACGATGATGCTGAATAGCCTAAAAGTAGTATAGCCAACAGAACTCTGATAAGTTCCCATGTTTTCCTTCTCTATTTCCAAATAATTAGTAGTCTTTTACGCAGTTTGGAAGTAAATATGTCATGGAGAGTTTCTGAATTTATTTTGGAATTTTGTTGTTTTTTTGTTGCTGTAACTTTTAGGCCATTTTGAATGTCAGTCGTATGTAAATAAAATGAAAATGAAAAGCGTTTATTTGTGGTGACATCACAAAACAAAAAAAAATACTTCGGCCAAAATGTAAAGCATTTTGTCGGCAGATGTACCTTGCTCCCATTAACAATTTCATAGTTTTATATTACTACCTGTAGGTAATATAATAACAAGGTACTAAAACATTTATCGCTAAACAAATAAATCATTACAACTATAACGTAATGCAAACAACACTTTCATAGCATTTCAAAACGCATTTCCATTTATCTAGTTTTAACATTCACATAGCCTATTTTATTTTTAACTCCCGACCAAAGACAAGGGAGTAATAAAAGGGTGTTGCGCCTCTTCTCGCTCATTAACAGAAACAAGGAAACGTTATAAATTTATTTACAAAAAACCCTAGTGTTTAGGGGGAGAGGGGTGTGCATCCTCCCCCACTGACGATGCCCATGGTGACACGTGACAAGATATTAAATATCATCATCAACTAGAAAAGCGGTCATAACCTTCAAACGGCTTAGCAGATTTTCTCGAAACATAGCTAAGAATACTGTCGATTAAAACACCTTTGAAACGAAGTCAATTTTATCAAAATTGGTTCATCCGTTCAGGAGCTACGATGCCACAGACAGACACATAGATACACAGACACACAGATACACACGTCAAACTTATAACACCCCTCTTTTTTGATAGGGGGTTAAAAATGATTTCGTTTGAAAGGTATCTTTATTGAAAGTGTTCTTAGCCAGTTTTAGATTCATCATCATCATCATTTCAGCCCAAAAGACGTCCACTGCTAGACATAGGCCTCTCCCAAGGCTATTTTGCCATAATCGCCACGCTTGGCAGGCGGGTTGGCGATCGCAGTACGGTTGTTACAAAAGCACAGAGAACGCTGCTGCCCATTCTCTGGCAAATCCGTTAGTCGCCTCTTACAACACCCACGGGAAGATATGGGAAAGTTGGGATGAGTTTTAGATTAGTTTCAAGAAAATCCGCTCGGCTGTTTAAAGATCGTCATCTGTTTTCTACTTTACTATTTTTAACCCCCGACCAAAAAAAATGGGTGTTATAAGTTTGACGTGAGTGTCTGTGTGTCTGTGTATCTGTCTGTGGCATCATAGCTCATGAACGGCTGAACCGATTTGGATAAAAGTTATATATATCGATTCGAAATCCTGTCTGTTGTCACCATAGGCATCGCTATGGGAGGGGGGGGGGAGATGAAAAACAGAGCAAATAAGTGAGGACGGATAGCAAAGGTGTTAATTGATTTTATTGTGTTTCGAGAGTAGAGCTGTGTTTTAAGAATTGTATTTAATGTATGTTGGAATTGTTGTTTTAGTTTCGGTTTCATTTCTTTGAAATGTATTCGTTTTGATTGTTTAAACCTTATAACGAACTAGCTACACACATTGCGTTGTCATTAAAAAGCGCCGTTCCACATACAGTTTCATGGCTTTATTTTATCTAGAAGGCATTAAGAAGGCAGTTTATCGATACTGTCTACCATGATCTCTTTTAACAGTATTGTTTTAATCTTACCTCGTTGTGGATATGTGGTGGAGCTAGACTGGCTGTTTAGCTCCATCTGTTTCCCACACTGAAATTGCATTAAAGTTAACAAAAACACTTTACCCGATTCTTCAGGCGAGGGTGTAAATCCTTCGGGATTTTCAACATCATTTAAATAGTCCTTCCGTATGCCATACATTTTCATTAATTCTGCAGGAATATAGTTCTTCGTTTGTTTCAGCAGATCTTTACTGAATTTATCTGGATTCCTTGGCCACGTCGTTTTGTTATAAAATAGTTCCGAGACTGAACAAAAAACAAATGGGTTTTATGGATATTAATGAAATACGCCAGAGCAGTATCCTTTCCCGAGCAACTCCCGAGGCGTTCCTCGGCATATGCCTGATTCCCTACGCCGTTTCCGACGAGAAAATGAGGTTTTAGAAAACAATAATAACGTATAACGTACGTAAATTATTTGCCAAGACAGTTAATTTATCATTTGGGATGTTCCAAACTTTCCACAATCAGTTTAAAGATAAAGTAAATATAATTTGTGAGGCTGCAGGCCTCGCTCTAAACCGTTTTTTTTTGTCTGACTGTCCTACCACTGCTGGACAAAGGCCTTTAACATATTTTCTTACCTTCTTTCTGTGAAAAACATCCTTTATCCTTTGACCCTGCTTCATCCATCACATAATATAATATCGCGCTTGTCCCATGTCACGCCTGACCCCGAGGGGTTAAGTGTACCTAATCGTTCACCCATATTTTCGCCAGTCACGTCCCATGTAATGCCATGTTTTGCCACCATTACCATCAGCCCACGGCAGTCCACCGCTGGACATAGGCCTTTTCAATCCCACACCATATAACTTGATTCGACCACTCTCTTCCAGTTGCTACCAGCCACAGACCATAATATCACTTACGTTTTATATCCTGGCTATATTTCTTTACATTTTTTGGACCATTTTGTGGAAATAGTCAATCAATACACCAACTTTTAACAACAGTTTTTCCAATCGGGAATGTATTTTTACAGGGATCGCGTACTGTGGCACAGATTACTGAATAGTTACTAACTGTGGTTTCTGTTGCAAAAAACTTTTCAAAATCACTACAAATAGTATAGATTTGTATTTAATTAAAAAGGTTATCAAGGTTATCAAAGGTTCTGCCGGTGATAATTGTACTGTAAACTACAAAGAAATGTTTTTTTTTTAATTTACTTAAGTGCTAACAACGAAAGAAATGTTACAAACAAACTACTCACACGTCTCAGGTATTATACAGGGTGGAAAGGACACCGACGCACTCACGGTTAGGTACAGACAGCGTCATTAAGTAGTTACCCCTGGCTTACTCAGCCGGACTGTAGAGGGACTAGCACATAATGACGCTGTCTGTACATAAACACGTTCAGTACCTACAATGACACGCTGAGGGCAGTGTTGAAGAAACCCCGGTACTGCAGTGCTTTCGCAATGTTTGCGGATGCTTACATCGATGACTGCTTCTCCATCATCAGGAAAAGAAATGCATCGATTATGAGCAGGGTCCGTGGTAGCACTAGCGCTGTCCTCAGCACGTTAGCGTATAAAATACACAGTCCTTTTACTGTGTACTGGGCAAGTGTACACCTGCATAGAAATAGGAAATAGGTTTTAATTATTATTGTAAACTTGTTTTGTTTACTAAAAAATGATTACTAACACCTTTTTTTTTCTTATATAAAGGCTCCCACGGCATCACCCACGGCATCGGAATTACTTATGATATGTGGCACCAGATTTAATTAGATTAAGCAAACAGACGTCGGCGATCCGTCAACGTCTCGTTACGCGCCACCTTCCTTGACAACTACCCAAGTCAATATGGCTACCCGCAACGACTTGACGTTCCGCCAGAGAGTATTGTAGACCGCTTCTCTCTCGTCTGTGGTAACAGTTTAGTTTGCAACGTGAATCATATGAAGCCTCTTTGCAAAGGCGCCGTCACGGCCAGACTGACATACGACCGTCCTCGGGCGTTATTGTATTCCTGGAACAAACAATGTCTAATCACCAAGACATCCGCTCTTCCATCCTGACAAACTATGACAAACATTACTCTCATCGTAATTGTAACTGTATCAGAACAAAAGAAAGCGTGCGTTCTTTCGATCACTCACGGACCAGACGGTATTTTTCTCCTAACAAGAAAGCGTGTGTCCTTCCGTCCACTCATGGACCGGACGGCACCTTTCCCCCAGCAAGAAAGCGTGTCTCCTATCGACCAATCGTGCACTGGACGGCACCTTTCCCCCAGCAAGAAAGCGTGTGTCCTTTCGACCACTCATGGACCGGACGGCACCTTTCCCCCAGCAAGAAAGCGTGTGTCCTTTAAAACACTCATGGCCCGGACGGCACCTTTCCCTAAACAGTTAACACCTGGACCGGACGAGTGCATCCCTTCAACCAATCCGTAAAGGATCTGACCCGGACGACACTCTCCTTACGGCTATACCAACGTTTGAACCGGACAACTGCGTCCCTACGACCATACCAGTGTACGGGCCGGACAACAGTGTCCCCTCGACCAACGTCATCACAAAAACATCATAAACCGGGCACCTGCGTCCCTTCGATCATCGTAAACCATGAACCGGACAACAGTGACATTTCGACTAAACACACTTTCTTTTCGACTGAAACATGTGGACCAGACAAGCGCGTAACTCCAGATGTCAAAGAACTTTTACAAATTACGCTAGCATCTAATAATTCCTGAACTTATTGGCCGACAACCTATTTTATCAAAATATCGTCTATTTTATTGGTACTGGAGATCTCCATCGTGCATTTTAAATCATAACCTCCGATGCCAGTAAGGTTTACTTATTATGATGTCACCCATAAACCAATGAGTCAGATGACCTACTTATCGAAAAGAAAAGAAACGGTCTCACCCGATGATGTTGTGAGGGTACCCTCTTGATGATTTGTGCTTGAAAAATTCATTGGTTATATTCCTCACTTTGCTTTACTTTCGTGGAGGGCGCGATTCTTTATCCCACTTATGTTAAAATCTCTTACCCACGGCATCGGAATTACTTATGATATGTGGCACCAGATTTAATTAGATTAAGCAAACAGACGTCGGCGATCCGTCAACGTCTCGTTACGCGCCACCTTCCTTGACAACTACCCAAGTCAATATGGCTACCCGCAACGACTTGACGTTCCGCCAGAGAGTATTGTAGACCGCTTCTCTCTCGTCTGTGGTAACAGTTTAGTTTGCAACGTGAATCATATGAAGCCTTTTTGCCAAAGGCGCCAACATATATTTTGTGAATGTACTACTAACAACCATACTAACGCTTTCTTTGTGGAAATGAATGGATGTATGTCTGAAATAAAGATAAATTATTATTATAATATTCAGTACATCATTCTGAGCTCTCTCCCCCACGCAGATTTTTTTTATTGGTTACTAAAAATAACTGCAGTTTCCTACATAAGTTCCTAATTGATGTCCAAAAGTTCCTGTATTTTTTTTTACTTTTATTTATTTATTTGGATCGCCAACACAGGACAATACAAGTGTGCGCTTCCAATTATACGCAACCACAGCATTTACTTATTATCTAGGTAGGTACAAAAAGTTTGATAAGAAGGAAATAGTTTTAAAAAAGTCATTAAAAATAATACAGTATACGACAATCAATCAATTAATGAATTGTTATTATAAATTATAATTACTTAAGCAATATAAAAAGCAGAACAATAAGGGTACTACCTAAGGAATCATTTTGAGCTAACAAGCATTTAGCATTAGCCATAGTGGAATAATAACGATTTTCAAAAGACTCCCTTTGCTCTAATTCTTCTGCTAACTGACTATCTGATACATTAAGATCTATTTCATCTTGAATTTCCAAAAAACCAAACAATAAGGTTTCTGCCCTTTCCATACGAACTTGTAATTCCGTTTTCTGAACATTACTTAAAACATTGTTTTCTAAAGAATCAATATACTTCACAAATAAAGAAAATTGACTTTTAACTATTCCTCGCTTTTTTACCAATTCTTTAACTACACAATTCGTTAACTGCTATCTCATCAGACTCAACTGTAAGGGATTGCGTTTTTTCGTCATTTCGGTAGCTTTGAAGACAAAGGATAAGTACTTACAATTTGAAAATAACCGTTGACTTTCCGACAAGAAGTGGGTAAGCGCAGGCAATCACCGTGTCACGCGTAACGGTCACTGTAATTTTAACATTAACAAATATTAGCACTATTCGTTATTAGGAGATGGGAACTGGGAGGGAGTTACTGGCCTCTGAATGCTCTGATCTCGAATCCTGGTCTTCCTGTAGCGATCCGACTCGTAAGGTCCATACGTTTGTGATTGTGTTTTCTTGTGTGAGGTCAGGAACTTCAACAGGGACTCTTCAATGGCTGATTTAATATTTATCTTGATAATAACTTTGATTTATTTTACTTAATATACAATGAAAATTTAGGAGGTAAGTAGATGTGATGAAGCGACTAGTACAACGCGCTGTCGATGCCGAGTGCCTTGTCCCGAGCCGCGGCGGCGACGCGCGCGCGGCACGTTCCTGCCCCCTCTCCCTCGAGCTTGCGTTCCCCGCGTTCGCCTGGTCAGCTGTTGTGGTGTCACGACGTAGACGCGTGAACACATGGGATGGTTACAAATATTTTATTACATTCTTGGACGATGATACACAAAAATTTATACAAAATTTCTAATTTCATTGTGGTGGCTTTTAGAATAAAAAGAAGCAGGTAGTGTGTAGAATGACTTCACTAATGACTCAGCGACCACTAAGACAATGACATATTGAAACGAAGTTCCTTATCGCGCGTTGCGAAAGGGGGCTAGACTGAAAAAATGAAGACCAAAAAAGTTGTAACGACACTTTTTGCTATAGTTGTAAGCCGTGCGGCGTACAAGGACAAGGAAAAGGACAAGAACAAGGACAGCGACAGGGTTTAGTACATCATTCAGAGCAACATAGACATTTTGCATAGGTTATTAAAAAAAAAACTGTCGTTCCATACATTTTCTTTTCTCTTTTCTGGGTCTGGCTGTTTGTGTATGTGAGTTTAAATGTTTGTAAACGCACTTTTTTTTTAAACACTGCGTGCTAGATGTGGTAGGCTTATGGAGGTTTGTTACAAAAACTATATAGTTAGAATGGAAGAAGCAATTGCAAAGGATCCAAAGCTGTTCTGGACATTTATTAAAAATAAAAAGAAAAATAAAACTAACTACCCAGCGGAAATGTGTCACATGAACAGGACAGCATCAAGTGGATGAGAAATCTGTAACTTGTTTGCCGAGAACTTTGCACAAGTCTACAATACCTTACAGAATCCGGACGGATTCTGTAAACTGGAATTTGGCGCTGAGGAAATATTCCAATCCCTAAACTCCTTGGATGAGCGTAAAAGAGCTGGAAGTTACGGTATTCCACCCGTATTTATAAAAACATGTGCAAAAGCACTAACTAGACCTCTTAAACTTATTTTTAACAAGTCAATGGCGGACGGTGGCTTTCCTAAGAGATGGAAGGAAGCTTTAGTGGTTCCTATTTTCAAGTCAGGTGAAAAGCAACACGTATATAACTACCGGCCCATCTCTATTTTAAACATATTCGGCAAAATTCTAGAAAAGTTAGTAACTAAACGCCTAAATGCACATGTTAAACAATATATCACTTCCCATCAACATGGTTTTGTCAATTCAAGGTCAACCTCTATAAACCTTATGTGTTATGTCACAGCCATATCAGAGTCTCTTGATAAAAGAATACCGGTAGACACGATATACACAGACTTCAGTAAGGCATTTGATAAGGTTGACCATAAAATCCTACTGGAAAAACTGAACCAATTGGGTATAGGAGGGTCATTATTTAAGTGGTTCCATTCTAACCTAGTTGGCAGGAATTCAAAAGTGGTGATTAATGGTCACCAGTCTGACACTTTTCCAGCTACATCGGGAGTCCCGCAAGGATCGCACTTAGGCCCTATCCTCTTTAACATCTTCATAAACGACATTGCTTCATGTTTTAAGCATTCAAGTTTCTACCTGTTTGCAGATGACGTTAAAATTATGAAACCAATAGTGACCAACTTAGATTCTGCGCTTTTACAGGCGGATCTCGATGGAATGGTGGATTGGTGTAGAGAAAATAAAATGTCGCTCAACGTCTCTAAGTGTCACTGTATGCAATTCTCCCGTAATAAAACAGTGCAAACCCACAAATACACATTGCATCAGCAAGCACTGCATGAAGTAAATATTCACATTAAACGTTTGGAAAGTGTACACAGACGTTTTCTTTACCATCTTTGCTATAAAGATCGTCTGGCAAAAAAAATTAGGAGCTACAACCTAAGACTACAGCATTACAAAATGTCCTCGTTGGTAGATAGAAGAAAAGTTCTAGATTTCACATTTCTTCACAAACTGTTTAATGGGGCTGTTTTCTGTAGCGAGCTTCTCGGAAAGCTGCATATAGGCGCACCATCTCGCTTGCCGCGTAAATGTAACTATAACCTCTTCTATGTGCCAGGATCCAAAACTAACCTCGGACACTTCGCAGTTTTGCCAAGGCTCTGTAGGCAGTATAACGTTGTGTCGAAGCATTATGATTTGGATATTACAAGCAAATTACCAAAGTTCAAAAAGGAAATAAAAGTAATAGTATCCAAGTTATAATTTTTATTTTTTGTTTTGTTTTTTTGGAGATCTCTGTGCCTATTGTTTTGTTTTATTGAATTGGTTTATTATTATTAGTTTGTATAATTTTTTATGTTGCTTTTTTATTATTTTGTACCCTTATTGTTCTGCTTTTTATATTGCTTAAGTAATTATAATTTATAATAACAATTCATTAATTGATTGATTGTCGTATACTGTATTATTTTTAATGACTTTTTTAAAACTATTTCCTTCTTATCAAACTTTTTGTACCTACCTAGATAATAAGTAAATGCTGTGGTTGCGTATAATTGGAAGCGCACACTTGTATTGTCCTGTGTTGGCGATCCAAATAAATAAATAAAAGTAAAAAAAAATACAGGAACTTTTGGACATCAATTAGGAACTTATGTAGGAAACTGCAGTTATTTTTAGTAACCAATAAAAAAAATCTGCGTGGGGGAGAGAGCTCAGAATGATGTACTGAATATTATAATAATAATTTATCTTTATTTCAGACATACATCCATTCATTTCCACAAAGAAAGCGTTAGTATGGTTGTTAGTAGTACATTCACAAAATATATGTTGGCGCCTTTGGCAAAAAGGCTTCATATGATTCACGTTGCAAACTAAACTGTTACCACAGACGAGAGAGAAGCGGTCTACAATACTCTCTGGCGGAACGTCAAGTCGTTGCGGGTAGCCATATTGACTTGGGTAGTTGTCAAGGAAGGTGGCGCGTAACGAGACGTTGACGGATCGCCGACGTCTGTTTGCTTAATCTAATTAAATCTGGTGCCACATATCATAAGTAATTCCGATGCCGTGGGTAAGAGATTTTAACATAAGTGGGATAAAGAATCGCGCCCTCCACGAAAGTAAAGCAAAGTGAGGAATATAACCAATGAATTTTTCAAGCAACAAGGAAAGCGTCCAAACCTGCGAGCACAAATCATCAAGAGGGTACCCTCACAACATCATCGGGTGAGACCGTTTCTTTTCTTTTCGATAAGTAGGTCATCTGACTCATTGGTTTATGGGTGACATCATAATAAGTAAACCTTACTGGCATCGGAGGTTATGATTTAAAATGCACGATGGAGATCTCCAGTACCAATAAAATAGACGATATTTTGATAAAATAGGTTGTCGGCCAATAAGTTCAGGAATTATTAGATGCTAGCGTAATTTGTAAAAGTTCTTTGACATCTGGAGTTACGCGCTTGTCTGGTCCACATGTTTCAGTCGAAAAGAAAGTGTGTTTAGTCGAAATGTCACTGTTGTCCGGTTCATGGTTTACGATGATCGAAGGGACGCAGGTGCCCGGTTTATGATGTTTTTGTGATGACGTTGGTCGAGGGGACACTGTTGTCCGGCCCGTACACTGGTATGGTCGTAGGGACGCAGTTGTCCGGTTCAAACGTTGGTATAGCCGTAAGGAGAGTGTCGTCCGGGTCAGATCCTTTACGGATTGGTTGAAGGGATGCACTCGTCCGGTCCAGGTGTTAACTGTTTAGGGAAAGGTGCCGTCCGGGCCATGAGTGTTTTAAAGGACACACGCTTTCTTGCTGGGGGAAAGGTGCCGTCCGGTCCATGAGTGGTCGAAAGGACACACGCTTTCTTGCTGGGGGAAAGGTGCCGTCCAGTGCACGATTGGTCGATAGGAGACACGCTTTCTTGCTGGGGGAAAGGTGCCGTCCGGTCCATGAGTGGACGGAAGGACACACGCTTTCTTGTTAGGAGAAAAATACCGTCTGGTCCGTGAGTGATCGAAAGAACGCACGCTTTCTTTTGTTCTGATACAGTTACAATTACGATGAGAGTAATGTTTGTCATAGTTTGTCAGGATGGAAGAGCGGATGTCTTGGTGATTAGACATTGTTTGTTCCAGGAATACAATAACGCCCGAGGACGGTCGTATGTCAGTTTGGCCGTGACGGCGCCTTTGCAAAGAGGCTTCATATGATTCACGTTGCAAACTAAACTGTTACCACAGACGAGAGAGAAGCGGTCTACAATACTCTCTGGCGGAACGTCAAGTCGTTGCGGGTAGCCATATTGACTTGGGTAGTTGTCAAGGAAGGTGGCGCGTAACGAGACGTTGACGGATCGCCGACGTCTGTTTGCTTAATCTAATTAAATCTGGTGCCACATATCATAAGTAATTCCGATGCCGTGGGTGATGCCGTGGGAGCCTTTATATAAGAAAAAAAAAGGTGTTAGTAATCATTTTTTAGTAAACAAAACAAGTTTACAATAATAATTAAAACCTATTTCCTATTTCTATGCAGGTGTACACTTGCCCAGTACACAGTAAAAGGACTGTGTATTTTATACGCTAACGTGCTGAGGACAGCGCTAGTGCTACCACGGACCCTGCTCATAATCGATGCATTTCTTTTCCTGATGATGGAGAAGCAGTCATCGATGTAAGCATCCGCAAACATTGCGAAAGCACTGCAGTACCGGGGTTTCTTCAACACTGCCCTCAGCGTGTCATTGTAGGTACTGAACGTGTTTATGTACAGACAGCGTCATTATGTGCTAGTCCCTCTACAGTCCGGCTGAGTAAGCCAGGGGTAACTACTTAATGACGCTGTCTGTACCTAACCGTGAGTGCGTCGGTGTCCTTTCCACCCTGTATAATACCTGAGACGTGTGAGTAGTTTGTTTGTAACATTTCTTTCGTTGTTAGCACTTAAGTAAATTAAAAAAAAAAACATTTCTTTGTAGTTTACAGTACAATTATCACCGGCAGAACCTTTGATAACCTTTACCCTCGCTTAGCGTAAACATTAACTTTATTCGATACCGTTGGGTAGAGTATTCTGGACGCTCTTAACTTGTCCGTATTTCTACATCGTTCTCACATACTAGTAATTCTCAACACGATTGATGTAACCAAGATTTTGTAACATATTTTGATTTAAAAGAGTGTCCATGGAGTTTCTTGCCCATTCTTCTCCATAGAGATCTACGCTTTGGAATGGGCAACTACAGTACTTTCACAAGTTATTATGTCTTGTGACTGGGACTGTAGCTTCGCGTTCTTCTTTTTTGTTCTTTGACTTTCAAAAGTGCCTGTAATGGTCTAATTGAAATAAATGCTTTGAGTTTGAGTTTAAACGTTCAAAAATTTTGGCTTCAAGATAATGAGACGAATGTAAAATTTCGGGATGAGGACAATTGTAGGTTTTAGCAATGATCATAGTGATACAAAGTTGGATAATTATTTTACAAATTATTTGTATATATTACATAGATTTATTCAGACTCAGAGCTTACATTTTCGATAAATGATACAAGAGGCTTATAGTAACTTATATCACCCATCCGCAGACCTATCTTGGCTACCGTTGCTTTACGTTGATCACCCATCCACAGACTGACCTCGGCTACCGTTGCTTAACCTTGATCACCCATCTACGTACTGACTTCGGCTACCGTTGCTTTACCTTGATCACCCATCCACATGCTGACGTTGACTACCGTTGCTTTACCTCGATCAGCCATCCACATAATATAATTTAGGCTATAGCACAAAGAGAACCACGAACATAAGAAACACTGTATAATGCTTCCTATCTCATTTTCTCCCACGTTAAAATGTGTCTGTCTCTTTTTACTGTCGCTTTATCGTTTCATCGAGTTTCATCATCATCATTCATCATTTCAGCCCAAAAGACGCCCACTACTGGACATAGGCCTCCCCCAAGTATCGCCAAATTGTCATTTTGGAGGGGTTTTGCCATAATCGCCACGCTTGGCAAGCGGGTTGGCGATCGCAGTACGGTTGTTACAAAAGCACAGAGAACGCTGCTGCCCATTCTCTGGCGAATCCCTTAGTCGCCTCTTACGACACCCGCGGGAAGATATGGGATGGTGCTATTCTTTAAGTCCGACACCATACAGAGCCGAGTTTAATATCACATCTATACTAAAGAAGTTTTCACTTCAAAAAAACATCGTTTAATGTTGTAAAATGTTGGTTTTTGTTTCAGCTAAAGATTGCAAAGACCGATGGAAGAACATTAGATGTAGTTACTCAAAGAATAAGAGAAACATGAATGCTCCATCTGGCTCTGCTGCGAAAACAACTAAAGAACCCTTGAACAAACTGAACTTGAAGAGACCTTGCAACAAACTTACGTTTCCTAGACATGTTTTAAAATCCCGACCCTCTAAAGGCAATTTGGGGAACGATTTAGATAGAATCGAAGATGAAGACGATTTGACATCCATGTCTGCTGGTTTATCTGCAGGGGAACTGCAGGCGACTGATTTTATTACTCCAAAATATACACCGCAGCCACCAAAAAATAAACAGATTAATTTAAGTGATGTTAATAAGACAGCGTACGAATACTTCACCCTAAGAAATAAACAAATCAGTACACGACAAGAAAATATGGACAAAGGAAAAAACGTAAAAAATGTGGACGATTCAGACGTATGGCCTTTTTCCGCAGCATGTTGCCAGATGTGAAAACAATGACTCAAGACCAGAAACGGAAATTGAAATTTGGCGTACTTAATTTAATTGAACAAATTTTAAAAGAACCAATCACTTGTCGTGTTTCCTATTCGAGAAGGTGTATCCCCTTACCAAAGAACTCCATCACGGGAGTCAGAGTATAATTCACTTGCACATGTGAGATCTTATACAAGTCCATCGGGATCTTATAGAAATTTATCACCTCAGCAAACACATACGAATGGCGCATACGGAAGTCCGACATTTCAGCAGACACAGCCGGCACCTCAGCAGCCACATACGACTGGCACATACGGAGGTCCGACACTTCAGCAGATACAGCCGGCAACTCAGCAAACACATACGAATGGCGCATACGGAAGTCCGACACTTCAGCAGATACAGCCGGCACCTCAGCAGACACATACGACTAGCGCATACGGTCCGACACTTCAGCAGATGCAAACAAGTGGTGCTTACGGAGGTCGGGTACCTCAGCGAGCTAAGACTTAAATTTATTTGCCACTGTTTTCTCCAGGTAGTCCGGTTTCACCTCCGTCACACCAAACGATTGAAACAGAAGGCCAACCTCACGGTGGTTATGTGAAAGATTTCAATTTTTTATTATTTTTTTTGCGGTAATGATTGATAGCAAACAAGTGCTCCTGATTGTCAAATCTTAGTCTAGTTTTCTGTTTAAAAATCAAACGAATAAAAATACCAAAGATGTTTTATCTACTAATCTTAATGATATCAATAGTCTTTCTTCAGGACAGACTGGTTCTCTCCAATTTGTATGCTTCTTCTGTAGACAGTGTTTTACTTTCGACAGTAAAATGTGTAAACATTCTAGTGACATTTAATATACTGTAGGAAACGATCAGGATATTCGCATAATTTTTCCATTATTTTAAAATATCTATGCTCTTGTGACATTTTCCACACAGGGTGCACCCAATATCCTCGGTGTCTCTGCACATTAATATGTTGCAGCAAAGCAAGCGCATCTTCGTCGTCTGAAGAGGAAGACATGCTATCACAATAAAGTCAGCCTGTATAATGACTAGTTGCGGCGTCTCTTCGCCTCTTTGGTATAATTTAAATCGCGTCCGTGCCTTATCTGTTCCACGCCTGCGCTGCGCCTGCGCCGCGTCTCCACCGTAAGCCTTTTCTGTATAATTCGCGCCTTAGTTATTACCAGTTTTGACAGCGACAGTAAATTTTATTCAACTTGTGTCTTACCAAATAATCGTTACGTTTTAGGCTTTTCTTTCTGGTCGTCACCCGGTTTTCTCAGCATTGCACTATATTCTCTGAAGATGAAGATAAATTAAAAACGAATATGTTTTGCTCGAAGTTTTTCAACGAAGCGACGTATATAGCTTCAAAAACGGGTGTCTTCCTACGGTCTGACCTCATGTTTGGAGGGAGTTAAAATATGATGGTCTCATTATTATGGACAATAGAATACAAATCTTGCATCGTTGTCCTAGTGTTCGTAAGTGCGTGTGCTACGAGTTTAACCTGGATGAGCTCGTGGCTGGGTGATTACATACCGAGTTTCCTCCTCATCTCGGAAAGCATATTAAGCCGCTGGTCCCAGCTGTCATAGTCATTACATGTAGTCAGTGGCCCGAAAGTCTGACAATCAGTCTTACCAAAGAGGATCGTACTTCCTAGTTCTAAGTGGTTTGTGCAGGTCAGATGGGCAGTTGATCCATGTTAAAAACTGGTATTCAGCTGAATCTGGTCAGGCTGGAAGCCGACCTCAACACAGTTAGAGAAAAGGGCAAATGAAATTAAATGAAATGAAATAATTTATTAGCTAAGAATGTAGGCACAAAAATTTATCTAATGTCAAATGATTCAGATAGTAAGTAAAAAATATAAATCATTCAAGCAAGGCAGATGATGAACGAGTTTAATCTGACATTAGCATACATAACTTTAAAAGTATGTGATTATAGTCTTATATCCCAACCCTTATCTAAACTGAACCAATCAGCATGAACAAAAGTATAACATACAATGGATAAAATCATTTCGAATTTTATTAACAGCAAGGTTTGCGTAGTGGTTGAGCAATCGACTGCTTTGCTGCGTGTCGAGGGTTCGATCCCGCACGGAACAAATATTTGTATGGCCTACAGATAATTGTTTCGGGTGTGGGTGTTTGTGAATGTGAGTTTAATGTTTGTAAACGTACCCGCGATACAGGAGAAATTCCTAGTTCAATGGCAATGGTAAAAAAAAATGTGTATACTGAAAATGATGGAAATAAAAACATACTATAATCTATCGGAGTCGGTCCTTGTTTTTTGCCAAATTTCATGCTACTAGGTCTGTACCTCACGTCACTTATATATTCTTTCTTTTCTACGTAACGATTATTTATAGTAGGATCTGGAGTAAATCATTGGAAGAACTTAAAAAGGAAGGCACCCGCGGCGTGGCTTACTGACAGCTTATCCCCACTTTAATTTACCGACACCGCAATTCATTTTAATAAAAAGAAGAACAGAGAGAAAGAAAAAATATTGGATAAGCACAAGTTTCATTGGTTGAAAGTTGAGGTTGTTTTTTTAAAATCAACATTTCTACAGTAGTTGTGTTAGCGCCTGACTCTTTATTACAAGTTTATTTTTGTTGACTTAGAAGTATTAGCTGCAAGAATTTTCTTGTAGGTGTAATGAGCGTTGTCAGGTCAATTATTTTTCTTTTTTCTTCCATCCGATCTTCCCATCTAAAGGGGGTAATCGGATTTACAAACGCTGAACGAAACAATGTAGTAATTATTTTCTGGACTGTAAAAGTACGAGTAAACAATCATCTGCCCAGTTTTTACCCAATTTTGTTGGCTTCAGTTGAATACAAATATTTTATTTAGAACCATTGGCTATCTGACCACAGTTACTGGATAAAACCTCGTGGTAAGACTGGTTGTCCGACTTTCGGGCTTCTAGTAGTCAGAAGCCCGAAACGACTCCGCAACGACTGATATAGAAATGGGAAACAACAGGTAGGTAGTCATCATCATCATTTCAACCGAAAGACGTCCACTGCTGGACATAGGCCTCCCCCAACGCCACATTGACATAAGAGGTTTTTGCCATAATCGCCACGCTTGGAAGGCGGGTTGGCGATCGCAGTACGGTTGATACAAATGCACAGAGACCGTTGCTGCCCATTCTCTGGAAATTCCCTTAGTCGCCTCTTACGACACCCACGGGAAGTTATGGGATGGTGCTATTCTTTACGTCCTACACCATACAGAACAACAGGTTGTACTAGCAAAGTATTAGTATAATGTGTTAAGTCATAAACATTAATAAAACAAAATATATATAAATGAACTTTTTATTCTCCAACCTTTGACCACCCAATGCTGAGTGTAGGTCTTCCAAATCTCTCTACTTTTGGTGGTTTTGTGTCTAAGCTAAACAATGGTAGAAACTTCTTTCGTTGCTTATTTACTATGAACACTGTACATATACATACACGGGAACGGGAACACCATGCATAAAAGCACCACGGATAGACCGTTATTCCGTTATAATGGTGCTTGCAACAAATGAAAACAAATAGTAAACATGGTAAAAATCCCGTTTTCGGTGTTAATGACAGTTTGTGACTATGTAAGTTTAAAAACTTATTTTTACTATAAGTATGTACATTATTTACGAACTATAATAATCAATATTTTCGCCAATAGTTAAAATTGAACACAGAAAGTTTCTAAGAACAATAAAATCTTACTACTATCTTATAATTGTCAAGGCAAAGAAAAACTGCAAGCAGTACGTGGGCAGGATTTCGAAGAAAATTGTGTTGGGACAGTTCGAGGAAAAATAAGTGGTCGTCCATCTCTATTTTCTCATCCTCATAGTAAATAAAACAATAGCACTGAAGAAAATGCGGCCAGTTTTCATTCGAATTCAGGTGTAGAAACATCTTCACGGTATAATTTTAAGATAAAAATCCACTATGAAAGTGTTTAAGTCGATTATTTCGTTACGCCCACGATTACTGATGTCCGTATTGATATGTTTAATGGCGATTAATATGATGATGAACAATGTGGTTGGTAACGACGAATTTAAAGAGATTATAATTCAGGATTTCCCAGCGGTATCGGATTTTGACGATTATTTAAGTGCATTAGAAAAAGCGGTTGGTTTTTGTTTGAGACATAAACAGTACGTGGATTTGAACTTACAGTTTGGATTGTTTCTGATAGACGGTAAGATTCTATTGTTTATACGATGTTTTTATTGAAAGTGGTCTTTATTGTTTGTTATTTTACTACCCCAGTCTAAAATTAATCCTGCCAGGGCTGCGGGACTGTTCGAAAGAGATACCGTGGCCCTTGAACACAAAAGGGCTAAGAAGGAACATAAGATTTTTTCAACATAAGGACATAAGGTTTTAGTCAGTCAAGTCTGACCTTCCGCTCCGCCCAGAGCGGGAGAGGTCATTTGATGATATCCCATCCGAAAAAAAAATATACTAAAATTCATAAGTATTTTTTTTTCACCTGAGTATCTAGAAGTGGTTTTTTATGAAAAAGTATTGTCGTAAAACTTGTTTCAGACAAGTTACGGTTTAATTGATAGATCGAGTTATTATTGGATCATAAAAAGATGTTTACTGAAAGCTAAAGCAATTTTCTTTTTTTATAATGCGGGGTCAGAACTATGAAACGAATCAGCTAAACTATACGTAAATCAATTCGTTATGATAGAAAATATATTAAGAAGGTATACAAGCTGTACTCGGGACTTCACTCACGTGACTGCTTGTTCCTGCTTCTATATGTAAACACCCTGGCACTGTCCTGCAAATTACAGAAAACCAAATAAAATAAGAATTTCGAAGGCTACTCTGATGCTTTCCTCTTAAGTAGCTGTACAATCTTCGATGATTAGTGTCGATCACTAGATGCCCGTAGGACCTGAAAAAAAAAGAACCATGTCAATGTAGTTATTTCCAGACAAAATATGTAACAATAAAAAATATGTGACAAAATATGTTACTTTTCTTTTACAGTGAACTTGAAACAAGTTATGCAACAGAAAAGAATGAGAATCCCTAGAAAAACACGCTCTCGTTTGGAAAAAATATTTGTGAAGAACGAAGCCCTGGCTGGTTATTTTCATTCCATGGTACAAAGAAATCAAAATGTCCCCGAAATTGGGCAGAATATAAAATGTAAGTCTTTTTCTATGCATTTTAGGTATTACCAATAAAGAGTGGAATATTTTTCATCGGTTATTTCAAAATAGCTATAATAATCACTTTATTATCAGGCAACTGAGGCCCATAGATAAAATACTCACAACATGGCAACAGTGCAATACCTGCACGGTCAGAGTGTATGAAACAACAGTTTTTTTTTAAATGGCTTTAAAAAGTTTCTATTGCGTCTCCGAATGATGATGATGTACTGAATAGGTTCGTGATGTCCGTTTTCGCGTCGGTGTTCTCTTCCACGTAAAGCGGTAAGGCCCTTGACGACACGTGTTATTACAAACTCAAACTCAAACTCAAACCATTTATTTCAATTAGACCATTACAGGCACTTTTGAAAGTCAAAGAACAAAAAAAAAAAAAACACTTTTCCAAATATTTATATTCCACTGAGGAAAGAGCGTGTTGATTTAGTTAATAAGTTAAATAATTATCAAATAAAACTAGAAGATAGTATAAAAATTTATGAAATTGATACTAAGCATTTGCAGTCTGAAATACAGGCACTTCAGGACTCACTTAATTCTCTCTCCAGTAGGTATGTGAGTTCTCAGAACCAAATTAGGGAACATATTCTTGCAGCAAATGAGTTGGTTATGTGTCAATGTAGTTGTCAGACTAATATCAAACAAGATACTGTCCAGCCTGAGGTAATGGAGGACCCATCCCGGGCTGAGAATTCCTCTACACTACACTTTTTCTTTCCTTGTATACTAGACCATGAAACCTCTATTATTACACAAGGTCATCTACAACTGGTACAGCCTGAGATAAATGGCAGTCATGATTGTTCTTTATCAATAATGTTTTCAGATAGTTTAAGAAGAGGTGTAGGAAAATTTGTTAGTAATAACCTGAGTTGTTCCCATCAAAATCTTTGCATGCCAGGGTCTACATACAAACAGATAATGGCTTCAGTGACTAGAAATTGTTATAATATTAATACTGATATAACTATATTTGTAGGAAATAGTTCAAAAATTAAAACAGAAGACATCACAGACTGTGTAACTGAGTTGTTAAAGTTGAATTGTCGTAAAATAATATTGTGTGCTTTTCCTTATATTGAAAATTTAGGTAATAGAAAGAACAATAATATACACTTATTGAATAACCATTTGCACTTTTTAGTAGGTCACTATAGTGACAAACTTATTTATTTTGATACCAACTCTTTTGTAGATAAACTTAGGTCGACACGGGGTAATGTGTATCTACCTATTGGATGTAGACACAAAATAGCTAGGCTATTAGCTTATAATATTCACACAGACATAAGTAGTATGTCTAAGTTTAGTTGTATTATAAACACTGCGACGATTAGTAATCATACTAAATATAGATTTTTCTATTTACAATTATTTTACTGAGGAGGTTCCATGTGTGAGCATGGAAAATTCTCAATTAGGGTGTATTAGTAATAGCAGTAGTAGTATTAGTAGTATTAGTGATAGGAGCTTGTTGTCTGGTGATGGCACAGGAGGCTTGGGGCTCACTCCGGATGCTCATTTAAACTAGTTAGTAAGACAACAGAAGATACCAGTAACATTATACCTTCTCGCTATCAAATAGCTAAATGTAAAAAAGGGGCTCAGCAGAATTCCTTGCAATTATTCCATCAAAACATTCAAGGTTTCTCTTCAAAGCAATTAGAGATTGAATTATTTTTAGAAAAAACAAAGTTTGAGATTGTTTGTTTCACTGAACATTGGTTAAAAGACCATGAAATGCTAATTAATTACGCCAATTACAGTGTGGGCAGTTGCTTTAACCGAAAATCTAAGATGCGTGGGGGTTCATTAATCTTAGTTAAAAATTGTATTAAATTTAAGTTGCGGAACGATATTGTTGATCTATATTCCAAATTATCAAAACTACTCCATATTTGAGTCAGTAATGGAAGATGCTTTGGCAAAACTTGCAACCGGTAAAAAATCACTGGTTATCTGTGGTGACTTTAATATTAATATTTTAGACAAAAATTCTAATAGCAGTAGATTATTACATCTTTTTAAATCATTTAATTTGTTAAACGTGTTTTCAGAACCAACCCGAATTACTACAAATACATGTATTGATAATGTTTTTTGTTGCTGCGACTACTTAGGTAAATCCATTGTTAATTACCTCCCTTCTGATCACAGTGGGCAAACCGTTGTTTTCGAGTCCTACACACCATTACAAAAAATCCAGATAAACTCTAGACAAATAACACCAAGCAATTTAAATAAATTTAATAATAACTTAATTAGTAATTTAGGCATTCCGGGCCATGTTATTGAAAATGTAAATCAATTTTATGAGGAATTCTTTTCAGTGGTTAACGTAGAGTTCAATAAAACATTAAAAATGAAAACTAAATCTATTTATCCTAAATTTATGTTCAGTGACTGGGCAACTAAGGGTATTAGGATAAGTAGAGAGCGATTGTTTGAGTTGTACGGCCTTAAGCCTTACATCAACTCGGAAACTTTCAATAAATATGTTGCAACTTATTCAAAAATCTTTAAAAACACTTGCAAGGTAGCTAAAGCCTTATTTATTAGCAACAAGATTAAGTCTGCCGATAACAAAATAAAGACGGTTTGGAAAATTATCAATAGTGAAACAAATAGAAATAAAAAATATAATAATGATATCAGACTAGAGACTTCACATGGTCTTACACTTACTACTTACTTAGTTACAGAATCTTGGTTACATCATTCGTGTTGAGAAGTACTAGTATGTGAGAACGATGTAGAAATACGGGCAAGATAAGAGCGTCCAGAGTAAAAGACTAAATCAATAATTCGAAAATAAAGTTAAAAATAAAATAATTAAAATAAACCGTGGCAGCTAAGAGATGACCAGGCACAACTGACAGCGCCCGTTCACGAACATGACGCATGTATCAGCCATCATTCAACTCAACCATATTGAAGGGAACTAAATGACCCGACACACCCGCCGCCATCAGCGTGACATTTAAGTGAGCATGACATTTACTCAACCGCCAGGGTAAATTCGCGTCAGTGTAAGTAAGATGTAGGTACTCAGTAAATGGTGGCTTTACAGTACATAGTTTTCACACATGTGCTATGCAATTATATAATACTAAGAGATTGAATCTATACAAAGCAAAGATATTTATACAATCTTCTGCAGCTTCCACAGTAACTTCACATGGTAATTTGATAGCCCCTATGGTTGTGGAGCAGGACCAGCATTGAGCCAAGCATTTTTATCATCAATGTAATCCCCCAACTTATAATATGCTTGCCTACATAGTGTGCGCTTTATGCAAGATTTAAATTTCGTTTCATTTAGTTGTAGAATGGGGGGAGGTATTTTATTGTAACATTTTAAACAGTACCCCATGAAAGATGAGTCTACTTTAGCTAACCTGAAACCTGGCTGAACCAGTTGGTCCCTGTTTCTAGTATTATAGTGGTGCCGGTCACTTCTTTTACTAAATAAATGCAGATTTTTCCTAACGTACATGATATTTTCATAGATGTATTGACAAGGTACCGTCATGATGTTAATTTCCTTAAACAGTTCTCTTAGAGAATCGCGCCTACGTAGATTATATATGGCTCTGATAGCTCTTTTCTGCAGAATAAAAATAGACTCGATGTCTGCAGCCCGTCCCCATAGTAAAATACCGTATGACATAATGCTATGAAAATAACTAAAATACACTAGCCTCGCGGTATTTACATCAGTAAATTGACGGATTTTCCTGACAGCATATGCTGCTGAACTCAGCCGTCCTGCAAGAGATGTTAAATGAGAACCCCATTGTAGCCTTGAGTCGAGCGTGATCCCCAAGAAAACAGTTTCATCGACAAATTCAAGTTTCTCTTGATTTAATACTATGTCACAATCACTACATTTGACATTTGGTAGAGTAAATCTTATGCACTTAGTTTTTTTCCCATTTAATACTAAATTATTAGCGGTAAACCAGTTATGGACCTGCATTAGAGCGTTATTTACGTCGTTGAGGTTTGTGGCACGTCTGTTTATTCTAAATATTAAAGAAGTGTCGTCAGCAAACAACACCATTTGTGGTTGGTTTTTAAACAAATGGGGTAGGTCATTAATATATACTAAAAAGAAGAAAGGACCCAATATTGAACCTTGTGGTACACCCATTTTTACTTTTAAACCCATTGAATTTACACCATTTACTTGTACTTGCTGCTGTCTATCATTCAAATACGATTTTACTAAACTGAGCGCAAGTTTACCTAAACCGTAATGTTCAAGTTTCAAGAGCAGGGTTTCGTGATTTACGCAATCAAATGCCTTCGAGAGGTCACAGAAGATTCCTATGGGATCTTGTGCCTCTTCCCACGCAGTATATATATGTTTTAATAAAGTGACACCGGCGTCAGTCGTACAACGTCCTTTGGTGAAACCATACTGTTTGTCATGTAAGATTTTATTGGTGCTAAAGTGGATGAGCATTTGATTAAGCATTACCTTTTCAAACACCTTGCTGAAAACCGGCAACACGGAAACGGGTCTATAGTTATTGGTCTCTTTACTGTCCCCAGATTTGAAAAGTGGTATTACCTTGCTGTATTTCATAAGGTCTGGGAAGACTCCCTGGTCCACACACAAATTGAAAATTAAGGCTAAGTACGGTGCTATAGTGTCGATAATGGCTTGACAAACTTTAACAGACATTCCCTATAGATCTTCGGTTAATTTGATTTTGATTTCCTTAAAAGCTTTAATGACTGTTAAGGGGTTTATATGCTTAAATTGAAACTCAATCGGACAGGCTGAAACGTTCGCCTTTAATAAGTCAATGGAAAGCAAGGGTGAGGAATTTAAGGTTTCGGTAGTTTTAAGCGGGATATTGGTAAAAAAATCTACAAATTCTTGAGCTACTTCGTTTTTAGAACTTAGAAGACCATGTGAAGTCTCTAGTCTGATATCATTATTATATTTTTTATTTCTATTTGTTTCACTATTGATAATTTTCCAAACCGTCTTTATTTTGTTATCGGCAGACTTAATCTTGTTGCTAATAAATAAGGCTTTAGCTACCTTGCAAGTGTTTTTAAAGATTTTTGAATAAGTTGCAACATATTTATTGAAAGTTTCCGAGTTGATGTAAGGCTTAAGGCCGTACAACTCAAACAATCGCTCTCTACTTATCCTAATACCCTTAGTTGCCCAGTCACTGAACATAAATTTAGGATAAATAGATTTAGTTTTCATTTTTAATGTTTTATTGAACTCTACGTTAACCACTGAAAAGAATTCCTCATAAAATTGATTTACATTTTCAATAACATGGCCCGGAATGCCTAAATTACTAATTAAGTTATTATTAAATTTATTTAAATTGCTTGGTGTTATTTGTCTAGAGTTTATCTGGATTTTTTGTAATGGTGTGTAGGACTCGAAAACAACGGTTTGCCCACTGTGATCAGAAGGGAGGTAATTAACAATGGATTTACCTAAGTAGTCGCAGCAACAAAAAACATTATCAATACATGTATTTGTAGTAATTCGGTTTGGTTCTGAAAACACGTTTAACAAATTAAATGATTTAAAAAGATGTAATAATCTACTGCTATTAGAATTTTTGTCTAAAATATTAATATTAAAGTCACCACAGATAACCAGTGATTTTTTACCGGTTGCAAGTTTTGCCAAAGCATCTTCCATTACTGACTCAAATATGGAGTAGTTTTGATAATTTGGAATATAGATCAACAATATCGTTCCGCAACTTAAATTTAATACAATTTTTAACTAAGATTAATGAACCCCCACGCATCTTAGATTTTCGGTTAAAGCAACTGCCCACACTGTAATTGGCGTAATTAATTAGCATTTCATGGTCTTTTAACCAATGTTCAGTGAAACAAACAATCTCAAACTTTGTTTTTTCTAAAAATAATTCAATCTCTAATTGCTTTGAAGAGAAACCTTGAATGTTTTGATGGAATAATTGCAAGGAATTCTGCTGAGCCCCATTTTACATTTAGCTATTTGATAGCGAGAAGGTATAATGTTACTGGTATCTTCTGTTGTCTTACTAACTAGTTTAAATGAGCATCCGGAGTGAGCCCCAAGCCTCCTGTGCCATCACCAGACAACAAGCTCCTATCACTAATACTACTAATACTACTACTGCTATTACTAATACACCCTAATTGAGAATTTTCCATGCTCACACATGGAACCTCCTCAGTAAAATAATTGTAAATAGAAAAATCTATATTTAGTATGATTACTAATCGTCGCAGTGTTTATAATACAACTAAACTTAGACATACTACTTATGTCTGTGTGAATATTATAAGCTAATAGCCTAGCTATTTTGTGTCTACATCCAATAGGTAGATACACATTACCCCGTGTCGACCTAAGTTTATCTACAAAAGAGTTGGTATCAAAATAAATAAGTTTGTCACTATAGTGACCTACTAAAAAGTGCAAATGGTTATTCAATAAGTGTATATTATTGTTCTTTCTATTACCTAAATTTTCAATATAAGGAAAAGCACACAATATTATTTTACGACAATTCAACTTTAACAACTCAGTTACACAGTCTGTGATGTCTTCTGTTTTAATTTTTGAACTATTTCCTACAAATATAGTTATATCAGTATTAATATTATAACAATTTCTAGTCACTGAAGCCATTATCTGTTTGTATGTAGACCCTGGCATGCAAAGATTTTGATGGGAACAACTCAGGTTATTACTAACAAATTTTCCTACACCTCTTCCTATACTATCTGAAAACATTATTGAGAAAGAACAATCATGACTGCCATTTATCTCAGGCTGTACCAGTTGTAGATGACCTTGTGTAATAATAGAGGTTTCATGGTCTAGTATACAAGGAAAGAAAAAGTGTAGTGTAGAGGAATTCTCAGCCCGGGATGGGTCCTCCATTACCTCAGGCTGGACAGTATCATGTTTGATATTAGTCTGACAACTACATTGACACATTACCAACTCATTTGCTGCAAGAATATGTTCCCTAATTTGGTTGGGAAGTGCCTGTATTTCAGACTGCAAATGCTTAGTATCAATTTCATAAATTTTTATACTATCTTCTAGTTTTATTTGATAATTATTTAACTTATTAACTAAATCAACACGCTCTTTCCTCAGTGGAATATAAATATTTGGAAAAGTGTTTATGTTGTTTCCTAAATTGATAACATTTTTTAATTATTCTATTTAGTTTGGCATATTTTTTAATTTTCTTGTTGCTAACTGCATAATTCTGTTTCATTATGGAATCTTCAGTCAGATCAATAGTTATTAAGGAAGGGTGGTTACAATTACTATTTAATAATTCATTATATAAGAGGTTAGTTTCTTTATCCTGAGTATGTTCTTTTTCCTTCTGCAACTTTATAATACAATCATTGGCATGAATGAAAGTAACTTGTATGAGGAGGCTTTATATAAAATTAGGGATCTAGAAGACGAGCTAGTCTTCTAGATCCCTAATTTTATATAAAGCCTCCTCATACAAGTTACTACAATTATTAAAACCATCCTTGACCACCTTCTGTTGATCCCGTTCATCAACAACGTCCAAGTATTGTTGATTTAAGAGTATGAGCTCCCGCTTTAAGCTTGAGTTTTTGTCATTGACCTTAACGACTTCCACCTCACTCTCTTCTCTCTCCTGTAAAAGTATTTCCCCGGTAATCAACGGTGGATTAGCCGTCACAGTCATCAGTATTATATGGAACACTATGGACAGTGCTCAACCGCAGAATTTTTCAAAAAAAAAAGTGTTTTGATAAGAGACCTTATTCTTTGGAAAACCAGTGCTAGTTGAACTCGCGCAACGAGGGTTCCGTATAAAATTTATTAAAAATTGTATTATTATATATATTTAGGGATAATATTGTCAGTGTGTGACTTTATTTATCCCTATGATATGAGCACTGCGTTACCAGGTTATCGGCCTCTGGGACTTGTTAAATAAACGTCAGTTTACTACTGAATATGTTTAATTCCGATCAAACCCCAAGGAGAACCTCTCGACCGGGCTAGCGCGCAGTAACTGCCCGCCGTTCATACGTCGCGCTCACAAATGCATTTCTGCTTACCTTGCGTTCTGATTATCGTGCATGCTTACATGTGTCCCTACACTACTTCCCCCCAAAAATTTTACAAAAAAAAAATTTTTCTTACTAACTAACAAGTAAACTTATCTCTAACAATTTTATAACACAGTCAAATACAATATTACAATGAGCGCTATGGTTACACTGCACTTATCACTATCGCGCGGTGGTGCGATCATATTACGCATGCCCCAGCGATGTCGTCATGCCACCGGATGCACTGTTGATTTCTCTGTGTATCCATTTCATGCGATGACGACCCTGGCGCCATGTGATCAGCACCACGATGGGAAGTACTGCGGTTGCCATTATTGCCAAACCTGTCTCGTACTTTGCGACGTTGCCACGTTTCGGCGCTTGATTGACTGTCGGCCGGTTTCTGAATGATCCTTGCGCCGATCGAGCCTCACAAGTTGACTTAATGCAGAGATTGTTGCTTTTTGCGTTGGTGTAGGGGATGGACGACGAAAAAAAACTTGCTGATGTTGCTAGCGAAAACCCACGACACGTTACTGCACACGTACACGTGACAGAGTCACCGCATTCGTACACTTTGCACTTATTACGGATTCGCGTTCGGGGTCACCACTTTAGGGATATTTTGTCTGTGTGTGACTTTATTTATCCCTATTATATGAGCACTGCGTTACCAGGTTATCGGCCTCTGGGACTTGTTAAATAAACGTCAGTTTACTACTGAATATGTTTAATTCCGATCAAACCCCAAGGAGAACCTCTCGACCGGGCTAGTGCGCAGTAACTGCCCGCCGTTCATACGTCGCGCTCACAAATGCATTTCTGCTTACCTTGCGTTCTGATTATCGTGCATGCTTACATGTGTCCCTACATATACATATATTCATTCATTTAATCAGATAACAAAGATCCATTGGGTTAGTAACAATATTCTTTACCTATGTTAGTACTTAATTGAGAACACAGACATTGTACAGGTGACAAGAGACCTCACCAACGGGCTGTCATGCCTCCCGATTATGGCGCTCAGAATGCTGTTGGAGCTGCCACGGAGTCTGTTTAGCAGCGAGGCCGCTTTCTTACGCCGTACAGCATTGAAACAATCGGTACGAGCCTCAGCGAACATAGATGACGCGCTACAAAACCGAGGCAAACGCAACAGCGCCCTAAACGCGTTGTTATACTGGATCCGCAGAGCATTGTAGGCCTTAAGGGTGTAGCTGAACCACAGGCTCCCCGAGTACAGCGACAAGCAATATGCTTTAAACAGCGTAACTTTGACTGCGGCTGTACATCCGAAGAACCGGCGTGCCAGTATATTAGCCCGATCCGACAATGCTCTGCTTTCCCTCTCCATATCTGCGTCGTCCATCAAATCGTCCGTCAGCAAGTGGCCCAGGTATTTAAAAGAGAACACCCTATGCAGCCGCACACCGTTCAGTAAAACAGGAGGGACGGTGGAGGGACACCTGGTACCGGACTTGAAGACCATGTATTTTGACTTGACTTCGTTGTATACAAGGCCATAAGAAGCAGCATACGACTCGCAAACATCGAGAAGCTTACGGAGCGCACCGACCGAGGGGGCCAGCAGCACCATGTCGTCTGCATAGCCTAAATTATTGAAACAAACTCCATCAATAAAACAACCGACACGAGTGCTGCTGAGCCGCTCGATCAGTGCAGAGAGAGGTACAAATTACCTAGGCACAGATTAAACAGTAGAGCTAGCACACGTGACAAATGGATCCCACCATACTGCAGGTGCTCGATGCTGAGCCCATCGTGACCAGGGGATTTGCCCCTCCTCATGCTTCTAATTTTTGCTAATGTCCTTTGCCAGAATGACTGTCGTTATTTTTGTAGCACAATCCCCAGCATCGAGCTCCCGACAAGGCGGCCCCAACCGCGACTTTACATCAAAATGCATTCTAAATAAATCAGCAACATCTTTCGAGTCAGAAACACCATCAACACTCACAGGCACACCGGGTCTAGAATTAAACTGTTTAGTGCTCTTCCAAAAACCCCCAAAATCGGAATTCGAATGTCGTTTTGCTCACAAATCCATTAGAATCTATTCCTGGTTGTTTTGGCACCATTTAAGTTTACCCTTGAAGATCTTACGAGATTCTATCATTGCGTTAAATAAGGCGCCGCAAGAAGATTTACCATACCACAGCCACGTATTGAATTTAATCTTAGCGTTTCTGTCAGCGTCGCTTACTAATCTGTTCCACCCGGCCAAAGGTTTCTTACGCTTGACTTGTACACATACGTATAACTCGCATTCTTACATAAAATGTCAATAATGTCCCTATACAAGTTATTTATAATGTTAACATGACTAGTATCCCTACAATACCTACCACAACAATGTTGTAGCTCGACTGGCAAGTCAATATGTTTTAGCTGTAGATTACACATATTTTCTTAAAAACGACATTGTTCAACGCTTCTTACGCCCCACTGTATTTAACTACGCATTGGGGATTTCACATGTGTTTTTTGTCTTACAACATTAAAGCCATAGGTAAAAACCAATGGTAGATGGTCAGACCAAAAGACATCGTACTTTACGTACACGTTGGTGACACTGGACAAAGCCGCTTCTGAGACAGTGGTCATGCCAGCGCTTACATCCATGGGCCTCGCTGATGAACGTGAACGTTCCTGATGTTAATTGCAATTTATTAGTGTCCACACAAGTCCAGTCCTTATAATGATGATGATGATTATATGATGTAACTAAAAAATTTCGGTTTTCTCATTTTTCTTTTATCTGTGCTATAAGACGTTGCTTCGTACCAAATTTCAAGAGAAGTTCGAGTTCACGGGAAGTACCCTGTAGATTTTGATTACCTTGCGAGTGTCGAAAATTTGCGGAAATTTGTGGCATAAACGGCTGTATCTATCTGTATTGCGTTGGCTTAAAAGTTTGATTTTTTCACAGCTCCAATGGACAGTAGACCTGAGTATTTGATATAAATTCCAGCTTGATACCTCCATTTTTTTTCTTTTCTGTTTTTAGTGTCACGACTATTTTACAATGCAACCTCGTGGCCAACACCTACCGACACATTTAATGTAGATCTACTGAATGAAACGAATATCTACAGTCAAAAACAGCTGGAGGACATTTTTGGCAAATGGGAGGAATATTATATTAATGTGATTAACTTCGAAAAGCCTTCACCTGCTGAATCAGGTATAGTTTACTTTGTTCATCATCTGCTAGTCATCTGCCAAGCCTTTTCAGATAATTATGGGTAGATTACCAGTCTAACCGAATTCAGCCATACCAGGATTGTATATTGAGCGACTGCCACTAGCCTCCATAACCAATTATAGTATCTCGTATTAGTACCAGTTAAAAAACTAAAACCGGAATATCGGTAGAATGCTTTAGAATTTGGAACGCATTTGCAAAGAATGCGATGGAATTTTGATCCTTTTCAAAGTAAGCAATTTTTGTTTACTTACCTTACTGTTGTCTCCCTCCCACTTGTAAACTTTAGTGTCTTATCTACCTGCTCAAGCAAAGAAAGGGGTACCTATGACATTGTGGAGTCAGTTAGTCAATGAAATAAACAAAGTCACCAACTTCCGAAACTAAAGTTATTTTTCGGTTATTAGTGTTTTTTTGGAAGTCGGTTGTTTTGTTTTGCAAAAGTTTTTTTTTAAATCGAGTTTTGTGTATGGACTATGGTTATGTCTAGTATTCATAAAGACGAGCATTAAGGCTAAGTTTAAGTTATTTGTGGTTAGCTGTCCGGCGCAACTTCGTTTGCGTCACATTTTCCCCGTTTTCGCAACATTTTTCATTGCTGCCCCACTCCTATAGGTCGTAGCGTGATGATATATGCCTATAGCCTTCCTCGTTAAATGGGCTATCTAACACTGAAAGAATTTTTCAAATCGGACTAGTAGTTTCGGAGCCTATTTAATGCAAACAAACAATCAAATCTTTCCTCTTTATAATATTAGTTTAGATAATAACTTTATTATATCCTTGTTTAAAACATACCTAACTATTTTAGATGCTTGTATAGCCTTTTTGGTGCGGTCTCATCCTGGACGTTTCAATAGAAGATTTCAGCCGAATTGTCTGACTCCTCTTCGCTGCAGACAGTTGGTGCAAGAAGGCAGCGAGTTCGGATATGGGCTTACGCACAGGTATCTCATGTATAAAAGGTCGAATTAAATTTGCTAGCAAAACTCCACAGACATGACTGTATCAATAGTGTTTCATTTCACCGAAAATTACTTTACAAATCATTTGCGAGTAACTATTGGCACTTAGAAAACGTGATCGGTCATACCATCATTATTCAACAACAAGTTCGGCAAATAATTCACATAAAAGAGTTACAAACCGATAAACTTTCATTTGATAACGTATTATAACATCATAATATTTAATAATAATAATATTCATTATATTACGTTTTAGGCTTTTATTTCTGATCATCGCCCGGTTTTCTCGAAGATGCATCGTGTTCTCCGAAAGAGAAGACAAATTGATGACAGATGTGTATTGCAAGAAAATATTCAATGAGGCCGAGTATATTGCTTCAAACAATTTCCTACTGCCTGACCTTTTATACGAACAGAGTAAGTTAATCAGGAAATATTATGATGTTTTTTTTTTGTGGCTGAGTAACGTCCGCACGGGTTTAATACTTAACACTTTCGGTACTAACCACCCAGCATATGGCTTGAAAAATAATTCGTTCGAAAACCCGCAACCCGTCTCATGAGTCGTCGACAAGTACTTATCTATAGATGGCTTGCCAATTTTTTTTTCATTTTACTGAGCCAGCGAAAGTGTTAAGGGTAGCCAGAATTTGCTTAGATAATGGTGATGGTTGTTCATTACAACATCAAAGAGCCCTTAAGACGACCCACTGACCAAGATCCGTCTCAGACTCGTAAGCACGTTAAACCGTTGCTCTCGACTGTCATTTGAAGATTTTTTTTTTGTTATTTTTTTAAGAAGTTACGATGATAGAATACAATAAAATAAAACTTTATTGTACACCAAAAATTATGACGGTTATGTTATAATATGAATTAATAGTAGATTATGCACCGAGGGGCTAAAGTTGTGTCTTATGTCACGGGCGTCATATTGAATCTCGAGCGCAATGAAGGATTCGGGATTTAACTCACGAGCAAAGCGAGGGAGTTAATACAAGAATCCTGAATGCAGCGAGGGATTCAAGCTAGCCCAAGGCAAAGACACCTTTAGCCCAGAGGAGGATACTCTACTTTTTACACCTACTGTGAGAAAATAATAGCATAGTACGAAAAACAAATAAATTAACTAATGTTACAGCCAATTACTATTACGGTATTACGGCGCGGTACGGTATTTGTTATTATTAATGCCAGTTTTAATGTTAATCCATTCCTTTTAAAAAATGGTTCGTAGTTATCTAATTATTCTTACAATATTATGTCTTCGAAAACATGGCAACGATATGAAGAAGCAGTCGTTATGATTTTGTAGGAAATCGAGAATATCATCCACGTGTAGTAAGGTTATCGAGAATAGCTTTCCTCTTTCTGGCACCAAAGGGTGTTTGTTAGTTTTCGCACAACTAACAAACACCCTTTGGTGCCAGAAAAGATATCCCATCCTAAAAAAAAAAAAAAAAAAGGGTGTTTGTTAGTACTATACTGCCAATTTAGCTGAGCATGTGAGATTCCAAATTCAAATCACATTATTGACCGGCGGGTCATAATGAAATCCAGTACAACATTATTGACCGGCTGTGCCCCCGGCCACTAATGACTCACTTTAGGTTAAGGTTGCTTGACATATAATTTGACATTTTCGAGCAGGTGGTGTGAAAAGGAAATTTATACTGTTTCAGTTGCTCTCTGCGGGCTCTTAGGCCATGCCCAGTTTATCCGCAAGAACTGGTTCAAAACTCTTCTCCAGTTTCAAACATCAGAAGGCTGCTTCTCAGAGAAAATAGCAACTGGAGATTTCGATGAGGATCAGATGCGAGATGATAAAAATGACGAGTGGAAAATCGAGAGGCACCTGGATATTATGAATGGGCAGTGCAACGGACACTTCACCGCAGTGGCGGCGGCGGCACTCTCAAATGCTCTCAGATTTATTTTGGAGAATTATTATTAAAATTTAATTATGTGCTACTTTAGCTCTTAGATTCTATACTACGGTGACACATCCAGCTATACATTTCTAGTATAACATGGTCTCGATTTGTATAAAATTCCCGTACAATGAGAGATCTGGTTTTGTATAGCTTGATTCGTCGTTCGTCGTCGTGCGTACAAAGAAATACAATCCCATAATCTCAATAAATTATATACTTTTAAACAACAGTTTTAGTAGTAAGGTATATCTCTAAAACAACAACAATATTTGCCTGTTTTCACAAACAGTTAATGACACCTATATGAATGCTTAATAAATAAAAGCACACAGGGGGGGTTCATCCAATGTTCAATCCCCAGCTCAGCACTGGTTTATGAACCATAAAGATTTCTTTACAGACACTGGGACAGGTGAAACTAAATAAAAGCTTATAAAAGTTAAGAATGAGTTGATTACTTGCCGAGCCAAAACGTGGTCATTTTTGTTAGCCTAAATTGTATATTATTGCACTGGTGTAATTGGTTATACACACCCAACGTTACTGAAATCAGTCACAAATAATCCGAGTATGTCTTTAACTGTGGAAATTAACTTCTAGTGGTACTAAATAAACGCAATACTAGTCTCATACTGTAGCCATGGAAGTGTGGACTGCGTGTGGTCGCAAGTCCAACTTCCTTTGACACTAAGTAAGTTCTCTTCTCGAAAGTGACAGAGGTGTAGTCGACCTCGCCTCATCGCAGGTAGGTAAGCACCCAAGCCAATGTCGACCGGACGCCGACTACCATGATCACAGTCCCTTCCGGTGGCAGGAAGTGTTTAGTTAATGAGAGCTTTGAAATTGAAAAAAGTCGTCAATTAGGATGACTGGGTTTATTTATTTATAATTTATTTCAGGCATAAGTACCCGTACCCATACATAACGATTATTATTACAATAAATGAGCATTTCTCTTTTTATTTGCCATTACACATTTGTGGAATGCCCCATGACATTGTAGATGAATAACTTTGGTGTAATCTATATATTACTGATACTGTTTTGCTTAGCAGCATAATTGTTACTTAAATTTACAGAAGTTAATTTACCAAATCATAAATACATAGTATTTAAATAAAAAATCAACTAAATATAAGCTGTCGAAAATTGTAATGTATGAAAATTCGTATGTCCCAGTCTACCACTCGCCATTTCAAACTCAATTATTTTGATAAGGTTCAAAGAAACTATACTGAGATTTTGATTTAAATCGTATTACAAGGTAAAAAAGGTCCACGTTGTAAAGCCTTTTTGCTAATTTGGTTAAATTTGTACGGTTATTTAATGAATTTAATTTTTTTTTTTGTCCCAGAGAAAGTTCCAAAAATGGATTTCAGTTTTTGTTACCCATTTTATACATGTGAAATATTAAAAACTTCCATTTGGCCATGTTTTTTTTGAAATAGCATTATCGTAGATACCATTAAATGCCGCCATATTGATTTATTGTGTCACTTCCCCGACCCTCGCTCGAGCCAGCCCGCGATGCTGTGCCAGTAGTTTTAAATCAGCCCCTAAATAATGATATCATTCACATCCAGCCTGTCCCCATGCAGTCCTCCCCCAGCGACGCCCTAAGTCGAGGCTCGTACCCCACAGGGGGTGCCCTTAGCGTGTAGTCGCTTAGTTTGTAAGTTTTATGCCCTGGCTGGAGGCCTTACTCTTAAGGCACCCACAGGATAGTCCGGTTAAGCAGACGACAACCTCCTAGGTTGAACGGCGAGATGCCATTCCCAAAAAAAAAAAAAAGTATTTTTATTATTGCTGGTTTTTGTTATTGCTGTTTCAAGGAAAGTTGATAATATTTACTCACTCTTTTTATCTTATTACAATAGTTAATAACTTCCGTTAAAATTTAGTGTATACTAATAGACATAACTGCAATTTTAACTACCACAAAAATATTAAAAAAAAATCAAACACACACACACTTGTTTTGTTACTTTTTTTTGTTACTTTGGGGTAGTAACGTATAAGCGGAAATTTAAGTAACAAAAACGGAATTACAAAGCTATGTTTACAATCCAACAGCACAAGAAAAGGCCACTAACTCCGGCAGAAATGATTAAACGTTATAGAGATAAATAAAAACAAAACCCGGATAAGTTGGAGTCTGATTAAATTATAGTTTATTAAATATTGATTATTTTAGCACAAATCCATCTTTTTATTTATTCATATCTTTAATCCTTTTATTACGCATTATAGACCCAGCTTTATGTTTTTATTTTGTTACCAATTACTTCCTTTTTTGTTACTGTCCCAAAAATCGCCCGACTTTAAAAACTCACTTTTATGTATTTATTTAATAATAAAAAAATAATATTATTTGTACAGAAAATCAATTTTTCCCAACATATTTATAAGCAACTAGCTGTCCGGCGCAACTTCGTTTGCGTCACATTTCCCCCGTTTTCACAACATTTTTCATTGCTGGTCCACTCCTATTGGTCGTAGCGTTATGATATATAGCCTATAGCCTTCCTCGATAAATGGGCTATCTCACACTGAAAAAATTTTTCAAATCGGACCAGTAGTTTTGGAGCCTATTCGATGCAAACAAACAAACAATCAAATCTTTCCTCTTTATAATATTAGTTAAGATTAAGATAAGCAAAATCTTTCAATTTTGTTTATTTTTCATATAATCAAAACTTTAAATTGACTTTAGGTTAAAAGTAACAAAAAAATATTAAAGCACCTCAATTGGAAATATTTTTTCAGATTTCTCATAATTCCTTTGCATTATTTTTTTAAAATTTATAATGAAATTTAAGAAACATAACATTTTAGCCACAGTATTTGCGACATTACGTTTTTTTTACCAAATAAGGAGTAACAAAATAGAAACGTTTAGCCTACCTTTATTTAGATTTTAATAATATTTTTACAAAAATCTTAAATTAAATAGAATTCCGTTTGAAAAATTAAAATATTCATGAAATAAACTATCTGATTTCAAGACAAAAAAAGCGATTTACTGATATTTTTATATTTGGCGACTTTTTGAAAACATGGCAAAAAAAAGAGAAATGCTCAAATAAGAATTAGAATGAAATAAAATAAAATTACATTCATTACGATTATAATTATAATTACATTCAAAATTTCAAAATCAGAGACATTACGATTATACATATTATAGCTGGAATATGAATTGCCATATACGAAGAAGTAGTTTACCTCATAAATGACCTTCAATATTCCATTGTCAGACTGATGTATTCAGCTCAAGAAGGCTTGTGCTTGGCTTTCTCTTGACTGCGGAAGAGTCATCTAATCTGTTTTCGGCAAACGCACTGCACCGCCATGGCAGCCCCAGTATGCATCTGTATGCGTTGTTCTATTGAACTCGCAGCGTTTTATAACAAAGATTTTGTATTGAAGCACAACCATAAAAAAAAAAAAAAAACTAAAAAAAAAAGTGAGTTGATCACCGTGTCTATCGAAGCAAAGCTATAACTACTTGGCTTACAATAACTAGACTAGTCCCATTGTGACGTACGCTTGCGTCGTGTACGCTCACACCAAGCCTAAGTACATCCATAGGATGCAAACCTTGCAGAACCGGTTCTTACGTAGAGTCACGGGAGCCCCTTTTTATGTCCGTAATGACCGTCTACACGTAGACCTTAGAATGCCCACCGTCCTTTAGTTTATGAAACGTCTTTCGAAGGGTTTCTTCGATAACGCCATTAAACACCGAAATCCCCTGATCGCAGCGGCCGCCCGTTACGAACCCTCGCGCATTAGTACAGTACGCCGTCCTCGGCAGACCCTCGTCACTCCCGATGATGCTATCACCCTCCTCCAGGAGAGTAGCAAAGAGACTAGCACTCTTAAAAAGTTTAGACACAAACCGCCGTCTTTCCGACCTCGCCGTCGAGGTCCGTCGCGACGTCCCGGTCCATGCCCTCCCCGACCCCCGCTCGAGCCAGCCCGCGATGCTGTGCCAGTAGTTTTAAATCAGCCCCTAAATAATGATATCATTCAGATCCAGCCTGTCCCCATGCAGTCCTCCCCCAGCGACGCCCTAAGCCGAGGCTCGTACCCCACAGGGGGTGCCCTTAGCGTGTAGTCACTTAGTTTGTAAGTTTTATGCCCTGGCTGGAGGCCTTACTCTTAAGGCACCCACAGGATAGTCCGGTTAAGCAGACGACAACCTCCTAGGTTGAACTGCGAGATGCCATTCCCAAAAAAAAAAAAAACTAGACTAGTGTAGTCTTTATAGTGATTCGTATTGTTACTATTGCACGTCGGTGAGATGAGAATGTTAAAGGCAATGTGTTGTGTAATGTGAGTGGATAAAAAAGAATCAGTATATAAGAGGAAGTCTGAACGTGGCGCCGGTGACTGAAAATTTGTGTGGTAATCGGTTGGCATGCCGACATGTGATGCGGAGGAATGAGGAAAATGTTGAGTATAAATATACATAGATAGCTATGGCTTCCTCTACTTGGAAGACCAAACAAACGATAGATGGACAGTGTGAAGGATGAAATGGCTAAAAAGGAGGCGACTGCTGAGATGACAAGTAATTGAGAAGTATGGAAGTAGAAGACATGCTGCGCCGACACCAAAAAAAAAAAATTGAGTAATGGCTGAAGAATGATGATGACTCTCAAGATTGACTTAAACTGGATACGGCAACTTATGTTAATCCTGTACATTTTTGACTTTCCGTCATCGATATCATTTCAAGAATGTCACTTCAATTAAGTCTTCAGGGCAAGTCAAGGAACATTAAGTAGTTACAATGGTTACCAGACGTAGAAGAATCTCCATGCCCTGCTAACCTTCTACGGATACCATTTCGTCTGTTTTTATTTACTCAATGGTTTACTTCACCCAAAGCTCTTGTGATCTTTGATCAACATTTTGGTTATTCCTAGAGACATCTGATAATATGCATTATCAAAATGATACAACATGCACTAAAGTGGGCAGCAATAATATGCTCAGACTATTCGTTTTAATCGTTATTAAAATTTACAGTTATAATAACACAATAAAAATACAGTTATATTACTAGGCAGTTGTAATTATTGTAACAGTACACAATTAAATATTTTAATTGTTAATTTCTGTGATCGGACGAGAACCGGTGTATTCAACATAGTATGGACGTTGGCATTAATAAACAAAATAAATTATTGTAACAATACACAATTAAATATTTTTCCAGATTTTCTAGAGCAAACTTGTGCCGTTTGTCACTTAATGTTAATAATTATGCTTAAAATAACTTCCCTACGTCAGATAACGTTTCTGGACATAACTTGTTTGGCACTATTTGTGCAGAGACCTTTCCTGGCAGGGATTTTCCGGCAACGTTGATGAATGGGTTAACTTTCTTTATTACATCAAGGCCCGGGATTTTATACAGGGTGTAACAGAAAGGGTATATACATACTTAAGGGTGTGCTACAGACCATTAAAATGACCATGTTTCTTCATTGGACAAACATCGTAATAGCGAAAAAAGTATCAGCTTCCCCACACAAAATTTCAATACCTATTCGACCCAAATGTATGGGGCACCTGATATTGTTTTCGCTGTTGTATATACCTTTTCCGTATCCGTATTGTACGATTGATGTATATACCTTTTCCGTTACACCCTGTATATGTGGGATAGCTTAATGCAACACGTATAACATATCTAACTACTGAAAGAAGCCCCGACCCTAGCTCGACGAGCCAGCCCGCGCCGCTGAGCATGTAGCGTTAAATTCCCTAAATAATAATAATACGACGCCCTAAGCCGAGGTCCGAACCCCACAGGGGGTGCCCTTAGCGAGCGGTCATTTAGTATAATCATCTAGTTTGTAAGCCGTGGCTGGGGGCCTTAAATTCATTTGAGTTCACCACAAGATAGTCCGGTTGAGCAGTAACAACCTAAGCAGGTTGATCAGCGAGTGGCCATATAAAAAAATAAAAATAAAACTGAAATAAGCACTATCGATGAAAAAGTATGTAGTTATCGGTGTAAAGTTCTTTATCTCCCATGGAAAAGGGAGGATCCTCCGATCAGACGGGTGTTGACTGGTGCACTGCTGGCCGACAGTTGTTGTCGGGTTTTTCTTTATATTCTAAAGTCGCCGATAACTTTTAACTGCGCGATTTTTGAATTTGATATTAGTCCTTCATTTGTGTTATAGATGGCGCTGTGGTGCCTTTTGAAGTACCGCTACAATACTAATACTACAAATGCAAAAGTAAATCTGTCTGTGTGATACCTTCTTCAGCCACGCGGGATTGAAGGACAGCTTATGCCCTAGATTCGGAGATAGAAAATTTTCCCGGTATTGCTTTCCTATGGGATAGTTGCTGACCTCCACGCAGGCAAAGCAGCGAGCTGAAGCTAGTCCTTAAGATTCTTTGTTCTCTTTAGTGATATCAAGTTGCACCCTGCCTAATCAAATGCTCTTAGCAATAACGAGAAATACCATTTCCTTGCAAGTTTAAGTTTCATAGTGAACGAGTTGTATATAACTACCTAGTTATTTACAACTTACCCAACGGAAGTTATTGTACTTGTCGAATTAACTTCCGGTTAGTTAAGAGAACTAGTATTCAATGGTGTAATTAATGCAACCTTCATGGGAACGTCTATGTATGGGTGAGACCGAGAAATTAAGTAGATTACGCTACTACTGTTAATGACAAATGTCCTCATTGTTTGAATATTTTTAATTTCACGTAAGCACTTTATTGTTGAGCAACGGTGGCCCAGTGGTGGCAGCCCCGACTTACGAGCAGTAAGCTTTGGGTTCGAACCCAGGCAGGCGCATTACTTTGTGTAATTTATTTCATCACCACTGCCCTCAAAAACGGTGAAGGAAAACATCGTGAGGAAACCGTTGTGTCCTAGAACAAAAAAATCGAAGACGTGACATCTACCAATCCGCACTGGGCCCGCGTGGTGGATTACAGCCCACTCCCTCTCAGAGAGGAGGCCTGTGTCCCAGCAGTGGAACATTATGGGCTGATGGTGATGATGATGACTTTATTGTTGACATTATTGAAGTCTGGGACGTAGGCAAATGCAAATGAATCAAAACGTCATTTGTTTAAATTATTCTGAGAATTTGTACGTCATGAAAGCCTCGTCGGTCGCGAGGTCGCAAGCGCTACTGCTGAGCATTACGTATTGGGTACGATTCCCAGCTCAAGCAAAGTGTTATTGGGTTTTTCATCAGGTATTTCTGAGTAGCAGCCATGGAGTCTGGATTAGTGCCCTGTTGATGGCAATAGGCTCGCTCCCTATTCATCATTATCATTTCAGCCCAAAAAACATCCACTGCTGGACATAGGCCTCCCCCAAGTGTCGCCACATTGACATTTTGGGGGGGTTTTGTCATAATCGCCACGCTTGGCAGGCAGGTTGGCGATGGCAGTACGGTTGTTACAAAAGCACAGAGAACGCTGCTGCCCATTCTGTGGCAAATCCCTTAGTCGCCCCTTACGACACCCACGGGAAGATATGGGATGGTGCTTTTCTTTACGTCCGACACCATACAGAGCCCCCTATTACATGGGACATAACTAAATTAATTAAATGTGGGAGTACTATAAGGTGCACCTCTGCTTAACTCTGTATGGATTACGAACGCGATGTTTTTTTTTTATGTTATGAATTACTTAAGACTGTTCTTCTGTACCTCGCCATTTCCTAGTGTTTAAGTTGGAGAGAAGAAGTGCCGGAACTACTAACTCCCCAGCAACACATCTGTCTATAAAGCTGAAAAAACCATTAGGAAAATTGAATGGTTCAACATTATACACCATGGCCAAGTAACATAGGACGCTATCAATATATACCACTATAAACAGGATATTTTAAATAGTAAATATGGTAAATATTCCATTTATAGTGTTATTGATAGTGTTAGTAACCATGTCAGTTTAAAAACTTATAAAATAAGACAAAAATAGAAGTTGAGGTGTTTTTACCTATTAAAACGCACAAAGGAAAATTCTGACATCCAGTCTTACCAAGGGGTAGGTATCGTATTACCCGGTTACTGGGTTGTGGATAGGCAGTCGCTTCATGTAAAATACTGGTACTCAACTGCATCCGGTTAGAATGGAAGCCGCCCCAAGATAGTTCGGGAAAAGGCTAGGCAGATGATGATGATGGAACGCAGTGAACGCACAAAGAACAGATTTTAAGGTGTTTGATGAAAATGTAAACATAGTAACGAGCCCACGTATTCACAAACGCTCGGATTCGATTTCGATTCGATAAGTCGTATGTCGTTTATTCGTCGACATCGCTGTCGACAGGAAAAGTGCCCAGAATTATTTGAATATGTGTATTATGTTATGTAATAGCTATGTAAGCATATACATTCTCGTAAATTAGTAGTTTGTTTTAGATTTTATTTTGTGCCCTATTACAATGTTCTCGTTTTTATTAACCCAAAGGTTGACTGGTAGAGAATATCTTGTGACATTAAGTCCGCTATTGAACAATGAAGTTTAAATAAATAAATAAATTTCGCTAGCTACCCTGGCGCTTATTACTCAAAATAGAAAGAATGAAATTTAGTTCCATTGCTCCTGCCTCTAGGAACATTACCAATAGTACATAACACGCCGTATAATTCTGTAATTTTTGGTAATGCCCCATTGTTATGTACACTGCATATACTTTTTTGATCGAATTTGGATAACGTAATTCTAATAATGGAGTGATCAACAACATAATCACGAACTAATTTGTATGTGTGAACTGCTGCACCGTTTAGTTCACTTACTTTCCTATAAGAAATCAAACGTTTTGTTTTTCGTAAAAATATACTTATTCTGTAAATTTTGGGATGCATGTGACTAAAATAGTGATGAATATAGATGTTGATGTATGGAGAGGGAGAGGAAGACCAAGGAAACGATGAATGGTTGGTGTGAGGAATTATATGAAAGAAAAAGGAGTGCTGACGATGATAGCATGATGGCTGACAGAGGAGAATGGAAGAAGAAATCGTGTTGCGCCTACCTCAGTCAGGGCAGGAAGATGATGATAATGTTATTATATTCGGAATCGCACAACAAAGTCACATAATAGAATATTGAATATTTAGAGTGAGTTTCTATTAAAATTCTTAAACCAATCATTTAAGCACTAGTCCTCCTTAATAAAAGTTAAGCGTGCTAAAAGTATATTGTAAGCCTAAGTGTGGTTCAATTAGAGCATCTTTTCGAATACGTATGTTGAAAAGGAGGTCTTAGTTCCAGGATGGCTATAAATATATTGATGATTGATGGCTATAATATATGTATAACAAAAACAAAAATAAGACCATATAAATTTGCATCAACGATTGTCAGTCGGCATATGTCGGAGTATTTCTCATAAATTATATGCTGTCAGCTCTCTTCATAAATTACAAACCCAAAAAAGTCTACCTACTTTGGTTGGAACTGTAGCATAAATTATCATAACAGAATAGTGCCATTCAAGGTTATTGGGTGGTTTAATTAGGTGTCGAATTAAAATTCGGGCCAGGTTCCTTTGGGACACTAACGGTATCTGTCACCCACTGTTACTCGCATTCTAATTCTCTACACTACATAAATTGACCTTTTACTAGCAATATCGGTAAAGTTGAAAGGAGTTTGTATCTATAATATAAGTTTTTTAGAAATAAGTTCATGTAGGGAATGAGGAGCTCATGGCTAAAAATTAACAGCCGCACGGGTCGGTCTTTAAGGTTAAACCGTGCTTGCCGAGGTTGCATATTTTTTTACATTTACATAATTACATACCGAGTTTCCTCCTTGTCTCGGAAAGCACGTTAAGCCGTTGGTCCCGACTGTCATTTGTACATCTTTGACAATCGTTACGAGTAGTCAAAATGCTGACATTCAGTCTTACCAAGGGTTATCGTATTAACCAGTTACTGGGTTGTGGAGGTCAGATAGGTAGTCGCTTCATGTAAAATATTGGTACCTACTTAGCTGCATCCGATTAGACCTGAAGCCGCGCCCAAGATAGTTTGGGAAAAGGCTAGGTAGATGATGGTGTGTGATTATCCCTAAGAGGTATAGGGTTAAGCTTGTAAACTCGACTTGTAACTCGAAAGAGAGCTTATATCGGTATTTTATGGTGTATCTGTATCCTACCTAGAACCAGAAAAAGACCTACTACCTCAATTTTGCCATCATCTGGGTATTAACAGTTTAACAGGTAATTTTTATACTACTTGGTTATCCCCGTCATTGCGATCATTTTTTTTTTTGTTCTAGTACGAACCTGGAAATCTTCTAGTTACTGCGTTATGGGGTTTTTTTAAGTACCTATAAGTTATTAACGTTATATCATATACCTCCTCGAACCCTGTATTACTCAATGCACCCATCAGCAGAGTATTTTCAGTGCTGTGTTACATGCTGCGGGTTGTTCGAAAGAGATACCGTGCCCCTGGAACGCAAAGGGCTAAGAAGGAACATGGATGGGTTTTAGTCAGTCAAGTCTGACACTCCCTTCCGCTCCGCCTAGAGCGGAAGAAGGTGCTGTGTTACATTGAGTATCGTAATACGTGATTTTTCTTTCTAAAGAGATGTCGTTCCCAACAATAATTTTTGTGTAGAGTTACTTAGTTTCATGTACAGAATGCTTGCCTGCCGGTTTTGTGAATGGTCCGTTTACATCTTGTAGGATATGAAAATTGATGAAATGTTTTTCAGAAAAAATATAATAATAACTAGCTGTCCGGCGCAACTTCGTTTGCGTTACATTTCCCCCGTTTTCGCTACATTTTTCATAGCTGCTCCACTCCTCTTTGTTGTAGCATGATGATATATAGCCTATAGCCTTCCTCGATAAATGGGCTATCTAACACTGAAATAATTTTTCAAATCGGACTAGTAGTTTCGGAGCCTATTCTATGCAAACAAACAAACAATCAAATGTTTCCTCTTTATAATATTAGTTAAGATTAAGATTTAGATAAGCCTGCTTTGTTTTTTTTTTGTATAAATGGCATCTCGCAGTTCAACTTTGGAAGCTGTCGTCAGCTTAACCGGACTATCCTGTGGGTGCCTTGAATTAAGGCCTCCAGTCAGAGGCTCGTACCCCACAGGGGGTGCCCTAAGCGTGTAGTCGCTTAGTTTGTATTTTTTTTTATGCCATGGTTTGAATAATTGTTTTTTTTTCTATTATAATATTTTCTTTCGTATATCGACATTCTCATACATATTATGTGTATTAACTATGTATGATGTGAACTTAGTAAAAGTCTTTGGTATTGGTCCAAACTAATAGCAATTACTGACTCATTTTTAATCCGTAGGTTTCTTTATATAAAATGGGTTACTATTCCAAACGGGTACGGGTACGGTAACGGGTTACTGTTCAGCTTGACATATATTCATTAAATAATAATATGCCCGTTATCTCAAAGTTCAAGGATGTTTAGTCTAAAATTAAATCGATTTATTATGCACAGTCAAAAGGTTTTCGCAAAAGTCGAGTGCCAGCTTATTATTATTTTAATAAGCCAATTCGTTAGTTGAGTTCGCGTTGTGGTGTCATAACTCTTTTATATCAATTAACAATATAAAACAAAGTCGCTGTTTGGGTCCGTCTGTGTACATGATTATGAAAATTTATGTCATCATTTTTCAGTATAATTGTTATGAAATAAGTTTGCTTTGAATATTTGTTTATATAGAGTGATTGGTAAATAATGACCGATACTTAAACACGTGATTATTCTCATGATAACAATCAACTCTTCAAAAGAAACATTTATTTTTATACTCATTCGATTTAATCATAAGCTGATAGGCCACAGGCGCGCGCGCACGAATTTCATACGGCTGTTGTATTTTTGTGATAAAAGTGAATGAGTATAACAAAATGTTTCTTTGTGAAAGCTGTTTGTTATCGTGAGTATAATCACGTGTTTAGATAACGGTCACTAATTACCAGTCACCCTAGATTTGTAGACACAAAATACTTAACAGGACATGTACTTCTAAAGTAAAGATTGGATTTGGATCCAATTTTTTCCAATATTTAGAGAATTAATACTGTTTCTTTTTTTTCGCATTTAAACCTAAGAGGCTAGCTTTTGCTTAACCGGACTATCCTGTGGGTGCCTCGAGTATAAGTCCTCCAGCCAGAGTTTACAATCTACTTATACCTATTGAAAACCGTTTGACCTGACTATACTGATGACCACCGCACATCTTAAATCACTAAACGGATCTGGATAAAATTAGGCATACAGATAGCTATTACATTTGTAATCATTACTATCATATATTCAACATTTGTAATCATTACTATCATATATTAACTTGATGTATGTGTGGTTTGAATGCCCAAGTGTATAAAATAGGCCTATGGAAGTTTATAGGCATTCTGTAATGTACAGTGTACACACTTAAAACAGTCCGAGCACGCAGTCGCACTGAGCTTTCCTTGCGCTCCAAGCGCTTTGACGTATTAATTTAAGCGTATTTTGCCAAATTTGAAAATAGAGAGATTAGACTTTATTAATTAAAACGACAAATGCTGAGTTTATGTAGCTAATTTATCAGCATTTTTATAACTTCTTATTGTGACTGTGCTGAGTAGCTATGCTATTTAAATTGATCTTCTGGGTATTTTGTAGGTTCTAAAATATACCCTTCTAGTTGGACTTCGCCAGCGTCGAGTAAAAACAATACATACGATTGCGTAGTTTATTTTAATGCCCTTGTTCCATGTTACAAAAAAAATGTCTGGCGCCTACCCCAAGTAGGCGCCAGACATTTTTTTTCTTCTATCTCGCATATCAACCTTCATAATATCATTAACTTATTTTTCTTTTATATCACAATCTATCCATTTTTTCTTTCATCTTCCTTTCCCTCTCAATCCATCAGCATACATGCTCACATAGAAAGAAAGAAAGAAAACATATTTATTTAGCACATGCCACAAATGCACACAACAAAAAATTAAAACTTAAAACTGAAACTGAAAAAGATAATATTGTGTGTCTCACGGTTATAATAAAAATCTTTGGCTGGCTGTTCATACTTTTATGATGGTTGACTGTAATGGACTATTGTTGGGTAAGTATTCGTACCACGTGAGTATTTATACTCAATAATTGGAACTCGTGGTCACTCCTTTTCCCTGAAATACTTACTATTATTATAACAAAATATATCTACGGAACGGTAACCGTAGGTGGACACACATGTATACTAATTCTATATTTATACTATTATATAAAATGGTGTTTGTTTGTTATTTCAAAATAACAGTTTTTTACTGAAGGTATATCAAAGAATCTACTGTTCTAGTTTTGAAAAAAGGAAAAAAAAAATTGTTGTTTTTTGGTCCGGCTAATCTCCAAAACGGTTGGACTGATTTTGACGGGACTTTTACTGGCATGTAGCTGATTATTATAGCTATTATAAAAAGTAACTTAAGTTACTGGTTTTATATTAAAAAAAAAGGATTAAGGTTCCGATTCAAATCAGTCTACCTTCTTTCTTGTTCGTTTTTTGCGCTCCGTACAACTGTAGCCCTTTTCAAGTGTTATTAATAGTGTTAGTGACCATGTGAGTTTAAAAACTTATAACAGCTAGTATGATACGGCTATTAACACAGTTCATCACGTGGCTGTAAAAAAATAACATAACATCACGCCTGGAATCCTCGGAGGGTAAGAGGTGTACATGAGTAGACCTAAAATTGAAAAATGTGAACCAAATTCGGGTGTCCTAATGGTAGAACACCCACATTTCGGCAGTTTTTATCAAGTCCCATTGTAACAGAGGGCTAGCCTATTGCCAAAAACCGGGCACAAATCAAAACTCCGTGACTGCTACTGAGAAATTCGTGATAGAAAAACCCAATAACACCTAGGAACCTAACTCAGGACTTCATGCTCCGCAGCCGCTCTTACGATCACTAGACTTAACGAGGCATTCAAAGCTAATAGTCGACAGTCGAGATAGCCAATTTTTTTAGGTAAACAAAACAACTGAATACGCATCTTCGTAAACTGAAACCTGTTACTAACAAATAAGGAAGTAAAGATGCGTTTACCAATTATAGCATCCGATTATAACGGTACACATGCACTATGGGAAACCGCTGGCATTTAGCGCTGTCGTAGAGAATGCATGTGCTAAGGTCACCGAGCTAAACTCTGACAGTATTTAAATATTTGCCTATGAAAAAAAATATTCTTCTTATTCTTATCAGCAGTGGTGACACTGAATAAAAATCTCCCAAGAAAGAACAGAGAGAGAGAGTTATTTTTCTATAAATAATATAACAATTAAAGTGATGGTTGGGTAAAAATGATGGATGGGTAAAGATGATAAAATATCAAGCTTAGTGTTGGACAATTATACAGGGTGTAACGGAAATGGTTTATACATACAAGGGTATGACTGTAACGGGCTGACGATTTTTTTTTTAGTGTAATGGGTTTAAAAGTATCCTTAACGAAGTCGAAATGCAATTGTCCTCCCTGTCACAACACTGATGACAACATCTGTGTTTTAGTCTTCTTACTCCTTTTGTTTTATTTTTACTTTTGTATAGATTCTTTTTAATTTACCAATTTTTAGTAGGCTTTGTAAATTCGTAGTTTTTTTTTTAACTTGGTCTACCTGAGTGGTAAGCAACGACTTATTTGTCGGGCCTACGCTGTCCTAACATACTTAAGTACTAACGCCGTAACATTTAAATATTGTAAAACCAAATGATTTTAAAATAGTAACATGGAGTTTCTTGCCGGTTCTTCTCCATAGGAAACGACCAAACCGAACCGTGCACCTTCTGTCGACGTTTTATAAGTGCCCATATAGGCCTCATCATCATCATTTTCTGCCCTTATCCCAATTTATTTGGGGTCGGCGCAGCAGGTCTTCTTCTTCCATACTTCTCTAGTGCCCTTACAGGCCTATGTTAAATAAAATATTTTGATTTTTGATTGATAAAATCAAAATCAAAATATTTTTACGATTTTATTAACAAAATTGTTACGAAAATATTTTGCTCTACACCGTACCTGGGAACCTTTCAGTTACGGAGATATTGGGGGTCAAACTTCCAACTTTTATACAAGTTTTTAATAGTATAATTTTACTTTAAATACCTCCACGATCCCCGTATTCAATGCATCCATCAAGTACTATGTTTTAAATACGTCATATCACCCCAAAACAAAAAACCCGTTTCCATGAAATATTTTTTGCGTAAAGTTTGATTTTCAGAATGCTTGGTCGACGACTTTGTGAAGGGCCCGTTTACTCGTTGAATAGAAACAAAAATCTTTAAAAAATTAAAACACCTTCTATTCAAAGATTAGCTGTCTTGCGCAACTTCGTCTGCGTCACATATTTCTCGTTTTCGCAACATTTTTCATTGCTGCTCCAGTCCTATTGGTCGTAGCGTGATGATATATAGCCTTCCTCGATAAATAGGCTATCTAACACTGACAGTATTTTTCAAATCGAACCATCAGTTCCTGAGACTATCGCGTTCAAGCAAACAAACAAACTCATTCACTTCAGCTTTATTATTAGTAAACTAGCTGTCCCGCGCAACTTCGTCTACGTCACATTTTCCCCGTTTTCGCAACATTATTCATTGCTGCTCCGCTCCAATTTTTCGTAGCGATATAATTATATATAGCCTATAGCCATTCTCGATAAATGGGCTATCTAACACTGAAAGAATTTTTCAAATCGGATAAGTAGTTCTTGAGATTCGCGCGTTCAAGCAAACAAACAAACCAACAATCAAATCGTTCCTCTTTATAATATTAGTTTAGAAATCATAAAACATTTAAACACCTTTTATTCAAAGATTTACAATAGGGGGTCATAATAACTTTGCAGTAACACTGTACCCACTTATAACTGTACTTTAGGGTTTAACCTTAGAAAATTGATTGGTAATTACATTATTATTTCAATGTAACAGTTAATACCCAAACAGCAAGGCAAATGACATTATCAAAGTCAGTCGAAGGTTGTATGGCGGAATGTCGGTCAATCATGAGATTCATTTAATTTATTTCAAAGGAAGTTAATAAGGAGAGAGAGAGTGGGTGGGATGAGGGAGATAATTCTAAAAATCTATTCAGTATTATTAAAACAGTATAACTTATTAATTAAGTAACTAAAAATATAATATATCACGTTAAGCACCCAGTGTTCTTCCCACTCTCTCCTACTAGATCTTGCTTCTAATTTTTAATTCTAGGACATGCCGGTTTCCTCACGATGTTTTTCTTCACCGTGTTGAGGGCTGCGGTGATGAAACGAATTACACAAAGTAATGCGCCTGCCTGGGTTCGAACCCACGGCTTACTGCTCGTAAGTCGAGGCTGCCACCACTGAGCCACCGCTGCTCTCCATGTTGACAAGTTCCACTATTGAATATAACAAAAGATAGGGTAAGCACGTAAGTAAAAGAAACGACAGCTATCATTTGAACGAATGCGCTTCAAATGCAATGTTTTCTTGAGGCATAGACAATGTTTTTTTTACGCGGACTAATGACAAGATGTCCCAATTGGGACGTTTTCGTAGTCTTTACAAAGCGCTCGATAGTAACATAATTATCTGCCACGTTTTATATAAAAATTATCATTGTTTGTATGGAAGTTCTGGCCGTTTTTCTTTTTACACTAATAGTACACATTTTTACATGCTTCTCACTATATTACACGTTTTTCTATCTATTACTATTATTACACATTATGGTTTAGGGGTTCGAGGAACTGAGTGTAAAGCTGTTGGTCTTCCATCCTACATGAAAATAAAAGTATCCCCTGACCAGACGGATGTTGTGTCCTGTTGTTGATTTCTGATAATTATGTCAATCTCGAGGATAACGTTAGAGATGGCGGGAGTCGGGAATACCTCTTTTTTTTTTTTTTGGAATGGCATCTCGCAGTTCAACCTAGGAGGTAGTCGTCTGCTTAACCGGACTATCCTGTGGGTGCCTTAAGAGTAAGGCCTCCAGCCAGGGCATAAAAACTTACAAACTAAGCGACTACACGCTAAGGGCACCCCCTGTGGGGTACGAGCCTCGGCTCAGGGCGTCGCTGGGGGAGGACTGCAAGGGGACAGGCTGGATCTGAATGATATCATTATTTAGGGGCTGATTTAAAACTACTGGCACAGCATCGTGGGCTGGCTCGAGCTAGGGTCAGGGAGAGCATGGATCGGGACGTCGCGACGGACCTCGACGGCGAGGTCGGAAAGACGGCGGTTTGTGTCTGAACTTTTTGAGAGTGCTAGTCTCTTTGCTACTCTCCTGGAGGAGGTTGATAGCATCATCGGGAGTGACGAGGGTATGCCGAAGACGGCGTACTGTACTAATGCGCGAGGGTTCGTAACGGGCGGCCGCTGCGATCAGGGGATTACGGTGTTTAATGGCGTTATCGAAGAAACGCTTCGAAAGACGTTTCATAAACTGAAGGACGGTGGGCATTCTAAGGTCTACGGGAATATTTCCTTAGATATCTCAATCATATTATTCTCACTCCTGAGCAGTCTCGCACTTCTAACTACTAATTATTTTAATTTAATTACAATAAAAATTCCATGATTTCCCTAACTACCGTCTGTCATTCAATAGGTATAACTAATTAGGATAATTTGCATCTAATTGATCGGAAATTATCACTATATCCTCATTAAAATGTATAGTTTCCGATCAATTAGTCTAAGACGAGTCAGTAGCGTGACTATTTGCTTTGTAATGAGCAATTAGATCTGTATAAATAGTCATGGTAGAAATTGCCTATCAAAATAAGTAAAGGATAAATAACAGCAGTCGCTCGGGTCAATCTCGGTTATCTAGGTTGGTGAAATGATGGCTTGCCTCTATTACAGACCGAGATCCCTCCATGACTCTCAAAGTAGTTAAGCCATTTTGGTCCCGGTTGTCATTTGTAAATCTTTGCCAATTGTTATGTGGAGTCAGAAACCAAAAAGTGCGATAACCAGTTTTTACTAGGGATATCGTGTTACCGACTAACTTTGTTGTGGAGGTAAGAAAGCTAAGCAATCACTCTATGTCCAATGTAGGTGTTCATCGGCATCCGGTCAGACAAGAACCCTAACCTAAAATATTTGGGTAAAGGCTCACGCCTCAAGTCCGTTGTCCTCAGATACCAATACATAACTATAAATTCTCTACTTATTTCTTCAGTTAGCAGCATTGTGAACATACCCTACATAGTTTTTCAAATGGTAAGAATTAGTTTCACAACGGACAAATAAATTAACATGATATTAATTAGCATACATCTGTTTCAAATGTCACTGAATTCAATTTACAATGATAAATCTGTGTCATCATTTTGATCTGCATTTTTGATCTTTGATCCTCTCGCTTTCATTTCTTAAGAGGGAACAGCCGCCAGCTAGAAATTTTAAAAGTAAGCATTTGAAGAAACTATTGCCGTCGCGCTGTTATTGCCTGTCCCCGCCCCGGAGATAAGGAGAGCTGCAGCTCAGACCGATTATATCACAAAAAAAAACCTTTTTTTCTTCCCAAAAACTGGGCCGATGAAATTTATTATTTTTGATATTAAAATTTTATGAAAGAGTTTGTCTAGCTTCGTATTCATTTCTTTCATGTCAAAATTTTAACGAATTTCTTTAGTAGACCTCTAAGTTAGGTTAGGTTAGCCGGGCTGTTTCCGCACTTAGCTTCTTTATTGGGCCTTTCTACGTATGAAAATCCTCTAGTTACTCCAACCATCCCAGGTCCTCCTAGAAAGCTAGCAGCCTTTTCAGGCTGCTCCATGCTTTCGGGAGCGATACCGGCGATTGAAGAGTCTGTGCCCGTTGATCTGCCACGCTTCTGCACTCCATGACCACGTGCTGTGGTGTTTCTTCCGCCTCCATGCATCTTCTGCACAGAGGGCTGTCTGTCAAATCTATGGTAAAAAGGTGTTTGTTTAGAGGACAGTGGCCGATTAAGATACCTATAATCTTGCGAATTTTGTTCCGTTTCAGTCTGGTGAGACTGCGGGCAAGTCTCGTTGAAGCTTCCTTGTAGTCCTCTAATCGCGGCGGTAAAAATCGGGCACTTTTTTTTTGGTGAATCATATTTTCTTCACTTATTAGTTGCTGACAAAAAGAAATGACATGGACGTCTCTACAACAGACCTTGATTTTGACAAACATATACAGTGGGAATATTATGGGCTGTCAAAGGTATACTCAGGGGCACATGTATGTTATCCTTTTTCGGGATTTATGACACATTTTCCATAGAAGCATACTTCACCAGTACCTACATCAAAACCAGTAAGACACAAGTTGCACCGCTTATACCCTAGCATGCTGATACAATTTGTCGCTAAACTTAATTAGCTGTCTATAATTTGTACTAAATAATGGATTCGATAAGTACAGACGCCAACACATCACTACCCTATTGTTTAACGATTAAGTTGAAAATCAATTAAAGAAATTTGGCAGATTCTGGTAGCTTGATGTGCTGGCTGCACATTAATATGTAGATTAATTTCGTATGTAAATGAGAAGATGGCACGATGTTACACAATTAAATAATTTTGATTACATTTTTGGTCATCGATCTAGTTTTTGGTCGTAAATCTAGTATTTTAAATAATTGATTTCAGTGACGAAATAAATCAAGGCCTGTTTTTCTAGGTTGGTTATTTGAAAGAAAGAAAATTGTTTTTATTTGGCATTAATAACACCTTAATTTTTTACAAAATAAATAACAAACAAACAAGACTAATAATGCCAAAAGGGCATCAGCTCAGCATAATGCCAGATGGCAACATAAGGTGTACCTGATGCTGATTTTCAGCTACAGCCTAGTCGGTAGATCTATAGCGTTGTACAGTTCGGCTAGAGATTATAGATCTATGGGTTAGATCGAGTTATATTCAAATACAGGGTGTAAGGGACACCGACGCGAAAACGCTTACCACTTATTCAATACTTACATCATTGTGAACCGCCCCACATATAAATTTTTCATCGTTAATTTAAAAAAAGCAGCAGTTCCGTACATTTTGACCGTGTAGGTATTGCACTTTTGTAGGAATCAGCTGATTTTTATTTTACCGATGAAAAATTTACACCCCTTATAGCAGATCGAGCTATATTCAATAAACTGGAATACATCATTCAAGATCACTATGATCGCTTTGGTTTTCAGCATCCCATGGATACTATCCATACAAATGCGAAAGTAACTCTGTTTATTTGTTACCTTTTCAAGACTAAACTGCTGATAGGATCGTTATGAAGTTTGGCAAGGAGATAGCCTTTGTCCTTCCCTTTACAAATACACATCAAAGTGACCACGCGAACAAAGTCGCTGCCAACAGATTGTTTTAAGAAAGCCAGTTTTTAAATATGAATAAAAATCTCTTCTTAAAGTGTCCAATTGTTCATCATGCAGCGTCATATTTTTACAGAAACACTTTTTGCCATCAAATCAGCAGCGTCAACTGAAAACGTAGACATGTTTGACAGGTCAAACAAAAATAAGAAGGTTGTGTCAAACTTAAAGCACAGTTGAATACTAGTCTTATGCATACGAAAACAATACATGAAGATGATTGTAATCTATAGTGGTAACTACAAAAAATACTAATACCACTACAACTAAAGACTTAAGCAAATATTTATGGATCTAAGATAGGATAATACAATTCTTAAAAAAAAAGTCACATAAATTTAAGCTCTGTTCCCTGCCTGCTAACCTGCTCATCACGTAAAGGAAACGTGCGGATCATTATGGAAATAATAATCGTTTATCGGTACACATCACCTATTATCGTAAATCTTGTAGCTACACTATTTAGGGGAATATTAATGTAGAGGTGTTGTTAGGGTTACCATTCATTTGTTTTTTACTTTTTCAGTCGGGATTTGTTCAGCTCTCCATAAATTGTCCCGTTAGGGTGAGTAGCTCGTGGCTTAATAACAATCGGGACGATCTTCTGGTCCAGGGTGACCACCCTTTACATAGCGAGTTTCCTCCGTGCCTCGGTAAGCTCGTTAAGATGTTGGTCCTGGCTGACTTTTGTAGATCTTTGACAGTAGTTACGTCGGCCATTGACTACCTGTAGTCAGCGGCCCGAAAGTCTGACAACCAGTCTTACCATGGGGTATTTATTTATTTAATTAAATTACAATACAGAGGTGTTACTTAAGACTAAACTCGTCAAACTTTTACGTTTGATGGCGAGAGGCTCTCTTTTATATAACTATGAACCACCTTATTTATATACTAACTAATTGTATATTAAACTTACTTATTATATTATGTTATTGTATCATACTACCCAGTATAAACTGGATTGTGGAGGTTAGATAGCAAGTCGCTCCATGTAAAATACTGGCATTTAGCTGCATCCGGTTAGACTGGAAACCAACCCCAACATAGTTGGGAAAACGCTAGGTAGATGATGAGGTCACGGTGTCGTAGGTGGACTGACGACCCTTATGAGATGGCTCGACGGCTGATGGGAGTCCTGGCTTGGGTGAGATCTATCCAGCAGTAACTTGGTAGCTTGAGATATGGTACCTATGCAATGGTATTCCAAAATACAATCTGCAGTAACTACCCATATATGCAAAGATTTTCCAGAAAATGTACCTACACAAAATAAAAGTTATGTTATATTGTTACCTTATGTTCTGTCTTGTGTGCATACGAAGTAAAATAAATAAATAATCAACCATCAATTAATCATCTAGGTAATATCGTGAGAAAATCAGCAGATATAATTCTCGATGGCATGTGAAGTCAAATCAGAGGCCCATGGACGGCATAAATCCTCTGATATCATGGTTAGGCACTAACAACACGGAAAAAAAAATACCTTACCTTCCTTTTTCACACAATCTAAAGTTTCCTACTAATTTTGCACACTTGCTTCATCAAAATAATCGAAACAAGACTGCCAATACTTGTACGAAATTCAGCAAAAAGCATGGAGTCCCTAGTGAGTGCACGCATGCGTCTTGCCCTACTCAATATTCACTACATGCGCAGGAGCGTTGACATCGGCGTGACACAGATTTCTTTGCGATGTCTAGACATTACTTTGAGTTATTTAGTAACCGAGAAAATCGATGACAGTTAGTTTATTAGAATATTTAAAAATAACTGTACCTTATATGTAAAAGCGGTTTTCTTTCATTTTGGTTGAGGTCTGGTTACATGGTTAATCTATAAATAATAAACTGTTACCGAACGAGGTTAACCACCGAGGTTCACCTCGTTCAGGAATCCAAATCTAGTCACCCGAGTGAACATTTTAACAATGCCAGTGAAACCGAAACAAGAGGCCAATTTTGGAGTAAGCTGCTTCAAATTCGATTTATATATTTATTCATTAACACTTACATTAATTTGTTTTAACAGGTAAGACCCAAGCTAACAAAGGTAGTCATACATTACTAATTGTCCAGTCCCAAGTAACGGGTCTGGGTAGAAGCACAAGTAATACAGTAGACAACATACTAAGTGACACCCTCTGGAATTCCGCCAAAGAGCAAGAAAATATGTCCAAACACCGATAGACACTATAGAGCACTCTTACTGCACGAATCACTGGTGCAAACTTTAATAAGTATACTTGTAACCGAGTGATCCTGACGGTGTGTGTTATAAATACTGCAACAGACATTTCAGTTTCTGTTTTCGTGTTCTTATTATTTTATTGTGAGTACCTTTTGTTGGTTGAGTGGTCGCAAGCTCGACCGCTGAGCATGCGGTCCTGGGTTCTCGATTCCCGGGACGAGCAAAGTGTTATTGGGTTTATGCATCAGGAACTTTGGGTACACCTCTGCCTTCGGAGATTATAGGCGTAAGTAATGTTATATTTTAAGATACTTAATAGTAGATTGTTGCATCGAGCGCAAAGTGAGTCATTAATGCACGAGTGTTATGTTGGTGCCCGAGCGCATGCGAGGGCACTAAATTATCACGAGTGCATTAATTACTCACTTTATCGAGGTGCGTAATCTGCTTTTCTTTCAACTACCCTGACAAAATATACCTACTCAAAATAAAAAACTCAAGTTAATGAAACAAAGTTTAATTCAACTTCCCTTCAAACATACAATTATTAAAAGTGCCGTTATTTAACCATATAGTTCGGTACGGGCCCCCAAAGGGGCTTGACGAACAAACCTCCGCTGGGTTGGTATCGGCCCCGAAAGGGGCTAGCAATTAAGTCATTCGTCATCCTCATAATTTATGCAAATATTTTATTTTCTGATTATCAAATAATATGAGTGTGCGTTAATTAAGAAAGTTGGATAAAAATTTCATATATCAACGCCAATAAAACTTCTGTAAATAGCGCGCAAGTATCATAGTTTACCCTTATAAAATTCAAGTGCATAAATACGGTCATCGCCATTTTGACGGCTGTGCTGGTCGAAGCTAAAAATCATAAAAATTGTGGTTTTCGAACATTCGAGCTCCACTATATGGACAATAATCAACTCGTCATTTAATTATGCGGCTAATTCATCCATAGTTCAATTTAATTACGCAGTGGTAATGATGAATTTTGAAATCTAAAGTCGAAGTTTCGCGCCATTCGTGCGTGTTTACATTTTTATTTTTCACATATAACACACACACGCGTATAGATTCGGTAACAAACATGACAAATATCATTCCAAATATTATAAACCGCATGAAAATGCCCAGATCTTAGCGTTATTTACGAATACGGGACCAATAACACATAATATTCATTACCACCGCTCAATAAGTATTTTGAAATAGACGACCATTTTTTTTTTTTAAATTATTGTGATGTGTGAAAGCGATTATTCTAATCGATTATTTTTTCGTAATCTTCGATCAACTCGAGTAATTAAATTGAGAAATTTAAAAAATCGATTGATGAAAATTAAAATAAATTTATTTTAACTTTTTTTTTTTTTTTTCTTTTTTTTTTTATACAGTAAATATTTATTATAATGTGTTTTAGGCTTTTATAATGGTAATCTTAATTGTTTTTCGAACATTCCGACCCAACAATAAACAGCACGGACTGATATTATGACTAAATTCGCGCCAATTTTATTTCCATCTCAAAATTTAAATTTGGAATTCGTTCGCTGTTCCAATTTATATTGTAGGCATTCAAATTTACTATTATAGATAGTTTATTGTGAATTTTGTTTTGAACTAACTGAAGATTGGTAGAATGCACAGGATCTCGGTAGGAATAGTAAAAAAGAATTATGTAGTTTGATTATGGTTAGGACGTTGGGTTGGTTAATGGATATTTACTCTTTACTTTATTAATCAGCCTGTTCTGTCCCAATGCGGGTAAAGGCCTGCCCATGTCTTTCCAATTTAGTTTATCTTTTGCCTTCACCGTCCAATACTTTAAAACGACAATATTTTTTTACACCTACTTAGATAGGCTAGGTTTTGGGATGGCTACCCCAAAATTGAAAAAGAAACCATTTTAAACAAAACTATCCAAAGTATACGGTAAGACTCTCGAGTAAGAGTCTTACTCGTATATTTTGTAGACTCTTGATGGTTCTGGTTCATATCTATTGCTGTTCATGGCTTCATTCAAGTGACTCGGCCCTCGGCCTTTGATGGATAACCTAAAAATGGCAGATTTAAAAAAAACGTGTGCGTCTCGGGACGCTCGACAGAAGTGATAACTTAAACTAATCTAAGCCTGCTGCCGTATGCGTGAGAGAAAGGGAAGCCACACAGAGTGGTGCCGTAACGCGTTACTTTACGAAGCGGTTAACCCTCCCATAAGAAGTTATCACTTCAAAAACCTTTTTACACTGGGCAGTGAACCGCTTTGAAACAATAAAATAATGTTCCTTGAAACGGCTTATGAATCGCCGATTGTCAACCATCATCATCAACTGTTGGGATCGGCTTCCAGTCTACCCAGATACAGCTGCATAACCGTATTTTAAATGGAGCGACCTGCGACTGCCTATCTGACCTCCTCAAACCAGTTAGTATCGGGTAGTACGATACCCCTTGGTAAGACTGGCTGTCATAGTTTCGGGCCACTGACTAGCTGTAACATAACAATAACCCCATCATACGATACACAATCTTGGAAAAATAAATATAATTTATCTTGTTAGATCATAATAATTATTTACGATGCCTTCCAAGATCCCGGGCATTCTATTTTATTGTGTAATATCTGAAGGTTGGTTAACCAACCTTCAGATATTACACAATAAAATTCTTAAAATGTTACATAATAAAATTAAAATACTTATTTTAAATAATGAGAATTGCGAGCGCATTCTTTATTTAAATTTTGAAATCGAAAAAAATCGGGGGGAATTAAGCCTAATCATTAAAATGTTGACTTGTTTTTTTTTGGGATTACTGTCTTCTGTCGTTCTTATTACTTAGTAATAAATCTCCTTCCCATGAAGTCAACGTTCATTAATTAATTATAAGATGCTTTTGATCTAATAATTACTTAATGAAATTATTAAAAAAGATGGTTATTATGACTAATTTCAAAATTATACTTAAGAGTTTTTATTCAGTGTCAACTTTATTTTTTCAAACTCGATTTAATTGCGATTATCGATTAGGCTGAATGCAACTAATTAATCGTAAATAAGAAACCCGGGTTTTCGGTCAGCACTAAGAAGTGTTATGGTACAACATAGTTTTCAGTAATATTTGTCTGGACTTTGATTGGGTTTTTTTAAGAAATTGTGTGTGAATAATGGCAAAACTAAGAATGCAGATAGAATGTTACTGTTTTTATTTTGCCCTTCCGAATTGTTTTAGCAAACGAGAAGCATGCCTATGTACATTATTTCCAGCGCATATAAGGTACCTACTTTTTGGAAGGGTGTAGTAATATGTATTTTACGCATATTTGGCAATAGACTGACTCCGTTTTACCGACCTCAACACGATACTGAAGATATTAGCCTCAAATTTATCGTATGTAACAGATCCCGTGACATATTTTTCACAATAAAATCGAACGCTGAAAGTTGATGAAAATTTCGTGAAATTCATGACAATTCGCATCACCCCGCCGATTCAGCTGATGTGTCATGTGTCAAAATCTTGTCGGGCATAGTGGTTAAAGGTTATTAACAACTCCATTTGCAGCTGTTTTATATTTTCTGCAGTTGAATACATATCGCTATCGCTGTCAATTTCCATGATTTTTTACCTTTTTATTTGGTAAATAAGAAGTATCAAAGTTTTACAATGGTACAAAATGCGCGCCATTTGTTTTTTTTTTCACCAAGTCAGTTTTATTCAGCCGATTTTTACTTTCAGCCAGTAATCTTTTTTATCTAATGCATACATTTTAGGAGACATTAGTAGGAGACATTACACCTCTGTGGTAAATTTAATTCCAAATTTAAAATTTAAAACAGTGCAGTAATGAAAAACAGTGCAATAATGAGATTTCATATAACTTTTCTGCACTGTTTTGGTTCTAAGCAAAAATGACATCCTTTGTGATCGGTTTTGTAGTGATTAATGAAAACATTACTGCGTAGTTGAAAGAAATAGTATATTACTGCCGCGGTCTACAATGACTACTTTGCTGGTCTCGCTGATTATGGCCGACAGCGCAGCGTAGCGCAGCTCCAGGCCGACACAGCGCGGTCAGCGTGCAGCACTTGATGGACGAGCTGAGATTATGGCCGAGACCGTAGGTCGAGGCCTTTACAGCGAGTACAGCAAGGGCTGCAATGATGGCCAAGCTGAAAGGCCTAGAGCGTAGCTAGGCTAGCTCGAGGCAATCATAGCGTGACCAGCGAAGCAGTCATTGTGGGCCAAGGTTTGTATAGTGCTTTACTCAAAAATGCAAGTACCTAATCTAAATAAAACCAGCAAGTAATTTAAATAAAAAATATATTAATTAAATTTTCGATTTTCGCTGAACCGCGCTTTTGTTAATTCTTTGTTTTTTTTTTTAGCAATGGTAGTTGGAACTATACAGCCTAATATGGAATAAAATCTTTTTGTACCTATCTCTGTAGATACAAACAGCTGTGTTCTAAATAGAATCTTTTTGGATTTGATTTTTTTTTAATGTTGAAACGTCAAAATAGCGGCCGGCAAAACATTGCCGGCCTGTTAGAGCGGCCAGCAAAACTTTGCCGGCCGCTCCTTGAAACAGACCGGCCAGGTCGACTTTGCTCAAACAAAGTTGTCAAAATAATGACCACATTACATGCATTTTTGAGTAAAATATTATTTTTGATCGGGACGGCCGTAGTGTTATTAAAAACTCAGGATAAACAGGAAAAGTTTCAAGAAACTGCGAAACCATTTTGTTTTCTCAGTTTCCGACAGAAATTTAGATTTTCACTCGTACTCCACTTTGCTTTTGCTTTAACATGTTAAGTAGGGTGCCTATAAACTGATTTACTAGGTACAACATTCCAACTGCTAACTGCTGAGGAGCTCGTGGCTCAATAATAACAGCCGCACAGGTTGATCTATAAGGTTAAACCCTGCTTGCCGAAGTTGGTCCGTGGATGGGTGACCATCTTTAAATACCGGGTTTTACTTCGTGCCTCGGAAAGCACGTTAAGCCTTTGTTCCCAGCTGTCATTTGTAGATCTTTGACAGTCGTTACAAGTAGTCAGAAGCCGAAAGTCTGACATCTAGACTTACCAAGGGGTATCGTATTACCCAGCCAACCTTGTTACTGGGTTGTGAAGGTCAGATAGGCAGTCGCTTCATGTAAAATACTGATACTAAGCTGTATCCGGTTTGAAACCGACCCCAACAAAGTTTGGGAAAAGGCTGGGCATATGATGATGGAAGTTTACAACTGCATGACTGTCATTCATATAAACAAAATAACGTAACACTCATTACCTAACACCTATCCCACATCAAAACACCTTTATTGGCGCGATGACTAACAGAATCCTTGAGTATCGGATGCAACTCCTGCATACATTACACATTACACTCGCATTATCTGTGATGTTGCGCAGACGCGACGCCATTGTTGTTGAACAATGAACAAACACCCACAGGCACTTTCTGACAAACGTGTGCAAGGGCATTGAGGACGTTTATCGCATTGAAGTTAAATAAAAAAAGTTTTGCGAGTTCGAAAAGTTTCTATGATGTATAAATATAGAAGAAGCAAAAAGAGGATTGTTCTCGAGTTTCTGGCTATACGCGGTGTATAAGGACCCCAAAGCCGTCAAACAAGCATTGTGATAATAGATTGCATTGAATAGTAAACGGGTCATGGATGTATTTAAAGTAAAGTCATAATCTTAAAAACTAAAATTAAAAAAAAAAACTTGTGAAAACAAATATTGGAAGTTATTTTTCGTATTTTTTTAATTATTACCCCACACTAGGTTTTTTTTCACAAAACTATCAAAGTCACATACAGAAACAGCCAGACCCGGATAAACATCTGTGGACCATACAAATATTTGTTCCGTGCTTGAAGCGAACCCGCGACACGAAGCTTAGCAAGCAATCTCTCAACCACGGCGCTTACTGTGCACACTAATTGCGTGCACCGGGATTTACGGCAGCCCTGAACCAATAGTTAAGACAAAGATCAATGGGCTGCCTGTACTATTTAAAAAATAAATTTCTTCATTCTCCATCAAACATATTTTCTTATGATATATTTTCCTTGGTTTTCCTCCAGCTAAAAGTTGCTACACAAGGACATTAAAAAAAAAACCTCAAAAATATAACACCGACTTATTTACAAAGATCGCGACAAAATGATGATGCAAGAAGGATATCCGCAATCCTTCGTAAATCGAAAATAAAAATACATTCAGGCTCTTTACCTTACCTTGAGTGTGATAATTAGTATTGAAAATAACAAGAACTTGACTAAGTACTTGGTGAGTCATAAAAGCACTTTTTATGAATTTCACGACGCACAGGTTCGATTCTTAAACAAAAAAAAATTACAACTTGGTTCATAGAATTAATAGTTTTCAAACTGCTGCAAAAAGGATTAAATCTGCCTAAATCAGTTTCCACAGACCTCAGATTTTTCCAGTCTTCAGATACATCAGATTCCACTAAGCAATAACCACACGATTAATAAAGAAGAAGTTGCCTCTGTGGTCAGCCTCCTTTGAGAAGACCGAAGGGTTTTAAAAAACATATTCATAAACAAAAATTCTGCTAATACTAAACCTCGGAAAAAAAAAATGTCTGCATCAAATAAACAAACAGGTCAATCAGTTCTGAACTTTATTCAATTATCCAGCCAAGAATGTCTGTCAACTCACAACACAACCATAATGCAGTAAGTTTTTGCACGTTTCGTCTAGCATCCATCGGTATGCGCACTATGGTAACACTGTAAAATTAATCTGTGTAATGTTGGCGGCCTTGGCGTGATGACGTCATCAGGAAGCCTGACCAGCGCCTATCACGAACTGGTTCAAGAATCTGACACGTACAGTCATGGAGAAGGTTTGTTTGGCATCAAGTTATTTTATGCCTCGTTGGAAGCTACTAAGTATGAGAGCTAAGGACCTGGATTTGATTAGTGGCTCGGGCAAAGTGTTGCATCAGGAATATATCAGAAGTAGTTTGGCGTCTATTTTTTGCCCAATGGCAATAGGCTCGCCCTTGTTACATGGGTCTTAAAATTATGGGCTTTAATTTTGCTACATTCATTTCACAACTATATTTCTTTATCTGGAGGGTTTGCACTGGAGGAGGCTTTCACCCGTGGAGGGGCCCATACCTCAACAAATACTAACTTAGATTATAAGAAAACTAAAACTACTAACAAAGAAACTAAATATTATGTACATTTATAACGTCTTTTTAAGGGAAATGGGAATTAAAGGCTTTTTTTATTTTATTTATTTCTTTATCAGTCCTATGAAATAGCTATAACCTGGCTATTTCACGTAGTATTACCGATCTGCTAAACGATACACTTCCTTGACTATTCATATAGATTACAGTCATGTCTGTACTATGGTAATAAGAAGGTATTTCACAGGATATGCATGCTTAATTAGTGTTATGATGACATGTGTTAATCATGTAAGCCTAGTATATGCGAGAAGTGAGTGCCTTGACACTGTACTGAGGTTGGAACGGCACTGTAGCCTATATTAGTTATGTACTTGTACAGAGATATTCAAGTATACAAGCATTTGTAGTGTGTTAGGCTGGGTTAGGCAGGTTTAGGTCTAGCCGGGGATCGTGGAAAGTGCACTAGTGTCCATGATCCCCGGTGCAATTGTTGGAAGGGAAAACTGGGGTGGTTTTAGTCAGTCTGAATCTGACAGACCCCTACCCAAAGCGGAGGACATACATAAGGATTTTCACCAAGGGAACAAAAAAAAAGTTAGGTTTAGGTGCCAACGTGGGATTGATCGGGGAGTCTTTCGTCGCGCGTCGTCGCATTGCACGGCCCTCACGAGTGATGGTAATGTTTCTGGTAAGCCCTGACGTCTCCAGGGGAATTCGGTGCCCGGAGGCGGGCTGCGCTGGATGGGTCGCGAACGTCATGCGTGGCAGTTCTCGCGGCTCAACATCGGTATTTTTTAGTGACCGTCTCCCCGGACGGTGCAGTATGCGTTATGTATTTTTCACAGCTTAATATTAAAAAAGCGTTTAGGTATATGTTTTGTTGAAAATTTTCTTTACATTTTCAACAGGACTAGGAGTTCTTCTCCAGAGTTACTATCTCAGCCTGAAGAACATGAATACACATACAGCTGATTTTTCTAAAACTGTTCCTTCTTTAAACGACAAGAGTATTAATGTTTACACATTCTAGATACTTTACATAAACATTGTTGTCTTGCCAATATAACGATCTATTACAAAAGCCCACAAGCTTTTGTGAATACAAATTAAAACTTTTACTTTTGACATTTTGCATGTCGTACTTACTGAGTGTTTATGACTGGTGTACAAATACTATATATTTGTTAATACTGAGCGGAAGATGGTTATTACGGAACCTGAAATTCCATTATAAATGTCATGCTGGACCTAAATACCACGGAACAGAATCATCTTGCTGTTGTCAACTTGAAACTTACTGTCAAAGAGTAAACTATATGAAAACCCCTGTAAAGACTTTTTTAATACAGTTGCGAAAAAATAAAGCAATTTAATAAAGAACATTTTTGGAAAATGGCGCCAACCGTAAAAGAATATAAGCAGAGATTTTTTTTTTGTTTTCTTTACCCATTCTGGGTAGGCAAAGGGAACTATGCCCATACAGCCAAGTCTTCAGTAGAATTTTTTTATTGATACGAAATGAAAATGAAATGAAACCTAACCTAACTCATTGAATCAAGTCATTAAATCAAATATTGAAACAAATTAGTAGCTTCTTTTTAGAAATATTTGCATGAATCATAAAAACTTCTAGGTTTTTTTTTTTAGTAAAAACTCCGTGGTTGGTTTTTTTTTCTTTTTAATAGACATTATTTTGACAGTTGGGAAAGAGTACGCACGAGTTCGGGAAAGGTAAAGAAAAAGCTCGAGTGTGTAATAGCCCACATCCCGAACGCTATACGTCCCTGCAATACGCCACTTTTTGAGCAACTGTATTAAAAATAGTTGTTCAGTACACGTGCGGAACCGTCATTGCAACTTGTTCCGACTGTCAACCCTCACCTTCGGCTGCGCCTCGGCTCGGGTAGACATTTGTCGGAACTCTTTGCAATGACAGGCTTTCCGAACTCGTAATGAAATATACTATTTTTGTTTAAATAAGAACAAACAAAAAGCTTTATTTTATTTAAACTTCGAACAAATAAAAGAAGTTAAACTATTATTTTTAAAACTATTATGGAAGCCAAAAATACTGGCTGCATTCATTGATACATCTATTTTTGTTTTTAAACCAAACGTAATAAAAGAGTTCCAATCAATAACGTAATTCAATTGTTTCTATAGGTAAATAAAAAATTTGACGCTCTATTTTTAAATCAAACATTCATGAAACTATGGTGAAAATGCAATGAGAAAAATCAGTTTTTATTTAATATTATAATTTCCGTCGTTCTGTATGGTGTCGGACGCAAAGAATAGCACCATTCCATATCTTCCCGTGGGTGTCGTAAGAGGCGACTAAAGGATTGCCAGAGAATGGGCAGCTTTTTTTTTTTTTTTTATGATTGGCATCTCGCAGTTCAACCTAGGAGGTTGTCGTCTGCTTAACCGGACTATCCTGTGGGTGCCTTAAGAGTAAGGCCTCCAGCCAGGGCATAAAAACTTACAAACTAAGCGACTATACGCTGAGGGCACCCCCTGTGGGGTACGAGCCTCGGCTCAGGGCGTCGCTGGGGGAGGACTGCATGGGGACAGGCTGGATCTGAATGATATCATTATTTAGGGGCTGATTTAAAACTACTGGCACAGCATCGCGGGCTGGCTCGAGCGAGGGTCGGGGAGGACATGGACCGGGACGTCGCGACGGACCTCGACGGCGAGGTCGGAAAGACGGCGGTTTGTGTCTGAATTTTTTAAGAGTGCTAGTCTCTTTGCTACTCTCCTGGAGGAGGGTGATAGCATCATCGGGAGTGACGAGGGTATGCCGAGGACGGCGTACTGTACTAATGCGCGAGGGTTCGTAACGGGCGGCCGCTGCGATCAGGGGATTACGGTGTTTACTGGCGTTATCGAAGAAACGCTTCGAAAGACGTTTCATAAACTGAAGGACGGTGGGCATTCTAAGGTCTACGTGTAGACGGTCGTTACGGACATAAAAAGGGGCTCCCGTGACTCTACGTAAGAACCGGTTCTGCAAGGTTTGCATCCTATGGATGTATTTAGGCTTGGTGTGAGCGTACACGACGCAAGCGTACGTCATAATGGGGCGGATCACCGCGGTATAAAGGCGCAACTTGCACTTGAGTGACAATTTGCTTTTTGCCGAGATCATGAAATGAAGCCTACCCATAGCAAAGGCAGCTCGGTCGCGAGCTGCTTTGATGTGCGCCGCGAAAGACAGGTGGTTGTCAAGTAAGACTCCTAAGTACTTGGCTTGCTTCTCCCAAGGGATAGGCTTACCGTACATAGTGATCGGGCTGAGCGCGGGTGGCTTGTTTTTACGCGGTTTAGAGAAAAGAACTGCCTGGCTCTTGTCGGGGTTCACCTCGATTCTCCATTTCCGGAACCAAGCGCCTAAGACGTTGGCTGAGGTTTGGAGGGTGCTGTAAATAGCGTCGTGACTGCGGCCAGTGTAATAGATGGCCGTGTCGTCCGCGAACAGGGCTAACTGAGCCTTCTTGCTCTTGGGGATGTCACTGGTGAACAGAGTAAAGATAAGGGGAGATAGCGGGGAGCCCTGAGGGACTCCGGCTCTAATGGGGTGGGGGAAAGACAGTGCCTTCCCGATGCGATAGCGGAAGGTGCGATCCGACAAAAAGTCTCGTAAGATGAGCACGAGACGGTCCGGCACTCCCAGTTTGTACAGCTTATATAATAAGCCGTTGTGCCAGACTTTGTCGAATGCCTTTGCTATGTCGAAAAACAACACACCCGTCATCGCTCCACGCTGGAAGCCAGCGCTCAGGTGTTCTACGATGCGGTGGGCCTGTTGAATGCAAGAGTGTCCGGTCCTGAAGCCGAACTGTTCGTTGGGGATGAGGCTCTTAGCCTCGGCGAAGTCTTTGAGTCGCTTATAAATAAGTGTCTCGTAGATTTTACCGAGTGCATTCAGGAGACTGATAGGTCTGTAGCTTGAAGGCTCAGACTTGGGTTTGCCTGGCTTGGTGAAACCGATGACAGTGGCGTCTTTCCATATTTGGGGAAACGCGTTGTTGCTCAGGGCGCCATTGAAGATGGCCGCCATTAACACGACGAGCTGAGCGGGGAGGAGTTTGAACACCCTATTGGTGATTCCGTCGGAGCCGGGTGCTTTCCGCGGTTGAAGTTTATTAATGATGTCTTGCACTTCGTCAGCTGTGACCGGAGGCAGAGGATCATCAGGGTCTTCTTCGGGGGACAGGGCGGCTCTACGTTCGACGAATGCGTTCACCTCATCGAGATGTCGCTTGTCTACTGGTTGCGAGCTGGGGGAGCACTGGGACTCCAGGCTGTCGGCTAGGCATTCGGCCTTCTCAGAGTCGTCAAATGCGACGCTCTTATCGGGTCGGGTGAGGGGAGGCATCGAAGCCTCGGTGGAGCGCATCTTGCGTTGCAGCTGCCAGAAGGCTAGGTGGGTAGGCTCGAGTTCGCTTAGCGTTTTTTCCCATTGATTATTACGAAACTCACTGGTGCGATCCTTTACAGCACGCTGTAAATTACGCATGTGGGCTTTGTTTGCCTCGCAGGGAAAGCTGCTGTAGGCACGGATGGCCGCGTTCTTTTCGTTTATCAGTTCACGTATGTCAGCGGGTAGTATCCAGCGTTGATCGCTCATTGCTGGGACTTCCCGTGAGCAGTCCTTCAGTACGGATTGCACGTGTTCTGTAAACGAGTTGATGGCGGCCGTCGTGTCTGCGACTGAGACTATGTGGTCGGGGATGGCCTCCAGGTGAGGCGACGTGGTGGATTTCAGCTTTTCGCTGACTTTCCTCCAGTCGGTTATCACTTGGGTCGGCGGGGGCTGGCTGGGGTCAGAAGGACCCGAGCGAGGAACTAAGTGCATGAGCACTGGTCGATGATCTGAGTTAAGCTCATGTAAAGTCTCGATGGAATGCAACTTAAGGTTGACATTCTTGAGAAGCGCTATGTCGAGAACGTCCGAACGTTGGTCGGGGTCGTGGGGATAGTGGGTGTGCTCCATAGGAGCGATGGGATCGAAGTTGAGGGACTCGCCCAGGTTATACAAGTGACGTCCTCTGGCAGAGGTCGTCGTGCTGTTCCAGGCGGGGTGTTTGGCGTTGAGGTCGCCCGCTATGATAACGGAGTCGCTCAAGCCGAAGAGGACGGCAAGGTCTTTGGTGAACAGAGTGTGCTCCTCGGACGTGCCGCCGGGAGGGATGTACGCAGAGGCGATAGTGATCGGTTGATGGCCGGTCATGCCTAGTCGACACACTGAGGTCTCGAGTAGAGACTCCATGGGAGGGGGATCTAAGGGGATGCAATGCAGTTCTTTTCTATAATAGATTAGAGTCCCGCCCTTGTGGCAACGTGACCGATCGTTGCGAACTATGCGATAGTTGGCAATTCTCGGATCGCGGTGACTGGGCTTGAGGAAGGTCTCCTGTACGAGGAGGATATCAATTTGATGGTCGCGGAGGAAGGTGGCGATCTCATCACGCTGGCCTCTAATGCCATTGGCATTAAAGTACCCTAATTTTAGGGATCGGGGTTTGGTGCACGTTAATCTTGTATTATCCATTGGAGTTAGTCGAGATTAAGGTTGCGGAGGAGGTCGCCTAACTTTAGTAGGGACTTGAGGATAATTTTAAGTTTATCGCCACCAGTGTTAGCCGCCCTGAGATCAGCCGCCATGCGGTCTGCTTCGGGGGTGACTAACTCTGCTAACGATTCTAAAATTACGTTGTGAGAGGGGTCCACGGCCGCGGGGCCGGGTGGCGTGGGACGAGCGGGCGCCGGTGCGCTCGCTTGGGCCGCGGGAGTGGGGACAGGGGCATCTAATAGCCCGGGGATGGGGCTGGACTTTGCTTTACTGAGAGCCGGGAAGGCTTTCTGGTGGTTGAGCGTGGTCCAGGGAGAGGGCCTCTGAGGGCTGAGTCTCTCCGGCATCTGGGCAGAAGGTAGCCTGACCGATGGGCTTTCTCTTTGTTGGCGGGCGCTTGCACGCTTCACCAGGTTAGAGGAGGTGCCTTTGGGGGCTTTTGAGCAGCCGCGGTAGTTGGCCGTGTGGCCCGACTGGCCGCAAAGCACACAGCTCGGTGGCTCCGTCCAAAGCGACTTGTCTTTGGGACGGGGGCAGTCTGCCGTGCCATGGTCGCCTAGACAGTTTACGCATCTGTGTGGCGCATGGCAGTTGGCTTGGCTGTGACCGTACATCTGGCAGCGATGACACTGTCCGACTACGCTTGAGCGGTAGGGCTTCTCTATTGAGATGCCTGACAGGGAGCAAACCGACTTCACTTTGAAGATCGGGTGGTGACCTTCTACTGGGTCACAGATGACCAGTACCATATCGTAAAGGTCTCCGCCTCTCGCCTTATGAAGGCGGTGGACGGCTGCGACCGGGATGTCCTGGCCTAGGAGGTCATTGAGGATGTCCTCCGTGGGGATTTCCTTCGGGATCCGCCTGATCACCACGCGGGTAGGCTTCTCCTCTGGAAGAGAGTAGGTGTGGAAGGCTATGCGCCTTCCGATTAATTGGCGGGTTAGTTCCCTGAAGTCGGTTGTCGTAGGGACCACCACTTTGATGCCCTGCTGTGTGCTTTTTGCGCTTGTATATTGAATGCGGCGCTCATTACACATTTTGGACACGTCTGTCCATTTCCCTTTGTCCTGAATGAACAACGGGGGAGGGGGCTTCAGCTTCTTTGAAGAAGCGGCTGAAGAGTTAGCCTTAGGGCTGGTTGGCCTGCTGGTATGAGCAGCGGCGGACTTTGGTGCGGGGACCGGGGAGGTGGGACGGGACGCCTCGGGAGAGGGGATTAGAGGAAGCGCGACTAACTTTTTGGCCATGGCGGCCTGCGAGTTTTTGCCCTTTTTCCTCTTGCCCTTTCCGACGACTTGGTAGTCGTCTTCTGAAGACGAGGAAGCAGAGCAGGAATCTAAAACCGATTCCGAGTCGGAGATTGGTACGGTTGTGTCCATGTTCTCCGAAATGGGAACAATAGACGCAGGTGCGGACTGATCCATTGTTTGCGAAACAATGGGTTCGGGATTAGCCGGAATCGCGGCGGCGACGGCTGGCGGTGAGCTTTTGCCCATGTTCCCAGAAACGGGAACAATGGACGCAGGTGCGGGCTGGACCTTTGTTTGTGAAACAATGGGTTTCACAACTTTGGGTCTTGGAGTAGCCTTAATCGCGGCGGCAACGGCTGGCGGTAAGCCTCTGTCGGCAGGCGGCGGCGACAAAGGGCTGTCGAGCGCGTCACTGAAGTCAGTGACGTTATCGCTGGTTTGCTGAATGGCAGCAATTTCTGACCCATACTTTTCAAAATTTGGGTCGGTCGTGAAGACGCGGAAGAAAAAACGCAAAAGCGCTTTTTCCTTCTCGTCTAAGGACGACATTTTGTCGGTTAAAAGTTAACGGACATTGAGTGAAGCTCCGCGCCTAAACAGCCTAACAACCTAATTCCTTGCACAATTAGAATGGGCAGCAACGTTCTCTGTGCTTTTGTAACAACCGTACTGCGATCGCCAACCCGTCTGCCAAGCGTGGCGATTATGGCAAAACCCCCTTTTGTCAATATGGCGTTGGGGGAGGCCTATGTCCAGCAGTGGACGTCTTTCGGCTGAAATGATGATGATGATGATTATAATTTCCATGACCGCACAAAATTTTGCAATTAAAAATACTTGTTTCACAGTCATGCAATATTTTCATAATTTTAAGAATTTATTCCTATTTAAGGATGATACTGATTCTGTTTGTTGCAAACAATATAAGTAAAATACTATAGGATAATTGTATTTTTGATTCAAAAAGGTGTCCCCGGTTTTCCTCTTCAAATCAGTATTCAAAGACTTGAAAACTAACAAACAAAACATCATGTGAAGAGCCTCAAAACAATATGTCGCGTCTGTCTGATGACATTAATCTGCGATGCTCCCCTCTTCAAATGACGCAACTGTCGGCACGGGCACGCGTTGCGTAAAAGCCTTTTTAGCATGCCATCTGCGAAGCTTTCTCGCCAAACATCGGATTCGAAGAAGCACCCGAACGCTTTGTTTAACTTCACGTAGAAAAGAACAAAGTGCCCCATGGATAGCGTGAAATTGACACAAAATCTTTGTCTTATGTTTGTCAAGGGTGACGAATATGAACGACGTAACCCAGTCGCATGGTTACCGTTGTAACTTCTGGTGTTTTGAAAATGGAACGTGTTTTTTCTTTTGTCATTTCGGTTACTATCGGCCAGGATCTACCGCTGTTTGAAAGGAGTTTTGATCTTGGTCACTTTTCCTCCTTTCTTGACTTTCTTTAGACATTAGCGATCAATAGCATAGAATTTAGTATTAGTCATGGTTCTGGAATGCCTGAGCTTCATTAAATTGATTATAAGCGCACCTATTTAATATAAGTCAAGGTTCATTTATGTAATGAGGTCAGTTTTGCCTGAGGCAAGTGTGAATTGCTCGGTATTTCAAGAGCTGCTCTTAAAACGTCGATGTTTCGATAGAAAAATGATTTATGACTGGTTTTTCGATTGATATTTGAAATAGTTTTAACACCCATTAATTTTTGGAAAATTTGGAAATAAAACGTGAATAAACGCGTGCCCTCCATGCCAAGCCATAAATTCACCGCAAATACACACTAGTAAATAAAAAAAAAAAGATTATAAAAGTATTGGTAACTTATTTCTTGATAAGACATTTAATGTTTAAGATCACATTTTAAATTGCTTATTTCGTGTTATATTGCACCACATTTTTTGTCACATATTTGTGTCGTTGCCGTACAGGGCACGCGCTTGCTTGTCACGTATATGTGACAATGGCGTTCAAAAGGTTAAAATCCATCGTCTGACATTAACTTTGAATGAGTCACTAAACAACTTATTCATGTTAGACTATTCAATGACTGTCTATCATATATATCTATGCCCATTATTTAAACTTCAAAACCGCTAGACATGAACGGTAAAATACGGTACTGTTCGTATCACCGGATGATCGGTAATGTCGCCACGTCTGCGCCTGGGCAAAGTAGGCATGCTCTAACATTGCAAGTATTATGTAAAAGAAATGTTGAATTACGAGGACGCAACTCACGTTCGAGTTCTGTCAAACGGTCGGTGACCTCTTGTTATTTCGCGAGCTACTATCGTTTAGAAATTGCGACTATTTATTCTAGTTTTTTTTGTAACCTTATTATTTTCGTCGCCTTTTTACTCTTGTCCAAACGCTTCCCTCCATTTATTAATAGAAAATTCATCATCGTCCCGTAATTTTTTCATTCTTATTTTTAGGAATAATCCATGCAATTTGTCCCGATATGGGTTAGGGTGTTGAGAATAGTAGAATGGATTAGTCGACGTCGATAAATAGTTTCTACCACTAGCTAGGTACTCCTATCGATCGATTGTCGATTAATCCAGAATGGATTGACATTGATCTTTGGCATCAATCGACGATCGATCGATTGTTGTGGTAACACCCTGAGACTCTTGTAGCCCATTTAATTCTAAATGATTACTGCCAAACACTTGCAGCACAACATGCATCATTGCGGACTTAAACTACGTTTTTTATTTCGTTTAAAATCTGCAATTCAACGGACAAAGAAATAAAAAAAACAATAACACGTTTTTTATCATTGTTTATGTGAGCATTCATAACCCGTAGCTATTTTTATCATGTAATTTACCTAAGCATTACAAACGCATTGTATGCGGAACTGGTAATTATAATACATAAGAGAACAGACTACCTTGTCATGATACCGTGCGCCTGCGCAGGTTAGTGCTAGCTTTGGTACAAAACCGCGTTTATCTTACTTCGAAGCCTTCCTTAATGCTTATTTAAGTGCCGTCTGCAGTGTGTAACTGGAAACCAATTTCTTGAACTTGTGAAGCTAAGTTGTCTTGGTTTGCCTTGTCTTTGGCTACAGATAGAAAGGTTTAGTTTTTAACCAAAAGCTAAGCCGCTATAATAATATAATTATTGCCATTTGTATGTATTTCTATAAGTTTTCTGTGCAAAAAAAAATAGGAATAAGAAAGTTGCAGAAAACTCACGATCATCGTCTGCATAGCCTATTCTCATATAAGTTAGGGTTAGCTGCAAGTCTAACCAGATGCATCTGAATAGCAGTATTTTACATGGGGCGACAGCCTACCCAGTTAGTATTGGTTAATACGATACCCCCTGGTAAGACTGGTTGTCAAACTTTCGGGCTACTGACTACCAGTAACTACTGTCAAAGATCTACTTAGGACAGCCGAGAAGCTTAACGTGATTTCCGAGGCACGGAGGAACTCTGTACGTAAGTTGGTCATTCATCCACAGACCAAAATAAACAAGAGACACTATTCTGGTGCAATAAAAGGTCCATAATCGCCGTCCAGCTTCAAATCGTCCCGTCCTCGTCACGTACATTGTAAAACAAAAATCGACACTTTTGTCTCCAATACTTTAGTCAAGTTTCCGTGGGTGAGATACTATCGCTGTTCGCTTCACAGAATACTAATGTTATATTCATCTGTCGGTATGGCTCACAATACAATGGGCCAACGGGTTGCATAACAAACCTATCTTGTAACAGCTTGTTGGAATTTGAAACGACTCTCTGATTATTCAATTTGGAGGAAAATCACTGTATGTCCCGCTTTTGATGGGTTCATCGGTTTCTTGTTTGCCGTTTATTTCTTTGGAAGTGTTTACGTCACGAACGCGTCATGTGTTTAGCCAAACACAGTATTCGTACGGATTTATGTTTTAGTTGTATTGACTGCCTTGTTGGTTGAGTGATTGCAAGTGCGACTGCTGAGCATGAGACCCTGTGTTGGATTCCCGGGTCGGCAAAGTGCTATTGGGTTTTTCCATCAAGAATTTCGCATTAGCAGCCACGGAATCTGGATTCGTGGCCGGTTAGCAATAGGCTTGCCTTCTATAACATGGGACTTAAACATAGCTGCCGAAATGTGGAAGTTCTATTAAGTATGTACACTTCTACCCGACCCTATGGGGATTACAGGTGCGTAGGACAGCGTAGATTACTCTTTTAACCGGAATTTATCCAAAACGGAGACATTGGTAGATCTTTGACAGTCGTTACGAGTACAGTACAGAAGCCAAAAAGTCTGACATCCAATCTTACCAATGGGTATCGTGTTACCCAGTTACTGGGTTGTGGATGTCAGATAGCCAGTCGCTTGATGTAAAATACTGGAACTCAGCTGCATCCGGTTAGACTGGATGCCAACCCCAAGATGGTTTGGGAAAAGGATAGACAGATGATGATACCCAAAACGAGAATCCCACCAGGGGTTTCTTCGGGTTTCATGAATGCATTTCGGATTAGAATTAGCGAATAAATGTATGTTACATGCAGGTTTCTCTCACACGTGAGGATGCTATTTATACATATAACAAACACGAGTTTTTTCTATCACCAGACTATTTTCAATACTCACTAGGTTACTATAGCAAAAATATATTCAAAATATGTTGTCCAACAAGCTGAGAGACCGTCGGCGTCGGATAATTACTGTACACCTGTGAGGCTGTGAACATCTTACATCTGCAACATCAAAATCTTGATGCAATGCATCTTCTTGCAAAATTTTACAGAACCACTTTCAACATATCAGTCGAAACATGTATTTATTAGTTTAAATTGATAAATGGCACGGTTTATATGTTTGCATTAAATATTAGTTATGAAACTTATTGGTTTTGAGAAGATGTTTACAGTTTATGTTGATAAAAAATATTATTTTACATATTGATGACTAGGTGTTGCCCGCGAGCTTGGTTCGCGTGAAATTATTATATTATTAATAATTATTATTTCCTTTATTCATTTTTCATCTTATTTGCTATATTTTTAAATATTTCTGATTATTATTCTCTGTTTGAATCGGGCTGTGTTCACAATTTTAAGGAAAATAATTTATTTTGCACGGAACCCTAATCCTTTTTTTTTTACTAAAAGTAAGTTACTCCTTAATTTTTATAGCATCTGCTATCTGCCAGTAAAAGTCCCGTCCAAGTCGGTCCAGCCTTTTCGAAGATCAGACGGAACACCCCCACAACATTTTTTTTTGTTAAAAGTACCGTAGGCACATACTTCCATACATTATGCATTCATTAAAAAGTATTATGAAATTACGAACAGACACTTCAATTGTATTTATTTGTTTTTATAGATAAAAAACTAGCCCTGTATTGTACTGGATGATTTTTTCGATCTATTGCCCTTTGTAAATCACCTGTGTTAATGTTTGATCGATCAATTTTACAACAACGAATAATGATTTCAATTTTAGAGACTATGGGGTTTTATGAGGTAGGAGGTCTATCTAAACGTGATCTGTGATATATTATAGGCAATTAAAATTGATTAAGGACTTAGGTCGCATTACGCCATCTTTACATAAACTACCAACCTAATAATGATATAGCTAAAATATCACTCAAAACTTAATACCATACCTTAATCCCATACTTAATTACACAAATGTCGAAACGAACGTCAGATTAAAACTTATCAAACCAAAAATTTAGAAGTCATAGAGTACAGTAATATATAATTATAATAAATCATTTGATGAGCAAATCTCAGCATGCACCATGAACTCGGACGGAACATAAGTCTAGCAATCGCTCCTTTCTCTGTTAAGTTGACTGACATTTCGCACATTCGCTTGAGAATCGTCGGGCGCGATCTGAAACGCATCGAGAATACTCACGAGTTCTTTATTCAAATCTATGCGACGAGAAAGTGATTTATAAACAAACTTCAGAGCACTTTACGTGAAATAATGTCGTATATCCTGTTTTTTATTTATCTTCGAATAGGCTTTTGTTTCATCACCGATTATATAACTTTGGCACTTACGTGCGTTACGTGCTTGCAAATTTCTTTTTATTAAGGTATGCAGCAGGTAGTGTGGTGGATTTTAAGTTTTGTTTATTATTAGTTTAACTAGTAAACGAATTTCACTTCTTAACATATGATACAAAAACATCATCATTTGCCTATCCTTTTCCCAACTGTGTTTAGGTTGGGTTCCATTCTAACCGGATACAGCTGAATACCAATATTTAACATAAATCGACTGGCCTCCACAACCCAGTAAGTAATACGATACCCATTGGTAAGACTGGTTGTCAGACTTTCGGGCCACTGACTACCTATAACGACTGTCAAAGATCTAAAAATGACAGCCGAGACCAAACTTTTTACGTGCTTTCCGAATGGAGGAAGCTTCGGTATGTAATTGGCGGCCACCAATGGACGGTATAAAGACATATAATAGACCATTTTCGCGTAAAATAATGATACATAAATGAGCTTTACAAACACAGTAGCATTAAACTGAAGTCACCGATTAAAACGGCTGAGTCATGTCTATGACTCACAATTACCAATTAAATGTACGGATTACACCTACAGCATCCTTAGGAATGTTTTGCTATAGTACTCGTATTTGCCAACAGCCTCCTGGATAGATTCCAAAGTGACAGAAGATTGATTGCAGTTTTAAAGTAAACGAAGACAAAGCCACGAACGCAGATTGTTGCTTCGATTGAATTCACTCAAAGGATGGATCTGGAATTTTAATGATCTTGGAATACTAGATGGGGAGAAAAGCTCAGTTTCAAATTATATAATACGAACTAAGCTTTATTATTTTACCTATTAGGTAAGTATAGCTTCGCATTATTTTCTAAGTTTTAGAAGAAAATTCTTTAAAGGTCACCCCCTTTAAAGAATTTATATGATTCACATATCACAAAATAAATAAATAAAGAAAACATAACACAAATGTTCATAAAAACCAGCGAGCTATCCCATCCTTTATTACTGTCAAACAAGCACTTGATACCTAATTAACTTTTAGTATTTTATTATAGCATTATTTCACGCTATACGAAGCATACAACATTTTGGCAGTAAACAGCGGTGTTGTTCCTAAAATTTCATTAGAGAAAGTCTCTATTAGTGTGGTCTTGTTAATTATGATGACTATGATTATTATCATATGGCCAGAAAGGACGTGTCTGATGAGATAACGAGTAATAGTATGGAAGAAAAAGACATGCTGCGCCGACCCTAAATGAATTGGGGCAAGAGAACGATGATTATGATTATTATCGTTGTCTTTTTTGTTAGAGTTTTCAAGAGTTGGTAAGTTTCATCCTCAGCCGGACCCTTTTAAGTGTCTAAGATCTTTTGCGACGTCGCCGTCGCGTCGCCGTAATTCAACTATTCTTTTATTACAACTTCGATTTATTAGCAAAAAGGAAGAAAATATTTAATGCATGTTTTAAGGGTTTTTACTATGTCTTTGTTGTAGTTTGTTTGTTAGAGGTGTACCAAATAGTACACCCACATTTCGCCAGTTAATTTAAAGAGTTATGTAAAAGGGGGCGAGCCTTTTGCTATCAACCGGGCACGAATCCAGACTCTGTAGCTGCTGCCGAGAAATTCCTGATAGAAAAACCCAATGACACCTTGCTCGACTCGGTAATCGAACCCAGGTCCTCTTGCTCAGCAGTTCCACTTGCGTCCACTCGGCCAGTGGATACGAAACGGGGCACTATGAAATAAAGACACTTCAAGGTGGTTTAAAAAAAAATAACCACGAAGGGGATGGCGGGGTCTTCCTGACCTCTAACCTTCTAACCTAACCTATCCGAGTCGGGATGCCCTGGAATCCCTTCGACATCGTTTTTACGACAAACGGTTGGTTGGAGGAGCTCGTGGCTAAATAATAACAGCCGCCCAGTTCGATCTTTAAGTTTAAGCCGTGCTTGCTGAGGTTGGTCTATGGATGGGTGACCATAATTACATATCGAGTTGCCTCCGTGCCTCGGAAAGCACGTTAAGCCGTTGGACCCGGCTGTCATTTGTAGATCTTTGACAGTCGTTACGAGTAGTCAGAAGCTAAAAGTCTGACATCCAGTCTTACCAAGGGGTATTGTATTACCCAGTTACTGGGTTGTGGAGGTCAGATAGGCAGTCACTTCATGTAAAATACTGGTACTCAGCTGCGTCCGGTTAGACTGGAAGCTGACCCCAAGATAGTTTGGGAAAAGGCTAGGCAGATGATGATGATGGTTGTTCGGAGACAAAAATCACCTTTCACCTTATGTTTAGGTGTTCTATACGATAAAATCGAGAAAATAAACAATTTACCAAAAAAAAAAAGAATTATTGCAAAAAAAATCTGTCTTTTTTCCTCAGTGCCCCGTTTCGTATACTCCAACCGTCCACTCGACCAACGAGGGACTCGAGGCAGTTTGTTAGTAGAGTCTATTTAATTAGATCAGTAACAAAATATGTGGGTACCAAGTCCCGTTACCCAAGGTTCGAGTGCAACCCGATTGTAAGGCAACACGCACACCGCTTCCGTTACACTAGTCTGATATAACTATGACATTTTGCCCAATGGGAGTCAAAAGTAGGACGCACATTGTGTTACTAACCCGGCCACGCTCTGTAAGGATACCGCATGACAATTGACACATATTACTGCTACCGACTAGTCGACATACTTTTGTGTCGGTTTACTGTGTTTAATATACGATAAATTTTTGGGGAAATCGGCCCAAATGAACTCACGAACGAACAAATCATCATCATAATCAGCCTATAATGTTCCCACTGCTGGGCCACAGGCCTCCTCTCTATGAGAGGGAGTGGGTTGTAATCCACCACGCGGGGCCAGTGCGGTTTGGTAGATGTCACATACTTCTCGTAAGTCGGAGCTGCCACCACTGGGTCACAGCTGCTCTCACAAACGAATACCCAGTATTCATTACATAATTTTAATTTTAGGCAGAGGTGTAACTCAACCTCCTCATCATCATCTGCCTAGCCTTTTCCCAAACTATCTTGGGGTCGGGTTCCAGCCTAACTGGATGCAGCTGAATACCAGTATTTTACATGAAGCGACTGCCTATCTGACCTCCACAACCCAGTAACTGGTTAATACGATACCCTTTAGTAAGACTGGAAGTCAGACTTTTGGATGCGGACGACTCGTAACCACTGTCAAAGATCTACAAATGACAGCCGGGACCAACGCAACGGCTTAACGTGCTTTCCGAGGCACGGAGGAAACTCGGTATGTAATTATGGTTACCCATCCACGGACAACCTCGGCAAGCACGGCTTAACCTTAAAGATCGATTCGTGCGGCTCTTATTATTGAGCTACGAGCTAAATACTAATAATAAGCTAGAAGTGCACCTAACTACATAAAAATTTCGCCAGTTTGACAATTCGCCACATTTCCCCAATTAACATTTACGAGTAAGCTATTGAAATTCGTGCATCGAATTTTTGAAATTCTTTGAAAGCGGTTGATGGTTTTCAGGAAACGGGATGGTACGCTTTAATTTTATTAGGACACAGCAACTAACACAACTTTCAGTTAGTCGATACCAGAAACTTTCATCTGGTGACGGTTTAGCAGGTATGTTTATGACCGTTCATTCATTTTAGTTTATGGTTCGACTTGGCTGCCGTATCTAAAGATAGAAACTATAAGTTTTTTTGGTTTTGTTTTCTTTACCATCTTAAAAAACCGGCCAATTGCGAGTCTTACTCGCACACAGGGTTCCATAGCCCCAAACAATATTTTGAACTGTCATTCATTAGTTAGTAGTATTAGGAAACTTCCACTCAACCGCAAAACTAAATTGGTTTTTCATAGTATGTTAATGAAAAACAAAGTTACTGCTGCAGTTTGATGAAAAACTCCCATATCTCAAAAACTAAAAATCATATCTTATTGAAACCAATTTTCGTTGATAGTTTTTTCTACGTTCTACAATCCTGAATATTTTCAGAATTTTCCTCCTCTTACTTTAGAAATTAGAGGGGGGGACACACATTTTACCACTTTGGAAGTGGCTGTTGCGCAAACTATTCAGTTTAGAAGAAAATGATATTAGAAATCTAAATATCATTTTGGAAGACCTATCCATAGATACCCCACACGTATGGGTAAGATGAAAGTTTATAATAAATTACCTGAAATTATTAAAAATGAACAAAAATTTAATTCATTCATAAATATATTACAACAATTTTTATTATATAAATGCTATTATACTATCAATGAATACCTAAATGACAAATTTTAAATTAATATGGTTTTACTAAACAGTTTGTTATTATTATTTTTTTGAATATTGTTGTCTTTGTATACCAACTAATTAATAAAAATAAAGCCCTCTCCTAGTCTCCTAGTAACTTTGCTGTGCCCTTACAAGGTCCATATTTATGTACCTAGCTTTAAGCCCCTTGTAACATCTTTTTTACAATATGGAATGCAAAATAAATGAATATGAATATGAATAATATGAAAAAAAAAAATTTGGTTTTCAGTTGTAAGTATGGGGAACCAAAAAATGTATGTTTTTTTTTTCTATTTTTGTCTAAAAATCTTAATGCGGTTCACAGAATACATCTACTTACCAAGTTTCAACAGTATAGTTCTTATAGTTTCGGAAAAAAGTGGCTGTGACATACGGACGGACATACTGACAGACAGACAGACATGACGAATCTATAAGGGTTCCGTTTTTTGCCATTCAGCTACGGAACCCTAAAAAGATGCTCGATTTCTTTAAACTTGCAGCAGGGTTACTGTTATAATTCGTGCTTAAAACTTTCTAAAGGCATAAAAATCTAGGTGACCATTGTCATATAACATGAGCTATTTCAAAACTATATGCAGAACCAATCTTTTTTTAACCACTAAACAAAGTGAACCGAAACACGTACGCCCCATTCATTTTAAGTTCTAACGGCACCGGTCTTCGGAAATCGGGTGACTTTATTGTCCGCCATATTTTTTCATATGTAAAGCAATATATGGGACCTTGGATGGAACATAAATATTCAGAGACGTTCCGAATTTCACAAAGGTTCGGTTGTGAATTCTATACATGTTACCAGACACCGTTAGCTAATCGAAAATATTCAGATGGCATTTAATGAGTTGCGCAGGCTTTTGCAGTGTCTAAATGATGAATTTTAAAGATATTAACCATACAGGTATTTTAAATGTAAAGGTTAGTGTCTCTCTTTTAGATTCGATTTCAACTAAGCAATAGCAACGATTTGATCGCATCTAGCAGAAGGACGGCTAACCGAGCGCGTCTGCAAATGAAGTGAGCGCGCCATCTTTACTTTCTAGGCATCATTAATAACTGATTATTAGGTTCAAAGTTTATTAATTTGCAAAACAAAAAGAAGAATATAGTAATAGATTCATTTGTTTGGCTTATTTTTATGCTATAATAGTACATTATGATGTAGGTGCGGTAAGTTGAAGTTTTTAAGGCAAAGGCACAAAAAAGCCATTATTACTAATAAAGTAAATTATTATTTTTGTGTTTTGTTACACATAAATGCTTGTAATTTATGGTCAAAATTAAAGAATTAAATTTTTATTTTTTATATTTTATCTCCCAAAGTTAATTTTATTCATAAAAGGTTGACCACTTTTCTGACATAAAAACTCTTTGCTAAGATTTAAAAAAGTACCGTTCGTTTTAGACGGAGCATCTTGATAAACCGTGCGTTTTACATCACAATAACGCACAAGTACGTAATGAGATACATTGCGATATTGAAATTGGTGAAATCAGAGACCCTTTACGAGCAAATGTGTTATAAAGAGTATTTTTAAACTTTATTCATATTTGGAACAGCAGTGATTTTGCCCAAAAAAATCAAGACGTCTTGGGTTGAGGATCTATCTACCAACCAAAGTCTAAGCTACATTGGGACAACGCCAAACTATTCCCAAAACTCTGCAACTCTTGAAAGCCAGGATCAACAATGGCGACCAGCAGTCCACCAGAAGAGCACCGAGACCATGAAGATCGACGAAGTCCCAGAGAAACAATTGAACTGTATTTGATCCCGCAATGAAATTAATCAGAAAAGAATAGCGGAGGAGTAGGAAAAGTCTAAGCTTCTGTCGTAAAAAGAACAAAACCGTACTTTACATATTAAAATGATTTCATACATACATTGATATTCAAAAGAATATAAGTTTAAGTACCTATAAAAATAGTTCCAGAGTCAGTTGCAATAGTTTGCGAACAGATTGTTAAGTAGCGTTTGTTAATAAAATGCATATAACGAACGTGGGTGTTGCACATTGTGGTTCCGATGTACAGTTATGAACAGCAATATTCATAAAAATAGCAGTTTTTAAAAGTGGTCAATAGTTACAGGGTTATTGGTAAAACACCAACAACCTGTTAAGTGGTCGTTGTACTTATCATTTTGAACAACATTTACTATGGAACCAAACCTGAAATCCCGAAAAAAAAGTCAGCAGTTCCGTACTAAAGTTCACATAACTTGTCAAAATGTAGGGAACAGCTAATTTTTTTTCTCGATTTCGGGTTTGGTCGGGTTTAACGAAAAAATTTTTTGCTGCCCCATACAAAATTTCAATACCTATTCGATGAAATGTATGGGGCAGCTGATATTTTTTTCGCTATTACGATGTTTGTCCAATGGATAAACATGTTCAACTGGATGGTCTGTAGCACACACTTAAGTATGTATATACCCTTTCCGTTACACCCTGTATAAAAACCGAAAACCGAAAAACCAGTTTCAATGTTCTACCAAAACCGGTTTTCAAAACTGTCGTTTATCCGGTTTCGGTTAACCGGGTATCCGGTTGCATGCCCTTTGCGACCTGGGAATTGTGGCTTCCAATCCCAGGTCGGGAAAAGTGTTATCGGTTTTTTCCATAACTAGCTTAACATAATGTAGTTGTACTATATACTGCTCTGCCTAATCTTTCAAGGATGATGAGTGTAATAAATAAAGATAGACAGAATACTCTTTATAATGTTAAGAACTGTAATCGTAGTTGTGAGCCAATAAATAAACAAATAATTTTATCTACTTCGGTTTCGTTATATTCGAATTACAAAATTGACAGCGGTTTCAATAAGATACCCATAACGACATCGGGTTGCATTATGCGAATCGCCACAAATTCTAAAACACAAGCAAAGACATTCTGAACGTACAGATGTTTATGGAACAAGTTTAGGACAACAGTATCGTATACTATTTGGCTGTTGCGGCTACAAGATCTTTGCCTTATACCTAATAAAGACTAAATAAAATACATTAAACGAAGTTAACATTAACCTCTAGATTCCGAGCGTACCGTAATGCATGAGTCCAGGCCCATCTACAAGTTCAGCCTGTAATTCTGCAATTCTTGTTCATTTAAGAGCGTTTTTACCCTACGGCATTTCATACAAACTTTCAAGTCGTTATTTTCCGAAATGACTGAACAGATTTTAATGATACTTCCTACGCATAAGCAGTATACATAGGTCTAAAAAGTTACTAAAAAACATTTTCGGAATGTTTTTTAAAAATGAAGATAATTGGAAGTTTCTGTTTCTATAGATGTCTCATTTCGCTGTTACATTATTTTTCAAAAATGTTTTTTAGTAACTTTTTAGACCTATGTATACTGGTTTTGCGTAGGAAGTTTCACTAAAATCAGTTCTGTCATTTCGGAAAATAACGACTTGAAAGTTTGTATGAAATGCCGTAGGGTATAAACGCTCTTAAGTTATTGTACAATACAAAATCTACATAATTATAAATAAACAATAGTCAGTGTGTAGTTAAGTTTCTATTAAAAATACTTATTTGTCTATATCTGTGTTTTATTCCTTCCTTCGTAGATAAAATCTTCCCATATCTTCCCGTGGGTGTCGTAAGAGGCGACTAAAGGACTTGCCAGAGAATGGGCAGCAGCGTTCTCTGTGCTTTTGTAATAATCGTACTGCAATCGCCAACCAACCCGGCTGCCAAGCGTGGCGATTATGGCTTAGCCCCCCTTCTTGGGGGAGGCCTATGTCCAGCAGTGGACGTTTTTGGCTGAAATGAATGAATGAATGAGATAAAAACTTGTATGCAACTGTACGTTATTGGTCTCTTAATAACTCGTGCCCACCTATTTTGGTACGCGCTACGCTTGTACCGAAAAATGGCACTCATATTAAAAGACCGTCCATAACGTAACAGTTGCATAAATAGCTATAATATGTCATAAAAGCCAAAGAAAAAAAAGAACATTTGCGTCTTCTCTATTGATTACAATTTCGTATTGGTACGAGCATAGTATTTTGGAACTTATTTTGACAGGAATGCGATTTATTTAAAAAAGAACGCATTCTTAAAAAACAAAACTCGGTACTCACGTTCAGCTGTAGAGGTTGTGACCACAAAACCAACAAACACAGTAAACGATATATTGGTGCTTGTAACTGTATGTGCATATAGATCGTTATGTGCGATGACATTGTGATTTTTCAATAGGTATTTACTTGATTTATTTTGCGGTTAAAAATCGATGCTCACAATAGTAAACGCCGATTGCGAATACGTAATGGTTGCTGTAAAGATGTTACAATTAATTATGTTGTTATGTGACCGTAAATTATTAAGAGATTAAGTTTATTTGGTTATTCGTTGTTCAAGGTTAATGACAATCAACCAGAAAGATAGTGTTAATAAAAAATATAGCTATATTTGCGGTGATGCGGAGGAATGAGGGAAATGTCGTGAGGAAAGTTTCGAGTATTAATGTGGATGGGTATAAGAGTAGAGGAAAACCAACGAAATGATGGATGGACTGTGTGAAGGATGATATGGCAAGAAAGGAGGTATCTGATGAGATGACAAGTAATAGAGAAGTATGGAAGAAGAAGACATGCTGCGCCGACTCCAAATAAATTGGCGTGTGGCCAAGAGAATGATGATCTAAGAGGATTTAATATTAGAACGACCTACGGTTAAATTGAAGAGGAGGCAAATATTTCTAATTGACACACAGTAAATATTGTATTGTTAAATGTGGGAAATTAATCTATTGAAAATTCTATTAAACATGAAAGCAAGAACATTTGTTGTATCGACTAAAATGCTTACAATGTGATTTGTCTAAGCAACGAAAGGTCACAGCCGATTGAGTTAAAGTCAGAGGTAACGATGACATATTTATTGGAAGTCACATTTCCTAACTGAGTCGCTGAAATGTCAGTGCCATTAAATATTATTCAAGTTAGTAGGAAAGTCTTCCCAAACACCTGAACGATTATCGTCATGTTTATCAAAAGAAAGTATTGGTTGGTTTCTTCTACATTGTCCAAGATTACCTACCATCACACCAGCCTAGTCTTTTCCAAACTATGTTGGGATTGGCTTCCAGTCTAACCGGATGCTGCTGAATACCAGTATTTTGGATAATATAATATATGGATCGACTGCCTATCTGACCTCCACAACCCAACTAGTTTTGGGTAATACGATAACCCTTGGTAAGATTGGCTGTCAGAATTTCCGTGCTTTCCGAGGCACGGAGAAAACTCGGGAGTACTTCATTTTAAGTGATATTTTTTAAGATCGTCTATGATATAACTTATACAGCAACCATCGAAGATTGAAACAATTATTGTCCCTACCTATCGGTGCAGGATATAGTGACCTTTGGTTCTGTTGGCTCGTACTCGTATTGTTTCTTCTTTTGTTTTTTTTTCTACGCATCTTCAGTACCCTTGTATAAATTCTATTGCATTCAAGCGTGATCCGAACTTCAAAAAACCAATAGGAAATAACAGTTTCTCCCTTCCATTAATTGTTATTAAGTAACACACATTGAAAGTACTTTTAATTGTTTCACGCATGATACCATCACTCAAGAGAAATGTTTATGTTCAATTACAATCGACCTAGGGTTGCGTAAGAGAGAAAGTTCATCACGAACTGCAGTAGCTTGAAATCCACTGTTTTACGACGGCTTTCGACGAACCTATGACTCTTTGGGTGATGGAAGAAGTGAAGTCATTGAATCAGGGGCTATTTTTTTTTTTCTTTGTTTAAGTCCTAACACATCATTAAAATAAAATGAAAAAAAAAGTTGTTGATGTTCCCACCGGTATTGGGAACAGGGTCCAAGCTACCGGCGGTCAGTTAGGAGGCCAGAGAGAGGAACCTCGTGCCAATACGTGCCGTATTCAGAAGTACCATTTTCTGAATCAATCCCTTTATCCAGCTGCCTATCGACAGGCGATATTATTAGTATAGGCCCTTATTTTTTTTTTCTATAAGTTTCGGTTCTGGAACACTTCTTGCCAATTCTTAAGGAAGACTTCAAAGTACCATCTTTGTATACAGGTAATCCTGTGTTTTACAGCCTCGCCGTTCATTCGGCTTTACAAACAAACTTTTTTTTTTTAATATTTAGTTTTTTTTTTGTATTTAAATATTTAAATACATAACAACTTTTTATGGTTCAGCTCTGTATGGTGTCGGACGTAAAGAATAGCACCATCCCATATCTCCCCGTGGGTGTCGTAAGAGGCGACTAAGGGACTTGACAGAGAATGAGCAGCAGCGTTCTCTGGGCTTTTGTAACAATCGTACTGCGATCGCCAACCCGCCTGCCAAGCGTGGCGACTATGGCAAAACCCCCCAAAATGTCCATATGGCGACACTTGTTGGAGGCCTATGTCCAGTTGTGGACGACTTTTGGGCTGAAATGATGAATGATGATGATGATGAACAACTTTTTGGGAGAAGTGATTAAACCCTCCCAGAAGACATTGTGAAATCAATCTGACATTAGCTAATAAACGTCTTTAAACGTCATTTGTTGTTTCGTTCGCAACTAAATTCCCACCCTTGCTCGACGGCAATGAACATTGATGGGGTTGATTGTCGCGGCAGCAGCGGCTGGAGGTTTTATTTTTCATACCATTAATATTAATCAAAGTCTGTAGTGCGGTGTAGATTCCAGCCCGACCGAATGTCTGCGTTCTAAGTTGTTTGGTTCATAAAATTGTCGGATCCTCTCTTAATATTTGATATCGACAATAGCGAAGGCCTCTCGCAGAAAGGAGACTTTTGTCCCAGCAGTGGGAACGTTATAGCCTGATAATGTATGTACCTGTATGTGATGTGTATTGGGATCCTTTGGGATAGTACGGAACAGGTTTAACAGGTAAAACTTCAGCTTTAGAATTAAAGGGATATAGTTACGAAAACAAATGTCATCAACGTTAATCATGAATAACCGATGCTTTTGCAGCAGCAAAAGCATCGTTGCTTAAATTTTATTGTAGTATTGGAATCGGTGTTTCGAATTTAAAATCTAAAGTTGACTGTGCGAACGACTAACAGTCAAGCTATACAAACCAGTTTATGCGAATCTCTCATTGTATGGGAAATATATCAAATCAAATCAAAATCATTTATTTCAAGTAGGCCAGTTACAGGCACTTTTGAATAGTCAAACAACAATTAATATTAAGCTACAGTCCCATTCACAAGACATAATAACTGTGAAAGTACTGTAGTTGCCCATTCCAAAGCGTAGATCTCTATGGAGAAGAATGGGCAAGAAACTCCATGGACACTCTTTTAAATTAGTAGCTTGTTACAAAAATCTTGGTTACATCATTCATGTTGAGATGGTAAATTATGTGAGAACGATGTAGCAAGACGTGCACGTTAAAAGTGTCCACAGTAAAAACAAAAAAAAAAAGACAATTCTAAAATAAAATAAATAGTTCGAAATAAGCCGTGGCAACTAAGAGATGACCAGGCACAACTGACAGCGCTCGTTCACGAACATCACGCATGGATCAGCCATCATTCAACTCAACCATTTTGAAGGGAACTAAATACAACAACAACCATTTTGAAGGGAACTAAATACAACTATATACAAAGCGAGGCTATTTTATACTGGAAATGTATCGCTTGATGTGTGGCCGTATACTCTCGCCAAGACACTCCGAGGCTAGGCAAGTGCTCGTAAAATTAATTGTCAATTCGAAAAACCTTCAACTCTAAGAGATTTTTCTTCGATTATCGGACCTAAAGCGCACAAAAAAAAACGTAATACGCCAATTTGCAATCTAGCTGGCCATCAATAAATTTATGGCCAGGAATTTTGTTTGCGTTCAGTTTTTAATATTGAAATTAATTTAAAATGTTAATGGAATTAAAATTGACCATTTTACTAGTTAAGAGGCCTATGACAGTTTCTAGTAAAAGACATGAGTTATTCGAGTACCTATCTACTTTTAATTCAATAATTTTAATCTTGATTTATTACAGAGATAAGAATACGGCTTCTAGGCTGGTATGCATGTAATAGAACGTTGCGTAACTTTGAAATATTTGCATGACATCAAGTTTAGTGACATAACTCGTTGAACAGTGTGAACCTGTACTAAAATGACCTCAGAATAAATATATAATCAAATTTTGATAGAGAGTCAATTTTGAGACTCATTTTCTCCCTTTCAAAATGTAACTCATTGTACATCAACATCATGTATTGTATTGTATTAACTGAATTTACGTTTATTTTTTTTCGAAAGACCTCGAAAGGATAACTGCCCTTAAAACGCACAAGAGCAGTTTTCCGTGCTTTTTATCCTGGCCACCAATCGGTGGCCAAGATAAAAAGCACGGAAGGCACGTTGGTGGCGTGGCGATAATTGTTTTTGTTTTTTTTAATCCTTTCCCCCACCCTTCTTTAACCCTTTGTATCGTGGGTACGTTTACAAACATTTAAACTCACAAACACAAACAGCCTACTAAATATTATCTAATATCTTAGACTTCCGATTTTAAATTTGTTTAGAAAGAGTTTCCGTAAATCCTTCACTATCTTGTCGCGACCATAGTATAAAACAAAGTAGCTTCCCGCGTCTATACGCTTAGGTCTTTTAAAACTACGTATCGGATTTGGATGCGGTTTTCATCATCATCATCATCATCATCATCATCTGCCTTCCCAAACTATCTTGGGTTTGGCTTCCAGTCTAACCGGATGCAGCTGAGTACCACAATTTTACATGAAGTGACTGCCTATCTGACCTCCACAACCCAGGAACTGGGTTATACGATACCCTTTAGTAGACTGGATGTCAGACTTTTGGCTTCTGACTTCTCGTAACGACTGTCAAGGATGTACAAATGTTTTCATCAACAGACAGAATTATCCAAGAGGAAGGTTTATATGTAAAAAAATCATATCAAAATTTCCACGCGAACGAAGTCATGGGCAGCAAATTATTGTCATTTCAAAGGACGTTATTTCAATACGAATATTATATACAAAGCCACGTTAACTATACCTCCTCTATACCTATAACTATACGTCTTAACTTACCGTATGAGAGATGACCCGATATCCTTGATGATTGCCGACGAAAACCGATCAGGACAACCTAAGGAATAATTATAATAACTCAGAAGGTAGGTACCTGTTTTTGATGCGTGTGCCTTGACCAACATACGTTTTGAACTTCAGACTTTGAGGTGTGGCAGATACCTTAAATTACTTCGTGGGTGTCGTGGTTGCAAATAATAGCTATTTATGCATCTGTTACGTTTACATACGGTCTTTAAATACGAGTGCTATTTTTCGGTACAAGCGTAGCGCGTACCGAAATAGGTGGGCACGAGTTATTAAAAGACCAATATCGTACAGTTGCATACAAGATTTTATCTACGAAGGAAGGAATAAAACACAGATATAGACAAATTATTTAGTCTTTATTAGGTATAAGGCAAAGATCTTGTAGCCGCAACAGCCAAATATACGATACTTTTGTTCTAAACTTGTTCCATTTTTAAAAACATTATTTACATTGTCTCGATTTCGAAGTAATATTATAGGTACCTGACTGTATGTTCAGAATATCTTTGTTTGTGTTTTAGAATTTATGATGATTCGTATAATGCAACTTGTGTCGTTATGGGTATCATAATGAAACCGCTGTCAATTTTGTAATTCGAATATAACGAAACCGAAGTAGATAAAGAAAGAAAATAAATATATTTGGCACATGCCACAAGTACACACAACAATAAACAAAAAATACTTAAATCTAAACAAAAGAAAAAAAGGAGGGTTAATTATTGTGTACCATCATTTCAGCCGAAAGACGTCCACTGCTGGACATAGGCCTCCCCCAAGTGTCGCCATATTGACATAAGGGTTTTGCCATAATCGCCACGCTTGGCAGGTGGGTTGGCGATCGCAGTACAGTTGTTACAAAAGCACAGAGAACGCTGCTGCCCATTCTCAGGCAAGTCCCTTAGTCGCCTCTTACGACACCCACGGGAAGACATGGGATGGTACTATTCTTTAAGTCCGACACCATACAGAGCAGAACATTGTGTATAAAAGATCTTTTTTAATGTTCTAAAGGAGATCGTGGTTTATTAATAACAGCCACTCCGGTCAATCTTCAGGCTAAGCTTGCGCTTGCCTAGGTTGGTCCGTGGATGGGTAACCACCCATTCCATATCGAGTTTCTTTCGTGCCTCGGAAAGCACGTTAAGCCATTGGGTCTGGCTGTCAATTGTATATCTTTGACAGTCGTTTAAGTAGTCAGCTGCCCGAAAGCCTGACAATCAGACTTACCAAGGGGTATCGTATTAACCAGTCCTAACTGGGTTATCCATAACCCAACATCTTCTATTTATATCAATGCCACTTTTCGTTGTAATTTTATAACTCGAGAACGGCTGGGCCGATTTGGCTGATTTTGGTTTTGAAATGTTTTTTGTAGTCCAGGGAAGGTTTAAAAGGTGAGAAAAGTAGGGTAGCGTAAGTAGGTAGGTGGGGTAGGGTAAAGTAGGGTAGGTAGGTAGGAAAAGTGCATTGCATTAACATTTGACAGAACGATGTCTGTCCGGGCAGCTAGTATAACATATTTACAACATACGTTTATACCTCCAGGGCCGCAAGTCTGCTATTACAATAGTGTCAGAATGGCCTATCATTGATTTCATAATGGTGGATTTTGACAAGTTTGGTAATCTACTAATATAATAGCGTCATTTTTACTTCACAATGGTCAACCACTGACACACCACTGAAAGAAATGGCATATAATTTGACAGACCATTATGAAATTAGCAGATTACGAACTTTTAGTAAAATGACAATGCGATCGTGTTGGAATGACGATGTTTATAAAAATAGCAGACTTGAGGCCCAGGTCAGTTATGCACTACTGCTACTGCTACTGGCATGGTGTTATGTTATGTACCTATAATCCTCTATTTACCAGTTTGGGAAATACAGTCGTCGAAATAAAACAGCTTAAAACATAAATAAAACATATAATTTTCATTTACGTAATTCTAAAATGACTAGATATGATTTGATTCCAAAGCATGAACTTGTTTTTAAATTTGACCTTCCTTGTTCTTCATTGAAATAGCTAAACTGGATTTATTAAGTTTTTAGGTACTTAATGCTAATGAATATTATAAATTACTGATGAAATGACGTATCAAGTTCACAGGAGCACATAATTACTGTGTACAACTCTACCAAGCTAAGTTTGCACCTCGCGTCGATAACGTCACACTGGCGCTTACGGTACGGTCTGCAAAAAAGGATTCGGTATGACTTTAAAAAAGTAAACAAATGTTTCTTAGATTTTACTTTGCATTTATTGTTTTTAACATATTATATTATACATAGGTACATTAAATTCGCCGCTTTCCAGAGGTGCAAACTTAGCTTGGTCGAGTTGTATGAACATATCAAGGCAAACTCGGTTGAATCTGTTATTGCATTTGATCGAACCCGTTGCAATTGCAAAGCTGACCAAGAGTCAAAACTAACTACTTCCATTTATCCTGAATATAAGGCTAGATATGTTACTTTTTTAAATCCTGGTATTATTGTTAATTCATCTATACATCTATATCTATACACATACACACACAAATAAATTAAAATTGGATTGTTTGTTTGTAATATTGAAATAATCGCTTTTATTAGATGCATATGAATGTATATTCGGTACCTAGACCAAAATACCATTTTTTTAAATTTTTGTCTGTCTGTCTGTGTGTTCCGTCTAATCTTTGTAACGGCTGAACCTATTTTGACGGGAATTTGACTGACAGATAGCTGATGTAATAAGGAGGCTACTTCTATTTTAGAAATATTCTAAAATTTTTACAAAAAAAAAAATCTAGCAAAAAAATGGTAGTGCATAATATCTTCAAGCACCTCACCGCAAGCTCCATTTAAAGAAATGCCTTAATTAACCTAACCTAACGTATAATGTTCATTAACTTTCTACATTGGCTCGAGTGTTAAAAATTTGAAAAGTTAGTTAGTTTTAAACAAAAAGCGATTAAGTATAGTTGTTTTTATTATTTTATGCCTGTCACAGAAACTCAGAACTGCTGGCCTACCATGATGTCTTAAAGCAGTATTTTTTTACATTTATTCCAGTGTGGGAAAGAGACGGAGCAATACAGGATGTCTAGCGCCATCTCTGTCTCACACACACTGGAAAAGGAGTAAAACAATAATGTTTTAAGACGTCATGGTAAGCCACCTTTTTTTTTTTAGGGTGGGAAATCATCAAATGACTTCTCCCGCTCTGGGCGGAGCGGAAGGGAGTGTCAGACTTGACTGACTAAAACCCATCCATGTTCCTTCTTAGCCTTTTGTGTTCCAGGGCCACGGTATCTCTTTCGAACAACCCGCAGCCCTGGCAGGCATCGGCCCTCTCGGACCCATTCCGATTTGCTGACATCTCCTTGAGACGCGCGTGGAACACGAACGCGCCGTCGGCACGGCCTGTCGTCATAAGGCGGACGGACGGTGAGCTAGCCCATTACTCACTGTCCACAGGCCCGCGCCTACGGTGGCCGGGGGCTACTGGTTGCCCCCCCGACGCCCGGGGCGTCTCCCGCGGCGGCTGGGACGTGAGGTTCTCTCTGAGGCTTTGCCGCAGCAGCGAAGTTTCCCCCCGGCGTAGTGCCTCCGCGTGCCATTCGTGCAAGCACGCGATGGTAGGCCACCTGGAGGCCTAAAATGGCCGCTTTAACAGAAACGTTGGATACTATGTTAAAATTGTGAAAATGGTCACAGACACAGTTATTATTATGTAGTGTCATTTTGTGTCTATTTTACGAATTGTAACGTAATTTCTATTATATTATTATACTATTATGATTTTTTTCCTGTTAAAGCGACCATTTTAGGCCCCCTGTAGGTCAGGAGTCAATTATTATTAAGCCTATATTGACATTATTACCTAATTTATAAATAAATAATCTTACAATACAGATAATTTTTACTATATGAATCTTATTATTCCCTTTATTCATTGTATAAACATTCATTTTACATTTTTAAATATTTTTACAAAATTAAATACAAAAACATTTAAAAATATAAAAATAGTAGCCCACCGGTATCGGGAACAGGGTCCAAGCTACCGGCGGTCAGGGCTCCAGAGAGAGGAACCTCCTAACAATAGGAGCCGTGTCCAGGAGTACCGCTTTCTGAATCAAGCCCTTGATCCAGCTGCCTAACGAGAGCCTCATCAGATATTGGTCAAGGCTCTTGGCAATTAGGCCATTGGCTGATACGACTATCGGCACAATGATCGCTGAGTCAACAGGCCACATGTCGACAACCTCGCGAGCCAAGTCAATATACTTGATTTGTTTATCTTTCTCGGCCTTCACGAGGTTCTCGTCATGTGGAACCGTTATGTCAACAATCATTGCGCGCCGCTCTGATCGATCCATCACCACTATATCAGGCTTATTGGCTACAATAGTCCTGTCAGTGATGATGGATTGATCCCAATACAGTGTGATATTGCCATTTTCGAGAACTGGGTCGGGCACATACCTATAGTACGGCACTTCCGATTCCACAAGGCTGTATTTCAGAGCAAGTTGCTGATGGATAATCCTGGCTACAAGGTTGTGTCTATGCAAGTATTCTCCGTTAGCTAGACGAGAACACCCGGAGATAAGGTGACGGATCGACTTATTATTATTATTACCGTTATTATTTTTAGGAAAATAATAACGGTTCTGAAAAAAAAATTAATCTCGAGCAAGCGATCTGAGACCGACTATTATTCTAATTAACCAGAGCGCAGCGTTATAATGAATTACCGACAAAAAACCAAAACATAAACGAAAAAAAATATCCAATTTAACAAACAAATAAGAGCATGTTCTAATTACATTTTCTCCCAAAAAAATGGATCTTCGAATAGCAAAACTAAACTTCCAAATATAATACTGAACCTCCGACAAAATTACTAAGTTACCGACAACAGAGATTTTGTCAAAATAATCACATTTTTACAACTTGCATGAACTGTTTTAATTTCTATTGTTGGTTAATAAATTTATTTTTAACTCTTATTAATAATGAAAATTCCTCAACTGTTCGGCCCGGGCGATCGGGTTCGGGTCGCGTTCGGCTGTTTTCGCGTGGGAGTTCGAAAGATCCGAGCGCAATGCGCTTGCAACGACCGATCCTCGCGTGTTTTGTCGGGCTAGACATTTAGTCCCACTCGAAACTGGGGCTAAAGACCAACCCTTTCTTTTCGAGGGGTTAAGTGGTCCCACTTTGAAACTGCGACCAGGAGTTTTTTCCCTTTGAGTTACACCATTTTGTGTTACACTATTACCCATTGGGAAATAAATTGCCGGTTAGTAATACTGTAACTCAATGCCAGGTTTTTTTCCCGTTAAATAACCCACTGATTGTATGTGTGTACATTAGGCAATGTTAGTTTTGCTACCAGAAGAATTTGGATGCAAGAGCAAGAGAAGCGAGCTCTGGACTTGGGGCACCCCGACTGACAAGTTAGGTTCGTTTAAGTTCCCTTCGTATTAGGTTACTGTAAACCCAGCAGACAGAAATAGGAGCGCCGCGTAGCGGGGCTACGTCAACTTTTTAGGCGAATAATTGGTTCCTGATCGCAGTGTAGAAGTGGAACGAGTCAACCCCTATCAAAAAACAAAAAGTAGAATTGGTCCTAGGTCCCAGTTTCGAGTGGGACGAGTTGCCCCCTGATCTGTTTTGTCCGTTTATGTTACAAAATTAAATAGTTTTATAAAAAATACGTTTGTAAACATCTTTTAGCGCTCGCTATTAGATTGAAGCATATATACGACTGTTCTGACTTTTTAACGCCTGAACTAGGTACCGATATCGAAGTATACCCGTGGTAAGTAAAATACATGATTTAAGATGCAAGTAAAAGTAATTGTTACAAGTATATTTTTATATTTTTTGTAAATTTTTGTATAAACACTCAGAATAATATTTTCAGTATAATGTTACAGATAAAATAGCACCACAGTCTATGAAATATGAAAGGTACTTTATGAATTAATAGTAGGCAATTAAAGATAAACATGACAAGGCATAGTTTTCAGTAGACGGTAATTTATGCTGGTAGAAAAGTATACAGCAATAACCAGTCATGTTTATTTTCCGAAGATTTCAGTATCTCATTCGGTCATTTCGTCATTTTTATTCGGACAAAGGTAGTCGGAAAGTTAGTATTTTAGGCAGTAGATCTAATATTTTGAGTAAGGATAATTCTTATTTTTTTGTCGGAGCTTTTTTATCCGTGTCTTTGTGACACGAAGGCCTCCTCCAGCTCTCCAGCTCCAGTATATTCTTGATTGAGTAATTCTATGCCATAGTGGTCCTATAATATTTTTTATGTGATCAGATCAAAGTTTGTCTTTTTGTCTTCTTCCTTTTCTCTTTGTTTGGAATCATCTAGGGGTCCATTCCGTTATATCTTTTGTGCATTTATTGTTATTATTACTAATCTCTATGTTCTGTATGGTGTCGGAAGTAAAGAATAGCACCATCCTATATCTTCCCGTGGGTGTCGTAAGAGGCGACTAAGGGACTTGCCAGAGAATGGTCAGCAGCGTTCTCTGTGTTTTTTTTTTGTAACAACCGTACTCGGATCGCCAACCCGCCTCGCTAAGCGTGGCGATTATGGCAAACCCCCCAAAATGTCAATGTGGCGACACTTGGGGGAGGCCTATGTCCATCAGTGGACGTCTTTTGGGCTGAAATGATGATGATGATGATTACTAATCTTTCTTATCATGTGGCCTAATTGGCGTGGTGGGTAGTCACGGGGTCAATAAAAATGTGCTAATAAAGTAAGCATGTTTTTATTTGATTGAAGACAATAACTCCGCATTTGCAAATTAAGGGCAGGTGTTTTGACCTCAATTTACAAGATGATGTCAGATCATGTAATATTACGTTTGTTCAAAAATTTCTCCGAAGCTAGCACAGCTGCCTACACTTGTTAGAGAAATCCGGTCATAGCATAGATTCCGCATTTTTGCCTTCGGCTTGGTTTGCGTGAACTTGAACATTACGTAATGATTTTAATATGACTTAGGTTTAAGATTATTCATCCAAGAAATTGTTATAGATTTCTGTTATGGAGGTCAGATTGGCAGTCGCTCCATGTAAAATACTAGTGTTCAGCTGCATCCGGTAAACCTGGAAATTGGGAAAAAGGCTAGGCAGATAATGATGACATTGTTATAGATTCGTCTATGGTTTTCATTCTTTCATTAAAATTTGTCTAAACATAAAATGTTATGTCAATATCAAAATATGTACACACCAAGCTATAGTTAGGTTTCCAGTATAACATGGCCTCACTTTGTAGAGATTTCCCGTACAATGAGAGATCCGCATAAACTGGTCTTGTGCAGTTTGGATGGACCTCGTGAACTTTGCCGTTGCATGAGGCGATTTTAGTGACTGTGCAGATATTACTGTATCTACAGAAAATGCTGACAGCATTTTGGGCACTTATTCTGTTAACAGTGATGCGGATCTTTATACCAATGATCTCATCATCATTTCAGCCCAAAAGACGTCCACTGCTGGACATAGGCCTCCCCCAAGTGTCGCCACATTGAGATTTGGGGGGGTTTGAATGACCAATGACCTGCTATACATATATTATTCTGTTAATGTAAGGCTTTACTATAAAGATAATGATTTAAAATTAACGCTAAGTGAATCTATAGAATTTGTCTATCTGGTTATGAACTGAGGAATGTTGATTTGAATGATTGATTGAGATGTGAAAATATGATAAACGACCCTCAATATGGGGTTTAGATAATCATCATCATCATTCATCGTTTCAAGACGTTCACTGCTGGACATAGGCCTCCCCCAAGTGTCGCCACATTGACATTTTGGGGGGTTTTGCCATAATCGCCACGCTTGGCGGTTGTTGGGGTTGGGTTGGCGTCGTTTAGATAATATTGTTTCGCATTTATGGAATGTTGTCAGATTAAATCTAAGTGCTGTTTAACCACTTAGCTCCTATTCTACTAAAATAAATGCCTCTTGATTCATAAAATAAACCGGTAACTTACGCGTAATTTTTCTGTAAACTTGAATAAATAATTCAATGTCACCACGCGTAAGGTTTAATTTAAATGCAGCATAAATTTCCGTCTAGATTTAAATAATTAACCATACTTTATCAATGATTTCGTACAATCTCTACGTATTTCCTGTTTTTGCAGAAGTATTTTGTTTATATTTATGCAATTTTATTAGTGTTGATTGACAACCAAATAAATCGATAAATCACTGAAAATTTGAAAATAATTCTATTGGCATTTTTAATAGGTTGTTAGGTATCGCGCTCAGTGGTGGTCGACAACTTTTCATCCTGATCTGAGTTATAAGGTTGAAAAATTGTCGACCGTCAGTGAGCGCGGAAGTACATATCCGGTAAATAACGCGATTAAATCACACATGGGTTTGCTAAGCTAAATGAGATTAATAAAATAATAATATTTACCTTAAATATCAACTGCTAAAATTAATTTGAACTGATCACAATACTACTAAGTACTTCTTTTCGAATCGATTGTAAACATATTGAATATTAAATGACTGGGGTGCAGTAGTTGGCCACGACCACCGCTGCATCAGAATACTTCATTACTAAGAATCCAACATGCAAAGTATACCTATTGTCCTACGAAAGATTAAGGTATTCAGAATACTTCGAGGATTTATTTATATTTATTTATTTATTTAAAACCTACGAGGTACTCTATTTTTATCCCGATTTCCTTTCCGTAGTAGGTATATAAGGTGTTGTTTTGCATTTTCGTCAAAATTCAGGAGGTTGTCGCAAAATACATAAATAATCAATTAAAATTACGCACCTAGTTAATTATTAATAAACGCTGATTTTTTTAACCCCCGACCAAAAACGAGGGGCGTTATAAGTTTGACGTGTGTATCTGTGTGTCTTTCGGTGGCATCGAAGCTCCTAAACGGATGAACCGATTTTGTTAAAAGTAGTGTCGTTTGAAAGGTATTTTAATCGAAAGTGTTCTTGTTCTAAACATAGCTTGTTTCGTTAGTTAAGTGTGCTCAGCCGTTTGAAGATCATCACCTCTTTTCTAGTTGCTGAAGGGATATAAACAACTTTCACAGGTAGCCGATTTGAAATTTGAAATCTTGTCGCGTCACCATGGCCATTTCTGAGAAGGGGGGGAGTGCGCCCCTCCTCCCCGAAAATTTTCTTTTATTTTGTAATTTATAGCTTTCCATGGTTTCGTTAATTAGTGAGAAGAGACGCAACACCGAGAAAAATGGAAGGAAAGGGGGGAGGCCTATGCCCAGGAGTGGGACAGTCATGGCTGAGAAAAATTTAATTAAAAATTTAAAAAACCCCCGACACTAAAAACCTCTAAAAAGTCTAAGATTAATTAATCCAAGCGTCGTAGCGTCGGGAATCGCTAAGAAGACCGCTTTGTACAAGCACAGAACAAAGCGGACCCCCGACGCTACGACGCTTGGATTAATTTATTTTTGGCTTTTTAGAGGTTTTTTGTGTCGGGGAATTTTTGGTTTAAATTTTTAATTTAACTTAGTTAAACTACTTAAACTATGTTTGTCGTTATTTCAGAATAACACCCTTAACGTGGTTTAGGGTATAAAAAAATATCGAATTAACGTTCGAGATTGTTTGTATTCGTGGAAGCGCGGCCTGTCTGAGATGGCCTGCGTTTAAAACACGGGTGGTTCACATTTACCGATTTCCGTAAATGAGAAAAAAAAACAAAATTGCCTACCCATTTTAGTATCGATTCAGGACGAGAATCATTAGCATAGTTACCTCCTTGAATTTGACGAGGATGCAAAACAACATCTTGTATATTTAGAGCGGTTTTTAATATTGTGTTCGTTTTTGTGTGCATTTAGAAATAATGAAAGTACATTATTTCTAAATGCACACAAAAACGAAATGAAAAAAATCAGTCCTTATACTTATTCAAATAATCTAATATTTTCGTATAAACAAATTCAGGGGCGTTGTCGCCCCAGATGTGATTGTGATGACTCCAGTAAGGTTCGGGCACTACGTAATTTTCCACCAAATTAGGTAACTTGGACACTAAAATATCCACGTCTTTCAGTGATGACAGCGTATCACTTTGAGCACTTATTAATACAACCGGAGAGGAAACTCGAGAAACATTGTATTGCGGAGGCTTTCGAGTTCCATATCGTTCAATGTTCCCCTTAGTCCCTTCATCGTAACGTTGGAAATTCCCGCTTAGAAGCAACTGCGCAAAATGTGCTATGTTCTTTATTGATGTACCACTAAACACATGCGCCACTGCCACGGCTACATCTTTGAGTGGTATCGTGCCAGGCTTGTAACCACTTGTCAAAGTCAGTCCTAGTTCACAAAACTGAGGAGCTAACTCGCATACGTACTCCATAACGAAATGCACAATATGCTCTCTACCAAATATTTCATTTAAACCGGCATTATCAATGAAAGCTTTTATAGCTACGTAGTTTTGAGCAAGTAAGCGCGCTATAGGGTTGTTGTAGTTCTTAAACCATGCTACGGGCCCTAGCATGATGGCTACTCTAACCTTATCATTGTATTCAGGCCGCAAAGAGTTCGTAACAAAATAACTTGTGCTACCTTGAGAGTGTCCCATGTAGAACAACTTCGAATGTCCAGTGGTGCGCAGAATGTAGTCAATAATTGCTGGTACATCGAAGTTGCCATGTTCATCGAACGAGAAGTGCCAGTATTCTGGATCCTTATTAGGGTCGAGTTTAACATGTCGTCGAGAATAAAAGTTTCCTCTGTGGTTGGCCGCCCACACGTCGTAACAATTACTGGCCAGTACATAGCCGATCCCAGTCCGTGTTCCAGTAACTATCCACATGTCTGCTGTATCAAATATTCCATGCAACAAAAACACTGGGTAGGGTTTAACCGCATCACTGCACTTTGATAATATTCTAAACACATTTAAAATGTAACCATCGTCTGTGGTCACTGTATGCACTTCCGTAGGATACTTGTACTTGTCGGTAAGTTCTGTGAAGTTCAAGTATACATCCTCGTTGAACCCCAGAGCCTTCTTGAATTCTCGTTTCTGCGGCAAGGAATACGATACGAGCCTAGTCGGCCGAAACGTCGGCCTTGAAGTGTCGATGTGAGGCATATACTGTGTCAGTATCAAAAAATATAGTGTAAATATGATTGAATACCGTTTCATCTTTATACTCTTATGTCACGGAAAGTTTAACACTGTATGTTTTCATTGTAAACCAGTATCCAGTTTTATAACATTCGATTGACCTTACAGGAAGGTCTTAAAGATAACTGTGCGTGTAAAAAATTAAACTGTATATATACAGAAGAGACTGACGTTTTTCTTATGATAGATTAGAATACAATGTGATGGGCTAGCGAGGTGAACAGTTAAATTGTTCTTATGTACTTCCTGGTGTAAAATGTTTGCTTGTTAGCGTTTTGCGACAGTAAAATTATATTTAATAAAACGAGTAGGTACGTGGTTTAAATAAAGCTTCCTTTACAAATGACCTCAAGAGTAACAAGATCTTTGCAGGAAATCAAATCCAGTTTGAGTTGTAAAAAAAAACACATCTCTTTGCAAATTCCTCGAGACCCAGTCAGTCTATTAAACGCGTAACTCTTTGTATGAAGTTAAGGCAGATTTAGACAGGGTAAGTAACTGACTCCAAAATCGAGACAAGTCAGTGCTGACCCGATATTCACCGAGTGTAAATTGATTTTGAGTCAGTACAGTGCTGTCGCGTCAGCGCTTCTTTAATATTCCAGCTTGAATATTTTTTAAGTCAGTTAGAAAGAAAGAAAAAATATTTATTTGTCGCAGGGACAGTTGACACCCCCGCCACCCGCGGCAACGCTAGTGACTAACTCTAAAGTGCTTGGTCAGTCACTGGCGCCGCTTTTTGAAGGGTGATATCAAATCTCAATTGATTTAACAACAAAGCAGAGCCTCCAGTTTCTTTTCTGTCTTCTATCCATTTTCTTATCCAAACTAGTTTCTTTTTAGATATACCTTTGTCTAACATTTCTGTCAAATCATTCAACAGCAGAATGGAAATATTTTTTAGCAAATAATTAAATCGTAGTTTATTCTTCCCCACTGACTAAAGTTACGTGTGCACACTATGAAAAAATTACCACGTCTACTGACTGCATGTAAACAGTGTAGTCGGTTCTTGGACGCCTGTACTGACCTGTTTACTTAGCCTGTCTGAATCAACCTTTATTTACAATTAGTTAACTATTGGCACTGACTTCAAAATGTTAAGGTACTAGACAGGAACTGTTTAAAGGTTTATTTGTTTTTGCGCATTTAAAATTGTCAAGGTCAGTATTTGCTTAAAGAGGCATTTAATTTAAAATAAATAAGTATTTATGTTTTTTGTAATATTTATTATTATTGACCTTCAGCATTCGTACACATCGTTATCAGTATTATATAATGTTAAAAAGAAGTTGATTGCACATAAATGAGTCTGATCAATTGTATATAGCAACGCACTTGTTTGTTTGTTTTGCAGTAGGCATTTTGATACATGTACAGACAGTGCCATTGGATACTGGGGGTGCTACAAGTGGTGATAATTTAGATAGTAATAGCTACGTTTGGCGCAGTGTGGACCGCCATCCCTCCTGAGCAAACTGACTGGCAAGTTATAATTAATGATCTACTATATACTCGTGCTCATGAAACGAAAGTCTGCCAACCTGTCTTACCAAGGGGTATATCGTATTACCCAGTAGTAATTGGGTTGTGGAAGTCAGATAAGTCGCTCCATGTAAAATACTATTTTCCAGCTGCATCCGGACTGGTAGCCGACCCAAACATAGTTGGTAAAAGGCTAAACTTATGCTCAAGGCTCATGGTGCCATATCCTTTTCTTCTTCTCTTGGAGCACAGAAGACAAAGATTTAAATCTCAGTTAGAAAAATATCTTCAAGCAGGGAAGAAAAAGATACTAATTCAATTCCTACATCAATATCATAACTGCCGATACATAAGAAAATATCAATGTCATTAATGGCAAACAACCGTAGATCCAAGTTGGTTTGTACTTCAATGATCATATTAATTAGTATATCCATGCTACACACAGCGATTGTGAAGTAAATCCCCAAGGTAAAGATTCTTACAACGACATTAATATTATAACTATGATGGGATTACTGTACCTATAGAAAATGCTGACAGCATTTTGAGCACTTATCCTGTTAACAGCGATGCGGATGAATTATTTTTTTGCCCAATTTTCTGCTACTTGCATATTATTATATTTTAGGGTATGAGGAACAGTATAAAGTTCCTATAAAGTTCCTTCGATACTCCATTAAAAGGGAGGATACTCCGACCAGTCAGGTCGGTATGTCTGGTGGGATTAACTGCCCGACAGTTGTCGTCGGGTATTGTTATATAGTCTTAAGTTGAGTTAAACTTTGCTTGCAACTTGTAGGAAATTGGTGTTAGTTCTTCCGTCGTGTCATAGATGGCACTGTAGTACTTTTTGTTGTAAGTTACTTTTTGTGGGGCGCTACCGACCCCTGGAGACCGGAGGTCGATAGTAGAATGAGTCAGTTTGTAGTATTTAGCCGTGCCAATTGGAAGCTCGTTGCCACATTGTTCACGGTGGATGAAACAGTCTGTGGTGGTGGTGCAAACCCCAGTGAGTCACGGCCGGGGCTGCGTTTGCTTCGGTGCGTCGGACGTTGTACAGCGCCGCGATGTGGCAGACTTAGAGTGGTGTCGACTGGTAGGTATGCAGCTCCCGATCGACCGAAAGTGCCAGTGTGCTGTGCCAAGGTCGCTTGACAAGAGGCTGATGGTGCTGACCAGGAATGCGCTTTCGTTGCATGCCGGTGGTCAGGAATACCCATTTGAAGGAAGCTGGCTGGCTGTGAGATGCGCTGCTCGAAAGCTTTGAGAAGTGATGTTGATGATTGATTATGACGTCACGTTGCTCGAAGGGTGCACTGACGTCCATTTCGGGGTCACCAGTTTAGAGGTATGAGGTACAGGGCGTAAAAATCCCCAATACTCCACTGAAAAGGGAGGACCCTCCGACCAGTCAGGTGGTATGTCTGGTGGGCTACTGCCTGACTGTTGTTGTCGGGTTTTGCTATATAGTCTTAAGTTGAGTTAAACTTTGCTTGCGACTTGTAGGAAATTGATGTTAGTTTTTCTGTCGTTTCATAGATAGCGCTGTAGTTCTTTTTGTTGTAAGTTGAATTTTGCTGGTAGCTACATGTTATTTTAAGGCTTTACGGTAAAGATAACTATTAAAATTAACGCTAAGTGAATCTATTGATTTTCTACCTAGTTATGAGCTGAGGAATTTATATTTGAATGATTGATTTAGAAGTGGCAATTTGATAGACAACCCTCAAAATGGGGTTTAGATAATATTTTTTCGCATTTATGGAATGTTGTCAGTTGAATCTAAGTGCCACATAGCTCCTAAAATTCTACTGAAATAAATGCCACTTAGTTTGCCTAGATTCATAAAATAAACCGGTACCTTACACGTGAAATATCTGTGAACTGGAATAAATAATTCGAGACATTGAATTATATCAATTATATTCATTGCTCTGTATGGTGTCGGACGTTAAGAATAGCACCATCCCATATCTTCCCGTGGGTGTCGTAAGAGTCGACTAAGGGACTTGCCGGAGAATGGGCAGCAGCGTTCTCTGTGCTTTTTGTAACAACCGTACTGCGATCGCCAACCCGCCTGCCAAGCGTGGCGATCATGGCAAAACCCCCAAAATGTCAATGTGACTTCGGGGAGGCCTATGTCCAGCAGTGGACGTCTTTTGGGCTGAAATGATGATGATGATGATATTCATTCAATGTAAAGTTTAATTTAAATGCATGCATCAATTTCATCATTCTTTATTAATGATTTCGACAAACTGTAGGTATTTAATGTTTTTACGGAAGTATTTTGCTATTTCATTAGTTTGATAGACAAACAAATAAATCGATAAATTACAAAAAATGTGAAAATAATTCTATTGACATTTTTAATAGGATGTAAGGCGGTAGGTACCGCGCTCAGTGGTGGTTGACTACTTTTCACTCTTATGCCCTGAGTTTTAAGGTCGACAAATTATCGACCGTCACTGAACGCGGTAGTACACATCTGGAAAATAACTCGATTATATTACACATGGGTATGCTAAGCTAAATGAGACTAGTAAAATAATAATATTTACTATTACCTACACTATTAAATATCAACTCTTAAAATTAAATTGAACTGATCACAATACTTCTAAGTACTTCTTTTGGAATCAAAATCAAAATATTTTTATTTTACATAGGCCTACAGGGGCAGTTACAAAACGTCGACAAAAAGGTGCTCGGTTCGGGTTGGTCGTTACCTATGGAGAAGAACCGGAAGAAACTCCATGGTTACTCTTTTAAAATCATTTGGTTTTACAATATTTCTGTAACAGCTTTGATACTAAAGTATGGGAGGATTTCGTAGGCCCGACAATAAGTCGTTGCTTACTACAAAACGTAGAACGAAATAAAAAGTTACCAAGGATATAGGAATCTATAAGGCCTACAATGTCCACACATTTACAAACAATCGGTAAATAAGAAAAAGAGTCTATACAACAACAAAAAATAAATAGAAAATATCACAAAAAGACTAGATCAAATAAGTGACACAAATGTTGTCATCCGTGCTGTAACTATTCTAAACAAAAGGTGTAATGATTTAAAAACTATTGTAAAACATCTGATTAAAAAGAAAGGAAAAAGAAATAAGATTGAGAATAGTTAGAGATATCCACACATTTGTGTTGTTTATGAGCTACCAGGGAAGCCGCATGTGCGAAGGGGCTAAGGCCAAACTTCTTCAACGTAGTACTTAATTTTGAAATATGCTTTTTTATTTAGATTTTATATTAGGACACGTTTGATATAATTTTTAAAACTTTCCATCGGTCCGTTCTGTACCTGACTTCGGCAATTTATTATAAAACTGTATACTGTTTAGAAAAGACTTGCTAGTTTTGGTTAATCTTAATTTATGTATTACAATTTCGTGTTTACTGTGTGTGTTTGTTTAAATTATGGAAGTCGCTTCTAATTTTGAAAAGTCTACGGTTTTTGCGGACATTTAAAATACATTCTAAGATATAAAGTGAAGGCAGAGTCAGTATATCGATTTCTTTAATTTTTTCTCTGAGGGACTCACGAGGACCCATTTTATAGATGGCATGGACTGCCCTCTTTTTAAACCCCGACCAAAAAAGAGGGGCTATATAAGTTTGACGTGTGTATCTGTGTATTTGTGTATCTGTGTGTCTGTCTGTGGCATCGTAGCTCCTAAACGGATGAACCGATTTTGATAAAAGGTATTTTAATCGAGAGTGTTCTTAGCTATGTTTCGAGAAAATCTGCTCAGCCGTTTGAAGATTATCACCTCTTTTCTAGTTGCTGAAGGGATATAAACAACTTTACAGGTAGTCGATTTGAAATTTGAATTGTTGTCGCTTGTCACCATGGGCATTGCTGAGGGGGCGGGGGGGCACTCTCCCCAATTTTTTTTTTGTAATTTGTGTCTTTCTTTGGTTTCGTTAATTAGCGAGAAGAAACGCAACACTGAGAAAATTGGAAGGAAAGGGTGAGGCCTATGGCCAGGAGTGGGACAATCCAGGCTAAGAAAAAATATAAGTTTAAAAAGCATGAAAAAAAATTATCCGTCGTCCGGGGGTCCGCTTTGTACTAAGCGATCTTCTTAGCGGTCCCCCGACGCTACGACGCTTGGATTAATTTATTTTTGGCTATTTAGAGGTTTTTTGTGTCGGGGGCTTTTTAAATTTTAAATTTTGTTTTATTGGTATTCAATAAAAGATTGTTGGCTGCGAACCATTTCGAGAGAATAGTTAGGCTTTCGTTGACATGTAAGACGTCCATATCTTTTCTAAAAATTTTAAAAATTACCGAAGTGTCATCAGCAAATTTAATTATATTCGAAACTTTGGCCATCATATAAGGGAGATCATTAATATAAACAAGAAACAGGAAAGGGCCGAGAATTGAACCTTGGGGCACGCCCATCTTGACTATAGACCCGCAGGATGTCGCCCCATTTACATTTACTTTTTGCAGCCTGTTTGATAAATAAGAAAGAACAAGATCAACAGCTTGTCCACGAATTCCGTAGTGTTGTAATTTACAGATCAGTGTGTTGTGGTCGACGCAGTCGAACGCTTTTGAGAGATCATAGAAGATGCCAATAGCATCCTGGGACTTCTCCCAGGCCTCCAAAATGTGACTGATGAGTTTTACTCCCGCGTCCGTTGTCGACCTACCCTTCGTGAAACCAAACTGCTGACTATGCAGTATCCTATTAGAGTTGAAGTGAGACAACATCTGGTCCAGCATGATTTTTTCATAGATTTTAATGCTGGAAGCACAGATATAGGCCTATAATTAGAGGAATTCTTACAACCCGATTTGAAAATTGGTACTACATTACTATGTTACATCAAGTCAGGAAACTTGCCGCTGTCCAAACATTGAATCAATAATATCTCCAAGGACCTTGACGGATATCCCCCATAAGTCTTTTCGAAGAAGAATCAAGATTTAAGAATCGATTGTAAACATATTGAATATTAAATGACTGGGGTGCAGTAGTTGGCCACGACCATAAATACTTAAATTAGTTCTACTAATACTACTAAGAATCAAACATGCAAACCTAACCTATTTTATAAAAGATTGAGGTAAGTACCCAGAAAACTTCGTGGTTTTATTTAAACTACGAGGTAATCTATTTTGGTTCCGATGCCTTTCCTATAGTATTTATTTGTAATATTTTTTAACATTCTGTTACTTCAATTATTTTTAATTAACAAAAAATTCTAATCTTTATACTTATCCAAATAATTTAATATTTTCGTATAAACAAATTCAGGGGCGTTGTCGCCCCAGATGTGATTGTGATGACTCCAGTAAGGTTCGGGCACTACGTAATTTTCCACCAAATTAGGTAACTTGGACACTAAAATATCTACGTCTTTCAGTGATGACAACATATCACTTTGACCACTTATTAATACAACCGGAGAGGATACTCGGGAGACATTGTATTGCGGAGGCTTTCGAGTTCCATATCGTTCAATGTTCGCCTCAGTTCCTTCATCGTAACGTTGGAAATTCCCGCTTAGAAGCAACTGCGCAAAATGTGCTATGTTCTTTATTGATGTACCACTAAATATATGAACCACTCCCACGGCTACATCTTTGAGTGGTATGGTGCCAGGCTTGTACCCACTTATCAAACTTAGTCCGAATTCACAAAACTGGGGAGCTAACTCACACAGGTACTCCATAACGAAATGAACGATATGCTCTCTACCAAATATTTCATTTAAACCAGCATTATCAATAAAAGCTTTTAACGCCACATAGTTTTGAGCAAGTAAGCGCGCTATAGGGTTGTTGTTGTTCTTAAACCATGCTGCAGGCCCTAGCATGATGGCTACCCTGACCTTATCATTGTATTCTGGCCGCAAAGAGTTCGTAACAAAATAACTTGTGCTACCTTGAGAGTGTCCCATATAGAACAACTTCGAATGTCCAGTGGTGCGCAGAATGTAGTCAATAATTGCTGGTACATCAAAGTTGCCATGTTCATCGAACGTGTAGTGCCAGTATTCTGGATCCTTATTAGGGTCGAGTTTAACATGTCTTCGAGAATAAAAGTTTCCTCTGTTGTTGGCCGCCCACACGTCGTAACAATTACTGGCCAGTACATAGCCGATCCCAGTCCGTGTTCCAGAAACTACCCATATGTCTGCTGTATCAAATAGTCCATGCAACAAAAACACTGGGTAGGGTTTAACCGCATCACTGCACTTTGATAATATTCTAAACACATTTAAAATGTATCCATCATCTGTGGTCACTGTATGTACTTCCGTAGGATACTTGTACTTGTCGGTAAGTTCGGTGAAGTTCAAGTATACATCCTCGTTGAAACCTAGAGCCTTCTTGAATTCTCGTTTCTGCGGCAGAGAATACGATACGAGCCTAGTGGGCCGAAACGTGGTCCTTGATGTTTCGATGTAAAGCAAATACTGTGACAGTATAAAAAAATATAGTGTAAATATGATTGAATATTGTTTCATCTTTATACTCTTATGTCACGGAAAGTTTAACACCGTATGTTTTCGTTCTAAGCCAGTATCAAGTTTTATAACATTCGATTGACCTTACAGGAAGGCCTAAGAGATAACGCATGTAAAAAAAAAATACAATATATATAGAGATGAGACTGATGTTTTCCATACTATAGATTAGGATACAACATGATGGGCTGGCGAGGTGAACAGTTAAATTGTTGTTATGTACTTCCTGGTGTAAAATGTTTACTTGTTAACGTTTTGCGATAGTAAAATGATCTAAACTAATATTATAAAGAGGAAAGATTTGATTGTTTGTTTGTTTGTTTGCATTGAATAGGCTCCGAAACTGCTGGTCCGATTTGAAAAATTCATTTAGTTTTAGATAGCCCATTTATCGAGGAAGGCTATAAGCTATATATCATCACGCTACGACCAATAGGAGTGGAGCAGCAATGAAAAGTGTTGCGAAAACGGGGAAAATGTGACGCAAACGAAGTTGCGCCGGACAGCTAGTATTTAATAAAGAAGCTACGTGCTTTATTTATAGCTTCCATTAAAAATAACCTTACGAGTAACAAGATCTTTACAGGAAATCAAATCCTGTTTGAGTTGTAAAAAATAACATTTATTTTTTTCAAATTCCTGTCTCTTCGCATGAAGTGAGTTACAATGAGTGGGATATTGAGCAATGTCTTCAAAATGGTAAGGTACTAGGCAGGAACGGTCAGGAACCGTTTAAAGGTTTATTTGTTTTTGCGCATATAAAAATTTTCAGGATCAGTAAATTAAATACAGACCGTGACAATTTTATGTTCTCTTTTTTTAATTAGGTACTTTTCATTTCTGTTGTTGTTCTGTATGGTGTCGGACGTAAAGAATAGCACCATCCCATATCTTCCTCTTCCCGGTGGTGTCGTAAGAGGCGACTAAGGGATTTGCCAGAGAATGGGCAGCAGCGTTCTCTGTGCTTTTGTAACAACCGTGCTGTGATCGCCAACCCGCGTGCCAAGCATGGCGATTATGGCAAAAACTCCCAAAATGTCAATGTGGCGACACTTGGAGGAGGCCTATGTCTAGCAGTGGACGAGGAGGCCTATGTCTTTTGGGCTGAAATTATGATGATGATGACTTTTCATTTTAAATGCCATTTTCATCATCTGCCTAGCCTTTTCCCAAACCATCTTGGGGTCGGCTTCCAGTCTAACCGGATGCAGCTGAGTACCAGTATTTTACATGAAGCGACTGCCTATCTGACCTCCACAACCCAGTAACTGGGTAATACGGTACCCGTTGGTAAGACTGGATGTCAGACTTTTAGATTCTGACTACTCGTAACGACTGTCAAAGCTCTACAAATGACAGCCGGGACCAACGGCTCAACGTGCTTTCCGAGGCACGTTATCAGTATAAATGTATAATGTTAAACGGAGAGTGATTGACACATAAATGGGTCTTATCAATTTGAAAATTTCTTAAAAAGGGAGATTGTAGTACATGAGGCATACACAAAGTGCTGCGGGACTGTTCGAAAGAGATACCGTGGGCTTGGAACACAAAGGGCTAAGAAGGAACATTGATTAGGTTTTAGTCAGAACAAGTCTGACACTCCCTTCCGCTCCGCCCAGAGCGGGAGGGGTCATTTGATGATTTCCCAAAAAAAAGGCATACACAAAGTTATACGTATAAGTTTATACCAGTTCAATCACAATCTGGTGGGAGGAGTTGTAACTAGGTTATAGAATAACCTGTATTAAGGAAAAACAGTCCCTGTCCCTTACAAAAAGTTACAATAAACTAGTACAAAGTAATTACCACAATAATTTTTATAATTGAATACGTGAGAGTGTGTGTGTGTGTGTGATTGTTTGTATTTGTGTGTCCACTCCATCACACGCACACTCGTCGTGTGTGTGTGAGATAAACAGAAGGTGTGTGTTTGTTTTGATTGAAGTCGTGTAAGGTAATATTTGATTTGTCACTGTCACTGTAACTTACCGCCATAATTTTCTGTTTCAACATAGCTTTTATTTTGAAGAAATGAACGTAGAATATTTTTATACTTGAAGTTAGATAATCCGTAGATCAAGCAGATTTTGTTAAATTTATTGTACAGTGTCGGACATAAGTAATTACAAAATCTACTTGCAAATGATGTGCGAACTTGTGGAAGAGTGCAAATTAAGTATTTCTTATGCTTTGTTACTATTTTATAAGGGGTTTTGCGGTGCTGTAGGAGAACTGTTTGAAGAAGGATGAAGTGTTGTCGAAGAGTATACGGAAGTTACAGAAGCAATTAATAGGTTAATTATTATCTATCAAAAAAACTGATCAAGGACCGTGAAAAGACATGGTCAACATGGTAAATTATGGAAAACATTATGTATAATTCATCGGCATATTTTAAGACTTCCTCATCATCGGCCTAGCCTTCTCAATTATGTTGGGGTCGGCTTCCAGTCTAACCGGATATTAATATTTTAATTTAATGTAATATTTTTATTAATATTTTAAATGGAGTGGTTGCCTCTGATGAGGATGATGACGAAGGTTAAAATAGCTGAATAGCAAGGCCTAAGAATAAAAATAAACGATCCCAGTTACGGAAGATCAGCAACTATTTAAACAATAAGGTACAGCTTTAACAGTAGTAGTAAAATAATAAATATTTTCTGAAATACTTTGTCAGAACATAAATATCTATGTGGTTTACAAATGGCGTTCAAAGTTGATAGCCCGATCAGCCTTGGGATTAATGTTGGGCCCTCCTGAACGGAGTTTTAAATTAGAATGAGAATGATCGGAATTTTGTAGTTTCATTTATAGGTGTATAAGTAAAACGTTTCTGTGATTGAGGTAAGTTGTTATTTCTATGGCTTGTTGATTGTCTATCGAAGGATGTCCTCCCATAAAGGGCCGATGCCTGCCAGGGCTGCGGGTTGTTCGAAAGAGATACCGTAGCCCTGGAACACAAAGGGCTAAGAAGGAACATGGATGGGTTTTAGTCAGTCAAGTCTGACACTCCCTTCCGCTCCACCCAGAGCGGAAGAAGTCATTTGATGATTTCCGATCCTAAAAAAAAAACTTTATTAGTACTTTATTATGGGATGTCCTCCCATAATAAAGTACTAACGCTGTAACATAAAAATATTGTAACGATGGAGTTTCTTACGAACGAACAACACGAACCGAGCACCTTTTTGTCGACGTTTTATAAGTGCCCATGTAGGCCTACATTTGATTTGATGGTTTTGCAAACTAAGGCTTTGTTGCTAGCGAAGGAGGTGGCGGAACGTGAGAGGGAGAGAACCTCACGTCCCAGCCGCCGCGGGAGACGCCCCGGGCGTCGGGGGCAACCAGTGGCCCCCGGCCACCGTAGGCGCGGGCCTGTGGACAGTGAGTAATGGGCTAGCTCACCGTCCGTCCGTCTTATGACGACAGACCGTGCCGACGGCGCGTTCGTGTTCCACGCGCGCCTCAAGGAGATGTCAGCAAATCGGAAGGGGTCCGAGAGGGCCGATGCCTGCCAGGGCTGCGGGTTGTTCGAAAGAGATACCGTGCCCCTGGATCGCAAAGGGCTAAGAAGGAACATGGATAGGTTTCAGTCAGTCTAGTCTGACACTCCCTTCCGCTCCGCCCAGAGCGGAAGAAGTCATTTGATGATTTCCCATCCTAAAAAAAAAAGGCTTTGTTTAGCGAGGATAATTTCCAATACAACCTGCGTCCTTACCATGACGTTTTAAAACATTATTGTTCCATTTCTATTCCAGAGTGAAAAAGAGACGGAGCTATACAGGTCGTCTAGCTCCATCTCTTTCCCACTCTGGAATAGGAATGGAACAATAATGTTTTAAGCGTCATGGTACGGACACTGTTCTACTACGCATATAATCGAACTCGAAATTACATTACTTACCACATTTGACAAAAATGGTTGAGTCTATGAAACTGTCACGTTGCTCTTTAATAAAAAGGACATTGCAAATGACAGTATGACATCGATCTTTGTTTAAAAAAAAATACATTGCCCTGCACTATTATTTTCTCCTGTATCGTGGGTACATTTGCAAACATTTAAAGACACATACACAAACAGCCAGACCCGGAATAAATATGTGTAGTGGTTATATATATTTGATCCGTGCGGGGATCGAACCCGCAACACGCAGCGCAGTAGTCAATTGCTTAGCCACTGCGCCAACCATGCTGTCAATTAAACAAAATTAGACTACAACGAAGTTTCATCATCATCATCATTTCAGCCCAAAAGACGTCCACTGCTGGACATAGGCCTCCCCAAGTATCGCCATATTGACATTTTGAGGGGTTTTGCCATAATCACCACGCTTGGCAGGCGGATTGGCGATCGCAGTACGGTTGTCACAAAAGCACAGAGAACGCTGCTACCCATTCTCTGGCAAATCCCTTAGTCGCCTCTTACGACACCCACGGGAAGATATGGGATGGTGCTATTCTTTACGTCCAACACCATACAGAGCAACGAAGTTATAACAAAGTTTACTACGTACATATCCGTTATATATAAAGTCGCATAGTTAAACATTACCATTATAAAAGTTGTTTATAATTATTGTAAAAACAGCTTCTGTTATATAATGTCAATCTTGTCACATTACATAAGTGCGAGCAAAGGACAATAATGTAAACACTTAATATGTACACACAGGCAGACTTAAAACTATTGAATTATACAAATAATTAGATAATACGTTTAAAGTTTTGTAGTATTCATTACACATATAGCCGTGACCGTGGTGAACTTTATAAAAGAGCCTTGTATTTAAGGAGAATGCATAATGCAAGATATTAAGATTATTTTTTCTTGTGTTTGTTCTGTGGGAAGGTACACGAAAGATGACTTTTATTTGTAATTTTAAGTACTTAATTTTATATTTTTTATATTTATTTATTTAAACTTCGTGTAAAATAGTGGTACATAGGCGGACTTAATGCCACAAGGCATTCTCTATCAGTCAACCACTGGGTTAAAAAGGACAACACTGTGGTAAGGTACAAAAACAATATGTAATTAATTTCGAAATCGTCTATAAGTTACATAGATACTAATACACAAATAGACTTATAAATATTGTAACAAATACCAAAAAACCGGCCAAGTGCGAGTCTTACTCGCACACAGGGTTCCATAGCTCCAAACAATATAATAACAATATTTTGAACTGTCATTCATTAGTTAGTAGTATTAGTTAGTAAACTTCCACACAACCGCAAAACTAAATTTGTTTTTCATAGTATGTTTATGAAAAACAAAGTTACTGCTGCAGTTTGATGAAAAAGTCCCATATCTCAAAAACTAAACATCATATCTTATTGAAACCAATTTTCGTTGATAGTTTTTTTAACGTTCTACAATCCTAAATATTTTCAGAATTTTCCTCCTCTTACTTTAGAAATTAGAGGGGGGGGGGACACACATTTTACCACTTTGGAAGTGGCTCTAGCGCAAACTATTCAGTTTAGAAAAAAATGATATTAGAAACATCAATATCATTTTTAAAGACCTATCCATAGATACCCCACACGTATTAGTTTGATGAAAAATTTTTTTTTGGTTTTCAGTTCTAAGTATGCGGACCCCCTTAATTTATTGTTTTTTTTCTATTTTTGTGTGAAAATCCTAATGCGGTTTACAGAATACATCTACTTACCAAGTTTCAACAGTATAGTTCTTATAGTTTCGGAAATAAGTGGCTGTGACATACAGACGGACGGACAGACAGACAGACAGACATGACGAATCTATAAGGGTTCCGTTTTTTGCCATTCGGCTACGGAACCCTAAAAAAAACGAGAAAACTAATAATAATTACTGTGACTAGACTTCTAACTGCGAGCTACTTCGTTTGATTTAAACTGGTTACGAACTTTTCTTTTAAAAATAAATTTACTTTCAGCTTTTTAATGCCGAGAGGCAGCGCGTTCCACAGCTTTTATCACACTTTATTATATATGTTTCTTTTCACTGAACAATTGTTTGGATTTTCTGTTATATTGTACATGTCAAACAAATAAATGCTTTAAGCTGCTCTGTAATAGTTGTTATTAATAGAATAACTGACAACAAAGATGTTTTGCATGCCGTTTGTCATTTTCTAGTACAAACTAAGTAAACGTCACAGTAACGTATGTTAACTACATTTAAGTACACACGCTGACATATCAGGCAATACATATCCAGTATAACCCCTCCCTCAAAAACGGTGAAGGAAAACATCGTGAGGAATCCGGCATGTTCTAGAACTAAAAATTCGTAGACATGTGACATCTACCAATCCGCACTGGGCCCGCGTCGTGGATTACAGCCCACTCCCTCTCATTAAGAGGAGGCCTGTGTCCCAGCAGTGGGAACATTATAGGCTGATGATGATGATAACATGGTCTCGCTTTGTATATATTTCCCGTAAAATGAGAGATTCGCTTATACTGGTTATGTATAACCAGTGCTTTATAGGGGTATGTGGAACAGGGTGCAAAGTTCCTCGATACTCCATAGAAAAGGGAGGATCCTCCGACCAGACTGGTGTTATGTCTGGTGGGCAACTGCCCGAGAGTTGTTGTCGGGTTTTTCTTTAAACTCTTAAGTCGATGTAAACTTTGCTTGCGAGATTCAGACCATTTTAAGTCTTCAGTTTGTTCATAGATGGCGCTGTAGTCATTTTGGTTGTAAGTTGCTCTTTGTAGGTCGCTACAGCTTGATTGATCGTTGTGCGTACATGGTGATACATAGGATGACAGGAGACATTCTCTAGCAGTCAACCTTTGGATCATAAATGATAATTTTGGCCACTGACTGCCTGTAACGACTGTCAAGATCTTCAAATTTACAGCCGGGATCAACGGCTTAACGTGCTTTCCGAGGCACGGAGGAAACTTGGTATGTATACTCTGTATATGCGGATGGCTATAGGATTAGGGGGGGGACAAAGAAGCGATGGATAGACTATTATTTTATGGTAAAAAAAATGGTGACTACTGAGATTATACAAGTAAGTAGGGATACATGATGGTATATGCAAGAAACATCGCCTTAACCAATGATAATATATTATATAATTTTTCCAATGACCGTGATACGCACTCTGCTAACTGACCTTCGTGATAATCAGGCAATTAATTAAATCACTTCCGTGTTATTTCTATAGAAATACTATCTGTTGCCCGCGACTTCCTTCGCGTGGAAAATTTGAAGTGGATGTGTGTGAAAAAGAAAATAGCCTACGACCTTCTCTCAGACCTACCAATAATACACAAAAAAAAACATTAAAATCGGACAATCCGTTTCGGAGAAGTTTGATAACAAACACTGTTGTTACACGAGAGTTTTATCTGCTTCAAAATTATCTTTGGTTAGGTTATTTTTTAACGATATTACAAGGGAACTATGGCAATGGTGTGAGGAAAGAAACGTTACAAGGGAACTATGGCAATGGTGTGAGGAAAGAAAAATTTGGATTTTTGCTTCATATATAAATACCAAAGATAATTTTGAAGCAGACACAAAATTGCGAGTTTTACTTGTGTGGGTCATCAAAACATTAAATGTGTATAAGTATAAGTAAACATGAGATTGAAGTGTCATTAAAAAAATAGAAAGGTGTCTACAGACTGCTCAATATTTGAAGATCAATAAGCAAATATGTTAACTATATATTTGTAACAAGCTTATAAATCTTAAGTATATTGATTGTTAAAACGCAGCATTTCGATTATCCAACATCGAAAATCGAGCAAATTCGTAGGTACGTAAAATAACATCATCCCCCTTTTTTCCTCAAAAAAGCTAACAGAGTTATATATTGCTTATCTACGTGTCGCCAGCTTGGGTGGGTACAGTGTACACCCATGAGCGTAAGAGCGAGCTTCTTGGAATGGATGAAAAATGGAATTATTATTGATTAGAAGGATACCCATTGTTGCTAATAAAAACGTATTAAGCAAATGTAGGGGAAAGTGTTGTTATTGGGTTTTTTAATCAGGACCTTTTGGGTTGATGGCAATGAGCTCACCCTCTTTGTCATGGGAGTTTTGGAGAAGTGTGGGTTTGCTACAAGGTACACTTCTGCCTAACACTTCAAGGATTACATCACCTTGTTGTTAAGCTATAAGTACATACTTATAGCATAACAGCAAGGCGATGTAATCCTATACTGTAATACCATAACGGTGTGGTTATCTCACGAATAACCACACCGTTACGGGTGGACCCCATATGTTACACACTTAAGTGACACCTGTTTGTTGATACAGATTGAGCCATGACTTTAGGCCCAGCGCATTACGTATACGTACAACGTAATCTTGACTTCAAATTCGCAATACTTTGATGACGCATAAGTAGATTGAGCAATTGGTTTCCCTAAGGCGACACTTTCGACTTGGGAGGTTAGGTACTCAGTCAACATGACATAGTTTCCCTTCTTGGTCATGCAAAGTAGGTGTGAGGAGTTTTTCTAATACACTAAACAAGCACGGTGGTCCAGGTTCCAAATTAATTCTCCTGGGGAGACATTAAACGGTATAGTTAAATCTCTATATATTTTTAGGGTTCCGTACCCGAAGGGTCAAACGGGACCCTATTACTAAGACTTCGCTGTCCGTCCGTCCGTCTGTCACCAGGCTGTTTCTTATGAACCGTGATAGTTAGTTGAAATTTCTACAGATTATGTATTTCTGTTGATGCTATAACAACAAATACTAAAAACAGAATAAAATAAATATTTAAGGGGGGGGCTCCCATACAAAAAAGTGATTTTTTTGCTCGTTTTTATAAATAATGGTACGGAACCCTTCGTACTCGAGTCCGACTCGCACTTGGCCGGTTTTTTATGTTAATATGTCCCAGTAGCTGGTGCGAGAATGTTATGTTCTTACTGTACCCCCCAGGCCCCCGACACGTGGTAGTAGTAGGAACAGTGGGTTTTTTATCGATAAGAGTCCGACATAACCCTCCGCTCGCCCCAGACGGAGGGTTATGTCGGAATTATGTAGAGTTTCTCACTCAAAAAAAAAGGATCCGGAAGGATCGGCTTTTCCTGAAAGTTTATACATGAGGTTATTTTATGTTTGATCTAAATCATGATGGTTAGCATACATAGTATTATGCACCCAGTTTCCTTAAAGATTGCACCGGCAAGCGGGTCAGAAGCGTCTTGACCTCTGAAATAATCTCGAAGTCATCTGTTATGACCGTTGGCAAAGAGTTAGGATATCGAACTTAGCTTTGTTTTATTTATTTTCTTGGTCAAACTTCCATTTTCCATTTACGACGAGGAAATACTTAGCAAACAATGTTTGTTTTCAAATTATCGCAAAACTTGCGTAATCTGTCTTCATTATTCATCATTTCGGCCCAAAAGACGTCCACTGCTGGACATAGGCCTCCCCCAAGTGTCGCCACAGCAACATTTTGGGGGGTTTTGCCATAATCGCCACGCTTGGCAGGCGGGTTGGCGATCGCAGTACGGTTGTTACAAAAGCACAAAGAACGCTGCTGCCCATTCTCTGGCAACTCCCTTAGTCGCCTCTTACGATACCCACGGGAAGATATGGGATGGTGCTATTCTTTACGTCCGACACCATGCAGAGCATTAAATCAATCTCAATTAAATTTATCTGTCTTATTATGTTTTTATTTTTATAAATAGTTTAGCAAAATGGTTATTGTGTACGAAACTGTCAGCTTTACAAAAAGGCATTATTTCTAAATAAAATAACGACAGTGGTATGAAATCCCTTTTCAAGTAAGAGTGTGTGTAATAATATGAAGAATTAACACACATAAAGCCGCTTCTACGCTGGGTGCATTAACCTTTAATATAACAATCCAAGAATCCGTTTTATAAAGAAAACAAGTGAATCAGAATTGTCACATTAAATACTCGGAGCACTGTCTAAAACAAAAAGTTGTAGTCCGCGAAGGGTATATAATACCATGGTTTCGCTAGTTATGTTTAAATCCGTACTGTTAATAGAAGCCAACCTGTAATGCCATCAATGCGCTAAACATTCATAGTTCAGGTTGCGCGTTTCGAGACTTAGAAATGACCAGAGGTCGGAATTAGGTAGAGTTATTTGTGTACTTACACTGATCTCATACAGCGAAAGAACAAAGTGGATATGCCTCAAATCCAAAGATTAATTTTAAAGAGCAGAAAAATCCCATGATTTATTAAATAAAAAAGTTATTTACTTTTACACAATTTAAACCATCCGACATCGGATGTCCGAAGTTGCAAAATTCCATTCCAATGGAATGGAATTTTGTGATGGAATCCATCCACATGCAAGGGAAGATCCATATTAATATCAACATTTCGATGCAAGTACCAAAACAACTCTACCTAATTCCGACCTCTGGTCATGACTATTATTATTATTGTCATGATTATTATTTTTGACTGCTTTGTTGGTCTAATGGACGTATGCATTACTGAGCTTTGAGGTCCAGGGTTCGATTACCACGTCGGCTAATGGTTATTGGGTTTTATTCTCTCAGAAATTTCTCAGGAGCAGTCCGGAGCCAGGACTTAAGCCCATTGACTGCAAGGTGGCGATTTGATGGTTTACTGCTTTTCATTGCTAACAGGCATAATGTCATGTTTATTATGTCATACAGCAAGGAATCAATAACAATGACTTGCAGTTCAGAATAAAAGATCTTTTCCTGCGTCAAATTAACTTTTATGTAAATAAGTCCTTGTGTATACGAATGGGTCCTCATTCAAAAATAAATAAACAAACAAGTGACAGTTTATCCCTTTATCCGGATATAAATAATTCCGAAACTTGTGGGTCAGTAACCGACTGAGTACTGTACTCGAACCGACGACCTTTGCTTGCGCGTGCGCATCTTCAAATGCCAGCGATTGAGTAATTACTAGCTTCGTGTCAGAGGAGCATTGATGTAACAGTTTACATATTACATAGGCTTAAGTGGATATTTTGATATACATTGATACTTTACCACCAATTTTGAAACAAATCGTCAAAACAAATAAAGCAATGTATTTTAAAATACAATTTTCGTGGGTTAGATTTTTCTGGTCCATGATCATCGTTATGTGGTCTGTTTGAGAAGAAAATGACTATTGACAATTGAATTTGAAAATACTGTTTGTTGAAAGTACTTAAAGGTTTAAATCCATAATTATTTGGGGTCTGCATAACTCGTCAGTAGTTATGTAGGTTACTGTAACATATTTACATGGAAATAGCTTTCCTTTGAACTTAAGAGTTACCTAATTAGTGTTAGTTGAGGTAAGTGTGTCATAGACCTAAAGTAGAGGTTGGTAGAAGGCTTGGCAAGGTGAAATTAAACTATATGGGTATGAAGAATAGGGTGTAAAGTTCTTCATCCCCCATAGAAAAGGATCCTACGACCAGACGTGAGTCTGGTGTGCTACTGCCTGACAGCTGTTGTCAGTTTTTTCTATATAGTCTTACTTTGCTGATAAGTGATAACTTTAATAACACGATTCAGCACTTTGGTCATAGATGGCGCTGTAATACATTTATGTAGTGCCACTACAGAACCATAATTTGGACCGTAGAGCCACGATTGATAGGACTTGGATAGAAACAAGAGAGCAGCGGTGGCCCAGTGGTGGCAGCCCCGACTTACGAGCAGTAAACCGTGGGTTCGAACGCAGACAGGCGCAGTACTTTTTGTAATTTATTTCATCACCACTGCTCTCAAAACCGGTGAAGGAAAACATCGTGAGGAAAACAGCATGTCCTAGAACTAAAAAATCGAAGACATGGGACATCTACTAACCCGCACTGGGCCCGCGTGGTGGATTACAACCCACTCCCTTTCATAGGGCTTGTGTTGTGTCCCAGCAGTGGGAACATTGTAGGCTGATGACGATGATGATGATGGATAGAAACAAACAAGTCGGTGCATAATTGCAACCCATGCATGTAAGGCCAACTCAGAAGCCCATGAGTGACATAAAAACCCTGATACCCTGAGATTAGGCACTACCCACTCGATAAAGTAAAAAGAAGAAGTCTGCAATCCTTAAGAAGCAGCAGCAAGGGCAGTAGTGACTGAGATACAGTGGTCCTGGAACACAAAGGGCTATGAAGGAACATGGATGGGTTTTAGTCAGTGGTTACAAGTCTGACACTCCTTTCCGCTCCGCCCAGACCAGGAGGGGTCATTTGACGATTACCCATACGTGAAAAAAGGGCAGTGGTGACTCATTTGAAACGGACGTAAGTCATAGGTAATCCAGACAGGCAAACCTCAGTGTAAATAATTTCATCCCCACTGCCCTCAAAACAGTAAAGAAAACATCGTAGAGAAACCGGCGAGTCCTAAAGCCTCACATTCGAAGATCATCAACCCGCCTTGGGCCCACCATGGTTTGGCTAGGTAGAAATGAAGCGTATCGGTGGAATGGATTGACTTCTTTGATATTAGACTGATGATTGAATGCTTAAACGAGTTAGAGAAAACTACAAGTTAAGTACATCTAAATCAAACTTAAGCTCTTCATCCCTTACTTGGGCTAAGATGTCTGACCAGAAGATGACATTACCACAGTACAGACAAAGTCAACATTATTTATTTGCAGTAAATGAAGTACAAAAGACGGAAAAAAATAAATAACATAATATGACGCCTGTAAACTCCGAAGGGTTGAGCAGAGGTGTACTTAATAGTACACCCACATTTCGCCAGTTATGTTTAAGTCCCATGTATTAGGGGCGAGCTTATTGCCATCAACCGGGCTCAAATCCAGACTCCGTGGTTGCTACTGAGAAATTTCTAATAAGAAATCCTATTACCAAAAAAAAGGAAAAAAATATATATATAAATTCCACATAAAACACTCCTTGAATCTATAAAAACTAAAATTTATAGGTAAACGACTTCTTACATCATTACTATATTTAGTCTCCCGTCGGTTGTCAATATTATTATCTAATGTTATCAAGGCTAGAAAAATGAGGTAATTCTTAATGATACAATTTCTACATTAAATATGTACTTAAATACCTTATTGGTAGTGACAAAATCTACTCGTTTAGTCACCGGATATGATGTCATTTAATTTAATGTAATGTGTTCCGTAAATTCATAAAAGTTAATTAATGGAATTAGATTAAGTTTTACAAATGGTATGATCATTAAATTAATGTGATATTATGTCATAAGATGAAGATAAAAATTAAATTCTAAGCGAAAACAAAAAAATGCTCATCAGTTTCACGAATTTGTATGGATGAAACGGATCAGTCACCAACTCGACACAAAAGACTCGACACACGTGTGTCCAGTTGGTGAAACTCAATATTAGTATCACTTATTATTTCGTCATCTGGACTTGCCAAAATTTTTACGTGTGTCTACATAGAGAAATTTAAATTAAATCACTTTTATGTTTTCGTCAACTGGACACACAAAGGGTTACAGGGAGGTGTATCAAAAAACAAGATAAACTGCTGAAAATAAGTTACAAATTTCTATGATATGGTATAAGTATACGTCTTTCATAATGCACACAGCAAAAGGAGTGGAATTCTCTGCCTGTGTCTGTGTTTACAACCCTAATCTCTTCAGAGTTAGAGTGAACAGGCTTCTTCTGGGTAAGCCCGTATCATCGCCGACTTTGTCTGTCATCTCTGAGCTAGACTAGAGTCAAGAGCAAACTCATAGCAAAAAAAAAACAAAAATAGAAAAGTACTGGTGTCTGACGAGAGGACGACCAATAGTGAAACTCAAACTCAAACCGTTTATTTCAATTAGACCACTACAGGCACTTTGGAAAGTAAAAAAAAAACAAAAAAACGCGATGCTACAGTCCCAGTCACAAGGCATAATAACTTGTGAAAGTACTGTAGTTGCCCACTCCAAAGCAAAGATCTCTATGGAGAAGAATAGGCAAGAAACTCCATGGACATATGGAGAGAAGTATGGAAGAAGAAGACATGCTGAGCCGACCTCAAATTATTAATTGGCATAAGGGCAGGATAATGATAAGGTGCCTCCTTTAACGTTATCTCACTGCTGGGAGATGTGGCTCCTCTCTATGGCAGTGTTCAAGCAATAGTCATAATCCACCACATAGGCATAGTACAGGACAGTGGGTCCCATTTGACTTCAACTTCTTTATTCTGGGATAGAATAGTTTAGTCAGGATGATCTTCTTCTTCGTCCGTCTTATGACGACATGCCGTGTCGACGGCGCGGTCGTGGTCCACGCGCGCCTCAAGGAGATGTTAGCAAATCGGAAGGTGTGCGAGAGGGCTGATGCCTGCCAGGGCTGTGGGACTGTTCGAAAGAGATACCTTGGCCCTGGAACACAAAGGGCTAAGAAGAAACATGGGTGGGTGTTAGTCAGTACAAGTCTGACTCTCCCTTCCGCTCCGCCGAGAGCGGGAGGGGTCATTTGATGATTACCCAACCGTAAAAAAAAACGATGATCTTCTTCAGGTCTTGAGGAAATAAATTACAAAAAGTAAAGTGCCGTCTAGGTATAGTACATTCACTCATAGTGCCTTCATCATCTACCTAGCATCTCCAAACTATGTTGGCAGTCTAATCGTATCGCAGCTGAATACGAGTAGTCTACATGGAGTGACTGCTTTTCTGACCTCCACAACCCAGTTACTACAGATACTTTTTTTTGTCATAGTGTCTTAAACTTCACTCCAGGTGCTCGTGGCTAAAAAATAACAGCTGCACGGGTCAATCTTTACGACTAACCTTAAAGATCAACCCGTGCGGCTGTTATTTTTTAGCCGTGGATGAGTGACCATAATTACATACCGAGTTTCCTCCATGCCTCGGAAAGCACGTTAACCCGTTGGTCCCGGCTGTCATTTGTAGATCTTTGACAGTCGTTTCGTGTAGTCAGAAGCCAAAAGTCTGACACCCAGTCTTTCCAAGGGTATCGTATTACCCAGTTACTGGGTTGTGGAGGTCAGATAGACAGTCGCTTCATTTAAAATACTGGTACTCAGCTGTATCCGGTTAGACTGGAAGCCGACTCCAAGATAGTTTGGGAAAAGGCTAGGCAGATGATGATGGATTATGCAGATGATATATATATATGTGGGATCAGGTTCTTGAGTCAAACAATTCTTGGTTTTTTATGCTTATTATATTTATTACTTCTGCACAACTTAATTTTGAGAACCCACGTCTTTTACACCTTTATGCAGTTCTGCCATTTTATTTCTGTTCCTCTCTCTTCCTCAGCATTCACGTCACCTTGAGCATACATCACCTGTCTCACTCACGCTCATACCTCTGTCTCTTTCACACATCTCATGCATCCGTCACGTTCCATTCCTACAACTCGGCCATTCTGACATCAGACTGTCCCAGTCTGATCTCCCAATACAATGAAAATTGTTAAAACTAAACTTACACATACACCACAGCAATAGCTCTTAATAAATCAAATGAACTACTTACTAAACTAAACTTAACATCAACTCTTAATAAGGAAAATAAACACCTCGCATTCTAACAAGCTTACATATTCTGTAATTGAAGTAGTGACTATAACTTAACTCATAAACCAATAAACACCCTGATTACGATACAATGGTTTAAGCTTAGCATCCTATAAATAAGCAATAAGTACTTCTTAGAAACTATCTTAGGTACATCTTAACTAGTTTGAAAACAGAATAAACACTAGATATAACAAAACATTAGGTCAAGACTACCTGTAAAGATCGTCTGTGGGATACTTAGATGCGTACTGACGCTCAATATGACAACAAAAATAAAGCTACCTTTCTACTAATTAGTTTCATTTCCAGACCATGGCTTCATGATATCTGCAGAAGCACTCGTCAATCGCGAGCCTTCCGACATAGGATTGACTTTCTCCACATCATAGCGATCGTTCCTCTTTACCTGGGTTACTTTGTAAGGGCCTAGATACTGCGGCTTTAGCTTTAGGCCTGTACCAAACTGTGTACGCTTTATGACGACTATATCCCCAACATTATATTTATGGGATTCCTTTCGTCTATGGTTGTAAGTCTTTCGATTTTCTTCTTGTACTCGAAGAATTTGTTCTTTTGCATTCTTTCTAAGTTCTTCTCTGTTCTGTAAAAAATTTACTTGGTTTTCCTGCTGGATCAAATTATATATTTCAATATCTTCCTTGGTTTTCATCTTGGTGCCCATCAGTAGCTCAAATGGAGTGGTTGCAATACTTCGTTGGTAAGTACTATTCAGAGAACGCTGTACACTGCTGATGTGCTTATACCACTGCGAGGGATCTGCAATACAAAGTTTCGTTAAGACTGCTTTTATTGTTCGGTGTATCCTCTCCACCTGTCCATTTCCTCTTGGAACACCTGTTGTGATTGTGATATGTTGAATGTTTTCACTTTGACAGTAGTCCTTAAAGTCATTGCTGGTGAATGCAGCTCCTCTATCTGAAATCAAACGTACAGGGTTGCCAAACGCCTGCCGATGTATCATTAATCTGTCAATGGTCTCTTTACTTGTAGTTCCTTTTACTGGAAACAACCACACAAACTTTGTGAAGGCATCAACCAAGGTTAAAATATGATTGTACAGCTTTCTTGTTTCTGAAAGTGGTCCTATATGATCACAATGAATTGTGTGCAAAGGAATGCTCTCCTTGTCTATACAATTGAGGAAACCTTCCTGTTTACCTTCCTTCTTAGTAGCCAGTAAACATGGTATGCATGTTAACATAAATTCTTCTATTTTTTTCTGCAAATTCTTGATATAATAGTCTTTCTCTAGCATTTCCATCATTTTCTTCTTTCCAAAATGACCCTTCTCATGTATCCTCCTAAACATTTCAACTTCTAGACTTTTAGGAATTACCAACCTTTTATCCGGTCCTTTGTATAGCAAACCATCACTGTACATGTAGTCTTCATATGATTGTAATTTTAAAACTTCAATAATTGTTTTGATACCTTCATCCAGTAACTGTGCTCGCTTGACCTGGTCATGTAGACTTAACTCCACAACAGCAACAAACGGGTTTCTGCTCAGGGCATCTACATGTTGCATTTTATTACCTGGCCTGTGCTCGATGACATAGTCATACTCTTCTAGTAGTAATACCCACCGTGCCACTCTAGTGGTTAGGTCCTTTTTGTTCAAAGTTTTCTGAAAAGCTTGACAGTCCGTTACAATCTTGAAATGTGGTAAACATGCCTGCCAATGCATCCTTCAACATATTGAATGAACTTCTTTGTTTGTCATCAAAAACAAAATTTACATCTTTCTTCAACAAATCGGTTAAGGGTTTTGCTATGAGAGCAAAATCCTTAATATACTTCCTAAAGTAGGAGGTTAGTCCTACGAAACTATGGAGCTGCTTCAAAGTCTTTGGTTCTGGGTACCTGGTTACAGCTTCAGTTTTTTCCTTAGAAGATTGAACTTGACCATCTTCAATTATATGTCCAAGATACTCGACAGATCTAGATAACAATTGTGCTTTTTTCCAGTTCACCTGCAGACCATATTGTGATGCGACTGCTAACACCTCCTTAAGACGCTCCAAAGCCTGTAATTCATCGCAGGCGGGGATTAGCAAATCATCTATAAAAATCACCAATATGCCTTTTGCAATCAGCTCCTGAAACACTGTGGTCACGAAACGCATAAAGTATTTCGGGCATACCGACAACCCAAATGGAGCTCTTAAAAACTCGTACTGCCCATGATGAGTGACAAAAGCTGTATATTTTACACTATCCTCATTCACTTTTAAGTGGAAGAATCCATTCTTTAAATCCAGTACACTAAATACCCGACCACCTTTAAGTCTATCTATCAGGTCCTCAATGATGGGAAGTGGAAATTCGTCTTTGACTATTTTTCTATTAATGAGTCGGTAGTCCACACACACTCTCGTACTACCATCCTTTTTCTTAACTAGCACCAAAGGGCAGGAATATTCTGAAAAACTTACTCTAATTATCCCCTCTCTGAGCCACTCTGATACCTGGTTTTCTATTGTCACCTGTTCAGCCAATGATATCCTCCTTGGACGCTGGGCCACTGGTATGTCGTCTTTAAGCACTATGCGTAACTCAACTGGAGCATCCTTGGTTTGAATAGGATTATAATTATTCACACAACTTATAACTTGTCGCCTTACTTCTTCATTCTGAATTTCACCTAAAACATAAGAATTATCATGACACACTAAACAACTTATTTTACTGAGCCAGTTTTCAGCACTCGGGGTTATAACTACTGACCCCTTTGACAACACAGTGGACACATCTTTCAGAAAATCTTGACCCAATATTATCCTACAAGGTATGGCATCCCTAGGTACAACATAAAACTTAACACTATAATCGTGTCCCTCGATCGTTACATCAGTCGTAAACTTTTCTGTTGCAGTCACTTTGCTACACCCTAGTCCTGCAAACGTTGTGACTGTTTTCTTCGCCTTCGGGGCACCTATACGCACATAAAGTTCACTAGACATAAGGTTTACTTCGCTGCCAGAGTCAATCAACGCGTTCACTTCACACTTATTTACAATTACTATCTTGCAGGCATTTTCAAGTTGCACTTTCGCATTTGTTTGCTTCATAATCTGAGTTCCATTGTTATTAACGAAGTTCGTGCAAATGTTGGGTTCATATTCCGCCATCTTGCCACTGCTGTCATCGCTGTCATGTTGGCCAACCTCACCAACGTTTGAAGTGAAGTCAGTCACACATAACATTCGTTTTTGTTCGCTGGTTTTCGCTTCACCGCCGCCATGTTGCTTCTCTGCCTTCTCTTTACATTGCGTAGAAATATGGCCCTTCTGATTGCACTTGAAACATTTTACACCATTTTGACATGCACCCGCTTCATGCCCGACGCTTCCACACTTATAACAACGCCTTTGGCTACCCGTCGCTGATGATGACACTGCTTGATTTTTAGGTCGCTCACTTTTATTTGCACGCTCCCCAGCTTTGGTTTTCATTTTCTCATAGATAGCTAATTTTTCTTTTAACGCCGAGAAAGTCGTCACCCCGTACAAGATAGCCTTATTTGATTCGTAATCTTCGATGCCATCCACAATATATTGAATTGCAATATAGTCTGGAAACTTCGCCCGCCTTGCTAATTCCTTCATTGTTAACATAAATTGGAAATATGTTTCGTTTTTCTGCTTTTTCCTGCTAGACATCAGCTCGTGCATTTCTTTTACGTTGACAGAATCGGGGAATTCTTTGATGACTGCACTTTTTAAATCATCGTAAGTCTTGAAAGTTTTCTCTGACCTTAGCCATAACGCCGCCGTTCCCGTGAGCGTTCTACGTGCTATAATCAAAGTCTGCTGAGCCGTCCATTGGAAAATTTCGGCGTTGTCGTCGATATCTTGCGCCCATTTGCTCGACGAATACGTCTTGTCATCGCCGCTGAATTTCCCTATGCCGGTTATTCCGTCTGCGAGCCCGAAGCCCATTGCTTTTTGCTTGTCGTCTGAAGTAGTCATCGTATTTTTTACTTCTGCTGGTTTCTTCTTTTCGAGCACGTGTTCACCGCGCCGGTACTTCGTCGTATTACGCCTTTTGCTGACTTTTATTGGCCTGATCCCGGACGAGCCCCCAAAATTTGTGGGATCAGGTTCTTGAGTCAAACAATTCTTGGTTTTTTATGCTTATTATATTTATTACTTCTGCACAACTTAATTTTGAGAACCCACGTCTTTTACACCTTTATGCAGTTCTGCCATTTTATTTCTGTTCCTCTCTCTTCCTCAGCATTCACGTCACCTTGAGCATACATCACCTGTCTCACTCACGCTCATACCTCTGTCTCTTTCACACATCTCATGCATCCGTCACGTTCCATTCCTACATATATATGTATTGCTTATAAATGTATTGCTTTGCATAAGTGTTCCTAAAATACGATCCTAATTTAATTATTATAGTCTACCATACACCGTTGTATATGATTTACAATCAGTAGCAAATACGCGTACGGCTCGGCTGTGCACAATTTCGTGCGCGTTGCCCTTATGAATAATAAGCGAGGAGTACCGTTTTGTATCAACTTATTGGGATCGCGTTGAGTTATTGCCCTTGACTATGGATTCTTGGGAAGTAAGGCGTCGTATGCTTATGTGGTTAATGATTTGAATATCTTTTATTTATAAGAATCAAGATTGATAAACGGATTGAAAGAAAAAGGAGTAAATGATAACGTGACGGTTGGCAGAAAAAATTGGCCAAGTGCGAGTCGGAATCGCGCATGAAGGGTTCCGTACCATTATTGATAAAAACGAGCAAAAAAACACTTTTTTGTAGGGGAGCCCCCCTTAGATATTTATTTTATATTGTGTTTAGTATTTGTTGTTATGACAGCAATAGAAATACATAATCAGTAGAAATTTCAACTGGATAACTATCACGGCTCATGAGATACAGCATGGTGACAGACGGACAGCGAAGTCTCAGTAATAGGGTCTCGTTTGACCCTTTGGGTACGGAACCCTAAAAACGTGTTGCTCTGACCCCAAGTAACATGGGTCAAGGAAAAAGAAGATTGATAAACAGGCGATAAGGTTTACTTTCTTATGACATGCATGTTTGATTAAAAATCACAAAAACTGCCTTCCAAATAAGCAATGGATGACCATCGCGTGGTTCATCGAACATAAACCGGTGTCTTTAAAAAAACAAATACAAGAGAGAATAAATGAATGTTATTACTACAGTTAAAAAAAAAATATGCTTAAAAAATGTTAATACCTTGTAATATTTTGTTAATCCCTGAAATGCACGCTATATTTTTACCCGAATAATCAAATACAGGGTGATTAAATACAAAATGATTAAATAAATATAAAACCAGAGTTTGCATGAGATAAAGTTTCTGTCTGATTCTAGAACCTACTCAGTTCATTAAATTGTCACTCAGCAATTTAAATGAAAAATGCAATGTTACTAAGGCACGATCTAAAAATACCTGAGGTAATTCAATTTCTTTCGTTATTTCACTAAGATGGAACAGTCAGTACCCTATTCTTAAAACGTTTCACAAAATTCCTTTATTAACCATCAAGAGGTGAATACTATAATTTTAGTGGTGATTGTAAGTTTAGGCATTTCGTTGTAACCCGCTACCTTCCGCATGCTGCACATAACTGCGCCGGCGCAGTGAGGCAAACATCGCGGTGACGACGGCAAAGACTATGCTATTAGTCATATTTTGTAACGAGGAGTAGGTAGAAAAGGTCCTTTAGTTAATGGCAGATAGTTTGCAAAGAAAGTTGTTTTGACTTACTGTATTATACAGGCTGTTGTTTTGCATTCTCAATTCAAGGAGGTAACTATTCTAATGATTCTCGACTAGAATCAATAATAAAATGGGTGGTATGGCTTTTTTATATTTACGGTAAGTATGAACCACCCGTGTTTTAAACGCGGCCCGTCTGATCCTCGCCCTAGAACCGCGCTTTCACACAAACAAACAATCTCAAGTGTTTATTAGATCATTTCTTATTCCATAAACCACGTTAACGGATTTATTCTGAAATACTGACAAATTTAAACAACAATAAAAGCAGAGTTTATTAGTAATTAACTAGGTGACGTAATTTAAATTGATTATTTCTGTCTTTTGTGACAACCTTCTGAATTTTGACGAGGATGCGAAACAACACCTTGTCATCATCTGCCTAGCCTTTTCCCAAATATCTTGGGGTCGGCTTCTAGTCTAACCGGATGCAGCTGAGTACCAGTATTTTACATGAAGCGACTGCCTATCTGACCTCCACAACCCAGTAACTGGGTAATACGGTATCCCTTGGTAAGACTGGATGTCAGACTTTTAGCTTCTGACTACTCGTAACGACTGTCAAAGATCTACAAATGACAGCCGGGACCAACGGCTTAACGTGCTTTCCGAGGCACGGAAACAACACCTTGTATTGTCACAATGAGTAATGATATTTAAAATTCCAGGAAAGCTAAACAGTTAAATCTATGAGTACACGTAACTTATTGATTAGTTCAAGGTTCAAGAAGTGTGGGTATTGTTAATTTAATAAACAAGCAATCCAAATGTAAAGTTAAATGTAAAATTGACATATTAAAAAGAAATCGTATCATCAGCTAGTAACGTCTTTCGAGGACATAAACACACGGAACTGATTAAATACCACTCAAATTAATAAAAATAAAATAATAGACAACTTTATATTGGAAAACAGGGATCCTGAATGAATTTCATGAAATAGACCAAGATGATTTTAATATAAAACTAGAGACCTACTTACATAATTTTATAATTGTACTCGCTCGTTTTTAATGTTTTGAAATTCTTATTAAAAACTGAGCTTTCTTGGTCCCACTTCTTTGTCTGTTACAGAGATGGATAAAATATTCTTTATTATGTACACCATGAACATTTTACTGACTATTTAAATCAATAGGCGGTCTTATCGCTAAAGACAATCTTTTTCAGATAACAGTGAAAAAGTTTAAAAAAAATATGGTCGTCACGGGACGCCCGGTAGATGTGAAACCTTATATGTTTTTAATAGAATTAATCATTAATAAAAACATGGAGAAAGAAAAAAGAAATTAACGTGGAACTTTCAAAAACAAAACAAGATCAACAATCAATCCTAAACAAACCTTATTTTAATGGGAAAAGGTTGATTTTACGAGGAACAGGGTAGCTCGTGGCTAAATAATAACAGCCGCACGGGTCGAGCTATAAGGTTAAGCCGTACTTGCCGAGGTTGGTCCGTTGATGAGTGAACATAATTACATAGGTACCGAGTTTCCTCCGTGCCTCGGAAAGCACGTTAAGCCGCTGGTCCCGGCTGTCATTTTTAGATCTTTCACAGTCGTTACGAGTAGTCAGAAACCGTAAGTCTGACATCCAGTCTTACCAAGGGGTATCACCTATCTACTGGCTTGTCGAGGTCAGATAGGCAGTCGCTTCATTTAAAATACTGGTACTCAGCTGTATCCGGTTAGACTGGAAGCCGACCCCAACATAGTTTGGGAAAAAGCTAGGCAGATGATGAGGGGTGGAACCGCAACACCATTACCCATCAGCCCATACGAGTCAATTTTACTGCCTAGTCGCGCGTATAGAAGTTTAACATAAAAATTAAAAAATAGTATGTTTATACCGGCCCGTATCAACCAACTGCCGCATCTACACTTGCATGCTCGTTGGAGCTGTGCCGTGAAACCAGCAGGCCTTCGCGTCGGGCGCGGACGGTCGTCGACTGCTGCCTACATCCTTGTCCTAAATATACGCACTTATCGTATGCGTGATCTTATCGATCAGTTTCCATAATACTGGCCCTTTAAAGGTATCGAGGAAATCGAGATAAAAACGGGTATGGTAGACTTTGGGTCTCGGAAGTTGTATGGAAGTTGAATCTATTGTTTGGTGTTTTAGGGTACATATACCCACATAACGATTAATCACGATGGGAAGGATGAATTCAAGAGAAAATCATGTGTATTTTTTCGTGAGAAAAGAAAAAAAAAATTGCGATTGTTTTTTTTCCAATAATTAATTAAAGACCCCAAGACCCTACCCCCAAAGACCCCAAACACCCAATTGTGTCTAAAAACCGTTGTTTTTTTATTATTAAAGCAGATTCTAAAAATATCGGTTTTTAATTAAAAAATAAATTACACATGAAATCTTGGCGGGAAATACTCTCACGAGATTAAAGGATGTCCCCATAGTGGGATGGAGAAAATCCAGATAGAAATGGGTTAGGTAGAATTTGGATCTCAGGAACCGTATTATCGACCACCGGGCCTGAGCCTGGATGGTAGACGGTCTACTCCTTCTCATAGAGCGGAGAGCGGTATGCCAGCACTTGGAATATTATACGCTAACTAGGCTCATATTTTGGTGATTTAGGTTTAGATTGAGATGAGTACTTACCGTGTCGATTTCTTAAATTCATAGGAGTGTTTAAAAAGGATTTGGGATAATAGGAATAGGGAAATTGAGAGTTTGCACGAAGCCTCTTCAGGTGGGTGTAAGCTCGAGCGCTCGAAGATAGTTCCAAGAAATATGTAGGTATCTCAAACAGAATTTCATGAGACATGTTTCGTGTTCATTTAAAATAACATACCTGTTTTTATGGCAATAAACAAATTTATTTATTCAGACAGTTTTACCATGTAGATATGCCTATTTTATTTACAAATTACCAAACGCCGCCTGCACTTTTAAAAAGTTAACTTTTACGAGATAGTAAACAGTGGAGGAAGAAAAATATGCTATGTTAGCATATTGTTCAAAATATGCTAAATTAGCGTAATTGTTCAAAATACAGATCATCATCTTCCTGCCCTCATCCCATGTTCGTCGCAACACGTAATTATATTCTCCTCTGTCAACCTTCACACTATCATATAAATATAAAAATCTTTTTCTTTCATATTATTCCTCATGCAATCAATTACAGCTATCTTAAAAATACAGCTATTAAGTAGTATAATTTACAGACACTACGCACTGATCTCAATCTGTATTTTCCATCTCTTAAGTCTTCAAAAATTATATTTAACATTTTAATTCCCATCTTAAATGCAAATATTTGTCAACCAAGAAATATATAAGCAACATATAAAAGAAATATATAAGCCACGTTTGAAATGCATTTAAGATAAGACAAGACATAAGACATTTAGAAAGAAAGCAAACAATAAAACAAAAAAATATATAAAAAGTTAACCAAGAAAAGTAAGACATAAATTAAACTAAAATTGGTAATTTCTATGTAACGAAACATAACATAACAAACGAAACACAACGAAACACAATTCTGAATGAAAAAATCATGGACCAACTATTTTATACCTACATCCGTAGTTCCGTACAAAGAGATTCATAAGAGATTTTGGTCTCGGAACCTTGCGACCTAACCTTCGTTATCAGCCGAGTGTAAAACGATTGTTTTGCTATCTATGCAATGAGAATATCAACAACTAGCTTATGGCTATGACTCCGTTTGCATGGATTAGAAATATAATAAACTTTTCAACATCATACTGCAGCCTTTTTTCAAAAAAAAAACGTTGCCCCTCAATAGAAATTTCTCCTGTATCGTGGGTCAGTTAACAAACATTAAAACTCACAAAAACAAACAGCCAGACCCGGAACAACTATCTGTAGGCCATACATATATTTGTTCCGTGCGGGGACCGAAACCGCGACACGCAGCGCAGCAATTGATCGCTCAGCCACTGTGCCAACCGTGCCGTCAATCCCAATGTATTTGGGATCGGCGCACCATGTCTTCTTCTTACAAATTTCCCTACTAGTCGTCCTCTCATGTTTAGTAATTGGCTATCGCTGTCATCCGGGAAGTGCCAAGAAGACTGGCCACACTGCCACGTTGAATGGCAACGCTGAAATACACCGAGTTTTCCGACCAAGTGTCTTTTCACCGGTTAGGTAGGTTTTCCAAAACAATATTGTATAGTGCACACTTTAGAAGACCCTCAAGTATTTTCTTGGGTTCAAACTGCTTTATTCCAACAAACAACCACAGAACTATTTTATATGTTAAGAAAGATAGATGATAAAACACAGCTATATCACCTCATGCTAATTTTATAAACCTCCTATTATGGTAAGAACATTTCCTTTTATGAATGCAATGTTTAATTCAAGGTTCGTCGGCTATCGATCAGAGACGTCGTGATTCATCTCGGAAAACACTATCGCTGTTTGCAGGTGAACTGGACCGTGGACCACTTGGCTTGAGGATCGCTTATGTTTTTTGCTTGAGTAAGCTCGAGATGTTTTGACTTAATGGGTTCGAGCATTCTCTGACATATTTAAGACGTTGAGTTTAAAAAAAAAACACAAAGAAAATAACATTTTCACAAAAAAAAAGAGTCGACTTCCAAACGACTTTTTGGAAGTCGGTTATTATTTTTTTGTGAAAATGTTTTTTTTTACGCTTTATAATAGTGGTATCTCACAGAAATCCTAGTCAAGTATCAATTTTACACTGTAACTAGACACTAGCAGTCAGCACATCGTCCATCCATACGAAAAAAAATGATACTATTGGGCCAAACCATGTAAAATTTTTATGGAACCAAATGGCAACTGTTCCGCATCAAACTAAAGAAGAATCACGTAAATCGGATCATCAATCTCAGCGTAATCGGTGTAAATATTCTCCTCCTTTTTGAAGTCGGTTAAAAACCAGACAGTATGCATGTATGAATGTATTATATACTTAGTTCATATTATATCTGCCTTGTTGATCTAGTGATCGCAAACACGACCGCTGAGTATGAGGTCTTGGGCCGATTCCAGGGTCGGGCAGAGTGTTATTTATTAAATTATATTGTTTTTTTTTCTATCACAAATTTCTCAGTAGTAGCCACGAAGTCTGGATATGTCCCCGTTCGATAGCAATAGGCTGGCTCCCTATTACATGGAACAACATAACTGGCGAAATGTGGGGGTACTATTAGGTACACGTCTGCCTGACTTTTCGAGGATTATGTTGGCGTGATGTTATGTTCATATTATGTAACTTTGTTGCGTTTTGTATTTGACAGAGTTAGACTGACCTTTTGATGAAGAGCTCGTGGCTAAATAATAACAGCCACACGGGTCGATCTTTAAGTTAAAGACGTGCTTATCGAGGTTGGTCCGTGGATGGGTGACCATAATTACATACCGAGTTTCCTCCGTGCCTCGGAAAGCACGTTAGGCCGTTGGTCCCGACGGGGTTTGTAGATCTTTGACAGTCCTTACGAGTAGTCAGAAGCCGAAAGTCTGACATCCAGTCTTACCAAGGGATATCGTATTACTCACCTATTGGGTTGTGGAGGTCAGATAGGCAGTCGCTTCATGTAAAATACTGGTAATCAGCTGCATCCGGTTAGACTGGAAGCCGACCCCAAGATAGTTTGGGAAAAGGCTAGGCAGATGATGAGACTGATCTTTTGATAAATCAAGGGAGTATAAAACATGTTTAAACTCCCAAAAAATAAAAACTAAGTTGCATGACGTGTGTTACTAGCAAGTCTGTCTAGAACAAACTGAAAACAAAAATTAAATCCACATAAATAAAAGATGTTATCAACTAATTTTAACATTTTAAATCTTGATCAAGACATGTATTTACCAAATAGATTTAGCAATATGGTTACAGAAATACATAATCGTGTCCTAATACTCTCAGAATATAAAAATAATAAAAAACACAAGCTACGATTACCTAACATACGCGATGATGTGTACAATACAACAATTGTGTAGAATCTACAAAAAAAACGAATATTGAGTACACAGAGATGAGAGAATGATTTATTATTATCTCATTAATCTTAACAGTTTCAATTACAAAGTGGCAAGTATTTGGCTGGATGTAGAACAAGAAAGGCTCAGTCAGTGCAACCGACTAAGATACATTTTCCTAACACCATGATCGAATGATGATGATGTACGAATGTTGACAGCGTTGCGGGGGTGCACTTGCACCCCGCGGGGGTGAGGAGGGCGCGCGAGGGGCATGCGCGGGCGCCGGCGTCGCTTTTCACCGTCGCTGCGCCGCGTACGCCTACCCGATATAAAAGCCTCAACCGCCCATTCACCCGCTCGCAGTGTGTGCTTGAACGTTACAGTGTCCACTTCACTTGTGCAAGGACTTACAGTTTAATCATGAATTCACGGTGTTTATTAGTGCTAGCAGCCGCCCTCGGCGTGGGTACGTAACATTTGAAATATTTAGGGTGCGCCAGACGCGACGAATACCTGTGTCCAGTGACGACGGAACAATCTAGATGTGTGGCTCGCCTTCTCTCATGTATCGATAAAAATTTAATTGGCGTAGCAACGCGAAAGCAGTTGAAGTGTTATCGATACAGTTTCCACACTTAAGCGTTGCAACTGGGCGCGCGCAACGAGTGTTGAGAACAGATAGATTGCAGCCAGCGATGTGGTGTTACGACAATGACTTCCCCAGTGACACACGGACTGATCGTATCAGTTCTGGATATTTATTGGCGAAATCCTATTACGGAGCTTTAGAACTTTCAGTGACTGCTACACTGAAAAACAACCCTTTTAGTAATATGGCCCGAAGTACAATATCGCATCAAGCATTAATCTAGTAATATGACATTCTGACATCTTTGCAGAACAATAAGTCTGTAACACATTGATATAATTAATCACATAATGCTTCACAAGTGTGAGAACTAGGTCTTATTGCGATGTCAGTCAACCCATTCCTACTGGCACCATTCTTTTTCACACATGTCAATGACCTCATAACGTCATAGTACAGAAAGTTTGAGTAGTTTAATGTTAACTGGAGCTGGTATTTGCTCTCAAGTAAGAACATGTAGCTATCGACAGCATAGCACGAGAAAGCGGTTTCTCGAGTTTTCATAAGAATTGTTCCATTATGACAAAACTATTGCTTGCCCGTTTAAAGTTTATCGATATTAATTTTATGACTTATTGAAAGCTTTGGTCGTGAGCTTCTAATAAAGAAGCTTTCTCTTAATTCGTCGATAACAATCGATGAATGCAGATAAATAATTGATAACTTGCATTATTTATTACAATCGCTGCATAAAATATGATGGACACAAAATGGTTACGTCATAATTTCTATGCAAAGAAATTCAGTGACCTTAGAGAAATGTTGTAATCCTTTTAACAGTATATTTATTCTAAACATAGAGGGTGTTGCGCAATCAGAATTGACTGATTAGCATTTTTCGCAATGCACGCACCCACTATAGTGTCAAGTTATGACATAGATAGTGTATTTATGTTGCTCAAAGGCCTTTTGAATGGGATCAATAGTTCCCACGTGCGGCTACATAATTACTATCGAAAGTTGGTGCTTAAGTAAACTTAAGTTTACATAACGAGGGAGTTCCGAAGTCGTTTAGTTAAGTTATGTTTGTTTACAGATTTATATCTTGGGCGATAGCTCTTTCATAACGTTTTTTTCTCGACTTCTTGTCTCCAGTTAAATTCCTTAAATAACAAAGACTTTCTTTTAAAAGAACTTAAATTTCTTATCCTCCAAAGTCATCTAGAAATAGTCCCATGTCATGATAAATTGCAGAAATATTCAGTCTAGAATCAAAAATCTTATAGATGACCTGTATTCACAATATTATCATGATCTGTCATTTATTTTTTTCTAGAAATAAACACTGTCGGTACCGATAACTGTTCAAGGGCAGACTTTCAATATGACATAAAATACATACGTATTAATAAATAAAATATTCAGCCAATTACCGTTGACCATAGGACCCCAACATCCTCCATATTATGGACTTCCTCATGACTTCTATAGCACTCACTTCCGTTCAAAGAATGGCGGAAGTCGAGAGTAATGACAATATTATTTCACGATGACTTGATGAATTATTATCATTGTTTATTATCATTGTGTTTTATCACTGCCTGGCCTAACGGTCATTGAGAAGAGGCACAAGTATTATAATGACTGCAAAATTTCTGTTTTTGATGTCCAAGATACGTATTAGGTCGTCATCATCATCCCGGGGTTCCCTCATCCCAATCTATTTGTTGTCGAAGTAACATGCCTCCTCTTCCATACTTACATACTTCCACCCTCTTTCTTCTAGCCATATCATTTTTCACACAAACATTTTTTAACTATACTTACTAAGTATTGCAGAAGCTTACGCTTTCAAATTCTTCAATGCAACAAACTATTTGATGCAACATCCTTGACTTTTTCATTGCCATTTAACCTGTGGCTTATAAGTTAACGTAACTCAGACGTACCCTTTCACATTCCTACAAGATTATACAAAAAGTCTTTAATTATTACCTTATTTTATTCATCATCGTCTATCATTGGAAGCTTTGTTTCACTGGTAAAAATAAGCCGTCTCCCTTCAATGCCATGCTACCCTGGTACAATTCTTTAGTATTATCTTGTTTTATTTATCACCATTTATCTTCATAGCAAGCTTTGTTACACCCACTACTAAATAGAATAGACCTTCTTCTTATGTCATGCTACCCTGGTACAATTCTTTAGTATTACCTTATTTTATTCATCACCATTTGTCTTCATAGCAAGCTTTGTTTTACCCACTTCTTAATAGAATAGACCTTCTTCTTCTATGTCATGATTCCCTGGTACAATTTTCTATTAACAAATCTATTCTTGTTCAAAATTTGTAGTCCATTTAATAGTGGCGTGGTGCACTTTGCCTCCAAGCAGATTTTAAGTGATATCATTAATATAAAACTCGTGTTCTTCTACAGGATGTTCAGTTTTCACTCGGAGGTTAGTTATGAGCCGCTTGTGGAATTCACTATTGTTAGGATTTCTAACACGTACCCAGTTCTCACGGACAACGCGATCAATTGCGCAAGCGCCGATATATCTCGACTTTTTCTTTAATAGAACAATCTTGAACGATGTGTGCTTGTTTTCTAATAGCTTACAAACGGTTTAGGCAACAAATAATGTTAACTTTAACTGTTTCGTGTGAGTCAGTGTTATTGTTTTCGGTCAATTAAATCTATTCTTAAATTAAACCTTAGTATTAAATGGACGGGTTACCTTAAAACTGCGAACTAAAAGTAACTTTAACGGCTGTTAGGCATGCTATCAAATATTCATAACATCATTATAGCAAGCGTGAAGGTATTTGATTATCGGTGCGTGCGCGAATTTCACGAGAGCAATAAAAACACGGAGAAAATGTATCAGTTGCTTGAGTGCGCATATAACTACTATGCGTTAGATTATTATCTGATGCTGTTATAGCTTTAAAACGTGACTTTGTCCGAAAATAAACCTATCACTGGCTTGATATATTAGGCTATAGTTAGATAAAATAACAGGCCGTAAAAAATCATGATGCCCAAACAGAGGTGAAAGAAGGTTACTTCTGAGATAACCACTAATTATAGAGAAGAATGGAAGCAGTCGGTGGTTCAGCTTAAATAAATTGGCATAAAGGCAGAATAGTGATGATCAAAAATGAAACCACACAGGCGGAAAAACAAAGCACTGTCGTCTCAGATTACTAAATGAAATAGCCTCATCTGACTTGAATATAAGTGGGTAGGTATAGGTACCTGTACAGACTTCAAATTACATGATACAGTCGAAAATTACCCTCAGTGACAGAGCTCGGGATTTATTAAAGAAACGCCGCAAGCAATGCTTAACTGAAGTAGAAAATATAATCAACAGACAGCAATAAGAACGACTTTCCTTTGCAAACCTTTTGTCTGTATTACCTTGGAGTATTATTTCAAAGAAACAATTTAAATAAAATATTCAGAAAAAGTAATTTTAGTCGCTCAACAATAGAAGCTAAGAAGCAGCTTAATTTGCGTTTTTGTAACATGTTTTTTTGACAAAAAACAAAGGTTAATGAATTCTTTTTAGAGAAAATATAAGTCTATTACAGTTTTTATGATCATTTCGTAGTTAAATTGCTGTCGATAGTTAAAAAGTGACCGTCAATTTGATCATGCATTGCGTGTTCAGCAAAATATCTACATTATAGTTAATTGGATAATTATGTTACTCTCTCCGATACAATGCGATAATAAGGCGTAATTGAGTAATCTATTACGATAACAATAGTTATTAAATTGTTCGGTAAATTGCTTCATGACTTAAGTAATTATAAGCCATTGAACTGACTGGACAGTATTTCCATCTATGTTTTTGGCACAAATTATTTTAGTGTCTATACTAACATTGTATTTTGAACTATGAATTTCTACATAGTATATAAAACTGTGAAACATAGTACATAATTAAACATAGTACCCACACGAGAAAGAGGTTTTAGTTTATGTTTGTGAGAAAACTCATAACGCACCTATAGACATAAGCCATTGTTACCATGTGTTTACTAAGATAACGACCCACACTTGTCAAGATATCTCTAAGGTTACTTCTCAAAATAAAGTCAAAGTTAATCAAGAGGTCATTTGACCGGAAATCCACGAAATAATTAACGATCTTGCACCTAAACAATGCACCGGAAACTGTTGTTCTTAGGCAAAAATACACCGGGCACAATGATATCTCACGGCTGAACGTTTTATTGAACAATACATGCATCCTGTGTGTTTCCATCCTTAATACAATGACTGGCGATTTTTTTTAATAAAAAATGACAATGTTTTCATCAATTTATTGGTCATTGACGAATGATGGATTGTTTGGTCATAATTTTCACTGACAATCATTTTACTGGAGTTGCCATAACTTGAAGTTGGCATATTCTGGCTGAATGCAGGCTCTATCATCTTTACCTCTCTGTGTACAATCGAACCGAACCTCAATTCAAATTTAAATCGATTTTTAAAAACAAAAACATTTGACTGGCGACTATCGAACACGTTCTAAATTTAAAGCGTATTTTAAGCTTTTATTTTCCTCATCGATGTTCCATCCAATCTCTGGTGTTTAAAATCACACTTTGATTGCCTATAAGTCGCATAGTCTACGCTGAGAAGGTACCTAGTGTAGCTGCAACTACAAGCCAGTGATTGTCTGTCCTTCAAGCGACGATAAAAATAACCTCTTGTTAGCCCTACGCATTGTGCTGTTGTTTACTTTTTTTTACGTCCATCGGCATCACCATGCCTTGTTTTCATGACTATTTTCGGCACATACAAACCTCAAATTTATAAGGATAATTAAAACTCAGTGGTTTTTACTTTTGCTCATATAACATCCTGGTAATTCATGTTTATCATTGTCAATTTAATTTGAAGTATTAAAATCAATTTAATTTGGTTTAATATACGGAAGGTTCTGTTATAATTAAGATATTATTCAGTAAGTAAAATATAAATAAAATAACTACTGATCTCTAAACTTTTAAGTTTTAAAATGGTGCAATTGCATTCATGATGTACAGATAATAGATTATTAAAATCAGTGTGTTCACACTCTGATTTTGATAATTAATTATTTTGTGCCATCTGCATTCATAATTTTGCAAGTGCCACTAAAATGTTGCTTTTAACTCTACCCTTTAGAAGCGCAAGAGAGGTTCGAAATAGAATTAGTGGTTACGTAAGGATTACGAGACGATACCTGCGCGCACGCCTCTTAGGTACGATGTGAATTTGTATTGCTCATTAATTTGTTATAGGGTGGGTGGTTTGACTCCAAGCATTGTAATCTGTCAATTAAATGAAGCAATTTAGATCTAAGAATTATCTATTAGCTGTTGCAAGAGAAATGTCGAATACTATCGATTAGAAATCTATCAAAAATTCAATAGAAAATCTATCCAAATGTTTCCTAAAAATAATAAATATACACAATAGTATCATAATAGCACAATATCAAGCTATTCAAATTAGCAATTAAAATATGAAAACACAATAATTCTTATTACGAATTAAAAACGATACTCTTCAATACTAAGAACATAATGGCCTCTCATATTAAAAATAAATGCTCCTATTAAAGCTATTATACTCGTGGTGAGCTTACAACTTTCACCGTCCGACAATAGTCGGTATCTAATGGTGTATTACGTCAGATTACTCATGAGCCAGTAATCATTTATTTTTAGAACATTATCAACGTGAGCGTGAACTCTTTTGAAATTGGAACGTCTTGTTCAAATCGGTTGATGAACTGATTCTATAGGCTGTCTGTAGAGGTTAGCTTTTTATTAGGTTAGTGGCATTAGAATGCTCTGTGTGCCAGCGCCATTTTAGAACAATTTGAAATGCCTTTGATATGCATCAAGAAGATTATTATGTAGTTTGACTTTTGTAAAGAGTAATAAGCATTAATTATGCAAGTTTCATATTAAATATTGAAATGAGATGATAAACCTTGCTATTCAATCGAGGATGAAATTAGTACTTTGCAACATCCCAAGAAAATGAGACATTTAAAAACATGCAAAATAGACGTGAGCTAACTTATGTGATAAATTCATCGGCCCACATGATAAAGGTCAGGCGTGAGTGAAATTACTCAACTGCACAGACTCAGGCGCATCATCTTAACGAAATCGAAAGTTCCGCCCACTTCTCGGCGGTGGGTCAATTTTTGTGGCTTTCACTGTATTACTTAATGTATTACACGACCTTTGTCATAATAATGTATCGTGTTTATGTAATGTACACATGGTAGCATTACACAATAGGCGTAATTTGCAGTATTAATTTCTCTCGGCTAGTGAATAGATATTTCTTGTGTATCTGATTTTATGGCCGTAAGTGTACATTGTTTGTAACACAATGCGTGGTTCATGAATATCGTAAAAATAATAATTATCTGAGGGAAAGCTTGTCTCGATAATTGTGGGTTTGAGAACGTGGTCAGATGGGTGTGTAATTACTTTTTTAATTGCATAAGTACCTCTTTTATTACCGTCAAGTCTATCAAAAGGTGTGAAGTTATTGTTTTATCCGCCATCATTTTTATTATGGTCTCATATAAAACTATAGTATCTTTTGTTTGCAAACCCTTTCATTAGCAAGTTCACAAAGATCATACTTAATTTTCATTTCATGCTTCACCCACTTCAAATTACCAAAAGTACCTCAATAACAGGTGCTAAAAAATCATGTGTGTGTTACAAAACCAATTCCTCAGTAGTCACTACTTCTGTTACATAATACGTTATGACAAGGCAAGCATCGGACAGATCAATAATTATGTCATGTGCACACGAGGGCTCCGGTGTCGCCCGGGCATTGCGCAACTTGCCCGGTTCACTGAGCAACCTGACCGGTTCACTGGGCATGGCCCGGTTAATGTTGACACTAATACGTCATTATAAAGCTGGGATAAACTGGGCTAGAGGATTCTTGCCAGCCACTGTTTTTTTTTCTGTGCTGTCATTTTGGAATATCTAATCAGTAGCACATTGATTTGTTACTGTTGACCGTAAAAATATATTATTAAGTTACTTTTGTAAAGCTGGGCTGGAGAATTCATGCCAGCCAGAGTTATTTTTCTATCAACGACTATTACCTTTTTAAACCTCGATTAAGCGTGCTTTATAAGTACGTCACCCTGTGTTTGAAAATCGAATGATAAAAGCTATATTCTAGAACAACTGTTATTACCACAAAACTCGATTTCAATCCGAATCTATTTTCAAATCGAGAATCACGGAACGTTCTAGAACACGTGTGAACATCTGTCACACGAAGAATTGAATCTTCGCCCTCAAACAGTGTGTGAAATCCACTTAGTTCCAACACAATAAGTATACTAATGTTTGACATGTGTAATCAGCACCTCATTTCAGCTTTACTCGCTCGCTCCACAAACTTAATGAGCGATTAAAACCCCAGTCATCTGCCAATTACCAGATGTAATTGGCGTAAAACCAGCATAACATGACCCAAAGCGGTGATCCGAATTTTCAGTGATATCGAAATCGCTCTACATTGCTTATTAGTCTGGCGGCCGAGGTATGCCAGGCATGCGACGGTGGTTCACCTCGATATCGCGTTTGATTTTATTAAGAAAAGTTGTTTGCGAACACTTATGCAGATGAGTATAACCTACAGCTTTTTAAGAGCAACTTAATTCAAGGTTATTGAATAATAACATATTTTACCGGTATATTAAGTGATATCCAATGTTAATTTTTAAAAACAATACTATTCCAATCGATATTTATTGAAGTTTTTTAATAATCAATAACTTAATGGCTTTTTTATGGCTTAATGGCGATAATAAGGAACGTGATTTAATTCAAAACCGATGCGATATGCGATCCTAAAGATGACATTAAACAATTAGCGTTGTTTTCGTCGTGAATCGTCAAAAATTGTGTCTGAATGTTTTGTAATGAATGTAAGGATTGAATAACAAAAGAGTGTCGATTGATTCGGAACAGTATAGTAGTCTTAAACTAGGGAATAAGCACTATATCCTGTTTCAGTTTTCTACTTAATGCTAAATATCAAACCGGTCTCGAAAGTTGTTAAAGCAATTTCTAAGTTTACAACTCGATTAAATTCACAGCAGTACCTTTAGAATTTATCAAGCTAATGCACTTGCAAATCGTCGAACAGGCAAGAGAGAGTAATGTATTACAAAATGGCGCGATGGGGGCTTTCTTCTCGCAAATGTCAACCGGTACAGTGACACAAATGTTGTGACATAATGTGACATAAGTCTTACGGGGAAGCGCGTTCGCAAACAAGGTGTTAACGCGGCATACATAAATTACGTATACCACATTGAATAGTCTTGAGGTAATTTAAACCGCATTCAGACTTAAAAAACATCAACGACTTGAGCTGAGAACGACTAACTTAGAAACTTAGACTAACTACAGCTAAGTAGCGTTGCATACAAAAATGAACCTTTTATTATCAAGTTAATATTCGTAAACGTATGATATGCTTGATGGACGACCTGCGTAGGAATATGCACATTAACATTAAACTAATAAGATTTATTTTTGGATGGAGAGCGACTGTATTTAGCTAGAGCTAAGTCTTAATTCGTTCTTTACATCTTTGACTTCACACACGTAACGTTCAAATAGCATCGTAATTTATACTTCCGCATGCCGAAAATGTACGCTGAACCGTAATGTTTGTGTAAGACCTGTAATAGTTGTATTTGCTAACAGTTGTTACCTAAACCAGGATTACCTCATGACATATCAACGAGCAAAGACTGGTACCCGTTTCCGCTAACTGTAATGAATGTCTAAATATTATTGCTCTTTTGAAAATTCGTCTCTCGGAACTTAATCGAGGGTTAAGAATCCAACAGCGTAATTTGGTATTCAGTCAGGTGTTGCTTAGTATATGTGAAAACGGGGATACACGTGCTAACCAGTCTTAGGCTGTATCGTTGTTGCCTCATTAGGGCCGTTGAAGAAAGAGCGGCCTTTCCAAGCCCATTTTGATGCAATGTTCGCACACCATAATCGTTATTTAGCAAATCCCCTAGCGATTTATTTTGTAATTTCATTAACATTCTAACATTGTGATGTGTCGTTACACCACCGCTGTTGCCAATATTGGCAAACTGTAAAACAGATTTTAAAATGGAGTCCAAAGTGTTTCTAGATTATGCAAAGAATTTAGTATCCGGAACTGGTTCGACGTAAGATAACACCCACATTGTTCCTCCAGAGCTTTCAAGACCAAAATTACACAAACTTTTTTTCTCAACACGAATTCTTCAACAATTCTTAACCAAATATTCTTTTTACAGCGGTCGGCCAGGAGACCTTCAAATGTCCCGATGACTTCGGCTTCTACCCCCACCACATCTCCTGTGACAAATACTGGAAATGCGACAACGGTGCCGCTGAACTGAAAACTTGCGGCAACGGTCTTGCCTTCGACGCCACTGACTCTAAATACCTGACTGAGAACTGCGACTACCTTCACAACGTCGAGTGCGGAGAGAGGACACAGCTTGGTAAGTTTTTTTTTTTGGATACGTTATCTCGCAGGTCATCCTTAGGGGTTGTCGTCTGCTTAACTAGACTATCCTGTGGGTGCCTTAAGTGTAATACCTCCATCCAGCGCATAAAAATACTTACTAACTAGCTTGGGAAGATATAGTACATCTTTATGTTTTATATCTTTGAAAGTCGCTATCGCAGCCTCGTTGGTGGTCCGGGGTTCGATTCCTATTTCCAGCAAAGCGCTATTGGGTTTTCTATCAGGATTAGAGTACAAGCCCGGAGCTATGATCTGGCCCTGCTGATGGTAATAAGCTGCCCCCCCATAACATGGATCTCAAACATAACATTCAAAATCTGGTGAGATTGCAGGTGTGATATTATGAAAGCAGCTATCTATTAGTCATAGATATTATAGAAAAAAAGTATGAAACAGAAAATACACAAGAACAAAAAAGTATCATCTGATTTACCTCGTCACGTTTCCGTCTATCAAAAACTCGACGATCTGTCTCATAAAAATCGAAAGGCACACTTAGCTTAGCAACAACAATTTTTTGCTAGCAAAAACGGTCAAGGCCGAAGGTTTTATATAACCACACACGTGTCATAAGGATAATATTATTCGAAATGCCAATCCACAGAATAGATGAAAACCAGGATGTCGTAAAGGTCACTAGGCCAATTCACACCATAGAGGTTTAATACATAATTATGTATGTTGACAGTATTTTTACATCACCAGATGCTTAAATATCAATTTTATGCTAATATGTCTAAGATATAAATATCCATATCAACTGGTCACCTTGAACTAGAGCCAGTTCGTAAAATTTTATTTTATTGCTGCTGATCTCAGTAGGTAGATTTTTTGCTCAACATTTTGATGGCGTTTTTATGGAAATGAAGATTGAAAGCTTTTTGCTGCTTTTGATTGATAGCCAATTATCCTCAAAATGGAGTGACATTTCGGAGAACCATGAATGTTTTGACGCTGGGTTTTTATATTTTAGTTAGTCGTTTGAAAACTTACACAAAACAAAGAGCTCTTGTTCTGTTCCAAACAATTTTAGTTAATTTTTTTCGTCTCGTCAATGTCTGGTTTAATTCCACAGAGCCTCCGATCTCAACCCCCCACTGCGAGAGGCTGTACGGTATCTTCCCTGATGTTAACAAATGCGACGTCTTCTGGAACTGTTGGAACGGAGAAGCCTCCCGCTACCAGTGCAGCCCCGGACTTGCCTACGACAGGGAATCCCGTGTGTGCATGTGGGCTGACCAGGTCCCCGAGTGCAAGAACGAGGGTACGTAACATTTGAACGTTATTCCAGTAACTTGACCTATACAGCACCCTTATTGATTTGTGGTAGAGCTGCTGTCGACCTGTGGTCTATGTTAATGACAGTGTGACCGCAGATCTTCAATCCTTGAAAATTTAATTCAAGCTCAAGAGTTGTTTGCAATGTTATTGCAATGATTGTTGTGGATATAAAACTAAAGGAGTCGTGATCAAACGATCAGACTGGTATGTTTATCGTCGAAACGTGATTACAATCAACTGAGTATATTAAGCACATGAAACCTCTGTGCACGTACTATTCTAGTAAACTTCCTTCAACTTCATCACCGCTGTCGCTGCTGAATTTCGGTTTCGCCTTCCGCACTCTCGCTCACGTAACCTCTTTGGTGTTTCCCAGAAGTAGCGAACGGTTTCGGTTGCCCCGCTCCCGGTGAGGTTTCAAACGCTGGATCCTTCAGCCGTCACGCCCACCCTGAAGACTGCCGCAAGTACTACATCTGTCTGGAGGGAGTCGCCCGCGAGTACGGATGCCCCATCGGTACCGTGTTCAAGATCGGAGACGCTGACGGCACAGGCAACTGCGAAGACCCCGAAGATGTTCCCGGATGGTGAGTTACCTTTCTTAAACCTCGTGTACATATTGTATACACACCACATCATAGGACATACGCATTTTAACATCAATTCCGTTCAACTCCTCACGATTCATGGAACTCTTGATATTATTATATTTATGTTCATAAATGCATGATCGAATGCGGATGTCCTATCCACACCGTTCAAGTAACGCAAGTAAAACAGGCAGCTTGAACGCACTATAGGACTCTTCTACTCACTGGTTGAATACTGGTTCTGTGGTGTTACCAGCGTCTTGTGTGGTACATTAACATTTAGTACCTACCCTAATCATGGACACCAAGAAAGTATCCTAATGATCATGAAATTCTTGACCACAATAACTAATATTGAATGGGCTCCCAAACATTAATCTGGTATAACGATATTCTTGGTGGCCCAAACCCTGAGACCCTGTAACCACTTCCACACAATCAATGTCGTCCTTGTGACTAACACTTCTTCCTGCACATATAATATAATGAAACATAATACGAACACAGATCGGTTGCACTTCGTGTTGCCTTAGCTTTATTATACACGAATCGATCAGCATTGTACAGATGTCGTTATGTAGGTAGACATACATAGGTGGATAGTGCGACGTAGTAAGCTCGCCCACCTGAATAGCTGGCCGCAAGTATGCGGTCCGGAGCCTTGCACGCTTGCGACATTTAGGACACTTTGAAATTAACATGACTTAGAGCAAAATAGTGCGCTCACGTCGTGTCATGCGGGACGTGGTGGTCGACCGTAGTCAATGCCGACCGGTACATAACGGAGCGTATGGTAATGACCGTTGTTTCACTCAGACATATCGTATCGAGCGTAACTGTTCGAGTATGACACAAAGGTTGAATTATCAATGCCTTTCATAAAAAGAGGAAATGTTCAAAAGAATGCCGGTGACTGGCGCAGACATGCAATCATGAAATAGTTATGAGGTTTTTTTACTCTTAGCGCTCGAACGTAATTGTCATTTATGAAAGTAGTGTTCACTTTTCAAAACAACAAATCAGTTCTACGCGTAGTTTCTTAAAAAAATCAGTTGCATCTATTTATCTGAACCAAACCGTACCTGTATTGAAACAATGAAAAAACTTTCAAAATGTTTAAATCCGGTTCATGGTCTGTCTACTTGGAACAATCGCAAGCAGATCGATACTAAGATGCACCTGCGCCGGTCACGATGTAACCACGTTAAACGAAGGTCGTAGAACCAGTCGTTTTCAGAAGTTTTTGCGAGAGCTCTGGACCACATAATTGTCTGCCAAGAAAAACAAACGTTAGATAACGCTAGTTGGAAAAGCGAGCGGATATCATTCTTGTTGCCGTTTCAAGGCGGTTCACTCTTTAACGCCGCCTGTGTACAAGATTACATTACACAATTCTCGCAGCCAGTTACCACTCGCGTAGTAAAAGTTGCTAGAAATTGAGATAGCCATTTATGTTTAACTCACTCGCCGTCGGTAGGTTATAAGACATAGAGTTAAGGCTAGGTAGTAGACGAGGCAGGTAGTAAGGTTCGCGTACATTTTCAGCGAGGACTACTACGGGGATCTGGATCTGAAGTCGATCCGCAAGAGCGAGCTGCTCGCCGGCCTCAACCAAGACGGCAAGCTCCGCGACGCGCCCAAGCAGCTCAAACCCCGCCCCCAAAAGGAGAACTAAATAAAATTCCCCACCCCATAACCTTTTAATACTCACATAGTAACTATAAACCAATACTCTGCGCGCACTACGAGCAACCCCTACAATCTGACAATTCTGGCTGAATACAGACACTTTAGCTTTGTAAAAAAAAGAAAATCGTTGCTCATGGTGTGTGGAGATCGTGTTCCAGGTTCAAAAATATTCGATTGTTTAGTGAGTGAGCTACAGTTGATATGTATCACTTCTAGTTGCCAAATACTTCTCGTTGTAGCTTCATCGGACAGTTTCATTGAGACACGTTAGGGAATTAGTAAAACCATACAGCGATAGATATATTTATTATTTTTTACTTATATCTTAGAGTTTATAGTGTCCTTTCATATATTGAAACCAGTTATCCGAGCCTGTATTAAGATTGCACTATAAACGACTCGCGTTAAAGGAAGTTGTTTTGCATTTATGACAACGTAGTTCTGTTTGAAATCCGTAAGGACATCGATATACCATTGTATCCGTTTAATACCATGACCTTGTAAATATATTATTATAATACTGAATTATTTCGCTGCGACTGAGTGTTGTTGTTTGATAGAAACTGTAATACTTAAGTTTTATTTTTAGTGATAAAATAAACAAAAATTTATAAAAAATAACTTCCGTTGTATTCATTTCCTCTGTGTGTAGTGATGCACTTTAGCACCGTTTCCTAACATTTCCCACCTCACTATTTTCTGTTTCATTAATGCATTCACTTTCTAATACTTATATTAATATTTTCTTGGTTCTTTTAGTAATTTTCTTCTGTCTAATCATTTATATTACTGACTGTAACAGCCAACCGTCATCCTTGGGAATCCAGGTACGTTAATTCTTCTTTAAAGTTGAAACCATTTTAAGGTACAGTGTACCTTTCTCTAAGTACAATATGTGTTCATCTATAAAGTTGTTAATTCTATTCTTAAAGTGAAGAGTAAGCGTGAGTCTTTCTACAGTGAAGTTCAATGAAAGTCGATTTAAAACGACAAAGTACTTCATGAATATCATCTATCAGATCTAGTATTTCTTAATATCTTTTCTGCTTTGTAGACTGTAGAACTATAGATTGAGACAATGTTTGTAGATAGTCAAGAATATATGCAATAAATCTGCTATTGTAGTCACTTTCAGCTCAAAACCCTCACTGATGTAGAAATGCAAACCGTACTAAAGATAGATAATATTCTGAGTACTAATTTCCTAGGTGCCATGAAATTAAAAATTGAATTTAAAAAATTGATGAATAGTGGTATCCATAAATGAACTAAAAACATTTACTGCAAATGCAGTATCTTCTTATCTTGCTCATAGTAGTAAAGCTTCAATTGAAATTGATAAAACCACTAAAGACACAAAAAAACTGGTTGTGTGTATGATCAGATCAGTAACGCACTAAAGTTCCTATATCCCCAGTTAATTGTGCTAATGAAATTAATAGAATTTCGAACGAAAAAGTAGAATTATTCTCACACTCTATAGAACTTAAAGAAACTAAAGCGGTTGATTCATTACCTGATAACATTACAGCGAGGATTACTACGGTGACGTCGACCTGAAAGCTTTGAAGAAGTTGGGATTCTGAATGTCAAGGAGCGGCTCAAAGGACAGACTGAAGCTTAACCCGTTCCAATTGTTATAGTGTACGAACGGCCTCTTCAGAGTCATATGAGTATGTTATTGTTAGGGCCCCTTGTGCTGTGTCCAGGGACGGCACGTCGACTGTAAACCATCAACACGATGATGGACATTCGATAAATTATTATCTTATTCTCTCTCTTTATCATTCCCGTGAAGATAATCTGTTTTAGTCTTCACAAGTGCGTCTAGTGAACTAGGTTTTATCTGTCTGAAGAGGCGCTCGATTATCTCTAAGCCGTGGTCTTCGAAAGTGAATCGAAAACCACAATACTTTTGGTCTGTTTTTGTCTAAAACAATTGTTGCCAAATTTTGGAAATCTTCAAAAAACCTTGACATGGTACCAACACAATGTGCTGGTGCTGTGTCGAAATATAAATGTTGTTTTTAGTCATAAACACGTATGTAAGTTAAGTTTAGCGAACTTATAATTTTTAATATTTTTGTAAATAAATAATATTTTTATACAAATCGTTTTTTTATTTATATTACAACATTGTAATCTATTTCTGACCACCAATCACCAACCACAATTTAACATTAGAATAGAAAAGGCAAAAAATAATTAAGCAAAGGAATAATTAGGTAGAGTTTATTTAGTAATCATTTCAATAAATTAAAATGCAATTTGCCGATAGAGTGTTAAACTTAAATAAGACATTAATATTAATATAGGCCGAATCTAGAAGCCAAACTAGATTTACGACCAATTAATTGCTCAATTCAACTTATTGATATGTATTTGAACAAGGTTTATTAATTACAACATTTTAGTTACAAGTACACGCCCTGTTTGATCTCACTCTAGCCAAGCATGACTATATTGACCTATTTTCAAAGAAGTATTTACCAGAAGAGGTAGCAGAAGCCTTATAATGTAGAACTACAAATAGGTTTAGCTTAGACATCGACTTTGGCGATGTTACCAAGCTGCAGCTGACGGATGGCATCCTGACGAGACATGGCTATCTGAGTAGAGGTCCAACCTTGAAACAAAATGACGTATGGTTAGTATATTAGTCTGAAAACGATAAAGATAATGGCGAAGTTCAAGGAAAGATCGAGAATGTTCTTGTTCTTAGAATCGTACTACATGACTCTCAAAAGTTAGTAGCTGAATCAGCTGTCACATAACAAAAAGAAACATAATTTAAATGCAACTGCCTCTTATTAGATACTGTTTTCCTGAAATGAAACCGTATAAAGTGACACATACGCAATATTTATCTATTTCAAAAACTCTAATTAGTCAGTGTACTAAATGGTTATGAAATCTAAATTATGACCAGTTTAATTAATAATTTAGGCAACGGTTGAGCATTAATTAGCTTGTATCCATTCGCATCATAATAAACTTTAAATTGAGCAAATACCTGGTAAATTCTATTGATGTTGAAAAATTCAGGGCACTATTAAATTTGATGACTGAAATGAAGCACACAAATCTTGCAAAAGACTTTGTCCAAGAAACAATCTTACCTAACATATAATAAAGTCTTAAACAAATAATAGACTGCCTCTTTTAAACTATTACTAAGCGACCCCAAAAAACCTAGATATCTAATTTAAACTCTCGTCGCTGAGCCGAGCGTTACAAATCCAACAGTAGGAATGTTACTGGAACATAATAGCATAAAAGTATTCTACTTACTTTGAGTATTAACTAGAGAGTTCTCCGAGAATGTAGTCTTGATTTCACCAGGTTTCATTAAAGCAGGTGCAGCTACTACTATAGGTGATGCTGGCGGGGTGATGGTTGCCGTAGGTCCTACAGGTGCTATTGGAGCAATAGGCGCTGATGGGGCTTCAGAAGCAGGAGCTGACGATACAACTGGCGCAGAAGTGGGTGCCGCTGGTTGAGGTGATGATGATTGAGGAACAAAGACTTCAGTGTTGATGGCAGTAGATGAGCAGTCAACGCGTGTAGGGTAGTCGCAGACGCCGAGTTGCTGAAAACATAAAGAGATAGATGAAAATATAGAACGCTTGAAGCCAGATAATAAAAATAACATTTTTAAGTGGCTAAAGGAAAATAAAAATAGAAAAGCTGTTTTTAAATAAACACTAAAACTTTTTGTAGTGCTGAACAAGTAAACAAGATAAAAAGTGGCGACGGAATTGCGTAGGCACTTCATAAAATCCTTATAGAAGTAGTATAAAACCATGTTAAAACTGACCATACTGCAATATGGCCAGTTTTAACATGATTTTATACCACTTTTTATGTGGATTTGCATGTTGAAATGCCTGCAGGCTGCAATGGATAATAATTATGTGAAATGAGTCACAGTTTCCAGAATGCATTCGTGATATTGAAAGAAAAAAAATACGGTAATCAATAGGTACGGACCAAGTAAGTAAAGCATTTATAAGTAACCTCATATGGATCGCGGTAGGCATAATATTGCAATTATTAAGGTGTTAATGCAGATACAGTCTTAGAAAATAATTTCATTAAAACAAAAGACATATAAGCCAACTATTTGGAGCCCCCCTCGTAATTTATACCTGTACGTGGTCGTCTACATATTAACGATTTTAGTTGTTATCCAGAACCGTGACTAAAAGAGTGATGCATTATGAATATTGATGGATAGAGGGAGAGGAAGGCCAAAGAAAAGATGAATCGATTGTGTGAGGAATTATATGAAAGAGAAAGAAGTAAATGGTGCCGTGATGTCTGATAGCGGAGAATGAAAGAAGAAAACGTGTTGCGCCGACCCCTATTAGAATGGGAGAAGGGCAGGAATATGATGAGTTGTTATCCAGAACAATCTCCCAACACAATGAATTGCTTAATGATAAAATTTTATTAAAGTCAGTTGATGTCCCAAACTGCACTGGGCCCGCGTGGCGGATTCCAGCCCACTCCCTCTCATAGAGAGGAGGCCTGTGTCCCAGATGTGGGAACATTATAGGCTGATGATGATGATGATGATGTCCTTAGAAACTCAAACTATTGCATTCACAAGGACCTACGTTCCCATAACAGGATGACGAAAAGTTAATATTTTAATGGATCATGAAGGAAAACATAAATGACTGACATTTATAAAAATAATTCGATGAATCTTAATTGTTAATACTCTCAAGATATGCGGAAGGTACATCAAGTATGAAGGAAAGTATCTTAAAATGGTAGTGGTTCGAAGTTCCACGAACATGTACAAAGCGATTTGCGTCCACATTTATTGTGAGACTAGCTGTCCGGCGCAACTTCGTTTGCGTCACATTTTCCCCGTTTTCGCAACATTTTTCATTGCTGCTCCACTCGTATTGGTCGTAGCGTGATGATATATAGCCTATAGCCTTCCTCGATAAATGGACTATATAGCACTGAAAGAATTTTTAAAATCGGACCAGTAGTTTCGGAGCTTATTCAATGCAAACACACAAACAATCAAATCTTTCCTCTTTATAATATTAGTTTAGATGTCTGTGGATTTTATTACCGGCTTTTCTGTTCCATGATCATTATTATCTGGACTTCTTCAAAGTTCGAGTGAATCAGTTTCATCTTCATCATCGCTCAGGCAAATTGCGGCCAAATACAAGTATTTTCAGAATTTATACAAGCTGTTGTTTTGCATTCTCGTCAAATTCAAGGAAGTAACTATGCTAATAATTCTCGACCCGAATCAATAATAAAATGGGTTGTTTTTATTTTATTTTTGGAAATCGATTATTGCGTACCTGATTGTACGAGAGGTCAGCAGGACACTTGAATTTGACGGGCTGTCGGCTAACGCACACGAAGAACTCATTACAATCCAGCGCATTTCTGAAGGTTTCAAAATCTTTCTTGCATAAGGGTTGTGTTGGTGGCTCTTCTCCTGTAGAAAGAAAACAGTAAAATTATATTAATGTTGTTACAATATTGGCAAGCAAACACCTCTAAAGGTTTCCATACATGTTTAAATTGGATGACTATGGATGGTTACCTAAGTGACGTACTTCTAAATCGAATAAGGCAGAGTCCCAAAGATGGTGGAGTAGTATAGTATTTTATTTCTCGTATTTTTAATGTTTTCCCAAAATACAAGAAATAAAATGTCATCACTCCAAAGCATGTTTCTTTTCTTTAGTATAGATTTTTTAACTATAATATTTTATTCTATGTATATCAGGTACAATCTAGACCAGGGTTCAAACTAAGCATCACAGAAACATTCAGGGGTTATAGATGTTAGTCGGCGTGACCAATATACCAGGTCAGAAGCACATCGCATTTCGTAACGCGACGACCCGGCTGCGGATTTTATATAACAACTGACATTTCCACGTCTGACGACATCTTTCTACTGATAATATTATTTACATATCCGTCGGTAAGTAGCTATGAATCTTCACGTAACTTACAGAAAGTGTTAGGTTGTACTTATACGCGGAGTTTTATGGGATATCGTGACAGTGACACACATTTTTGCCATGGATTCAGTAAGAAATCCATAATAAAACCAACGAATAATTGTTTCGTCGTTAAAACAAACAGGTGTCCCATAAAATTTGACCATTGGTGTTGCACTTTTGTATGGGACAGCTAAGCTTTATGCTACAAATCGTAAACATAAAATCGTAACTTGCGATGTCCCTTAAACTGTGTCGGTATCTTGGTTGAGTGAAATATTCATAGAATGATTAACAGCTCTTAAAATGCAATGAACAGATACTTAAACATACTTATCCACCAGAGGAACTTTTACAAGGTGTTGTTTTGCATCCTCGTCAAAATTGAGGAGGTTGTTACAAAAGACATCAGTAATGAATGTAAATTATTATACTTCGATCATTATTACGAAATGCTGCTTTTTTTGTTGTTTAAATTTGTCAGTACTTCAGAATACTCCCTTAACATGGTTTAGGGAATGAGAAATTGTCGAACAAACGCTTGAGATTGTTTGTATCTGTGAAAGCGCGGTTATGGGGCGAGGATAAGACCGGCCGTGTTTAAAACACGGGTGGGTCAACACTTACCGATATCAGTAAATAAGAAAAAAAAAAACCTACCAATTTTATTATTGAGTCGGGTCGAAAATCATTAGCATAGTTACCTCCTTGAATTCGACGAGAATGCAAAACAACACCTTATATGCATGTATGTCATCATCATTCTCCTGACCTTATCCCAATTTATTTGGGGCCGGTGAAGCATGTCGTCTTCCGTACTTCTAAGCAACTTACATATATTTCCTGTGTACCTGCTAAACTATCTACATAACTACTATATAAACAAGATACATAAATTCAATTGCGTTAACTTTTAAATAATCTCCGGTGGTGTTGTAATATTATCTTAGCGATACACACATGTCAATGAGCTTTTGGGTTGTACAATAATCAGTGATGATAGTTTTTAATGAATTTGCAAAAGTACCTGTGCGTTTACGAGAAATTGAAATTAGAAGTAAAACCAACATGCATTGAAATAAATTGAAAATGAGGTCATGAAGTGAAATATAAGTAGAATGACTAGAAATAAATTGCGATTTTATATATAAGGTCAGCGAGACACAGGGCGGAGCCTTTTTTGCACAATTGTCATGACACCGAAATGCTTAGATAGTACCCCGTGTCAACTCAATCGCCACGTGAGCACGTGACCTCTGCGCTAGTTTTATTACCGGCAACTGGACACTGTGTGTCCAGTCTTTCGTGTCGAGTTGGTGACTAACCCCAACCGTGGAACACCTACGAACACCTAGGTGAACCACGGGTACAGAAAGTTAACCGTGGAACACCTAGGTGAACTACTTTGGTGTTCCACGGGTCAGTAAGGCGATAATCGACAGAGGGCCCGTTTAGGATTTCCAAACAAATGAGTGACAATAGAACGCGACTATCGCGTATTCATACGACAAAGAGTAAGCCCTCGGAAAAGGCGCCATCTGTCGGTGTGTCTTAGCACAAAACTACACACAAAAAAACTGTTGTTAGTTTTTTACTGTTAATAAAAGGTACTCACTCAATCGCCTACTCCCACAATTCACACTGTCTGAATAGTCACAGTATCCTTGACTGCTGAACAGCAGTCCAGTCGGACACTCCTGTTCCACTGCCCACCCATCCCAGCAGTTAAGATAGTTGTTACACAGCCTCGGCGAAGGAATCTGTGCCCTCTTCCCTTCGCATAAAGGATTCGGTTCGATGAGAGGGTCTGGGGTGTGGGTCAGCAAAAGTTGGTTGTGGTATGCAGGGTCTTTCTGGATTTGATGGATTACGTCGTTGGAAACTGGGATTGTGAGGGAGAACATGTTGCCGAAGTCCTGAGGGAATAAATGGTTTGTTACCAGGTTATTTATGTAAGTAAAGAATGGATCAGATGGAAAAAATAAGATTTAAAAAATACTCGAGCTTTGATGCTTCATAGATGCATGTTATTAGGTACCTGCGTACCATTGCATATGAATTTCATTATGATGATTATTCATCATCATCATCATAATCATCATTTCAGCCGAAAGACGTCCACTGCTGGACCAAGGCCGCCCCCAAGTGTACATAAAGGGGGTTTTGACATAATCGCCACGCTTGGCAGGCGGGTTGGCGATCGCAGTACGGTTGTTGCAAATGCACAGAAAACGCTGCTGCCCATTGTCTGGCAAGTCTCTTAGTCGTCGCTTACGACACCCACGGGAAGATATGGAATGGTGCTATTCTTTATGTCCGACACCATACAAAACATGATGATTGTTAATAAATCAGAATTCTGGTTTTCATCTCTTTTATCATAAAAGCATACTAACACCAGACTGCAATCCATACTGGAAGAGTACTGGCGTTGAGGCTATTAAGACTAAATCTTTTCATAACACACAGCCTATGGCAGCCACTAACAAAGAAAACAGTAACCATGGAGTTTCTTGTTGGTTTTTCTCCATAGGAAACGACTAAACTGAACCGTGAACCTTTTCTCGACGTTTTATAAGTGCCCATGAAAGCCATTGTTTTTGAAGTGAAAACTTCTTTAGCGGCGTTGAGCACTTTTCTGTAATGGGTATAAAATCTTAAACTCGCGTCAGGACACGTGACCTGATCGAAAAAGCGTAAGACGGATGGAGAGTTTTTGACCAGTTATTGGATCTCTCCACACGCGATTATTTAGATAACTTTTTCAAACATTTCTGCTTATATCAAATTAATTATGAGTTCTTGTTCAATTAAATGGTGTGGGAAATCGTCTAGAACATCCAGCTATAAAAAAGATGGCATAACTTTTCATCGGTAAGTAAAATATATTTATAATTTAATAAAATTATGAATAATTGCAGGGCTCTAGCTAAACTAGTTGTTTACGTTTAAGGCACAAAAAACGTACACCGCGTTGATGTCTTTTTGAAAAGTCCCTTTCTCTCACTAGGTATTGTCAATAAGTCTGTCCCTTTCCATCTGTAGGTGTAGATAGAAAGGGACAGACGTAATGCTGTAGTGTTGTGTCAACTTCGAAACAAAGTATAAATAATATTGAAGATAAAAATTACGGTGTTCCCTTACTGTAAAAAAGTAACATTACTTCTTAATGTTTACATTTTAGATTTCCAAATATTCCAGAAGTGGAAGAAAAGTGGATTAATGCTGTTAACAGGGAAAGTTGAGGAGGATCGTCCAACCTAGGCACAAAATTAAAATTTTCTTTGGATTTTTTTCGATTTTTTTTACGATTAATTTAATAGAAACGTAAAAAATAGTGATAATTCATTATTTTATGTATTCGAGGCATATCTAATCATATTTTTTGATATTTCAAGTATTTTCATGCATTGAACTCCGCAGTTGGAAAACGGCCGATCTTATAGGAAGTTTGAGTTGGAATCTTATGTGAATAATGTATGTAGGACTCCTAAAAAACACTGTCATTAGATTACTTGTATATTTGTGATGTTAGTTATAAAGTTTCGTATAAATTTATTGCGTAGTTTTACTAAACAAAAATAAAATACGGTGACAGTCTATTTGCAGCAAGCAATCGCATTTCTATGGGATGTTTATAATTATCAAGTAGTCATAGAAAAGTTGTATATATTATAATACACGGTCTTGTTATCTAAGAACACGACACTGTTTACCGTTTAAGATAAGCTTTATTAGAACTCTGGCGATAAGAGTTTTTATGTCGGCCGGCCGAACGACGTCAGCGATGACGTAATGCGCGCGGCCGTTAGGGAAGTTACGCGTTAAGAAATGCAGGACGGAGAGGTTAACCTTGATTTTATTTTAGCATTGATTTGAATAAAGTGAAATTTACAGTGTTACGTAAGTGTTTTATTTGCACCCAGTTAACGCCCTATCAGTATAGTTTAAAAAAAAGTAGAATTAATAGACATCGTAATGTTCAATTTTATCGATATTAGGTATTGTAGCAAAACTGACTTGTGCATCACTATGTGTGGAACATTCGTCCTGACATTGTTGCATCGGCCAATCACAACCGCTATATTGTCTTCGTCCCCCGAACCGCAGTGTAGTACTTTTATACTGATAAAGCAATTGGTGCAAAATTATTCCCTAACCATTCCAAAATATCAAACATGCTCAACGTTAATAATCAAGTTTTCACTTCTGCCGGCACTCCCGGAGTGCAACCCGTCTTTTTTTTTTTTTTTTTTTTTCCGTTATTCATTTCTATATACAAATTTGCTACATTTTTAAATATTCCTTATAAATAATAAAAAATAGAAAAACATTTAAAAATATAAAAGATTGTAGCCCACCGGTATCGGGAACAGGGTCCAAGCCCTAACAATACGAGCCGTGTCCAGGAGTACCGCTCTCTGAATCAAACCCTTGATCCAGCTGTGCAATCATTAAATGTGTAAAAAACTTGGCTTCTTACCGCTACCGTCTCTTTACATATACGAAACATGCATGTTTGTAGTCTTATCCCAAGAATGGCTAAATATTATAAAAGTTCTATATTTATGTGTGTAAGTATATATAATAAGATATCAGGTATATCGTTAAATCTGAGATTATTTAAGAATAAATTGCATGAATCGTTGTGTAGTCACAGTTGTTATAGTGTCAAATACTTCTTAGGCAAAAAATGTTAAAAATATGCTTGTGAAAATTTGTACGCTTAACACTGTTAAACAAAAACATGTTTGCTCTTGTTATTGTTGGTACAAAATGATATAAACATGGTAACAACATTATAAACATGGTATAAAATGATGGTTTTACCATCATTTTATACCATTTTTTTAAGGAAATAATTATATATATATGTAGATATATACTATATTCTATTCTACTGTTGCTTACTTTAATGAAACCGAAGAAAGGGTTCAAGAAACTTCCATAGTAAGGCAGGGTGGGCAGGTGACCAGCATTCAACCTCAAGTTCTGCAGGAACGGGTTATTTGGGTAAGGGTTCGAGTATGCCTTCACTACGTTTCCTTCCCCATCGTAAACTAGAAAAAAAAAACATTTATGATCTTTATGGTCTTTGTTTCCCGTTTTACAATTCAGTTAAAAAAGCACCTCTTTTTTCGTTCTAGTGGTCGCCATTGCTACTGCTCAGGGTCCTAGTTTCAATTCCCGGGTTGGACAAAGTGTTATTGGGTTTTTCCTTCAGGAATTTCTCAGTAGCAGCCACGGAGTCTGGATTTGTACACGATTGCTGGCAATAGGCTCTCCCTGTATTACATGGAACTTAAACGTAACAATATTACTGGTGAAATGTAGGTGTGTAGGTACCATTAGGTACACTCTGCCTAACCCTTAGGGATCACAAGCGTGTAGTTATGAAAAAGCGGTTATTAACTATTGGTAATAGTAGTATATACAATCCGAAAATTCAAAGACTAAGTGCGGCGCGCTTTATCTTACAGATAAAAGGACTGCGTTCCAATTGTGAGAACATTCAGCTTTAAAATACTTATACTACTTGTACTATTATGTTATTCTGTGCTTATAATAATAATTCACCATCATCATCCTTATTGCAGCCAAAAGACGTCCACTGCTTGATATAGACCTTCCCCAAGTGTCGCCACATTGACCAGTCCCGTGCGACTCGCATCCAACGGATCCCCGCAACCTTCACCAGGTCGTCGTTCCACCTGGGTTCCAGGGAGGCCTTCCAATGCTTCGTCTTCCGGTTTGCGGTCGCCATTCCAGAACTTTTCGGCCCCATTGGATATCAGTTCTGCGAGCAATGTCCCACTGCCACTTAAGTTTGGCAATTCTTCGGGTTGCGTCGGTAACCGTGGTTGATTTGATCACGCAAGGAAACTCCGAGCATAGCCCTGTCCATTGCGCTTTGGGTGACTTTAAGCCTTCTGATGAGGCTAATTGTGAGCGACCACGTTATCTACTACGAACTACAGTTATTCGTAATAAAAATTAGTAGTATGTATTTACTATTAGTATGTAATCACTGGCAACACATGCCATAACAATTCACAATCAAACTTTATTGCAACTTGAACAAAGGACCTCTGCGTGCGGCCAACATTTTAGTCAAAACATTTCCTGATACTCGTTACATTATTACGTCAAGTTCATATTTCATTTCAGATAATAAATCTTAACATCAGATCTATTTTCATAAGATTATTCAACAAGGGTTTGTGTACACGCTGACTGTTGAATTAAATGAAAATAATATGTATTATTTGAGTGTCGGATGAGAGATTCTATGGGCAGTTGTACACGTCAACCAGGAAACCCGTTGTAAATCTAGCGAATGACCCAAGAGCTAGACTGACCCGACACTACACCGAAGAAATCCCGGACGTCAGCCTGTACGAGATTAGGATGGCTCTGAAACAGCTTAAAAACAACAAGGCACCGGGTGATGATGGAATTACGGCCGAACTTCTGAAGGCGGGTGGAAAACCGGTACTTAAGGCCCTTCAGAAGCTGTTTGATTCCGTCATACTCGAGGGGAAAACGCCACAGGCGTGGTGCAGGGGTGTGGTGGTACTCTTATTCAAAAAGGGCGACAACGCCCGGTTGAAGAACTATAGGCCCATCTCACTTCTGAGCCATATCTACAAGATGTTTTCAAGAGTCATCACGAATCGTCTCGCGCGCAGGTTTGACGATTTTCAGCCTCCCAAACAAGCCGGATTCCGAAAAGGTTTTAGCAACGTAGACCACATACATACTCTGCGACAGGTTATACAGAAGACTGAAGAGTACAACCTGCCTCTCTGTTTAGCGTTTGTGGACTACGAGAAAGCCTTCAATTCGATCGAGACTTGTGCTGTACTGCAGTCTCTCCAACGGTGCCAAATGGATTATCAGTACATCGAGGTGTTGAAGTGTTTGTACAAAAACGCCACCATGTCAGTCCGACTTCAGGACCAGACCTCGGAACCTATCCTTCTGCAGCGAGGTGTGAGACAGGGAGACGTCATATCTCCGAAACTGTTCACCGCTGCACTGGAAGATGTCTTCTAGGTTCTGGACTGGAGAGGGCTAGGCATCAACATCAATGGCGAGTACATCTCTCACCTTCGATTTGCCGACGATATAGTAATCATAGCTGAGACCATGGAGGACCTCAGTACAATGCTCGATGACCTCAGTAGAGCTTCCTGAAAGAGTGGGTCTTAAAATGAACATGGACAAAACCAAGGTCATGTTGAATGCCCATGTAACACCCACTCCTATCAAGATCGGAGACTCTACTATCGAAGTTGTAGACGATTATGTCTACCTGGGACAAACTGTCCAGTTGGGAAGGTCTAACTTCGAGAAAGAGATCAATCGTCGAATCCGACTCGGCTGGGCAGCGTTCGGTAAGCTGCGTGGTATCTTCTCGTCCAACTTACCGCAGTATCTCAAGACGAAAGTCTATGACTAGTGTGTGTTGCCAGTGATTACATACGGGACCGAAACGTGGCCGCTCACAATGGGCCTCATCAGAAGGCTCAAAGTCACCCAAAGGGCAATGGAGAGAGCTATGCTCGGTGTTTCCTTGCGTGATCAAATCAGAAATGAGGACATCCGCAAGAGAACCAAGGTAACCGACGTAGCCCGAAGAATTGCCAAACTTAAGTGGCAGTGGGCAGGGCACATTGCTCGCAGAACAGATGGCCGATGGGCCCGAAAAGTTCTGGAATGGCGACCGCGAACCGGGAGACGATGCGTTGGAAGGCCTCCCACTAGGTGGACCGATGACCTGGTGAAGGTTTCGGGGATCCGCTGGATGCGAGCCGCACGGGACTGGTCAATGTGGCGACACTTGGGGGAGGCCTATGTCCAGCAGTGGACGTCTTTCGGCTGAAATGATGAGTGTCGGATAAAAATGTAATGGTTTAAAAAACATTTTATGCATAAAACTTCTTTGGTAACTTAAATTTCAAAGTGGCTCCAAGGATCATGAGGATTATTATCGCGATTAAATTCTATACTGATTTGTCCGAATTAGGTTGGAAATCTGCACTATTTGAACTTCTAACAAAATCTCATGAGACCACTTCCCAAAATGCACGTCTTCCACCACTACGCCGTGCTTTAGCTAGACAGAAGAAGTGGCGAACAAGTCCCCGTCGCTGAAAAGGGTGTCCTTTTGAGCGACGGGGACTTCTTCTACTTTCTTTATTGTGTGGTTAGTCAGTTCCTAACCTTGTGTCAGTTTTTCTACCGCCCATGGGCCTCTGAATCTACTTTAGATGCCGTTTAGAAATATGTTTCAGGCATGCTGGTTTCCTCACGATGTTTTCCTTCACCAAAGCAAGTGTTAATTACACAATACGCGCATGAATCCGAAAAATCGGAGGCGCATGTCTTCGGTTCGACCTTTAGACCTTTGACTTGGCGATCCGACGGCCGGATTATGCTATCACTGCTTAAGAACACGTTGATTGATATATGTATAAAAGACGCGAACACACTAGGTGCAGCAAAATGTAAAATCACACGCCTACTCCGCCATCTTTGCCAAACAAACTTGACAAATATCGACAGCATTATAGACATTAACACACAAAGGCGCCGCGAAGCAACACGAAACTGCTCAGTCGTGTATAATGCGGTGCGTAGACTTATGAATTGCCCTTAACGTGCCGCAGACAAAATAAAAGACTTGAAGACGTATGGCTCTTCTCAACGGTATGAACAGAGCTATAAATTCAGTAAGACATCGCATGCACTAATAAATAAGGGAGAAGTGTTTCGTCCGTCATTTAGATACTTGAGATTTAGTTCGAATAAATCAAATTGTAAAGTTTCCTGGGAGTAACGGGCCTGAATAGTAGTAGTAGAGCTGAATTTCCATGAAGTTTATATTGGCGTGTGAATCATACACAGTTACTTATGAAATATGAATGAGTCTGTTATCTAAACGGGCACATAACCTATGGACAGATACGGTAAATTAATAAGTAAATGGGAAGACCTAGTATCACTTTGCCCGTATTTTCAATCATTATCTAGACGTGTCCGTGTGCGATCACCCACAACTAAAATCCATTTTATTTATTTTGTAAATATTAAGTGCTCTTGTAACCGTACAAAATTAAATAATGGAAATAAATAGTCTAAACTTCAACTTACATTAAGGTACTTACTATTAAAATATTATAATTAAAATATTTGACATTGCATGTAACACATATTTGCACACCTTTTAAGGTAGAATATGGCAGTAAGAACTTTTGTTGTTTGTAACACCTCATGTACAACGTACCGAAAATATAAACGAAAAATGTGAAAAAAAAATGTATGAATGTATTGCATATTCCAGCAAATAAATGATTTAATTTGATTTGAAAGCGCCTGGGCAGGACAGGATCGGGTTGTATGTTAATTAAAATATGATCTGATTTTTAATGACTTTTTCATGAAATAGTCATTCAATGGGGTTAAATGAACTTAGAGGCTTGTGTTGATGATTTTAATGATCATAATCATAATTTAATGACTACATTTGTATTACGGTTGCAAATCATATTTTGTTTAACCGTTCAAAAAGTTCAAAATTTTGCCAAGGATATCAATTCATAGCGTTAAATATGCACCGAGTGCAATAAAATAAAGCGAAAGGTTATCGCCCGAGATCACTGACCGAGAACGAACACCGCATTATATGAGATATATCCTTACTGCCTGTCATGTTACCAGTAATTGAAAGATGAAAGGATAGCCGGCGCGTCTGGATTGTCTATTAAAATGTAGGCAGGTCTTTGCCATGCATCTTATAATAGATTATTTGTAATACTTTTGAATGGAATTTAATTTCTGAAAGAAGTTGCTGTGAATGGTAGGATAATGGGTATTGCAGTCTTACAAGGACTTATAAGCATTGGTTGCTTTCTGAGTATTGTGAAAAGGTAACCACGGCTCGCTGCCAAATATTTTAATGTTTTTATCTAATACTAATATTTTTAGATATATTATATGTCGCACTCTGATTATTTTATTCTGTTTAGACTTTCACCATGTGGGCAGAACATGGGTTTCGTGCAATGAAAACATACACACACTGTACACTGCTTTTATCGAACTAACAAATTACTTGAAATTACAATCCAACACAATAACACTAGGCACCATGAATCGGGTTACAGTTTCGGGACGTCTTGACTCCGCGGTGGTCAGACTCAGACTGTCCACCTCGCTGGGAGCTCGAAACATCACGACTCTGTAGTAAGCGCGCTTAGGTGTGGGTAGACTGGTAAGTAGGTCGCTTGACTTTTTGCGCGCTTTCGATCCATAGTCCGTACTAATAATTTGACTCCGACACGGCCATCCTGCTAGCACACGTCCTCGTGTGATGGGTACCCTGCAAACAAATACTCCACGACAGAAATTTGTTCCACTCGGTCACTCCTGACCAAACGTTAGATTCAACGGGGTGGTGGGAATAAAAACATTGTAGAACTAGCCGTTTCGTTTTAACCGAACCGATTGGAAATAATCGAAAATACAATAATGATAACCCTGGGCCATGTACCATAGTCGTTCAAATCAACCTTTAAAACTCTACTGCAACAAAAAAACTACTAAGCTTATAGAAACCTTCGAGTAAGGCCACTAACGCCACGGCTCTCTAGCCGACCAGCAATCGCATTCACACATCCAGCGCATGGATCAAAACTAAAATTAGATCCAACAAACAATTAGGTCAATTAAAATGCAAGAGCAACCAAGTACCTCTTCATCCATCTAATTACCACATAAAGCAGGAATCTCATCCGTGGCCTATGGGCAACACTCAGGCCCTCCAACAAACCTCTGTTTGTTTTACTACGTTCCTCAAGAACGCCGAGTCCCACATGCATGACTCACTCTATGGTCTCTACAAGACCCGACCTCCGCCAGAGCCACCCGCGCACCGCGCATCCACGGACTACTATAAGCAGACACCGACTTCTAACGGACTACGGCTACGAAATGGCTACTGGTACGGTCTGACCATCCGAACCAAGATTCCACACTATCTCTCAACTCTAAATCATTTACTTCAAACGGTAACAGTACTTGGCCCTCGGGCATTCTCCTTAACCCATCATGTGCATACTTGTAAGTACGCTTAGAACTTAATGATCTCAATGTGTAGCGATCCCCTTCTAGTACTTCGACTGGTACGTGACCCCTGGCATCTTCCTTAGCCTACCGCGTGCGTATCTGTAGGTAAGCTTAGAATTTAAAGCTTTCCGTGTTAAGGATAACCGTCTAAAACCTCAATCACTCTAAATAGACCTTTAATCTTTAACAACCCAAAATCACCAATCGCAAAACTTTTAAATTTCGCCATCGTTTCGTCAACTCGGCACACTTGTCATTTTAAGCTAAGCTAACCCGTCACGTCTATACAAACCGTGTACCACCGGCTCGACACCTTAGGTACCGGATGTAATTCGGCTTGAACTTTACCGGAGTGAGACTTCGCTACTTAGCACGTAAGGCAGCTATTTACGAATTTTCAAACATACTGAGACTGTCCCGGGGACCAATTATAATCGAAAAGCTTTTCAATAGTCTTTTCAGCACCAAGGTGAACGATAAGAGTCGCCGAAATTACTGTTTACCGACCATCGGAGAACACGAGCTAAATACGGTACGCATTTAGACATACCATTGCGTTGAATATGACGGTGAAAGACGCCTGGACGTAGCACTGATTAAGTCTTGGCTAGTCATAGCTAGTTTCATTCGTTGCGATAACAGTCAAAACCGATTATAACTTGTTACCACTATTATGCCTCACCAAACGTACACAAAAGATTTTCGTTAACGAAAACTCCCTTGCCGTCATGTTTGCAACAAAACCCCGATTTAAAATCTCGCCACCTAACATGACGTTACTTTGTAAATAATTATCAGGCAAACATTGCAACAAAGTTTCGATTGGGTAATCGTTATTCACTACACGACATAAAATCTGTTCTGTACTGAATACTCGCGTCTGAACTATACCAGTCTTAGCAACAACGTGACTAATAAGTTTGCCATTAAATTTCGATGGAAAACTTTCTTTCACCAACGAGTATTCAGAATCAGAATAATAAGTAAACCGTAACAATTCACCTGTTTTGTAACGACGACGCAGACATCGACGCGCCACTTGTTTGGCGCCCCGCCGCCGTCGGCAGGCCCGCTGTACACTGCCACTGACGCACGTACGTGAACCGGCATGGCACTTTTGACGCACAGCAAGGGCTTCGCGGCCCTTTGTCGCTTGCCCGATGCCCGTAGTAGCCGGCACAGGCAGCGGCTTCTTCGTGCGACAATCCGCTTCGTTAAGTCCTGGTTTCTCCCTGGTCCGCAAGCATGGCACTTGATTTGCGGTAGCGATGAACACTTGTGACGTTTTTCTTTCCTTTGGTTTTTCACTACTCAGGTTAATGAGGGTAGTCGTAAAAGTTTCGGCACACATAAATCTAGCCTTGAACAATTATTTAAACTGGTCCCACGTCATACCTGGATAGGTTATCAGTGTACCGCAAACATTTTGTATTCAAGGTACATCTAGAAATTCGGTAGTACATTTTGGAGGTATACCGTAGATGGAGAATCTATCGCGCATTTTGCGAATGTTTAAGTAGATAGTTTCCTTCCGTCTGTCTATTTAACTTCAAAAGATAACCTTCGTTTTCCGAGGCACACCAACTAATGACCACGGTACACCAATGTGCCGCGGAACACGTTGCTACAGTTTGTTACACTTTGTTACACTTTGTTACACTTTGTTACACTTTGTTACACTTTGTTACACTTTGTTACACTTTGTTACACTTTGTTACACTTTGTTACACTTTGTTACACTTTGTTACACTTTGTTACACTTTGTTACACTTTGTTATACTTTGTTACACTTTGTAACACTTTGCAACACTTTGCAACACTTTGTTACACTTTGCTACACTTTGCTACACTTTGTTACACTTTGTTACACTTTGTCACAGCTATGTAGATGCGGAGCCCTTCAACGCCTTGCTTTACGTCCAAATAAGCTGGATTCCTTCCACTGCACTCAACACGAAAAAATCAAAAGTCACTTCATTCAAACTAGGCTGATAATCAGCACTTTTTGAACGTCAAAATTACAACAGACAGTCCCCCCAAAACGCCCGCCCTTCGCCACTTCCTAAGTGTTTTAGCTGGGAAGAAGAAGTGGCGGAACAAACTCCCCAGCAACACATCTGTCTGTTAGGTTAGAAGAACCTGATTCTACACAAAACAAGTCAGCGATGGATGACGCATTACTAGCGCGCATCGCACTTAGTGAAATGTGGGTATTCCATTAGGTACACTGCCTAACCCTTCGGAGATTACAAGCGTGATGATATGTTAAGTTTTGTCGGGATTAAAATCCGCTAACACACTTAACAAAAACACTAACCGCCAACACTAGCTTGCTATTCACTGGCTGAGTTTAAGTTCGTATCGCGAGTGCAATTGTTCGTTTTGCATTTCAAAAAGTAACCGTCACTGATTGTTATTGTCACTGTTCTCGCGTGTGATTGCATTAACACGATTTGATCGCACTTCTGATGTCGCACTCTGATTATTTTATTCCGTTTAGACTTTCACCATGTGGGCAGAACATGGGTTTCGTGCAATGAAAACACACACACACTGTACACTGCTTTTATCGAACTTACAAATTACTTGAAATTACAATCCAACACAATAACACTAGGCACCATGAATCGGGTTACAGTTTCGGGACGTCTTGACTCCGCGGTGGTCAGACTCAGACTGTTCACCTCGCTGGGAGCTCGAAACATCACGACTCTGTAGTAAGCGCGCTTAGGTGTGGGTAGACTGGTAAGTAGGTCGCTTGACTTTTGGCGCGCTTTCGATCCATAGTCCGTACTAATAATTTGACTCCGACATATATAACTACTACTACTCGTAATAATAAAGCTGAAGAGTTAGTTTGTTTGCTTGAACGTGCTAATCTCAGTAACTACTAGTCCGATTTGAAAAATAATGTCAGTGTTAGATAACCCATTTATCGAGGAAGGCTATAGGCTATATATCATCACGCTACGAATAATAGGAGCGGAGCAGCAATGAAAAATGTTCCGAAAACGGGGAAAATGAGACGCAGACGAAGTTGCGCGGGCTGTCCCGCGCAACTAGTTAATTATAAAATTATAATTAACAAAATAATTTAATTCATTGCTAAAACAAATTGTGAATATCAACATTAAAATGACAGCTATTAACAAGGTTGCCAATTATTACATGCTCGCTTAAAAAAAAATGACTCTGAGGTTTATAAAGAAGGCTAATATAAGTTATCAGTAAAAATAAAAAGTAGTTGGAGTATTTTTATTGAGTCTTATTTATTCCATTTTATTTACCTACATAAAAAATGGCAAAACCATTTTGTTTTGAACGTTACTAAAGATGACTAGTCGTGTCCGAAGGTGGGTCTTGAAGATGCAATGCACAAATGAGAAAATACCAACACTTAAGTGCAAATAACATATCTATTTTTATCTTTATTTTGTTTGTTTTTTTCCTAGCCAACTCTATTCCACTCCTGGGCAAAGACCTCTATTAGAATTTATTTATTTAAAGCATACTGAATTGCAATTTCTATTTGCACATATGCAATTTATCGTGTGCTTGATTTATTGGTACACGATGGATTAATAGTTGCATCTTACGTTGCTTCGACCCATCATTTCTGAATAAAAGTATACCAGTTAACTCCTCCAACAAAATTTAATACCTTTGCTAGAAATGTTTTTTTTTTTATTACAGATTTATATTATACAGGTTGTAACAGTAAGGGTATATACATACTTAAGGGTGTGCTACAGACCATAAAACTGAACATGTTTCTCCATCGGACAAACATCGTAATAGCGAAAAAATATCAGCTGCTCCATACATTTGCGTCGAATAGGTATTGAAATTTTGTATGGTGCATCAGATAATTTTTTCGCTATTACGATGTTTGTCCGATGGAGAAACATGTTCAGTTTTATGGTCTGTAGCACACCCTTAAGTATGTTAACCACAAAGGGTTGGCAGAGGTGTACATCCACATTACGGCAGTTATCTTTAAGTCTCATGTAATTAGGGGCTAGCCTATTGCCATCCAGACTCCCAATCGCACTTTGCCAACCCGGGCATCGAACCTTGGACCTCACGTTCAGCAGTCGTGTTTGCGACCACAAGACCGACGAGGGAGCCTTCATTGAATTAATACGAACACATTAACCCGATGTGTCGAGTATATATCGAAAAAAAGTTTCAGTTTTGGACAAAAACAGAAAAAACATTACGCTTTCGACTTTGCAAAAACAATAGCTAAGTGGAAATAAAACAGCATACGTCAAATATTACGCAACATCCTCTCGATTTCTGACTGATTTACGACCCACTATTATCGACTGCACCATCATAATTTCAGTTCATATTTACGACAATAATCACTTCCTGCTGGCCTACCATGACGTCTTAAAGCAGTATTGTTTTACTCTTATTCCAGTGTGGGAAAGAGACGGAGCTTTACAGTCTTGCGCCATTTCTTTCATCCATGGTTTGCCACCTGAAATATCAACTGACGTAATAATGTATATACTCGTAAAATAAATAACAATTCAAGGAGTTAGAGGTACACTTTTGGATATACAACTATCCAAATTGATTTAAGTTTAAAACAATATTTTCTTTGTTACGAGTATCAAGAAAAACAATCAAATAAAAATAAAGTTCAACACGTCAATTACTGACATTACTGAACTTTATTCGAGTTTACGTATTTTTATTATATCTTCAGGGGCTTTATGTAAATAAATTATTAAAAATGTAACGGTAAGTAATTGAAAGAAACAGGTGACAATAAGTATTAAATGTCAAGTACATGCGCGCACGCAGGAAAGTTGGACGGGCGGGTTATTCAAAGGATCGAAGAATCCGGGTTGTTTCTCTCTTCTATATACCTTTAGAATAGAAAAAAATACTGAATGTAGGTATACGGTGGGCAAAGAGATCAATATTTTTACACTTAAACAAGAAAACAAAAAAGCTATTTTTAGTTTTCTTGTTTACTTTGAACAAGAAAACTAAAAATTGCTGTAAAGGAGACTATAGTAGGCTATTCAAGATATGTAAAATTCTACCAGTTAGCCTTAAACATAAATACATTATATTGGTCAATAACCATGGCAGTCGGGATAGTGACGCACTAGTTTCCAACAGGTATAATACCAGGTCGATGACAGCACGCCAATATGATGTACCCAGAGTGAGTAATTACTATGGCCATAGAACTTTAAAAAAACGTTTTCCCTATTTATTGAACACTTTGCCGGCTGATATCAGACAAGAAGATAATAAATTAAAATTCGCACGGAAACTTAAAAAATATTTATTAGATTCTATGTAGTAGATTTAGGTTAAGTAGTTGAGTATACGTGGGACACTCAGAAAGTTTTGCGAAACTAAAAAAAATTGTTCTATACGTACATATATTTTTATTAAATCTTTTCAAAGTACTTTCCACCAGCCTCTATACAAAGATTCATGCGCCTAAACCAGTTTTCAAAACACTTTTTCCAGTCCGCCGCAGACACCTCGTTTACAGCCTGCTCGAACCCAGCCAGCGCATCTTCCGGCGACGAAAATTGTATCCCTTTGAGCTGATTTTTTATTTTTGGGAATAAAAAGAAGTCACACGGTGCTAGATCAGGGCTGTAAGGAGGGTGACCCAGGAGTTTGACTGGCGTGCTGTCCAGGAAGTCCCTCGTTTTGAGTGCGGTGTGCGCAGGTGCATTGTCGTGGTGGAGCAGTAGCCCGCGGAGCCCTGTGTTTGGTCGCTTGTTGCTTATAACAGAGAAAACTTCTGGCAAACATTTGGAAGTATACCATTCGGCATTAATGCTTCTTTGATCCCGTAAGGGAATTGATACCAAGTGGCCAGTCAAATTAAAAAAGCTAGCGATCAAAATCTTACCCCCGCTTCTAGATCGCTTCACTTTGGTAGGCGTTGGCTCATTTTGAAACACCCAAACAGTCGACTGGCGCTTGGTTTCTGGGTCGTATTGATAAATCCAGGACTCATCACCTGTAACGATGTCGTAAACACGCCGAGACGAGCCTGCTTCAAATTTGTTAAGCATATCACGGCACCATTCCACCCGGGCCTGCTTCTGAGCATCGGTGAGGTTGTGCGGCACCCAGCGTGATACTATCCTCCTCACGCGAAGATGGCTGTGTAGAATCTCGTGAACGCTTCCCGATCCAATCTTCAATATGTGTTGAATCTCCTGATATGTAATTCGCCTATTGTCTTGGATTAAATTTTTCACTGCTAGCACGTTTTCTTCGGTAACAGCCGTCAAAGGGCGACCGCTTCTTTCGTCATCCCCCAAAGTTGGTCGACCGCGCTTGAATTCGTTATACCAACGATACACGGTTGCCTTGGAAGGGCCTTCATCCATGAATGCCATTTGAAGTCTATCGTACGATTCATCCGGTTTCAGGCGACACTTGAAATCGTATAAAATCATAGCTCTAAAATGTTCCCGGCGCAGATCCATATTTCAGTGAGACACAATACTTTGAATTAACTCGCAAAAAATGTGGAGGGAAATTTTGAAATTGGAACTTACTTATTTTTACTTATAAATAATCATATTTTCGAAAAACATAATAACTGGCCAGCCTCCCATATATAAAAACTTTTTTTCGCAATACTTTCTGAGGGGCCTGGTACATTAGGTTATAGATGTACTAGATAATAAGAGAGACTCAATGATCTCACAGTTAAACTGCGTAAGCAGTTTTGTGGGGCTATGTACTAGCATTAAGGAATTTTTAATCTAAATAAATCATTCATTCATTCATTCATTACTTGAGCTGAAAATTTTGAACACCTAGGTAGCAGTTTACAGTTTAAGTTTTTTTTTGTCACTGCACGATAATATTTAAAAAAATTATGTATTATGAGGTTCAGCACTAAACGTTTTAAGAACCTTTATAGTTGGTTAGAAAATTGGTCAATCACCCCACGCATCTGAAGGAAAATGTCTAAGTAGGTACTTCCGCTCGATTGACAACAACAACATTCATCATCTGCCTTTTCCAAGCAAAACCAAACTACGTTGGGATCGGCTGCCAGTCTAACCCAGCACCAATATTTTACACGGAGCGACTGCCAGTTTGACCTTGATCCAGGAACGGGGCAAGTTGATTGCCCTTGGTAAAACTGGATGTTAAACTTTCTGAATATCCGTAACGACTGTCAAAGATCTACAAATGACAGCCGGGACAAACGGTATAACGTGCTTGCGACAATCGACAACCAGAAAAATTATAATCAATTATTTGCTAACCCAGAGGCCAGACGAGAATAAATAGACTAACGTCTCATAAGAACGTTATTCCACTGTTGCCAGTAGAATACCAAACTTATGTCTAATAATAGAAATAGCTACAGGGGTTGTTCCACCCTGAACGAGCCATTTCACTAGGAGAGACTCCACTTCCCACTACTGAAAAGTTTATAATATGTTAGAGAAAGTTTAAGAATATCAGAACAGAAAAGAGCACAAAAAGTTAGTTAAAGGTAAAATAAATGGACAATGTATCTGGAAGTTATGGAATCAGGTACAGACCACTTAAATAATTTAGGTAACCAGCTAGAAACTTTATGAACTGCAAGAATTGGACAAAACCATCATTAAAATACCATTAGACGAAAACTACATTCGTCCTGTAAACCATTAGGAACGCGAAGCAAAGTTCCTTCAACATACTTTTTTCAATAAACTTTTCATAATTAAAAGATTTCATCTAATAGTATCTAACTTACTCCCCCTTAATTTCTTCTAACACCCCCAAAAAGAAAGTCACAAGTACTTACACAACAGTCTCTTCTGCCGCGAATCTCTATCACTCGCGTCCCCCTTAACGCACACTGCGCAAATCAAAACCGCAAGAGTTACAATATTCATCGTGATCCTTGTAGCCAGTGAACGGACAGGACAATGTCAGGGCTAAAAGCAAAACCTAGCTTATATACTCTCGGAGAACGAAAACAAGTACTTGGCTATACACTACTATACATACGTGGGATCTAGTTTTAGCCAGGACACTAAAGGAAAGCCTAAAAGGGTGCGGTTGTTCTACAATAAGTGTAGTTTTTTTTGCTGTTCGCGGATGGTTTTAAATTGAGTCATCGGTTTTAATTATTTTCCTTTTTTGGTGTTTTCTTGTTGGTTGGTTGTTGACATTGTGAAATAAGAAACTGATTGAAAATGTACAGAACTTTTGACATTGGTCTTAATCCGAATATTGGAATTTCAATAATTGTTTTTACTCATTTTCTCCAAACAGCAGACTGACGACTTATAGTCCAGTAACCTTGTCGCCTGAAAATACGGGGTAATTTGTGTCATCTCCGGTAGTTCTATTTTTTGCAGACTTGTTTATGATGTTGGCCCAATGAATAATCCAACTTTGTCAAAAATTGAAAAACTGGTTTCGTTTTTTTATGATTTTGGTACTCGTAATTATTATCTTATAGGACTAGTTTTTTGATAGTACTCTCTCATGACGTTTTTAAAGTAGACTAAATTTGCTGCCATCATCATCATTCTCTTGCCCTTATCCCAATTTATTTGGGGTCGGCACAGCATGTCTTGTTCTTCCATACTTCATAAATTTTCTGCAATATGAGACTAGAACTGATGTATAAAGTTACTGGACTATTACTTACTTTATTACTTATTACTTACTATGTTTGTTCATAGTTCTAAATCTGACTGAAGTCATGCCTTTGATGGACATTTATAAACAATTAAAGTGTTAAAAGAGTTTCCTATGCAGATGATAATAGACAACAGCACAATATACAAACAAGTTTCATTGGAACATTATCATCAAGACGAATTTCAATTCTAAACTAAAATTAAACTGAAATTCAATTAGTCAAAAAGTTTAACCACCTCTTCTCTTTCCCATGCACAGACGACTAAAAATAATAAAACTTCTATTATTATACCAACAACAAGTACCACTATTAAAATACTATTTAACATGCCACAACAACCTTCTTAGAAACCATAACTCAGACTTACCCGATTCCTGTCCAAGCGTTTAGGCATCCCGGTTGCACCATTTATTTATAGCCTTAGATCTGATAGAACATTCTCGAAGGCCCATAAATCAAACATGTCGGGTCCATCTCGATTTTGAAGCCTTATTACATGTCCTGAGATATAAATTACAAATATCTTGTTAGAAGATGACTCGTTATCAATTTGCTGACGATGTTATGCGTGACGCTAAATTTTGAGTTGATTTTTACGTTGCCATGTATTTAGTAAGAGAATACAATCAATCTTAATTACAATAGATGTGGAGATGAACACAGACTGGTCCAATATTTGGGCAAAGGGATATTGCTTCTGCTAAATATGGATGACTAGCTGACCCACGCAACTTCGTCTGCGTCAAGAGGAATAAAGTTTCCCCGGTTCTGCTAAATTTTTCATTGATTATCCTATTGGTCGTAGCGTGAGGTGAGCCTCTAGTCTTCCTCGATAAATGGGCTATCCAACACTAAAAGAATGTTTCAATTCGATCCAATACTTTCTGAGATTACCGCGTTCAACCAAACAAACTAACTCTTCAGCCTTGTAATATTATTTGTATAGATAATAACTGCATTGAACGGTTAAACTTGATTTTTGTAGACCTAGAGATGGCGGAACGCGCTGGACAGAGCCAACGACCAGTGGTCCAAATTAGCCCTAGGTAGAAAGATTTGGAAGTCGTGGGCAGAGGCATAACCCAGCAGTGGGAAGAAGAATGATACAGGCTCGCAGTAACAGAATTGCGGTCGTGGACCTCATAAAATAATCTATTTTATCGTGTAAAGTCATCAATAGTTTTCGATTCAAATAAAAAAATGTGTCATTTTTCATTGCTCAAAAATAATATAGTCCACCAGCTTTTAACGACCATTGTAGCAATCCTTGCGTAGGATTTCCACGAATGTGTGCTTTTATTGTATATAGTTTAGTTAATTACGGCAGAACACGCACCAGCGCCTTCCACCAACCCTAATGAATCTCTTTATAAGAAGAATTATTGAGATAACGAATTGATTATTATCAATTAAATTGTTAAGTACCTGGGGCCAAATGTACTTAGTGCCGGAATGGCCAACCATTTCATTTTCGGTATATGATTACCACTGGCACTTCATTGGCAAAATTTATAGTATTTGGTAATCTCGTACATACAAATCGTTTTCTTCTATATATTTCATATTGTCTTGGACAACTGTCACGTTATTATGCATTGGGATATAAAACTATTAGCGTTAGCCTTGGTTTGGTTGTAATTTTATAATGACAAATCAAACTGTACTGCAGTTTGTTTATGATAATGGCTAGGTATATATCGTCTATTTGAAGGTTACTTTTTCAAGATGGACATACAAAAAAGCGCTATAAAACTTGGACTTTTTATAAAAAATGGACTTGAGTAGCATCGTTTAGCCGAGAACTAACACGACACTCCAGTAGTAATCGCTGCCATAAAACTTACACTAACTTTCATTGATTGATTCATTGTAAAAAAGCTAAGTTCTTGCATAACTTCTGAACAACGGCCGAAGCGGCGCTTGCGTCTAGACTTAAAAATAGTTGTCTTTTTGTATGCATGTATAATTAATTGGTTATACTTAAAACAGAAATTCCGTTTTATCGAGAGATTCCTAGATAAGAGACCTACAAAAGAATACCTTCACGCAATCTTGGTATTCCAGAGGCTGCAGGGTAGCCAAAGTGCTTTTTAATGTTGATCTTGCAAGGTATGTTTAGCTTCTAGCGTTAAGCTATAGCTCATTACTATTTATTAGTTCTGACGAGAAATAGTTTTTAATGGAAAAATAAACCAAAAAATGAACAGAGAAGAATTATTTGTATATTAAGGTTCCTTTTAAACTAGTTAGGGCCAATAGCCCAACGGCGTTGGCGACGTAGTACTATATATTGTCAGTTTGAACTCCATCTGTTTGTTCTATAAAGAATTATGTAAACATTACTCTTAACGAATAAGTTTTTAAACTGACATGGTCACTAACACAATCATCATCTGTCTAGCCTTTTCCCAAACTATTTTGGAGTCGGTTTCCAGTCTAAACAGATGCAGCTGAGTACCAGTATTGTACATGAACCGACTGCTTGCCTAACCTTCACAACCTTATCTAACTAACTAAGGTAACTGGGTAATACGATACCCCTTGGTAAGATTGATTGTCACACTTTTGGCTGACTACTCGTAAAGATTGTCAAAGATCTACCAATCACACAATTACAAATTTACAGCCGGGACCAACGACTTAACGTGCTTTCCGAGGCACGAAGGAAACTCGGTATGTAATTATGGCTACTCATGCACGGACCAACCTCGGCAAGCACGGCTTAACCTTAAAGCTCGATCCGTGCAGCTGTTATTATTTGGCCACGAGCTCCTCTCTAACACCATCATTAACACTCAAAACGGGATGTTCACCATGTTTACTATTTGTTTTGAGCACCCGATATTTCGGTGCAGAAAGCACCAAATGAATTCGAATCGCAAGTTCACAACAAACAAACTCAACAAAACAAATAGTAAACATGGTAAATATCCCATTTAAAGTGTTAATGATAGTCTTAGTAGTATGGATATGTTGTGTTTTCCTTCGTAACGAACGTCTTCTGTTACGAAGGAAAATACAACTTCTGTTTTTATAATAATAGAATAGGGTCATCGTCTTGGAAGAAGATAGTATTTGCCAACTTACACATTATTGTTATAGTTTCTAACTTCGAAGTATCTACTGTCACGATGACTCAGTTTTCATGCAAATATTAATTTCAAAAGTTACGGGTTCTGTAGATCGACCACATCATCGCTTACCATCAGGTGAGATAGTGGTCAATCGCGGGTCTGAAAGTTAATTTGAAAAAGGTTTTCTTTTTTCTTCTAATGAAAATCCTTGGAAAGTTGTAACAAGTTTTTCAGCCGTTGAAACGTAAATTTAGAAGTGTAACCAAAATGTACTAACCACACATATTTTACAATTACCTGAATCAGCTCCAAAAAAACTTACCTTCTATTTATCCGACAAGCACTTGAACATAATATAACTTACAGCATTAACCATTTAAGAGCTAATCATAAAATCATAATCAAACAATGAAAAACGCACTTTAACTTTATCTAACTAAAGTTAAATTTCGACCAAATGCTCTAAAAATGTCATAAAATCTGTGATAAAGTGAAACCATTGCTTTAGAGGAGATCACTTTCTACTGCGCGTGCGACGATGAAAGCGTTATTAGCATGATGCGCACGAAATCAACAATTATGTTATACTTACGCTCATTATATGCATAAATCGGTAGAGAGTGGGTTTTTATTAATTGCTGCTATTTGTAGAACATGTAAATACCGATTGTTTCAAAGAAAAACTGACTGCTTCGTAGGTCTAGTGGTCACAATCGCGACTGCTTAGTGTGGGTTTGATTCCCGGGTCGGGCAAATTGATATTAATAATAAATAATAATAATCCATTTATTTCAGGCAACTAAGGCTCATAGATAAATACACAAAATAATCTTATACAATAATAAACTAATACATACAAAAACCTTAATCTACAAATTACTACGTTAGGTCGGCGACGAATATTACGAATATTGCATACCCATACCTACATGGACGTTTGTTATGCTTTTTTCCTTTTTTTTTTTTTTTGTTTAGAATAGTTACAGCACGGATGACAACATTTGTGTCACTTATTTGATCTAGTCATTTTGTGATATTTTCTATTTATTTTTTGTTGTTGTATAGACTCTTTTTCTTATTTACCGATTGTTTGTAAATGTGTGGACATTGTAGGCCTTATAGATTCCTAGATCCTTGGTAACTTTTTATTTCGTTCTACGTTTCGTAGTAAGCAACGACTTATTGTCAGGCCTACGATGTCCTCCCATACTTTAGTATTAATGCTGTAACAGAAATATTGTAAAACCAAATGATTTTAAAAGAGTAACCATGGAGTTTCTTGCCGGTTCTTCTCCATAGGAAACGACCAACCCGAACCGAGCACCTTTTTGCCGACGTTTTATAAGTGCCCCTGTAGGCCTACTTATGTAAAATAAAAATATTTTGATTGATTGATTGACTTTGACGCCAAAACTACTGAATGGATCTGGATGAAATTCGGCACAGGCGTAGATCACGTGAGACAATTACCGAACAAAACGTGAGCGGAGCCGTGGACATTCACTAGTACTTATTATTATTAAAAATGCGAGCGACCAAGTGCGAGTCGGACTCGCGCACGAAGGGTTACACCATTATTTATAAAAACTATTTAAAAAAAAAAAAAACACTTTTTTCTATGGGAGCCAAATTAAATAATTTTTTTCATATTGTTTTTAGTATTTGTTGTTATAGCAGCAATAGAAATACATAATCTGTAGAAATTTCAACTGGATAACTGTCACGGTTCATGAGAAACAGCCTGGTGACGGACGGACAGACGGACAGCGAAGTCTCAGTAATAGGGTTCCGTTTGACCCTTTGGGTACGGAACCCTAAAAAAAGGTAAAGTTCGTAAGTTTTGATTTAAGGTGTAATCTAATCTTTCGATTCGGAATTCTTTATTATCCCTCAGTGTTGCTACATTTAAACGTTCCCGTGTTTTAATTACCGCACATAACGGGTTCGGAGCCGCGGGAAAAAACAGAAGTTAATAAATAAAATGTTTCAACTTGATATTTACTTTCTATTCCATAGCGTCTATCTTAACAAAGTAATATTTTAACTGAAAAACTCGTCAAGTAAATACCGGTTTGCCTGAACTTGGAAGCGCTCTATGTCTAGCTGTGAACTACGTAGGAGTTATACAATTTTTTTCCACCATCTAACTACTCACCTTGCCAATAGAGGGCGTGACTGAGTTGTGTGAAAGGATGATACGAGTTAGATTGGCTTTCTTTCGGTAGATGGCACCATCAGTAGCGTTAGTTACATACTTTATACTTCATACGCATAAGCAGGATACATAGGTCTAAAAAAATATATCAAGGCGGGGATTCCACCATAAATGAATATCGACGCCATATTGCCTTTCAGTCGCTAACTGTGCAACTTTATTCTTCATTATTGCTAATTAGGTGGATGGGTATTGAAATCACACACAACACTTTACTCAAACTCCTTATGTTTATTTCTAATAAACCAGTTACAGGCACTTTAACACTTATAAACTTTCCTTAAGTTGAGCCGCCCATTCACAAACATGGTTGACGTAATGTGTGTCTTTTGGATCTGTCTTTCAATGATTACAGTTCTTATTAACATAACTTATTATTGCTCACTTCAAAAACTACTTTCAATTCATTAATATTTCAATTCTCTAATCGCGAGCTAACTCGAATGACATCTCTGGGTGCGCCCGCGGCTCTGAGTGGGCGGATGTACTACACTCATTAGATCAGTCCAATTATTCATTACATAGTTAGTTCAGTAATACTCCATTAAAACAATACTAATACTTCACAATTAATTATTTTAGTAATTAAACAATACCAATATTCACAAATGCAAAGGCGTTATTAAGTTACAAGCTTAATTAATACTTTTTACAACAATCGCATGCTTAAAACCATTTTCGGCAGATCAAAGGATTAAATACAAAGAACTGGTTTACCACTAATTAAATACTCTGTAAAATAATCTTATTAATTTTAAGTTTGTAGTTAGTTCTAGAAATTGATTTAATTGTTGCTACAAATTATAAATTCACTAATTGACTATTCGGCGTTCTTTCCCACAAGACTGGGTTGCCGCCTAACAAAATGAGCCATTGTTAAAATCCAAATTGTCATTGCTAAAATCCCAGCTATCATAAAATATTTGCTAATCTTAATTTTGGCTACAGTTCTAGCTAAAGGCTTTTGTTTAATAAATTACAGGCCATCTAAGCTAAACGAATCTATTATTTGCGCAGTAGTTAACACACAAGCCAATAGATGGCGTTTAGTCAAATGATTATCGTAATAATTATGCTTGCCCCACACAGATGGCATGGCAGGTTCATCAATATTATGACAAATGAGGATTATTAAGTTGATTCTTAATAAGATTAATGAATAGTCTTAGCACATAGACGCTCTTGCGGCGACAAATACAAAAAACATTTTCGAAAAATAGTGTTATAGCTAAATAAGACCGATTGTAAATTATCTATACAAACAGAAATTTCCAATTATCTCTTTTTTTAAAAGAAACTAGCTGCCCGGACAGACTTCGTTCTGTCAAAAGTTAAAGCAATGCACTTTTCCTACCTACCTACCCTACCCTACCCAACCCTACCTACCCTACCCTACCCAACCCTACCTACCCTACCCTACCCAACCCTACCTACCCTACCCTACCCAACCCTACCTACCTACTACCTACCTACCCTACCCTACCCAACCCAACCCTACCCTACCCAACCCTACCCTACCTACCCTGCCCTACCTACCTACTACCTACTACCTACCTACCTACCCTACCGTACCATACCCTACCTACCCTACTTTACCCTACCTACCTACCCTACTCTACCCTACTCTACCCTACTCTACCCTACTCTACCCTACTCTACCCTACTCTACCCTACCCTACCCTACTCTACCCTACTCTACCCTACCCTACCCAACCCAACCCTACCCTACCCAACCCTACCCTATCCTACCCAACCCTACCTACCCTACCCTACCTACCTACTACCTACCTACTACCTACTACCTACCTAAAAAAAAAAAAAAAAAAAAAACAAAAAAAAAAAGTATCCTATGTCCTTCTCCTGGCTCTAAACTACCTCCCTGCCAATTTTCAGCTAAATCGGTTCAGCCGTTCTTGAGTTATAAGTGAAGTAACTAACACGACTTTCTTTTATATATAATATAGATTTCCAAAATGTTTTGTAGTAAATTTTTAGACCTATGTATATACCTTATATATACCTATATACCTTATGCGTATTAATTTTAATTAAAATCGCTACAGTCATTTCGGAAAATAAGGACTTGAAAGTTTGTATGAAATGCCGTAAGGTGTGAACGCTCTTAACATACCGTCGACAAATATCTGTGAGACATATTTGGTTTCCTCAAGATGTTTCACTGAAGTGACCTATGACTTCAGTCCGACGATCATACCACTAAGCTATTACTGCTGTTCTGTTAGTAACTATGTTATACATATTAAGGCAGAATTAAATAGGAAATACAAAACCTGCAACTTGATTTTTCTCGTCAGACTTAAGGCATTCTTCGTATCTCGAAAAGGAAACTTCAAAAGGTAGTAACTTATCCAAGCTCTTGGTCATTTAATTTTTTTCCACGGAGGATGACACTTAATTAAAACCATTAATTTTGATGTTTAATGCTTTAATAAACATAATTACTTGTTGTAAACAGGCAAAAGTATAAAATTACATTATCACAGATAACCAATTTTATACTGTTGATTTTATTTAATTTTTATTCCGTTTTCCGCATGCATACGTCATCTGATATGTATTCCTGTTTGAACTTTGTCAATTCGCGTGACATTACATGCTACCAGAAATAAAGCAGTAATTAATTTTATACCAAAAGTGTGAGCTCTTAATGATTTATTTTTACTCTTGGATATGTATCAATGTATTTTTGTCAGAGCTATAGTTATACTGTAATATTATTGATACATTATTATTTTAGCGAAGGGGAACAACTTACCACGTCTGAAATAAAAACTACACACACTTATATTAACAAATTTAGTATAACATAACATCACGGCTGTTTCTTCTAAGGGATAGGTAGAGGTGTACCTACCTACTGCATCCACATTTCGCCAGGTATTTTAAACAAACTACATAGTTGTCCTTGTTATTGCTAATTTGGTTTTGGTTAACTAATAATGGTAAAAAAGGCCTTTAACAATGCTGAAAGGCACTTATCCTCTCCGTCATTGCGATTTGTTTTTGTCCTGGACTATTATTGGGAATTTTTCGCTTACTGAGATATTTGGGGTCAAACTTCCATTTTTTTCATATTTTGTTTTTTAAATAAAAGTTTCATGAATGTGATGTATCGCAAAGGGTTCTGTTACACCTTGTCTAATTAGAATGACGCCACAGATTATAATTTAACTTCTACGGCTTCATATCATGCCGTATTAATGTATTCCTAACCTAAATATTTTATCCTATTCATTAATTGACTATAAATATGATATATACCTACCTAACTTCGCATCACACACTCATTAACTAAAACTAAACAAGTAAAACCAATAATAGTAATAAGTAAAATCTGTTTTTCTATTTTTTTATTCTCCTATGTTAAATAAATGCATGCCGTGGCAGCCTTTAATTAAGGCTACACTATAAATTGTAAAATAGTATGAGTAGTTTAGCATGTATTTTTGGTGTAAGCTTTGTTGGTTGTCCTTAAATAAATAAATAAATAAATTAAAAATCTTTAGCATATCTTCAAAACAATTTATTTATTTGATATTGTTCCAACCATAATTGCTTCAGAGCCCAGAAATGATAATTATTGGAAATATCAATAAATATCAATTCTTATAAATCAATAACAAGTATACTTTTGCATGTAAAATCAGTATAAAATACACCTTCCTATAACAGGCTATTATTTATAACATCTTTATGAAATGTACGGGTAATGGACAAGATAATGACGATGTGCGAATATCTTCGGACATATCCTGGGTACTTAATCACCATGTAAAGTAAAATAAAGTAAAAACAACACGAGCAAGTTTGTTCGTTTGCTCACAACCATCTCGGTAAAAGGTGAAGGATTTCTATCCGGTGTAAGAATGTTGTAGATGCGACCGTAAATTGCGAGCGTCAATTATTTTGATATGCCCTTTATAGTTAATTTTTAATTCAGGTATTTTCCCGTGGAGTGAGTCAGGCTTCATTTAATTTATAAAACGGACGAGTTTTTGTAAGTCGGTAAATCCCAAGAGAAATAAAAGTAACAAATTTAAGCCTCTACAAGTACTGCTTATTTACAGTTAAACACCGTTCAGCACGTCGTGGACAGTCAGCCTCGCGATAATCAATGTCCTGATTGGCTATTTTAATCACAGCTCGAACTGTTAATACCTAGCTAATGGTAAAATTAAGGTAATAGGTTTCTTTTCTGGTTCTAGGTAGGTTGTACATTATACAATTCGATATAAGCTCTCTTTTAAAGTTAACATTCGAGTTTACAAGCTTAACCCTACACCTCTTAGGGTTACTCAAACATCATCATCTGCCTAGCCTTTGCCCAAACTATCTTGGGGTCGGCTTCCAGTCTAACCGGATGCAGCTGTGTACCAGTATTTTACATAAAGCGACTGCCTATCTGACCTCCACAACCCAGTTACTGGGTGATACGATACCCTTTAGTAAGACTGGATGTCAGACTTTTGACTTCTGACTACTCGTAACGACTGTCAAAGATCTAGAAATGACATCCGGGACCAAAAACTTAACGTGCTTTTCGAGGCACGGAGGAAACTTGGTATGTAATTTTGGACACCCATCTACGGACCAACCTCGACAAGCACGGTATCGTAATACCCAGTTACTGGGTTGTGGAGGTCAGATAGGCAGTCGCTTTACGTAAAATACTGATACTCAGCTGCATTCGGTTAGACTGGAAGCCGACCCCAAGATAATTTGGGAAAAAGCCAGGCCTCTGCCTGGCTTTTTCCCAAATTATCTTGATGATGAGTTTTTTTTTTTTCCCAAATTATCTTATGATGATGAGTTCCATTGAAATTCCTAAGAAACTACAAGTGTGGGGCAATGTTTTTAAAAAAAAGACCTCTTTATTGCTCAGAGACCACAACAAGCTTACAGAATATTTTAACCGGTACTTAATATATATTCAAATTGCGCCAGACATTGACAAAATACCTTACAACTCTGGTAAGCCACTTGGCAAGATTATTAATGCTAATTTTGTAGAATAGGTTTGCTTTGAATTTAAAATCATGATGTAACTTCCTTAGTAGTGGTTCTATGACATTTCTTAAAAAGTATTTTTTAACTTTTTTATTATTTAGTTTCAACAATTTCTTTAAAATAACATAGAGTTGGGCAAAATATTTACCATTTTTACAATGATGATTGATGATGTCCCTCGAACAAATGGCGCCCTCACTTCATTCGGGCGCCAAACCCCGTCTCGGGACTAAATAAGTTACTTTAGGCCTACACGGGCACTTATAAAACGTCGACAAAAAGGTGCTCGCTTCGGGTTGGTCCTAGGCTATGGAGAAGAACTGGCAAGAAACTCCATGGCTACTCTTATAAAATCATTTGGTTTTAAAATATTTCTGTTACAGCGTTAGTACTTAAGTATGGGAGGACATCACGCGCAGTGCGTTCTTTTCATCTCTTCTGCAGACACGCGCACCTTTTCTAGAAGTTTTAGAGATACAAGATAGGAAATTGTATAACTAGAGCTGAATCCTTAAAACGCCAAAAACAAATCCAAGTTATCATCGAAGAAAGTAAACTCAGTATATAAAATCATATTCGTGGTCTATTTGTGGGAGATGGCGAGACTAATTTTTTTCGAGAAATATACAGGAAACCGATCCTCCTGACCGTTTTCGGTCACGACGGTCATCTCAGCGGTCATAGATGCACGAGATACTGAAACTGTTTTACGTCCGTCACATCACATTCGCAGGTCGATCCAGTGGAAAACCAGCGTCAGGCAGTCTAGCTCCTCGGCATTTTGCCGAACTGGCCCTATTTGGCGCAGCCGTGAGGCACACAATAATTATCCCCTTTTTTTTGTTTTGTTTAGAAATACAATAATTATCCCTTTTTTTTCTTTTGTTTGGATTTAAGTATTTGTTTAATGTTGTGTGTACTTGTGGCATGTGCCAAATAAACTTATTTTCTTTCTTTCTTTCTTCTTTCTTTAGATATTAAAGAGCACACTGCACAAGTGCGAGCGCAGGTGCACTCTCTCTTCCCTCACTCTCATCCGATGGGACGAAAATCTGACACGACCCGAGAGAGATCAGGCACAGGACCAACGGCTTAACTTAAACGGATTTTCTGTACGAGGTACAGGGTATCATTCAGTCAACTGTCAAACTGAGGGCTGCTACTGAGAAATTCCTGATTAAAAACTCAATAACACTTTTACCCCGACCCGAGAGTCGAACCCAGGACCCCACGCTCCGGGCCAGTGGACGGTGAGTAATGGGCTAGCTCACTGTCCGTCCGTCTTATGACGACAGGCCGTGCCGAAGGCGCGTTCGTGTTCCACGCGCGCCTCAAGGAGATGTCAGCAAATCGGAAGGGGTCCGATAGGGCCGATGCCTGCCAGGGCTGCGGGACTGTTCGAAAGAGATACCGTGGCCCTGGAACACAAAGGGCTAAGAAGGAACATGGATGGGTTTTAGTCAGTTAAGTTTGGCGCTTCCACTCCGCCCAGAGCGGGAGGAGTCATTTGATGATTTACCCATCCGAAAAAAAAAACCCCTCGCTCAGCAGTCTTTTCAATCGCGACCAAAGGAGCAGTTGAACTGAAATAAGTGAGGAGTGGGAAAGAGGAGACTTTGTACCTGCAGTGGGACAAAAATAGCTGATGATAAAGGTAATGCTTTCAAATTATCTGCGAGTTTGTCAGCAACTCAGAAAATTAGTCGCATAAAAAGAAAGCTCCATTTTACTGTATTTGATCTCTATTTTTCATTAGTTTATAATTCATCTTTTAACGACTGCCATCCATCTTTCCACGCACCGAGCCGTGTCCCCCACACGCAACGTTCTTTAGACGTAAATACATATAAAGGTGACACGTGCATTATAAGGAGGCAGTTCCACTATGTGCAAGACATGTTACACTGCTTGTAAGGAGTTTTAATGTCGATTCAGGTTTTAAAAACAACAATAAACTGGACTATAAATAGAGCTATCAAGCTTGGGGTGCAGGTATTAGGCAGAGGTATATTAGCAACTCATCATAGAATAGAATAGAATAAAACTTAATAAGTAAAAAGATAATTGAATTCCGTTCATTTAGAATCACAAAATAAAATAGAATTTTGAAACTGTATGCTCATACTAGTCTCTTCAGAGATAGTTTATAAGAAAATCAATTTGTGCTGAAAAAATAAAATGTCCCTTATGTTTTCGATGGTAGTTCGATATCATTGCGTATCTGCTGATATTTTTGTAATTTTAAGTATTTTGATAAAAATATAAACGTTGACAAAACGCATACCATACTAATAAAATTTTAGAAAATATAATAAACACATCTAATAAGTAAATTACCCTATTCATGGTCATTATTAACCTACTAACCATTCAACATTAACACAGTAATGCACTAATTTCCTCATTTTCGCAACAAATTCCATTCAGTATGCAATCACTTGCAAGTGAAACGATCAATTACGACTAATAACAAATTTTCTAATATCACTTAAATAACTTAAACTTCTTTTAAAACCGGATAACTGCATTTCGGCATTTGTAAATATTCTTGCAGAACACGTAGAACAATAACAGGATCCAAAGAGTTTACGGAGGGAAAAAGATGGAGATATGAAAATGTGTGAGGGGGGAAAGAGATAGACAATTAGCGTAACCTTTCGCTGAGCCGTGGCACAGCTAAGAATGGATGACAAAAAGTGAATAAGTCAGTGCGGCATAGAGTGCGGTGCGGACGTCAGGCAGACATTAATAAAGTCACTTCTAAGTGACATTTAAGTAAATAAGTGATAGGGTAGTGATATCACGAGATGGCGTTCCGATCGTGCGTGGGAGTCGTTTTCTTGGGCTGTTTAGTGGGTGAGTTTTCTATTACGTTATTTAAAAAAAAAAAACTACATTTTAAAAAAAGTTATGATAAATAAACAAAGGATTCGAAAGTTCTGTTCTTAAAATTTTGTTTTTTTTTCAAAGATGTTGCCTATTATAAAAAATGAATTAAAATTCGAATCATGTACTTTCATTACTACACGGTTCGGTTGCGACCTATTTCGATAACCTTTAACAAATTAATATTCAGTGAAGCAGTAAGTATTACAATATGTCAGGGTACACGTTAGCCTTGAAGCCTCGAAATACAATTCCTGTCTAATTTGAATTTTAGACTGTGACAGCAATGTTAATAAACTTATAATTGGTTTAATTATTTTTATTGACAGTAAAAAGCGTTTATTACTGAACAATGCCTTAGGAACAGTTTTGTGGTTGATTAACAGATATCAGACATAACCAAAGATAGAAAAGTCAACAGGAACAGGATATGAGATACCAACGATTACCTAATCTTCTCTTATAGTAATACCTATTTGTAGATAACAGAAATAGATCGACCCATAGCCAGTAAAGTTATCGAGTATTGAGAATCTAGACTTATACAACAACAGAGTAGTTTTTAGAAATCATAATTATGTCGTCGTTATTGTTTTTTTTTAGCTCGGGGCTAAATAATAACAGCCGCACGGGTTGATATTTAAGGTTAAGCCGTGCTTGGCGTGGTTGGTCCGTGGATGGATGACCATAATTGCATACCGAGTTTCCTCCGTGCCTCGAAAAGCACGTTTTCCCATTGGTCCCAGCTGTCATTTGTAGATCTTTGACAGTCGTTACGAGTAAACAGAAGCCAAAAGTCTGACATCCAGTCTTACCAAGGGGTATCGTATTACCCAGGTACTGGGTTATGGAGGTCAGATTGGCAGTCGGTTCATGTAAGATACTGGTACTCAGCTGCATCCGGTGAGACTGTAACTGGAAGCCGCTTCCAAGATAGTTTGGGTAAAGGCTAGGCAGATGATGTCACGTTAACCAACTAGTGTAAAAAGCCACCTTTACCCAATAAAATTACGGTTAAAACCTCACAAATGCTTGTTTAATTTGTTAGCTAATGATTTCGCATCGTAACGACAGTCATTGGTTACGTCTTCTAGGAAGAAAAGACATCAACCCGCGAGCATCTTTACAAAAGAGAAAGTATCATATTTTCTGAAACAACATCACTCAATGTTTGATGGATCAATCAATCTCAATTGTTTTGCATAACAATTAACGTAAGCTAGCCATTCTTTATAATTCTAATAATTATAGTATCTAATTATAATAAATAGTCAGTATTTCTTGACTGCCTCATGGCAGCATGTGGTCGAGCAGTGTTATCGTGTTTCTTCATCAGGAATTATTCAGAAACAGCCTGGAGTTCGAATTTGTGACCAGTCGATAGTGATACAGGGTTACTTAAGACTTAAATATGACTGGCAAAATGTGGCTGTACTGTAAAAGTACTGTGTAAGAGAGCAGCGGTGGCCCTGACTTACGAGCAGTAAGCCGTGGGTTCGAACCCAGGCAGGCGCATTACTTTGTGTAATTTATTTCATAACCGCTACCCTCAATAACGGTGAAGGAAAACATCGTGAGGAAACCGGCATGTTCTATAACTAAAAAATCGAAGACATGTCTATCAACCCGCACTGGGCCCGCGTGGTGGATTACAGCCCACTCCCTCTCATAGATAGGAGGCCTGTGTCCCAGTAGTGGGAACATTATAGGCTGATGATGATGAATGTAAAAGATACACGTCTGCGTAACCCTTCAGGTATTACAGGCGCGACGTTTTGCTTTTGTTTAAATTCCCTGATGTCTACGAGTATGACTATCAGATTTACATTCAATTGTATGAAATAAGTGACTAATACTTACACGACGATAGCTGCCAAGCGATCACCCGAGTTCAAATAACAGTTAAGAAAACGATTCTAAGTAAAGTAACGGAGACATGGCGCACTTATTCAACGCAGGCAACTGAATCCCATTAAAGTTCAAATGATTACAATATGGCTGGGGATACACAGTAATTTAATATATATGTTTGTAATGTAATTTGTAATAAGGATGATGGCATTAATAAACAATTTTATAAGGCCTCTTATTAGGTACTTAAACTGTTCCAATATTCCATTCGTATTAGTAAAAAGAATCAAGCGGAATTTTATTCTTCTGCCCTTATTACAATTTATTGAGCCTGTCATCTTCTTCTTCTTCTTCGTCAGAGGCCCAAAAGTCTGACAACCAGCCTTAACAAGGAGTATCGTAACAATCAGGTCAGAATAGATAGGCGGTTGCTCCATGTAAAATACTGATACTCAGCTGCATCTGGTTAGACTGGAAGCCGACCTCAACATATTTGGGAAAGTGGTAGGCAGATGATGACGATCTCCTCCTTCTTGACTTTTCTTTTAGTCATCTCATCCTTCACACAGTCCATCCATCGTTTCTTTGTCTTTCCCCACTCTCATAGCCAGAACTGCTTAGTGCCAAACAAAATATCAAAAGAATATTAACAAATTCCAAAATTATAATTAGCTTACATTTCTGGTTGGACAGGTTAGTAACCTGTCCAACTAGACTTTGTTTGCTTAAGAATAGGTTAAGTTAATAATAAATGCTTCAATAGTTTAAGAATTTCATAATTGAAATTCATCATCATCTGCGTAACCTTTTCCCACTTCTTTTCACACGGCACGGTTAGTGCTGTGGTTGAGCGATCGACTGCTGCGTTGCGTGCAGTGGGTTCGATCCCCGCACGAAACAAATATTTTATGACCTACTGATAGTTCTGAGTCTGGCTGTTTATGTATGTGAGTTTAAATGTTTGTAAACGCACCCACAGGAGAAACACCGAGTGTGGGGCAACGTTTAAAAAAAAAAACACCTATGTTGGGGTCGGCTTCCAGCCTAACCGGATGTGGTTGAATACCACATCCGGTTAGGCTGCCTATCTGACCTTCACAACTCAGTTACCTTCATATGGAGTGACTGCCTATCTGACCTCCACAACTCAGTAACTACTGGATTATACGATACACCTTGGTAAGCCTGGTTGTCAGGCTTTCGGGCAACTGACTACTTGTTCCTAGGATAGTAATTCCACCGTTATTATGCCTTGTGACGGGGGCTGTAGATTCATCTTTTTATTTTGACAATTTAAAAGTATCTATAAATGAATGATGTCTGTGAATGCAATGCTTTGAATCAAGTTTGATTGACGTAATTCTGGACCACCACTACTGAATCCAATTTAATTTGTTAATCTGTGGAAACAAATGCTTCATAATAGTCTATGGGAGTTAACTTATGAGAAGGCTTAGGGCCACTTTCGCATAATCTAAACCTGTTATCAGTGCAGTTAAGTACTTAAAATATGAATACCAGCATGCAGATAGGTTGGATGGATAGTCTTTAATGGGTTTGTGGTTTAATGGGTTAAGATTAATAAATGGTGGACAGCTAGATAATTTCTTTGACCTTCGCGTTGACCTTAACCGCAGATAACTGGATAGTTGATGTATTCTTATTCTGACTCCCATTCTATTGGATAGTGTTTTGTTTTTTACGTTTTTGCATGTACTAGCTTTTTTAAGGCCCTTCGTTTCTCTTTGTTTGGAAAATGTTTAATTTTTATATATATTTTTTTTAATGTTAAGATTACCTTTTGGTCCTGGAATCCTGCCATGCGTGAATTATTTATCGCTAATCACAATCATAAAGACAAATTGCAAATTTTTCTACGCCTATATTTTCCCACTGCATGACCTCCCCACTCCTTGCTTTTATCTCTATCTAGGGAAGACTGGACCAGTCTAAAATAGTGTGGTCTGTGCTAGTTTCAAATTTGGTTCTCTTCTTCTTTAGACCTTTGGCTTGAGCCCATTAGGTACTGCTTTAGTGAACTGATGTTTTAATTACTATTAAATTCAAATGGTTAATTCTGCTGCCATCTTCTTAGTTTTTATTTTTGTGAAACTACGTCAAGAAGAATATGGAAGAGCTCGTTGCTAAAAATAATAACAGCCGCACGGGTCGATCTTTAAGGTTAAGCCGTACTTGCCGAGGTTGGTCCGTGGATGGGTGGCCATAGTTATATACCGAGTTTCCTCCATGCCTCGGAAAGCACGTTAAGCCGTTGGTCCCGGCTGTCATTTCTAGATCTTTGACAGTCGTTACAGATAGTCAGAAGCCAAAAGTCTAACATTCAGTCTTACCAAGGGATATCGTATGATAGGCAGTTGCTTCATGTAAAATACTGGTACTCAGCTGCATCCGGTTAGACTGGAAGCCGACCTCAAGATAGTTTGGGAATAGGCTGGGCAGATGATGACGTCAAGAAGAATGTTTTTCATTCCTATAAAATACCACCTTTCTTCACTTTTCTTTGTCTTATTTTCTGAATCTACTACATTACATTCGGTCTAATGTTTCAATAGTCCGATTGTACTACTACCTACGTATATTTAGCTACTTATTGCTTCGTAAAGTGAAGGCTATCGATTGAAACATTAATGCAGCACTAATATTTGGCCATACCGCGTCGTACAAAGCTACGTGTGTTAGGTAACAGAGAAATCAGCTGTTACACCACAGTTTCGGTTATCTTTCATCTGTTTGTGAATTAGCAGTTGCAAAAGGATTTTTTTTTCATATATACTTCGTGAAATCGTGACTAGAAAGTAAGAAGAAAGTTTAGGAGTAAAAGAACTATACATTGGAAATGTCTGTAGAAGCAGGACCAACTACTTTCTGTAAACGTTACTGGAAAAACACTTATGGAGAAAAGAAAATAAAATTCATTTTTCTACATTCTAACTAATATTACAACACTGTTTTTAATATTCAAGGTAAGGTTTTAATTTCATTTTAATCATTTTAATTTCATATTTCTGTTTGCGCAAACATAAATTGAAATTTGTAAAATCAAGGATGACTGTGTTGGTAATCGCTAACCAATTTAGCTTTTAAGAAATTGAAGAACCTTTTATGAAAAGCAGAGCTTAAAACGGTGTTGAGGTAAATTTTCTGTTAGATAAGTAATAATAATATAAATTGTTTATTGCGATAACGATTTACACAAAATTTTACAAAATTAGGGCATTGAAAACTAAAGGTTTACAATATTAGGATTCTACCTGAACTAGGAATAAACCTGTATCTCAGGTAACACACTCAAGTCCTTACACAAATATTTTCCTATAAAATCTCAAATATTATTAATATTATCTAAGATTTCTTAAACACACACCTAGTAAGTAACATATCTATAAAATGTTAGCATTCACAACTTCACTGCAGCGTTCTATTATTTTTGCAATGAAGCATTTGTAATGCATAACATAAAAAACCCAGGTCAAGTTTCCTTTGCCTACAGAGAAGTGAGTCATGCGAAGCGTTCATTTAAACAAGATTTTTGTACAATCTTCAGGATTCACAAGACTGTTCGGTTGCTTATGTCAACATATTTTTGATTGTTCCATCATCATTATCGCTGCTAGACTGCCATTTAGCCTTCTGGTCATGTAGTTATTAAAATATACGTGACAGTGCACATCACACAACGTTTAGTTCCCACGAAAACAAAATAATTACTACTAAATAACCACTAGGTATAAGAAGAAAAAAAATGAGAAAATATTTCGTGAAATATGGCTACGTATTTCAAGTATTTTCATTGATAAATTTCAGTGATTTTATCTTTTACGTTTTCCCAGCCCATTTTCAAGGTTTGTTTTGTTAAGGAAAGAAAATGTGGGCATGCACTTATACGGACCCATGACCCCGCCACGGGTCATGAGTTTTTTATGGGAGTTTCTACTTTAGTCCAATATTGATGATTTTGACGGCACGGTTGGCTTAGTGGCTATGTAAGCGATTGAATGCGGCGCTGCGTGTCGCGGGTTCGATACCCGCACGTAACAAATATTTGAATGGCCTTCAGATAGTTGTTCCCGGTCTGGCTGTTTGTGTATGTGAGTTTAAATGTTTGTAAACGCACCCACGGTACAGGAGAAATTCTTAGTGAAGGGCAACGTTTAGCCCACGATACAGGAGAAATTCTTAGTGAAGGGCAATGTTTTAGTCTCATTTTAGAGATAAACTACTTAGAGGATGTTCTCCACTTTATCAGTTTTTAAATTTAGCCTATGTGTGAAGTTTCATCGCAAGTCACTCTGTCATATATGCGTGATTGAATTACATGTTAAAATACTTCCTACATAGTTTCTATCACCGATAGCTGTAGTTTTATTGACTGCAGTCTAACGTACAGAATTTCAGGCACAGAATCGTGTTCAATAACATCCGCTTTCAGAGAAATCAGGCACAGATGATTTTATATATCATATCTTTTTCATGTTTCTACAGTAAAATGTTCAAGCTTTATAATTAAACTAGCTACTGCCCGCGAATTCGTTCGCGTGGAAATTTTTATTGGTTTTAGGGGTATGAAAAATAGATGTTGGCGAATTCTCAGACCCAACCGATATGCACACAAAATTTCATACAATCGGTGCAGCCGTATCGGAGGAGTTAAATCCCTTCATCAACTAGAAAAGAGGTGATCATCTTAAAACGGCTGAGCAGATTTTCTCGAAACATAGCTAAGAACACTCTCGATTAAAATACCTTTCAAACGAAACCAATTTTATCAAAATCAATATCAGGGCTACAATGCCACAGACAGACACACAGATACACACGTCAAACTTATAACACCCCTCTTTTTTGGTCGGGGGTTAAAAATAAAAATTACAAATTCTTAATTTTCTTACACTCTAGTATAGAACATACTTCTTCTTTGCGAGTCTATTTTACTCAAACCTACTAGTATGCGGCCACTTGCACAGCTTTTGGCTTCTTCCTAAATTTTGGCTAAATCCTGAGATTGCATATGGTTGGGCACTTTGGGCAAGATAAATGAGTGGGGCATACCCTGTAGGGGGTCTTCACACTGGGACTGTAGTTAGGATGGGTCGAGGATACCCTATTTGACCAGATTATTTGTACAGCGATCAACCTGGGTCCCCAATCTAATTATCAAAGTAATGGGGAAGACCGTTAAAAGCTAACTGTAGATAGCACGACTATAGCTGGGTCTCAATCTGACCAATGAGGTCGAGCTAATTTGAAATATAAAATTACATTACCGGATTTTCAACCAATGACAATGCATGGAACCAGCTATGCTAGCGCCATTAAATCCGCAGTTTCCATCTCCATTAACTTACTCGTACAAATAATGAAGTATGTGATTTTCTTAACGTCTAGTTTAAACAATTAGAAAGTTTGACATTGGAGCCTTATTTAGTTTGACTGCAGTTTACCGCAGCATTGAACTTAAGGAAGTGGCTGGACTCAATGTAAACTACTTTTGTCAACGTACGCACACGTAGGGAGTGTGGCGCGCGTGTCATTGGTCTTAACTGATATAGTATGTATGTTATGTATAACAAGTTATGTATAATTTATTGGGCTGCGTTATAAATGGAAAGATTGTGACTTAATAATTTATCCGAAGTGTTTTGTAGTTATTTTTTGTCGTAAAGCATTTTACAAGTTTTTGGTTCAAACTACTCGGAAGGGCTCTACGTATGTTATACGTGTCGTTCTTGTAGAGGTCCAAAACATCCATTTTTTTTTCGTATCGGCTCTATACAGGTTGTAACGGAAAGGGTACATACTTAAGGCTGTGCTACAGACCATCAAACTGAACATGTTTCTCCATCCGACAAACATCGTAATAGTGAAAAAAATATCTGCTGCCCCATACAAAATTTCAATACCTATTCGACCCAAATGTATGCCAACCTGTATACCTATATGTGAAAAAGTCACGCCCGGAACAAAATATTTATGGGAAAAAGAACTGCGTAAAGTCAAATAGGTATTAGCGAACTCCCTAAGTTCGCTAATACCTATTTGACTCTAAGCAGTTTATTTCCATGGGCATGTCATACATATTATAGATATTTTAGTATCGGCTCTTAGAAGTGATTTAAAACACAAAAAATTGCCTTTACGAGAGACAAAAATTTAAACCGGCACAAAAGTGTAGAACGATCTTCGTCTTGAGTAACATTAACACATTTACATAAATTTGCAATGTATATCAAATATTACATAAGCAAAGCTTAACGAGTTTTGTTATCAATTGAGGCCATGTTAGGTAACACTTAGAAGTAAAGTTATAATACTAATTGGTATGGCCTACAGGAATTAAAAAAAAATACTAGCAACAAATCAGTCTTACATATTTTCTTACATATTTTGTCCATACATTTATTTATTTACATATTTAATATACCCTTAAGATTTAAGCTAAGGCTATTTTACAACGTTTTTTTTTTTTCAAATATCGTTGTACTCTTATTACATCCCAGAGCTCGGACTGTATTTAAAAATGTTCAATCAATCGACATTTGAGGACAGCCGCTAGAGAACCAAGGTTACCGACATAGCCCGAAGAAATGCCAAACTTAAGTGGCAGTGGGCAGGGTCCATTGCTCGCAAAACGGATGGCCGATGGGGCCCAAAACTTCTGGAACTGTTCTGGGCGACCGCGAACCAGAAGACGATGCGTTGGAAGGCCTCCCACTAGGTGGACTGATGACCTGGTAAAGGTTGCGGGGATCCACTGGATGCAAGTCGCACGGGACCGGTCAATGTAGCGACACTTGAGGGAGGCCTATGTCCAGCAGTGGACGTCTTTCGGCTGAAATGATGATGATGATGAATCGAGAATTCGATTTTCCTGATTTTTCTTTCATCTCTAGTTTTGCTATTCGAATACGTCTCAGTGACTTTGATCCATCGTTGATCAACTTTCAACATGATCTTAAGGTGTGATACGAAACACTACATTAGTCCTTTTCCTTCTGGTTCCAGTGTTAGCATCATCAGCAGTGCCAAAAGCTAAGGGTAGGAAACCAGTGAACCCTCCGACACGGACCATCAATGACAACGAAAGGAAAGCTGAGGCTGAAGCAGAGATCACCAACGACTGCCCTGAAGATGGCTTCTTTGCTGATGCTGAGCAGTGCGACAAGTATTATGAGTGCAGGTAAACATGTCTTTATTTAAGTAGAAAAAACTAAATCTATCTTAAAAGTGGGTGAAGAAAAAGTCTAGGTTGCAGTTTAGCGCATTTAATTCTTTGGAAAAGCTCTGTATTGTAGGTAACCACAGGCATATTTTCCTACATCACATTATAATTAGCTTTCAGCGTGTCCAATGCGGGAATTGAGGCCTCCCCTCTTTGAGAGGGCGTGGGCTGAAATTCACCATGTCGTATAACGAGTTCACTGACGGTCCAACACTTTTCAACTTTATTACTTGGGGCCTAAGGGTGAAAAGTAGCAGACCGTCAGTGAACGAGTTAGTAGAGTAGATATTTTTTTTACAAGACCCAGACCTTTTGCAAAAAAGAAATTTCAGGCCTTTACAAAAAAAAAAAAACTATTCATATTAGTGTTTTTATATACGGGCAAAACATTGAATTGTCTTGAAAGCTCATTTTGAAACTTCTTCAATCATATTTTATTTGCCAATTCATTCGCAGTTTTTGAATTTCCAAAGCTTCATAAAAAACAGGTAAAGGCAGTTCCTAAATCTGACTGGACCTCGAATTAATCACTTCAGTGTTGCATAATTTATTACAATCCCAAAACTGACAAACTAAAGTGTGGTTGTCCTCGTTAGGTCATCTACCTTGTGATATTTCGAGAAATATGTACGTAAATACATTACTCTTGCAAAATATTTGTTCAAAAAGTTTCTTGAACGAAGAAAGGATATTGACTCGAAGCTTAAAAGGTTTTTTAATTCATTCTGAACATCACTTCCACAAATACCAATATATTTGTTGAAGTGATGTTCACAAAGAATTACTCAGTGGTTTGAAGAGCTGACTGTTTACTTGCACTTTGAGTGCGTTTTGCAGGATTAAATATGAGTTTATTTTTAACCATAAGCTGTCTTTCTTTCCTTACAGTCGACCGACATAATGACAAACTAAAGAAAGAAGAAAATACTTCTTGCTTTGGTTTGTCATTCAAACAGCAATTTTACTTATCGCATGCACAAGAACTAATAGTTTAATTTAATAAGTCAAAGACTTGGATTTTAATTTGAATGTGGATTTCAATTCGTTATTTATAGTCTAGAGAAATATGTGGTTTACCTATCCGAAGGTACAATATGATCAATGAATATTTTAGTTGAAGGATGATATGTGAAGAAAGCACGTGTCTAATGAGATGACGAGTAATGGAAAAGTGTATGCTGCGCCGACCCCAAATGAATTGGTATAAGAGCAAAATATTGATATAACATTATCGTTATAGTTAACTAGCTGTCTCGCGCAAGTTTGTCTGCATCACATTTTCCCCGTTTTCGCAACATTTTTCATTGCTGCTCCGTCCTATTGGTTGTAGCGTGATGATATATCCTTTAGCCTTTCTCGATAAATGGGCTATCTAACACTGAAAGTTTTTTTCATATCGGACCAGTAGTTCCTGGGATTCAAGTAAACAAACAAACAAACTCTACAGCTTTATTATTAGTAGTATTATAGAAGTAGAAGATAGAATATCACTTCTTACATGTATCTTACACTTTTCAGAGCCGGTAACATAATCGAGAAGCTGTGCCCTGACGGCATGGTGTTCAACGACTACAGCTCTCAGGAGGAGAAGTGCGACCTACCTTTCAATCTAGACTGTTCAGCTAGACCCAAGCTCCGTAAGTTTATTTTGCTATATACATCTACATTTTGTCATACGTTTCATAAATAAAAAACAATCAGCATACAGATTTTGTATGGAGAAACGCGTAATGAGCTGCAAGGAGTGATCAAGCAGATAGCGAAACGGCTAAGAATAAGTTAATTGTGTGCTTGCTATCTTTAGTAAATAATCAGGCTGCGACATTTGACAAGGGTTTATAGTAATCATCATCATCTGCCTCGCCTTTTCCCAAATTTATTGGGGTTGGCTTACAGTCTTATCGGATGCAGCTGAATTCCAGTATTTTACATGGAGCGACTGCCTATCTAACCTCTGCAACCTAGTAAGTATTGGGTAATACGGTACCCCTTGGTAAGACTGGTTGGCAGACTATCGGGTAACTGACTACCTGTAACGACTGTCAAAGATCTTCAAATGACAGTCGGGATCAATATCTTAATGTGCTTTCCGAGGCATGGAGGAAACTTGGTATGTAATGCTGTTCACCCATCCATAGACTGGCCTTGGCAAGCGAAGCCTATCCTTGAAGATCGACCCGTGCTGCTGTTATTATTTAGCCACGAGCTTCTCAAGCTGTATAGTGATATAATAGTGATTTCCCGTCGAAAAGAAATGTATCAGTCAAGAGCGTCTACGTGATGTTTCATCGAATTGCTTCACAGTCTCATTACCACCTGCAGTCTCATTCAACAGATGACTAGATTCTTTTTCTGGGTTGATTCAATCACCCCAAATGCGGTTAAATCTATCTATATCTATACTAATCTATATATACTATACTACTAATAATAAAGCTGAAGAGTTTGTTTGTTTGTTAGCTTGAACGCGCTAATCTCAGGAACTACTGATACGATTTCAAAAGTTATTGCAGTGTTAGATAACCCATTTATTGAGGAAGGCTATAGGCTGTATATCGTCTCGCTACGACCAATAAGAACAGAGCAGCAATGAAAAATGTTGCGAAAACGGGGAAAATGTTACGCAGGCGAAGTTGCGCGGGACAGCTAGTGTTAAGATAATATTATTATAAGTTAGCTTTGGAGGCGGCTAGTCAACAGGAGGATTTATGACTGTGAATTGAATAGTCAAATAGTTGCTATTTCCTACTAAAGACACGTGTACTGTGAAACCACGTGTTCGCTGTTATGTAACTATAATAGGGCTGTCACAGTTACCAGCCTTTTGCTGTAGGTCAATTTGTCAAATTTCTTTAATAGATTTTTAACTTTATAGTTAAAGTGTTAGGGTACAAAGTTGATTGGGAAAATTTGACAATTTCGGGTAGCATGATGTGCTGGAGTCTGTACTTCATTAAGTGGCGTACCTAGGGCCATCAATACGGCTAGCTCATAAGGTAAACAGACCGTTCAGAATGCCTAACAGTATGAAGAGTCGCATGTTATAAGGGCAACCCAAGCTTTTAGACTTGTATGAAAGTACCGCCACTAGAACTATCTACCATAATAGTTATTGCTAGTATTGCTACACTTTAGACTCATCTGAGGCTAGCTGGATCATAACACAAACCTTTATGGGCTCAGCTTTTGTTTGGCACTCAAAACCGATAGTTCTGGCGATTCTGGTTCTGACTCTGTCTCTTAAGATACTGGGTAGCCTCATTTAAGAGACAGAGTTTAATCTATTGTGTACAGATTTCTGAAGCATCCAAATGTTTAATGTAAGTGCATTAATTAAAATTGTAAACTTAACGTACAATTATCTGTATGTTTGGGAAATAAAGATATTTATTATTATTATTCAAATGAAGAAATAGCGTAAATTGATACGATGATGATATAAAAGCTCTAGTTATAACTTTAGGGGCCTTAACTAACTAATAAAATATTGCAGTGGAATCATTTAATCTTTATTGTCATAAGTATCTATCATTTGGCTGACCTCTCATGTGATGAAGTGGGACGAATCGCATGTGACTAAAAGCCTGATCAATATAAATGATGGTTGGAGAGGGAGAAGCAGACCAAGGATACGAATGATGGTTTGTGTGAGGAATGATATGAAAGAAAAAAGAGTACATGATAGCGTGACGGTTGAGAGGAGAATGGAAGAAATAAACTTGTTGCACCGACGCCAAATTACATGGGATAAGGGCAGAAAAATGATTTGGCAGCCCATCTTAATACAAATACCTACGTTAGAATATTTTAGGAAAGGGAATTGGGAAAAATAGTCCATAATAAATGAGCCTTTTTATGGTTTAAACGGGACCCTATTACTGAGACTTCGCTGTCCGTTCGTCTGTAACCAGGCTGTATCTCATGAATCGTGATAGTTAGCCAGTTGAAATTTCTACAAATTATGCATGTCTGTTACCGCTATAACAACAATCATACTAATATAGCATAAAATAAATATTAAAGGGCCCATACAGGGCCACAGGGCATACAGGGACCATACATACAAAAAACCGCTTTTTTTGTACGTTTTTATAAATAATGGTACGGAACCCTTCGTGTGCGAGTCCGACTCGCATTTGGCCGGGTTTTTGTTTAGTTCAGCTTGTTCTTACTTTATATTATCTCGCAGATGCGCCCATTAGAGATTAGCTCAAAACTGACGTAACAAACAACAATGCCTACCACAGTACTGTCAACCCTAGGTAAAAACTCAAAGTGACTGGTTAGTGACATCATTAGAATACAGATTACACATAGGTAAATGCCGTAGGTCACAGCGCTGGAACAACTTTCACATCTCAAGGGGAGGGCGACCTTGGCGGCGCGACACGGAATTTATTGTCAGTCCAATATATACTTATGGATCTTTATACGAGTACGGATGTGAACACTAATTGTTAGGCTGGATGAAAACATGTTGTCTTTATAAAAATCAAGGATTTAAATCTTTGTGAAATATTGTGATAAAAGCGGAATTCTAATCCAATAAATCAAGCTATAAATTGACATTACATGTCAGAAGTAAGTTACACTGTTGACAATCAATTTTTCAGTCGCAGGTAATCTAAAATTTGACTATTTTTCATTCCCGTAAGCTACCTTTTACACGTCTAGTCTTTCAAACCTGGAAAACCAAGTCAAAATAACATTAAAAAACAATAATCCTTATCAACAGAAACACCCATCCCCCAGCTGCATTGCCCCCGTCTGAACGGCTACTTCTCTCACGAGGATCCTAAGGAATGTGGCAAGTTCTACTACTGCGTTGACGGCAAGTTCAACATGATCACCTGTCCTGATGGCCTGGTGTACAACGACAAGACTGGCATCTGCACCTGGCCCGATGAGGCCAAGAAGAAGGGTTGTGGCGCTGCTGGTGAGTAACGGGCCTTTTGTTTTTTATTGAAGTGAAAACTTCTTTAGCGGTGTTGTGCACTATTGTGATGGGTAAAAAAATTTAAACTCGCGTCAGGACAAGTGACCGACAGGATTTATTGACATAAGGTTACGAAGAAATTTGTACTTTATGACATCTGTCATTGAGTTTGAGTTTCTAAAACTGGAAAATTCGTAAGCCGGATTGACATTAGGTTACGAAGAAATTTGAAATTTATGACATCTGTCACACAAACAAAACCTTCGGTTTCTCCAAAGAGGTAAAATTCGTAAGACGGATTGTAATAGTTCTGAAGTGTTAAATTTTTAATGTAATATAAATAGTCATGTTTGTGTACGATATCGCAATAAATGAATATCCTATTTTACCACATAAATGATAGTACTTATATACTAATAATTAAAGCAATTCGTGCAAAATTATTCCCTAACCATTCCAAAATATCAAAAATGCACAACGTTATATTCAAGTTTTCACTTCTGTCGGCACTCCCGGAGTGCAATACGTTTTTATTTAACTGTTATTCGTGATCGACAAAGTAACATTCTATCATCGATAACATAACATATATTGTCGCCTGTAATCACCGAAGGGTCAGGCAGAGGTGTACCCATTAGTACACCCAAATTTCGCCAGTTATGTTTAAGTCCCATGTAAAAGGGCGTGCCAATTACCATCAACCGGGCACAAATCCACACTCCGTGGCTGCTACTGAGAAATTTCTGATGGAAAAACCCAATAACACTTTGCCCGACCTGGCAATCGAACCTTCATGCTCAGCAGTCGTGCTTGCGACGACTAGACAGGGCAGTAATTGTTCGATGGACAGTAGAAAGTAAATTTATTTGACATAAGCTATATGACAAGTCTTATGACAATCCTGCTGAAATGCTTTTTAGAACATTTTGTTTGACCTGTGATTCGAATAATAATGTTAATAGTAGAGCCAAAAAAAAAACAAATTAGGGCTTACAATTTTCTTCGAATAAAAGATCGTTTTATAACTAGAAATATGAAGCTCCATGAAAGCTATCGCAACTTTTCTAGGCCTTTTAGGTAGTTTGGTAATGCCGTCCTAAACCTTTGTCTTTATTATAATTTAGTATATAAATAGTTAGGGTACCTATTAGGAGCTGCAAAAGTTTTATTTAAAAATAACCTTGAGTTCGTGAATTTGTCCATAAAGACTCAAAGTAATTGGCATGATCCCTAAACACTATAAAACTTGTACTCCTACAATTTAGCTCAAAACATTGTCATTCAATTATTATTTTCCTCCACAGAGGTATTCGACTTCGACTGCCCACCAGTAAACGAAACGTTCGGTCTGACGCACCCCCGCTACGCTGACCCTGAGGACTGTCAGTTCTTCTACGTCTGCATTAACGGCAACACGCCCCGGCGCTCCGGCTGCAAGCTCGGACAGGCTTTCGATGACGTGCACAAAAAGTGCGAGTGGGCGAGGAAGGTGCCTGAATGGTAAGTTCCGTTGATGATTGAATAGGTCTCATTTGACAGTCTGATGATCCTTGTAAGGTATTCAGGGGTAATATTAATAATGAAAATGTTCTGTAGATCTGTATGGTGTCGGACGTAAAGAATAGCACCATCCCATATCTTCCCGTGGGTGTCGTAAGAGGCGACTAAGGGACTTTCCAGTGAATTGGCAGCAGCTTTCTCTGTGCTTTTGCAACAACCGTACTGCGATCGCCAACCCGCCTTCCAAGCGTGGCGATTATGGCAAAACTCCCCCTTATGTCAATGTGGCGACACTTGGGGGAGGCCCATGTCCGGCAGTGGACGTCTTTCGGCTGAAATGTTCCTAATAGCAAAACGACCTATTATCAAAACGATACTTTAGTTAAATGTCCTATTAGCAAATGGTCACACAAACGTAACTTTTATTAAAGGATTAGTTTAACTGTTTGACTGGCCAATCTCCAAATTCAAGTACGAGTATCCATTAACATCATGTACGTATCTTTAATTTCCAGCGCCGACTGGTACAAGGGCCAGCTGACCGACTCCGAGCTTGAGGCGCTGGAGAACCCCCCCGTCCACAAGCCAGGCAGCGGGGGCTCCCGCCGCAAGCCGAACAGGCCCCAGAAAGGCAGCAAGGCGGTTGACGACGAGTAGCGCATCTAATGTAGGCTAGATTAATAAAGTATTTTTTGTAAGGTTCACTTTTGTTTGATTTTAACTATCACTATTATCGGCCTAAATTTTCCCAATGCTGGGTGTAGCAGCAGTACAAAAAGTACTACAGTAACTTAGAGCAATAAGTACGACAGCGCCATTTACGACAGCGCCTTTTACGACAGCGCCATCTATGACACACGTGAAGAACTAATATAAAAATAATAAATCGCGAGTTAAAGTTGTCCGCGACTTAAGACTATATAGACAAAACCCTTCAAAAACTGTCGGGCAATACCCCACCCAACACAACACCCTGGTCAAAGGATCCTTGCTTTTCTATGACGGATGAAGAGTTTTACACCCTGTTGTTATTAGTTCTAAAGTACCTCACCTTTTCAGCTACATCAGAAAGCTTTCTTGCAATCGTAGGCATTCCATATACCAAGTAATTAAGAAACGAAAACAAACAAGATATTAATTAATTAAATATATTTCTCTTCTCGCATAACTTTCTATTTACATTTCCACTGTTACAGCAGCAATATTTACAGAAAAAATACATACATTTGACATTTCTATTGGTTAACGATACATATGGCTATGGTAACTAATATCACTCACGAATTAGAATTAGCTGTATTTGGCAAATCATTCGTTTTCAGTGTGTGTTCGGGAAATTAGAGGGATCACACGGAGTTAATTAGGTATAAGGAATAAATAGGAGTCGGTGGAAATATATTCCACTCATTCAGTGAAATTAAATTAATATAAAAATAGTGTATCACAAAACGAAAACGGTTGTTTTATAAATTACAGATTTATAAGATTAGATTTCCATCGATTGGACTAATCAATTTTCTTGTGGGGAAAACGATTAGGATGTAAGAGAATTTAATCAAAAGTACTTTTATGTCAACATTTTGGCACGACAGTAGTTCAATAGTAATTGAGCACCTAAAGCTACTGTATGTTATTTACTTTTATTGTTATTTACTTTTATTATGTCTTTTTGACTTTCAATTTTTAAGTTCTATTTCATCAATTTCGTTTTCGTCTTTTGATACCGATCTCCATCGCTCAATCACGCGTGTCCGCAGTGAGGGACCAGCTCTGGGTCCTCACAGGTCAGGCTCTGGTCATCGAACACCTTTCCTTCACCACAGCTGATGAGACGAGGATGTCCTTCTACGCAGGTGATGAGTCTGTGGCAGTCACCGGGCACGGGGAAGCGGGGGAAGGGCCAGAATTTCGCTGCTTGAGAGTTGGACGGTACTTTGGCTGGGCATTTGAAGCCAACGACAGCTGTTGGGGAAAGAATTTGGTTAAAAACTGACAAAAAAGTATGGTATACCTAATGTTAAACAAGTAGCGGCGTCGTCTGTGCCACTGAACATATTTTATCTTGAAGCTGTGTTAGGATAAATGTTTTTCTATCAGGCGTTAGTTAGCGATAGTTACAATAGAACGGTTTTTTTCAGGTATATAATTGTTTTTATATGGCTGCATCATATTTGGTGAATTATAGTGTCTCTTTCACAAAAGCTATTAATAGAATACAATAGAATAAAACTTTATTGTACACCAAAATTAAACATAACGGGCTTACAAAACTAACAATTTTATGGTTACAACGGCGGTCTTATCGCTGATAGCGATATCAATGAAAAAAAATGAATGAATGAATCGATGAATGCTTTCATTAATGAAGAATTTTATCTTAGAAATTCTAATAAGAATTGAATACTGAAGAACTAATACATTTACTGGACGGAGCTTCTAAAAAATAGTATCAATCATCTCTATATCTGATACCGGTTGATAACATTTATTGAAAAGCACAGATTGTTTCAGTTTTTTTTTAATTTTCTAATTTTGTTACTGTAGCTTATGTGGACACGATTATCAAGTGCCTGCACTACTTCGAATAAAATGTTATACCATTAATGATGTTTTAAACTAAATATTTAACTATAGATTTGATATTAAACCAAGTTAGTTACCTTCAGGGTTGCAGAAAGGCTGGAGTAGATCGGGCCAGTTGCATCCATGGATACGCTCATCGTAGACCAGGCCGGGGGTGCAGGGCTCCTGCTCAGGGATGCCGTACGCGCACTTGATGTAGCTGGTGGAACATTCGTTGCTGTCTGGGTAGATGCCGAACTGGTATTCGCAGCCAGGTGTCGATAGAGGGACCACTGGAAATAGACAATTAAATTGGGTTATAATTTTTGGCTTATTATTATTTGAAGCTCGCATTTACTCTATCGATTTTATCTCGGAACAGTTTCATTAAAGCTCTTGAGCGATCTTCCATTCCAAAAGTGCATTCAGAATAGCGCAATGGACATGGTGATGTTACATCACCGATAATAGAGACTCTGGCCACCACTTTTCTTTCTTAGGTAATAAATAAAAAACATGGCAAAATAGAAACTGCTAGTTGCGGTTCCACTGCTTTTTGGTCCTCTGTCTTCTGTTCAAGTATTTCCATTTCCTAAAGAAGTCCTCGATCGATGTCAATAATTAATATCGCGTATGTTCGCGTGAAATTATTATAAAAATATTACTTCTCTACGTGAATCGGATTTTGTAAACGATTTCAAATGTTTTAATTTGTTGCACGGAACCCTAATCCTTATTCCAAAGTAGACTAAAAGCTTAAGTTACTCCTGATAACATCAGTTATCTGCCAATAAAGGTTCCGTTAAAATCGGACAGACAGAAGACTTAAAAAAAAGTTGTTAGTACCGTACTTACTAACAGACGCTTTTCTCACTTTTCTCATTTAATATAAAATAACTGAAACACAAATTGAAGCATAGCAAAGTGGTGCTACTCACAGTCAGCTTTCCTGGTACCACAATCAACAGCCCAGTGGTAGTTGCAGTGGTTGTGCACGGCACCTTTGCCGTCGAACAGAAGACCATTCTCGCAAGTCTCCACCGTTAGAGAACCGTTGGTGCACAGGAAGAACTGGTCACAAAGCTCTGGGTGGGCGTATGCCTGGAAAATTTTAAAAAGAAAAGTGTTACAACTGGATTGTGTGAAGGATGATATGGCAAGAAAGGAGTTCTGAAGAGATGACGAGTAATATAGAAGTATGGACAAAAAGACATGCTACGCCTTTACCAAAAAAGTTGGGATAATGGCAAGATAATGATAAAGTTACGAATGCCAGTATATTATGACATGGAATAGTGCAAACATTGCATATTAAGAATCTTTCGAGACAATACTCGCGGGGGAACCGGAGTAACAATGAAAATTCGGTCGAAATTAGTTTCCCTGTTGCCTCCTTAGTTAAGATTTCTCCAGAGGTATTTAAGTATCTTATTTTACCAGGAGCATATTTTGATTACTGTAAATATCAACGAACATTGTTCACCAATCCCTTTTCGTAGTGTTGATAACAAATACTACTTTAACAATAGCTAAATATTCTGTTTTACCTGAACTCCATGCTGTTCAGGGCACGCAGGTGCATGCTCCAACACGATACCAGCGCTTGCTGAAACAAAAGACGATCAACATCAATTCGTTATCTAAAAATCACACTCTTCCAACTGACAATAGATGGCGCTGCTACGGAGGTAACTTTTAAATACTATAGTCGGTGAATTATTAACTCGAGCTGTTGCTAGATACTAATTGTGACTGATTGATTGATAGAAGTCGTTTGTATTTAATTACCCGACGTATTTTGGCCGATTTCTAAACTTGTTGTCGCTACTGAACGTTGAGCTCCTGTAAGGTTATTATTTATTTACAGAGTTAAATGACTGAATGGGAAAGAATGGTAAATTCTTAGAAATATCTAAGTTAATCAAATGTATCTCTTGATGAAATTGACTAATGAATCTCTTGAGAGACACGTAATTTCAGAAATATCAAGCGGATTTGAATTTTCCGAAAGCTTAAATAATTGTATAAATCATTAATATTTTAAACCTCATCAAAACCATTTCCAACACCTCAATTAACCCCCATACTAAAATACCCGTAACGACATTTTCAACACGCATTAACCAATCACCGTCGAGTCAACGATCAAGGGTTGGCAAGAGCTAATTCGAGGTTACACTTTCGATGTAATAACATGCGTGTGTAACGTGCGTTGAAGCGTAACGTGTTGCAACCCTAGTGAGTGAGGTCGCCGACAATTGTCTGTAAATGAAACACTGTCGGAGCTAATACTTAGGCTAATTGGTTCACAGTCCGGCAGAATGATTAATTAGGTAGAAGAAATCTGTTTTAATGAGCTAAGGTCATGTAAGCTTTTGTCTTGTGTCGTAAATATCAATGGTTTAGTCCTATCTCATCCCAAAAACAAATGAAATGTTGCGAAATTAATGACATCTGCTTTAAAAAAGTTTATGCATGACCAGTCAAGTACATTTAAGAGGATAAAGTGCTGCATGGTCGTTTTGATTTTTGAAGACATTGTGAGGAGACCTCTGTAATAGGGTCTTATGTGAAATAGTCAGTGGAAAAACAAGATGGTGGTGTTGGTTCCGAGTATGGGTAAAAGAACGAAGCAAAACTGTATCCTCCATGTTTTTATTGAGCTTTGATATACAACGTCTACTTTGGCAATTTCTATTAATTATAAATAGTTGTGCTCTGCATGGTGTCGGACGTAAAGAATAGCACCATTCCATATCTTCCCGTGGGTGTCGTAAGAGGCGACTAAGGGATTTGCCAGAGAATGGGCAGCAGCATTCTCTGTACTTTTATATCAACTGTACTGTGATCACCAACCCGCCTGCCAGGCGTGGTGAATATGACAAAACCCCACAAAATGTCAATATGGCGACACTTGGGGGACGCCTTTGTCCAACAGTGGACGTCTTTTGGGCTGAAATGATGATGATAAATAGTAAGGCAAGTATAGTAATTTAGTATAGTGAAATAGTAAGAAAGGCTGTCTCAGCGGGCAATGGATGGAATCAAATTCTAAATATGCTAGGATTCAAAATTACTGACCATATCAAGAAAACTTTTCTTCTTGACTAAAAAAATCACAAAATTAGTCAACGGGATCAGTTGACCAATTCAAACGTCAACTAATCACGCGGGTCACGGTATCAGTTGACTAAAGAGCCGTAAAAGGAACCGTTAACTTCGTTCCAATACAGAAATTGCAGACTTATGATAGGTACATGTTCCTTTGCTTCCTATAACCCAATAACCACCTACTTTAAACAGAACAGGTTAATTGTGAAAGGTCAGCTTTACTCCACGACCTCTATAGCAACACTTTCTCCCTAGCACTCTGTTAGGTATATAGGTATGTACATAGTATCTTTCACTTACATATACCGTTTCAAACGGTAGAGTTCGTCGTCGTCGTCGTCGTACTTCCGATCAGGAAATTAACAAAATCACACAACTATATGGTGCATATCATTATGTGCTGATTACATTGCTCATCATATATTTCATAATGTTGTTGAATGAGACCGCAATAAACGAGAATTAAAAAAGGATTACCACTACGGAGTTACAATTTATGGGCACTATACAGGGTGTAACGGAAAGGGTATATACATACTTAAGGGTGTGCTACAGACCATCAAACTAAACATGTTTCTCTACAAACAAACATCGTAATAACGAAAAATTATCTGCTGCCCCATAGAAAATTTCAATACCTATTCGACCAAATGTATGGGGCAGCTGATATTTTTTTCGCTATGATGATGTTGGTCCGATGGAGAAACCTTTTCAGTTTGATGGTCTGTAGCACACCCTTAAATATGTATACCCTTTCCGTTACACCCTGTATACAATAAATAGTCTCCAAAGTTTATGAAAATACAGTAAATACAACAGAAGACGATTGTGGTGTTAATATTCATTTAAAAATCATCATCATCTTCCTGCCTTTGTCCCATTCTACTTGGGGTCGGCGCAATTTTTTTTTGTTTCATGCTTCCCTGTCTGACGTCACGGCATCATTTACTCTTTTCTCTTTCATAACATTTCTCACACCATCCATCCATCTTTTCTTTGGCCTTCTTCTCCCTCTCCATACATCAACATTCATATCCAAGATTAATTTGGAAGTTAATGATTTTTAAATATTTGATAACTAAGATGAATATATTCCTGGAGCTGACCGTGTTTTATATGTATAGGAAGTTATTTCACAAGAATATAGGAAGCACAATGTGCACACGAACTGGCAATACAAAACAATTGTAATAGCGATTGCGTTTATCTCGTGAAAACAGTTGAGAATGTGGCAATTGTAAGACAGCTGAGTTGGAAACAATAGTAGGTCAAAGTTTTGGACAAAGATAAGAAGTAAGAGGTGAGAGTCGTCAAGCAAACTGAATGCTAAAACAGAAGAAGATACCATTGATTCAATGTATTCAATTCTGTATGGTGTCGGACGTAAAGAATAGCACCATCCCATATCTTCCCGTGGGTGTCGTACGAGGCGACTAAGGGACTTGCCAGAGAATGGGCAGCAGCGTTCTCTGTACTTTTGTAACAACTGTACTGCGATCGCCTACCCGCCTGCCAAGCGTGGCGATTATGGCAAAACCCCCCCAAAATGTGAATGTGGCGACACTTGGAGGAGGCCTTTGTCCAGCAGTGGACGTCTTTTGGGCTGAAATGATGATGATGATGACATGAAAACGAAGAACAGTTAGATGAATCCAGGTGCTAAATCCAAAAATTACGAGAAATACCTACAACTACTACATACTTCACTTTAGAAGACTGGTGTTTATTTGAGGCTAGACAAAAAATACAACCTAAAACATATTTATATGCGGTGCTCCGACCTGTTCGCTCACTGAATCCCAGACTATTACTGCCGGGGGAGAAAGCACAGGCTGTTTGCCGTGCCTTCATGTCGTACTGTTGCACGTGCTAAGTCGCCAATTCCTCGAACTCTGGCTACGCTTAATGATCTCTTGGAGTCTAGTCCAACTAGCGATCTGTTTGCAGATGGATGGATGAAGATTTTATTGGTATGTCAGAAGTACTGTGAGAGGAATTTATGAGTGTTGTTAACCTCCTTTTATTTATACCATGTTTTATGTTCCAATTTAATTTGCTTTAATTTGTCATTTTGTACATTTTAATATGTGTAATAATTATCATTTTAATTTTAGTTGCTGTAATTGTTGGTAAACCGTTGTAATTAAATAAATAAAAGTTGGAGTGGGCCAAAACAATGAAGCGCAGTATTTTGGGTGTTAACAGATCTGGCAAACACCACGTTGTGCTCCAAAACAAAAAGGTGGAGGTTGTAGGCAAAAAGGCTGCTAATCTCAAATGTGATTAGGCTGGTCACGCGGGCAGCATGTGTAACGAACGCTGGGCGTGTCTTCACGCAATGGTTGCTGAGGACGGTCGTCGCAGCCGAGACCGGTCCTGATGACCTGGACGCGTACTGTGATAGCTGGTGTTGGATCGAACAGAGTACAGATATGGGGACAGCCTTTGCCTAGCAATAGGGCGTTATTTTAAAAACATAAACAAAGCACCAATTTTCGCACAAAAACTGAAAAACCACTATAAAACAGTACACCGATTGCGTCTATCACGCTCCAGATGAATAGCGAGGTGAGTGAAGCAACGTCATCGCAGATGTCGGCCACCGAAGCAATAACCTCGAGCACTTTTACTTTTACGATGCGAACGTACTAGGGGAACATCTTCGTTCAATTGAAGTGGTTTGTAGTGTTATTTGCAGTGTGTAGGTCATAATTTGGATTACGATGTGTATTGTTGTGTCATGTAATATGAGTGTAAGCAAAATGGTGACAAAGTACATTTTTGGTGAAGTTGATTTTGTACCGCATTTATTCTTATTTTTTTGTGGATTTGTTAGTGGTCACACTGATTGTTACTCAGCCTGATGAGCATAGAGGGATGAGCTGGACTCCTTCAATACGAACTGGTCTAGAGAAGCTTGAAATAGAGAACAGTGGAAAGGGTCTTTTTACAGTACGAGTTTTTTATAATAATAATTGTATGACTGCTGTCCTATTTCTCTTCAATCCTTACCAAGGGGAAAAAAAGACGAAGGTCATCTACATACTTCTTTAGAATTTACCAACAGAAACGAATTGATAGAATTGTTCATTTTCCCGATGCAAACGTAGTAAAACGTTGTAGAAATATAACAAGTTCAGTATTGGTTTGCCAATATTTCTAGATAAACAAAATTGGTATTCAAATTAAAATAAAAACAGACTGACACTAAATCGAATCAGAAGTCAATGTCGTCTAACATTGTAATGTCAATTACATATCAACAAAATAAAATGTATATTGTAACATATGCAACCAGTTATTGAGAATACTAATTACACTAAACGTTATATAAAAGAACCGCTGTTATACTTTCCGTGACCTTGCGATACATAGTAAATGGTATTACAGACTGATAATGTGTCTTGGGCCTCTAAAATGTAACCACCTGGAATTATTTTTGTTTTAAAAAAAGTTGTGTTTTAGAGGTCAGATTGGCAGTCGGTCGATTTAAATGCCATTCAGTTGCATCCGATTACACTGATAGGATAGCCGACCCTGTAGTTGGCAAGAGGCTAGGCAGATGAAGATGATGAAAAAGTTGATGGTTAATTGAATGTAATTAAAAATGGTTTTATTCTAAAGTCAAAGTCAAACCATTGATTTCAATAAGTACTTTTGAACGTCAAAATTTACAAGGAAATATAATTCACTGTAGTCATCCATTTGCAAAGATAGTTTCGCACGGAGAAGAGGTTAAGATGTATTTTTTAATAATAACTGGGGAAATGTGGGTGTACTATCAGGTACACCGATTTTTTTTTATGAATAATTAAATGGTATTGTCAGAAAATTATATAAAATTTGATAATCAAAACAATTAAAACTACATAATATGAGACTAACGTAAATAACACGTGTAAACAATTAAAAAAACAGGATATGCTCTGCTATGTACAAAACAACTTAGTTTTATGCTTAACTTATCTAATGCGGGATTTCCTCCAATTGAATAAAACTAATTGTTTTTTTCTCCCACGGATATAACTATTATAAGTAATTAACATAATAGTTGTTAGTTAAACCTGTTATTAAACGCGAGATGATTATGATGCGATCAGATTATGGAAATGAAACTTTAGGCCTAAAGGTTTATTTATTAGCTAGTTATTACGTAAGCTTTGCCTTTTTTTGGACGATATTCGTACTTAGATCTGCATTTACATCATGTGCCAAGCCTTTTCTTAACTTTACCGGGGTTGGCTTCCAGTCTTTCCGGATGCAGCAGAATACCACTATTTTACATGGACCTCTACAACCCGGTAATTACTGGGTAATACGATGCCCCGTGGCAAAACTTAAGACTTTCAATTAATAAATTAATGCTTATAATTAATGCCTTTTTTTCATGTATAGTTGTTCGTATTAAAATTAGAAGGTTACTTTTCAATGTTACATTAATTTTATTATTTAATTTCATCAAACGTATAAATTAATTGGCATGATTAATAAAATTATAAAACAGTGAAAGTGTTTGTCAAAGAATTATTAAATAACAAATAAAGTAACAAAAAATCGTTACTACACGCAACTGTTGTATTTCAAAATTACTGACAAGTTTAAATGTTTCTAATCCAAACAATTTTAGACAGTACAATGTACAACTACGTTAAAAAAACATATTACTTCAATTATTTAAATTGTCAGCAAACCTAATATCATAAATAAAATCGGTCGACATACACGAGAAACATCGCTATACTTACATAAAAAATCTGATGAATTTATTGCGAGCCTCCTTTTTATGAAGACGATCAAAAAGGTCTCATAATATAATATATTCCATGAACCTTGCTCCGCTCATCGCTACTTGTATGCACAAACATTCTAATGCATCCGAACATTACTTGTACAAATATGAATAATTCATGCTGTAACTCTGGGTCGATGTAATCTTAGTCGCAGTATCGCGTACTCGTGTCGTGACAGAAATAACGCGTTTCTTGAATTTATGACCTCCCCCATGATTGATTTATGAATATGATTTGTTTGTTTGTGAAGCCACGTGCATGCAAATTCTGAATTATAATAGTTATAAGTGCAAAAGTAACATTGTTGCCTTTCACGCCTTAACGGATGGATGTGACATTCGTTCAAGAAAAAAATAAAATAAAAATTCAGATAAAACTTGTCTCATGTCAGGCCACACAAACATCACACATGTTGCTGTCGTTTTATCCCAGAAGTACGTTTTCGTAGAATAATTTTCGATCCTGAGATGGGCCACGCTGTACCCACGAGCAAGATTACAGTATTTCTGTATTCCAATAATACCAATCTAAGTTACTTAGGCAAAGTACAAACTAATTAATAAATCAGAAAGCCGGAAAACGTCTTTGCAAGACATATTTGGTCCGATTTAATCTCACAACAACTGGTTTTAGTATGTACCAATAAACAATAATTAGTGCAGTTAACCATAACTTGTTTTTCGATTGCAACAAAACCACGCATTTTGCAACATTTATGAGCCCTTTTTGAACGGTAAAATACTACATTTCACTTAAACCAACTGTCATATATAATATCTATTCAGAAATCTGTATCATAAAACATTTTGCAATATTTAAAAGACTATAAATAAATACCCTTTTTGAACTGTAAATGCCTCCATTTTACTTGACATAAAATATTCTTACAGAAAATCTGTATCGTAAATGTGTGTGCAACATTTTAGTGGCCAAGTGGCTAAAAGGCGAAAGTAGTTGCTTGCGAATGGCTAGCCTTGATGGTCATGCGCAGTCGCCGCTAACTGCTACAGATTAGATCGTACATACTCGTATGCCACATTAAACATTGGTTTAGCAGACAATCTGATGTAATTATTCTAATTAACATTGTTTAGCGGGTGAATATCTTGATGGATAGTTTTATACCCGTGGCGTAACTTTTACTGGCTTTAGGCAGGCTCTTGACAAATTTTAATACGACATACATCAGAAATATCAGCTAAGTTCGATGTACGAATTCTCAGAATCGGTGTAAGTCGAATTTGAGCTTTAGTAGAAGGATTTGCACCAAATTGAATGGCAATATTGCTTTAAGTACTGACTGTTTTGAATTAGATTGATGAAACTTATTACTTACAGCAATCAATGGTGATACAATTATTTAAAAGTTGAAAGCAGGATTCATTTGTAGCAGTAAATAGTAAAGGTAGGAGTAGTTTGAAGTAGGCGCATAACAATATTTTTATGAACATAAAAATGTACATTCAAGTATTGTACTTAGTTTTGATGCCATTATTCAAGCAATAATAATGCTTTACTTCAATCTTGAAGAATTTTTATGCACAAAGCTAATTGAAATATTTGCAAATGAGATAATTAATGAAGTCTTACTTTGGGTGTTATTAAATTACCCATACGTGCACATACTGCACATAACATAGAATACTTTGACTTAATTAGAATAGTACACATTTACTAAGATAAAACCTCATATACTTCTAGTTTTTCTGTTTTCAAAAATGTTTTTTTGGAATATTTGCGTACTTGCACCTACATTCTGTGTAAGACACTTTGATCATTAAAAATGTTTACATTTTTATGTTTACGATCAAAAAATTTTTCCTGTTTTTTTTATTATTTAAATGGTCTTGTAATTTTAATTGCAACTAGGCGTGAAATCTTAGTATAGCATAAAACATGATAGGAACTTGGTAATAGTCGAATAGGAGGCCGAAATCGAGTTTCAAATGATTGTAATACTCGACGTAACTTAATTATATAATCAGAGAACATTTATTTTTTTGCGATGGGTTTGCTCTTGTCTCTAGTCTAGGTTATAGATGACAGAGACAAAGTCGACGATGGTACGAACTTACCCAGAAGAAGCCTGTTCACTCTAACTTTGAAGAGGTTAGGGTTGTTAGCGTAATTACCTTGAGTTCCTTGGCTAATTATTTAGTACCAGCTTTTCACCCAATTGGAGGTCGGAAATTATCCCATGGGACCAGAACCTATCAGTGTGCCTAGTTTCATCCAAATCCGTTTAGCTTTTCTACCGTAAAAAGTTAACAGACAGGGTGAGTTCCTTTCGCATACAATATTGGTATGGATAATGGTCCATTTTGGTGGTATTTCTAATTACTATTATTGACAGGCAACAATCTATAGTAGATTGTTGCATCGAGCGCACAGTGAGTCATTAATGTACGAGTGTTATGTTGGTGCCCGAGCGCATGTGAGGGCACTAAATTATCACGAGTGCATTAATTACTCACTTTATCGAGGTGCGTAATCTGCTTTTCTTTCAACTACCCTGACAAAATATACCTACTCAAAATAAAAACTCAAGTTAATGAAACAAAGTTTAATTCATCTTCTCTTCAAACATACAATTATTAAAAGTGCAGTTATTAACAACTTCATTTGCAGCTGTTTTATATTTTCTGGAGTTGAATTCATATCGCTATCGCTGTCAATTTCCATGATTTTTTACCTTTTTATTTGGTAAATAAGAAGTATCAAAGTTTTACAATGGCACAAAATGCGCGCCATTTGTTATTTTTTCACCAAGTCAGTTTTATTCAGCCGAGTTTTACTTTCAGCCAGTAATCTTTTTGATCTAATGCATACATTTTATTAATTTAATAGGAGACATTACACCTCTGTGTGAAATTTAATTCCAAATTTAAAATTTAAAACAGTGCAGTAATGAAAAACAGTGCAATAATGAGATTTCATATAACTTTTCTGCACTGTTTTGGTTCTAAGCAAAAAGACATCCATTGTGATCGGTTTTTTAGTGATTAATGATAACATTACTGCGTAGTTGAAAGAAAATATTTTTCTTTAATTGACCAATATTTCACGAGTTCCGTTACATCCTAAATAAGTTCCTGCGTCTTTTTTAATAAAACTGACCGGTCATATTTTCACAAGTTTCTTTCATACATTGTCTTCTTTTTCGTAGTTAATAAAGAATTGTTTGCGGTTGTTTGTTTATCTAAAAAAAATGTAATATTAAATCCGTTACTGTTGTGACTGTCGTTCTATTCAATTACTTTCAGTATAACATCATCTTTGATCGCAATCTCATTGTCAATGCCACAATTTCCTCATGAATTCAATGCGAATGAGATTAAATTAACACAAGTGCGGGCGATTGTATGAATATTAACAATGCTGTCACTTGACGTAGACGTAATTATTATGACATTAGTTAATGTTTCTTATGATATGATCGTTGATGATGTGAAGTAATGTGATCATCTATATATATATATAAATTAAGTGTCACGCTGTTTGTCGGGGATGGACTCCTAAACTACTTAACCGATTTTAATCAAATTTGCACACCGTGTGCAGTTTGATCCAACTTGAAAGATAGGATAGCTTACATCTCATTTTATAGTCGCAATATTATTTAATTGCAAATTATGTCACAATTATCTGTTATCTCCAAACGATTCTGACAGATGACGGTATCTATTCACTGAATTGAGTAAATATTCAATAGATGGCGCTGTATAGGAGCGGAGCAGCAATGAAAAATGTTGCGAAAACGGGGAAAATGTGACGCAGACGAAGTTACGCAGGACAGCTAGTTATATTATATGCTTTTGATGTGATATGGTTTATATAAACCGATCACAGAAAATTTTCACTTTGAAATAGTACTTTTCACATATTTTTTTTTTGCATTTTTGCTTATATTATTACTTGTGTATTCCAAAGTTTTAAATAATGGATCACAGTTACATAAAATAACATGACGCCTGTAATCCCCGCAAGGGTTGGGCATAGATGTACCTAATAGTGCACCCACATTTTGCCAGTTATGTTTATGTCCCTCGTAATAGGGCCTATTGCCATCAACCAAGCACAAATCCAGACTCCGTGGCTGCTACTGAGAAATTCCTGTTTGAAAAACCCAATAACACTTTGTTGACCTGCGAATTGAACCCAGGATATCATGCTCAATAGTGGGGCTTGCGTCCACTAGACCTAGGAGACAGTCACTTCTTCATTCAGTAATTGTTAAAGTATTGTACACTTAAAGGTGACATTTATAGACTCGAGGTACCACTGAATCCTGCCCCCGTACACACGCTCGGATTCGATTTCGATTCGGAAAGCCTATCTCGCTCGCTTTCTTAATTCCAAAACAAGATAGATATACGACTTATCGAATCGAAATAGAATCCGAGCGTTTGTGAATAGGGGGCCTGGACAGTTTTCCCGACATCACCCGACCTGCCGGAACACTACGCACCACACCATATAATACTGTACACCATCCGCACGACCCCACGCTCGCCAGTTTCTTCTTCGTTTCGGCGATTAGCGCCAGGGAAACTAAAAATAGCTCAACAGGAGTTCCATCTGATGCTGGCAAACGGAACCCTCGGAGAGTCCCTGGTCATCTCTACACCAAGTGTGTAGGGTACACACTTGTCTTTACATAATTCCTAAAGCTTTTAAATTTTTAGTAAGACATGCTTAGACGTTATTGATTTGTTAGTATTTCATCATCAAGGAGTATCTAACAATAGAGGATCCAACGTTATACATTATCAAATACATAATTTTTATTCCCGGTCAGCGAAAGTATCGTATTTAACTTTAAGATTACAACAGCTCTAACTACATCGATGCTGTGGGAAACTACCTATTTGCTATTAACCAACAGTTAAGTGTGCGTCTTTGTTACCGACATTTGCCAATCCCTAGCTTGTAGGAACAGAGTTTTTAACTAAGTTAAAAATAATAAGTGGGGCAATATGAAAAGTAATAGGGCCGATGGTGCCAGTTAGGGCATGCGCTACCCGGTTTCGGTGGCCGAATGCCGGCTGTCATTTGTAGATCTTTGACAGTCGTAACAGGTAGCCAGTCGAAGGTCTAACAAGGAGTCTTACCAAGGTTTTTTTTTTAAACCAGAACTATTTGATTTGTAAAGGTCAAATAGGCAGTCGCTCCTTGTAAAATACTGATGGTATTCAGCTTCTTCTTTGCATGTCAACGGCAAATCGCTAAATATGTTTAGCCCAAAACTCTGCCAAGCGAACTCCGCTCGCTGATGCAGTCATAATATCCTCAAGTGCGCAGGTGACAGGGAATGCAGCGCAAGATGGAAGGTGGGCTATTGTCTGTGGAGACACGCCGCATACACACTTGACATCTGAGCTGTCCATGAAAAACGCATTGTGACATCTAATGCATTCAAAAGACCCATCGGGATTCCACTGAATGCAGGCCTCACATTCCTGGACTGTCACTTGTCGCCGAGATCCGTCACCCGAAACACGGTAACGCAGTGTTTGTTGCTCCCGGCGTAAGTGTCATCTCCATGAAGTACAGTAAAGATGACAACATCGAGATTATTACAGGTATTCAGCTGCATACTTGGGTAAAGACTAGGCAGATGAGAAATGGGCTACCTCATTGGGAGTGACTGGATCAGTAGGTAGTGCCGTCTTTCTGCTTGCTAATAACAACAAAGTGCAGGCACCAGACTGTCTACCAACTAAGTATGGTGGAATTTTCCTTTTGAGCGTCTTTTATCCAACTATTAGGAGTCACTGCGCTGTGTCACAGGTCATGCGTTAACGTGGTGATATAATTGTCCTGATGATTGTGATTATCGACATTTGTATTACTACACACATCAAAAGTGTCTAGGGATCAACATATATTTTTGCAATAACTTTTCTCCTGATTGATATTAATTAAAATTTTCTTTAAGGATTCATCAAATAAAGTGTTTTCGTTTGTCACAGTAACGATAAACCAAGTCACCTTTGCATTAATAAAGAAATTTGCCATTTTCTAATAAAGGGATTTTTGACATTTGAACCACTAACATTAAAGTTCGAAAAAAAGACTGAAATAACAGTTTTCTTTAAAATTTTATTGGGTAACTTAAACAATTAATAATCCGTGTTTCTACCGCGAACACTAACAACACAAGAACATCGATTTGGCATACTCAAAATGAGTTCATCCAAATCACGCTGTGGAATGGCCGCCCATGTTCGTTGCAACAACAAAAAAACCGGCCAAGTGCGAGTCTTACTCGCACACAGGGTTCCATAGCTCCAAACAATATCATAACAATATTTTGAACTGTCATTCATTAGTTAGTAGTATTAGTTAGTAAACTTCCACACAACCACAAAACTAAATTTGTTTTTCATAGTATGTTTATGAAAAACAAAGTTACTGCTGCAGTTTGATGAAAAAGTCCCATATCTCAAAAACTAAACATCATATCTTATTGAAACCAATTTTCGTTGATAGTTTTTTTTAAGTTCTACAATCCTAAATATTTTCAGAATTTTCCTCCTCTTACTTTAGAAATTAGAGGGGGGGGGACACACATTTTACCACTTTGGAAGTGGCTCTAGCGCAAACTATTCAGTTTAGAAAAAAATGATATTAAAAACCTCAATATCATTTTTGAAGACCTATCCATAGATACCCCACACGTATGGGTTAGATGAAAAAAAAATTTTTGGTTTTCAGTTCTTTGTATGGGGAACCCCAAAATTAATAGATTTTTTTCTATTTTTGTGTAAAAATCTTAATGCGGTTCACAGAATACATCTAATTACCAAGTTTCAACAGTATAGCTCTTATAGTTTCGGAAAAAAGTTGCTGTGACATACGGACGGACAGACAGACAGACAGACAGACAGACAGACAGACAGACAGACATGACGAATCTATAAGGGTTCCATTTTTTGCCATTCGGCTACGGAACCCTAAAAAGGTCTTCTTGCGACTGGATACCCTCCATATTCGGCAGAGCTCTTCTCTGTAGCATATCCCATGCATGCTCAATCGGGTTCAAGTCTGGCGACTGAGCAGGCCAGGGCAGGACATTGATGTTAGCTGCGGCGAGAGTCTGTCTTACAACTCTTGCGGTGTGCGGTCGTGCATTATCATGCATTAACTGAAATAAGGGACCGATTTGCACTTGTAGAGGAACGATGACGTCTGATACAATCGTCTCAGCATAAATTTGAGCGTTGAGGTTGCCTCTGATCCAAATCAACTCATTTCTTCCGCCGATCCAAATACCCGCCCATACCATGATGGTTCCACCACTATAAGGATGGACTTCCTGGCAGGATTTTAATCGCTGTTGGCGTCCAGGGGTTCTCCAGTGTCGTATACGTCTTGTATCCGGTCTCATACCAAAACGAGACTCATCAGAAAAGCACACGAAACGCCATTGTTCTTCTGCCCAATTTCTGTGTTCAAGAGCCCATTGATATCGAATCCTACGATTGTGCATTGCTATAGGTGGTACCCGTAGCGGTCTTCGGGAATGAAGGTTCACTTCATGCAAGCGGTTGTGACTGTTTGGTCGCTAATTAAGTTCCCTGAAGAGTGATGAAGCCTCACGGCTAACATCATGGCGGTTATTGTTGGAGCTCTTCGAGTTAAGATTTGAATGTATCGGTCTTGTCTCCGTGTGGTGCAGCGATACCGTCCTCCATGGCGCTCAGCCACGGTACCAGTGCTTCGGTAACGTGTCCAAAGTCGACTGATAACACTCTGACTTGTATTCAGAGCTAAAGCCACAGTACGTTGCCGGGAACCAGCTTCTATCATTCCCACGGCTCTGAGCATTTCTTCCCTGCTTAAATGACGTCGCCACTCCATAATAACGTTGGTTTTAATCAGTAGTAGGGAAACAGTAGCACTAATAATGTCTTCAATGCGTTGTATGTTTTTATAGGGAAAATATTGACAGCTGATTTTCATCTTTTACTCGAATTTGATTCAAAGTTCCTGATTCAAATTATGAAATGCACCAAAAAGGATCCATATAAATTTATAAAATCATAAATTTATTACAAAGCCACATCTCAATCTCAAGAAATCCGCATAAAAATGCTTGATCCCTAGACACTTTTGATGTGTGTATTATTAATAATCATGAACACTAATACAAATCTTAGAACGAATTTAACGCTAATAAAGTATTTGCAAAGTTTAATATCCACTAATATTACTTAACACTGTACTCTAAAACTAGGTTTACCGACTATAAACTAAAAGGTAATAAAAATGTCTTTTAAAACTCGCCACACAGAATATGTCAAACGTTTCCTCGGGTGACGTAAGCCGAGATGGCTCAGAGCCGGTTTCTCCGAGCCTTCCGCGGTTTTGCAATCCTATTATCGAATAAATAGGAAATCGACATCTTATCAGCCATTCGTAGTTTCACGACTTCATTTAAACAAACGGCAGAGGTCTCGTTTTCTACTAGACGAGAAAGTGACTTTCATCTGACATAAGTCGTTTTTGGCGGTAGAAATATCTAGAACTAGCTGACCCGCGCAACTTCGTCTGGGTCACATTTTCCCCGTTTTTGCACACTTTTCATTGATGCTCCGCTCCTTTCAGCTGTAGCGATACAGGGTGTAAAGGAAAGGGTATATACATACTTAAGGGTGTGCTAAAGACCGTCAAACTGAACAGGTTTCTCCATCGGACAAACAACGAAAAATATATCAGCTGTCCATACATACATTTGGGTCGAATAGGTATTGAAATTTTTGTAGCAGATTTTTTTTCTCTATTGCGATGTTTGTCCGTTGGAGAAACATGTTCATTTTGATGGTCTGTAGCACACCCTTAAGAATGTATATAGCCTTTCCGTTACACCCTGTATAGCTTCCTCGATAAATAGGCTATCAAACACTTAACTAATTTTTCTATTCGAACCAGTAGGTCCCGAGTTTAACGCGTTCCTCCAAACAAACAAACAAACTCTTCAGCTTTATAATATTAATAAAGTTTAGGTACGTGTGCAGGTTTAACATTTTTTGGTGTAGAATCTTCTAGTTTGTAAAATCTAGATTTGATGATACGAGTTGCTTTTAAGTCACGAGGTGTGGCTAGCTTTGGTCTACTTTATTATACGTTTTAATCTATGGGCTCTTTAAGCTTTAGTCTAGAGTTAGTTTTTATTTCATGCCACAAAATTAAAAACCTAGATTTTGAATTCGAAATGGCTTTTATTGCTTTTTAACGGTACAATCCTTATTCGAATGCTTAAATAACGGTTAGTGTGAAATCTGATATCTTCTTGCAATAAATTATTATTTATGGATATTTCTTAAATAAAATATTTTAGTAAGAAAATTCTTTGCGAGACATTTTTATAGAAAGTATGGGTTTCTACAATGTTACGTATACGTGAAAGGACAAATATGACAATAAATTTCTCGCAGCAGGAGACCATTTATGGCCGCCCTTAAAGTAAAAGTTCATTCATTTCGTCAACCAGTTTGCCAAAGGCAATGTTATCTAATCCTGTTATATTAACTTAAAAGCAGCGGTGGCCCAGTGGTGGCAGCCCCGACTCACGAGCAGTAAGCCGTGGTTTGAAACCCAGGTTTTACCCAGGCGCATTACTTTGTGTAATTTCATCACGGCTACCCTCAAAAACGGTGAAGGAAAACAGAAACCAGCATGTCCTAGAACTCAAACTTCGAACACATGTGACATCTACCAACCCGCACTGGGGCCGCGTGGTGCATTACAGCACAATTCCTCTCATTGAGAGGAGGTATGTTCTGTGTCCCAGCAGTGGGAACATTATAGGCTGATGATAATGATGAGATTAGCTTCAGGCAACGTCTAAATAAGTACCACATACACCTACAAATTCCAAAAGTATCCCAACCAAAAGTGAGGAAACTATTAGCGTGAGCCTAATAGTTTCCTTCCAATTTTAAAAAACTCTGTTACAATACAATTACAATAATACAACACAATACAATACAATTGCTATCAATCCGCATTGGGCCTGTGTCGTGGATTGTAGCTTACCTAAAGTAGGTTATGTTCTAGACATGGAAAAGTTACAGGCTGATACAGCAAAAAAAAAACAATAAATCTTTATCATCATCGTCGATCGTAAAAACAACCATACTACTATTACTACTATAACCAGAAGCGCATTATTTCGAATGACACATACCTAGGACTTCCTTGCCATACACAACCGTACTACAAACCACTAACAATCGTGGTCGAGTAAACTACTTACGTATTAAATAATATCATTACATTATACGACTTAGTCATAATACAAGCTGTTGTTTTGTATTATAGTCAAATTCAAGGAGGTAACTATGCTAATGATTCTCGACCCGAATCAATAATAAAATGGGTAAGTATTTTTATTTCTTATTTACTGAAATCGGTGTTTCAAACGCGGCCCAATTGTTTATTCGATCATTTCCTAATCCTTAAACAACGTTATTCTGAAATACTAACTTTAATAAACACAACAAACAGCGTTTATTAATAATTAACTAGGAACCGTAATTTCTATTGATTATTTATGTCTTTTGTGGCTACCTCCTGAATTTTCACGAGGATGCAAAACAACACCTTATAATAAAATGTGAAATTCCGCGGTTCGGTAACGTAACGATCCATTCATCACTGAAGTCTTGTAAATCATTGATCATTTGTTCATTCATGTTATTGCTGACGTCACGAAATACATTCAACTTGCCATAGCACTTTCACTCCCAAGTTCAAATAATCCATTTTTACTTGTATGACGAAATCTATAGCTACGTATAACGACGGGTCTGTACGGTGTCGGACGTAAAGAATGGCACCATCCCATATCCTCCCGTAGGTGTAGTAAGAGGCGACTAAGGAACTTGCCAGAGAATGGTCACCAGCGTTCTCTGTGCTTTTGTAACAACCGTACTGCGATCGCCAACCCGTCTGCCAAGCGTGGCGATTATGGCAAAACCCCCCTTATGTCAATGTGGCGTTGGGGGAGGCCTATGTTCAGCAGTGGACGTCTTTCGGCTGAAATGATGATGATGATGATGATGATGTATAACGACGATGTTGTGGGCACACGAATGAATTATTGGTCGACCTATATGCTGGGTGCTTAGCACCGAGCTCTTAAGGAATGAGTAGGTACGTTATCGAGTGTGAATGATATTGAGGAAGTACGATTTGAGTAATGACATATTATAAGCACCTACATTACGACAATCTGCAAAAATCGTAAGAATGTTGCTACTAAGTTGACAGTGAGCCTATTCGTGAAATAAAAAAAAACATATTTGCCATCAAATTTGGCTTAGGCAAAGGTTTGAGTGACCAGAGAAAACAGGAGTAAAATGATCTGTTAAGTATAGACTATATTGGATACTGATTAGTAAACCCAGTAAAAACTCTATAGAACCGAAAACGAGACAAATATTTTATAAAATCACTAGCAGTGCCCCGCGGTTTCACTCGCGCAGACCGGGATAAAAAAGCCTATGTACCTATGTGTTAATCCAGGGTATAAGCTATCTACATACCAAATTTCATCCAAAATCCGTTCAGCCATTGAGGCGTGAAGGAGTGACAAACATACAAATACACACACACACACACACACAAACTCACTCACAAACTTTCGCACAGGACACAGGAGGAGTCTGATGGGATGACAAGTAATTCTTGCCATATCATCCATCTATGGTTTCTTAAGTTGCGCAAATCAAGTCCTTTCCAGTTTATGTTGTCCACCATTTCTCATCTGTACGAAAACTATACTTCACGGTTATAACTTTAATATAATATTCATCGATTCATCTTTTAATTTTATTGATATTGTATCCAAAAATATATTTTAAATGGCAAAAAAGATTTAAATTTTTAACGGAAACTTGAGGAAGCAGCCAAAGAAACTGGGTTACGATCATTGGAATCGGCAAGCTGTTAACACATTAGTGTTAAATGAGTAGAGAGATTATTCACTCTATGAGGAATGAAAACAACTTGAACGCGATTTTTTATGTGATATTCGTGCACAGACAGTTACTGATGATTTGAAAAAAGAGGGCTCAAAAAGTGGCATATAAAGTGTCACTTTTTGTTAGCCCTGTTTTTAACAGTGTTAACGATGACAGAAAATTATCATCATCATCTGCCTAGCCTTTTCAAAATGTTGGGGTTGGCTTCTAGTCTAAGCGGATCCTGCTGAATACCAGTATTTTACAAGGAGCGACTGCTTATCTGACCTCCACAACGACGATACGATACCCCTTAAAAACTGTAAAACTGGTTGTCAGACTTTCAGGCCACTGACTACTTGTAACTACTGTCAAAGATCTACAAATGACAGCTGGGAACAATGGCTTATCGTGCTTTCCGAGGCACGGAGGATACTCGGTATGTAATGAGTGGTCATCCATCCACGGACCAACCTAGGCAAGCGCGGCTTAACCTAAATATCGACCTGAGCGGCTGTTATTAAATAGCCACGAACTAATCTTAGCCATTGAAACGAATAAAAATTCGCAACAAAAGCCAAATCATCAATATAATCAATATACCTTGCGAATCGGTTTCGCTCGTAACGCTAGTCCCCTACGGATAGTCGCGTCGCTTACGCAATGCTACGCTCATCTTATCGCCTATATTAACATCTGTTACGCAGCGCGTACGCATAAGAATGAGCTTTCTTTTATGTCACTCGTCATTTTCATTATCATTCATGTCTGCGAGGACTTATGCGAAGTTTAGGGAAATGAGAGAAAATGTGTCTATTATTTGCATGGATTTTATATGGCCAGTTATCAGGAAAATAATGCAATTTGGACATGTGTGTAAAAATGGGCAAGCTAATACTGACTACGCGATACTACTGGAAAATTTGTAGTGGATATATTCGTAATATAATACTTTCAACCTGGGGATCCAATCAGATCGTCCTACACACCACCGGGACAGTCAATAAAAATCACTGTTTTCTAATTCTTTTTTTTCTTTTGTTTTGACGTTGCCCCACACAAGGAATTTCTCCTGTATCGTGGGTGCGTTTACAAACATTTAAACTCACATACACAAACAGCTAGACCCGCAACAACTATTTGTAGGCCGTACAAGTATTTGTTCTGTGCGGGGATCGAACCCGCGACACACAGCGCAGCAGTCAACTGCTTAGCCACTGCCCTAACCGTGCCGCCAAAAATTCAAAATATGTTGTGGTCAGTTTCTAGTTCAACTTGAGGTGGCTGCATATTTGACCTCTACAACTCAAACAATTGGCAAACTGGTGTCACCGGTTTCCAAATTCCTAATATCTCCACATAAAAGTTATTTCTAGAGAGCTGCCTGATCTATGCTACGAAACATTTTTATTTTTGTGAAATTTACCGTTGTATGGTAAGACATCGTATCAAGCTAAAATGTTTAGATATACACCACAGTTTGTGTCTGCATCACCCAAAAGTTAACTGGTAGAAAATGCCCATGGCATTAAGTCCACCACTATAATTTGTGCTTGAAGTGTTAAATAAATAAATAAATGGCAAGAGAGCATGCGACTCGTCTGATGATAAAGTGGTCAGTATGCTTAAGGTAATTGCAATTCAAGAAACATTGCAAACACCATGTTGTTACCACTCAGAAAGACTTCTGGAGGAATCCCATTCCATACCTTGCAGATCCATGGTAGAAACCATTGCATAATCATAGTCGTTCCAGTGTGAAAACAGTCAACACAATAAACATAAAAATAAACTAATTGCCGTTACATTTGATTTTACTCTTCATACTCTTCATAAAACAGTGGAATTACTTTTGTATGTTTTTTTTAGGTACATAACCAATTCGACACAAGCAAGTTATGTTCATGCGCTTTTACGAATATGGATATCGTGAGCAAAACACAGTCACACATAAGTAACATTATTTACTGCTATTGAAAAGTGAGATTAATATCAATCGAAAAGTAGACGTATTTTTTTTTTGTCGTTCACGCCTGGTCTTAAAACTTACTTGACAAGAATTATTTTAAATAAATTATCAAAAACAATATTGGGAACATGTAGTTAACCAAAAGATTTGATTCATATGAGTGTGTCTTAGCAGATGGCCTATATCGTGTCAACAGCCAGGACACTGGTATCTTTCCCATATTTTGGTGCAAATTTTAAGAGCGTTTATACCAAAAAAGTTACTACGTTACAGCTAAATTAGACCAATTTTTAATTATCTATGGAAACAGATTTTTCCAATTATCTTCATTTTTAAAAGACATTTCGAAAATGTTTTTTAGTAACTTTTTAGACCTATGTATACTGCTTATGCGTAGGAAGTTTCATTAAAATCTGTTCAGTCATTTCAGAAAATAACGACTTGAAAGTTTGTATGAAATGCCGTAGGGTATAAACACTCTTAAAAAAACTTTCATAGTTAGGTACATGACAAATTGCACGAAAATACGGGAACCAACTAAAACTTACCAAAATTACCAAAAAAAAACGTTATTTATTTGCTGGACCAATATTCCACATCTAAAGAAACAAACAATTTTCGTTGTGATCTGTTGAGAAACAGAACACCAAGATAACCGCACATTAAAATCATATATCGTAACTAACAAACGAACACTTTGACCACGTAATTGGTAATCAGACACTTGAATCGGCTGTTACAAGGTTAATGTGGCCGATTGGAGCCTTTTTTATATTGTTTATGCTTTTTATATTTTTACTTTTTCACGTTTTGTCTATTTTCGATATTCTTTTTGTTACTCACTTGTCATTATAATTTTGGACTGAAAGATTTCTTTTTCTTGTAAAACTAGAAAAATTATATCCTATTACTATTCAGCCAATCAGTAATATAAGTGGTCCTTCTACCGATCGAACTAGTGTCTAGTATAAAGACTAGTCCACAGGAATTTCTTCTTTCGTCTTCTTTTTCAGCATTTTTTTTTTCAGTAAAAAAATGGTAGTGACGAGGTCACAGACAAAACTGCCACAAAATGACTCGAATATACCTACCCAGTCGAGTAGTGAGGCCGTTCCAGAACCCCCTACACATACTACCACAGGGAATTCACAGGTACATTCTTCTGAGTTAGAGCCTAGCTCGAGCGCTCATTCTGTCTGCACTCACACTAGCCGAACCAGTCGCACTTCCGTGATGGTTGCTGCCAGAAAATCAGCTGCGGAAGCGCAACACATTCGTCGCGTGGCTCAGTTAGAAATTGCCCAAATGGAGGCAGACGTAGTAAGTAGGCAGACTGAATTAGAGCGCAAAGCTGCTGAAGCGGAATATCGGGCTGAGCTAGCCGCTATTGAGGCAGATTGTAGTAACCACGGTTCTCACAGTGGGTGGAGCCGCGCCAGTATCAAACAATGGTTAGATAGTACGGCCCTTCCTACTAAAATACCTTCGCATCAAGAGAGAGAGCCATCTATGAAAGGTTTTCAATCCAACAATGGATGTGAGGTAGGGGCTAATAATGCTACCGTTATCTTGTGTTCTCAGGATTTTCCACTACGTAACGATGTCGTCGTTTCGCAGAGTATCGCAGCACAGAGTCCTGCACTATTACCTCAGCACAGTTTTAGCGGGGGTAACAGGGCTGCTGCCACTGATATTCATCGAGAAGACAATTCAATTGGAGTTACGCAGTTAGTGGGGGCCCTAAAGGCACTTGCAAAGAGTAACGGCCCCAACAATAATAAAAGCTTTATAAAACTTCCTTGTTTTGAGGGTAAATCTCCACTTGATTGGCTTATGTTCAAGCGGGCCTTTCAGGATACGGTAGGTGCTTTCACAGATACGGAAAACCTTGCACGCCTGAACCAAGCCCTAAAAGGTGCGGCGCGTGAAGCTGTCAGCATGCTGTTAGTATTGGCACCTCACGCCAACGACGTTATGGAAGCCCTGGATCGTCGCTATGGTAGGCCTGAACAAATTGTCCTACAGGAGGTGAGCGCAATCAAGGCTTTGCCCAAGCTTGGGCCGGAGGTAAGAGATCTACATGTTTTCACCACCCGTGTGCACAATTGTGTCGAAGTTGCTAAGTTATTGCAGCACAGTGACTATTTACGTTCTCCTGAATTATTTGGAGCGCTGCTTAGCAAACTGTCTCCATTATTGCGCGCGCGATGGTTGGATTTCGCTGCTAATCACGACGACCTAAGCCTAGCTCGAGTGGAATTATTATCGCGTTTCTTAAACCGAGAGGTCGATTTGGTGATGAAATTCGGTGCCGTATTCGAGGTGACATCATCTACATCAACCCTTTCACAGAAACAGCGAGCACATGCCGTTTCAGAGTCTGGAGCGGGGGCTTCAGATTCACCTAAGAATTATAAATCAAAGCCTGCAAAAACATCCGACCAGGAAAATGTTTGTTTATTTTGCAAAGGTGAACATCAGTTGTCAAATTGCCCGACGTTCAAATCTTTGACAGTCGATGACAGATGGCGTTTCGTCAAAGACAGCAAAATCTGTTATCGTTGTCTTCAAAAAGTTCCACACAATTTTAGGTTTTGTAACAAAAATAAGGCTAGTTGCACAATAACTGATTGTAATCGTAGGCATCACACTATTTTGCATAATGAGAAGTTTGTAGCATTTGCTCATGTGAAGGAGGAGGAAAAACTTGAACCTAGGACTAAAACTGATTCTGAACAAACTGACCAGGTTCTCGTAGCTGTCAACAACACTCAAATCGAACTTGCACCTCCACCACTATTAAAGGTAGCACCCGTCACAGTCTCCGGGCCGACTGGGAGCGTAGACACATACGCCCTTCTGGACGACGGGTCGACGGCTACTTTCATAGATGCTGACATCGCCTCCAAAATTGGTGCCGAGGGTCCCGAGGGCAGCCTACATTTGGATTGTGTGGGAGGGTTATCTAGGGATAGCAGTGTGCAGTTTGTAGACTTTCAGATAAAAGGCCGATCAGCCTCACAGAGTTTCTTAATCCAGCGGGCAAGGGCAATTAAAAACTTAGGGCTGCAAAGCCAATCGGCCACCCGCGATTCTTTACGTCGCTACCCATACCTGTCTGGAATAGTTGAGGAGATGTGCTACCCCGAAGCAAAGCCTACACTTTTGATAGGTATCGACAACTGGCACCTGATAACAGCATCCGAGGTCCGGAAAGGCACAAAGACCCAGCCTGTCGCCATCAAAACATTGTTAGGGTGGGTGTTGTTTGGATTTACAAGCAGCCGGACAACTTTAGTGGAGACTGCCTGCCACGTATCCTTACGTGAGCGTCCGCAGCATGACCTGGAAGTCCTCATCAAGGAACAATATAGGTTAGACGCGATCGGTATCACGAAACATGAGCCTCGCAGTGCAGGCGATCAGCGCGCTCTCAGTATTCTAGAGGATACAGCCCAACGCCTACCGAATGGGCACTTCCAGGTCGGCTTATTGTGGAAGGCGAATAACCTTGCTGTTCCCGAGAGCTATCCATTGGCACTTTCTAGGTATAAAAGCCTTGAACTGAAAATGTCAAAGGATCTTAAATACGCCAAACATTACAAGGTTAATATTCAGGACATGCTAGCTAAGGGTTATGCTGAGGAGTGTGGAGAACAGTCGCCCACATCAGTTTGTTGGTACTTGCCGCATTTTGGTGTGGTAAATCCCAACAAACCGGCAAAAATTCGTATTGTTCACGACGCGGCTGCTAAAGTACAGGGTGTATCACTCAATTCTATGCTTCTGTCGGGTCCTGATTTTTTACAACCGCTACTAGGAATTTTGATGCGTTTTAGGGAGGGAAAAATTGCTTTGACCGCCGATATCAAGGAGATGTTCCCGCAGGTGAAAATACAAGAGTGCGACCGAGATGCTCAGCGATTTCTTTGGCGCGATGATCCTGCGGGACCAATAAAGACCTATCGTATGTCTTCTATGATTTTTGGGGCGTGCTCCAGCCCATCAACGGCTATCTACATTGTCAACCGAAACGCATCGGAATTCATAAGCGAGTTCCCACAAGCTGTGGAAGCTATTACATCCGATACATACATGGATGACTTCATCGGAAGTGTAGATATCCCCACAGAGGACGCGGCTCGTTTGGCAGTCGATATTGTACAGATTCATAAGCGTGGAGGATTCGAGATGCGCGGTTGGGTATCAAATGAGCCTGGCGCACTCAATCGATTGCCAAACGAGCTGTTGTCTGACGTTTCACTAACCAATCTTTCTAGTGTAGAGTTGGGTAGTTTACCACTCTCAGCTACCTCAACACGGACTTTAGGTTTGATCTGGATACCAGCTCAAGACATCATAGGTTTCAACCCGGGCCTCAAAGATACTTCAGGCAATTTCACAAAACGCGTAGTCTTAGCCCAGGTCATGCGAATCTACGATCCACTAGGTATCTTAGCACCCATTGTAGTGAGAGGTAGAATTATGTTTCAAAATTTATGGCGTAAGAATCTTGACTGGGACGAGAGGCTATCACAGGCTGACCAGGAAACTTGGCTCGAATGGTTCGAATGCCTTAAATCGATTTCGGAACTGAAAGTTCCAAGATGCTACAATTTATGCGGTTTTTCAGAACTGGAGCTACACGTTTTTTGTGATGCTAGCGAGCTGGCACACGCCGCCGTTGCCTACTGGAGATTCGTGCTTCCCAACGGTGACGTGAAACTTGCACTTATAGCTAGCAAGGCACGTGTGTCTCCTTTGAAGCCAGTTTCGATCCCACGCCTGGAGCTCCAAGGTGCCTTGATAGCCACTCGACTTGCCGCTAGGATTTGCGAGGCCCACCGCTTTAAGCCTAACCGACGAGTTTTCTGGAGTGATTCCATGACCGTGTTGGGGTGGCTGCGCAGCGATGCGAGAAACTATAAACCTTTTGTGGCTCATCGCGTGGGAGAGATTTTAGAATGCACTAGTGTAGTTGAATGGCATTGGGTTCCTACCGAACTTAACGTAGCTGACGATGCGACGCGGGGGAAAGCCAGTATTGAACCACGCTGGGTATCTGGCCCAAATTTCCTCCTAGCTTCCGCTTCTGAGTGGCCATTAGAGCCCAAAGTCGCAACGCCAGTAATTCTTGTAGAGGAAGAACTCAAGCCATCTCTTCGTCATTCAAAATCATTAAATCATTCATCACGTGTCGCAGAGTACATTAATGTTATCAATTCACATCAGTTACCTTTACCAGTTGTAGGTGACATCACTCATTTTAGTTCTTGGATTAGGCTGGTAAGGGCAACAGCCAGGACTCATCAATTCATTGCCTCTATTTTCAAACATCGGGGTCATAATTTTCAAAATTTTTGGGTTCGGGGAATTTGTGAGTCTGTAAACGCGCCGGAGCGCGATTTGCGGTCTGATGCTTCTTCTGCTCCAGCGCCATTAGTCTCAGAGGACATCATCCGCGCGGAGAGGCACATTTTGGGGAGGAGTCAGATTAGCGCCTTCGGAGAGGAAATTCTTTGTCTGACACGTGGACAGCCCGTTCCCAAGAAAAGTCGTTTAGCCATTTTATCCCCAAAACTCAGAGACGGACTTTTACATCTCGCAGGAAGAACTTCTGCTGTTTCTGATGAGCAGCCCATTATTCTAAGTGGCAAGGAGCCAGCTGTACGTCTTCTGATCAGCCATTATCACGTCAAGTTTGCCCACGCCAATACAGAAACTGTAATTAATGAACTGCGGCAGTCGTACTGGATTCTCGGATTGAGGAACGCCGTGCGGTCAGTGGTCCATAGATGTCAATTGTGCAAGCTGCTGAAAAGCACAACCTTACAACCACCCATGGGAAATTTGCCAGAGGCGAGACTCGCCCATCATCGACGTGCCTTCACCTATACAGGTGTGGACTATTTCGGCCCCATATTAATTTCTATTGGACGCAGGCGGGAGAAGCGATGGGTCGCCCTATTTACGTGCATGGTAACCAGAGCTATCCACCTAGAGATCGTAGTCAGCTTATCCGCAGACTCTGCCATTATGTGCTTGCGACGCTTCATCGCTCGTCGTGGTACGCCCAGCGAAATATTCTCCGACAACGGGACGTCGTTTGTGGGAGCAAATCGACAACTAAGAGCTCTTTACGATGCCGCCGTTCCACAGTTTGCAGCAAATGAAAAAATAAAATGGCGTTTTATTCCCCCATCGGCGCCCTTCATGGGAGGGGCCTGGGAAAGGCTGATTCGGTCAGTTAAGTCAGCGTTGAAGGTGACACTGAGAGAGCAGGCTCCAAGAGAAGAGGTTCTGGCAACTTTACTGACCGAAGCCGAGGCGGTGATAAACTCACGCCCGCTGACGCACATCTCCCCCGATAGCAATTACCCGGAGGCGCTTACCCCCAACCATTTTTTGCTGGGAGACTCATCGGGCCGTCCGTTCCCAACTACAGACCTGACAGACGCCGCACTGATTGGTCGGAGCAGCTGGAGAAGGGCACTCCGGCTGAGTGATCATTTTTGGCGGCGTTGGGTCACCGAATATCTACCCAATTTGGCGCCCCGTCGCGTGCCGGGAGTAGATGTCGTCGTCAAGGTCGGGGACCCGGTTCTCATCGGCGACGGGAACTTGCCGAGGGGAACCTGGCCACGTGGCGTGATCGCTGCTTTACACCCGGGCCGTGATGGGGTGGTACGGGTGGTGGATGTTCGGACCCAAACGGGCATTTTAAGGCGGCCATTAAAGAAAGTTGTTCTTCTTTAAAAAAAGGGAGCATGTGGCCGATTGGAGCCTTTTTTATATTGTTTATGCTTTTTATATTTTTACTTTTTCACGTTTTGTCTATTTTCGATATTCTTTTTGTTACTCACTTGTCATTATAATTTTGGACTGAAAGATTTCTTTTTCTTGTAAAACTAGAAAAATTATATCCTATTACTATTCAGCCAATCAGTAATAGTTAACCTCGTTCACATATCATTACTGTACACTGTATATGGACAGACAAACATACAGACTGTATAAATATGCACTTCAGAGTAAAACCACGAAATATGATCACGAATTTATTTATTTCATGATTAAGCAAACTATATTTGTTTTATTGTTTTGTAAGTCCCAATGGGTCAAAATTCAAATCGTATTTATTTTTCTAACTGTACACATATTGTTGGGAAAAGGACAATCAGTAGAAAGGGAATCAGTTATGTTAGTTTCAGTTTTACTGACTGACTTTTTCCCCTATGCGTAGTACCTTGAACTGCAACATATATTATGGCAAAAAGTTTTGTATTGCCAGTGACTCAATACTCGTAAGCAATTTGTTCGCTATTGCCACATTGAAAGCAAAAAGTTGCTATTGGTTGCTAAGATAACAGATTAATAAACTAAACTTTTATTTGTAAGTACAGACGGCACATCAAACTACAACAATCTGTCAAATTTCTTCAATAAGACGGCGGCTCTGCAAGGAGGCTTCATATAATTCACGTTGCAAACTGTGACCACAGATGAGAGAGAAGCGGTCTACAATTCTCTCTGGCGAAACATCAAGTCGTTGTGGGCAGCCATGTTGACTTGTGTGGTTGTCAAGGAAGGTGCTGCGAAACAAGGCGTTGACGGATCACCGACGTCTGTTTTCTTAAATCTGGTGCCTCATATCATATATCATTCCGATGGGCGGGGTAAGAGCCTTTAAATAGATTTTCAACCTTATTTTTAAAGAATGCGGTTCAAGGTTGATTGGGAAAATTGTCAGTTTGACAATTTGACAGTTTCGGGTAGCTTGACCTGCTGGTGCTGACGTCAGTACATTAGGTACAAATTGATTATGAATATATCTGTGTGTGAATATACTTTTTTTATTATATTTGTTCCACTATGTGTGAGTATTTTTGTAATCTTATTCACTTTTGTTAACCACTGTGCATTTTAATTGAATGTAATTTTTGTTGCTTCAGTGACTACAGTTGGTAGCCTTGATTGTACAAAAGTTTAAAGACACAATTTTCTTTGTTTACTCTTTTTGCGCCGGTGTATTCAAGGATGTTTTATTACTATGTTAAGTAGCAATAGTAAAGTGTATTATGAAGAGGTGAGGTTTTGATATAGGATGTAATCTCCTAAACTACTCATTAGAATTAAAAAAATATTTCACTGACTTAAAGCTACATTATTACCGAGTGCCATAGGATATTTCTTCGACGCGGACGTAGTCACAGGTAAAAGCTAGTATGAAAATAAAGGTGTTACTCATGACTTTATGAACACAAAATAATCATTTAAGTGGTAAGGATGACCTTACAAACGTGAAAATGTAAGTAGTTACTTAAAGTAGGTACTTAAATAAAAGCTTGAATTGAATAAGTGCATACTCGTATAATTTTTTTAATATTAGACATTCTCATCACGTCAACTTTACGAGGACATGACGCATTAAGTAAATATTTCAAAAATAACACACGACTAGAATACCACAAGGCAGAGACAGAGGTGACCCTAATAGTACATCCGCCTCTCACCAGTTCTGTTTTAGACCCATATAGCAGGGAGTGACACTATTGCCGTTTAGAAATTATTACTACTAGCACTAATTATTACTAGCACTTTTCCTTACCTGGGAAACGAAACCAGGACCGCAGGCTTAGCACTCGCGTTTGCAACCAATAGACCAACGAGACAGAATTTAGAAAGAACTTAGTTGTTTTGAGTACCATCACCAAACTGGGTATCGGAGCACGGTAAGGACTATCCTTGCTTGCAGCGTTAAAACAGTTAAAAACGTTCTATTCCTTGGTCCCTTTTTTTCTTTTATTCCTATTGGTCGAAAAACAAGTAAAGGGTGATAAACTGATGTGGTCATCGTGTGCACGGGTATTTTGTTTGAAAAATGAGCTTATTCCCACTTTTCTGATAGTACTCGCATTTGGTTTCACGTCACATTAAGTTGACGTTACTCGTTCAGCAAATATTTCAAAAATGTTACATTCTTATCATCCTTTACGGAATCTAAATTAGTGTAAAAGTCAGTGCTTATTAGTATTACGACCAAAAGCAGGTGATTACGACTTTACTCGAGAGATAAAATCACAACACATACAATGGATTGTGTAAGTAGCGCGTTGAACTCTTTTGTATGAGCGGTTTAGCTTACGCCTGTTATACAATTTAAACCCGACCATTACGGATTATAACCGTACGATTATTTACTCTTTATCTCTCGATTAACATTATAATTTTTACTTTTCAGTGAACGTAGGGAATTATACAACTAGGTGCATTCTTGTGTATTTATTTGGTATGCTAGGATTTCAACATGCACACGAAATGTCGAGTTATAGGCGTTGATACATATATATTATATATTGATTAATTACCTAGAGAAGCTCGTGGCTTAATAATAACAGCCACCCAGGTCGATCTTTAAAGGTTAAGCCGTGCTTGCCGAGGTTGGTCTGTGGATGGGTGACCATAATTACATATCGAGTTTCCTCCGTGCCTCGGAAAGCACGTTAAGCCGTTGATCCCGGCTGTCATTTGTAGATCTTTGACAGTCGTTACGAGTAGTCAGAAGCTAAAAGTCTGACATCCAGTCTTACCAAGGAGTATCGTATAACCCAGTTACTGGGTTGTGGAAGTCAGATAGGCAGTCGCTTCATGTAAAATACTGGTACTCAGCTGCATCCGGTTAGACTGGAAGCCGACCCCAAGATAGTTTGGGAAAAGGCTAGGCAGATGATGATGATTGATTAATTACCTAATTAGGCAATTAATCATAGTTTTTTTATGCATATTACATATTATTTGAATGAACATTTAAGATAAGAAAGTATCTTTCCCAGCTGAAAACGTTCCCACTGCTAGGATACATCCTCCTTAGGAGGGCCTCTCTGTGAGAGGAAATGGGTCGGAATCCACCAAATGAGCCCAATTCGAGCCACTTTTAGACATACTCAGACAATTCACTACTTTGTCGATACTTATTAAATATATTATATATCTAATAAAAGTATGAACGCAAGGAGGACGTAGTACAGTTCAAATCAACAGAATTGTGTGAATCAATTCAATGTATTTAGACCAAAGTGGACTTTAAATCAAGTCAAACTAGAAGCAATCACATAAACCCACTTTGTCATAACTTGTAACACATCAGACATTTCAATACCCATTAACATCTCGCAACCGACACATAAATCACCCACAGGTCGGCCCAAATATTATATATTTTTAAATGTCGTTCAGAAGCAGGTGTGGGCCTTGAGTTTCGAACAAACGGTCTCGATTCCGGCTCCCTTTCCAATTGGTTTGGTTGAGTAACCAACTGCAGGAAACAACTCTATTTTATACAATTATAGGTACGTGAACTAAGTATTAATTGATATATTTTAAGGTTGGGTGCTAATTGAAATAGTGTTCTTAGTTTTAGATTTTGTTTGGCGATAGTTAAAAGTTGTTACAGTTTTTTTTATTATTAATAGACAAGGTTTTATTGCTGAAACTATCGTAAAGTTACAAGCATGATTTATGTAATTAAAATTCGGGTTAATGTTTTTGTGCGCGCAGTTCAGTATATCGGTATTCGTGTCAAGAATTTGAACAAAAACTGACAAGAATCTTAACATAACTTGTCGCAGCAAGAAATTGTGTAACACAACAGCTTTATGTAAGGTAAAGCCTCTTTAACGAAGGAGTAAATACCAGTAAGCAGTAACATAATATGATAGATCCTATCCAAGAAGATTATATACCTATGTTGTTTATCTTCGAGCCCCGTGTTTGGCGATAAAATCTTCACCCTTTGCAATAAATAATTAATTATTAATTTTAATTCTGTCTTGTAGCTTATAAATAAATTGCAAATAATATTTTAAAAGATTGTTTGTTTGAATATTTAAAAGCTCTTTCATCATGCATGCAATTAATATTGTAGTAGACAGATTGTCAAATAGATACGAATTAATTTAATTTGTCCATTGGAGCATTTTTAAAAATAAGAAACCAATACATCTGGCCTTTTATGAGGAAATAAAAAATTGGAGAAATGTTGAAAATATTGATTTTACACAATCCTGCATAATGCCTTATCAACTGACATTTAATGCTAGGTAGTTTGTCGTGTAGTTACAATATGTGGATAAAATTTGTTACGAACCCAAACTAGTTTCGCAAGTTTACGAAAATGAGACTATTCACTCGTGAAAACATAATCGTTGGGTCTAAATATAATCTGATTATGTATACCTGTTAATACATAAATATATGCATGCAAATATTTGTACATGGTGATTGTTTTATTTTTAAGAAATAGCTGTGAGTTATTTAAATTTAACCTTTGTCATACATGTAAAGCTGATATTATTATGAATAATATAAATTAATTAGGGACAGTGATTATTAAGTACTTTATCGTACATTTACCTTCAAACTTGTTTTGCTTTTCGCTTGTTATTGAGTCAACTACACAATGATACTAGAAATTAATATTCTTGAATTAAAAACTAGTTGCTTTTAGGAGCACTAGGTAACCATTAATCGCAGCTTTGACTTGTCAAAGGCCAAGTCAGCGATGACTGTTTTTATTATTACTTATATTTTACACAGCTTTTAAGACTTGATTTGTCGAGAACTTTGTTTAAGGTTGACACATTATTTTTTGTAATATTTACCATTTTTGACTGTTGCCCACAACTTCCTAAGGATTATCCAAAACCTGGTTTTCAACCCGATGTATTCGTAAACAAAGTATTTAGTTCTAAAACTTACCGTAAGCCACGCAGGCGAACAAAACCGCGAACTGTGCACTACTCCTCATGTTGGCTTGTTTGTTTGTGTGTGTGGTTGTCGCGACGTGTGCGCGTTGTACTCGGCCCGGTAGCACTGGCGGCGCGCGCGCAGACCACCGACCGCCCGCCGAACGTGATTTAGTGGTGGTATCTATAGTGTGGACGTGATTTTCTTTTGATTAAGGGGTTTTCTTAAGGGTTGATTGAACCTTTTTAAATATGCTGAGATTTGTAGATTTAAAAAAATTAAATCTGAAGCTATTATAAGCAAATTGTTTCTTTTTTTTCAAACCATAGTCACGCAGAATGGGCGAATTTTCAATAGATTTATAATTTTGTTTTTAATTTTAAAAGTGCATTTATTTGTAAACTATATGCATGCTCTGAAAGTCTTCAAATACGAAGGTCTTCCGACAGATGTTGAGAGCTTTTGTTTCAGAAATATTCTAGTGTATTATTTATAACGGGAATCTGTAAACACTGCCACCTACGAAAACGGTCTTGCAGCTGCAAAATATAGAGGCAATCAGTTTCAAATGTCCCTTAACTTGCGTTTGATAAAATAAATATACTACAAATGTAAAAATATAGAAAGCAACGTATCATGTCCTATTAAAAACTCCAAAAGTTACAAGAGTTACGGAAGATTCTCAACTACACCCTGTAATATACAAAAATATTATCAGCCTCTCCATCAAGACTATGAATAAAACACCTGTCGGTATCGGTCTCAAGTCACCTCTTACGAAAATGGCCATACGCCTCACGCGGCATGCTTTGATTGACAATACGACATACGACACAGACATACACACATACACGCCTGGAAGTGATGGCAATTAATCGAAATTAAACTTTAATCTGTTGCGCAAAGTCGTGAGAGAAACTCGCTGTGTGTGTCACTGACAGGAATATATATCAGTGTATGTAATTAAGATGACAGAGAGATTAATTGTGTACCTAGACAGTTAAGACTTATTATTTTGTAACTGTTGTCACAGCTGATTATGTGACTTGACGTTTTGTTGTCCATTTCTAGTCTCGGTCTACTGAACCCTATGTGCTAACAACTCATGATTTTTTCTGTAGGTATTATCAAAAACGTCCCTGGCGTGACGACTTAGAGGCGTTTGTGAAAGGTTGGCTGGGCTCCACGGGCGATTCCTTGGCCTTTGTCCTGCATTAGGATAATATAGGCTAAGAAAAAAATGTATCGAAAACAATTCAATTGTTTATTGAGTAGCACTGTCTGTTTTAATGAAACTATGTGACGAATTGGACATGCTGAGCCTAAACGCCTGAAAACACGCGATTGAAGTGATATTTCAAGTTTATGAAAAAGTTTTATATTACAAAAAAAAGAAACGTTAGAATGACATCAAAACTAATTCATTTTTCGAATATATTTAAAAATTTCACGAAAATTCTGGGAATACTTGAAATGACGGTACAAATGGACTACATAACCAGAAATGATTATCGTAATTTTGCTAAAATCTGGCTACAGCATTTATTTTTTCATGCAACAACCGTTCAAAAAACGGTGTAAATAAAAAACAAATGAATAAACATAGTAACAACAAGATAGTTATGTGATGAATTGATGATGCAGTGGTACTTATTATTGAATCATCCAACTGGTTCTTATACTTCTGTTAAAAAGGTTTTATAACCGTTGGTTAATCGCAATATTAGTTTAAGATTGCTTGACCAAAAGTAAACAGATGATTGCATTCAATGAATGAATTTGACCTTTGCGGCTAGCATTTTGTTCATTGCGGTTACTATTTTGAAACTTGAAAAGTTTTCCATGGCAAAAAGTAAGGTAATTTCGATAAGGCTCCGTAAAGTTCGGACAGTGGGCCGTAAAGCCTGACAATGGGGTTTGGGTAACTTTGTATGAACCAGTGGCATGATTTTTTTTTCACAGCGGCAACAACGATAATTGTTGCTAACGTATAGAGGAATATATAATGACTCCTAATCGAATTTTGCCGAAAATTATATTGGAGCTTAAATATCTGATGTCAAAGTTATGTTGCTCGTTGATCACAGCTAACCGTTTGTACATATTTTAACAAAAATGAACCCATTCTTATCCTTTACCGTATGTCATTACTTCCCAGAATTTAATTCTTAGCAGCGACACTATCGAATGGTGTAATAATACAGGTTGTGTTTCTTTTCAAAATCAACGTGTTTAATAGCTGTCTGGGAATATTGATTTAAAAAAGTACCAATTTCGCAGTTTTAGTTTTATCAAAATTGGGCTCGAGACTCCTTTGAGTGGTTTTCGCTATTCTTCATAGTTTCGGATTCGGCCTTCCCCCCATTGGAAAAATTCACCCTGTATGTTTGGGCTCCGATGCATTTTGGAAAGAATTGTTCATAGAAGAAAACGAATGTCTTAGTGTATTCTTACTAATGAAATAATTTCTCATTAGTGGCCGTAGACTTATAAAAGTAATGCCACTTTTACCCAAACCCCTTTATACCCCTTAGAAACCATTGATGGACAGCTACTAGCATCAGTGGTGCCTCAGAGGCAGAAAAATTAAAGGTTGTGTTTCTGTAGCGTGAATTAATTCAAACATTGTGTCGCTGCCCCCGCCACTGCACAAGCCGGGGTGGACATCGGGAATCATCGGAGTAATCTGGAGCATCCGTTTGTGATTTTCGCCTAGGCCTTTGACTTTTCTACAAAAATAAAAATTAACTGCCGCATGTATTTGTTTTTATCATGAGTTTGGGAAAAAGGCAAGGCAGATGATGATGTATGAAGGATCATCATCTGAGAACAGCTCGATCAACATCGCAATTTTTTGTAGTATTCGTAATTGTCACGTCAAGGTTTGTATGAAAGGATTTTTTTTTTTTTAATTTAGAAAAGCGGTTCTCATTTTTTTCATTAAAAAATTACACAAATGCGAATTTGGGGTCGGGCAGCTTGACTTGCAATGAAGAGCATGAAACAAGTCTGAATATGGCTTACCACGACTAAGACGGTTGGATTTTGTAAACGATGTCTACGACTGATAGAAATATCTGGAGGACACAAAAACCCACTTAATTATGTAGTTTTATGGTTCTATTTACTAATGTTAATTGTATTTTATTACATATACATAATGTTAGTCTGTAAGGTATAAATGGGCCAAAGTTGCCTGATAATAAATGAATGTTGTTCGTGTTTATTCATAATAAAAAATCACCTGTTACTCAATAAAACTAATATTAATTTTATTTGCGTTCCACAATGTTAAAAAACTAAAATGCTAACATAGTCTTAAGTTTTACTAACAGTTTTTGAGTCATGGTTACTCTAATAAAGAAATTCTATTAATAAAGCATCATGATAATCAGCATGTAATATTTATTCTTACTATAGATCTGTTTTTCTCCTTTTGCTTTGCTCGGTTGAACGTGTTCGCTAGATAAAAGGTGATCGTTTTGCAAGTCTGAGCGTGGTAGGTCGTCAGCTTGTCATGTTTCGCAATCACTTTTCTTTATGCTAATCCTATGTTCAGTGTGTATTTTAACAACGGATATTTGTTTGTTTTGTTTAAAGGATGTCTAGGAGATATTATAAATAAAGTATTATTTGAGGAAGTGCTGTTCAGATGGCAGTGAAATTGAATAACTGTGATACTGACGCTGGGAACAATCATCCTATTTGACGATACTTTTTGGAAATCTCGTATTTTCAGTTGTTTTTATGACCCCATAGGAAAGGGTATGTGTGACAATTTTTTTACAGACTGACTTAGACAATTTTTTTTGCTATAAAAAAATGTGCTCGTACCTTAAACTATTTTGTTACTATGTTATTGCTTCGATGTAAGAATGCGAGTGTGATAAGCAAATATGGCAAATGCTGGGCAAAAGCCTCATACCAAAACTTGTGTCGCTTTCGATCTATGGTAAATGTAGAACACTGATTCTTTGTTCTGTCAAGGTCCTCTACCATCTACAGGTTCTTCCTCGACACCTTTTGACTGTGTCTAGCTCACCGTCCATCCGTCTTATGACGACAGGCCGTGTCGACGGCGTGTTCGTGTTCCACGTGTGCCTCAAGGAGATGTCAGCAAATCGGAAGGGGTCCGAGAGGGCCGATGCCTGCCAGGGCTGCGGGACTGTTCGAAAGAGATATCGTGGGCCTGGAACACAAAGGGCTAAGAAGGCACATGGGTGGGTTTTAGTCAGTACAAGTCTGACACTCTCTTCCTCTCCGCCTAGAGCGGGGGAGGGTCATTTGATGATTCCAATCTGTAAAAAAAAGGCCTACACATCGCGGCTACTCGTATCTTGGCCCGCAACATATTGGCGATAAAGTGCGTTATTGCAAAGTTATCGTTTGTTCAACTCCGCCCTTATATAAAGCTATATATCTAAAGTAATTCGTTCTAATTTCGCCAGCCCATTTATTTGTAGGCCTTAATAAGTGCCGGAACCAAGCAGCAATACACACAATTTATACAGAATTGCTCCCATTTCGAAAACTTCTAAATTAATACGCTCACTATTTCGGAATATTAGACCTGGTAGACAAAGTAAGTGGCTAAGGTAAATACGAAATCGACTTATTGGAAACGATACATAATGTTTTGAAAGGGTCTTTGCAGTATAAAAACTTTGTGATTTTAAATGCAATAAAAACTTAGTAGAAAAACCTTTCTTAACGTGACCAGAGGGCTGGCCTTATTTATCGCCAAAGAATCAGTCAACCATCCGACGTGGCAATGCTGCCAGCCTTCTAGGTAGTTTGCCCACTGATAGCTCTGTTATTATTTTTCGCCAGAAATCGTACTGCAAAACAAATGGTCCTATTAGCAACACTTTATCTAAATGTCCTATTAGCATATGGTCCTAAAACACAGGGATGGGAATTTATTAAACATACATGTAAGTTTTTGGATTAAATAATAGGTCTTTACCTATGAAATTGCCGTATTGCAGTACAGACTTTTTCAAACAAAAAAAAGTTGTGATTGGCTATGAGTTCTAAATTCAAATTAATTTTGTTTTAAAAATATGACATTCTATTTACAAAATCAGTCTTTTGTTTATTGATTAGCGTTGTACTTTCATTACATTTCAACATTTTTCCTCATAATGGATACTTTGAAATTTCGTGTAATTATGGAATATGAGTTCCGTCGTGGCACCAACGCGGCACAAACGACCCGTAACATCAACGACGTTTACGGAGAGAACTGTACAAACGAACGCACAACCCGTTATTGGTTTGCTCGGTTCCGTTCTGGGAATTTTGACTTGAAAAATGAACCTCGTGGTCGTCCGGAAACTTTGGTCAACAATGATGAATTAAAGGTGATTGTTGAAGCTGATGAAACTACAATCTACAGCTGAGCTGGCAGCAGCTTTTGATGTTAGCATTAAAACAATATTGGTCCATTTGCGACAGATTGGCAAGATAAAAAAGCTTGATAGATGGGTGCCCCACGAACTTAACGATCGCCAGCGCAACGTACGCGTCGAGACTTGCCTTGCGCTGCTTAACAGGCACAGAAATGAAGGAATTTTGAACCGAATTGTTACGTGCGACGAAAAATGGATTCTTTTTGACAATCGAAAGCGCTCAGCAAGTTGGTTAGATCCTGGTTCGGTACCAAAGCAATGTGCAAAAGGAAAAATGACCCCTAGAAAGGTGATGGTCACAGTTTGGTGGTCTAGTGCTGGTGTGATTCATCATAGCTTTTTACAAAACGGCGAGAGCATTACTGCAGATGTGTACATTGAAGAACTGACCACAATGATGGCGAAACTCGCACGTCTGCAACCAGCTTTGGTCAATCGGTCGTCTCCACTGCTACTTCACGACAACGCGCGGCCCCATACTGCACAACAGACCGTCTCTAAGCTGCATGAGTTGGGTTTGGAAGCTCTCCCTCATCAGCCATACTCACCAGATCTTGCGCCTTCCGACTATTACTTTTTCCAAAATTTGGACAACTTTTTAGCGGGAAAAAAATTCAATTCCCGAGAGGCAGTACAAAACGCCTTTGAAGAGTTTGTTGTCTCCCGTCCAGCTGATTTTTTCAAGAAGGGCATCCATCCATCATTTTCAAACAAAACGGCAATTTCATAGGTAAAGACCTAAATTTGAATGATCAGTTCGAGACGATAAACTAAACCAAATAAAATTAGAGGCCCTGCACTGGCTGCCAGGATGTCATATATCTTCGAAGGTTCTAAGGAAAGTCAAAGATTTCCATATCTATTTTTAGAGCAGTGGTGATAAAATAATTTACGCAGAGGATTAATCATAACTGGCAAGAGGTATAAAATAAGATATTAATACTTCTTCCGGGCGTTTCGTTTTATTTAAACCACAGCTTAAGCTAATACTGTAACAAACCCATCAATCACGAACAACAATTATCATTGTAGTTCACGAAAGAAATCTGACCAATAAAACAATCAAGTTTTATTACAAGCTGCGTACGCGTACATACAAATCAGTCGCGATTCGCGTGCCCGACAAAAAGTTGTCATTATCTGTTATCAGTAGCTCCATTAGTTATGTTGTAAAGGCACTCGACGTGAACTGGAGTTGAGAAATACATGGAGAAGGTAATTTAAAACGTGCTGAATATTTTCGGTCTTTACACAGAAGAAGCGTATGAAAAACCACAATTTATATAATTGAGTCTGTTCATAGCAAACTCACTCATGCTGAACTGAAATGTCTTGGAATACATGTGTTCAGAAGCAGTGTATCATAAATATTTCCTTATTTAAACTAAGTAAACTAATCAGGATTAACATGATTTTCAAAAAAAAACTTCGTTTGCTGTTGCAGGTTTTCTTGACAAAGCATGTTAGCTTCGACTGATACTGCAGAGGGTATCTTATGCAGAGGTGTACCTAATAAAACACCTTTATTTCGCCAGATCTGTTTAAGTTCCATGTAATAGGAGGTGAGGCTATTGCCATCAGCCGGGCACAATTCTTCATGGAAGAACCCAATAAAACTTTGCACGACCTGGACATCGAACCTAGGCCTTCATGCTCAGCTCAGCAGTCGCACTTGCCACTAGACCAAAGAAGCAGTCTAGTCTAATCCTATTACTTACTAGCTGTGCCCGCGACTTCGTTCGCGCGGAATTTAACAAAAAAGTTATTTAGTATTTTTATAATAATTTTAGATGTTTATCTGAAATAGAAAGTAGCCTGCAAGTGAAAGTCCCGTCAAAATCGGTCCAGCCGTTCCAGAGATTAGTCGAAACAAACAGACAGAGAGACAAAAATTTAAAAAAAAATTTTTTGGTATATATACCGTATATACATTCATATGCATGTAGTAAAAAGCGGTTATTTTAATATTACAAATAGACACTTCAATTTTATTTATTTGTATAGATGTATAGATAATCCAAGTTTAAACCTAATTCTGAAAACTACACACGTTTCTAAGAACATACACACATACTTTCTCTACATATTAGCACAAGATAAATAGCATATAATGGATGTTTATGTAACACCATATTTGAATAGGAGTCGAAAAAAATGGCAAGTCGTGTTCTATTAGAGAAGCATGTCATAAATCTGACAAAGAATATAATACTCACGAATATGTAACATGTGTCTATAGTCATAAGATATATTGATGTTTGATTGACGTGTCTATTAAATTTAATTAAATAAACTTGCAGTAACTTTTGGTTTCAATAGGCCAATTGAAGTCCACAGTTACCAATGAGATCCCTTCATTTCGCACAATATTCTTTTTCTTAATATACTTTGGCATAACTATTTGGTATAATTTGTTTTGCCATAAAAATACTTTGCCATACAATTTATGTTGGCATAATTATCTTGAAGGCTAATTTGTTTTCGCATACATTACGCATAATGACTATTAGCATAATAGTATTTAGGCATACAATTAATAGAAATAACGAAGTTATTTTTAAGTATTTATTTTGAATTTCAAATAAAATAAAATTAGAGTGTTGTCTTAAAATATGTTGTGCTACAAAAGTTAGTGACAGAAACGAATCGCTGCAAAACCGACTCCAACTTGTCTTGTCTGTCCCACAAAATAATGTTATGCGAAAATATAATTAGGTGAATCATATACTATTCATTGCAGGAGCTCGTGGCTAAATAATAACAGCCACTCAGGTCGATCCTCAGGTTAAGCCGCGCTAGCCTAGGTTTGTTTGTAGATGGGTGACTATCCATTACATGCCGAGTTTCCTCCGTGCCTCGGAAAGCACATCAAGCCATTGATTGTCTTACCAAGGATAGTAGATTTGCTTAGCACGAGTGACCAACCAATTATAAATATCCTAGAACTGTACCAATTAATACAATCTGTTGCTAATGTAATAAGCGAGCCTATTGCTTTCAACATTGGGTATAAATTCAGACTCCGAGGTCCTGACTCTGCACAAGTTTACTCGTTGTAGTTTTATGCCCTGGCTAGCGGTCTTACACTCAAGGCACTCACAGGATAATACTGTTAAGCAGACGACAACCTCTTAGGTTGAACTGCGAGATGCAATTCACATTAAAAACAACCTGACTCTGTATATAATACACAATGATGGAACGACCGGACATGTTATGGTCCCATAGTATGACTGTCTGGTCGGTCCAGTGGCCGTAATTGGAACTGCTGAGCTTGAGGTCCAGGTTTCGATTGCCGGTTCGGGCAAAGTGTTTCTATGTGTTTCAGGATTTTCTCAATAGCAGCGCGGAGTCAAGATTCGTGCCTGGTTGATGGCAATAGACTCGCCCCCTATTCAAATCAAATCAAAAGTCATTTATTCAAATTAGGCTGATAATCAGCACTTTTTGAACGTCAAAATTACAAGAGACAGTCCCCCAAAACGCCCGCCCTTCGCCACTGACTAGTGTTTTAGCTGGGAAGAAGAAGAGGCTTAACAAACTCCTATTATATGAGACTTAAACATAACTGTCAAAGTGTTGGTGTCAAATCAAAGGTGTTGTTTTGCAGCCTCGTTAAATTTCAGGAGGTTGTTACAAAAGACATAAATAATCAATGTAAATTACGGTACCTAGTTAATTATTATTGAATGCTGATTTTTTTTGGTTGTTTAAGATTGTTAGTATATCAGAATAAGCTCCTTAGCGTGGTTTAGGGAATAAGACATTATCGAATAAACATTTGAGATTGTTTGTATGTGTGAAAGCGCGGTTTTAGGGCGAGGATCAGACAGGACAGGAGGTTTTTAATTTGCCATTTAAAAAGGTCCGATTCACTTCAAAGTTCAGACTAAGCCAGCTTTATTTAGTACGTAATAATTTATGATGGTTTATTTGATTATCTGTTCAATGACCACTTGACACGCCCATATCAATCAATATCTGTATATGTCCTCGATACCGTATAGATGTCAATTCGATTAAAAACTTATTGAAGAAAATAGCAGGCCAAACATGTTATTTCATATGTAACCTGAGTCTGAGGCTGTCTTAAACAAAATCATTATTATAATTCGATAACTTGGAGGTTATGCAATACGAAAGCTAATTGTTATAAATTGTTGGTACAGCTTGTGAAATGTAACCTGCTACTTTGTTAAATGTAATTAAGGCATTTCAGATTTTGTTATTGTTTCTAGCCAACAAAACATACTTTTTCTTACCTATCAGACAAATTGACTACAGTTTTTCAAGAAATCTTTAAACAATCCGTATTAGTAATTATAAACCATTACAGAAAGTTTAAGAATTACATGTAAACAGTTTATCGGACACAGAGCAAAAGTTTAACCTCCATCTGCGAAGTTCGTGCGACAGGGCATACCGTAAGCGACGATAGAATAGCATAGAATAGAATAGAATAAAACTTTATTGTACACCAAAAATGAAAAATAACGGGCTTACAAAACTGCTAATCTTATGGTTACAACGGCGGTCTTATCGCTGATAGCGATATCTTCCAGACAACCTTTGGATGGACATTATGGAATATAAATAAAAAAGGGGGTAGTCACTGGTGTACTTATTACACAAAAATGTTAAATAACAAAAGTTAAGTTATCACTTCATATATGTACATATACATGTATAATATAAATATAATACATAAATAAATATATATATATAGATATTTGTGTTTTTAATATTATATGGCAAAAATAAAACTAGAAAGGTGACAAATTTTGACTGAATGCAATTACAGAGACTGAAAATGGTTTGTAACTAAGCTTTTAAAAGCAACGAGCGACTGTGCTTGTCTTACCGACACCGGCAATTCGTTCCACAAACGGACAGCCTGGACCGTGAAGGACTGGTCATAAAATTTGGTGGAATGTGCTCGCATCAAAAGTCGCAAATTCTCCGATGATCTCAAGTGCCTGCTATGAGTGTCATTTAGGAACTTGAAACGTTGTTTAAGATAGGAGGGTGTAGTGGGATTAAACAGAATACTGTAGAGAAGGGACAAAATATGCGCATTCCGGCGAAGGCGGATAGGCAACCACTTGAGTTTAACGCGAAACTCTGAGACATGATCATATTTGCGCAAACCAAATATAAATCTGATACAAACATTTTGGAGTCGCTCAAGCTTATCTAGCTGCACTACAGTGAGATCTGGATAACAGGCATCAGCATAGTCGAGGATTGGGAGAAGAAGAGATTGAGCAAGTGCAGTTTTAGTGGCAGTTGGAAGAAAATTGCGCAATCTGCGTAAAGACCCCGCAGACGCAAACAGTTTGCGGCCCACTTCTTGCAACTGGGGAACCCAGGACAAGTCTTTGTCAATGTAAATTCCCAGGTCTTTTACCACATCGCTATATGGAATTGTGGCACCATCAAAAACAATGTGAGGAAGCTTCGTCCAGTCAATTCTTGAACGCAGCCTAGGGCTGCCGACAACAATGACTTGAGTCTTCGCAGGGTTAACCTTCAAACCATGAGCCAAACTCCATTGAGAAATACGTGCCAAATCCTTATTCACCAAATTCACTGCCTCAGACAATTCGTCTACGGGAGCCTCTGAATAAATTTGCAGGTCGTCAGCATAAAGGTGGTAGGATGAGAGAAGTTCATTGGAAATAGAATTTATAAAAATAGCGAAAAGAAGAGGTGATAGAACGCCCCCCTGTGGTACGCCGGCAGAGGTATTGCACCATGAAGAAGACGAACCTTCAATGCAAATACGTTGTCGGCGGCCACACAGGTAACTACGAAACCAGTCAATTGCTGTTGGAGATATGTTAAGAGAGCAGAGTATACCGAGTAAGATATCGAAATCGACTGTGTTAAAAGCGTTACTGAAGTCTAATAAGGAAAGGACCGTCAGATTCCCATTCTCCATTCCTAATCGTATATCGTCCGTAATGTTAACAAGAGCTGTGGTAGTGCTATGACCTGGACGAAAACCGGATTGATAAAAATTAAGGAGACTGTTTTTACAAAGGAAAGCACTAAGCTGATTATGGATAAGGCGTTCTAGGACTTTGGATAAGAACGGTAATATGGAGATCGGACGGAATTCAGAAAAAGAAATAGGATTACTCTTTTTTGGGAGAGGGGTAATTTGGGCTTCTTTCCAACAAGATGGAAAAACACCACAGGATACGTAATAATTAAGGATGTGACAAATGACGGGAAGGATTTCATCCAGGATAGGAAGTATCATCTTGCGACTGACACAGTCACTACCAACAGCATTAGACGTAATGGATAGTATACTCTTCTTAACATCACAATCAGCAAATTGATTAAAGACGAAAGGAGAATAATCGGGAGTGGAAGAGATGAAAGATTATCTAGAGTTTTGGCTTTAATAGGCCCATTGAAATTACAAGAGGTGGAAAAATGTTTATTAAGTAATTCAAGATCTATATCTTTTGGAATAGACTCTTGACGAGACTTACCGACTCCCATTGATCTGAGGAATTTCCAGACTTTAGCTGGGTCGCCGTTTTCGACGGACTTATGAATGTGGTGGCGTTGGGCATCCCTACAAACCAAGTTGCTGCGATTGCGGATTGCAACGTACCTTTCACGATGTAAGAAGTACGATATTACGATATTGACGATATTATATGGCGCCATCTTTCCTCGACAAACATGAACTATTTGCCGAGTGATTCACTCGGCAAATAGTTCATAGTTCAACAGTTCACCAGTATGCCGACAGTCGTCGTTAGACACGAAGTTTAGAGTAAATTTGCTGTTGCCTACGACTTCATCCGCGTAGAAATTTTCATATGTGTGTGTGTGAGGTAACAAAAACTAACCATTGTGCTATTCCAGACAACAATCTATCTCTATGCCATTTGCAATTTTATCCAGATGTTCTGCTGTTCTGGCGTGATTGAGTAACAAAATTTCATCCATCCAAACTTTCGCATTTAGTCGGATTATAATTGAACAGAAAAAAATTACTTTAAGTTCTTAAAATTCACATTAAATCTTTGGATTTAAAAGAAGTATTCGGAATTTAAAATTACCAACATTCTTATCAGTGTAGACGGAATAATCTACTAGGAGGGAATAAGTTGCTGTGCAAGTTCCTCAAGAATCCCTTCAAAAGCTGTCTACTCTACCTTTCCTACATCGATGTATCGTGTACAGGCGACTGCGATCACTCTTGCGCAACTGATACAATTATTATCTGTAATCGATTTGCAATACCGCCTGCAACGGACATATTTGCTCAAATAAAATTTGCAAATTACGTGAGGCTTTAGTTGCTCAAATAAAATTATCAGGACAATTTGTATGTGATTAGAAAATGTGAGTGTCATTGGCGTTTTAGTGTTAATCTGGTAGCTCTGGTAAATTTTTGTGTAGTAAACCACTGACTACACCCTTTTTTTTAATTCCATAATGTTTGTCCAAAGTTTGTCTGAAAGATATCGTAATCAGCGATAAGACCGCCGTTGTAACCATAAAATTAGTAGTTTTGTAAGCCCGTAATGTTTCATTTTTGGTGTACAATAACCCCCTAATTGTCATGGTCAAATGTATGTTCTCGTCACCTTGTACGCACGAGGACCAATAAAGGTACAAAAAACCATTTAATGCGGATCTCTCATTGCATAGGCAATGTATACATAGCGAGGCCACGTTATGATGGAGTTTCTATAGCTTGATAGGTGGCCGTGTGGACTATGTCGCTTTTCCTATTATTTATATTATCTTCAGCTTATTCCGTGGGAGATCGTTGAGTGGGCATTTATTGATTTATTTGGCCATTATTTGCCTTAGCATTGCATTCCTAGCAATACAATTAATTTACCTTTAAATTTGTTTAACATTAATTAAACCTTACATTTAACATTTCTTTTAATATTTTATTAAACTTTACATTTAACAATACACTTAACATTTCATCTCATTTAACTGTAAAGTAAGTTAGTATTTATTTTCATGACAGTGTTTTTTCATCAATCACCAAAAATACGTCATGTACGTCGTGGACATTAAGATCCTTTAAATCATAACTATCGGAGATTGGAACTGCTCCAGCAGATATTGTAATCCATACCTTTACATTCTGTATAAGAAGACTCTTTTGGCAAAGCTGCCTCACTACGTTGCTCCTTCATTCATAGTAGGCGCTACAACACAAATATCTGTATCATTTCAATTTTTTATTAAATGATAAAGATAATTGTTCCATCAACCGGTTGCTAAGCGTATAAACTCAATTAATTAGATCTTAAATTTATTATTCTTCTAATTACTATACTCTAGTCGTAAGTAATGTGAAATGATTTTTTGTATCAATAATATAGTCAGCCCAATTTTTCAATACATTTTATTATTTTTCCTATTATTATTACACCATAATTCGGTTTAAAAAATAAATTGAAAAATATCGAAGCTTAAAAATAAGGCAAGTTTGCCTGCCTGACATTGTGGTGATAGATCGATTGGAGCGTCGCGCAATGATTGTTGATATAACGGTCCCACATGACGAGAACCTCGTGAAAGCAGAGAAAGATAAGCAATTCAAAGCGAGGTTGTCGACATGTGGGATGTGAATACAGCAGTCATTGTGCCGATAGTCGTGTCGGCCAATGGCTTAATAGCCAAAAGCCTCGACCAACATCTTAGTAGGCTTTCGCTTGACAGCTGGATCAAGGGCTTGATTCAGAAAGCAGTACTTCTGGACACGGCGCGTATTGTTAGGAGGTTCCTCTCTCAAGAGCCCTGACCACCGGTAGCTCGGACCCTGTTCCCAATGCTGGTGGGCTACTATTTTTTTATATTTTGAAATGTTTTTTTTTTATATAACTTAGTAAAAATATTTAAAAATGTAATTAGTATGTAAGTAAATAAATAAAGGGAAACAATAAGGCAAGTTTGCCTTATTATTAGCTTCGATATTTTTTAAATAGGTCCTAATCCTGTTGACAGAAATTTACTTCCTGAGGACTAGTGCTACCAAAGCTACTACTACTGTACTAACCAAGGGCTGCAAAGGGCTAAATAAAAAACATATTGACTTATTAAATATTTATTAATACATAACTAATATCTTAATAAATATGACACACTTCACGCCTTCTTAGGTTTGCTCTTCTCGAACGTCTGGCCTTCATAGTAGTTTTCACTGAAACATACAAAAAACATTGAATTACATACCTACTCTATCTGCTGGCCTACCATGACGTCTTAAAACATTATTGTTTAACACCCTTTCCAGTGTGGGAAAGAGATGGCGCTAGACATCCCGTATAGCTCTGTCTCTTTCCCACACTGGAATAAGAGTCATGGTAGGTCCCCTGGTCACTTTTTTATCAGAAAATCTTCATCATAATTTTACTGCCCTTATAATCCCAATTTACGAGATTTAGGGTAGGCGCAGCATGTCTTCTTCTATACTTCTCTATTCATCATCATCATCATCATTTCAGCCCGAAGACGTCCACTGCTGGACATAGGCCTCCCCCAAGAGGGGGGGGTTTTGCCATAATCACCACGCTTGGCAAGCGGGTTGGCGATCGCAGTACGGTTGTTACAAAAGCACAGAGAACGCTGCTGCCCATTCTCTGGCAAATCCCTTAGTCGCCTCTTACGACACCCACGGGATGATATGGGATGGTGCTATTCTTTACGTCCAACACCATACAGAGCACTACTACTTCTCTATTACATGACAGAAAGTAACAGTGTTAAAAAATTCTAAGTTTACTAAAGGTGGTTAACTAAATTTAGATGGCTGATGATTCCAGCAGTAAAAATTTTTCTTTAAATTTTATCAACAGCACGCGTAGCACGACCGCTGTACAAACGGGCTATGTCGACGGAGAAGTCGACAAACTGACACATTGTCATTGTCCATCTGTCATTATGTCGATTCTTCCGAAGACAAAGCTCGTTTCTACAGTGGTCCTGCTACGCGTGCAGAGGTAGAAAGAGACAAAATTATATAGGAGAAACATATTTTTTTTTCAATGGTCCATCGTTATTTGACACGTTCCCATATGAAACCATGTCTTTCTAGGGTTCGAATTCTGTAGTTCTAAGTTACTCTAAGTTTAGCTAATTTTATTTATCAAGCTATGTCCTTACCATCCTTGAACCTTCTCAGCGTCATCACACATGAAAGTATCCTCATTGTAGACCTTGCCAAGAGGACAGAGTCCCTTCTGGGGCTGGACTCCGTTACGGCAGATGTAGAACTTCTGGCAGTCTTCAGGATGAGGGAAGGTGGGGTGGGGCAGAGCACGGCCATTGGGTCCCATCACTTCACCATCGGGGCAGGAGAAACCGTCGTCAAGCAGGTCTGGAAAGAGAGGTGATGGTTAGTAAAGTCGCAATACCTATTGAAATACATTAAATGCCTAGAAGCTAGCTAAAACTGCTCCGTAGATAGATATCATAATTACATACCGAGTTTCCTCCATGCCTCGGAAAGCACGTTAAGGCATTAGTCCCGGTTGTAGATATTTGACAGTCGTTACGAGTAGTCAGAAGCCAAAAATCTGACATCCAGTCTTACCAAGGGGTATCGTATGACCCAGTAATTGGGTTGTGGAGGTCAGATAGGCAGTCGCTTATCATGTAAAAAACTGGTACTCAGCTGCATCCGGTTAGACTGGAAGCCGACCCCAAAATAGTTTGGGATAAGGCTAGGCAGATGATGAAGCTAGCTAGAACTGCTGATTTTAGACGCACTCATTGAACAATTTTTCAATTTTTTACAGGCTTTCTTTCAGTAAAAGTAACACTTTTCAGAAAATACTTTACTAATATTCTTCTAAAATGTATTGGATCATTTTCGTTATGATGTCATGTGTTCCTTGAATATATGATCATAAAACAGGCTATTTATACTATTACAGTGATTTTGATCTTGACATGGTAGGTCTTTTTTTTTAAACCATGGAGTTTCTTGCCGGTTCTTCTCCATAGGAAACGACCAACCCGAGCCGTGCCTCTTCTGTTGTCGTTTTATAAGTGCCCATGTAGGCCTATGTAAAATAAAATATTTTGATTTTGATTTTGATGGTATTAATAAAAAAAAAAATTGATTTTTCCCTAGACTAGTGTCGAGTTTCAATCTAACCGGATACAGCTGTATTCCAATATTATCATTACACTGTAAACGGGATTTTTACCTTGTTAACTATTTGTTTTGAGTTCCCGATATTTAAAAATAAATATTAATAAATAAATAATTATTAATATTAAAGGTAAATGTGCCGTTTTCAATTTTAATGATACTGTTAGTGACCACGTCAGTTTAAAAACTTGTATCCCAATATTTTATGTTAACCAATTACCAGTTTGACCTCCACAACCCAGCTACTACGTAACAAACACACACACACACAGCCAGTAACATGGTGTTGACTCCATCTTGCTAATATTCTCAAGAAATCTATTAAATGTAACGTACCCTTGGTGAGTTGATCACACTGCCTATTAACGGACTCCTTCCAGTCACAGTTAGAGGATTCCTCGTCGAAGTACAGGCCGGGGGGGCATGGCATCTCGTTGGGTGTTCCGTCTGAGCAGTAGTGGAACTTGTCGCAGGCCTGCAAATATAAGTATGTTAGTACTACAGTACGTAGACGGTGACTGTTGAGATGACGAGTAATAGGGAAGTATAGAAGAAGACATGTTGCGCCGACCCCAAATAAATTGGGATAAGGGTAGAAGAATGATGGCTTTGTTAGACGATATTGCCGTTAAAACACAGTTACATGATCCATAATCGTATCTGTGTATGTATCAGTATGAACAGTAAACATGAACAAAGAAAATATTTTTTACAGCGCTGCATGGTTTGTGTGCACGTCGCAATAATCAAAACTAAAACTGTAATCTTGTCTGTTCAGTATCTATACAGTTTTCACAGATTTTTTTTCAAATGTTATGCATACGCCAATGTTCATTAGAAGATCTTAATACACCAAATGACATTTCTCAAAAAAATCCTTACTCAACGAATTCCATAAAAAATAAACTCTAACACCCGTATGAGTTATTGAAATCGTCCATTCTCCATAGAATAATGCTATGTACTCAAAACTACGTGTCATTTTAATTTCAAACCAATTATTTCCGATAATATTGATCAAGCAAGATGCAGTAACTAATATACCAAACAATAATTTGACAGTAACTTTAAGACTCCTTGTAATATTTTTCCCATTATTTTATTATTTATTTTTATTTATTATTATTCTAGCACTTTATAAAATGTATTAATTTAAATAAATAACTCCAAACTATTTTATCTTTCACTGCCATTTGCCTAACGTTAGAAGCCACAAAAACGCTAGTTACAATTAATACTGGTTGTGTTTGCAACGTACCTGGGGGTCGGGATGTTTGAAATATCCGTTCTGTCTGGGGCAGCCTTTAGACGGCTTCGGCTCCTCTGTGGAAAGCAAATGTGGTTAGTAATTGGTAATAAATAAAACGGTAGGAGTAATAGGTAAGAAAAAAAAAACAGAAATAAAAAACCGCTAGATATGGAGCTTGTATTGAAAAACAGTGTTGGTATAATACGATTGTATTAAAAGAGGAAAAGAGGAAATAATAATATGATGTTACTCTAACGACAGTTGGCTGACTTTCCTAAGCCGCTCACAACATCTTTCAATTAAGCCCAGGGAAAGCTTTTATTCAATATTATTCTATAGCTTTTGGAAAGCTTTTATTTAATATTATTCTATTGCTTTTGTGTTTTGGAGCCATCGGGAATACAATTTTGGAGCTCATGGGAATAAGTCTCAATAAGCTTCTCCGTTGAAAATAGAGAGCGACTCATGTAATAAAGAATAGTAAAATAAAAAATAACATCGTAGAAGAAGACTTGCTGCGCTGACTCCAAGTAAATTAGAATTACGGCAGGGAATTCATGAGACTGGCGGAATTTGATGCTAGTTCTTCATTTCTGTCATAGATGGCACTGTAGTACTTTTTGTTCTATTTTGTTGTAGTACATTTTTTAGTGCCGCTCCATTACAACACCCGATTATTAATCAATAAATTCTTATTCATGAATATAGATTACTCACGCAACTCTTTCCTGTCTCCGCAGTCTACATTGGAAGGGATGTCACAACGCTCTTTGTTGGGGTTCTCATCCGAGAAGACCAGACCATCGGGACACAGCCTCGCTTCCGACACACCTGTAGAAAGACAGAAGGCACATGAGTAAGAGAAAAAGATATTGCTATAAACATAACATCACGCCCAATCCCTGAATGGTAAGGCAGAATTGTTCCTACAGTACACCCACGTTTTACCAGTTATTTTAAAGCCTCATGGAATAGGGGGCGAGCTTATTGACATCAACTGGACACGAATTCAAATACTGGGTTGTTACTAAGTCAGTTCTGATGGCTGCTAATCTCTTTGGTTATAATAAGGTAGGTAATTGTCACACAACACCTCTCATCCACGCCATCATCGCAAAACGGATATATGGATAGTGCACCGTGCGGAGTGGCAGTGTACGTGTGTTAGGCAACAATTTCATACAAGACAATGCGATGTAAGATCCGCTTCACGGCCGCGGCCCGACCGCGCGGACCAGCTGTATCGTGTGATAACCTCCTTAAAGCCGTCTCGTCCTGATAACTCTAGTAGTGAATTTACCTTGACTGAGACCTTGTTTTGTACATTTGCAACTTCCTCTAGACAAAAATTCCATTCCTATTACCTCAGTTCTTTTGTTTTTTCTTTCAGTGGGTATCATTTTACAAACAAAAAGGTCCTATTTAGGTATAAAAATTGTAATTAACTACATCTAGGGTACACTGAAGTTATCAATTGCTACCACTAGCTTTCAACCTTTTCTTTTTTTTTAGGATGGGAAATCATCAAATGACTTCTCCCGGTCTGGGCGGAGCGGAAGGAAGTGTCAGACTTGACTGACTAAAACCCATCCATGTTCCTTCTTAGGCCTTTGTGTTCAAGGCCACGGTATCTCTTTCGAACAACCCGCAGCCCTGGCAGGCATACTAGCTTTCAACCTTGATGTTGGCTCAGCTATCCAAACAAAACTGGGTAGTATCATCTGCCTAGCCTTTTTCCAACTATATTGGGGTCGGCTTCCAGTCTATCCGGATGCAGCTGAATACCAGTATGTACATGGAGCGACTACCTATCTGGCCTCCACAACCTAATTGGTACTGAGTAATATGATACGTATTGGTTTAACTGATATTCGGATTTTCGGGCCACTGTGACGTCCATAGTACTGTTTATTTTATTTTCTTATTTATGTTATCAAATATTTATGCTGTCTTGGCTTCCGTTCGTTATTTCACAGGTGATCACTGAAAACCAGCGCTGTGCTGTGGGTCCCCTCATGGCACAGCATCATGCTGAGTGGTAACCTGCCTGTCGCAGTCACGACGAGCAAGCAGTTAACATTTTGTTCCGTCCTAGTTTGTACTTTTAATATATTTTCTTGTGTTGTACCTATAATGTTTTTTTTTGTCATTTTGTATGCATGTCATGCCCAAACAAAGACAAAGACATATTCTTTCTTTTTTTTTCTTTCTTTCTAACGACTGTCAAAGATCTAGAAATGGGCTTAATGTGCTTTCCGATGCACAGCAGAAGCATTGGTAGCATCCATCGTATACGTACCACGACACAGGCCTAAACGCCAAGCATTTACCGTTGCGTTGTACTGACGACACTTTGTCTTGAGTACAACGTACAACTATTAACCTATAAATATATCTACAATATTTACCTATACAGACACATAGGCAGTCATTGCAAAACCACAAAATACCGCTCACTTGTATTACTGACGGAAATACAAGAATGCATATGTTTGTGCGTTACAAAATGTGACTGTGAAACTACAACCATATTAATATTAAGGCTAACTATTATTGCTACTATTTCTAGAGGTTATGAGGATTTGGTTTAACTTTGCATGGTTATGTAGAATGGTTCTAGATAGCCAAATGGTATTTTAAATATGTTGTGATCACGCTATTGCTAAATTATAATTGTAACATGGTTTACTACATAACAAAGCATAACATTTTTTCTGGTAGATGTAAGTACTAACACTAGTTTCTAGGTTGTGTGTTGTACTAACCAAATGGACTTATGGTCTGAAATAAAAGAATTTTATTTATTTATAACATCACGCCTTTTTTTACGGTTGGGAAATCATCAAATGACCCCCCTCCCCCGCTTTGGGCGGAGCGGGAGCGAGTGTCAGACTTGTACTGACTAAAACCCATCGATGTTCCTTCATAGCCATTTGTGTTCCAGGGCCACGGTATCTCTTTCGAACAGTTCCGCAGCCCTGGCAGGCATCGGTCCTCTCAGACTTCTTCCGATTTGCTGACATCTCCTTGAGGTGTGCGTGGAACATGAACGCGCCGTCGACACGTCCTGTCGTCATAAGACGGACGGACGGTAAGCTAGCCCATTACTCACCGTCCACAGGCCCGCATAATATCACGCCTTGGTCCCAGAAGGATTAGGTATAGGTGTGGCTAATAGTACAAACAAATCGCCAGTTATTTTTAAGCCCCATGAAATAGGGTGCGAGCCTTTAGCCATCAACAGGGCACACGTTTAGACTCCCTGGCTACTACTTAGTAATTCCTGATGGAAAAACTCAATCACTCTTTGCCCGAGTCGGGAATCAAACACAGGACCTGATGCTCAATAGTCGCGCTTGCTTACTCTATTGCGACGACTTAAAACTATCTATCTATATATATATAAATTACGCGTCAAGTTGTTTGTCGGGAATGTAGACCTAAACTACTAAACCGATTTTAATCAAATTTGCACACCGTGTGCAGTTTGATCCAACTTGAAAGATAGGATAGTTTATATCTCAATTTATATTTGCAATATTATCTTATTGCAAAGTTAAGTCACAATAATCTGTTAGCTCCAAACGATTCTGACAGATGGCGCTATATAGGAGCGGAGCAGCAATGAAGAATATTGCGAAAACAGGGAAAATGTCGAACGTGCACAAAGACGAATCATGACAAATGTAAGACACAACTATGACAAATTATTGATATTATATATTATGCTCAGATTATTGAAGTAAGGGCCCAAACATCGGCGCGTTCGTGTTCCACGCGCGCCTCAAGGAGATGTCAGCAAATCGGAAGGGGTCCGAGAGGGCCGATGCCTGCCAGGGCTGCGGGTTGTTCGAAAGGGATACCGTGCCCCTGGAACGCAAATTCAGATATCCCATCCGTAAAAAAAGGGGCCAAACATATGGCAATTCTATTCTGACCTCAATCTAATACATTTTTGCATTTTTCATAATTTTCGGTGGTAGAATGTTACTGTAATCCCCGAAGGATTATAGGCATCATCATCATCAGCCTATAATATTCTCACTGCGAGCCTATTGCTATCAACCGGGCTCAAATCCAGATTCCGTGGCTGTTACTAAGAAATTCCTTATGGAATAACTCAATAACACTGCATGACCTGAAAATCGAAGCCGGGACCTCATGCTCTGCTGTCGCGCTTGCAAAAAATAGAACAACGATAAAGTTTTAAAAAAAACTATCTTCAAAGAAAAGGCATCATTTATTGAAACTTTCAACCAGTAATTGAATAAATATTAAAACTTACGAAATAAAAAAACAATCACGAGATTTTAATTACGATTAATTATTTGATTATAAATAGCAATTATAATTGTTTAAAAACATTAAAGCATTAACACTTTCTCTGTACACAATGCTTTTACTTGCAAGCGTGTTTAATAGGAATTTAAATTCGTCACGAAAGGTTAAGAATAATAGAAATCTTTTTTGTTAATATTCTCGCTGCATCTGTCTTACATTCTCTTCTGTAAGTTTCCATTGAAATTGAGATAAGTGCTGTATTGTATAAATTAGAAAATTCAATTACCTAATAGGTTATATGTGTAGAAACCTACTTGAATGGGTTGACTTGTTTTAAGCTATAAATCCTAAAACAGAACACGTTCACACGCACATACAACGTGTTGTTTTGCATCCTCGTCAAAATTCAGGACGTTGTCACAAAAGATATAAATAATCAATATAAATTACGGTACCTAGTGAATTATTAAAAAACACTGCTTTTTTTGTTGTTTAAATTTGTCAGTATTTCAGAATAAACCCGTTTACGATGTTTAAGGAAAAAAAAAATCTACCCATTTTATTATTAATTCGGGTCGACAATCATTGGCGTAGTTACCTTCTTGAATTGGACGATGATTCAAAACAACACCTTTTATAAAAATTGTCCTAAACTTTCTTAGCGAACAAGCTTGATGTTAGGTTAAAGTATCTCAAGACTATTGCAATGTTATTGAAAAAATTCTTCATGAGTATTTTTCTCTGTATGGTGTCGGCCGTAAAGAATAGCACCATCCCATATCTTCCCGTGGGTGACGTAAGAGGCGACTAAGGGACTTGCCAGAGTGTGGGCAGCAGCGTTCTCTGTGCTTTTGTGACAACGGTACTGCGATCGCCAATCCGCCTGCCAAGCGTGGCGATTATGGCAAAACCCCCCATGTTATGTCAATGTGGCGAAACTTGGGGGAGGCCTATGTCCAGCAGTGGACGTCTTTCGGCTGAAATGATGATAATGAATGATTTTTCTCTGCTCAATAACTGAAGTAACATATTGTAATGTTACTCATAAAAAATTTTTTACATGCAAACACGATTGCCGATAAACATATTTTGGGCAATACCGTGCAAGCACATTATTACCCAGTTATGGTCGCCTTCGTAACATTTTGCTATTTATAAATGTGGAAATATTAGGAATTTTTACACTCTACTTGCGATAGTAACGATAGTGGCCGAATGTTGGCAAAAAATACGAGCAGTCACGACATTTTGTGTAGTAATGTCACATTTTACAATGGGTCTACTCGTTGATTGAATTTGTAGTAAGCGCATTGGCGGGAAATTGCAAATGTTAAGTTGGCACTATTGTTTAAGTGAATGACGTTTTGGTTAATGGGACATTTTGGTGTTTGAAGTTTGGTATGCATGGCGACCAAACAAGCAATAAACAGTTTATGCAGATCCCTCATCATTTCAGCCGAAAGTCGTCCACTGCTGGACATAGGCCTCCCCCAACGCCACATTGACATAAGGGGGGTTTTGCCATAATCACCACGCTTGGCAGGCGGGTTGGCGATCGCAGTACGGTTGTTACAAAAACACAGAACGCTGCTGCCCATTCTCTGGAAAGTCCCTTAGTCGCCTCTTACGACACCCACGGGAAGAAATGGGATGGTGCTATTCTTTACGTCCGACACCATACAGAAACATATGCAGATCCCTAATACATATACCTCTTTTCTGTGAGAGGACCGTTTACATTGGCACATGGACATGTGCATTTACCATCACGAAAAATTCCCTTTCCGTAAAGTGAGCCCAAACCACCACTTGTGTCAAATAATATAAACTTTTGTTTTTAATTACTATTATTTTATGATACCATAAAGTTTACGACTGTCGAAGTAGCTGCAGATGCAAGAATTATTTGCAACGAAACTTGTTTGCAAATTCTATTGCACAGGCTTCAATAAATTATAAGGTTAGATGCTGTCTTGAAAGCAAATAATGAAGTAACACTAAAATAATTCTTGAAACACATAAAACGTAAAGCATAATTAGAAGTACCGCTTTTATTTCAGAAGATCATAAAAATATAACGATGTGAAATAGACCGAATGAAAAGTAACTTTTAGAGCATTTTTACGAGTGAAAACTCCATGCTAAACAGTAGTAATAAAAAATACGAGTATCTTTTTTCCCACATTAAATTCGAAACTCATTCACATTTTGGTGCACATAAAAATAGTTAATTAAATAATATAAAAACATCTATAAAATAAAACCTTCGTCTAAAAGTGAAACCCGGAATACAAGAAGCAATCTTCGACGTCGCAATCATCTTCTTGCATGCACGTATAACGTCATACGAGTTAGTACATATAAACTGCACGGTTGACCTTTTTAGTTTGGTACTGACCTTTGCTGCATTTGTAGTAAAGGTCACACTGGTAGGGATCCGGATAGAAACCACTCTTCTCTGGACAATCGAACTCTTGGGCTGAAACTGAAATATAATTTTCCGTTAGTTACGGCTAAATAAACCTATTTCATGGCAATCATACAGTAGGTAGGTATAAAACTGGAAAAATAGAAATAGGGAAAGGACTGAAAATTGGGTGATTTAGATAATCCACTATCGCTTAAAAATATGAAGAGAGAAGAACGTGATAATTATATGTGTCGCATAATTTTGTCTTCCCAGATCATCATCAGCCTATAATGTTCCCACTGCTGGGACACAGGCCACCTCTCAATGAGAGGGAGAGGGCTTTAATCCACCACGCGGGCCCATGTCTCCGATTTTTAGTTCTAGGACATGCCGGTTTCTTCACGATGTTTTCCTTCACTGTTTTGAGAGCCGCGGAGATTTCCCAGATAATTCGGGGCAATAGTCATAAAAAAGGGCGTACGTGAAAACTCAAAAGAACCTCGGGTATAAACTTGACATTATTGGTAAAAAAACAGTATCAGTTTAAATCTACCATCAAAATCGAGAACAAAATATTGAACACACTAAAAGTTAACAACAGTAAGACCAGCGACACTTAACAAACAAGAAAGTAACTTAACGCGTAACCCAAGGCCGCTTTAGTCTTTGAACTAATTCCAGTGAGTAACCGTATAAGCTATTATCTCTGAATTATTAGTTTAGATTGACTAACTGTAACACGTGTTTCTACTTATTTTGTTGATCGTACTATTTGTCAAATATAACTCGTGTTTCGCATTTCGTGTTCGAGTTACGATCGAATATACAAATCTATATATTTTGTATTGGCGGACAAACTTCTTACTTTTCGGTACTTGGGTAAAAAACTACATCATCATCATTCTTTTGCCCTTATTCCTTTTATTTGGGGTCGGCGCAACATGTCTTCTTCTTCCATACTTCCATAAAAAAAACCACATTTAAGTGAACACTTTAAAGATAAAAAACGATAAAGTTTCAAATTTCATCCAGTCTTTCCAAGGGGTACCCAGGGGTTCCCAGTACTAACTTGGTTGTGAGGGTCAGATAGGCAGTCGTTTTATGTACAATACTGGTATCAAACTGCATCTGGTAAGACTGTAAGCCGTCCCTAACAATATTGAGAAAAGGCTAGGCAAATGATGAGTCTCTACAAATACAATTCTTTCTCATCGATCCTTCGAAATAAATATTGCATTAAATAATGCGGTGGTAATCGTATTCATAACAATGAATAACTCTATAATATGTGGAAATGGAAAAAAAAGTATTTTTTTTCAAATTAGGCTGATCAGCACCTGAAACAGCACTTTTTGAATGTCAAAATAACAAGAGACAGTCCCCTAAAACGCTCGCCCATCGCCAAACAAGGAATCACATTAATAATCTAAACAAAACCTTACTCTGATTCAGAAATGTAATGTCTTCTTCAAAGTATATTAATTTATAACACACGGATTTTCTATAGAACATCACCGTCTTCTTTTTTATCACATTAAGTAGACAAAATAGAGATTCCTTCCCCGAAAATATTAAAAACAAATACGAATTAACCTCTAATCACTAAATTCGACGCTGCCAGATAGATTTATTCTGCGATTCTTCAAACTACATATCTCAGGCTATACAGGCGGTTCTAAAACAAAGCACAATACACGCGAGATATTGCCTAACGTTCCTTTGTTACCATCTATTGTTAACGCTCACTTCATTCTATACAGGGTGATATAAAATTGCCTAGCTGGCTTTCGCTGGTGACTCCGTCTGTGTAGGTGGTTTATTGTTTCTTGTAGCATATTACCACACAACATTTATTTATGATTGTGTTAATATATTTTGAAAGCTATGAAATATGTATTGCTGCATTGGGTATTAACTTAGATATTAGTACGTATTATTTCCATAAACTTGGGTTTCTTGTCAATTGTGAATTTGACTTCTTAGAAAAAAATAAACACTGGATTAATATATTCATATGAATCAACTGTTTCTTTTTTAAGCCTATAAAGCCTCCATGTTACTTGATTGTGATGCAAATTATTAAAAAATAATCATAAAATTATTTATTAAACTACCAAAAGGTGGAATATATTACAAAAACCAATTTAATGTACCAGTTTAATTGCCTCTTCTATTTGATTACATGCACAAGAGTAATTTAAATTGCCCGAAAATCTGTAACTGGGGACATTAAAATTCTGACCTATAGTTACTTAGAATTTTAATGTTCAAGACCAACCTTGGACGAAATGACTAGACTAATGAGAACTTTGTATAGTCGACAAAATAATTGGGTGTGCAGGGAATGATATAACCATTTTTGATTTAACGAAGCCCATTATCATTAAAAATCCAACATCAATCAAGACACGTCCACTGCTGGACATAAGCCTCTGCAGTAGCTGGGTTGTGGAGATCCAAAAGGCAATAGCTCCATGTAAAATACTGGTGTTCAGCTGCATCTGGTTAGACTTGAAGCCAACATTGTTAAGAAAAGGCTAGGCAGATGACGATTATGACTCAGACCAACAATGAATAATTTGACTATAGCAGGTGGAAATTCATATATGACTGCCCTAGAGCGCAAAAGGTTGCCCCAAAAAACGATAGGACACTCTTGATGTCGTTCCTGCCTTTCCTGTTACTTGCACTTCACAAGAGCGTAGGGGTTACTATGACGTCTTAAAACATTATTGTTTCTTTCTTATTCCAGAGTGCGAATGAGATGGAGCTAGACAACCTGCATAGCTCCGTCTCTTTCCCACTCTGGAATAAGAATGAAACAATAATGTTTTAAGACGCTTTGGACGCTACTGAAACTGCCAAACTCGTCGCCAAATGTTCGGCTGACTCAATTTGAATTGTCATCGACAGGTTAAAAAGAATACTTGACTATTCTGCAAATTCACGTGAAGGCTTCTTTGCACGCGTGTTCTGTATCTCTGGTTGACTGTACCACGACATACAAGTTCTAAATTACTTCCATTGAATTCTAGACTAAGTTGTTGACCCTGCCAATTGTCAATCGAAGCTTTAAGGCTGAAGTGACAGCGACTCAAGTTAGCCTTGCATTTGGCAATCAAACTACATGTTGCATCATTGCTACTTGATAAGTAACTCAGTGAGAGTAGAAAGTGTTAAAATTTAAAAAAGTGTGACTTATAACTGGATTAGGTAACTCACAGTTAATTGTGTTATATTTGGAGTTGATGACCACAAACGGTAAATAGTATTGATATGAATTGTTTCACAACCTTCATAAGCAACAATGTTTTTATTTTTTAATACTATGACCTCTTTTACAGACTCAAAGCTATCTCTTGTCAAACAACAAGATAATTAAGGATTGAAAACCTTATTAGCTTAGCTGCATAGAGACGAAAACGCCCTCGTTTATATTAGCGAAAAGTTGAGCTAAATGATCACACATATTAACTGCATCAGTGAACGAAATTCGCGTCGCTGACTTTTAGGTTAAACGCTTTCGATGTTATTGCCATCGCTAAGAAGAAACCTGACCATGAAGACTATCCTCTGACTGACAGAAGAATGACCATAATCATACTACTAAATAATGACGAAGGGCTAAGCAGACTATTCGAGACGAAAGCAGAAAGAGTACAAGATTACAAACAACACTGCCTGACCTCACATCCATTCTAGAACATTGGCAAGCAAACAGGTTTTCCTTTAAAGACTGTCATATAAGCACTACTTCATTTTAAGCCCTGATGTCATACTTTAATACGAATGAAATTACAAGACTGACATTGACCATCTTACATAATTTTAGTGCCTTAAAGTAAGGTGCCTTGTATGTAGACCAGAAATATAACCGCGTCATGAAGTTCTCTATTTATTTTTTTAGGACTGCGTGGCTAGAGACTAACAGCCGCACGGGTACTTCGAAGGTAAAGCTACGCTTAAAGCCGTCGGTCCGTGGATGGGTGACCATACATTACAAATCGAGACCTCCCTGTGCCTTGGAAGGCACGATGAGCGGGTGTCATTAGACAGTAGATCTCTTAGAAATGCATCTAGGAGTTACTTATTGTCCAGTAGGTAACTGGCTGTGGAGGTCAGATAGACAGTCACTTCATGTAGAACTGATATTTAGGTGCATCCAGTGTGACTGGAAGCCGACACAAAATAGCTGACAAAAAGCTAGGCAAATAAAAAATAGATGGTTATGAGGCACCACTATTTTTCATCGAGTCATTGATGAAAGTTTAGAAAAAAACCTATCAATGTTAACCAAACGCTCGCAAATCTTGTTCATACTGCACAATATTTTGTCGTGTAAATAAGATATCGGTCAATTCATTAATTTACAGTTGTCAGTGTTACCAAACCGAAAAAAAGATATTTCGAAATGAGTTCAGATATATTTTAGGTCGTAACAAGCAAGTTGACATGTCATTACTTTTAAAAACATAATTATTAGTTTACAAAACTCAAAGTGTAGGCAATGTGTTGGCAATATTAAATCGTTTTAGTATGGATGAAGAAATCAATACTAAAGAAGTAGTGTTAACTTTTAGAAATGAATCCATTAGTAACACTGTAAATGTAGATATCTCAATCTTCGTTTGCATTGATTTATTTGAATAAACTACCCATATAAGTAGCGACCTTACAAAACTGATCATTAATCAAAAAGGTCAAACTATTCATCAAATGATTTAGTCTCCCAATCTAGTCTACCAAAATGCAGTAGAATTTAATGCTTTATTTGAACCTTTGCAGCCAAATAACTGTTGAATACCGGATGTTTTAACCGGTTCCCTAAATAAGCTTTTATTTGTGATAGCAACCGTGACCACCGGCTTACGCTGACCGAGGTCTGACCACACCTCGCTCGACCGATTGCTATTTAGCCTCGACCCTTAAGTTGTGATAACTAACTAGTATCTTTATAAGGCAAACATTATAATGTATGAGTTATTATATAAAATTCTATGACCATGATCCTGCTCTATCATCATCAACCTATAACGTTCCCACGACTGGGACACAGGCCTCCTCTATATGAGAGGGAGTGGGCTGTAATCCACCACGTGGGCCCAGTGCGGGTTGGTAGATGTCACATGTCTTCGAATTTTTAGTTCTACGACATGCCGGTTTCCTCACGATGTTTTCCTTCACCGTTTTTGAGGGCAGTTAAGTTAAGTTAAGCTTAGGCAGGATAAAACTGGTGAAGAAGTGACAATGCCAGTTTCCATTGAAAAATTTAAAATTTCTACATACAGTCTGCCTTTCTGGGTTCGAACCCACGGCTTACTGCTGGTAAGTCGGAGCTACCACCACTGGGGCACCGCTGCTCCCCTGTGGTCCTGCTCTATGACTGGTCATAATTTTGGAATCGACGCAGTAGCTACATTTCCTTCAAACACTGTTTTAATTCCCGCATCCAGTGATCCCTCGATCATGGCGCTTGCAACAGGGTAGAAATATCGGGAACTCACAATAATTAAAAATCTCGTAAATGACAGTTTAAGTTTATAGTTTTTTACAATTAATATCATACAGTCTTCATCTCCATGTTTACTTGTCACTGTGCTTACCATCAATTTATTGAAATCTGCTACCTCAGACTTCTGTTAATTCTATGATGTTCAATGCTTAAGAGCGTTTACGCCTTACGATATTTCTTACAAACTATCTAGTCCTTATTTTCCGAAATGACTGAACCAATTCTCATGAAACTTCATACGCATAAGCAGTATACATAAGTCTAAAAAGTTACTAAAAACATTTTTGAAAAATAGTGTTACACTTAAATTAGACCGATTATAAATTATCCCTACAAACAGAAATTTCCAACCATCTTTTTTAAAAGACATTTCGAAAATGTTTTTAGTAACTTTTTAGACCTATGTATCCTGCTGTTTTAAGTTTCATTAAAATCGGTTCATTCATTTCGGAAAATAAGGACGTCAAAGTTTGTATGAAATACCATAAGGTGTAAACGCTGTTAAACGATTACCATTCTTACTTCATCTCTCTAACAACTTACACTGCTTAACAAAATAACCTATGAGCAGCAATCGTGACTAGTTTCCATGCCCTTGCAACATGTGTATTATGCAAATTAACTGGAGCATCGAACATTGAGGTGAAAGGAAGACGAAACTGCAATCGATGACATAGGTACGAAATAGAATAGAACATTCATTTGTGGTATGACTCACAATTTAGCAAGCAAAAACGTCAATATAATAACCCATAGGTGCTCAATCCTATAAAATCACTAATTTTAGCCTAGAGGTTTGAAAATGACATCATGTAACTATTAAACAAATTAAGATAGTTCTCGCAATTTTGATGCATATGTGACAAATTAAGAGGAAAATGTAGTGATTAAAATTTTGAGTATGACTGCAGCGATAAGAGTAGAGAAAGATCAAAGAAGCGATCGATGGAGTGTGTGATGGATTTAGAGCTAGAAAGGAGGGGGGGACTGGTGAGATGACGAGTAATAAAGAAGTATGGAAGTAGAAGACAAGCTGCGTCGACCCCTAATAAATTGGGATAAGAGCTGGAGAATGAATAAGTCAAGAGTGAATAGGTTTCTTCTAGGCAAGCGTGCTTCACCGTCGACCACATCATCGCTTACCATCAGGTGAGATAGTGGTCAAGCGCGGGCCTATAGATAATAAAAAAATAAAAAAAATGATGATTTGGACAAAAGGTCACGATGAAAATATTGATATCTCAGTTGAGTTGCTCATCAATTATCACGATTAGTGAAGACTCTGATGTTCGCACTGATGATACGACACCCAATTTTGTTACCATTAAAAAAAAATACTCTCACATAGTCAGTCATTACTCTACGCGTTAGGAAAACCTAAGAATACACTATCGTTCGTAATCAGTTAAAGAATTATAACAGCTATCAGCATAATGCACATATATTACGGACCAATTACCAAATGTAATGAGAATCGGAAATCAATACATAAGCTCATAATAAGAGTAATTAAAACCAGGAATGTTAATAAGTAAATGATGTTAATGCATTTTGTAATTGTTTTAATTATGTAATTTAGTAGGGCCAACGAAAATAAGTATATCCGAGTTTTAACTCATAACGTGTTACATGTTTTCGTAGATATTGTTCACATAATATAAGTGCACTGAAATTGATTAACAATTACTGACTGATGGAGGACTGACTGACGGAGAGCAGCGGTGGCCCAGTGGTGACAGCCCCGACTTACGAGAGGTAAGCCGTGGGTTCGAACCCAGGCAGGTGCATTACTTTGTGTAATTTATTTCATCACTGCCACTCTCAAAAACGGTGAAGGAAAACATCGTGAGGAAACCGGTATGTCTTAGAACTAAAAATTCGAAGACATGTGACATCTACCAACCCGCACTGGGCCCGCATGGTGGATTACAGCCCACTCCCTCTCATAGAGAGGAGGCCTGTGTCCCAACAGTGGGAACATTATAGGCTGATGATGATGACTGATAGAAATATTAGGATAAAGGAGAGGCCAGCTGTGGGTCATAGAAATGATGATGATGAAGAAAATTAAAGGCGGTATCCTGGCAATAATTAGACTTTTAATAATAGTCTAAACGATCACTGGCTATGATTGACACATGCATACTATTATCTTATAAAAAGATAAGGTAATAGCTGTCACAAATTAATTAAAAATGGTCATTAAAATTTTACTTGCAACCTTTCACAGAAAGTGTCACTGGAAGGCTTACAATCAGTAATGCTTGATTGAAAAGAAGGTAAAGTACTGAAAAAGCTCGTTGGGTTGACGATATCGTTAAAGTCGCGGGGAACATCTGGATAAGGGACGCACAGAATCGGGAAGTGTGGCAGAAAATAGGGGGCCCTATACCCAGCAATGGGTAATTCCCGGCTGATTGATAATTATAAAAGTACTGAAGATTATTGAAGAATATCAGTATGAGAATGACCAAACCATCCCTAGATTGAAGTAGGTAATAGTGAAAAAACATAACCCTGTTCATACGCAGTCGGGTAAAAATGTAAAACGCCAATAACTTTTTCTACATCAACACCAAAGAACAGATTTGCGAAAATTGTTTTCAACGTTTAATGACTGTTATACATTTCAATTGTGCTAACAATTGTGTATAAGACCAGTCAAACGTAGGAAACTTAACTAACTAAATACGTAACCAGTGACTAACAAGACAACAGTTCCAGTTTCACACAAAACTTATTGCGAGATTGTGTGACAAACCTCTGACGTCATTTCTGAATATAGTGCAAGAATCCCTTCTTGAGAATGTTCCGCCAGTTAACCTTATAAAAAAATGCCGTAACTAAGGCAGAGTGTTAGCAGTAGGATAACAGTTGAGAGAGAGATTGGAGAGGCCTATGTCCAGTAGTTGACTGCTATAGGCTGATGAGTGATGATAGTGATAATGAACCCCAGATGAAACTATTAAACTCATTGACCCGGAAATAGATGGTTCCTTATCTAGGAAACGTGACCTTAGTCCCTAGTCCCAAGATCCAAGTCTCAACTCTTTTGTCAATTGCCTAAGTATATTTATGTTCATCTAAGCCCGACTATTTATTTTCACCTTCCAAAGATAATAATGTTCTAGAAGTTTCATACCTAAGGTTTTACTATACTGTCGTAATCAGTAAAAGCTTAGTCATGTAGACTTGATTAATTTAATCAAGTAGAAGAGACTGGAACAAGTAACAAAGCTGCGATAACATGTCATTTTCAAATGAAAATTATAGTAGGCATATTCATAAAATTAAACAATTAAAATTCATAATTGAATCAATCAATTGTAAAGCCAAATAATTTGGGGCAATGACCGCCACAACCAACGGTACTGTAGTGTGACAGAAATAATCGATTCGATTACTAAAATGGTAACATAACCCGACCCAGCTACGCATTCTGCATACAATGTCAAATTGGCCGTATATGGCATATTATATACGAAGACTTTTAAGTTAAATGGCCACAAATGGGGCACGTAATAAAGCGTGAACTGTGATTAAAGGTTTAATAAGAGTTACTGATTGATTATCCACCTTTGTCAGCGCAATTCCGATTGAGTCATAGGATAGTTCTTGCGAAACTACTAGTAGGTAAATTGCATGACTATTGACTGTTTGTACGACTTCAAAAGGGGTTGGAGTACTTAAAGTGTTGACCACAAATGTTACGTAAAATAAATACTGTTGACGGACATGTTAATATTATGTGAGACTGTAAACGAGTTTATAAAAGACGAGAAGGAAATAGAAGGTGATATTTATGTAAATGATTACGGAAAAAGCTTTAACGATGTCATATAATAGGTAACTGAACTTTTCTATTGGGAGATTATGAGTACTTGAATAATTTATCAGAAATATTACGATTCAATGACCAGTGAACCACATTAGCACAGGATCTAAAAAAACATGAAGTCATGATGATTTCATTTGCCCAGCAGTGGGATAACACTGGATAACAATAACAGTATTACGATTGTATCAGTCTTATAAACGTACTATAAAATAATGAAACATACTTTCGCATTAAAACAGGAAAACTACAACCTAAAACAGTAGTGCTTAAAACAGTTATAGTAAGCACTATTACACAAAACTCTAACCAAAGTTTAATCACCCAATTTCTCAATCGATTCCCGTTGGCAACACACCTCTCTAACAATATCAAGTTAACGTACACTAACATAACTTAAAACTAAGTTTAAAATACATAAAAAAGGTAACACTTACCTAACCCGCACACAAAACCGGCGACAAGAAGTAAACTTTTCATTTTAATTTTTTTTTTTTAATTAAATTTATTTGAGGTAGAAAATATAAATAGATTTAAACTGTTCGTACGTGCGTTTCCTTTCGAAGGTTGCTCTGTATTGCGAGCGGGGACTATTGTGGCCAGCGCAGGCGCAGCTTACTACACCACGCACGACCGATGAAAGTGAATGAAAGTTTAAAAAAAAAGACATTGAGTGATGAAGCTTGGACATGAGATGTAATTTTAGAATCCATGATTGTTACTTGTCTGTGGTAAGTTTTTGAGTGTGGAGTATGTAATTAATCTTTATATCATTCACTTGCTTGTCTTTACTTTATTAGTTTTGTTATTGAATATAGGAAATCAATTACTTTGTCTGTTTTGACAGGTTATTAGAAGAGGAGCGTAATTTATTATCGAGTAATTTCGAGTGTGAGGAAATGATTGATATGGATACGTATATTTTGGTCAGCTTGTTAAGGCAAATTGTCTGTGTGACCTATTAAAGTGAATTGACTTGACATGATCTTAATTAAGGAATACAATTTTCTATCTTTCGTAAAACTTTCGCAATTTCATTTTCTCAACCATGACTAATTTATAATGAACAAGTGCTATAATCAATGTTTAATATAATACCTATATAAAACTAAGGGACCGCTTTGCCTTATAAAAAGACTGGTATTCTTAGTTTTTTTTTAGTCTTAGTCTTGAACTGAACTAAGTCGGAATTAACGACGCCTACATTCCGCCCTGTTTGTTTATAATTTGACATATGCCTACTTCTCATCTGTCAAAGTTGAAGTACCGGAAAACTATTAATTATATACATGTTTAACCTTGATTAAAGTGACATATGACATCTAAAGCATTGATTGAAGTAGAATGCAACTATGGGTTTGATAAAGATAGCTAGTGTGAGGAGGTACCTTATTCGGAGATCGGCCAATTGCGGCCAATAAATTCTAAGAAGGAGTTCTACTGAGGGAGATCGAGAGATTCTATGGGCAGTTGTACACGTCAACGAGGAAACCCGTTGTAAATCTAGCGAATGACCCAAGAGCTAGACTGACCCTACACTATACCGAAGACATCCCGAACATCAGCCTGTACGAGATTAGGATGGCTCTGAAACAGCTTAAAAACAACAAGGCACTGGGTGATGATGGAATTACGGCCGAACTTCTGAAGGCGGGTGGAAAACCGGTACTTAAAGCCCTTCAGAAGCTGTTTGATTCCGTCATACTCGAGGGCAAAACGCCACAGGCATGGTGCAGGGGTGTGGTGGTACTCTTCTTCAAAAAGGGCGATAATGCCCGGTTGAAGAACCATAGGCCCATCTCACTTCTAAGCCATGTCTACAAGCTGTTTTCAAGAGTCATCACGAATCGTCTCGCGCGCAGGTTTGACGATTTTCAGCCTCCCGAACAAGCCGGATTCCGGAAAGGCTTTAGCACCGTAGACCACAAACATACGCTGCGACAGGTTATACAGAAGACCGAAGAGTACAACCTGCCTCTCTGTTTGGCGTTTGTGGACTACGAGAAAGCCTTCGATTCGATCGAGACTTGGTCTGTACTGCAGTCTCTCCAACGGTGCCAAATTGATTATCGGTACATCGAGGTGTTGAAGTGTTTGTACAAAAACGCCACCATGTCAGTCCGACTTCAGGACCAGACCTCGGAACCTATCCTTCTGCAGCGAGGTGTGAGACAGGGAGACGTCATATCTCCGAAACTGTTCACCGCTGCACTGGAAGATGTCTTCAAGGTTCTGGACTTTAGAGGGCTAGGCATCAACGTCAATGGCGAGTACATCTCTCACCTTCGATTTGCCGACGATATAGTGGTCATGGCTGAGACCATGGAGAACCTCAGTACAATGCTCGATGACCTCAGTAGAGCTTCCGAAAGAGTGGGTCTTAAAATGAACACGGACAAAACCAAGATCATGTTGAATGCCCATGTAACACCCACTCCTATCAAGATCGGAGACTCTACTATCGAAGTTGTAGACGATTATGTCTACCTGGGACAAACGCTCCAGTTAGGTAGGTCTAACTTCGAGAAAGAGGTCAATCGTCGAATCCGACTCGGCTGGGCAGCGTTCGGGAAGCTGCGTGGTATCTTCTCGTCCAACTTACCCCAGTGTCTCAAGACGAAAGTCTATGACCAGTGTGTGTTGCCAGTGATTACATACGGGACCGAAACGTGGTCGCTCATAATGGGCCTCATCAGAAGGCTTAAAGTCACCCAAAGGGCAATGGAGAGGGCTATGCTCGGAGTTTCCTTCCGTGATCGAATCAGAAATGAGGACATCCGCAAGAGAACCAAGGTTACCGACGTAGCCCGAAGAATTGCCAAGCTTAAGTGGTAATGGGCAGGGCACATTGCTTGCAGAACGGATAGCCGATGGGGCCGAAAAGTTCTGGAATGGCGACCGCGAACCGGAAGACGATGCGTTGGAAGGCCTCCCACTAGTTGGACCGATGACCTGGTGAAGGTTGCGGGGATCCGCTGGGTGCGAGGCGCACAGGACCGGTCAATGTGGCGTCACTTGGGGGAGGCCTATGTCCAGCAGTGGACGTCTTTCGGCTGAAATGATGATGATGATGAAATTCTAAGAATACAATTTGGTGGTCTTTTTTAACTGTTGTCATGGCAACAAAGGTCGACGTAGTTCAAAAATGGATTTGGCATGGTTTTTAGAATATGGGTGTATGAAAACGTCTCTGCGAATAGTAATATGAGGTCTTCGAGTGACAATCACCAACAAAGAGAAATAATTTCTGATGTCAGTTTTTTAACAGCTTTGTGGAATCTAAAACAAGTTGTATTTTTACGATATATATGTTAGTCTGTTGTAAGGTATTTATCGTTGCCCGAGAATAAATGAATGTTATGTTATATTTTTTTATGTAAAACACTTTTGACACTTGGCCTAGACCCTCGCTTGTACTGATGAGTTCAGTGCTAGTGCGGGAAACTGACAGCTACCACTTGATTTGAATTGACGTGGCGATTATGGCAAAGCCCCCAAAATGTCAATGTGGTGACACTTGGGGGAGGCCTATGTCCAGCAGTGGACGTCTTTTGGGCTGAAATGATGATGATGATGACGGTTTACGCGATCCCAGAAAGTAATGAGTCGATCTACACGATAACTGACAAATGCTAGCGCTAGTTGGACAGGCCCCCTCAAATCTGTGTGGTTCTTTCTTCAAAAAACCATCTCAGAGATTTATCTGCATAGTCCTCATGTGAGTTGACCAAGGTAATGTCTGAACGTTAAAAGAGACTATGACCTCTGAGATTTTTTTTTGCTGTTTCTTGTCAGAATAGTCAGGTACGAAACATCTGCCTCATCTATTTAAAAAAGACGACCTGTAAAAGTGTTTGTAAAAATGTATTTGCAAAATAAACATCATTTATCATTTTTATTTATTCAATGTCTCTGACATATTTATGCTCGCACCTTAATCTAGTGCACGACCTCTCATTACAGTGAGTGTATCAAGTCGCCAAGAAAAGTCACGACACTTACCTACAGTAGTACCTAATACATAATATCTACATATATGTATAGCCGCATTGTCGAGGTCCAAAGACGATAGCCTCCAAAATGGCCACGTCATGGCCAATTTCATGGAATTTAATGCCGTTTGTCAGTCAGTTGGTACAAACCTTATTATTATGCATTAATATGATGGCCGCCGTATCCTGCTTTTTTGAGTGGGTACTTAATTTTTATAGGGTGCATCGCTGTAGGCTTGTACTTTAATGATAAAGTTGTTAAGAGCGTTTTCGCCTTACGACATTTCAAACAAACTTTTAAGTCCTTATTTTTCGGAAGTTACTGAACCGATTTTAATGAAACTTAATACGCATAAGCAGGATACAAACAATTTTTAGAATGTCTTTGAAAAAAAAGATAATTTATTTTTCTATAGATATTTATAATCGATCTAATTTAGCTGTAACACTATTTTTCGAAAATGTTTTTGTAACTTTTTAGACCTATGTATCCTGCTTATGTTTCATTAAAATTGGTTCACTCATTTCGGAAATTAAGGACTTGAAAGTTTGTATGAAATGTCGTAAGGCGTAAACGCTCTTAATGTGACAAAAGTAAGTAAAAGCTTTTACGGGAGACAAGGCAAACTGCCTGAAAAAATGTAGACGGTTTATGGCATAAAGCATATTACCATCACCATCATTTTACCAGGTAGGAAAGGTAGTTTCTACATGTAAAATTCTGGTATTCAGCTGCGTCTGGTTAGACTGGAAGCCGACCCCAACATAGTTTAAAAAAGGCTAGGCAGATGATGATGACACCATCTAACACAATTTTGTCATTAAAGAATCACGACCTTTGTTCATAAGGTAACTAACTATTTAAATTCTAGCCTAGATTAGGAAATTAAATTAGATAAGCAATCAATTTTGATGTTGTTTCGCTATCATCATCCAACTTCGAATCGGTAGCAACACACTTAAATCGCCAATAGGACGCGTAGTGTAGTGACCTATAACAAACAAAAAATTGTGGGTAGTTCCTAATTGCTGTCTAGGGATATGAAAAAGAAAATAATACACACTAGTTCTCCGATACAATTTCAAGCGAAAACCCACGGCCATTTTATTGTATTCATAAAAAAACCGCAACTAGGAACTCCACAGTGACAGGGGCAGAAAATAATGTATTTTTTTATTTTTTATTATTAACTTGTAGGCACTTGAAGGTTGTACAGATCGTTTAAATACTTCGGCGCTTCGAATTAATGGGTTATTGGCAGTTTTAAACACTACCATTTATGTCTTCCGATGAATTAAAGACTGTACAGGGTGGAAGAAGAGGTCGTGGCTAAATAATAACAGTCGCACGCATCGATCTTTAAAGGATAAGCCGTGCTTGCCGAGGTTGGCCCGTGACCATAATACCGAGTTTCCTCCTTGTCTCGGAAAGCACGTTAAGCCGTTGGTCACGGCTGTCATTTGTAGATCTTTGGCAGTCGGTACGAGTAGTCAGAAGCCAAAAGTCTGTCATCCAGTCTTACCAAGGGGAATCGTATTACCAAATTACTGGGTTGTGGAGGTCAGATAGGCAGTCGTTTCATGTAATATACTAGTACTCAGCTGTATCCGGCTAGACTGGAAGCCGACCACAAGATAAAGGGACACCAACGCGTCCCTTCCGCCTATACGGAAAACAAGGCCGACACGGTCAAAATATTCTATCCATTTTTACACCGAAGATTTTTTTTAAATACCGAAATATTAAAATAATAAAAAATTTCGATGGTTCAGACTTATGTACTGAATACGTGGTAACCGTTTGTTTACACATCAGACTTTTTTTAAAATACCGAAAAATCAAAATAATTAAAAAATATCGATGTTTAGACTTATGTACTGAATACGTGGTAACAGTTTTTTCAAACAGCAGATTTTTTTTAAGTACCGTAAAATGTCATATTTCTTTATTTTATTATATTACATGTGTACATTATCTAAAACTACAAATAGTTTGAAAATAAAAATAAAGTACAAGTATCAAAATTACAGGGCGTCAAAAAATTCGTCGACATCGTTGTCAACAGGAAATATGGAGAAGGCTGGCCTCATTGCCACGTTGGATGGCAATGCTGGTTATGCTGCAGACTTATGTACTGAGCGGTAACTGTTTTCGCGTCGTTGTCCCTGCCACCATATACAACGTAACGTGTAACGGAAAGGGTATATACATACTTAACGTTGTGCTACAGACCATCAAACTGAACAAGTTTCTCCACAAAGAAAAATGATCATAGCGAAAAAAAATATCAGCTGCCCCATACATTTGGGTCGAATAGGTATTTAAATTTTGTGGCAGCAGATAATTTTTTCGTTACTACGATGTTTGTTTCTGGAGAAACATGTTCAGTTTGATGGTCTGTAGCACACCCTTAAGTATGTATATACCCTTTCCGTTACACCCTGTATACTTACAAAATTAAGTGAAAAACTGTATTCACGTAACGTTTCATATTCAGTAAGGACTAGATTTTGAACCTCCCTCTAGGTAACTTAGTACTTAGGTACTACTAACGTAGGTACTTAGTATGAACAATACTGGTCTATGTAATAACGTTGTAATAATGTAATATTTCTCACTAGCTATTCCCACATATTTCTCAAGATACCGATTAATGTTTCCATGAAAGCTCAAAATAGTGTTGTTACGATTATGTTGATCGGGACATGACAAGCGACAACTAAAAATCATGATCTTATATAGGTTGACCTACACCTAATTCATCACTGGATTCACACCGAAGAAATTCCCATCATATATTAGAAGTAGAGGATTCTAGACAAACTTACATGCTACTAGCTAGTTTTTTTTTTGTCTTGTTCTACCTTTTGTAGTAAGCAACGACTTATTGTCGGGCATACGCTGTCCTCCCATACTTAAGTACTAACGCTGTAACAGTCAAATATTGTAAAACCAAATGATTTTAAAAGAGTAACCATGGAGTTTCCTGCCGGTTCTTTTCCATAGGAAACAGAAAAAAACACAAAAGATGTTTTATAAGTTCCCATATAGGCCTATGGAAAATAAAATATTTTGATTTTGAATAACGTCATCATCTTCCAGTCTAACCGGATGCAGCCGAATACTAGTATTTCACATGGACCAAATGCCTATCTGACCTCTACAACCACAGTCTTCCAGACAACTGACTACCTGTAACGACTGTCAAAGCTCTTCAAATGAAAACGGCTTGATGTGCTTTCCGAAGCACGGAGGAAACTCGTTATGTCATAGATGGTCACCCATCCACAGACCGACCTTGGTAACCGTGGCTTAACCTCGAAGATCGACCCGTGCGGGTGTTATTATTAAGCCAAGATAAACAGCGATAAAAATGTCAGTAATGTCATCATGTCAATAGGATTGACAAACACATCAAAAAACATATTTCAATATTTTTGGAAGTGGTTCTAGAAGCACAAAACGTCTTATAAGTAGTTGCCAATTGTGTAAACCTTATGTTTTCCTTCGTCTCGCGTTAGTAGAGGTAGAAATATAAGCTAAACTGAGTAGGTAAATGCACATATCCGTACCTCGAAGTTCCGGTTTAAATTTCCACCATAGGAAAAACCTTGTTCAATATCTTCCAATCCGTGGGTTCGAACCCAAAAGGCGCATTACTTTGTGTAATTTATTTCATCACCGCTGACCTAAAAAACGGTGAAGGAAGCGTCGTGAGGAAACGTCCTAGAACTAAAAATTCGAAGACATGTGACATCTATCAACCCGCACTGGGCCCGCGTGGTGGATTACAGCCCACTCCCTCTCATGGAGAGGAGGCCTGTGTCCCAGTAGAGGGAACATTATAGGCTGATGATAATGATGATGATATTTTCCAATGCTACCTAGGGAAGTAATCATGGCGATACAAAACTTTCATCTGAACATTACCATAGTACTCTACTTAAATTAACATAATAGACTACTTTCAAATACTTTCGTTTTGTCCCACAACTTGTGTTTACAACTACGCGGAGACCTTGTTGATTGTAGCAAAAAAATTAGCAGTTTTTCAAGGATTTAAGTTACAGAATGAACATTCTTTTGCGGTCCATTCACTGGTTTAAAATTGTTAATTGAAAGGTGGGTGCTTGAAATATCCGGATCAGGATATGTTTAAAGTCTGATACGACAGAAGAAGACAATCAAGGTTAATTAAACCTCTGTTGAGCGTCGAGTCTCTAGGTCAAATTCTAGGACCGACACAGTTTAGTAATCTCAGGGCCTAGATAGAGTTACTTCATATCAGCTACATCATCATCATCATCATTTCAGCCGAAAGACGTCCACTGCTGGACATAGGCCTCCCCCAAGTGTCGCCACATTGACCGGTCCGGCTCGACTCGCATCCAGCGGATCCCGCAACCTTCACCAGGTCATCGGTCCTCCTAGTGGAAGGCCTTCCAACGCATCGTCTTCCGGTTGGCGGTCACCATTCCAGAACTTTTCAGCCTCATCGGCCATCCGTTCTGCGAGCAATGTGCCCTACCCACTCCCCCTTAAGTTTGGCAATCCTTTGGAAAGATGTGTTCGAAATAAGAAGCACTTTGGAAACGATTGCCACTTATTGATTAAGCCCTCTTGGGTTTAAATTTTGTTCCTCATTTTAGGAATTGAGTCGAACTTCGAGACATAACTATATATGTAAATAATATGCCGTAGGTATCATTTCTACAGGTACAACTCTGCTTAACCCTTTGAGGAACAGAGGCATAATGTGACGTAATATTATATTACCATGCTATTGAGAAATATCTCTGAGTCTCATAGAAATATTATAAAAATATAAAGATAACAATCATCTTGATGAGTGTAGTATCTATAACCCCCCCCCCCCCCCCGAAAGAAAAAACCAAGTTATATGGTTAAACATAATGCCTCTTGTTCATCTCAGAAGTAAACGACAATTAAGTCATGAACTGGGTTTGTAATTTATTTTATCGCATTAAATTAATCAGTGAAAGTGATTGCTTAAATAATGAATCTATTATTCGATGCTATAATATGCCCTAAGGGCTAGAAATTGTTGCCATTGTAGTCAAGCCAGTTATTGATATGCACGAAATGGAAATCACCATAGGAATAGCCAACCTTATTGCTGAGATAATAAGGGTGAAAAGTGATCTACCGTCAACTTTGTAGAGTGTAGTTCACCAGTATTAGTGAACAGTTAAACCCAGTTGACTTTGTCCAATACTTATAGGATAATACAAGCAAGCCGTCAAGCATTCTGTACATCAAACTAAGTAACCTTACACAAAAATGAATGCTAGGTAATAACTTTTTTTTTTGGGTTGAAAAATCACGTTTTACGGCAAAAATCAATGAAACGCACTCAAAACCCTGTGCTGATTTGATGCATTGAATACATGTAAACGAGTCATGGAGGTATTTAAAGTAAAGTTATAAAATTAAAAAAGACAAATACAATGAGATGAGGACGAAATTAAATATTGTATGGCGCCCTGACATAGCCACAAGGCATCATGTAAGACCCCGTAGGAGAGGGCGAGACGACCTGAACAAGACAAACTATCATAAGTCTACATTAGTCAGTATCAAAGTAGCTAAAGTTATAGGTAGAGGCCTTTGCAAAAGACTGCAAAAGCATAATATGACAAGAAAAAAGGTATTCGATGGGATGACGAGTAATAGAGAAGAATGGAAAAACAAGACATGCTGCGCCGACCCCTAATGAATTGGGGTAAAGGCAAGAACCACTACCAACTTTTGCACTGGGCCCGCATGGTGTATTACAGCCCACTCCCTCTCAAAGAGAGGAGGCCTGTGTCCCAGCACTGGGAACATTATAGGCTGATGATGATGAAGGACAAGAGAATGATGATGAGGATAATCGCAGACTCTTTTTCATAGCCCAGTAAGTGTACTTTGACTTCTGACATCATCATCTCAATTAAGTAATGTCAAATACGTTTCAAAATTGTCCCGAGCCAATACAGATACAATTCAACTGATAAGTCGATATTAGGCAATATTAGCACATTTATAGTTGGGTAACAGCATGCCTGGCAAACTGGTCTAGGCATTGTGAACTAGACACACGGTCCTAACGTTGCGTGTGCATATTCACGATCGCAACTTAGGCCCTGTTCACACGCCGACCATCAGCATAAAAAGCTCCTGTTTAATTTTGGAACCACGTAGAATATGCGTACTGCATTTGTTTGTGATCCCAGTTTTTATTGTTCAAGTCATCGTCGTGTGTATAGGCCTTTAGGATATGGATACATACGTCGAGGGTCGTGATCGCGATTAGAGGTATCGACACGTTTTATGCACAGAAGCACCTTTGTATGGAAGGATGTTGTAGATTATGCTATAACAATACAAAGAATTGATAAAATATCGAATGTTTTATTGAATAGGTATCAGTCGTATGGGTAAATTGATTTTTATAGCGTCTTTATTTTATATTGCCTCGTTGGTCTAGGCTCTGGGTTCGATTCCCGTGTCGGGAAACTTGTTATTGGGTTTTTCCATCAGGATTTTTTCAGTAGCAGCTACGGAGTATGGATTTGTTCCCTCGCCACCCAAATGGGACTTAAACATAACGTGCAAAATGTTGGTGCACTATTAAGTACACCTCTGCATAATCTTTGGGGCATTGATGTTACGTTAAGTATGTTTATCTTATAGTAGTAAGTGTTATTTTCGTAGTTCTAGTGTTACTTCCTCATGTGCGGGTTGACCGTTCTTAGCCACATAGTTTATAGCTTTCACTGAAAGCGAAAGCTTACACAGATAAAGGCTTATTCAATTTAGTCTGTTAGGTAAGTCTTTTTTTTCCTCTTCATTCAATGACTCTTATCTAGTCACCATGACATTTGACGAGCAACAGTCACGAAGACATGTAGGCTTAGCACTCATAAGTCTAGTAGACTTACATTGTCACTAACGGGGTATCTTACGTTATTATCCATTATTGTGAGCTCCCCTTTTTTTACGTATGCGAAATCGTCAAATGACCCCTTTCGCTCTGGGCGGAGCGGACTTGTACTGACTAAAACCCATCCATGTTCCTTCTTAGCCCATTGTTTCCAGGGTATCTCTTTCGAACAGTCCCGCAGCCCTGGCAGGTATCGGCACTCTCGGACCTCTTCCGATTTGCTGACATCTCCTTGAGGCGCACGTGGAACACGACCGCGCCGTCGACACGGCCTGTCGTCATAAGATGGACGGACGGTGAGCTAGCCCATTACTCACCGTCCACAGGAACGAGATTGTGAGTTCCCCTTGATTATCGATTATTGTGAGCTCCCGATATTTCGACGCTGTGGCAAGCGCCATGAAGAAGATGAAGAATGATAATGGAGGATATATCTTAAGTGACATTGTAAGTGTAGTTATAAACCGTGGAACCTTAAAACAGTAGACTTATATACCTATAAATTTGAACAAAAGACCTTCTACTACTCTACAGTTTGCATCATACTTTCGAGGAGACACAGTGAGCTATTTTTAATAAAAATCTGCAGGGAGATTAAAATCCGTAGAGCAGCTTCCTTTTATTTTGTTTTAAAGCACAATATTTTCGATGAAATTAGATACCTATTGTCTCGGGTTCGGAGGTTCTTTGCCCTTGGACTCATGTTCCTTCAACATTCTACTTTTCCTTATTTATTTCAAGGCGGTTTTAAGTTACGGGAATACCGAATAAATTTTAGTAACCAGTACCTACCTGGACTACGATAAAAAAGGAAATAGTTTTTGATTTCGATAATAAGTCTTGATTGAAAAGTATAAACATATCCATGTAGGATGTGTATTCGGAACGCAACATGATTTTTGCTATGAGTGAATGAGAGGGTATGAGTGGGAGCGAGAGGAGGAGTATGGCGAGCCAACTAAGACGATTTTTCGATCCACAGGGTTTTTGAGAGCGGTGAGGGAAAATCGCGAACAAAGGAGAGCAGCGGCAAGATGGGCAGACGCGATCAATAAGGCTGCTGAAGACAGCTTGTGCCGAGCAGTTCACACTGCAGGAGACCGCATGGCTTGGAGACGTGTCATATGTGGTCGCGAACCTCAGTAGTCAGAAAACGAAGAAGAAAAAGAAGAAGAGGGAAAAACACATCGTGGAGAAACCGGCATGTCCTAGAACCAAAAAAACCTAGTCATGTAACATCCACCATGGGAACATTAAAGGCTGATTATATAGTCTTGGTATATGAAACAGGCCTTACCGGCGCCAACAAGCACGATGGCTGGTTGTCAAGAGCCTTGCATCACGCGCATAGGTGAGATAATTTAATAATGTTGTAATCTAAAAGGTTGGAGAAATAATTGTGATAGCATTTGCTGAACATTACTGACTTTTCGTGTTAAAAGTCCATTAGAGAATGGGATTATCCAATTTATTGGTTTCGTCATTGTAAACCATAAGATTAGTAACCGTTGCCAAAATATTAATAAAGGAAGTTATCAGTTAGATACTGTTGACCTTATTATAGTTTTAGTAGCCAAGTTTAAGTATTACTTGCTTGTCATAATATGATAATGTCATAATATGATAATGTCAAAAAATCTTGTCATATTAAAATTACAATATGCTAATTAAACATCGTGAGGAAACAGGCATGTCATAGAACTAAAAATTCGAAGACATGTGAAATATACCAAACCGCACTTGGCCCGCGTGGTACATTACAGCCCACTCCCTCTCATAGAGAGGAGGCCTGTGTCCCAGCAGTGGGAACACTATAGGCTGATGATGATGATACTAATTACATCATTTCTAAATTAATTCTGTTATACAAATTACTGGTAAGTGCAATTATGAAGTCGACACTCATCTCCTAAACGTCATCTTCTAACTCTTCGAAGAAAACGTTTCTTTCAGCCGATGGTAATCGAAAAATTTAATGTGAGAAATGACCCTAATAAAACTGGCTTATCTGGGGATCGAAAACTGCAGGGCCCCATTCGTAAGACACATATTATCACTTCTACTTGGTTACTTGGGTCTGGATAAACACTTTAAACATTCTATTAAAGACATCTTAAACATGTTTCACACATAAAAATCACGAATACATGATCAGAACTTGTATGCAACTCTTAACATATAGATAATAATAACTAGTTGAGTGTATGCAAGAATTTTAGTAAAAACGCTAATTATAATTAGCCTCAATTGCCTAGTTTTGTGCGTTTTCACAGTCCAAAGCCATTGAACTGATTTCTAAACTGAGTTTCATAATTGGAAAGTTTGACCTCTGAGGGTTGTGTATACAATGAATTATGCGAGGCCTGAACTGACTTTATGGGGTTTTGACACGCTCTCAATGTCTCGGAAAATGTTATGGTATGGGCAACCGAGTTACACTAATTTAAAACCAGAGTATTTGACCTTAAATCTATCCTCTTAGGTTAGAAGCGCCAAATTTTCTTTAGTTTTGCAATTTGCAACATTGCTTTCATGAAAATGTCATTCAATAGGATTAAAAGAACTTCATCATTTCATCATCATCATCATTTTAGCCAAATGACGTCCACTGCTGGACACAGGCCTCCCCCAAGTGTAGGTACATATGGGGTGTTTTGCCATAATCGCCACGCTTGGCAGGCGGGTTGGCGATCGCAGTACGGTTGTTACAAAAGCATAGAGAACGCTGCTGCCCATTCTCTGGCAAGTCCCTTAGTCGCCGCTTACGACACCCACGGGAAGATATGGGATGGTGCTATTCTTTACGTCCGACACCATACAGACGCGAAAAGAACTTAGAAGGTTGTATTTATGATTTTTCATTACTCATACTCTGAAAGTAGGTTTGAAGTTGCCTGAGGAGCGGGATGAAAGTAATTCTTTTCAGCCCTAGGGAGAATCGCTTTCAACTGACAGATATCAAATTATAAAAAACTAGTTCTATTTTGACATTTTTATTGAACCATTTTCCAATTTTCTATACAGCCACTATGTAAAATTGAAAATAACTTAAAGTATATTATTGATTAAAGAATATATATTTTTTAAATAACTTTATTATAATTTAGTTTCAACAATTTCTTTAAAATAACATAGAGTTAGGCAAAATATTTACCATTTTTTCATTGATGACAATTAACAATAATGGCTGGATAGCTGGCTGGCCACAGAAAAAAAAAAACAAAATAAGCGGGAAAGCGGCAATCCGAAATAAAATGTACTAATTTTTTCTTTAGCGAATTCATGTTTTTATTTTTACGTTCCTTGTATTCGTAATGAAAAGCACAGTGTTGACCTCGGGTTAAAGACTTAATTAGTCCCGAGACGGGGTTTGGCGCCCGAATGAAGTGAGGGCGCCAATAGTTCGAGGGACTAAATACCGTCGTCCGTCGTCCGTTGTCGTCGTCGTCGTAGTCGTTGACCTTGTCAACGACTTCGAAATAAGAGCCAGCTTGGGGATCATACAAAGCTGCATACAAAGTGCATCTTAGAATAAGGAGGGCTTGTACACACAGCTCCATTAAGTAATTACCCCCTCTGGCCTCCTCGGACGGAGTGTTGAGGGGTTAGCACATACTGATGCTGTCTGTACCGTCGATCTTCGAAGTAGCAAACTACGATCGACAATCAGTCAACGCTCCACCATTCTAGCTACCAAACTTTAAAATCTTTATTAAACGTAAGCAAGAGCTAACCTTTTGTTATAACAGAGAGGTATGCCAATAATACAAGCAATAAAAAGATATAATGACTATAATGTTCCATAAGCGTGTTGAAACACTGAACATCAATCATGTTAACGTTGAGACTGATCAGAACACTTCCGACGTCCTTTCACTAAACGTTAGTACTTTATCCTAGGTATGAGGATTTATTATTTTATCTTCATTCAGCAGTGAGTTTTAAAATAGACCACTATTTCGAGAATTATATAAACTTTTGCTAGAGCAAGTCTTCTTTCATTTACCATAAAAGTTTATTTTTCTGTACATCAAAGTAATGTAAATATATTATTAGAAGAATTAATTCAATTAATGTAACTGAATGACCAAATTTCTTGTCACTAACATAGTTCTTAAATACATATTCACTAACCTTGTGATTCGAAATAAATAATTATTTGATTTGATATTGATTTGATTTTGGAGTCCCGTCCAACGGAACCTTTCAATAATGGAAACTTTTCCGTTACAATTATATGTATAGTGTATGAATGAGTATCGAAAGACTAAATTTTCACCATTGTCTATTCATATTTGGTCAATGCATGCCCGAGCTACCAAACGGCATATAATCGTAATCAAACATAGTCCATCGCTATTTATTTTTTTCTGCAAAGTTAAGCTTCATCACCATCATCATCAGCCTATAATGTTCCCACTGCTGGGACACAGGCTTCCTCTCTAAAAGAGGGAGTGGGCTGTTATCCACCACGCGGGCCCAGTGCGCGTTGGTAGATATCACATGTCTTCGAATTTTTAGTTCTAAGACATGTCGGTTTCCTCACAATGTTTTCCTTCACCGATTTTGAGGGCAGTTAAGCTAAGTTGAGTTAAGTTAAGCTTAGGCACGATAAAACTGGTGAAGAAGTGACAATGCCAGTTACCATTGAAAAAGTTAAAATTTCTTCCCACAATGAAAACATTCGCACATTTTTAGATCACTTGCCTGTAACCAAAAATGTATTGGAGAATTTAATTGATAGACATTTTGTAAGCCTAAGTTAGTGCTAGGTCGTCAGCGCAACGCAAAAATAACCAGTACATGCTTTCACAACACATTGCTGCCTGTTGCAGCACGCCATTTGCTACACTGCACGATGGATAAATAAATATCTAATAGCTGGTATAAAAACAAAAAGTTCACTTTTAACGTTACAGCATGAGAGAATTTCAAAAGTATTGAATTTTGATTAGGCATGCGTGTTTGTTTTTTATTTGGTTTTGGTGTAATTGACTTTCAGCGTTTGACGGTTAGTTAATAGTTTATTTTTATTTCAGGCTTTTATTTGTTTCAGCTCTAAACAAAAAACGCTTTTGACATTAGATTCTTAGCTTCGATAAAAAATCGACTCATCTTCTTATATTAAACCGGTCATTTCACGAAAACGTTTAACACGTATTCAGTACATCATCCTGAGCTCCACCAGACAGAAATTTTTCATCGGTTGTTAAAAAACCGGCCAAGTGCGAGGACTCGGGGCACGAAAGGTTTCGTACCATTATTTATAAAAACGAGCAAAAAAGTATGAGCAAGTATTTTTGTATGGGAGCCCCCCCATACAAAAAAGATACTTTTTTGCTCGTTTAAATATATAATAAAATATTTATTTTATTATGTTTTTAGTATTTGTTATTTTTATAACATTTGTATAACAGAAATACATAAACTGTAAAAATTTGAACTCGCTAACTATCACGGTTCATGAGATTCAGCCTGGTGACAGACGGACTGAGATCGAAATCTCAGTAAAACGGAACCCTAAAAAGAAAAACAGCTGTTTCCTACAAAAATGCTATACCTAACCTACACGGTCAAAATGTATGGAACACAGATTTAAAAAATAACGGTAAAAATTCTATGCGGAGGTGCGCAGAATACGTGGTAACCGTTTTCGCGCCAGTGTTCCACACTGTATCCTTAGACAATTTAGCCTTTTAAGTTCAAATGTGTTAGTCTAGCATACTATCAATCATATGGTATTCTTTGTTTTCTACAAACTTCGAGACTAAAAACCTCTAAAATGAGATCCTATTAAGCTCATTAACAACAAAACGGTTACCAAGAAGATGTAATAAATTGTAATTAAGGGTCCTTCTCCACGTTCATTAGGTCTTCCTTTACAAAGGCATGCCAAAAAGTATAACTTAAGTAAACAAGTATGTAGGTACGTATACTACTTATACATACTGTCGAACCCAAAAAATAAAACAGCGGTTGGATTTTTTACGTGACACTGGAACTTCCATATTCGGTAGTAAGGGATTGTTTTCTGCATTTTACGAATATTATTCAGATTATTGAATAATTTAATTGTTGATCTTGGTCATGATCAATCATCATCATGAAAGGAGCCTGCTAGTGGCTAAATATTTACAGTCGGTCGGGTTGATCTTTAGGTAAAGCTGCATTTGCCTACGTTCGTCCGTGAATGGGTGACCGCCCATTACATACTGAGATTCCTCCATGCCTCGGAAAGTAAGCCGTTGGTACCGGCTATCATTTGTAGATCTATACTTATAATTAATTATTAATATTATAAAGCTGAAGAGTTTCTTTGTTTGTTTGCTTGAACGCGCTAATCTCAGGGACTACTGATCCGATTTGAAAAATTCTTTCAGTGTTAGATAGCCCATTTATCAAGACAGGCTATAGGCTATTTATAAGCTACAACAAATAGGAGCGGAGCAGTAATTAATAATGTTTCAAATCGGGGAAAATGTGACGCATATGAAGCTAGAGCTAGTCCTTGATAATCGTTATAGGTAGTCAGTGGCCCGAAAGTCTGACAACCAGTCGTAGCAAAGGGTTTCGTATTACCCAGTACTAACTAGGTTGTGGAGCTCACATGCCGCTCAATGTAAAATACTGGTATTCAGCGGCATCTGGTTAGACTTGAAGACCCCAACACAGTTGGGAAAATTATAGGCAGATAAATGATAATCAATCATAATCATCTTTGTAATTATTGTTGTGCTCACTATTGTTATGGTTTGGAAATTATATCAAAAGAATCTGTCGCTTCTACTAAAATAATGAAGATGATTAAAATCATCATCTACAAATAAAGAGAACAGAAAAAAAGCAACTTTCAGCATCAATTTCAGAGCATCAATGATATCAGTACTATTGATCTGTATTACAAATACTGAAAGAAAAAAATATACCAATTCGAATACAAAAAAATAATAAAAGCTTAGTTTACTCGCTAGTTTCAAAATCTAGATATCTATCTAAATTATATTACAACTTTAATTAGTGTTTAGATACGGCAGGTTAAATAAATCCGAATCGTGATATTATCATTAAAATCTCATCATGACGATATTCCTTTCTATAATACAATAAAAGGAACAATTTTGTATTCGTGTATATTTGTAACGAATGATTGGGTTCCGTTTACCAAAAAAACACTAATATACGAAAGGTAATCTTAGTTACTATTCTAAATTTCTAGATTTTAAATGCCTGTTAGAATTACGTTTGAGTCGCCATTGTTGACCAATCGATTAACTTCGTCGACAACAAATTATTTACGAACAATTCATTAATAATGATGGCAAACATACGCATTGATAATTTTAGAAATTACAGAGTTAATTATGGGTCCTCTCGAATTTTAAGGGTTTTTTCCTCCCACAGATCAAATCGAGCTCGAAACATGAACGAGTCTGCGAGTCTGACAACCAGCCCTGCCAAGACGTATCGTCTTTCCCAGTAACTGAGTAGAGGGGGTTAGATAGTTAGTCGCTCCACGTAAAGCAATGGCATTCCACTGTTCCCAGATAGACTGGACCAGACTTATGCCAATCCTAATCATCATCATTCTCTTGCCCTTATCCCAATTTATTTGGGGTCGGGGCAGCATGTCTTCTTCTTCCATACTTCTCTATTACTTGTCATCAAAAATACGAAGCTGATGAATTGGTGATGATGATGCAAATACGAGCTCGTGTCGTGGCAAAAGATTGATCAGTCATCAGCTATCACCACTGGTCGCTAGTGGTGGTGAATGATCAAGGCTTACTGGACAAATGCTCACATTCAATTGAAAGTAAACAACACATTTAATCTCTACGGATCCCTAACTGCAATCCGCAGTACCAGAGGTCTTCCAGTTTACAAGGTGAACGCTTTTGGAGGCCACTAAAAATAAAAAAAATACCTGAGTTTAGATTGGAACATATCATTGAGGTTGTCGACCTTTTTAAACCGCTTCATGTACTTAAGGATTTGAAAGGGTTTTTTATATTTTGTACGTCATTATGAGAAATGGTGTGCTTAAGGTCTGATTGCATTCTCAGATACTGGGGTTTTTCTTCGGAATAACCGATTTTTTTTAGTTAGCCTGATTTTTCCTACTCCTGGGCAGGGGCCTCCCCCATTCCTTCCACTTTTCTCTGTTTTTTTCCTCTTCTCGCCAATCAACGAGAAAGCCATCCAAGGCGTCCCGCCATCTTCTTCTCGGTCTGCCGAGACCCCGTCGGAATAACCGATATGATGTTATAATTAACCAATGAGATTTAAATTAAAAAAGTCATAGAGCGGACATTGGAAATATTATCATACAAACATTTTGATTCAGGACATTTTCGATTTTGACACTCGAATGCTACCTGACAAGCGAGCGTATGGCACTAGACAGACCGACTTGTAACAAAGCAGTAACAAGTTATATGTTACGATATTCTTCGCCTTGTCTGGTCTACAAGACGGTCGTAAATATTTGAATGTCTTTGTAATTAACCATTGTGTAAATATATTATAAAATTTATTTTGCAGGTATTCTCAAAAATCATAACCAGAAGAAGTAGTAAGTAGGTAATTACTTACTCTCTCTTTTCTGACAACGGCAATTTATTTTTGTAAATAAATATCTTGAAATTCTCATAAAATTCAGACAGGCATGACATAGGAATGGATTGAAATACAGACCATTTTTAGGGTTCCGTAGCCGAATGGCAAAAAACGGAACCCTTATAGATTCGTCATGTCTGTCTGTCTGTCTGTCTGTCTGTCTGTCCGTCCGTCTGTATGTCACAGCCACTTATTTCCAAAACTATAAGAACTATACTGTTGAAACTTGGTAAGTAGATGTATTCTGTAAACCGCATTAGGATTTTTACACAAAAATAGAAAAAAAAACAATAAATTAAGGGGGTCCCCAAACTTAGAACTGAAAACCAAAAAAAAATTTTTCATCAGACCCATACGTGTGGGATATCTATGGATAGGTCTTCAAAAATGATATTGATGTTTCTAATATCATTTTTTTCTAAACTTCCAAAGTGGTAAAATGTGTGTCCCCCCCCCCTCTAATTTCTAAAGTAAGAGGAGGAAAATTCTGAAAATATTTAGGATTGTAGTACATAAAAAAAACTATCAACGAAAATTGGTTTCAATAAGATATGACGTTTAGTTTTTGAGATATGGGACTTTTTCATAAACTGCAGCAGTAACTTTGTTTTTCATAAACATACTATCAAAAACAAATTTAGTTTTGCGGTTGTGTGGAAGTTTACTAACTAAAACTACTAACTAATGCATGACAGTTCAAAATATTGTTATTATATTGTTTGGAGCTATGGAACCCTGTGTGCGAGTAAGAATCGCACTTGGCCGGTTTTTTTTCTGAAGGTACTATAATCTCTATGTACGAGAGAAACCAAACTACCTTTACACATAACAGCCTTTACATAAACGTATTCACATTGACGATAGTTAAAGGTTATGTAAATGTCAAATGAGAGTCAAATGCTGCGCTTAGATACACGCATGTCAAATGCCAGCACTGTCTTCCTGAGCATGTCGAAATAACGAGAATCATGTTCATTTTAATGCATTTATGGAAAATTTAAGTACAAGAGTATCGTGAATTTACTAATACTGTGGTTTGATGGATGCCAGTCTTCAATTTTGTATGAGTCGTGGGAGCCGGTCCAATTCCTTTGGAGAAAGGACAGCTGCAGAGATTCCAGCATTAAGATTTTTTTTTGTGGATAATTTAAGGTTATGGAAAAGCTAGTGAAGAGGCTGTGTAGCATTGTATATATGTATTCAAGTACAACTACTGAGATCAAATTAACAATACTAACTACGCTAGCCATCTCTAGTTTTCCGATTACTGCGTGCAATGTACCCCATCATATACATATACGATGTGTCTATACACAATTGAATAGAAAACCAATGTGTATGGTTCGTATTTCTGGGACTCGAGCTTCCTTTACGTGAGAATAAGCGGACTTTAATATAGGTACCACTAGGGCTCATTAAGGTTTGGGTAGAAGACCTAGTGGCATTTACAAACAAGTTATCTAATTGATCATGTCTGTCGAAGAACCTGTTGGAGCAGACGATTCCTACCGTAGGCGGTATATGCGGTATATTGGCTGTGACAAACTGGATGCGGAACGGGTGTTGCGGCCCAGCTTGCGAAGGGTATTTGTTCAGCTGTGGGCTGCGACAAGGTTTTTTTTTTGGGTCAGTCAGTCACACTATTTGCAATCCACTGCAAATCCTGACAACCAGAATCAACTCGACATAGGCGACCACAGAAAAGCACCGCCTTGGTGCTTTTCTGTGGTCGCCTATGTCGAGTGCATCTCGAAGAATTCAAAATTCGAAAAACAATTTTGCTTCCTGTTTTTAACAGTTAAACTCGGATCCTGCAACAAAATTAAACAGAAAAAAAGAGCAGGAAATACAGTAAAAACAAGGCCAGTATGCACAAAGAGACGTTTACAACTGGGATAAGCCGAGTTGTCTAGCACCTTGGATAAAAATTAACATTAATACTATTTATCACAAAAATTAATACGCAACTAATGTTTGTTCCATGTTATGCTGGTATTATAATTAATTAGTCATCCAAGGATTGTTTATTGTCCAAGCACACACTACCTTTCCATTATAAATTTATAGACAGTCACTCAGCTTATTCAGCCATGTTCAATTCCGACCAAGTGAATGTGAAAGAAACGGATCTAAGACTGACTGAAATCAATCAAGGCAGGTTGCGTTAATTGATTTCAGTCAAACTAGTGACTCAAACTAGCGAGTGACATTCCCTTGACACCTTTTTTACGGTTACTGCCAATCGCTGCTACGAGGATACGGCGGTACTCAGACCAAGCGAAGCAGAGCTCCACGGTGTGCTCCACCGTGTCCTCCGGGCGATCCTCGCAGTGTTGACAACCGGGCGTTTCGTCCCCCCCGATTCGGTGCAGGAACCTCCCGAAACAACCGTGTCCTGTGAAGAACTGCGTCAGGTGGAAGGTGAGGGCGCCGTGGTGCCTCTCCAGCCACTCCTCAAAGAAGGGACTTATCGCCACTTTTGTGGCGTGCCCTGCACGGGGTTGCGCCGCTCTCTCCATGTCGCCATGAGAAACCCTTGACACCTCACCTCACTTCTAGTAGGGTGGCCATTTCTCAGTACTCCCCAACATATTCACATGAGCATTGTCTCCTACACTATTACATTATATTTCCTACGTGCAGTGGGAACAAATTTTTGAAAGCTCATTGTGTCTGACATAGTTACAAGTTAAACAGCGCAAAGCGTTGGTGAGAGGATGTGACTGATTTTATAATTATCTGACAGTGCCTATGTTAGATGATGCATTACAATGTTCTGTCTTTGTTAATTATTTTGTGGTTGAGTTGTTTAATGTTTCCGCATAGACGTGTGTATTTTTCAACAGTAGGTAGTATAAAAAGGCGGAAGAGAGGAGGAGACAAAGCTAGAGGAGCTCGTGGCTACATAACAGCCACTCGGGTCGATCTTCAAGTTAAGCTGGCCCGCGCTTGTCTAGGTTGGTCCGTAAATGAGGCCACTCATCACATACCGAGTTTCTTCCGTGCATCGGAAAGCACGTTAAGCCGTTGGTCCCCGCTGACATTTATAGATCTTTGACAGTCGTCACATGAAGACAGTGGCCGGAAAATCTGACGACGTCTTACCAAGTGGCATCGTTTTAAACAGTTCTAACTGGGATTTAGAGGTCAGATGGGTTATTCCCTGAGTACCCCGATCCCCGAGGCTCCCGTCCCGGAGGAGCCCGATTTTTTTTCTTGATAAACTTAATTAAAAGTCAGTTTAGCTTAAAATTACTGTCAGCAGGTGATGGTACGTTAAATAAAATTTTATTGTTTACAAAAATGACATAACACTTGACTTTAAGGATCAGGCAAAAAATTAAAAAAAAAAAAATGATAAAGTATTTTCAAAAAACATACAAAATAAACAATATTTAAAAAACCGTTATAAAATAATATAATAATTTACTTTAAAACAGTCTCAAAATACGAAAATATCAGTCTTTTCAATTATAAATAACAGTTATATACAATAATCAACTTTAGTAATAAAACTTTAAAAAATCAAAACACGCGTATGTGTGTGTACATGTTCAATCAGTATTTTCAAAGCATCTAAAATCAGTGAATGTCAAATCAGGCTCCTCACAGTAATTTGATAATTATAAATATTATTTACTGACGGTACTCTTAAGCTGATGATGATGATGACTATAAAAAGCGGATTTTCATTAAAATATCTTATTACTAGACTGGTTTTGATCAGCTCTTTAGTCTCGCCCGCGACAGCTGTTTGATCCTGAGATCGATTCTATACTGCGAATCGATTGGGGTTTTCATCAGGAATTTGTCAGCTGCAGCTTGGAGTTTGGAATTATTTGTGTGCCACGTAAAATACTCCTGCGCTTAATCTCTTCCGGTCATGTCGGATGGCCACCCCATCGGACTATGAGTAGACTACTGCGCAGTATTAATCTGCTGGATACTTGGCTCATCTCCGCTTGGCTGCTATGGCAGTAATTCTATCGGGAGGAAATTATCCTATTATTTTTGCTATTACGGTTTGTTTTCGTTGTTTTAGTGACTACTGGGGGCCTACTCTCTAAGTCCGTCAACGAAAATACGGGTTCGTTCTCAACTAACTTTATACTTCGAAATGAACCCTATTCCCTAATATTTTGGGATTCATGAGTTTTGAAAACACATCGGGAGTAAGGACAACTGTCCAATTGTGTTGTCATTAATTTTTACTTCGGTCCCCTTACGAAACGTATGTCCGTGAGTGATACGGAATAGGAAACGACCGTAACTACGGCTGAAACTACGGATTTCGTGCTTAGAGAGTAGATCCCCTGAGCCTGAGGGCAAAGTGCTATTGAGTTTTTCCATGAGGAATTTCTCAGTAGCAGCCACGGAGTCTACATTTGTGCCTGGTTGATGGCAATAGGCTCGCCTGCTGTTATGTTATATGGTCTTGTTTTCAACATTCATTTTGTAACGCTTAACCCAGGCCCTAATTTCAACAGATACTTATGCAAGGAAGCTTTACAGCTTTCAATATTCCCTATAGGGATAATATTAGAGTTCCGCATGGCATTATCCTTGGCCAATATTTGATTGTACTTTTATTCATAAGGTATACCTGTAAATTACACCGAGCTATTATTAGTAACGTGTGTTGAAACACTCAATTAATACAGCGAACATTGAAAAGTTCTCGTTTATTGTAATGATACTGATTTATTAATTGCTTGTTTTTATATGCTTAGCCGCACTGAGCCTGGGTAGTGAATTATCTTTTTTTATAAACACGTTTCGAACATGTTTTCAGTAACTTTTTCCTCTGACTTTTGACCTCTGTATCCTGCTTGTGTATTATGTTTCATTGAAATCGGTTCAGTCATTTCGGAAAATCAGGACTTGAAAGTTTATATGAAAAAACGTACAGCGTAAACGCTCTCAAAGCTAATTTTATTACTCCAATGCTATGTTTCGGCTTCTCATCAACAATTTATTGTATGTTCTTCAACATGTTAAACGGAAAACTCAATAGGTAAGGCTATGTTAACAGATGTCCCGCTATCTTTGATGACTTGGTTACATGAATGGATTCTGTGTTGCTATTCTGTTGCAGTACGGAATAAAATGGCGACATGGTACAGTGACGATCACCAAGTGGTTATAACTGATGGCCGAAATTATACATTTATACCACTTAAAATTAGTTTTGGCAGAGAATCAGCATTGTTTTCTCCAATAGCATTATTTTCCCTACCATTATTTAGCCTCTTTCTTGCAATAGCATTATTTTCTCCATTTGATACTTGTTCTCACATATTTTATTATTTATTTGCTTGATTAAAAAATTGTTTAAAAATTAAGTATGTACAAAATAAAAATTATGACCGAAAGCGGTACTCTTGAACACGGCTCTTTTTGTTACGAGGTTCCTTTTTGGAGCGCTGACCGTAGCTTGGACCCTATTCACGATACCGGGGGGCTACTGTTTTTATATTTTTAAATGACTTTTTTTGTTTTTATTGATTTTATATAAGAATATTTTAAAATGTAAAAAATTAAGATACAAAAATGAATAAATTAATATAACATGTAAGGTAAATGAAATACAGTAATTTAACTTAAAATGTATTTAACTTATTAAGTCTTAACATACAACTATATTACAATATCACTAGGTCTTAAGATCTCGCTTTGGGTGCGGGAGGGGCGTCCTCGGCTTCTTTGTACCAGTCCTCACTGTAAACAAACGAAGATAAGAATTAGATAACACGTTACAAATAATTCGAAAATATATATCATCTTCAAAAAATTTAACGTTATTAAGGATTGTGTTTAGAAAAACCGTGAATTTAATGGAAAATCTTAGTTAAATCAATTAAATTAATTAAAACGTCAAATATCATATAATTTTACAAGAATGGTATTATAATGCACAAAAAAACCATTAAAAACACATACACCAGCAGTTAACCAAAATTTTGAATTGATTTTTTTCTCAGAATCTAAATCCAACGCTCTCAATACTCAAGATATAAATAAAATAGAAATGGCCCTAAAAGACATATGACCTAAGTACTACCGAGTACTCTGACGGACGAACACTTTTCAACCTTATTACTTAAGGCATAAGGCTGAAAAGTGACAGATCGTCAGTGATCTCGGTAGTACATGGGAACCAAAATTAACGAGCGAATATAGTGACTCTTCTACATGTAATTTCCAAAATATCATGACTCTTTAACTTACCATCCGCGCACATTCTCTGGCGCGTCACACCTCTCGGTCTCCTCATTGTAGACCTCTCCAGCTGTGCAACCAAGGTCACGGGGCTCCACACCGTTCAAGCACACGTAGAACCTCTGGCAGTCATTGGGGTGGGGGAACTTGGGGTGGGCTACGATCTGACCTTGGGCGTCGACCTTGGGAGACTCGGGGCACTCGAAACCGTCTTTGGTTTTCTCTGTAATAGAAATGGGGTGAGTTAGAATTTGATTAGAAAAATAAAATATTTTCGGAATGTGGAATGTGTTTTGCAGAAAAGAAGACGACGACAAATAATGTTTGAAAATTCTTTTTACGATAAATGTATCAAAGAACCAAAACGAGTGATAAAACTTAAGTAAATAGACCTTGGCATATCTTGGCAATTCAGCCCCTTAACTAAACTTTTTGACCTGATATATTTTTTTTACCGATTTGTTTTGTTTTATTTTAAGCTACGCCACTGCTAGCTACGCTTGCTGGTACAAAATACTGTTTAAACCTAGTATTAATATTTTTCTACGTCAAATCATCAAAAAACTGTAATACTCACTCTCTTGAGCCTGGCATCCTTGTCTGCCAGCGGTGTCGGGCCATACGCAGGTTCCAGAGTACTCATCGAAGTGGAGTCCAGCGGTACACTTGACCTCAGTGGACTCTCCCTCAATGCAGTTGAAGAAGATGTTGCAGACAGTGGGGTCGGGGTGGGCGAAGAAACCGTTGCGGCGGGGGCACAGCGGACTGGCCTTGGCAGGCTCTGTAAGGAAGAAATGGGGGTAAGTATGTTAAAGGATACGACAAAAGACAAAAAAAGAAAAGGTGCTTCAAGTATGCATAGATAAACAAAATCTTCTGGAGGAAACTAAGATCATCATCATCTGCTTAGTCTTTTTCTAACTGTCGTGGTCGGCTTCCAGACCAACCGAATGCAGCTAAATTTGACATTTGATTTTACATGGAGAGATTGGTTAATACTACTGGTACTTGGTACGGTGCACTGGTTGTCAGATTAGAGGAAACTAAAATACTGAAAAGTTATTTGACTAAAATGGGGAAGAAAATCAACGTCTAAAATCATCTTTTAAAACTCATTTGCAACGCCAATTAACCAACAATTCGAAGCTTATGCAAAGATCATAAAAAATGCAGAACATAAAACCAATTATGCAAGCTGTAAAATAAACAATCTAAAAATAATAGCAATATCATTTCGCGTGACCTATTGCATTTTAATGACATTCATCCGTAAATCTTGTAGTTACACATCAAAAACATAAATTATAACAGATGCAGACAGGTTGCATAAATCCAATGCAAACTACTTTTTGAAATTCGAATTATTTAAAAACTTGATTTTGTCTCTTCATCTAGAAATGCAAGGAGTCCGATTGATCTGGCATTGAGTATACTGTCTCACTGTCTGTTCATTGTTATGTTAACTCTGATTTTGCAGTATAGTTTTTACTCCTGTAGACATAAGGGTTATTTCAAAGGCAAATTTTTAAAAGGACTGTTGTAGACACGGCCTTGATTATAGACCATTGGTCATTTAACCTAGGAAATGACAGTTGCATTGCACATTTCAGGAAGTCAATTCGGTTTGGTATCTTTCACTCAGTTATGTCAAGATCTCTACCGTTTGCAGCTATTTTTAATTATTTACGCTTGTTCCGGACATTTAAAAGTGTTTAGGTTTTTGCTTTTAACTTTGTCATCGATGACATTATTTTCGTCTAGGTTTAGATATTACATAAGTTTTCGAATTAAACTACTCAACAGTGTTTTTTATATTATTCTTTGTCTCTTATTTTATTGACTTCGTCCATTTTAGGTTTTTCGGTCATAAAATCCGAAGCCTTACATTAAGTAAGCTGACGTTGTCAAGTTACTCAACTCCCAAGTCACGAACTTTAAGTCGTTGCATTCCACACGTTTGAACGAACTCCGTAACTTTACACATTCCAATGTAAATCTTATTACCTTAGAATATGCGTTAGAATCATTTATGTATTTTAAATAATTGAGAAAAGTAACGGTCAGCATGAAAAAACAACTAAAAAACGTGTGTGATAAAATAGCAACTGATAATCAGAACTATGATAAGGTAATTAGAAACGCAAAGAGAATTAAGATACTATGCAGAAGTTTTTAGAAGAAGAATCGTAGAAAAACTGTGAACCCAAATGTTAGCGTAGATTCAGAATACTGATATGATTGACAAGTTTGCCACTTTGCAATTTTATGTAGAAACAGTATTTTCATACAAGCTTGGGCTGACATTATTACTTACTACTCTTTTTGATTTTTGGGTTTCGTAACACTCCGCTTGCCTTATGGGCTTGACGTATCGTTGGAAACTAGCCAAGTCACTGATTATATGGACGACAACTATTTGGCTCTTGCAAGTAGATTACGTTTTTTTTCCACGGTCCCGTGTATTGTTATTTTGTTTAAATGTCATTGAAGTAACAAATGAAAAGGTTCTATTTTAATCTTCAAGCTGAAATCTACGAATACTTTTCCATCTCTCGACACAATCTATAAATAGAAAAAAGTCATACCCGGAGCTACTATAGCACACATTTCAAATACGCACATATTAATGTCTAGAATTGTCTACTGGTTGGCCTAGAAAGTCAGCCGCATGTCGCCACGACCTAGCCGGTCAAAGGTAGACAGGATACCTTCACTTTACGAGAATTGTCGCAAATGACCTCATACTGACATTTGATCTAACTTGCAGTAGAACAACGCAATTAGTTGGTAATTTTTCCTCTTGTGCTTTTGTAATTGACTTCGGAGAATATTGGCTTGTTGCTAACAGAAGTTTTATTATGAAATGAATTCTACGAATAAAGGCTCAGTAATTTTTTCAATTATCTCTGCTAGGTACTATAAAGAAGTTAAAACTGTTCAAGAGAGCCATAGTAGGTACATATGGCGACGAAGATAAAGTTCTACATGTATCCGTTTCATCATATCAGCCCGGAATCACCCACTGCTGGGCTTCCCCTTTAAAAACAACTGAAATACTTACGCAGCTCAGTCCTGTCTCCACAATCTACATTGAAGGGCTGGTCACATTTGTTGATCTTCCTGATGGTTTGGTCGAAGACCAGACCGTCGGGGCACAGCTTGGTGGTGGCCTTGCCATCCACGCACTCGTAGTACTTGTCACATTGGACCTCGTCCTCGTATTGGCCGTCCTTGTTTGGGCATTTGAATTGTGCACCTGTACAAAGACATAGAGGTTAGTTTTGAAAGTATTCTAGAAGTTACTAGAATATTATGTTAGAAAGATTAGGAGTAATACTCGCTATATGCAAAAGGGGTGGTTATGCTGAAAAAGCGTAAAGAAAAATAAGCCTTATCTAGATTCACCTTTCTTGTTTACAAGAAAGGTGGATCTAGTAGGACTCATTTTTCCGCATTACCTTTTCTCATATATGCCCTTTTTATTTTACTTACGGCTACAGTTAAGTGTTCTTTGTGGAAGAAGAAGTGAAAACAAGAAAACAATTTTCCCAATCTTTTATCGCATTTTTGAAAACTATTATAATTAGACTCGAAATCTTTCTTGACGTCCAGTAGGCAATTAATATGTTTAAAAATGATTACCAACATGCGTTATTTAACGCTAAACGCGCACATTACACCAAGCGAAAAATCGTTGACCCGAAATAATTACAAGGTACAACATCCATCATTATTTTATAAACTTATTACTACAATATTAACTCATTATCTACCTAATTAAATTAGTTACAGAATCGTTCGCCAGTAACCGTTCCGGTAGGACAGGTTTGCCCAAAAATCGGACTGGTCAGTGAAAGCCGATTTAGGTAAATAAGCAAGTTTTTCTTCTGAGATACAGATCGAGTTTTTGTTACATAAGTATGTACTGTTATATAAGCAGTGACACACATACTGTTCTCGAGCGCTCGATATCTTACGGATAGTGTTGTGATCGGTTTCTTTGCGAGTTGTGCAAATATTTTTTTGCGACTGCCCGAGTTTGTTTTAAATTTTTGTGTTCACTTTCATTCTTGTAATGATAGTGAAAACAAACCGGGCTGCAGTTAAGAAACTCAAGTAATATTAACTTGACTTCATTAATATTAAAGTTGCAATTAATTAAATTAAGGGTGCCATGAGTTTTCCAATATACATATTTATTGGATTGGACATCATTAATAGTACAAGAAAGATATTGCACTGATAAATCCTAGCATATTTATTATTTTTGGAATACATGCATAGTGAATATTTAATACCCAAAGATTTGAAAGGATGCACACCGGCGCCACATCACTAGCTGAATATTTAGGATTTTAGATTGACATTTTCGGATTAGCGGGTTTTTTGCAATTTAAATCAAGTCTAATTGTCAAGGCCGTATAATATTAGCATAAGTAGTAGTTTTACAAAGTAGGTATCATTAATTTAATTCGCTTTTATTTTTATATCGATTAGACATAAATTACTGATTTAAAATAAACAAGAATGCGTACATAAATCTTACATTATTAAATATTTAATAATTCAGAAATATGTCTCTAGGTCATTGAAACATCTATGAATTTATGTTAACAAAGACGTAATTGAAATCTGATCTTATCTTGATACTTCAAGTAGATTGTTGACATTATCATAAATATTTATTTATCCTTGTTGTTTATTTTATCCTTTAGATTTCTAAAGGATCTAATCTTGACCTTCACTCTCAGTCCTAATATTATATGCCTCTAGAAAAAATCGTAAATTATTATTTAGCTAATGGTTTATCGATGAGAAATTTGTATGACATGTTAGAGTCATATAAAATGGTTTTGAAACCCATCTAAACGTTTTGCAAACGAAAACATCGTAAATTATTATTTAGCTAATGGTTTATCGATGAGAAATTTGTATGACATGTTAGAGTCATATAAAATGGTTTTGAAAGTCATCTAAACGTTTTGCAAACGAAAACATCGTAAATTATTATTTAGCTAATGGTTTATCGATGAGAAATTTGTATAACATGTTAGAGTCATATAAAATGGTTTTGAAACCCATCTAAACGTTTTGCAAACGAAAACAAAAAGTCACAAATCAATAGATTGTCTATTTGATTGCTTAATGTATGTAGACTTGTAAAATGAAACTACCATTTTTTTCATTTAAATTGCCTCTTAAGCCTCAATATTACCGCTGCCCTAAGAAAAGTGTGTCACCAAGTGACCTAAGTAGCAGATATTATAAAACAGTCTCACACGAACCGGAGATCATGTAACGTGCACGACGCAATGGAAGTAATTGCATTCAAATAACACGTGTGGTGTGTAACTACTGCAGAAATGGGATCCGTTGGCGGTATTCATAGATAGAGTAATGAATTATTCTGAAAATGAGTATTTTGCTATTTCCCGACGAGCATCAGATCTTTGAAAAATCATTTCTTGCGGTAATTCGGTATTTCTTCGTGTATACTATCGTAATTCAAATTAATCAGCAAAATATCAATACAACTGATGAAAGAACCATTATTCATTACAGTATTTACAGTAGACTAATATTAATCTTACAACTTTTAATATATTTTGACCTATAGAACTCGAAAGACTCTTGACACATTTTTCTGAACCTATTTTTATCTTTTACGCGACCGTAAATAATTCTCATCGTCGCAATCTCTAGCTCGATGTATGTATCCAAGATCCGTTATTACCTTCCATTACATCCAATCTATTACCCACTAAACTTTAACCCAACCTTTACCAAACATAAAACCTCACCAATCGACCAGTACATCAACAAAAGCTCGCAGCGCAATGTAACACATGATTATCAAGACGAACCCGAACCGACACGCGCGTGACGCAAGAAGTGAAAGTCACTCGAGACTTACGACACCAGTGCATCGCGCTGATGCAGCTAGGGTCGAGATCACACTGACCTATGATGATACTGCTCTGTTCGATGTGTTATGTGATGGTGGAGATGTGTTTAAAGAATTATCTAATGTATTTGAGGAACATCAGCTGGGACTAGCAGTAGAACATAAAGTTCTAGAGAAAGAGGCAAGTGATGATGAAGAAAAAAATTAACAAACGAAAGAGATATCAGAAGTGGGAAAAAGAGAAGAGAGCTGTTTTAAATCTAGACAGGATAGTACTTGCTGGAGAAATGTGTGGAACCTTGAATTAACACAAGAAGAAATACGATGAAAACAGAAAAGAAACAACTCGTAAAGCTGAGGAAAATAATAAAATGGAAGATCCAGAAAATGTCTCCAGAAATTGTTATGGAAACTATGATCACCTCACAAGAATATTAAATAGTAATAATATCAGTATCAGATGTTAAACTAGTTGATTAATTGAATAATTATTCTGATAATGTCAGCTAAGCATGAACTTCTCTGCCATGATTCATTATTACAATCTTAGATGGTCTATCAGCTGTTGCCATGCCCGCTTATATTCATATCATTTACATAATTATTTAAACGCAGAACGAGTAAAGTTTTAATACTTGACAACAATATCCATTAAAACAAGCTAAATCGTGAGTAATTGTAGTCATTATAATAAACTACAGCTGATCGAAGATAAACGAAAGTCTTTTAAGGAAAAAAACATCTTGAACAGGATTATTCTGAGAGCAAACCCTGAATCTTAATGATTTGTTATCCAATAAAAGAAGCGAAATATATTTTAAACACGGACATGTCTGAGAATCACGTTTTGCTCAGGTAGTGACAGGCATACGAAAATAAATTGTGGATAAAGACATTCCGGCAAACGTGTTTGACATTTATTTGCTCAGTGGCTTAACGAACAATTCCATTAAATATATCTTTGCTTTTCCGAGTAAATGTGTGAAATCTTTTGTACCTAAAATCATTCATAAGGTACCAATCCAATAAATACCAATCATTCATAAGGTAACAACTTGACGACACCCAAATGTGTGCTTAAATAATAATAAATAAATTCATTTCTACAACTACAATACACATTACATCAGTGCGGTCTCAACCCCTGCACTAGGACAACCTGTATGACAGGGGTTGGAGAATACTCCGGTTACATTGATCTGAATGTGGAAGCTTAGACAGTGCTTATTGCAACTACTGTAGATAATTATAATAATAAATAACTAAACGTAAGATTAAGTAAGTAAGTATGACTATTTAATGTTCTTGTAAGTTGATCATAGTTTCCATAACAATTTCTGGAGAGGAATCTTCCGTTTTATTATTTTCCTCAGCTTTATTAAAACGTATGTTTGTAAAATGAATAAAGGGAACTAAAGAAAATTCTACTCTTTACGCAGCACCGAGAGTAAAAATGCATGTCTTCTTCTTCCATACTTCTCTATTACTGGTCATCTCATCAGACACCTACTTTCTTGCCTTCATCCTTCACAAAGTCCATCCATCGTTTCTTTGGTCTTCCTCTACTCATACCCATAGTTGACATAAGTTAAAATGAAAGTAGCGTTATATTTATATTTAAACATTCAAGTTATCACTAAGTATTAGTGAAAACATGAAGTTGGTATTAAAGGAACATTAAGTAGGCACAATATTATTTTTAAGCAGCTTGTAAGTTTGCATGTTTAAGCATTTAATTACTTGTCTTCTTCTTCTTGATAAATGTGTAGGATTCGGATATCCTTGATGGACTTCAGAATTTACATCCATATTATGATAATTTAAAGTAGTTTCGCAAAATCCAACATGAAATTAACACTGAATGTTGCAAGTAATTACTTAAGTCTAAATCTAAACGCATTATACAAATTATTCATCAATTTATTTGTAATATTATCATTAACCTGCCATAATTAAGAATGGTCTGATTAATTATTATGTTATTAGTACCCAAATGAATATAAATACTTATACATATCCAATGTACAAAGATATTATAATTAGGGTTGTATGGAAATAAACCTCAATAATGATTAAAAACTAGGAAGATGAAGATGTAGAATATAAACTGTTTTACTTATATAAAAGTTTAAAGCAGTATTGTTTTGCTCATATTCAAATATAGGAAAGAGACGGAGCTATACAGAACTCAGTAAAAATGAAATTTTCACTGAAATAACTTTTCATCAACATGCAATAACACGCCTGTAATCTCCGAAGGGTTAGGCAGAAGCAAACTTATGCTCATCCACATTTTGCCAGTTACATTGAAGTCCTATGTTACTATGGGACTACCCTAAACCCAACAATCGCGCACAATTCGATACTTCGGGCTGCTACTAAGACATTATTGATGTAAATGTATCAAAATATATTGTTGTGTTGCAGCTCAAGTTTACCAACAATACGAGCCAATAAATTTCCAATCCCACTAAAGTTTCAGCAGAATATATTACAGAAACATAAATCTGTACTTTCACCTCAACATTTATTACAAAAGTCCATAATATTTGCGTAAATTTTAGTCTCACCGGTGTCAAAACAGTTCACGCAATACTTTGGGGAAACGCGTGAACTTATTTTTATTTCACGATAAAAAATATTCATAGTGACTATAGCGAGCGAATGTCAATGTCGATTATCAGTGAAACCACTCGATTGTGAATGTGACTGCAATTTTCTGTTTATTTTCATTACGTTTTGTTATTATTTTCTATACTTCTTGTTAAGTGAAACTTTGTTGGGTTGAGTATTTCTTTAGTAAATTGCATAGTTTGTTTTGAACGTTTAGTGTCCTGAACTAATTGCTTTTTGCTTTAGTAGTTTTCGATTTCAAATTACGTTGATACGTATTGTGTGTTGACTTTAAATTAAATAGTTGTTGTTTTTAAGTTTAATTAATTAATTTTAAAAAGCTCTATTTAATTCGGTAATTTACATAAACGGTGACAAGTCAAGAGATGATTTTAAATTATTCATAATTCAAATGTTAATGTCCATCACTGATATCCATATTGTTTCCATTAAGCATTGATATTTGTATATATTATTGACATTAGGCAACTTTAAAGGGCACTTCAAATATTCCTCACATTTCAAGGTGAATGTTTCTTCTCAGTAAAAGAATATTTTAGAGTCTACCTTAAAATAACGATTTTCTCTCATTACAAAAGTGGCGATCTGTCCTATAAAAACAAAGTAAGATTAGTCAATCCCATTCAAATTAATTTAAATCATAATTATAATTTTTACTACCTGAAACGGATGACTTTAATTTTGCTGAATAATTGTATTGATTTCATAACTATTGACATTTAATTTTGACATAAATAAAATTTTCTCGATTTAATTGTACTAATATAAAGGAAATAATTAAGTAATAATAATATTTAATGCATGCTAATTTAGGACGATAATAATAATTGCAATGCTTGTAAAAAGATGCTAAGTCTTAATACCAACATAAATCTGGGTGTACTATGTGTACAGATGCCCCTATCCTTTTGGGGATTACAAACGTGATGTTATGTTATATTTCAAGGTCCTCGAAAACTGCCCTCAATTTGATAAGGAGAAATAACAATTAATATCGGCATATAAAATTGATTGCATGCTGCCATTACACATGGCCGGCTTACTAATTGATTGCACATATTTTATGAATGCAAGCGAGGCGGCCTAACGGGCGATTACTAGGCAATTGAACTCGAATGTACATGATGAGAATGTATGATAGGAATATTTTCTTCGGGGTCTGCTCTAGACTGAGTAAGGTTTTAGAAGATTTTGATTATATGTTTTTTTATGACGTTTGAATTCACATTTTTGCTATATACTATTACAGTGCAGTAGTTTCAAGTAGTCTGAAGTCTTACCAATTGGTTTCATATTACCCAGTTACTAGGTTGTGGAGCTCAGATAGGTAGTCGCTTCATGTAAAATACTGATACTCAGCTGCATCTGGTTAGACTGGAAGCCGACCCCAACAAAGTTTGGGAAAAGGCTAGGCAGATGATGATACTTTTACAGTTCGGTATCTGTATTGATTACTACACGACCCGAATTTATTCACGAATAATTCGTATTCTATCACTATCCTTTATAACTCACAGTTTGAGAGATATCCATCTCTCCCAAATTTTAGCAAGATCCATGACGATACCACTTCCCGTCTTGTCATGGCTTTGACATATAAATACTTAATGTACAGACGCCAGCTGCATATTGAGCCACAAGAACCTTATCGTTACAGAATAAAGTTCAAGGATGATTGGGAAAATTTGACAGTTTCGGGTAGCTTGACCGGCTAGCGGTTGTATGAAGTATGTAAGATGTTTGAATTCTGATTACAAAAAGTTTTTTAATACATTTGACACACATTTATATCAGCTACAATCGACTACATAATCATTTCGGAATAGACTTTCGACATCAAGATTTGGAACACTTTGATCGCAATGTCCATGTATAAAATTGAATTCTTTGTCAGTAAAAACATGTGAAATAAAAGTAGCAAGAATGCAGGTATGATAGTACTTCAGTGTTTCAGCATTGACTCTTGCAATCTAACTAGTTACGATTATTTTCAAAATAAATGTTATGATTTCAGAGTATGTACATTGTAGTGAGGTTTATGGACCGGTAAAGAAAGAAAACTCTTTTAAGGCCAAATCGGTACGGATAATATTGCGGACGTGGCTCCTGACACGGATACCTTCATACATATCCGAAGTATCTGATATGTCAGTGTCCGATGTCCACAACCGGTCCACAAAGTGATTGATAGGTTTCTCGTTATATTTTGTTTGACAAAAAAAGAATACGTGTGAATAGTTACATTATATGCATTCAATTACCCGGGTCAACCGGTTGTATAATATTTTCGCAATAGTTACATAGCCTTACTAGGTATTGTTGCGTGGTATATAACAAGGGACTTTAATTGCGTTATGTCAAGTAAATAACTACTATTTCCAAGGTAATAATAACAGAAAATATGGGTGTGGAAATCAACTGAACTGCATTGAATGTTTGTGGTAGTCGAGGGGCTGAATATTAATATATAATGACTAGCGGATCCCAGCATGCGTTGCAATGCACTTGTTCCTACCTACTACCTACCTACCTACATGCTACCTATCTACCTACTTACCTACATACTACATACCTACCTTCTACAAAATATTAGAAAACATTTAAAAAAAAGATGAATGTAATCGGTTAAGTCGTTCTCAATTTATGGCGTGACCTAGGGAAATAGGGATTCATTTTTATATATATAGATATAACAATACGTATTATTTCGGATACATTAATAAAAACTTATTCTAAAACAGCATTAAAGGAGTATAATGTAATAAAAGACAGTATGGAACCTATTCTCTCTCATTTAACAAAAAAGGTACGCTCGTTGAAGTCTTTTGTACTGACCGTAAACGAAATATTTCTAATAAACTTTTTTGAGTCTAATTTCGACGTCGTGGCTGATTATGGTTGTGCAACCAGCAAAAGTATATAGGTTACACACTTTGACATTATATATTCACATAACACTGGGAATATTAATCACAGAATTAATTAATGAATAAGTAATGGAAGCGGCACCTTTTTTATCGTTTATGGGTGAATATTGGATATATAAAAGCAGCATTTCCACATAAATTAACAATTTTCTTCTTCCACAAAGAAAACATTACATTTTACTAACATATTGTCACAAATATATAAAACTTATATCAAGTATACTTACTCGCTAGCGCGGTGACTGCTGTTAGTACGATGAACACTTTCATGATGGCCTTTGATTACAAAATTATAAAAAATACAATTATAAAAAAAAGTTTGTAATGACTAGATTGTGGTCCGACCCTTGTGGCGACCCTGGCGAGACTGACGAACTCGAGCGTCGCGCGCGCCTTTTCTTCGCCTGCGCACACGCTGGAACCGGTAAGACTTAGGCGTGATTTAACAAATTCTTCTATTAGTGAAACAATAATAATTTGTTATAACATTATGCGGTTGCATAGCCCCATCATCAGCTGATTATGTTAACTTTAATCCTAATGAGATCCTAGGAATCCGAGGGATTAAGAACCGATGGTGCAACAACCTCGAGATTCGCATTATTTGAAAAGTTTTCTTACTTGCTCTCGCACAGACTTTAGTGTCCTTGAAAATGCAAACTTCTCACTGTTTCGCCCCTTTTAAAATTCCAAAGATGTCTTCAAAATAGCACTTATGTGCATAGCATCGGAAAAGGACTGTATGCATGTCTAATTTCAAGGTCTCGATCAGGTATTTAATAAATTAATCAGACGGAATTATTTAGCATTTATGAAACGCCTGCCTTGTAGTTTTACGATGATGAATTTAATTAACAGATGTTTTTTTGCAAAACTTAGATCATTACTGTTTATTGTTTGGTTAACCCAACTTATTCTTACCGTAATTCTCTTCAATGTGGACCGACGGCCTGTTGAAGACCGCAAGAATTCGATAGAGGCGACCAACATAAGACCGGGCGATGACAAAGCTTGCGGGAGGCCTATGTTCAGCCGTAAACGTCTTCGGCTGATATGATGATGATGATTCTCTGAAGAGACTGACTTGTGAAGTGCCTAAGATTCGTATTATATTTCGTAACAATATGAACAATCTGTAACTATGTACTTTCAAGCCAGATAATTTTGTTACCACATCAAAACTTTTGTGTTATTATTTTATTAATTATAAATTCGCATGTTTGATTCCATCACATGTGGTTTGCCATTTGATATCACATGTCAAGTTGAAAAAGTGTTGCAAGTTCTCTGAATGATTTGGCAAAAGTTTAAACACTTCGTTTTCCTTGTTTTGTCTCTCATTTCACATTCAGTGTCGTACATTTTCAGACCCTCTACTTGAATCTTGCAAGTTGTAAGAACTTTGACCAATAAAAGTTCGTACTTAACTTTGTTAACTGTGATATGATAACTGAACGGTTCAGTCGTTGAGTGCAGCAAATAGGTCAGCTAGGTTTGCGGATAGGTTAGAGGCTAACAACTTCTCACTAATAAAGAAATTGTGGACATGAAACAACTGCAATTTAGTTTGTATTTAAATAAGGCATTCAGTTTTTCTATTAATGAAAGGTCAGGTTTAGTTAGGTTGTCACTCTCTCTTTTTGATTCTGAGACTCTTTTTTTTGTATCGATGTAAAAATAACGAGTTCTAAAGTGATGGATGGGAATGATTGTTTTGATTATTTACTATGAGAACTATATTTTTTAAAAAATTGGCCGATTTAATAACACTACTAGCTGACCCGACTGACGATTTCCTGTGCTTTTCTAGGTGTCGACAAGTGTCACCTTCTGTCATATAATAACTATAGCTAAGAACCATCTCTGGATATCTGTATCATCATTACAAAAAGAATATCGAAATCGGTCAATCAACTCAGGAGGAGAAGAATTATGAACACGCGCACACGTGGCATTTTAGAAGTATTTAAGAAGTTATCCAGAACAGCCTCCGTATTCACAAATGCTCGGATTCGATTTCGATTCGGAAAGTCGTATGTCTATCTTTTTTGGCATTACGAAAGCGAGCGTAATAGACATATGACTTGTCGATCAACATCGAATCGAAGCGTTTGTGAATACGGGAGTAGACTAGTACTTTTTAAAAGTTACCAGTTAAGACCTCTAATATCTTCGTAACTAGAAGGTTCCCAGGTATGGTCCAGAACAAAAAATGATCGCAATGACGGAGAGTTTATGTGCTTTTCGGCATTGTTTAAGGTCTATTTACACCCTTTATGTAAAGATCACAGATATTGAAACGGCAATATAAACTTTCATTTATTATCAGTTAGATAAGTCTGACTCAATGTAAATACATATGTCTATGTAAGTTGGTTGGAGTGAGTCAGTCTTTGTTCAATGCTTTATTGTTTGTTATGCGTAATCGTAGGTTACAAAATAAAGCCTTAGGGCATAGCTAAATGGGCTGCGGGTTGTTCGAAAGAGATACCGTGGCCCTGGAACACAAAGGGCTAAGAAGGAACATGGATGGGTTTTAGTCAGTCAAGTCTGACACTCCCTTCCGCTCCGCCCAGAGCGGGAGAAGTCATATGATGATTTCCCATCCGTAAAAAAAAAACTAAATAGCTACCCTAAGGTTTCTCATAATGTCAAGTGTGGATCAACACGTAAACAATTTAGTGTGTATTTTAATTAATCAATTTCAGAATTTAGGAGCTTTGAAACGTCTGCTTTTGCATAGACAAGCTTAGTCCAGACCAAGCTGTACAAGCTGAACAAGTAGTCGCTACCAGTAGATAATACTTGTTCATATGATGGGAAATCCTGCTTACAATTCTCGAAAAGAATCCATATTTTTAATGGATAATAATCTGGACTGACTGAATTCTTACTTATACTTTCCAAAGTATCGATACTTGAAAAGAAAAACTTTAGCCTTCAATGCTCCTAAAAATTGATAGATAAATAAATTGTACCTATTACTAAATAAGTCTTAGATATTTTATAAACCTTACAACGATTTATGAAAATGCGCTACGTCTAACCATAAAAACATCGACTGAGTACAGTAACTAACATTATTATTCTGCTCGTTATCCATGTTTTAGTACCCTGACATTGTTTAAACATAATGTAATTATTAAAACCTACAAGCAACTGCCACCTTTGACTTGTAAAATGATTGATTTTCTTAACTGTACCTGTTTATAGTTATGTAGGTACGTATTGCCATTCGGGGAGGTCTATCATGGAGGTCCATTACCTATGTTTACAAGGTGTAGCGGGACGACCGACATTCCTTTAAATCACGTAGAGAGTGTCATGTTCTTTACCCGTATACAAAAAATCAATCAAATCCAATGAATACTTTAGACACAGGAAACTATTTTTCATTTTCTTATTTTTCAACATGATGTAGAGCTGAGTCCGTAATAATAGTTAAACATTGTAAAGTCAAGAACCTGTGCAAAACTTTTTCCTGTGGCTAAACTATTCATTGGATTTGATTGATTTTTTGTATACGGGTAAAGAACATGACACTCTCTACGTAATTTAAAGGAATGTCGATCGTCCCGTTCCACCTTGTTTAAGGTGATGTATTCAAAAGGTTTGTTAAGGCATTTATTAGCATAGCTATCAACATGAATAACTCTAGCTCTATGTTACCCTGGTCGTCAGTTTACATAACATACATAACATAACGCCTACAATCCCCGATGGCTTAGGCAGAGGTGTATCTAATAGTACACACACAGTTCACCCGTTATGTTTAAGTCCCATGTAATAGGGGGGCAAGCCTATTGCCATCAACCGGGCTAAAGTAAAGTCCAGGCTCCGTGGCTGCTACTGCGAAATTCTTAACGGAAAAACCCAATAATACTTTACCCAACCTGGGAATTGAACCCACGACGTCCTACTCAGCAGTATCGCTTGCAACTACTAGACCAATGACGAAGTCGTCAGTTTATACTGACTGAATCCACCGCACTGTCAATGTCATGTTAGTCAGACTAACAAAAGTCATCAGTTAGTTACGAAATATCATTTTTCTTTTCAATAAATCCCAACTTGCGATAATGTAGGTTGCCTGCTGTTAGGCAATCTCCGACGCCCATGCACATCTGCAACATCAGAGGAACAGTTGTATTGCCGACCTTATAAGGAGACATCACACTCTCTTCGTGAAGGCGTGACGTGTAGGTACAGAAATATCACTAACAACAGCTGGGTCCAGCCAGCAGACTAGCAGATGATGATAATAGATAGTCTAGTCAGATATAACTCAACACTAGTCATCATCATCATTATCATTTCAGCCGAAAGACGTCCACTGCTGGACATAGGCCTCCCCCAACCTGACCGGTTCCGTGCGACTCGCATCCAGCGCATCCCCGCAACCATCACCAGGTCATCAGTCCACCTAGTCGGAGGCCATCCAACGCATCGTCTTCTGGTTCGCGGTTGTAATTCCAGAACTTTTTCGCCCCATCAGCCATCCTTTCTGCGAGCAATGTGCCCTGCCAGATACTAGTACCTACATATATTATATGTACCTAACGTCTACTTATCTAACTTCCACAACCTGGTAGTTTGGATGACAACTTCTGATAAAGCAGTCATAGACTTGCAAACGACGGCCAAGACCAATAGCTTAGCGTGCTTTACGAAGCACGGTGGGGTCTCAGTATGTTAGGGATGATTGCCTCCCATTAACGGACCGGCTTCACAAGCGGCACTCAACTCTGAAGATCGACCCATGCAGCTGTTATTATTTTACACTAAATAGGCTATATTTGGCCGCAAGTTTCCTACGTGAAATCAGGAATACATAGTTCTCAGCTCAATACTGTAGCGTCATAAAAATACATAAAAGCAAATCAATTCAACATTATTCCTCGCAACACCTCGTACCACTTACGACATACAGGAACATAATTAAAAAATATGAAGTAGAACAAAAGAACTGGAGCACTGTTTCGGCAAGTTAACTGTCCAATGTCCATTCCGAAAATCAGGCAGTACCTATGCTGGTACGATACGCATTTCAATATGGAAGTACAATCACGAGCACAAATATGTATCTATTCACTTACATAATTCGAACGCGATTTTCTCGTGGAATAACGATTACAACTTTGAGATCTTACTAACAATAAATGTGAAAGTTTGTGAGGGTAGAACGATTTATCACTCTTTCACGAAAAAGCTGTTGAGTGGATTTGGATGAAATTTGGTACACAGATACTTTATAACCTCGATTAATACAAAGGCTAATTTTTAACACGGCTGTACGCTCACGTGGAATACTTACCGAATAACACGCGTGCGAAGCCTCTAAGGTTCCAAAAAACTCTCAAATACCTCGTAACAACATGAAGTTGAAATCAATAAACATTGGAGAAAAGCACTGATTGAAGTTGCTACATGTTTACATATTGGTGCTCCTGACTTTACCCTAATTTATTGCTGTCGTGTCGTATGCGTGCAGCGAACAGTTTGTATGAAGACGAATGTCTTCAGTCAAGTTGAAAGAGAAAATCTACGATGAATAGAAGTTTAGTTGTGTGAAGAATCTTAAGAGATGTGTAGAGAGAAAACTTTATTAAGTAGATACTAGCGACAGGCGTACTTCGTACGGTTTTAAGTAAGAAGTTAACAAAACAACAAGAATAGTACACATCCTTCAGGAATAAATACCTTAATCATCATCTGCCTAGCCTTTTCCCAAACTATGTTGGGGTCGGCTTCCAGTCTAACCGGATGCAGCTGAGTACCAGTATTTTACATGAAGCGACTGCCTATCTGACCTCCACAACCCAGTAACTGGGTAATACGATACCCCTTGGGAAGACTAGATGTCAGACTTTCGGTTTCTGACTACTCGTAACGATTGTTAAAGATCTACAAATGACAGCCGGGACTAAATACCTTATAATCTGATGCAAATGGATTAAAATCCGTTGTGTAGGTATTTACAAATTAGTAGTGGCAAATTATGGACTAGAATTAAGATGATGAACTTCAGTAGATAGTAACTCTTAAATTTAGGTACTATCAACTTGGTTCAATACAAATATCTGCCAACCGATGTACCGACACTATTTTTCTATCGAAAGTTCATAAATCGGTACTTAACTAATGTGTCCGCTTAAAGTAATCAACATAATGATAATTACCTATATTTAATATCCTGTACGAACGGCGACCAATCAAGCTATACAAACCAGTTTAGGCGGATCTCTCATTGTATACGAAATCTATAAAAAGCGAGGCCATGTTATGCTGGAAATGCATCGCTTGATGTGTACAAAACGATGTGTCAATAAATTGATTGCAAAATCGTTCAGTGTAATACAAGGCGGAAGTAAAAAATATTTACCTAATGTAATACCTACTTAACTAAAAGGCATTACATAATGTGCACTGACTGACTGTAGGTATATAGTGTTAAATGCAGGCACATAATCAGAAAAATACCGGACGAGTACAAGTCGGACTCACCCACCGAGGGTTCCGTACAAATTCACAACAGAGTTGTATTACATCAAAAAAATAAAGACTATATTTTTATGATTTAATTACAAATGTAGGTATAGTTTTCAGATTTTAGCCTGTACTTGTAGTATAAGACGACATTACTAGCCAAATTTCATAGTTCTAGGTTAACGGAAAGTAGGATACGTGGTAAATATACGTTTCTTACGGCATAAACGAATATTTGGCCATATCTTTTTAGCGTTAATATTTTTTTGCATTTTTCATAGCTTCAAGGGACTGTAGACCTGGCCTCAAGTCTGCTATTTTTAACCGACTTCTAAAAAAGGAGGAGGTTCTCAATTCGGATGTTTGTATTTTTTTTTTATGTTTGTTCCCGCATAACTCCGTCGTTTGCCAACCGATTTGAAAAATTCTTTTTTTATTTGAAAGCGTATACTTTCCAAATGGTCCCATGAAAATTTTATCGAAATCAGATAAGCCGTTTCTGAAAAAATCAACAAAAATTAAATATTTCTAACTTTTAGTTGACTCTGCATTGCGTTTTTTGTTCGCGCATAACTCAGTCATTTACGAACCGATTTGGAAAATTATTGTTTTATTCCAAAGCCTATGCTTTCCATTTGGTCCCATAGTCACCAAATGGGGATCTGATGATGGAATCTTGGCGAAATCGAGGGAACTCTTCAAGTTTTATAGGAAACGTACAGCGATTTTGGTATTTTCTACAACAAGTGAAGCATTTGCGTTCAATAAGAACCATTCTACCTAATCTGATGATCTGATGATGAAGCCAAGAGACAAGCACTGGAACTCCATAATAAGACAATGTATCTTAGCTGTGTTTGGGCTTGTTGGAATTGTAACGGTATGCACTTTCCACGTGTACCACAGACTAACTTTTTGACTTTCCTTATTCAACCTAAGTAACAAGTGGGTCCTCTGCTTTGATAGTCTGTTTTCGCGATGATCAGGATACTATACTAAAATAAAACCGTGGGGCACGTCAATTGTCTTGACTTGTAACCTTCAATTGAATTGACGTGCCCCACGGTTTTATTTTAGTCTAGTCTATGCATATGTTTATAATTCTCACGACTGTATCTGTTTTATTATTTTTTGGTTTTTAGTACATTTATCTTAAACATTGCAATGTATGTTTAACATAAAACCGTTTAACTTGAAAAGTTTTTTTACCTATTTTTATTTTCTAGTTTTTAGTTTTTATTTCGCATTCTGTTTTTTAGCCACCCTAACGCCACACAGTCCTCAACACGATACAAAATCTTGACTTGGGTGGTGGATTCAGGCTGGATTAATCAGATACCTAAATTACAGATTCAATTTCTAAATTTAAATCTTATTATTCTACGCCATTTGGTGGCTGCGCCCATCTTAAATATTTAGGTTGTATAGTGCACTGTATTCTTCTTGTCAAGCCCTTTTATTTGATACCCATATTGATGGGATTGATAAAAAAATGTTATCAGCCATTTGGTAGCGGCGGCTATATGCGGTAAATTGTATTCTACTTGTTGAGACCTTTCATTTGATACCCATGTTGATGGGATTGATAAAACCTAAGTTATCCGCCATTTTGTAGAGGCCGCCATCTTGGATTTTAATTTTATATAGTACATTGTATTATACTGGTTGAGCACTTTCATTTGATACCCATATTGATGGGATCGATAAAACCTACGTTATCCGCCATTTTGTAGCGGCCGCCATCTTGTATTTCAATTTTTTATAGTATATTGTATTCTGCTTGTTGAGCCCTTTCATTTGATACCCATATTGATGGGATCGATAAAACCTACGTTATCCGCCATTTTGTAGCGGCCGCCATCTTGTATTTCAATTTTTTATAGTATATTGTATTCTGCTTGTTGAGCCCTTTCATTTGATACCCATATTGGTGGGATCGATAAAACCTACGTTATCCGCCATTTTGTAGCGGCCGCCATCTTGAATTTATAATGATAATGAATAAACATAATTGTATTGTCACCAAAATCCAAAGTGTATACAAAATTTCAGATTAATCGATTGACAGGAAGAGGGTGAAATTTGGATTACTAAATTTGACCCAAGAATAATAAATAAAACAAACGGGGTGAGCTAAATAAAACCGTTTAAAAAAAAACGACAGACAAGTTGATCCCCGAAACTTCGATTTCCTTATCGTATTTATGCCTATGCGCAACAGGCGAGCCTTCTCGTAATGTGATAGACACCAACTACTTACTATGTTTTTAAATACTTTAGTCTTCGTTATTTACCACCCAGGTAAGAATCACTTATCAAATATATTTGTCCAATGTACACGAACAGCGAACAAACAAATGTAACCAACAGCTTTGAGTCACCACGGACTGGACCTACATCGGAAAAAGATATTTGATGAGTGTAATACCACCCTAATACACGTTCTTGTGAATTCATCACCTAAGTATATTGGAACAAAGTGTTCTTTCGGACAAGGTCATTTTAAATTTTATCGCGTTGACACCACGTAAATAAATTTGCTCTCACCTTCGTGTCTAAAGCACCATCAAAGTATCCACCAAAACTAACAAGCTTCCATTGTGTTAACTTATTTCCGGGAAACAAGCTTACTAGATACCTACTCTTGCGTCTCACAAAAACAGACAGCGGATATACAAACAGCTATATAATCAAAATAGCCGGCATTACGCGCAAACTTGCGCACAAAAACAGCGGCCATGCGCGTGCGCACTTTCGCACAATCTCCTCCGACACGCTCCTAGATGATCGCGTGACCTCGCCTGCCAGATTGTCGCTATCAACTTGTTCCGATCGCTCGGAGATAATATGTTATCTAGAGAACTTGCTTGGGGCTGATTGATTAAGATAATTTTGTTGGTTGGTTTGATTACTTTAAGGCGATTATGGCTAGGTTTGGTAGATTGGCTGGTCGCAGTTTAGGAGAAAATCTTGGGTAACTCTCGTTTTTGCTTGTTGTTGGATTTTACAGTCTTGCAGTATGATATGAATCAAACAATGATCGGTACTAAAACACGGGGGTTCTAAAATGGCCGCTTTAGCTGAATCGAATCATAAATAGATATTAATATGAATTACGTTGCAATTCAGTAAAATGCTTACAAAGTGACAATTCATAATAATAATTGCGTCTGTGTCTGGGAGGAGCTCGTGGCTAAATAATAACAACCGCCCAGGTCGATCTTGAAGGTTTAAGCCGTGCTAGCCGAGGTTGGTCTGTGGATGGGTGACCATAATTACATATCGAGTTTCCTCCGTGCCTCGGAAAGCATGTAAAGCCGTTGGTCCCGGCTGTCATTTGTAGATCTTTGATAGTCGTTACGAGTAGTCAGAAGCTAAAAAGTCTGACATCCAGTCTTACCAAGGGGTACCGTATTAGGTATCCAGTTACTGGGTTGTGGAGGTCAGATAGGCAGTCACTTCATGTAAAATACTGGTACTCAGCTGCATCCGGTTAGACTGGAAGCCGACCCCAAGATAGTTTGGGAAAAGGCTAGGCAGATGAATTGCGTCTGTGACCATTTTAAGAATTTCAACGGGATTCATATTAAGAGGTATCCTTTTATGGTTCTGCAATAGCGGTCAATTTAGACCCCCTATGGTGATGGTCTTCATGCAATAACCTTTCAAAATAAAGATCTTACATGTCGAGCAGTCTGTGTACCTACTTAATTGCACTTCTGCCTAATCCTTCAGGGATTACAAGCATAGTAATAGCTTGTCGTTATGTTGCCTTACTTGTACTTGTTCTTTCGTATTTACTTCGGATACCAATGTTCGATAGGCGAGCCAGTTCATTAATTCAACCACCGTTATACAATGCCGACAATTTCAATCGCTTTCTATGATTAAGACCATACTTTTCTCTTTAAATTAAAGATTAATCGAAGCATTAATAGTCTTGTCTGTTTGTCATCTACTAAGCACTGACTAATACTAAAGTGTTTTATAGCTTCCTAACACCATAATTACATTTTAATGACAACCATTAATCTCGGCCACATAGCTAGACATTTAAAAATTACGCTGGTATGTGTCTTAACAATTAACCTAACGGACATATTCCGAAAGTTGGTACCTACACCTACAGTCACGGGGACTAATATAAACTCTTAAATCCAAAAGTGATTGAGAAAAAAGAAAATATAAGAATCCAAATGAGATTTGTTGTGGAATAACGATTGAAACTTTGAAATAAGACATAAGTATTTTATAAAAATCATTATTGCCTAGTCTTTTCCAAAGGTTAGGTAGCGTCGGCTTCCAGTTTAACCGGTTGCAGCTGACTACCAGTATTTTACATGGAGCGACTGCTGCAGAACTCAGTTAGTACTGGGTAATAAGATAACCCTTAGTAAGACTGGCTGTCAGACTTAAGAAGAACTGCAGAAGTATTTCTTAAAATTATGGGTCCTAAAATACCATGTTTGTAACAACGTAAAGTTATGAGACGATGAGGATGACGATGTGTTTGTTATGATAAGTTACGTGATGTTATGTTGTTGTTGTGAGTTGTGTGTTGTTAATGAAGAAGGAAGAAATCACTTTAAAATGTAAGTAAAAGTATCCACCTTTTTGAAATTATTTGCCAAAATTATTGATCAGTCAAAAGCATTTTAGGCCGTAAATTATTTACTGTTTTGACTGTGACATATAGACACCTAAAGGTTCTTATTACTGCTTGTGACTGTACAATATTTAACTTAGAACCGTATCAATGACACATTCTCGGTATACGGAACGAGCAACGCCAACAATCCAGATCGATAATTTCATCAGAACTCAGAACAGCTTATTTGCATAAATGAAACCGGTCGCGCGACAAGATTGTAAGATAGATCACAGACAATGTAAGTGACAGACAATAGTTTTAAACTTTCACAATTTGATGCCACGTATCTTTGATCGATAATATATCTAAGTAGCCAGTGCAATCGCGAAATTAATACTTAAGTATAATCTCTGTATGTGTCGGACGTAAAGAATAGCACCATCTCATATCTTCCCGAGGGGGTGTCGTAAGAGGCGACTAAGGGACTTTCCAGAGACTGGGCAGCAGCGTTCTCTGTGCTTTTGTAACAACCGTACTGCGATCGCCTACCCGCCTGCCAAGCATGGCGATTATGGCAAAACCCCCCTTATGTCAATGTGGCGACATTTGGGGGAGGCCTATGTCCAGCAGTGGACGTCTATCGGCTGAAATGATGATGATTATGATGAATATATACAAATATTATAAATGCGAAAGCTTCCATAGATGTATGTGATGTTTGTTACTTAATCACGCCAGAACTGCAGAACGGATCCTGATTAAATTTGCCACAGAGATAGGTCTGGAATAAGGATACTACGCTACTTTTTTTCTCAACAAAACAAAATTTCCACGCGATAATAGTCTCGGTCAGCAGCTAGTAATATTATAAATAATATGCGAAACGTCATTTTCGCATATCTATACTAATCTATATATTAATATTATAAAGCTGAAGAGTTTGTTTGTTTGTTTGCTTGAACGCGCTAATCTCAGGCACTACTGATCCGATTTGAAAAATTCTTTTAGTTTTAGATAGTCCATTTATCGAGGAAGGCTATAGGCTATATATCATCACGCTACAATAAACAGAAGCGGAGCAGCAATGAAAAATGTTTCAAAATCGGGGAAAATGTGACGCAGACGAAGTTGCGCGGGACAGCTAGTTATTTATAATATGAAAAATATAATATAAAAAGTAACTCTATGCGTTACTTTTTACGCATAACTGCTGATTTCGGAGTCATTTGGCATACAGGTGGACCATATACCTAGGGCATGGAATGCTTTTTATCCCGGTAGTACCTTTCTTTCGGATAGTTACCTTACGAAATTCACGCGGGCGAAGCCGTGAGCAGAAGTAGTTAGGACAGTCTTTCACATACCCAGCGTGCAATTGTGAAATTAATTATATGTAAGTATTTGCGTAGGTATGGGTGAATGGGTGTGCAGGGAGTTTGCCCATCAAAATATTCCTATTAAATATTAATATTTTATTATGAGTAGGTTTTCTTAGTTAAGATGTGGAACGTAATTGAGCTGGTGTCAATGCAATGTGCAATTATTCATACACTTGGGCTATAAACTTAAACAGTAGGTACCTATTAGTACCATAACTGGCGAAATGTGGGTGTGCTACTATAAGATTGGCGTACTCCGCTGCTTACCTTCGTTGCCACTAGTACCATTAACAGTTCCATGATGGAACTATTGATGTTTTTTTAAATCACTATTTCCATTATAAAATAATCTGAAAATAATGGAACTAATGTTGATTTTTAGGGTTCCGTACCCAAAGGGTCAAACGGGACCCTATTACTGAGACTTCAATGTCCGTCCGTCCGTCCGTCCGTCCGTCTGTCACCAGGCTGTATCTCATGAACTGTGATAGCTAGCCAGTTGAAATTTCTACAGATTATGTATTACTGTTGCTGCTATAACAACAAATACTAAAAACAGAATAAAATATTTTTTTAAGGGGGGCTCCCATACAACGAAGTGATTTTTTTTCGCGTTTTTATCGGAACCCTTCGTGCGCGAGTCCTACTCGCACTTGGCCGGTTTTTTTATCACTAGTTCCACATTATTATTGGGATTGCAAGTGTGATGTGTAGTAACAGTAATATAGGCAAAAAATGATGAATTGTGTCCTGTTTGAAATTATGTCGCTGATTCTGGAACGGTTTCAGCTCATCATCATCTGCCTAGCCTTTTCCCAACTGTGTTGGGGTAGCCTTCCAGTCAAACCTGATGCTGCTGAATACCAGGACTTAACATGGAGCGACTGCTTATCTGACCTTCACAACCCAGTTAGTAACGGATACCCCTTGGTAAGACTTTCGGGCCACTGACTACCTGTAACGACTGCCAAAGATCTACGAATGTCAGCCGGGCACAACGGCTTAATGTACTTTCCGGGCACGAAGGAAACTAGGTATGAAATGAGTGGTCACCTATCCACGAACCAACCTTGGTAAGCGCGGCTAAACCTAAAGATCGACCCGAGCGACTGTTATTATTTAGCCACGAGTTTCTCCAATGTCTAACCAAGCTATGACATAGCTAAGCAATACTACTAGATACTTCGCCAAGGGCTTCATAGCAGAACCCCACCCCAGAAAAGAAATTTCCCGAAATAACCAATGTTAACCACAGAGAATGGCCACATTGTTGTCCTGGCTCTATGTCGCATAACTGACAGACACCTACAAAACACGGATGAGTCTAAAAGCGACGTTGCATAACCACGCGTAGCATAGCGTAGCGACGGAGTCAATTACCGAAAGGTCACAACTACATAAGCGCAGGAGTGTCGATAAAAATTAAACAAACAGTGGCTTTACATTCTCCACTATTGTTTTTATTGTTGGTTTTAAAAGTTCGCTGTGTAGCCGACAAAATTGTGAAAGAGACAGTTTTCGAGAATTCGACGCGACGATCTGTAGCCTATCTTTGAATTGAGAACATAAGCTAAATAGCCTAACTTTCCTTATTAAGAAGATTATCGAAAAGCTGTGTCTATCTAAATCTAATCTATAATAAAAAAATGAAATATTATAAAGAGGAAAGATTTGATTTTCTGTTTGTTTGTTACGATTTAAAACAAAAACTACTCGACCGACTTTAAAAATTCTTTCACCATCAGTTAGCTACATCCTTACCGAGTAACATAGGCTATATTATATCACAATTTTCGCGTACGAAGTCGCGGGCGAAGTGCTAGTGTAAAATATGATGAGACTGGATCAACTGGTTATTTGTTAACATCAATTCACAATTTTGACCCTAGGTCGGGAAAGCATCGAAATTTAATCCATCGATTGTTTTTGTTTGCACGGTCTCTCCATACGGTCACTAAAAACTTCTAAATAAAATAAACAAAGTCTTTGATCGTTTCTAGAAAATTATGATTGATTTAGAGAAATCATGGTGGCCGTAGAAATTTTCCAAAGATTTTTTTCTAGGCCTTCGAATGAGTTCAGCCTAAGTAATGTAGGCACTCACGTCTCATAAAACCAAATCTTGACTACCTATGGTGTCCTGAATACAGCGTAATAAGTAACTTGAAGTTACTTCAATGTTAATAAATCGAGATCTGCTTAAATACGTGCCTGTTCAAAGTGCGTATCTCAGGGTTTAATAATTGGTCCATTGATGATTAAGATAATGACCATATGCGAAAACCTAAACCTGAACTTAAAAACAGGAACTTGACCGAATTGGAACGCATGTGACTAAACGAGTGATGGATGTTGATGGATAAAGAGGGAGAGGAAGGCCAAAGAAAGTATGAGGAATGATATGAAAGAGAAAGGAGTAAATGATGCCATGACGTCATGTTTATTCGGGCTTAAACTCTTAGTTGGTTTCTAGCAAATATGACAAAGTTCTCAGACCAATATTTCAAGCGAAGTGGGCTCTTGATGAAGAAAAAGGAGTTCTATTAAACATCAACACACAAGATAACTGTAACTTAACTTTTTTATTAATCTCTTACAGCAGAATTATAATTAACTACGTCTCCTCTGTCATCTCAACAAGCTTTAGCGCGACTTCTTCTAATTGCTTATTCTTGGACAACAATTCGTTATTCTTTTTCTTCATATATCTCAGTTTTTCCTTCAAAATGAAGATGCTTTGCAGATTTTGCCCCAACTTTTCTCTTTGGGTCTCATCTTTTCTGCGTCTCTTTGACCGGGGACCGTCTTTTACGTACCATATTCTTGTGTTCCCCTCTTTCCCTCTTTGTGTCGTAGTTATTTTGAACATGGCTTTTTCATTGTATATATTTGTGAACATATGGAGAACGTCCATGTACGTCTCTTTCGCAAGAGTTTCTACGTATTTCGGGAAGTGGGGCTGCGTCATATACTTGTCTATGTTGTATTTATGTACGTATTCATGTTTTGTGTATGTATCACCAGATTTTCTGTTAGAGAGTTCATGAATTATCTCCACATCGAAATCTTCGTGACCTAAATCTTGTGTGTCGCTGTAACAGATTTAAAGTGGAAGTAAGTACGTAAGTTTCGATAGAGCGTGCTGCGAAGGTATTGTATAAAGCCATAGACTTAAAAAACAGTAAGACTAGATTCTAGTTACGGAGAAACTATTCGTAATTTAATTAGAAAAGGGTTTTATAAAATGTTTAATTCTCACCTAGCTGTTACATCTTCATTAGTTTGAATTTCTTTATCTACACCATCTTTCAGCCCGGTGATCAAATTATCATTCACAACAAAACCCGTGACATTTCCATCTTTCATATACACATCGAAAACCGGCAGTAATGAATGTGCTGTACTGGCATTGCCATTTGCATTATCTTCAGTTCGAGCCACTGCTTTTTGTGAACTTTCTTCATTTACCTCATCATCTAAATATTCTACTTCATTATAATTTTCTTCGATTACTTCGGTTGAACATTCCTCATGGTTTTCTTCTTCGACAATTTCCTGAGCATTCTCAAAATCATTCAGAATTTCACTGTGGTCATTGTCATCATCTTGCTCAACAATTTGCAGTTCAACAGCTTGTTCTATGGACGGATCATGTTCTGTATATTCTTGCACTAAGTTCTGCGTTTCGTCGATATCATCAGTGACGACCGTTTCGTAAGCAATATTGTCAATTTCGTTTTCTTCAACTTCGGTAACTTGGCCGTCATTCATGATTTGAACGAGTTCATCACTTATGTTTACATGATGATTATCATCATCACAATATTCTATTGTATAGCTCAAGTTTTCGATTGCATTTTGTGCCAATAAATGTATTTCTTCGTCTAAATGTTCAACTGTTGGAATGTCTGCAGATTCATCAGCTGGTTCAGGTTTTATAGCAGTCCTGAAAACAAATAACAAGAATAAGTTACTTGAAAGTTCAGTTATTAGGTTAAAATAAGAGTTCAACATTTAATCATCTACCTATTAGGCAATACCGGTACACATTGGTCTGCAATCCACGGGTATTTTTGTATTCCACATTTGATGGAATCTTGTAAATGCTTCACGCTCTGCAGTGTTTCATTGTTGTAGTTACTCTCCGTATGTTCTTGCTTGATCTTTATTCTTTTGTAATCTTCAGAAGACAGGCCTTCATCATTTGTTTTTGATCCTATAAAATTTAAAATCAAGTATTAATGTGCAGTGCACATAATATTTAAAAAACTCTGGTATCGCCATGTTACTTACGTCTTTTTAATGGTGGAGCGATTTTGTTTGGTCTTACTGTTTCCAAGTTTTGAATTGCCTGCCTGCGCTTTAGCTTCTTAGTTGCTTCTATTGCATTATCATCAGTATCTGCGGGACACTTGACTTTTATACATTCAGTTACTTTAATTTAGAGCAGGTTGAGAAGATCGTCGAGTTGAGAACTTTATCGTGATATTGAGTTTGAACAATTGTTTTCAGTGTTTTAAAGTGCATAGTTGTACTAATATCGACGCAGTCATCAAAACTTTTCGGACATTTTAGAGCGCAGTTTTTGATTTAAGTTAATGTGGTTTATTTGTCATCAGACACTGCTCCACTGCACTAGTCTCAGCATACGCTGACAAAAATGAAAAACCAACCATTGATTTGCATTTTAGTGGGTGGTTTTTTATTTCTATATTATTTTATTTCACTTTTAGGCAGACTTAGTAGCCACCTAGTCTACCTAAAAGTGGCAGTTTCTCAAAAGTCAAAGTACTTACGATCTTGCAACTGTTCGGCCATTTCATCTCCGTTTCCCTCGTCATTATTTGCGTACATTTCGTCTACAGCTGCAAATAAATAGAAACTGTTACGTAAAAAGATTACAAAAACAAACTAAAACTATGTGACTTTGTACTGTCTCAAATTGTTAGTGGGGAGTTGTTTCTTTTGGCCAAGTAATTTCTAAGCTTTATTGTTCTCAGTAATATAAAATTACTTACCTGCAATTTTTTGTTTCAATAACATCAATCTTTGCTCACTGATATGCCTTTCTACCTCTCTGCTCTTCAAATTCTTCTCTAGTGCATAGAAAAATGCCCGTGTCATAGCGAATCCCGTTTCCATTTCAACATACGCTCTGATTTTCATTATGTCGACTTTGAGTTGCAAGAAGTCCTTTATCTGGATGTGAAAAAAAAAACAAAAATACTGTTAACTTTGCATAAACTGCAGGGAATTTGTCGATCTTACGTATATTATTATCAGTTATATATATCAGAGACATTTAAGAGACAAATATCTGACTTAGAAGATAAAGCTATAAAACAGACTTAAATCATAATAGGCATGGGCAAAAAATATCGATATATCAAAATATCGATATTTTTCCATTCAATAATCGATATATATCGTCGATATTTTTTAATCGCGATACATCGATGTTCGATATTTATTTTGGAGTATCGAATTCGTATCAATTTCGATATTTTTTAACGCTTGTTTGATGTTATTAGAAATTCTTTGCATGCTCCTCGCGTATCGTTATCTTTAAAAAATCCCGCCACAATCTATATGAAATGCAATATAACAGTAAGACTAATATATTAACGAAAATACTTATACTATTAACCGTATAGTTCGGTACGGGCCCCTAAAGGAGCTCGACGCACAAACCTCTGCTGGCTTGGTATCGACCCCGAAAGGGGCTAGCAATTATGTCATTCGTCATCCTCATCATTTATGTAAATATTTAATATTCTGATTATCAAATACTATGAGTGTGCGTTAATTAAGACAGTTGGAGAAAAATCACATAAAACAACGCTAACAACGCCATCAAAACTTCTGTATATAGCGCGCAAGTTTCTTAATTTACCCTTATAAAATTCCAGAGCATAAATACATATAAAATATACAAATAATTAGGTTCTCTAATTTAGTTTATAGAATTTTTCTAGAAAATAATGGTTATATTTTAACAAAATAATTACATTATATTAATAATTCGAACCTGTCTAGCATTATCAATTATGGCAACCTTGTTACCGAAATCCTTGTATTTTGATACTGAAAACATTACATCACACAATATGGTCGCCCGTAACCGCAACTTGCGTTTGCGCTTGTTTGTATGACGAGTGTTCATTTTATGTTTAAATATTGGTTTTTGAGTGTTTTATCTACATCAGACATCGAGTTGAGTTTCTCCTCCGTGCTGTTGTTGGATTACTACCCAGAAACTAATCATTTTCAGTCGCTACGTTGTAGCTAGCAATTTGAATGATTACCAGTATCATACCTAATGCAAAGAGTATATACAGTAGCTACCTATAAAGCTTTAGTTCCCGTTAAGATTTGCAGATGGCGCTTTGAATCAGTATGCTTCAAAATGGCACAAGAGGGCTCTCTTCTCCCGTATTATTATTATACTCTTTGACTCGCACATTTCGCTAGTAATTTTTAAGTTCCATATAATAAGGGTCGAGCCTATTGCCATCAACTGGGCCTAAATCCAGACTCCGTGGCTGCTACTGAGATATTTACCTGTCGTGTGTTAATCGAACTCAGGATGTCATCCTCTCAGGTCTCGCTTGTTACTACTCAACCAATATAGCAATACAAAAGTAAAGATTACCTCTTCTTTGACGTAAGGCGGCAATCGACGGCCATGCTGCAGCTTGTAAAACTCTTGTATAGATAATTCATGATCGTGATGATTACAAACGTAGACTACAGTTAATTCCTTCTCGTTGGGAAGATGCCTTAATTTTATTTTGCAGGGGCAATCAGTCTTCATATTATTGTTCCTGGAATTTACATAATTACTAGTGAATTCTTCCCATTCTGACATATAGTTACTGACTGGTCTTTGACTAACATCTAGAAGTCAAAACTCAAGGTTAGCCAATTACTGATAGAGCGCAGCATCCTGAATGTAAAAAAAACTGATCGGGTAAGAACCACAGCACCACACGCAAATTGCCGCCGTAGCTTGTAAAGCTGCAAGACTAAAATGGAACGGGGCAGACCATGTCTGCAGGATGCTATGGCTATCTGCAGATAGGGATAGCTGTGGGCCTAAATATCGCAATACTGGAGCCCTGAGCTAGGTAGTCGGGTCGCGGCAGACCGAGAAGATGGCGGGACGCCGAGGAAGCCTCCTCGGGAATTGGCGAGAAGCACACCATCTTGAGATGTGAAAGGAATGGGGGGTTTGCCCAAGAGAGACGGACTAACTAGAAAAAAACTAGTAAGGGACTGACTTTGCCTTTACCAGGTCTCAAGAGATGAATGGCTCATTCTTATATTGTATTGAGTAAACCATGGCAGCTTATGGCAAGGAAGCATGCAAACAATACCCATTTTAAAAATGCACAAAAAGCCACATCCTAACAAAGCCATCGTCATGCAAACACGTGACGATCGCATTCAGTACCGTACGTTTGCCGAATAGTATATGAGGTCAAGGTCGTGCCGGGAAAAGGCGCCTTCGGGTGTCAGTGGATTCATACAATACGACTGCTCGCTTCGGTTAGGATGCGGGGTTACAGCAAATTATTTTTAAAAAAATTACAAACCTCCTTCTCAACCCCTTCTTCTTATACTTCTCCTTATTTCTCAAATAAACACAATTGTACGTATACGTTTCACCACCTGTGTTAGGTTTACGTGAATCAGAACATCTGTAGTAAAAGCACCATCTCTTTGCGTTCTCATTCAAGTATTGTACAAATTCATCATGGGTGGTGAATTTGTCACCAGGCTTCACTAGTTTCTCATCTTTATGCAAGAACAGATCATGGTGGTCTGAACAGTATTCGCTGTATAGCAGGTGCACAAGAGCTGACAAAATAAAAAAATAATGAATTATTTGTAGGAACAAAATGATAACATAATGTGCTTGGAAGGCCAGCTTGCACCGCTAATGCTTAGCACCAGACACATAATTATTATAATAATTTTTTTAAACATTGCCCTTGACTAGGAATTTCCCCTGTATCATGGGTGCATTTACAAACATTGAAACTCACATACACAAACAACCAGACCCGGAAAAACTATGTGTAGGTCATACAAATATTTTGTTACGTGTGGGGATCGAACCCGCAACACGCAGCGCAGCAGTTATCCGCTCAGCCACTGCGCCAACCGTGCAGTCATTAAAAACATTGTATTGTTTATGCCAATAATTAGATGATGATAGGCAGAGAATTTTGTTTAGCAGTAAAGACATTTTGTTATTTCTGGCACGAAAGGTCCAAAAGTACAATGCAACTTTAAATTGTGTGATTCTTTTTACCTTTTTTGGAATATTTATTACTATCTTCACTCCTAACAATTATTCTGCTATTAGAAGTATTAGAACTCCCTGATATATCTAAATACCTGGAAACAAACAACAAATCTTATTAAATAGATATGTGCAAGTTTATTATGAACTTAATTTTATGTTGTGTGGGCAAAAAAATACAACCAGGAATTCAAAAATCTTATATTAAGTTGTTGTCCAATCACTGCTTCTTGTTATTGAAAAATTTGCACCCATTTTATTAACAAGTAAAATAAATATTTTTCTAGAGCAAACTTCTGATGTTTGTCACTTATTATTAAACTGTAGGCTGAAAATGACCTATCTACGTCAGCCGACATACTGGACTTGTGATTGACTGACTGGAGATATTACTGAAAAGAAACCTCTCCAGTCAGTGTTTGTGCTGTTGATTTAGGAATTAACTTTCTTAACTCCATCAACATTTCGGTTTTTGTACAGAACAGCTTTATGTACCAACATAACACATTTAACTACAGAAATAAGCACTATCAATGAACAAGTACTCAAATTAATAAAAATTGATTTTTATGCATTTGCACACCCAAACATGCAAATGCAGAAAAGCCAATGCCTAATTATTATACTTTTTATATCGCCATTCATATGCTAAAACAAGGATTATTATAAAACTTTCAGTATTCCATACCAGCCTCAAGGTTGAGATTTGCACTGCAGAATGTTATTACCCGTGCCTGATCCTTATCAGGCACAGGTAATAACATTCTGCAGTTGCTGCTTAGCCCAAGACACCATATTTGTGAAATTAAGAATAGGCTGTATCTGAATGAAAACACAATTTTTATTACCTTACAACAGGTTTTTCAAGGATAACATTAACATTATTCTGAGGAACTTGACAACTCTCTTCCATGATTTCCACATTCATTGCCACACTGTCTGAAGGGTCATCCAAATAACAGTGGTCTTGATTAAAATGTTTATCAAATCCCATTTTTCTGGAAAAAAAATACTGTTTCAAGAGTACATCAGGATGTTAAATACCTGTCTTTTAAAAAAGCATATCAGATGAAAACTTGGTAGTAATAAAATTATATGATATCATATTGGACCAAAATAACAAGCTGAAACTTGTGATCACGTTTGGAAGGTTACATTTTGAGGTGCTTCAGACAAAAAACTTTATACTGTTTCTACAAAAGGACCTTACCTAAATGTAGTTAACTCATAAACTTAAATTTTCTACATTTAGATCGACACATAGAACTAAAATAAAAATCTAAAAATATTTAGTACACAAAGTTTTCTTTCATGCACTTTCTCCTTTTCATCAAGACATCGATATTTTTTGACATGACAAGTGACAACCATTGTGACATTTGTGTTTGACACAAGAAAATAGATAAAAAGTAAATACAAATACAGATGAAAAAGTCAGTAAAAAGTAACTCAGCGATTTGTAAATCGAAAATAGAAACTTTTTTATCATAAAATTACAGAGAAAAGATGACATACAAGGGTTTACACTTCTGCCAAAGCACATTGGCCATTTGATCATAGGTACACGATTTCTTTCGCCGATCGCATTATGACGTAACGTTTGTGTAAGGCATCGTCCTAATAGAACGCGAATGCGCGATCATCGCGCGAGTAAGCGATGCGACCATCGCGTGTTCGCGCGATGGTAAAAACTGGGTGTCCTATCATCGCGCGAATTGACGACGCGAGCGAGTGAGGGGCGCGGGCACAGCGGCCCGCCGCCGCAATTATCGCTCGAATTTCAATTAGGTAGCCTATTCGAATTCAATATGTTTGATCGCGCGTTCGTACGAACTAAGTTCGTGCGAATAGATTTACAAACATTTGAGGCACGCGACCGCGTCGCGGGATTGTCAGTTAGGACACCTATTCGAGTTCAATATGTTTAATCGCGCGTTCGTACGAGTAAAATTCGCGCGAACCTACGATGATCGCGCATTCGTTTTCTATTAGAACGATGCCTCAAAGGCAATGTCGTAAAAAACGGTCTGCCCCTTCAAATCCGCAAAACCGCGCAATATTATTCAGTAATAATTAAGTTCGGGGTATCAGTTACTAGCATTTTCAGTAGGTTATAATATTGGAAATATCTTGTGAAAGAGCTAGTTTAGTAAAACACGCAAATAGATGGTTGACTATATTTTGAGAGTGACATACATTTTTCATATCAACAAAGTTACCTAGCAACCAAAGTTACAAGAGACTAGAATGTATCCAGCATACAACCTCTTTAACACCCCCACTGTATGCCTATACATTTTTTAAAGTAATCCTGCTTAACTCTAGTTAGTCCTTTTGTGAAGATATCGGCGGGCATCTCATCAGTCCTACAATATTTGATACAAATTTCATTTTCTTCCAACTACGCAGTAATGTTATCATTAATCACTACAAAACCAATCACAAAGGATATCTTTTTTGCTTAGAACCAAAACAGTGCAGAAAAGTTGTATGAAATCTCATTACTGCACTGTTTTTCATTACTGCACTGTTTCAAATTTTAAATTTAGAATTAAACTTACCACAGGTTTAGTGCCTCCTACTAAGTTTAATAAAATGTATGCATTAGATCAAAAAGATACTGGCTGAAAGTAAAAATCGGCTGAATAAAACAGACTTGGTGAAAAAAAAAACAAATGGCGCGCATTTTGTACCATTGTAAAACTTTGATACCTAAAGCAAAACAAAAGTTTAAAAAAACATGAAAATGGACAGCGATAGCGATATGAATTCAACTCCAGAAAGTATAAAACAGCTGCAAATGAAGTTGTTTATAACCTTATGTTAAAAGGGAAGATGAATTTTAAACTTTGTTTCATTATGTTGAGTTTTTATTTTAAATAGGTATATTTTGTCACGGTAGTTGAAAGAAAAGTAGATTACGCACCTTGCTAAAGTGAGTTATTAATGCACTCGTGTTAATTTAGTGCCCTCGCATGCGCTCGGGCACCAACATAACACTCGTGCATTAATAACTCACTTTGCGCTCGATGCAACAATCTACTATTGCCTCGGCCAATTCCCTCACATAATGGTATCTAATATTTATGTGCTTAGACCTCCTACCGACTGTTGGCAGGTACACTAATTTTATAGCGCTTTTACTGTCGCTGTATAGATCAATCGTATTATTCTGACCTGTCAGTTCATGGTAGAGACCTTTGGCACAAACTACCTCTTTCGCTGCTTCGCAGATAGCGACATACTCAGCTTCAGCCGTACTGAGTGCGACGCAACGTTGCTTGCGAGTCTGCCAGGACACTGCAGCACCGCCAAGGGCAACCATATACCCTGTGAACGAATGTCCATCAGCGTTAGCACCCCAGTCCGCATCGGCATATGCAACCAGAGGATTGCCAGTCTTCTTGTAGACCAATTTGTGATCTACTGTACCCTTAAGGTACCTCAGTACTCTCTTGAGTGCAGCCATGTGAGTCGAATTCCAACAAGAATTAAACTGACTCAGGTAGCTGACTATGAATGTGATGTCAGGTCGTGTGCCACAGGACAGGTACATGAGTGAACCCACAATCTCCTGGTAGCTCATATCTCCAGTCGGATCTTCTTCCTCCAATCTTAGATTAGTCTCTGTGGGAGTCGCGACAACTTTGCAATCTTCCATTTTATACTTTCGGAGGACCTTCTTTAGGAAGTTTATTTGGTTGAGTTCCACTTCTCCCTTCCTTTGCGTGAGCTCCATGCCCAGGCAGTCCTTTGCTAATCCCAAGTCTTTAATTTTGAAGGCGTCCCCAATCTTTGTTTTGACGGCCTGAATCTCGTCAATGTCATGCCCAAAAATGTAGAAATCATCTACGTATAAGGCAATTGCGAGAAATTTGCTTTTGACCTTCTTCAGGTATACGCATGGGTCATATTTTGACCTCGTGAAACCGATCTCAATAATGTGAGCGTGAACCTTCACGTTCCAACAACGTGCTGCCTGCTTCAGACCATATATGGCCTTCTTCAGCTTGCAAACCTTTCCTTCTTTCCCCCTCGTGATGAAGGCCTCTGGCTGTTCCATATACAGGTCTTCAGCAAGGTCACCATTAAGGAAAGCGGTCGTGACATCGATATGATGCACTGTCAATCCAATTTCTGCCGATAGTGCCAGCAGTAGTCGGACCGACGACAGTTTAACCACTGGTGCAAAGGTTTCGGAGTAGTCCTCCCCCCACTTCTGGGAATACCCTTTAGCCACCAGTCTTGCTTTGTGGCGCTGCACTGTCTCATCAGCGCCAATCTTCAGCTTAAATAGCCACTTGCATTTGACTACGTTCGCTCCTCTTGGGCGATCTACCAGCTCCCAGGTTCCATTCTCAATGAGCGAGTTGTACTCTTGCTTCATTGCATCCAACCACAGGTCCTTATCTCCGCGGTCCAGTGCATCCTGTACCGACACAGGATCGTGCACGCTGAAAAAATTATATTCAAAATCTTCTAGTCTATTTGGAACTCTGGTCCTTTGAGGGTATCGAGGCCCCTCTACAGCTGGTTCAGCTTCTCGTTCTTCGCTTCTGTCAGAATCCGAAATGGAATCCATTGTATCATGGAACTCCTCAGATTCGACTACAACGTTTTCGGGTGTGGTGGACCCGGTTGCTGGAGCTAGTACGCTCTGGCTTGGAACTTCCACCTCAGTTTCCATAGCCCCGGTAGTCCCTCCTGTAATGGGGACTACAAAAAATTCTTCAGGAACATCCACCACCGGCAACTTAGTTGGCGATTTGTTTGTAGGTCCAAGAAAATCCATATTATCCTCAGACTGATTTGGTAACCTCTCATCAAACACGGCATCCCGAGCAACAATAATCCGCCTTGGATTATTCTTAACATCAGCAAACTTAAACCCCTTTTGATCCTCACTATAGCCAAGAAATATAAGTTCTCGAGTCTTGGGATCAAACTTTTTGAGGCTTCCATCCTTAATGAGAACCTGTGCCTTTGAACCAAACACTTTTAAGTGTGAAAGGTCCACCGCCTTTCCGGTCCACACCTGTTCAGGGACCTGTTGCGAAATAGCCATAGTGGGCGAGCGGTTTTTCAGATAAATCGCCGTCAAAACTGCTTCACCCCAATATCTCTTATTGAGATTGCTTTCTGCTAGCATGCATCTTGCTTTTTCGACGATTGTCCGGATGGTTCTCTCCGCAACTCCATTTTGCTGTGGAGTTTGCGCTACAGTTGTCTGATGTTGAATTCCACGATTTTTCAGGTGATCCTGAAATTCCTTACTGGTGTACTCGCCACCATTGTCGCTCCTTAACTTTTTAATCTTTTGGCCCGTTTGATTTTCAACAAATGCCTGAAACTCACGAAACTTCCCGAAAACTTCTGATTTGCATTTCAGCAAATAGCCATAAACTTTCCTGCTATAGTCATCAACGAATAGCAGTATGTATCTTTTGCCGCCCCATGACTCCACCTCAATGGGACCCGCAACGTCACTATGTACCAGCTCCAAAGTCTGTGAAGCTCTATGGAATTTTCTTTTTGGAAACTTCTTCACGCATTGCTTGCCTTGACTGCATGGTACGCAGGGGTTCTTGCAATTCCCAAGGTTATAACTAAGGCCCTTGACAATTTCCTTAAGTTTGCGCATTTCAGATTGGGATAAGTGACCCAATCTTCTATGCCACAACTCAAAGTCATCCTGACTTTCTCCTAAGAGAACCGTCGCCTTGTTACTCCCCGAACCTAAAACATAGAGTCCGTTTTGCTTGCGTGGCGCTGTAAACAGTACCTTCCCATCCACAGATACATTACCATCGAAAACTCTGCAACAACTTTTGTCAAACACTACAACCTTGCCATTATCAGTGCACTTGCCAACTGACATCAAGTTGGTGACTAGTTCTGGAATCAACAACACATTATTCATTGTCAGTCCTAATGGACGTCCCTTGTGACATACGTCCAACTTCACAGTACCTTGCGAGGTCGATACAATTTTGTCATTATTCGCGCAAGTAACAGCTTTCGAACTGCTTGCTATAGGCGTTAAAATAGACTTATTTGATGTCATGTGTGATGTCGCACCACTGTCTACCACCCAGCAATTATCCCCACTAGCGGCAAGTAAAGTAACAAAATCAGTAGAAACATTTTCATTAATCTTGCCTACAGCCACTAAATTACTCTCAGTCTTACCATGTTTGGCTTTGAAGAGCTTACATTGCCATTTAAAGTGACCCTTCTTTTTACAAAAATTACAAACTATTTTCTTACGAGCATTACCGCTACCACTACCATCTGCAACATTAGCTAACACCGTATCGTCCTTATCATCATTCACTTGGTGTCGATGACCTTCACGCAGAAGAGCCGCTATTACGTTCTCCGATGATAATTCCTTGCCAGAATGTTCCATGGCCATCACCAAAGGGTCGTAAGAATCCGTCAAACCAGCCAGGAGAATGACCGCGATGAATCCATCATTCAGTGCAGCTTGAATTGCCTCCAGGGCTTGATGCGTAGCTTGCACTTCATTGACGTAGGCATCCATATTCACGAAATTATCCAGTTTCAATGAAAAAAGCTTCCGCAGCAGACCTAATCTTCTAATTAGACCACAGTCAGCATAGGCCTTTTTGAGCGAATTCCATGCTTGCCATGAGGTTTTGGCATTCTTGACAATGGTGATGCACTGTTCTGCGATTGACAGGCAAATCTTTGCCCTTGCCCTTTCGTCGCGTTTCCGGTCTTCAGGTTTGGTAGTAACGAAATTTTCGCTCACACAGTCCCAGAGCCCTGCATCTATTAATAGCATTTCGATGCTAAAGGCCCAACTGCCATAATTATTTCGGCCTGTGAGCTTTTTGATCGTACTCGTCGAACTTTCCATCTTTATACCGAATTTACTATTAAAAACTGCCCTACAAATTCAGCATTCACGAGGTACGGTCTGGGCCCATAACCTATTGGAAATATCTTGTGAAAGAGCTAGTTTAGTAAAACACGCAAATAGATGGTTGACTATATTTTGAGAGTGACATACATTTTTCATATCAACAAAGTTACCTAGCAACCAAAGTTACAAGAGACTAGAATGTATCCAGCATACAACCTCTTTAACATATAATTATCATTTTATTGTGTTTTTGAACAAAAAAAAAGGAAGTGAAGTTGCAAAAAAAAAAAAAAAATTATTAAAAACGAGAGTGGGTTGAATACAAGCCACTTGCAGCGTCTTTCTAGTAGGTTATAGGTTTTTTATATGTCAATGATTACAGACCAAGCTGGGGGGCATGTTTTAATCATGATATTCTAGTCATCCTGAAAAGGATAAAATAAGTAAATGATAGCGTGACGATTGACAGCGGACAATAGAAAAAAAAACTGTTGCGCCGACCCCAAGTAACACGAGCCAATAGCAGGAACATAATTTATTCCATACTTCGTATTATATAATGGTTTCTAGAGAACGCGTAACGCGTTAGGACTAATGCCGTGTCATACTACAATACACACGCGACTTGAAATTAAAATTATGCGTTTCAATTTTGCCGTTTGTTACGGAACCCTAAAACCTTGTCTATAAATATCATGGACATAATAATACAAACTGGACTGATTCCTCCAGAATTTCTAACGTACATGAACAAAAGTGAACCTTACAGGTAACCTTGTAGGTTCACTTTTGTCAGGCTATCATAACTGAGGCGAGATAGATAGCCAGATAAGGGAGCCGTTTGTTGTTTTCACTCCATTGCCAAAAGATAAATATGGTAGAAATATAACAGCAGCTACTAGTAAAATAAGTTATGTATATATTTCTTTAGCTTTAAGACAAGTTTGTTTAAAACAAATGTTGTTGTGTGTGTTTGTTTGTGTGTGTCTGTATGTAATTATGAATATAGCAGATGACCCCCCCAGTCAACCATTTCAATTAGGCACACAATACACCAAACACCCTGTATAACCTGTATAACTTGATCATGTACAACATTACCGAATTATTGAAATAGCATTATTTCTGTTTGTTACAGATTTCTATCGAAAGAAAAAATTAAGCAAAAATGATTGAATGTGTTTCCCAAATCTCAAACAATAATTAAAAGTACTGTTGTGTGCAGCCTGCATTACAAGTTTGGATTTTTAAATTATAATGTTTGTCATACACTTTAGTTTTATACTTCTTTTCTTAAAAAACGTGGGAGATGAGTTTGCGAGAACAACTGTTATTTTAAATGTAAAGTTTTAGTTTTTCTCATAAATTAGAATGATAAGTAACAATCGATGTGTTAACCGGATAGAAATTTTCTCTTTTTTCTTGTTTAGTGTAAAAATGTTTGGTCACCTTATTAGAAAGAGATAAACAGCTCTGTTATAAATATCTCTCTCGTCACGTTTTCTGGTTTGAGTGCTCAGTCCAGTTTGTGTACCAAGTCCATGATGAATATTCTTCTCTGTTAAATGTCACTGTCAAATCCAAAGTCAATCAAAACAAGAAAAAAGAAAATAAACATGTGAACATCTTGGCATTGTCGGCTACTTTCCGCTTTTCACCATCTCGTTGGAAGTTAATAAATAGGCAATATCTTGAAATCTCCAGTTCAATCCGTGAATCATGATCGTTGCTCTTCAGACTTTGGTTTTTTTCCGTGAATCTTTGTTTTCTGCATTAGACCGTTTAGTGCGGCCTTATTATAAGCAATTAACTTTAGGTTTTTTCGACGGAAGTGGGGATGACTTGGAGGATGATGATGCTGATGACCAGGTGTTCTCAGAGTATGACGAGGAGAAGGGGGTCACGTTTTACCCACCAATGTACGCGCAACGCTATGCCACTGTTAGCGACTGTCTCTTGGATAACCGCTGGTCTGGGAAGATTGAGAAGGTACCGGTATCCGAAAACATACGTAAAATTATGTTTAACCTGCTGACCTGTGGTCTAGATAACATGATTTGTGTTGTTTGTGAAGAAAGATTATGATTTTCCTTGACATCACAAACAAACTTGACAACCCAAATTAAAAATGTCACTGTAAAGTTGATTGTAATTCATTATTCGTTAACAAGTAAAAATTGTGTAACTAAAGAATGGTCAATGGGACGTCATAGGGGTGGGAACTTAAAATCCGGCTAATTGCGAGTCGGACTCGCGCACGCAGGTTTCCGTACCATTTATTATAAAAACAAGAAATAAAATCACGTTTTTGTATGAGAGTCCCCTTAAACATTTATTTTATTCTGTTTTTAGTATTTGTTGTTATAGCGGCAACAGAAATACATAATCTGTAGAAAGTTAAAATGGCTAACTATCACGGTTCATGAGATACAGCCTGGTGACAGACGGATGGTTGGATGGACAGCAAAGTCTCAGTAATAGGGTCCCCTTTGGGTTTGACCCTTTGGGTACGGAACCCTAAAAACGAAAATCAAAATCCAGTTAGATATAGATAGATGCTTAGAATAAAAGTTTTTTGCCCTGGCTGGAGGCCTTACCCCTCGTTTTCACCAAGGTATAATACATGTATTTTACTAATTTTATGCAATGTATTTGTTTCTCATATACATGTATAAAACTTGTTGAAAGTATACAAAACTTGTTGTAGTATAAAAACTTGTATGAAACTAGTTGGTTGAAAACTTCTAGTTGCTTACATGTTTATGATGTCATGTTTTTGTGTAGCTAAACTTGTAGAATTCAAGACAAATTCAATCCATAGTTTTATGTTATCCACTAATATTAAAAACTGTTGTGACAATGAAAAGAGAAGATCCTGAAGAACTTTACTTCATGTGTGCAGTTTACTTGTACATACATGCAAACTGAAGCAAATTCTTTGATTAATTCCTTTAACTTAATAAAAAAATATGGTTTCTTTTATAAATAGTACAATTTTTTGTGACATAACTAGTAGATCCATGAAATTAGAAGCAGATTAAACAAGCAATAGGTTTAAAAAAAAAAAACATTGCTTATTTAATCTGCTTCTGTCATTTTTCACATTCAACAGGCATTTTTATACATGCAAAAGCTCAATGAGTTCTAAAGTTTGTTTCTTTGACTACTCCATTCTTCTTCCTCATTCGGTTTCATTTAGGAAAAAAAAAACGCGGTCCTTCTGGTATGTTGAAAACTTTATCCAACAAGCATGGATAAAGTTTAAAATTTGTTTTTGTAGTACTATCTTCGATCAATAATAGAACTAGATTAAGGATCAGGAACAAAAATGAATCGCTAAAGTGTCCACATTTGCACACACATAAACATCTATATTTCATAGAAAAAAGTTAAATAATATTAACAACTTCAGTTTATTATAGACCTTAATACTCTCACATAAAGTTTAATAACAATTGCAAAAGATATTTATTTAAGTCCTTTCATCGGAGAAAGCTAAAAGGCAATAAATTTAAAGTGTCGCTTGAAAATAAAAAGTCATGAGTACAAAAATATTTATTCTAAAATGTATCTTAAAATCTAAGTGACAAGGTTAAAAACATTACGTTGACAATTTCGTGCTTACACTTATTTAGAACTAGACGTACTTCTTGGTATTACATTTCAATGCTCAGAACACAGTAAGTATTGAAAGACGTAGAGTTGCAGAATATAATTTTTTTAGGCCAAGGCTCGTTTTGTATGGTGGCAAATATGTTTTAAAAAGTAGTAGACTAAGTACTATAGTACTATTTTTAACCGACTTTAAAAAAAGGAGGTTGTCCATTCGACTATATTTTGTTTGTTTGTCCACCTATTTCTCCACCAATAATTGTAAACCGATGTTTAAAATTCTTTTTTTTATTCGAAAGCAATACTCTTGTGGTGGTCCCGTTGTCACCAAGTCCTAGAGCAAATTATATAGGTGCATACAATGTTTTTCTTGATCTAACGAGGCTCGTCACGTATTCCTGTGGTATCATCAGAACTTAAACTTGTTGAACCTGTAAAGAACCATGCGCGGTATATTAAAAACAGTTTTAAAGTATTTCATGCAAATACCTACAGGTAAAGTTTTCTTCCGATAAAGATTTTTGTAATCTACGCCTTTGCGTGTTTCCAGTTATGTCCAAACTATCAAAATAAATTGAACATATTCTCGAATGTTTATAAGGTTTATATATTCTGCACATCGAAATGGTTCGCTAAAAATCTACAAACAAAAATCTACACTAATATTATAAAGAGGAAAGATTTGTATTTTGTATTTTTGTATGTAACGAATAAACTCAAAAACTACTGGACGGATTTTAAAAATTCTTTCACCATTAGAAAGCTACATCTTTATAGGCTATATATTATCGCGCTAATAACTTATGGGGATGAGCAATATTGCATTAAGTCCACATTTCTCAACTGTTTGATAACTGACAACTGTCATGACAAGCATTAGAATAAACCGGCTATTTTAAACTATTTGTCATCAAAGTAAGTAGCCTGGCGGTTCTATGACCGCCCTGCCAAGCAAAAGGTTTCAAGTTCGTATCCGCAGTCAGTATGCACTTTTTGTGGTAATTTTTTAATGCTGTAAGTTTTCCAAAACAACGCGAGTTCGATTCCCAACCGGTGTTTACTTTTTGTAACTAGGTTTTATTTTTTTTATTTTAATGCTTTATGATTTTCAAATCATTACAAAATAGTTTTCGTTTTTTTAACCATTCAAAATAAATAGTGATTAAAGAACGAGTGAGTCATAAACAAAACGAAATTAAAGACATGTTCGTCGGCGATTTTGAAGTATACACATCCGTAGACACTGTGATGGATAATGACGGTAGTCCTGCACACCCCGTTGAATTTTTCAACTCCCTGGAGCTAACGGGCGTGCCGTTCCCATAAGATGAAGCTTAAACTTGGCTATATATAAAGAAACCCGACAACAACTGTCGGGCAGTTGCCCACCAGACACTACACCTATCTGATCGGAGGATCCTCCCTTTTAAATGGGGTACTGAGGAACTTTACACCCTGTTCCTCATACCCCTAAGCTGGTGGCCCCGAAATGGACGTCAGCGCAGCCTTCGAGCAACGTGACGTCATCATCATCACTTCTCTTAAGCTTTCGAGCAGCGAGTCTCACAGCCAGCCAGCTTCAAATGGGTATTGCTGACCACCAGCATACAGCCGGAGCGCATTCCTGGTCATCACCCTCAGCCTCTCATCAAGCGACCTTGGCACAGTACACTGCATTTTCGGCCGGTCGAGAGCTTCTACCTCCTGTCGACACCTCTCTAGCTGTCTGCCACATCGCGGCGCTGCACTATGTCCGACGCACTGGAGCAAACGCAGCGCCGGCCCCGACTCACTGGGGTTCACCTCACCACCGCAGTCTGTTCCGACTTACCGTGAACAATGCGGCTACGAAATTCCAACTGGCACGGCATAATACTACAAGCTGACTCATTCGACTATCGTCTCCGGAGGAGTGTGATGTAGCGACCTACGAAAAGTACTACAGCGCCATCTATGACGCGACGGAAGAACTAACATCAATTGCCTACATCTCGCAAGCAAAGTTTACATCGACTTAAGACTATATAAAGAAACCCGACAACAACTTATAGTCCGGTTAAGCAGACGACAACCTCCTAGGTTGAACTGCGAGATGCCATTCCCAAAAAAACCGACAACAACTGTCGGGCAGTTGCCCACCAGACACAACACCTGTCTGGTCGGAGAATCCTCCCCTTTTCAATGGTGTATTGAGGAACTTTACACCCTGTTTCTCACTCCCCTAAACCACCATTATTACAGGAGTTGCTAAAGGAGAGAGCGTTTTAATTCGACGCATGCCAAATATTCCAAATAACTTGCCATTCCAATTTTAATTAACAGGTAGTAATTTCCCTTAAAATAAGCTTTTGCAATGAGGATCAACAAATGTCAGGGCCATACCTAAAAAGTGGCAGGCATTTTAGTGGGTACACCTACTCCATGCTTCTCAGACGGTCAATTATTTATTAATTATTCACGGGTTTCATGAAGCCAAAACTTGCACGTGGTGACGGTCATTATTACGACATTTTTTATTGTATACAAAACTATTGGAAAAAAATAGTGCCCTACAATGCACCGTATTGTTCACTTTGAAAAAAATATGTTCCGGATTTTAAGCCATATTATAGTGTCGCTTCAACGCCTTTTAGTTTTCTTTCGGACCTCTGCCGCCCAGAATTACACCACCCTAAAGCACGCCCTTTGTAGTCATCACCCACATAATCACACATAACAACAAAACATCACGCCTTTAATTCCCGAAGGTGTACTTAATCGTACATCCACATTTCGCCAGTTATGTTAAGCTCTATGTTATAGGGGCGAACCCCATCAACCGGGCCCGACATTAAATTCAAACTTCGTGGCTGCTACTGAGAAATTCCTGATGGAATAACCCAATAACAATTGACCCGATCCGAGAATCGAACCCGGGACCTCAAGCTCAGCAGTCGTGCTTGCGACCACTCGACCAACGAGGCAATATCACACATACACCTTATAATTTCCGCGCGAACGAAGTCGCGGGTATCAGCTAGTAATATATAAAATAAAAACACTACTCCATGTATTGCCGGTTCCAAAACAGTCGATGTTTGTAACAATAGTTGGTGCGTTGTTGCAAACATTGGCCAAACATAAAAATATTAGCTTATTTAATTATTTTTACTATTTGTCCTGTTTTTATTTCACGAAAAAACACTTAATTAATATATACTTACCGAAATATAAAAAATCCTTCCAAAATCGTGGTGTTACGGTGGTTATTTTCACAGTTTTAAAACGTGCACTACGGCATCTCGACGTCTTAACGTTGGCTATGCTTGGACAATACTAATTTGAAATAAGACCACAAATACTTTTGTGGTCTTATTTTTCGTGCCGTTTTTGAAGCGCTCATCGGGAATCTAGTACTATTATTGATCGAAGAGTACTATACAGAAATTGCAATAACATGAGCAATACTTGTCTTAACCACGAATGTATTTTGTAGGTGAGAATGCTGTCAATGTAGCTGACAAGTTTTAACATGTTGCAGACTTCAGTGTAACCGCAAATGTGTTTAAAACTTGTAAACAAACTCGTTGGCTACACAGTGTGAATGAAAGAATGTTTGAGACAGTCTCAATACATGTATAAAATAAATAAGAATTTTTTGACAAGTATTATAGTAGTTTTGTATCAAACTAGTATTTAACTTGATTCTTGGTGAAAACAAGGGGTTACACTCTAGGCACCCACATGATAGTCCGGTTGACCAGAAGCTTCATAGGTTGAACTGCAAGATGCCATTTTAAAAAAGAAAAGGCTGTATATTTTTTCAATACTCATCTATTTTTTTTACACATTCCTCTTCAGCCGAGAACTCTGGACATATGGAAGAGTCTGGAAGGCACACTCACTAAAATCCACACAACTGGGCAGATGTAGACCCAATATAAGAGTTACTTCTTTTTTTTATATTTCACTATTTTGTGTCACAGGTAGTGGATTTCGGCCACCATGACATGAGTTTCATCAAGTACTTGAAGGAAGTACCTGGTATTCGCTGCATTCTTGGTGTTGATATCGAGACCATTCCTCTGCGATGTTCCTCTGACCTGCTGGGGGGTGATGAGTACTCTCCAAAGAGGGAGAGCCCGTTACAAGTCACTGTAAGAAAACTATTTGTTTTATTTTTAGGCTTGACCACTGGTTTTTTATAAGTTGGCTAGACCAATTTTGGACACTGACCAACCTTAACAATTAAAATAACAATTTATTATGAATATTATAATACCACTAAATTACTACACTCAAGAGCGAGATATTGAGTCTCCTCACAATGGTTCCTGGAGAGTCCTGGATATGGAAAGCGATCAATGCTGACCCGAAAGTGGTGAAGATGACTTGGACACTTATCATGAGAGCTGGTTTGAAATGGTGCTATAAAAGAGTACCTGGTAGTATTTGGTGCCTTTGACTAGCAGTTGGAAAATATTTGCTAATTAATAAAAAGAATAGTAGATAGAGCAACAAGTGAAAAAAAGGGAATTTAATTTGAGGGACTAAGTTGGAGCCCAAGAGCAGTGGAGGAGTCTTAGAGTAGAATCCCGAACATAGCAAGGAATTCTTGATCCAAGATGTTGTTTTTTTTAAATGAGTTGTGTACCCTTCTTTTTACCATTGACTATGAGAAAATATATAGAAGTATAGGATCTATATATCATATTTTATTATATAATCGGTAATTAGAGAACAAAGGATTAAAAATAAACTTTAAAAATGTATTGTGAAATTAGTAGCAGTTTTGGAAATTCAGTGTTATATTATTGTAAGCATAAGATAAAAAAAAAGTTTATTTCAATTACAGTAGGCACTTCGAAACACATAATTGGAGATCACCTTTTAAGCAAGGAATAGCTTGTAGTAGGAGACTCCGCACTTCCACTTGTCATTTTTATGCAATTGAAATGTAGACAATGTAAACATGAAAAGCTAAGCTAAAATTAAATTTTACATAGAAAAATAAAAAATGAGAGGGTAACTTAAAAATTAAATAACCATTATGATACCAATTGAAAACTAAGTGTTACGTTTTATTTCCAGTTATTCCAAGGCAATGCAGCAGATCCAGACTACCGGCTCATCGGCTGCGATGCGGTGATCGCCATCGAGATGATAGAACACATGCTACCTCATGACCTGGAGCGATTCATTCACACTGTTTTTGGCTTCATAAAACCCAGGATTGTCGTTTTCACTACACCCAATGCTGATTTCAATGTCCTGTTCAAGGCGTTGGGGAAGAATGGACTCCGTCGTTGGGATCATCTGTTTGAGTGGACCAGAGATCAGTTTAATGATTGGTAATAATTTCTTAATAAAGTTTTTAACATAAGATCTGAAATTAAAATGTCCAGAAAAAAACTGGAGTTATGGAAATAGCTTGCAGAGCAAGCTGAAATGGCAGTTGTCTGGTCATGACCAAGGTTAGGCCAAAGAAACCAGGGCCGTCCTAAAGGTCTACGATATTGTCAGGAAACACCTGGAGGACCGACAGAACCGGGAAGCGTGGCAGAAAAAAGGGGAGGCCTATACCCAGCAGTGGGTGATTCTTGGGTGATATGACGATGATTATGGCCATGTCTATCGAAAGACCGTTGGCCGATGGAGCAAAGGCGTCCTGGAGCAAAGATCGCGTATCGGCAAGTAATGTGGGATGTGCCCCAACTATGTGGGCCAAGTAGCGACTGTCTGTGACAGGCTGCATGTGGAAGACGGAAGACAGGATACCACAGCACGATAGAGGCTGTACGTTGCGTCCGTGTATTCCCGTTCGTCCCATCGACTTTGTCCCCCTCGTGGGACGAACGGGAATTCATTATTATTTTTCCCGATCGTCCCACTAATTTTGTTGATGGGACGAACGGGAATAATTTATTAATTATTTTTTAGTCCTATTGGTCCCACCAAATAATTTCAGACTGGTTGTATAATGGTAAAAAATAGTGCGTGGAGTCCCTTCGCGCGGAAGAAGTGAAACTTAACGCAACAGTGCTTTCATACCCCCTCCATGGTAGCGTTAAACGTTACGCAACCTTGTTGGAAGTCATATAAGATGTACCAATTTAAAAAAAAAAATGTTACGCGGCACCGCCGGCGCATCCCACCAAAGCCATGGAATATCACGACAAATTTGAAAGTAAACGACGAAACAACGATTTAACATTTTGTGCAAAAAATTATTTAGTGGGACGAATGGCACTAATCTAAGAACATATTCCCATCGTCCCCCTAACATCCCGAATGAGACGATCGGGAACAAAATTAATATTATTTTTGTAAATTCCCGTTCGTCCCACGATGGGGACGAAGTCGGTGGGACGAACGGGAGTACACGGTCGCGGCGTGTAGCGCCACTACAAAAAGTACTACACCAACATAAAAAAAGAAATACAGTGCCATCTATGACACAAATCAAGATCTAACATCAAATTCCTAAATCGTATAGTTAAAGTTATCTGCAACTATACATACAGAAAAACCCGACAAAATTTGTGGGGCAGTAGACCACTAGGCACAACCCCCGTCTGGTCGGAGGATCCTCCCTTTTCTAAGGGGGATAAAGAACTTTACACCTTGCTTTTCATACCCCTAAAAGGCATTTGTCAAACATCTGCGATAGGCAGAGTTGATTTATTAAAAGTTTTTTTATATAGTATGCAACATTTCACTTAATAATGACTGCCTTCCTGGTCTAGTGGTTGCAAACCTGACTGCAGAGCATGAGGTTCCGTGTTTTGATTTTTACGGCGGGCAAATTGATATTGGGTTTTTCATCAGGAATTTTAACATAACTAGCAATATAAGTGTACTATACGTATATCTCTACTTCCAAACCATTCGGGCAATACCGTCGTGATCTAGTAAATACATATATCCGTCGTCGCAAGCGATTTCGAGACTGTAACGTTTTTTAAAATAATTATTTCTTCCAAGTTGGTAGTACTAACCCGTTGATTTCATAATGTTGAACAAACTGTTACTTGATTCTCATTGGTTGATTGGTAAGTATAGGGACGCCGTGAGGTGGCGCTTGAGTTTTGAATTCTCCCGCCAAAACACGCGGACAGTATCGACCCAGAATACTAGACCGAGATTTTTGTTCTGTTGAGATCAAACGATCGAAACTGTCACGTCCACCGTACAAGCCCTAGTTCCTTTAATTGCTACTTATTGTAATTACCGAGTAATAAACGTGACTGTGATTTGTGTTTAAACATACGTTTCACTGGTTTGCCCGAGTACCTACCCACCTTCTTCATGGAACCGAATCAAGAGACAATATGATGACGCCCCTGTTATCGTTACGTCTACGCTCTCGCCGTCATATGGATATTAATCTTTCCAGGTGTAGCAACATAGTGTCGCGGTATCCTAATTACACGGTAACCTGCAAGGGTATCGGTCCCGGACCACCTGGGACCTTGCACTATGGCTGCTGCAGTCAGTTGGCGCTGTTCGTTGCAAAGGACTACCATAAGCAAGCCGACCTAAACATCAATGCTCTAGCTACTACACTCGTTGAAAGTAAGTATTTAGCCTCCTAAAGGAAACAAAGTTGTGCAACATTGTTGTGACCTTGAGTAACATAATTTTAAGCTGCAAAAAAAATTATCTACTCATTTTTAAAACAAACAACAACAACGAAGACCGTCATCTAAACTAATATTATAAAGAGGAAAGATTTGATTGTTTGTTTGTTTGCATTGAATAGGCTCCGAAACTACTGCTCCGATTTGAAAAATTCTTTCAGTGTTAGATAGCCCATATATCGAGGAAGACTATAGGCTGTTTATGATCACGCTACGACCAATAAGAGTGGAGCAGCAGTGAAAAATATTGCGAAAACGGGGAAAAAGTTGCGCCGGACAGCTAGTCTGTTTATAAGCGCTTCTATAGCGGCCGGGCGCTACAAGCAAGAATAGTCCTTACGGTGGCGGTGGTTAGAATCATTTTATGGCGGCAGTACAATTCAAATTCAATAATGATTGGGAACCAAAAGCTCCTTGAATTAATGTTTGAAGTTGCAGGTAATATTGCTCGCAATTGTTCTTCTATTTCGTTTCCAATTTATGATGAACACAGCAATTAATGTAAAAAGAAAAAAAACGCAACTACAACCATTTGCCTGATGCAGTTTCTTTCTCCTCTAGAAGTGTATATTATTTGTATAATATAGTTAACGTTTCTCTTCAGGTGTCCCAGCCCACAATAAAATCAACGAGATCTATGCAGGGTGCTGGGAAAGTTCGGGGTCACCTCAGTCCCCTGCTGAATTACAAATGATGTCACCAATACCACCAATTGAATCGGTGTAAGTTTAGAAATATATTTTCAAATAATACATCTCTTTGCAGCTAACATTGGTTGAGGTGCCAATGCAGTAGGAAATGACATTCGGTCTCGATATTTTCGAAGAGAGCCCTACTCTTATCTAGGAATGCGCCTAGCTAGAGCGATCTCTTTGCAACACGCCCGAATCACCCTTCTACATATTGACAGTTGGAAGGTCTTAACACAACATCACGCCTGTAATCCCTTCGGGGATTACAGAGGTATACCTAATAGTACTCCCACATTTTGCCCGTTATGTTTTAAGCCTCATGCAATAGGGGACGAGCCTATTGCCAGCTACTACACAAATCCAGACTCCGGGGCTGCTACTGAGAAATTCGTGATGGAAAAACCTAATAAGAATTTGATCGACCCCAGAATTGAAAGCAGGACCTCGTGCGCAGGGTTAAACTTTTATAAGTTTAACCTTTTGAACGCCATTGTCACATATACGTGACAAGCACGCGCGTGCCCTGTACGCCAACGACACAAATATGTGACAAAAAATGTGGTGCACTATCACACGAAATAAGCAGTTTAAATCATTACGTTTGTGTGTGTTTATTTATATATCTTTGAAATGTGATCTATATATCTTTGAAATGTGATCTATATATCTTAAATATTAAATGTCACAAGAAATAGTTAATAATACTTTTGAAATCCCTTTTTTAATTTGTAAGTATATGCGGTGAATTTGTGGCTTGTCGTGGAGGGCACGCGCGTGCGTTTATGCTCTGGCGTTCAAAAGTTCAAAAAAGTCGATAGACCGCCATATACAGACCTCTTCACCATGCCCAGTGACAGCCAGACTTCTTTAGTACCTTGAGGACTAGCCACCACCATAAAGTAGGTACCTATTAAAGCACATTCCAGTAACCCCTCCCAACCTTTCCAGCCAATCTATAACCAAGATCCTTTACCCTGACGAACAGTCACACATGACACTAGTATTCTCCACCACTCTATGCAACTCCATGCCTTTATCTGAAAAAACCTTCACGATGGAGACTTTCTCGTATCGAGACAAGACCTTGCAATGCAACCTAGATGTTGAACTAGGAAAGAGTTTCATGATGTTTGACTGTCAAGATTACTATAATGTGTTGATTCCTCGTAGAAGGGTCAGCCATAAAGTTTATGAAATTGAAGATGTTTATAGCAGGTTGTGGAATATTTTTTATAGTACTATAGGCTTTGTAGTTTTAACCTAGAACTGTTTCTCCTACTGAGTATGTTGATGCTACAAGTTCTATTGTTAACTAGCTGTCCGGCGCAACTTCGTTTGCGTCACATTTTCCCCGTTTTCGCAACATTTTTCATTGCTGCTCCACTCCTATTGGTCGTAGCGTGATGACATATAGCCTATAGCCTTCCTCGATAAATGGGCTATCTAACACTGAAAGAATTTTTCAAATCGGACCAGTAGTTTCGGAGCCTATTCAATGCAAACAAGCAATCAAATCTTTCCTCTTTATAATATTAGTTTAGATTCGTTAAATGTATTCAAGCTTTTATTATCTTTCAATCTGATACTGCCCTGTAAAGTCCCAAAATTTTTTTATATATTGCGCGCTACCTTGCGTATCCCCAAATAAATGTTCCCGTGATGGATTTTATAGGTAGAAATAACAGCTGTACTGGTATTTAAAACAAGTAGTATACAAAACTGATCAGTTCATAACTTACTATTCTAATTTTCAGGTTGAACTGCACGACGTTACAAGTGAGAAAATTCTCAAAAATAACACAAAATTTGATGGCAAAAAACAAAATCGACACTTTAGTCCACACCAGAGAGGTTGTGAATGAAATACGTTTCCTAACTAAAGCGTTGAATTTTAATAATTTCAGTCAAGCTGATGAGGGGGGTCATATCTGGTGTAACATCAACTGGGGGGAGAATGCACCGTACTGGAATCAGTACTATAAGATCGTGAGGGAGTACGCTTATCCCTTTGAGGTAAGTACTTTGTTTCTTCTACATCTTAGCGTATTAGTGCCAAGAACTTCAAAAATGTTTGTCCAAAAATTCAGTTACGTGAACTCCGCTAGCTACAGTGTCACGATTCCGAGTTATCTATACTATATAGGGTGCATTTTTCAAATGGGCGTGGATGGTCAAATCCGAAACTATGAGGAATAGTGAAAAATACTCAATGGAGACTCGAGCCCAATTTTGATAAAAACTAAAACTGTACTATTGGATTTTTTGAAAATTAATGTCCCTAGCCATGAATCAAAACCGTTTTTTAGGGTTCCGTACCCAAAGGGTCAAACGGGACCCTATTACTGAGACTTCGCTGTCCGTCCGTCCGTCTGTCACCAGGCTGTATATCATGAACCGTGATAGTTAGCCAGTTGAAATATTCACAGATTATGTATTTCTGTTGATGCTATAACAACAAATACTAAAATAAATATTTAAGGGGCTCCCATACAAAAAAGTGAATTTTTTTGCTCGTTTTTATAAAAAATGGTACGAAACCTTTCGTGCGCGAGTCCGACTCGCACTTGGCCGGTTTTTTACAAAATTATTTATCGAAAGATGTAAATTTTACACCATTCGATGGTTTGCTATTAAGAATCAAATTCTGTGACGTAATGACATACGGCAAACTAAAGAGAGGTTTCTGCCTGCCCCCTTCGGAAAAGGCGTGAGTTTATGTATGTAGTCTTTGTCACAACTTTTTTTTTTCTTCAATTTCAGAATAAATCGGAGGAGGCACGCATCCTAGACCTGGTTTCTGAAGAGATCAACCGTCTCATAGATACGGAATACGACGAGGAGTTCTCAGTAGACGTGGACCGGCTGGAGATTCCTCTGACGCATCTCATGGATGTACTGACGAACATTACCAACGATATTGATAGGGTCCGGTAAGTATGCGGTATTTATTATGTAGCTGGGAAATATTTGTATAAAAAAAAGCATCAGTAACTACTTATATCGACTTTAGGTTGCAATAAATCAGTAACTTCTACTTTGGACTTTTGGTTGGAATGCAACAAGTTCACCCGTTATACTTATTTCAGATATTAGATAACTTACGTTCCATCGCCACTTTAGCATTATATGAATTCGAGATTTATTTTTAAGTGATAAAAAAGGTTAAAAAAAAGTTTGTTGAATTTGAAGGTATGATTTTCAATCAGACTTTCAATCAAATTATTATCAATCAAATGACTATCAATTAAATGATTATCAATGAAATGATTATCAATCAAATGATTCAATCAAATGATTATCAATCAAATGATTATCAATTCTTTCGGATTCTGTAGTCTAATAAGGTATATTAGACTACAGAATCCGAAAGGATGAGGAGCCGAATTGTTATTGAGTTTTATTGTTTTCAGCCTTGTTTTGTGGTATAAGTTAAAGTGAAATGAGCTCGCCACCTCTTTCTTACATTAAGCCTTAATCGTTTTGCTTGCCGTCCCACTAATTTGTCTATATTCCACAGGGATCTCTTGGAATGGAATGGCTATGAGATCGTGAACGATGTGGTGATCCATACTCGCTTGGTCGTAGATGCCACCTCAGTAGCCACGCACGAGGAAGAGTGGCAGGACAACGACTTCTCTGATGTAAATGTGCCAGATTGAACTTTGTATTGTCGTGTAGATTGTTTTGTATTACCATGTATTGTTAGACGACTCAATTTGGTTGGATCAACCATCTCATTATTTTGTTTTACTCGAATAGGTTCGAATGATCATTTCCTTTGTTAGTATGTTTTCATACACTTCGGCTGCAGGGCATTTGAGGTTGCCCTCGGTGACGGAGTACAGATTAGTATTTATTTAGAGACTAATACTATGTCAACACTGCAAAATATCATTAGTATAAAAGTAAAAAGAACATCCGGCCTCGCTGGCATATCTTTGCCGTCCGCCATTTTGAAAAATACTGGTGTTGGCCGCCATGGATGAAACAAGTGTCAATCGATAGAGTAAGTGATTATAAACAAAAAATATTCAGTGATGAATCTCGTAAGTGATACAGTTTCCGAGATATTTGAGTTCAAAAACGTGAAAAAGTAAACTATTTTTTTTTTTAGATTTAGTTGACGACAATTTTGTGAACTTCCCTGTGCCCCACCATCCGCCATATTGTTTTACGTTTGTCATTCGCATTTACTCAGGCGAATTCTACTGTTGTCCAAAATTAAAAAAAAAATTAAAAAAAACAACCCTCACCTTCGGCTGCGCCTCGGCTCGGGTAGACATTTGTCGGAACTCTTTGCAATGACAGGCTTTCCGAACTCGTAATGAAATATACTATTGTTTTGTGTTAAATGACTTGCAGTTTTATTTAAAGTAGGTCAACAAACAGCACTAGTTAGAAATAGTACATTACTGCCGCGGTCTATAATGACTACTTTGCTGGTCGCGCTGATTATGGCCGACATTGCAGCGTAGCGAAGCTCCAGGCCGACACAGCGCGGTCAGCGTGCAGCACTTGATGGACGAGCTGAGATAAAGCCTTTACAGCGAGGACAGCAAGGGCTGCAATGATGGCCAAGCTGAAAGGCCTAGAGCGTAGCTAGGCTAGCTCGAGGCAATCATAGCGTGACCAGCGAAGCAGTCATTGTGGGCCAAGGTTTGTATAGTGCTTTACTCAAAAATGCAAGTACATAATCTAAATAAAACCAGCAAGTAATTTAAATAAAAATTATATTAATTAAAATTTTCGCTGAACCGCGCTTTTGTTACTTCTTTGTTTTTTTTAGCAATGGTAGTTGGAAGTATTCAGCCTAATATGAAATAAAATCTTTTTGTACATATCTCTATAGATACAAACAGCTGTGTTCTAAATAAATTTTTTTTGGATTAGATTTTTTAAAACGTTGAAACGTCAAAATAGCGGCCGGCAAAACATTGCCGGCCTGTCAGAGCGGCCAGCAAAACTTTGCCGGCCGCTCCTTGAAACAGAACGGCAAGGTCGACTTTGCTCAATCAAGGTTGTCAAAATAATGACCACATTACATGCATTTTTGAGTGATTGTTATTTTATTTGAATGTGTGAGTTCATTTGTTTTTGTTTCTACCAGTGTATGTAATATAATGTCGTAATGGAGTCTTAAACCTCTAATCGGGGTATTAAATACCAAAGAACCTGGTGGTCAATGGTTTAGATTGTTAGTTTGTGGTCTATTGGTTATTCGGTTGATGACAGATAAAGACTAGACTACTATGTAGACTAGACTACTATGTATGATTGTTATTATAACTAGTATGCCATATCCGAGAATATTGGAAGTTTTTTTTAGTTACTAATTAAGGTATTTCCATTCCATCACTGCTCTTGAATAGCAAACTTAAGAAGTACTCGTAGTTATAAGCAATTAATGTATTGATAATAACTGTAAGCATTGATGGTTAGTTGATAGAGTTTAATCATAGGTATAAACCTTTTTTTTGAGTTACTAAATAACGTGTATCTCGTAGAGTAACCGATCTATTTGATTGTTGAAATAAATATTGTTCGTTATTGTTGTGGACACTAAATGTGTCCTTCTTCTTGACTGTGTCTTTATAATGCTAAAGGCCTAGCTTTTTACTGAGACGGTGCCTAAGGGGGCACCAGCTTGGTGAGGTGTCGCTAGACTACCTAAACAGGGTGGAAGAGACGCCGATGCGAAAACAGTTACTACATATTCAGTACTTACACAATTCTGAGACCCGCCCATATAGAAATTTTGGTTGGTTTGGTAATGGGGCACTGAGGAAAAAAGACAGAAAATTATAGCATTTTTTTTTTTTGATAAATTGTTTATTAATTTTCAACGGTTATTAAAAAATAAAATGTTTCCTACAAAAGTGCAACACTTACACGGTCAAAATGTATCAAACGGCAGTTTTTTTTTCAATTACCGGTGAGATATTTCTATGTGGCGGTGGGGGGGTGGGGGGGGCTCAGAATGATGTACTGAATACGTGCTAACCGTTTCGGCGTCGGTGTTCCTTCCTCCCTGTATTCTTCCGCCTGATAACGGGCGTTAACCCCTCCTGCACCGCCCAGTTTACCGTCACCCACCGCCCCAATGAAATGCCTGTACTCCTGTAGTAGTAACATAATAAAGTTGGGCTCCATTAATTTCTTGTCACATTTACATTCTATTTCCTAGTTAGTAGGTTTTAAGGCCAATTTGTATGTTGCTACTTGTACGCAACGACAACCACTCAAGCTATATAAAACCAGTTCATACAGATCTCTCATTCTACCCGAAATCTATGCAAAGCGAAGCCATGATATTCTGGAAATGTATAGTTTGATGTGTCGCTGTGTGTATGAAGGAGTCAATTTAAGTTTTTATGTTGCATTTAATTTACGTGTAATGTGGGCGAAATTTTTCATTAAAGTTTTGTATCGATTTCAGTCGTTTCAATAAATTACATTCATTATTTTCCCTTTTAAAGTGGGGCATATCCAGTATCCAAGTCGCATGACGTTGTTCAGCACGGTATTTTACTAAGACACATGCCAGTTTTTAAGCCCCGACCAAAACGAGGGGTGGTATAAGTTTGCATACTGCATTGTTTTTACCGTACGCACAGTGGAATGTTCAGTGATCCCAACTTTTACGTCATTTTTGTACAAAACAGCACCGTGTGAACGGCCGTTCCAATTTGATATTCAGAATTAATTCATACATGTTTGCTTTATTTGGTGACGATTTGACACGTCACACGTACTGCTAAGAATTAGAGTGTAACATACCTTTTGTATTGGGCTTACGCGCAAAAACGCCCGGCACATGTGCTTCAAAAATTCGAACGAGCGTACACGCGCCTATTAAGCGGCGTGTTCCCACAGGGTAAGTGGGCGCGCGGAGAGGCATCTCTCGCGGCTCGCGCTTGTACGCACGACATCGCTCCTACTAGTTGCACTTGTACCTTTTTCAGATTTTTCCTGTGTACTCTGTCGAAGGACTGTAGTACCAGTTTAACGCATTTCCTTTAGATTCAAACCAGGACTATGTTTCAGAGCGAGTTTCCTCCTAAGCTTGCATTTGGTTATTATATTATTTTATTTGCAGTGGGACACCGCAGATATTCGATCACAATCTGTATCAGATGGCAGCACAATCGTACCGGATGTAACTGGTTTGAATTTTTTGTGTTTATTGGTATGGTTAAAAGGATAAAAAATGGGCCAAGTGCGAGTGTTACTCTTCTCTCTCTACACAGGCTTCCGTAGCCCCAAACAATATAATAACAATATTTTGAACGGTCTTTCATAAGTACACTCAACAGCAAAACTAAATTTGTTTTTCATAGTATGTTAATTTAAAACCAAGTCACTGCTGCAGTTTGGTGAAAAATTCCGGTATCTCAAAAAATAAAAATCAAATCTTATTCAAACCAATTTTCATTGAAAGTTGTTTTACGTTCTACAAACCTCCATTTTTTTTTTAATGGTTCCGTTATGGCCATTTGGCCACATATGGCAATTTTAAAATACTAGATTAGGCTCATTGATAAATTTACATCGATGATTATTTTAGCATCCACTAATTCCGACGTAGAAATATTTTTAATTTTCCATCCATAGGGCGTTGTCTCCGCCGCGCCTTGGACCAGAAAGTCCGCAACCTTCGAAAGATGTTGTCATTCGATGAGGATATAACCACGGAGTTAGACAAGGTGGTATGTCGGCTGATGAAGTTGGCACTGCATTCTAGCAGGCAACGCCAGAATCCCCCCCCTGCTAGGTGGATGCAGTGCAAACTGCTAGATCTGCTCACACTTACTGAGAAGGCCATAGGAAGACGCAAGAAGTGTTTCATCGAGACATTTCCTTTGAGCATTGGTACGTTATAGATAAATTAACATAATATAACATCACATACCGGTTTTATAGAGTCAGGTGGTCCTGAAATCCAACCCATGACTAGAATTCCCAAGACCTGGACTTAAGTTTTTTATCGACTTCTAAAAAAGGTGAGGTTTTGTTTTCGACCAGATCTTTTCTTTACAAATTTCTCAATAGTAGCCTGGCGTATGACTGGACATGCCTGTTGTGATCGCATGGGACTTGAAAATAACTTGCAGAATGTGGGAGTATGTACTTGTACACGTGTTTTCGAGAGTTTGTGTTTAAATGGGACTTTAACTTTAAGTATTGGTTGTACCTGGTCCCTTATCGAAAAGGTTTTATTTTAATCCTTTTCATTTTCAGATAAGCAGCCAGATTTACGTGAGCAAGATACTAGAGTGTGAGTTCTAATTTTATAATCTTTACATAGTGAAGTAGTAAGTAGTTATAGTTAGGTAGTAGTGGTAGTTAGTAGTTAGTCTAAGTACTTTTAAGTTTAATATCATACTAACACAATTGTTAAAGTGTGTATATTTAGGTTAAGGTATTTATCTATGGGTCTTTGTAATCTGAAAATAAATGGATTATTATTATTAATCTCGTTTATTAATTTTTCTAACTTTTTACATTTTAAAATAAATGAAAAATAATTTTAAAATTCTGAAATGATGATGATCATAATCATTTCAGCCGAAAGACGTCCACTGACATAGGCCTCCCCCAAGTGTCATCACATTGACATAAGGGTTTTGCCATAATCGCCACGTGGCAGGCGGGTTGGCGATCGCAGTACGGTTGTTACAAAACCACGGAGAACGCTGCTGCCCATTCTTTGGCAAGTCCCTTAGTCGCCTCTTACGACACCCACGGGAAGATTTGGGATGGTGCTATTCTTTACGTCCGACACCATACAGAGTTTTAAATATGTATCAAAATTCAAAAAATAAACATTTGAAAAAATATAAAATAGTAGTCTACCGTCATCGAGAACAGGGTCCAAGCTACCGGCGGTCAGGGCTCCAGAGAAAGGAACCTCCGAACAATACGAGCCGTGTCCAAGAGAACCGCTCTCTGAATCTAGCCCGTGATCCAGCTGCCTAACGAGAGCCTCATCAGATATTGGTCGACGCTCTTGGCAATGAAACCATTGGCTGATACGACTATCGGCACAATGATTGTAGAGCGCACGCCCCACATGTCGACAACCTCGCGAGCCAAATCAATATACTTGATTTGCTTATCTTTCTCGGCTTTCACGAGGTTCTCGTCATGCGGAACCGTTATGTCAACAATCAATGCGCGCCGCTCTGATCGATCCACCACCACTATATCAGGCTTATTGGCTACAATAGTCCTGTCAGTGATGATGGATTGATCCCAATACAGTGTGATATTGCCATTTTCCCCTGTGAACACTTGGTCCGACTGCTCAGTCCGATCAATCGGACCACGCGAACTATTTTTCGTCCGATTAATCGGACCAAGTGGAATCACAAATTCTGATAGTCCGATCGATCGGACAAAGAGGAATTATGATTCCTTCTAGTCCGATCAAATTTAAAACCGTTTTACCAGTAAAACATAATAAGAAAAGCTAGCCTTCATAGAAAACTAATTTTAGGGTTTATTCCCGCTGGCCACCCCCTGCTTGTCCACCCCGGGTGGACACGGTCACAACTTTTAAAAATAATTCCCGCTGGCCCCGGGGGGTGGCCAGCGAGAATCAATATTAAAATAATTCACTGTAGCCACCCTTGGTGGACACGGCTACAACTTCTTTGAACATTTACAATGACCACGTCTAGACAGCGTCACGTTTAAAAAAAAACATTATCTTTGTCCAACCCAGGCTGATAGGCATTTAATAAACTTATTGAAAATAATTTTAATTATCAAAATCATAATAAAAATCTTCGTTTATCCTCTTATTCTTTTTTTATAAAAACAGAAACATATTTTTTTTTCTCATCTTCTTAATTTCTCATAATTTCTAGAAATTGCCCAACGGTTATTTGGCCATTTACAAATTCCTGTCGCGTTTCTAGAATATACTGATTACTGAAAATATATTTCTTTTTTCGTTAGTTAGTATTCACTATATTTTGGCTTAGCTGCATTTTTCGCACAACGAAAATAAGTGCGTGTTCTCGAAGAACGTTTAAAGCTTGTTTGGTTTCTTATTACCTATTGCTTTATTCAGTTTATGTTGCTATCATTCAACAGCATTAGTCGTGCGATGCCTTTCCCCAAAAATACACCATACTTTTAATAAGGTATCTGTCATCTAATGATCTTCTACAGATTTCCGAAATTTCAAACATTTGGATCTGTAGTACTTCTGCGAGTTATATAAAGCCATCGGCTTTTTATTTCTGTCTTGGGTAGTAATCGAAGTACCGCAGTCAATGCTGCCTCTCTAATTTTAAACATATCTTTAGATGTTGTAAGTTTTAAATGACGGACTTTACTCTATATCGCTTTTTATAACATAACCTTGTATCGATAGGTTCACTACAGCTTTTAAAGGTACCATCACAATAAAAATCACGAGTCTCACAAATAACCCATTTAGCTTGTCCAACACAAAATACTATAAAGATTACGATTGCCATTAAAATAGTAAATCCGCTAAAAGAAATTGCTTGTACTTTTGAGGAATTAGCAATTCTTCTACATGAAATGCATTGAATTGTCTATCAGCCAGGGTTGGATAAGGAGAGTGTTTGGTTTTAATAGTGATGCAGTCCACCAGAGGTGGCCATTGTAAATGTTTAAAGATGTTGTGGCCGTGTCCACCAGGGGTGGCTATAGTAAAATATTTTAATATTGATTCTCGCTGGCCACCCCCCGGGGCCAGCGGGAATTATTTTTAAAAGTTGTGACCGTGTCCACCCGGGGTGGACAAGCAGGGGGTGGCCAGCGGGAATAATCCAATATTTCTAGTAAGTCTGACTGATGTCAATGCACAATTTTTACGTCAAGTGATAATATTTATTTATGTACATACAAAACACTTAGCAGGACAATACATTAAGATACAAGAGCAAAAAGGTACTGCTTATTTGAAAAGAAATTTCTTCCAGCAGACCTACGAATGGAAAGTTCAATTAGAAATGTACAAACAGTGTGTAGAACATATAAAACAGGAAAAAAAAATATGTCGGAAGAAGAATTAATATTCCTCCGTCGCAAGCGCATGTCAATTAAATATTAAAATCACGTAATGGTCAAGTAGCGTCCTCTAGAGTTTGTTTTACGGAATATTCTTTAATATTCTATTCTGTTAACAAAACTCGAAAGCCTGGGTATCCGGGGTTTTCAATTAAATCTCTTTAAGGATTACCTAACCGACAGAACACAATGTGTTAAAATCGTCTGTCAGTGACTTTTGGAGTTCCACAGGGCAGTATTCTTGAACTGACCCTGTTCCTGGTCTATATAAATGATGTATGTCAGTTAGTGTTTCCAGATTCGAAAATTGTTGCGTTTGCTGATGATACGGCTTTACTTTTCAGTGGTACCTCCTGGCATGAAGTCTTTGTCAAAGCTCAGATAGGCATGAATACTGTGACCAGTTGGTTAAATAAGAATTTACCTACATTAAATGTAGAAAAAACAATGAAATTTACTTACATTAAATGTACAAAAACTTTATCACGTTTTCCATACAAACTAATGACAAAAGGATTCCCTCTTTGAGTATTGGCTCCCATTCATGCGCAAATACAAATGACACAATTTAACCGTTAAGGCGTTCCCTCTTGAGGAGACGATCGTGGCTGCAGGATGAAGTAATGTCTGGCATAAAATTGTAATGTCACCAATAAATACTACCAAACAAACAAACACGGCAAGTTAAATAAAAGCTAATAATAAGTTCACATCTTTTGATCGCTCGAACAATAATAGTAATATGTTCTAATCCGCGATATATACCACATAATCCGACTCCTTAATCGAACCAAAAGGAAAAAAAAATTCGCATTGTCCGATCGATCGGACCAAGTGTTCTAAAATAATGATAGAACTCTTGGTCCGACTCCTTAATCGAACCAAGAGGAAAAAAAAGTTCGCGTGGTCCGATCGATCGGACCAAGTGTTCTCAAATAACGATAGACCGCGTGGTCCGACTCCTTAATCGGACCAAGAGGAAAAAAAAGTTCGCGTGGTCCGATTGATCGGACATAGCAGTCGGACCAAGTGTTCACAGGGCCATTTTCGAGAACTGGGTCGGGCACATACCTATAGTACGGCACTTCCGATTCCACAAGGCAGAGCAATTTGCTGATGGATAATCCTGGCTACAAGGTTGTGTCTATGCAAGTATTCTCCGTTAGTTAGACGAGAACACCTGGAGATATTGTGACGGATCAATTCGACCGGTCAGTGGCATGCCCGACATATGTCAACCGTGCCATCCTTTACAATAAATCTCTGGTAGTTATTTGCCATTATAACTTCATCCATAGTTGCATTAACAAAACCTTCGGTTTCTCCGAAGAGGTCCCCGGAACGTAGCCAGGGTAACGTAGCATTAATGTAACACTGCAGGTTTGCCCCAGTTCTCTTTACACAAGGAGAACGGGGTGAGGCTCTTGTCCATCGCGACCACATCTCGATGCATCCCCACGTCGGCTTCTAAGAAATATTCCCTGAGAGTGCATTTCTCGCGATTGTGGAGAGTCTAAGCGTTTAAAAAGCCACCACCATCACAATTCCGCGGGATTTACAGTCTCATAACCGAAGAACGTGGGTGGTGCATTCGATATGCCGTCAATAATGTACGGACCTTCCTTTCCAGGGCGTCTAGTTCTGTTTGAGTCCATTTGACTACGCCGAAAGAGTACATCAAAACCGGCATGACCCAACCATTGAAGGCACGCCGTTGATAAAAGACTTTTAAATACATTTCTCAGGCGGCCAAAAAAGCGCAGCTTCAACGATTGCTTCATGTCAGCACCATTGATGCCCAGTGCTTCCGACGTACCCAAATACTTGTAGGTTTCGATTGCTGGGATCTAAGATTTATGGAATCTGAGAGCTGGGTACCCACAGATTCCACAATCTCCCCTCGCTTTACATGCATGAACGCACATTCGGCCACACCAAATTCCATCCTGATGGTGCTACTGAAAGTTGCAGTTACCTTCAGTAGTTCCATCAGATGCAAATCGTTGGGGCAAAGAGTTTCAGGTTATCCATGTCAAGAATCGCACACTTACTACTTCGTTCCCGCCGTCGGTACGCTGAGATATTTTTAACTACCCAACGGATTTAGATGCAGTTTTCATCAATAGATATATCGAGAGGAAGGTTTATAATATGTATAATTTATCCCTGAATACATCAAATTTCCAAGCGAAAGAACTCGCAGGCAGAAGCTAGTAGTTCATATTATAGACCTAGCAGTTGAGACACTGTCTCTGATAAACTGTATGTCTCTCTCTACCTAAATTATGAGTAAAAATAACGGAATATAATTTCTGTCCTCAGGAAAGAACTTGTTGATAAGTATCGTCATCTTATTCAGCCAGTAGGTAAGTTGTATTTAAAGTGACAATAACTCTTATATCGGCAATGGGATTTTGATTATTTTAATTTTTTTACAGAGAAAATGACAAATACTAATGACGATAATGATCGTACACCTGATCCGGATATTGAAGATGAATTCTTAAGTACAACCAGTAACGATTTTACAAAAGGTACGTAAACTACATTTCTAAAGCTGTCATGTTAATTACAGATCATTATCTGACTAGCTTTTTTCCCAGCTAAGTTTAGGTCGGCTTACTGTCTAATCAGATACAGCTCATACAGCCGAATACCAGTACTTTAGATGGAGCGACTGCCTATCTGACCTCCATAACCCAGTTACCCAGTACTAACTGGGTTATGGAGGTTTACTTCGATTTTAAAAGGGCCTTTGATACCTTAGAATTTTTTTTTTCTTCTGTTCGTGTATTTGCAATCTGTCCTAAGGCTATGAGCAAATCTGTTCTAAGATGCTGTCATGCGGAGTGGCTTCCCATTGGAAGCTACTCATCTGCTGCCCAGAGCTACCGCCGGTCTTCTAGCTCTAGGATATGATGACGTTTTAGTCGCCTCACTTCAGTAAGTGAGGCGACTAAAACGTCATCATATGACGAACTTGCTCGCAAACTCACCATGGACCAGTGTCCATGGTGAGTTTGCGAGCAAGTTCGTTAGGGTGATGGATTAACCTCTCTTTGTATTTAGCTGCCAGACTCCGAATTTCCTCTTTGATTGTTCTCATTTGAAGGAGCTCGTGAACTTCATTGTTGGTTATGTACCATGGTACCTTCGCAATTGTTCTTAGAATCTTGTTCTGTTGGCGCTGGAGTATATTTATGTTGGAATCACTTGCACTGCCCCATAGTTGCAGGCCATATGTACAAATGGGCTTTAAGATGGCTTTATATATAAGCAGCTTGTTGTCCAAAGAGAGTCTCGAGTTCCTTCCTAGTATCCAGTATAGGCTGTTGTATTTTAGCTGAAGCTCCTGCTTTTTACATTTGATGTGGTGCCTCCAGGTTAGTCTACGATCAATGTGTAAGCCAAGATATCTGACCTTAGAAATAGGTACTTTATTAAAAACAATGGAATTAAATTAAACGCAATGGAGGAGTGCGGGGTGGGGCAACCACTTAACAAATGGTTTCGTGATTATCTCACGAAGAGATATTACCGCGTAAAGGTGGACGAGAGGTACAGTGACGCGAGGGAGGTAAGTTACGGGGTGCCGCAGGGCGCCGGCTGCGGGCCTGTATGCTACCTAATGCACGTCAACAGCTTGTGCGGCGTTTTGCGCAACTGCTCAGTATACATGTTCGCGGAAGACCTGTGCGCGCTGCGCGCCGGCACTGACCTCACCGAAACTTGTCGACTCGTGCAGCTCGACGTAGGCCGAGTTGTCAAATGGTCGCACGATAACAGTATAATAATAAACACGGATAAAACTCATCTATTAATTATAAATAGATGAGTTTTATCCGTGTAAGTAAGTGTTTATCCGAAAGTAAGTATGGTGAGCGTATTAACGCTCACCATACATACTTTCGCCTGGCGACCCACCTCCAATGTACATGAGTTCGCGTGCATTAATAATAACCATGTAAACTAAATTATATATATTATATCTTGGGGTAAAAGTTGATGAGAACTTTTCGTGGTCTAATCACATTGAGTACTTATGTAATAAACTTAGAATTTTACTCGGTAAATTCTACCATCTAAGTTTTAAAGTACCAAATAATACTCTTAAGTGCCTTTATTTACAACTCGTTGACCCCATATTAAGTTACGCTCTCGACTGCTATGGACTCACATTCAAAACTGATTTAGATAAATTGGAAGCACTGCAAATTAGATTTTTAAAACTATTAGTCAATATAAAAACTAAAAACAAATGTAAAAGCAATTAAAATAGGTTATCTAAAATTTGCAAAATTCTTCCTATTACCTTAAAACACAAATACCTACTTCTAGTTAATAGTCATGGCAGCTGGGGGCGCCACTCGCTTGTTATCCATAACCATGCTACTAGGTCAATATCAGCAGGCAAGTTTGATGTACCTAAAATTAGTAATTATTTTGGCGACCGAACGCTTGATAAAAGAGTACCATACCTTCTCAACCGATTGCCTGCTGATATTTAAGGGGTCAGAAAATGAAAAGTAAGTTTGCGAAATCGCTTTACTATTCTTTCTCAGGAGTCTGTAAACCATATTTTTAGGAAGGTGGTTTGCAGATTGTTGGGGGAGATTTATATAAGATTATATTAATAATATTAGATTAGGTTATGAGATTAGAATTATTAGATTTATATTATCAATATCTTTAAAATATTGTTCCGTTCCCACAGACAAACCGTGAAAACGGTTTTGTGGGGCATAGTTTTTAAATGAAAGTTTGTATTAAACTTGTTTAGTAAATAAATAAATAAATAATAATAATACTGACTGGGTTATGGAGGTGGAAGACTTGTCAAACTTTCGAGCCACTGATTACCTGTAACCACTATAACATCTGGGTAATTTATTTCTTCATCTCTACTCTCAAAACGGTGAAGGAAAACATCGTGAAAGTCAGCATGTCCTAGAACAAAAAAAGACATCTGACAAGAAATCGAAAATGCGACATCTACCAACTACCGAGGTGGATTACGGTCCATTCTTACAGAGAGAGAGGTGGCCTGTGTCCCAGCAGTGGGAATATTACAGGCTAAATTAGGCTATTATGCTTGTGCTACATAACGCTAGTTCATTCCGATAGTATAATATTTTCAGAAAACGACTACGTAGTGGGAATGTCCCCTAGTCTAGTCATTGCTCGGCCTGTATTTAGCACGGAGGCATTCGTAACTCCAAAATCAACTCCTGATGCAAACCCATTAGAAAGAACTAAAGCGTGGGTAGCCGAAGATCTTAAAGTGGACCCGTATCCGAAACACGACCTAAACTATGAGAGTGTTAGTTCTGGCGATACAGATAATAACATAACCAACTTGAAACACAAGCACAAGAAATCTATCAAAAAGCACAAGATAATTAAAAAGAATATTCGAGAATCAGTCGCAGAACTTCCAACCAAGACATCTGCTTCCAAAACTTCTTGCAAGTTTAATATTAAACGTGAATATAGAAAGCATAGTAAGACTCAGATTACTAAAAAAGTGGCAAGGAAGAGGTCTGCTTACAACAATATGATTGAGAATCCGGATTGTGAATATTCGTCTGCTGATTACGACAGCTATGTTGCTGAGTCGAGAAGAAAAGTTAAGGAGCGTCAGACTTTGAATATGGTGGCAACCAATCCGGCAAGTTATCAGTTCACTAAATTGCTCTCCAAAAAATTGAATAGTTGTAAATATTTTAAAATAATGTTTGTGATTTCAGATTCCAGAAAGTTTAATAGCCCTCTGTCACCCAGATTTAAAAGCGAAAAAAGGCATCGATTCGCTTAGAGTTTACAATAATGATGATGACATCAAAGTTGTTAGCATTCCTAGTTGCATATGTGCTACTGTAGATATTCAGAACATTGATATTATCACTCAAGACTATGAGGAAACCATAGCTTTACGTAGAACGATAGCAACTGACGCAAAAGTAGCGCCAGAAATTAAAACACCACATAATATTGTAAATTCATGCGATGATTTCGATGAAAAAATATGTACTAAGCATGAAGTCAGCACAGAAAATGTACAGGCGCAAACAATTTTCCTTAACGGTACCTACTCAGAATTTGTATAATTTATTCAGTATAATATGTTAAAGCACAGCTGTGGAACCATTTTGAATCATATTATTTTTATTCTTTAGATATAAACGAACCCAGTACATCAAAAGGAATCCGTCACAATATAAGTACGGATGTACAATGTGGCCCCGACGCTCTCGCGGCTTATCCACTAATAACTCCGGCCACATCCTTAGTCAAGATACCTCAGGTGTTTTCTACGGGTATTAAAATAAATGATGTAGGTGCCCACAGCAAAGTTCAAGGGACAGATTTTGGTACATCTACACATGAAACTTGTTGTTTCAAAACGATTACACCAGGGTTGAGAACTATTGGTATCAAAATAAAAGATTCTGACGAAAATGTATGTAATCACACTGAATGTTCCACTATGACTGTACCTGACTGCGTACCTCAAACGTTGACAACCGGTCACAGTCCAATGTCCATCAATGACACAAACCTTATTAAGCCAATATCAAGTACTTTAAAAATGGAGGATATGGATTCTGGATCAGATTTTTGTGCACCAAGCATCGCTAGCACAACAAAGACTCGCACTTATTTTATGACTGACTTAACAGCCAGTAATGCATTAATTGAGGAATGTGAGACCATAAATGGAACGCCAAGAGCAGAATCGCCTTCCAAAATCTTCAGACTATCCTGTGGACCTCTTAATGTTCACAGTTATAAAGAAAAACGAGTTTCTGAGGACGTTGTCTGCCACGGTGAGTGGCAACGATATAAGCCAAACGCAAATATACGGAAAATGGCTATTAATTTTGCGAAGTCGAGAAGTCGTACTAACCAATCGGTTACAAAGAAAAGTAAAGAAATTTTGAAGGAGAAAAAAGTTAGTTCCAAGGAAAAGGTTTATAGGAAAAGACAAGAGAAAAAAGAAATGGAGGTGGAGCGTAAGAAAGCTACGCCAATTCGAAATTTCAAGCTACGTACAGTAAGTCAGGAAGAAAATAGTGCCGAGGTTATGAAACCTCGTGTTTCTAAAAGTGGCATTAAAATGACAAACAAACCTAAGGGGATCCCCAGACCTATAAAAAATAATACAAAGGTAATGAAAAAACCAATATCAGAATATTGTCTCATAGTTTTCCTCATTAATATTGTTTAAATATTACAGGTGGCATCAAAACACGCAATAAGGTATTTTTTTTTATAATCATCTTATTGCTCTTGTCCTATGTTACTTGGGGTCAGAGCAACACGTTTTTTTTCTTCCATTCCTTCTGTTGATCGTCACGCTATTATTTACTCCTTTTTCTTTCAAAATAGTACGTAAAATGTAAATTAACGAAAATTGCAACATTTTTCTTTTTCTAGTGCAAATACTGCAAAAAATGTGAAATCTACGTTCACTATCAAGCGATCTGGAATTTCAGTAAATGTTACTCCTAAAAAAGAAATCGATATACCACAGAAGCCGAAGAAGAGTTACATACCTCTATACCTAAAGAGAGCTTTAATGAAAGATAAACTAAACAAAAGTTTAGATTCTGCTACTGACGCCTTGCGGGACAGTAAAGATACTCCCAAGATAGCCGACAAAATTGCTCCCCTAAAGAGATCGAATACAGATGAGATCAAAAAGGATTTACTCAAATTTGGTGATGACTTGCATCTGAATATTAGTTACTTCGTCTACCGTAACGATATGGAAGACACGATTAAAAAACCTGACGACCAGGCTAGCGAAAACAGTAAAGATATTAAAAGTACCTCTAAGCCGTTAGACATGCCTAAGCGGTCACATAGCACAAGCCATTCTATTAATAGTTCTACTTGTTCTTCCCCTAACAGTATTGCTACAGTTAGAGCCGCTTCTACACGAGCTAAAGTAACAACAAAGAGACATTCCGCTCAGCCTTACAAGATTAATGTCACTAACAGCGAATCAGATAATCCTTCACCACCGAGGATTAAAAAGGTTGTCAAAAGGTATAAAGTAGCGAAAAAGCCTGAAACCAAAGATATTGGTAACAAAGAAAATATTCCGGAGTCCACAAAAAACTTTGTAAATAAAGATAAAGAAAAAATAATTAAATCATCGTTCGCGGGTAGACCCAAAAGTATCTGCATTGCACAAGTAGAAAGTAAGTCACCGCCTTTAACGCAAAAGGCACAATTAATATCAAACAAATCTATTGTCAAAACACCTTCACGAAAAGATAGTGATGAGAAGCGAAGAGCAAGTAGTGCATCAGTTTCGAAGAAGCTAAAATCTAACACTTCTTCAATTTATGACTTTATCCAAAATGAATCGGAATCTTTTAAGACCTTGGATTCTTCGAATATGGTTCTTGTGTTGGACAGACAACAGAATTATGAAAATCTTACAACGGCACGAAATATTTCTCGAAAATCGTCGGCACAGATTGCTATTAGAAGCAACCACAATTTAATGGATGAGTTGGTACCTACATACCTGCCATCGAGTTTACACAGTAGTTCCATCACTACTCTGGATTACATGAGACAGATATTAGAAGAAACTCTATATCGAGTTCTTACTTCAGATCGTTTCAGTTCCGTAGTTTTAACATCTGATGATGATGTTCAGAAAGCTAACGTTGGAAAACTTAGATCGCCAAGAATTAAAACAAACATTAGTCTTGTAGAAACTAGCGACACAAACAATACTTTGAATCGGACTTTTGATTCCATACTTGGCGGCGAGTCCACGTTTAGTTTAAACGACACCAGATTAACAGTTACTGATTTGGATTTACTTTCATACAAATCCATTACATCAGACTCAAAATATTCAGAGTATTATTTGGCTGATAACGAATTCAATACCTCTCAAGAAATTGAACAGGTACAAACTCTAGACAAGACTCCAGTGCAGGATATATTTGAGCGAAAGGAACCACATTCGATTCAGGTAATTTTGGGAATATGTAGGTACTACTATTATGTTAATTAATCCTTAAACCAACCATAAAATACACAAATGTCTGTAACCAAATTGTAGAGTAAACCGGGTGCTTTTGCGATTCAAGCATTTAGTGGGTTTTCTTTGGACGCTGAGCCAAGGGTCGGTGACCAACCGGACCCAATCGCTCTTGCGGACTCTGAGACCGGCAGTATGGCTGTGGAAATTAACAGACAAGCCGTAAGTATGCGCTTACTTTAATTTCAAGTTATGGGGTTATCCTATTAACAACTCTACTTCTTTTATTCAGTTGAAAGTACATATATTTAATGGAATATTATTTTGCGGTCTAAAGTTTAATGTTCTCAATATGGGCTACTTTAAAAGCTAATGAAAATATAACTTTATTTTTCTAGACGTCAGAAGAACTGTTTGTATCGGGCAGGTCATCGGGCAGTTACGGGTCTTGTGTGTTAGATGACGATACCGTTGTCCCCAATTGGTTGTTTCAACTGATCAGTCATCAGCAGTCGGTGAGTTAATGAATGTCAAACTGTCTTTACTCTCATCGTTTGTTTGCTACGATCTAAGTTGTGTTTTTTTAACAATAGAGTCTAGAACTCCACTTCCCTTAAATTATTTTATGCTGAATGGAGGACCTAGATCGCTTTCGTTTTTTTTTTCAGGTACTCCATTAAGCATAAAGAATTGTTAAACGCCTGGGCGACTGCAGACACGATCAAACCTTTCTTTCTAGTTGATAATATGTACATATACATCGGACGCTGCACACTAAACTTTAGGCTTTAAATAGGTGGATGAAGAGCCAGTGCTTGGTCCTCTAGCTGACCCCCTCGATGAGCCGAACTATGACGTGAATGGCAACATCGTAGAACCGTCCTTGTTTGGTGTAGCCGCCGGCGCAGGTGACGGACGAGGCATGCATAGTGACCACTCGCAGGATAGTTCAGGGAGAGGCACATCTCTTAGTTCCAGTGAAACCTCCTCTGGACTCCAGAGTGAGGTCAGCGTGAGTAGTCCTGCTATTGACGTTATTATTGGTTGGGTACTTACTTTCAGCTTTATCAGCTATAATATTTACTAGCCAAGAACTTATAAATGGGCATACGGTTGTAACGGTAATGATGGCTAATAAATCTGCGCTTGACACTCAAGGCTTGACCAAGTGAGTTGCTAACGAATTTTAGACTTTTAAAGGTCTTTTTGGAAAAATGGTTGTTTTCTCATTTTCTGTTTTCTTGTACAGACTGTCTTAATTGACCTTTCGCCCCAGATGGAACAACTTCGGGATCCTATGACCAGTACCGCGGGGGTGCCAATGATTGACCATCGCCACTCCTTAGATCGCACTTATGAAATTGAAGGTAAAAACATTTTCTCAAAGTTATTGACATGAGTTTTTCAATTTCTGTCAGGCTGTTTGGCCTTAAACTTCAGAGTAAGTTTTCTTTGGATTACAGGTGGCCCCGGGTCACTGACAGTGAGTGGCTCCCGCGACACCCGGAGAACGATAACCGGGGTTAGCGATATCGACGCAGATATTAGCTCTATCGGTACAGATGCCCCTGATCTTTCTGATAACTGAATATCTTGTCATACCCTGTACGAAGTCGTAGTGCCTTGTGTGAGGTGATAAATCGTTGAGTACTTATCTGGGTGACGGGGTGTAAACTGGATAAGTTAAGGTTTCGGGATATTTGACACTTTTAGGCTGTTCTATCATATAAACTAGGAGACAAATTGCCTGTCAGAAATCTAAACACCACAATATCTATTTATTTATTTTTTAAGATAAGATTTCTCTTTCTTCTTTATTTGCTTAAACATTGTATACATACAAGAACATGCAAGATATTACATCGTTTGAGTCCAATCATGTTTAGCCGTAAGTATCGGCGAACAAATATTTCACATAAAATTGTAAATAATTATCAATAAAAATAATCGAAAAATTACTTAGAATACGCACTGAAAAAGTTTATAATTTAGAAACTGTGTAAATTAGAAATTATTATTATGTTATTAAGTCTATAAAAAATCCATATTCATAATTTAGTATTAATGTCAGGCAGAAGATAAAATTATTCAATCACAATATTAATGTCAAGGAAAAGATAAAATTATTCAATCAAACAAAAAAAAATCTTTTTCGGCTACAAATTCGGAGACACTATATGATTTTGCGAATCTCAGTTGTGGTGTTCACTAGGTACACTAGTTAGGGTTTAGAATAAAACCACCAAATTATCAGTAAGCAGATGAATGACTTTAAGGGTACGTGTACGCCGCGCCCGGGATGAGTGTGGGCTGCTCGACACGTAACCCTAAAGCTCACGCTACGTTTATTAGAATACCACATCTCGCCTATGACTTATCGTGCAGTGTGTTGAGGATTAAGTGATATTAGTTTACGTTGGTGATGGTTAATTTTGGGGCAGTGGGCGAAATTTTACACCTTGAAATTATAGTTATTTTGCGCCGTTTTGGCGCATTGTGGATATTAGCGTTCTAATAAATTATTTGTGATCTCGGTTTTGAGTGGTTTTATTTCTCGGTTTGATTCTAGGTCTAAACTCTAATAATACGATTTCCAGATACGTGCTTATAAATTCTATCACCAGTATCTAAAATCAAGTCAAAATGATACTTGAGTTAAAGTAATTACTTAAGCGACCATTTTTATGCAATAGATAAGAATTTGGATGAAGTAAGAAACGTCAAAAGCTAGAATTCATAGTCAAGTACTAGTCACCAATTTAGAACTACATAATATCTTTATTGAACAAAAATACCTTACAATTTGCTTAATATCTAGCTCGTGTTACACAATTTGCGAAAGGCATACAAATTTATTAAACCCTGGCTTCTAAACTAGGATATAATTTAAGTATGCACAAAAAAAATATCATTGTTAAAAATTGTTGTTGTTGTTATGGATAAATTGTCATCATAGAAGTTAATCATTTTATCCGCCGTTATATCGCTAAAATTGTCATCATAGGACTTATAGATAATTTTATCCGCCGTTATATCGCTAAAATTTATAGCTTCTCGGGACGGGGACTATAGATATCTCTAGACATCCTGAATAACGAGCATACAAGTCATAAAAAAATGAGAGCAGCGGTGGCCCAGAGGTGACAGCCCCGACTTACGAGCAGTAAGCCGTGGGTTCGAACCCAAGCAGGCGCATTACTTTGTGTAATTTATTTCTTCACCGCTGCTCTCAAAAACGGTGAAGGAAAACAATCGTGAGGAAAGTAGTTCTAGGCATGTCCTAGAACTAAAAAATCGAAGGTATGTGACATACCAACCCGCACTGGGCCCGCGTGGTGGATTACAGCCCACCCCCTCTTTTAGAGAGGAGGCCTGTATCCCAGCAGTGGGAACATTATAGGCTGATGACGAAGTCATAAAAAAAATACGAAGTTCTGTCAAATTACTTCCAGCTCTATATTTTTAATAATAGTCTAATAGTCTAAGCATTTGTTTTCTTCACAGGATGTGCAGAAATGGGAGTATGACCACGAGAACATAATTATATATCCTCGTGGTCATACTTGTATGACAAACTAGTATGACCACGAGGAAACTGCGGTCAGATTTTCTCCAATGTACTTTGCTACCCAATAGGTGCCAAAACAGTTTTACGCTATTGGGTTAGACTGAGCCTTTTTCCGCTGACCGGAACTCATCATCATCATCATCATTTCAGCCCAAAAGACGTCCACTGCTGGACATAGGCCTCCCCCAAGTCACATTGACATTTTGGGGGGTTTTGCCATAATCGCCACGCTTGGCAGGTGGGTTGGCGATCGCAGTACGGTTTTTACAAAAAGCACAGAGAACGCTGCTGCCCATTCTCTGGCAAGTCCCTTAGTCGCCTCTTACGACACCCACGGGAAGATATGGGATGGTGCTATTCTGTACGTCCGACACCATACAGAGCCGTGTGCCGTGACCGGCACTAGTTTAAATTAATTATAACATTCATTCGTCAATTGCCAGGCCCTCGCCGCGTAGGCTCCCGATAGGTCTAAAAACATACACAATACCCCTTTGGTCGCAGGATACTCCCTTTTTATTACCCCTGTTCCTCATGCCTCTAAACCTGATAAATTTTATTATGTAGCTACAACGTAGTTCAATTGCTACGAAATATGCTACGACGTAGCAAACTGCTACGAACGCTGCCATGGTGTCACAAAACTGCTAAGAATGTTTTCAACAGACTAATTTTAATGGTCGTCGGTTGCTACAACAACATTACGGTCGTAGCTATGTCGAGAAGATTTCTGTTGTTGAGTTATTATTGATTTTGTGATTAGATTACTATTGGTATAGCTTTGTTTTCCTTAGCAAGGTAAATATCTATTTTTATTATTTTATTAAAATTAAAGCGATTGTTGCTAAAGGGTACAGTACCCGGCGATAAATATTGCACATCGACCTTTGAAAAGAGACAATCGGCTAATTTCGGCTTCGTAGAGCGTTATCTCTGTCACACACTATCTATGTGACATTTTGTCAGTCGTTGTCCAAGTGCGAGAGTGTGGCCGCGTCCAGTTCAAAATATATATTTAGAGTTGTTAATACCCATATATTTAAATAATTTAAAGTTGTACTATGGCATCTTTAGGAAAAAGAGGGAAACCTTTACGAGGTCAGTCACGCGAAATTATCTACAATGTTTATAAATATTTTGTAACCGAAGCTGACAGATTTAAAAAAAAATGTAAGTTGTTATTTTAAGAAGGTTCAAGAGCGAGTTGCAAATGCCACTGGAATTTCAAGAAGAACTTTGAACAATATATTAAACGAAGTCAGTACTGAAAAACATTCTACTGAAATTAAGATCAGCACTCCAAAAAAAGGGAGACCAAAAAAGCAATTTCGTTTGGATATGGACGATTTTGATTATGATGTTGTTCGAAGAATGGTGTATGATTTTCACTTACGATTTAATGAACTGCCAACAATAAAATCATTAAAAGCTAAATTATCTGAAGCTATTAATTACAATGGGTCTGAAAAGACGTTGAGAAAAATACTTCACGAGATGGGATTTCGGTTCACTAAAATGGAAGATAATCTTTATCTTTATATCTTTATAATAATCTTTATTGGAACAAAAACACATATTACAAATTAATTGCGTACGTAAATAGCTACATTAGTTGCAAAACTGTGTCGCAGAAATCGAAAAGTTCTAATGGAAAAGCACGATGTAAGTCTCAAACGAATGGAATACCTCGATAAAATACGCAAATTTCGCGAATCAGGAAAAAATATCGTCTACATGGATGAGTCTTACATACATACATCCCACACTAAAGGGAAATCTTGGAGTGATGATAAGAAAAAAGGAGTAAAAAAGCCAATTTCAAAAGGTCAACGTTTGATAATAGTTCATGCGGGAAATGAAAAAGGCTTTGTACCCGGTGCCTTTTTAACGTATAAATCCACGGACACTACAGGTGAAGGCAACCTAACGTTTGCATATACTATGGGCTTATTACTTTCGATTGGTATGGAATTTGTCTATTAACCAAACCGGTGAAAAGTTTAAAAAAAAAATGTCCTGACTGAAATTTTTTAGGCAACCCATATGCAATATATTTATTGACATATTAAATTTAATATAAAACAAGTTTCATCCAATAACCAGCTCGGTGAAGGTCGTTATATAGCGGGATCCTATACTAAAAGGTCGATGTGCAATATTTATCGCCGGGTACTGTAATATGATGATCAAACCATTTATTGTAACATAAAAAAAAAAAAAATTATTAAAAAAACATCACGCCTGCAATACCCGAAGGGCTAAACCGAGGTTCACTCTCATTTTACCGCTTATATTCAAGCTCTGTATGGTGTCGGACGTAAAGAATAGCACCATCCCATATCTTTCCGTGGGTGTCGTAAGAGGCGACTAAGGGACTTGCCAGAGAATGGGCAGCAGCGTTCTCTGTGCTTTTGTAACAACCGTACTGCGATCGCCAACCCGCCTGCCAAGCGTGGCGATTATGGCAAAACCCCCCAAAACGTCAATGTGGCGACACTTGGGGGAGGCCTATGTCCAGCAGTGGACGTCTTTTGGGCTGAAATGATGATGATGATGAATGATGATGATGATTCAAGTTTTCGTTTCTGAACATATTTTATTCAATTGTTTGTGTTGTTAGTCTAGTTACAAGCGTGGCAGTCTAGTCGAGCAGTGTTGGGCACAATTGAATTAATTTTTTAATTGTAGAAGCAAACAATTACAATTTTTATTTCAACTAAATTAATTGCAATTAAATTAATTCAATTATTTTTTAATTGTGAAATGCAATTAAAATCAATTGCAATTAAATCTGTTAATTGTGGTTTACAATTAATTCAACTGCAATTAAAATTTTATTTGATTTTAAATTAATTGTTTTAAACAATTAATATTTAATTTAACTACGTATTTGATAAATGTAAATATGGCAGAAGTCCATAGCGTGCACACTGCACGCCCCGCATCCCCCCTTCGACTTGTGCGTAGGGATGAATTATTCTAGTTAGGTACCTGTGCTACACTTTTACGTAATGTTCTGGCTTAAATCCAGGCTTTACATATCTTTGAGAATATTATGGAGAATGCTCTTGCATTTTTTAAATTATATTTTTCAGTTACATTTATTAATTGTTAACTGTAATTGTAAACGTGTATCAAACAATTAACAATTAATCAATTGTAATTGCAAATTTTAACAAGCACAATTAATTTAATTGTAATCGCTAAGTTTTACAAGCACAATTAATTAATTGTTAATTGCGACACGTTACAATTACAATTAATTATTTTAGTTGTTAGTTGCAACTAAATTTGGCAATTTAATTGTTAGTTGTTAGTTGTTTTACAATTAGTTTTTGCCCTACTCTGTAGTCGAGTCAATGCACAATGGCGGTTGTGTGAGCTTTATCGCCAACTTCTATAGGAGTAGTATTCATGGACGTAACAAGCCATCGTCAGTGGTCGGTGTGGATAGTGTAGCAATGATAGGAAGGGACAGTATTTTAGGAAGGGATATGATAAGATTGATTTCAGAATTAATCATTATTAAAATGGGTGAATTTACCAGTATTCCTATTCTAAAATCAATCTAATAAAAACACACATTATCGAGGAAATGTCTTTTTTGCATTTATTCATATTGTACAATCTTATAATATGATTCATTCTGCAAAATTTTACAGGCGAGCAAGAATTCATATATAAAACAGTAGCTCTTTCGTATTGTACATAACCATTTTACCAGTATAGTGAAAACATGCGTATAGTTTTTTTTAGTTTTAGGATAATAAATTACTTAAATACTAATTTAAGTTTGGTTCTTTATTAATACAATATCATTAGGATTGCACTATCCTGTAAAGTTATTGGAACGTACCAAAAAACATTCTATGGTGCTTCTCTCGACGCCGATGAACTTTCTATGCTAAATATACAATTATAATTATAACTTTTAATATAAAACATGATCGTCGTGAAGCGATTACACAGATACAAGGCAGGCATGACATCTTGGCTCAGACTTTCTCATCTCACTTCAATAGTTCAATTTATTAGATAATTTATAGGTAACGAGCACACGAGCTTATTTATATCGTAGGACTATTATAATATGAAGTTTCAGGCTCAAGTTTGAATATTGCAAATGAACGGCTCGTCTGCAACGTCCTAAATGAAGGAAGTGAGCTAAGAGAGTGTTTATATTAGTTACAATTTATTTATTAACAATTTTATAACACCTTGTTTATTGGCTGCTGCTGACATATCAGTGTTCGTATTGTATTATTTGTCTCTATTCGTTTATTAAACTAATTACTTTGAACGGAGACCGCAGTGTTGTTTGTCATTCAATACTATTGTGTCGTGAACACGGAACAATAAAACGCATTCGAACAATTGAAATGCCACTTATTTGTAGTAGTTTAGTGACTATTACATCGAATACTTTCATTATTATTTTAAGGCAGTGAAACACCCAACTTAAATTGAAGGACAGTTGGGGACGAGATTACCTAGCTAACATTAACTAGTAACATATCACTAGACATTTTCACATGCGACCTCTACACAACGGTCGCTTTATATTTTACAATATTTACACATCTTATACACGTATGTTCGTGAAACATCGTCGTAGTCAATACGAGGGAGTCACAAATTCTAAAGCGGGACGCACTCGGTACTCTATTATACCACTCAGTCATCGAAAGTCCATCGGCTTATTGTAGATATCATCCTAACACCCCGATTACAAATGACAAAACGAAAATATCCATACGTCTATACAATAACAATATAAATATTTCTCTTGAGTCAATCTTGTCAAATAATAAAACTACATAGAAGAAATCTAACACTCTGAAATCGAGGGCAACAAGTTTATATTTTGTGAGACATGCATTCCTTTGCGAACACTTTTTAAAAAACAATTTTTATTTATTTCTTTTATTACGACTAGATTAGCATTGTAATTATAACATTAATAATATCAATTGTTCAAAACGATCGATCACATATAAATGTGTAGTTTAAACGGAATTATGAAAACAGGCGTATTTATTAACAAAGTATAGGTATTTAACTATAATAATGGACAATATACTGCACCAAAATGACACGATTCGCGTACCAGCGTAGACACTTTGTTCTAGTTACTATAACAGAGGTAAAATATAAAAGCTATCTTATAACCCGTTCCTGCCCTTCGCAACAAACATCAACGATCAAAATATTGAGGGAGTAATATCCGATTCGACTAAAGGTATCTACTGTCAGACGCGCCGCGTGTTTGGTAACAACAGGTTTGTCCCGTCTCGGGTAAAACATCGCCTCATCCGAACCTTTCCGATGTCCAGACCGCAATAATTTATAATAATATTACTGAAAATTGAAAGGCAAATGGTAGGTACATATTGAATCCGCGTGTACTATATTATGAAAACTGAATAACATATGATATAATTATAATTTCTATTTTAGCTGTATATATTTCTTTTATTGGGCATAACACTTTATTATTAAATGACGCTCTAATATCCTTCTAAAAATCGAGTATCTTTAACATTTCTTCGTTTCTGCCAAACACGCGTCGTCCCCTAGAGAAATGAACAACACCCCTATGCAATCACACAGTTCTAATAATAATTCTCATTTTTTCCTCATGTTATCACAGAAAATTATGTATTTACAATTTTGTCGTACTAAAGTAACCTACATCATGCTTTGCAACAAATGTGTTTTGATGGTGTTGAACGATTTTTTCTCTGTTGCGACTATTGTTGCGCTACACGTCATCTGTGTCTCGTGACGTCGTATAACGTTAAGTGGAAATTTAAAATAAGTGAACCGTATTGAAAGATTGACCGAATTATAATTATTTCTAACATTTCTTAATACACGTTTTCACCAACATTTAGGTACTAGGGTTCACTTATTGAATGCCTGAATAAAAGTGCACTCTTGGATGTCAACTGCTCGATCGAGAGTTAAAACTCCAAGAGTCAAAACATATTTAGGCACTCATTAAGATGTTACATAGTGTTAGTGAAAGCGGCCGTTCATTGTGTACTTGCACAATATTTGTCATCTTCAGCACAATAGTCGCAGCAAAGCTGTCAGCTAACAAGTGACTAGTATGACAATGGCATGAAGTAGTATCAAGTGGGATTAGGACGAATATCGGATTTATAATACACGGTACATTCGTTTGCAGAATTGGTTTCACCGCTTTTGCATAGGTGTTGATCCAAATGAAGGTGATTCTTATCAAGGTTAGACGTTTTCTTACTATTACTATTTATTTAATAATGCTTAATACTAAAGTTGTAAACCAATTCTGATGTAGAGTGTACAAACAATAGTTCGATTTTGTGCCTGGTGACACCTGTTTGTTTTGTTTCGCATTTAATAATCGGCCATCGACAACAGATTCCTTATACGTATTAGGTAATGCCGTGTATCTTTTCAATGAATATTTTAATCTATGAATTACCTACTTTTAACATTTTAATTGAAAGTCACTCATATTTGAACTGTTGAGACTTACAAGTAGTTATAACTCATAACCTACTTTTAATATCGCTAACGTTTAAAGGCGAATAATCAAAATGTCGATGACTGTATCATTGTTCAGTGGGAGTATCCTGTTTTTCCTTAGTATAATAATAATTATAGTCAACAAAACTTTGGCTCGTCTTTAATTTACATCCTAAATGTTACTTTGAGGTATATTTAGAGTTAACTCACAAAGCAATAAGATACTCCCACTCGGTACAAAACTGCGCGTCGTTTACATAACAAGTAACTCTATGTCAAGTAGTAACACTTTACAATCCAGGCGACAAAATCTTTTAAACAATATTCAGTACACGATTTAACAATTTGGGTAATCATTTAATGCAGAAATATATTTTTAAAGTTTACACACATGTCACCTTTAGTTAGTTTAATCGTATTTTAATTTAAATAACGTAGGTATAAAGCACTTGGGGGAAGGACAGCAAATTCAATAAAAAATGTTTAATTATTTATTTAGTATATATTAACTAAGTAAAAATTATTCGCTATGTAAATATTTTATACAATACTAGTATTAATTTGTCTGACGATGAATCGCTAGTGTTCTCCCAACGTGTAAGTTGAATACGAAACGGCGTCGGGCGGGTAGGGGCCGGGGCCCGCGCCCTCCACCACGCGATATAACGTAGACTTTACGTAGTGCAAATTTAATATAGAAAGTTTACTTTTACAATACAGACTAGTAATTTCATTTTATGTAAAAATCCTAGCGCAAACGAGTCGTCCGGCACCGTCTCATACCTCGATCGCCCTAACCGTAATATAAATCAAGGAGTAAAATTTTAGCGAATTAAAAATTAAATTTTCCAAAACTTCGTAAATACTAGAATTCGGAGGCGGGCCGTGGCGGGCCGGTAGCGACGTCCGAACCGCTGAGCAACGGGAGTCGTCTATGTACACACGGTCGCCGAGTATAAAACGAGATCGTTCGAGGCGCGGGGCGCTCGCGGGCGCGTCAGAGGGAGTGCGGCGCGCGCACGTCCCGCTGCGAGCGCGCGCGGCGGCGCCGCTAGCACCAGTCGTCCTCGTCGGAGTCGGAGTGGCGCGCGCGCGGCTTGTACCCGTTGGGCAGGCGCGGCGCGGGCGCGGGCGAGGGCAGCGCGCGCGCGCCGCCGCCCCGGCCCAGCGCCAGCGCCGCCTCGTAGCTCAGCGGCGCCTCGTACGCGCGCGCCGAGCCCCACTCCGCGTCGTAGCCCCGGCCGCGTCTGCACACGCCCAGCGATTAAGCCATCCTCACACAGCACTTGTTTCGATGCTATATTGCATGCGGGGACGCCACAATACAGTAAAAACAAAAGAGCTACAATTTACTAAAAGGAGGTTAGCGAAAGCGGAAAGCTCTAATTACCCAGTTATCTGCATCTACGTCAATGTTAGCTGCATGCGTGCATCCGGGCACTGACGACGCTCTGACGACTGATACGCGCTAGACAAACGATTCTAGCTTTTGCAAGTTAAGTACGGTGGTCACCAAATTTGACACCATTATGAGGCTCATAGCCAACAATAAACTTCAATATACTGACAAAATGCGCCATTTAGCATAAGTAGCAGAACTAACTAAATTACAATATTATAATTTATCTAATCAAACAATGTAGCAGAGAAACAAGTCTTGTGTTAGGCGCGCTTTAAATTAGTTACTACCCAGAATATTCATACTTTCTGGTTGGAATATTTGTGGACCTCATTTTGCTGGCTTATATAACTTGATAGGTCCACTATTTCTACTTAGTAAAAGATATTTTGGGAAGTACGTACCTCTCTCTAGATCTATAATCTCGGTGTATCAGTCTTTCAACTTCTCGGCCGTACTCGTACTCATCGTGTTGAGGCTCCACCGGTTCTCTGACGGTGTGCCTCAGCGATAACTGTAACAATCGTTGGAACACTTCTACATTTTCTGATCATTGTCGTTGAAGATGTTTTTCAGGATTCTCAAAAGGCCGATTGATAATTATTTCGACATCAGTTGTCACAAAAGGCAGTTAACCAAAGTATAGAAAGATCAACAAACACTGCTTAGCAACCAATCAATGCAGTCCTTTGTCCTGGACAGCAATTTGTGATCTCGTCGCTAGAAGACTTGCGACATGCCAGTAGAAACATAGGTTTCCTTGGTACTCACGTGCGAAGGGCTGTGGCTGATTCTGGTGAAGGGTGGCTGCTGCTTGACCTGTAGCGTGGACGGCTTGGTGGGCGTGGGAGGCAACTGTCGGCCGCGGCCGCGCCGTGCACCCTCGCGCTCCCACGACCGGTCCCGCCATTCCCGCCACTCGCGGTCCCGCTCCCGATCCCGCTCACCTATCGGGGCCCAAACTGCTCTCTGAATGATTTGATATTCTACACCCCAACCAACAATAAAATCGAGCTATGCGGTAATGATAGATATGATATAATAATCCGTAAATAACAGGACGTTCGAATCAAATCAAGGAAAATAACAGGGGTCATAATCAAAGTATAAGTATACCTATTCAGATGAACAATAAACAGATGTGCAAACAATTTTCTTGTGGATATCCACCATGCTCTCCGTCTACACTCTCAACGCTTTCATACATCTACAGACGTGCAAACCCGGATCGCATCAACATCGATTAACTAATAATTTAGACACATTGCTATTACAGCAAAGGGTCTTATATGGGTCTAACAATTTTAAACGTAGATGCCAATTAGAATTTTGATTCAGACCCTTTGCTTTACAATCAATGACACTGAATACAAATTTTAACGCCCGACTGAAAATTATAAAAACAGTTGAAATTGTATGTTGATGTTGCTCATGGCTGCTTTTCATTTTCGAATTCGGGTTGAGGATGTATTCCCTAGTTGATTGTGATGGTTTGTTATGTTTATGTTAACAGTTTATTTTTGGCGAGTTTTACCTTCTTATGATAATAACATCGGAATAAGTTACCGTAACGTGCCTGTTCTTACACCTAAGTACTGAATGTTAGTTGTCGCAAAGCGATTATCGTGATGATAGTCAGTGTGTTATGTGAGGTCCGGAGTGTGTGGCGAGTGGATCTCACCGTAGGTGTGGTGTGGCGGGCTGGGCGACCGCGAGGGCTGGCTCAGGCTGGTCGTGGGGTGCGGCGCCCTCCACTCCTTCCCTGCTGTCAGGAATACCTTCATGTACCTTCCACCACGGTTTACCCTAAGCCCGTCGGACTACCGACCTTATTTCCTTACTCACAAAGGTGACTCTAAAAGTTTTGGGTGTCTGTCCTACGTGGTTCCAAATGTAAAGGTTTCATGGACACGGAATTGGAATGCTAGGGATAGGTTTATTGGTTGATTAGCTGTGTGTCCAAAGTAGTAACTACAGTTGTAGGAGAACCGAGAGCAAAATACTTTGATACAATACGTAAAAGTTGTACATTACAATATGAGATAAACTTTTTGATGACTATAGCAGACTATAGCAGAGAATACAAAAATAAATACAAAACCATTATTAAGCTTTTGCATGCTGCATGATTCATGTGATATCTTTTAAGTGCATGCAGGCACCTCTGTTGCGAGGCACCCATGATTATTTAAGCAGTTATATTATGTGCAAATAGGAGCAGATATGTTTGATTGGGCACCAATATTTTAGCATGCAGCAGGCAAATTAATTTCAGTTGTAATATTATAATACAGGCCAATTTATATAAAGTTTACATTATATAATACTTCATTAAGAGTATGTTGCGGCTCAATCTATTGCCAATCTGTAATGTACTTACAACTAATTATTATGAGTGGCGTGGTGAAAAAAATATTAATGATAGGTACCGCTAACAATATACGTCACGAGCATAATAAAAGAGCAGTTATCAAATTATAGCTAATTAGCTACAAATATAATGTTAAAAGACTAGCCTTGTGAGAATGTTCAATTTATAGCTAGTTATTACAATCTAATCATCTAAGTTCATGATCTTATCAATTTGCAGCATAACTGCTTCGCTCGCTGACATCTTAAAACTACATCTACGAAAAACATGAATATCTACAACTACTGTTAAGCTAGACTTCCCATCTTCTCGCAAAACTTTCAGAGTACCTTCATGAGAAGAAAAATGTTTGCAAAACTGTTTCAATTGGTTAATTGAAGCTAAATAAAATATATTTGGTATGTTAACGGTTAATGTTTTAGTATGAATAAATAACATAAACTACAGGAATAACATAAGAATAAATAGTTAATAGCATGTAGCTCGTTTAAAGGCTATATGTTTTTATAAGAATGATAATATATTTTTAAAACGCCGATTTATTTAATCAAAGTTGCAATAGCGTTAAGCCATAAATAATTGGCGAGATGGCAAATCTGTTGATATTACTATCAAATAAAATAGAAACACACGGTATGATCTAGATTTCTAGAATGAATCTAAGTAGCTAGATTATCTATGAGACTCCTTCAAAGGTTATCACCAGATTTGCCTGTAATACATCAGTTTACATTTGTCGTTAGTATGGGTATTTGGTTATGGTTAATCTGGCTTGTTTAGCGGAATAATGAAATAATCGCTTACCATGAGGGTGATAGTAGTGAGGGGCTCTGTGCGTTCGCCCGTGTCTTTGATGTTCGTGCTTTACTATCTCGACGACGTTGCTGACGGTATCGGAGAAACCGATATCGTGATGATAACCTCCGTAGTGGCCTCGTCTTCTCGGACTCGGTGTTCGTCTGTAAATAAACCACGTTTAGTGAAGACATAACAAATGGCCACGTTCATTTACCATGCATGTTACCAATCATGCAACACCGAGAAAATCGGGGAATGAAATTGGTTAGTCCTGAAGAAAGTAGATTCGGTTAGTAGAAGATGTGTATACATGGCACATACCATTGTTCACTACGATAACTTTGAGATCAATGGACTCTTCTTCGATGACACTATAAACATAAAAAGGAAATAACAAACTGAATAATAAAACAAACAAAAAGTGATGTTTATTTGTGATAAATGTGTATTTACCTTAAACTGGAAGATCTGCCGTGGTGGTGGTGACCATTCTGGTATGTGTGGGGTGCTTGTAATCGCCCATCGTCTAATGACTCCATTGAGGCGTGGTGCGATCCTTGCAGCTCCAATACCTACAACATTCCTTGTATTAACAACCCACACAAGCATAACACAGACCAAGCGTTAATCTGCAAGCTAGATTAGATTACGTTTCATTAGACTTACTGTCCCATATTTACAAAATTTTAGATTGCCATAAAGTAACTAATCATGCACACGAAAGTGTCAAACTTTGCATTCCATGCAACAGTCCGTGCTTGTGCAGTATTATTCTGTACACTACTTACCCATTCTGTTTAGGAAATCTATATTTTTTAATATCTAGAAACATGCTAGGTTTCGTTAAGTTTGCATGCAAAATGTATTTTGGCAAGAAAAACGACATGTCCTGGTGTCATGTTAGATATTATGACTGTTATGTTAGTATGTTCATGTATTGATAGTGAAAGTGCTATGTCTAAGGAAACTTTCAAATAGTCATCCCTAATGACAGAAGAGTCGTTTAAAAAACCATTCCCTATCGAAGAAATAGAAAAGACAAAGTTCTAAAAGATTGACATAAAAAAACAATCATCTATTACTGAAATTCTTTACCTAAACATCAACAACCATCTGTAAACTTTAAATTGTACGATTAATACTTTCGAATGTACATCACATAAATTGATCCACTATGAGCCTAAGGCCCTAAGATACTTTCTTTACGACAATAATACCTAGAAAAACGGTTAATATTAAGGGCTAAGTTGTAACAACAAACATTAGTATCCTATGATCATGTTAGTAAACACCCAAAACAAAGCTCTGAACATAAAATTACAACATCGACTATCTATGACATAAGAAAATGCTTCGATGTATGCTTGTACTAAAGGGGGGGAACCCATTTAGCGGATACACATATAACATCACATTTTCGACCAACATCACGTTTGTTTGGGGTAAATTGTCCAATTGTCACTTTACTCGTATAAAATTGTTACAAAAGAATTTTGTTTGTGATAATGATATTGGTGGGAACATCGATTGCACTAGACAATGGCTATCATGGCTCTGGCTGATCAGGTTTACAACAGTAAATCGAGTCAATATAATCACCGTTTCACTTAAGGTTTCACACACCTTTTTATTGTTCCTGTAACAAAAGAGAACCATGATGAAAGGCAAGTATGTATATATTTTGCTATTTTAATCGACATAGTCATCTCTCTCTGGTCTAATGGTGTAAAATATCAAACAGGGAGTGCCAATGAGATGTAGTACAGCAGCCTCTCTCAATATATTATATTTTTGAGAGACTACACTATCATCACTAATATTTTCAACAATGCGCCAGTGGTTTCCAGCTGACCTGGCAAAATTAGTTCTTAGAAACTCCTTTACCGGTTCTATGTAAAACTTTTATTGCAGAGTAGTGTAATATATTTTCCATCTTCAGTTTTGTTATCACTGAATTTGTTATTTTTTAAGTTTAGTGGTTCAGAGACCTGTTCATGAAATATTAGTTGAAATCATACAACACAACTCACTTGAGCGATTTTCTGTTGCCTCGTCTGGCGAGGTTGGCAAGTAGATGCGGGTCGTCAGGATGTCCATCACCGGTGACGGGCCCGTCGTGGCTGAGCGAGCCGGCGCGCGAGCCAGGGCCCAGCCCCGCCGCCACGTCCATCAAGCAGTTAAAGAGCGACGCCTTCTACACACGCACCCCACATCACGCATCCCCCCCACACACGCACTCTTGCGCATGCTCATGTCACACAGCGACCAAGCGCATAGGACTCAATAGTCACTAACGGCTAAAGCCTACATGAGATTGCGCAAACATCCCATACATCATGTCCATGCTGGAGTTCTCTTTAATTGTGTATGTGTGTATTGTCTGTGTAAGAGATCCAACTAATGGACAATTGGATATACGACCGAATTGAAAATGTATATTCTGTAGTGTAAGTGAGGAATTCGGCTACAGGTATCTGAGAAAACAACTATCACACTTTACTTGTATTATGTTCGAGTAAATTTTGTTCAGTCCATGTCGGTAAAACCGTGAAAGAGCTGAAATTACAAAGCTTGAAAATCTTGTTTTGATACGGGTGCTGTTAAAATTATAAAACCATGTGCAACAAAGTTGAAGCCAGAGGCAGAGGTTGCGAGTTCACGTTTGCATTTTATTTCTCAGAAATATGATAAGTTAGTCGAGTGACAAAGTAATTTGATTCTCCAGCATGCGCAGACTTGAGAATAATGATTTTTTGGTTTAAAAAATTCTTATGCTATAGTATAATAAATAAATTACAGGAGGCAAATAAGAGCGTAGGTAGCAAGAAAGCGTAAGATTTTAACGTTTCTTATATCACCAGGCTTCTAAAATGATAAATATCGATTGAGCCAAAATGTAATCGAAAGTAAATTGTACGATATTAAAAAGCGAAAGAATGAAATAAATATCTGTTGAATAGTTTGTAACAGTTCACCATGCAGGCTACCTAAAATTTGTAAAAATAAATGGATCACAGTAATCTAAAAATGCAATGTGAATATATTTAATATTTTTTTAAAGGAAGTAGTAGCAAGAGGCAAAGGGGACGATATGACACACATTGGTAAGACAAACAAATCTACGAACAGTAGGATTTTCTATCTACGAGACACAGTTCCAAACATTGTAACACACACATTCTTTAAACTACTACATTATTTTGCAACTATAGGACAGGTATTCATGTTGTGGTTTACAAAGCCCTGACGGACACTTGACCGACAAACTTGTCAGATTTGCACCAGTTTGCCAAACTAATGTGTTATCAAGTGCGTCACTAGTTCTAGTTCTAAATTCTTCAATCAATTCAATCTCTAAACTACGATTTTTTATTTGTTTATTTTATTTCTTGACCATCCATTTAGTCTATAAGGCCATCGTGTATTATTTAATGTTTCTTTTTTTAAATTATTTTTTTAAACACAATGCGAGAAGAAATTTATGATAAAGAAAAATATCTAGAATAGTGCAAGAAAAAGTATTCAAAGTTTCGTTCCGTAAAATATTTTAATACTACCGGCTGAATGGCCGTAGGGCTATTCTCGTTGAATGCCTGAAAAGTAAACCACCAATGTAGTCGACTCGTTATGAGTCGATTTCAACTAAAGTGATTCTGTATTGTTGTACTCTTTGTTATACAGACATTTGTTTATAGGGAGCCAATCACAAGAGGTTATGTTTATTGAACACAGGAATAATTGTTTTCGATAGAATTGAAAAGATTTTTAAACTTGGTTCTGTAAATTTACACAACAATACAACCACAGGTAGACAACACAACCAACTCTATAGAACTAACTATAATGTTCCAAATTGTAATCTAATGTGGGGGAATTATAGGGGGCCATCAACAAACACTACTTGTAAACGTGTAGTATTACCTACCCACGTAATAGTTACATTTGGCTCAAAGTGTACATATATACATACTGGCGTAAGCCACACGAAATTTACTCTGGCTTCATTTGGATCTACTGAAGTGACTGACTATATTTGTATATTCATCATAATTTCCATTATTATACATAAATACAGTGTTAAAAACAAATTTACTCAAGAGGTGCGTTAAAATGGCGGTTGTACTTACCGGAACACCGTTCTGCTTGAACCTTGTCGATCTCCAACTCTCGAGGATCAATAGTCCAGCATATATCTTCCCGACTGTCAGTTTCCCGGCATTGAGTACATCATTTCGAGGCACCAGCAAGTCGAGCATCTTCTTCGCTTGTAATGGCCATATATGGGTTATCGTTTCTCTTAATTCCTCATCTGCTTGGTCCATTTCCTCGGCTGTAATTTTACACGTAATACTCTTAGTACTATGTGGAGGACCCTGGTAACTTTATGTTATGCCTAGGCAGCAAGAATTATTCGGTTATCCTTAATTTAAAGGCGAATAAAACATGTATTTGCAAGCATATAGTCTTGATTGTAGTTGTCTTCTGTAATATGATGAATTAACGAAGTGAAAATAGTAATAGTGATTGATACTTACGAGATCTCATTTTGATGTTTAAATTTTCTCGTATTAAGGCAAATAGTGTTGTTGTAAAATTAACTTTCCCCTCATCATCTAGCGGCATATTCATTCTAATAAGCTTCTTATATGCTAGTCTATTTGGACATTTGTTACCAAACCCCAGTGGCGGATCCATATTCTTCAACATATCATACATTTCTGTATAATGGATCTTACCCCTGAAATTTTAAAATATTATTGTTGTAAATCGTTGACCAAAAACCAATGAACCACGAAAGCTCTAGAACTGTGTGGCTAATAATATCTAGACCAGAAAAATATACTGACGTGGCGTTTGGATCGTATTCTGCCCATATTCTAACAAATTCATCAAGATGATGTGCGCCGAGGATGGACGAGTCCCTCGTTAGGTAGTCAAAGTTATCCATAATAACGGCAACGAACAAATTCAACATCTGAAATCAAATCACTCTTTTGAAGATGTAGAAGAAATTAAAAGGAAGGATTTTTAAATTAATAAATGGTATACTCACAAGAAACGAACAGAAGAATATAAAAGATACGAAGTAGGCGTAGGCGAGCGTACTTCCACATTCTTCATTGGAGGACTTTCCTGCTGCTATGTCGCACTTGGCGGGTTTGCGGCAAGCCAACATTATGTTGGGCCACGACTCTCCCGTCGCGCATCTAAACATACAGTGGCTCACAGAAACCGTTCCAAAGAGAACAGACAAATCAAAAAATTCTTACAAAATGCAATGAAGATAACTATAAAAAGAGCATTTCCAGAATTGTTAGTATTTATTGATTTTGTATTAATCAATTATGGGAAAATACACATTCGGTATGCACAAAACAGACTGTTCTACACGTTTCACAACTAAGTAACAGTGAGTGAGTGATGAAGTAACTCTTGAAAGTTGAAAGTGCATGCATGAGACGTGCGCGATGATACACAAATGAAACTCATTCTAAAGTACTCCCATAACTCCATTGAGAAGCTTACTCGTTACTCTAAGGGTTCTGAACATTTCAACTAGATTGCTTCTGGATTCAATTAATTAGAGCAGTCTTAATGGTGTTTTGATAAATGTTTGTAATTTCCTATGTTTACAAAATTTTACAATAATTATCCTCAGGCTGGAGTAGCTTGTATTCAATGTTCCTTACCTGAACAGTAGCATGAGTGCTTGAATGAAGCTTCGAAAATTGTTGTGTCTGTTCATGTCAGACTCTGGTGTTAATTCTATATTGCCAAACACCTGTGTCCAAGCAGATACAACACAGAACGTCAGCTTTGTATGCAAATTATAACAGTAGCCCGACTCCTATGCTTCACCCACAAAAATAAACACTCTACCTAATAACGTATCTATCTAAACTAGCACTAGGGATACGACAAACGATATCAAACAAGGGTACCAAACTATCTAGAGATACAAACATAAGAAGCAATCTCAAAGATAAGGACACCAATCAGGATATTGTCACCACTAAGGATCTTCTAAATCTACGTTCTGATTATATGAATATATATATTGATGATGTTAGTATTGCCAATGATAATGATAGTAAGTACATATGTAACACTGATAGTAGAGACAGATTTTCGGCAGTGGCCGCAAGACTGAGTAACAGCTACGTCTTTTGTACTCTCACCGAAATAGTAGCAAGAGTGCCGCCACGAAAGATTGGAAGTTGTTATGCCTGTTGATGGCATCATCTGGATCATATTGTATGTTTCCGAAAACCTGTCATTAGAAACTTATCAATACCGTTTTGCTTTTTCTTAATCCAATCTTATAATGTACTCACTACTCATAACTATTATGAGTCCGTCTAAGATGAATCTTGGTAATTCAACTTAGACTGGCTGTTTTTAAATTTTAGAAAATTGTTCTACACTACTAAATACTCTTACATTTTAGAACAAAATTTGGATTAAGGTTGACAATACTTGGATTATCTAGGAATTTGTTAGTTTTTGTCTATTATTTAACACTAGGATTAGTAAATGGACTAATTTACACTAGACTTGACTATAGTTTTCTAAGCATATGAAAAGAGGAATTCTAACAAATATCTGATGATATACTGATAATTTTAACTAGCCCCTCAAAAATATTCTATTGTACCAGGGGAATTACGACATCACAAAAGGATTAGAACTTATGATATTTCTATCGAAAGTCCGTCTCCTAGCATTACGCTAATGTCACTAGATCTATGGTTATTAGACCCTAACTCTACTGATACTGACTAATTTTAGAAAAATGAACTAGGAAACTTTATTAATCAAAAACTAGTTTCACTAGTGAACAATTAATTACGTATTCAAAAATCTATAGAAAAAATCTATTTTCAGTTAAATACAAAAATTGCCCCCAAAAAAGTACCTATCTGTTAAATTATGTTAAATGATATTTCCTGCCATAAATTAAGTATTAGAATACAATTATTCTTATTTTATAATTAAATTGTTATTAGCATAATTAATAATATGAATCGAATTATAAAAATTATTAGGAATTTCATGTGAGAAGGAACAGGAGGAATTACAACAGACCTGCATCCCGATGATGGCATAGATGAAGAATAGCATCGCGATGAGAAGGCACACGTAGGGTAAGGCTTTGAAACTCTGCACGAATGTCCAGAGGAGTATCCGAATAGTGTATCCCTGTCGGAGCAGCTTGATCAGTCGCGCGGCTCGGAAAAGGCGAAGGAAACCGACGTTGAATGTGTTCTCCTGCGAATTATACACTCATTTACATACACACCCCTTTACAAAAGCCCCAAACAATTAATTAAGAAAAATCACACCTTTAAAAAACAACCAATGTCTTGGACAACATGTCTGTTAGTCAAACAAGCTGATGTTTCTGCCAGGCATACTCCAATATTCTAGTATTGTATTATTAAAAACTAACGACAACGTTAAAATAAAACTAGTCAATGAGATAAGATGTTCTAGATAAAACCACGAAATTAAGGAAAATAAATTATGTTCAGATTACGGAATGAAGAATATGAAAATATAAAATGTAATGAATATAATATTTGTACCAGCTACGTCTTTGTACAGTATTGAACAAACTTCAATACTTTCTCACGATTTAAAATAAGTATATGAAAAATCTAGCAATATTTACGAGAAAAATTCAAATATTCTAGGGTTTTATGGTAAATTAACACACCAATGTATAATTGTCATAATATCTAAAACAACCCCAAAAACAATTGGTCCCTAGCGAACAACCGTACATACGTTATTAACTACAAAACTTCTATACATCCTAATTTTCTAAAAATATTCGCTAGCACTACTTTTATTATATCAGACCACTGTCCAATAGTATGTACACACTCTGTCTAAACCATCGACCAATCCGTTACAAAAATCTAAGATTCCTAGCAATCAAATAGTTGATTTGTTACCTGCTGACAGGATATGTCAGCACAGTTTTCAGCAAGGTCGGTCTGTAATCAGGATAGATCCTTTATATTCACTTTCATAAAAATAATTACAAAAATTGCCAGCAGCAAAGAAGGATCGAGTAGGCAAAAATGAAATTAGTAGAACGAATGTAACTGGAAGCTGAGAAGGATTAAGGTTAATAAGACGATGATAATACTTACGCCAAACTCCATAATGAGAGCGTCAATAATACTTCCAATGACCGTAATGAAATCGAATGTATTCCAAGGGTCTTTGAAAAAATTCTGGAAACAGACCATTATGTTAGCAAAGATTCTGTAAAAATCATAATTCATTTTAAAAGAATTTCAGAAAACGAGTACAATAATATTTCAAGGAAAACTGTATACAAATGTACACTTTCCATTCATAGACTGTTTTATGATCAAAGGACTTTATGAATGAGGAAAGGAATTAGGAAATCTCTCTTTATTTTGTAAAATCTATGCAAATACATAAAAATATGTTATTCATAAATCTAAGAAAAGTTAATGCATTTTAAAACCTATGTCAATTAAAAAGCGTAATCTCGTAAATTCTCTATAAAAATGAGTTCTAAATTGAATATATTCAAGTCAATATTGAATATTAATAGCTAGGCTAAAATATTTATAAAATAATGATAGTGTATTGTGTTAGGCGCACACGATTATTTTGCACATTCCATAATGCATTCGTATTAGATATTTTAAATACATTTGCAGCACAAAGTCATACATTAATCTCAAATGATTTAATACATTAGTTTAGCTTACTTTCACACCTACGATTGATTTTTGTCTTTACATACCCATGGCTTCTTGCAAATTTTATAAAAATAAAGCTATCATGTTCTTGTTAAATGATAAAATAAGTTTTAATTAATTAGGTAATATAAAAATTCAAAGTGTGTCAAATTCTTACCGTGCACCCGAAGGCGATCAGCTTCAATACGGTCTCGAGAAGGAAGAAGATCGTAAAGACGAGGTTCATGAATGTTAACATGTCCATGAGTAGTGGTGGAGCCTCGTGAAACTACCACAAAATCAATACCAGTTTTTTAAACCTTAACTCGAAACATTATCAAATTAATAAAAGCTAAATGCAAGACCAGTATAACTGTCTTTTTAATCAAATGTTCAAAAATATCCATTTCTTCAATGGATATATTTTGTTCTAGCATTTAACTTTGTATGATTAAAAATATTTTTATCTAGCCGATATTATTATCTAATAAAATAATGTTTTGTTATGTTAACATTTTTCATGTAGAAGTGAGTGTGTTAGTATTTGTGTAATGTTCCTTCATTGTCGATGAGTATCGTGTTATTGAGATGTATTTGCGAGACTTGTGGCATAGGGTGCACGTGCGTCATGCTGTTCCGAATGTACAAACATGCGATTAGGTGTTATGACGGACAACATTTATTACAGGAACAAATATAAAATTATACTGACCTTAGAAACCGCAGATATCCGCCAGATTTTAAAAGATCACAGTACTTACCTCATAAAAACGCTCGGCAAGTATGGATTAGTAAAATCGGGAGAAAGACAATATTATAACGCGTGTATCCACATACAATAGTGCTACATGCAGCAGGAGACGAAGCCATGCTTTACAATTATTGCAAATAAACCTTTACAATCATCATCGTCGTCAGAGAGAAACTAGTACTGGATACTTGGGAAGGGATAGTAATTACACGGCTGGAAATAATCCCATACAGTCATGTAAATAGATAAAACAATCACGTTAATAGCAGAAAGAGTACATTTGTACCTATATCGTTTATTTATATTGCATTATGTACTTGTACTATGTGTCGGTCGATACTTTGTGTTTGTGTACTTACTTTGACACCATAAGCGATGATTTTCAACACGGTTTCCACAGAAAACATTCCAGTAAACCCCATATTCGAATACTTGAGGACATCCGCGTAGATGTCATTTTGATTATAGTACTGCCATTTTGTGATGAAGTGCCGGACGTTATGGATAAACCCATGGCAATGAAAATACATAATTGTTACTTTATAAATTACCTCATCAACAAGAATTAGTATTTTAATGTGATGTACAAAATTGAAATTGTATGGAATCAATGTAAGTAAGTAATTAGTTATGTTACGGTTCATGTAACGGTTAACAGTAATACATAATATATAGTAGAAGGATATATATGTCAAGGGGATAAGTGATAAGAGTTTGGTGAGGATATGTGCGAAGATCTTATAAATTAGACTAACATAAAATTAGACAGGGTCACAGTAAAATTAAAGCTAAACAGATTTATAATACTATAGGAATATATAGGAAAGTAAACATATAGATCTTAAAAATAATAAGAACATAACATCGAACAAAAAGTTGGGAAGAACAGAAAAAATAGTGTTATAATTTTGACCACGTAATATAACTTTAGTTCCTTTTAAAATTTTGTCTCAATTAGAAAAATGATCAATTTCGTCAATTTTCCAATAAATATACAAAGCAGCCCATAGCCACCAACAGATCACGCCTGGCAGTAGGCCATTCCACCAAGCATGCACAATATCCACATAAAGACAATAAGGAATAGGTCTTAAATAAGATCATGCAACACGAACAACATATATGGCCCATGCCACGTCCTATTCTGTACCCAGAGAATGTTGTGCATTCACAAGCACGAATAACCGAATAAAATGTTTGGTGTATCTTGTGCCATAAATGTGCTGGAAGGACAGGTATATCGTGCAGTAAACACCGATACATACATATTTAATTAATAGCAAGCTAGGAGTAACGAAAGGATTATCCAACAAAATATAGGAGAAAATAAAATGATATTTGGCGGTAGGTACATTTGACGGGATAGGCTCGGTAATAATTTTAAATACGGCGCATTCGGATGCAGTGTATACTGACGCCGATAAGTACAGTGATATCGTAAACACTCTGAATGTTGTGTGTATGTGTGTGTTGTGATTTTTGAAAGACCTAAACTAGTAGGCAGTACTAAATGTTGTGCCAATGATGTTTTTGTATCATGTCGTCATCCAGGTATAGTTTGACATTTAAAACATTTAGGACGTTACACAACTAACAAATTAATTCACTAAAAGGTTCTATCGGGTGCGAACATATATTAGACGCATATACGACAATGGTTATTTTATCTTAGTATATTCTGCCAAACTAGAGAGCTTATGACTTACATTTGATGAGCTCTCTAGAATGGTACTGTGCAGGCTTCAAGGATTGGTTGCTAATCTAGATCGTCACTTTCAGTGCCTCGTGAGACAGGCTAGGTTCTTCAGCAACTACCTTAAATAAGTGATCATTTTCTACTTTTCACATTTAGTGCTTCTTTTGTTTATGTATTTTGTATGATCACTTTTGAAAAAGTGTTTGTACTTAAAGTAAACATATCTTTATAATTATAAAATTATTATTAATTGTAGTTGATCTTACATTAGTTATTCTAGGAGAGTCAGAATTGTCGGTGATACATACCTTCATCATGAGCAACAATGTGTTGAGGACGATGAGGGTCATGATGAAATACTCGAAGGGCGTAGAGACGACTATTCTCCACACTTTGTACTTAAAACTCGCCCTTTTGCTTGGCATATACCTCTCAAGAGGCCGCGCTTCTATCGTGAAGTCTATACACGATTTCTGTAAACAAAGAGATGTAGTATCATATCTTCATCGGGGGGTGGTTGAAATCATTTTTTTTTTTTACGTTATTTATTAATAAGTAGTAACGTACGTAACGTAGGCTACATGAGCTACATTTATAAAAAGGAAATTCAGTTCGGGTTGGCCATTTCTTGGGGAAAAAACGGCAAGAATGTTGATGGTTTTTATTTTTTATTGTGTTTTGACCTAACTTTTATGTTTTGTCATATCATTAGCCAACTACATTGAGTCTAGCTTTTACATTTTGACTCACCTGATTCTTATCAATTTCACCATCCTGCAGTTCAGCTTCACCCTGCTCTTGAAATGTGATAATTATCAGAGCTACGAATATGTTAACAAAGAAGAAAGGAAACACCACGAAGTAAACGATATAAAATATGGACATTTCTATTCGAAAATTTTGTATGGGTCCCCTGTCTTCGTAGGTGGCGGCCATTGAATTTTGTAATACTCTGTAAACAAAGAACAGCATTAGTGTTATGTTTTTTACTAACGACACAACATCAGATTTTAAAATAGATTCAAATCTAGTTGGAGTCAGATTATTAGATAGAAGACAATAGTAAACACAACTGGAATAGTTCATTTGAATCGGACCAAGATCTCTGGTTGGAATCAGTTTGAAAGAATGAATATCAAAATATTGTAATGAGAACAATACGAAATTCTGATATAGTTTATAACATATTGTTTCAATAGGAGACGACGTTAAAAAAAAAGAAATAAAACCATAAACAATTATGTTAGTTCTGTTAGTCATTGACGTCACATTTTATGAACAACTTCTTACACGCTTGAACGTCCATGCATTCTATATTTGTATGAGTGGACGTTCAACTTGAATTAAATTTCTGGATGTTACTGATAGAGTAAGGAATTTTTAGACGTCTAGTCAAATGTTGAAAAAAATCTTGTTTCAGGGCATAATACTCGCAGCGGGACTGTTCGAAAGAGATACCGTGGCCCTGGAACACAAAGGGCTAAGAAGAAACATGGATGGGTTTTAGTCGGTACAAGTGTGACACCCCCTTCCGCTCCGCCCAGGGTGGAAGGGTCCATTAGATGATTTCTCATTCGTAAAAAAAAGGCACAATACTCACTGTGGCCACCCCTCCCCGGTCTGTACTGCGAACAACGTAAGCATCGCCACTGCTACGTTGTCGTAATGGAAGGATTGCGTTGTCCACGTGCGCTGGTTCACTTTCGGCAGTAAGCTGTTTGACTCGTACACGAAGTACGACCCTCTGTCACACACGATAAGGTTTGCATTAGAATTTCATATTGAGTAGCATAGAAGACGGTGTTAAGTTTAGATAATTGTTTGTAACTCTATAAAAACAATCATGCATAACAATTTCTCCATTAACACTGGTAACGGGATTTTTACCATGTTTACTATTTGTTTTGAGTACCCGATATTGATTTATTATTGATAGTGTTAGTGACCAAATCAGTTTAAAAACTTATATTTATCCATTATTGTTGCAACAAAAGATGAATTTCAAATAAAATATTATATCCTATACCTTTCATTTATAAATCAGAACACAGATAAAAAGAATACATAACGAAAGATTTACACCAGCTAACATAAAAATTATAATAGTAAATAAAATAACTCAATACTCACTGGCAGTCTTCAAAAGTATTCTTACTGATATCGTTGCAGTGAAAAAATTTACCATTAAAAAGTTGAACTGCGATTACAGCGAATATGAATTGAAACAATATGTACACAATGAGAATGTTAATGACGTTTTTCAAAGAGTTCACAACACAGTCAAACACTGCTTTTAACTTTGGAACTCGTTTTATAGTTTTCAAAGGTCTGAGCACTCTTAACACTCTTAACGATTTTATTGTGGACAGATTCTGCCCCGCGCCCTTTTTCACGCCTCTGTAACAAGGAAATTAGAGAGTCATAATATTGCAGTTTTTTTTAGGACAAGCCCGCCACACTATTGCCACACCACTGCAACTCCTGTTAGCCGGAACCAACAGTGGCGAATATTGCAAATAAAGAATAAAGTGAGCATTTGATTTTGATTCACTCTTGGCGTATTATGTATTGTGAAATGGTAGTTGATTATTGGATGACACATGACATCGTCCCAATCGTGATGGTTGAAACTGGTTTAGAAAATTAAATAATGACAACGATATTCACGAAATTATAAATGATTTACAGAAGCCATATCTGCATCAATGATGAATATATAATGTCATCGAGGTAAACAATATTTTTTGAAATACTGATAATAATAATTTCATATAAGAAATTGGCATGGCCGCATATTTTAAAATGTACATTTTGTCAATAGATTACCAGAGTAACGTAACATGACGCCTCTTCATCTGAAAGGTGATCAGAGGTTCCTGTCTCTGGAGCCCTAACCACCGGTAACTTGGCTCCCAACACCGAAGGACCGCTATTTTTTTTTAAATTTTAAAAGTTTTTTTGTTTTATGAAATATTAAAAATGTGTATAAAAAATAAATAAACGAAATAATGTAGTAATGAAGTTACCCGATCTCAAATCCGAAGCTGACAAGGGCGCATATGACGACGGCGGCATCCATGATGTTCCACAGGTCACGCAAGTACGCGCCCGGGTGGAACAGGATGCCGAGGTCCACTATCTTCAACAGCATCTCCACGGTAAACACGCCCGTGAACGCGTAATCGAAGTAGTTCAGGATTTTGTTCCTGTTGTGGATCACAGAGTAAGATTAGTAGAATAATTATGGTTCACAAATGATGGGGCACTTAATATCGTATCCTGCGTATCCTGTTGTTTGTTCATTACAGGAACTAATGGACGCTACAAAGGGCGCCCAACTACCTCAGCTCAGTTTTGGCTCAGTTTAGATTGCTATCGAGACGCTAAGAAGAACATACATCGTCATCATCATCATTTCAGCCCAAAAGACGTCCACTGCTGGACATAGGCCTCCCCCAAGTGTCCACCACATTGACATTTTGGGGGGTTTTGCCATAAACGCCACGCTTGGCAGGCGGGTTGGCGATCGCAGTACGGTTGTTACAAAAGCACAGAGAACGCTGCTGCTCATTCTCTGGCGAGTCCCTTAGTCGCCTCTTACGACACCCACGGGAAGATATGGAATGGTGGTATTCTTTACGTCCGACACCATACAGAACAAACGTTTCGTCAGAAGAACATTATGGTCCCATTATTATGGCAGGAGCACAAGTTAAATAAACATTTGTAGTAATGTGATTTCTATTCTATCTGGGTATTCTTTGTTCGATTTGGAGACCCCAAATAAATTCGTAAATAAGAATTAAGTAGTCTTATCTGCTGAAATGGTAGAACTGTTTTTTTTATTATTAATGCCGAATAATATTTAGAATTGTAAATGTAATAAATGCAAAATTCTACAAATGATGAAAAATTACATTATTGGCAATGGGAATAATACAGTGCTAATATGATAGAAGCTTGTCGAAAACTTGTTCAGCAAAAATTGTTTCCAGCTATCGTTACGACACAGAAATTTATGATCTTTTACGACACATACCTGTCACTCTCTTCCACTACGGGATCTTCAGCCGCTAAAGCCGCAGAACTCATACATATAACTACCATGATAAAAAAATCAAAATATCTTAAATTTACAACCCAGTGTGCGCCTCGCCTAATTCTGTAACAAACCACCGCCCACCATCATTACAATACCATCAAGTCATACAAAGAGTTCATCAATATGAAATTCACGTTATGCTATCAGATCTACTTACGGATTAGTAGGTGACAAAATAAACATGGACGAATATGGCAGCATTGGTTTTGGTCCATCTGGTACCTCATCATCATCTTCTTTTTTGGCCTCTTCTTTCTTTTTGTTCTGAAATATTACAAACACATAATATTATACGTTCCCTAAACTGTTTTCATCTACGTTGTTTCCACTACTTCTAATGTTTCTTGCTCTGGCTCTATAAGAGTTCTTCAGAAATATTGAAGAAAACTACACTAGATTCGGTAACAGATTTATGATAAATTACATGATGATGTTTTATAGCAAGTGATCACTATTGTGACTTATTCAACGAATAAGTACACAAATGAAATTTGAAATTATAATAACTTATAACTAGAAGTTTCACATTTAGAATTAGAAGTAAAGACTATTACACAAGCCATTACTGATGAATGTCGTGGTAAAACATGCGTTCCAAATCAACGACGTAAATAGAAATAAAAAATCTAAAAAGTGAAAGGAAAGAATGATCCTCAAGCTAGAAAGAAATCATGTATTGAAGTTAATGAACCAGTATGTGTTTTTGTGAATTAAGTAGCCACCTAGTTGAAGTTAACGTAAAAAGTCAAGTTGATGTTGACATCCATTAGCCATCTAGAGATAAAGATCATAAAGATTTGATAAAAACACCTATCATGACATTCTGCTCACATAAGCGACATCGAACCGTCTAGCGTACTTAAAATGTTGTTGATATCGACGTTATGAACGAACACACAAAGGAAACAACAACACATCAGACAGCGTGCAATGTCATGCAGTGTTAAGAGAAGCTGCAGAATGAGATCTTAGAAGAATTCAATGAGAATAGTGGAAGTTTAAAATATCAACAATATTTTAAGTCGTCGACACCAATACATTTTGAAGCATAGCTTTGCCAATGCCGAGCTCTTTTTACCTTCCTACTCGTCGGCGAAGAGGGACTTAGGTCTACTCCGGTTGGAGAGCCGTCCACCGCGTGTAATGCACCCATCTCTTTCTCCAATTCCTAATTATCCGGAATAATGTATGAAATATGTACAAATTTCGTTCCAATCAACAGCTTAAACCAATTAGTACAACCGCTTGAAAGTAAATGCTTGTGGAAGAGTGGTTGAACATGCTATGGCTTTGAAATTGTGATACTATCAACTAAACTCCAAAGCATCAGAGGATGAATACTAGGTTACTATAAAAGGATAGAAGCTTGAGACTCACTTGTAGCTGTTTCTCCTTGTCTTCCTCGACTTGTTCCTCTTCTGCCGCTGTCAATTCCTGTAAATACAGATTTGCAACATTTACACGAAAAGCGGCGTCAGATTTACAAGAGCGCGATGACTTCAACACACATCGAGTTGGCGAACGTCTTATTTGTGTACACACACATTGATAAATGTTTTGCGTTAGTTGATCTTAATACGAAAACCACACACAGTGAACTTTGGGATATCATTTCAATTGAAGGTGACCATGAAGATGATCCCAACCATATAAGACCAAATAAAGCAAAACAAAGCACAGATAAAGAAACGCACCTGGGCATTAGCCAAGTTGTCGACGGCGATGGCAAGGAACACGTTTAGCAGCGTGTAGTTGCCAAACAAGACGAGGATGACGAAGTACAGCGAGTAGATCATGCCTCTCTGGATTCCGCCCTGAGACTGGATGCCATCATACATCACTTCGTTCCAATCTTCACCTGTTAGAATCTGGAATAAACAGAACGAATTGATGGTTAATCTTCGCGAACAAAATGTTCAAGACCAGCGTTTTGAAACAAGTCAGTCAGTAAATAAATCGGACATTTAACCAGAGTCTTTCGCTTGTATCTGTATCTAAAGAAAAAGTCATTAAATGATAAATGATACGCCAAGAAAAGTTGGGAACGTCTAGATATATAAAAATACGATTCGTCATGACAGCATGTTGTGTGGCAGGTCGTATGTTTTTCAATAAACCTTTCTTATTAGTAAGTTGTCTATGTTTACCTAAGCAACTCAAAATGAAACCATCTTGGACAGCTTCAAGAGTTTCCACAAGGTACATCGCTCAAAAACAGTTATTTAGAAAATTCATAATTACCTGGAAGACAGTTAACAACGCGATAGGAAAGGTGTTGAAGTTGGTCGGCGGCGTGCCATCCTCGAAGTTGAACTGTCCTCCGAACAGTTGCATGCCGAGCAGTGCGAAGATGAGAATGAAGAGGAAGAGGAGGAACAGCAGCGAGATGATGGATCTCATTGAATTGAGGAGAGATATCACCAGGTTCCGAAGTGATGACCAGTACTTGGTAACCTGGAAAACAGAATTAAAGTTATTAGTTAAAGTTGAATAATCTAGTAATGAGTTCCAGAAGAAAAGGAATATCAAATCACTGTACACCTTAAAGGAACTAGCTGTTTTGTGAAAACTGAGTACCAAGTCGAAATAAATTTTTAATTATAATACTTGAAACTTGTGAAACTTATCATCCAAATGCGGCGTGATAAAAAAGTACTTCAGAGTCCAGCAAATTGTTTCTATTGTTAGTTTTTTCTTAAATAGTGGGAACATGGTAAATTAACAAATTCTTAGCCTCAATCCAAAGAACTAATCAAGCTTGCAATAATAGAACATTACTGCCGCGGTCTATAATGACTACTGCTGATTATGGCCGACAGCACAGCGTAGCGCAGCTCCAGGCCGACACAACGCGTTCAGCGTGAAGCACTTGATGGACGAGCTGAGATAAAGGCCGAGACCATAGGTCGAGGCCTTTACAGCGAGGACAGCAAGGGCTGCAATGATGGCCAAGCTGAAAGGCCTAGAGCGTAACTAGGCTAGCTCGAGGCAATCATAACGTGACCAGCGAAGCAGTCATTGTGGGCCAAGGTTTGTATAGTGCTTTACTCAAAAATGCAAGTACTAATGCTAAATAAAACCAGCAAGTAATTTAAATAAAAATATATTAATTAAAATTTTCGCTGAACCGCGCTTTTTGTTGTAAATAAAATCTTTTTGGATTTGATTTTTTAAAACGTTGAATCGTCAAAATAGCGGCCGGCAAAACATTGCCGGCCTGTTAGAGCGGCCAGCAAAACTTTGCCGGCCGCTCCTTGAAACAGAACGGCAAGGTCGACTTTGCTCAAACAAGGTTGTCAAAATAATGACCACATTACATGCATTTTTGAGTAAAAATCCTTACCTTGAATATCCTCAGCAGTCTTAGAGCTCTCAGGACAGATAGGCCGAAGGAGCCACCCTTGACCTCGGACCAGACGACCTCAAAGATGGAGCCGGAGATGACTACGCAGTCGAACCGGTTGAACGATGACTCGAAGTAAATCCGCGGCCCCAGCGCGTACATCTTCACCCACATCTCCATCATGAACAACCCCAGGAACACAAATTCGGCATAGTCTGTGGAAGAGCATGTTATTATTTATTTGGTGCTTTGATGGGACATACATTGTGTCCAAGTTCATTTACTAATACTTATTTCTGAACTCGATAAAAAATACTGAAACATGAAAAAAATAAACTTGAGTGTGCTAAAAACAAATCGAAGATAAGTAAATACAATTAAAACATTTGGAGTATCTTTGTTTATTCTGATGGCTATCATGGAAAACATCGTTAAGCTAACAACACATTTTAACAACCAAATGCGAGTACAGTTGGAAAACTTGACTCATGCTTGAAAGGACGAACAACAGGACAGAACACATTAAGAATCGTTCCCGTGATGATCTTAAAGGTATAGAATTTAGAGTAGTTTAAAAAATGTATTCAGAACTTTTCATCATCATCATTCATCATTTCAGCCGAAAGACATCCACTGCTGGACTTAGGCCTCCCGCAAGTTTCGCCACATTGACATTACATGGGGGGTTTTGCCATAATCGCCACGCTTGGCAGGCGGGTTGGCGATCGCAGAACGGTTTTCACAAAAGCACAGAGAACGCTGCTGCCCATTCTCTGGCAAGTCACTTAGTCGCCTCTTACGACACCCACGGGAAGATATGGGATGGTGCTATTCTTTACGTCCGACACCATACAGAGCTTCACAAAAAAACGAATTCAGAACTTTTACTTACATAAAAACGAAGTCAGCCACTTCGGTTGTCTATAATGCTCCACAGCCACGCATATCGTGTTGAAGAGCACCAAGACAATGACAAACCAGTAGAACCACTGAGTCTTCACTGTATGTCTAATCCAAAACCGGAACCTTTTCTCGGCCCGCCAGAAGTCCGCGAATCTCCCGGCGGACCGCGCTTTACTTTTCAGAAAACCTGTTGTAATAAAACATTTGTTAGTAGATGTCTTGGTTTTAAAGCAGCCGTTAAACTTGCAATGAATTGTTGACACTTTAAAAGGTCTAGGCTTTGTTTTATTAATCAGGACTTTAATGCGACTGGTGCCTTAAAAATATGAGCCACTTTTAAGGTCCACTTTTCTATGCTTCCATTAATACATCGCGTGTAAATAGTCGTGTTCGTTCCCAAATATCGGCAATTTAAAGGGTCTAATGTTTATTGCATGATCAACGGCATTTGCATTTAACTAAGGGATTCGGGTTTAACATTCAGCTAATTGATTATTACCTCTAGCGTACGCACGACACGTTAGCAGTCCTACTACGTTCACAGAATTGCGACACATAAATGCTCTTGTGCTTTTAAAGCTGCTTTTGATCGTTAAGTTTTATAACACGAAGTAATTGGACGGTATGGAAACGGCATCGAAATTCAATCGGGGTCGCAATCCGATACTTCGCTCGTATAAATCACTAACAACCCTCTTATGAGATACCGTCATGTTATCCCCAGAAAAACATGTTACGTTTTATGGTAACTTTTTTGTGAAGCTCACGCTGTACAAGCTTAGGGTGTGGGCAGTGGAAATAGCGGACCTAAAGGTAGAAGAGTAGCAGGGGACAATACAGAGGGTACTCTGACGTCTGTACGGTTAAACGTTGGCTCCGAATCACACAAGACAAGTAGAACACCATTCCTACATTTCACAGCTACATGTAAATAATTTTGGGAACACGTACAAACGTTTTCATAATTTGGATACGGATAGGGTACTAATCCTAAATCTAAGGCTAGTCTAGTTTGACTACTGTAGAAGATGAAAAGGAATATTCTACCAGCATCACGTTTGATCCCATACCTTGCTTTTTCTTTGGAACTGTAAACAACCAACACACAAATAGAGTACGAATACGCAATGAAAATGGGTGAAAATGATACAAAAGAGTTAGATATTAACAAAATATCATGCAACATTCATGAATTTACAATAATATTAATTGAAGTGATAATAATAGAATAGTATTTGAATGATAACAAATGTGACTAGTGTACTGGAAAGTTTAAAGATACCTAACCTGACTATTAATAATAGTTTCGATATAGTAAACAAATGTAAAGAAAATGAAAACATGCTTCTAAAATTTGGTTCCTGTTTGAAAAATGAAAACGAATCTGTGGCTTTAAAATAAATTTTAAGTAAATCTTTATCTTTAGAAGGTATACACACAACACGACACTCATAGTATATAATATGTAACATTCATGTGACAGGAAAATGATACTGACCGTCATCACCGCAGTCTTCATCCTGTTCTTCCTCTTCTGTGTCTGTGCTTTTACTTTTACCAAGATTTTTTAATTTCTTTTTGGCCGCTGCTCTTCTCCGCGCTAGCAAAGAAAATAAAATAGATTATGCCTTAAAAAGCTACAAACTAATGTGTGAAAGAATATTTTCAGGTTTTTCCCAACAATCTTTTGTATTCTTGTAAGATATATCTAATTATCTTATAAGAAATTAAAAATCTGAAACTATGGGCTTACCTTCTATTATGTGCATTTTTTCTTCTTCTGTTGTTCTTTCTTCTGCTAATATTACTTCCTCTGTAAGCAAAGCAAAGTGATTAGAAGCTACTCCTTCTATTTTCAAAACATTTTACTATTGTTCTTACTCCATTATTGTATGTTCGAGTGTAGCATGGTCTACATACAATATTTGGGTTAGGTCATAAATTGGTATATTTGTTGCTGCTGCTTCCTTACCTGCTTTACATATCCACTCAACGTAACCATTGAGTTCTCTCTCGAGTTGCTGCTGTCTTCTTAATTTAAGAAATTCTTGTCTATTTTCTACTTTCTCTCTTTCTTTAGCGAACTCACTGCAAACATAATTACGCTTGTTGAACTACTCTAGCACTAGTGATACCACTTTTGCAAATGTATAAAACTCATGTCTGTTATTTAATATACTTTATCTAGCGAAATTAGAAACAATATTATGTTTGAGTTAGCATACTTATAAATCATCACTAAACCCAACACTAACAAATCTCTTGTTGGTATACAACACTAGCTGTATGCATAAGTTTTGAGTACGTTAAAAATAATAAAATTGTGCCACTCCAACCAAATCGTCACCTACAACATTTAATTTATTTTCTCCTCTAGCTTTACTTGAGCACACATCATCATTATTCAAAAGACCTGCTTCAGTAATCCAGTTGAGATATGCATTGAAGTCAGCGTTGAACATTGCACGAGCTCTTTCTTTTACAAACTGAGCTCTTCGTTCTACGCGCCCTCTTTCATTAGAGAACTCTCTGAATATTAATGGCAATAAAGAAAATATAAAAATTAACAAACAAAATAAAAGTAAATGAAATGTTGGTAAATATGTTAAAGTGTTTGGACTTACCCGCTAAGAACACCGAGAACTAAGTTGAGCATAAAGAACGAACCCAATACTATGAGAGGCACAAAGTAAATCCAGTTGAACGCACTACCTAGCGCGTCATTCGTCTGCAACAAACAATCGACATTAGAGTACCGAATTGTTAACTATCTATTTTGTTGAAAAGGAAGTTGTCATGATGACGAGCACAGTATCAGAGTAAGAGAAATCCCATGAATAGGATTCAGATTGATAATTTCAAGTGACAGATTATGTCATCTTTAAACATCTGTATTTCTTGAACTGACTGCAGACGGAGTGTACAATCGGACAATCTAATGAATAACGCCTTAGAAGTAGTAAAAGAAAAAATAGAAAAAAAACTGAAACCGAAGCCACATACCCAATAGAGGATGGCAGTCCAGCCCTCCATGGTTATGCACTGGAAGACGGTGAGCATAGCGAAGCCAATGTTGTCAAAGGACGTGATGCCTCTGTTCGGCCCCTCCCACTTCTCTAGGCACGTGCTCTTATCGTAGTCGCATACGTTCGCGCCAAACGGCGCTAGGCTTGCGTTGTCCGCATTGCACGGTGTTGCACTATCGCCTTCATTTACTATTTCACCTGGGGGATTAAAAAAGGATTTAGTGACTACTTTGACATGGTCGTTTTCATAGGGAACTAAGGGCATTCTTATTACTACACCTAAGACACGGGTTTGTTGCATATTAGCTACGGAGTTAATGATATTAACGGCATCAACTACGCGTCCCGAAAAGTTTTAATATTGGTCGAGATGTCCTCGACCAATATTAAAACTTTTATCGGGGAAGACTAAAGAAAACATATTTTTATATGTTTCAAGCTGTTGTAATGATATTGAAATATTTGTAACTTATTTTGAGCACAGCATTTTCCCAGAATATTTTTGTTTATGTAAAAAAACATTTAACTCACAACGTTGATAAAATCACTGATACAATCAACCCCCCCCCCCTCTGTATGGTTCTGTATGGTGTCGGACGTAAAGAATAGCACCATCTCATGTCTTCCCGTGGGTGTCGTAAGAGGCGACTAAGGGACTTAGCAGAGAATGGGCAGCAGCGTTCTCTGTGCTTTTGTAACAACCGAACTGCGATCGCCAACCCGCCTGCCAAGTGTGGCGATTATGGCAAAACCCCCCCTTTTTGGGGAAGGCCTATGTCCAGCAGTGGACGTCTTTCGGCTGAAATGATGAATCAAAACCCGCCCACATTCTTAAAATGCGACATAAAGTCTAGTTCCACAGGCAGTAGTAATTAACTTTTATAGCCAATAATTAAAACGTTGAAAAGTTTCGAACTTCTACTTATTACATTTGAAGTTTGGCCATTAATTTAAATTTCCACATGCAATGGTGTCGCCTGTTCCTGAGTTTGTGACTGCATGTTATTGTGTACAAACTTTAACTGGGTTGCTGTTATTTATGGTAGTTAAGTCTGTATTTACCGATAGGTTCTATGAAGTTTTGAGAGAATCGATGTAGTGAGCTTTTGTTTCTTGGTAATAGAATACATGGTTTTATTTGTGCACAATTTACAGTTTGTAACGATTGAGAGTAGCAGAATTAGTAGTAGTAGAATTTACCAATAGCTTGGCTATCTAGAACGTTTCTACGAAGGATTCAAGATGTTTAGCTCACACGTTAACCTATCAATAACACTAGACACGGGATATAAAATATTTACCATGTTTACACGGTGTTCAATCTTTAAACAATTTTTCCATGGGCCCATTATATGATTAAGTTTAAAAACATAATATGTGAGTAATATACTTACTAATATCTTCTAAATTATAACAAGTCTTATGCAGCGCCCCTGAGTAAAACTCGAGGCCGATGATAGCGAAGATGACTATCGCGAAAAGCACCAAGAGACCGATCTGCAGCAGCGGCGCCATCGCCTTTATGATGGACTTCAATACGACTTGCAGACCTACACGGAAATGGTATTTATTTGTTTTAGTCTGTAAAGCTTAATATTGCGTAGCTTGCCCTGTAATTTATAATCTTTTAGCTGTTTGGTGAATGGGTCGCTTGAGTTTTGAAAAGCCATTTCATGCATGAATATTTGAAAATCGAAGAGTTCTTCTTGTTACCAATTTGCTCAATGAAATGAAATATAAACCCTTGGGAAGCAGAAATTTCTTAAAACAAAAGAAACTGGAACGTTTACATTAACTAGTTTTAAAATTACTGATTAGGCACTCGTATTCCGTGCGATAAAACTTTAGTCATCAACGTTAACTCTCCCAATTGGTATTAGAAGATAAGCAGCGTATATAAAGAGATCAAATTAAGAGAAACAAATAAATAAGATGAGAAGCAACAACAATTTTATCCAGTGTTTATAAATTACAGGGCAATAATTTATTATAGGTTCGCAAAATGAAATTTTGAAGAAGAGATTTCGATAGTATTTTGACAATAATTTAATTTAATTTTTGACATCACAATTTAAATTAGATAAAACAAGAGATAATTACCAAATATGTCGTTTTTTTCTCGACGTTAGTAGCTATCGATTTTATCGATGATAACATTAAAATAAAGTTTTAAAGATACAGACAACAAGAAATAGATTTTCTGACTAAATGCCATATATCTAGAGATGAAAATCATTAACTATTTATTGTAAAAGATATCAGAACAATGGTAACACAATATAAAATCAAAAAGTTATCGTGCACAATGATTTTCACTGTTGCATAATTTTAATTTTCAAATGGCGCCAACGATTTACTTTTTTCCCACAACATTATGGATGGCCAGTATCTTTTTAGAATAAAAACTTTTTCAACAAAATTGCCAGATTTATTTTTTTGTTCAATTATTTTTTTCTTACCAGCCAGTGTTTATATGGAAATAAAATTATGCAACAGTAACTAGTGGAACTACAATACGATAAACTAATCTATGAATGTTCTAGAACTCACTAGGAACGCCCGATACTAATTTAAGGGGCCTCAGCACCCTAATGGCACGCAAGGTCCTGAAGTCGACGTCGGTTGGCGCGATCGGCAGCTGCGTGATGATACTGCCAAACACATATCACTCGATACTATAGCTTGAACTAGCAACTAGCTGAGTAATAAATTACTACTGAAGACTGTGCTTTTGTTTTAACAAAACGAAAATTATTATTATTTTCCAAAAATATCCACGTTTACAATGAATCCAGTGATTTTTCTGAGTGTCCAACATAGCTTCTACAAGGCATCATTACCATGGACTTAGTAAAGTTCGTAAAGAACTATGTCCATGAGATAATGCTTAATAGAAGTTGTATATTTTTTGCTCAGGTAAATCACAATTGGTTCCTTTCAGATTGTAAGTGTTTTACATGATTACTCTGCTGGTTATCCATGAGGCCTCGAACGAAAATAATATAAAAATAATTGATGACTTCTATAAAAGTAAACGATAAAGTAATTAACCAAAACGTAATGACAAAGCACAGCCTTAATTTTATGTAAAAAATAACTACAATCTAAATATCGTGTATCTAATTAGTTAGATTTTTATATGCTAAGAAATCATGTTAATTTTACGCATTTTAATCCAAATACACCATATTTATTCACACCTAAAACCATTTCTTTATCTAATTTCTTACGTAATAGCTTTTATATTTGATGTAAACCTACACAATACACAAAATGTATAGCAAATCTTTACTATTATGCAACACGTAGCTTTAAAACATTAAACATTTTCAATAAATCACATATTAATTAAAATTCACACATTTTCTAATCTATGTTAAGTATGTCAATAAACATGTCGAGAATACGATGCTACGTATTTTTTACTAATAATTATAAAAATTCTATTGTCCATAACTAGCTGTAGTTCTACATTCAAAAAAGTTTCAAAATTCGAAAACATCTAGCGAGTAACGTCTATAACAAATAAGGTAGAGGTATTATGTGAACTTTTCGCCAATTACTGTGAATTACTTGGTATCCGCGAGACGAGCTTGAGCGGTCGGAGCACTCTGAACGAGCGCAGCATCCGGAGGTCAACGTCCACGTTGTATTCGGCGAATATCGTCATCGACCTAGTTTTTGTTATCGAATATTGAATAATGTCAACTCTCCTTTGTGTTTGACAAAACCTAGTGTCCTACTATTTTAGTGTCAACCAATTGTGTGGCCTAATAGTTTGTAAATGGTAATTTGTATAATTTAGATTACAATAAGACGGTTCACTGTAAGCAGCTTCGTTGCTACGATGTTTTTTGTTGGTGTCATTATTAGTTTGAGCAATCGAGGATGCTTTATTGCAGTGAAAAATAATGTTGTGATAAAAAAGTTACGTAAAGAATTTATTTTACTTTCGTTTTACTTCAGGTTACTGAAAGACTAATCAAATCCGTCGCTTAACCATTAATGGTTGGCCAAAATAACAACAACAAAACAACGAGATTTGACTAAAGATTCAGTAACCAATAACTTATTTACTTAATTTCTTTACATAACCGCATCAATGCGTCTTATCGAGTAAATTAAAACTAATAAGGATGAAAAAGTATGAAAAATAACTCACCCGGTTACTACTACGAAAAAATCCATGATGTTCCAAACGTTTCTAAGATACGATCCCCTGTGTAAAACAAAACCTAAAGCTAAGATTTTTAACGAGGCTTCTACACAAAATATCCCTAAAAAGTACGCCTCGGTTTTTTCCTGTAACAATAGAGAAAGTGTTTAGTATTTTGTACATTATGCCTTTTTGACATGGGTTTAGTTAGAAACTGTCAGTCAGCACGCGTAGCATGATCACTGTGAAACGAGTTTTGTCTTCGTAATAATAGACATAATGACAGATCATCATCAGCCTATAATGTTCCCACTGCTGAGACACAGGCCTCTTTTCTATGACAGGGAGTAGGCTGTAATCCAATGAAATGAAAAAAATGTAATCCAACACGCGGGCCCATTGCGGGTTGATAGATGTTACATGTCTTCGAATTTTAGTTCTAGGACATGCCGGTTTCCTCACGATCTTTTCCTTCACCGTTTAGAGAGCAGCTGTGATGAAATAAATTTCACAAAGTAATGCGCCTGCCTGGGTTCGAACGGTTTAGTGCTCATAAGTCGGGGCTGCCACCTCTGGGCCCGCGCTGCTCTCTAATGAAAGATAGTCAATGACAATGTGTCAGTTTGTCGATTCTTCCGTCGATATAGCCCGTTTCTACGGCAGTCATGCCACGCGTGCAGGGCAGAGTCAGGACTGCCTTGTTAATCTAGTGGTCAAACGCGACTGCTGACCTTGAGGTCCTGAGTTCTATTGGGGTCAGGCAAAGTGTTATAGGGTTTTTCCATAAGGAATTTCTCAGTAGCACACGTCTCTTTCCTCCATTCTTCTCTGTCATTCGTCATGACATTATACTTAAACATAACAGACGAAATTTGGGTCAACTATTAGGTACACTTCTACCCTACCCCTGCGGGCGTGATGTTACGTTGTTAGAAACTATACTTCGCCATCTGATACGCCTCTGCTATCCTTATACGTCTACTCTTTTGCATCGTTTTAAGTCATAATACCTGCTGGCCTACTATGACGTCTTAGAGCAGCATTGTTTTACTCTTATTGCAGTGGGAAAGAGTCGAAGCTATACAGGATGTCTAGCGCCATCACTTTCCCACACTGGAAAAGGAGTAAAACAATAATGTTTTAAGACCTCATGGTAGGCCATCTGGTCATATACGCACAGACATGCCGTTTGCGAGTTCTACACATCTGACTTTATAGAACATCAGTATTATAATATTACGTAAACAGACATACAATAAAAGATGATTTCGTTGTCAGTATTTGTACAGAAACCATTAGTTTTAATGTACTCGAGTATCATGATAATAACGGTATATTAAATACCGCTTAGGCTGCTTTTATTTCATGGCAATACAAGCACCGTGTTCTACTAGCTGTGCCCAGCGATTTTACCCGCCGTTTCTCTTTTTTCTCAGCTCTTATGGTTCATAGCTTGATGTTTAAAAATAGAACCTATATTCTTTCTCAAGAATGAGGAGCTCGTTGCTAAATATCAGCAGCCGCACGGGTCCATCTATAAGGTTAAGCCGTGCTTCCCGATGTTGGGCCATGGATGGTTGACCATAATTACATACCGAGTTTCCTCCGTGCCTCGGAAAGCACGTTAAGCTGTTGGTCCCGACTGTCATTTGTAGATCTTCGACAGTCGTTACGAGTAGTCAGAAGCCAAATATCTGACATCCAGTCTTACTAAGGGGTATCGTATTACCCACTACCCAGTTACTGGGTTATGGAGGTCAGATAGGCAGTCGCTTCAGGTAAAATACTGGTACTCAGCTGGATCCGGTTAGACTGGAAGCCGACCTCAAGATAGTTAGGGAAAAGGCTAGGCAGATGATGTTTCTTTTCGCAAGAATTTTGCTATCAAATGCAAAAATATTTTTTCAAATACGTTGTTAGTTTCAGAGAGAAGTGCGTTCAAACAAATAAGTTTAATACAGGGTGGAAAGGACACCGACGCACTTAGGGTTACCACGTATTTAGTACATAATAGGGTATAATACTGGGTGAAGAAAACGAAACTCTATTTTGTCCGTCAGACAGTTAATACAAAAATATTAGACACGTATTTTATGTTTTATCAAAATTTAAAAAAAAAAACTTAATTTTCTGAGAATTAGGCTTTTAGAGAATTGGCCATTTTGAGAACTAGTCCTTTTGCGACTCAGATGCCATTTTGAGAATTAGGCATTCTGCGCCTAAACCAACTCATTAGAGTTGGAGATCGGGGGCTCACTACGTCACAAGTAGGTATAAAAATTACCTACACGTGACGTCATGCACCATTCAACTCAATATATCTCCGTAATTTTATGAGCACGTGAAAAAAGAAAAAAATCGTGTCCAATACTTTTCAATAATCTACCCGACAGACAAAGAAAAAAAATAGTGATCATTCCCTGTTATGAAACCCCTTCATCGAAAAATTTTCATGTCGGTATGTGGTGTTCTGAATGTCGCACTGAAGACGCGGTTACCGTTTGCCGCGGTCTCTTCCACTATGTATAGTATGATTATCTCATGAACCGTAGTTGGCCCTAACTGTGTATGTGCAGTATTGTAAATGTCCGCCCAGTCGTGTGAATTGTTACTATGTGCTTGGTCAATACGCAGTGTTCCCGGGCTTATGCACACAAATAAAATACACACGTGCATTTAACATATACAATTGAGACCGAGACGCTTTGTGAGGTAAAACACGAATGTGTTTGTACGTCTGTGTTTGCCATATAACATAATCCTATTACATGCTTGAAATACGCTTTGGTGAAAGAGTTCAAAGAGAGACAGAACGCTCATCATCTGCTTAGCATTTTTCCCAACAATGTCGGGGTCCACTTCCAGTCTAACTGAATGAAGCTAAATAACAATATTTTAAATGGAACGATTGCCTATCTGACCTCCACAACCCAGTTAGTACTGGGTAATAGAATACCCTTTGGCAAAACTGGTTGTCAGACTTGCGGGCCACTGACTAACTGTAACGACTGTCAAAGATGTCGAAACTCGACAGTCAAACGTGTTTTACGAGGTACGATAGAAACTCTGTAAATAACGAGTGGTCACCCATCCAAGGATCAACCTAGACTAGTGTGGCTCTCTGGCTTACACGAGGAGTTTGACAGTTGTGTGGCAGTGACAGAAATAATGTTGAGCCGAAGTATGAGCAAGTAACGTTTATAAACTTGCCTTTGGTATGTCAGGATTTGGATTTCACGAACAGAAATACATAGAAATTAATATGTAAGAGGAGGGTATGAGAGTGTTGCCCGTAGTTGAAATGCACGGAAATCATTAAGGTTGAGACATGTGATGAGGAGGAATGGGCTTATCTAGATAGTCTGGCACCATTTATATATACTAGCTGCGCCCCACGATTTCACCGCGTAAAATGTATAAGGGTATAAGCTATCTACATACCAAATTTCATCCAAATCTGTTCAGCCATTGAGGCGCGAAGGAGTGACAAACACACACACACACTCACTCACAAACTTTCGCCTTTATAAAATTAGTGTGATACATACTTTACAAGCTATAAACAAACATAAATAAATAATTAAATACGTACAAGTATCAATAATGGGATAGAATAACAGGGCGTTAAAATTTTTGCCCACGTCGCTGTCAACGAGAATAGTGCCCAGAACGCTGGCAGCAATGTTACGTTGGATGAGTCCAGATTCTAGACCCAGTTCAAGGCACTTTCGTTCTTCTTCTACAACTATCTAGACTCTAGATAGTAGAGGAAGAACATAAGTAATTACGATAGCTGGATTGTGTGCAAGTCGTTATGAGTGGAAAACGTGGCTACAGAGGTAACGTTTACTTTAATAGAGATGAAGCTATGGTAAAATCAGTTGCCACCATTGCCATTTTTTTTTTTAATTTTGAAAAAGTGCTACATCTTTGTAGGGTCTGGACAATGATGTCATGTATTTATGTTTTAAGAATGTCAATCTTAAACTAGTTATAGATAAAATAAAATCGCACAGCTTATGCTATTAAATATATAAAATAGAAATGAATTTTAATTTATATTTATTGTTAAAACGACCTTTAGATGTACTAAATATACGCACAACAGGCAGTTTTAACAACTCGAAATAACACGTATGAGCTGTAACACACTTAAGCGTAATAAATATAAGGTTGTAATTACCAGATTCTGTGCTAAGATGGTCTTATCGCCGTTGGGCAAATGCTCCTCCAGCGCCAGCACCACGCAGTTGGCGATGATGGTAAGCAGCACCGCGTACTCGAAGGGCGGCCACTCGATGATGAACTTTGTGTACCTGGAAATAGAATACATATTTACTTTATAACTAAATGAATAGTATAACATAACATCACGCCTGTAATTCCCGAAGGATTAGACAGAGTTATACCTAAAAATACACAGAAATTGTGTCCAAATAAAATATACCTAATATTGCTTGACGGATGATTGAATTAATTTGTCAATGATTTTCCATCCACCATCACTGATCTCAGTTGGAAAACAATTCAAGCTTAGCGCTTTTAATAATTAGTAACAAATAATTGTTATGCAAAGTGGCACACACTTTGAATGGCTGTGCTGAAACTGTCAAAGAATCTCTAAATGTTTATTAATTTAAGGAATGTTTCCCTTAAACCAAAGACTTTCAGGCATTTTATCTCAATAAAGTTCCAAGTAAACCTTTTTTAATTATCCAATACACTTTAAGGTAAACGCACACTTGTCCGCGCCGAAAGAATCGACTGCGCCGATCAAAACGTTCTATCATACGTATCATCATCAGCCTATAATGTTCCCACTGCTGAGACACAGGCCTCCATTCTATGAGAGGGAGTGGGCTGTTATCCACCACGCAGGCCCAGTGCGGGTTGGTAGATGTCACATGTCTTCGAATTTTTTGTTCTAGGACATGCCGGTTTCGGCACGATGTTTTCCTTCACCGTTTTTGTGTAGCTATCATACGTATAATGTTAACTTTTTGTCTGATTCGGTGCGGATAATTAAGTGTGCGAGGTCTAAAAGGATTTCATACAAGTAATTCGATTCTTTCAGCTGCTTCACTTCCTTGGGGTTTGATAACCGTGCGTTTATCTATAATGACACTTTAATATTTTCGTCTCACTAGGCGAGGACCTGGCGTCATGATGCAAAATATTATCACGTTACCGTTCCGATAAGACACGATAATAGGGCAACTGTGTCGCTTTGCAACTAGTAAGCAATTATTAGATAATGCAGTTAATAAAGATTCCTTGCTATATTTCAGGCTAGAAACGCGCGAAAAGCGCATTAATTTATATTTTAATTATTATATTATGAGCTTCACGAACAACATAACAATGCATCACATAAATGTGTGTTTGTTTGTGTGACGCGTGTGTTATACTGGTGTACATAGAGCAAAAACATCTTTAACTTACAGTAAGTATTTCATCTCAACAAGCTTCAAAGTAAACCTTTCTCAATTACCCAAGACATTTTGATAATTTCCCCTCACCAGGCAGGGAGCTAGCGTCATAAAGTCATAATACAAAATATAATTGCGTTACCTTTCCGGTTTGACATCATAATACGGCAACTGTGTCAAAAATGCAGTTAGCTTTAAATGCTCACACGAAAGCAATTATGTAGCGTAACGTAAAATTGTTGGTGATTATGGGATGGGGAAGTCTTTTTGTGCTTGTTGGTAAAGCTAGCCATACACGCTAGGGTGTATCTAGGTATACAGTTTACCTGCGCAGGTAAACACTACAGGTAATCCAGAGCGTGTGCAAAAACTGTGCAGGTTTCCTCACTTGTACGCTCCGGTTTACATGTGCATTTTGCCTGGGTTTACCTGCGCAGGTAAACCTGTCAGTTATACCCTAGCGTTTATGGCTAACTTAAGTGTGTCAAACTGTGTAGAAAGGAATTATCTAGGAGTAATTTCATAAATTTTCTGTACGCGATTATAACTGGCATGCCGTAAGCTCAATGGGATTTTTCAAGGATTCAAGAGAATTTCCATATACTAACTTTCAACCCCGTGATGATGAAAAGTCCGTACTCTTATATTATAAAGGTAACTTTTACAAAATTTGTTAGGCTGTGCGTTTTCTGTTTGTGAATCAATTTAGGATTTTTGTTAAGTAGACAAGAAGACTGACAAATTCAGAGAATGGAAAAGAAGTCTACGTTTGTACAATCTTATTGATTTTTCAATATCATTCAATAATCAGTCTAGTGGTGAGTATTGGAATTAACAGCAAGTCTCTACGCACTCGAGATAAACGGTGATATTGTACCTACATTATATTTCTAAACTAATATTATAAAAAGGAAAGATTTGATTGTTTGTTTGTTTGCATTGAATAAGCTCCGAAACGACTGGTCTGATTTGAAAAATTCTTTCAGTGTTAGATAGCCCATTTATCAAGGCAGTCTATAGGCTATATATTATCACGCTACGACCAATAGGACTGGAGCAGCAATGAAAAATGTAGCGAAAACGGGGAAAATGTGACGCAAACGAAGTTGCGTCGCACAGCTAGTATTTTGTAAAGCTTTTGAACGCCGATATAAGTACCTAATAGAATATCGATTTTTGCCTATTCTACCGCTCAACGGATAGCAAATGACTTGTTGGTGTGTATAAAAATCATACACACTCTAAAATGGCCAAAACTTCAAAATTTCTTCTGAAATAACATTAGAACGCGTCAATGATTGTCAAAAGTCATGTCTTCACATTTCAAAACAAAACAAATAAATATCTCAAAAGTTATATCTTCCCGTTTCAAAATAAAACAAATGAAGATATCAAAAGACCAAAACGTTTTAACTCCGAACGAAATCTCATAGTGTACTGTTTACTAGCACAATTTTAACATAAAGTTCCATACCAATGTATGAAGGAACGTTTATAGTAAAATGTTGCTATGATTCCAACAGCCGACAATGTGCGTTGTGCACCTCTTACGACGAAACTTAGCCAGGTGTGAAAAGTTTCACAACTTTAAAAGGTTTTCATGCAACATGCTGTCGAATAGGCAAGCATTTTTATGTTTGTGCTTTTCGTATTTCATGGAAAAAGATTCAACAGCTTTTGTTGTGAATATGTTAAGCTGCATCGTAATAGCTTTCAAATATGTAGGTGAAGCTTATTAATATGATATTTTTAAATAAATCGGATAACAATTGAGAAAAAATATGGCAACACTGGCCAGCATATAGCTATACAAAGCTACTACTTAAAACAAAAGAAAATGACTGTTCACTAATATAATAGTAACCTTCGCTTGTCACATCGAAAAAATTAAAATGATCGTCGGTTTATTTTAACCAAAATTATAGTCCTACCAAGGATGATAAGGAATTTAATAAACCCATTAATAAAATTAAATTCAAAATAGGAAACAAGAAGGAACAGTTCTTCAACTAACCAAGAATATATTCCTTTTGCCGCGTCCTATATACATAATTTAAATTTACCATCATGAATTTCGTGACGACACGGAAACGTTTCAAACGACAAGCGTTTCAAAATTAAATGACTGATGTGTTCGGGGCTGCTTTCAATGGAATTCGATCGATGCTTTTTTGTTTACTTTTTGTGTTCAGTTATTGTTTTTCTTTTGAAAGTTTAGCTTTGTCGGCCACTATTATATTTAAATGAATTATGCACGACTCATCACTGTTCCAATTTGTCACCAAATTACATCGATACTATAACTTCCCAACAATTTTCAAACAGACTCATACAAAGAAAAACACAATGAAACTGTGTCCCGTTCCGCAACACAATCTCTTTTTGTTATCAAATTACGAATACCTAGTGTAAGAACACTCTTGTTTACAAAATGCATGAGGGGGGCAAATAAGGTGTGCGTTTAATATGTATAAGTGGGGGCAATAGCGACCCCACCTTCGCATGCTCCATGCTAAGTTCTGGCCAGATGTTGCGCGGGGTTAAGTGGTAATATGAACACGATAGTGGTCTCTTTTGGGGTTGATTTAAGATCTCTCTGCGGTATAGAATGTCTGAGCTAGGCTATGTTCGTTTTAATTAGGAGTTGATAAAGATTTGGCTTTTTATATGTATCAACGACATGCTTTTAAAGCGTAGTATTTGTTATTGAGCGAAAAGATTGTTTTAACGCATTGGGTTTAATAGTCATTTGCCCAAACACTTCTTCTTGAATCTTCTGTCTCTCTCATTAAATACTTTAGACAAAATCTATTAAGCAATTTCTTCTGTGCAAATATAAAATATGCCTGATGAGGTTGATATACATCAAGGAGGTTTTTCATAATAAACAAAACCGAAAACAAGTAACTAAATTACAGTTCAGTTCGCTGTAAACTTTCCAATTTGTTTTTGTTTACGTTCCGCATGGATTGCCGGCACCACGCATATCGGATGCCAAACTATGTTCCGTTGAATGACACCCAATTATCTACGCCTACCTTTAAAAAATGTAAAATAAACCTTTAATTTCCCGCTTATTTTTCGTGCCAAAGCCATTTATCGTGGCATTTTATTTTCCATTTTTACGAGGTGCGGGAAAATAGCCCTGTTTTTTTACGGATGGGAAATCATCAAATGACCCTTCTCGCTCTGGGTGGAGCGGAAGGGAGTGTCAGACTTGTACTGCCTAAAACCCATCCATGTTCCTTCTTAGCCCTTTGTGTTCCAGGGCCACGGTATCTCTTTCGAACAGTCCCGCAGCCCCAGCAGGCATAGGTAACTTTTTTTTTGCCACAATCCTGTGTAAGTACATTAATATTTTGGGAAATAGCCCTTGATTTCCTTTTGTTATGGAATTTCCACAAATTCGGACGGTGTATTTTCAAATTTAACGCAGTTCTCGCTGATATATTAGGTTGCATTTTTTTTGGCTTTTTTTTCGTCAGTGACTTGGCTTTTTATTTTAGGGCCTGCTTTGATAAATAACTAAAAGCGTTTAGCGCTAAACAATCGTTGATCGTTTGAAGATGAGAGAGAAAAAATGATGTTTCAATGATGTTTATGTGTTTAACGTTTGAAGTGAACATACATTTACTTAATTATTCCTTTTGAAATGATATCAGAGACTACCACCGCGATACAATATCCTCGTTTTCTTACCATCTACGATCTCGTAATATGTACTATTTACAAAAACGCAATCATAATCGAAAAGTCTCTTCCAAGCGAAAAACCGTTGTTACAAGTCCCATGTGTGTGCTCATTAGCTAGAGTTTAACTTATTCCTACTTCGCTAATAGGGTGAGATTATGTACAGTCGCTTAGTTTGACACAGTTGCCGACTTGTGTGTAGTTCAGTACTATGTGTCAGGTTGCATTTGTTTTATATGTTTGGGATAGAAGAGGACTTAGCCTGGTAATGGAAACGAGGTTTACCTATATTTATGATGTTAAAATACAGTAGCGAGGAAAAAACATACCTATAATGAAGTTGAAAAGATACAGTTTCAATGTTCAAACATATTAGAAGGCTACAAAGATCTTTTGGCGCTTTAATGACATTGACAGGGCGTATTTATAATTGTGAAATTCTATTGATAAAACAAAATCAGTCTTTTTCGTTTACCACCTTTCTGACTTGGGTAGGCAAAGCGATTGATACTAACCTCCGAATAGGATTTTCGTCGGCAAATATAAAGAGTGAGCTGGGCCCTGGAGTAGCGGGCTGGTGCGCGCCGCCCATGGTATCAGCTGGCGCCGCGCGAGCCTGCGCCCCCGCCGCCTCCTGCGCTGCCGCCAACCTGGAACATAAAGCCGTACATTTAGTAACTAGGAACCTCCTTTGAGATATGTGCGCCTGGTAAATGGGCGCTGAGTTATCTTGTATTGATATTACTTCATTTTACAGAATTTTTCACGAACACAGCATAGAATGAGTAACATGGAACCGCTTTTGTGGTATGTGATTCTGGTACACACGGTGACACATGAAGCTATACATATCCAGAATAACCTGGCCTCGCTTTGTATGAGCTTCCGTACAATGAGAAATCAGATTATACTGGTTTTGAATAATCGTCGTGCGTACATGGATGTTTGCAGTAGTAGTCCGGAGTTTAGAAGTTAGCAGTGCGTGATGCCCTCGTGCCTCGGAAAGGACGTTAAGCCGTCGGTCTTGCGCCTTGTTCGACTCAAAATGCCATCCCATCAAACTATCCTACAGTTTCTGGAACGAATATTATTGACACGTCAAAGTAAATGCACGTCCTGTGATTGGTTGAATGAAATGTATAAAGAGCCAATTGCATCACTTGACGTTGGCATTCAACTTTGACGCGTCGATCATTTTCGATTCAGAAACAGGCATTTGAACGTGATGGAAGAGGTAGTATTTGTGCACTATACTATCTCCCGCGTACCTAGTTACTACATAGCTAATTGAGATGGACTGCCGCGAAAATCAGTCGAGACGATACTATTTTGAAATTAATCGTCACAATTTTTGTTATAAAGGTTTGCTTACACTAATGTTAAATTCACGACGAACTAAGATGAGGTTTTTTTAAATATGTATTTTAGGGGTATGAAAACTAGATGTTAGTTGATTCTCAGACCTATCCGGTATGTACACAGAATTTCATAGAAATTGGTGCAGCCGTTTCGGAGGAGTTTGTTATCAAACACCGCGACACGAGAATTTTGTATAGGTATTAGAGATTAAGTGTAATGTATAATATTACGGCGTGAATCCTCCATAACCTACAAAGGGGCCATGGGTAGCTTAAACATTTTTCAACTATCACTACCTACTAGTCTAGTCGTCTCCAGTGCGACTACTGACCTTGGGGTTCTGGGTTCGATTCCAGGGTACGCAAAGTGTAATTGGATTTTTCCATCAGGAATGTCTTATTAGCAGCCACGGGGTCTAGATTTGGACCCCGTTGAAAGCAAAAGTCTTGCCCCCTATTTCATGGGAATTAAACATAACTGGCGTTAAAATAAGTGGGGTGTATGAGATACAACTCTGCCTAACCCTACGCGGATTACAGACATGATATTATGTTATACTAGCTGTCCCGCGCAACTTCGTCTGCGTTACATTTTCCCCGTTTTCGCAACATTTGCATTGCTGCTCCTGTCCTATTGGTCGTAGCGTGGTGATACATAGCCTATGTCCTTGCCCAGGTTGAAATCTATCTTCTTGCCAAATTTCATTAAGATCCAAACAGCCGTTTAGTCGTGAAAAGGTAACAAACAAACAGAGTGACTTTCGCAATTATAATATTAGTATGGATTAGTATGGACGGTATGGATTACTTCCAGTAATACTACGAGTAGGTGACATACAATTCGATCAAACTAGACCAAGTTCTAGCAAACCGAATTATTGAATCAAGAACTTAGGTGTACCAGGGCAGCATAAGCTAGTACCTAGTATTATTAATTTGTTCCGCCGTAGCGTGTTACAACATCATTTAACAGTTGTATGCATGACTAGGAAGGCTCGAGCGGTTAATGATATCATTATCAATTAAATTCCAATGTCCTGCTAAATATAAAACTGTGTCGAATTATAAAATTTTAATAGCCTCACTTAGCGAATGTTTAGACGTTTAGATGATAATTTTCGGTTTTATTAACCTACGGGGTGTAAATCACCTCATCACGAAGCCGTCAACCAAGCATTCTGTACATGAAACTAAGTAACTTTACGCAAAAATTATTGCTGGGAAACGACTTTTTTTTGGGGGTGTAAAATCATGTTTTTTGGTAGAACTCAATGTAACGCACTCAAAACATTGTGCTGATGGACGGATTGAATAGTACGGGGGTCGTGGAGGTGTGTTAAGTAAAAATCTTCCATTAAAAACTTGTATTTAAAAAAATACTTGTCAAAAAATTGGAACTTTGACCCCTAATATCTCCGTAACTAGTAGGTTCCCAGGTATGGTCTTGAACAAAAAAGTTATCGCAATGACAGGGAGAACCAGAGCCTTTCGGCTTCGTTAAGAGGTGTTTTACACCCTTTATATTGATGAAAAATGCGCTGTTTTTTAATTATATTTATGGCTTTTGTAATGGCATAAATACAGAATCACTCTAATACTCATTTTTACTAAAATAACTGGCACTTAAGTAAATGCCTGAGTAAAAACGTGGTGTTGAATTTTGAACCCTCAGATCAGCAGCTAAAGTTGAAAAGTGAACGTCGTGCTTCCGACACCCAAGTGAATGTCTAAATAAAAGCACGTTGTTGAATTATAGTGTATGTCTTAGGTGTTCACATATACCTAGATAGACATATCGCATCAAATATTGCGAAAAACTTCGTAAAGGCCAGGCCTTTTAAAATTTTAAAATAAAAAAACCGGCCAAGTGCGAGCCGGACTCGTGCACGAAGGGTTCCGTACCATTATTTATAAAAACAAGCAAAAAAATCACTTGTTTGTATGGGAACCCCCCATAAATATTTATTTTATTCTGTTTTTAGTATTTGTTGTTATAGTATCAACAGAGATACATAATCTGTAGAAATTTCAACTGGCTAACTATGACGGTTCATGAGATACAGCCTGGTGACAGACGGACGGACGAACGGACGGACGGACAGCGACGTCTCAGTAATAGGGTCCCGTTTGACCCTTTGGATACAGAACCCTAAAAAAGGATTAAAACCTGATTCATTTCGCTAAACTACTTTTTGAACTTCAAAACAACCGCACCATAATCGGCAAATCGCGGAAACCGGAATCTTTTCTTCGCAATGGTAATTGTATTACGACTTGTACTGACAAACAATATATTACGTGAGTAGCAAAATTGAATAGACATGCAAAATCTAGGTCAGTACCACAGAGTAGTACAGAAGGTTTTCTCTCCATCTTATTATCATCATCAATGATCGGAGTAGTTAGATTGATTTTTAGAGCAGCGGTGGCCCAGTGGTGGCAGCCCCGACTTACGAGCAGTAAGCCGTGGGTTCGAACCCAAGCAGGCGCATTACTTTATGTAATTTATTTCATCACCGCTGCTCTCAAAAACGGTGAAGGAAAACATAGTGAGGAAACCGGCATGTCCTAGAACTAAAAATTCGAAGACATGTGACATCTACCAACCCGAACTGGGCTCGCGTGGTGGATTACAGCCCACTCCCTCTCATAGAGAGGAGGCCTGTGTCCCAGCAGTGGGAACATTATAGGCTGATGAGGATGATGATGATGAGATTGATTGATTATACAAATAAATGCATCTTTATCTTTATTGATTTTTAAATATTGTTAATTTTGGTAGTGATATTATTACTACTCAATTCCAAATTTAAAGGAAGGTATCAAAACAAAATTATTTTATTATTTATCTGTTGTTTTTTTTTTATAATCATCTTATTCCGGAGGAATGTCCATATTAATATATACGTTTCTGATCAATGACCCTAATTCAATCTACCTACTCCGATCACTGATCATCATATTTAAAAGAGTGTCCATGGAGTTTCTTGCCCATTATTCTCCATAGAGATCTACGCTTTGGAATGGGCAACTATAGTACTTTCACAAGTTATTATGTCTTGTGACTGGGACTGCACTTCGCTTTTTTTTTGTTTTTTGACTTTCTAAAGTGCCTGTTATGGTTTATTGAAATAAATGTTTTGAGTTTATAACGAGCTAAAACGGCACGATTCACTTAGGTACAGCAAATGAGTGCAAGTGCAAGCGTACTCCCGGCAGACATTCTACTTGTTTTTCAATCACAATCCGATCGATTTTTAAGGGAATTCCTAATAACCATAAATCTTCCTTCAAGTGTTAGAAAAACGCATTGAGTGGTATTGAATTCGCTCGTTTGCGACAAGGATGACAAAAATTATTTTGTCTTACAAAAAAAAAAAACGCTGTCCTCTATTCATTACTTTTCGAGTCGTGCCATTATTGTCGCAAACAAGGAAATTATCAAAATAAATAGCACGATTGTTAATAATATGTTAATAGTTATGATCCTCTGACTGAATAAGTAACAGCAATCGGATTCCTTTAAAAGTTTAACTTTGTCATTTTCGGTTTAAATACCGGGCGTGAGATGGCATCTAATGATCTTCTAATGGGTATGTCCGTGTGCACTGTGCGTGTTCCAGTTTTCGTTCATTCATCAAAAAACAAAATATTTTATTTTACATAGGCCTACATGGGCACTTATAAAACGTCGTCAAAGGGTGCTCGGTTCGGTTTGGTCGTTTCCTATGGAGAAGAACCGGCCTGAAACTCCATGGTTACTCTTTTAAAATCTTTTGGTTTTACAATATTTGAATGTTACAGCGTAAGTACTTAAATATGGGAGGACAGCGTAGGCCCGACAATAAGTCGTTGCTTACTACAAAAAGCATTACATGTAATTGGCCTTCTGCAGTGTTACTATTCTGCGCCAGTTCGTAGTTAAAGTTATCTATTCGAACACGTGACGGCAGAAAGGGAAGCCACGGTTTCACTACATTAGATTAATTAATACGCCAGTTTTCAACTGTTATCGGGGTTACCATCTAAAGGGAAGCTTTGGGCTAATAAACAATGGTACATTGCACACAATTCATTAATGGCAATACTGTTTGGGTTCGTAGGGAGTTTGACTTTTTTATTAGTTTATTGGAATGCTTGAAAGAAATAACAACTAGCCCTGTGGCTCACGTTCATAAATTCCAGTCTCTGTAGTCTGGAATTTATGAACGTTACTGATGTGCTTGTCTTTTTCTTACACTTGTAATTCGATAGTAGATGCTAAACATCATTGTGTAATTGTCTATGGAAATTGTCAAGATGGCGGTATTAGTTTTGGCTATGGCCACGAGCTAAAACATACTAAGGACTAGCACTAGGTATACGAGTTTTTTTATTAAAGCGCGTGCTTTTTTATTTTAATATTCGAATTTTGTATCAAGTATTGCATAAAGATCTCGGCTTTAGTGTTGACTACACGAGGCGATCTTTCGGATTCCATGACCCTCCGAATACGAATCAAAACGATAAATTAAACGATTGATTCAATAAAAACAAAGGGTGGCCAATACTCTGAACACAATTCCTGATGCGTTCACATCGGCCCCCAATCCGGGAGTGTCTCGCTTCCAGCTAATGTGACTGACCCCTTGACTTGTCCAGATCTGGGTCAACATAACAACTAAATAAAGAACCAATAAAGGTTGGCATCCATTTGTATTCGGCATCGCATCACTGTCGGGTTCAACTTGAGCCATTCAGATATTTGTAGTTTAAGCGATATGAGTGTGTTAATGATGAATTATTTGCTCTGGATTTTTGGTCATTGATAGTCAAACACATTCAAATATTTGCGAGCAATAGACGGGACATGACTGAGAAAATCGTAAGCCTATACTTGTTACTACTGAGTAACAAATCGGTTTGCATAATGTCATACGTCCGCTTGTCAGGTAGCAATCGTGTGTCAAAATCAAAATTTTTGGTGTCAACATTTTTAGGGTTCCGTACCCAAAGGGTCAAACAAGACCCTATTATATTACTGAGACTGCGGTGTCTGTCCGTCCGTCCATCTATCACCTGTATCTCATGAACCGTGATAGTTAGCCAGTTGAAATTTCAACAGATTATGTATTTCTTGAATAGTGGTACGCAACCCTTCGTGCACGAGTCCGACTCACACTTGGCCGGTTTTTGTATGATTTTTTCCCAATGTCCGCTCTATAAGTTTTCTTTAATACGTTTGTTGACAGTACAAAAAACAAGTCATATTTAATGCTTGTAGATGATGAGCTATTCGTACTTGATAAGCAACATCTCATCACCTTCACAATTATTATTTATTTATTTATTATACAATTTTATTCCAAACTTTCATTTAAAATCTATGCCCCACAAAACCGTTTCCACGGTTTGTCTGTGGGAACGGAACAATATTTTAAAGATAATGTTAAAGTAAATCTAAAAATATCTAATCTCATAATCTATTCTAAAATATTAATATAATGTTATATAAAATTTCCCCCAACAATCTACAAACCACCTTTTTAAAAAATATGGTTTATAGACTCCTGAGAAAGAATAGTAAATAAATATAATAGTAATAGAACCATGATAGCTGCAACAGTGCAAACAGGTCAGTTATTTTTAATCAGCCAGCCTAGTATATACAGTTATCGGCAATGCATCATCACAATAATGTAATTCGTTGGTAAAATATAGTATTCTAATTATACATTTTAATTAGATTTGATTTATGAGTTTGTGAATAACAGATATAGATGAGTAGGTGCTATAGATAACTGGAGTGACATCAATGTTATAACGGGAGCAAACATTTTAATTTACTATTTCTGTAGACAAAAAAGTTTTTAAAATTGGACTCAGCGACGTATTTTGAAATCAATAAAATGAACCTGACAACAGCTTATTAAAGCAACCAAATTTGAGATTATGATACTTCTATTTTCAACACAGTTACCTACAATGTTCACAGTTTTCGTTTTAAATCAAGAAACTTGCAGACTAAACAAATTCCCAAAACATCACAGGTAAAAGACAAATTACACTCATCCGAACCTAATATTATGAAAACTTAACACACTTTTGACGAAAGAACAGGCACCCGAAAACCTCATGAACACAATAGAGAGGCACGGGGTGCGGTGCGGGGGGAAAGGGAAAGAGGGGGCGTAAAAGGGAGGTAGCGGTGTTCGGGGGGAGGTCGAGTGATCGGCCGCGACTAAGGACATCGGCGCATCTTGCCCTTCGCCCGCCTCATTAGCCAGAACACTCGAGTTATTGTCGTCTGGATATAAGAATAGGGGGTGGTGGGGGGATATGGTAGTGGTGCCGGTCTTATGTTACTGGGCCGATCGTGTTAGCACAGCGATGGAGTGTGTGCTTGCCTTTTTGCTGTCGATAGTTGCGTCAATGGACAGTGGCGTACGTGGGTGGATACTTATGTAGCTACATACCGACATAGCTGCATTGGTTGGGATTTATGTCTCGTTACATTCAGAGTGCACTACGTCCCATCATGCAAAGGTGTTAACAGTCATCATCATCTGCCAAGCCTTTTCCCAAACTATCTTGGGGTTGGCTTCCAGTCTAACCGGATGCAGCTGAGTACCAGTATTTTACATGAAGCGACTGCCTATCTGACCTCCACAATCCAGTAACTGGGTAATACGATACCCCTTGGTTAGACTGGATGTCAGCTTTTAGGCTTCTGACTACTCGTAACGACTGTCAAAGATCTACAAATGACAGTCGGGACCAACGGCTTAACGTGCTTTCCGAGGCACGGACGGCAAAGGTGTTAACAGTATCATAGCGAATAACACCAACAGCTTAAGTTGAAAGTGCTAAGTTAGCTCGCGAAATTCGAATTGTCTTACGTTTTTTGCAATTCGCAGGGCAGTGTCAAGCTATGTGTGGAACATAATTTTGCTTCGCGTCCGTAACAAGTATGTTTTATTAGTAGTAAGTATTGTTTAAATCATCAATACAACCTTCTAGTTCATTTATTCCCTTTCAATGACTATTTGGAGGAGCTCGTGGCTAAATAATAAAGCCGTGCTGGTCCGTGGATAGGTGACCATAACTACATACCGAGTTTCCTCTGTGCCTCGGAAAGCACGTTAAGCTGACGGTCCCGGCTATCATTTGTAGATCTTTGGCAGTCGTTAAGACTAGTCAGAAGCCAAAATTGTGACATCCAGTCTTGCCAAGGGGTATCGTATTACCCAGTCACTGGGTTGTGGAAGTCAGATAGGCAGTCACTCCATGTAAAATACTAAATACTGGTACTCAGCTGCATCCGGTTAGACTGGAAGCCGACCCCAAGATAGTTTGGGCAAAGTCTAGGCAGATGATGAACGACTATAACTATAACTTCAAAAACGGTAAGGCAATTTGAATTCCGCGGGCTACCAGAGCACATTCAGGAAAATCCGATTTCTGTCTAAGTTAAGGATAACTTAACCAGACTTAAGTGCGGTATAAGGAATAAGAGCTGAACAAACAAGTCGCTTATCGCTAAACTACAATGTAATTTTGTGACCACAATGAATTAGATTAGAGAATAAGGCAGCTTACCTCCTTTCGGGGATAACAAACAACAAAACTGAAAAAAAGACTCCTCAATAATACAGGTATCTAGCTAGTTAATTCGTTCATTTATAGCTAAACATAAATGTTCAAAAATATCTACTTAGTTTAGAGCTTCAACCACTGAATGTTATCGCACATAATACTAGGTTTGGATCCTCGTCCAAGGAGGTAACTATGCTAATGATACTCGACCCGAATCAATAATAAAATGGGTAGGTCATTTTTTTTTCTTATTTACGGACATTGGTAAATGTGAACCGCCCGTGTTTTTGACGCGGCCCGTCTGATCCTTGCCCTACAACCGCGCTTTCACACATGCAAACAATCTCAAAAGTTTATTCGATAATTTCTTATACCCTAATCAAAAAAATCAGCGTTTATTAACAATTAACTAGGTACCGTAATTTACATTGAATATTTATGTCTTTTTTGACAACCTCCTGAATGTTAACGAGGATGTAAAACAACACCTTGTGTACAGGGTGGAAAAGACACCGACGCGACGACGCAGCAACTGCAACGGTCACCACGTATTTAGTATAATAGCGTTCTTAACTTCCATGTTTCACATGAATATTTTTCATCGGTAATTAAAAAAAAAACATCAACTTTTTCGTACATTTTAGCCGTTAGTTTAGTTAGTAGTTAGTTATTTTAGCTGTTAGTATTGCAATTTTGTAAGAAACAGCAGATTTTTTTTAATTACCTGTGAAAAATTTCTGTATGAGCCTAATATAAATTGTTCAGAATGATGTACTGTTTACGTAGATACCATTTGTGCATTGATGTCCCTACTCTTTATAGGCGGTAAGTTTATAAATAAAAAAGTGATGGATGAGATACCAGTGAACTACCTTAACTGAAACACTTGCACTCATTTGCCAAAACTGATTGTGATTGAGTGCTCAATTGCACAAACAATATCCAAAAATTGACATAGTTTGAAAAACGAATTGCAAAAGATGCCAGCATTAATTGGTTACCTGTCAGTCGTTTCACAGTATTTTTTTTACGTTTGACAAAAGCAACTCAACAGCAGCCTTATTTTAATGACAACAAAGATCAGTATGATGAACGAGTGACGCAGACTGGTCAGTGGCAGCAAACCAAAAGAAATCTTATAGCACACTAAATAAAGATGACTAAAGAGATGACAAGTAATAGAGAAATATGGAATCTCTTTGGGGTCAGCGCAGCATGTTTTATGCTGCGCCATCCCCAAAAAAATGGTATACGGGCAGGAAAATTATGATATAAGGTCACTGTGATTTTGACGGTTAAGTAAAATCAGAGGTAAAACAACGGTGGGAGGACTAAACTTATCTTTGGCTGTTGATTATGGATCTCATTATGGACGTCAGAAATTAGATAAGGACAAAACATAACATGACAATGGCGAAGGTAATGCTTGGCTAACAGCATATGTCTAATATAAGTAACACTTAAAATGTAAAACCTACTTTTACGAACTACGAAATTTAAAACGGTACTGTGAATATTAAATTAACAGTAAAAACATGTGCTCGTTTTGCACTTCTCTCATTGAAAGATAGAACGATATTCCGGATGGGTCGGAACAAATACATCATAAAAAACTCCTTTGATACCTTTCAAAGTCAGGCTTTCCACATTAAGTTACGAAACTAGTTTATCTCGGCAAACGTTTTTAACGTTTCGTTCTTCCGTGATTATTATTTATTTTGAGCTCCCGATATTTCAACGCTGTTGCAAACGCCATGATTTCGGGATGAAAACCCCGCAGGTTTAGTTATAAACCGTGAAAGCTTAAAACAGTGGTCAACGTATCTCCGTTTCAAATTACCATAGTTTAAACTAATTTCGAGAAACTTCTCGATTTAGTTTAGTCTAGAATGATTAGAAACTCAATCATATTTATTCACTGATAACTTTAGACAAAGTTAACAAATAAAAAATAAATCCACTCACGACATAATATCTGCTCCTTCATTTGACAACTAACACATAATATGTCTTAACACCACTTTGTTTTGTTTACTTCGTTACTTAATCTTTACGTTAATTAGAAAGGAATGCTTAAATACCGCTTATCTCAGGTTGCAGTCAATAGTGTGACACGAGTTAAACAAATTATGTTGAATACCCTCAATGTTGCAGTGGCATATAGAACTAGCGGTATGGTTTACTGTCTACCTGCTTTTGAAAATAAAATAATGCGTGAACATGTTTAGTGGTGACGTATTGTCACTTTGCCAGCTTATCATCTGCCTGGTTTTTTCACAACTTTGCTGGGGTGGGTTTCCAGTCTAACCGAATGCAGCGGAATACCATTATTTTATATGGAGCGACTGCCTATCTGACCTCCACAGCCAAGTTGGTACTGAGTACATACGTTATCACTAGGTAAGACTGGTTGTCAGACTTGCGGGCCACTGACTACCTATAACGACTGTCAAAGATCTTCAAATGACAGCCAAGGCCAACGGCTTAACGTGCTTTTCAAGGCACGGAGGAAACTCTTTATGTAATGTTCGGTCACCTATCCACGAACCAACCTAGGCAAGCGCAGTTTATCCTGAAGATGTCCTGAATGTTATTTTATTTGGGAAAAATTGCTAGCAGCCTGCTAGTATATTGTGAGGTGTAAACTCGTATTATTAATTCACTAGATAAAACGTTGGGACCTGTCAAGGTCTATACTGTCACTGTGCCAAGTAATGTTACTTCTTGATGAATGTAAAGAAAATATAAGTATCAAAACTGTATAATCCACTACAATAAATACAACAAGCCATAACGAACTTATACGGCAATGCGTATAATATATCATCGTAATAAAAATAGTTACAATAATTTCTTCGTAAATCGAGGTCAGCAGTGTAGGTCCCAGATACATAAATTACTTACACATAAGATTTTGTGCCAAGTTGTTCACAGTATTATAGATAATGTTTGGTTATGGCGTACAGCAGCCATGGTATCGCCAAGTTTCGTTTATTCAAGGATTTACAATGAGATGTATTTGGCCACTTTCCATTTTGCCCGATTTTCACGAGGCAACGTTACATTTTGGCAACTCGGTCAATTCATGTTATGGATCAATTTATGGTATAACCGCATTGGACTGTAAGGGAATCGGCAAAATGTTGGATTTATAATTATGGAGTTGTGTGCGTATTCTGAAGTTAATTGGACTAATGGATGCCACCCGATGACCAACCAGCACTGGGCCCGCGTGGTAGATTACAGCCCACTCCCTCTCATAGAGAGGAGACCTGTGTCCTAGCAGTGGGAACATTATAGGCTGATGATGATGATGAATGTATGCCTGTGATATTTTAACAGAATATACTGCTGGATTGTTATATATGAATTGAAAGCATTATTGCATTTTGTTGAAAAAGTGAGCACCATGTAAACATTTATAAGGTTAGTGGGTTAATCCTAATCTAAACTAATATTATAAAGAGGAAAGATTTGTTTGTTTGTTTGCATTGAATAGGCTCAGAAATTGACCAATTATAATAATAAAATAATAATAAAATAGTTTATTGGTAAAAACAAGTTTAGGCACGAACAAATTTTTGATTGGATCCTCCTTTTAGGCAGACAGTGCCTGTATTAGGAGAGTCCGCTCTTTCATTGCAAGACGTGTTATACAGAAAGCAAAAAACGTTAAAAAAATAAAAAGTTAGTTAAACTACTTAATAGACATTAACTTAAATTAAAATCAAATGTGTGTATGAGTGGGTGTATGTGTGTAAGTAAATGTGAGTGAGAGTGTAGCCTGTATGTGTGACTGAGAGTACATGAGGGTGAGTAATTTGAAAACTTGTTTCAGTTTTAGATAGCCCATTTATCGAGGAAGGCTATAGGCTATATATCATCATGCTACAACCAATAGGAGTGGAGCAGCAATCAAAAATGTTGCGAAAACGGGCAAAATGTGACGCAAACGAAGTTGCGCCGGACAGCTAGTCTTTAATATTTCTTCAATGTGCTCACTATAAAGAAGCAACAATATTGTACCAGGACAATGTAATATCTACCTTGATTTGAAAAGAGTGCCCATGGAGTTTCTTGCCCATTGTTCTACATGAGATCTACGATTTTGAATGGGCAGCTAGAATTCATTCACAGTTATTATGCCTGTCCCTGGACTGTAGATAGCTTATTTTTGACTCCGTTAAAGTGCCTGGGCCCGTCTGTTGTGCAGTTTCCTTAAGTCACTAGAAACGGCGGGAGTTTTGAGGGTCTGTCTTAAGTTACTGGGACCAACAAAGTGCTGATTCTCACCCTCATCCCTCTAAATGACTTTTAGCTTTTCATTGATAGTAGTTTTAGGTAATACTATCCCATGTTAACTCAGCTAGTTAACATGGGATATTATTACCTAAAAGTAACTGCATTGTGAAGGTCAGATAGGCACTCGCTCCATGTTGAATACTGTTATACAGCTCCGTCCGGTTAGACTGGAAGGCGACCGTAACATAATTTAGAAAAGGCTAGGCAGCTGATGACGTTTTTAATTGACCATAGTAGACATTGTCCATAGTTTATCCACTTGTAGAAAAAAGCGTTCATTTCTTTCCGTTTCGAGTCTCCCGCCATTTTTGTTTCGCCGCCGCCGTACGTTAACCCGCTACGATTGACATTTCAAAGAGCCCTTGTCTGTGCCCTTCATACTCAAAATAATCGTAGACAACACATAAATTAAGACTATATAACTATTTTTGTACACTAAATTTAACTTTTGTTAAAATGACAAGCTTGTATTAAAATGAAAAGAAGAAAATTAGGTTTATCTATGAACAATGAAAATGAACAATCAATTTATCATGATACATGATATGGACATTGAAGCCCCCCAAAATGTCAATGTGGGGAACCTTGGGGGAGGCTTATGTCCAGCAGTGGACGTCTTTCGGCTGAAATGATGATGATGATGATGATGAGCATTGAACGGGTTTACAAAGTCTCGTGTCCGAACCGTATTATTAAGCGATGAGGAGTTCGCTCGTGAGGGGGCGACCCTGGCTGCAGGATCATGTCTGTCATAAAAATGTATTGTCACTAGAAACAATCTTTGGTTCTAGTGTGTGTATGCAAACTTACAGCTCAATCGAATTCCAACAAGTGGTCGAAAAATGGTTTGCAAATTTTGAAACAGACAACTTACAAACGTTTTTACATACGAATAGTGGAAGTTATGATAGATAGTGGTGTTCTGTATGGTGTCGGACGTAAAGGCTCTGCATGGTGTCGGACGTAAAGAATAGCACCATCCCATATCTTCCCGTGGGTGTCGTAAGAGGCGACTAAGGGACTTTCCAGAGAATTGGCAGCAGCGTTCTCTGTGCTTTTGTAATAACCGTACTGCGATCGCCAACCCGCCTGCCAAGCGTGGCGATTATGGCAAAACCCCACTCATGTATGGCCACTTGGGAGAGGCCTGTGTCCAGCAGTGAACGTCTTTCGGTTGAAATGATGGTGATGATGATGATGATGAGTGCAAGTTAAATAAAAGCTTGTGAAAAGCCAGTTATGAAATGTGAATAATTTAAAATAACTGGCAATCGATCGATTCGTGGCTATTCGCTAGCAGCTAATTCGATTGCACCGCTTATACAAACTGGCACTCAATCAACGTTAACGATTATGGAATAGCAAAAAATGCATAGGACTGACATACGGTACAAAAATTTTATAACAATCCTGTAAAAAAAAAATTGTGGAAATAGTTTAAAAAAATAAGTAAAACAACAAACTAGCTGTCCGGCGCAACTTTGTTTGCGTCACATTTTCCTCGCTTTCACAACATTTTTCATTGCTGCTCCACTCCTATTGGTCGTAGCGTGATGATATATAAAGCCTATAGCCTTCCTCGATAAATGGGCTATCTAACACTGAAAGAATTTTTCAAATCGGACCAGTAGTTTCGGAGCCTATTCAATGCAAACAAACAAACAAACAATGAAATCTTTCCTCTTAATAATATTAGTATAGATTTAGAAAAAATATACATGAAAGAATCATTAAAATATATCAACAAACGATAAAGTGTTGCTCTTGCAATGAGGTATAGTTACGTCACTTTACCTCATCATTTTCATCATTTCAGCCCAAAAGACGTCCACTGCTGGACATAGGCCTCCCCCAAGTGTCGACTCATTGACGTTTTAGGGGGTTTTGCCATAATCGCCACGCTTGGCAGGCGGGTTGGCGACCTCATTACGTTATTTATTCTCGATGTGTGGCTCACCAAGCAAACCCAAGAGGAAGTAGGTAGGTAAGAAGTTACTTGTGAAGTTAAACTCTTTTTACATCAGTACCAACATAAAACGGATTTAAAGAAAAAAAAAGTGTAAATGTGTTTTTTTTTTATTTTATTTATTCAGTTTGACTTCAATAATTTATTTTTCAGTCATTTATTGGAGAAATTAAATAAAATTTTCACAGATTTTCTAGTGATCTATATTTTAATTCGACTTAGTTCAATGTTATAGTGTTCTGTCAACATCATGAAACTTTTCCACTGCCTAGATCCTCAGGACACACGCTTTAACACAGTCTCAAAACCACCCCTTTACAAACTTCCACATCAAACCATTCTATAATTCTTTCCCCATAAAACTTCATTCCAATATCCTTTAAAGACCGTTTACGACCAATAAAGCACTGAGCTATTTTTAGTCACGCTCAACAGGACACTTTGTTTCCACCTACAGAACCACACGAATAAACGTATTTTCGCACACTAATAAAGGCAACAGCTACATAGAAGTGATCAATCTTGTAAGTTTTCACGGTGAGGTCAATGAACCGTGCTAAGCTGGTGAAGTCTATACAAAACAGTATTAGATGGTAACGGTTATGTATATACGAGTATGCACAAGTTCATGCATAGTCGAACAATGTATTTGGTATGCAGATTCATAGGCCTAGTCAACTTGCAATGACTTATAGAATTATTATACTAAGAGTGTGAGTCAAATATTTTAAGTTACTATAAAAAAAACTTGTTTTACTGACTTTTGTCAATGAAAGAATCATTGACTTTCTTGCCACCGACTTCCAGATTAAAGGCATTTTCCGCATTTCAGTGTTTTTTACGGAAGTCGGTTATTTTTTTTTTGCAAAAAGGGTTTTCGTTCCAGACTTTTTATTTGTACCACCATAAAAAGTCTGGAACAAACTCTGATGAATCATGGTATCGTTACACGTTTATATTTTTGTCGAGTATCCATTTTCCTTTAGGTATTACTAGAAGTTAATAGCAGTTCATCCACATGGACATAGACGAAAAAAAGGATTGTAGAAGATAACTCATAAACCCCCCAAGCAATGTATAAAAGGTGTTGTTTTGCCTCGTCAAAATTCAGGATATTGTCACAAAAGACATAAATTAACAATTTAAATTTGACGGAAGTAAGGCAAAATATTGTGCTGAAATTAAATGCAACTAGGTACACTCAGTGACTCATCAAGATATACAAAACCAGTTTATGTGGATCTTTCATTGTATGGGAAATGTATACATAGGGAGGCCATATCTGGAAATTTACAGTTTGATGTGTCGCCATGCGTACTTGAATTAAAGTTGAAGCAAGCTACAATAATAAAAATAACAGCAAATCTGGCGTATAAGGTATGCAGAGCGATAGGTAAGCAGACTTAGGACGAATTTCACTTTTGAAACTGAAGGCGATCAGCAAGTCTAAACTGATTTTATAAGCTGTCAGCGTCAGCATTCTATTGAGCGCCGCCAAACCGAGCTGATCCCCTTCAAAGTAATTGATAAAATTCGCCTTAAGGTACTTAATCCTTTTTAAGTTTTTCCGAATGATGATAATCAAAACTAAAGATCAGGTTGTATTACGGGGTTGTCTCATTAGTAGAATCATAAGAAGTATCTTCAAAGGACCTACCTATACGATACCGTACGATACGCCAACCGTTTTGCCGAAACACAATGTCATTACCATAATTTTTACTTTCGCGCCATCAACCTAACGGACACAACAAACTTAAGAATGATGAAAAAACAAACAAAAACGTCCTTAACTCGAGAAAAATGACACTGACAAATTATAATATTTCGTACACCATAGGGTTTTCCCGGCCCCATTAACAAAACAGGCGGGTGACCTCGAGGCCTACATCCACTGGCAAAAAATCTCTGGGTGTCTTCCAAGGCGCCGGTTTATCTGGTTTTTTCGGAGATGAGGTAGACCAGACGGCGGCGACGTCCCGACGAACGGGCGCCGAGCCGAATTAGGCCACCACCCTCGAAGCGTTATACCCTGTTTCATTTTGGCTACGGAACTATTGCTTGAACCCGTTCGAAATTCGAGTTGAACTTTGTAAATCGTTGTGAACCGAAATGACTTAAAATTTAATGGAAGATTATGTAGGAGAGTGGGTGGATCTGCAGATGCAATATTAGATAGTAAATGTACAAAAGCGAAGATATATAATGGAGTCGTAAGTTATTATTGAAATTGAAGAGATAGTATTTTAGGAATATGAATAGTTTAAGTTTTTTTTCTATATTTGGATTTGCTTTTGTTAAGAGAGGTTATTATTTAAATCAGTTTCATTTTGGTAATTTTGCACTATTCAAATTTTAAGTCTCGGTGATGATCTGACGTTTAAAATCCAACAGTGTGCTTTTAGGCCCTCACTTTTTTATGGAATCGTCATTTAATAGGTTTAAATGAACTTACAGGTTGTATTGATGATTTTAATGATTATAATCTGTAAATGCAGACGTGTAACATTTGCAACATACTCGTACAACCTGAGAATGACTTGCTAATTCCAAAAAAACAGAAGAAAATTTGAATTTCGCGCAGCGCATCCTTCTTAAACTGAATCTGCCATCCCGAATTGCAGTATTAATAGGTGTTGCTCGTGTTGGTGTAACTTTAGTCTTAAGGCTTTGTGTCAGTTAGTTAATATAGTCTTTTTAACAGTTTTATTTTATAGATTATTTTTTACCGATTGGTTGTAAATAAGTGAACCTTGTAGGCCTTGTAGATTCCTATATGCTTGTTAACATTTATCTTGTTTCACGTTTTTGTGAAATAAGCAACTTCTTATCGTCGGGCCTACACTGTCCTCCCATACTTAAGTATTAACGCTGTAACATGTCCCATATCTTCCCGTGGGTGTCGTAAGAGGCGACTAAGGAATTTGCCAGAGAATGGGCAGCAGCGTTCTCTGTGCTTATGTAACAACCGTTCTGCGATCGCCAATCCGCTTACCAAGCGTGGCGATTATGGCAAAACCCCCCAAAATGTCAATATACACACTTGGGGGAGGCCTATGTCCCGCAGTGGACGTTTGGTTGAAATGAGGATGATGATGATGAACGCTGTAACATATTACCTAATTACATTGAAAAACCAAATCATTATAAAAGAGTAACTATGGAGTTTCTTGCCGATTCTTCTCCATAGGAAACGACTAATCCGAACCATGTAAATTTTCTCGGCGTTTGATTACTGCACGTGAAGGTCTTTGTGAAATAAAATATTTTGAAGAGCTACATTAGTCACGACAAAATTAAAAGGCAATCGAAAAGCGCCATCATCTGATTAAATTTCAGCCAAGTTTCATGACACCAAAGGACTAGTTACCGGTATTTAATCGAGTACAACAAGTCTATTCATAGAACAACGGAGCTACCTTTCACAGAAGCGGCTGTCGTGTATTCGTGACGCTTTACTGGCGTGGGTGTTGTAAGAATGGGAACGCGTCACTCATATTTCTTCATCTTTACAGCCCAAAAGACGTCCACTGCTGGACATAGGCCTCCCCCAAGTGTAGCCACATTGACATTTTGGGGGGGGTTTTTGGCCATAATCGCCACGCTTGGCAGGCGGGTTGGCGATCGCAGTACGGTTGTTACAAAAGCACAGAGAACGCTGCTGCCCATTCTCTGGAAAGTCCCTTAGTCGCCTCTTACGACTCCCACGGGAAGATATGGGATGGTGCTATTCTTTACGTCCGACACCATACAGAGCACTCGTTGATGCGAAACTGTCAAATGTGTGAATTGTCTGCTAATATGATGTAGGGATTTGATGCTTATTTACGTAGTAACTTGTACTATTGCTGTTGGTTGTGGGTGCATTCGAAATACTACGACGGGTATATTCTGAAAGTTGGCAACGTCGCAAATGACTGTCAAATATTTCTCCGGTTTGATGTTTTAATCATTTTTATTCCACTAAATGAAATTATGAAAGACCACTCTATGCTGTTAGTACAACACAGAGTACAGAAGTGGCTTTGCTGTGTCGTCGTTATTAGCGTGGGTGTTGTAAGAATGGGAACGCGTCACTCGTTGTTGATAAACTGTCAAATGTGTGAACTTTTCGCTTAAATGGTGTCGGGATTTAATGTTTATATATATATATATATATATATATATATATATATATATATAAGTTACTACATTACAAATATGTAGTAACTTATACTTAGCTATTGGTTGTAGATACATTCACAATTCGAACTCAGGAGGGCGTATTTTAAAAGTTGGCAACATCGCAATTAACTGTCAAATGTTTTACCGTTTTGATGTTTTAATCTTCAGAATGAAATTATGAATGAACATAACCCTTCCTTGGCAGTCGTGTAAGTTAGCTTCGCTAAGCTTTGTGGTCCTTACTAGCGTGGGTGTTGTAAGAATAGGAATACGTCACTCGTTGACGCGAAACTGTCAAATGTATGAACTTTCCGCTTATAAAGGGTGAAAAACACCTCTTAACGAAGCCGAAAGGCACTGGTTCTCCCTGTCATTGCGATAATTTTTTTTGTTCTACACCATACCTGGAGATATGAGGGGTCAAAGTTCCAACTTTTTGACAAGTATTTTTTTAAATACAAGTTTTAATGGAAGATTTTTAAACACCTCCACGACCCCCGTACTATTTAATCCGTCCATCAGCACAATGTTTTGAGTGCGTTACATTGAGTTCTACCACAAAACATGATTTTATACCCCCCAAAAAAAAGTCGTTTCCCAGCAATCATTATTGCGTAAAGTTACTTAGTTTCATGTACAGAATGCTTGGTTGACGGCTTCGTGATGAGGTGATTTACACCTTGTTTAGTGGAAGCATTAGATGTTTATTAATGTCGTATTGCAGCTGTTGGTTGTCAATGCATTTGTCTTATGAATTTTGTATAAACAAAATCAGCTTATCACGTTCCCACTGATTGCTGGGACAAAGGCGTCCTCTCTATAAGAGGGAGTGACTGTAATACTGGCCCAGTACGGTTTGCTAGATGTAACATCTCCTCGTGCTTGTGCAAGGGAATTGTGTTTATTTATGCTGTACTTTAGCTACGTAGTCTGTAGTTATTATTACGATTGCGTTCGAATTTTAAACATCCCCCCTGATTTTATTAGAAGCCTGTGGCTAGTAGCTATGTTTTGTACTGCTGGTGTATTATTTTTATGGATTCCTAACGAGTCAGTCTAGTGCTAGGGATAAACAGATAGGGTAGTTCGTAAGTAGTTTAGTTTATAAATGCAAAGAAGATTGTGAGAATTTGAAATTGACTCCGTTATTTACAGTTAGACTATGATATCTTACCAAGGAGTATCGTATTACCCAGTTACTGGGTTGTGGAGGCCAGATAGGCAGTCGCTTCATGTAAAATGCTGGTACCTACTCAGCTGCATCCGGTTAGACTGGAAGCCGACCCCAAGATAGTTTGGGAAAAGGCTAGGCAGATGATTTACAGTTAGACTATGAGCGGGATCTCGGAAAAATCAGTTCTTGCTTGCAACCACACAGCCGCATATTTATTTTAATGAAAGTTGTTCTGATGGAATATTAAACGATAATTAGCTACTGTTGGGGTTACATAACGTAATATCCTGCCAAGGACAAGGATGATTGAAACGTCAAACGTGTTTTGAATTGACATTTTAATCTATGGAATGTTAGAGCGAGCTGCACGCGTAGCATGTTCACCGTAGAAACGGGCTATGTCGGAGGAAAAATCGTCAAACTGACTCATGGTCATTGTCTATTTGTCATTATGTCGATTCTTCCGTAGACAAAACTCGTTTCTACAGTGGTCATGCTACGCGTGCTGGTAGAAACGGATTACCACTGGTATTGTCTTGTCTGGATATTCAATAGAACCATACCTACAGTCGTGTTTACAATGTTTTACCTTCTAACGAGTCCTAGCCAATTGGAGACAAAATGTTTAACTAGAGCTATTTAAAAACTTAACAAGTTTGGCTATCTGTTGAAGAAAAGTGAATAGCCTAAATTGCTAACTGGTGGCCTACCATGACGTCTTAAAACATTATTGTTTTACTCCTTTTCCAGTGAGGGAAAGAGATGGCGCTAGACATCCTGTATAGCTCCGTCTCTTTCCTACACTGAAATAAGAGTGAAACAATACTGAGACGTCATGGTAGGCCAGCAGTACAGAACTGTGGAGGATTTCTTGCTAGTGGAATGTGTCTGTAGTAGCAGAGAAAGAGACGTTTGATAGCCGAATTAAACACCAACAGGCTAGATCTGTATGCTTTTCAAAGTCTCATATCGAATCTATGCAGTGTGTTGTTGATTCGTTGTCGTGATTAGTTACAATTATTTTAAGTAATAATATTGTCTGCTAGCTGTTTATTATTCCATTTATTCATTTTCAAAACATACTTTTACATGTTTAAATATTTTTACAAAATGATAAAAAAAAACATTTAAAAATATAAAAATAGTAGCCCACCGGTATCGGGAATAGGGTCCAAGCTAGCTGTTTTATTGTTAAGTATTATTGTTATCACATATAAGTGTCACGATGGAACTGACACGATCATGGTCAGGTATGTAAGACCAAAAGCCCCTTAATAAATAACGATTTAAAAAAAAATATTCAAAAAAGGTTAATATTAAAAAAAAAACCTGCTAAAAAAGTACTAACCATAGATAACAAGCTAACCAAACCAAAAACTAGTTACAGACCAATCTACAAACACAGAGAATCGTAACATCCCTTCTCCAGGACCAATAACGCGTGATGACGTAACAAAGTCTGCATTGTCTGGAAAACAGCCAGTGGGTTGTCCTTCAGTCCTTGGCGGGAGATAGGGCGACGGCGCGGCGCCATAGCGTTATGGCTCTTTAGAGGTCACCCCGGCGTTCCCGGGAGCAGTGCTGTGATACCGCATTCTGACTAATGCGGGAATGTGTGGGATTGAGGGGGTTTTGATGCTGTTTTTGGGTGATGAGTCATGACAGAAGTACGGTGTTTGTTGGCAAATGGCATTTGAAAATCGGTGTCTATTTTTGTGTTTGAATGACTTTTTAAAGTCAGATTGTACTTGGGATTATTTTTGTAGGTGAATGGCGAATTACTTTTTTTAAGCGATTTAAGGTCATATCAATTACAGATGTTTACATTGACTATTGAAGAGAAAATTTTGACAAATATTTGCAGCCTTTGTAATATTCAAACCAGCTTATTTTACCTACACGCTACATTATGGACACAATGTTATAAGGCTCTGAACATACCGACGGGAATATAAAAACATTACAAATGTTGCAGGCGCCAACTGTTTCACAATATATGACCCGCATTAGTAACATCACTCAGAAATAATGTTCAGTTATTATAAGTGTTAACGAACATTTTGAACACCCATATTTTTAGTTGCTACCTGTTCTAGCTTAGCCTTTAAAAGTTACTGTGGACCCGACTTAGGTCATTGCAGTTTTTAGTGTTTTCTGCCGGTGAAACATAATAATCAAGTTTAAAATTAAGTAATTACCTACTTAGTTTTGTGTTTGAAAAATGTATTTTGGTGATACTGTCCGTAAAGACTTGATTATGTTTACGGCAAGAAAAAATCATACAAACTAGAAACAGAAGTAACGCATGACAAAATAGTGCAAATAAAATCTTATCTCTGAAGTAAGTAATTAAGTTTACCAGACAATCATTAAAAGGACGGTAACCATGACATCAAAAAGCAGCCATAAAAAATATATTTAGATAGTTTTATTACTTTACTCTGTAATTCGTTACTATAGTAGTTGAAACAGAGAAGTATTGTATCGTCTGCATCTCATAGCATTGATACTCGATTGATACTAGGAAACAAAGTTCAAAATCAACCACGCATCATGATCGAGCCAAGATAGAACCACATAACTCAATTGCGGAGGTGTAAGTCTACACAAACTGACGAGCCAATCCGATTTGTAACCAACTTTAACAAAGGTGATCATGAAGTACTCAACGGATATTCGGATTAAGTACGTCGTAATTACTGATGGTCAGAAGTCTGAAAGTCTGACAGCTGAGGTCAGATAAACAATCACTCTATAAAACAGCTCTGCTTATAATCATCAGCTGCTTTTAACATCAGAAGCCGAACCAACAGAGTTGAGAAAAAGACTGGGCAGATAAGGACATCTTAGGTAAGTTAAAAAGCATTGAAAGCTCCGTCGAGTATTGCCCGTAGATTTAATGCTTAAAATGAAAAATTGTTTTTGTCCCTCAAACCACGTCACTGTTCCAAACTAAAATCCGCAAAACCTTTTATTACCGTTTACCACTAAAATTCATATTATCATTTCATAATTTCCCAAGTATCACGGTCGAATCGCGACGCAATCACGTCATGCCACTATCAACCAATTGCGGCAAGGCTTACATGAAATTACCAGCCAATCAAGTGCAACCAAGTTTACAACCGCATTGATATAGAGAGGTGACTATGAACCGTTACCCAGTTAGGCGTAAGTAACTCATTTACCATGGTTAACCGGGTTTGCCGCTGTATTTATAGGTACAGGGAGCGGGGCCTATCGGGGCTTCGGTGTTTAAAAATAGGTGATATTCATATACATGTGAGGTTATGTGATTGGAGGGATTAATGTGGGGTTTTTAGAATGGTTTTTTTGTTTGATTATTATGTGGTTTCAAGCTGTTCTCTATCCAAATCCAACATCGTATCATTTCCATTTTCAAGAAGAAAGAGGAATGAGCTATGTTCTTATTTAGCCGTTGATTCCGGCTGTCAATTATAGATATGTCTTTGACAGTCGTTACAAGTAGTCAGTGGCCCGAAAGTCTGCAACCGGTCTTACCAAGGGGTATCGTATTACCTAGTAATAACTGGGTTGTCGAGGTTAGATAGGCAGTCGATCTATGTAAAATACTAGTATTCGGCTGCATTCGATTAGACTGGAAGCCAACCCCAACATAGTGGGGAAAAGGTTAAGCAGATGATGATGTATTGCAAAGAAAGCCTAATCAAATAAAACAACACTAACAAGATTACTGTCTGATCAACAAAAACATCAACACTATTCGTACACAAGTGCTTGCTAAATGTGTAGCTATTATTCGACGAGTTACTGTCGGTAGATACTCGGTTATTTTGATGCACGTGGGTGGCTCGTCACTATTTATGTACGAACAGCTGTTATCGCTTATCAACACATGAATACTGTACGTGTACTATTACGTGCAACATTTTGGTAACGAAGTTAGCTTTCCATTAATGGAATTTTTCATGAAATGTCATTTGAATGGGCTTAAATAAACTTAGAGGGTTTTGTATTGATGATTATAAATTCAAATTCAAAAGTTTATTGCTCAACACAGTACATTATAATACATTTGCAGATGTCAAGTGAATGCGCAGTCCACTGTGTTGTACCAATTCAGGTATGCAAAATGTATCATACACAATTTCATAAATTCAAATTAATACTTTAAACAATGGCATAAATTCAATATTGACAACCTACACAAAAAAAACTTCTTATTACACCATGTCATAGATTCAAAATAATACCCCTGTACAGTGTCATAAATTCAAATGAATAAGTAAGTAATGCCATAGTTTCAAATCAATATGTGTATATCTTGACTAAAAAGAAAGGTTTTGGCTAAGTGTTGTGTTGTTGTGTGTAATGTGAGGTATCATTAATTTTACTATCAAAATATCATGGTCCAGGCTAAATGATGGACTTAGGTGACATGTCATCCGCATAATATTTACTTATAAATATATATATACTCCGCTAAATATTTAGTGTTAAACATTGTCTATGTCTGCTCTTACATGCCTTGAATATTTTTAGTTTCACTTATAAGCTCATAATACAAGCATCGAAGTTGTCCTACATCAGAAATAAATCTGAAGCCAGACTGGAAAACGTATGGCGGTCTTAACCGAGAATTAATATGGTAATTAATGCATGTAGATAATCTATTTTTAACATGAATTGCGATTTGCATGTTCATGCAATGTACTTTCGCTTAGGGTATAAGCAGCTCAAAGGCTTGCCTTATTGAGGTTAAAAGTTCGATTTAAAGCAGAACTCTAAATACTTCGAACTGAGGTTATATCGTAGATTTACAATATAACTCCTTCATTACCCAAAACTGGTACTTTTTTTTCATTTTTTTTAACGTCAATTATCACTTCTAACGCTCCGTATGGTGTCAGACGTAAAGAATAGCACCATCTCATATCTTCCCGTGGGTGTCGTAAGAGGCGACTAAGGGACTTGCCAGAGAATAGGCAGCAGCGTTCTCTGTGCTTTTGTAATAACCGTACTGCGATCGCCAACCCGCCTGCCAAGCATGGCGATTATGGCAAACCCCCGCTATGTCAATGTGGCGATACTAGGGGGAGGCCTATTTTTTCTTCACCGAAGCAAGTGATAATTAAACAATACACATATAAATTCAAAAAATGAGAGGTGCGTGTCTTGGGTTTCAAAAAAATTAACGACCAATATTTAGTTTACAGCTACTTAACAAGTACTAAACACGTTACTAGAGCAGCGATACTAAAAATGATTGCGCAAAGAAATCTTAGAAGTGAAGGCCAGATTATATGAGGCGTTGCTGGGGGCTGTGAAACTGGGGGTAATGACCGCTACCGAACGCGAGCGAAGACTACGCGGCGCCAAACTGGGTGAAACAGCTCGATAATATGTGATGTGGAGGATTTAGTTTGTTTTAGCCACTTTTGAAAGGCAATGCAAGTCTGCAATGAGCAGTGATCGGAGTAGGTAGATTGATTTTTGGTACTTGTATCATAAATGCACACAGAAAGAATAAAATGGATAAGCCATTTTTCCAGAAAGTAATTCCTGCATTTCCGGATTCAATTAAATATTGTTAATGTTGGTAGTGGTACTATACTACTCAATTCAAAATTTACAGGAAGGTATCAAAACTAAATTAATTTATTATTTATCTGTTTAATAATAAAAAAAAACAATCCAATTCAAAGCCTTTTTATGGCCACAACTTTTTATAATTTGTTGCACTTAAATTTCAATCAAATCAACCAATTCCGGAGGAATGTCGATTATATGTTCGTTTCGGATCAATGACCCCAATTTAAACTACCTATTCCGATCTATGGTAATGAGTTAATATCGTACACAAAAGAATTGATGGCGGAATAATCCAGACGAATTATATATATATTTATCGGTGGGAGAATAACTACATTTCAATCAGTTTTAACACAAAATTCGCTTTAAAAAATCTTTGGGTCACCAAATCATGACCTCGGGAGTATTTTGGATATTCTGTCGGAAAAGACTGTGAGTCGCCAAACTGGTTGCTCGATAACATGGAATATTTAGTTCGTGTTAGCCAGTTTTTGCTGATTTTTAAAAGCTTGTGTAGGTTACTGATTGGTTAATCTCAAATGCACGAGCTCTACGATAGCAGAAAAAAATGCCAACAAATTATTTATGCCTTAATGCAGTTGTTTAACCCATTTTGTTGAGCTAAAAACATGTTGTAACCAAAATTATACAATTTATAAAGATTTGGCAATCGAATAAAAAACTACGAGCTCTAAGTATCGTAGTCCTTTTTGACAGAAAGACTGTCTGGCACCGCACTGAATTAACGCCACTATAGCGGCGGTAAAACTCGTGGTGAAGAAGTCGCTGGAGAGACGGCATGGCGCCCTCACGTTCCGGCTAACATAGATGCTCTACGGACATGGCTGCGTAGGATTTGTACCGTATAAGTCACTTCTGAGTATCGTAGCGCTCGAAGACTGGAGCGCCGATTTGGGTGTTCACTTTTTCAAATCGGATCAGTTATTCCTGAGATTAGCGCGTTCAAGCAAACAAACAAACAAACAAAGTCTTCAGCTTTATAATGTTAGTATAGATTAAAAAATAAATGCATCGGGCGTCATAACACACTTAACTACGATTTATTTTACAACAAACCGGTTGTACTGAACTTGGCCTTAAAGCCTTCAATATGAAACTGAAATCAAAATCATAGCGTAAAATTATTTTGTTCGTATTTGAAGTCTGTCTGCTTTCCCGGTCAAAATTCCATGAAATGAGAAATTCAACAGCATCCAGTCTGCCTTCAAATTCGAGTTCGTAGAACTGATATTTATAGAGATGCAAATACTACGGCGTAGCGGCATAGCCAGAGGTTAACATAGTGAGAGGTTGGACTTGGAAATGCTACGGCGTAGCGGACGTAGTAATTAAAAACTACGAGACGCCGCTTTCACCAAAATTACTTTACCCTGACAAACATCATCAAAATAATTCAACTCAGGTGACGAACCACGCACTGTCCGAATACTGACAGGTCGTGGTCGTGGACGCAGTATAGAACAATACAACATTTTTAGGGTTCCGTACCCAAAGGGTCAAACGAGACCCTATTACTGAGACTTCGCTGTCCGTCCGTCCGTCTGTCACCAGGCTGTCCCATGAACCATGATAGCTAGCCAGTTGAAATTTCTACAGATTATGTATTACTGTTGCTGCTATAACAACAAATAATAAAAACAGAATAAAACATATATTTTTAGGGGAGGGCTCCCATACAACGAAGTGATTTTTTTTCTCGTTTTTATAAATAATGGTACGAAACCTTTCGTGCGTGAGTCCGACTCGCACTTGGCCGGTTTTTTGTTATCATATTGCATTTTCTGAAGAAAAAAAACAGCTGTAACAAAAAAATCTGGAATAAAAAAATCTGGAATTTAAAAGATTTGCCCATCACCGGGTCATGAACTAACGACCTCTGAGTATCGCAAGCCCTTTTGTCCTCACAGACTGCGGGGCGCCCCCCTTTTGGTTCAAGTCGGTACGGTTGGCGCTGGGGCTGAGCGATTGACTGCTGCGCATCGCGGGTTCGATTCCCGCACGTGACACATATTTGTACGACCTACAGATACCTAGTTGTTCCGGGTCTGGCTGTTTGTGTATGTTAGTTTTAATGTTTGTTAATGCACCTACAATACAGGAAAAAAGGAAAAAAACTTAGTTAGGCCGCAAACTTGAAACTTCTCCTGTATTGTAGGTGCGTAAAGACGTCTAGTAAATCTCGTGTTCGTTGTTGCAGTAGCTTACTAGATTTGTAAAATAAAACAAATAATAGGTTTTATAACAAAGCATTAACTCTGATTTCTAAAAGGCGCTGTTGTATTAGCACTGGGTCATCATCATCTGCCGAGCCTTTTCCCGATTTTATTGGGGTTGGCTGCCAGTCTAACCGGATGCAACTGAATACCAAAAAAAAACAAAATATTTTATTTCACTTAGCCCTGCATGGGCACTTATAAAAGGTCGACAAAAGGTGCTCGGTTCGGGATGGTCGTTTCCTATGCAGAATTACCGGCTAGAAACTCCATGGTTAGGTACTCTTTTAAAATCATTTGGTTTTACAATATTTGTATGTTACAGCGGTAGTACTTAAGTATGGAAGGACAGCGTAGGCCCGACAATACTTCGTTGCTTACTACAAAAGGTAGAACAAGATAAAGCAAAAAAGAACCCACCAGTAATATAATATATAAAATACTGGTACTGGTACCACCAGTACCAGTATTTTACATGGAGCGACTGCCTATCTGACCTCCACAACTCAGTTAGTACTGGGTTATACGGTTGGATTAGTACTGGATGTTGAAAATTAAACGCGAGCTTTATCAATGTATTCATGATTAGGCAACGCCTTGCGTTAACGAAATCGTATAAGAGTATCGTGTTGGTTTTCAAAACTAATTTTACAAAAAACTGGATGTCCCGTGCAACTTCGTCTGCGTCACATCTTCACTGTTTTCGCAACATTTTTCTTTGCTGCTCCGCTCCTATTGGTAGTAGCGTGATGATATATAACCTATAGCCTTCCTCGATAAATGGGCTATCTAAGACTGAAAGAATTTTCAAATCAGACTCGTAGTTCCTGAGATTAGCGCGTTCAAGCAAACAAACAAACAAACTCTTCAGCTTTATAATATTGGTATGTTATAGACTAGTTTTTACTGGTGGCTTTACTACTGTTATGTACGGAAGTTAACCCATGGGAACATTTTAAATGTAGCCTATGACATTTGGAGATAATTTAGATTCCCATTAGTGAAAGAATTTCTGAAATCGGATCAGAAGTTCCAAAGATTACCCTCTACATACAAACTTACAAACAAATTTTCCCTGTTTATAATATTACCCCCCTCAATTTTTTCCTCTTTATTATTAGTTATCTCTTTATTTAGATGATTCGCAAAACCGAAATAAAAATTGTTGCTTGTTTTTAATCTGCAAATGGGAATGGACGAAATATTACGTTTGTATTTCGTGGATCAACACCCAAACAAATATCAAATTATCGTGAACAAAATAAACGCATCGGACGTCAAAACACACTTCACTACGCCGTGTTTAATAACTGATAGTGTTTTGTAAACTTGGCCTTCAGTGTAAAGCTGACATCAAAAACATAGCGTAAACGTCATTCTGCCCGTATTTTAGCTGTGGTCTGGTTCCCTGATGAAATTCCAAGAAATGGGACAGCCACCAACATGCAGTCTGCCACCGAATTCGAGCTCGTAGTACTGATATTTATATAGAGATGCGATTGCTACGGCGTAGCGGCGTAGCCGGACACTCATAGATTTGCAAATGCTACAGCAGCGTAGCAGGCGTAGACTGATAAAGACTACGAGGCGCTGATTTGAGTAACAACTCGGTTAATTCGAGTGTTGTTAACTGAGGTTCTTTATTGATAATTGGGATTAATGTTAGGATTTATTTATGAATAAAGTTTCTTGTTTTGTTTTTATTCTATTTTATTAATAGAGGAACACCAGAGGGTTATTTGAACAATGGTAATAAGATAACAAAATAATTGACTTTTAAAATTAAGGCTAATAGAGCGTTACATAAAAGAAGAATGCATTCTGCACCGACTTAAATTAATTACGATACGAACAGAACGATGTTTAAAGTTTCAGTTTTACTTAGCAGCGATGTAGAATTCTCACTTTAGAAAAAGGTTCTATAAAAACATTCGTAGACGAAGTCAACTGGAAAAAGTTTTAACCAATGCAATTAGAGCGGTTTTCTATTGAGTAGCTAAGCTATAAAACTAAGGCTTTTTGCAATAATGTGGATGCTTCAGTTTTAACGAACTTTTTTTCTAACAATGTAGTATAGTAAATTTTACTTGCATAGATTGTAGAAACATCAAATAAGATGTAACAGTAAACTAAGCTGGACAATAACAGCTCATAGAATCGAATAGAATATTCTTTATTATGTACACCAAACAAGTAACCGTAAAAAAATGAAAACCCAAAAACAACACTTGAACCGGTCTTTTTGTTTAATAACGTTGCCCCACACTAGGAATTTCTCCTGTGTCATGGGTGTGTGTACAAACATTTCAACTAACATACACAAACAGCCAGACCCGGAACAACTATCTGTAGGCCATTCAAATATTTGTTCCGTGCGGGGATCGAACCCGCGACGCAGCGCAGCAGTCGATCGCTCAACCACTGCGCCAACCGTGCCGTCTTTTGTTTTACGGATGGGAAATCATCAAATGACCCCTTTAACCGGCCTGGGTTTCGAACTCAGGACTTCATGCTCAGTATAAAGCATTCCTATATTCTGTACAACACAAGTCCAGGTGCATTCAGTTAGTAATACTCTAAGCGTGGTCTAGACATCGTGGTATCGTTTGCATCGACTTCACATTAAGCCTGGGAAGACTAACCACAGATAAATGTTTTGTTTTGGACTGTATTCTGTACTGCTGCAATTAAATCCTCCTTTCTCCTTTTGCTCGTAGTTACGAGATATATACATACAGGCTGATGATGATGATGATGATGACGAGATATATAAAAGTTATTTTATTTCCTTTAGTGAACTCCAGGGAATTCGGATTAAGGATAATAGTGGTCGAAATCGGAGACGGAATTTGAATTAGTACAGATACCGTCAGTATGTGCTTACCCCTCAACACTCCGGGCGAGTAGGCCGGGGCGTAACTACATAACGGAGCTGCGTGTACAATTTTTTCTGTAGAACAGGGAGTTTTAGCAGAATCGTAGTAGGATATTAATATGATTACATTACAATTAGTGAAGTAACCGTTTCACTGTGTGTGTCATATTAACTGTGTGTGTGACCATTTTAAGTATTTTAACGTGATTCATTATATTACCCTATTAATCGGAGACTCTACTCGAACTCTAAGAAGCGAATGATTATGTCTACCTGGGACAAACGGTCCAGTTGCGTCGGCCTAACTTCGATAAAGAGGTCAATCGTCGAATCCGACTCGGCTGGGCAGCGTTCGGTATCTTTGCGTGGTATCTTCTCATCCAACTTATCGCAGTGCCTCAAGACAAAAGAAAGTCCACCAGTGTGTGCTGCCAGTGATTATATACGGGACCGAAACGTGGTCGCTCACAATGGGCCTCATCAGAAGGCTTAAAGTCACCCAAAAGGCAATGAAGAGGGCTATGCTCAGAGTTTCCTTGCGTGATCAAATCAGAAATGGAGACATCCGCAAGAGAACCAAGGTCACCGACAAAGCCCGAAGAATTGCCAAACTTAAGTGGTAGTGGGCAGGGCACATTGCTCGCAGAACGGATGGCCGATGGGGCCGAAAAGTTCTGGAATGGCAACCGCGAACTGGAAGACGATGCGTTGGAAGGCCTCCCACCAGGTAGACCGATGACCTGGTGAAGGTAGCGGGGATCCGCTGGATGCGAGTCGCACGGAATCGGTCAATGTGGCGACACTTGGGGTATGCCTATGTACAGCAGTGGACGTCTTTCGGCTGAAATGATGATGAAAGCGGCCATTTAAGGCCACCAGTCCTTTTATAGTTCTTGTACCTCTGTAAGCAACTTAACAGCAATTTTTTATATAGAAGAATATGGATTGCTGTAGTTTTTCCGACTTCAATGGCAGCAATGTACAGCAACGTGATTGCAGCGAGAATAGATCATAATTACACAGATTTTTGACAGCTGTGCAAGTCATATATTAAATTACTGTGTGAGGACCTACAGAGATCGCGCTGTTACCGTATAGTAAATATGCAATAAATTATCAAGATCTTAGTTATCTTCATTCAATTTTGTTATTTAAATAAGAATTGCCTATGGTTTTGTCACAGAAACAGTCAATAGATGTTTTGCCATGCGGTGAACGCTTACTGTTCACGCAATATTTCTCTGCTTACATAAATCCTAATGGAATTTAAATATTAATTGTAAAGCATAATTAATAGAATTAATGCTTTGGTTAGATTAAATAGTTAAATAACTATTTCATGTTAAATGCTTTGTTTTTGGGTTAAGTTAAATAAGTTCGCACAGTATTTTCAAACCGTCAAATTATTAACAAAATCTTACTGATCATCATCATTATCATCACCAGCCTATAACGTTTCCATAGCTAGGTCACAGGCCTCCTCTCTATGAGTGGGAGTGGGCTGTAATCCACCACGCGGGCCCAGTGCGTGTTGGTAGATGTCACATGTCTTCGAATTTTTTGTTCTAGGACATGCCGGTTTCCTCACCCTAAGAATGCGTCGTCTATCCAAGTGCCGTACGTCCGAGGCTGATTATAACTGGGTCGACAAAACTTACTACGGTTCTTTGCCAGCCGGGGGATAGGGGCCAATAAACTTGCGGCTGCGGTTTGCGGTTCGGGAGATATAAAGTATTTTTAAGCTTATTCGGGGTGAATCATCAGCATCATAATGTTCCCACTGCTTGGACATAAGCCTCCTCTCTATGAGAGGGAGTGTGCTGTCATCCACCACGCGGGCTCAGTGTGGGTTGGTAGATGTCACATGTCTTCAAATTTTTAGTTCTAGGACCTGCCGGTTTCCTCACGATGTTTTCCTTCACCGTTTTTTAGGGCAGCGGTGATAAAATAAATTACACAAAGTTATGCGCCTGCCTGGGTTCGAACCCACGGCTTATTGCTCGTAAGTCGGGGCTGTCATCACTGGGCCACCGCTGCTCTCCAAAATCTTACTACTGCAATTAATTTTCGAAAAGCAGCATAAAGACGGATTACTTGCTCAATAGTACAACGAGGATCTCAAAGCTAAAAAAAGCCCAGAAGTGAAATCAGATTTCATATAGACGAAGTATCAGTTCAAAAAAAATTAAGGAGGAATACCTTATTTAAAAAAAAAACTAAATAGGCTTGCGTTTAGTCGCATCCCGCCTGATATGTAGCGATTTTGCGGTCTAGGGTGGACCGTGCTTTCCTAAAAGAAATCGATAAAAATGTCTAAGGTCAATTCAGGATAAAAAGCGGTAAAAATCACCGTCGTCATTGAAGACAAGCAAGTAATATTATCTATGTGACGTTTTACGTCGTTAGATTTACGTTAAGTTGCCATTAGTGAATGACCGCTGGCGTTGCCAGGCGACTTATTGTCGGTTGGCACGCCAGTCGGGCTTGTAAACACGTCGCCATGTAGGCTACAGCATCTGCAATGCTAACTAACGTTCTATTCTACTCGGACCGTGAGAATCGGACCGTTTACTGCCAAAATTGCAAAGCAAAATTATTTTTGTTGAATCAAGGAGTACTTCACAAAGTGGAATTTATTGTTCATATTTTATTAACAAGGTAATTTGGAAGTAGGTAAAATATTGTGGTTTTCAAACAATATGTGTTTAGTTTGACCTGCGAAATTCGCCATATTGATTTGCCAAATGAAGAAATATTATTGTATTGTTTGTTTGTCTGAAGTTTGATTTTATAATATTTGGCGACTATATTATTAGATTAGATTTTACGAAAGATAGGTAGGTATGGAAAAGTTTCCTTTTAAATCATTCAGACAAAAACAAAGTTTTTGGTAGTTTACTGTAGTCTGCAGCTCGGTTAGGCCCAAGTAGGTGATCACGTTAAGAGCTACGTGAGTGTGTCCTTAAATCATAATGATGAATCAAAACAAATGTAACACGATGGTTTAACTAAAAGAAAAGGGAACGAGACCCATATCCACATCCCATCGCTATATAAAAAAAAACAAAAGACAAAAAAATTTTGAAAATTCTAAATCACTAGAGTAAACATATTATGTCAATCATTGCACGAAACATTCATAGACAAGGCGCAGTGTTCAAACAACGTTCGACTGACAAAACGAGTCGCGACGAGGTATCGACGACCGTCGGATATGGGGCAATTTCCCGCTAAAAATGACCGCTACAGAGCTGCCAACGATACCGGCAGGTGAGGGTAGTTACTGGCACCTATGACAGCGGGGATGACGGATTATAGATAATAGAATGGGCTTTCGAATTTATTTGGAAACTCCAAAGTTTGGAACGACGAGATGTCGGGTTGGTGAAAACGTGTCTCGTATTTTTTTTTCATAGTGACCGCCATACCCAGCAAAGTATTCGGTGTAAAGAAGTTTAAATATTGATGATTCCGTAAATGCATCGTGTAGCGGGTTCGATCCCTGCTCGGAACAAATATTTGTATGACCTACCGGCAGTTGTTCCGGGTCTGGCTGCTTGTGTATTTGAGTTTAAATATTTGTAAACGCATATAAGATACAGGAGAAATTCCTAGTGTGGGGTAAGGTTGTGTAAAAAAAAAAATCTAAATAAAATATAAATTCTATTAGAGTGCTGTAATCTTTTGATGCGTGGCCATAGTAGAAACTAACGCTGCTTCATTGTTTTTTCAATATAATTTCCATAGAAGATGTCAAACAGTGATAGTGACTGTGTTGGTGATATTTTGAAAATGTCATTCAAGCGCATAAACTTGCAAAACTGTCCTATTCCTATCATGATGCGCCCGTCACCCAGTAACACAGTTAAAAACCGTCAACAGTGAAGTGTTTGATGGTAGAAGTAGAGGTTGTATGGCGACAGTAAATCTTGATGATTTCTTTAAGGACCTTTATAACTCTCCAATATAGAGTTTCCATTATCTCCTTGGGCCAATAACCTATTAAACGACTACGTATAACACTACACAGATCTTATAACGCTGGGCCAATATTGGAACTAACATCGCCATGCTATAATAAATTTGTCCATGTTCGAAAATTTTCCAACGCCAGTCCTAATATCACAATAAACCCACCGACCTACAAAACACTGCACCCAACAAACACGATTAAACCCATAGACGCCAATGTTCAGCCATCAGCTGTTCTCTCGCGTCACACGATGAGAGTCAGACGGCGCAAAATGGATTACTGTACTCAGCGGCAACTCGAGTGTCCATGGACGTCATAAGCGATGTTTACTCAACTTAATAATACTCGTTGGTCTCATTCGTTTTTTTTAACACTACTCCACATCACTGCAACTCTCAAAGCTGGAATTTCACCAGAAATGCGCAGAAGCTATGAAGATCGAAAAACGTTATATTACTTATGGACACCACTGTACATTACTCTTTTCTGTATTGTAGTGGGGTTGAGCATCATCTGTCGCGTCAAAGTGGACTACACAAGTAAATACTGTGTATTGTGACCTACAATGTCATGCAAATGTGCATGCCCCTGTACACAAGTTATCACTTGTGGGTTAAAATGTACCGAGTATTGCAGTTGATCCAAACACACTACGACTGTACGCACTTCTACAAAGGGATCATATTTCTTTGACAGGCACTAACTGCTGCACACATTTTTAGTCTGTTATTAAAAGAAAGTCTCGTATCCAGCATATCAACGTATCATCAAACAACGCATAAAAACATTAGCTTCAAAACAACCATTCAACTGGTTTGAAGTATTAAATTAATTCAGATTTACATTATAGATTGCAGTTAACTCGACAAATATATAAATAAATTATTTATTTCAATACAGTGTAGTGTCAATATTGAATGAATTACCGATTCGAAAAGTCAAAGAGTAAAACTTCAAATTGAGTAAAAAAGCAAATTACAATAATACTCAACCTTTTAACAGCTAGCGACGCAACTCATCAATTTTTCACTTAAAATAACTTTATTACTGGTCGAGTGTCGAGATACTTAACTAAATTGTCGCGCAGCAGCATCCAAGCTAAGAGGACGCAGCTGAATACGTACAAGTAATTTTTTAATAGGTAGAAGTATTTTATAGGTACAAGCCTCTACAAACCAGTTACTGGGAAACCTACATCAGGAAGACTAGCTTTAAGGGATTCGGGCGTCTGATTAACCGTAAACACTGACAAAGACAAGAATGAAATACGGATCTAACTACTATATCATTAGTATTTAACATTATAGTTTCTGCTCGCGAGTTCTTCTGCGTAGACTAAAAGAAAAGAGTCCAGGTCGTAAACTCTCTGTGTATCAAATTTCATACAAATCCGTTTAGCTGTTTTTGCGTGAAAGGGTAACAAACATAGTTTATTTTCATAATGAAACTCTCAATAACCCAACTTAAATCCATAAACAAACAATTTCAAAAACTACATTTAAAATGATCCATCAAGAAATGCAACAAATTCTCCAGTCTAACATAAACAGTACCGAGTCATAAATGAACAGGGGAGGTTGGGGTGTGACGAGTCAAGACCATTACATGCACGGCAACATAGAGTAGGTGGGGGACACGCCACTTCAGCTGTGCAACGCTTTTGTAGGCCATGCACCGATAATTTGTGTTGGTTGTAATGTAATGGAGGTGGAAAGCATTGTGGTCAGAAGTAGACTAACAGACAGACGTGATTGATGACATAATAATGAGGTTCAATCAATTAATGCGAACGTTTTGGTCTGCGCTATGAATATGGATATCATGTCATATTGACGAACTATGCCGTGACGTGCGTGTTACAGCGAAGGATTGAAGAAAAAAACGTGCTGACCCCAAGTAGAATGCGTTAAGGGAAAGAAGACGATGATGCATGTTGACGAAGTATTATCATTTGCCAATCTTTTTCCCAACTAAGGGTTTCAGTCTAAACGAATGGCTACTGTTACTGTTAGTCTGTGACATCCCACTGCTGGCCAAAGGCCTCATGACTTCCAAATTTTCAATCTAGGGCTAATACCACTGGTCGTTGGTTCTGTGCAGCTCGTCCCGCCATCTCCTGCGAGGTCTATCGCGTCGCTTTCGGGCTGTGTTAGAGCTCCACATCATGGTTATTTTGGCCCACAGCTGGGCGGGTATACGGCAGACATGGCCAGCCTAGTCCCACTACAGCTTAGCCATCTAAACAACGTCAGTAATTTGTGTTTTGGAGCGCAGTGAAATGTTGCGTATACAAAATCAACTATTTTTTTTTTGTGTTTAGGGTTAACTTTTCTTACATTTTTGTTTGTATTGTTGTGTAAACTTGTGGCCTGTGCCAAATAAACCTATTTTCTTTCTTTCTTTACTGAACGGCTAAATACCAGTTTTTTACATTGAGCAGCAGCCTATCTGAACTATTACAACCCATGCTACATGCTATCTCTTGGTAGGACTGATTTATTAATTTATCAGAATTTCGGCATTTTGACTAGTCGTAAAAACTGCCATAGATTTACAAATGAAAACAAATAACAACCTGAAACTTTTTTTTTGCCGTAGAAACGGAACGCCGAATACACACGGTGGCATATCCAGTATAACCTGACCTCGCTTTGTATCAGCTTCCCGTACAATGAGAGTTTAGCTTTTTTTGGTTAGGCCTAGCTTGATTGGTCGTGCTTACTTTGCTATGTCAAATAAATGAAAGGTATTTTTTTTGACAAAACAAAGTTTCAAACACAATACGAAAAATATGTCAAAGTTGTATCACTATCCCTGCCCCAGCGAGTTCAATGACCGAACTAACACCAGATTTTAATTATAAAATACATCGCTACTGCGGGCTTACCCTTATTTTATTAACCAATATTGAAATACAACAGGATTTAACACTTTTTTTTCAATAAATTTTGGACTGCAATCAACAAATAGGATTTAAATTCCAAAAGTATTTTCGTGCGGTTTTACCTTTTCGATGTCAAATTGGGATTTAATATTGTTAATGAAGATTTGTTCAATGAAACATGAAATTCGGGGTCCAAGATATTAACCAAAAAATATTTCAATTTTAAAGTTGTTCAATAATTTGTGTGACCTTGTATCAATTTAACCAGTACTGGTGAGATGGATTATGGCCACCCTTTTACAGAGAAGCAGCGAGTGTCCCAACAGTGGGAGTGTTATGGATTGCGTTAATGGGTTATGTATTATTGTACATAATTATATCATCATCCGCCTAGCTTTTACCAACTGCGTTAGGGTCGGCTTCCAGTCTAACCTAACGCAGCTGAAGACCAGTATTTTACACGGAGCAACTGCCAATCGGAGCAGCGGTGGCCCAGTGGTGGCAGCCCCGACTTACGAGCAGTAAGTCGTAGGTTTGGACCCAGGCAGGCGCATTACTTTGTGTAATTTATTTCATCACCGCTGCTCTCAAAGCGGTGAAGGAAAACATCATTAGGAATCCGGCATGTCCTAGAACTAAAAATTTAAAGACATGTGACATCTACCAACCCACACTGGGCCCGCGTGTGTCCCACCAGTGGGAACATTATATTGATGATGATGATGCCTGCCAATCTGACCTGCATAATCCTGTAAGAACTGGGTAATACGATACTCCTTGGTATGATTGGTTGTCACACTTTTTTGCCACTACCTGTAACGACTGTCAAAGATCTACATATTATTATAACAGCCTGGACCAACAGCTGAACGTGCTTTGCCGAGGCATGGAGGAAACTGGGTATGAAATGGGTGGTCTCCCATCCACGGACCAACCTATTCAAGCGCGTCTTAACCTAACGATCGACCCAAGCGGCTGTTGTTATACAGCAACGAGCTCCTACGAAATTGTACCTACATCTAATCTAATTTATTTAATAGAGGTAAAGTGTGTAAATTTAGATGTTGGAGGCTAAAACTAATAATCTGATTTCCAATATAAAGTTCCTTAGTGTTTACATATTGGTGCTCCTGAATGTTGAACGCATTTACTACGTATAATATTCACTGTTATTCAACGTCATGAATGAACCCATTTATTTGTAGTTACTTTGAGAAGACCAATCATCATCATCATCATCATTTTAGCCCAAAAGACGTCCACTGCTGGACATAGGCCTCCCCCAAGTGTCGCCACATTGACATTTTGAGGGGTTTTGCCATAATCGTCACGCTTGGCAGGCGGGTTGGCGATCGCAGTGCGGTTGTTACAAAAGCACAGAGAACGCTGCTGCCCATTCTCTGGCAAGTCCCTTAGTCGCCTCTTACGACACCCACGGGAAGATATGGGATGGTGCTATTCTTTACGTCCGACACCATACAGAGCTAAAAAGACCAATGGACAACAGTATTAATAATGAAATGTAAATCATTCGCAATCCTGTTGTGAATGAGATAAATCGCATCAATTTATTAAATTGCAGTTTTAAATAACTCGATTTCTGAACGTTTACATTATGCTGTTATTACTGTGTTACGAATTTATTTAATTTTATACCGAAACGGACGATGAACTGCAATATTTGAATGGAGCGAAAAATTATACGAGAATGTGAAAGTTCACGTGCCTTGCGACCTTTTGAGGAGGAAAGCGATTGATGACGAAGTTATCCTTAACGCGGTAAAGTATGATATTACCAATGTAGCAGGGAAATAATTATATCTGTTACCGGCTAAACCCGATTTTAGGCCAAACTAGTTTGTCCTAGGCCGAACCTCTTTACTGTCTTAGTCGACGTAGCCCGGTTCCTATTTCTATCTCAACACGAAGCAAATCCCGAGCTCGCTTCGCTCGTTCTTTGGCCTAGGATAAACGAGTTTGGGCTGATATCGGGTTTGGCAGATTTTTTATTTTTTCTATAATCACCTAGGAAGAGTAGTTGCCCCTCTCTAGTAATTTCTCCAGTATCGGGGGTGCGTTTACAAAAACTTTAAGTCACATACGCAAACATCTAAATACCTGCAGGTCATACAAATATTTATTTAATTATTTATTCTTCAACAAACTTACATTTGTGTCGAACATACACGATAAATGCAACACATAAATTTAAAAAATCATCGTAAAGACAGGAAAAATAAAAAAATAATCACTACATTCATTATTCCGTGCGGGGATCAAAGCCGCGACACGCAGCGCAGCAGTCAATCGCTTAACCACTGCGCCAACCGTGCCAAGATCTCCTAATTTAATGCATTATAACATCACACTCAAAATAAAAACCCATTTGGATAAAATTTTGAGGCCCCACACGGTGTCCAGAAGCCTGATTAACTGTTTAAACCGTTAATCTACTGTCAAATCTCATTCCAACCACATTGTGATTGTGCTGACCAGAGTCATTAATCATATCAGAACCAAAAACGGTTACGATTTGAATAAGCTTCTAGAAATGGCGGTTAGTTGAAAAGCGAAGTTTGGCAGTGGGCCCAGAATAACATAAGATAAGATAGAATAAGTCTTAAAACATGCAACCTGGCATTTATGGAGCATATCGGGCAGGAATTGATTATTATTTTCGGTATTCCAGCGATTTTAGAGCCATGTATATTTTTTCACATAGGTATTATGTTCGTTGGTTTGTTCTGATTGCAAAGCGCTCGCATATAGAGCAATTTTATTTTTTTGTTGGAGTGTATTTTACTTATGATCGACGTTAATATGCGGTGCAATACTGCGCAATCAAAAACACGGCTTTATATAAAATTCCCTTTTTGCGCACTGGAAATCATACTTTCGATACATCGATCTGACTTTCTCGAGTCACATTTTAATTTGGTTTCGTTTTGAATTACTTTGAACAAATAAAAAAAAAACGATTTTCTTGTTTTGGTTTATAATTTAATTCCAGTTAGTTAAATATACTGGTATTTACATCATAAAACTTCTTCATTGCTGTAATTTATCACGAAAGAAACTAAGTAACGTTAAACGCTTCTACTATTAAACATTGATGAAGCCTAATGTTCATAACCGGTACCTATTTCCGTATATTATGTACGCCCGGTAGCCTTTACAGTATACATACCTATCGCTAGTACCTATGGTTATGTTTGTATAGCCGGCGGCTCCACTACAATAGCTTATCGGGCGAACCTACAACGTTTTAAATCAGTATTATACCTACTTACTATGCTTTTATATATTATACTGGCTTTTGGTCGCGGCTTCACTCCCATTATACGATAATTAACCCACGGGAATGTTTCAAATGGAGCCTATGACGATTGGAAATAATGACGCTTCCTGTTAGTGAAAGAATTTTCAGAATCGGAAGATTACCGCTTTATTTATTTTTTCTGGTCTGATATCATCAAATGACTCCTCCCCCCCACGCTCTGGGCGAAGCGGGAGGGAGTGTCAGACTTGTACTGACTAAAACCCATCCATGTTCCTTCTTAGCTCTTTGTGTCCCAGGGCCACGGTACCTCTTTCGAACAATCCCCCCATTAGTACAAACTTACCTCATAATAATATTATTATAGATTTATACTCTTATTTAGCCTGGTCTGTAATTTACACGAATCAGATACCTTTAAATGACTGCCTTGTGGAATGACATCCTGGTTTGATTTTCTGGTTCATTCAGTTTAGTGCCCAGCCACTTCAACATAATTCGCGAAATGTGGATGTTTTGTTGATACATCTCTGCCGAACGCTTCGGAGATTACAAGCGTGAAGTTATATTTAATTTAATGCCTGTTTATCCATTGCAGTGTTAACTATGCTATGCTATTCTTGCGATTTCAGTTCATAAGTCTGTCAACCTAGATTTGCCGTTAAAGTTGTTACAAACATTTTTCTTTATATTTACAAAATTCATCTGAAAAAAATCATTGGTATGGACTTGTACCCGAATAAAATTACAGTAGCATTGCGATATCATTCAATAAAATTTCATGTTTCTATACAAATAAGCTTATCTTTACGTCCAACATTCAGTGATACCTATACACACAAAATTGAAGTGTGTTTATACATACTATACCAACATTCTATACCAAGGTCATCTATACACAGGTCATCGCGTTCAAACTGAACCGATTATGTCATCGTTTGCCATAGTTAGCCATTCAAAGTTTCCAAGACTAATGCATTATTATTAACTAATAATTAATTAAATGGAATTGGCATATTAATGTAAGTAGCAATTTTGAAATATGGAATTAATTAAATGATTGAAGTGACTAAAATAAGTTCTAAAGTCGTATACTGAATATGTTTACCATTTAAGTTAAAATTCTGTGAAAAAATCAGGTAATACCAAATAGGGTACCACGTGTATAGGCCCGGGTGGTTGCGTTAAAATAAATATTAGTAGCGTATTTCGGAACGCAGCTTTTCACTGAGGCGACGGTACGCGAGTGCGAGCGGGATAGCGCGAGATGAGATCATAGGAGCGAGCGAGATGACACGAGCTTATCCGATCGATAGCCGCAGCCGCAGAGTGCCGCGAGTGACGTCAGACGCTCGTCTCGTCATCTTTGACTCTGTTCAAAGAATTGTCACTATATTTTTGTATAGAATGTACGCCATTAACAGTTCGATATAAAAACCAACTATTGTAGGGTAGGCAGTGTACCATTGTGCTCTTGGTTTATAATAATTTATGTACGTCAGTAAAGGTGACATAAACATGTTATTCTGTGATTATGATCTCATATTATAAGGGAGAAGGATAACGGAGAGACTGTAGTGAATTTATGTAAATATGTTTATCCTAATATAAATCGAAAAGAATCGACAATAACACAAACGAAACACCATTTAAAAAAGTAACTGCCCAAAGAAAATGGTCTCTTGGTCACACAGTAACACATACTAAATGATGTTATTACGCACACCAACTAGTTGCCAACGAAAGTGAATCGATGAAAATAACCCAACATAAATGAATTAACGGCTCGATGATTAATTTGTACGCTACGAACTCGTAGACCGTCTACGAGCTACGGCGTAGCGACGTAGCGTTTCACTTTCATGCAGAAAATAACGAAATAAAACTTTTTAAATCCGCCGCATCCACGGGGTTTTAGGGAAAATTGTTGGGAATTTTATATTTTCCTCTATGGAAATTAAGTCAATGGCCTTTATAAAAAGAGAAGGTTTTTCTATTGCGTTATTTAGGTCATTCGTAGTATTGTAGTTTAATGTGACAAGGTCGTAAGATTTCTTTTGTAATACACGCTTCGGAAATTGGAAAGTTACGAGTATTCTTACAATTTAATTAAAGTGCATGCATTTAAATCGCGCTGTAATTTCTTATGGCATATATAGTACTTTTGGAAACTTTGTAGTAATACATTATAAAGAATTATTTCATTTCTTTCGTGAAAATTTTTTATTTTGTAAATGCTGCTGCAGACTATTTTCACTAGTAACAAAAGTATAAACACTGCAATAAAATAAATATGTTTGACACCATTTTTTGTTAATCATTCTTCCCGTAACTCCGTACTACATCAATTCAACCAATTATTTATTTCGCAGCTCGAATTTATTTGTATCGAAATATCGAGACTCAGTTCTCTGAAATATTTTTTTTTTATAAAAGCGCAATTTCACAGCTTTGATGTACAATCAAACTGCACCATAATCCCCATCGAAAATTCCAATTTATTTTAAAGCCAAACAAGATTTTATTTTATTCCAATTTTAAATGAATATGGGAAATATTGTGATCGTGGACGAAGCGTAAGGAGTATACAGTTTCCTTTTAATTTATTCTGATTTTATATAATTAACTGACATACCTAATGATCTCGTTGTTTAAATTTGTATGATTTTATTCCAATTATGTAGTTTAAAAAAATGTTTTTATCTTTTATTTTGAATGCACTATGCCAAATATTGTTTAAACTTGAAACCATTATTTTATTAATTTTATTTCAATGTTGTTACGAATTTCTCTAATGTTTGCCTAATTTATGGTAAATTGTTCAAGACTCACCCATTTTATTGTTACACGTTATTTTATGTACCTAAAATCTATGCAAATAAATTTTACTTTACTTTATATAACGATATAATGTAAAGTATAGTAAGATTATATTTATTTATTTATTTAAACTTCATGTACAATAGTGGTACATAGGCGGACTTAATGCCACAAGGCATTCTATAACAGTCAACCATTGGGTTAAAAAGGACAACATTATGATAGGGTACAAAATAATACCTAAAAATATAGAAATAACTTCGAAATAGTATATAATTACATAGATACTAATACACAAATACACATAAAATAGACTAATAAATATTTTAACAAATACCAAATAAGAAACGAGAAAACTAATAATAATTACTGTGACTAGACTTTTAATTACGAGCTACTTCGTCTGATTTGAATAGTGGCTGGCTGTGGCGGTTAGTGGTGGTTTTAATAGTAGCTTTTATAAAAAAATATATAACGATCGTAGCAAGTATTTTGTAGTTTCTCCTTGTCATCACACTCGTGACCTGTTCCAAACCATGTTGGGGTCGGTTTCCAGTCTAACTGGATGCAGCTGAATACTAGTACTTTACCACGGAGTACTTTACCACTGCCTATCCGTCCTCCACAGAACTGAACAGTAACTGTAGTGGACAATACGGGCGGGTATCCCTTGGTAAGACTAATTAAATCATCATCTGCCTAGCCTTTTTTACAAACTTTGTTGGGGTCGGCTTGCAGTCTATCCGGATGCTGCTGAGTATCAGTATTTTACATGAAGCAACTGCCTATCTGACCATCACAACCCAGTAACTGGGTAATTCGATACCCCTTGGTAAGACTGGATGTCAGACCTTCGGCTTCTGACTACTCATAACGACTGTCAAAGATCTATAAATGACAGCTGGGACCAACGACTTAACGTGCTTTCCGAGGCACTAATTAAATATATATCTGAATTTCAGGCTTCAGCCTAAAAACATTTAGTCGCTTCATGTATGATACTGGCACTCAGCTGCATCCGGTGAGACTAGAAGCCGACCCCAAGATAGTTTGGGAAAAGGCTAGGCTGATGTGCAGAATGCTTGTTTAATGGTTTCGTGAAGGGTCCATTAACACCTTGTATACTATTAGGTACACCACAGTCAAACCCTTTGGTTTATCATCATCTGCCTAGCCTTTTCCCAAACTATCTTGGGGTCGGACTTCAGTCTAATCGGATGCAGCTGAGTGCCAGTATCATACATGTAGCGACTGCCTATCTGACCTCCACAACCCAGTAACTGGGTAATACGAAACCCCTTGGTAAGACTGAATGTCTGACATTTGACTTCTGAATACTCGTAACGACTGTCAAAGATCTATTTGTGACAGCCGGGACCCAACGGTTTAACGTGATTTTCGAGGCACGCATGAAACTCGGTATGTAATTATGGTCACCCAACCACGGACCAACCCCGGCAAGCACGGCTTAACCTTAAAGATCGACCCGTGCGGCTGTTATTATTTAGTCACGAGCTCCTCCCCTTCGGTTTATACAGGCGTGATATTGTTTAATTTGACCCATTTACCAAACGACCATTCACAATCAACACATTCATGATACATTCTCATAATAGAGATTATACCATAAGTTTAATTTTTAAGCGCCTCCGGTCCGGTACGGCTGTAAACCTCTTAAAATACGCTAGAGGGCGCCCTTTACGCATTTTAATTGGTCCATGTTAATATTATAGACGATGTTATTCCGTTTTACTGGCACGAGCGGTGTTGCGGAGTGTGTATAGGGGTCCACGTGTAAGCATGTTTGTTTCGTTTTTTTGGTAAATATTGAGTTTTGTGCGAATTTGTGATCACTATTTTGGCTGTTGTGTTAGTTATACAGTCCTTCCACGGTTATTTTACTTTTTAAAGCAGCCGTAACTTTGTTTTAACGAGAAATAATATCACTGAAATTTCAACAAGAGATGAAATCAGATGATTTAATAAGTGTCATCATCATCATCATCATTTCAGCCCAAAAGACGTCCACTGCTGGACATAGGCCTCCCCCAAGTGACGCCATATTGACATTTTGGGGGGTTTTGCCGTAATCGCCACGCTTGGCAGGCGGGTTGGCGATCGCAGTACGGTTGTTACACAACAAAAGTACAGAGAACGCTGCTGCCCATTCTCTGGCAAATCCCTTAGTCGCCTCTCTACGACACCCACGGGAAGATATGGGGATGGTGCTATTCTTTACGTCCGACACCATACAGAGCAATTAATAAGTGTGAAAGAGCTTTATATCGTCGATATAATTATGGTGCAATGGATAAAGGTTACATGATAATGTATATACAGCGTGTACCAGAAAGGTGTGGTTATATCTCAGGATGTGATTCAGAGCATCAAACTGAAACATTTCGCCGTGGAATCAACACTGAAATCGCAAAAAAAAGGCAGCTGTCCAGTATAAAACTTCAATTCCAAGTCGGCCCAAATGTATGGGGCAGGTGTGTTTTTTTCACAAAAATTTTCAGTTTGAAGATCTGATTCCCACACTAAAGTATGACCGTGCCATGTCCTTTTGAAAACAAAAATAAAGGGTTCAGCAACAAAATTTAAAATAAATTGTTTTACTTAAATATTATAATAAAATACTTAGTAATGTTGTTGTTCTATTTTGAAGAAATTTCTTTTCTGGTTTAAATATTTTTTATAATATTTATTATGCTTGTGAGTACTACATTTTATACACACTGTGTTATTTATGAAGTACCGCGATCCCGTGAAAAAAATATGGCTTTCTAAGAAGCCGCTTTCAAATCAATCAAATTAAACAAAACCGAAAAAAGGAAATATGCATCCGAATATCCGAACTTTATTCATAACTGTATGAATGTATTGTTTTATCGTAAAACAATACATTTGGTAAGCAAAGGTGCCAAGTCAAACAGTCAACACTGCCTTATACAGTGCGTGTCAACCAGGTTTAAGAAACCTGCTTTCTCTGGATAGGGGAGGTATAAATGAGTTCTGTTTAATACAATGATTTCCTCGTTGTTTCGAATAAAAATGTGAAGTACACGCAATCGCATGACGGAAGGCTACTCCAATATTTGGGCATTAAAAATATCGGATAACGAGGGTAGTTCGGTGTTTTGTCAGGTGTAAACTGAATTAGGAAAATGTTAGTTTAGTTTTAACTTTTATTACAATTTTAGGAAAGTTTTTGGTGTTAATTTTTGTAGTATATTTAATTGAAATTTAAGTAAGCCTAGTCATAAATGGTCTGCGTGTTCTTTTATGTGTCGATATTAAAAATAATAAACTTAAGAGAGAGAAAAAATATGGATTACAAAAACAAAATTGAGAGCAATAGTCTATTATATTAAGTCATGTAAGTATGAGAAATAGTATCATCATCATCAGCCTATAATGTTCTCACTGCTGGGACACAGGCCTCCTCTCTGAGAGAGGGAGTGGGCTGTAATCCACCACGCGGGTGCGGGTTGGTAGATGTCACATGTCTTCGAATTTTTAGTTTTAGGACATGCCGGTTTCCTCACGATGTTTTCCTTCACCGGTTTTTAGGGCAGTGGTGATGAAATAAATTACACAAAGTAATGCGCCTGCATGGGTTCGAACCCACGACTAACTGCTCGTAAGTCGAGGCTTCCACCACTGGGCCACCGCTACTCTCGATAAATCTAAACTAATATTATAAAGAGGAAATATTTGATTGTTTGTTTGCATTATTCAATGCAAACAAACAATCAAATATTTCCTCTCTGGCTCCGAAACTACTGGTCCGATTTGAAAAATTCTTTCAGTGTTAGATAGCCCATTTATCGGAAGGCTATGGGCTATATATCATCACGCTACGACCAATAGGAGTGGAGCAGCAATGAAAAATGTTGCGAAAACGGGGAAAATGTGACGCAAACGAAGTTGCGCCGTACAGCTAGTAGTAAATAAAACTTAAATTTTTACCTGACTGCTGTATACATTTATTTAGCATTGGCATTCAATGCATCTATGAGTACAATGTTTTGACTGCGTATTATATATTAAGCTCTACCGTATACCCAGAGAGTGCTGAAGAGACTGGCGGCGTTGCCACGTTGTATGGCAACGCTTAGCCTCTTAGATCAATATAAATAATTTTTCAAAAAGTATTACACTAACATAACATATCGCCTGGCTCACTCTCACTAGGAATAAGTGTCACCACCAATTTATTCAATTAACGTAATTAACGTTAAACGCTTGGTGGGATATAATAGTGCACATCAACATATTTCATAACAACCCCATGGGACGCTTTTATGAACACAAATAATCGCATTATAGAATTAAACCGGTGATAATAGTTCTAAGCTATTAAAAACTGGTATTCTTGTATAGCGAGCTTTTAATAACATGCTTTTTTATAATGTTTTTGTTGATATAAATTGCAATATTCATGTTTTAATGTTTGCATATTCATTCATGTAGATTTGTGTATGAAGCTACAATTCAAAACATCTACATGTTTTACTCAGTGGTGGGGTTTATGGCGGAACAAAAACGATTTTCACGAATTGATCGAAGCGCTATGCTTGCCGAGAGCGGTCCGTGGATTGTCCATCACATAATTCACATATCGAGATACCTTATATATAGTTAGTCTGATGTGACAACCAGTTCTACCAAATGGGCTATTGTATTATCTTGTAACTGGTTTTTTTTGGGCCTAAAATTGCCCGCACTTTAGCGAAATCAGTATTCGATAAAAATACGAATTAATTGAATATTGTTGCAATTCTTAAAATAGTAACAAAGTGACAATTTATAATATTAACTGCATCTGTGACTATTTCAAGAATGTTAACTTATTCATATAATTTTCCTAGTACGATTCTGCTAAAGCGATCATTTAAGGCCCCAGGTAGGGAGTCGTTCCATATTAATTACCATCGACTATTTGGCTAACTTTAAACGACACGTTCTAACTATTTCACAGATTCAATCCAAACTTTGCATTTAGTACTGTGCATTTGCAGTTGGTGTTAACACCGATATCATACAAATTAAATTGAGGTAGAGAGTACGTTCTAATTAGCCATTGGGCTAAACGACATATATATGTGTCGAGAGGTTACCCATTGGTTCCATTGGTATAGTGTCTCGACACTGATATCCATTGGCATTAGTCAAACGGGTATTTTTTAATAGCAGCCCTAAGGATTTTGCCCTGTTGATGGTGTAGCGACCTACAAAAAGTACTACAGCCCCATCTATGACAAGGCGGAAGAACTAACATCAACTTTCCTACATCTCGCAAGCAAAGTTTACATCGACTTAAGACTATATAGAGAAAACCGACAACAACTGTCGGGCAGTTGCCCACCAGACATAACATCTGTCTGGTCGGAGGATTTACCCTTTTCTAAGAAATATCGATGAAGTTTACACCCTGTTCCTCATACCCCCAAACTGGTGACCCCGAAATGGACGTCAGCGCAGCCTTCGAGCAACGTGACGTCATCATCATCACTTCCTCAAGCCTTCGAGCAGCGAGTCTCACAGCCAGCCAGCTTCAAATGGGTATTCCTGACCCCCAGCATGTAGCGGTATTAATTCGGTCCATATTACATGGAACTGTCGTAGACAACAGATACACTGCACTCTGTCTGACTAGCCTTATCAGATATTACAGCCGCGACGATATGTTTGTTTATTCAAACAGAAGTACTAGAGTTGCTGTCAGCAAGAGTAATTTCTGTACTGAAAATTAAACTTTATGTTGTCTAGAATTTGGAAAATATATCACAGCTATCTAAAACTAACTGTTATGGGTAAGAACACGCTATCAGGTGATTATGTACGGTTTAAAGTTGAAGCAAATGTGTTTGTGTATGTTTTTAAAGTAAGACAACTAGTCTCTACTACAAGAAAAATATTATGCAGAACCTTGCCAACAGATTACTTGAAGCAGAAGGACCCTAATGTGAAGACTCCCGCCTTTGATAACTTAGAGTTCGGTTTATTATAGCTTGTTGTTACTGTTCGGTTTAAAATAAAAATAAGAGAGTTAAAGAACGAAATTTAAAAAAAAAAAATGTTATTATAGTACAACAAGCAAATTGTATTGTTAAGCAACAACGGTTTCCTTATGAATGTACCTACCAGCTACCTGGAAACCACTTTATTTACAGTTGAAGTTCTGTACTATTCAAATTGTGTAATGTTTAATGTGGGTGCAAATGGCCGGAGGATCCTGACTGCTTCAGAAAGCTTGACGCATATAAAAAAGTGCATCTAAAAGGTAAAAATAAAGTCTGTAACGTTATGGCACAACAACATATATAGATAGTTTACAAACTAATAAAATGGCAAATATAAATTAACACAAATCATACAAAATAGATGTCCTACTACTACGATTCTACAATTCTTTTTAGGAGACATAAAAAATAAACAATTGACAATCAATACGTTTTTACCACGAAATCAAGCAAATTCCCAAAAACGATTGTCCACCGATCGCCATACTGCATACGTGCGATAGACCAGATAATAACGCATACTTTATTGCTATAATTGATAGATTGACGTCGCCATGACGTGTGTAGTTTACGTCATCAATAGAGTAGGCAGTATATTAGTAAAAACAAACAGAATTTCAACTATGAACAAATTGTAGTAAGCAGCTCACACACATGATTACGCACAGAGTCTATACGAATTCTGGGCATGTTTCACCTGCATGTAACTGTCACTTTGAGACTAGTGGGTATGTTTTATATGTGTAGTGCAATATAACAAATGAGTTGGCAAACCTGAGGCAACGTGTGTGTGGCGACCAAGAGATGTGCAATTGTGCAGACTAGGTAGAAAAAAATACAAATAAGATTACTTCATCTTTTTAGCTAGCTAATAATGCATGCAAGGGATGCAAAAAGTGTTGAGTGCAAAAAGTGTGAGAAAGAGTTTAAGAGTTACCTATCTTCGCACTACTGATCTACACACCGTTTCACAGACCTCTCTGCCCTCTTAGCCCAAAAATATGCAGCCGAAGTGTTTTTTGCGCTGCCACCGACAACGTGGTGGAAGTAGCGAACTTCTGGGCTAACAAAATATAAAAACTGTCTTGTCAGCGACACGAAGACCGTTTCACAAAGTCCTTTGATTTCACAGAAACGGTCTAGTTGGTTTACTGGTTTTCTTTATACTGTGTCACCGGTCGAGCAATAAATGGTATGGCGGTTTTATGTCGTTATAAAATCAATTAGCAGTACGGTTACTTGTTGGGAGTGTTAGTTATGTAATGGAAAGTTTTTTTTAATGTATATTCTGTCTGGCAATTTAAAGCAATACTTGGTTAGGTAGAGTAAATAATTCTACGAATAGTTCATGGAAGACGGGTTATTGCATGAGTTAGACTTAATAAAGATAATCCAAAATATATCCAAAATCGATCTATGTTTTGTGATTGCACGCGCATTTGCAACTATGTAGTCTCGTGGCTTACGTTACCAAAATATTTGTAGTGAAATCGCCCAAAAGCTGTGTTGACACCAAGGCATATATGTATATGTTTTGTTTTGTCTATGTATGTTTTTCCCCTCCCCGACCCTCGCTCGAGCCAGCCCGCGATGCTGTGCCTGTACTATTAAATCAGCCCCTAAATAATTATATAATTCAGATCCAGCCTGTCCCCATGCAGTCCTCCCCCAGCGACGCCCTAAAACCGAGGCTCGTACCCCACAGGGGGTGCCCTTAGCGTGTAGTCGCTTAGTTTGTAAGTTTTTATGCCCTGGCTGGAGGCCGTACTCTTAAGGCACCCTCTTGATAGACCGGTTAAGCAGACGACAACCTCCTAGGTTGAACTGCGAGATGCCATTCCCAAAAAAAAAAAAAAAGTATGTTTTGTTTCCAGTAAGTAGATTTCTTATGGTGTGTTTTTTTTGTATTTTTTTAAATTATATTTGTACCTTTCTAACTGCCAAACGTTTTGAACTTGACTTAGACTAACGACTATATCAGCCTTAGATCTCTGTCTAGGCTTCTAAAGGTACACATACATATACATATAAGACTCATGTTCAGCAATAGACGTCATCCAACTATTATGTAAATACGTGTATGCAACATCGATCGGTTCTACGAATAACTTTACCCTGTTCCAATACCGAACAACCAACCGTTATTATACACACAATACATACATATACATAAGTCTAGTAACAGTAACCAGTTGATATACAACATGTTTACAAAATAAACACAAGTTCAACAACAGAATCAACAATGTTAGGCATTGATATAGTTTTTAAAACAATAGCTTTTGCCTCTGACTCCAAATGGGAATATTGCCCAGAGGTACAACCGCCCTCACTGACGGTCGACCACTTTTCAGCCTTATTGCTCAGGGTATAAAGGTGAAAAAGGTTCTCAGGGTATAAAGGTTCTGTATGGTGTCGGGTTCTGTATGGTGTCGGACGTAAAGAATAGCACCATCTCATGTCTTCCCGTGGGTGTCGTAAGAGGCGACTAAGGGACTTAGCAGAGAATGGGCAGCATCATTCTCCGTGCTTTTGTAACAACCGTACTGCGATCGCCAACCCGCCTGCCAAGCGTGGCGATTATGGCAAAACCCCCCCTTCTTGGGGGAGGCCTATGTCCAGCAGTGGACGTCTTTCGGCTGAAATGATGATGATGAAAGGTGAAAAAAAGGTCGAAAGCCGTTAAGGCTCCTTCAATGGGGCGCGACAAGACGCGACGCGCCGCGGCGCGTCTCTTGGTTTTTCCGAGAGCGCGGCAAGAAACAAAAGATTCGTAAAACTTTTTGTATGCAGCCGAGCCCCGCGGCCGTTGATCGATTACTCGATCCTAACGTATCGAAAAGCGATTAAAAATTTCAAAATTATTTTTGTGTTTAATTTTGTAACTTGAAAATCGGCCTTTTTAACCCCCGACCAAAAAAGAGGGGTGTTATAAGTTTGACGTGTGTATCTGTGTGTCTGTGTATCTGTGTATCTGTGTGTCTGTCTGTGGCATCGTAGCTTCTAAACGGATGAACCGATTTTGATATGCCTTGTGGCATTAAGTCCGCCTATGTACCAATATTGTAAATGAAGTTTAAATAAATAAATAAAACACAGTTCTATCTAAAAATAATTTGCTGGAGAGTTTTTCCGCCACTTCTTCTTCCAAGCTAAAACACTAGGAAGTGGCAAAGTGCGGGCGTTTTGAGGGACTGTCTCTTGTAATTTGAACGGTCAAGAGTTGCTGATTATCAGCCTAATTTGAATACATGACTTTTGATATAGCATACAAGTAGTACGCAATATGGCAGATAAAAGAAAATAAAAAGCGAATGGTTCTGGAACGTTATATATTGGCAAGATATACTTCTATCCCAGAATCAGGTGCAGTATTGTGCCTAAATAACATCACGCCTGTAATCCACGACGCGGTTGTCAGAGGTGTCCTTTATTCAGCCAGTTACGTTTAAAATTAATTTAAGCTAGCTTTTTACCAATAACCGGTCACAGATCAAGCAAGACACAGCTATTACAAAAAATCTGATACAGAAAATTTTTTATTTCAGAATATTCTTATTGTGACTGAGTTCTGGCGCCTATTCTGTTAACGTGAAAAAGATCGTTCCTAGTACAAAGGTCGATGTTCCGTAGTACATTTACCGGCTGTTGATCGGATAGGTAAATCGTGCAGTCGCGAAATGAAAAGGTTAATCAAGTATTACTGACATATAAACATCTGACATCGGCTCCGGAGTGTGATTTATTTGCCTCGAGATGGGTAGACGTATGTCGTGGATGTTTGAGTTTCTGTGAGTAGATGAACGAAAGATGAAACTGTTTCCTGGGGGATCACGCTCGACTCAAAGCTACAATGGGGTCCTCATTTAACATCTCTTGCAGGGCAGCTGAGTTTATCAGCATATGCTCTCAGAAAAATTCGTCAATTTACTGATTTACATATCAGCAAGTTTATTTTAGTTATTTTCATAGTATTATGTTATACGGTGTTTTTCTATGGGGACGGGGTGCAGATATCGAGTCTATATTTAATATTTATTCTGCAGAAAAGAGCCATCAGAGCCATGTATAATCTACTTAGGCACGGTTCTCAAAGATAACTGTTTAAGGAAATTAACATCATGACTGTACCTTGTCAATACTCACTCAAATGTCACGCTGATGGTGCCGGGTGTGTCGGGTCATTTAGTTCCCTTCAATATGGTTGAGATGAATGATGGCTGATACATGCGTCATGTTCGTGTACGAGCGCCGTGAGTTGTGACTGGTCAGTACCTGATCCTTTTGTTACCGTGACTGTACATTAAAAGTTATAGAAGCCGATCAATACTTTGCTAATAAATAGGCGAAGGTTGTTACAGAATAGACAAAGACATCAGGGAGGCAATTAAATCGTTGCACCGCAACGGTGAGGTTCTTTCTATGTCGGTGATAATAATGTAATTAGATGGCGACTCCTGGTCTGCATGTAGTAGTGACGTGTGAAACTTGAGTATTTTGAAATGACTCGTCAGATTATTAGTCCTACAATTTAACTTTTAAAACAGAAATAAAATACGTTTATTTGGCACATGCAACATGTGCACAATATAAAAATAAAAGAAAGAAAAAAAAACTTAAATCTAAACAAAAAAGTTAACTCTGTGTGCAACTTTGGCGGCCCAGCTCATGCTAGACAACTAGTGCCCGACGCTGCTTTTCATGTGTTTTGGATGTGGATATTTTAGTAAGTCTGTATAGTGTCGGACGTAAAGAATAGCACCATCCCATATCTTCCCGTGGGTATCGTAAGAGGCGACTAAGGGACTTGCCAGAGAATGGGCAGCAGCGTTCTCTGTGCTTTTGTTACAACTATACTGCGATCGCCAACCCGCTAAGCGTGGCGATTATGGCAAAACCCCCCCTTCTTGGGGGAGGCCTATGTCCAGCAGTGGACGTCTTTTGGCTGAAATGATGATGATGATGATGATTTTAGTATAGTCGAAAGTCGCGTTTCGTCGTTTGTTTTTGCATCAGATAGACCTATAGTACCCTTAAACTACTCCAGTCACCTCTAGACGATTCAAAATCACATTGTAGAATAGAACTGTTTTGATGTTTTGGGTATGAATGGGGATTGGTATAGGAAGACCAAAGAAACGATGGATGGACTGTGTGAAGGATGATATTGCAAGAAAGGAGGTGTCCGATTTTCAACAACGTTCGAATTTCAACAGTAGGTATTGCATAAGCTTTAAGGTAGCTTATTGGTTCCCATTTGAGATGATTCCATAACTGTTAATGCTGATAGAGCGACTCTTTGTCTAGGCCGAGTTCCCGTCAATTTCAAAACCAATGGACTGCAACCCATAGACTTCTCAGAACATGTTTGTATATGTATAACTCTGTTCGAAACTCCAAGTGAATTGGCACCGAGCAAATGTTTGCTCCAATATTTGGATAAATGTTGGGATCAGTTTGGTGTATTATATGTGATTGACTATTGACCGTATGTTTGTGACAATAAAGACTAAATATGTGATATAAGTATGACGAAAAAAAATGTTGGTCAATTTTATTTCAGTACAATTCAATTGTTGGATTGTTTTCAGATTAACCAATGACAATTTTGTTTAGTCCATTCACCTTTCATTTGACTTTTTTGTAAGTTCTGGAGAGGTCGCCATAGCTAAAAGCTACGAAACTAAAAACAAAATTTATTATTCTGTAAGTTGTAAACCACATGTTAGTTAATAATATGTGATAAGTATAATTTATGTAGTTGTTTGGCGATGACATCGATCAATCTAATTTTAACTTTATTTCAGTGTGATAAGAATCACTTAACACGATATACAACTGACTCAAGCATTACAAATGTCTGATCGTTTGATATTTAAATTGTTTATATTTAAACTATTTGTTTCTAAAGTATGCGGAAGAATACAATTTAAAATTGTTTTTATAATCCGATGATATTTTTGCAAAAATGCGATGATACGATTAACATTTGTAAATGATGTAATGGGCTTTGTAAAAATGAATTTAAATGCACCTACCTTTGACAAAAAGAACAAATAGAAACGAAACTACGTTACATTTCTATAAAAAAATTCGCATATCACGTGTTTATAAAACTTTTACACTGATGTACATGAAGATGTTAAACCAACGTTAATTAATCTCCTCTATTAAAATGACCGGCGCAAAACAATAACGCCATTTCTTAGACTTTTACTCGCTGCTATGGCCTCGATATCAACAAAATATCGACAACAAAAACAAATCCCATGAACAACAGACAACAACAGTTACACGTCATAACTTAGCGATGACGTCATGACAGTATCGGATGTAACATGTAATTGGGTTATTATCAGCTATACTTTAATAACTTAGAGTAATCAAAATTTTTAAAGTAGAATAGAATATACTTTATTAACATAGACATGCTGCGCCGTATCCAAATTAATTAGAATAAAGACAAAACAATGATGATGATAATGATACTATAAGCTTAGTACACTAAAATTTAAACACAACTGTCTAACAATATTGTTATTTCTATGGTTACAATTGCGGTCTGATATTTACCAGACAGCAAGGTATTTGGGCTTTCCCAACTAATAACGATTAACGGAACGGAAAGAAACAACAACTTTCTTAATTTAAAACGTACGGGAATATGGACTTCTTCATCAAACAAGGTACATAATAAAGCCTCGATAACTAGTTTACATTACAAATCAGCAATTTTGACAACAAAAACAAATGCCCATCAACAACTGAAAACAACAGCTGTTTTTTCACAGTTAAGTAACTTCTGATTAAGCATCACTGTCAAAATTATAGTGATCTTTATTTTTCTAAACATATGGTCAATGTTCGTTTGCAGCCAATAACAAGTCTGTCAAATCACATTGATCTTATTTTTTATTAGCATAAGGTTATTTTTGGGTTGCTGCTGTCAAACGTAAACTCACTAATTAAGGACTATAACTCAATCATGACGTCATGACAGTATCAGATGTAACATGTAACTGGGCTGTTGTGAACTAGATTTTAATTACTTACAGCAATCAAAATGTCACTGCATGCCACGCTACTGTTCTGGTATAATGGAATTTAAAAGCATTATAACATAATCTACGACAGATAAGAAAATATAATTAAATATTGTTTTGGAACTAAAGTTTTGCGTTGAAACTTTGCTTGCTCTTTGTGTTAGATGTCCACGTCCAGCGGAAACTACTTTTGTATCTTCTTTAAGAAGTGCCAACTCATTAAAAATGCCCATTTTCATTCATGCTAACAAATGCATAAATTGATGCCTTAATAAAATCTTACTAATGGATTTTTTGTTTGGCTAAGCGCTTAGAGTTGAAATTCCAACTGAGCAATAAAATATTTTGGTGTCACTTGGTGATGGTGAAAACGGGCATTCTAGCGCATTTACACTTGGTTTATAGCCCGTATTCAGGTGCCCTAAAGACTACCCAAATTCGGGCATGCCATGCAATTATTACACTACGAGTAGTCTGAATGATTTTGAACCATGAAACCGAAGAAGTTTGCCCGAAGACGCATACTCGACCCCGTAATTTTACCCTTGGGACTTCGTCGTTTATCTGAATTCCAGATGCAACCGAATTCGGGCAAACGACCAAGTGTAATTGCATCATTTAGGTAGATAACTACTCTGTCTCGTCTTAGATATCGTATCTATGTTGGACTTATCTTTAAATGCCCAATACGACTATTAGACTATGACAGGGCAAGCATTTCATTTAGCAATCAGGTGCAAAAGTTTTTAGTTTTGTGTATAATCCTTTATTTAGACCACAATTGAAGACATACTACAACTTAGCTACTAATAACTGTGTCACTAGGTTCCGCAGCCCACGCAAAGAAGCCCACACATCGGAAAGTTCAGCCATTTAATTCAATCGATTCCTATACGTCTTACGGGCACTTATAACAACGCTTTTCCGTAATGGTAAAAAGTTTATAGGTACCTACGTATGCACGATCAATGATCCATGACGTAATTTCAGTAGCCACATACTTGTAGGTAAGTTCTGTTGTGTAAAACATGTGTTGGTTCTATTAATATCATACCATTATAACATAATATTATGTATGCTATGTAAACATAAGATCAAGCCTGTAATCTCCGATGGGTAAGGCAGAGGTGTTATTATATATGTAGTACAGACAGCGTCAGTATCTGCTAACCCCTCAACAGGGGGGGTAAGTCAATGATGCTATCTGTACATCCACATTTCCCTTCCAACCAGCCTTTTGCCATCAACCGAGTATAAATCCAGATTCATTGGCTGCTAATGAAAGATTCCTGGTGGAAAAACCCAATAACACTTTGCCCGACCTGGGAATCGAACCCACAGGACATCGTGCTCAACAGTTGCGCTAGACCAACGATGAGTCTTTCAAACAAGTTTTTAGCATTTGTAAATAGGTAGTAGTTGTCCAGTTTTTGGGTTCCGTACCCAAAGGGTCAAACGGGGCCCTATTACTGAGACTTCGCTGTCCGTCTGTCACCAGGCTGTATCTCATGAACCGTGATAGTTAACCAGTTGAAATTTCGACAGATTATGTATTTCTGTTGCCGCTATAACAACAAATATTAAAAACAGAGTAAAATAAATATTTAAGGGGGCTTCCATACAAAAAAGGGATTATTTTGCTCGTTTTTATAAATAGTGGTACGGAACCCTTCGTGCGCAAGTCGAACTTGGTCGGTTTTTTTTAACAATAACAGACACAAAAAAATTGTTGCATGTTGGATTTTGAACTCTCAATGCTAAAGGCGAGTATTGAAATTCCAATGGCGTACTTTGGTGAAGGCGTAATATTAGGTGTTGCGTAATATTATTGAAAGTTGGCCTTAGTTTATCAATAAATAACCTGGTTGAGCTATAGATAAATATTTACCTATGTTCTCGCCTGTATTCTAGAAATTCAAAAAAGTTGTGAGTGGCAGATTATCTTTTGGTTATGTTGTTTTGAAAAGATTTAAAGCATCAACTATGAAAAAATAAACTGACACGAAAACCAATTATTACTTCACCCAACCATGTAAAACATTTTTATTCAGAATCATACACAACACGGTGAAACCGACCCCAGTGTATTTGGGAAAGGCTCGGCCGATATTACAGATTGTACGGAAGAAACCAACGATCATGCATCATGCTGAGTGATAATAAGTGATAACCAGTTTGTCGCAGTCACGACGTGCAAGCTGGCAACTTTTTGTTCCGTTTTTTGTATTTTTTTTTTTGTTATTTTGTATATACGTCATATCCCTGCGACACAAATATTTTTTCTTTTTTTTTTCTTTACCCTTATTTTACTTTTTTTTTTTAGCTTTTCAATTTTATTTGCAACACTAAATATTTACATAAACTAACTAACTAAATAAAAACTAACTTAATATTTACATAAACTAACTAGTAACTAACTTAAAAACAATGGGAGGCTTAGGCGTCAAAATACTACTCCCCATCGCTGTCATCCGGCTTTTTTTTCCCTTATTTTATGTTAACAGTCCATGAATGAGATTGACTTAAATTACGCAGAATCATTCACTCACAGCTCTCATTCACCCACAATCGGAACCCAATTCCGATCATTCCACGCTATAGAGACTTATCACTGCATCAGTCACGGATCTAAGTTTAATTGAAAGCGCAATTTATGCAAATAGAATCGGCCGCTAACTTCATATTCCCTCGGGTCATGTAATACGGGATTTCGCTCGATAATTGTTCTCTATCCGAACCGACCATCTGCTGTTTACATTAGAATAGGAACCTTTTAATGAGCGCAGCTGGTTGATTACCTCTTCTAGTGAAATTCTAGTTCTTGTAATTCTAGTTGGAAAGTTGTAACCACGTGGGGTGTAGTTGGAAACTGAATTCAGTTGCAGTTGTTAGTTTTAATTGGTCTAGTTTATGAGTTTTTTGGTTCTTTGTTACACTTTGATTTAATTGTTAGTTTTCGGAACCTGATGGTTTATACAAGTGGTCATCATAGCTTTAAAAGTGTTTTTTTTATGTTTTTGATGTTGTGTTTTTATGTTGTTGTTGTTGTGTTGTTAGTGTTTTTAATTCTCCATCATCATTATCTATACTTCTTTACTAATATTTTAAAGAAGTAAAATTGGTTTGTAAGTTTGTATGTAGGTCTAATCTACGGAACTACTGATCCGATTCCAAATGGAAAGCTACATAATTACATTTATTTAGAGATAATTTAATTATTTGTGTAAGGTTAGGAAATTATAGTTATTTTGTTAGATTAAATTGTGAAATATATTATAATTATTATACAGGGTGTAACGGAAAGGGTATATACATACTTAAGGGTGTGCTACAGACCATCAAACTGAACATGTTTCTCCATCGGACCAACGTCGTCATAGCGAAAAAAATATCAGCTGCCCCATACATTTGGTCGAATTAGTATTGAAATTTTCTATGGGGCAGCAGATAATTTTTTCGAGATTACGATGTTTGTTTGGGGAGAAACATGTTCAGTTTGATGGTTTGTAGCACACCCGTAAGTATGTATATACCCTTTCCGTTACAACCTGTATAACTGTATGTTTGTAGTTTAAGATGTGTTGCTGTTTGTTAAATTTTATGATCCTTTGCGATTGAAATAAATGATTATATTTTAGTATATTATTCCCGAGTGTCATAGGCTACACTTAAAACGTTCCTGTGGGTTAACTTTCGTACCAAACGGGACCGAATCCGCGAGTAAGAGCTAGACGTTAATAAAACTCACTTGGTATAAAGCCTCTGGTGAATAAAGTTCCGAAATAAATGACTTATGACATAAGACAAAATCCATGTAATACACTGTCCACAAAAACCACCTCAGTTATCAACAAGATAACTTTACTCAACTTTCCATAAACCCTACTTAAACATCTACATATCTACTATCAATATCCGCTTATCAATTGACTCATAGTTATCACACTGACCGGCAATCAGTGCACTTATGTTCCTACACCACACATCTCCAGAGTAACATGGCCTCACTTCGTATACATTTACAATACAATGAGAGATTCGCATAAACTGGTTTTGTATAGCTTGACTGGTTGCCGTGCGTACGTCGACCACGCTAGAGTGTAAATCGATTGCCCTGTTAATATGCTCCTCAAATGGCGGGTTTTGCGGCCTGATCCGATTATGTTGCCTGCTGGCCTGTATGTTACTTCGTTAGCACAGTTAACTGAATAATGATGCGTATTAATATTTTAAAGGATTTGACGAAGCTGTAGAATGTTCAGGGCGATCTATGGTGTACTTTTTATTAACTATATATTGTAGTATGTCTTTACTGTGAAATGTTACAAATACAATGTTTGTAGCAACAGAACATATTTTCTTTTTTAAGAGTGTTTACGCAGTTCGGCATTTCATTCAAACTTTCAATTCCTTATTTTCCGAAATGACTGAACTGATTTTAATTAAACTTAATACGCATAAGCAGGATACATAGTTCTAAAAAGTTACTAAAAACAATATCGAATTGTCTTTTAAAAAAAGATAATTGAAAATTTCTGCTTGTATAGATAATATAAAATCGGTCTAATTTAGCTGTAAAACTATTTTTAGAAAATATTTATTAGTAACTTTTTAGACCAATGTATCCTGCTTATGCGTATGAAGTTTCATAAAATCGGTATAGTCATATCGGAAAATAAGGACTTGAAAGTTTGTAAGAAATGCCGTAAGGTGTAAACACTCTTAATACGGTTTATATGTCAAACTCAAGCTCAAAGCATTTATTTCAATTACACCATTACAGGCACTTTTGAAAGTCAAAGAACAAAAAAGAAGAACGCGAAGCTACAGTCCCAGTCACAAGACATAATAACTTGTGAAAGTACTGTAGTTGCCCATTCCAAAGCGTAGATCTCTATGGAGAAGAATGGGCAAGAAACTCCATGGACACTCTTTTAAATCAAAATATATTACAAAATCTTGGTTACATCAATCGTGTTGAGAATTACTAGTATGTGAGAACGATGTAGAAATACGGCCAAGTTAAGAGCGTCCAGAGTAAAAGACGAAATCAATAATTCGAAAATAAAGTTAAAAATAAAATAATTAAAATAAACCGTGGCAGCTGAGAGATGACCAGGCACAACTGACAGCGCCCGTTCACGAACATGACGCATGTATCAGCCATCATTCAACTCAACCATATTGAAGGGAACTAAATGACCCGACACACCCGCCACCATCAGTCATCAGATGTATGTAGTTATACAAAATTTAGTTAATTGTAACAGGTTCGATAACAGATAGTTTTGAACTTTAAACATTGCTTGTGTAAAATGTCCACAATAAACGATAAAATAGTACACTGTAAATTGCATGAGGTGTAACTATGATCATGATTCATGACCCGAATCAATAACAAAATGGGTACGCAATTTTTATTATTTTTCTTATTTACGGAAATCGGTAAGTGTGAACCACCCGTGTTTTAAACGCGGCCCGTCTGCTTCTCGCCCTATATCCGCGCTGTCACAATAACATACAATGTCAAACGTTTATTCGATTATTTATTATTCCCTAAACTACTTTAAGGGGCTTATTCTGATATACTGACAAACTTAAACAAAAAAATCGGCGTTTATTAATAATTATCTAGGCACCGTAATTAAAATTGATTATTTGTGTCTTTTGGGACAATCTCCTGAATTTTGACGAGGATGCAAAACAACACCTTGTATTTTCCACTTAGATAGTTCAACTCAATCCTTCCATGTAGTTACTAGGCACCTAATTAACACACACCACATCTATTACCCCCTTTTACAAAATAAAACAAAAGACTTCTCAGAACATCAATTCTAGTCAATAAATTAAACGTCCAGCGAGCGTCAACAGACCATTACCAGGCTTATAGAGCCGTCATTATCGGCTAATTGGTCTAAAGACTACGGGCGTATTGTCCGTGCTCGCTCCATTAGGCCAAAACAGAATACCGGAATAGATTTTAGTGCATTTGATTTTCAAGCGTCAGCGGAGTTTGTTAGCGGTCGCTGAATTAAGCGCTGCGAATTATTGAGTGGTTGATTGCAAGGGTTACATTTGAGTTTGAGTTCTTATTTTGATAAACTGCATATAATCATTCGTCTTTTTATTGTGAAATTGTGGACTAATAATACGATTTAAAAAATATCATAGACAACGAACACATTTCTGTAATAAAATACAATGAAATTATTTAATTCAGGCAAGTTAAGTTACGAGAGATGGAGCTATACAGGATGCCTAGCTCCATCTCTGTCCCACTCTGGAAAAAAAAATTACAATCCAGATTTAAGACTTCATGGTAGGCCTTATGATCATAACAAGTCAATTCCTGCGTAATGAAAATCTGAGGTCCTAGACAATTGTTTTCAAAGCGTGTATTTTTTTTACCCAACTGACCCAGAAGGAGGGTAATGTTTTTCTACAAAGACGTCAACCCTGTTTAACGTCTACTAAAACGTTATAGGTAGCAATTCAATACATTAGTGACATTACGCATCATCGATAACTGATAGAATGTCATTATGAATCCATGAAATGCATACACAACTATATAAGACGATTAAAATTACTTTTCATTAGTCATACTCTGAAAGTAGGTCTGAAGTAGCCTGAGGAGCGGGATGAAAGTAATACTTTTCATCCCTAGGGAGAATCGCTTTCAACTGACAGATGTCAAATTATTAATTGAAATAACTTAAAGTTAAGTATTGATTCATCATCATCATCATCATTTCAGCCCAAAAGACGTCCACTGCTGGACATAGGCCTCCTCCAAGTGTCGCCACATTGACATTTTGGGGGGTTTTGCCATAATCGCCACGCTTGGCAGGCGGCTTGGCGATCGCAGTACGGTTGTTACAAAAGCACAGAGAACGCTGCTGCCCATTCTCTGACAAGTCCCTTAGTCGCCTCTTACGACACCCACGGGAAGATATGGGATGGTGCTATTCTTTATGTCCGAAACCATACAGAGCAAAGTATTGATTAAAGAATGTATATTTTTTTAAAATAACAGAGTTGTACAAAATATTTACCATTTTTTCAATGACGAAAATGAAAAATTATCGCTGACTATCTGGCTGGCCACAGAAAAAGCGGCGGGAAACCGGCAATCTTTAGGTAATTCATGTTTTTATTTTTACTTTCCTTATATTTGTAATGAAAAGCACAGTGTTTACCTCGGGTTAAAGACTTATTTAGTCCTTCAAACTATTGGCATCCTCACTTCGTTCAGGCGCCAAACCCCGTCTCGGGACTAAATAAATTACTTTCACCCCTGGGGTAACAATGTACTATTCCAACTTGACAAAAATAATAACACTTCAAAATTTGTGAGCCTTGCTCCCCACGCGTCTCCGTCACGTCTTTTCCATTACGCTCTCAGGCATTCGTACAGTTCGTGCAATATCGGCCTTGCTATGAACCTTTCGCTTCGGCCCATTCTAGCCGAATCTGGCCGAAGTCGAAGCCGAAGCCATAGGTTCGATCGGAAACTATGTACTATCATGACAGTTTCATAAATAAACTACATCCCCTCGTCCAAAACATCCCTTTCAAATCACTCCAAACAATGTTATTAAAAAACGTACTGCAACAAACTGCCCCATGATCCTCGGAGCTTCGATCCTATACATGTTTACACGGAAAAACAAACAGCGACAGAACTAGGTCAGCGTATAACCAGCCGGCATTTATTGCAAAAAAGCGGGTAGCTTGCGAATCATCGTTGCATGGAAAGTATCCGCATGTTTTCCGCACTGCCTGCTTGTTATTGTGGACTTCTGATAAGTTTTCTTGATAACGAAGCGTACAAGTTTAGAATGGTTGGATAATCTTGGGTAATTTTGATCTTTTGGAACATTCAAGGTAGTTGTATATGTAGTCCGCGCGATCTATAAAATGGGTAGTCGCGAGTCCCTCAGAGAAAAATTTAAAGGGATCGATATACTGACTCTGCCTTCACTATATATCTTAAAATGTATTTTATATGTGCGCAAAAACCGTAGGCCATTCAAAATTAGAAGCGACTTCCATAATATAAAACACACGCAGTAAACACGAAATTGTAATACCCAAATTTAGATTAAACAAAAACTAGCAAGTCATTTCTAAAATAAGTAGCCAAAGTCAGTTACAGAACTGATCGATGGAAAGTTAAAAAATTGCATCAAACGTGTCCTTATTAAAAAGGCATATTACAAAATTAAGGACTACGTTGAAGATAAAAAAGTTTGGCTCTAGTTCCTTCTGCTCATGCGGCTTCCCTGGTAGCTCATAAACGACACAAATGTATGGATGTCTCTAACTAATCCCAATTTTATTTTTTCCATTCTGTTTATTCAGATGTTTTACAGTAGTTTCCAAATCATTGCACCGTTCGTTCATTCAGAATAGTTATAGAACTGATGACAACATTTGTGTAAATTGTTTAATTTAGTGTTCTTAAAATGTTTTATATTTACTTTTGTATAGATTCTTTTTCATTTACCTATTTTTGTGAATGCGTGGACATTGTAGGTTTTGTAAATTCGTAGAATTTTTTTTTCTTGATCTACGTTTAAATATTTTGATTTTGAGTCAGAGTGACTTATTTTGAGCTGTAGTCGATAAGCAACTTAAACTGTTGGTCCCTGCTGCCATTGTTAAACGTTCTACAAAGTGAACATACAAAAATATAAAAAAATTAAATAAATATTACTATAAACTGAGGTTGAACTAAAATTAAGCTACTTATTTACCTATGTTGAGCATGTGTGCGAATGTGTGCACGAGAGTGCACGGGTGAGTGATTCTGTATGTGTATGCATGAGTGAGTGTGTGTGTCAGTGTATGTATGTGTCTGGCTTTCGCTCTCAACTCATACACAGTTGCTTTAAAAACGGTTTTATTCAATGTGTCAGACATAACATTACGTACTAGATGAATTTCTTTACAAGGATAAAGTTTTTTTTTGATATAATAAAACAAATCTTCATCCTATACGTGAGTTTATACCAGCTGTTCCTGTCCACAGAATAAAAATGTAATGTGGAAAATGGAGATTGTATTTTTATTATTTTGAAAGAACTTTTCGTAATTTCACAGGTGTCGCAGTACTGTTGAATGATTATTAAATAAATAAACAGACGGTGAGCGTAGCTGTGATAGTGACATTTAAAATGTTATTTTTACCTCAATTCACGCCCATACAAAACTAAACTTTTTTTAGTCTAAATCGATTCATGGATTAAACAGGGTGATGCCGACAATACGACAATAAATTAAACTACATGTAACTCATGCCGTTATTAAAAGAAAACAAGATGGCGGCGTTAGCACCATTTAAAGCTACGCGCCAAAATAATCATGCAGCTCTATATTTCTCAATAACAGCATCGTCGACCCTGCGGTCACCTTTGAGCTCATGCAATGCAGTTCAGAGAGTTAATTACAACATTTCATTCTTCTGTATTGTAAACATGTTCCCTTGATTGCTTTTGTTATACAACGCTTTGTGGACAGACTGGATGGAAAATATGGAAAATGAAAAGCCACTTGTAAAGTAATAAATTTCAACTAGTCAATTGCAGATTTATGTAAAACTAGGTCATGTTTTTTTTTATTTGCGATGTGTTTAGTCTTGACTCTAGTCTAGATCAGAGATGACAGAGACAATATAATGTCTGTTTGTAAGTTATTTCTATTTTATAGGAATAATGTACATATATATACATGAATCTAGACGTAATAACATAATATATTCACGTTATGTATATATTATTATTATATTTATTTCCTTAAGTTAAGCTGAAGTAATGTAATTTTTTTGTTTTTTTTTTTTTAAATTTTAACTAGATTTTTCAAGCAGATTTGTATTATTCGTAAGAGCAAATGATGCAAGTGTGCTTAAAAAAGAGGTTCTGAAATTCTGCTAAATTACAAAAATAAACATTTTGTTACAATTTCAGACTGTTTTATGTTAGCCTCTAATAATTAACCAAGCAAAACGTTTTAAAATAATTATGAATACACTTTAAAATAAATATTTTTTTTTTTTTCAAAGTAATAACTCTTTGAACGACCTAAATTCACAGCCTCCGTCAAGCCATAGCTGAACGTTTACTCAGATAGTGCTCTGCTCTTGACATAGAAACTCCTTGTTTATTATGAAAGTGCAGTACCTATCAGATTTCTTGGAATCGTCGGCGAGCCGGCTGTGAAACCAGACGAATCCTTTTCAATACTTACTTGTTGGTGAGTAAGGTAACGTACGTAGTAATCGATCGATACTGATGAGGAGTCAATGTTATAACATTACTCCTCGTCATTATCAATCATATTGAAATATTTCTAAGCTATTCATAACAAATGTTGTGGAGTATTTCGATATTCGACGGTATTGCAACCATTTTGTTTTTTTGATGGGAACTTTTCAAACTGTGTGATTGCACGGCATCCTCGGAAGGGGAGTTTTACGTTTATTTTTAGTAAAGTTTGAAATAAAAACAAAAGGAAATCATGTATTGAAAATAGCCCTAACCTTGCAAGAACTGGTGATTCACTGATCACGCTATAATTGGTACCAAAGAAAAAAAGAATCAAATTGAATTGAGTTCAATGGCCTACATGTGACAGTTACGAGGAATAGCGCTACGTTAGAGCGAGTGCACATAGTTTAAATCAATATTGATAATACACACAAAATCACGGCTGTAATTCCTGAAGGGTTAGACAGAGGTGTACTAGTACACCCACATATCACCGGTTATGTTTGAAGTCTCATGTAATAGTGCAAATCCAGACTCCGTGGCTGCTACTGAGAGATTCCTGATGAAAAAACCCAATAACACTTTGCCCGACCCGGGAATCGTACACAGCACCTCATCCTCAGCTGTCTCACTTGTGACCACTCGGACAACGAGGCAGTCATTGACCATTGACAATACATGACCAGAGGTCGGAATTAGGTAGAGTTATTGTACTTGCATCGAAATGGAGCTTCCCTTGCGTGTGCGCATTGGAATTTTGCAACTTCGGACATCCGATGGTGGATTTTTTAAATTGTGTAAAAGTAAATAACTTGTTTATTTAATAAATCACGGGATTTTTCTGCTCTTTAAAATTAATATCCCGATTTGAGGCATATCCAATTTATTCTTTCGCTGTATAAAATCAGTGTAGGTACGCAAATAACTCTACCTAATTCCGATCTCTGAACATGACACACAATAAATAATAAGGCACATATACTCGTACTAACTTCTGTCAAGCACTGGCCCATAAGAAAAAAAAAATATCATGTAAAATTTTACCTTACGTATAAAACGGGTCAACAGCCAAACTACACTGTCAAAACACGAGTATCAATTCTGATACGTGATAGATGCTAGTTACTGCTGCAATATACAGGACGTTCGATAGCGTGATCTCTGTGCCAAATAAAAGAGAGGGGGACACTGTGTCATTTAAAAAAAAACATATCAGGGCACGCTTAGCAAATCAATATGTATTTTCTTTTTTGATGTTGTGAAACTTGGAAGCTTAGTGTTTTAGGATTCAATAACTTTGCCCTTTGGTTTATAATGTTCAACTACGTTCCACCAAAGCTCATCTACGCTAATTCTATATCTGTCACTTTGGACATCGCCAGAAACCACATCAAGGGGTCTTTTCAAGTTTGCTTTTAGCGATAAGACCCCCCACAGTGTCACCCTATGTGAAATGTTTTTATATGAATGTTACTTGTGTGGTGTACCTACATAATAACGAATATTCTATTCTACTCTTTTTAATCGAACAAAAACAAATGTGGCGTTGACGCAGTGTAAGCGTTGTTTAAACGCAGCGTAACCGTTAGATAAACGCTCAACGTGAAAATACTTATAAGCCCATTTACACTCTCACCAACCAACAACAACCGCCAACATCTATTTCAACGATTATATAAGAATGCTGTTGATTCTTAACGGAGAGTTGGGATTCTGTTGGAATCCCAACTCTCCGTTATTGTTAAAATATTTAGGCGTTCATTTAGTTGTTACTTAGTGTCAATGAAAACGGGTATTAACGGTTCTTGACCCCAACATCTCCTGTTTAAAATCGCCGTTTCAAACGCCCTATATAAACTCTTAATACTACAAAGTGACCGACAATAAACGCATCTACACTCACGGAGCAAGCGGTGATAGCTCACATCCTGCGATTTTATCGCCCCAGGTCTTTGAAGTGTTGATACTATCAACGTGTTACTGCGAAAAAGGGATGGAATTATTCTTGTATAGCTCCATCTCTTTCTTGTACAACAATGATGGGTTCAACATGATATAATTTGGTCCCTGACTGCTCATTATCTTCTTAAGTTTGTGCTAGATGCCATTCTGTGTCATTTCTGATTGAATAATGTTGACTAGGTTTTTTCTCGGTGGTCAGAGAGTATTTAGAAAAAGTATGGTATCTTAAATTGAAAAAGGTTTGATAATAGTTTTTATTTAACCTTGCTCCTCATTTAGAATTTCTCCTGTAACGTTTGTGCGTTTGCAAACAAACAAGCAGTCAGACCCGGAACAACTACCTGTAGGCCATATACACATTTGTTCCGTGGGAGAATCGAACCTACGACACGCAGTATAGCAGCTAATCGCTCAGCCACTGCGCCAACCGTGTCTAAAAACTGTTGGACAAAAGTCAGACAAATATTTCTCGTGAGTATCCAGCCTATAAATATTGGCAAATAAGTCTTCGCAACTACCATAATTATTATGGCTCTTCGAAACCAGCGGAATTATTTACAGAATATCCAGTTTTAAAACCCCTCAACAACCTAATAATTTCAAGTTCGGCAAAAATTGAATTTCACATGAACATAACCAACATTATTATAAAACAGGAATATTTAAATGCACAGAAATTTTTCCTTTACATAATAAAGCTGATTAACAATTTTAATTAAAATCGTAATGCGTCCATTATGCACTTAATTCCGATGTTCATTTGTAATGTATGCAGTTACAGGTGAGTTATTGTTCCCGCCAGTGAATAGGGATTGGATGAACGGAATTCATGTGAAATTATATGGGTCAACGGGGAACTACAGAGTTATTACGTATGGTAAGTTGTTATGGAGTGGCGTTGCTATTGACATTGGACTATTTGGTTGAATAAATGATAATATCCTTTGATAATATTGGCATTAGCTGTAACAGTAACAGTTGTTAATAGTAGTTTTTTTATACTCAAAAAACTACAACCTGTACTAATTAATATGTAAACATTATTTGTAATTTTGTATGCCTTGCACTTTTCTGATTGGAAATCAGATTCCCTTTGGGAGCGCAGGTTCGTATCCTATCAGCTGCGCCATGTAAAAGTGGAGCGCTTATTGAAACCACCATAGCTGAGTACTAACTGATATTTATTTTTCTTGTAGGTACATGCATATATATTATTTCTTTGCTACCCTCACAGGCAGCACATAGTGAGACATAACTTTATTTATAACACCATGTACTTACTTTTACCTATTTGTCACAAATAAACATTTTTGAATTTGAATTTGGTGACGTTTTGTTTAATACACATAATGATAACTAAACAGACATTGTGATAAGCTTTGATTAACCTTTGTGTTAGGGGAAATACATGATTTTGTATTTTAGCCGTAGGTACTATTGAATTCACTGACGATCGATCATTTTTGAACCCTATTACTCAAGGCATAACATTGAAAAGTGGCAGACCGTCAGTGAACTAGGTAGTACATAAAATCATCATAACATCACGCCTTGTAATCCCCGAAGGGTAAGGCAGGAGGTGTACAAGTACACCCACATTTCTCCAGTTATTTTTTAGTCCCATGTAATAGGGACCGAGCCTATTGCCACAAACCGGACACAAATTCAGACTCCGTGGCTGCTACTGAGAAATTCCTGGTGGAAAAACCCAATAACACAATGCCCGACTCGGAAATCGAATCGAGGACCTCGTGCTCAACAGTCGCACTGTCCAACGAGGCAGTCCCTTTAGGTACATATCTGAGTTTATTTGCTTTTCTGAATGCTAGATTAGATGACAGTAACGAAATTGCACAATTGTGAGTAACTATGTGCCCAGTGGTGGTAGCCCCAACTTACGGGCAGTAAGCCGTAGGTTCGAACCCAGGCAGGCGCATTACTTTGTGTTATTTATTTCATTACAGCTGCTCTCAAAAACGGTGAAGGAAAACTTCGTGAGGAAACCGGCATGGCCTAGAACTAAAAATTCGAAGACATGTGACATGTACCAACCTGCACTGAGCCCGCGTGGTAGATTACAGCCCACTTCCTCTCATAGAGAGGAGGCCTGTGTGACCTGTGTTCCAGTAGTGGGAACATTATAGGCTGATGATGATGATCATTGCTTCATTTTTGGTGGCTTTTTAAGACATTGCATACGTGCCGCAAATTTGTATTGTATAGCGGGCTGGTTTCCGCAACTCCACGTCTAAAGCGCGTATTTTGCGTACGTGCCCCAAAAAGTCACCTTAATTTAAATAAATATAATATTTTAAAGAGTTGCTGAATGCTTCATGTGTTGTTTATACGAGTATACATTGTGTTTGCAGTTTGGTTAGATCGTGATCTGTATAGGAGGTATACGAGACAAACACAGTCTACCAGCAATGTAATTGTTTCCGCAAAACAATAACCGGCAAACTGCCAGCACAGTTTTAAATGGTGCTGAAACCGATCAGTTATTGAAGCCAAAATCGAGAATAAAATCGATGAACGGCTAATCGAGCGTATCTTCACTTTGATGATGATGATGGTCATCGTTGCATACGTGCTGCAAAACAGTCACATACATTTAAATAAATATAATATTTTAAAGTGTTGCTGAGTGTTGCATGTCTGACTTATTTACATTTTGTTTGCCGTTAGATTGTTATGTGTATCGGAGGTATACGAGACAAACACAGTCTACCAGGAATATAATTGTTTCCGCAAAATAATAACCGGCAAACTGCCAGTACAGTTTTAAATGGTGAGTAACCATGGAGTTTCTTGCCGGTTCTTCTCCATAGGAAACGACCAACCCGAACCGAGCACCTTTTTGTCGACGTTTTATAAGTGCCCCTGTAGGCCTAACACGTGTCATGACTCTTAATATCTTTGTGACAAGGTAGGAATGGTAATTATTTCTACATAAGATGACCTGTATGTTTTTCGTGAGCATGTCGATAATGTTCCTCAAACGTTTCACCAGCATCACATTCGGCATAGCTTTTCGCAGTGAAAACAAAAACACCTGTTCATGAATAGAAATATGAATTGGGACGATAAAATAGGCCTATGTAAAATAAAAATGTTTTGATTTGATTTGGTGCTGAAACCGATCAGTTATTGAAGCCAAAATCGAGAATATTATAATCGATGAACGGCTAAACGAGCGTATCTCCACTTTGTCCACAGACAATATCACACTTAACTGACCCAATTCGTAAAGGTTGCATCTTGTCCTAATTCCGTTAAGGGCTAAAATGTGATTTCAGTTCGCCAGCATTTCTCAACTGAATATCAAAATAGCTCTTTGGACAGTATTTATTAAGTGCTACCAGAATGAATTATAGAATAACTATTATTACTGATTCAGTTGGCTTGTTATTGTATGTAATAGTTAAGCACTTGTTTGGAAAATATTTGTTCTAGTTAATTACTTTTGACGAACAATTTCTTACACACGTCTGTAAGTTTAGAATACGAATCTATTGGAATTACAATTATTATATATCGGCTATTAAAACAAAGCAGGTTCTACAGAACTAAAGCAATGTAAAACATGTAAAAGTAAACTTTAGTTTTCTAGGGACATTCTATAAATAGACAATTAACGAACCGTTTTATTATAAAAAAGAGAAAAATCAACTTGTAACTTATTAAGCTACTTTCATTCGTTGTTATTCAACATTTTAGTTTAGGTACCAGTAAATTTCTAGTACTTTATTTTTTTGCGGTTTGCTAGAGAATCGGAAGACGCGTTGTTTCAGCTTATCCGAAATTAGCTGTATCTAATTTGAAGTGAACACAAATTATCAAATGATATTGCACCATTACTTAGGCATAATTATGCAGTTTTTTCTCTCCAGTGAAGTTGCTATTTTTGACATACGTGGTTTTAGACGACGCTGTGTTTGTCTGTGGAACTCTACAGGCTGTTATGGAAAGTTTTAGTCATATCACTATGATACAATCCGAGCAATAAAACATCAGTGGTATTACTTTAATGTGATGGAAATATATGGTCGTTTATGGCTAGGTAGGTTTGAGCTTTTGTTAAGTGATTAAACCTAAAGAATATTTTATTCATTATGGTTTTGAAAGTTTCTCTGGGCTATATATTGTGACACTAGAAATTACTAATACTAACACAGAGGCCCATCACATGTAAAATTGACACTTGACTATAAGATTTATTTTTGTTCTAAATTGTGCTAGGTTTAAGGTAATGTTATTGTTACCTTTAAGAAGACTGTCTTTTCTACTAAACATAACAAAGGGTCTAAGTCAATATGAATCGAAATAATGCCATGATTCGGCCTTTTAACCTGGATGACAAAACCGTGGTTAAACACAGTATAAAATAATCTATAACAATATAAATGATCTGAAGCTGATCTGATCTGTAGCTAAAAACAACACTTTCACAATAAATGATCAGTTTTAATCCGAAATTCGAACTTTAGGCCACATTAACCTACAAAGCATGCGTAACTGATAATTCTGTTACATACTGAACACAAAATGCCATAGAATTTGGTGTATCGCACAACTTTAGTCAAACAAAAATAGCCTTAAATTATACCAAAATCTTTTGTACGTATTTCTGTATAATATAAAAGCATATATTTTCGGTCGGCGTTCTGACTCTTTTCGCTACGTATCCTACCGCCATCTTTAGCCGAATCTTAGAAACGTTTTTCGGAGAGCCGTGAAGTTAGCTCCGTTATAATAAAGATTAGGACTATTACAAGTATATGTATAGAAACATAGGCTTTAACTGCTATACGAAAGAAATGTTTTACTGAATGAGAATTCTAAATTCAATTGCTTTGCATTTTAGGTTGTTTTTTGTTTCAGTCATTATCTGTTTTTAGATCATTTTATGATAGGAAACACATTGTATATGAATACTATATCATTTTTTTTTATCTAATCACTTAATGTTCACGTGTATGACCTCCATTGTATGATTGCAGCTCTTATTCACGCGATATATAAAATATCATTAAATAGTCGTCAAAATACGTACATAAAGTGAGCAGTAGCTATGAAGTTACTTTAGTAAATTAAATAAAGGAGGAATGGTGTTTATAATTAAATTAATTGGATGTGAAATGGCTGAATAATTACTACGGCGTTGGTAGAATTCACACGCAGTCCCAAGGACAACATTACGTATCGACGCAGACAATATTGTAAATACAAATACACTTCATCCAGTCTTGTTTCGAAACATCTAAGTTATTGGCTTAGGGTGATAAAGCCACCTACGCGGTATTTCTCGTGAAAATGGCACACGAAGCCTTACAATCTATCACTCACCAGAGTTACGGGCATGGGCGCGGCGCGACTCAGCACCCACCGCACTCCTTAACTAAATGAATCCACGACTATTTACTGCTTCGATTCTCGCCATTTTCTCAATAAAACCACCGAACATTTAGCTAAAGACCCAACGAAGATGGTCGCCCTCACCGCCGCCGTTGTTGCTAGGTGCAGATCAATTGCCAACCCTTGTAGGTTACATGAATGAAACCTACACATTTTCGGTGCGTCATAGCTATCATATCGCTCGCACCCGACGCGGACCTTCAGATACGCCACGATTGTACTAAAATTACAGAATATTTTGTAAACGTCTTCAAAATTCAGTCGATTGAACGTGAACGTCTCGTTTTGGATTTGGCACGTAAGAGGGGCGGAGGGTTAGTGTAGAGCCTGACGTGTCAGTGTCGTGTGTCGAGCGAGTGGTAGACGGCGCTGACGGAAGGTCGGGGAAGCCGGGCCGACAGAGCGCGAGCCCGGGCTCCGCTGACGTCAGCGACGGCTCGGCGCCGCGGACGGAGCGGCGGTGCTCACCACCGGCCTGCCAATTATTATTTTATGTACACGAACGGCGCGAAACAAAAGGCGGCGACGGCGACGGCGGGGCGCGGGCGGAGAGCGCTCGCCGCAGGAGCGACACCAGGCGCCATCTAGCGGGCGCTAGGCGACCACTCGCGCCTACTCCTTCCAGTCTGCGGACGATCGAAATGAGACGGAACCTTTGCGCTGACCGACCCTCACTGGCCAACCGGACTCCGGTAACACTGTCACTGATCGGGAGTAGCGCGGAGCGCGGTTGGGGGCTGGTGGTTACGCTGCGGGTCTGGGGGTCACGTTTCGTAAAATACGTTCACTGATGCGTACCGTCGTCAGAGCGTGGCTGCGTGTGATGGTGGCGGTCGGGTGGGCCATGCTGTCAGGCGGCGCGGGATAGGCGCGGGCCGGGCATGGCGGGCTCCTGCTCGACACTGCGGTGCGGGCGTCCGCGGCGCGCGCTGCACGCCACTGACCCGCGCACCGCCCGCGCCCGCCACGCCGCCGCCGCTGCGCGCGCACGCCCGCACCGCCGGCGGCCGCACCGCGCCGACCGAGCCTTCGGCCTCTGGCCTGCACCGCGTGCACCGGCACCACACCGCACACGGTCCACGCAACACAACATACGCTACCTATCGATTGTAGACTAGGGTTCTGCACCTTACGAAAGGTCGTCAGTTCGTGTCTGTGCACTCTCTTTTAGAGGCACATTGACAAGTGTAAATAAACTCGGCAGGCAGACTGATTGACGTAACGACGTGGCTCTTCATTATTTGTGTTATTGGCCTGAACTTGGTCATTCGGAGTCCGTGGCACCATTTTTCATTTCAAGTAACATTGACCCTAATAAAGGTGTATCTGAGTAGTTATACATAGCTTACGCTACACATAATCAGTAGGTATATATCGCTAGGTGTTGGTGTCTGAATCCTGTTCGCTTTGCAACCAGACACGTCGTCGCCGCGTCGTCAAAATTTTACGACTTCGCTCGAGTGTGCTAACCCAAACAGATTCTATCTGGCACAATGCGATGCAGGATTTCCTTCCTGCTAGCTGCCGAGCACCTCATCACCTCGTATGCGGCATCTTTGGAGGATCTTGTTTGGGTTATCTTTTCAAAGGTGTGTAGCTATGCCTATAAGTTACTCATAAACATAATATATCATGTAACCAGTGTTGTGTACTTGTTTTTCAATTTAATATTGATAGTTTTACATAACAATATTAGTTGTGTTCAACAAACCGAAGTAACTTTTAAACAGTTCCTAGAGCTAAGCCAATTACAGACACGAGCGCACCTTTTGGCACAATTCTTTTAAATCGGCTTCCCCACTCTATCTTATATTCTGCTTATCCTGTTATTGTAAGCGTCGCACGCTTATACATCTCCTCAAAAAAATATGATTAGTATTTATTTTTTCGTTGTTTATTTATTTTTACAGCTGATACATTTTCCATAGGATATCGGGAACTTTTATAAAGGTGTTAAAAATTCTGTGTTGTACGTTGTGACTGTTATCAAACTGCGCACTCTTCTTATTTCCTCAATTGTTCCTGTAGGATGCGATAAACGGGAATATTGCAGCAATTTCCGGATGAGATCTATGTGAAGTGGTTGCAATAGGTATCTAATACAATAACTCTGATTCTATTACCCAGGATTCGAACTCGGAACAGGCTCACTATTATGACATAAACGCTCGACTGATTCCGATTTCAATGCACTTGAGAAATATTGTTCGAGTTTTATGGAGTCAAATCTACCTCTATATATATGGTTTTATGGTTCAAGACAGATAGTCATTCAGATCCAGCCTGTCCCCATGCAGTCCTCCCCCAGCGACGCCCTAAGCCGAGGCTCGTACCCCACAGGGGGTGCCCTTAGCGTGTAGTCGCTTAGTTTGTAAGTTTTATGCCCTGGCTGGAAGCCTTACTCTTAAGGCACCCACAGGATAGTCCGGTTAAGCAGACGACAACCTCCTAGGTTGAACTGCGAGATGCCATTCCCAAAAAAAAAAGAAAACAAGACAGATAGAACCTGAATGTCTTAAAGATACAGGCTTAGCAGTCGGCAATCGCTACAAAATAACTTCTCGTTGATTATTCTTTCAGCGGTACCAACAACGATGGGAAAGTCGTAAATTTATTGGATTGACAGTAGTAAGTACTTGCTATTTCCATGGGATTAACATCAACTACCGAAAATCCTATGTCAATCTTGCTGAAACTTTTCGAAGTATGAAAAGCTTTGAAAGTTGATGTAAATAATCGAAAAGCGTTTTCAAACGATAGCTATTTATTTATCTAGATGCTCTGTCCTCTACTGAGAACCACATGTTCGTTATTTGAAGTCACGTAATGTGTTAAAAGAAATAATTAAAAACCGTATTTCTACGAACCATAAAATTTCAATAACAATCCATTAAATTATGCATGAAACTGAGCTTATCAGAAAAGTGTTCCAGAAAATCTGACTAAGTCACTACGATTCAAAATGAGGTGTGACTTCTAAGAAGTTGAAGGTATGACGTGTTTCTAGAAAAACCATTACCAGATAAGGTTTGTCCTAGGTGGAGACACTATATGGATGACTGGTTTTTAAGGTTCCGTACCCAAAGGGGCAAACGGGACCCTATTACTGAGACTTCGACGTCCGTCTTTAATCGTGATAGCTAGCAAGTTGAAATTTCTACAGATTATGTATTTCTTTTGCCGCTATAACAACAAATACTAAAAACAGAATAAAATAAAGAAGGCTCCCAAACAAAAAAATAAAATTCTCGTTTTTGTAAATTCAAATTCTCATATTATTAGCTAACACAATAGAGTACAGACAAGATTAACAGCGGGTCCCAAACTAGGCACAGCCTGTAACTTGGTGACCCAGACACTACACAAAGTTAAAAGAATATCACAGTGTTCTGCTAGCGCAAGAAAAATTACTTAGATCAATAACCAAATATACAAACCAGATATAAAATAATGGTAGGAAACCCTTCGTGTGCGAGACCGACTCTTACTTGGCCGGTTTTTAAGTTAAAGTCACCTATCATAATAACCAGTAGTTCCGGTAGCCAACAGTGATAGCGTAGTGGTATGACCGTCGGACTGCCAAGTCGTAGGTCAAGAGTTCGAACCCAAGACATGCACCTCTGATTTTTCGGTTTAATCATCACTTGCATCGTTGAAGGAAAACATCGTGAGAAAATCAAACCTGTCACGGTTGGCGCAGTGGTTGAGCGATCGACTGCTGCACTGCGTGTCGTAGGTTCGATCCCCGCACAGAACAATTATTTGTATGGCCTACAGATAGTTGTTTCGGGTCTGGCTGTTTGTGTATGTGAGTTTAAATTTTTGTAAACGCACCCACGATACAGGAGAAATTCCTAATGTGAGGAAAAGTGTTTAAAAAAGAAAACGAAAAGAGAGGCTCATGGATGGCGTAACTCTGACACAAAGTAAGGCAGTAACCATACGAAAAAAATTAGTACCGGTCCAGGGGAAGTCGCCGCGATTTACAAATTGGTCGTGGGTTCGAACCTTGTTCGTCACCTAACTTTGTGTAAATTACTTCGTCACTACTACGAAAAGATCGACAGGAAACCACGCTGTCCTAGAACCAAACTATAACATGTATGATCCATACTTAAGCTGCACTAGTCCCGCTTGGTGGATTACCCGATTACGGGTATTTAGTCTGAACGGCCCGAAAAAAACAAATAGACTGCGGGCCATTCGACCGTAATCAAAAATTGTCTACTTTCCAAAGGACCGGTGATAGAATTATTTTAAAATTAATTTAAAGGGACAGTTGCATACATTGTGATAGCCGTTAAATAGAAAATACGAACTACAGTACAGGAAGACTGGGTCGATAAGCGTGGAGCCGTGGAAGACCGTACCTACCCAGAGTTATTAAAATACATACCACTTTGAACTCATGCCAGCCTGGTACATTTTGGGGAACATAGATATGTGTACATATTACTTACTCACTCTCTTTCACAGACAAGAGGCCTGTGTCCCAACCTTACAAGCACAAACAAAATAGAAAACGTCATACAAAACAAATTATAATAGTATTTTTATTACGCTATTTAGATGCGTGATCACTCCAAACCCCTGTGGTTGGAGTGACCATGCATCACTGAAGTTTAATTTACACATGAAAGTATAATGCATGTCAATTTATGACATGCTGGTTAGATACAAATATAACAATGTTTCAGTGTTTGCCTGCAGTACATCATGTTTGAGCTCAAACTTAGGTGGCATTGTTTGCTGTTGAGCAAGCTTCCGTTGCCTGTTTAGTACAATCTAATCTCCGAAGCACGTGGTTTTGAAAGCTGGCTCGATTTCACGACGGGTGCTGAGCTATAAATCTGTGTGAGCTTGTAAATGCAAAGTTGGGGTTGCGTATTACATGGATACATGCTGTATATTTTGTGTGAGAAGACAGTTTGTAGGTATTGGTTGATATTGCAGGAGACTAGGAAGATATTTTTTTTTTTTTTTTTAGGATGCGAAATCATCAAATGACTTCTCCCGCTCTGGGCGGAGCGGAAGGGAGTGTCAGATTTGACTGACTAAAACCCATCCATGTTCCTTCTTAGCCCTTTGTGTCCCAGGGCCACGGTATCTCTTTCGAACAACCCGCAGCCCTGGCAGGCATCGGCCCTCTCGGACCCCCTTCAAATTTGCTGACATCTCCTTGAGGCGGGCGTGGATCACGAACGCGCCGTCGGCACGGCCTGTCGTCATAAGACGGACGGACGGTGAGCTAGCCCATTACTCACTGTCTACAGGCCCGTTGGAAGATAACCTGATGTGTTAGAGTTGCTGTTTTTTTTAAAACATTGTCCCACACTAGGAATTTCTCCTGTATCATGGGTGCGTTTACAAACATTTAAGCTCACATACACAAACAGCCAGACCCGGAACAACTATCTGTAGGCCATACATATATTTGTTCCGTGCGGGGATCGAACGGTCAATCGCTGCGCCATTTTTTTTTTACTGGTAATACTGGTATTCAGCCGCGTTCGATTATATGTGATGAGAGAGACCCCAAAAACATCATCATAATTCTCCTGCCTTCTCCCAATTTATCTGATGTCAGCGCAGCATGTCTTCTTGCATGATACAGACCCCAAGATAATAGGGAAAAAGCTAGGGAACGGATGATGATGATAAAATCTGGCTCTATAGTTCAGAAAACAAAAACGGCTTAGTTACATATGCGAAATAAGTAAGCCGAGGGTTCGAACCCAGGCGCATTACCCAGGGCGGAGCGGAAGGGAGTATCAGACTTGACTGGCTAAAACTCATCCATGTTCCTTCTTAGCCCTTTGTGTTCCAAGGCCACAGTATCTCTTTCGAACAACCCGCAGCCCTGGCAGGCATCGGCCCTCTCGGACCCCTTCCGATTTGCTGACATCTCCTTGAGGCGCGCGTGGAACACAAACGCGCCGGCCTGTCGTCATTAGACGGACGGACGGTGAGCTAGCCCATTACTCACCGTCCACAGGCCCGCGCCTAAGGTGGCCGGGGGCCACTGGTTGCCCCCCGACGCCCGGGGCGTCTCCCGCGGCGGCTGGGACCTGATGTTCTCTCCCTCTCACGTTCCGCCACCTCCTTTGCTAGCATGACTGCTTCGCAGAAGGAGGCGACGGCTTCCCATTCCCTCTCGCTCCGGACCATGGATTGAACCAGGGCCGGGCGCGAGAGGTCGCCGCCGCCAATCGTCGCTACGAGGACACGGCGGTGCTCAGCCCAAGCGGGACAGAGCTTCACGGTGTGCTCTACCGTGTCCTCCGGCCGATTCAGTGCAGGAACCTCCCGAAACAACCGTGTCCGGTGAGGACCTGCGTCAGGCGAAAGGTGAGGGTGCCCGCACTGGGCCTGCGTGGTGGATTACAGCCCAGTCCCTCACATAGAGAGGAGGCCTGTGTCCCAGCAGTGGGAACGTTATAGTCTGATGATGATGATGCGTAATAAGATGTAGAAGCTGTTTAAATTTTTTTAGCTGTCTGAAATCAAATGATTGATTACATACATAAGTAAAATACAAGTTTTTAACTAACATTGAATTAAAGTTTAATCTTAAAATACCGACACTAGTGTTGCAGCGATTTGCAAATAATCAAATATCCGATATTTGTGTTCACTGTTTCTAAAGCAACTTGGATTGCACCTGAACTTAACCTTAAGGTCAACTAACAGACAAGTCTCAAAGCCGTTGTGCTTTGGAGTCTCAAAGTCTGGCATCTAAATTCATCGGGAAATAAAGATGATAATATTTTACAGAAATGTGAACATTAATTTCATAATATTATGGTATAAAATATGTCCTTTGTCCAATGCAACTGAAGCAATATCATACATAAAGAATTCTATTGCTGTATATCACATATTGTATGTTTCTATACGAAAAAGGTGCCCATTTTGCAGTCACATGTAACCTATTTTTGCTCGAAAGGATACGCATGAGAAACATTATAAATTATGCTCGTCGTATGCTCTCAGGTTTCATTTGAAACACGGTTTAAATTACATGCTTACTTCCGAGTTATGGTGTGTAGCGAATTCAAATATTGTATAATTATTTTAAAGAGATTTGAGTAAAGACGAGCTTCATTCTATATTATTCACTATTTTCATTTCAGCCCAAAAAGTATCACCACATCGACATTTTGGGGGGTTTTGACATAATCGCTACGCTTGGCAGGCGGGTTGGCGATCGCAGTACGGTTGTTACAAAAAAAAAAGCACAGAGAACGCTGCTCCCCATTTTCTGACAAATCCCTTAGTCGCCTCTTACGACACCTATGGGAAGATATGGGATGGTGCTATTCTTTACGTCCGACACCATACAGAACACTATTACTATATTCACTATTTTAGAAAGTCTAGAATAACAAAATCTAGGTTTTTAACGACGATTTTGACAAACTAGACGCGGTTAAGACAGGGTGTTGTGGGTCAATTAGAGAGAAGCCTATGCCAAACAGTGGACTACGATAGGCTGATTAATACAACCATGATTTTTAATAAACTGTCTGAACATGACCAGCGACCAGTGTTCCAAATTGGCCCTGGATTGAAAGAACTGGAAGTCATAGGGCATTTGCCCAGCAGTGGCATGAGCCAGACCAACCGACCGATCGACCAGATCAGTATTTAAATTTTGGTTATAAATAACAACAAAACCGACTTTATGAACTTCATCTTTCATAATTTTCAATATCAAAATGCCAAATGTGGTAGCCAATTAAAGCCAAACCCACTATACCTACCAGCCTACCTACACCCTTTCACATGTCAACAAAACTCAGGACGAGAACATCCCCGTCGCACTTCGCGTCGCAGCATTGAATATTGTATGACTACCAAGACGTTTCGCAAACTGCGCCCACTAACCCCAACAGCTCACTCCGTCTTGGAAATTACCTCATTGGCCTAGTATCCGTAAGGAAACAAATCGTGAACACCTGGATTCGATCCCCAGGAAGAGTGTTATTGGTTTATTTTGTTTCTTATTTCCTTAGTTGCGGTTTACCAGGCTTGCCAAGTCGTTTTACACAGAAACTGTGTTTTAGAAGATAGATCGGCATTCGCTTTTAATAAAAAAAAAAACTGGTATTCAAATAACATAACATAACATCACGCTTCCCCAAAGGATTAAGCAGAGATGTACATTACAAGTACACACTTCGTTATGTTTAAGTCCCATGTAATAAGGGTCAGCCTATTGCCATCAACCGGGCATCAATCCAGGCTCCGTGGTTCGTGCTAAGAAATTCTTTATAGGAAACCGCAATCACACCATGGCCGACCCGGGGATGAAGAGGACCATGAGGTCCCGCTAACTCACCATCTGCCTAGCCTTTTCCCCAACTATCTTGGGGTTGGCTTCCAGTCTAACCGGATGCAGCTGAGTATCAGTATTTTACATGAAGCGACTGCCTATCTGACCCTGAGGTCCCGCCAACTAACGTCAAATAACTTCAAAAAAAATGAAAAGGGAGAGGAATCTTATCTGTTCAGTAAATCTATAATCACCAATTAATGCAGATGTTGGGAAACTCCATGGATCAGTAGTATGCGCAAAAGGAATACATTGTTTCTTCTTGTATGAGAAGACCATATTGTCCATGTCATGATCCAAAACAGTACTTAAAGGTGCATAATAAAGACAGTATTTACAAAGTCCGGGTCAGAAGCTGGCCACTTACAGCTATTCGGACAAAGCCATAAAAGTAGCGATGGCTGCAGCGTCTCGTATACATACTCACTATATTGCATGTCTGGTTTTATGGTGTTTTCATTTATAAAGGAGTGGAACTCTATGCTAGCGTTTGTGTTCGAACGCTTACAACCCTAATATCTTCAAAGGTAGAGTGAACAAGCTTCATCTGGGTAAGCTCGTCACCATCGTCAACTTTGTCTTTTTTATCTCTGACCTATATAGACTAAAGACAAGAGCGAACACAAAGTAAATAAAAAAAAAATATAACGAAGTTATACGAAGAAATTTTTTATAGGTGTTTAAAAAATATTGCTGTGTCATACAAAATAATCATACCTAAATGGTCTAAATGTATGGTACCTACAGATTATTTTCATGAACCTACGTAGTACGTACTATATATAATTAGGAAACAAAAGCGAGCAAGTGTTGGCAAATGTTATGACTCCACTGATGGAGTTACTTACATGAGCAAGCAATACATCTAGTTAAGTGTAATCGTCTACGAATTCATTTCACTTCACGAAGCAAACATTTATAAAACTAAAACACCAAAAAAACATAACTTTCCTATGCATTAATACCAGATATTCACCCCGAGAGCAGCGGTGACCCAGTGAGAGCACCGGTGGCTCTGTGGTGGCAGCCCCGACTTACAAACAGTAAGCCGTGGGTTCGAACCCAGGCAGGCGCATTACTTTGTTTAATTTCTTTCATCACCGCTGCCCTCAAAAACGGTGAAGGAAAACATCGTGAGGAAACCGGCAGGTCATCGAACTAAAAATTCGAAGAAATGTGACATCTACCAACCCGCACTGAGCCCGCGTGGTGGATGACAGCACACTCCCTCTCATAGAGAGGAGGCCTGTGTCCAAGCAGTGAGAACATTATGATGCTGATGATTCACCCCGAATAAGCTTAAAAATACTTTATATCTCCCGAACACTGCTCATTTCCCCCGCATTTCACAGAGCAGCCGCAAGTTTATTGGCCCCTATCCCCCGGCTGGCAAAGAACTGTAGTAAGTTTTGTCGACCCAGTTATAATCAGCCTCGGACGTACGGCACTTGGATAGACGACGCATTCTTCGGGTGATGCAGACATGCTACTTGCATGACCTCAGATTAAGCAACAAGTTTCAAGCGACACGTAATTGCAGATTTCAATCAATCTATGAATGTGTGCTTAAGTTGCTCTGTCGAAAAAGCGATTGAATCGCTAAACGCAGATGTTGCAGCTATATATCATCTGTATAGCTCTTTCTGAAACTTTCTTGGGGTCGGCTTCCAGTTTAACCGGATGCAGCTGAGTTCCAGTATTTTTCATGAAACTACTTCCTTTCTGACCTCCCACAACCCAGTAACCTCTAGGTAAGATTGGATATCAGACTTTTGGCTTCTTACTACTCTTAAAGACTGTCAAAGATCTACAAATTACAGCTGGAACCAACGACTTAACGTGTTTTCCGAGGCACGGAGAAAACTCGGTATGTAATTATAGTCTCCCATCCACTGACCAAGCTCGGCAAGCACGGCTTAACGTTAAAGATCTAACCATACGGTTTTTATTATTTAATCACGAGCTCCCTTGATCTATGTATACGGACTGGAAATAATTTAGGGATCACCGTCTATGACTAGGTAGAGTCACGACAAATATTCTGGAGTAAAACCCTCATAAATCACCACTAAACGATGCCATGATAAAGGATGACATCACGTGCACTGTATACCTAAAAATGATGGTCGTACCTAGAAATCTTAGTCAACAGACTGATACGAAGAAATGTTTATTTCACACTAAATAATACTGTTTTTCAGAAACTGGCAATCAGTGTTTGTTTTAGTTGACCTTTAGCACATAATAGCTTTCTGTTTCATACTAAAAACTAAGGTTAGTTTAATGACCAATAGTAATTATATTTGTAACTAGCTGTGCCCGCGACTTCGTCCGCGTGGAATTTAACAAAAAAGTTATTAGTTTATACATGTTTTTTTTCGTTTTACATTTTAATTTTTCTAAAATAAAAGTAGCCTAAGTTACTCCTTACTACATCAGCTATCTGCTCATCAAAGTCCCAAACAGACGGGCAATAAAAAATGAAAAAATATATATTTTGTTATATGTACCGTATATATTCATATACATGCAGTAAAAAGCGGTTATTTTAATATTACAAACAGATCCTTCAATTTTATAAATTTGTATAGGTATGTATACAATAGAATATATAATAGATAAAGATGAAAAGCAAAATTAATTTTGAACCAGTTACATCAATTTTCTTCTTGCTGTTTTTCTTAACTGATGTCTTAAATAGGTACTTGATTTTAACTACCTTAACTGCTTCGTTCGTCTAGTGATGGCAATTGCAACTGCTGAGTATAGGGTACTGGGTTCGATTCCTGGGTCGTTGATGGCAATAGGCTCGCGCCCTATTACATGGGCCTTAAACATGACTGTTGTTCTATTAGGTACACCTCTGCGTAATCCTTCGAGAATTTTATGCGTGATATTATCTTATGACTATGACACCTTCGTCTGCGTCACATTTTCCCCATTTTCGCAACATTTTTCATTGCTGCTCTGCTCATTTTGGTCTTAGCGCGATGATGTAGGCTATATATATCCTTTCTCGATAAATGGGCTATCTAACATTGAACGATTTATGATTTTAAATCGGACCAGTAGTTCCTGAGATTAGCGCGTTCAAGCAAACAAAGAAACTCTTCTCTTCAAAAAAGGCAAAATGTAAAATAAAATAATAATTGTCACTTTCAAGTTGCAGACTGTAGTAACAAATTAAGTTAAGTACGTTGATAGTACAAAACAACTCTTACATACTTGTGCAACCTTTGCAAACCTTGTGCAAAATAAGTATCAAACTGCCTCCTCAGTACAACGTATCAACTCCATTACATCGAAAAATTGCATCAGGAATCCACGAGTAAGCCCCAAACTTCCAAAGGTACTTGACCAGCCGTCCTAAAGTAGAGCGGGTCACAAAAGTACCCCGTTGGACGCGAGACGGTCGCAAATGTACCCGTTGGACGCGAGTGAAGCAAGCCTTGCTTGCACGATTAAAAGGGGTCCCAGTTTACATTACACGGAGCTTTAAAGATTATTTTTCTGTGACAAATACAATTCGGTAAATGAATTAAAAAAGGACCCTATGATGGTGTACTGTTGTTGTAATGGTAACTTGGAAGCTAAGACCCTTGAACTTTTTATTTTAGGTAAAATCAAATTATTTTAAGTTCCGGGTATTCCCCATGCCAATTAAGGTACTAACATAGACATGCCCGCAGCATCACTAGACTGAAACGGGACAAAATTCGCAAGATTATCGGTATCATTATCGGCCACTGTCCCCTGAACAACCACCTATTTACCATAGGTGTGACAGCCAGCCCTCTGTGTAGTGGATGCATGGAGAAACACCACAGCACGTGCTCATGGAGTGCAGAAGCGTGGCAGATCAACGGGCACGGACTCTTCAATCGCCGGCATCGCTTCCGGAAGCCTGCAGCAACCTGAAACGGCTGCTAGCTTTCAGGGAGGAGATGGAATAGTTGGAGTAACAAGTTTTCATACGTATAATGGCCCAATAAAGAGGCTAAGTGCGGAAACAGCCCAGCTAACCTAACTTAAGGTACTAACTTGTACTTGTACACACATTGTAAGAGACATCGCGAGGCAAATTTTTACCTAGTAGGTACGAGTAATAGACCCCCAAACGTTCAGAATCCAAGATAAAAGTTTTTCAATGATGTCCCGTCACCATGCATTTTTGGAGATTACAAATAAGAAAACTGCATCTATCTGTACTAGTGCTGATAGACAACATATCGTGAGAAAATTGATTACCATTGGCTTTATTTTTAAGCAAGGTAGGCACACCAACTCCCTCTTATCTTTCAACAACTAGTACCTGACAACCTGCCCACAAAAGCAACCACAACAAAATATCCAATTCTGACATTGCAAAAACCCATCATTCTTCACAGTTCATTCCATCACCGCTCCACGGTACCGTTATTAAACTGCATACATAACCCGCAATGCATTCAAAACCGGAGAACGAAGTCCAAATCTACGTATAAATATTTTTGAGCCGCGTCCGCATTTCCGAGATCCGTGTCCAGCGAATATTGCACTTTGCAACGAACTCTTTGTTCATGTAGGCTGTACTGGATTGCTTTTTAAGGTTCCGTACGCGATGTTGCTTTGTTCTGGCAGTTTGTACGATGTGCAATCTTGGAGGAAACGTTTTGTTTGTTTTTTTTTTTTGTTAGATGTCCTGATATATGGGTTACTTGTAAGATTGCTTGGGAGCGATGGCCCTTTAATCAAGAGCTAGGTGACTTTCCTAAGTTTAAGAAGATTTTTAGAGATGTTACCTCAGACAAAGAAGGTGCTACTGATAACGAAATCATTTACATACAGAATAGTTAACTTATCTGTAACTGAAATTTATTTCCTTATTAATAATGATACAACTTAGGTACCGGTTAACCTGTAACTGTTTAGCTAACGTCTACAAGAAGCCATTTAAATGGAACATCACGTTTGAAAATCGAATCATACAACACCACTGGCACTAATAGAAATATTAACTACTCGATCTTGACTGTTTTCTTCTTTTCTACTGTGCACTGTCTGCGCATAAAGTATTTCAATGTATGGCCGGTACGTTGTAAGCGGATAGTTTTCTTTTTATTACCCCAGTTCATACTATACGTATCTACTTATAGTGGAGAATATTTTACAGTGTTTGTTTTCCGCTGACGTGAAATACAATGACCCGGGAAATGGAGGAGGAGAACGTGTAGAACAGCGGGTCAAAGTTTGTGTTGCTTTCGTCTAAACGTGAGTTATATCATTAATACTTTTCTTTAGGAAAAGAAACGAGATGTGAAGGACTTTGTTGGCCTACCTTTACCTAAAGCCGCTGTAGTGGTCATCCTCAGCAGATTTAAGGCTTTAAAATTGCGAGTAGAATCAATGATTCGCCGAAAAACCTCGTCATGTAGAAGTTCGTGTTGTCTTATGGCAACACGAACGTGAGACGATGCGGGGGTTAGCTTATGCTAACCCTCGCATTTGCAACAGGTCTGCAATTTATCGCTGATTGCAACCTTATAATCCACAAAAACAAAATCAAAACAAAATTTTTTAACATAGGTCTACATGGGCACTTATAAAATGTCGACAAAAGGTGCACGGTTCGGGATGGTCGTTTCCTATGGAAAAGAAGCGGCAAGAAACTCCATGGTTACTCTTTTAAAATCATAAGGTTTTACAATATTTGAATGTTACAGCGTTAGTACTTAAGTATGGGAGGAGGTGTTCCCATGAAACCAAAACTAAATTGGTTTTTCATAGTATGTTAATGAAAAACAAAGTTACTGCTGCAGTTTGATGAAAAGGCCCCATATCTCAAAAACAAAAGTTCATATCTTATTGAAACAATTTTCATTGATAGTTTTTTTTACGTTCTACAAACCTAAATATTTTCAGAATTTTCCTCTTCTGACTTTAGAAATTAGAGGGGGGAGGGACACACACATTTTACCACTTCGGAAGTGGCTCTAGCGCAAACTATTCAGTTTAGAAAAAAATGAAATTAGAAACCTCAATATCTTTTTTTAAGACCTATCCATAGATACCCCACACGTATGGGTTTGATGAAAAATAAAATTTTGGTTTTCAGTTCTATGTATGGGGAACCCCAAAATTTATTGTCTTTTTTTATATTTTTGTGTGAAAATCTTAATGCGGTTCACAGAAGACATCTAATTACCAAGTTACAACAGTATAGTTCTTATAATTTCGGAAAAAGTGGCTGTGATATACGGACGTACAGACAGACAGACATGACGAATCTATAAGGGTTCCATTTTTTGCCATTCTGCTACGGAACCCGAAAATGGTAGAACAAGATATATTTAAAAAAAAAACAGACAGTTTCCACAATTTGAAAGTCTCCTTATAATGTCACTACCTTATCAGCTACCCTTATAAAAGCTCTCAATTAGTTTCAGCCGACAAGGTTCACAAAAGGTACCTTTGAAAATAACCAAAAAACCTGCTTAACGACCATATAACGTACAATAACCACCACTACTTCGACTGAACAAAAACATTCCTAAATTCTAACCCTAAACAATCATCATAAAAATACATGCAACGTAATTCCACTGCATTCTACTGCAATTCCAACTGCCATAGCCAGATGATTTAATAATAAGCCTTAGTAAACTATGCCATAATGTAGGCACCGTTCAACGTGGCGTTTGGCAAACAATTGAGAATTTGTAATTCAGAACTGAGCAGGCGCCCCGTATTAATCAGTAATATTAATAGTAGAGTATGTTTACTGGTTCTGTATGGTGTCGGACGTAAAGAATAGCACTATCCCATATCTTCCCGTGGGTGTCGTAAGAGGCGACTAAGGGACTAGCCAGAGAATGGGCAGCAGTGTTCTTTGTGCTTTTGTAACAACCTTACTGCGATCGCCAACCCGCCTGCCAAGCGTGGCGATTATGGCAAAACCCCCCTAATGTCAATGTGGCGTTGGGGGAAGCCTATGTCCAGTAGTGGACGTCTTTCGGCTGAAATGATGATGATGATGATGATGTTTACTGTATTTTAGAACTGGAACGTAAGTGGCACTAGTGAACTGTGTATTGTTTGGGTGAGTAAAGTTATTGAAAAATAGATATGGACGGTGGCAAATGTCGTAAGAAGCATTGGATATCGTATAATGGAATTTTTTGGTAAATGATTGATTGTTGTTAAATTGATCTAATAATTTATAATAGTAATACAATTGAATTGTAACTGTTACCTACTGAGAGAAAGAGGGCTATCCTCTCTCCTGATGTTGCTGTGCCCGACAGGGTCCATACTGATCTCTTATTTAGTAACATCTTTGTACACATATGGAATGCAATAAATAATTGAGTGTTGAGTATTAAATGTCTTCCACAGTAAATATACTTGTGATGTCTTTTGGTCATAGCATTAGTATAATCAGCCTGTAATGTTCCAAATGGGCAAGCTTCTGGTTCTACAAATAGCTTGAGAGAACAGGGTACAACCAAGTATACCCGTTTGTCGAACCGGGTGCATGGCCCTAGTTGTAATTGTACGCGGGCCCAGTACGAGTTGGGATAAGTGACATTAATTCAAATATATCGTTGGTCCTATTACAGGCTGGTTTCCTCAGGAACTTTTAGTCAATGCACTTTACTAGTGTAGGTGCTGGCTCTAAATACCCGTGACCAAACAATCTTCTCGTCATATCTCGAGATATCACACTTTCACCCTGATCGAATGTCCTAAAAAGAATCCACTACAGATTGAAATCAATACGGAAATTCATGAAAATAATCTGACTGTCTATTTCAGTTCTCTACAACAGCGTTCGTATATTGACCTTTTAAAGATTTTTATGCACAGTGGACGCAACGGTTGCTTTGAAAGCTGGACCGTGCAACCGTACATTGAATATTTACATTCTCATCAATCATTTAAATCATAATTAGTTCCACATTATAACTATAATATTGTGACTTTAATACAAAAATTAAGCAGTAAAAACACTGTTCATTCCTGATCAATTAACATCAGTATCATTCAGTAATAATTACACGTATAAGCAACCTTAGTTTTATACAAATTACCAACCTTAGTTTTATACAAATTAACAACCTTATTTTTCTTTATAAGTATTTATTTGAAAACGCAAAAGCTGCAAAACGAAATACATTTTTGGGAATCACCAGATAGTGCCCTTTTTAATAAAAGACTAGGAAAAGTTCAAGGAAAACCTTATGATGCTTTCTTTAACCATTTTGAGATCAGTGGTATAAAATATATTACTATACAATACATTACACATTGCAAAAACTTTCCCTCCCCGACCCACGCTCGAGCCAGCCCGCGATGCTGTGCCAGTAGTTTTAAATCAGCCCCTAAATAATGATATCATTCAGATCCAGCCTGTCCCCATGCAGTCCTCCCCCAGCGACGCCCTGAGCCGAGGCTCGTACCCCACAGGGGGTGCCCTTAGCGTATAGTCGCTTAGTTTGTAAGTTTTTATGCCCTGGCTAGAGGCCTTACTCTTAAGGCACCCACAGGATAGTCCGGTTAAGCAGACGACAACCTCCTGGGTTGAACTGAGAGATGCCATACATAAAAAAAAAAAAACTTTTTTACAAAATAATAACCGACTACTAAAAAAAAATCTAGAAAGTAGAAAATAGATTTACTTTCGCCGGTTATTTTTTTTGCAAAAAAAGTTTTTAATTTTACCCTTTTGTGTTATCTCACATAAATCCTAGTCAAGTATCAATTTTACATTGTAACTAGACACCAGCACATCGTCCAAACCATACGACAAAATAAATAAAAAATAAATTCTTAAAAATGAAAACTACTAGCCATACTATGTAAAATTTTTATGGGACCAAGTGGGAACTATTCCGCATCAAAATAAAGAAGAATCACGTAAATTAAATCATAAGTCTGAGCGTAATCGGTGACATACATAAAAAAGCTTTTAAAAATACCAGTTGAATTGGGCACCTTCTCCTTTTTGAAGTCGGTTAAAAAGCATAGCCTACACTACACTACTACTTATTACACAATAACAACGGAAACTCACACATATTTTCAAACGTACATTTTAACTTATAAACTCACTACAAATTCACGTTAAAAGTTTCGCTCCATCGATGCCAATCCATTACAACGACATGAGTTAACAATTCGTCCGCGTTCCTACGGGGGCACAAACAGAGGGTAGTCACGCAATTCTGTTGCGTACAAACTATACACTCCATTACGCAAATTGTTCGTAATTATTTGTGGGCAAATAGGATGGAGAGAGATATAATTATTGGTTTATTGATAAAGTACGCCACGTCGCCTGTAATCCCGAAAGGGTCAGTCAGATTCGTGTGGATAAATCCCATGTATTAGGGGCGAGCCTATTGCCAGCCTTCTTGGCTGCTACTGAGAAATTCCTGAAGGAAAAACACAATCACATTTCGCTCACCTCATGCTTAGCAGCAGCGAACTCAAGATGCAGTCAAAGTCAAAGTTGGTCAAGTACCTGGTTTTAAAAACGGTGTACTCTCTTCTTAAAAAAGTAAAAGAGCTTTGACAAGTAAGCATTTCTGTGTGCCTGTATTTTACTTGCCTTGTTAGTAGTATGTATTGGTCAAATCTTGTAAGCTGAAATTTTGCACATATCTTTGTTTCTGGTGACAATACATTTTTATGATAGAGTTGACTTGATCTTGCAGCCAGGATCGCTTCCTCACGAGAAAAATAGCAAGGACACGAAACTTTCTATACGCGTTCAATTTTTTTTATTATAATTTTAATTAAATGTTGTTTTTAGTAGTTGTCTTTTGTTGTTAAACTATAAAGTACAGAGGCCTATTTTAGAAGATATCTCAAAGTTATTTTATTTTTTCTATTATTTTATTTTGTTATAGTTTTTTATTTTTATTTTAGATTTTACTTATAATTCTTGTTTAAATTTAATTTTCTTTATGTACACCACTTTTTCCATTTTTTTATTTGTAATTGAAGAGAGCTCTTCAATCTAAATCTAAACTATCTAAACTAATTTTAAGAAAGAGGAAAGATTTGATTGTTTGTTTGAATTGAATAGGCTCCGAAACTACTGGTCCGATTTGAAAAATTCTTTCAGTGTTAGATAGTCCATTTATCGAGGAAGGCTATAGGCTATATATCATCACGCTACGGCCAATAGGAGTGGAGCAGCAATGAAAAATGTTGCGAAAACGGGGAAAATGTGACGCAAACGAAGTTGCGCCGGACTGCTAGCTATTACAAATAAAAAAATGGTATAAGTCCTCCTAGCACAGGTATATATTTTACTTAAAGGTTAACTATGTAAGATTTAGGTCATCATCATCATCATTTCAGCCCTTTTAACGTCCACTGCTGGACATAGGCCTCCCCCAAGTGTCGCCACATTGACATAACATGGGGGGTTTTGCCATAATCGCCACGCTTGGCAGGCGGGTTGGCGATCGCAGTACGGTTGTTACAAAAGTACAGAGAACGCTGCTGCCCATTCTCTGGCAAGTCCCTTAGTCGCCTCTTACGACACCCACGGGAAGATATGGGATGGTGCTATTCTTTACGTCCGACACCATACAGAAGATTTAGGTACCTACTGTAAAAGTTGTACAAGTTTCTGCAATAAACCATTTTTATAGATGAATAGCCTTCGTTGGCCTTAGCCTGTTTTTCTTTCTTAGAATAGTGCATTTTCTATGAACGTCGCCGTTCACATGTAAAGTAACTTGTCGTCAAGGGATGTGTTTGTTATTTACGACAGTAATAATATGAAAGAAAAACGGTGTATTTATCAGTTGCATGTCACCGTAACTTGTGTTTTCATGTTGTGTTTTATGTTTACGTGTGGGTTGCAGTTTTTATTATCTTGTACTTGTAATAATGGATCCTAACGTGTTTTTATGGCTTCATTTAAATTGTAAATATCTGTTTTGTTTTGTCTGTTGTTAGGGACGTCTTCAGGGTGATATTGTATATATAATATACTTCATTATTATAATTTAACTTTAATTATTTAATTATTGTTATTTTAACAGAATGATTTAATTAATAAAATTTCTTTAAATTTGCACGTCATATCATGTGGCAGACATGCCTGTACCTAATAATGTTTCTACCATCTTATATGCATGAATTTTCTTGTATGTATGACACATGTTTATACAAATAAATAATATCATACCTATCTTAATTTTTTTTTCTAGATGTCCTATACTATCATCAACTGCCTAACCTTTTCCCAATATGTTAGGGTCGGCTTCTAGACTAACTGGATGCAGCTGATTACTAGTATTTTACTTAGAGCGACTGGCTGTCTGACCTCCAAAATCCAGTTAGTACTGGGTAATATTATACGACTTGGTAAGACGGGTTGTCAGCTGGTGGAGCTCGTGCCAAAATAATAACAGCCGCTTGGATCCATCCTTAGGTTAAGCCGAGATTGCCTAGGTTGGTCCGTGGACCACCCTAGGTAGTCAGAGGCCCGAAAGGCTGACAACCAGTCTTACCAAGGGGTATCTTATTTCCCCGTACTAACTGGGTTATGGCGGTCAGAATGGCAATCGCTTCATATAAAGTACCGGTACTCAGCTGCATCCGGTTAGACTGAAAGCCGACCCCAACATATTTGAGGAATGCTAGGCAGATTCGATGTTGTTACTGTCCCTAGGTTTTCATAAAGGAAAATGTTTTCAGCGGTCAACGCAGATACTGTATGCCTTTCTATGTTACTTCTGTTCGATTAACGTACAGAGAAAAAACCTTATCTTTGATAGTTTAAGTCTGCTTGATAAGTGCCTACCTATTGTTTTTCATTATACATATATCTACACTTTATTATTTATTTATTTATACAGATACTTGCTGCACTTAAAGTGTGCACCAAAGCGGCAAGCTGACAAAATACCATTAGCTTAGTAACTTTATGAACCCATACAATACATATTTCCGTTATTCGTCTAGTTGAAGCATAGGAACTATGAACGGGGCGCGTTGTTGACAATGTTGTCCGATACTTTATAACTGATGAGTGCTCAGTAACCCAGTTAGGTGATGCATCAACCTATTAAGGCTATCAAACAGGCACGACGCGACGCGACGCGGCACGCCGCGACAAAACCTATGGCCTAAGATCCCGCCATACAAGGACCTTCACCGAGCTGGTTATTGGATGAAACTTATTTTATATTAAATTTAATATGTCAATAAATATATTGCATATGGGTTGTCTAAAAAATTTCAGTCCAGGATATGATTAAAAAATTTTTTTTTTACAAAAATTTTTGAAACATTTCACCGGTTTGGTTAATTAACAAATTCCATATCAATCGAAAGTGTAAAGCCCATAAAATATGCAAACGTTAGGTTGCCTTTTTTAATTCATTAACCAGACCGGTGCAAGTTACTAGTATCGATTTACCTGTTTATACCTGCCTACCCGAGAGTTGTGACGGGAAAAGAAAAGGCAACCTAACGTTTGCATATTCTATGGGCTTTATACTTTCGATTGGTATGGAATTTGTCTATTAACCAAACCGGTGAAAAGTTAAAAAAAAAAAAAAAAATGTCCTGACTGAAATTTTTTAGGCAACCCATATGCAATATATTTATTGACATATTAAATTTAATATAAAATTAGTTTCATCCAATAACCAGCTCGGTGAAGGTCGTTGTATAGCGGGATCCTATACTACTACGTAGAACAATTTCTATGACAACGCGCGCGACTGTTCACACAGGCGCGGCACGACGCGATGCGTTTCTGGTTTTTTTCGAGAGACGAAATACGTGCCGCGCGGCACGCCGCGACACACTCCGCGATAGGAAACAAAAGATTCGTAGAACATTTTTTATGCAACTGATCGATTACTCGATCCCAATGTATCGAAAAATTTCGAAATTTGTTTTCGGTCGCTTTTCAATACGTTAGGATCGAGTAACCGATTCGATGCCGCACCGTGCCGCGTCGCGCCTGTAATGTGATGTAATAGATACATACAATATAGAAATAGAAATTGCTCTGTATGGTGTCGGACGTAAAGAATAGCACCATTCCATATCTTCCCGTGGGTGTCGTAAGAGGCGACTAAGGGACGTGCCAGAGAATGGGCAGCAGCATTCTCTGTGCTTTTGTGACAACCATACTGCGATCGCCAACCCGCCTGCCAAGCGTGGCGATTATGAAAACCCCCCCATGTTATGTCAATGTGGCGACACTTGGGGGAGGCCTATGTCCAGCAGTGGACGTCTTTCGGCTGAAATGATGATGATGATGAGATACATGCAAATTAGGCTCATTTAGTAGTATATGATACATTAAAAATGTTAATTGTATTTACCTAACCACTATAACAAAAATAAAATAATGTCTCCATGTTTATAAAAGCTCCAAATTCAATAACAAAATGTAGATATAAAAACGAAATCAAAAGAAGACCGCATATATAAATCTAAAAACCATCACAATTTTTTAATAAACTAATAAAAGCCTGACCTACATTTATTTACTCTACAGAAGCCCTATGAATATTAAAAAAACACTCGTTAACAAACCTCTGGAAACACAAACGTAAAATAAACCAGACGCAGTTGCAAGCCACTTCCCCGAAATTCACAACTATTTACTATCTGTACGATGTTACATCACTTAATTCCGCGAACATCCCTACAACCACCGGTCTCCCTACAAACGTCCCAGTTATACAGCCCGTCAATCGCAAAGTTCAAGTACGGTACGAAAGGGGGTTGCAGTGTCCTGCCGCGGCGCGCTGACCCACTGACCGAGGTCAATGACCGGTGTACTGCAACCGTGCAACGTGTAACGTAGCAGACGCGCTCGCCGCTCGCTACTCGTGTCGGGCGATTTCATGTCGTCTTTTGTGTTGTGTGAAGGGACCTTTTTGTGTTCGAGTTTTGAATTTTACGTCGACTGTTTTTCTTTTTCTTCTTTGTGGAGGGATTAGGAAAATTAGTAGGAATCGTACCTTTTTGGTTATTAATACAATGACGCGTCTTCAGTCCCGATTTTTTTACATGGATTTAGTTATGATAAATCTCATTTCATTGCACAAAATGTAGCTAGGCTAGCTAATAAAGCTAGCTAGTTAGGCGAATAGAATATAAGACGAGAAATATTTAATCGATAATAATGAATATCGACGAATGCGTTGATATTAATTATTGCAATGGTGTGCGTAAAAACAATTGAATAGTCATTGATATTCACGTTCACGCCTAAATAATAAGGGCTCGGAGCTTCGTATCAGTCTGTTGACTAACATTTCTAGGTACGACCATCTTTTTTCGAGTATACAGTGCACGTGATGTCATCCTTTATCATGGTATCGTTTAGTGGTGATTTATGAGGGTTTTACTCCAGAATATTTGTCATGCGTCTGCCTAGTCCTAGACGGTGATCACTAAATTATATCCAGTCCGTATACATAGATCAAGGGAGCTCGCGGCTAAATAATAACAGCCGCACGGGCCGATATTTAAGGTTAAGCCGTGCTTGCCGAGATGGGTCCGTGGATGGGTGACCATAATTACATACCGAGTTTCCTCCGTGCCTCGGAAAGCACGTTAAGCCGTTGGTCCCGGCTGTCATTTGTAGATCTTTGACAGTCGTTACGAGTAGTCAGAAGCTAAAAGTATGACATCCAGTCTTACCAAGGGGTACCGTATTACCCAGTTACTGGGTTGTGGAGGTCAGATAGGCAGTCGCTTCATGTAAAATACTGGTACTCAGCTGCACCCGGTTAGACTGGAAGCCGACCCCAAGATAGTTTGGGAAAAGGCTAGGCAGATGATGAGGTAGGCAGAAACTATATGCCTTATAAATATGTAAGTATGTTCGCGGAATCGTTAGTAGACGGGTTCGCCGCGATCATGCGAAATCGCTGCGCTTCCATGTTGGCGCGCTTGCGCTCCTCCTCCAATGGCATCCTGAATATGTTCTCAGACCCGTGGGACCCCTCTTACGAAGGTGGGTCAGAGTTCAGACCCACATAGACAAATGAACTGATGAACCATTAAACGAACAGTTCAATGGTTCATTAGTTATTTATTATTTTATAACTCACACATATATTGATAAGGGTAAGTTTGATTACTACTAACACTATCTGGATTTTTACCTGAAATAAAAAAAAATGAATTTGTATTTAAATAAACCCCTTCTGCTGCATCCACGTTCATACATTTGGCCATACCTTTCCTTCGAAGAAAACACTCTTATTTTGGCCAGTCGTGTAACAACAACAAAAAAATAAAATAACACTTTAAATAATCATTACAAATCCTAAGAAAATGCAAACCCTTATCAGGTCAAAAATAGTTAAAAACTAAAGTTAACTACACAAATGTTGCAATCTTTGAATGCGCAAGTTACAACTTAACTTCACTTAAGCGGTTCTGCGTTCCTTTAGCAGTTTAGTTAGTTGATTTGGCTTCGGAGTCTGAGGGGAGGTTTTAAGTTTGAATATTGCAGTTAGGATTGTAAATTGATTTTCATTGAGGCTGGTATATAATTGCGGCACCTGTAAAAATGTGATGCAGTAGGGGATCATCACTATTTTTTTTCTTTGTCTGTCGGGTAAATTATTGGCAAGTATTGGACACGTATTTTTTCTTTTTCCACGTGATCATAAAATTACGGAGATATATTGAGTTGAAATGGCGCATGACGTCACTTGTAGGTAAATTTTATACTTACTTGCGACGAAATGAGCCCCCACTCTCCAACTTTAATGAGTTCTAACTAAGTAATTTTTTGATATTTTGATAAAACAAAAAATACGTGTCTAATATTTTTGTATTACCTGTCTGACCGACAAAATAGAATTTCGTTTTCTTTACCCAGTGTTATCCCCTATTAAAGACACGCCTTTTTCCATTCGTGGAAACGTTTAAAACCTGTGAAAAAGTTGGAGCTTTGACCCCCAATATATCTATATAACTAGAGAGATCCCATGAATGGTCATGGACAAAAAAAATCGCAATGATAGATATCCTGAACAAATGCCATTCGGCTTCGTTAATGGTATTTTTAAACATATATGTATGTATGTATGTTATGTTTTTATATTCCCTATTTTAGTGAACTAAGTACTTTTTAGCCCGCTGACACTACAAATCGCTATAATTGTTGTAAAAATACCATTAACGAAGCCGAATGGCATTTGTTCAGGATATCTATCATTGCGATTTTTTTTGTCCATGACCATACATGGGATCTCTCTAGTTATGGATATATTGGGGGTCAAAGCTCCAACTTTTTCACAGGTTTTAAATGTTATAATTTTACTTTAAATACCTCCACGATCCCCGTACTGTTCAATGCATCCATCAGCACAATGTTTTGAATGCGTTTTTGCGTAAAACGTATTTATTTATCCAAAAAAAAAAAATGTCGTTTCTTAGCAATATTTTCTGCGTAGATTTATATAGTTTTATATTCTGAATGCGTGGATTGCCGCTTCGTGAAGGTTACGTTTACACCTTTTATATGCGTTTAGCGCTAATTAACAGATTTTATAAAAAGATCATTCTTTTCCTGACAATCATTCAAAAACAAAATCAAAATTCCTGTTGACAGCGATGTCGACGAATTTTTTGACGCCCTGTAAACTTTGATACTTGTACATATTTTATTTTTATTTTATATCTATTTGCAGTTTGTAAATAAATCAGGATTTAAATATATGTTTATGTTTACTGTACAGTAGAAGCATTCACTGACTTGTAGTGCCCGTGTACCTTTAATTTTCATATGTGACTGCAAAAATTCATAGAAGATACTATCTCTATACACCACGCTTAAAAAAAAAGATAGAAAATGATATACTTAGACACATTTTCCTCGCTTACCATTAACTTCATTAAATAACCAGCAACTAGGTACCAGGAGCGTGGATAAGTATAGGAGGTGCATTTTCTCAGATGAAGCTGCCGTGACCTGATTCCAATGCAATTGACCCACTGATATAATTTTTGTAATTGTTCTCACATCAAAAACAACTAAAATTCGTTACTCTATTCTTCACTCCATTTCAAAAATTACAAAAAAAACTACATGTTCCACACGCCCAACATTAACTTAATTGAACAACAAGCTACTAGGAGCATAGAAATGTATAAGAGGTGCATTTTCTCAAAGGCGTTGCTAGATGAAGGTGCCGTGACCTGACTCGCTGCAATTGACCTACGGACCTAGAAAAGTGTCGCTGTCAAACAATGGACGGTTCATACTAACAACATACGCTACTGGAAACTGGATAGATACTCGTATCAAGAGTTATTTCTTTCTCACTTTTAAACAGACTTTCAAAATGAAGAGGGTCTCTGTTGACTGTATGTATTTTTTTGTGCGTATTTTATGCCTCCACAACCCAGTAACTGGATAATACGATACACCTTGGTAAGACGATGTCAGACTTCTGGCTTCTGACTACTCGTAACGACTGTCAAAGATCTACACATGACAGCCGGGACCAACGTGCTTTCCGAGGCACGGAGGAAACTCGGTATATATTTATGGCCACCCATCCACGGACCAACCTCGGCCTTACTCGACAACCACCTGTCCTTCGCGTGTTTTATGTATGTTCACCAATATCTCCGCCTATTGTGGACTGATTTTGAAAATTCTTTTTTATTCGAAGGCCTATGCTCCTGAGGTGGTCCCATTTTCACCAAGTCAGGATCTGATGATGGGACCCCAGGGAAATCGAAGGCAATACTCAAATTTCGTAGGTACATGCAATGTTTTTCATATAATTTCTAACGCAAATCAGATATTTATGCCTGGTAATCATCATGTTGCTAAGCTGATGATGGACGGTATAAGTCAGGATCTGTGGATGGGATCCCAGGAAAATTAAGGGCAACCATCAACTTTTATGGGCATTGTTAGAAACAGTATACTATCCATGTGGTCCCATGGTCATCAGGTCAGGATCTGATGATGGGATCCTGGCGAAATCGAGGAAACTCTCTAAATTTTATAGGCACACATAGGCATTATGCATGATAATCTTTTCAAGTTGCTGATCTGATGATGAAAGGTACAATTCAGTGGTAGCGTTTAAATTTGGTGAAGATCTGATGCTGATCTACGCATGGTTAAACAATGGTACTCTTTAATAACAGACGGCAAATCTGTCGTGATTGCTCAATCGCTTGGATGTTTCTTGTTTACATAATTATCATAACACAACATCATGCCTGTATGCTCTGAGTGAGTAGGCAGATGTGTACAGTACTTACACCCACATTTCGATAGTTAGGTATGATAAGTTCCATTTTATTGAGGATAATCGGCTGTCCATACATACTATATTTGTATGAGTGGACGTTCAACTACAATAAGTCTATTACCATGAAATGTATTGTAAACAATGTGAAATAAATGCATAGCGAATATTTGTACAGGATAAAAAATAAAACTTTAGCTTCAGAAGTCGATGACAAAATATCTCAATCATTTAAACAAAAGTTACCGACTTTTTAATATTTTTGCAAAAAAGTTTTTAACATGCCTGAACTATTCGTGTAAATAATAAATTAATTTATTTACTTCCAAAGACATCATATTTTAGCCAAAATAACATGGTTTTAAGACACAAAAATATACTTAAGATTAAAACTTTTTCGGGCTGAAAACTAATGTTGCTTACCCTTGAAGAACAAACCGTTAATTTCCGCATATTCCGACACATTACTACGCACATTCTCACCGTCTAACTACTACTACTACTAACTACACGGCCACACCTCAACGTTAATGGGAGCTGCAGTGCGCCGCCGGCTGTTGTGAGGCTATGCTCCTGTATTCTGGACGCTGTGGAAATGACCGGTGACCGAGTCTCTATGTACTTTGTATAGTTGAAAATCATGGAAGAAATCCCGTAAGTCGCTGTTTAAGTTTACTTTTAATTTGACGACACAGGTTGGCACAGTGGCTAAGCGATTGACTGCTGCGCTGCCTGTCGCGGGTTCGATCACCGCACGGAACAAATATTTGTAAGGCCTACAGATAGTTATTCCGGGTCTGGCTGTTTGTGTACGTGATTTTAAATGTTTGTAAACGCACCCACGATACAGGAGAAATTACTAGTGTGGGGCAACGTTTAAAAAAAAAAAAACAATTCGTTTATTCGAGACATTCATCATTAATTTCGCATTTGCTTTGTTTGAGGTGTACATATTTCGATTTCACTACTTTTTATTTATGTCTGCTTAAGTGCGAATTTTCGTGTTAATGCAGAATGTTAATATAGTATTTCATCAGGTTGACTATTTGCTGATAATACACGGCTTCCACGTAACTTATCAGTGGCGTGGTCATGTCGATGATTTTGTCATCTATTCTAATGTAAATTTTAGTCAGAAATTTATCGTGGAGTGGTTTAAAATTTCCAAACGCATTTTTAAAATTCGATTTCTCCAAAACCAACCAGTTTAGACTCCTGGTTAAAGTTTTATTGTTGGCACCAATTTCATGGAATGTGCTAGTTATTAAACGCGGCGCGTTTGAAAACGCTCGCAAACAAATAATTCGATGTTAGTTGCTCGCTCTAAACGCTAATCGCGGACGGTGGACCCAGTGCCAATGCAATGGAATGATTTGTTAATTAAATATTGAAAGTGTTAATAGTGTAAGTAATTGAGTTATTGCATTTACATATATCCTACTGTGATTGGTTAGCGTGCATAATATGTGGATTTAATATCATTGCTTGATTGTATGAAGTGTCTATGGTAAATTTAAACAGGACACAATTTATTACTTTTTCACGGCAAAGTCACTAGATATGGATTGTAGAAGAGACGGCTTAAAATCAGAAAGAAGAAAAAGGACGTAATTTGCATTGTGCTGTTGTGAACAAAAATGCCTGCAAAGAGAGGTTATAACTACCATATTTTAGAAAACATTAAAAAGCGGGAAGGGAAATAAGTGACCCATTTTGCAGCTTTGGACATTTCAAACTTTTACAAAAATTGGACGGGCGGATATAGAAAACAGGACCAACGCAAATAAAACAAAAAGCCAGCGGGTATTAGGCTGCGGTTGCACCGGCGAAGGCACAAGGGAGGGGTGAAACGGCATCGTTCTACGCCCCGACGACGAGAGGGAAATAATTTCACACGTCGTGTTCACAAAGCTGCCGCTGCCATAAATTAAAATGGGGGTGTTTTGGGCATGTGAACGTGTGCCTTTAGTGCAGTCTCTTGTGGGGTGTGTCTTATGCTTGTTTTTGGGTTGGCCCATGATAATAATATGAGAAAATAATGGTGAAATACAACACCGGTGAACAAGGTGTAGTTTTTTGTTCACTAATTTTTATTTATGAAAATACTAGTTTCTAAAATTCCTCCCTATTAACGACCTATTTAAAAGCACTTAGGGAAAATTTCTCGAGTGAGACTGAACGCGATCGACGCATCTAAACCTCGTTCACGATCTGTCATTGTGTATATTACAAAACAATTTTAAATGATAGCTTTTGATCGCGGTTACGGAACGCTGTTTCAATGCCCGTTCAGTTTTTTTGGTGAAAAAATTCGCTCTTAGTGTGTGATCCCGCAGGGCACGAATATTTTTTTTTATTTTGTAAAATAAAAACAAGTAGGTTCTAAGTGCACTTACTACAAAACTAGATCCATTCAGGCATTTTACATTATTGCAAGTCTTTAAAAAAAAAAACAACCTAAAATGAACAAACGAAATACATCACTTTGGAGTAATTAAAATTCCAACATGAGCTCTGCGAGTGCGAGCATTTGCTTCCACATGCAATTAAACTAGGTAGTTTAGTTTTTTCTCCGAAAATGAAAATGGCGTAGTGTAGAAGAAAACAGCTTTCAATTTAATCAGCTTGCCAGACTTAGGTATGAAAAACTTTAACTTTTTTAATTTCTAGGTAAACTAGCTGTCCGGTGCAACTTCGTTTGCGTCACATTTTCCCCGTTTTCGCAACATTTTTCATTGCTGCTCCACTCTTATTGGTCGTAGCGTGATGATATTTAGCCTACAGCCTTCCTCGATAAATGGGCTATCTAACACTGAAATAATTTTTCAAATCGGACCAGTATTTTCGGAGCCTATTCAATGCAAACAAACAAACAAACAAACAATCAAATCTTTCCTCCGACGCGGAAGTAAATATGAGACCTAAGGATATTATCTGCACGTGTACGGAGTAATATTATGATAAGACTAATTTATGGCAACATGTTACTATGTTTAATGGAAGGCGCACTTGTTAAGTACCCTCGTATCTACTTGTCGTCTAGCCTATTCTCTCCTCTCATATAAAATAGTAATGTCACCGTAAGATTCTGAAAACCGATAGCTTATAATCTGTGTCACGAAATTATAAACTGTCGAAAATTTTAAACTGTTACAATATAATTCATACATTCTCTTTCCTTTACCAGAGAATGGGCAGCAGCTTTCTCTGTGCTTTTGTAACAACCGTACAGCGATCCAAAACCTCCCAAACTGTCAATGTGGCGACGCTTGGGGGAGGCCTATGTCCAGCAGTAGACGTCTTTTGGGCTGAAATGATGATGATGATGATGATAATGATTCTCTTTCCTTTACCATTTTTTAAAGTCAAATTGCTAACAAACCTGCACTTATCGATAGGGTTCATAATCTGTTCCGATTTGATCACCAGTAAAATTGTAAACCATCCCTGATTGATCCGTCTTGGTGGCAGCTCGTTCAATGTCGGTTTAATTTGTTGTTGTGTCATATACGGATCGAACTATCGAAAAAAAATGCATTGAAATGTCAATGGCTGGTTGGAAGTCAAGTCAGTGCAAGACGGATATTAACTAACTAGCTGTCCGGCGCAACTTCGTTTGCGTCACACTTTCCCCGTTTTCGCATTTTTCATTGCTGCTCCACTCCTATTGGTCCTAGCGTGATGATATATAGCCTATAGCCTTCCTCGATAAATGGGCTATCTAACACTGATAGAATTTTTCAAATCGGACCAGTAGTTTCGGAGCCTATTCAATGCAAACAAACAATCAAATCTTTCCTCTTTAAAATATTAGTTCAGACGATGTTTACAATGATATGGTGACAATTGACAATGTAATATCACGTCGATGTAAAAAGACAAATATTGTATTGTGTTACCGTCGAGTTCATTGCCGGTTCTTCTCCGTAGGAAAGTATCAATTCGAACCGTGCACCTAGCTTTTCAAATTTCATAAGTATCCATGTACCATTTAATATTTTTTGAGTATTTATTTTCACGTTGGTCTTGTACAAGAGCTACTGCTTAGCACGCTGTCTTCAGTTCGATACCCGGGTCGGGCAGAGTGTTATTGGCATTTTCTAGATTTGGCTTCAGGAATTTTTCTGTAGCAGCTCGTAGTCTGCATTTTGTGCAATTGATGGCAACAGGGTCGCCATTACATGAGACTTCTGGGTGTTCTATGTCTATGGTACCTATACCTCTGCCTTAGCATACGGTGATTACAGATGAGATGTTATTATCATCATCATCATCAGCCTGTAATGTTCTCACTGCTGGGACACACGCCTCCTCTCTATGAAAAGAAGTGGGCTGTAATGCACCACGCGGGCTCAGTGCGTATTGGTAGATGTCACATGTCTTCTAATTTTTAGTTTTAGGACATGCCGGTTTCCTCATGATGTTTTCTTTCACCGTTTTTGAGGGCAGCGGTGATGAAATAAATTACACAAAGTAATGCGCCTGCCTGGGTTCGAACCTACAGCTTACTGCTCGTAAGTCGGGGCTGCCACCACTGGGCCACCACTGCTCTCGATAAGATGTTTTACTATGTTCTAATTTATTAGCAAGGCCATTACGAAAACGTTGTCGTCGCATTGTTTCGCGAGATTCAATTATTTCAAGTTCCGTTTTCTCTCTTAAACTGTTTCTTTTACAAACTCTTTCGTTATCGCCTTGCCGTAAAGGATTGCACTCGTTTACAGCTTCTTTGATTTGTGACAACACTGCTGCTATCTTCTTTTGTTTTTCTTTTCTTTTTTAAATTAGAATTTTAATGAGATTGTTTCTGAAATTGGTGTTTTAATCTTTGAGTTTGTTAGTAAGTAATCTTGAGTGTTTAAAGTGTAATGAACGAGCCTTTAGTTAAACTATCATGCTTTTTGATGCTTAAAGGATATTCTGAAAGCAAGTTTTCGAAGGGGTATCCTATTACCTAGTAACTCATGATATCAAACAACTTTCCCAAATAAATATTTTTTTATTCTCATTCACTTTTAACACAAGCTGATAGGCCAAAGGCGCGCGCGCGCGAATTTCATACGGCTGTTGTATTATTGTGATAAAACAGAATGAGTATAAAAAATGTTTCTTTGGGAAATTTCTTTGTTATCACGAGTATAATCACGTGTTTAAGTATCGGTCACTAATTACCAGTCACCCTTCATACAACGTGTAACATTAAATGCGCAAAACCTGAAAATAGTTTGATCAGAATAACGAGCAGAATCAATTGAACCACTTTTTAATATAGGTCACATTTTTGAAAAAAATATTCTTTAAAAATGTTGCCCTGTCTATTTGTTCATAGCTCAAGCCATAACGTGCGCAAAGCCGCCAAAATAGGTAAACCAAAAACACAAATGTTTGTCGTCCACTTTAAATTTTCTCGTACGCGGGAAAAAAAGAAAGAAAGAAAGGAACGATCAGAATTTCCAGTAAAACTAAAACAGCACATAAAACCTTTACGTTTTTTTAAATGATTTTTTTTTCTCTCAGAATTAGGTTAATTGAATTAAAAATCATTTGGGTGTCTGAGGTTTTGTGCATTTAACGTTACACGTTGTAGATTTGTACCGCTATCGTGGAATTTAATTCGTTCAATATTTTTATTCACTCAAAAATGCATGTAATGTGGTCATTATTTTGACAACCTTGTTTGAGCAAAGTCGACCTTGCCGATCTGTTTCAAGGAGCGGCCGGCAAAGTTTTGCTGGCCGCTCTAACAGGCCGGCAATGTTTTGCCGGCCGCTATTTTGACGTTTCAACGTTTTAAAAAATCAAATCCAAAAAGATTTTATTTAGAACACAGCTGTTTGTATCTATAGAGATAGGTACAAAAAGATTTTATTCCATATTAGGCTGTATAGTTCCAATTACAATTGCTCGAAAAAAAAAAAACAAAGAAGTAACAAAAGCGCGGTTCAGCGAAAATTTTTATTAATACGTTTTTTATTTAAATTACTTGCTGGTTTTATTTAGATTAGGTACTTCCATTTTTGAGTAAAGCACTATACAAACCTTGGCCCACAATGACTGTTTCGCTGGTTCCGCTATGATTGCCTCGAGCTAGCCTAGCTACGCTCTAGGCCTTTCAACTTGGCCATCATTGCAGCCCTTGCTGTCCTCGCTGTAATGGCCTCGACCTACGGTCTCGGCCATTATCTCAGCTCGTCCATCAAGTGCTGCACGCTGACCGCGCTGTGTCGGCCTGGAGCTGCGCTACGCTGCGCTGTCGGCCATAATCAGCGCGACCAGCAAAGTTCATTATAGACCGCGGCAGTAATGTACTATTATCCGGTATTCAGGTAAGGCATTCAGCATTCGAATCGCTATTTTGCGATGCATTGTAACACTGGACACAGTAATCCTTTCACAACTCGATGATTGTTATACATTGCAGTAGCCTTATAATGGATAAATAAGTAAGTTATAACGGTGATTACTTTTTATGGGGATTATGTGTGCTTAAATAAACAGTACTGGCTACTGTACGCAGTAATATGAAAGCTCGTTGAATGCAGTGCTAGTACGGTGTTGTTTTATAAACCTGTTTTTAATATGAACGTAGAAATTGACCGACCGGAAAAATAACGACCAGAATAGGTTCTTAAGTCGGCGATGTAGTTAATTATTAAAGAGTCAGTTTCAGCTCGTGACGCTACTCACATCGCTGGCATGGTTCACATGACCCCTATATAAGAAATAAATTAGCCAAAGTTGTGCCAACAACATTGACAATCTATACTTTTTTTATTTAGAGTTAATTTGATAGGAATTACATGTAGATTATATACGCACATGTAACTTTGACCATTCTTTTCAGTTTACTCGCAATGTTTACGTCTGAGACTTCTACGAATCTGACACCTTCCGTCTATGGGCAATCTAGACCATTAATCTAGTACTGAGTGACGGTGTAGAGAGCGTTTGATCAAATAAGTAAAAAATATATTTTCGCATCGCAAATTAATAAACTGTAAACCAAAAGTGTGTCTATGCAAGAAATCACAAAAAAATGCGTGCGTGGAAAACGCATTATTCTTTAATGAAAAATACTACTTAATTATTAAATTGAATGTTTTCTCATATTTTCCCTACATCCATGTATAAAATAAGTCTAATTAACGCGGTGCTAATCCCCGGTATTTATTCTCGTAAGCCGTGAGGTGCAGGTGCGTCGAACCGCCGACCACCGGTAATCCGCTGATTTACTGCTCACCTCGCAATTGTTGCTCGGCTTGGTGATTACTGAGTATGGTGATTATTATGTAATTTTGATAAGGTTTAAAAAAGTTTGATTTATTTCGTAATAACTAAGGCAGGACGCCGACTGGTATGCCGAGAACCGAATTCAATAGCGAACGTTTGTATAGTCCTATGCTTTGCAGTGGTTGCTAGAGGCTGATGAGAATAAAAAAAAAACTGTTTTATTGATCATTTGAACAGTCAATATAGAAAGTAAGTTTTATTGATGTTGTCATGGAAATAGTTAAAACATATAAAATTACCTAACGCCACAGCATGCCATATAAATACATTTATTCTAGAAATTAGTAAACCATTTATAAAATCTAAATGTCGACTGCTAACGTCGAAAGTAACAAAACACAATCGCTCCAAAACGTAAAGGTATACCGTAACGGTTTTATTATTCAATCTACAATTTCGAACAAATTCGGAAAGGTTCTATTCCGTACACAATGCCGCGAACCAGTATCGTAGTTCAACATAACACGTAAACCAAATATACAAAAAACAAACACATCATTATAACCAAAGCACTGCTTAGATTACATCGCGCCAACCGAACTTTTCACCTAATTACTTAGGCTGTATTAATATAGGGAAAGCGGCATAAAAATAGGTCATATATTGGCGAAAGAACGGGACGGAAAAATAGTGCAACAAATTGTGGTAAGGCGCTGTCCCTTTCTCGCGCCGGAAATCAATAATGGCATCTCACCACGTGGAGGCAGGAAGTAAGTCTGCTCCATTTACACTGGCCGAACTTGGTAAACGGACGACTTCACGAGACTCTATTATTACAGAATTGAATCCGACCGTCTGTTTTAGACTCCGAATGGAAATTGAATTTCCAATCGATAGCTCGGGCGGAATACTTCGACGAATAGGCCTTTGTCGATGTTGCGGTAGTCGGGCGAATGTTGACTCTGATTTTGTATAGGCTTGATATTTTTGCAGACCCATTCTAGACCAGATTAAGCCTATTTTGCTCAAGATGTAATACTATATAGTTGCCACATTTAATTTATTAGTTTTTCAATTAAATTTTGTTAAGAAGGCTCGTTACACGTTTCTTTAAACAGAAAATTAGGCCAAGTAAGCTAAGCACGAGTCAAAGACTTCCAACCATTGTCGTCTGTCTGAGACTCGTACAGACATCTATCGGCCGCGAACAGAAACATGGATGACCGATGTTTAATTCCCGCCCTGCGAAATTGCTAACTCTCTGTACGTAGGAGCTTTTCCTGCCAAACGGTTGAAGCTAGATGGCTCTCGTGTCGCCAAATTGCAGTTAAAGATTTTCCCGTACTGAGCGCTGAAGTCGCTCGCAAGAAAGATTTCAAGTCCACATTTCCTCGTTGCTAGCGCCAGGCTACTAGATGGCGCTACTAGATTATTTTAGTTAGAGGTTCGAGTGACTATCGCTAGAGGGCTCTTACATCGTAGTTATTATGAATCACGTTCCTCTGTTTTTTGCTTGCTACGCAGCTACGGTAGCGCTACGTGGCTACGGTGACGCTACGAATGCTTTGAGGTACAAAGCTTTTACATGGAATTGTTAGAGGGCGCCCGACGTTAAGCATAAGTTTTGACTATTTGTTTGTTTTGAATATGTGTTTCCAGTTTCTAAACAAACAGGTATCATGAAATTTCAACTAATATTTTTACAATTCAGCTAAGTTTAAGCTAGGTTTAAGTAAAAATCACTGATGAAATTCAAAGGATTATGATGATTTAAGCCAAATCGTTTTTTTTCTCCTCAAAATCAATATAGATTTTTTTGGTAGCATTCGTGTTTGCCAGTACAAGGTTTGTATGATATTTTTTTTTGGAAAACAACGTCGGAAATTTAGTATAGTATTTCTTTAGGAAACTCTCTAAATACATTTTCATCCCACCATCTCGGAAAGAGTATTTTTACTCTTCGATATCTGAGTGCAAAAGCCGTTTTTATTCTCTAGAGGATAAAGTAAATTGAATTTAGAACATCGTGTGCACTAAGTTTGTGAATTAAAAAAAACATTAAACCTATTTACTGCTACCTCTATGGTGCCGAATATATCATACAACTTTTTTTTATTTTGTTAAAAACTCAGACTCGGAACCTTCTTGGTGTTCTTTTTTCAATTTGCTTTGTACGCCGTTCTTTACGCGGCATTTTTTCACGTCATTGTTAATTGTACCGTAATATTATTTTGTTATAATTTAAAGATTATTCTGTAATACTTACCTGTCATAATGTAGTAATTAAAACCTACACTGAAATAAAAGTGTACCTATCTTGTGATTGTAAACGTTTTTTTATTGCATTTAGTCATTTCCTCGCTGAGGTGGAATGAAAAGTTATGTGTTGCACTCGAGTGCAAAGATTTTTCACCTCGTGCTCTTTTGATTCCCTCGCTAATGCTCAGGATTCTAATTTTGAATCACTCGCTGCGCTCGTGATTCAATTTTAGAATCCTTCGCTTGCTCGGTCATCAAAATTGAACACGCGGTTAAAAAGCAACTTTGCACTCTTGTATAACAAATAACTATTTTTCTTCCGTGCGAAGCCGGGTCAAGTCGCTAGATAGAAACATTAACCTAAGCACTCACATAATATCTCCCAATTTGAGCCTCGTATGAATAAGCGCGCAGGTCTTGTGGTCTTGCGCAGCGAGCGCGGCGCGACGCCGGCGCACGGGGCGCGGCGACGCCGGCGGCGACTCGTCTGCGGCGGCCGCGCTCGCCGCATATCTGCGCACGCCCGGGGAGCTGCCGCGTCGGCGCACGGACGCGTGCCGCCCTCCCACGCCGCCCAGCATCCTGGAAACGAAAGAAAGGTTTTTTCTCAACACAGTAAATAGGGTGGATTTTATGTCAAGGCAGTAAGGGAGGGTACGTCTACCGTTGTACCTACAGGGATACGACGTTAGGAGATTGATCAGTCTATTTGTGACACATACAAATTTTTATAATAATACAACAGTTAGCAAGAAATTGGGCTAATAATTTGTCAGCGCCTTTGCAAAAAGGCTTCATTATGATTCACGTTGCAAACTAAACTGTGACCACAGAGAGAGAGAAGCGGTCTACAATTCTCTCTGGCGGAACGTCAAGTCGTTGCGGGTAGCCATATTGACTTGGGTAGTTGTCAAGGAAGGTGGTGTGTAACGAGACGTTGACGGATCGCCGACGTCTGTTTGCTTAATCTAATCAAATCTGGTGCCACATATCATAAGTAATTCCGATGCGGCGGGTAAGAGCCTACAAATTCAATACATTTTTAGTTATTTATTTATTAAATAGCTGATAAATATCTCATAAACTACCGAGGATAACTTAATAAAATGCATTTATGGGACCACCGCGGCAAGCTATCAAATAAAATAAAAAAAGGATGACGAAAATTAGACCAGTAATCACAGAGAATTCAGTTTAAATACATGCAAAAAAGACTATCTTTATTTGTGTACTCAATATCATTTGCATGCCCATTTTCGATTCCGTTTTGTGAATCGAGAGAAAACGTTTCGGTACGTACTTTGAAAATTAAATGACCTTCAACCTTTTCCAGTTTAGCCGTTTTCTGAGCTCATTGAAGGAAGCCATCAATATTCTAATTAGAGTGGCCGCAACCTTCTTTGATTGAGGATTTAGAAAGCAAATTTAATAATCAATTCGGTAATCTTTCCTTTGACGTTTTTTGAGTAAAAGGAAAAGTTGTAACTTCCATAGAAAATTACCCCACGTCCGACAGCTAAGAACAATATCTCCAAAAATAGATAAACATGAGTTAGTAAATTGCATATCTCCGATTGTTATCCTTACTGCCTATCATACTTAGAAATTGCTTCAAATATTGTTTCAGGCGCAGTATTACTTATCTATCTATAAAAAGCATTTTTTTAAATTTACTAGCCAGTAAGGATTGTCACCGGAAGTATATAATTTTTTTATGCTCATTTTTAGCGATTTTTTGGGATACTAATCTTTACAGTCGGTAGTGGGGCATTTTTGCTACTTCTTTTTTATACATTTTTGATGATGGCTTATAATGGCTATGTAATTGGCCGAATATGACAACATCATAAAGACAGAGTTAGGTTCAGAATATAGAGGGAATAAGATCGCTTTTAGTTTAAAATCATCCATATTTAACCCGAATAAGAAATTTATTTAGTAATAGACGGAGGTGGCGTTCTTGTCGCCGTTTTAAAAGAACTGCGTTCAGTAAGATTACTTCCATGTTCCTTTGTACATACGCATATTGAGCACATACTAATACAATTTCCATGTTCAGGTCGAGGTGAAAATTTAATTATTGCTGCAGTTTATATACCGCCTAAAACGCCTGAAAGTATTTATGTTGATTATTTCGTTTTATTACAATCCCTACTTGGGCATAATAACCTTGAACATTTTTATCTATTAGGAGACTATAATTTACCCGAAATTGAGTGGGTCTCGTGCAACGCACGTACCTCACAAACTGCTCTGACATGTAGAGGGAATTCTCCTACAAGTATTCACTTATGTCAGTTTATGTCTCTTCTCGGCGCTTATCAATTTAATAATGCAAGGAATTTGAATGGGAGAATATTGGATTTGGTCATCAGTAATGACGACTGCACCACATACTCCCCCACTGATTATTTACTGCAGTTAGATCATCATCATCCCCCATTTTGTATGTTAATATCTGTTTCATTACCCAGTCGTTCAATGGTTCGCAAGACAATTAAAAAATATAATTATTTCAAAGGCAATTATGAAAACATTAACCAGGACTTAAAAAAGATAAATTGGGACGATACGTTTGCAAATGATCAAACACCTGACGAGTACTTAGGCACGTTTTACAACACTATTTTTGGAGTAATAAGAAAACATGTACCTTTGGTTAGAACTAGGTCTTTGAAGTTTCCTGTATGGTTTTCAAAATCTCTGATACATATTTATAATAACAAATCCAAAGCGTGGGTTAGATGGAAAACGTACAAGAATTTATCGGACTATGAGCAGTTTAAACTATACCGCACGAGATTTCAGTCTGAGTGCAAGGAAACATATAGAAAGTACATTAATTCTGTGGAGGATGGTATTAGAGACAACATTAAACATTTTTGGACGTTCATTTCCAAACAAAAATCCACTACTGGAATTCCTTCCACCATGAAATATAAAAATCAGCCTTCTGATAACCCCGAAGACATTTGCAATATATTTTCTGACTTTTTTCATTCGGTCTTTGAACCATCTACCTTAACAAATGTACCGTCCTCGAATACCGACTGCTCTCCTACCTGCTCGCTTATAAGTGACATTGAATTTTCATTGGCTGATGTGCTGAGAGGGCTCGAGTTATTAGACCCTTCAAAAGGCCCTGGACCAGATGGTTTGCCAGTAATCTTTATTAAGAAGACTGCGACTAATCTCTGTACACCATTGCACACCATTTTTAATTTGTCCATTTCAAAGGGGATATTTCCACAAGCTTGGAAACTCGCAAACATAACCCCTGTCTACAAGTCAGGACCTAGGCATGACGTCGAGAACTATCGACCAATTTCTATATTGTCAGCTTTGTCAAAGGTTTTCGAGAGATTAGTACACGATAAAGTATACCCTCTACTTCACAGTGTTTTATTACCACAGCAACATGGTTTTGTCAAAAGGAGATCAACCACGACCAACCTGGTGACTTTCGCAGATTATTTGTTTAACAACTTGGATGCCCGTGTTCAAACTGATACCATATATACTGATTTCAAGAAAGCCTTTGACAAGGTTGACCATGAACTGCTTTTGCAGAAAATTGCATTTAATGGGATACGTGGGGACCTGTTAAGATGGTTTTATTCATATGTTTGCAACAGAACACAGAGAGTTGTAATAAATGGTTTTTGCTCTACCACTGTAGATGTTACTTCTGGAGTACTGCAGGGTTCCATTTTGGGACCTCTCCTATTCATTTTATTCATCAATGACGTCGACAAATGTTTTCCAAATTCAAAATTACTGTTGTACGCAGACGATGTTAAAATATTTAGGTCTATTAAAAGTCACCGTGATTGCTCACTCTTACAGGAGGACTTAGATGCGTTTTCGGCTTACTGTGTACGCAATAAACTTCAACTTAGTGTATCTAAGTGTCATGTCATTAGTTTTACCAAAAATAAAAATAAAATATTATATCCCTACACCTTAAAAAATGAAAATCTAAAAAGAGAAACCCTGGTTCGTGATCTTGGAATTCTGTTGGATGAGAAACTCCATTTAGATTACCATATTAATAAAATTGTTAATAATGCCTTCCGTATGTTCGGTTTTATCATGAGAACGGCTAGAGTATTTACCCGGTCCTCTACCTATTTGTACTTGTATCGGTCGTTAGTTCGCTCTCAGCTAGAGTATGCTGTTTCGGTATGGAGTCCCCACTATGGTAAATATTCCGATATGATCGAAAAAGTACAGAGAAAATTTTTAAAGGCCATGCATTTTCGTTGCCATCATACTTACACATCCTACAATGACCTTCTGCAGAAGTATAACCTGCAAAGTTTAAAGTCCAGACGAATTATGTTGGAAACAATGTTCTTGTTTGATCTGTGTAATACTTATGACTGTATTGATATTCGCAATAAAATTAGTTACATAGTACCTAGAACAACGTTATGTCGTGGGGTGCGCGCAAGACCCTTATTTGCGGTAAGTTCCTGTCGCACCAACGCGGGCTTGCGAGCACCCTTACGCCGCCTTACCAACCAATATAATAAGATCTTTGAAGACATCGACTTTTTCTTTGTCTCTGCTCAAAAATTTAGAAAACTTACCTATAAAATAATTTTAGAATATAATAGTTAATTTAGTTATATATTTTATTAATATTTAATTCATTCATTTTCATATCATTTTATTGTTCATATTTAGTTCAATGTTTGCTCTCTTTGTTTTTTTTTTTGTTGTTTGCATGCCTGTCTATGTTTAAGTTCACTTTAACTTTTCTGATTTAAAAACTTAGAATAGCGCACAGTTAAATATAGCTTTTTAATATGTTGTGGAAAATGTCGTAGGTTATACATTTATAAAGCTTGTGTATGTATAACTTATTGTAAAATTTTAATGTATAACTGTTTATTTTCCCGAATAAATAAAATAAAATAAAAATAAATATTTAGGTATGGCTTAATGTTGGTGAAAATGGACATTTATGATAAATTAAACTATAACGCGTAGGCGACAATTTAGCAACCTCTCACCCAAGAGAACCGCAGTATCTCATTTTCATAAATAGTCATTTACAATTTTGATTACGTTTTCTGAAATCCTGAGTCAATAGGATGGAACTGAGAGATAAACATCTGTAGATCAAAGAAGATGAGATACAGATTATATCAAGGGTGATACGGTTTATTGCTTTTCTTTGCAGATTGAGTTTTGAAGACTTCAAGCATAAACAATTTTGACTCATGTACGAGTATAAATGTTAAGTTCGAAAACATTCTCAAATGTTTTTGTCGTACTGATAAATTATATCGACTGCCTCGTTGGTAGTAAGCGCTAGTACTGAGCGCTACTGTTCTTGTCTTAGGTTCAATTCCCAGGTTGGACAAAGTGAATATTAATCTAAATTATCACGCCAAGGCTTGAATGAGGACAATGATTTGCGAGTAAAATCAGACTCGTCCACTGTATTTTTTGCAGGTACGCTTATTAACAGTAATCGGAGTAGGTAGATTGATTGGGTCCGTGGCTTAGGACCCAGTGGTCGAGGCACCTGTGGCCGACGCCCCCGATTCGATTATTTCAATTCAAAGCTATTTATGATCAAATTTACTTTCTGGCACAAAAATGTTATTACTTTTTTGGACGGATTGCCACATATGGGCGGATTTGTTCTAAAAACATGATCGTGGTTTTTTTTTTCATACTGTTTGGTACTTGTATCATAAATGCACACAGAACGAATAACATGGATAAGCCCTTTTTCCGGAAAGAAATTCCGGTATTTCCAGATTCAATTAAATATTGTTAATGTTGGTAGTGATATTATTACTATTCAATTCAAAATGTAAAGGAAGGTATCAAAAATTAATTAATGTATTATTTCCCTGTTGAATAATAAATGCAATCGAATTCCGATCGAAGCATTAATAATTATTTTTTGCCTTTTTATGGCCACAACTTTTTATAAATTGTTGCACTTAAATTTCAATCAAATCAACCAATTCCGGAGGAATGTCCATATGAATATAGACGTTTCGGATCAATGACCCCAATTCAATCTACCTACTCCGATCTATGCTTATTAATAATACCTACTCCATTGAGGGTCTACAACTATAAATATGATAAGTTATAAGTATAATTATTAGACTACATCATTCCTTCTGCTGGGTCACAGAGTTTATTATTAGTGTGAGGGGGCGTGAGCCATAATCCACTACGCAGGGCAATGCCGGTTCGTGGATCGGAGATGGTTTTCGAACTTTTGGTTTCGAAATAAATTATACGAAGTAAAGTGCCATCTAGGTGATGCGTTCACTCCTGGCAGGTTTTGAACTCTAGACCTCAAGTCGGAGAAAGGCCCGTTTATGTAGTGTACTGTGTGTTATGTAACTTCATGCGTAGATTTTTTATTTTACTTTTTTTTTCGTTTTCTTTGCTCGTGTTAGCGGGAACGAGACTTCATTCTTCATTTTCTACTGAAAACTTTATTTATTCTTGAGTATATTTTAAATAGTTTATTTTGTTATTGATGTGTGCTAGCTGACATGTGACATTAATTTGATGTAATGGATTCTTTGTTTATATCAACTTGAACACTATTGTATAGAATCTGGTTCTTCTAACCTAACAGATAGATGTGTTGCTGGGGAGTTTGTTCCGCCACTTCTTCTTCCCAGCTAAAACACGAGGCAGTTGCGAATGGCGGGCGTTTTGGGGGACTGTCTCGTGTAATTTTGACGTTAAAAAATTGGTGATTATCAGCCTAATTTGAATAAATTTCCGAAAAGTTTTTGTTAAAGTTTAATTTAAAAGTTATTTATCTAATGAATAACTTCCAACTACTATTAATTAACGCTAAACATCGAAGTGTTTCATTGTTTTAGAAACCTTTAATAGTAATTGCATATTCATATGTTATCTACCTACGTAATACATTAAGAATGTTATGTCAGCTGGTGTATTATTTAACCTTTGGATTTTGACATTATAAGGCTAAAGTTTATATTCAAATAGCTGAAATCCCTAATAGTAAAGGATAAGCAACGTATAATGTTTTTACAGGGGAAACACAGTCTACCACAAGAGGGACTGTTGTAGTCTACCACCGGAGCCCAGCCCCTAATAGTAAAGAAATAAGCAACGTATAATGTTTTTACAGGGGAAACACAGTCTACCACAAGAGGGACTGTTGTAGTCTACCACCGGAGCCCAGCGCGGGTTGGTAGCCCTTTTTTTTTTCGGATGGTAAATCATCAAATGACTTCTCACGCTCTGGGCGGAGCGAAAGGGAGTATCAGACTTGACTGTCTAAAACCCATCCATGTTCCTTCTTAGCCCTTTGTGTTCCAGGGCCACGGTATCTCTTTCGAACAACCCGCAGCCCTGGCAGGACCGGGTTGGTGGCCCTTACGTATTGTTACTAGTCTTTCACTTTTTAGGGTTCCGTAGCCGAATGGCAAAAAACGGAACCCTTATAGATTCGTCATGTCTGTCTGTCTGTCTGTCTGTCTGTCTGTCTGTCTGTCTGTCTGTCCGTCTGTATGTCACAGCCACTTATTTCCGAAACTATAAGAACTATACTGTTGAAACTTGGTAAGTAGATGTATTCTGTAAACCGCATTAGGATTTTCACACAAAAATAGAAAAAAAACAATAAATTAAGGGGGTCCCCATACTTAGAACTGAAAACCAAAAAAAAAAAATTCATCAAACCCATACGTGTGGGGTATCTATGGATAGGTCTTCAAAAATGATATTGATGTTTGTAATATCATTTTTTTCTAAACTGAATAGTTTGCGCTAGAGCCACTTCCAAAGTGGTAAAATGTGTGTCCCCCCCCCTCTAATTTCTAAAGTAAGAGGAGGAAAATTCTGAAAATATTTAGGATTGTAGAACGTAAAAAAAACTATCAACGAAAATTGGTTTCAATAAGATATGATGTTTAGTTTTTGAGATATGGGACTTTTTCATCAAACTGCAGCAGTAACTTTGTTTTTCATTAACATACTATGAAAAACAAATTTAGTTTTGCGGTTGTGTGGAAGTTTACTAACTAATACTACAAACTAATGAATGACAGTTCAAAACATTGTTATTATATTGTTTGGAGCTATGGAACCCTGTGTGCGAGTAAGACTCGCACTTGGCCGGTTTTTTAGTTGTAAGACATGTGCGTAACGCGAAATGGTGAGTGATGAAATACTGGCTGAAAGGGACACCGAATCTAAAACGGTAATTACGTATTCAGTACATCATTCTGATTCCACATAAAAAAATGTTTCGTCGGGTATTAAAAAAACACCTTTTTCCTACAAACTACAATACGTTCACGGTCAAAATGTATGGAACAGCAGATTTTTTCAAATTACCGATTAAAGAAAGAAAGAAAGAAAACATATTTATTTGACACATGCCACAAGTGCACACAATAAAAAATAAAATAAAAAAAACTTAAACAGAAAATAAAAAGATAATAAATAAAAATTTCTGTTTGTATTGAGAACGGTCGTAACCGTTTTAGCATCGGTGTTCCTTGCACCTTATATGACACCTTATGGTCACACCCTTTTGTAAAATTGTGTAGAATGATTTTTATTTCGTGCTCGTTATATAGGGTGACTGGTAATTATTGATCAATACTTAAACACGTAATAATGCTCATGATAAGAAAAAACTTTCCCAAAGAAACATTTTTTTTACACTCATTCAATTTTACACAAGCTGATAGGCCACAGGCGCGCGCGCGCGAATTTCGTACGGCTGTTGTATTATTGTTATAACAGTGAAGGAGTATATAAAAAAAAAATCTTTGGAAATGGTGATGTTATCAGAAATATAATTACGTGTTTAAGTATCGGTCACTAATTACTAGGTACCCTACATAATGTAGATACAGTTAGAAAATTAAGTGTCCTATAAAGAAAGTCCCTACAATTAATTTTATCGTGAAGTGTCGTGTAAAATTAAGAAAACGGTAATAGGTCTTAATTTGAACGTTAATAGGTTCATGACACGTTGCAGCAGTTTAAATCACCACACTCCCGTGACGCTTATATGGTCTTTCAAAAAACATTGTTCATAATATTATTGATATTTATAAAATTAAAACTGTTAACATATTATAAAGAGCCCATACTTCAACCAATAATGTAAATACACATGAAAATCCGCTCGTTGTGTTTTGTATGGCTTAATAATTGATGTATGGGGAGTATGACGTAAGCTAATTAGAATCTGGAAGAAACTCGTGTACAAGCAAAGCTACGACCCCAAGTCAGGGTACCAATTAAACCGGCCACCGTAGGCACAGGCCTGTGGACGGTGAGTAATTGGGTAGCTCACCGTCCACGCGCGCCTCAAGGAAATGTCAGCAAATCGGAAAGGGTCCGAGAGGGCCGATGCCTTGGGCTGGTAATGGATTCTTTGTTTATATCAACTTGAACACTATTGTATAGAATCTGGTTCTTCTAACCTAACAGATACATGTGTTGCTGGGGAGTTTCTTCCGCCACTTCTTCTTTCCAGCTAAACCACGAGGCAGTTGCGAATGGCGGGCATTTTGGGGGACTGTCTTGTGTAATTTTGACGTTCAAAAAGTGGTGATTATCAGCCTAATTTGAATAAATTACCTTTGATTTTTGAGTGTGTTCTAAGCCACTGAACCACCACTGTTCCGAAAAGTTTTTGTTGAAGTTTAATTTAAAAGTTATTCATCTAATTAATAACTTCGGACTATTTTTAATTAACGCTAAACATCGAAGTGTTTCATTGTTTTAGAAACCTTTAAGAGTAATTGCATATTCATAGGTTATCTTCCTACGTAATACATTAAGAATGTTATGTCAGCTGGTGTATTATTTAACCTTTGGATTTTGACATTATAAGGCTAAAGTTTATATTCAAATAGCTGAAATCCCTAATAGTAAAGGATAAGCAAACTATAATGTTTTCACAGGGGGAACACAGTCCACCACAAGAGAGACTGTTGTAATCGGAGCCCAGCGTGGGTTGGTGGACCTTACATATTGTTACTAGTCTTTCACTTTTATAGTTGTAAGACATATGCGTAACGGGAAATAGTAAGTGATGAAATACAGGCTGAAAGGATACCGAATCTAAAACGGTAATTATGTATTCAGTACATCATTCTGATTCCACATAAAAAAATTTTTCGTCGGTTATTAAAAAAACACCTTTTTCCTACAAACTACAATACGTTCACGGTCAAAATGTATAGAACAGCAGATTTTTTCAAATTACCGATTAAAAATTTCTGTTTGTATTGAAAACGCAGTAACTATTTTAGCATCGGTGTCCCGTACTTCCAACTTGTATGACACAAAAACTTTTCTTTCAACTACGCAGTAATGTTATCATTAATCACTACAAAACCGATCACAAAGGATGTCTTTTTTGCTTAGAACCAAAATAGTGCAGAAAAGTTATATGAAATATTATTATTGCACTGTTTTTCATTACTGCACTGTTTTAAATTTTAAATTTGGAATTAAATTTACCACAGAGGTGTAATGTCTCCTATTAATTTAATAAAATGTATGCATTAGATCAAAAAGATTACTGGCTGAAAGTAAAAATCGGCTGAATAAAACTGACTTGGTGAAAAAAAAAACAAATGGCGCGCATTTTGTACCATTGTAAAATTTGATACTTCTTATTTACCAAATAAAAAGGTAAAAAATCATGGAAATTGTCAGCGGTAGGGATATGAATTCAACTCCAGAAAATATAAAACAGCTGCAAATGAAGTTGTTGATAACTTATAATAACTGCACTTTTAATAATTGTATGTTTGAAGGGAAAACGAATTATACTTTGTTTTATTAACTTGAGTTTTTTTATTTTGAGTAGGTATTTTTATCAGGGTAGTTGAAAGAAAAGCAGGATAAGCACCTCGATAAAGTGAGTAATTAATGCACTCGTGATAATTTAGTGCCCTCGCGTGCGCTCGGGCACCAACATAACACTCGTGCATTAATGACTCACTTTGCGCTCGATGCAACAATCTACTATTATGGACACACCCTTTTGTAATATTGTGTAGAATGATTTTTATTTCGTGCTCGTTATATAAGGTGACTGGTAATTAGTGATAAATACTTAAACACGTGATTATGCTCATGATAAGAAACAACTTTCCCAAAGAAACATTTTTTTTACACTCATTCACTTTTACACAAGCTGATAGGCCACAGGCGCGCGCGCGCGAATTTCGTACGGCTGTTGTATTATTGTTATAACAGTGAAGGAGTATAAAAAAAAATTCTTTGGAAAGGGTGATGTTATCATAAATATAATTACGTGTTTAAGTATCGGTCACTAATTACTAGTCAGTCTACATAACGTAGATACAGTTAGAAAATTAAGTGTCGCTATAAAGAAAGTCCCTACAATTAATTTTATCGTGTAAAATTAAGAAAACGGTTATAGGTCTTAATTTGAACGTTAATAGGTTCATGACACGCTACAACAGTTTAAATCACTCACAAGGAAATCTTGTAATGCCTTTTTCACTATGGTATCTAGTATTTTGTAGAGTAGAAATTCAAATACTAGACACCATAGTATTATATTTGAATTCAACTTGAGGTACAAGTGGCATGAAGTACCTAAGGCTTGTCCTCGACAGCCGGTGGAACTTCGTGGAGCATTTCCGACGTTGGGCCCCCAAACTGGAACGGGCAGGGGTTGCGTTCAAGCGGCTCTTGCCCAACCTGGGGGGTACAAACGCCTCCTGCCGGAGGCTCTACGCGGGGGTCGTGCGGTCCATGGACCTTTACGGGGCCCCGGTGTGGGCGCGTTCTTTGAGGCGGCGAGCCGCCCATTACCTGAACGCGCCCCAGAAGGTAGTAGCCGTAAGGCTGATCCGGGGATACCGCACGATCTCCGGCGAGGCGGCGAGCCTCTTGGCCGGATTGCCACCATGGGATCTGGAGGCGATAGTCCTTGCGTGCCTGCACGAGTGGCGCGCGGAGGCACTACGTCGGGGTGAAACTCCGCTGCTACGGCAAATTGTCGCTCAGCGGATAGACCTCCGGCGCGATCTCATGGCGACATGGAGGGAGCGACTGTCGCAACCCCGTGCAGGGTACGCCACAAAAGTGGCGATAAGTCCCCTCTTTGAGGAGTGGCTGGAGAGGCGCCACGGCGCCTTCACCTTTCGCCTGACGCAGGTCCTCACCGGACACAGCTGTTTCGGGAGGTTCCTGCACCGAATCGGGCGGGAGGAAACGCCCGGGTGTTACCACTGCGAGGATCGGCCGGAGGACACGGTGGAGCACACTGTGGAGCTCTGCCCCGCTTGGGCTGAGCACCGCCGTGTCCTCGTAGCGGCGATTGGTGGCGGCGACCTCTCGCGTCCGGCCCTGGTTCGATCCACACTCCGGAGCGAGAGGGAATGGGAAGCCGTCTCCTTCTGCGAAGCAGTCATGCTAGCGAAGGAGGTGGCGGAACGTGAGAGGGATAGAACCTCACGCCCCAGCCACCGCAGGAGACGCCCCGGGCGTCGGGGGGCAACCAGTGGCCCCCGGCCACCGTAGGCGTGGGCCTGTGGACGGTGAGTAATGGGCTAGCTCACCGTCCGTCCGTCTAATGACGACAGGCCGTGCCGAGGGCGCGTTTGTGTTCCACGCGTGCCTCAAGGAGATGTCAGCAAATTGGAAGGGGTCCGAGAGGGCCGATGCCTGCCAGGGCTGCGGGTTGTTCGAAAGAAATACCGTGACCCTGGAACACAAAGGGCTAAGAAGGAACATGGATGGGTTTTAGTCAGTCAAGTCTGACACACCCTTCCGCTCCGCCCAGAGCGGAAGAAGTCATTTGATGATCCGGCGGCGAGATGGATGTGAAGGCTGGCTGTGCATGATGATGATGATGATGAGGAACAAGTACACTCCCGTGACGCTTATGTGGTTTTTCAAAAAAGATTGTTCATAATATTATTGATATTTATAAAATTAAAACTGTTAACATGTATGGGGAATATGACGTAGGCTAATTAGAATCTGGAAGAAACTCGTGTAGAAGCAAAGCTACGACCCCAAGTCAGGGTACCAATTAAACCGGCCACAGTGGGCACAGGGCTGTGGACGGTGAGTAATTGGGTAGCTCAGCGTCCGTCCGTCTTATGACGACAGGCCGTGTCGACGGCGCGTTCGTGTTCCACGCGCGCCTCAAGGAAATTGTCAGCAAATCGGAAAGGGTCCGAGAGGGCCGATGCCTGCCAGGGCTGCGGGACTGTTCGAAAGAGATACCGTGGCCCTGAAATACAAAGAGCTACGAAGGAACATGGATGGGTTTTAGTCAGTACAAGGCTGACACTCCTTTCTGCTCCGCCCAGAGCAGGAGGGGTCATTTGATGATTTCCCATCATGAGTAAAAGACAAAATGGTACCAAATAAAATCGTTCATAACTACAAGTTAGACCTTTATTTAATAGTGGAACTTTTAGTTTGGGTTTTCCTTTTGCCTCATTCATTTAAAAGCAACAGGCAACATCTCCGTAATTAATCCTACACGAGTATATCGTATAAATCTCACATAAGACGAGCGCGATCCGAATCAACAGGTAGATCAATTTGGAGAGTTCTGCGGATCGCAGCTTAGTGTCGGAACCGCGGTCTCTAACTTTATCTTGACGTGGAGGTGGGAAACCAGATCTCAACATCCGTTTTCAGGTACAAATTTAATTTAATGTTAATATATATATATAATACTAGCTATCCGGCGCAACTTCGTTTGCGTCCCATTTTTCATTACTGCACCACTCCTATTGGTCGTAGCGTGATGATATATAGCCTATAGCCTTCCTCGATAAATGGGCTATATACCACTGAAAGAATTTTTCAAATCGGACCAATAGTTTCGGAGCCTATTCAATGCAAACAAACAAACAATCAAATCTTTCCTCTTTATAATATTAGTTTAGAAAATGGTAAGCAAGGCATTTTAAGGGTCCCCAGAAGGTGGTAGCCGTAAGGCTGATCGGGGGTACCGCACGATCTCCAGCGAGGCGGCGAGCCTCTTGGCCGGATTGCCGCCATGGGATCTGGAGGCGATAGTCCTCGCGTGCCTGCACGAATGGCGCGCGGAGGCACTACGCCGGGGGGAAACTCCGCTGCCGCGCAAATTGTCGCTCAGCGGACAGACCTCCGGCGCGATCTCATGGCGACATGGAGAGAGCGACTGTCGCAACCCCGTGCAGGGCACGCCACAATAGTGGCGATAAGTTCCCTCTTTGAGGAGTGGCTGGAGAGGCGCCACGGCGCCTTCACCTTCCGCCTGACGCAGGTCCTCACCGGACACGGTTGTTTCGGGAGGTTCCTGCACCGAATCGGGCGGGAGGAAACGCCCGGGTGTTACCACTGCGAGGATCGGCCGGAGGACACGGTGGAGCACACTGTGGAGCTGTGCCCTACTTGGGCTGAGCACCGCCGTGTCCTCGTAGCGGCGATTGGCGGCGGCGACCTCTCGCGTCCGGCCCTGGTTCAATCCATGGTCCGGAGCGAGAGGGAATGGGAAGCCGTCGCCTCCTTCTGCGAAGCAGTCATGCTAGCGAAGGAGGTGGCGGAACGTGAGAGGGAGAGAACCTCACGTCCCAGCCGCCGCGGGAGACGCCCCGGGCGTCGGGGTGCAACCAGTGGCCCCCGGCCACCGTAGGCGCGGGCCTGTGGACGGTGAGTAATGGGCTAGCTCACCGTCCGTCAGTCTTATGACGACAGACCGTGCCGACGGCGCGTTCGTGTTCCACGCGCGCCTCAAGGAGATGTCAGCAAATCGGAAGGGGTCCGAGAGGGCCGATGCCTGCCAGGGCTGCGGGTTGTTCGAAAGAGATACCGTGACCCTGGAACGCAAAGGGCTAAGAAGGAACATGGATGGGTTTTAGTCAGTCAAGTCTGACACTCCCTTCCGCTCCGCCCAGAGCGGAAGAAGTCATTTGATGATTTCCCATCCTAAAAATAAAAAAAATAAAACAAGGCATTTTAAGGGTAACTGAAACTTTAACTGACTTGTCCGCGACACCAGATATTCCAAGGTCAAAGGTCAAAAAAACGTATTTTCTATTTTTTTATTTACTGTTAAATCGGTTAGGACTACTTTAATTGACGACGCGGCTTCTGGTGGCCTACCATGGGGTTACATGGGTCAAATGATGATGCCAAACGCTATCTAAAGTATCTGTGAGTGTTCGGTGTCGGCAGACAATTTGACTGATCTAGAATTTAGTATAGTTTGAATTAAAACATTACAGAAGTTGAAGAAGCCTGAAACTTACGTCTATTTCCATTGGACTTAAATGACTTCAGATCAAAATGAATACTTTTATTTGTACACATGATTACTCATAACAACATTTAGACAAGACATAATGAGCATAGTTTAGAATAAAAGAATTACTTCTGCCTATCACTGTCCAACCTCTTATTTTTTTTCAATAATTTCCTAAAAGAAAGACATTGATTGAAAATGTGTTGGTCTACGTCAATTACTACTTTAGTCCAAAAACAGCGGCAGCTTAGATTGGGAAATACATTTTTAGGGTTCCGTACCCAAAGGGTAAAACGGGACCCTATTACTGAGACTTCGCTGTCCGTCCGTCTGTCACCAGGCTGTATCTCACGGACTGCGATAGTTAGCCAGTTGAAATTTCTACAGATTACGTATTTCTGTTGCCGCTACAACAACTAATACTAAAAACAGAATAAAATAAATATTCTGGAAAAAGTGTTTTTTTTTTTGTTCGTTTTTATAAATAATGGTACGGAACCCTTCTTGTGCGAGTCCGACTCGCACTGGGCCGATCTTTATGCAATACTCACAAGTTTTTATTCCATTAACACCCATAACCCACTAAATTACTAACTACTGTCAATAATCAACAATAAATAAACTCAGTCTAACGCAGTCCATTGCTAGACATAGCCTCTCCAAAGCCACAACACTCCTCTAGTTACTGCATTTGGTCAGTGGGTCGTCTTAGGGGCATTCAGCCTAACCCAATCACATTTGAACATTAACCGGACTCTTAATTCCATCTCCAAAACTTCTGACATCACAGTCGTCAACATAATACGAAGTGGTGAGCTTCATCCCGGCTGTTGTATTAAGGATAACGTGAGGTTCGGCGACTGTCGTCCAAAGATAGCACAGTTCCGTGCCCGAATAAAATTGAATTTACTGTTTGTTTCAAACTTTGTTGTGAATGTTGCTTTCATAGTTGGTAAATTGAAAAGGAATGAATGAGAGATGTTTCAAGTGATGTATAGTGTTTGTTTTAGAATTTAAACAATAAAAACTTAATCAGGTTATTTTACAAACACAAACAAAGGAGCGAAACCATTTTTTTTGCTTTTACAATTCTACGTGTTGGTTTTACTGATTGTGTGAGGAATGATAATAATTATGAAAGAGAAAGGAGTAAAAAATAAAAAAAATAATACCTTCGACACTTTAATCTCGGCCGAGTACATAGTCTTGAAAGATAGGTAAAGACATTCTCGATTAAAACATCTTTCTAACAAAAGTAACTTTATCAAAATCGGTTCAGCCGTTTAGAAGCTATGATGCCACAGACAGATACACACGACGTCAAACTTATAACAGACCTCTTTTTTGGTCAGAGGTTAAAAATGATGTTGTGACATCTGGATGGGAAGAATGAATGATTGGTTATGCTTGGAAATCTGCCTGGAAAGTGCCTAGTGCCTAGGGACCTAGCAACAACTTGTGAGCACTATCAATAACACTAGTAACGCAATATTTACCATGTTGAAAACGCCATGATCACCGATAAACTGAAGTTATTGCGGGTGGATGTTTCATCATCTGCCTAGCCTTTTCCCAAACGATCTTGGGGTCGGCTTCCAGTCTAACCGGATGCAGCTGAGTACCAGTATTTTACATGAAGCGACTGCCTGTCTAACCTCCTCAACCCAGTAACTGGGTAATACGATACCCCTTGGTAAGACTGGATGTCAGACTTTTAGCTTCTGACTACTCGTAACGACTGTCAAAGATCTACAAATGACAGCCGGGACCAACGGCTTAACGTGCTTTCCGAGGCACGGAGGAAACTCGATATGTAATTATGGTCACCCATCCACAAACCAACCTCGGCAAGCACGGCTTAACCTTAAAGATCGATTGCGGGTGGATGTTTATGAGCAGACAAATCGGTCTACCCTCTTTCTTGTTCGTTTTTGCGCGCCGTACCACTAGCACTGCTACTCACAACTCGATTCCCTACACACGAATCTCACGGCACGCAACTTACGGCACTCTTTCGGTTTTTACACAGTTGAACAGTGTTTCGATTTTTGGGTGTCATTTGTGGTTGTCGATTATAGGACGGTGAAAAATAATGACACCCAAAAATCTGCCATAGATCAACATCTCCTTGAATCAGGATAGAACAACTGGATTGAGTTACATAACCCTCAGATCCTCCTTAGAATTTGTCATAAGTAATTTTCTCTCTAGATAAAAAGGGTGAAGGTGTTATGCACATAATTTCAGTCAGTAATTCGACACAAATTGCTTTCGCAGTCCAGAGATTTTCTTTTTTACGTAATAATGTTGTTCGTGAGGGGTGATTTTTGTTAAGAGTTTCTCGTTCATTCTGTTTTGAACGAAATATTTCCATCGTCTCCTTGATATTCGATCAAGTGCCAGAATAATTGCTTTGTGAGTTCATTTCATTGTATAAAAAGAATATGAGATCCACTTTTATGCGATCGTACTGAATTGGGACAAAAATTCGTTAAAAAAGCAGAAGGTAGATAGATGTGCGGATATGAACCGAAATGATTTTTTATGGCAATATAAAGGTCTTTCTTTATCATGTGGTTAGTGCCTTACCAGCACGCTTAGCATGACCACTGTAGAAACGAGTTTTGTCAACGGAAGAATCGACAAAATTACACGTTTTCATTGTCTATCTGTCATTATGTCGATTCTTCCGTAGACAAAACTCGTTTCATCGGTCATGCTACGCGTGCTGGTGTCAGAGTTTTATGCCGCCCATGGGGCTCTGACTTGCCTTTGCAAGCCATCGAGGCATATCTCGATGGTATGCAAACTGCAAGTAAATTTTTTCAAGAAATATTTCATCACCTCTGCTCACAAATGGAATTATTTGACTTTCCTGAGAACCAAATATTCGAAGATTATGTCATCCGCCAACCCGTACTGTGTACACTAAATTTTATTTTATTTCGATTATTTTCTCGAACAGATCATAGATACATCAATCCTTAAACTGACATGTATGAGTGGTAAGACTACAATCCTATTCTTTTGCATTTAGTACCATTTGCTCTTAGGATGATTTGCTAACAGATTTCAATGCGGAGCGGAGCTTGAAATTCTACTGTCTAAAATAAACATATTCAATGTACAACCAGTTTGTAATCAGATATTCTATTAAATAACTTGAAGCACCTCAAAACCGCATTACGTATTTGTTCGAGCATAAATATGAAACGCTCCATTTGTATCAAACTCATTTTGTGAGACCTATTCATTATACGAATTGGGTGGACTTAAGGAGTTTCAAATTGAAAAATGAGGTTGATGTTGTTGGGAACCTTTTCAAGAATATGGGGAAATAGGTTTTCCATATTTTCGTACGATTATTAGGTTTAAATGCAAAAGACATTTCTTGACAGACCAAATGCGCTGAGTAGAGTTGAGCTATTTGAAAAAGAACTGGAACGGGGAAAGTATAGGTCCATGGCAACACTTTAACTGTATGCCATGACTTCATATTTTAACTTTTACAGCCTGGGCTCGAGAAAAGTGGTGCAAAAAACCGGCCAAGTGCGAGTCTTACTCGCACACAGGGTTCCATAGCTCCAAACAATATAATAACAATGTTTTGAACTGTCATTCATTAGTTTGTAGTATTAGTTAGTAAACTTCCACACAACCGCAAAACTAAATTTGTTTTTCATAGTATGTTAATGAAAAACAAAGTTACTGCTGCAGTTTGATGAAAAAGTCCCATATCTCAAAAACTAAACATCATATCTTATTGAAACCAATTTTCGTTGATAGTTTTTTTTACGTTCTACAATCCTAAATATTTTCAGAATTTTCCTCCTCTTACTTTAGAAATTAGAGGGGGGGGGACACACATTTTACCACTTTGGAAGTGGCTCTAGCGCAAACTATTCAGTTTAGATAAAAATGATATTACAAACATCAATATCATTTTTGAAGACCTATCCATAGATACCCCACACGTATGGGTTTGATGAATTTTTTTTTTTTGGTTTTCAGTTCTAAGTATGGGGACCCCCTTAATTTATTGTTTTTTTTCTATTTTTGTGTGAAAATCCTAATGCGGTTTACAGAATACATCTACTTACCAAGTTTCAACAGTATAGTTCTTATAGTTTCGGAAATAAGTGGCTGTGACATACAGACGGACAGACAGACAGACAGACAGACAGACAGACAGACAGACAGACAGACATGACGAATCTATAAGGGTTCCGTTTTTTGCCATTCGGCTACGGAACCCTAAAAATCGCTCTGTGCGAATATCACCACGCCCCACCATCCACCGCTAAGCGTGCCTTGATTAAAAATGCACACATTCGTAAAAAGCTGGCAGTATCATCACAACTTTAATGTTTTTTTTCCAATTGTTAGTCTATTTGTTTGTTTATATTTATTTATTTCAAGCAGCGGTGGCCCAGTGGTGACTTACGAGCAGTAAGCCGTGGGTTCGAACCCAGGCAGGGTCTTATTACTTTGTGTAATTTATTTCATCGCCACTGCTTTAAAAAACGGTGAAGGAAAACATCGTGAGGAAACCGGTATATCCTAGAACTAAAAATTCGAAGACATGTGACATCTACAAACCCCCATACTGGGCCCGCGTGGTGGATTACAGCCCACTCCCTCTCATAGAGAGGAGGCCTGTGTCCCAGCAGTGGGAACATTATATGTAGACTGATGATGATGATGATGTATATATTTATTTAAAATGAAATAATTCACAAAGACATGTGCCTACATGGATTAGAACCTACAACGTAAGTCACGGCTTTTTCAACTGAGCCACTCTCTTTTTCGTTCTATTAAGCCTTGTCGCAATTTTATTTTAGATTAAAGAACACGTTTTATCACAGGATATTTCCATTAGTTTTGTTATCTTTGTTTTTGGCCTCAATAAATCTTATGGCTGCTATCGCCGTCTCTAAGGGCTAATGGTGCCCTTAGGTTATGTACCCTTGATTTATATTAAGGGAGCTAAGATAAGCAACTGTTCCTTCTGTTTTTATCCTATCTGAAAATGGAGTAATTAATAGAATAATTGCTTTTGCCGCGTTGGTCTAGCGGTCGCAAGCGCGTCTGCTGAGCATTAGGTACTAGGTTCGATTCCCAGGTCATGCAATGTGTTATTGGGTTTTCCATCTGGAATTTCTCAGCAGCAGTCATGGGGTCTAGATTTGAGCCCGGTTGATGGAAATAGGTTCGCCCCTTATTACATGGGACTTTTAAATATTACTAGCGAAATTTGAGTGTACTATAAGGTGCGCCTTTGTCTCACTTGGGGATTACAAGAGTCATCTTATGTGTAAATAGATGTTAATTGAATTTTCTGTTCTGTTCTATTAGAAAAAGCTGTTATGTGTTTTATTTTATTCAGCAGAGAAAAATACTCGTCAAAAAACAACTACTTATAGGTACAGTCGACCTGACGTCTGTGGTAACAATATTCTTTTGCCTTTGAGCTGGCCTAGCTTAGTGTAGAGTTTCAATAGAATCAGATGCCAGTATATACTAGTAATACGTATAGTGTACTAGTATTTTCTGTTCCTTGATCATTATAATCAGAAACTTTTCAAAATTAAAGTGGATCGGTTTTGTTCTAAGGAAGCGTGCTCCAGCCTAGGCCGCATCATCGCTTCACATCAGGGGAACCGAAACTACGGACTTCGTGCTTAGAGAGTAGACACTCTCTAAGCACGAAGTCCGTAGTTTCGGCCTAAGTGACGATCGTTTCCTACTTACGGACATAAGATTTGTTAGGGATTCTAACTAAAAATTAATGACAACACGATTGGACAGTTGTCCTTACTCCCGATGTATTTTTAAAACTCATGAATTAGAAACTCTTAGGGAGTAGGGTTATTTTTGGAGAATAAAGCTGGTTACGGACGGACCCGTATTTTCGTTGACGGACTTAGAGAGTAGACCCCCAGGCGAGTTACGGCCAAACGCAAAGTATTAAGAGCGTTAACTTCTTACGACATTTCATACAAATTTTACGACATTTCAAATCCATATTTTCCGTAATGGCTGAACCGATTTTAATGAAACTTTATGCGCATAAGCAGGATACATACTTAGGTCTCACAACTTAATTAAAAACATTTTCGAAAAATAGTGTTACAGCTAAATTTGAACGGTTATAAATTATCTATGGAAACAGAAATTGCCAATTATCTTTTTTTTAAAGACATCTCGAAAATGTTCACAAAAAACATTCCCAAAATGCCTTTAAAAAAAATTAATTGGAAATTTCTCCTTATACGTATTAAGTTTCATTGGAATCGGTTCAGTCATTTCGGAAAATAAGGACTTGAAAGTTTGTATGAAATTCCGTAAGGTATAAACGCTCTCAAAGACAAAAATACTATTTTTTTACCAGTTTTACCACAAATCGGCCTTATTTAGTAAAGCAAAAACTCCATTATAGAAACAAATAATTAAGGTAGCCTCCTTAGATAAGTCATTATTTTGACAAAGAAATAAACTCACGTAAACCAAATAGCAATTTATTATTGTACAGCCTACTTATGTTTAGTAAAATATTTTGCTATTTAATTTACTAAATGTGGATCATACTTATTATATCATTTATTTTCTTTCTTTGTTTCTTATCACCCAGGCAACGGTTTGAGAGGAGCTCATTTATTAGGCTCCGATCGCAGCCTAGGGCGATGCGACTTTTTAGCACGTGCGTCATATTTTCCTTCGCGAGATGTTTGCGAGTAATGTAGCGACGTTTACTTCTGCGGTCATTTATTTAAGAAGAATGGCTGGCACATTCTAAATGACAAAAGAGATAAACATTAACTTTGTATTTAGAATAAGAAAAGTTTAGGGACTGCACTGGGCTGGACTGTCAATGTGGTGTCATGTATAGTTTGGTTTCCTCATCATCTGCCTAGCCTTTTCCCAAACTATCTTGGGGTCGGCTTCCAGTCTAACCGGATGCAGCTGAGTACCAGTATTTTACATGAAGCGAATGCCTATCTGACCTCCACAACCAAGTAACTGGGTAATACGATACCCCTTGGTAAGACTGGATGTCAGACTTTTAGCTTCTGACTACTCGTAACGACTGTCAAAGATCTTCATATGACAGCCGGGACCAACGGCTTAACGTGCTTTCCAAGGTACGGAGGAAACTCGATATGTAATTATGGTCACCCATCCACAGACCAACCTCGGCAAGCACGGCTTAACCTTAAAGATCGACCTGGGCGGCGGTATAGTTTGGTTTCCTTTGATATCTAAATAAGTATTTGAAACACACATAGCATCACGCCTGTGATCCCCGAAGGGTTAGGCAGAGGTGTAGCTAATAGTAGAAGCAAACTTTACCAGTTTTCTTTTAGTTCTGTGTAATAGGGGGCGAGCTTATTGCCAGCAACAGCTGGGCACAAATCAAGACTCCGTGACTGCTACTGGGAAATTCTTGATACATAAACCCAGTAACACTTCGGCCGAACTGGGAATCAAACCGCGACCCCTACACCATCGAGAAAAGTATTTGAATCTGCCCCAAAACGTCTTTTATATACCCAAAGTAATAAAACACAAGCAACACAATAAGATCCTTAGAGTACCGTCGCTTCGCAGTCGTATCGCGATGACTTGTAGCATGCTCTTTTTTTATTTTTTTTTATTTATTAGTTTAGGGGTTTTTATCCACACGTATACGCCAACCCCATTGTATCTTCTAGCAATATATCATATCAATCAATATATATAAGCATGCTCTTAACAACTGGAACTTTCATTTGTTTTTCACTGCAGCCGCTGTCGCAAGATACGATGACATGTAGCATGTAGCCTCCATGACGGATCGTCAAACCAAACTGTATCTAGATCCTCTTGTATCGGCATTAGCTTTTCTTACGGAAATTCTATTTCAAAACCTCTGACAAGCATTTCTATTTGACACATCATAACTTTGTCATCATGTGTCAAGCCTTTTCCCAACTTTGTTGAGTTCGGCTTCCAGTCTAACCCGATGAAGCCCCATACCAGTCATAATTATGATAAGCATCCAAACCGTTGTTTTACCTATCTGACCTATTAGATACAACCCGGTGACTAAGTAATCTCAGTAACTGAAAAACCTTCGAAAGAGTTATATCTTCTCTTCACTATGGTTGCTTGTGGCAAGCTGCTATAAAAACCTGCATTTTCTCTTAGAAAAAAAACGTCATAACCTATTACGAAACAAAATATATAGTGAAACATTAATATGTCTCCGTCGATAATAAAGGCGAGAGAGCGGACTTTACGTGTCATAAATATTTTCCTTCTTGCCCTGTTTATTGAAATTAATCGCTTTATGACCGGTTTTTATAGAGATTCCGTACCAAATGCGAAGGAAATTGATTTTCGAAATGAGCCATTATTGTTCGTTGTTAATTATTTTTTCGTGTATAAAAAGATATGATGTGTATTGGTTGATCGTTGACAGTCGTTACAGGTAGTCAGTGGCCCGAAAGTCTGACAACCAGTCTTAAAAAGAGTATGATATTGCCTAGTACTAACTGGGTTGTGGAGATCAGACAAGCAGTCGCTTCATGTAAAATACTGCCCCCAACACAGTTGGGAAAAGTCTAGGCAGATATTGATCGGAAACGAAGTAGTAGATGCTTTTTATTATATTATAGTTTTATATTTACTTTATTCAAGAAAAGTACGAAATTTCTACCTTAGCGACTGCGATAAGATAAATGATAAATGTCAAAAACACGAAAATACAATTCTAAAATATTCATAAGAAGTTTTTCATTTAATTGCCCGCGAAGTTGAGCAACATGCAACATTTAGAATAATAATACGGGTTATTTGTTAGCACTAACGTTCCGTGAAGTTAGCAGAAATTGCTCCGAAGTTTTCTTCCGCGGTCGGCCTAAGTAATTGTATGAAATTATTACTTTTTAAATCTTGTTTTTTAGGATTCCGTTTTACCGAAGTTTGTGGTGAGAGTTCACAACGCAAAGGTTCGGTCAAAATGGTGCGGGCAGATCGGTGGAACTGGAAAGGGAGATTGGCTCAGCGGTATCGAAATATGTATTTTGTAGCTTGTGTCAAACCTCCATATCAACAAACGGCTTGCGACACCTATCTGAAGTTGGCATGGCAAATGTAACATGCAAACAAATAAAGTACTGAATAATTAGCCGTTAATAACCGCAAATTAACCATGAAAACTAAAAAAAAACCGCTCGCTGGTAAACCTGAAAATCTGTTTGTATGCGAACTTCAGTGGAAGTTGGCATGCAAACATTTTTTAATCGGTTACAAAAGACCTAGACAACTTTGCCAAGGCTCATAATTAGCCGCAAATTAACCGTAAGTACTCTTTGCGCGAGCGAGCGGTGATAACCGACTGACGGAGTGGCCACGGACCAGTACGCGATGGGTATTATTTATCGCTGTAGGTATGGTCAGTGAATGAGGCCTGGTAAAGTTGTCTAGATCTTTTCTAACCGATTTTATAATTCTTACATGCTAATTCCGTTGAAGTTCTTGTGCAAACTGTTTGCATGCTACATTTGGCATACCAACATCAGAGAGGTGCTTTGGACAATCTGCCTGGAGCGTGCCCTCAGCCTTTTCAGACATATTATGCGTTTGCCTATGCATTGTCTGAAAATGCTATTGGGCCTGCTGGATGGTGAGTGCGCGCAAACCAGAGTACCGGCAAGATAATCAGACGGATCACAAGAAGACTGTTGGCGGCAGCCTGTACCGAGCCATCTACAGTGCAGGAGACCGCTTTGCTTGGAGGCGTGTCATAATGGGTTGCGATCCTGAGCATTGAGGGAAGAAGACGAGAAGTTATTAAACCAGTTAAAATTACCACACGTCTAAGCCCTGTGGTTGTTAGCTGTTTCTGTACGTCTAAGAAAATTATCTTCATTCCATTCGGTTGCTTCAATTTGGAAGGCATATGAAAGACTAAAAATTGCCATTTTATGAAATTATATTTTACCTTTAGTAAACTAACTTTAAATAAAGTTATCTACGGTTCAAGGATTTTTTATATCTGTTGTGATCCAAGATTTTGAAACGAATTAAATTTTCTGGTTAACAAAGAAAATTATTAAAATGACAAAATAACAGTCTTTTAGGTGACTTTATCCTTGTTACGAAAATTACTTTGCGTATAATTTTGATAATGGTAAAAGGTCTATGAAATTAATGGTCACTAGTTTTAATGAATATGTGGAGATTTAGTTAATTTTATTTACATTGTTGTACAGGCACTCATCTACACACACTTGCGATTGCTGAAAACCCTGATCATTAAATTCACACACACGCTCACACACCACGTACACACTCAAACGCTCACACGCTCACTCACACACACAAAGACACACGCAAACCCGGCTTTTAATTTATTTTTTTGTTCTGTAAATAGTCTTTTTATTTTTTGTAAATATTATTGCATAAGATTCTGTAATATCTCTTGCACGGACTCTTGTAACACAGGTCTATCACCTAGCACAGGACTTGGGAACAATTTTTAACCACTTTCTTGTGTAATAAAGATTTTTGATTTTGACTCAAACGTACCATATCATTTGCCAGCATAATCTAATTAGTCTATAAAGTTCCCTGGGGGCCTGTATCCCACTGCTGAGATACAGGCCCCATCTAAGTGAGAGGACTTCCTTTCATCGGAATCCACCACGCAGGCCCAGTGGGGGTAAGTGAATATGTCAGATTTCTTAAAAAATGTTCTAGGATTTATAGAAAGTAACTGCCTGGGTATATCCTGGATGAGGCTGGCACAAGAACGTGGAGCTCGGCACAAGCAAAGAAAAGAAAGAAGAAACAATTTCTTTATTTTCTTAAGAATATTGCACATTGGGTATGGGTCCGACTTTTGAATATTAGGCCCTGGGATCGAAACCAGCACGCGTAGCATGACCACTGTAGAAACGAGTTTTCTCACGGAAGAATCGACATTATGACAAATAGACAACCAGACAATGTTACCAGACAATGTGTCAGTTTTTTTTATTTTCGAGCTGTGGATGATGGTGATGATCTGTCAGCACGCGTAGCATGGCCGCCGTAGGAACGAGTATGTCGACTAACGAATCGAAAAACTAACACATTGTCCGGTAACATTGTCTGGTTGTCTATCTGTCATAACATAGTGGTCATGCTACGCGTGCTGGTTTCGATCCCAGGGCCTAATATTCAAAAGTCGGACCCATACCCAATGTACAATATTCTTAAGAAAATAAAGAAATTGTTCCTTCTTTCTTTTCTTTTTACAAAAGGAACAACTTCCTACTCGCTGCCTAATGGAAGTTTCGGAATTATTAATAAGAAGACACAATGTGTGGGTACGTAAGCACATTAATATTTTAAATAGATTCGGTGAAGTTTTTTTTTATATTTTAAAAAGAAGAATGTTTTGTATTGTTGGTAATATATTTCAATTTTCGTTTTGTAATAGGCGGCGCGGCGTTTACACTGTTGTTGGAGAAATGAAGAATGAAATAACTTATTGATGTGGACTGGAATTCCAAAACACTTTTAAAGTGTTAAAAAATCCAAAAAAGCCTACTTTTTCGATTTTCTAACACCTATTGTTAAAAAAAATTGAGTGAGTAATCATATTAAGCTAGTTGTTATTTTTGAGAGAGTTTGATCAGGAACACAAAACAAACAAGTGTTAAGTCTTTGCGCATGTTTAGACAAAACATTATGCCCAACCTAGGAAAACGGCTCTCAACTGCATTGTATAGCGTGCTGGTTTCCGCAACTCCACGTCTAAAGCGCGTATTTTGCGTGACGGCTCTCAATATAAAACCTTAAAAAAACAATAAAGGTTCAGCAGTGCATATTAAAAAATAGAATGACTTAATTTTTTCAATTAAAAGTGTTCCAAAATTCCCATAAAAAAAAAAAAATCTTCATTCAAAAACAGTTGTAAAAGTAGTTTCTGCAGTGAATTTATTTTTTTATAAAGAAACGACATTTTTTTTAATTGGAAATTCTTTACCTTTACTGCTAAAAAACTTCAACTTCACCTCACTATTATTTTTCTAAAAAAACTTTCTCTGTCTCAACTTCTAAAACAAAGTGGAAGTATCAGCCCCTCCCACCACTCCCAGAGGATCAAAGTCCATCGCAGGAAAACTTATTTAATTTGTAGCCTGTATCAACAAGCTGATTACAGTTCGCGTGTTGTTTATGTATTTTTAGTTTGGGACAGCTGGACTTCACTTTTGAGGTGAGAACTTAGTTCAGGGAGTAGTTCGCAAGGACAGAGTTAATTGGGAACCGGGCCTGTGAGTAATTTGAAAAGTAGGTATTTGAAGAAACTATTGCCATAATTATATTTCTTTACTTAAAAAAATAGAAAATGGCAGGATTACTGGAAAAAAAATGACAGGGACGTGTCTACAGCAGACAATGATTATAAAAAAAACGGCCAAGTGCGAGTCGGACCCGCGCACGAAGGGTTCCGTACTATTTATATATATATATAAATTACGTGTCACGTTGTTTGTCGGGGATGGACTCCTAAACTACTTTACCGATTTTAATCATATTTGCACACCATGTGCAGTTTGATCCAACTTGAAAGATAGGATAGCTTACATCTCAATTTATAGTCGCAATATTATTTTATTGCAAATCAAGTCACAATTATCTGTTAGCTCCAAACGATTCAGTCAAATGGCGGTATCTGTTGACTGGATTGAGTAAGTATTCAATAGATGGCGCTGCATAGGAGTGGAGCAGCAATGAAAAATATTGCGAAAACGGGGCAAATGTTAGGCAGACGAAATTGCGCGGGACAGCTAGTAATTTATAAAAACGACAAAAATTCCTTTTTTGGATGAGGTATTTTTTGTTATAGTGGCAACAAAAATACATAATCTGTAGAAATTTCAACTGGCTAACTATCACGGTTCATGAGCCTGGTGACAGACGGTGGTGACAGACGGTCAATGCCTGGTGACAGACGGACGGACAGCGAAGTCTCAGTAATAGGGTCCCGTTTGACTCTCGGTACGGTACCCTAAAAATAATTGCTGTTGTGATATTATTCAGGAAAAAAAGAGGGGAATACATTTGTATGGAGAGTCTCAGCCTCTGTTCTATCTTAAGAATTCATTATGGCACATAAAAACTAGTGCTTTAGAAAAATGGTTCTTCAAATGAGCTAGACTTTTTGGGCCAATCATTCTTCAGCTTTGCTGTAACTAAAGGCATAACGTTTAACTCAAACGGAGCCTGAGGTGCTGCGCGGTTCGGCAAGGGTGAGAAAACCTCGAGACCTCTGCTAATCTCTCGCAGCCAGGCGTGAACATTCCTACGGTACCGCGGAACGTTTTAGCCACGCTAGCAGAATAGTCGACATCGGCTCAGTTCCCAAACAAGAAAAAAAAAACCTTTTTTGATATGCATAATGAATTCACTCTTAATTATTTTCCTCGTTACATTTATTATTCTGAATTTCTGTACTAAATAGAATAAATATAGGTACTTTTGTATGATATCTCATTTCATACACACAAAGGTGACTTTGAATAACTTTACTAAACATAAAAAGTTTTTTTGAAGTTATATGTTTTGGCAATCGCTTTCCAAGCATAAGAAAAACTTCAGTCCCAGGGTTTTAGGGAAAAAAGGACTATTACGAAATGACAAACCATAGTAAATTGCATCGGATAAAAACTTTTGAAAATGTCTTTGGATTTAATACCGTGAAAATCAATCAATATTATAATCGAGGATTAAAATCTACCTACATTGTAGATACTCCTACCTACTTAAGCGTGTAAGAGAAATTTCTGAGTTGAACCTTGTTTTAACCGCGTTTTGCCACTTAACCTAGAACACTGAACTTTGCACTAACTTAGAGCCACTTACCTAGAGAGCTTTTGGCGGGTTGATTACAGCTACATAGTTTTTTTAAATTAAGATATTGTTGATAGAAAGAAAAATATCATTATATTCGAACTTGCAAAATAATTTGGTTGAAATTCCAACAATATAGTTTTTGTTTTCCAGGCCCATTTTTTAAGTGAAAACTTCTTTAGCTGTTTTGAGCACCTTTGTGATGGGTAACAAATGTTAACTCGCGTCAGGTCACGTGTCTTGATCGAAAATTCGTAAGACGGATTGACATTAGGTTACGAACGAATTTGAACTTTACGACATCTGTCATTGAGTTTGGGTTTCCAAATCTGGATAATTATCTTATGCACAAACAAAACCTTCGGTTTCTCCAAAGAGGTAAAATTCGTAAGACGGATTGTAATAGTTCTGAAGTGTTAAATATTTTATGTAATATAAATTGTCATGTTTGTGTACGATAGCGCAATAAATGATTATTGTGTTTTGCCACATACATGATAGTAAGTACTTTTATACTGATTATTAAAAATACAATTCGTGCAAAATTATGCCCAAACCATTCCAAAATATCAAAAATGCACAACGTTAATGTTCAAATTTTCACTTCTGCCGGCACTCCCGGAGTGCATCCCGTTTTTTTTTTCTTTAAAACATATTAGCTTCTCAAACAAAACTAGACATTTAAAATCAAACTCCTTTGACACATAAATGATTCTAACAACTATTATAAATGCGAAAGTTTGGATGTATGGATGTTTGTTACTTAATCACGCCAGAACGGCTGAACGGATCTGGATGAAATTTAGCACAGAGATAGGTTATGGTCTGCAATAGCATATAGTAGTACTTTTTATCTGGGCATTTCCCGTACCTTCAGCGAGTGAAGCCGACCGCATAAGCTGGTGCTTAAATATAAGCGTACTGATGTGCTTTTAACGTTCGCGTCAGCAAACATACTTGATATTGCAAGATTTCAAAAATATTTAGGAGTTGTCGCTTCATCATCATTATCAACCTATAATGTTCCCACTGCTGGGACTCAGGGCTCCTCTCTATGAGAGGGAGTGGGCTGTAATCCACCACGCGGGCCAAGTGCGGGTTGGTAGATGTCACATGTCTTCGAATTTTAGTTCTAGGACATGCCGGTTTCCTCACGATGTTTTCCTTCACCGTTTAGCTGTCGCTTAGTGTGACTAAATTATTTCGGACATTAAACATGATATGTTTGCTGCGATAAAGTGAGAACGCGATGAAAAAAAGTATAATTTTCAGTATGTTACCAAAACAAAGTAAATAAATAGGAAATACCTTATCAATTGCACCAAAACATTAGTAGATAAAATCCCCATGACCCAATTGCCAAATTTCGTGTTTCCAAGTAATGGGTCATTGCGCATATTTCCGAATGCTATAATCAAAGGTAAGCAAGTCATGAGGAAAGTATAATGATTGGATTTACATAATCTGACTAATGCTTAAATTCAGTAACACAGCATCGTGCCTGTAATTCCGAAAGCATTTAGGCAGAGGTGTACTTAACAGTACACTTACATTTCACCAGTTATATTTAAGTCCCATGTAATAGGGGGTGAGTTTATCTACTATATGTAACCCCCGACCAAAGGGTTGTTATAAATGTGACGTGTGTATCTGTTTGTCTGTCTGTGGCATCGTAGCTCCTAAACGGATGAATCGATTTTATTTCGTTCGAATTGGTTTCGTTTGAAAGGTGTTTTTTATTTACGCATAGACAATCTAGTAGTACATATGTAGAGACCAACAAAAAGCAACTTACTACAAAAAGTACTACAGCGCCATCTATGACAAGACGGAAGAACTAACATCAATTTCCTACATCTAACATGCAAAGTTTACATCGACTTAAGAGTATATAGAAAAACCCGATTACAACTGTCGGGCAGTTGCCCGCCAGACATAACACCTGTCTGGCCGGAGGATCCTCCCTTTAGTACGGGGATGAGGAACTTTACACCCTGCTCCTCATACCCCCCAAACATAAGATCTCGAATGTATCATGGCTCGAATATACAGAGAAGCTGATTCTCGAATTCGCGTATAAACAAACAAACGGCGGTGTCAGTTGCTCTAAACAAACTCTAAACTTTTGCAGCAACCCCTATTAGGTTACGTACACTACAAACTTGATACATGACATAATCTCAAGCTTCCTTCCATGGGGACAGACAGAAACTGAAGAGAACAGAGCACCACCAGATTCAGACTCCGTGGCTACTACCTACATACTGAGAAATCTATGACAAAAAAAAAAAACAATATAATATTTTATTTAACTTGGAAATCAAATCAAATACTTCTGTTACAGAAAAAGTAGGTAACTTTAGCAGGTATAACTGTGCAAACGTGAAAACAAGTAAAGTAATGAAAAATACCTAAGAAAATAAAATTCCACGCAGAGCTACACTTAAAAAAATACTTTGAAGAAGAAGAGTAAGCTTCCTACTTAATACAGGTAGAAACTATAAGAATGTTAAGCAGAAAACAGTAATATAAGCATAAAATTTCATCAGCATTCAGGAACGTTAATTAAAATACTTCACGACACTAGGTAAATCTCAAGTTTTCTTAAAGAAATAAAAATATCCCACTGGGCTTATGATTAACACGAGACTTGAGGTAGCGAAATGTTTTACAAAAAAACGTTTTTCATTTCACATTACAAGTTTTATAAATAGTAAAACAAATCTGAATGAAAGCATCTTAGAAAAGAAGTGAGCAATTTACAATGTTAAGAATCAACACAATAATAAGAACATTAACAAATCTATGCGCTGAATTAAATACAGCAGAGGAAATTATGTCTCGAAGTCGCCGTGATCAATACAGACTTGTACTAGATGAGCTCTAATAAAAGCTGTCTGGCTATGTGTGTGCGTGTTTATAATAAGAAGATACTTAATGTATTAAAAATATTAAATTGCAGGTTATTCAAAATTAAACTATATAAATAGCTGAATGAAAATAATTTCTTTAGTGGTTTTTTTTTTTGTTTATATAATTTAAATTTGTCTATTCTTGTAAGTTTGCATGCTTTAATTTTAAGCAAAACATGTATGATCTCATATGCTGTAATAACACTTCTGTATACCATGTTCTAAGCAAATAAATTATCTTCTAAACTCATATTATAAAGAGGAAAGCTTTGATTGTTTGTTTGTTTGCATTGACTCCGAAACTACTGGTCCGATTTGAGTGATTCTTTCAGTGGTATATAGTCGATTTATCGAGGAAGGCTATAGGCTATATATCATCACGCTGCGACCAATAGGAGTGGAGCAGCAATGAAAAATGTTACGAAAACGGGGAAAATGTGACGCAAACGAAGTAGTGCCGGATAGCTAGTTTCTAATAAATTTGCTTTTTAATGTTATGGCTGAGTGTGTTATAAAGTGTGATTGTTTTAAATGTAACTCTTTTGCTTCAAAACAATTTTGGTATTTCTCTGGTCGAGCTGTCTATAAAATGACCAATACCAAAACCACCACCAAATTCTACCAATTTTTTTATGTCTTTTCTCTGTTTTATGTAAGAATAATTTCATTGTACCGGCAGAAGTGGTCACAAAAAAGAAACAGAGTATATATTATTTAGACAAAATTGTTTAGTATGCGAGGCATTAAAGGTAATGGGAATACACTTTACACCCTAATCCACAGCGACATAAGAAATAAAAAAATCAACAGGAATAAACAATTCTAAAAACCACACTGTTCAAGTAACATTAACCTATAGAAATATTCAGTTTCTTTTTTCTTTAAACTAAACTCGGAAGAAACTTAATATCTTTAGACACTTATTTTATTACGAGAATATATCCGTAACTAATGCAGTTCGAAGTATGAAAAATGGAAAGGCCATGGGCCCTGATGAAATACCAGTGGAAGTATGGAAGTGCTGAAAAGAAGACGGTTGTATGTGGCTGACTTTATTTTTCAATAAGCTGTTGAGCGAAGAAGCAATCCCACAAGAATGGTGCAATAGTTCGCTAGTGCCCATTTTTAAAAATAAAGGTGATGTGCAGGACTGCAACAACTATCGAGGGATAAAGCTCATGTCACATAGTATGAAAGTTTGGGAGAAAGTAATAGAGAAAAGATTACGAGAGGAGAGTGAAATTAGCCAAAATCAGTTTGGATTTATGCCAGGTCGAGGAACAATGGACGCCACTTTTGCACTCCGCCAATTAGGTGAGAAGTACAGACGTGCGCACAAGAACTTGCACATGGTGTTCATTGATCTAGAGAAAGCGTATGATAGGGTACCTCGAGAAGTGTTGTGGTGGGCCTTGAAAGAGAAAGGTATGCCTGGGAAGTATGTAGAGTTAATTCGTGCTATGTACAGCCAATCTTGTACCTACGTCCGGTCAGCTGCTGGCAACACCGACGAGTTCAGTGTGGCTGTAGGCTTGCATCAAGGGTCGGCTTTAAGCCCTTACCTCTTCCTGCTGATTATGGACGCTTTGACGTCGGACATACAGGAAGAGGCACCCTGGTGCATGCTGTTCGCCAACGACATTGTTCTTGTTAGTGAAGATGGACCAGAGATCCAGAGCAGATTGGAGAAATGGCAACAGAAGCTGGAGAATGTTGGCCTGAAAATCAGCAGAATTAAAACCGAATACATGTTCTGCGATTTCGGCGGTCTCTCCAGTCCTGGGGTCATAGCGCTAGATGGTGCGTTTCTTCCTGTCTGCTCCGACTTTCGGTATCTCGGTTCACTCGTGCAAAGCGATGGCGAAATAGATCGTAGTGTTAAGCACAGAATAAACATTGGATGGATGAAATGGCGGCAGGTCACGGGAACTATCTGCGACTCCCGCATTCCCCTTAAACTTAAGGGGAAGATTTATAAAACAATGGTTAGACCTGCTGTCTTGTATGGGTCAGAATGTTGGGCCACAAAAGGGATGAATGAAAGGCACTTGCATGTGGCTGAGATGAGAATGCTAAGGGGGATGTGTGGTGTTACACGAATGGATAGAATAAGGAATGAGTACATTAGAGGAAGTCTGAAAGAGGCGCCGGTGACTGAAAAGATGCGTGGAAATAGGTTGTCGTGGTATGGGCATGTGATGCGGAGGAATGAGGAAAATGTCGTGAGGAAAGTTTTGAGTATGAATGTGGATGGGTATAAGGGTAGAGGAAGACCAAAGAAACAGTGAATGGACTGTGTGAAAAATGATATGGCAAGAAAGGAGGTATCTCATGAGATGACAAGTAATAGAGAGGTATGGAAGAAGAAGACGTACTGCGCCGACCCCAAATGAATTGGGATAAGGGCAAGAGAATGATGAATATATCCGTAACTAGAACGTTTCCAAGTACGATTTAGAACAAAAAAAATATTGTAATAATGGTGAAAACAAATGCCTTTCAACTTCGTTAAGAGCGTTTACGCCATTTCATACAAACTTTCAAGTCCATAGTTTTCGAAATGACTGAACTGATTTCAATGAAACTTCGCACGCAAAAGAAAGACACATATGTCTAAAAAGTCACTAGTCGAAAAATAGTGTTACAGCTATATTAAGAGCGTTTATACCCTACGGCATTTCATACAAACTTTCAAGTCGTTATTTTCCGAAATTACTGAACAGATTTTAATGAAAGTTCCTACGCATAAGCAGTATACATAGGTCTAAAAAGTTACTAAAAACATTTCAAATATAAACGCTCTGAAACCGAAATTACCATTTTAAAGTCATTTCGAAAATGTTTTTAGTTACTTTTTAGACCTATGTATCCTGCTTACGCGTATTAAGTTTCATTAACATCGGTTCAGACATTTCGGAAAATAAACACTAGAAAGATTGTATGAAATACCGTAAGGTATAAACGCTCTTAACATTTACATCCATTATTTTATCCCTATAGTGCGTATACCTTGGGATAATTTCCGAGAACCACACGGACGAAATCACGAACTAAAACTTGAGAACATCATAAAATGTCGAAATATTTGAGAACCGCTTTCTTATACTTCAAAGAAATATCTAAAAAACTGTAGTGTCGTGATAGATACGTCCTCTTGGCCTGACGAGGGTTAAACTACTATTATGATGTCTGAAGACGGGTTCAAAGATATTGGTTTGGACTGATTTGCGTTAAGTCTATTATTGAAAGGTTCTGCATATAAAATATTGCTTGGATCTTAGATACGAGTATATTGCTTTATTTTTTGTGTGTTTATTAAATTTTTTATATCAGACTTTTGGCTTCTAACTATTCTTAAGTCGTTGCTTACTACAAAAGGCAGAACAAGACAAGACAAATAAAAATATGAAGGCTATATACAAACTATACAACTATAAATGCTATATGTAAACCAGACTGTTGTAAAGTTATAATAAACTTAGTTATTATACGATGTTGTAAGTGTTAAAACCACACAAAAGTGAAAGTATAAAAAAAAGTATTTATTTGTCTCGCACAGGACAAAACAAAATGGACAATGTAAACTGAAATGATTATTTTGGATTGATCAGTGCATTTATCATAAAGTAGTAGTAAGTGGTAGTGTAGTTTAGTTCATTCGTGGTAGTCACAAAATCCATTTAAAATAAACCTGCTGCTTCGTATTTTATGAAAAGCTAAACCGAAGCCCGAAGTAAAATCTTTGAAGTTTTCCTTCAGTGCTTATTCTATGAAGTAGCTCAAGAAAATTCCTTCCATTTCGACTTAAGACGTCTTAAAATCGCTTTGCTAGGACGAGCTGCGACTGAAAAATAGGCCACTCCATTCATAACGTTTTCAAACACCAATGCCGAGAAGGTCGCTTCAACCTTCATGAGTTTCATTCAACTGAATGAAATACTGACCATGGTGTACTTTTTAATAGGTGTATCATAAAATTTTATGTAAACCCTTAAAACCCTATGAGGCCTTGTTTTATTGTTGGGAATCAAACTCAAACTCAAAGCGTTTATTTCAATTCGACCACTACAGGCACTTTTGAAAGTAAAAAAACAAAAAAAAAACGCGAAGCTACAGTCCCAGTCACAAGGCATTATAACTTGTGAAAGTACTGTAGTTGCCTATCCCAAAGCGTACATCTCTATGGAGAAGAATGGGCAAGAAACTGCATGGACAATCTTTTAAATCAAAATATGTTACAAAATCTTGGTTAGATCATTCATATTATGAATTAAAAATATGTGAGAACGATGTAGAAATACGGGCAAGTTAAGAGCGTCCAGAGTAAAAGATTAAATCAGTAATCTAAAAATAAAGTAATTAAAATAAACCGTGGCAGCTAAGAGATGACCAGTCACAACTGACAGCACCCGTTCACGAACATGACGCATGTATCAGCCATCATTCAACTCAACCATATTGAAGGGAACTAAATGACCCGACACACCCGCCCCCATCAGCGTGACATTTAAGTGAGCATGACATTCACTCAACCACCAGGGTATATTCGCGTCAATGAAAGATGTAGGTACTCAGTAAATAGTGGCTTTACAGTACATAGTACTCACACATGTGCTATGCAATTATATTATAATACTGGATTGAATCTATACAAAGCAAATATATTTTTACAATTTTCTGCTGCTTCCACAATAACTTCAAATGGTAATTCAGATTATGATGATGAACTATTGCAGTTTTAAAGAGAAGAGTTTTCACTCTTCGGCAACGACGGAAAGAAAATAAAAAGAAAGAATGGAATGGAATGTTCTTTCGAACATTATCTTTCCATTCCGTCATAGTTGCATATGTATTCATTTTAATGTATTTATATTATTGTTATATTTTTTTGTCTTTGTATGTATACGTAAGTTAGTATGTTCTTATATTGTAAATAATATTTTAAACCGTTATTTGCTTTATGTTTTATGTATTCCATTTTCTCTTCTTCTTTTACACACTATGTCTACATCTCTTTTTTAGTATCTCCTTTCGCAGGTATGCTAGAAGAGATTTCTTTAGAAATAAGCATCACCTTTGTACCTATTTTCTTTTCCTTTCTTCTTTTCTGTATTCAGTGTGTACATAAATTGTTAAAGCCAAGCATTTTTATCATCAATGTAATCCCCTAACTTATAATATGCTTGCCTACATAGTGTTCGTTTTATGCAAGATTTAAATTTCGTTTCATTCAGTTGTTGAATCGGGGGAGGTATTTTATTGTAACATTTTAAACAGTACCCCATGAAAGGTGAGTCTACTTTAGCTAACCTGAAACCTGGCTGAACTAGTTGGTCCCTGTTTCTAGTATTATAGTGGTGCCTGTCACCTCTTTTACTAAATAAACACAGATCTTTCTCTATCTTCAAGATAATATCTTAACATAACATAGCATCACGCTTGTAATCCTCGAAGAGTGAGGCAGAGGTGCCCAGCAACTGTCAAGATATTTTGTGGTTGTGCTGATTATGGTTTCAAGTGGGAAGGTATTGCGCGTTTCAAACATGTTTGCCTGAAGGGTTGATCTTATCGATTGCCAAATCTTTCAATAAAGTCTTTAATAAGTATCTGTATTTGTTATTTTAAACAGCCGTTCTACATATCTTACCCTTTTATCGGTTCTGAACTGAAAACATCGATTCATCATCTGCCTAGCCTATTCCCAACTATCTTGGTTTCGGCTTCCAGTCTAGCCGGATGCTGCTGAGAACCAGTTTACATGAAGCTACTGCCTATTTGACCTCCACAACCCAGTAACTGGATAATACGATACCCCTTGTAAAAATGAATGTTAGACTTTTGGCTTCTGACGACTGTCAAAGATCTACAAATGACAGCCGGGACCAACGGCTTAGGGTGCTTTCCGAGGCACGGAGGAAACACGGAAACGGTATGTAGGTAATTATGGTCACCCATCCACGGATGAAATGAAAACATCGATTACATTACAAAATATGGACTGTGTGAATAAGTGTGGTTGTATTTAGTGTATACCTACTTGTGGCACTGTCATCGACGTCAATAGAAGTTGTTGAAATAACATCAAAGTGTCAGATTGTTGAAATATCGTCTGCGTCACTACCTGAAACAAGAGAATAAACATGTTACACCTCTATTTTGATCGTAGAAAACTAATAATTGACATACTTTGATGTACAGATAGGAAAAACATGAAGAGTTTACAAAAAAATAAATGTTTAGCATACTTAAGAATGCCACTACGGTGTACCCGGCTATAAGTTACTAGGTGCATTGTCTGAGACGGTAACGCTTTTTCTGTGCTATAATAAAGCACACAAGAATAACCCTAAAGTTGAATAACGTACTTTGACTGTGACTGTACACTCAAAATATTAATTTAGTGATGGTCGCAATCGCGACTGCTGACCATGAGGTGCTGGGTTGGGTCGCCGGCCGGGTCGGGCAAAATGTTTTTGGGGTTTTCTACCATGAATTACTCAAAAGCAGCCACGGAGTTTAAATTTGTGCCCGGCTGACGGCAACAGACTAGGCTCGCCCCCGGTTACACAGGACTTTAAACATAGCTGGCGAAATGAGGACTTATAGTCTTCATACACAGGTTATGTTTGTTTTATTAAACCAGACATGTTTGTATTGGTACTCACATTCGCTAAAAAAACACTGCTTAATCACTACTAAACAAATATAAGTAAAAATTTAGGTACATCATCATTCGCTTGCCCTTATCCCTGGAGCTCTACCGGATTACAAAAGAAAGGAGAAAGGAGAACGAGAAATATAATCATATAAAGTGTGTTAAAGATGGCGCTGGTAAGGTTCTGTCTAAAGATGATGAAATAAAAGGGAGATGGAAGATTTATTTTGAAAAATTGATGAATTAAGAGAATGAATGGAGCGGTGTGCTTAATGAGGTATAAGTAAATATGGGTATGGTGAGGTAAATAGACATGGATAAAGTGAGGAATACAGTTCGAAGTATGAAAAATGGAAAGGCCATAGACCCTGATTAAATACCAATGGAAGTATGGAAGTTTAAATTAAGAAGAAGTTTATAAAAGTTTAAAAGAAGACCGATGTATGTGGCTAACATTATTTTTCAATAAGTTGTTGAGCCAAGAAGCGATCCCACAAGAATGGTGCAATAGATCGCTAGTGGCCACTTTTAAAACAAAAAGTTTTTAAAAATGGTTACATGATAAATATTTTATCCGTAAACACCTATCAGTAAGTAACACGTAATGTTTTAAATCTGAGTTGCTTGCTATTGGGCGCTCATTAGAAAGCCGGTTCTATTCGCGTATCCTATACAGGTTGCTTCGTTTTTATATTAAAACGTCGTCGTGTATCCTATACAGGTTGCTTTGTTTTTAACTATTAGGTACCTACACTGCTACCTAACCCTTTGGGGATTATTATTAATTTAATTTATCGAAATTCCTCGCATTCTCCATGTTTAATAAGTATTAATACCCTGAAACTAATACCATTACCCTAAAGTTCGTATCAAATAAACACTTTACAATAACAAAGCCACAGGTGCTGACGTCATCAAAGAGCAGGGGTGCTCACTACAAAATTATTTGAATATTATTACTGTGCTTCAACAGTTATTTTACATCTGTAAGCTGCAACCGAACATTGATCTTATCGGAATTAGAATAACGATCATTATGATGTTGACACTTGTGTCACTGATCTGAATTCAAAATCAACCTTATTGCAACAGTTATAAAGATCAATTTTATTTTGGCAGCGATGCAGGGGTGGAACTGGAGGACTGAAGGACAGTAGGAATCAGATTCGCTGCGGTCGTTGTAATGACAGAATGTGTACGAGACAAGGCGTTGTGACTGTAATGTAATATGTTTTCGCTCACGCCCCCAATTTCCATTATTTTATGAGGAAAATTTTTCAGGTGAAATTGTGAAGGAATACTGAAGCAGGTTTAGTTTTTGACATAAAAACCACAATTCGTGACAAATCAGGGAATGAAGAGGATGTCTTTTAGCTGAGGTGATTTTGATCTATATTATGACTTGGATGTAAGAAAAACACCTAGATAACTGTCAATGTAAGTGCCTACATTTGCCTTTTTAGTTTATGAATTAATATGACTTAGTTTGCCCACCAGATTGCAAGCGGTTGGTGCCTAGTATGACTAAACGAACGTATCAGTTAAGGTCAGGTCTTCCGAGGACGCTAACTGCATACATTTAAATATTGTCCAGCTCTTTCGCAGACTTCCACTAGCAGATCAGCAGTATTATTAAAAAATACTTCATGTGCAGTACTTGTTAGAAAAAATATAATTTGACGGCACGGTTGGCGCAGTGGCTGAGCGATCGAGTGCTGCGCTGCGTAGCGCGGGTTCAATCCCCGCACGGATCATATATTTGTATGGCCTACAGATAGTTGTTCCGGGTCTGGCTGTTTGTGTATGTGTGTTTAAATGTTTGTAATAACCCACAATACATGAGAAATTCCTAGTGTGGGGCAACGATATAAAAAAAAGCTTTCTAGCTATCTAATATATACGAAAATGCATCGAGAGTGTAGAAAATAATAGTAAAAAGTAGGTACCTTTTACATGCATAAGCATAATTGCACTTACATCACAACATTGGGACTATGTTGTGATGTAAAAAGTGATGTAAAAAATCAATATATAACATTTCGTTCATTACGATTACACAACGCTTAAATTTCAATACTTATAATTACAAGTCTAATCAAATAAACCGGGTTAAGACGGCTAAACATTTCGTGCGAAACAAATTTCCGGCCCCACGGAGACTTACAATGCCTGTTACAAATGATTTGCAATTATTTCCCTTAATTAATTTATAACCCAACGTTAAGGAAACTGTTTTACCATTTTTTGGGTAATCTGGGTAAATGAGGGTAAAGGGGATGAGCAGTGAGTTGTGCTAAAGCCTTGTTAGGATTGATTTTGTCAGCCAGATACATTTCATCCGTAGAATAAAATGTATGGAAAATCTGTAAAAATATTTTGGATGAGACTTAAATAGGTACTATCGAGCTCTTGACGATAAGACTCAGATACTATGGAGCTCGTGGCTAAAACAAGCCGCTTGGGTTGATCTTCAGGCTAAGTCGTGCTGTATGTACCAACTTAGGCAATAGGTCTATTACTAGCCGAGTTTCCTCCGTGCTTCATAAATAGTGATCGGATATTCGCATGCATATTCCTTAAAGTACGTTTTTTCCTGGCAAAGGGTACAAAAGTATGGAAGCGGCTATTTAAATGCCAATTTTTGTCGCGGGATTGCGAAGTTTCATAATTCTGTATGTATAAAATGTAGTACTCAAATATCGTAACGAATATTTTAAATTTATTTAAAACCTGGCAAGTTTGTTGAAAATAACAAGGACTAAAATACAACAAATAATTGAATTCGTATTTTTGTGCTGAAATGTCGAATGCTAAAACAAAATGGTAAATACCTATGTATTTTATGGGCATAATTCATTTGGAGCTAAACAATGAATAAAAAATAATGCTAAATAAATGAATTTGAATTTGAATTCCCATACTGACGCGCGCTCTTTACTAGTCAACACTTAAACTTTAGGTAAATATGCATCCGAGTATCTGATCTCTACTCATAAAGTACGTTAAGCCGTTGTTCCCGGCTGTCATTTTTACGTTTTTGACAGTCGTTAAAAGCAGTCAGTGGCCCGAAAGTCGGCCATCCAGCCTTACCAATGGGTATCGTATTACCCGGGACTAATTGGGTTGTGGTGGTCAGATAAGTAAAATATTGGTATTCAACAGCATTTATTTTTTTTTTTATTGAGTGACAAAAATATTTTTGAGAGTTTTTTCGCATTGACTACTATCTTATAACAAAGTTTTAAAATACATAAAAAAAAACTCTTCTTTTATTTTTCAATAATCCAATTAGGTATCTGTGTTCGCAGATCAATTTTTTTCTTGTAAAGAAATCAAACACAATTATTGCATTTCGTCGAATCAACTTCGGGCTACGATTGTAGTGCGCTTTCCATTCAAAAATTCTCATATCATCATCAATCATCATGCATTGCGATTAGTGCATAAAAAAGCTTTTAGTGGTAACAAAGATGGATACGAATTTGACATACATGTCTAATGGACAGGTCAAACTAGTCAGGTCACCGCGGTTGTGGGGTCAAATTCTTGGAGGTGACGAATTGAATCTACTGTTGGCTACAATGTGACAGAAAAATGAGCAGGTAGGTTTTATGATAAAGTAGTATTAATAATATTACTCTATTATTGTCCCCCATTTAACCAAAGGTCTTTTATAATACATAGAAGGCATGAGCAGAACATTGATCGACGCGTATGTTCATAGCGATTGGAACAAAAAAAATTGAAAAAAACAATCTTCAGTTGCTATTCAGATACGGTACCAGATTTAATAACTACTTACTTTGCAAAAAAATTACTAACTCATCATCATCTGCCTAGCCTTTTCCCAAACTATCTTGGGGTCTGCTTCCAATTTTACCGGATGCAGCTGAGTACCAGTATTTTACATGAAGCGACTGCCTATCTGACCTCCACAACCATGTTACTTGGTAATACGATAGCCCCTGGTAAGACTGGATGTCAGACTTTTGGCTTCTGACTACTCGTAACGACTGTCAAAGTTCTACAAATAACAGCCGGGACCAGCGGCCTACCGTGCTTTCCGAGGCACGGATGAAACTCGGTATGTAATTATGGTCACCCATCCACGGACCAACCTCGATAAGCACGGCTTAACCTTAAGCAGCAGCAGCAATACTAATTATAATATAACTAGTACTACTCAACTCCTATAAGTTATATATAAACATGTTTAAAGATTTTATTATCATTTAGTTTGAGCTGGCTCTTCTTCTGGCTGGGACAACCACGGTCTTACCCATTGTGGAAAGAAAGTGCACACTTATGTCCATTATTGAGTGAATTGTAAGATAAAATGAGATACATTTATTGTTGCACTCTTATTTAAGGCTCCTGCACGCGTAGCATGACCACTGTAGAAACGAGTTTTGTCTACGGAAGAATCGACATAATGACAGATAGACAATGAAAAAGTGTCATTTTCGGGGTTTTCGGGTTCGCTGATGATCAAAACGAAAATAAAAACAAAGTTTTAAATTCTCATTTTTGTCTTCGGCTTCCCCTTTCAAAATTTTTACCCTTCGCCACTGTCAGGTATAAACAGGTAAATCGATACTAGTAACTTGCACCGGTCTGGTTAATGAATAAAAAAAGGCAACCTAACGTTTGCATATTTATACCTTCGATTGGTATGGAATTTGTTTATTAAACAAACCGGTGAAATGTTTCAAAAAAATAAAAAATAAACATATCCTGGAGGGATTTTTTTTAGGCAACCCATATGGAATATTTTTATTGACATATTAAATTTAATATAAAATAAGTTTCATCCATTAACCAGCTCGGTGAAGGTCGTTGTATACCGGGATCTTAGGCTACTACACGTGCTGGAAGATCCTTTAAATAAGAGTGCAACATACGTTCACCAAAACACTTGAGTGTCTGTTAAATTCGCCCTATCTTCACCCACGTTTTACCTATATACATGGATTCCATCATTTTTGGTCAAAGAATTAGCATTGCCATCCAACGTGGCAATGCGGCCAGCCTTCTGGGCACTTTTCCTGTTGACAGCGATGTCAACGAATTTTTTGACGCACCGTAATTTTGATACTTGTACATATATTATTTTTATTTTATATCTATTTGTAGTTTGTAAATAATGTACATATGTAATATGTATACTAAATTTCATATTAGAACAATCACAATAACAAAATCCTAAAACTGTCATTAATATTTTTTTATTTTTAGCCACCACCCCACCACAACCCATTTTTTTGCCATATTACAATGTATTCTTAAATTAAATTATTGCATAACAATAACTTAGATAAATAATAATTAAAAACAAAATAACAAAAACAATATAAATTAAACCTAAGTACCTAATAATAGAACAGTTTTTAAGGTACCGGACTTTAAAACATCAGTTTAAATCAAGCTTTATCATTTGGTCGTCAGCACCCAGAGATGATAAAAATTAAAATTAATTGGCGACGGGAGTGACCACGTCGCGTGAAATTTATTTCAAGCCACTTTGGATTGTGAAACGAATCCTGTCATCTTACGAGGGCTTGATGTAATATTTTATCGTGAGTTCAACACGGTCCAATTATTCTTGGATTGCGTTCTTTCCAAATTATATTGGGAGTAAAATCACCTTCTCCTGCCCTTATTCTAATTTATTTGGGGTCGACGTAGCATGTTTTATTGCTAGTACATTATTAAGTTTATACAGGGTGTAAGGGTGTTTTGTATGGTGTCGGACGTAAAGAATAGCACCATCCCAAATCTTCCCGTGGGTGTCGTAAGAGGCGACTAAGGGACTTGCCAGAGAATGGGCAGCAGCATTCTCTGAGCTTTTGTAACAACCGTACTGCGATCGCCAACCCGCCTGCCAAGCGTGGCGATTATGGCAAAACCCCACTTAAGTCAATGTGGCGTTGGGGGAGGTCTATGTCCAGCAGTGGACGTCTTTCGGCTGAAATAATGATGATGATGAGGGTGTAAGGGACACCGACGGGAAAACGCTTGCCACATACTCAATACATCATTCTGAACCCCCGCACATAGAAGTTATTCGTCGGTAATAAAAATAAAAAAAACCGGCCAAGTGCGAGTCGGACTCGCGCACGAAGGGTTCCGTACCATTATTTATAAAAACGAGCAAAAAAATCACTTCATTGTATGGGAGCCCCTCTTAAATATTTATTTTATTCTGTATTTGTTGTTATAGCTAATAAAACACGTTGGGAGGTTGTTCATAGACTAACTATATTACTAAGTTAAATCACATAGATAAAATACATAGACAATCAACATAGAAGAAATTGCATTATGTTAATGGCGCTAGTAGTACTAAGAATAAGATTATATTTGATATATTTTAACATCTCCTCTTATCAAAATAATCTAATATCTATGTAATTACAAGTGAATATGAATTACACCTAAAAAATACTTTGAATGCCTAACTTTTTAACATAATAGTAATGTTTTAAACTACTTAATCCTTTCGTTAACAAGTCAGCAGGCATTTCAGTTGTTGGCAAATGTACAATCTTAACTAAGTTATTAGTGACAGTTTCCCTAACAAAGTGATGGCGTACATCTATATGTTTAGATCTCTTATGGTATAATGGGTTTTCAGATAACTTCTGAGCCCCTTGGTTATCATTGTATATAACAATAGTGTAATTACAGTTTATTATTTCAGATAACAATTTTTTTAAATATATAGCCTCCTTACAAGCTTCACTTATTGCCATGTACTCTGCCTCGGTACTTGACAATGCCACTGTTGGTTGTTTTCTGCATTCATATGATATGACAGTACCAGACAATTTAAAGCAGAAACCTGTATAAGATCTCCTGTCAATAGTATTTGATGCCCAATCTGAATCTACAAATCCTTCTAAGTTTTTATTATCATTTGTGAACATTAAACCATAAGACTTTGTTTTATTTAAATATTTTAACACTCTCTTTGCATGTTTCCAGTGAACTGCAGTAAAACAATTGTTAAATTGACTTAAATAGCTGACACTGTAACTGATATCTGGGCGTGTAAGTATGGACAAATACATAAGACTTCCTATCAGTTGCTGATAAGGATATTGTTTACAAACATTCTCTGACTTATCCAATTTTAAATTACATTCAATAGGAGTATCAACAACATTACAGTTTGACATCTTAAACTTATTTAAAATATGTTCAACAAAATGCTCCTGATCTAATGATATACAACCATTTTTGTATATTTTTACTCTCATACCTAAGCATTTTTTCACTTGCCCTAAATCTTTAGTTTTGAAATTTGACATTAAACTACATTTCAGTTCATCTGTCAATGCTTTGCTACTGGAAAATATGAAAAAATCATCAACAAACACGGTTATTAAAATTTGTTCCTTATTTACCTTTTTACTATATAAACATGGTTCCAATTTAGACTTAATATAGCCCTGGCTTTACAAACAATCATCTACTCTCTTATTCCACTGCCTTGCAGATTGTTTAAGACCATAAATGGCTCGTTTTAATTTGAGTACACTGTTACTCTGACATTCTAAATTAGGTGGTATTTGCATATATACTGTTTCTTCAAGGTAGCCATTTAAAAATGCAGTGTTTACATCAAGATGAGTAATTTCGAAATTTAACTTTACACTTAAAGCAAATAACATACTCAAAGTTGAGTGTCTTAACACAGGTGAGTATGTTTCTTTATAGTCCACACCTTCTACTTGGGTAAAGCCTTTAGCGACTAAACGAGCCCTATATCTCACTTTATTATCACTTTCAAACTTTCTTTTGAAAACCCACTTGCATTGAACCACTCTATCTGCTTCCTTGTCAGTTACCACTTCCCAGGCTTGGTTTTCTTCGAAAGCTTTTAACTCTTCTTTCATAGCCTGTCTCCACATCTCACTTTCAGCACCGTTCATCGCCTCCTCATAAGTGATTTCTTCGTCGCAAGTGCCCAACTCGTCTACAACACAGAGGTTTGTAACACCATACCTCTCAACTGGTTTTCTGACACGCTTGCTGCTTACTATGGGTACTTCATCTGCGCCTGAATCATTTTCTTCTCCACATAGAGTATGGTAGGAGTCATCTGATGTTAAGCTAGAACTTGATGTGTCACATATATAAGTAGGGTCGTTCTTATCCAAGACAGTATCATTCATTTCAACTGTTTCTTCTTGATCTGATAGTTAGTGTAGGATCAGGAGTGCCGAGGGGTATGTCGTCAGGGTTTGTAGTTCCCATTTTATTGGGATAAACAAGACTGTATAAGTAATTACAGACTTTTAATTAAGGTGGGTACAATAAAAAATGATACAAATTAGAAAATGACACAATAGGAAATGAAAATAGAAAATGATAATTAATTATAACACACACAGAAATACAGTAACAGGAAAAAGGTAACAATAGGCGAACAGACCTTTTCAGGTCACAGTTCGTACAGTGGCCTAGCCACCCAATAACAAAGTGTATTGCTCGCTATCAGCAAGATAATACGACTATTGTTTAATATACAGCAGCGCTGTACCAGGTAAACCGACAGTTTTATCGGGAGCAGGGGAGCTCTGTATCGAGTCGAATCCGAAGACCGACTAACTAGCTCCGTTCGAGCAATCGCAACGTCCCCGACATGGGGGCGTGGCGGGCGGGATGTGGGCAAGCCCTTTCCCCGCGGATGTCAGCATGCTCCCGTAAAAACGGGAGCCTCATTGGGTTGCCTTATAGGCGTGGTAGAATGGCGAGTGCGTGTAAAAAGCGCGACTCGCCAGTGTGTAGTTGTCATTATGTCCGGTAGGAGGCGCCAGCGGCGCTTAGCGCTGCGCGCTTAGCTACGGCGAAACTTTACCGTAGCGAGCGCCGCTATCTTCACGCCATCTCGGCGGCTTGACATCGCCAGGTGAGACCTCCGGTTGCCCGGAGGAGGCCTAGCAGATGCAGACCTGCCAGAGGTGACTTTGGTGGCGCACCCTACCGCTAAGGATGTTGACCCCCGTCCGTTACGCTCTCAGAGCTAGCCGATTACGTTCCGGACTAAGAGGTCGTAATGAATGTGTTTGAGCGGCAATGTACTTGTGTAACGCCGCTCATGTAGCGAGCGAAAGGCGAGCCCGCGCCGCACGATCGTCGAGTAGGTATTTATGCATGTTGAGTCACATGGGTGTCTGGTCGGGCGCGTCATGCCTATATTAACTTAGAACACGACGCGCTTCGAGTGTATGTTATGTTTGTGGAGTCTTATTGGTTGGGTAAATCGCGTGTCAATGGATGCGACTTACCCTGGTGAGTCAAGTCCGGTGGTGACGATGGCTGCGTCGCATCCGCAGGCACCAGGTCGCACGGGGTGGTGACATGTGCAGGGAGCGGGCACGCCTGCAGTTGGCGTAGTGCCGCGGGCGCGGTGTGCCATCGTGAGTCGGTCGCAGGTGGCCCCGCGGTACTTTACCTGGGGCGACCATGCAACGTCGGCTCCTGTCAGTCCGGGTGACAAGCTTGCTTACCTTGAGGGGAGGCGGAGAGGGGCGGCCTTCTTCGTAAGGCCGCGGCAATCCAGCTTGGTGCTCAACGGGCTAGCCCTGGTAGAGCTGTAGGAGCTGGGCGAGCCCGTCAAGAATGACCAGCTCTGCGTCTTGGCCCTGCCTTATGGCCCTTATCAGGTCCAACAGCAGTCTGATAGCGCAGGCGGTAAACTCACTAGAGGGTGGGGAATTGCGCTGTTGCGCTGGGGCGCCGGCTAGCGGCTGGCGTGTACTAGTCGCCGCTACTGGATGAGCGGCGACTGTAGTCTTGTCTGCGGGTGGGGCGGGTTTCCTCGCCCTCTTCCCCTTCTTCTTGCCGGCGCCGGTACTGGCGTCGGTAGAGATAGTGGCTGTCGTGACGGTAGTGGTTGCCGCCGGCGCTTGAGACGTCGCCTGCGCTGGGACAGGGCCAGGGTCCTGTCTGGATTGCGACGCGGGAGGTTGGGATTTCTTCCCCCTCTTATTCTTACCCCCGCGTGGTCTCTTTTTCCTCCGCCTCGAGGCGGGAGCATCTTCGTCCTTTGAGGGCCCGTTCGCTGTCGCCATTAGCGACGTACTAGGGGCCTCATGGGCCTCCACTTGGGTTTCTGTGGCCGTCGTTTCTCGGCGCTGCCGGGAAATGGCGACAGTGCCCGCTCGTTTGTTCCGGAGCTCTCTCCGGAACACGGGGCACCCGCTGCTAGACGCCGGATGGTCACCTGCACAATTCACGCAGGTGGCCTTCTCTGTCTTCGGGCGTGGGCAGTCTCGGGCGGCATGGTTCTCTCCGCAACGCACACATGCGAGCGGGCGGTGGCACTGGTGCGAGCTGTGTCGAAACAGCTGGCACCGGTGGCACTGGGCGGGCCCTTGTTTGCTCCGCCAGGCATCGATACGGACACCCCGCATGCTAAGAAGCTCGGTGGTGTCGTATATTGTCCTGAAATCAACTTGCCTCTTGAGGACCGCATGGAAGAGGCAGCCAGGTCGTCCGCCGCGCGCTTTAATGTTACGGACGTACTCTGGCTCGTAACCACGCGACCTCAACTCCTCGAGTATATCCTCAGGGTCCGTGTCCGCTGGCAGGCCCCTGATGGCCACCTTTACACTACGCTCCGCCGGTAGTGAGTAGGAGAACCAACTAAGGCCCTCCGACTTCTCCAGGTCCGTGAGGTACCTCTGGATTACCCTATACTCGTCCTCGGTTTCGGGTAGAAACCTAATTCCACCCTGGAAGGGACGAGCATTCGGTGGGCGACCCAGAACGGTCCTCACAGCCTTGAAGTGGAAGGCCCAGTTGGGCAACCTTTCCACCACTAGCGGAGGGTAACGTGGCTGGTCCCTCTTCTTCGCCTTAGCCGTTGCGTCTGCGCTCGTGCTCTGCGCGGGGGCTGCGGCGGTGGGAGGCATAACAAGCTTATCTTTCCTAGTCAATCCTGTGGGCGGGCGGCGGGCCGCCTCGGCGAAGGTAGGCGAGCCGACTCCGGCCCTGCCACGCGAATCGCGCTGCGGGAGCGGGGAGTCGGGGCAGACACGCTTCGCCTCTTCGGCGGCGTCGTCGTCCGAGCTGCGTGGGCGGCGCTGGGCACGGGTCTCGAGCGAAGGCTCGTGCCCGGACGCCACTGAGTTGTCTGGTGAGGTATCGTAGGTAGGTGCACCTACCTCTAGGTCGTCGTCGTCCATGTCGCTACCCTCGCTTGAGTAGCAGGGCGACATGGGCGCGGGCGAATCCTGGGCCGAATTGCGGGGCGGAGGCGGCGACAGCGGGCCCGTAGTCACCAGCGTCGCGGCGGCTGAGCCTGCCAGCAAGCGGTGAGGTGCGGGTGTTGCGGTGCGCCCGACTCTTGGTGCGGCGGCGGCGGGCCGTGCATGCGTGGCTAGGCACGCGGCAGGGCGCGACGCGGCCGACACAGCCTGGGTGTCAGCGACAGTCGGGGTAGGGCGCGCGGGGCGCGGGTTTGCGGGGCGGGCCGCATGTATCGCGGTCGCTCGGTCCGCCTGCGCATCGAAGCGTAGGGGGGGAGCGACGGCACGAACAGCGGGCGCGCGCCTAGGCACTGGGCGAAACGCCGGCGGCCGTACGGGAACCGCCGGGGTGCGCACGGATGGCGGAGTAATAGATTGGGTACCTGGACTGCTGCGAGGCGGCAGTGTAGGAGGTGAGGCCGGGAAGGCCCTCCTTCGCTCCACGTCGCCTTCAGCAGCAGCATCAGAAGCACTGCCGGGCGTCGGGCTGCGAATAGTCGGCAGCGACGGCGCTCGGTCCCCCTTGGATTTGATTGGAGGCGGCATATTACTTGGCATCAGTTAATGGGTGAGGCTTCTCCGCAACCGGTACGGTGCAGCTGCACCGGGCAGCACGGGGGGCACCCGCTGCGAACCCACAGGCACCTAGTGCCCATGGATACCCAACGGGTACCTTCCGAATCAAAATAAAATTTATAAAATTTTTCCCGGTTCGGACGGTATGTTGAAAAAGTTTTTCACTCGCCTACCCACATTACAATTTGTAAATGTTGGGCGACCGGCCAATCACAACCCGCGCCAGAGGTGGCGCAGGGGACTTCGTTGGCGGCCAGCGGAGGCCTGCACAAACGGTAGCGGTTATTTCACGCTCGCGAGGGAAAAACTGACCAACTATGGTGAAGCCACAAGCCGATCCGACTAACTAGCTTACAGAGGGCACGCTGTTTTATACAGCGATGCCCCCACTTTGCAATCCCTCCATGACAACTCTGTCCGTTGACGTACACAAGTAGGTCACGCGTTTACTTGATACAAAATGTGCTAAATCTAATAAGACTTACGTGATAAAGTAACCAAATAACACAAGAATAACTGTCTTAAATAAGCAATGGTAAATTCACAAAGTAAATCATTTAAAATTAAAGCAACAGGCTATCAATTGTTTTGAACAAAACTAACTGTCACATTTATCGAAATAAGTTGCCAAAAATCAATTAGTGCGTACACTAAGTACTTAGTAAAAAGGCTTTGATTTATTAGACAATACTTTACAGTAAAAATCACTTAAATTAGCAAAAAGAAAATCAACAAACTTAATTTGAACAAAACTTGGTGACTACCCACAATTATAATTGACAACCAACTCCGACACGGCCAGAACTGACGTTCTACACGACCTCGTGTGATCCTGAAAAAGAAAATCTCTTGTGAATATCGATCGGCCTTTCTGACAAACAAAAGCCTTAACAAAAGGTATGTTGAAAAGAAAAATCCTGATTAGTCACATAAAATTATTATCAATATCAGTTGCGTCACAACTACTCAAAATCACCATACTGCTACTGACAATACATAGTTAGACTAAAGTAGAGACATAGTCTCCCAGCCGAAATCACACCATGGGATTCGACAAGTAATTTGGAGTCGAATAGACAACCCGCATAGGCGTCAACATAGACAACCCGCATAAGCGTCAAGATCAACAACCAAATCCAGGAGTCAACATAGACATCCGAACAAGAAACTTGGAGCCGAATAGACAACCCGCATAGGCGTCAACATAGACAACCCGCATAAGCGTCAAGATCAGCCTCCAAATCCAGGAGTCAACATAGACATCCGAACAAGAGTCAACATAGACATCTTGACAGTTTAGCTATACTATGTCAGCAGCAGATGAATCATCATCAGGGTCAGTATTGACATCATCACTAACAGTAACTGGACATTCAGGCATTTTTCGTACACTATAATGGGCATATTTGTAAATTCCATTGGTATTCAAACCTTTAAGCAAATATCTATCACCATCCAATAGTTCTAAAATTTTATAGGGACCTTTAAATTTAGGATCCAATAAGTCTCCAACTTGAAACTTTCTCAAAATAGCTTCTGTCTCATCATAACGGGTTTTATCATATTTGGCACTTTTCGTTATACCCAGGGCTGCTTGTTCTCTTACACGTGACAGATTTACTTCTATCTCCTCATTGTCAATAGAAATCAAACTCAAAGTTCTAGCAACTCGTCCAACCAGTAAGTCTAAAGGACTAGATTTAGTAACAATGTCAAAATCATAGGCTTGTAGAAAAGTCCACCATCTATTTCTACTTCACTCTGAGTTTGCTCGGTACATATTCAGAATTTTCTATTCCCATTATATTGACCATACAAGAAATACGCTTGCCAGACAATTTTTCAGCACATGTTTCAGCAATAAAAGAACAGTCAGCCCCAGAGTCATAACAAAATGAAAGTGACTCACCAAATTGCTGTAGAACAGCAGTGACGGGTGTACATCACAAGCTTCAACTAGCTTCAAGGATGGTTAGCTGCTCGAAGGCAGACTCCCGGTATCTTCACTCGAACCTTCTGGTCGCTTTCCAGACGCCTTTAGGCAGCGAGGAGCTACGTGTCCAGACTCCCCACAGCGGTAGCAGACGATCTTCTTTGGTGTCGCCTTAGGTGACGAACTGGCTGATCCAGGATGTTCGTTTGCCTTCTCGGTCTTCTTACGACAGTTTGTAGATTTATGGCCTTCTATACCACAAAAGTGACATACTATTGTACCTGGTTTGAACTTTTTCGGTTGAGAAGAATCTTGATCAGAGGAAATCTGAGACTTTCTCTTAAGGTGGGACAAGACACTCAGTTCTTGTTGAAGTTTATGCCTAGATTGTATTTCGGTAGTAAATGCTAGTCTATGAGCACGGGAATCAAATTTGGAGACATGGGCCAATACAGTTGAAACAGCAATGTGCTCGACACTCAGGCTATTCCATTTAGATGTTAGTGAAGTTATCTGTCTACTGGCATATGCGGCTAAAGATTCTCCTTCTTTTGGTTGACTATTATGAAGGTTAATTAGGGTAGCAGAAACAGTTTCCGAAACGGCATAACGAGACATGAAGAGACTCTTAAAGTCTGTCCAGGTCATACCTGCGTATGATATTTGGGAAAGCCATACATTAGCACTGCCCTTCAAGGCTTTTGTGAGGGCAATAATAAGGGTGCTACCTTGAAGAGGCTTTTCCGATAGGCAAATATCGACGGTTGTACTCCAAGATTGAGCATCGGAATCGGGTAGGTCTGGGTCAAAATCGGGCAAAGAAATCACAACAGACGAAGCGGAGTTAGTTTTAATCGCTTTAATTAATTGTGTCATGTTGCGACTCTGAAGTTCTAACATCACTCGCCATGGTTCAACACCTTCCGATTCCTGGGCTAAACCTAATCCCACTTCTGATGTAGGATCAGGAGTGCCGAGGGGTATGTCGTCAGGGTTTGTAGTTCCCATTTTATTGGGATAAACAAGACTGTATAAGTAATTACAGACTTTTAATTAAGGTGGGTACAATAAAAAATGATACAAATTAGAAAATGACACAATAGGAAATGAAAATAGAAAATGATAATTAATTATAACACACACAGAAATACAGTAACAGTAAAAAGGTAACAATAGGCGAACAGACCTTTTCAGGTCACAGTTCGTACAGTGGCCTAGCCACCCAATAACAAAGTGTATTGCTCGCTATCAGCAAGATAATACGACTATTGTTTAATATACAGCAGCGCTGTACCAGGTAAACCGACAGTTTTGTCGGGAGCAGGGGAGCTCTGTATCGAGTCGAATCCGAAGACCGACTGACTAGCTTACAGAGGGCACGCTGTTTTATACAGCGATGCCCCCACTTTGCAATCCCTCCATGACAACTCTGTCCGTTGACGTACAAAAGTAGGTCACGCGTTTACTTGATACAAAATGTGCTAAATCTAATAAGACTTACGTGATAAAGTAACCAAATAACACAAGAATAACTGTCTTAAATAAGCAATGGTAAATTCACAAAGTAAATCATTTAAAATTAAAGCAACAGGCTATCAATTGTTTTGAACAAAACTAACTGTCACATTTATCGAAATAAGTTGCCAAAAATCAATTAGTGCGTACACTAAGTACTTAGTAAAAAGGCTTTGATTTATTAGACAATACTTTACAGTAAAAATCACTTAAATTAGCAAAAAGAAAATCAACAAACTTAATTTGAACAAAACTTGGTGACTACCCACAATTATAATTGACAACCAACTCCGACATATATATGTCGGGTTTGGCCCAGGCATCAGAAGTAAAAGTCAGATGTGGCAATACACAAATTTATTTCAATTAAGCAATAAAATAATCAGTCAAATAATACAGCAATCAAATAATATAAATGAATAAATGATAAATGGCAGTGAAGGCGGTCACATAGGGCAGTACTGACTGTCAGGGACAGTGGTCCGTGCACCCACCGCAATAAGGATAGTACAGATTGTCAGAGACAATGTTCCACATCCACTAATCGGGCAGTACTGACTGTCGAGAGACAGTGGTCCGTGCACCAGGACGCATCCGTTGGAAATGCGTGCCGACTCAACAGTGCGGCTCGTTTTATAGGCGTTTGCTAGTGGGTGGGAGAACGTCACAATATTTGACAGGATTGGATATCAGTATTTTAAGCCAAATGACAGATAGAGTGAATGATGCGTCCGGTGCACGTTCCACTAGCGCCATCTAGTCGCTGTCTCTCGCAGCTGCTTCACAGTGTGGCTGCCGTCACGGCCATTCTGACAAATCACTCGTCCTCGAGTGTATTGAATCATCTATAACAAAAAAGGAAACTTTCCTTAATCCACATCATCGTTACATATCATAATTGCACTGGTCTAGGTATTTCTTTACAATAGAAAACCCCTACAGTTCAAACATGCTGGTCTGAATCGTCACCCACTAAAGCAGGTGAGACTCCTGCAGCGCATCTCAAATCATTTCGCACTGGTCTAGGTATTTCTTTACAATAGAAAACCCCTACAGTTCAAACATGCTGGTCTGAATCGTCACCCACTAAAGCAGGTGAGACTCCTACAGCGCATCTCAAATCATTACCTACAACAGCAGGAGAGATCTTATCAGAAAATCGCCACAATGTGAACATGCTGGTCTAAATCGTCACCCACTAAAGCAGGTGAGATTTCTACAGCGTATCACAGATCATCACCCATACCAGCAGGAGTGATCTTAATATTTTATTTAAGCAGAAGTGATCATCTCCCACAGAAGTAGAAGAGACCATACCAATTGATCAATCCAAAGATTCTATTACAGCTTCGGAATTATCTACACTTATTGTTCGAGAGCCAATGGATAAAGTTTCTTCAGAGTCATTTATATTATCTGCACTTAAGGTGCGAGAGCTTACAGAAAGTGTTTCCTCTGAATCATCTGCAGTCAATGTACGAGAGCTTACAGTAAGAGTTTCCTCTGTATCTGAGTTCATATTATTATTTACAGGCGCAACAGACATACTGAACTCATCATCTGCCGTCACGGTCCGTTCATTATCATCATTTTCATCACTATAGTTTTCGGAAATTTCTAAATAACCTTCTTGCCCTTTAGGTACTTCCCTCAAATTTTCATGAGCAAATTTATAAATTCTGTTAGAACCGTTAATATGTTTAAGTTCATAACGGTCGTTATCTAATACAGTGACTATTTTATAAGGTCCCTTAAATTTATTATCTAACTTAGTTTGATGTCTTTCTTCGCATTTTACGAAAACATATTCACCTACTGTAAAGGGTTTAATCCGGGCTTTTCCCTTATTAAACCGTATAGTGTCAGCGTTAGCTACTCGCTGAATATTTTCTGATGCTGATGAACGAGCCGTTTCAACATTAATTACACTTGGTTCAAAAGAACTAGGAGTTATTCTAGCTAGATTAAGTGAGGAACCTTTAATGCCGAACATCAATTCCATAGGCGTAAAACCTGTGGTTCTGGAACGTGTACTATTAAGAGCAAGTTGAATTTCTCCTAGTTCATCCTTCCAGGCACTATTAGAATTACATTCTATAACAGTAAGAATATTCTTTAAAGTTCGCATGACCCTCTCAACCTGCCCGTTAGCTCTACTAGAACCGGTTGCTATTAAATGGAGCTCTATTTTATTATCATTACAAAAGTTTTTGAACTCACTGCAATCATAACAACGTCCTCTATCTGCGATAATGCGCTTCGGAGCACCAAATAAGTTTACAGCATTTTTAATTGCTCTTACAGCGTATGAAGAACTTAAGGCCGGAGTATACTCAAGCAGCACAAACTTTGTAAAGGCGTCTATTAAAACTGAGCAATATTCTTTTCTATCACTTTTTCCCGAAAGTTTTCCAGTTAGATCCAAATGAATTGTGTGCCAAGGAATTGGGGGCTTTGGAATTGAATGCAACTGCATTTGTTGTGCGCCTGAAGGGCCTTTAGAAGTTTTACATACTACACAGCAATTAATAAACTTTTTGACAAATTTAGCCATATCGGGAAACCAATAAAATTCGTAAAGCTTGTCTAAAGTCTTGTCAAAACCTAAATGCTTTATCTCATTATGAACATGATTAATTAGTGACCAAACGAAAGAACGGGGTATAATAGGTAGCCAACTAGAAACTCCTCTACGTTCTATCTTCCTATATAATATTCCTTGTCTTAAATCGTACGTATGTGATATATCTTCAGGTAACTGGTTATTACGCAATTTTGATATAATTTCAGAAAGTTCCGAATCGCGTTCTTGTTCTACAACCAACCAACCTTTATCAAATTCAAGAAAATTTACTTTACGGGGTTCAGAATAATTTGTGTTTGACAAATTGCGAGACAAGAAATCTGCATGAGCCATCTTTCGACCTTCTTTGTACACGATATCAAAATCATAAGCCTGCAATATAGCCCACCAACGGTGAACCCTTGGAGTCAAATCACGTTTCGAGTGAGAAGCTTTAAGGGAGTTACAATCGGTAAATACAGTGAATTTTCGTCCATGCAAATAATGACGAAAATGTTCGATTGCCTTTACTACCGCAAGGGTCTCCAACTCATAAGAGTGATATCGTGTCTCTGCATCAATGGTCTTCCTACTATAATAAGCTACTACATGAGGGGTATCATTATGTTTTTGGATAAGAATGGCACCATATCCCTCGCTACTTGCATCGGTATGGAGTTCTATGGGCAAGGAAGGGTCAAAAACTTTTAAAACTGGTTCGGACGTTAAAATGTGGATATTTTTTTTGTGTATTTGGTCATACTCTGGGGTCCACTTAACATTGCCTTTTCCTTTTGTTAAGGGATACAAAGGTCGAATTATTTGGGAAAAATTAGGAATAAACTGTCTAAAATACGTTGCTAACCCTATGAGCTGCCTAACTTGCGTCACAGTTTTCGGAGTTGGGACATTAATTAAGGCTTGTATTTTTTTTGGATTTGGTCTAATCTCCCCAGATGAAACTATATACCCAAGGTACTCAGTTTGGATTTTCAGAAACGAACACTTCCTTAAATTAAACGAGAACCCTGCATTGGACAGCGTTTTAAGTAAATTGTCTAAACGGTTAAGACCCTCATCAATTTCTTTAGAAATTGAAAGTACATCATCCATAAAAACTAAAATCTTTTCATCATTCATGGGCCTTAAAGCAGTATTAATAGCCTTTTGAAAAATGGAAGGGGCATTGCGTAACCCAAAGGGCATAGCCAAATATTCAAACTGCCCTTTTGGGGTTACAAATGCAGTTTTTTCTATGGAACTTTCATGCACGGGTAGTTGGTGAAACCCCGAAGCCATATCTATACTACTAAAATAATGAGCGCCATTAAGTTTATCAATTTGTTCGCCAATGAGAGGTAAAGGATAATGATTCGGTTGAGTATTACTATTCAGTTCCCTATAGTCAACACACATGCGTGTGCTACCGTCCTTTTTCCCTACAAGGATGATAGGGCTCGCGAATGGGGATGAACTTTCCCTAATAATATTTGCCGTCAACAATTGTTCAATCTTTTCATCAACTATCTTAGATTCCTGAGGGGATAGCCTATACGGTCTCCTATGTACTACTTTATGAGGATCAATTAAATCAATTTTCAACTGTCCCGTTTTAATTCTGGTCGTAGGAAAATTTTCAATAAAATTACCTGCATATTGCGTTAATATATTAAAAAGTCTTACTCTAGCAGGTCCTGTCAAATCAGTATTAATTGATTCAATGTCAAAAACAGGTTTGGTTTTGGTACACATATTAGATTCCCTATACCGCTTGAATGTTAAACCGTTCTCTGAAATTTCAACTAGAATACCACGCTCAAGTATATCTCTACCTAACAAGACAGCATCGCGTAGGCAATCATCTGGAACTACATGAAGAGTGACGCTAATTTCCACGCACTGAATATTGATGTTACAAACGATTTGCTCTGTGCTATTAACAATACTCTTTCCAATACCAGTCATGTTAATAAGGTCATGCGATCTTTGTCCAATAATAAGGTGTGAAAAACTTTTCCTTATTAAACTACACTCTGAACCGGAATCAAAAATAAAGGGTAATGACATACCATTACAGTCCATAATACCTCGAACAATCTTCGAGCACACGTTGACTTCTTTGCTTTTAGTAGCGACTTGTTCCTTCTTCGTGTTGTCAACCCTCACCGGACAGGTGGAGACGACGTGGCCTGGCTCCCCGCAGACGTAGCACGTGACTTGTGGCTTCTGGTTGACACGTTTATCCGCGACTATAGGGCGGTTAGGTTGTTTGCTTCTGTCACGGCAATCAGCCGCACGATGACCGGTCCTGCTACATATGTTGCAGGTGCCACGAAAGCCAAACGTAGTACGAGGTCGTTTGATATCAGAATCGTTTGACTCGGGCAATTCTGACTTTCTTTTCAAGGAGATGCCTCGCAGTACTCGAAATAGTTGAGATTTGTCATTTACCACAGTCGAGTTTAATTCACGACGTATTTGAACATCACACTGAGATAGTATGGAAATGGCAAAGCCTGTCACAACCTTTTCTGATAATCTCGCGTCTGGGATATTTTCAATCAATTGCCAAAGACGTAAACATGCCTGGGCGGGGGTCTCATTAGAAGCAATTTGAAATTTGAGGATACTGTCAAAGTGATCCTGAATAAGCATAGGGCGAGAAAACTGAGCTTTTAAAATTTCCTGTATATCTTCCCATTGATATTGATCGGGAGGTATCTTGGTCAGTAATGTGGCAGCGCGGCCTCGAAGACAATGAGTCAGTGTCATGATAAGATCGACACCTTTCAAATTTTTGCTCTTAATGATGGTATCTGACAGCCGACACCAGCCCTCTATGTCTGAATTGGGGTCATCAGGATCAAACGGTACCAACGCCGTGAAAGGTTGTGATGTTGCATTGGACCGGGGTAGTAGGGCATCAGTTAACTTTGAAAGAAATGTTTCTAAACTATTCGAGGGTAGCGGAATATTTTCCTGCATATTTTGTGATGAGGAAGTGCCACAGGTGGGCGGGAAATCCGATCCCACTTCTGATGTCGGGTTTGGCCCAGGCATCAGAAGTAAAAGTCAGATGTGGCAATACACAAATTTATTTCAATTAAGCAATAAAATAATCAGTCAAATAATACAGCAATCAAATAATATAAATGAATAAATGATAAATGGCAGTGAAGGCGGTCACATAGGGCAGTACTGACTGTCAGGGACAGTGGTCCGTGCACCCACCGCAATAAGGATAGTACAGATTGTCAGAGACAATGTTCCACATCCACTAATCGGGCAGTACTGACTGTCGAGAGACAGTGGTCCGTGCACCAGGACGCATCCGTTGGAAATGCGTGCCGACTCAACAGTGCGGCTCGTTTTATAGGCGTTTGCTAGTGGGTGGGAGAACGTCACAATATTTGACAGGATTGGATATCAGTATTTTAAGCCAAATGACAGATAGAGTGAATGATGCGTCCGGTGCACGTTCCACTAGCGCCATCTAGTCGCTGTCTCTCGCAGCTGCTTCACAGTGTGGCTGCCGTCATATATATTTTGTTTTTAGTATTTGTTGTTATAGCAGCAACAATAATACATAATCTGTAGAAATTTCAACTGGCTAACTATCACGGTTCGTGAGATACAGCCTGGTGACAGACGGACGGACGGACGGACAGCGAAGTCTCATTAATAGGGTCCCGTTTGACCCTTTTGTGTACGGAACCCTAAAAACAGCTGTTTCCTACAAAAGTGCAAGTAAAAAAAACTGCTATTCCATACATTTCGACGGGTTTAGGTGCACCCGTCGAAATGTATGGAATAGCAGTTTTTTTTACCTTACATCCTGAATAACATTGGCTATTCTTTGACCAGGGATTGCACAACAATCTATACTAATCTGTACTAATTTAAATGCAGAAGTAAATGTTTGTTTATCTATTATTATTATTATTATCTAAATTATCTCTCCACGCCTTATCAGATCAACAGATTTTAATGAAATTTTGCGCACAGGTTGACTAGGATCTCAATTAGAACATCGGATACTATTTATTCAGGGCAAAGTAGCCATAAGCTAGTAAAACGAAAGATAAATTACGTATGAATAGATATGAACACACCTCATAGAAATGGGGTGGCGCTGTCCTAACCTCGTTTTCGACTACTACGAAATAAACAAGTTTCTATGGTCAGATTCTAAGCTCCTACTCATTATATCTTAAGTCATCTATCCTATCCTAGGTCAAGAAGGCTTCAATCTCAACTATCCCCATAGCTCGTGAAAATGTTACGCAGCATCCTATCAACTGATAATCTCATACTGAAAGATCCCGATTTCCCTCAGGATGAACCGTATCCTCAGCAAAGCGAATACTGGCAATATTTTTAGGAATAAGCCATGTGAAGAAAACTTCGTTCATGTGAAGTCTAGTGGAAGAAAATAAGTATGTGAAGGTGCAGTGGTGAAGCAGTTTGCAAAGGATTGATTAAACATAGGGACCAAAGATTACAGTAAGGTAATTAGGGCCCGTCTCATTGCTTTAGTGGCAAGCGCTACGACTAAGCGGAAGGTTCTAATCCCAGGTAGGACAAATAATCATTGAAATTTTTCTAACCGAATTTCAAAAGGAGGTGTTCTGTGTTCGACTGTATGTAGTTTTTTTAATGTATGTTCACCGATATCTCCGCCAATAATTGTGGAGCGATTTTCAAAGTCGGTGGCAATATAACTGAGTCAATGAAACAAAAGTCACCGACTTCTGAAGATTAAGTTTTTTTTTTATTTTGTGTTTGTGAAGTCGGTTTTTTTTTTCATTCAGGTATTTCTCAGTGAGAACCCAGAGTTATTTGTGCCCGGTTGACGGCGATAGGAACCAAAACAAAACTGTCAACATGTGGGTATACTATAACGCTAGTATTCCAAGAGCCGTCTAAAGAAAATTGCTGAGCTCAGTAAGACTCAGACGTCATGACAACGAACGGTTCAAAACGCCCACCAAATCGTATTTTTAGCCGTAATTGTCGGATCCTCAAATTTGACGGATGATTTCTAATGAAAACTCTCCATCGTGAACGTTTATGTAAAATAAACAAACTATACCTGTTAATGTGTCTCATGGGGTGGAATTAGGGCGAGTCGAGCTTGACTTGAAACTGAATCAGCGACTAAGAATATAGGTAAGTGTAAGCCAGCTCTGCCTTACCCTAAGGGGATTACAAGTGTGATGTTATGTTACCTTTAATAACTGTTTAAATGAAGAAGCCCTGCAATGAGACGACTAAACTGACAATACGGTTGGCGCAGTGGCCATGTGATTGAGTGCTGTGCTGCGTGTCGTAGGTTCGATCCCCGCACGGAACAAATATTTGCATGGCCTACAGATAGTTGTTCGGGGTCTGACTGGTGAGTTTAAATGTTTGTACACGCACCCACAAAACAGGAGAAATTCCTAGTGTGGGGCAAATAAAAAAAAAAAGCTAAATGACTGTTGATATTAATGGTTGAGGGATACATTATGGCAGCTCTGAGGGTTTTCAGCAAGTATATTCAGCATCAAATACCAATACTACTCAAATTCAAACCGCGCGAAGTTTATTTGGTTCGTTTACGTCGTTTTCTTTACCAAAATAGCTTTTTTCCTTCAAAATCTTCACTTGTTGTAGAAATCCAAATAAGAAGGTTTTTTATCATAAAGTTACGCGAGTGCCAATACATATGAACAACGTTCGTAGGTGGAATATGTTTTGGAATATTTGTAAAGCTCACAATAACGAACGAACAGTAATTGGGGCCGGCAGCACTCGAAGTTAGATGGAACAGTAACGAACCTAGCTCCTAGTTAAAAGTTAAACCTGTAGTTTGATGTTATCAAGTTATTTAGTTTTGTAAACATTAAAAGCATCGATTTACTTATTTATAGTACTCAATAGGTTAATGAATACTAAATCGCTTAAATGCATAAAAATAATATTGCTGTGCTTGTGCGTGACTCACAAAAAGTCGAAAATGGCCGATTTGTTTTCTTTTGTTGTGTTCGTAATCCTAGTTGTCAACAAGGTTTGTGTGAAAGAATGGGCTTTGCGTACGCGTGGCACGATTTTTTAAAGTCTGCGGCCACAAATGAAAAATATTTTATTAGAAAGAACACAACAAGACATTCATTTTCTGCTATGAACAATACCAAAATGCATCGGAGCCGAGATATACCGGCTCAATTTCCGGTCACGGAAGGCCAAATCCGAAACTATGTGGAAAAGCGAAAAACACTCAAAGGAGTCTCGAGCCCGATTTTAATAAAAACCAAAACTGCATTATTGGTTTTTTGATTTTTTTTTATTTTTAACCTGGTAACGAACCCGTTGTTTTTGAAAAAAGAAAAACATTCTGTATTATTACACCATTCGATAGTAAGTCGCTGCTAAGGATCAAATTCTGGGAAGTAATGATAATACAGCAAACTATAAGAAAGAGTTTGATAAAATATGATGAGATTAAATATGTACAAACAATTGGCAGTAATCAACTAATAACACAACTTTGACATCAGATATTTAAGCTCCGATATAATTTTCGGCAAAATTCTTTTAGGAGCCATTATTATTATATATTCCACCCTACGTTAGCAACAATTATCTTTGTGGCCGCTGTGAAAAAAAATCATGCCACTGGTTCATACAAAGTTACCCAAACCCCTTTGTTTTTTTTTAGACCGTGCGAATGCTGTGCTGGTCGCTAGTGCTTAATAATATTTGTGCTACATATAGACTTATAGAACAATAAATTGTGTCTCAGTAAAATATTTGTTCAATTATTTGGAAAACAAAAGAGAGTCCCTATTATAAAGTCCTCATCTTACATGTTAATTATAAACAACAACTTAAAACCTTTAACGCCATCCACATTTCACCCGCATTCCTAAGAACAAAACTTGTTTACCACAGAAATCGTATACCTAACTAGAAATCTAGTTTTCACTTCACAAAACACGTAAGAGCACATTTAAACAACGAAACTTACTCAAAGAAGTCCTCATGCTTTCTTTTCCATTTCCTAGAAATTATTTCAGGTACATTCTGGAAAAAAAGTTGTAAACACTTTGAGATTATGACCTATTTGGGTATGGACTCCAAAATAATATTTTATAACGCCTGCTTCCAAATAGGATTGTTTCATGCTTTTCAGTTTTTTATAAATATATTTTTTCGAGTTAGTTTTTATGTTTTATTTTTGTGTATTCAGTTTAATAATGTGAAAGATTTAACAGAGCAATATGGCGTCTGGTTGTCACCATATTGAATTTTGATTCATCATTCATCATCATTTCAGCCGAAAGACGTCTACTGCTGGACATAGGCCTCCCCCAACGCCACATTGACGTAAGGGGGGTTTTGCCATAATCGCCACGCTTGGCAGGCGGGTTGGCGATCGCAGTATGGTTGTTACATTAGCACAGAGAACGCTGCTGCCCATTCTCTGGCAAGTCCCATAATCGCCTCTGAGGACACCCGCGGGAAGAAATGGGATGGTGGTATTCTTTACGTCCGACACCATACAGAGAAGCTTGATTACTGTTATGTATTTAGTGACACTACAACGGGTAACAGTGTAAAAAATGGGGTTTTCCAACGGGTTGCGACTACACATAACTTTATTTTCACACCCATTTTCCTTAACATAAAATGTATTTGTATTCGTGACTGTACCAATTGAAGCAAGGGATTTTCAACCTAGACCCATTGAATTTTCAGCTGGGAACTAACAGTCACCAAAACTTCAATGGGAATGCATCAGTTAACTCGGTGCCACTTGAGAGCGCTTGAGAATGTTTTAAAGAACAACTTTGAATATTTAATTCAAGAAGTATTAGTGCTGGGAGCGAGAGAAAATCTTCTTTTTTCCGTCTCTAGGAAGAGTTCCTTGTAAGCATCAATCGAACTGGTCCTACTGGAAAAATTGCAGACGTCACTGGCCACTGATTAATGGATATGAGGAACAGGGTGTAAAGTTCCTCATCATAACATAATCCCCGAAGGCCGAAGGGTTAGGCAGTGATGCCTAATAGTACACCCACATTTGCCAGTTGTGTTTACGTCCAATGTAGTAGGGGGCGAGCCTATTTCCATCAACCGGGCACGGATCCGGATTCCACCCTAATTCCATTGCGACAACTAGACCATCGAGACTGATTGACTAGTGACTACCGGACTCCGGACTCCGGACTTTGACAGATAATGTAGGTACTGAACTGTCAAAATCTGTCTGCAGGAGTCCGGTACAGTCGGTTTGGTCGGGAATGTTCAGAGCCATTTTTTTTTGTTACTTATTGTAAATCATCAAATGACGCTTCCTGCTCTGGGCGGAGCGGAAGGGAGTGTCAGACTTGTACTGACTAAAACCATCCATGTTCCTTCTTTGCCCTTAGTGTTCCAGGGGCACGGTATCTCTTTTGAACAGTCCCGCAGCCCTAGCAGGCATCAGCCCTCTCGGACCCCTTCCGATTTGCTGAGATCTCCTTAACCTTCGTCCACAATTTATCCTTACCAGTATGATCGACTTATTATTAATCGGTGAAGAATTTTACGAATCAAACATAATGCCAGGAAATTTATTTTAATTAAAATTAAACGGGTGTTTAAACTGGAATTGGTCTGTTTACTCTGTTAATGAGATTTGTACGGATTTAAAGACCGACTTATTAATGAGATGGTCGGATTTTAACTGACTTCATTAAAACGGTATGTTTTGTTGCCAGGGGAAAACTGTAGAAAGGTTATAAGTATAAAGTACATAGGTCTGTGCCAGCCGAATAATATTGCTAGAAATCATAAGAAAAAGTTATATTTTATAATCCGATTTCTTGGGTCATTGTTTTCAAAATTCAAAGATAAAATTACTGACTAATTTACTGCAAGAATCGCATACGTTTTTAAAATATCAAAGGCAAAGAGAGGAAGGATGAAGTTTTTTATTATTATTATATTGGTATTCAGTTGAACTTCCACTTGTGCAAATATAGTATGTATGGACGTTCAAGCGTGTATACAAGGTGTTGTTTAACATCCTCGTCAAAATTCGGGAGGTTGTCACAAAATACATAAATTATCAATTTAAATTACGGTAGCTAGTTAATTATTAATTATTTACGTTGCTTTTTTTGTTGTTTATATTTATCAGTATTTCAGAATAACCCCATGTTGTTGAATGTTGATGGATGCTGAAGATATGTCAATCTTAGAGACTGCCTCGTTGGTTAAGTTGTTCAATAATTAATCCATTTATGCGTCCAGGTACACGACAAAGAAAACCAATATTTTTTTGGGTAATGAGCACTTGTGATGAATTTACACATATTAAAATTCATATGGCGAATTTACTTTTAATGTATGGAGTTTACAAAAATGTGGCGAGTTTACTTTGTGAAGAATGTACGATAACCCATTTTTCCAATTCTTTGTCCAGAAATTCTAAAACAATTTCCATTCATCTTTAGTTAACAATTATTGAGTTACGTAATTAAATCTTTAAGACCACATTCCCTTAACATAAAATCACGCTTTTTTCTGCCATTTATTATTCACTCACAAAAACAAGGACTTCGACTTCAAAATGAAGTAAAACTCAACAGGCAACCTCCACATTGTGACGAAAAACGCTAAACCACTCACAGACAAGCATTTATCCTCATGAATATATGTATTTGTTCCTGCTTCAGAACACTGTTTGAAAATATACCTCGTCTTTTGAATAGAATATGCCCTAGAAATGTTGGAAGTTTAGGCCGAGCATCGCTGAGCGAGGAACGATGAATGAAACTGGGTTTTCCAACAGAAGGATGAGCTGAGCGAGGAAAGCTAAGCTGTGTGAGGGTATGTGTATTTGTAGAAGTAGCTGTGTAGCAAAGCGGGCAGGATATGCACGGATCGTTTCGGAAGGATGTGGTGCAAGGACTGTCTTCTTGAACAGTTTGTGTCGTCTACGGATTTAGTTTTACTGTGATATCTAGTTGTGCTTACACTTTTCGAAAACTTGCACTTTTTGGGCACATGTAAAAAAAAACTTCGATGTGAAATGAGAACGGGGATCTGTGGTCTTACGCGAATGGATAAAATAAGAAATGAGTACATAATAGGGGTCTGAAAGTGGTGCCGGTGACTGAAAAGATGCGTGGTAATCGGTTGACGTGGTATGGACATGTGATGCGGATGAATGAGGAAAATGTCGTGAGGAAAGTTTTGAGTATGAATATGGGTATAAGAGTAGAGAAAGACCAAAGAAATGATGGACGGACTGTGTGAAGGATAATATGCCAAAAAAGGAGGTATCTCTTGAAATGACAAGTAAAAGAGAATTATAAATGAAGAAGACATGCTGCGCCGACCCCAAATAAGTTAAGATAAGGACAAGAAATTGATGATTTAAAAAAAACTCTAGTTCGCCAAACTCTTTTTGTTAACCAATGGGGTCTCAAGTCATGTGACGTTTTAGCACAAATAGTATGCCATTGGAAGTTGTTTTATGCACATAACAAAAATACTAAATGCTATATTAGTAGCGATTTCGGGAATGTAGATGGTCTGACTGGCTGTTATTTCAATTTGGCAATTACAACAGTTAGCACGAGGTCGACAATGTATTTCATCAACATCATCTGCCTAGCTTTTTCCCAAACTATCTTGGGATCGGCTTCCAGTCTAACCGGATACAGCTGAGTACCAGTATTTTACATGAAGCGACCTCCACAACCCAGTAACTGGGTAATACGATACCCCTTGGTAAGACTGCTCTATATAGTGTCGGACGTAAAGAATAGCACCATCCTATATCTTCCCGTGGGTGTCGTAAGAGGCGAATAAGGGATTTGCCAGAGAATGGGCAGAAGCGTTCTTTGTGCTTTTGTGACAACCGTACTGCGATCGCCAACCCGCCTGCCAAGCGTGGCGATTATGGCAAAACCCCCCATGTTATGTCAATGTGGCAACAATTGGGGGAGGCCTATGTCCAGCAGTGGACGTCTTTCGGCTGAAATGATGATGATGATGATGGTAAGACTGGATGTCAGACAGTTGGCTTCTGACTACTTGTAACGACTGTCAAAGATCTACAAATGACAGCCGGGACCAATGGTTAACCCGTGCGGCTGTTTTTATTTAGCCACGAGCTCCTCTCTCAACAATGTATCTATCAGAAGAAGGTAGGTAAACCTCTGTCTAACCCTTTCGAGACTACAGGCATCATGTAACGTATGTTTAACACTTAATTGGTCGTATGGGGTGTTGCACAGGCCAGCGCAACTTTGAAGGTTTACAACTTTTTATATTCTGCATGTTGCGTGCTGGAGTTCCCGGTAGCTTCATAAAAACACGTGTCCTTTATGATCAAGTATCGAGCATATTTGTTATTTTGTATGTATTTCATGTTTTATATAAATGACAAGGGTGTCACCCCACACGACCTTTAAAGCAACTATTTAGGCACAATCAACTAAGGGTTAAGTAGTATAAGAGAAACCATATGGTATTCCGGCTTCCACACTTTCACAACTTTTAACGCAGAACCACGGCCATTGTACACAGCTTTTTATAAATTGTTTTCAGCATTTTTTTAGCTGCAGCGCTTGATTGTACCTGACCATGCTAGACACCTCTTTTGTTGAAGCTATTAATTGTATGCTGTCAAAAGGATTGTATGGGCTTTGCTCGCGAAAAGTTGTTGATTGATTTTCAATAAAACTAGTAAAAAAATATTGTGAAAAGCTTGTTGTTCTTTGTTAGAAAAGCTCGCTATTGTTTTATGGTAAATAAATATCGCATCGGTGCAATCTGAATTGAAAGCTCCTACCATACCATACCATGCACTTTTCATATAGGAAGTTCATATAGGAAGATGTATTATTTTATTTTGGATAGTCATACATACGTATTAGGGACTCGTGGCTAAATATTAACAACCACACGGGTCGATCTTTAAAGGTAAGCCGTGCTTTTTTAGGTTGGTCCGTGGATGTGTGACCATCTATTATGAGTTTTCTCCGTGCCGCGGAAAGCACGTTAAGTTCGTCCCGGCCACCATTTGTAGATCTTTGACAGTCGTTACGAGTAGTCAGAAGACAAAAGTCCGACAACCAGTTTTATCAAAGGGTATCATAATACCCTGCTGCTATTATTTAGACAAAACCTCCTTATGTGTCGTCTTAAATTAATATAATTATTTTTTGTAGACAAATAAATCATTAGAAAAAATAAAACCCTATGAACCCAGCCTACATTCTATAACACGAAAGTGTAACATATCTACAAAAAATGTAGGAGACATATAATTTTGTGGGTAAAAATCACGACGAGTAAATTCCCCCACAAAAACTCCGCCACCAGGGTAAAATCACGCCCTTTCCGTACAACACGGCATCAATCATGGCTGTCAAAGACTCAAGGTTGGACCAAAGGTGTTCCTATCACGTCACGTCAACGTATCGCAGGGTTGTTGACCTCTCCCCACATTCATGAAGACTCGCAAATTGACCTTTGGAATTTCGCACTTATTTTCCGGTCGTTTCCCAATGTGAGTGAATATTATGGGGTTTTGTACAGAAAGCCGATATTTCAAGAAATAGTTATTTGGGTTTGTAGGTCACTTTGTTGCCGACGCTATCAGTCTTATCAATGTTTACAAACAGAAAGTTATGAGTAGTTGAAGTAGGTACTCAAAAATATTATCTACTTCAAATATAATCTACTAGCTGCCCGGACAGACATCGTTCTGTCAAAAGTTAAAGCAATGCACTTTTCCTACCTACCTACCCTACCCTACCCAACCCTACCTACCCTACCCTACCCAACCCTACCTACCCTACCCTACCCAACCCTACCTACCCTACCCTACCCAACCCTACCTACCCTACCCTACCCAACCCTACCTACCCTACCCTACCCAACCCTACCTACCTACTACCTACCTACCCTACCCTACCCTACCCAACCCAACCCTACCCTACCCAACCCTACCCTACCTACCCTACCCTACCTACCTTCTACCTACTACCTACCTACCTACCCTACCGTACCATACCCTACCTACCCTACTTTACCCTACCTACCCTACTCTACCCTACTCTACCCTACTCTACCCTACTCTACCCTACTCTACCCTACTCTACCCTACTCTACCCTACCCTACCCTACTCTACCCTACTCTACCCTACCCTACCCTACCCAACCCAACCCTACCCTACCCAACCCAACCCTACCCTACCCAACCCTACCCTATCCTACCCAACCCTACCTACCCTACCCTACCTACCTACTACCTACCTACCCTACCCTACCCTACCCTACCCAACCCAACCCTACCCTACCCAACCCTACCCTACCTACCCTACCCTACCTACCCTACCCTACCTACCTACTACCTACCTACTACCTACTACCTACCTAAAAAAAAAAAAAAAAAAAAAAAAAAGTATCCTATGTCCTTCTCCTGGCTCTAAACTACCTCCCTGCCAATTTTCAGCTAAATCGGTTCAGCCGTTCTTGAGTTATAAGCGAAGTAACTAACACGACTTTCTTTTATATATATATAGAAGATAAAATCTTCATGGTGTTTAGTTTCTAAATACAAGGTGTTGTTTTGCAACCTCGTCAAATTCATGGAGGTAACAATGCTAACGATTCTCGTTCCAAATCAATAATAATAAAATGGGTAGGATTTTTTTATTTTTTTTCTTGTTTACGGAAATCGGTAAGTGTGAACCATCCGTGTTTTAAACGCTGCCCGTCTGAATCTCACCCTATAACCGTGCTTCCACACATACAAACAATCTCAAACGGTTATTCGATAATTTCATATTCCCTATACCACGTTAATTTGAAATTCTGACAAGCTTAAACAACCAAAAAAATCAGCGTTTATTAATAATTAACTAGGTACCGTAATTTTAATTGATTTTTTATGTGTTTTGTGACTACCTCCTGAATTTTGACGAGGATGCAAAACAACACCTTGTATATATTTAGCACAATTCTGAGTAGGTAAGTACTTATAGTTTGGGTGCATGTTGTTTGCTTATTTTTTGCAATTCCTGCATTCAATGAGCGTTTTTTCGATGCTGCCATCGCAAAAATACAAATAATTAAAACTTTTTCCGAAAAGATATTCAATAACTTAATGATCAATATAAATATTGATCAATATAAAAATTAATCACTAGTCCCTAGTGTAAAAATGTACCACAGATTATTTTTTTTAAATCTGCTGTTTTATGCAATGGTGCAACCCACATGCTCAACATGTATTATGAAGCTGAAAACATCTGATAAATCATTTAAAGCACAACAAAGATCGACATCATCATCATCATCTGCCTAGCCTTTTCCCGACTATTTTGGGGTTGGCTTCCAGTCTAACCGGATGCAGCTGAATACCAGAAAATAATAAAGAAGGACGTGTCTTCTTAATTGCAGTGCAGGGTTAATTACCCCGAAATGATTGATCGAAAACAAACAGGCCCAGGGGAACCCCCCTGGGCCTGTTTGTTTTCAATGTCTGTCAGTTTTATAAAGATTTTTGTTTCATTCTTATTCCAGAGAGGGAAAGAGGAGCTATACTGGTCGTCTAGCTCTATCTCTTTCCCACTCTAGAATAAGAATGAAACAAGATTGTTTAAGACGTCATGGTAGACCACCAGTTCTCAATATAGGAAGAGCCAGTCAAAAGGTCAAATACCTTACAACTTGAGGTTATTGGTTAATAAATCAAACTGTTTTGTAGATTTATCGGTGTGTAAATCTTAAACTACGCTGACCTTTGCAGAAATGGTTACGCCTACCTGCAAGTCTTTGAAACAATTTGTTTTGATATGTAAATGTCAAGCTATTTTAAGTTAACTATATTCAGTTGTGTACAAGCAATATATTTAACACTAGGCAAAATTCAAGAGATTTCTCATAATGTCTCCCGTTGATTTACATTTGGCGTTTTAAACAACATACTATTTCGAAAGCTATACTATATAAATAGATAAGAATAGATAAAAAAGTAAATAAGAAAAATAGACAAAAAAGAAAGAAAGAAGAATATTATAGAAATAGGTCCTTTATCAAAGTAGTACAACAGTAATTTCACGGGAAAATCGCCTGCCAGCTATTTACATTTCATTGCTCGTGACTGTAGCTAGCTGATTAAATCAAAAGTACCTCTAAGTACATGTTTTATTTCTGAGACGAAGCCCCATTTCTAAGAGACAACTATTTGTAGTTTGCCTAAAATTATAATAAGATCAAAGTCCCGTAGTCCTTGAAGAAAATGAAAATGGTAGCTATATTAGGGCCACGTTTGAACAAAATTTTCTAGTCTTTCACACAATAATATGTCGACATCGTACATGTACATGTCGTCGTATGTACATCGTACATCGCACCGATAGACCAACCACCACAACTGAAAAGCGCTTTCCGTTTTCTGAACAAATGAGTGAACGCAACGAACGCGTAAACGCGTGCGTGACCGATCGCTTTGATTAGGACGACGTATGAGCATGTGAACAATATACTCACTAGAGTAGGCACAGCACCGCCCCACACTTTATTTTGTCATATCTATGACAGAGCACTATTGTTAACACATCAAGGATTCTTATCATATTCTCATTGAAGTCAAGTTTCAGTATCATGAATAAAGATCCATACCATTGTAAACACAAATACACAACAGTGTGTCCCTTTTATGAATACCAAAGTCCTTTTAAGTAACTTTGTAAGAAGTCGCATAGAATACACTGCTGGCTGTTGTTTTGCACCCTCGTCAAATTCAAGGAGGTAACTATGCTAACGATTCTCGACCCGAATCGTTAATTAAAATGGCTAAGGATTTTTTTCTTATTGACGGAAATCGGTAAGTTTGAACCATCCGGTTTTAAATGCGGCCCGTCTAATCCTCGACGCGCTTTGACACATACAAGCAGTCTTAAACGTTTATTCGATAATTTCTTATGGGAATAAAAATAAACCACGTTAATGGGGTTATTCTGAAATACTGACAAATTTAAATAAAATAAAAAACAGCATCAAGACAGCCAGTTTATTATTAATTCTTTCGAAGAACTAAGTCGTATGAGAAAACAAAAACTTTTTTTTTAATTTGAATTTTAAATTAAATTGAGCGTGATTGTTCTAATCGCATTCATCATTGTCCGCAGCTTCGCCAACCAAATGCATTAACATGGGTGTAAAGTTCTAATGCTGTAATACCTACAGTTTCACACAAATCAAAATTTCAAAAGTCCTTTTATCGATAACCACTGGAAATGGAATAACTTGACTGCATAAAAAGCTTATTGAAAAATGTTTAATCATGCCAACTTCAATTCGCAAACCGACAGACTAAAAAAACATAGCCCATGGCTGTAAAGAAGCTAAAGAAACCTCTTTAAATTATAGTTGTAACATTTGCTTTGCAAGAGAACGAAGAAAATCCGGAAGTCAACATAAACAACTAAATTTTCCCAATACAAGTCAACAATAAAACAATAGATTCCCTCTCAAACAAAACTACAACATCCCTCGCCACCGAAGCAATAAATAGCCCATTAAAGTGGTCCGCACACGTTGTTAGTTAGCTGTTAGACAGCTACTACATTATTTTATTTTATAGTCGATCCCCGGCGTGTAGTACAAGTGCAACAGTTGTTGTCATTAGCTGTTACAAGGAACATAAACTGAGGTTTTTGAAGTTGATTTTATGATGGTAGATGGTAAAGGTGATTTTATGTACTTATCTACGAGAAGATATGCTGTGCCAGCCCCAAATAAGTTGGAATAAGTATAGAAAAATGATGATGATGAGTTTAAGATACTGGACTTTCTATAAATCATTACAGGCACCTTTGAGTGCAGAAAAAAAACAAAAACCGGCCAAGTGCGATTCTTACTCGCACACAGGGTTCCATAGCTCCAAACAATATAATAACAATATTTTGAACTGTCATTCATTAGTTAGTAGTATTAGTTAGTAAACTTCCACACAACCGCAAAACTAAATTTGTTTTTCATAGTATGTTTATGAAAAACAAAGTTACTGCTGCAGTTTGATGAAAAAGTCCCATTTCTCAAAAACTAAACATCGTATCTTATTGAAACCAATTTTCGTTGATAGTTTTTTTTACGTTCTACAATCCTAAATATTTTCAGAATTTTCCTCCTCTTACTTTAGAAATTAGAGGGGGGGGGACACACATTTTACCACTTTGGAAGTGGCTCTAGCGCAAACTATTAAGTTTAGAAAAAAATGATATTAGAAACATCAATATCATTTTTGAAGACCTATCCATAAATACCCCACACGTATGGGTTTGATGAAATTTTTTTTTTTGGTTTTCTGTTCTAAGTATGGGGACCCCCTTAATTTATTGTTTTTTTTCTATTTTTGTGTGAAAATCCTAATGCGGTTTACAGAATACATCTACTTACCAAGTGTCAATAGTATAGTTCTTATAGTTTCGGAAATAAGTGGCTGTGACATACAGACGGACAGACAGACAGACAGACAGACAGACATGACGAATCTATAAGGGTTCCGTTTTTTGCCATTCGGCTACGGAACCCTAAAAAAAGAAGCCATAGTTCCAGTCACAAGGTCTAATAACTTGTGAAGTTGTGAAAGCAGTAAAGGAGAGTAAAGCGTAGATCTCTAGAGAGATGAGTGGGCAAGAAACACCATGACACTCTTTTAAACCTTTTTATTTTTTTCTTAGCCTAATGAGTGTCCCACTGCTGGGCAAAGGTCTTCCCTTTTTCTTTCCAAACATAACTTTCAATCAAATCAAAATATTGATACAAAATCTTGATAACACCATTCATGTACGAAACAATTATTTTCCATTTCCTTCGCACGTTTAAGTTACGCTCACAAGGCTTGTTATCACTACGCTAACATTCTTTTGTAAATAGTCCTAACTTTACAAACTACCGCATTATTTAGATGAAAGTTTCGCGGCTTCATTATTTAGTGACGAGATAAGTAAGTGACTCGTGTATAGTTGTTACGATGAAGAGGGACGAACTGGAATAACGTGGAGTTAGTATTTATACATGGAAGATTTTTTAAAAATGAAAATGAAAACAAAAACAACAAAACAATGAAATAACATGCTCTGCATGGTGTTGGACGTAAAGAATAGCCACCATCCCATATCTTCCCGTTGGTGTCGTAAGAGGCAACAAAGGGATTTGCCAGAGAATGGGCAGCAGCGTTCTCTGTGCTTTTGTAAGAACCGTGCTGCGAACCAACCCCCCAAAATGTCAATGTGGCGATACTTGGGGGAGGCTTATGTCCAGCAGTGGACGTCTTTTGGGCTGAAATGATAATGATGATGAAGACAACATGACTGCCTGGTCGCCCTAGAGGTTTATCAGTATCAGCCTATAATGTTCCCACTACTGGGACATAGGCCTCCTCTCAATCAGAGGGAGTGGGCTGTAATCCACCACGTGGGCCCAGTGCGGGTTGGTAGATGTCACATGTCTTCAAATTTTTAGTTCTAGGACATGCCGGTTTCCTCACGATGTTTTCCTTCACCGTTTTGAGAGCAGCGGTGATGAAATAAATTACACAAAGTAATGCTCCTGCCTGGGTTTGAACCTACGATTTACTGCTCGTAAGTCGGGGCTGCCACGACTGGGCCACCGCTGCTCTCTAGTGGTTAAATGCTGATTATGAGGTTCAATTAGTCGAAGGAAGTGTTTTTGAGTTTCCCATCAGGGATACCGCAGTAGTAGCCCAGAAAATAACTGTAAACTACAACCTACTCAAATACCGTATTTATGTAGCGTTTAAATGAATAAATTTCCATCCCCAAATGTCCGTATAGTACACGTACTCAATTCAACAATGTTTAACCATTAACTAACTCATAAAACATTAAAGAAACACTTCATTTTGCATATTATTTTAACGTAGAACATTATTAAAACATAATTCTAATCTACACGTGTAAACTTAATAAACTTATGTTAAACTCGCGTAATTTAAAACAACTATGAGCTACAAGCGCTACGAGCTACGAATCCGCTACGAGTACGTGCTACGAGAAATGTTTCCATGGCACACTTTCTTCGGATCATTAGAATTTGATTTTCTTTCAAACTTTACTTTTTAAAGTAGACACAATGGCATGGACTAACTTGCGAAAGGTAAGCATTAATTCTGTAATTAATTATGCGTTAAGCTCGAGCGAAAAATATCGGATGAATTTCAAATATTTTGAAAATACCTTGATAATTATGTCGTAACCCGTGGCCTTGCTTAAGTATAAGTCCCATAGTTTCCTATGTGGGTTGTAAATAGTTGGCAAACGATTATGTCAGGATGAAGGGTGAGAATATTCAACCGATTCGCGATGTTATATTAACATACTTGAATAACTTCACCTGTTATTATGGGAAACTAGCTGCGCCCCGCGCTTTCACCCAAGCAGACCGAGACAAAAAGTAGCCTATATGTTTATCCTGGGTATAAGCTATCTACATACCAAATTTCATCAAAATCCATTGAGTAGTTTTTGAGTGAAAGAGTAACAAACATACATTCTTACAAACTTTCGCGTTTATAATAGTAGTTGGATAGGACACCCGAGGACGTTTGCCGATCCCTTAGTCAACTCCCAATCGATAGTAATTAATCAAGTCACGCCATACTTAGCTATCGCTATCTGATTACATAATCAAAATCGCTTTATATTCGATTAATAAGTGCAAGCATTCTTCCTGGGCGTGAGGTCCTAGTACAGTTTACAAATAGGGAATAATGATGCGGCAAAGGTTTTGGAAGGATTTTAACTATATTTTAGCGGATCAGCAATGATTGGATTATGTTAAGGATGATATGGCAAGAAACGAGATGTCTAATGAGATGACAGGTAATAGAGAATTTATTTATTTGGTTTGCCAACAATTGTTTACACAGTACTTTTATAATTTCATATTACCTGCATTTATAAGTGTAATAATTAATTACAGGCTAATACCACGTGCAGAATTTGAGGTTATACATATTGTTATCACACAGTTAAACTTTGCTTTAACATAAAATTCAAAAGTTAGGTTGACAACAACAATTGACAATAAAAATACAGCATCTTAGAATTAGTGTTAACAATTTTTGGTTTAGTAGTAAATACAATTTTTAATATAAATTTTAAAACCAAGTAGTATTTACCATAAAAGTAAAGTAAAGTAGTCCATAAAGTATGAAAGAAGAAGGGGCAGGTAAATTAGAACAAGTGCAAGAGAATTATGATGATAATGGATTCTATCAGCAATGAAGATGTTGGAAAATTCAAACATACTTACCATGGTAATAATAAATTCTAAGTATAGGACTGACTTAAATGAACATCAAGCGTGTAATCCCCGAAGGTTTAGACAGAAGTTTACCGACACTACACTCATATTTCACCAGCTATGTTTAGGTCCCATTAAATAGAGGACAAAGCTAATAGGAAGCTGCCAAAAAGCTAATGTCAATAAGGTTGAAAATTCTTGTATAGATACGAAACGCTTTTTCTAAACCTTTTTCTAGTTCACAAAATACTTAAATACATACTCATGCTAGAAGTGGCAACATTTCAATAAATCTTAGTCGCTATGAAACGTGTAAGTAGCAACAGCGGTATTTATTACGCGCCTACGCTTAATAACGTGTCTTATCTAGCACTAGTAAATAATGTTAATGTACGTATCGTATGTTTTAGGATAATTTATTTAGAGTACGAATTACGATGAAAACTGTTTTCATTTTCGCATGCTTTTGTTCTATTTAGCGATATTTTTAGTACAAGGAGATGCCAGAGATGAAGAATGGCAGAAATAAGACTTGAAACATTACAAGAATTTGTTTTTATTGATCTGTGTCAAGGTGACCTATCCTAAAAGCTTTGCTTTTTTACTTGCTTTGTTAGTTAGTAGGTATACAGGGTGTTTGGTGCATCGTGTGCCAAATTGAAATGGTTGACTGGGGGGGTCACCTGCTATCCTTTCAGCCCCCTAAACAATTCTCATGCCCTGTGGATTTTTTTTCATCGACTTTTTATTGTTTTATTAAAAATATACCCAAATTTTACATTCAAATACAAATCTTAAAAAAAGTATAAGTCGTAGACTCTAAATTTTAATTTTATTTAGATGTGTATAGTATTCCAGTACTTTTAAATTCAAAATTAGTGAAATTAGCCACTTAGTTTTTTTTTTAATTAACTCGCAAAGTTTCGGACTTCAATTAACGCTGTCCATGTTACAGCTATTTACATGGCTATAAAAAAAAACTAAAAGCGACCGGGATCTTCCAACTCCCTCAAAAATTCTCTAGTCTATCAGCTTGCTAGTGATGTACCACATGCCATAAAAATCTTTTTACAACTTTGTGAATTCGCTAAAATTGTGAATCAAGTCACAAAAAATTTAATTCTAAATTATGATTTAGAAAAATATTTTTGCTGAAATGATACCTGAAAAACTTATTAAATTTGTTATCTCACTCTTAGAAGGTAAAATCTGTCTCGTATCTCTCTTTTGGGGGAGAAAGGGGGGTTTTAGAAGTAAAAAAAAAATGCATTTTAAACATTTAATAATTTTGTGTGATGATGTGTTTCCCAATGCGTGGATTGGTTGCGATGGCTCTATTGCATGGCCGGCACGTTACCCAGACCTAACTCCGCTAGACTTTTATGTCTGGAGACGTGCCAAAGAGCTGGTATATGCCACGGAGGTTCCGACTAGGGAGGTACTACTTCAATAGGACCAATCCATGCATTGGGGAACACAACGTCAAACAAAATTATTAAATAAATTTTAAAAAACGCATTTTGTTTTATTTCAAAATTCCCCCTTTCTCCCCCAAAAGAGAGATACGAGACAGATTTTACCTTAGAAGAGTGAGGTAACAGATTTAATAAGTTTTTCAGGTATCATTTAAGCAAAAATATTTTTCTAAATCATAATTTGGAATTTAATTTTTTGTGACTTGATCCACAATTCTACCGAATTCACAAAGCTGTAAAAAGATTTTTATGGCATGTGGCACATCACTAGCAAGAGGATAGACTAGAGAATTTTTGAGGGAGTTGGAAGATCCCGGTCACTTTTAGTTTTTTTTTTATAGCCATGTAAATAGCTGTAACAGGGACAGCGTTAATTGAAGTCCGAAACTTTGCGAGTTAATTTAAAAAAAACTAGGTGGCTAATGTCACTAATTTTGATTTCAAAAGTAATAGAATAAAATACACATCTAAATAAAATTAAAAGGCAGAGTCTACGACTTATACTTTTTTTTAAATTTGTGTTTGAATGTAAAATTTGGGTATTTTGTTAATAAAACAATAAAAAGTCGATGAAAAAAAATCCACAGGGCATGAGAATTGTTTAGGGGTCTGAGAGGATAGCAGATGACCCCCCCAGTCGACCATTTCAATTTGGCACACGATGCACCAAACACCCTGTATATTGGTCAAATCTTGCAAATGAATTTCAAACCATTTCCCCTCAACAGACATGAATTGATATGACCTCACTAGGGAACACCTTTTTTTTTCAATTCAATTATTATTTTAAATAAACAGACACGCGCAATATGTTTATGAAGAAGATTTTTTATGAAGAAAGAAACGAAAATCTCTGTGAACATTTACTTAAATTCATATTCAAAAAGCCTTCCCAAATCCAATAGGATACCTCCTTTAGCCAGCTATCTTTGTCAAACCCATAGTTGTATCCAGCTTCAATAAATGCTTAAGCCTGCTTCAATATATGTCACTTTAATCAATATTAAAGATGTATATAATTAATAGTTTTCCGGTACTTCTTATTTGACAGATGAAAATTAAGCGTTTATATGTCAATTTATAAGAAAACAGGGTGGTATGTAGATATGGTTAGTCCGACTTAAGTTCAGTTCATGACTGAATACCAGTGTTAATCTACACGTCGGATAAGCTTCCCATAAACAGTAAATATTTATGACCATGTTACAAAGAAATTCATGTTCGTTTTTGGAAATTGTTAATACCATTAAATGCCAGCTAGATTTAAAATTTAAAAAAAGTGTCTGATCATCATCATCATTATCATTTCAGCCCAAAAGACGTCCACTGCTGGACATAGGCCTCCCCCAAGTGTACATAAGGGGGGGTTGGCGGGTTGGCGATCGCAGTACGGTCGTTACAAAAGCACAGAGAACGCTGCTGCCCATTCTCTGGCATATATCCATGGTTTATTTATTTAATTAAGGTTCACCAACAGTTGTTACAGATATTATATAGATAGGAACATATAAGTAATTGAGTCTTAGATCTAACTGCACAACCAATTACAGGCAAACACCACATGCAAAATGCTCTTTGTAATTATATAAATTTAATTTTAAAAGACTTAACGTAATTATTTCTAGTTATTTATATTAAATACTAATTAACTAATCTAATCTAATTAATCTGACTAACGTCGATATTGAGTCTGTGTGAATGTCAACCGGGTCGCTGCGTTCGTTTATAAGTTTATATGTGTTTTTTTTTAAGTTTTATAAGTGGTTTCAAGAAATACTCAACAAAACATTAAATAATTAAGTACACAATAGTTGTAAAGCATTTATTATGTAAAGTAGGCACGTACACCTTCATATTCCATCATAATGAAGTTTGAAATTGATTGGAATTCTGCTATGCATTTCTGAGTAACCTTCGCATTCCTCAACGATCCGGGATTAGTAAGACGTGACGTACAACACCTACACACCTTCATAGATGTACGGAATAAAAATACATTTGATTTATAGACCCAGTTTTTTGTTCTAAGAATGCTTGAAATTCGAAAAACACTTTCTATAGGAACGGACGCGATCAGCTAATCAAAAAGGATGGTACAACTACAAAAATTGTAATGAATTTCCAAAAATTATTCATCACTACACAAGAGGTCTTGCTTTTATTATGCTATATCAACAAATAATCACAAAATGTGCGCAAAGATTGAAATAAATTAATTCAGATGTTAGCAAAACTTTAAATTGCCTAGAAAATAAAAACTCAAAAAAAAAAGTTCTACAATTGCTGTAAGGATTATTTAACAAAAACTTTTCAATTTACTTAAACAATTTGATAACAAGTTTCATGATACTGTGTGCCCATATAATTTCACATTGGTAAAAATACGAAAACCTTTCATCTATAACTCAACTCCCTTAGGAGGTGGATTTTAAAAGATAAATCTTTTCCTTTAGTACCTATAAAAGAAACGCTAGTGCAAAATAAACATGCTTCTAACCCCTGTGGTTAAGACAGTGCGTTATCTGTCTGTGAATGGACGAATTCAAGGTTTTTGTTATGTAGAAGAGAAGTTACAGATATACATTCAAACACGTGACCTATCAAAGATTATTACCGGTTTGTTCAATACGTTAAATATATAAATCGTAAATTTCTTCGTAGCTATTTCCGAAAACATTCCAACACAACTACCGTAATCCATTCACCTCAATCGCTGTTAAAACATGCTGCTACAACGCAGCAAACAAAATCAAAATGGAAATTAAACCACCAGCGGATCCATTGCTGTTTATAATAGCCGGTTTTATTCAAGCGTCCGAATGGACGCAGCAATATTCTCGTACATTGAATGTTTACCTGTCAGTCAAAACGTCAGCAGCGGAACTTCGGCAATATAAATGTAAATTATCGTACGAGGCCGATGGCACATACTCGGATGTAAACACTAGTTTAAAATGTACATGATAGCAGAATACTGGCGTACATATTCGTCAAAAATGTTGAATATTGGATACATTTCTCGTGTTCGGTGTTTTGTGTTAAGATGGAATATTTAGGTCAGAGCTTGTTTTTTTAGCTTGGATGGAACAATAGCAACGTAAGGTACAGTATGCTATTATTCATATCTAAAAGTTGAAATCCCACTTTTTGTCAGTTATCCTAATATGTTTAGCTTTGTTGGAGAAGTTGCCCATATTTGTGTAAATCAGCGGATTGACCTGTATCACAACATCTGATATTCTTATGGTTCTTCATTGTGAATATTTATAAATAAAATCAAAATGTCTGCACACAAATAAACAGGTATGAAAAAAAACCTTAAAGATGTTATACAGGTAAAGATGTTTTTTTATTTCTAAAACCCCCCTTTCTCCCCCAAAAGAGAGATATGAGACAGGTTTTACCTTATAAGAGTGAGATAACAGATTTAATAAGTTTTTCAGGTTTCATTTAAGCAAAAATATTTTTCTAAATCATAATTTGGAATTTAATTTTTTGTGACTTGATTCACAATTCTAGCGAATTCACAAAGTTGTAAAAAGATTTTCATGGCATGTGGCACATCACTAGCAAGAGGATAGACTAGAGAATTTTTGAGGGAGTTGGAAGATCCCGGTCGCTTTTAGTTTTTTTTTTATAGCCATGTAAATAGCTGTAACATGGACAGCGTTAATTGAAGTCCGAAACTTTGCGACTTAATTAAAAATGAACCAGGTGGCTAATGTCACTAATTTTGAATTCAAAAGTACTGGAAAACAATACACATCTAAATAAAATTAAAATTCAGAGTCTACGACTTATACTTGTTTTTAAATTTGTATTTGAATGTGAAATTTGGGTATTTTGTTAATAAAACAATAAAAAGTCGATGAAAAAAAATCCACAGCGCATGAGAATTGTTTAGGGGTCAGAGAAGATAGCAGATGACCCCCCCCGTCGACCATTTCAATTTGGCACACGATGCACCAAACACCCTGTATAAAAAAAAAAAAATTGAGATTCCAAAATAATATGACGTTCGTTTGTTTACCCTGACCTAAGTATAAACTGTGTTTCTGAGAATTTTCATCTATGTGTCTGTTTATTTGTCTGTCTGAAATTATATCATAAATGGCTCAATCCATCCGAATTCCTCAGACGTAGTGTTTAGAACACGTGGAGTAAAATCTGAATCATTCTAGCGTTTGAAATGTTTCCTGGAAGCCTAGGTGATGTTATGGGATTACCGAATTGCATCTCGTCTGGATTTCGCGGAATCACTGGTTTATAAAATTTTATATCATAATGGGTATTGAGAAACAGTTATATCGTTTTATTGAGGATTTAATGACAAGAGTATTTGTGTTTTTCCTAGAATTTTCGTGGAAGCTAGACACAGAGTATGCCTCACCTCATCTTCCTCTACAGGACTTAATTGAAGCAAACGACCGACCTGTTAAAATGCGTACATTTTTTTTTTTCAAAACCAAAAAGAACACACATAAGCTCAGAACCGGGAACTGGCAGAAAAAGGGAAGGTCTATACCCAGCAGTGGGTGATTCCGAGCTGATATGATGATGATGAAACCAAAAAAGAATGAAAGCAAAATAGTAAAAATGACCCCCAAAATAAAAACATAAGGAAATTACGGACAGAAATGTACCAAATACGTAGCAGTCTATCTAATCTAAACTAATATTATAAAGAGGAAAGATTTGATTGTTTGTTTGTTTCTATGCATTGAATAGGCTCCGAAACTACTGGTACGATTTGAAATTTTTTTTCAGTGTTAGATAGCCCATTTATCGAGGAAGTCTATATATCATCACGCTAAGACCAATAGGAGTAGAGCAGCAATGAAAAATGTTGCGAATACGGGGAAAATGAGACGCAAACGAAGTTGCGCCGGACAGCTAGTGAGTTATAATTCTACAATTTATATCACTTATATTTAATTGTACATCAACTACCCCGTTAAACATGAACAGAAATCCTCAGCAGTAAGCTACTTATAAATCAGAGCACGTCACCGCCCCCGATATTGTCATAGATCTCAATTAATACCAATCTCAGATCTCCACTTAATGAACTATTCTATGAACGAGTGGGCGGAACATCACATACCATGCCCGGGTGTTCGAGCCTTGGAACAAGACTATCACACCATACAGATAGTGAGAGAAAGAGACGACGCTCCCAAAACCCCCTCTCTTATTCTAGCACTGGATGTGCGCGTCATACAAAGTGTTACCGAACCCTGCACGAACCTGACAGCCAAGCATTTTGTAAATCAAAGTAAGGAAGTCCACGCAAAACATTGATAGGAAATGACTTTTTTTCTGGGGTAAAAAATCACGGTGCATGATGCACTTACTTATACTTGTACTGACTTATAGTTGATTCGTGTATTATATGTCTTAGCAGTAAGGGTGGATTTTGAAGATAAAGTGCTACCCATTGATTTGCAGTGGAATGAATGTACGTGACCTCAGTGCAGAACCCAAGCAGTGACGGTATGTTTTTCATCCCAGTATTGAATATGCGTTTTTTAATTTCATTTTAATTGAACTAGCACGTCTGGAACATTATACGTTTGAGTGACGGGTTTATTACGGAACGGGTATGAGAATATCAAAGAGTAGAAAAAATCTGGTTGACATATGGTAACAATAATAAATGAGTGGTAGGTATATAAAAGTCATTCAATCAATCTATATTTATGAATTTTAAATTTGGTAAGGTATATATTTTATGAAATTGCCGTCGAGGTAAACCGCGGTTATGGTTGTGTGACGATCTGATCTTGTTTGCCGGGAGATCATGGCATGGAGAAAGGGGAGGCCTTTGCCCAGCAGTGGGACACATGAGGATACCAAAAAAAAAAATAAAGTCGTGCTGGGTTAGTGGTTGCAAGTACTACTGCTGAGCGTGAGGTTCCGTGTTCGATTCCCAGGTCGGGCGAAGTGTAATTGGATTTTCAATCAGGAATTTTAAAGTAGCAGCCACGGTTTGTGCCCGGTTGATGGCAATAGGATCGCCTCATATTACATGGAATAACATTACTAGGGAAATGTGAGTGTACTATTGGATACATATTTGTCTAAACCTTCGGGGATTACAGGCGTCTTATTGCCAGAGGTCGGAAATAGGTCCAGTTATTTTTGTACTTGCATCGAAATGTTGATATTATATGGATCTTCCCTTGCGTGTGCGCATTGGTATTCTGCAACTTCGGACATCCGATGTCGGATGGTTTAAATCGAGTAAAAGTAAATAATTTTTTATTTAATAAATCACGGATTTTTTCTGCTCTTTAAAATTAATCTCGGGATTTGAGGCATATCCACTTTAGCGCATTCTTGCGCTGTATGAAATCAGTGTAAGTACATTAAAAATTCTACCTAATTCCGACCTCTGGTTATTACGTATATTTATGTAAATTTAGGGTGATATTTAGTTTAATGGACATCAACTTCCCATCAATTTTGATAAATCAACTTAAGAGCGTTTACACCTTACGAAATTTCATACAAACTTTCAAGTCCTTCTTTTCCGAAATGACAGAACCGATTTTAATGAAACTTCATACGCTGCAAGATACATAGGTCTAAAATGTTACAAAATTTTCGAAAAATAATGTTACAGCTATATTAGACCGATTATTATAAATGATCTATAGAAACAGAAATATCCATTTTTTTAAACACATTTGAATAATGTTTTTTTTTATATATCCTGCTTATGCGTATTAAGTTTAATTAAAATTGGTTCAGTCATTTCTGAAAATAAGGACTTGAAAGTTTGTATGAAATGCCGTCAGGCGTAAACGCTCCTTAGTACTTTGGAAACGTTAATGAAACTATTCAAGGGTGCAAACGCATGTTCGAGTAAGATTGACTTAGACATTTATTGGGTTATTAAGCATAAGAAATTCATATTTAGTATTTTTAAAATATTACGTTTAACATGTTCTAATATTTGAAATGCGTCTACAGCAAAATATGTAAGATCATAACCCTACTTGTAAGACCTTAATATACCATGTTTTAACACAAATTAAAATTATTCATGGAGCGACTGCCTATGAAAACCTTCGTCATCTATGTTGTTCAACAAATACTATATTACCGTATTTCATTTGATCTGTGTGTTAAAATCTGGTATTTGTACTGTAATAATTGGTACCAGGACAGGCAATTAGTAGGTTCTGACTAGTATTATTACTAGTGTTCAATTCACCAGTTAGGGTTGCGGGACTGTTCGAAAGAGATACCGTGGCCCTGGAACAGAAAGGGCTAAGAAGGAACATGGATAGGTTCTACTCTATACAAGTCTGACATTCCCTTTTGCTCCACCCAGAGCAGGACGGGTCATTTGACGATTTCCCAAAGTGTAGCGTACAAATTAAATGACTAGAGCACCTGATCAGAATGGGTCCATATTGGCTCACCTAAAGTTCTTTACCCGAAATTGTTCTTCCTAATGATTTGTAATCCGAATGATCACTCTTCCTAAAATTTTTCAGCCTAAAGTTTTCATTTAACATTCAAGTTTTCATACTATTTGTAGTGCTACCGGCGATGTTCGTAACACTCATGTTTCCGTAAATTGTAATTAATAATATCAATAATGTAAATATAACAAAAAAGAATATGCCTTTGAATAATAGTGTAAAAGATGGTTATTTTGATAAAATATAGGAATATTAATTAATAGATGTTTATTGCTACTGACATTATGAAGTTGAATGCTTCGGATTTATGAACATTAGAAACAGAGTAGTTAGGAATTGTGATTGTTAGGATGAAAAGTGTTAGGAAGAACAGGATTTCCAAGAAAATTTAGGTGAACTTTGGCGCACCCGATCAGAATACAAGGTTAGGGTTGCTACTTAAATGTTTTTTAGTTGTGTGAGCAGTTTTTCGACGAAATTCGATTAGAAGTTTAAGGTTTTGTTTGGAAAACATCGTGAGGAAACAGCGTCAGCGGCATCTCCTCGAACTAAAAATTCGAAGACATGTGACATCTACCAACCCGCACTGGGCCTGCGTGGTGGATTACAGCTCACTTCCTCTCATGGAGGGAAGGCCTGTGTCCCAGCAGTAGGAACATAAACTAAAGTAAAGTAACCTTTACCCCAGGAATACGCTACACGTCATTGCATTGTACTTGTTGCCAACCCAACGCCGTTATTACTTATAATTTAAGTATGTGTCTAGGTATCACACACTCCTCGGTCTTATCCCCAAAGACCGGTCGCCTTTTGAAAGTATACCCAAATAACCAAAAAAAAGGGGTGTCTAGGTACTAAAAGCTTTCTCCGAATAATATTTTTAAAAGCTCTATTACAACTGTCAATTTATGAATACCTAGACTTTTTTGTAGCTAATACCTACAATGAGCAAACAAAATGACGTCGTGGCAAAAAAATAGAGGAAGTATTTCTTGGTTCCTCAGTAGATAGTAGATACCCAAACAACTTTGAGATGTTGATTGATCGTATCGTTCCATCGTATCCTTTTACTTGGGGACCCGTACGAGACGAATAGGGCTCTCCCCGCACTCACTCTGATAACATTTTATATTTGTTTGCAATATCTCACGAGTTTATTCATATAGAACTTATCGATACAGGAATAGACTGTTTCTATAGAAACGACTACTAACAACGAGATAGAATTGAGTTTACAAAAATCTGTTGATATTCTTTTGATGATCGAAAAGAAATCATTCTATTGAAGTTACACTAGTAATTGTTATTATCGCACGATTGTGCCGTGTGCAGAAAGTTACTTTGTGAATCTGTTGTTTTAACGATAAAACAAAACGGGTAAAAATGTTCGCGCAAAAATTATTTGACAGTAAGTAAAACTTGAGCGTGTTGGTCGTCCGGCGCGCGGCGGCGAGATGAGCAGACGACATAGCAAACGTGGGGAGATTCTGGATGAGACTGACTCAAGAACGTGGAGCTTGGCACAAGCAAAGAGATTCGTATACCCAGCAGTGGGTGAGTCACTCTGAGGATAACTAGATGATGAAAACTACTACTACAAATGAGTGTATTATTAGGTTTTTCATCAAGAGCAGCCCGGAGTCTAGATTCATACTTAGTTGATGGCAAAACGTTCACCCCGATTACATGGGACTTAAATATAATTAGCGTTTGGCAGCTTTAGCTATAGGTACATCTGCCAATCCCGTCGGGAAAAACAGGTGTGTTGTTGTGTTGAAAAAAAAATATAAATGGAATTTTCCAGAAGTTTCCGTGAACCATAAAATATGAGACTATATTTACGGGTTATATTTCTGTAACATCAAAGAACTTGTGATCTGCAAATTATTATTCCATTTCAATAATTCACAAATTTTGCTCTCTACTGATATTTGTAACTGTAGATAGGTATTTTTAGCTATTATTTACTAGCTTTGGTTCACGGTTTCGCTCGCAGATTCGTCTGAAAATATCCCACGGGAGCGTAGTGTAGCAGGGCGCGTTTACCGTGGGGAAAATGTAGCTTGTAAAAGAATTTTCGGAACCGGATAAGTAGTTCCGAAGGTTACCTGATACATCCAAACTTACAAACCTTACCTCTTTATAATATTGGTATATGAATAATATTACAAAATTCAAGACTACTATTTGACTTCCAACATCTTCCTGTGGGTGTCGTACGAGGCGACTAAGGGACTTACCAGAGAATGGGCAGCAGCGTTCTCTGTGCTTTTGCAATAACCATACTGCGATCGCCAACCCGCCTGCCAAGCGTGGCGATTATGGCAAAACCCCCCAAAATGTCAATGTGGCGACACTTGGGGGAGGCCTATGTCCAGCAGTGGACGTCTTTTGGGCTGAAATGATGATGATAATTTGACTTCCGATCTTTGTTTTATTTTGTGTTTTTCGATGTTTTGAATTTTTAACTAATGCACATAGTATTCACTCTGGTTCTCTATGAGAAACCTACCCCCCTACCTTATGATGGATCATCATCAAAATAATCTTCATATATTTTTTTACTCGGCCATTGAACTGCGGCATGAATGCTCTTTACATAATAAAACTAAAACGACAGGGTTGGTGCACGTTCCCTAATAAAACTACGATGAATGTCGTTTGTATTTTTCATTTCTGTCGCCTCGAAACCGTATTTGCACGGGAAACAAGCCTTTCGCGCTGTTCAAGCTAATTATTGAGCTTCGCGGAAACTGCTTGAAATGTGCACTCACCGAGTTGGTTTTTTTTTGTTGCTATTTTCCTGTACTTATACTACACCATTCTTTGTTCCCGTGATATACCTTAGATGACAGTGTAAGTTTAGTTATAAACCGTGAATGCTTGAAACTGTCCATGAAATTGTGTGAGAACATTCTCATTTTGTCAAGACCCGGTATTTGTTCCTTTTGGGATCAGGCTAATAACCTGCAGGACCATGATATAAAAAGCGTTGGTATTCAGCACCGTCACAGACTAATAAGTTATTCGGAAGCAATCTAAATAACGCTTGACATAGCTTGGCACGCGTAGGCGGGTGTACACCGACGATGAAAGCACTCCATTCATGCGTCCCACACCTTACGAAATAAATGTTCCTGTGCAACTTTTAGCTCTTATCGGAGTTAAGAATAAAATACTGTAGGTACTTACTTGAAGTTACGATAGTATAGGTCTTGTCTTGTAAGTCCAGAAAGTTATCGATTGTTTATTTATGGTGAGATTTAAGATTCTACATAGAAGAAAGCAGAAGTTGACGAAAATTGTCAGGCGTATTTCGAGGGCTGGACGGTTGACCGGCGTTCAGCTTCTAGTTTTACACGTTACACTTTTAGCGACAGCAACCAGATAACTCTTACAAGGAGATTGCGACTTGGTTTGTGTGGTCTAGTCTACGGTTAATAATTTGAGTAGATTGTGAATATCTCTTAGGTGGTTGTTTCATCATCTGGTTGTTATCAGGAGTTTAACAACAAAATGAGACTTAAAAATGTCTCGCCATGCAGCACCCAAAAAAGGAAAACCATTGCTCGGGAGCCTGCTGTTTTGCCGAAAAGATTTTGAAAAAATTTCACTACCCAAACAAATTCTAGCAACCTTTTTTATACCATTGCAATATTTGGAATGATTTTAGTACGCGCTTTTTCATTTGGTCAAATTTTTACTTAGCAGAATATTACCAAAGTTAGTAATAGTAATAGTAATAGTAAATTTATTTTCATAAAAAGGGAGATTGTAGTACATGAGGCATACACAAAGTTATACGTATAAGTTTATACCATGTCAATCACAATCTGGTGGGTAGAGTTCTGCTTTCCTAGCTAGGTTACAGAATAACCTGTATTAAGGAAAACAGTCCCTGTCCCTTACAAAAAGTTACAATAAAATAGTACAAAGATAATGACTACAATAATATTTCTAATTGAATTCGTGCGTGTGTGAGTGTGTGATTGCATGTATTTGTTGGTGTGAGTGAGTGTGTGTATGTGATGGAGTGAAAGGGATAGTGTGTGTTTGTTTTGTTTGAAGTCGTGTAAGGTAATATTTGATCTGACACTGTCACTGTAACTTACTGAGATAATTTTCTGTTTCAGCATAGCTTTTATTTTGAAGAAATGAACGTAGAATCTTTTTACACTTAAAGTTAGATAATCCGTAGATCAAGCAGATTTTGTTAAATTTATTGTAAAGATTCGGGCCTAAGTAGTTACAAAATCTACTTGCAAATGATGTGCGAACTTGTGGAAGAGTGCAAATTAAGTCTTTCCTACGCTTTGTTACTATTTTATAAGGGGTTTTGCGGTGCTGTAAGAGAACTGTTTGAAGGATGAAGTGTTGTCGAACGTTAAGAACATTACATATACTATACAATAGATCAGTAGGGAACATGATAGGTCTCGAAGTAGCTACTTTCAGTATCGCTCTGTGTGCGATCTCGAGTGGTTTTAGTATAGTTTTCGCAGCACCACCCCAGCATGTGATACAATATGTAACAATAGATAAGCACAGGGAAAAATAAACTACACGTATAATGTTTGGGTTCGCGATACTTCGGAGGGTTTTAAATATATAAATTAAATTGCGGACTCTACTGCTTAGTTGGTTAATTTGAGCTTTAAAATTAAGATTTTTATCTATATATACTCCCAAGTATTTGATATGGTCGACAACATTTAGGGATGGGCAGACGCAAGAGGCATTTCCTTGTAGACATCTGTATTTGTGGGCTTTAATAGATATAGGTAATCTTGGCTGGGTGGCGGGACTTATTGAATAGGTAATAAAGTTAGTTTTGGAGGTGTTGAGTGTTAGTGAGTGAGAATAGAGCCAATTTAGAGTTTTATTGAAACCGGACTGTGCAATATGCTCAAGTTCCGACCAGGAGTCAGCAATAAAGGTAATGGCAGTGTCATCAGCAAAAGTCACTATGTTAGCATTTGCAATGTTCAGGTTGCATAGTTCGTTTATAAAAACTAGAAAAAGCGTCGGGCCCAATATGCTTCCTTGGGGTACTCCGTAATAGATGGGAAGCTCTTCGCTTTTATGGGTATCTATACTGACCATTTGAGCGCGACCCGAAAGATAGTTTCGGAAAAGATCTAATTGCAAGCCCCTGACACCAATCCTTTCCAGTTTTAGTAAAAGCATTGAAATTGGAACGGTGTCAAAGGCTTTCGCAAGATCTATAAACATCGTCAACACCCTTTTACTTTTATCTAAGTTATGCACTATGTTGTTAAGCAAAAATTGCACTGCGTCCGTGGTGGATTTACCTTTGCGAAAGCCAAATTGCTGCGAAGAAATTAGATTATAATGTTCAAGATAATTAACCAGTCTTTTATTAATAATGCGTTCGAGTACCTTTGACACGGCACTCAGAACAGCTATTGGGCGATAATTACTAGGCTTCTTCCCGTCCCCTCCCTCAAACACTGGGTGAATTATTGCCTTCTTAAGAGATGTAGGAAAGATACCATTATCGAAGCATAGATTAAAGATATGACTTAGTATAGGTGCCAGGGTACTTGCGTATCTTTTTAGAAGATAAGGCGTTATGCCATCCCAACCAGGAGCAGCATTAGACCGCAACGAGTCAATGACAGAAATAATTTCTTCGGGATCTACACGGTCTAGAACAAAAGAGGAAGCCGTTGAGGGATTGTGTTTATCTTGTGGCATTGCTTGATAGCCTGTATCCTTTTTAATGTCATTGGCAAGCTTTTCGCCGATATTAACAAAAAAGTTTGACTTGAGATATACCACAACACCATCACTTTGGTTTTTGTGATTAGAAATCTTAAATATATTATAGTTTTGCATGATTGGAATATTATAGTTACTAGCACAAGGTAGCCAGCATTCGGTCAATACAATCAAATCGCAATCAAAAGAAATGCGGTGTAAGAGAGTTTGCAGACTCAAAAAGTTACGAGTAATAGATCGAATATTTTGAGACAGAATTTTTATATACTTGTGCGGATGCAATAGTATCGAATGAGTCTCCTCAGGTGAACATGTATGAGTTATTGAAACAGAGAGCTGGTCAATATTGTCAATTACTTGGTTAATGTCACAAGCCATTGAAACATTTTAAATACGGACAAAACTGTGGTGACGGCGAAGGGAATTAGTATTTCATAAAGTGATTTAGAATTTAATTGTGGCTGCATTAAAATATAATACTGTATAATATTTCGGTAAGCCAAGCAAGTGAATAGATACCATGTACGTCCACCGAGTGGTTGTTCAAACCAATTATTGAAATGATTGAGTGGTATAACAAAGTTAATGTCATAATGGCATTTAGTCTTTAATAAAATGATTTATTACAGCAAACAATCTTTAGACAATAAAAGTTAGGTCAAACGATTTGCTATGACAAAAAATATAAAGGCAAAAATAAGATTTTTTGGGAATTAGGTATATAAAAAATGCAAGCAAATATAGAAAAAAAATATGGAAAACGAGATTATTTTTAGCAGGCTATCAAAAACCGAACTAGTTTAGACGGGCTAAATTATTAAAAGAAAAATGGTAAGGTTAGAACTGTGAGTTGTGACCTCCTACGCACAAGCCAAGCGACCGGTTCCGCGGTAGCGGCCAGCGAGTGCCAGAAACGACTATATTATATAGAAATAAATATGGAAAAAAAAACAAGGTAACCCGAAACTGAACTAGTTAGACGAGATTAATTATTTTTTAAAAATGTGAGTAACTAAAAAATAAATACTACCAGAATAGTTAATATTAATATTACCTGTTAAGAATTTGTCCCAAGTGGAAAAAACGGGCTAGGGAGCAGCACGTCCCACTCAAAACTTGTACCAAGGACCAATTCAACCCTTTCTTTTTCGATAGGGGTTAACTGGCCCCAGAGAATTGGACGCAAGAGCGAGCAAAGCGCGCTCCGGACTTGGGGCACCCCGCTTCGTGTTAGGTTACTGTAAACCCTGCAGATAGAAATAGGATCCCCGCGTAGCGCGGCTACGTCGACTACGCTTTAAAAAACAAAATGTCCTATTATCAAATAAGAAAAGGTGGGATTGGTTCCTGATCGCAGTGTCGAAGTGGGATGAGTGAGATGAGAACCCCTATCAAAAAACAAAAGGTAGAATTAGTCCCAGGTCCCAGTTTCGAGTGGGACGAGTTTGTCCCTAACCCGAAAAAACGCCCATGTAATAAAACGTCTAAACTGAAAACTGACAATCTAAATATTTGCCTTATTTTATTTTGCGTAAAATGTGTTATTCCAACTGAAATATTTGACTACATAAAAATTGGTAAAAGTACTAGTTGGTAAACTTTCACTTGCCAAACATTAGGTTTGCGTTACAATTATTTGTGAAGAGATTTTTTGCTAAGTAATAATTTGGCAAATGAAATTATGCCGAAAATTGTTTGGGAAGTGATAATTTGACAATTTCTTATCGATGAAACATAGGTAACCCCCATTGCTCACGGGTCCCTTAAGCCCCACAAATATACGAACCGGGTTTTCCGTCCAATAGTAAATCCCGGCTTTCCCGGTTTTAATAGGCTTCATAACCACATTTTACGACATCGAGGCTTGTGAAAAGGCAATTGATATTATAGTCACAGATAATGCGATATTTAACATATAATATTAGACAAACTATATTAAAACGTACATCTAAAACTTTATAACCCGACTGTCTCCTCCAAATTCAAAACAAAAATATTTATACAGTAGGAAAAATATTTTATCCGGAACATCAAATAAAGACATTTACGCTGCCTAAACAAATACCGAACATTGGCAATTAAGGACTAATTGCGTACTCTTGAGACTTCAGCCCCACACGTAGGGAGTCCAATAAGTTCAATAGTGGCTTATAGTGGTCAAACATAGTGGCACACATTGGGCCATCCACGAGTATTGACTACCCGCTGTTCGTGTTGATCAAAAATTAATTAATTTTATGGTTAGTCACAGATAGTGTGTTTGATTTGTCTGTGACTTATCAAAAAGTGATTCTTTAGTTTATCTGGCCCAATAAACCGTTACTAAGCCATTAGAACTGCTTGCACCTCGAATGACTACTCGCTTAAGGAGTCTGCCCATTACACCGTACCATACCATGACCGTGCTATGAACGTATCAAAACGAAAAAAATGTTACGTGGGGATTGACAGAACAGACTAAAGGCAAGCGTGCGCTCAGCAGCGGGTGAAGTGGGCTGGGAATAATGGAAGATGACATTATGTAAGATGGGTTCTTTCTCCCAAGCCTTTTCATCATCATCATCATTTCAGCCGAAAGACGTCCACTGCTGGATATAGGTCTCCTCCAAGTGACGCCATATTGACCGGTCCCGTGCGACTCGCATCCAGTGGATCCCCACAATCTTCACCAGGTCATCGGTCCACCTAGTAGGAGGCCTTACAATATATAGTCTTCCGGTTCGCGGTCGCCATACCAGAACTTTTCGGCCCCATAGCCCATCCGTTCTGCGAGCAATGTGCCCCCCTGCTTACAAGCCCCAAGCCCCAAGCCAAGCCCCAAGCCCCAAGCTAAACCCCAAGCCAAGCCCCAAGCTAAGCCCCAAGCCAAGCCCCAAGTCTTTGATAGTGATACAATATATTAAAACGAAACATTTTACTGCCTTCAATAGTTTACGGCGTGTTGTCAAACATTCAGTAAAAAAAAAAAAACAAAACAAAAAAAGTCAAACTAATTAAATATGAAAATAAGGTTTATTGCTATATAAGTTTTTAAACTAACATGGTTCCTAACACTATTCTGTTTCAAGTGTTATTTATTTTGTTTGTTAGCTCAATTTACTGTCTACTGGCATTCGAGAATGTGAAATGAATTCGAAGAATGCGTGCTTCAGTGTTGAGGCATTCTGACGTCGACTGGGATAATATTTGTGAAATGTTCTGATAAATTACTTGATCCGATTTAGTAGATGTTAACCAATGTATTCCATACTTAGAAAATGGCTGACAGGTGATGTTTTTTATGAGTTTCCAAAAGGTGCGTCGTCCTTTTTTCGCTGGGTTCGACTTCCAGTATACCTAACCGGATAAAGCTGAAATGAACCAGCTGGCGAACGGGCGCAATGCATCTTCGATGCATTTGCCTATACTCTTGGTTTCTACTTTTTACTCTTTTGAATACGTACACGTTTCATTGTGTTATATATTCGTCTGATTTCTTTACTAGAATATGGGTAGGTATCTTTGTTCTAGGTACCTACCATCTCTTAAAACAAAACCAAAATCTATTCAACTCAATAAAACCTTATTCTCATATGACTATGTTTTAGTTCCGAACAAAATTACTCAATATTTATTCTACTCGACCTGTTGCGTTCTTCAGGTAAGATTATCAATTCAATCTAAAACCGACGTTCCAGTCTTACATATATGGTTCATTTTCGAAGTGTTATTGTGGAATTGATAAAAATCTAACCCTCAAATGAAACATTGAGAGTAAACTCAATTTTGTGATGTGTTGTATACGATATTACTTAACATTAGCGTTATGGAGGCTGGGTACTGGCTTTTAAATCTCTCGACTTAGTAATTTAATGCGATTATGATTAAATTTTTCATTGGTGGATTATGAATATGATTGAATATTTCATAAAAATACCAGCGTTTGTTTACGTTTTTAAGCTTTTGGAATACGGTACTTTTAATACTGTAACTGGGGAGGAGCTCGTGGCTAAATAGTAACAGCCACTCGAGCTGATCTTCAGGTTAAGCCGTGCTTGCCTAGGTTGGTCCATGGATGGGTGACCACCTATTACATACCGAGTTTCATCCGTGCCTTGGATAGCACGTTAAGCCGTTGATCCCGGCTATCATGTGACACACACGGCAACTATTTTCTTTTTGTTTTTGCGCTTAAGTTTTCTTGTTTGCTTTTTATTTTTGTTTGTATTGTTGTGTGCACTTGTGACCTGTGCCAAATAAACCAATTTTCTTTTTTTTTTCTTTTTTATGTTTAGATTTTACACAATCGTTACAGGTACTGGCCCCGAATTCTGACAACCAGTCTTAACAAGGTGTATCATATTCCTAGTACTAACTAGGTTGTGGAGGTCAGATAGACAGTCACTCCATGTAAATAACTGGTATTCTGCTGCAGCCGGTTAGACTGGAAGCCGACCCCAACATATGTAGTTGGGGCTTTCCCCAACTAAGTACATATGTTGGGGTCAACTTCCTGTCTGGGCAGATGATGATGTGCAATATGCAATAATTATGGAAGCCGACCCCAACATATGTAGTTGGGGCTTTCCCCAACTAAGTACATATGTTGGGGTCAACTTCCTGTCTGGGCAGATGATGATGTGCAATATGCAATAATTATGGAAGCCGACCCCAACATATGTAGTTGGGGCTTTCCCCAACTAAGCACATATTATGTTAAGGTCAGCTTCCAGTCTGGGCAGATGATGATGTGCAATATACTTCTGCTTAATATATGTGAAAATATATTAATGTAATATAAATTTACTTGTCGCAATGACAAACAAATAAAGGGTTTGTCTCCACCGATCCCGAGATCGGATTGAATTGGAAACTGATCCCGCCGATTGGTCTCCATGGATCTCGGGATCCGTTTCCAACGAAACATTCCGTGAAAGAAAAATCTGTGAAAGACAAATCGGCAGCATCAGTTGTCAATTCAATCCGATCTCGGGATCGGTGGAGAAAATCCCAAATAAATACCTATTATATAGTTTTACCGTTCACACTCTTGTCTTACATTAAAAAAATAGTATGATACCGATATTATATCCTGTTCTATTCAAGTACTGCAACATTTGGTATTCCGTTTGTTGTTTGTTGATATCCAATCTCTATGGCAACCTGTTGGTTCTACCTGAATGGTTTATGATCGGCCATTAATTGTCGTAAGTGTCAAAAGCACTATGAAGTTGGACAATATGTGATTTGGTGTGTTTGTCAAAGTATTTGGGGGTTGAATTCAATATCAGTACTAGTAGTAGTCTACTGTTTTAGTGTGCAAGTGAAAACTGTTTCTATTATGTAATAAGATTAATCTTAAATAAGGTCAATCTTAGGACATAACTTAGGCAAAAAAGTTAAAATATGTTAACCCAAAATTCAGCTACGCGAACTCCGCATACTGATACAGCCAGCTTATTCAGTTCGCCGGTTACAGGGCTATAAGGCGTAAAATAGAAAAAAAAACTACACCAACATTGTACACTTTGTTCGAAATAAAAATGTTGACGTTGACTTTAACTGTTTTTTTTTTTTTTTGGGAATGGCATCTCGCAGTTCAACCTAGGAGGTTGTCGTCTGCTTAACCGGACTATCCTGTGGGTGCCTTAAGAGTAAGACCTCCAGCCAGGGCATACAACTTACAAACTAAGCGACTACACGCTAAGGGCACCCCCTGTGGGGTACGAGCCTCGGCTTAGGGCGTCGCTGGGGGAGGACTGCATGGGGACAGGCTGGATCTGAATGATATCATTATTTAGGGGCTGATTTAAAACTACTGGCACAGCATCGCGGGCTGGCTCGAGCGAGGGTCGGGGAGGGCATGGACCGGGACGTCGCGACGGACCTCGACGGCGAGGTCGGAAAGTCGGCGGTTTGTGTCTGAACTTTTTAAGAGTGCTAGTCTCTTTGCTACTCTCCTGGAGGAGGGTGATAGCATCATCGGGAGTGACGAGGGTATGCCGAGGACGGCGTACTGTACTAATGCGCGAGGGTTCGTAACGGACGGCCGCTGCGATCAGGGGATTACGGTGTTTAATGGCGTTATCGAAGAAACTTTAACTTTACTCTATAGGATATCTCTCATAGCCTGAGGAAGTGGTACCTCTAGACAACAATAATTTTGTTCAGGTCTGGTTGTGCTGTATAACTAACTAAGGATCGATCAGAAAACTAACCTGGACTATAATACAACGTGTTACGAAAAGGATATTTACATGCTTAGGGGTGTGCTACAGAACATCAAACTGAACATGTTTCTCCATCGGACAAACATCGTAATAGCGAAAAAAATATCAGCTGCCCCATACATTGGGTCGAATAGGTATGGAAATTTTGGATGGGGCAGCAGATATTTTTTTTGCTATTACAATGTTTGATCCTATGTGATAATAAATAAAAATCGTTAAAATTGTCAAAACAACTCTCGTATGTTCTTTTAATCCCATTGAATGACTATTTTATGTAAAAGTAAAGGGTTAAATTAACTTTCGAGGGTTATATTGATGATTTTTATAATTGTAACTCAGTAAAGTTTTATTTGTTCCGATCGCTAACCATTTTTTAATCATATACAAATACAACGTGACAGTAACCTGAAAATTGCAAAAAACGTGAGAAAATTTGAATTTTGCGGGCTACTCTGTTGCTTCCAACCTAACCCAATATTTCACTCGCACAGGTATACCTAGCTCAAAAAACAATATCGTTTCAAAGCACTTAAAAGAAAAATACAAAACATTTATCGTAAAAATACTCCGAAATCAAAATAGCGAGGAATGAATTATTTCTATCGATTGATTTACAACTTTAAGATTTACAACACGCTCCAAACAAACATAAAACGCGAAACTGTAAAATAGAACAACATGCGTCGATGTCGTAGAAGAAACGCTTCGATAAAAATATAACCGTGGCATAGGACATGGAGGTAGATGTCTAATAGAGAAGACCACTAGTAATACGAAAAAAACGTAAATTGTTTCAGTCATAATTGGCAATCATAATAATTTATAATCTGGAGCGATACGAGACTTAAACGTGTGTTTTTTTAATTTTCTTTTTTAAAATTATATGTAAGAAGAAGAAATCAGGAAATAATAGTTCAGCAAAATAAATAATTCATTAAAGAATGAATGTCATCTGTTTTATGAAGTCTCTGTTTAACTATTTATTCTTGTTCAGTTTCTATACTAAATCCACAAGGGTTTTCTCAAATACTTTCTTTGCATATGTAATCGCGCAGGGGCCATTTTGTTTTGAAGGGATAATCCTGTCTTTTGTGAGAAGGCCCAAAAATCTTAATGCATCGAGCAAACATGTTAACCCTTTTAACAGCGAAGGTAGTAAAGTACTTATAGTAACAACACGCTTGTCTATGCGAATAAATTGTCGTGGTATTATTAATCCCAGCTTTTGCCAAGATCTATCTAAAAGTAAAACATAACTTAATATTATTATTTCTAGCCACTGACTTCCTATTTTCAGATCTATCATGACTATCTATCATATTTATTCATCTAAACTAATATTATAAAGAGGAAAGATTTGATTGTTTGTTTGTATGTTTGTTTGTTTGCATTGAATAGGCTCCGAAACTAATGGTCCAATTTGAAAAATTCTTTCAGTGTTCGATAGCCCATTTATCGAGGAAGGTTATAGGCTATATATCATCACGCTACGACCAATAGGAGTGGAGCAGCAATGAAAAATGTTGCGAAAACGGGGAAAATGTGACGCAAACGAAGTTGCGCCGGACAGCTAGTAAATTATACAGTTACAATTAATGCAAAAATAATGATGGCTCCAACAGATAAACCGATTTCGATAAAAGGTACATATGTAAATAGACCGTAAACAAATTTAGGACATTGAAATTTCCTGGTAGAATCAGAAGCATATACATATATTTAATATGTTGTTATATAGGTTCTGGTCATTACATCATACAACTTTCTACTTCATGCCCCATGTCGGCGGTAAGCTTAAATTTCGACGAATTAGCACATAAATAATCAGTAAAAACAAACAACCATCAGCTTCTACCCAAGACAGCAAAACGCTTCAGCATAATCGAATAAAACATCAAATAATTTTCTCCCGACGAATCACTTCAAAAACAATTGTTTCCTTATTTTTCATAAACAGCGTTTGGCACTTAGTATAACACCCTGTTATATTTATTCATCTATGTCGGGGTTAGGGGTGCCACACACAAATATTCGGCTAGGCTTGATTTGGCATAGCTGGGCGGCAAATCAAATATTTGTAGATAAACTTTCGGGAAAGCTAACTCGAATTGTGACGAGTCAACCCGAAAATGATTCAGCAATGATAGAAGCCGACGACCATAAAAGTTGGATAGACAGACTGGATGTGGAAGGTTGAGGTCAATGTGTTGTGGCACAGTTTGGAAGATCCTTAGCTATATCCAGGACTGCCAAGGGTTGAGTAGGTTGAGAAGCGAAACGACGTTCGCCGATCGGCACCAGCAGAATAAAAGCCGAACATGTCGAACAGTCAGAAGGAAAGTGACGGAAATGAAAATTACGGCGAATTGCGCAAAAAACCTCAACAACTCTCTTGTTACTAACATCCTTGCCTTGCCTATCGTCTGAAAGAAATGAAACTACTCCTAATAACATGGGCTATCGTCTAGTGACTCATCGCACCACATATTTTAGAGGCAACTCCATAAAAATGATACACAATTTTGTTATTTCCCACAAAGCGCAAATTTCGTGTTAGGAGACTTTTTTTCTCAGGTTGCGATATATTATAGTTATTATCAGGTCGTCTGTTGTTCAACAAAATTATACTTACAATTTAAATATGTATATCGACCCGAACTGGTGTGGAACACTCCTTATAATTTTCTATATCGGCAACACTTTGGTACATCCTTATGGTGTTATTGCAATCATTATATCGTACACTCTCTTCTAACTAAGCGTCGTATTTTGTAGCCTGAGGTGCTCTTTGAAATGGCTCAACGTTTTCTTATACATCCTTTATTTGTTGGAAGTAGGAAAAAATCGTGCCAAAGAAATAAATAAACATCTACACTATAGGCACCTAGCAGTAAAGATATAATGCAAAACATAAATACCAAGCAGTTGCCCAACGTTATGTGATTGAAATTATCCTAGAAAGAAAATTGAAGTATTGTATAATTGTAGGCCATCAAATATGTGTTTCGTGCCGGGATCGAAACGCGACACGCAGCGCAGCAGTCAATCGCTCAACCACTGCGCCAACCGTGCCGTCATAATCTTAAGTAAACCTAGTGGAAGGATGACCGGTGTAATTCGTTTTTATTATTTATCCATTTACTCTCTCTCTCACAGATACGATACGAGTAGGCTTGGGATCCAGCAGTGGGAATATTATAGGCTAATTATGCATTATTTGAGAGCAAGTCTTTTTTTAATGATTATGGCATACACTAAATAGGTCATTCATAATATTGTACCAATCATAATAATGTAGATTAGCAACCAGTAACAAACCATAGTAAACTTCCAAATCAAAATAAAACATATTATTCAAATCACTAATTGAAAACTCGAACCAGTTTCATAATTTTCTACAAATCAATGTGGGTACACTGCCCACAACCGAACCGTTTCACTATTAAAACACGCTCCGTTTGTTTGCAGATCGTTGTTTACTTTAACAGTAATATTATTACATACTACTGTTTGATTTAAAATGTTGTGCAGCAATATTTGATTTTAATTCATGTTGTTTTTTCGCTCCAATAGGACTTTCCAAGTACGATTATTTCAGGCTTGTATTCAAACAGTTATTAATCCTTTCATTTCATTTAACAAAATGTAACTGCCTTCATACTGTGTTAACATAGGTTATCGACGATATAGATCATCGTTGAAGCACAACACCACATGAATACATTTTTGGTGGTTTTGACATTTTGTTTTTTGAAGCCATCAAGTAAGCTAGAGCTGCGTAGAGAACAAACACGCTGGAGGGTGTACCTGACAGGTTTGCTTTTATTAAGAATAGAGGAAATAAAGAAGAAGACAACCCGATCACTATGTACGGCAAGCCTATCCCTTGGGAGAAGCAAGCCAAGTACTTAGGAGTTCTTCTCGACAGCCACCTGTCTTTCACGGCGCACATCAAAGCAGCTCGCAACCAAGCTGCCTTTGCTATGGGTAGGCTTCATTTCATGATTTCGGCAAAAAGCAAATTGTCACTCAAGTGCAAGTTGCGCCTCTATACCGCGGTGATCCGTCCCATTATGACGTACGCTTGCGTCGTGTACGCACACACCAAGCCTAAGTACATCCATAGGATGCAAACTTTGCAGAACCCGTTCTTACGTAGAGTCACGGGAGCTCCTTTTTATGTCCGTAATGTAATAACCGTCTACAAGTAGACCTTAGAATGCCCACCGTCCTTCAGTTTATGAAACGTCTTTCGAAGCGTTTCTTCGATAACGCCATTAAGCACCGTAATCTCATGATCGCAGTTGCCGCCCGTTACGAACCCTCGCGCATTAGTACAGTACGCCGTCCGGGGCATACCCTCGCCACTCCCGATGATGCTATCACTCTCCTCTAGGTGAGTAGCAAAGAGACTAGCACTCTTAAAAAGTTTCGACTCAAACCGCCGTCTTTCCGACCTCGCCGTCGAGGTCCGTCGCGACGTCCCGGTCCATGCCCTCCCCGACCCTCGCTCGAGCCAGCCCGCGATGCTGTGCCAGTAGTTTTAAATCAGCCCTCCCCCAGCGACGCCCTAAGCCGATGCTCGTACACCACAGGGGGTGCCCTAGCGTGTAGTCGCTTGTTGTAAGTTTTTTATGCCCTGGCTGGAGGCCTTACTCTTAAGGCACCTTCAGGATAGTCCGGTTAAGCAGACGACAACCTCCTAGATTGAACTGCGAGATGCCATTCACAAAAAAAAAAATAAGAAGAGCCGGAAGGCTAGAAAAGCGGTGTACGGTGTGTCGTGTGTGTTTTCCTAGCACGAAATCCATGTTCTGCCTAAATGATGACCGAGTCTAACGGAATAAATCCTGACAATACGACATACAAAAATAACGTTCGACGAAGTCCCAGAGAAACAAATTAACTATCTTGGATCCCGCAATAAAATTATTCAGAAAAGAATGGCGGAGGAGTAAGAAAAAACATAACCTCCATATCAGTAGGAGAAAAAACAAAACCAATAGACTAAGGGACTTTTACAACAGGGACAGGCCTAGTTGGCTAGCACCACGGATAAATATTGTCATTAATATTAATAGATCCTATAATATTGATAAATCGCGAGCTGTTATATTTGATTCCAATAATAGGTATGGAAAAAACGCTTTAACGTATGGACTGAGGTCAGACTGCGGGCTGCTACTAAAGAAGTCCTGATGGAATAAACCAATAACACTGTCCGACCTGGCAATCGGATGACCATAAACTCAAAACAACTGTTTGCACCCACTAGCCAAAATAAAAAGGTTTTCATAGGAAATCAATGGTGTGCCAGGAAATAAGACTGTTAGTAGTCTGTAGTGTAGCTGTCATCATCATCTGACTAGCCTTTTCCCAAACTATGTTGGCGTCGGCTTCCAGTCTAAACGGATGCAGCTGAGTGCCAGTATTTTGCATGAAGCGACTGCCTATCTATATATCCTATGCCTGCCTATCTATATATGCCTATCTATCCCTTGGCAAGACTGGATGTCAGATTTTTGGCTTCTGCCTACTCTTAATGACTGTCAAAGATCTACAATTTACAGCCGGGGCCATCGGTTTAACGTGCTTTCCGAGGCACGGAGGAAACTGGGTATGTAATTATGGTCACCCATCCACGGACCAACCTCGACAAGCACGGCTTAATCTTAAAGATCGACCTGTGCGGCTTTTATTATTTAGCCACGAGCTCCTCAAAGATTAACTAGCTGTATAATCATTAACACTCAAAAATCAATTCCCAAAACAACAGATTAATAATTTTCTTTTGACTAATATTATTTTCGCATACTTTCAAACATTACTTAAGTTAATATGTTCAATTCCGTGTCCGTCGGCTGCCCGTCCTTTGAGAAACTTGGCGTGCACTGAGTAATTAAGCACACACATTGAGGTGGAACCTCGTATCGTGCCTAATGTATCCAGCCAACCGCTAATCTCCGTCTGAGAGCAGACCTTAATTGTATTTGTGCAGAATAAGGCTAGTGTTGTACTGCGTTGTTTCTTGTCTTTATAGAATTGGTATGAGAAGTGAGAAATGTCTATAACATAAACATTAAAATCCGTTTTGTTTCAAGCAGGTGCGGTAGAAATGTCTATAACATAAACATTTAAATACGTTTTGTTTCAAGCAGGTGCGCGTTTACACCTTAGGACATTTAATACAAACTTTCAAGACCTTATTTTCCGAATGAAGGAACCGACTTTATACGCATAAGCAGGACAGAGGTCTTAAAAGTTACTTAAACATATTTTAGAAGAATAGTGCTACATCTAAATTAGATCGATTAAAAATTATTGATAGAAATAGAAATTTTTTTACTGGAACTTTTTAGACCTATGTATCCTGCTTGTGCGTATTTAAGTTTCATTAAAATCGGGTCAATCATTTCGGAAAATAACGACTTGAAAGCATGTGTGAAATGCGGTAAGGCTTTAACGCTCTTAAGCATGTATTTTGTGTGCATATACGACATGTTAACGGACGGGCCCTTCACAAACCGCCGCCGTCAACCGAGCATCCTTTACATCAGACTAAGTCTTTCTAACTAACTTTTTGGGGTGAAAAATCAAGTCTTAGGGTAAGCAGGACTTAATGTAACACACTTAAAACATTGCGCTAGTAAAAGCATTGAATAGTAAACGGGTCATGGAGGTATTTCAAGAGAAGTTATAGGTAACATTAAAACCTTGTTTAAAAAAATGCTTCTGAAAAATTTGAAACTTTGACGGACAATATCTCCGTCAACCAACTGATTGTTGGGGGTAAAAGTGTATAGTTTCAAAGTTAGGTATTTTTGCAATATAGCCCCCACTGAGAGGATCACAGTTATTCTATGACTTTTCTGCTCTACCTCTCCATACTACCTTAACTCTCTTTGATGTTGAACAACGCTAGCATTGTACTGCTCCATTTAACAATTATTATGAGAAGTGACTTTTCATGTTAAGTCTGAAGAGTTTGAACAAAGAAAGGATGTTGATTACCTTTCCGAGAGGCTAAATTACTTGGAAAACAATATTGCAGGTGGGATGGAAATATACTGTATTTGCAAAAGAAGTCAGGCGTTTGTAAAACATACGTTTTTTTACAAAACAGTACAAAATACTCAAAAACAAATAAAAGCAAACGTTACGATAAATTGTAGCGACTCTTTTAGAATTTCTGTAAGAATACATGCATACAATGTGTATGTACCAGAAAGGTCAAACATAATCCGCTTTCATACATTAGTGCCACGTAGATGTTGAAGTTAAGCAGGGCACAGCTGATTATTTTGTCGCGATTTTGATGTTGGTCCCAAGGAGGAAGTTGCTTAGTTTGATGGTCTAAACCACACCCAAGCGTGTGGTCTTATTAAAACATGACAAAACACAAAGTAGCCGTAAAAACGTTTATAAATCCCCAATTGTAAGCATAACAACGGGTGTCCCACAAGGCTCTATTTTGGGTCCTATCTTATTTATTTTATTTATTGAATTAATCAATTATATAAATTCAATTTTATCGGACATGGACATTGAAATTGTAATTTTTGCAGATGACACATGGTGTCATATTAAAATATGACCACACCCTTGTGGTAGCTTCACGTTTTGTTTTGTTTTTGACTTTCAAAAGTGCCTGTAATGGTCTAATTGAAATAAAGCCTTGAGTTTGAGTACATGCTGTATAGTTATAATAATTATGTTTCATTACCGAAAATTAGTAAAACAATACTGAAACTCCTTCCAATATGTACTTAAAACATTGTTTCTTTCTTTCTACTTACTTAATAATCCCCTTGGCAGCAATACCACGGTTATCATCAACGCCTCCTTTCGAATCGACTCAGTCGTGGAGATTAAAAAACGGGAAAGCTCTTGTTAGAAAGTAATTTGATTAGTGGGATCTCCCCTAATCCATTTTGGGGGTCTTGAAGGATTCAGTCAGATGGGTTGGTGAACGAAGGATTAAGGTATACATTTTGCAAAGGTAGACCTGTATCTCATTACAGGTATTTTCAAAAAGTAATTTCGACTTTTTGATGATTATGTATTCGATTATGCTTGGAGGGTGGTGTAATGGAATTTTAAAATGTTCATAAAACAGTGCTCAACAACATTTCTGTTTTCCCCTGTGTATTTATGAATAAGAGGATTGGTGAGTCTCTTTTTTATTTTACATAATGTTAAAAAAATATTTTGCTAATTTGCTTTAGTTTTAGCTATAAAACACAGCAAAAGAAAAGCTCCTATGACCAAATTATAATGTAATTGCGTTAGATCAAAATTATGTTAGACAATTACAATTATTTTCCTAGAAAGTCATTAAGTACCATAAATATGTTTTGCCTACCACTTTGATGTCAATGAGCGATATAAAAAACTAATTTAATTACAAGTAAATAGCTCTTTGATAACTTTGTTGTTAGCGAAATTTATAAAAAGTAGACATTTATAAAGAAGTATTTAATGGCTAAAATAAAGAATTGCTAATAAACTTACTTTTTTTGTTTTTAATAGATAATTATATTTGGCAATTTAAATTGGTTTGTCAGCTTCGCTGAAATTATACTGGGTGATTGATCATTCGCTGCATTCCTTGAAATTGGGGATATCAGAGCTAATTTTATACCAATCACCTTGTGAACTTAGTTAACTAGCTATATTCATAACATAACGCCAGTAATCCCCGTCAGGTTAGGCAGAGATGGACCTAATAGTACACCCGCATTTCACCAGTTATGTTTAAGCCCCATGTAATAGGGGGCGAGCCATCAACCGGGCACAAATCCAGACTTCGTGGCTGCTACTGAAAAACTTCTGAAGGAAAAACCCAATAACACTTTGCCCGACATGGGCATCGAAACAGAGCATAAGGTCCTGCCTAATGCTCAGCAGTGTCGCTTGCGCCCACTAGACCAACGAGAAAGTCCGGCAGTAGCCATATTCATGACTTCAAAATTATAATCTGGTTGTTACGGTGTCACCTTGTTTCGCAGACAGAAATTTCACAGAATTTCGTTTCCCTAAAAATGTTTCACATAATATTCGGTCCACGTATTTTTATTTCGAATATTTTTGTTTCACCTACTATTTATTTGAATGAAACATATTTTACAGAAACACAATTCAATGAATTTTAAAATCTCATTTTTTTATTTAGCAAAGTTATCAAACAGTAGAATATTTTTTTAACGAATATTGTTTGTTCGATGTATGTTTCCATGGTATTTTATTTCAACAAAATTTTTAACCTTAAATTAAAATATTGTCTTTAAAAGTCAATATGTTATGCTACAAAATTTAGTGACAGAAACGAATGGCTGCAGAACCGACTCCACGTAGTCTTGTCTGCCTTATCCCTAGAGTGTATTTTAAGTCGTCGTAGTCGCGGAGGGCGAGATGGCCCGCGAGCTGAGGAGCAGGTGGTTCCTAAAGCTCCCCGCCGCAGCTGAGACTGGCAGGCTTGCCGGCCAGCAAGGCGAAGCTGCGGTGGTGAGCGTTGATACCATCTGCGACGATAAGCTCGCAGGCCATCTCGCCCTCCGCGCCTACGCCGGCTTAAAATACACTCTAGGAATAAGGCAGACAAGACAACGTGGAGTCGGTTCTGCAGCCATTCGTTTTTGTCACTAAATTTTGGGAGCTGGAGCCCCACAGCGCCGGAACCGTGACAGAAACCATGCCTGTTGCATGAAGCTTGCTCGCTTGCATGCTTGCTTGCATGATGCATGCAACATGGAACAGGCATGGACACTATTAGTGAGAATAACAAGATTACTTTCCTGCTTCACAAGAATTTACCCGCATTATTTTTGTGAACTCGATGTCTAATTTTTTAATAGGGTATGCATTTTATCAAAGGTATGAATTGAAACGTTTACAAACTGTCATTATCAATAAATGTTATTCTTGGTAATAAGTTTTATGTGAAACAAACAATATGTGGATAAAGAATATTTGATTTGTTATTCTATGAAATGAATATTCTAACATGAAACTTTATTTAAAACAAAAATCGAGGATTTCAATTTCTTCAAAGTACGTGTTCTTCGTATTGATTATTCTATGAAATGATAATATAAGAAACAATTTATGTGAAATGAAATTCGATGAAACAATTAGCTATGAAACAACGCACAATCTGTTACACTACATGTAAAGTTCAAGAAACCCAGTATAAAAGTAAAGGAATCTTTTCTCCAAATCACATAAGAATATAAATGCAAATGAAGCCCATTTGTCGCAACTTTACGATTAGCGATTAAAATAACATTAGGAGAAGTATTTTCTTAAGACCTATATTTAGATCTAGAATCTTTTGAATACTAAAGAGGTTTCTTTACACATCAGGCCTGATTTGGCCCGATTAGGTATGTTACGTGTTACGATACCGTCGTTAAGTTTTATTTTCTTTATTTAAAGAGAAAAAAAAACAAAAGCCCATCGATCGACAACATTTGTTATAAGTAAAAAAACGCGCAAGGTGCGAACACTCACATGTGATTTCTGAAGATCGTGCTCTACACGGATGCCTCTAGCCGCGAATTCATACGCGATACCTCCATTTAAACCATGTTTTTAGACCCAAATAAAAAAAACCGTCTTGATGATAACTATAAAATACAGTCAACTGATAATCCTCACGATAAAACAAAAACAGTTATCATATCATCATAATCAGTCAACTATTCTTAGCGTTACAACAAAGCTCAGAGCACCACAAAAAGCCTATAGTCCATAAAACATGGCTATGAAGGGGTTCCAACCAATCCCAAGTGTTTACGGCACCCTTTATTATCCTCGCAAATGATCGCGGCAGATGAAAACGTTTCATGTTGATTGAACCTATTCTATGATAATTAAGTGAGAAGATTTTATGAGGGTATCGAAGCTACTGGTGGGTTTTTACTGGTAGATGTGTTTTTATTTTATTGTTTACGTAGGCAAAACGAAGGAGCTCGTGGCTAAATAATAACTGCCGCACGGGTGGATTTTAAGGTTAAGCCGTGCTTGCCGAGGTTGGTCCGTGGATGGGTGACCATAATTACATACCGAATTTTCTCCGTGCCTCGGAAAGCACGTTAAGCCGTTGGCCCCGGCTGTCATTTGTAGATCTTTGACAGTCGTTACGAGTAGTCAGAAGCCAAAAGTCAGACATCCAGTCTTACTAAGGGTTATCGTATTACCCAGTTACTAGGTTGTAGAGGTGAGATAGGCAGTCGCTTCATGTAAAATACTGGTACATAGCTGCATCTGGTTAGACTGGAAGCCGACCCCAAGATAGTTCGGCAAAGAAAGCAGATGATGGCGTAGTCAAAACGGGTCAATGCCCTGCAAAGGGACTTTAGATAGTTGAAGAAATTCCGTAACGTAATGCAAGTTATGTAGGTAATTAATAAATCTATTGGAATAAGTTAGGTAACAAAGGTGAACAAACGCGCGCGAGCGCAACATCCAAGTTGGATGCATGGATGATTGTGTTGGTTGGTTGATTGAAAAGGAACTGGAGGTGTTACACGAGTGGATAGAAAAAGGAGTGAGTACATTAGAGGAAGTCTGAAAGTGGCGACTGAAAAGATGCGTGGTAATCGGTTGTCGTGGTATGGGCATATGATGCGGAGGAATGAGGAAAATGTCGTGAGGAAAGTTTTGAGTATGAATGTGTATAAGGGTAAAGGAAGACCGAAGAAACGACGGATAGACGGTGTGAACGATGATATGGAAAGAAAGGAGATATCACATGGGATGACTAGTGATAGAGAAGTATGGAAGAAGAAGACAATATGCTGCGCCGACCCCAAATAAATTGGGATAAGGGCAAGAGAATGATGATGATGGTTGATTGAAAAGGAACGGTAGATCTAATGTCACCCACGCCATCCTACGGCGAAAGGAGTATACATTATGTACTCCTTAGAATACCCTAAGCAAATATCGTGTAAGCTGTTAGGAATCAGTTGCCAACAATGATAAATGAAATACAATGTTACATCTTACGCTGTCTTATTGTTTAAAATTTTAAGCGGCACGTAAACAAAGCAAAGGTGTCTATTACAGGTTGAAGAGAACCTTCAAAGGTATGAGAGGTACTTGGGTACTTGTGTTTGAATTAATTTCTATGGGTATCTACTCGAGTGACACTTCATTCAATATTATGATGTGATCATCAATCCATTTTGTGCTTGGTGATTGTTATAATGGTCATAGGTACTGTTTGTTTTGAAAATGTAATGTTGTCGATTTATGATACAGTTTATGATATCTAGGCAACCAAGCTCTGCTTGAGTGAAAATAGAGAAAACGAACTTGATCAAAGTTTGAGCCGTTTTCGAAAACGTGATTACAAATACCATCATCATCTTCTGCCTAGCTTTAGGGGTCGGCTTACAGTCTAACCGGATGCAGCTGAGTACCAGTATTTTACATGAAGCGACTGCCTGTCTGACCTCCACAACCCAGTAACTGGGTAATACGATACGCCTTAGTAAGACTGAATGTCAGACTTTTGGCTTCTGACTACTCGTAACGACTGTCTAAAATCTACAAATGACAGCCGGGACCAACGATGTAACGTACTTTCAGAGGCACGGAGGAAACTCCGTATGTAATAATGGTCACCCATCCACGGACTAACCTCGGCAAGCACGGCGTAAACTTAAAGATCAACCCGTGGGGCTGTTATTATTTAGCCATAAGCTCCTTATCCAAATAACATACAATGTAATATATATTCAATACATACCAAGCCATATAATTATGACATAGCATATGTTGTCTAAACTATTATTATAAAGAGGAAATATTTGATTGTTTGTTTGCATTGAATAGGCTCCGAAACTACTGGGCCGATTTGAAAAATTCTTATCTTATTCTTATCGAGGAAGGCTATATATCATTACGCTGCAACCAATAAGAGCGGAGCAGCAATAAAAAATGTTGCGAAAACGGTGAAAATGTGAAGCTAACGAAGTTGGAAGGACAGCTAGTATATTATAAATGAAAATAATGAAATTAACGAGTGTAATTTATACATAAGATCACGGTTAGGCAGAGATGTACGTAATAGTACACACACATTTGGCCAATTAAGCTTTAGTCCCATGTAATAGGAGGCGACCTCATTGCCGGGTAAAATCCAGACTCCGTCATCATCACCATCATCATCATTTCAGCCGAATAACGTCCACTGCTGGACATAGGCCTCTCTCAAGTGTCGCCACATTGACCGGTCCCGTGCGACTCGCATCCAGCGTATATCCGCAACATTCACCAGGTCATCGGTCCACCAAGTGGGAGGCCTCCAACGCATTGTCTTCCGGTTCGGGGACGCTATTCCAGAACTTTTAGGCCCCATCGGCTATCCGTTCTGCGAGCAATGTGCCCACTGCCACTTAAATGAAAAGAGACTCCGTAGCTCCTTAGAAATTCCTGATGAAAAACGCAATAACACTTTGTCCGACCCGGAAATTAAACCCAGGACCGCAGGTTCAGCAGTTGCATTTTTACACTTTCGATAAACCTTGTGATGAGTAAGCGTGATATGAAAGTATTCAATTGTTTTCGTTTTTTTAAACTAATATTATAAAGAGGAAAGATTTGATTTTTTGTTTGTTTGTTTGCATTGAATAAGCTCCGAAAATACTGGTCCGATTTGAATAATCCTTACAGTGTTAGATAGCCCATTTATCGAGGAAGGCAATAGGCTATATATCACCAAGCTACGACTAATAGGAGTGGAGCAGCAATGAAAAATGTTGCCAAAACGGGGAAAATGTGACGCAAACGAAGTTGCGCCGGACAGCTAGTTTTTATATAAAGTACAAGTAGATCTAAAAAAATTAAAACGAATGTTTTATTACAGAAGAACTTAAATTATATTCCAAGCTTTATTTTCTACATAGTTTACAGTAGCGACTAACGACATGAACCAGTGTTTTAAAGTAAATAATAAAGTTAGAAAAAAATGCCTTTCCATATAGGAGAGACGTTTTTCTTTCTTTTATTTAAGCTTTTAGTTTGCAATATCAACGCAGAAGTTTGATTAAAATTACATGTCAGTGCACACACACAGGACGGACAGAGCACTTTTTTTTTCAGGAAAAATATTACACGTACACTACTGTAAGTTGGTGCATGAACCTGTTTTTCCATTACTATATAGGATTGAATTATTTTGATTCAAACCGTGAGTAAGAGTACGAAGGAGGGCTATTGATTTGAAGAATTATCACCAGAGCATTGACATTCCAACATCTATCAATCTTAAAAATGGAAGTAATTTTCACTATAATCTGAATACACCTACCAAAAACTAATCACAAGCACCCCCATGAAGACAGAAAGAGATGCCACAGGGAGTCCAATTACTTAATCCCATTGCCAGTAGGTACTTACATACCTCTACCTGAGACCAACAAAAGCACTCAACAAGTTTATCGATTGTGAGAAATAAACAGCCAATAAGCCCACTGATGGATAAAATAACCCCCTTATAAATAAGATTATGGGATCGGAGAGAACGAACTCAATTGCTCAGAGTACTGAGCAAGTACTTATGTTAGCAATATTGGATCTTAAGGCTTTGTCTGCGTTGAAAGACAAGAAAATCGTGTTTACTTTAAGACTAACGTTACGTTCAGAGGTAAGAATACGTCGATATTAAAATAATCGTTTAAAAAAAAATCATATGCTAATTTCATAATTTTAAGAATTTATTAATATCTATGGATGATACTAATTTGGTTACCTATCAAAAGTTCGAAAAATATTTGTCCGAATTTCATTTCACCTAAAACTTTTCAACTATTATCGTTTCGTTTTTTTACTGCATCGAAGTCACGTCTACCACTGTATCAGTTGACCTATTATCAATTGGATTGTTTTCGTTACTCCGACGTTTCATTTGGTCGAAAAACTTTTTACCGAAGTTACACTTAGCCGAAATAACATTTGTTCGAAATATTATGTATCCAAAAATTCATTATACCGCGGTTTTAATTACCATATTTTCAATTGAATTCATCCATTCATTATGCGGCTTTAATTACACTCTAGGGGTAAGGGCTGTGCTTTCATGGTCCTCGGAATGCGCAACTGTCGGGATCAGTACTGACGGTAGGATGAGTTCCAATCGGCGTCGAGCCGACGCTGAAATACCTAGGGCTTGTCCTCGACAGCCGGTGGAACTTCGTGGAACACTTCCGACGTTAGGCCCCCAAACTGGAACGGGCAGGGGCTGCGTTCAAGCTGCTCTTGCCCAACCTGGGGGGTCTAAACACCTCCTACCGGAGGCTCTACGCGGGCACGATCTTTGAGGCGGCGAGCCGCCCACTACCTGATCGCGCCCCAGAAGGTAGTAGCCGTAAGGCTAGTCCGGGGGTAGCGGCGATGCGGCGAGCCTCTGAGCCGGATTGCCGCCATGGGATCTGGAGGCGATAGTCCTAGCGTGCCTGCACGAATGGTGCGCGGAGGCACTACGCGCCGGGGCAAAACTCCACTGCCACGGCAAATCGTTGCTCAGCGGACAGACCTCCGGCGCGATCTCATGGCGACATGGAGAAAGCGACTGCCGCAACCCCGTGCAGGGCACGCCACAATAGTGGCGATAAGTCCCCTCTTTGAGGAGTGGCTGGAGAGGCGCCACGGCGCCCTTGCCTTCCACCTGACGCAGATCCTAGGTGTTACCACTGCGAGGATCGGCCGGAGGACACGGTGGAGCACACCGTAGAGCTCTGCCCCGCTTGGGCAGAGCACCGCAGTGTCCTCGTAGCGGTGTTTTACGGCGGTGACCTCTCGCGTCCGGCCCTGGTTCAATTCATGGTCCGGAGCGAGAGGGAATGGGAAGCCGTCGCCTCCTTCTGCGAAGAAGTCATGCTAGCGAAGGATGTGGCGGAACGTGAGAGGGAAAGTCTCACGTCCCAGCTGCCGCGGGAGACGCCCCGGGCGTCTGGGGGCAACCTGTGGCCCCCGGCCACAGTAGGCGCGGGCCTGTGGACGGTGAGTAATGGGCTAGCTCACCGTGCGTCCGTCTTATGCCGACGGCGCGTTCGTGTTCCACGCGCGCCTCAAGGAGATGTCAGCAAATAGAAATAAAAAAGGGGTAGGGCAGACAAGACTGCGTGAAGTCGGTTTTGCAGCGATTCGTTTCTGTCACTTAATTTTGTAGTACAACATATTGACTTTTTACGACACTATTTTATTTTAATATTGAAAGTGCTACTAAGTAACCGGCTATATATTTGTGACCAATATTCCGTAAAATGTTGTTTCGGTGTGGTGAAAATATGGCAAATAAATCATTTGGCAAATGAACAAGTTCAGAAGAGTCTTCAACCAATAGCAAAAAGTTATTTTGTAAATTGGCGAAATATAGTTCGGATAAAAATAACCAACGATACTTCGATGATTTAAAAATATGTCAAATAATGCATATAGCAAAAAGACGTCGGTCAATATAGTTTTCGGTAAAATCTAAATTCGAACAAAAAATTTTCGGAAAACTGATCGGTTCCTAAACAATTTAACTAAAATGCTATAGGATAATTGTATTTTCGATGCAAAAATAGTCGAATTTAGGTACGTTACATTTACACAGATTCATCTTCACCGTGTAGATACATTACAGGTATATATATAGGATGTATATTTTGTATTGACCTAAGTATATACGTCACTTTTAGGGAAGTAAACTTAAAAGAAATATATGGTAAATATTTTTCTTACGTATGTATCTTAATATTTTCTTTTGAGACTCTTGAGTAAATATTGGTTTTGGTAACGCTTATAGATAGGGTTGGTTGTTATTTATTTTTCCACCGTTGAAGGTTTATTTGCCGTGAACCGTTTAGAGAAGGTTGTATCCCTTCTTTCTACCCCAATGCGCGACAGCAAAGGCGTTTTTTCACAAACAGTGTTATGTTTTTTAATTAATATGATTGAACACTCTCCCTTATGCATAAAAAAGATTTAAGCGGACAGTTTAAAATAGTAGTTTTAATAAAAATATTAGAACCAAACACCACCAAACTTTTCATTGTGCAAACTAAGCAAATAAAGTCAAGTTAGTAACAGTCACACAAACAGACAGCCCCCCAATCAGTACCAGCTTAATTACTCTTTAACAAACTGTTCCAGGTCACTTGGTTACGTATTTGCGTCACCCTGATTGCCTTTAAATACCTCAAATATGCTTGTATGTAAATTAGAGGTTTGGAGAAGAAAATGAATTGGTTGGTTTGGGGTTAAACCCTTCATTACTTAGGGTCTTGAGACGCTTGCTGCATATTTATTATCATCTAAAATCTACCTTTTTCTCATTGATTGTAAGATTCATGCAAAAATAAACTAAAACTCTTCCTTTACAAAGTATTTTATACTTAAGTGACAAGTACATAAACGACGTTTTATTCATATTGCTACTTTCAGATTTATAAATTAAAAAATAAAAATACTTTTATTTCTCTTCCACAAAGGTCCCTTTTTTTTTTTTTTTTTTAGGATGGGAAATCATCAAATGACTTCTTCCGCTCTAGGCGGAGCGGAAGAGAGTGTCAGACTTGACTGACTAAAACCCATCCATGTTCCTTCTTAGCCCTTTGCGTTCCAGGGGCACGGTATCTCTTTCGAACAACCCGCAGCCCTGGCACCACAAAGGTCCCTTAAAAATAAATAAGGACACATTAAATCTAATAACTCCTTTGTGGGAGACTGTTATCTGCACTAGGAAAAACCTGTCACACAGATTACCAGCCCCCTCCCCCTGCCCCAAAGCTATTTAAGTAGGTATTTTATCTTAAGTTAATGGTAACAAATTATATTAACCTTTTGGAGAACACAATAAACAAAAATAAAGGGGAAACATACTAAATTAAAATAAAACTTGGGGATTTTGTTATGTGCGATCGTGAAGGTGCGATGCGGTGAGGTGAGGTGTGATGTGGGGGGTGTGGTGTGGTGCGGTGCATATTATTTATGGCTGTTTGAAAAAATGCTCGTCATCATCATCTTCCCTTTACTTGTGGTCGGTGGTTATTCCTCATACAAGCAGCTTTAATAATAATGACCTCAAATCGCAATTAACATTTGCAGCTAACTTCATAGAGGTACTAGTGTTCTCAATATTATATTTTTAGATCCCAGCAAAATTCTAATTAAACAACATGTAACGTTAAATGCGCAAAACCTCAGACACCCCAAATGATTTTTAATTCAATTGACCTAACTCTGAGAGAAAAAAAAAACTTTAAAAAACGTAAAGGTTTTATGTGCTGTTTTAGTTTTACTGGAAATTCTGATCGTTTCTTTCATTTTTTCCTGCGTATGAGATAATTTAAATTGGACGACAAACATTTGTGTTTGTTTACCTATTTTGGTGGGTTTGCGCACGTTATGGCTTGACCTATGAACAAATAGACTGGGCAACATCTTTAATGAAGATTTTTTGAAAAAATGTGAACCACTTTTTAATATAAAAAGTGGATCAATTGATTCTGCTCGTTATTCTGATCAACCAATTTTCAGGTTTTGCGCATTTAACGTTACACGTTGTATATATCATCATTCTCTTGCCCTTATCCCAATTTATTTGGGGTCGGCGCAGCATGTCTTCTTCTTCCATACTTTTCTATTACTTGTCATCTCATGAGATACCTCCTTTCTTGCCATATCATCCTTCACACAGTCTATCCATCATTTTCTTTGGTCTTTCTCTACCTTTATACCCATCCACATTCATACTCAAAACTTTTCTCACGACATATATTTATATATAAATGTATAAATTAAATTATTGTGCAAAGTAATCTGATCTCATATTGGTCCTTCAATTCAACTATCTAGTATCGAATAACAAACAGCGCTATTTCCGATCGATGCCTCCAGACGCAACAGGTCTTCACCATGGCAACCGTTGGTACCTAGCTACCTCTTACTAAGTGTTTGTTTATAATCTTCTCTCTTTTATTCATTGCAACGTTTTAAGGGAACATGGTTGCGGGCACTTTATTTAAAATTACGGATCTCAATTCGGTTTTCACCATCATTTACAGAATTTGAAGTGAATGTATTTTTACTAAACTATTCAAGAAAACTGGATGTTTTGATCTGTTCTAAACATGGTACTAAGCAAGGATAGGTCGCTAGTTATTAATAAAGATTGTATCACAGAAAACGAATAATAAAGACAACACGAATAACTCATAAAGTCATAACGCAAATTAAAAAAAGATTTATTTCCATCTTATTAATGCTGTAAGGAAGTCTCACTGGGAATTCCTGTTTTAATGACATCCACCAACGCAATTCACGTTATTTTCCTTTGACGTGCATAAGTTTCTCTACTCGTCCTAAGTTATGAATGAATAGTAAAATTTCGTTACCAAAGTCCCTTATTAAATAGTTCAAACTCAAAGCAGTTATTCTTTGCATTTAAGAATGATTTTGAACTGGAATAATTAATTTGTAAATATTCCTTGAGAAATTCAACTTTGACACCTAAAACTATCACTGTGAGACTGCTGAGAATGAGGTCCTAGGTTCAATTCTCGAGTCAGACAAAGACGGCAATGGGCTCGCCCCCTATTTCATGGTACTTAAACATAACTGGAGAAATGTAGGTGCACTATTATATACACTTCTGCCTAACCCATCAAAATTAAAGGCCAGCTGGCCTACCATGACCTCTTAAAGCAGTATTGTATTACTCTTATCCCAAAGTGGGAAAGAGACGGAGCTATACAGGATGTCTAGCGCCATCTCTTTCACACACCGGAAAAAGAATAAAACAATAATGTTTTAAGACGTCATGGTAGGGAAACTGATGTTATGTTATGTAGTTTTGATTTTAGCTTCGAGCCAAAAAATCCTGTAGAGTTTAAGTTCTTTTGAATAGTCAAAAACTGTTTCAGCTTTTCAGAAAGTTGCTCTTTTTCCGGAACAGCCATGCTAACACAAGTACCTTTTTCTACCTCCAAGCACTACAATTTTCCACGCTGCTTATAAGCATCTATAAAAATAATCGGGCCTCGTCCAAGGCTGTAATAGCTAGGCCTGTAATTATAACGGTCCGACACATAATCACGTTATAAATTAGGCACGTAATAGCCCTAGGAATATTTTTTTGCTTCAAATATCTCCAGAAGTAACTCGGGGATATTAGTTTTTTTAGAACATTTAGAATCTCGATACAGATAATCTAATTCCAGTGCCTGGTAGTCCATTTTTCTCTGTGGACATTTCATGATTTGACATAAATATAATTAATATAGTAATTATTTGCTCTTTTAGTTTAGTTTGTCCAAACGGACCAGCAATACAAATACATAAAACTTAAAATCCAAAAGAAACCAAAAACGTCCCTTTGTTAAGCAATTTTGCGGTGATCTTCACTAAAGAAAGCATAATATGTAGGCAAAGAAGATAAACACCATCATAGTCCAAGGACAAATAAAAAGGGAGCAGAAATCATTAAAAAACTCAGACAAGGAAATTCCTAAAGAATAATATTGCGAATAATGATATTTTTTCATTTATCCGGTACCGATTTTAGAAGCCTCTTAAAATCAACAAATGCAGCCCACGCAAGTTTCAAAAGATCGGATAAAAATATCGTGGTTCTCAAGCCCGATAACGAATTCTAAATTTATTCCTATAAATCATCAAGCATCTTTGATACATCATCCACCTAGCCTTTTTGCAATTATGATTTGAGGGATTGCCTATCTGACCTCCAAACCCAGTAAATGAGTTCGTAACAGGATACCCCTTTGACTGTACATGTCATTGTGCCTATACATTATGGACTGGATAAGGATCTCTCTCTGGGGTCGGTCCTTCATGTCTGAGGATCGTGGTCTCTCCCTGAAGGTTTCTTCGGGAGCAGATGATCTGCCTCCATCGGTGTCTGTCCATCGCGTCTCTTACAACCATGTAGAATTTGGAGGACGACGACGAGTCTTTTACATGATCGGTCCATCTTGTTGGTGAGCAACCGCGCGTTCTCTTGGCTTCGATGTTTTCAACCACTATCAATTTCTCCAGACTTTCGTCGCCTCTACGCACCGTGTGGCCGAAATATGACAGGATGCGTTGTTGGCATATGGTGGACAAGCGAGTTTTAATTTGGAGCTGGGCTAAGATGGATGCATTGGTGCGTTTAACTGTCCAGGGTACTCTCAGCATTCGTCTCCAGCACCACATCTCGAAAACATCGAATCCTATGCCTTTCTCAGGCCAGAATTGTCCACGTCTCTACCCCATACAGGAAGATTGGGAATACCAGCGCTCGTATCAATCTGATCTTAGTTTTGATACCAATTCCTCTTTTCTTCCAGATGTTGCTTAAACGGGTCATAGCATCTTTTGCCATACCGATTCTCCTTTTAATCTCGGGGATACAGCTGCTGTCATTGCAGATTTGGGAACACAAGTATATGTAGCTGTCGACGGTATTAATGCCAAGAATGTTGCTGGTGCTGTCTGTTAGTTTTCCGGCTCGATCCACTATCATTACTTTAGTTTTCGATAAGTATAGGTGGGTCCAATTACTTAACGGCCTTTCCGAGAAGGATCTCGGTATGTTATGGATGATCACACATCCATGGACTAAGTTCGACAAACATTGCTAAGCCAGTGAACCCCTTAATATTCACTTCTCTTCTCTCTCTCTCTTCTTCAACCCTTTGCCACCCAATGCTGAGTGTAGGTCTTTTCCAAATCTCTCCACTTTTGGCGGATGTGTGTCATGGCTATCCAGTTTCTTCCGGCAACTTTAATGAGATCGTCTGTCCACCTAGTCGGTTGTCTTCACACATTCCTCCGTCCCGTTCGTTTTGTCCATTCCAGCATTTTTTTCTCCCATCTTCCATCCAATCAACGGCATATTATGGCCTACCTACATCCACATTATTTTTGCTATCACTTTCGCTATGTCCGTGAGTCTCGTTCGTCTCCGTATTTCGGTATTTTAATATTCACCTTTGGGCTGATAAGGTTTCGAAGAAGTATCTTCGACACGTAATTAAAAAATCTGTAAACATTGTAAACATTGTTGTAAACATTCATTTGTTCATAAAATTAGAAAACATGATTGCAGTCTAACAAACACAAGTCTGAGTACATACAAAATAATTCCAATGAAGGTTTTCTATAAACCTAGAGCAGCTACAAAAGCATACGTTCACGAGGTACAAAAAAGGCTGCCATATGCAAATACAATTAGAATAAATAAAATGCGGCGCCATTGCTCTTTGATGCAAGAAAAATCATGAAATTCCGTCTGCGTTCCACATGTTGACGTCGTTTTCTTTAGCTTGTATTTTCCTTTTAGATTTCCTTCTTGATTTTCTTCTCCTAGTACTTATCTAATATTTTCTTGTTTTTGATTATGTTCTACTACATAGTACTTTAATCATCTCGCAGCAGTATGCACAGACATAATGGGTGTAAAAATACCCTTAATGGAACCCGAAAAGTACTTGTTCATCGTCTTTGTGATCAAATTTTGTTGTAGACCATACTGTGGAACTAGGAGGTTCACGGGGATATTGGGGTCAATTTTTTTATATTTCATCTTTACTTTACATACCTCAACAGCCCCTCTTCTATTCAATGCATGATCTATCAGCACGAGATTTGAGAGCGTTTCATTTAGTCCTACCGTAAACCGTGAGTCTTTCCCCAACAAAAAGTCGTTTACTAGCTATATTTTTTGCGAAGAGTCACGTGGTTTGATGTACGGAATGCTTGGTTGACGACTTCGTGGAGAGTCTGGTTACACCTTGTATTCAGGTATCATACATCCATTTCTATGTACATATTATAGATTATTGTTTTTCTTTCGTCCGAAGAGTCAACAAGACACGATCCATACTTCAACAGTTTCATGGAATCACAAACGGATTCAACCAGATTTTACAAACAATTGCTCGACTTCAACGGATAATTAATTCAGAATCATCTGCCTAGCCTTTTCCCAAACTATCTTGGGATCGGCTTCCAGTCTATCTACGATTATTATATATCTACGATTCAGATTCAGATAATTTTAATTGCTCAAACATGTGTGTACATACAATTATTTAAAAACGGGAATCCGAAACAATAAACGATACCTATGTAGCAACCTACAAAAAGCAACTTACTACTAAAAAAAGTACTACAGCGCCATCTATGACACGACGGAAGAACTAACATCAATTTCCTACATCTCACAAGCAAAGTTTACATCGACTTAGGACTATATAGAGAAACCCGACAGCAACTTTCGGGCAGTTGCCCACCAGACAACACCCATCTGATCGGAGGATCCTCCCTTTTCTAAGGAGTATCGAGGAACATAACACCCTGTTCCTCATACCCCTCTAAACTGTTGACCCCGAAATAGACGTCAGCGCAGCCTTCGAGCAACGTGACGTCATCATCATCAACATAACTTCCCTCATGCTTTCGAACAACGAGTCTCACAGTCAGCCAGTTTCAAACGGGTATTCCTGACCACCAGCATGCAGCGGAAGCGCATTCCTGGCCAGCACCCTCAGCCTCTCTTTAAGCGACCATGGCACAGCACAATGCACTTTCGGCCGGTCGAGAGCTTCTACCTCCCGGTTGACACCTCTCTGGCTGTCTGCCACATCGCGGCGCTGCACTACGTCCGACGCACTGGAGCAAATGCAGGGCTGGCCCAGACTCACTGGGGTTCACCTCACCACCGCTGTCTGTTCCGACTCACCGTGAACAATGCGGCAACGAGGTTCCAACTAGCCCGGCATAATACTACAAGCTGACTCATTCGACTATCGACCTCCGGTCTCCGGGGGAGAGTGATGTAGCAACCTACAAAAAGCAACTAACTACTAAAAAAAGTACTACAGCGCCATCTATGACACGACGGAAGAACTAACATCAATATCCTACATCTCACAAGCAAAGTTTACATCGTCTTAAGACTATATAGAGAAACCCGACAACAACTGTCCCGCAGTTGCCCACCAGACACAACACCTGTCTGGCCGGAGGATCCTCCCTTTTCTAAGGAGTATCGAGGAACTTTACACCCTGTTCCTCATACCTCTAAACTAGTAACTTAGTAAGACTGGATGTCAGACTTTTGGCTTCTGACTACTCATAACGACTGTCAAAGATCTACAAATGATAGAAGAAACCAACGGCTTAAAGTACTTTCCGACGCACGGAGGAAACTCGGTATGTAATTATAGTCACCCATCAACGGACCAACCTCGGCAAGCACGGCTTCATCTTAAAGATCGACCCGTGCGACTATTATTATTTAGCTACGAGCTCCTCATCGGATATTAAATTGTTGTTATTTTAACTTGCTTTCTGTTAGTTCGGTGTGATTAATCTTGTATTCATATTTGTGTTGCATAAATAGTTTAAATAGAGATTGTCTTTATAAATAAACATCAAACATGGTTAGGTAGATCGTACTAAGAGTGTTTACGTCTTACGACATTTCATACTAACTTTCAAGTGCTTATTGTTCTTTTTTATGAAACTTCATACGCATAAGCAGGATACATAGGTCTGGAAAGTTCTTAAAACCATTTTCGAAAAATAGTTACTGCTGAATTAGACCGATTATAAATAACCTATAGTAAAAGAAATTTTCAATAACCTTTTTTAGGGTTCCACCCAAAGGAACCAACCAAAGCCAAACCACCTGTATCTCATGAACCGTGATAGTTAGCCAGTTGAAATTTCTACAGATTATGTATTACTGTTGCTGCTACAACAACAAATACTAAAAACAGAATAAAATAAATATTAAAGGGGGGCATCCCATACAAAAAGTGATTTTTATAAAAAATGGTACGGAACCCTTCGTGCGCGAAACCGACTCGCACTTGGACGGTTTTTTTTTAAAGTCATTTTGAAATTGCTTATAGCCTAAGATCCCGGTATACAACGACCTTCACCGAGCTGGTTAATGGATGAAACTTATTTTATATTAAATTTAATATGTCAATAAACATATTGCATATGGATTGCCTAAAAAATTTCAGTCAAGGATATGATGAATTCATAATGTAAAAAAAAAAATTGAAACATTGCACGGGTTTGGTTGATAAACAAATTCTATACCAATCGAAAGTCTAATATAAAGCCCATAAAATATGCAAACGTTAGGTTGCCTTTTTTTAGGGTTCCGTACCCAAAGGGTCAAACGGGACCCTATTACTGAGACTTCGCTGTCCGTCCGTCCGTCCGTCCGTCCGTCCGTCCGTCTGTCACCAGGCTGTATCTCATGAACCGTGATAGCTAGGCAGTTGAAATTTCTACAGATTATGTATTACTGTTGCTGCTATAACAATAAATACTAAAAACAGAATAAAATAAATATTTAAGGGGGGTTCTCATACAACGAAGTGATTTTTTTTCTCGTTTTTATAAATAATGGTACGGAACCCTTCGTGCGCGAGTCCGACTCGCACTTGGCCGGTTTTTTTTTATTCAACCAACCTGACCGGTGCTAGTTACCGGTGAGAGTTGTGACGGGAAAAGAAAAGGCAACCTAACGTTTGCATATTTTATTGGCTATAAACTTTCGATTGGTATGGAATTTGTCTATAAACCAAATCGGTAAAATGTTTAAAAAAAAATTACTGATTTTTTTCACAACCCATAGGCAATTATTATTAAATTGACATATTAAATTTAATATAAAATAAGTTTCCTCTATTAACCAGCTCGGTGAAGGTCGTTGTATATCGGGATCCTATACTATTAAGCGTATTAAGGTTTATAGAAATCAGTTCAGTCATTTGGGAAAATAAGGACTTGAAAGTTTGTATGAAATGCCGTAAGCTATAAACGCTCCTAAAGCTAAGTTGTATGAAGGGGTAGGCGGTAGTGTATCTATAGTTCACCCAGATTACGCCAGTTTTCCTTAGTAATTAGGGTCAAGACTTTTGTTTTCAACCGGCCATAAATAATACCTGAGGAGGTTCTTTTCAAAACTTCATTTTACCACTTTTAAGTTTTTGCAAATTTAAGAAAAAAAAAATTTAAGTATGCCGCTATGTTTTTCCAAAATCCAAAACTTTGTTTAATTACTATATACGACAAGAATAGTCACTGATTTGTACAGGTGCCAACAATCTAGAAATAATCTATTTTGAATAAATCCAATTTTTTTAATGGAATCATCTATTTTTGACTCGGCTGATTGAAATAATCGAGCTTTGTTATATCCTCTAGAGGTATAATCGTGTTTTGATTCAAATCGAAATGATTTTCTTACTAAGCAATGTCATTTCTAAGAAGAAAAACTAATTGTGACGAAATCATGTGTTTTTTACTGTTTTAATAGTAATAGATCTATAATGTTTTGACCAACTTTTGTTTTCGTGGCTTGTTCATTTCAATTTTACAAAAAAAAAACAGATTCTATTTTGTCGAAAGTGGAAGTCCAGTTTTGAAAAGAACCTTACTTAATATGTAACTAACACATTTGTGACCAGTAAATCAGCAACGCAAACATTTTTGCCCTGAAAAAGAAATTCACAACAATTGTTTGCCCACAGTACTCTTAAACCTGCCCAAGAAGCTACAAAATACAGCTATTTATTCTTCATAAGCCTCAAATGGAACCACAAAAGAGTTCCTACTTACATCTCTTTGACAATAACGAAACAAAAAGCTGGAAGTAACAATAGATGATACTCCCGGTTTCGATTGCTGAGGGTATAATATTGCCTTTACCTTTGAGGAAAGAAAAGGTAGGTTGTTAGTAGTGATAAATTAATTCTTTGTTTTTAGAACAATTATTATATATTATATTAGCAACTAATGGCGATGCGCCATTTTAGTTGTGTATGTGTCTGAAAAACGTTTGCAAGGCATTGGCAGCTCATGAAAATTCGAAGTACTGTTAAATAAAAACACGAAAATATAAATAAAAACTTTTGATATTTATGGAAGCTTTTGTTTGTCATTCGTTATCCCGCATCCATTTATGTGACGTCAAAGATAAAAAATAAAGGAAATTAATACAAATACTACTTTTTATAATGAATTAATAAGTCGTAGTTAAATTACAGAAACAATCTTTTTTAACAAAACCTTGCAAATGGTAACGTTAACCGTACTTCATTTTATCGTTGTTTTTGTTTCGGCTTTTAAATAGTGCATAGAACTGGCCTACTTGAAATAAACTTTGATTTGGATTCATTTTCCGCCAATTATGTTATAAATTTGTAGAATGCATCAGGGCAAATTTGTCACACAGTGGGTGCCAGAAGTCGGGCGTCATCGCCGAGGAGAGCCTTTGAAAATTCTAGTATGACGAAATAAAGCAAAGAAAAGTAGAAAGCAAAAACCTTAGGCGATGCGGCTTGTGACACAACATGCGTCAAACTACAAGAATGAGGAACGACGCGTCGCAATTCGTGATACGGTGACTCGTGGCATGTCTTAAGCATTTATATGTTTTCTCCGCAGTCGCTACCGGTGAAGCTGATGGCCAAGCGATTAGCTGGCGACTTCTAATTAATGTTGCACTAGAGCTCCCTAAACGAACGAATATTCTTGTTCTACCCTTAACTTTGTCTATAATAGTCCATTACTAGCCACCCACCTCATACCCTCAACAATTTAAACACCAAACGAAAAGCAACAGATGAAGAAGTACAGTCAACAGCGCGATTACGTCACCAAACTCCACACGTTACCGGTTTTCCAATAAATCGTGACTTATTTATTACATGGGTCTGCTATCAACAGGTCGCGGCAGCTGTCTGAACGTTTAAAGGTTTTGACAGCTCTCCGATGGCGCCCAACTTGGTTGAGTGGATTAAAATTAATTGTTATGTGTACTTACGGTATTTTATTGTTCTGTGTTGTTTGGATATTAAAGTGATGATATGAGTATGGTCTTTAAAATCCTGTATGGTAGGATTTAGGATTGGATTTTACGTGGTGTCTGGACAGTCTGGACACTTGATGCCCTGATGTTGAACACTTCATCCTGAATGCGCCAAGTTAACCGAATTTTGTATTTAGAATCAAAAATACAACTGCGTAGTTGTTTTTCGTTTGGTCAAAAGTTTTGCAACAAGCACAATTAGTATCGTATTTATGGACAAAAATCTTAAAACTAAATAAGCATACAGGGGTTATTTTAAAATCGTCTCTTTGCCCTGGCTGGAGGCCTTAAATTCAAGGCATCCACAGGATTGACCGGTTAAGCAGAAGCCAGCCTCAGAGGCTGAAATGCGAGAAGCGATTCACAAAAAAAAAATCGTCTGTCTTTATGTTTACACCGCGCTAATCGTCGGAATCAGCAGGAACGCGGACGAATTTTCCCTATATAAAGATTTCATGATAATTAAGACTGATTGACAGATTGCTCTAAACTATTATTAACTACTGCTAACCGAAATTACAGGTTAAGAGCATTTATACCCCTACGGCATTTCATACAAACTTTCAAGTCCTTATTTTCCTAAATGACTGAACAGATTTTAATGAAACTTCCTACGCATAAGCAGTATACATAGGTCTAAAAAGTTACTAATAAACATTTTCGAAAAATAATGTTACAGCTAAATTAGACCGATTTTTAATTATCTATAGATTTCCAATTATCTTCATTTTTATTAAAAGACATTTCGTACAACAAGTATCTATTTTGACTTCATATTGACAATCACAAATCAAGGAGCCAATCAAAAGTCGCCAGTCCCAAAATAAATCTTTCTATAAATCCCAAGAATCAATATCTGTATATTAAATTCTGAAAAACCTTCTTGAACCATTCACTCAAGTAAATAAGCCTTAATATAAAGACAGCGAATTGGAGAAGCTCTTTATCAAAAGCCAGTGAGGCGTTACAAGTACACGAACTAACGTACCTACGCAATTTATTTTTCAATTCATCAAAGAAAATTAAAATTCGAAGCCTCTATGATAAAGGTACTTAAGTATAAAAATTGTGTGGATTCAATTGAATAGAAAATGTTTAAGAGCTTAGTGGCAGTATTCTCTGGTACATAATCTTGATTTCTTGCTCAGATTACATGATGGCTTCAACCTTTGTTACAATGGGTGTACTGTAAGAAAGATAATATGAGCAGCCTCCTTTCAATGTAAGACTCGTGTGTTCGTCTTCATTAAAATGAAAAGATTTTTGTGTATGTTCTGCTTCTTCATTTATTCGTTCTGTTCTAGAAACCTGACTACAACTACACAAAATGAATTGTTTTAAACCAACCGTACCATGTAAGCATGTACAGCAGGTACCACACTTATAAAAGAGAAAGATAGTTTATTTCTTATCTACTTAGTATCTACCCCGTTTACTATAGATTTAAAAGCATTCCAGCCTCAAACTTTAAAGGCTAGCTAAGAACTTAAAACTAAGAAACTGTAGAGTTGTTTTCTATAGAAGCCAGTACCGTACAGCTTGGTTCATTTTAACTTTAATTAATATAGAAAGAAATAAAGAAAGAAAATAAGTTTATGTGGCAAAACTTAAATCTAAACAAAATATAAAAAGTCCCTATACTCCTTTGTTCGCCACCAATATAAACGTGGGTTGTATCCACTTATAAACACTGGAAGTACTTAGTACTAGTGCTTCTTCAAGTCCCGACTTTCTCCGAAGTTATAACTAAAAGTTACAAAATTTTTTTTCGAAATATCTTTAAAAACAAAAGATAATCGGAAATATCTGTTTCTATTGTTGTAACACTATTTTTCGAAAATGTTTAGTAACATTTTAGACCTATGTTTCCTGCTAATGTGTATAAAGTTACATTAAAATCGGTTCAGTCATTTCGGAAAATAAGGACTTGAAAGTTTCTATGAAATGTCGTAAGGCGTAAACGCTCTTAAGTTTAGCCGTATCCCCATGCTTTTTACTCCCATCTTTAAGCAGATGTGTGCCTAATTGATGTCCCGTAAACTATTAGATACACCTCTGCCTGACCCTTTCGTAATTAAAGACGTGACGTTATTTTATGTAATTAAGAGACAGTCTTATCAATGCAGCAACTGAAGAACCAGCTGGAGAAAATACATGATCACTATTTTCTAAATTACTACGATTTTCCAGCGACATCGTTTTCGTGGTCGATTTATTTTCACGGGATGTAAATGGCCAAAATCATTTAAGAATAATGTGGCTTTCTATCACAGTAAAATATTTTTGAATCGATTTTTTTATTTCCAAATCCTTACATTACTTTAAACAAACATACATCAACTCACATAGTATAGGACATGTAGGCATAGGATTAGGGCTTGAAATTTAGTTTTTTCTGGTAACCTTTTCTCCCTAGCTTGTGGTTAAATAAAAACAGGCGCTCAGATCAATCTTCAGGTCAAGCCACGCTTGCGTAGGTTGGTCTTTGGATGGGTGACCACGCATTTCATACCGAGTTTCTTCCGTGGCTCTGAAAGCACGTTAATGTGTTGGTCCCGGCTGTCAGTTGTAGATTTGTTTGACAGTCGTTACAGTTAGTCAGTGGCCCGAAAGTCTGACAACCCAGATTTACCAAGAGGTATCGTAATACCCTGTACTAACTTGGTTTTGGAGGTCAGATAGGCAGTCGCTTTATGTAAAATACTGGTATTCAGCTGCATTTGGTTAGAGTGGAAGCGGAACCCAAGATAGTTGGGAAAAGGCTAGGTAGATGATGAGCTATTCCCCCGCCAAGGAAATAAATTTATTTCACCTGGCAGGAACTACATAAGAAAATTTAAAACATGGGCATGACGGACTTAGCATTGAGCACCTTCAATATGCAGGTCCCCATCTGCCGCGTGTTCTCGCGATGCTATTCAATTTCTGCCTCAGGCATTCTTATTTGCCAGCGGAGCTTATGAGGACGGTCGTAGTACCGATAGTCAAGAACAAAACTGGTGACATCTCAGATAAAAATAACTACAGGCCGATCTCATTAGCTACGGTCATTGCAAAGGTATTTGACAGCATGCTTAATTCTCATTTGAACAAGGTCGTAACTCTGCACGACAACCAGTTTGGGTTCAGGCCCAAGCTGTCCACTGAGAGTGCAATACTGAGTTTAAAGCATGCTGTCAAGTATTACACAGACCGTAATACTGCTGTATATGCCAGTTTTCTTGATTTGTCCAGGGCGTTTGACCTGGTTTCGTACGAAGTGCTGTGGCAAAAGCTACGTGAACTTAAAATTGCACCTGAAATCGTTACCATCTTCCAGCACTGGTACGGCAACCAGGTCAACAACGTGAAATGGGCGGGAGCTCTGTCAGACTCGTACAGGTTGGAGTGTGGGGTGAGGCAGGGTGGCCTGAGCTCGCCTACGCTCTTCAATCTGTACATGAATGAGCTTATTGTCGCGCTCAGCAGCCGCCATGTTGGATGCCATGTCGATGATGTCTGTTTTAATAACATCAGCTATGCGGACGACATGGTGCTGCTGAGTGCGTCTGTGGGTGGTCTCAGGGAGCTCATAAGCATATGCGAGACGTACGCTCACTCACATGGTCTCAAATATAACGTCACGAAGAGTGTGCTTATGGTCTTCCGAGCTGGGACCAAAGGTTTGACGGAGGTTCCTCCAGTCAAGTTGTGCGGCGTGCCCTTGGAGCGCGTGCAATGTTTTAAATATTTAGGTCATATTTTGACGCCTGACTTGAAGGATGACGCTGATATTTAACGGGAGCGGAGGGCGCTGTCGGTGAGGGCGAACATGATAGCTCGCAGGTTTGCTCGTAGCTCCAAGGAAATCAAACTCACCTTGTTTCGAGCCTACTGTACTGCATTTTATACGAGCAGCCTGTGGGTGTCATACTCGCAGAAAGCCTACGGTACCCTCCGAGTTCAATATAATAACGCGCTGAGGGCATTGCTGCGGCTGCCTCGCTTCTGCAGCGCGTCGGGGATGTTCGCCAATGTGCGCGTGAACTGTTTTTATGCCACGATGCGCGGGAGGGCAGCTTCGATAGCGGGCAGAGTGAGGGGCAGCGGCAACAGTCTCCTCGCTGTTGTCGCCGACAGGTTAGACGGGCCATTCATGCGGCATTGGTTGGCCTTGCACGCGCCCGTATTTAGGGCATGGGGGAGATAAGTGGTCACTATTTATGATTTTGATGATTTTAATGATAATGTTGATTTTAATAATTTTAATTAATGATTTTGATGATTTTGATGACTTTATGGATTTTGGTGATTTTAATGATTTTGATGATTTCAATTATTTCAATGATTTGATAATTTTGGTGATGATTTTAATGATTTCAAGGTTTTTTAATGTTTTTGTTTTTAGTATTTTTAATTTTAATTTTTTCCATATTTTTATTATTTTTAATGTTGTAATAATTTTACTTGTTGTTTTAATTTTTAGTTGTCTTTAATTGTTGTACATGGGTATTTTGCCTGAAATAAAACACAATTTAATTAATTAATTTTAATTAAAAAAAAAACTTGAAGCCATGAAAACATGGAGTAAGCTTATTGACGGCTCACAAAGGAACATGAAGCACAATAGAAGGATTATAAAATTGTGGCGGCGACGGTGATGTCCAATCTTCTTTTTTATTTTGTTAGTAATACCTTTGAAGTTTGAAAGTTATAAGGCTTCTTTTTTTGTTTCCGTCCGGCTAAGGTAAAACCAAAAAGAACGATAACAATTCTAGCGGCCTGTTGATGTGATTTTTCTCGAAAAAACCCAATAAGTTTTGTCCGATCCGAGGAAACCGAACCCAGGTGCTCATGCTCAGCGGTAGCAACCCCAATGAAGCAGTTTTTGTTTTATGCAAGAAAACACAACAAATTGATAATTATGGACTAGTCATCATCATCTGCCTAGCCTTTTCCCAAACTATCTTAGGGTCGGCTTCTAGTCTAACCGGATGCAGCTGAGTACGAGAATTTTACATGAAGCGACTGCCTATCTGACCTCTACAACTCTACAACCCAGTAACTGGGTAATACGATACCCCTTGGTAAGACTGGATGTCAGACTTCTGGCTTCTGACTACTCGTAACGACTGTCAAATATCTACAAATTACAGCCGGGACCATCAGCTTAACGTGCTTTACGAGGCACGGAGGAATCTCGATATGTATTTATGGTAACCCATCCACGGACCAACCTCGGCAAGCACGGCTTAATCTTAAAGATCAACCCGTGCAGCTGTTATTATTTAGCCACGAGCTCCTATAATTATGTTCTAGTAACATTACAAATACCACTCACAGTTAACAGCATAGGCCGATATCAATCATCGAATCAAGTAAGGACACTAAGAGATGCCAATTTGCATGATTAAACCTCTATACGGTAATAGCAGGGAAGGGAAGCTATTTGCTAATATTATGCATGGCAATTAAGACGATTAGTAGACATCTCAGGCCGAGTTGCTACCAGGTATAGAATGGAACAGGTAAGAGTACATTTACCTATGTGATGAGGGAAGTAACCAGGGTGTGGTCGAATGGTGATTATATCGACGCTTGAAAGGCAATATTTACCAAGCGACATGTCGCAACTTTACAGTAAAGCATTTTAAAGTTTTTAATTTCGGAAAAAAAAAACCTAACAAATCGCCTATTTGTTATAACGACTTAATTCTAACGAGTTTCAAATGCAGTTTTAAGGTTTAATAAACTGACATTTAAAGATTATAATTTTTCTGAATATTTTATGAAATAGTGTCGGTTAGGAATAATTTCATCAAAATCACAAACAGATAAAAGTTACTTACCGACATCAAAATTTGATCATAAAACAAGTAAAATTAACTAAACCCCATTATTTTATTATTGTGTTTGAAGAAAAATGACGCATCCATAGTGTGGCATGTTTGACATATTTTATAGTTAAAATGATCTAAACAGAAAACCAAACACTTTTCTGAAAGGCAATTCTAAACATAGTACAAATTAAATAAGATTAGTGTAGGATTTTTTTGAACAAGTAAAATTGCATTTAGGTTTTAATACACAAAATCAAAAACTTTCAGACAAAGGTTTTCATCATCATCATGACCCTTGTTCTTTGTGCACTACTATGGGAGAGTATAGGCCTCCATCTGATGAGGGACGAATTAGAGCATAATCCACTTAGAATTAGAGCATAATACACAATCCACGTGGAACTTTTAGGCCAGTGACTGACCTTTTGTATAAGTCTATAGAGACCAGCTCTATACGAATATTGCAGTCAAATCTCTCATAACGTGGATAGCTGATCTTATAAAGAATGTGGGTTGTCGTTGGATAGTTAAGATAGCTTAAATCAATTATTTGTAACTATAATAAACTAAAATAAACAAGATTTTAATTTTAAAAGGTATTTATTAGTAATTTCAAAATCAGTAATTTAGTGGGCCAGTCATCTCTTTGTTATTTTCAGCTGTAACAATCTCAGAAGTACTTTTGAAAGGAATTGACGCAAAATTTGCACTAAATAAGTTGCTAACAACTGTAATCTTTATAATGAAAAGACTTACGGAGTAGGTTCTTACATACATAATCTCGAGCTACGCGACGTTCTTTGTGCGGTGAGAACGCGGGTTGCCTATGCGACAGTTCAGTGAAAACGAATCGATATTTTTTTCCCAACCGCCATTCAAATTCTGCTTTACAACGCGCTTATGTGACAAAACAAAATAGGTGCAATGCGGATAAGCTCATTTTTGTACAAATTTCATATCTGAAATAATTATCTAAGTAACAAAAACAGTAAAAAAAACGGCAGGTAAAATATTACTAAACGACAAAATATATCAACTTTAGGCAGGAAAAATACTACTTTATTACGTTTTAAAGTACATTATATTTAGGAAGAAAATACTAAGTGAAAATGAGTACATTATTAAGGTGTGTTAACAATTCCTAAATGAAGAAAAAAATAAAATAATAATCTGGTAAAATTTCTTAAGCAATGCTCAAACGCATTAAACGTATTAATTCGAGCCAAGACAAAAACTACTAAGAGTAAAAAGTTAAAATCTAATACCTAGCAAGTGAAAGTTATTCATAAATCGGTAAAATTTTTGTCGCTTAGTCGCCGAAAACGGTGAAGATGTGTATTTTTTTTAATTACCAAGCGACATTAAAGGTCTTCCTAGCACTACGAGAGTAGGATCAATCGACGCAGTATTTTTTGCTGATTTCAATGATGTATATAACTCAATATTGCCCAAAATGTCGCTTGGTCATTTTTGCCTTTCAAGCATCGATATACATCTGTATTTTGGGAATTAATAGAAGAGCCTAAAAAAGCTTGCCATAGTAAAAAGTCGGTGTACCTAATAAGTACATTCGTATTTCACCAGTTATGTTTAAGTCTGTAATAGGATGCGAGTCTATTGCCATCAACCGGGCACAAAATCCAGACTCCGTGGCTGCTACTGAGAAATTCCTGATGGAAAACCCAATAATACTTTGCCCGACCCGAAAATCGAACGCAGGACCTAAGTAGGATAGGTTTTCAGCAATTAGAAACATTTTTGTTTAAGTTGGTGCGAAAGGATACCATAGGATATAGGGCTCTGTATGGTGTCGGACGTAAAGAATAGCACCATCCCTTATCTTCCCGTGGGTGTCGTAAGAGGCGACTAAGTGATTTTCCAGAGAATGGGCAGCAGCGTTCTCTGTGCTATTATAACAACCGTACTGCGATCGCCAACCCGCCTGCCAAGCGTGGCGATTATGGCAAAACCCCCAAAATGTCAATGTTGCGACACTTGGGGAGGCCTATGTCCAGCAGTGGACGTCTTTTGAGCTGAAATGATAATGATGATGATGAAAGGATACCAATAATGTTATATTCAGAAGTCTATACAGCTGAAATGCATGCTGATTTCCCAACGGACACGGCTGGACCCACTGAATATAAACAGATATTCGCTTAGTCATGCATGAATCTCACCGAAACAATACTGTGCCTAATTCGATGTAGCCTAGTACTCTAACTTGACAAGCCGACGGGCAATTTACAACTAACAAGTGCTACGTTAAAATATTATTTACATTTCCTATGGTTTGTACTGATTTTCATTAACGTTATTTAGAATATTGTTAAACATTAATTATCAACACTGCCAGACACAACCGACGGGTTTGGCAAAAACCAAGAGGCTCGCGAAAAAAAAATGTTGTAATTTTATTTTTTGTAGTTAGTGCCCTGGATTTTGCTGTAATACACTGGTTTTATGCAACTCTTTGCAGCCTTTCATTAAAGAATTTGGGGGTCAATTATGACACTTGCGTGATGAGGTCCACTCGAACCTTCTTCCCTCAACACAGCGAACAGCCCAGACACTTACATGGTACACTGTTAATCAGAGCTATAATTGTATGATTTTAAAGAGAGTTTGACGTCTATTTCTTTTGGTATTTTTCTATCAGTAGTCGGCTAGGAAACACAGACTCTCTCATCTTATTATCGTGTTTGTAGTGACGTGAAAAACGTGACTTTACAAAATAAACGTGTTTTTTTTCTAACATCGAAAATATACTTATCGTGACATTTCGACAACAACATAAGAGTAGGTAATTACTAAACGAATCCCTTTTGTGCTCCAATGACGGTGATAGGGCGATAGCTGCTGGTGAAATTGTCTGTAAAATTGATAGAAAAATAAACAAAAAGGATCCGATGGGTTAGCCCCCAAATAATCGTGCAGCACTGCACACTTTAACCGACGTATCAAAACAAAGAACTAAATGTACCAAGTTTGACATATTGATGCATATTTCTCGACAAACAGCGCCACCTTGAACTGCAAACTGAAACTCCTGGACATTAATTATTAAGTACTAAAGTACAACAACAATAGAATGAATAAAGGCACATCTACAACGTGTAAGTACCTCGATCCTATTATAATCCATCGCATTATTGACCATGTACTCTCTCGAGTACAATCAAAATCGCAGATATTGCGTCCCGGTGATTCGTACGGGAGTCGGTTTCTTTTGTTGCCGGCTCGTCCGTCACGTGCCCGGGCCGGATCGATTCTGGAGTATCTTTGTTGGAAATTGAAAGGACGCAACGAGAATAGTTAGCTTTTTCGGTATTGTTGTGTGTATTACTCTTTTCCCTGTATGATATGGGTAGTTGTATAGCGCCGGCTTATGAAATACTGGCTGTGTAGCCGGCTATTGAAGTTACGATGACACAATAGTAATCCTTCCAGAGACAATAAATAAACACTGTGTAGCACACTGATAAAAGACCGGTGCTTCGTAGTGAAAAATGTATTGAAACTTTTTTGTGGAGAATTTGACGATCTACAAACTTTCTGCAACATTAAAAAATTCCGCCGTATTGAATTTTGATTGTTTTCATGTGTTTAGTGATACTCGCAAGATTAGTAAGACAAATCTTTTGACGTAAGAATCATCCAAATAGGCCCACGGGTTTGATCTCTAGAGCGCCACAAAGGAACAGATATACACACTCGTACATAGGCTGATCAACACTTACCCTTCATCGTGTCGCGGAATCGGGTAATAAAACTGTCTGAACAACTCTATAAACGGTGGTCATCTCGAAGGAGCTATTAGTCGGCCATAAGGCTACAAACTCCGTGACTCGACTAAATCTAACTTATTTAATCTGCGTCTAGACCAAGTTTAATGAAATAAACAGCAATCAGAAAGTCAATCTTACGGTGATGGTCCGTAAGTCTACGTTTTAGTGCAATTTTATCGTGTTTGCAGTAATCTGAGGGATTGTTTTCTAGGACGTAAAAGTTTTGTGGTATCTCAGTTTTTCGCCAGGTGATATACCTGATTTCTTTTTGTCAAGAATATCTTATGGTGCGACATTAATTAGCATTAATAAAGTTTTATAATAATGGCAAAATGTGTATGTACTATTAGGTACACCTCTGCTTTACTCTGTCGCTTTTTGATTTGCACCAGTCGAGCTTTGATCCGATAAAGCATTTTCATAGTGCATACTATGCATTCCAATTCCTAATTAAAACTTAGTAACTTAATGCTAGTAACCAATCAATAAGGAGTATGTAAACAAACCAAGTATTTCTTTAACTGACATCAAAATGAGGCCAACATGGTACATCACACAGGCACTCTAATAAAGCCATTAAACATGATGGATTGAAGAAAATGTTGTTCAATTAAAGGTAAGAATAGGCTAAATTTATATCCATTCGAAGAAAAGAAAAAGATATATTTCAAATTCAAGTTACGTAATCGATTATACGTCTACGTAATATAATATTTTGGTTTAGCTAATTGTCTCAAACAGATAATTAATTAATTGATTCCTTAAAAAAAACTAACATGTATGTGTGGCAACAATTGACTATAATTTCCATTATTTTGTTTTTAGGACCATTTGCTCATGTCCTATGAGCAAATGCTAATAGGACATTTTGCTAAAGTGTCGTTTTAATGCCACTGGATCTAGTTAACCAAGAGCTCTGTACCGAAGGTGAATGCTCACTTGAGGGAGAGAGCCTCACGTCCCAGCAGCCGCGGGAGACGCCCCGGGCGTCAGTGGCCCCCGGCCACCGTAGGCGCTGGCCTGTGGACGGCGAGTAATGGGCTAGCTCACCGTCCGTCCGTCTTATGACGACAGGCCGTTCAACGGCGCGTTCGTATTCCACGCGTGCCTCATGGAGATGTCAGCAGATCGGAAGGGCTCCGAGAGGGCCGATGCCTGCCAGGGCTGCGGGACTGTTCGAAAGAGATGCCGTGGCCCTGGAACACAAAGAGCTAAGAAGGAACATGGATGGGTTTTAGTCAGTACAAGTCTGACACTCCCTTCCGCTCCGCCCAGAGCAAGGGGTGTCATTTGATGATTTCAGATCCTTAAAAAAAAGGTGAATGCTCACTTACCTAGGGAAGGATTATTGTAAAAAGGGAAATACAAGTTTGTATGACAGTTCTTCACAATTCTAATATTCGTCGATTCTCGTTTTTATGATTATGGGCGTTTAATTAAATATAACCCATTAACATAAAACCTCATTCCGTGGGGCATTAACAGTCGTTCAACGCTCTCGTTCCGTTTATTAAAAATACTTCCAGCTTTCAATAAAACTTTTCGATCTCCCGATGCGAATAAAACTTTGCGATACATAAAGGCCGCGAATATTGAACGATACGGTTGCACCTTTTGATCGGGGCGCAAAGGTTTTCAGGGCTGTCACTTACGGTTAGTGCTCACGCTGTTCACAGTATTTTTATAAAGAAAGGTAGGACATTTTACCGGACTACGGCAAAATGAAGGATTGTGATTTTAGCAGTACTATTTATGCTTTTCGGTGGTTTAATAAAGTCATGTTCATTAGTTATATTATACGAGGTGGAAGTTACACCGACCTTTGCCACGGATTCGGTTTTTTTTTGTATTTTTTTTTTATTTTGGGGCTTGTTCCAATCATGTATTGAATATGCTGTAACCGTTTTAGCGTCGGTGACCCTTTCACTCTGTATGTTTACCAAACACACATACGAGTACACACTTGATAGTCATATTTATTATTACAAAAAAATTGGTGTAAGTACCTAGTTCTTTTAGCGTGCAGCCATAATCGAAATAGCTATCTTTAACATTCTAATTACAAATTATGTAACCACCTAGAACCATTGGTAACAATTTCATCAATGCAATGGTGTTATGATATGCCCGCTTTGTGCTCGGAGTTTTTTTTTTTTTTGCTAAAGTTGTTTGTTCTAGTCACTTGAGAGCATATACAGGGTGTAACGGAAAGGGTATATACATACTTAAGGGTATGCTACAGACTATCAAACTGAACACGTTTCTCCAAAAACAAACATCATAATAACGAAAAAATGATCTGCTGCCCCATAAAAAATTTCAATACCTATTCGACCCAAATGTATGGGGCAGCTGATATCTGTTTCGCTACGACGATATTTCTTTGTGGAGAAACATGTTGTAGCTGCGCGTATCTGCTACTCAGGTAGGTTGATTGAGGTCGGTGAAATGACTTCCAAGACTTTGTTGAATCCTCAGTATAATTTTAAATACAGGTTTTACAATAAATTGAATAAAAAGCTTGTGCACTGATGGCGAGTTTTTTCTAACACTCTGTGGCGCGCGGGGTTCTCACGATGTTCGTGTTACTGTCTTTTGATTGGTTCGCCGGCCGTCGCGTCATCGCAGCGCAGCCAATTGGCGCGGTCGCCTAGTGATGAGTATTTAGTTATACGCTTTTGTGTAGTGCGGCAACATGCTCCCGGCTTTGGAAGCATCAGGTTCCAACCAGTAAGAGGAAACACCCCGCCGCTGCAGCCTGATGTCATCAATGATCAGTTAGAGGAAGCGGACAAATTTTAGAGAATGCCCGTCTGACTATGCCGTTTGCCTTGCGTATATCAGCAACACGTGACACGCCATCCTTTCCTGGATAAGTTTTGATGATTCTTCCTAAGCTCCATTTCAATGGTGGCAAGTTATCATCTTTGATGAGAACTAAGGTGTTTTCTTTGAGCTCATCTTTATGCTCATGCCACTTGCTCCTGGTCTGCAATTCCGAGACGTACTCCTTCGCCCAACGCCTCCAGAAGTGCTGGCGTATCTGCTCCACCCTCTGGTATCGCGTAAGTCGGTGCTCCGGAACATCATGTATATCAGCCATTACAGGTGCTGTCAGTGGACGACCAACTAAAAAATGGGCTGGGGTAAGGGGAAGGAAGTCGGACGGATCAGAAGACATAGGAGTCATGGGTCGGGAGTTCAAGACTGCTTCGACTTGTACTAATAAGGTCGTGTACTCCTCGAAAGTGAGATGTGCATTGCCCACGACACGCCGGAGATGATGCTTACAGCTCTTTACCCCAGCTTCCCACAAACCCCCAAAATGGCTAGCGTAAAATGGAATCATCTTAAATTTTATGTTTTGTGAAGTTGCGTATTCTTTGATATCATCAGAACAACCGTCTAAAAATTTTGTGAATTCATTCATCAGACCAACGAAATTTTTTCCGTTATCGGAGAATATCTCAATCGGTTTCCCGCGTCGCGAAATAAAACGTTTGAGAGCCAGAAGATAAGCTTCTGATGAGAGGTCGCCAACAAGTTCCAAATGGACAGCGCGTGTAACAAAACATACGAATAAACAAATATATGATTTTTGTAATTTTGCTCCCCTTCCCTTACGGTTCAATATGAACACTGGTCCCGCATAGTCCACGCCACAACGCAGAAAAGGAAACCCTGGATCTAGTCGCTCTAGTGGCAGATTGCCCATAATTGGACTTAACGTGGTTGCTCGCAGTCTTGCACACTTAACGCAGGCATGTACGATCCCTTTTGCTAGGTCGCGACCACCAACCGGCCACCAGGTCTCTCGTATGGTATACAAAAGCAGCTGTGGCGCTGCATGCATCGTACGGCGGTGTTCGTAACGAAATAATAAGACTGTTAACCAATGCTTGGCTGACAACAAAACTGGATGTTTTTTATTGAAATTAAAGTTATGAGAATTTTGTATGCGTCCACCGACTCGTATTAAAGTATTGCTGTCAATAAATAAATTTAGTTTTACTAGTTGAGCATTTTTCTTTATGCTCACTTTATTTTTAATCGAATCATAGACATCAGCAAATGATTCTTGCTGACTCAATCTTGCTAACGTTAATTCAGAATACTCAAGTTCCTCAACAGTCAATAAACCCGTCCGCCGATTATTTTTATTGCGCGTATTGTATATAAACCGAAGTATATAAGCGGCGGCACGCTTCATCCTTAAGTACTGAGAAAACCTCGAGAACGGAAACAAACTACTGCAAATAGCTTGATTTACTACGTGACAAAGAACATTTGACTTTAACTCGGGTAATTCATTATGTATTAAGTTCTTATTATTATTTGAAAACATAGGCACTTCAAAATTAGCATCGTGTAAGAATTGGGGGCCTGTCCACCATAAAGACGAATCGCTAAGTGTGTCTAGACCTTGACCTCGCGACACCAAATCGGCTGGATTATCCTTGCCAGAGACATGCCGCCATGGATGTTCCTTAGTTAAGTCATGAATTTCTGCGGTTCTATTCTGAACGTATGTCTTGAGTAAATTAGTTTGCATACCTAACCAACCCAAAACGATTGTGGAATCAGTCCAGAATACAACTTTGCTTATTTTAGATCGCAAAGACTTAATCACCTTTGAATATAAACGCGCGCCTAATACAGCACCGCACAACTCTAATCTAGGTATAGTTGTAGGTTTTGTAGGCGCGACCTTACCCTTGGAACATAACAAGCGCACCGTAACTACTGATTCATTATTTATCGTTCGGATATAAGCGCAAGCGCCGTACGCTGTCTGCGAGGCGTCGGTAAATATATGCAATTCTATGTATGTAGGATCAAAGCACATAACATGTCGCGGTATTTGTAAATGACCAAGTGAAGTTAAACTATTAATAAAACGTAGCCAAACTTGCGCGACGTCACCTGGAACTGGTTCGTCCCATTCCAATTTTAATAACCAACATTTTTGTAACAATGTTTTGGCTATTGTTATTACTGGACTAATTAATCCTAACGGGTCATAAATCTGAGACGCATGCGATAAAATAATACGTTTGGAAATTACACTCATATCAGTTTTAACTTGTGAATAATAGTTCAATTTGTCCGATTTATTATTCCATCCAATACCTAATGTTTTGTTTTGAACGTTGTCGCTCACTGCAAGTTGTTTCGTTACATTCTGTGAATCGTTAGGGTTCGCGCGGTCAAAGTTAAAAACCCATTTACGTAAATTTAAACATGCGGAGCTTAAAACTTGACTAGTACCAGCGCAAATTTCGTTTAATTCAGAGATACTGTTTGCGCCGCAAATCAAATCGTCAACGTAAAAATTATTTTTAATGGTTTCCGTAACGTACGGAACCTCACACTCTTCAGCTAGTTGTTTTAAACATCGGCAACTAAGAAATGGTGCTGAAGCGGTACCATACGTTACGGTATTTAATTGGTATACATCTAATGTATCGGACGGGTCGTCCCGCCACAATATTAGCTGCAGGTCACGTTGATCCTTATCTATCAATACTTGGCGATACATTTTTTCTATATCAGCGCAAGCTACGTACCTGTTTTCACGAAATTTTAGTAATATTGAAAATAAATCGCCTTGAATGGCTGAACCAACCATCTGCAGGTCATTCAATGACACACCTGAACTAGATACCATTCCAGCATCGAAAACCACACGTAGCTTGGTGGTTATGGCGTGTTCGCGAAACACTCCATGGTGTGGTAAAAAATAATGAGGTGTATTATAATTGTGAATAATACTCATATGCCCTAACTCAATGTATTCGTGAATGAAATCACTATACAGCCTTTTGTAGGTAGGGTTGCGTTGCAGTTTTTTTTCTAAAGCATAAAACCGACGTTCTGCTTGGTTACGAGTGTCACCTAACTTTTCCGGTAACTGCTTCAACGGGATTCGAACACTGAACCGCCCGTCGGCAAGCCGCTTTGTTGTTTTAATAAAATGCTCCTCGCACGCGAGCTCCTCGTCGCTGCAGAGCTTGTTAGTACTCATGGGTAACTCTTCTATTTCCCAAAATTTGCGTAATAATTGATCTAGTGAACACGTGTCACTTTCACTTGTTGAGTGTATAAGGTGACATGACACATGTTTCACCTGGTTTTGTGTAAACGATTGAATCAGACCCGATACAATCCAACCCAATTTCGTGTTTTGAAGGTAAGGGCCATTTTTTAGGCGCATCTTACCTTCATTAATTAATTCCCAAAACAAATCTGCGCCTATCAACAAATCTATCTGTTGACTGTCATAAAACCTCGGATCGGCTAAAATAACATTATCGGGTATATTGAAACCACTACTCAAAGTTGTTGTAGGTAATTTTGATGATATTTGTGGCAGAATTAAGCACTGAATGCGTGCAGTGAAGCTACCGTTGCGTGATTTTAACTCAATATTACAGGATTGCGAACATTGTGTTATTGAGTTTCCTACGCCGTGAATTTTTTGAGTGGACTGTATAATTTGCGTATTTAGTTTTTCACAAAATGATTGCGTAATGAACGAACGTTCACTGCCGCTGTCGAGAATCACGCGCGCTTTATGATAAACACCCGACTGGCCACAAATATCTACGATGGCAGTTGACAACAACACATTTTGTACTGCAGACATATTGTTGTCTTTGTTATAATTGTCTGAGTGAACATTGTGTACCTGCAAAGAATGACTGTGTGTCATGTTACTATTGGCAAGCCCAGTACTAGTAACAGCTGGTTGCTCGGTAGCACTAAGTGTGACCACCCCTGAATTACTGTCCTGAGTGTTATTAATCACTTCACAAATCAATGAATTGTGTTTTTTATCACATTTCCGGCATGGACCAAACACACAAGTACTTACAGAGTGACCAGAACGCATGCAATTAATGCACAGTTGTTTATCTATAACTACCTTGAATCTATCCTCAGCGCTCAAGTCAAGGAAATTTTGACAAGAATATAGGGGATGTTTTTCATTACACATCAGGCAAGGTTTGTACATCCGTGCGGCTTTACTTTGTGATTTAGTACCAGATTTATTAGTAACAACATTACAATGAACCTTGGGCGTTGAAAAATTATTATTAATCTGTTTCTTATTTTCAGACCCGCTGTAAACATTTGATTTGCTGTGTGATGCTATAAGGCTTTCCAATATATCAGCCTTGTTCCCAAGAAACTCTAATAAATCATCTAATTTGACACGGTACTTTGACTTACCATTGGATTTTAATATAGTACTTCTGTGCTGTTCCCATTCCCGTTCTGTAACTGGATCCAATTTTGAAGTTACAATATACATTATCAGTGTATCCCAGTGTTCTGTTGGTTCTCCTAGTAAATTTAATGCACGTAAATTCTTAAGAATATTATCATTTAGCTTGCGCAGTAATCCTGGAGATTCCTTAGTTAACGCTTGAATAATAAACATTGACTTGACATGATTGTGAACCAATAACTTGGTATTGTCAAACCGATTGATCATCAACTCCCATGCAACTTCATAATTGTCCGCAGAGAACTCAAGAGAATCTATGACAGACTTTGCATTACCTTTTAAGGAAGATTTTAAGTAATGAAACTTTTGAATCTGCGTTATTGTTTTACAGTTGTGTACTAATGACATAAATGTATCACGGAACTCTAACCAATGTTCATAGGAACCGTCAAAGTTGGGTATTGTAATTATAGGTAACTTAATTGAATTTGAACTTGTGTTTGGCAGGTCAGACACGCTAGTCGACTTCTAATCATTACTTGTCATACATTCAGCAAGTGCAAGAACATTGTAATATTCCCGCTCGAATTCCTCGCGCGATTCGAGTTGTTTTTCAATATCCAACTCGGAACTGATATCCTCTATTTTGCCTTGCACCTGATTGAAATCATTCAATAAGCTTTGGGATCCTACCACACGTAATTTTAATTCTGCTTGCTGATGAACAGTTAAACTAAGATCGATGAATGAACTCACATATTTCTTAAAATTAGTAAGTCGACATTTTATCGACGCACGTTTCTTTTTCAAATCTTTCATCAAATTAATAATATCTGCTGATTCCATCTTAGAAATATAGCAAGGTAATACTCACAGTTTAATCAGTTGTACTTAACCGAATCTATGCAAAATCTGTGGCGAGCTAAAGCGCATGCATCACCCCACGACGTGTAAGCCGGCATGCGAAATTGCAAAGCACTGAAATAACGACAGAAAGTATTACACAGGTGCAGAAGAAAGGGTTAGGAAATTTTAGTTGGCACGCCTCACCGAAGCACTGTAAAATCCACTGAGTTCCTTGCGAATATAGGTAATTCTTCTTCGCCAATTTAGGTTAGGTACCGAAGCGTCTCTCAATCGACCGGTTTTTATGCGTAGAAATCCGGCTCAAAGGTCCAAAATATGTAGCTGCGCGTATCTGCTACTCAGGTAGGTTGATTGAGGTCGGTGAAATGACTTCCAAGACTTTGTTGAATCCTCAGTATAATTTTAAATACAGGTTTTACAATAAATTGAATAAAAAGCTTGTGCACTGATGGCGAGTTTTTTCTAACACTCTGTGGCGCGCGGGGTTCTCACGATGTTCGTGTTACTGTCTTTTGATTGGTTCGCCGGCCGTCGCGTCATCGCAGCGCAGCCAATTGGCGCGGTCGCCTAGTGATGAGTATTTAGTTATACGCTTTTGTGTAGTGCGGCAACACATGTTCAGTTTGATGGTCTGTAGCACACCGTTAAGTATGTATATACCCTTTTCGTTACACCCTGTATAAGAGCAGCACACCGAAGCTCTATAGAATGCAGTTGCTTTTGTCGGAATCGGATAGATGGCATTATCATCACCATCACGCTGACTGTTACTGGCTTAACTTTGATCAATTACTTGTAAGACTTGAGTCACTGTAGATATAATAAAAATACCGGCCAAGTGCGAGTCGGACTCGCGCACGAAGGGTTCCGTACCATTATTTATAAAAACGAGCAAAAAAATCACTTTTTGTATGTACCCCTTTAAATATTTATTTTATTATGCTATTAGTATTTGTTGTTATAGCAGCAACAGAAATACATAATCTGTAGAAATTTCAACTGGCTAACTATCATGGTTCAAGAGATACAGCCTGTTGACAGATAGACGGACGGACGGACGGACGGACAGCGAAGTCTCAGTAATAGGGTCCTGTTTGACCCTTTGGGTACGGAACCCTAAAAAGCCTCTAAATACCAGTAACATAAGAGCTAACGATTACTATGCCAAATAATGACATTATTCAGATCCAGCCTGTCCAAATGCTGTCCTCCCCCAGCAATACCCTAAGCCTAGGCTCGTACCCCACAGGGGATGCCTTTAGCGTATAGTCGCTTAGTTTGTAAGTAGTTCTATGCCCTGGCTGGAGGCCTTAAACTCAAGGCACCCACAGGATAGTCCAGTTAAGCAGACGACAACCTCCTAGGTTGAAATGCGAGACGCCATTCCAAAAAAAGCTGACGATTACATAACGGCTATAATTTCAATGATTTCTTGCAAAGGAATAATATGAATAATAAATTAAATTGGTGATGGAAATGGTCAATTAAACATTTAGGTATTATAATTACTTGATTGTGTATTGAACAAGCAAAATGATCTCTTAACTAATATTTAAGATAACCTAATATAAGCACACACTGTTGATATATATATAGGTATACAAGGTGTTGTTTTGCATCCTCGTCAAATTCAAGGAGGTAACTGTGCTAATGATTCTCGTCCCGAATCAATAATAAAATGGGTAGGTTATTTTTTTTATAATTTACGTAAATCGATAAGTGTGAACCACCCGTGTTTTAAACGCCCTTCCGATTCTCGCCCTATAGCCGCGCTTTCACACATACAATCAATCTCAAACGTTTATTCGATAATTTCATATTCTCTAAACCACGTTAAGGGGGTTATTCTGAAATACAGATAAACTTAAACAGCCAAGAAAATCAGCGTTTTTTATTAATCTACTAGGTACCGTAATTTATATTGATTATTTATGTGTTTTGCGACAACCTCCTGAATTTTGACGAGGATACAAAACAACAGCTATATACACCCACATGCTTGATATTGATTAAAAACCATCTGCACCAGTAACTATCTACCTATAGATGATGTTATGTTACAGTTCAATCAACTCGGCTTCAGCTTTTCACCCCGCCTCCCTGCATACTCAAATTAGTTGCATTTACCGACGGCACTTACACCACCGTCTTATGCGAAAAGCGGTAACTCAATAATCTATGTAGTTTCGAGAAAACAGTGTATAATTGGAAATGTATTTCTCTTATTAGTATATTTGCCTTCTTTTTTAACCCCCGACCAAAAAAGAGGGGTGTTATAAGTTTTAAGTTTGACGTGTGTATCTGTGTGTCTGTCTGTGGAATCGTAGCTCCGAAACGGCTGAACCGATTTTGGTAAAAGTGGTGTCGTTTGAAAGGTATTTTAATCGAGAGTGTTCTTAGCTATGTTTCGGGAAAATCTGCTCAGCCGTTTGAAGATCATCACCTCTTTTCTAGTTAATGAAGAGATATAAATAATTTACACAGGTAGTCTATTTGAAATTTTTAAATGTTGTCGCTTGCCACCATGGTCATTACTAAGGAGGGGGGGGGGCACCCTCCCCCCCCTTTTAAAATTTAAGTATATCTTTCCTTGGTTTCGTTAATTAGCGAGAAGAGACGCAACATCGAGAAAATTGGAAGGAAAGGGGGAGGCCTATGCCCAGGAGTAGGACAGTCAAGGCTAAGAAAAAATAATATAAGTTTAAGAAGACGCTAAGAAGACCGCTTAGTACAAGCACAGAACAAAGCGGAGCCCCGACGCTACGACGCTTGGATTAATTTATTTTTGTCTTTTTAGAGGTTTTTTATGTCGGGGGTTTTTTAAATTTTTAATTTAATTTTTTTTTGGTGTTCCAGTAAATACCAGTTTTATTTGACAGCATCAAAAGGAATCAAAAACAGAATTTTCGTTTTTTTGCATTTCTTATAATAGACTTCCAAGCATGACGATTCGGTAAGTATTATGAGTCTCCTTTTGTTCTTTTATCCAAGCTAAGAAGTATCACACAATGTTTTGCACCTGGACTTTCGTGGAAAAATCTTAATTAATTAAAAAGGAAATGTAAGAACAACAAGCAAGATTTCCCAGAATAATATTTGATTAAATCTAAAGTCGTATCAGACTCAGCAAATCCTACAATTAGTAAACACAAATCCAATTACTCTAAACCAATTCATCTCAAAGATGAACAACACGAAGCTACAATCAAATATTTGAGCTCACTTCAAAGTGCGCGTACATTGCCGAATCTCTTGGTAATATCAATGCATCACATCCTCTCCAAACCTCACTGAACACTTAACTCATTTACAAACTCACTGCAACGGAGTCTAGACGTAAGCTTCCGTGTAGATACGAGACTTACAGAGCTTAAGCTCCATATTAGTCCCCCGTTCGCAGACAGACGAGTACTAGCATCCCGAGGGGGGTGAAAGAGGGTGAGAAGGGAGGAAGCCCGGGCAACAGGTGCCCGGAGCGTTGCCAAGCAGCCCCCCTACTAAATCAAACTTCAACATTATCGTCGTTCACAATTTCCTCCTACAATGAACCGCGCAACCGAGCGTACGCATTCGTAGCTTATTAACAGCGAGCATTGGACTGTGCTCGTCTCGACACTATCATCACCCTTCACCTATTTAAGGAATTACTGGTAATAAAAGTACCCTCAAATATTTTGTAAATTAACAGAAGTGATGCAATGGCAAGCTAATTACTAATTAGGGTGAATTGAAGGTAATGCGTGTGGCAATACCAGAAAAAACTTTTCTGCTCATGTGCGGTTTTACATTTGACTTGACATACGATAGACGTTTGTTTACATATTGAGTCGGGAATCAAATTTTGGAGCGCATGGGAATAAGCCGGCGCCAAGTTAATATGCACAATTTGTTATACAATGGTGACGGATAAGGGTCTAGTCTAGGAGTTAGTTTATAGTTATCTGTGGAAATAAAACTGGGGTGAGGGAGTCAAGTCAAATCTCACTACATCTCACTAAGAGGGGGGGTGCTCGAAAAATCGTCAAAATCGAACGGATTGGGTTTTCCATCAGGTATTTCTCAGTAGCATCCACAGAGGCTGGATTTCCGCCCGGTTGACGGCAATAGGCTGCCCCCTATTGCATCGGGCTTAAAAAACATAACTGGCGAAATGTGGCTGTACAATTTATAAGTTACACCTCTGCCTAACCCGTTCGGGGATTACCGGCGTGATTTATGTTCTGCATTTACAAGACAAAGAAACTCAACTCGGAAATAACTCACAACAACAAACACGAAGTAAAACGTTCACCTTAGAAACCGATCTAGGTGAACTGTCACTATCTTATGCAAAATCAATATTTCAAGACATAAGAACATTCGACGACCGACATCGTTGTTCCAAGAAATGATACGTCTATGAACAACACGGTTTAGTTGTATCTATGCGTTCTCACTGGCGAAGTATTCAAATGAAAAGAACAAATTTTTTTTTTATTTCAGTCTTTTTATTTGTGGTATGATGGTGTCCCAAACAAATTCTTGCCGAGTATTCATTTATTTAACAGATCACAGATCACTTCTACATGGATAAAAAATTATGTATTTAAGAATATAATAATAATAATAAGCTGGCAATACTAAAGTCAAGACGTCTTTCAATTTCATTACACAATTTTCACCAATTTTAATTTTTAAACAGTTTCTTTTATAAGCCTAATACTCGATTTTAATACGAAAATAAATTATTTATCTATCAATCTTCAATAGCACCTTAAAATGCAAGAAAGCTCCTTAAAAATACAACAAAGAAAAACTGGTACAAAAAATGACACATGACATATGTGTCATGTAAGAAAATCCTTAACAAAAATGAAGTGAAGAAAGACGATGTTGACCAGATCAGCTGCTCGAAGAGCACGCCTACCGCCTCCGGACTCGTCGCCCCGCTCCGCCTCGCCGCCGCCGGAACCCAGCTTCACCGTGAGTGCTGTGACGCCGGCCGTGGCAGTTGCGTCGAGCGACAGCGACGAGTACTTCTCTCCGCCCACGACGCCACCACCTGCTCGTCGACGGGGAGGACGCCGGCCGCCGGACGGTTTAGGACCTCGAGGCCCACCGGCCTCTGATAGGGTCCCAGCTCCCGGCGGAAGTGTGCAGCGCATGCGATGGACTCAAGCCATCAACGAGAACGTCATGCGCTCATACTATGGGGCTACAGAGGGAGGAAACAACCTGACCGCGTACCGTGTTCGGATGCTCTCTCTGTTTCAGGTGCTTGAACCAGCTGTCAACGTGTTGGCGCAACGATTATCGGATCAGGTGCGGGTCATCCAACGTAATCATATGTTGGACGACACCGTACTTGATCGCTTGCGAACTGAAATGCAGAGTAGTCACGTCATTGTTCCTCCGTCGCAGGCTGTGGTTTCACCACAGTCTAGTCAAATAGTCAATCATACGGACGAGGTGAGTAATGACATGGCTACTAATGTAAGTACCCAATGCAGTGAGGAAATGAGGAGTGCTTTGGAGGGTGCGATTCGAGAATATCGGTACATGTCGCCTCAACTTAGACCACGCTTACCTCGTTTGCCCATGCATAACAGAAATAGGGCGCTGGTGGCTGTTCTGGATTCGCAGTTGTCAAACTATTTTGATAACTGCGAAGACCTCACTGATGCTCACTCAATCCTGTATTGTGCGGCTGTAGCGGCATGTCGTGTAGCTCATGTCAAATTTTCTGATGACAGAGCTACACGACCTAAACCTGCCGTACCGGCTTGGCAATGCAGGATTGAGCGACGTATTAGTGGGGCCAGAACACTCATCGGCAAACTGATCTGCTTCAGGGAGGGCAACAATCGCCCTCGAGTGATGCGCTTTGTGAGGCGGGCATTTGCGGGTACTGATATTAGTCCTCGAGACTATATGTCCCGTATCACAGAGCGCATCGACTTCCTGAAGCAGAAAGTGTATGCATGGGCAAACCGTATCCGTAGGTATAAGCGGCGGGTGGAACGATACACTCTGAATCGCACATTCCAAAGAGATGAAAGGTGGTTCGCTCCCAACTCCTATAAACATAGGAGTTGGGAGCGACCGGACCAAGGTGTGTCTGACACGCGCTTACCGGATGATGACGCCATGTGCTCGTTCTGGCGCAGCATCTGGTCGGTGCCTGTCAGCCACACCGAAGGTGAATGGACTCGGGTGGTCGAGCGAGTGTGCGATCCAGTTCCAGAAATGGGGGCTATCACTATCAGCCCCCAAGACGTAGCTCGTGCAGTCCGTCCGTTACCTAACTGGAAATCTCCAGGGCCGGACGGGCTGCACAACTTTTGGATTAAGTGGATCCAAAGGTCGCACGCTCGCTTGGCGGCCCTATTCCAGTCAGCCTTAGAGTCAGGGTCGCTGCCCGAATTCCTGACTACTGGAATAACTCACCTGCTCCATAAATCGGGTAGTACTGCGGAGCCCAAAAACTATAGACCGATAACCTGTCTCCCGACAGTGTATAAAGTTCTTACATCCATTTTGAGAACTAAAATTAGCAAACACATTGATGACAATTCGATCATGTCCGCTTCTCAAAATGGATGTAGGAACGGGTCCCGCGGTACTAAGGAGCTGCTCCTCATTGATATGGCCATTAACCAACAGGTTCGGCGTTCCCGAAGGGATCTGTCGACATGTTGGATAGACTATAAGAAGGCCTACGACTCGGTGCCACATACATGGCTCATGAGGGTGCTAGAATTGTATAAAGTTGATGCAACTCTGCGCACCTTCCTGATGTCGTGTATGGGGCAATGGAGGACAGTCCTTCGCTATCCAGGATGTCGGCATATCCAAGGGAACAGCGAACCGATAAGGATAGAGCGAGGTATTTTTCAGGGCGATAGTTTGAGTCCGCTTTGGTTCTGCTTAGCCTTGAATCCTCTAAGCACGCTGCTGGAGGATTCAGGTCTGGGCTTTCGGTTGAGGAGAGGTGGTCAGGTTATATCTCACCTTCTTTACATGGATGACCTGAAACTCTTTGCCCCCAACAATTTACAACTGATGGAGCTACTGAAGGTAACAGAAACTTTCAGTAGCGCCATCAGGATGGAATTTGGTGTGGACAAATATGCGTGCATGCATGTAAAACGAGGGGGGATTGTGGAATCTGCGGGAACCCAGCTCTCAGATTCCATAAATCTTAGATCCCTCTCAGCAACCGAAACCTACAAGTATTTGGGTATGTCGGAAGCGCTGGGCATCAATGCTGTTGACGTGAAGCAATCGTTGAAGGAGCGCTTCTTTGGCCGCCTGAGAAAAGTATTTAATAGTCTTTTATCAGGCGGAAATAAGGTGCGTGCCTTCAATGGTTGGGTCATGCCGGTTTTGATGTAATCTTTCGGCGTACTCAAATGGACTCAAACAGAACTAGACGCCCTGGATAGGAAGGTCCGTACATTGTTGACGGCATATCGAATGCATCACCCACGTTCTTCGGTTATGAGACTGTATATCCCGCGGAGTTGTGGAGGTCGAGGCTTTTTAAACGCCAAGACTCTCCACAATCGCGAGATATGCAGTCTCAGGGAATATTTCCTAGAAACCGACGTGGGGATGCATCGAGATGTGGTCGCGATGGACAAGGCCCTCACCCCGCTCTCCTTGGCTAAAGAGAACTGGCGCAAACCTGCAGTGCTTGACACTAATGACCGCAGGGAAGTATGGCAGAGTAAGGAGCTTCACGGACGCTACTTCAGTGCCCGGCATGGGCCTGATGTAGACCATGCAGCGTCCGTAGCCTGGCTACGTTCCGGGGAACTCTTTGGAGAAACCGAAGGTTTTGTTTGTGCAATTATGGATGAAGTTATGATGACGAATAACTACCGGAAATTTATTGTGAAGGATGGCACGGTTGACATATGTCGGGCATGCCACCGTCCGGGCGAATCGATCCGTCACATTATCTCCGGGTGATCTCGTCTAGCTAACGGAGAATACTTGCATAGACACAACCTTGTAACCAGGATTATCCATCAGCAACTTGCTCTGAAATACAGCCTTGTGGAATCGGAAGTGCCGTACTATAGGTATGTGCCCGACCCAGTTCTCGAAAATGGCAATATCACACTGTATTGGGATCAATCCATCATCACTGACAGGACTATTGTAGCCAATAAGCCTGATATAGTGGTGATGGATCGATCAGAGCGGCGCGCAATGATTGTTGACATAACGGTTCCACATGACGAGAACCTCGTGAAGGCCGAGAAAGATAAACAAATCAAGTATATTGACTTGGCTCGCGAGGTTGTCGACATGTGGCCTGTTGACTCAGCGATCATTGTGCCGATAGTCGTATCAGCCAATGGCCTAATTGCCAAGAGCCTCGACCAATATCTGATGAGGCTCTCGTTAGGCAGCTGGATCAAGGGCTTGATTCAGAAAGCGGTACTCCTGGACACGGCTCGTATTGTTAGGAGGTTCCTCTCTCTGGAGCCCTGACCGCCGGTAGCTTGGACCCTGTTCCCGATACCGGTGGGCTACTATTTTTATATTTTTAAATGTTTTTGTATTTAATTTTGTAAAAATATTTAAAAATGTAAAATGAATGTTTATAAAATGAATAAAGGGAATAATAATATAATAATAATATATTTATTCAAAAATAATAATGACTCAATGACTCAATAACATAGAAAATAACTCATAAACTGCAATAGCAATGAACATCAACAGCAAGCAAGCAAGCAAGCAGCAAGCAAGCAGTAAGCAGTGTTCCATCCTGTTTGTACTTATAATATTTTTTTTCTTGCATTGTGCCAATGTATTATTGTATTTTATTTTTGTCATTTTGTATGCACGTCATGTCCTTGCGACAAATAAATATTTTTTCTTTCTATTTTTCAATATAATATAACTACCAAATAAAAAAGGATCACGTAAATCAGACCAGTAATCACGGAGTTATGACGTAACATACAAGAACAACTGCCAACTTGAGAATCTCCTACTATTTTTTGAAGTTGGTTAAAAATAGGTATAATGATAATATTTTTGTGTTTTCCACACGTGTGTGTGTGTGAATGTATTATACATAGGTACACATCATCATCATCATCATCATTTCAGCCGAAAGACGTCCGCTGCTGGACATAGGCCTTCCCAAAGTTTCGCCACATTGACATAACATGGGGAGTTTTGCCAAAATCGCCACGCTTGGGAGGCGGGTTGGCGATCGCAGAACGGTTGTTACAAAAGAAAAAAGAACGCTCCTGCCCATTCTCTAGCAAATCCCTTAGTCGCCTCTTACGACACCCACGGGCAGATATGGGATGGTGCTATTCTTTACGTCCGACATCATACAGAACTTATAGGTACACACAATAATAAATTAACGACTTTTTTCTCATGGCATTAACTATAAAATACCACCTGGTACGATATTTTCTTAGGTACTCTTTTATAAAACGAAATAAACTTTAGAAAACATAAATGAACACATATCGTTTATGTTTTCGAGCGTATGGAACTCGTGGGCTGCAGCTGAAAATTAGCATCAGGTGATACACCTTGTGTTGCCATCTAGCATTATGCTGAGCTGACGCCCTTTTTGCATTATTAGTCTTGTTTGTTTATTTATTTTTATAATTTTAAGGTGTTATTAATTGCAAATAAAAAAAAAAACTTTCTTTCTTTCTTCTTTTCGCCTAGTTCACGTTCATACATCTGGACATACACGCACGCCGGTTGCGACTACTCTCTGACCCTTCTAAAGAACATCGCCAATACGATGTGTGTTTTAATCGGGTTACCCATGTTTCATCGAAAATAAATTGACAAATTATCACTTCCCAAACAATTTTCCGCATAATTTCATTTGCCAAATTATTACTTAGCAAAATATCTCTTCACAAATAATTATAACGCAAACTTGTAATTTTTGGCAAGTGAACGTTTAACCAATAACTTGTTTTACCACCTAGTACTTTTACCAATTTTTATGTAGTCAAATATTTCAGTTGGAATAACACATTTTTCAGTTCAGTTTTGTTCAGTTTCGGGTAGCCGTTTTTTTAGTTTTTTTTTGTCATATTTCTTTCTATATAATCAAGTCGTTTCTGCCTGAGGTCACAGTTCTAACCTAACCATATTTCTTTTAATAATTAGCCCCGCCTAACTAGTTCGGTTCTCGATAGCCTGCTAAAAATAAAATCATCATATCAAATCATTTAAACGGTTTATTCCCGGTCGTCCCCACTGGGTACGAATGGGAAAATAAGTTTCGTTCCGCCCCAGTGGTGACGATTGGAACTTTTTATTTCCCACTCGTTCCGATATAGACCCATTTTATATTCGCCTAAAAAGCATAGTCGACGTAGCCCCGCTACGCGGCGCTCCTGTTTCTGTCTGCAGGGTTTACAGTAACTTAACACGAAGGGGATGGCGGGGTCTAGTGAGCGAGTGGAGCGAGCGAACTAAGACCCCCACTTCCCCTTCGTGTTAGGTTCGATCTTAACTTCGAACTTCGAACTTAACTTGTCCGAGTCGGGGTGCCCCAAGTTCAGAGCTAGCTTCGGTCGCTCTTGCATCCAAATTCTGCATTTTGACTCTCAGTCTGTAGCGGAACGAGTGAGAAATAAAAAGTTCCAATCGTCACCACTGGGGAGGAACGAAACTTTTTTTTCCCATTCGTACCCAGTGGGGACGACAAGGGACGACCGGGAATAAACCATTTGACCTAACGTTTACTGTCTAAAGATTGTTTGGTGTAATAAATCATATAATTAAAGACTAAATGCCATAATGACATTATCTTTGCTACCAAGTAAAAATTTTACCAAATGAAAAAGTGCGTACTAAAATCATTCCAAATATTGCATTGGTAAGGTAAGGTTGCTAAAATTTGTTTGGGTAGTGAAATTTTGTCAAAATCTTTTCGGCAAAACGGCAGGCTCCCGTTTTAATAATTGAGTATTGAAAATTTGATGAAATCTCAATTATTCCGACTGCCTCGTTGATGTAGAGGTCGACAGCGCGACTGCTGAGCAGGAGGTCTTGGGTTCGATTCGCGAGTCGGGCAAAGGGTTGTTGCGTTTTTCCATTAGGAATTTCTCAGTAACACTCACGGAGTCTATACTTGTTCCGGGTTAATTTCTCTCCTCTCTTATTTGAAATCTTCTACTTCAGACAACATGTTTGTAAGCGAATATTTTGCCAGTATGTACAAGAATAATAAATATGTATATAAGCGAATAATCGAAATTATATGAGAATAAAGAAACTATATAAAACTATTCTCAGTCCTTTGAAAAGCTCTTTCATGAAGTAACTTCGACGAATGCTTTTGTCGGAGAAAAGCTTTGAAAAGGGTCACACTCGTACTTTAACAACGAGGATATAATTCGGGGAAAATTGGACAATCTTACGGGTAATACCTATTGTGCCTTAACTTTACATATTATTAGGTATAAGTATATGTCGGCGCCTTTGCAAAAAGGCTTCATTATGAATCACGTTGCAAACTAAATTATGACCTCAGACGAGAGAGAAGCGGTCTACGATTCTCTCTGGCCGAACGTCAAGTCGTTGCAGGTAGCCATATTGACTTGGGTAGTTGTCAAGGAAAGTTGCGCGTAACGAGACGTTGACGGATCGCCGACGTCTGTTTGCTTAATCTAATTAAATCTGGTGCCACATATCAAAAGTAATTCCGATGCAGCGGGTAAGAGCCTTCATATATTTGCTTTGAAATGAAATGAAATGAAATTGTTTATTCAGTAAATAGGATGTAGGAATCACTTTTACACGTCATCACATTTTAAAAATAATCTAGATGGGGTCGACATTTCGTATCTGACTACCCTGAGAAGAAATGGCGAAACAAACTCAGGAATCAGTCTGTTATAAAACATGTACAGTATGTTTCATGTTTTACAATGAATTAAATTATAATTTGAACATAGAAAAAAGGATAATAATTATAATGTCAAATTAATAAATTAATTAGTTAATAAATAAAAATAATTCATTTAAAAAAGGAAATATACAATAGGATATGTCAGATTTTTTGTCAATATTGAATAATAATTACATAACGCTTAGCAGAGCGAGCAGTTCAATCCCAGGCCTTTTTGTCATCTAAATAATCAATTATTTTATAGTACCCCTTCTTACATAGTTTGGTTTTAATGCAAATTTTAAATCGGTTGATTGATAAATTTCTAATGTCAATGGGAAGTTTATTGTAAAATCGTATACATTGGCCCATGAATGAATTGCCTATTCTGTGGAGGCGAGTGCGATGTACAGCGAGGTTGTGCTTATTCCTAGTATTCAAGCTATGAATATCGGAAATTTTCTTAAAATTTGATAAATTTTTATGAACATACAATAAATTTTCAAAAATGAATTGAGAGGTTACGGTCAGAGTGTTCATCTCTTTGAATTTCTCTCGGAGGGAATCCCTAGGACCTAGATTGTAAATGGCCCTAACAGCCCTTTTCTGTAGAACAAAGATAGCGTCGATGTCCGCACAGGCACCCCAGAGAAGAATCCCATACGACATGACGCTATGAAAATAACTGAAATAAACAATTCTGGCCGTATCAACATCAGTAACCTGCCTAATTTTCTTGACTGCGTAAGCGGCTGAACTAAGTTTTTTTGACAATGTTTCAATATGTGGGCCCCACTGTAATTTTGAATCAATAGTTATTCCAAGAAAAACTGTTGACTCAACAGGATCCAACTCTATTCCATTAAGTTGAACATTTGTACATAACTGCCTCACATTAGGAGTTGAGAATTTAATCAATTTGGTCTTTTTTCCATTCAGGAGTAGATTATTTACATTGAACCAATGGACAACCTCAGATAGTGCATTGTTCACTTCGTCAAAGTTTACTGATTGACGTTTAATTTTAAAAATGAGAGATGTGTCATCCGCGAACAACACAATCCTGTGATTATCCCTAACGTGATAGGGTAAGTCATTTATATATATTAAAAATAAGAATGGACCTAGAATTGAGCCCTGGGGGACGCCCATAGAGACCGCAGAGCCTGAAGATCTCTTGCCATTAACATCAACCCTCTGAGTTCTGTTATTTAAATAAGAAGTCAGAAGGTCTAGAGCCTTGCCCCTCATACCATAATGGTATAGTTTCCTGATAAGCGTTTCATGCTGCACGCAATCGAAGGCCTTGGACAAGTCGCAGAAGATACCAAGAGCATCCTGCGATTCCTCCCAGGCCTCGAATATGCTCTTAAGTAGTTCCACGCCCGCGTCTGTAGTTGACCGACCCTTTGTGAAGCCAAACTGTTTCAAGTGAAGTAAATTATTATTATTGAAATGTTTTAACATTTGCTTCAGAATTAATTTTTCAAAAATTTTGCTCAAAGTAGGTAATATGGAAATAGGCCGAAAGTTTGTGGGGTCGGTTGTGCTACCGGATTTGAACAGCGGAATCACTTTACTAATTTTCATCAAATCAGGAAATACACCGGAATCGACACAAGAGTTAAAAATAATTGCCAGGAAAGGTGAAATAATATCAATGATTGTTGACATGGTATGTACTGATAATCCCCAAAGATCGGCGGTTTTCTTGACATCAAGATCTTTAAAAGATTCTATAATGTCCTTTGGGGTAACAACTATAAATTTAAAAGTTTCAACACATTCTGGTACACATTCCTGCAAAATTGAGTAAGCAGAAATGGAGGATGACGGCAGAGTTTTAGTTGTTACAATGGGGATATTACTAAAGAAATTGTCAAACTCTGCTGCGACTTCCATGTCCGCCTTAATATCTAGACCATTTATTTTTAGATGAAAGTCACGTATTCGTGCTGTGTTCCTTCCCATTTCGGAGTTTATAATATTCCAGGTTGTTTTTATTTTATTATCAGATACTTTGATTTTATTTTTTAAATAAATGGTTTTAGCTGAGGAGCAGACTCTTCTAAAAATTTTTGAGTAATTTTTAACATATTCTTTAAAGGTTTCATTATGGTTATATAATTTTTCACTATATAGTTCATATAGCCTCCGCCTACTTTTAAAAATACCCGGTGTTGCCCAGTCACTAAATAAAACGCGATCAGAAACAGACAATGTTTTGGAGGTAAACACCTTATTAAATTCCAAATTAATCAAGTTAAATAACAAAGTATAAGCCCGGTCTGCGTTATCGTGATATGGCAAAGCAGGAAGTTTTTCCATTAAATTATTTCTAAAAAGGTCTAAACGTCTTTTGTTAACAGGAACAAAACTCACAAGTTTTTTCCGAACTCTGACTATTTGTCGAGAAAAAGCAACTAACTGGCCACAATGATCCGAGTCTAACTCATTCAAAATTAAATTGATCAATGGTTTTAGATTTGTAAAGATATTATCTATACAGGTAGCACTAGTGGAAGTTATTCTGGTCGGTTCAGCGAAATTACTGTGTAAGTTATATGATTTAAATAATGTCAAGAATTTATTTACTGTAACCGATTTTTCAAGTAAATTAATGTTGAAATCTCCACAGACAACAACTGTTTTATTATTGTTGCATGTCTTTAATAAAATCTCCTCCATATGTTGCTCAAAAATATCATATGGCGCACCTGGGGGCCTGTACACACTCATAACAATGTACCGCTCAAGCTCAATGCAAGCTACTTCGATTACTCGCTCAACAGAGAGATCCACAATATCACTACGTTATTTGAATTTCAAATTATTACGTGTAATTATAAGGGATCCACCACGTATCATATACACTCTGCTGAACGAGCTGGCAATCCGGTGGTTATTAAAGCTAAACAGAAACTGGTGAGATTTTAACCAATGTTCAGTTATGCACAAGATGTCAATACCATTGCTGTTCAAAAACAACTCCAATTCCAATTCTTTACCTTTTACACCCTGTATATTCTGATGAGCTATTTTTAGAGTATTATAATTTAATTTAGTTTTGCAGTTTGATCGTTGTGGTAACAAACATTGGTTTAAATTATTGCTAGAGTTTAACTCTGTTGTCTCAATGTCCTTAGAAATATTGATCAAATCCATCTCGGTATTACAATTACTGCTAGAGGGTGACTCTATTGTCCCATGTTTTAATTTAAATGACTTGGAGAAACATCCAACTCCTGCGCATTCACACTAGGTACATCACTAAATTGCTCAATAGAAGCAATATTGTTACTTAAAAATCTATTACAATTAAGAATACAATAGGATAGCGAGTCTACTATCTGTCCTTTAAAAAAGTTACAAAGATAATAATTATCTTCGGTCATAAAGTAATTATTACTAATAAGTACGTTAGAGTCAATAAAATTAAATTTTTCATTATATAATGTCATGGTATGTAATCTATTATTGTACTTATATCTAATATTCTTTTCAGTCTGTGGCAAACCATTACAATAAGGAAATGCAAACAAGACTATTTTTTTAACAAAAAATTTTTATTAATATTAAACATTTTCATTTTTCCACCGCTTGTATTTCCCCTTCTCCCGACCAGAATGATGATAGTTGTTGTTGAGCTGTATTTACTACTTATTACCTTTTCCAGAATTTCGCAGTAACTGGCATCAGGCATGCAATAATTAATAATCCTTTTATGTAAACGATGTTGAAGTATACGTCCCATATTTTTCCCCATCTCATCGCAGTACATAATTATTTGGTCATTATCGTTTAACAGACTGTAATTTGACAAATTATCATTTAACAATATTTTTGTATTTGGTGCGGCAAGAGAAGTACTAGCAAGGCTGTCAAACTTCTCCACAGAATGTACGGGCTCGTGAGAGGGGACAGACTCTGAACGACCCGATGAATCACAATCAGGTGTTGGATTGTTTACAATAGAGAATTTGCTTGTCCTAGGTAAACAACATAACTAAAAATTTACGGTTTTCGCAATTTTTCCTTTATCTGTGCTTTAAGACGTTGCTTCGTACCAAATTTCAAGATTCCGAGTTCACGGGAAGTGCCCTGTAGGTTTTGATTCCCTTGCGAGTGTCGGTAATTTGCGGCATAAACGGCTGTATCTTTTGATTGCGTTGGCTTGGAAGTTTGATTTTCTCACAGCTTCAAGGGACAGTAGACCTATGTATCTGGTATAAATTCCAGCTTGATACCTCCACGTTTTCCTGAGAAAAAGGGTCTTGACAGACAGACAGACGGACAACAAAGTGAATCTATAAGGGTTCCGTTTTTTCCTTTAGAGGCTTTTCAAAATTAGAAGCGCTCGGAGCTCCTTTTCTGAAGATAACCGCAACTACAAACCGTAGCGGCAAAGCAGACCGCAGCGACAAAAGCAACTGACTGCAAGGCTGCTAGGACAAGAAGCAGACACATGACTGGTTACTATGAAACTCAATGAAAACGGTTCCGTAAATATCGAAAATGCCACCGGTTGCTATTTACATTACCACATAGAAACCAATCAGTTTCTAGATGACTGGGTTCTAGCGTTTCGACTATGTTGCCACGGGCTGTCATTTCCACTGCGGTTTGTGGCTGCAGTTACCCTAAAGTTATTTATAGCATCTTAGTACATTACATAAATATTTATTTCATCTCCCAATTCTTGCAGCTATTATAAGTGCAAAAATTTGTGCGGATGAATGTACGGAGAAATGTTTGTTACTCTTTTACCCAAAAAATAATGAACGGGTTTTGATGAAACTTGGCACACAGATAGTTATTAGATATACCTGGATCAATGCATAGGCTATTTTTTATCTCGGTAGTACGATCCCGTTGGTCAATTAAAAAAACCAACAAACTGGACGGCACGGTTGGCGCAATGATTGAGCGGTTGAGTGTCTCGGGTTGTCCCCGCACGGAAAATTTTTTGTATGGCCCACAGATAGTTTTTCCAGGTTTGGCTGTTTGTGCCATCATCATCATCAGCCTATAATGTTCCCACTGCTGGGACACAGGCCTCCTCTCTATGAGAGGGAGTGGGCTGTAATCCACCTCGCGGGCCCAGTGCGCCCGGCTGTTTGTGTACGTGAGTTTAAATGTTTGTAAACGCACCCACGATTCAGGTGAAATTCCTAGTGTGGGGCAACGATTAAAAAAAATACCAAACTCCATGTGTGCCAAGCCACGGGCAGTAGATAGTTTTATATAAAGTATTTACTGACAGAAAAACGACATTGCCGTTCTGTTTTTGTTTACTAAATAAGACATGTACAGAAAAACACAGTATACACGATATACTGTGTACATACTTGAATACATAAGTAAGTAAAGATTTAGTTCAGTACACAATAGAACCTGTTGGTTCAGCGTAGGTGGGATACACTGATGGATTGGAGGCCATTTTGATGGATCTATCGGAGCTTGTAAGAATGGAGAGTGGATGCTATGCTAAGTATTGTGGTAAAGATGACGAAACTGCATCTTGTAATAAGATGAAAATGAAGAGATGCAAAAAAAGCTCCGGCTGGAGGCCTTACACTCAAGGCACCCACAGGATAGTCCGGTTAAGCAGACGACAATCTCCTAGGTTGAAATGCGAAATGCCATTAACAAAACAAAAAATAACAAAAAAAACTCATGGCTCTGAAAAACAAAATGTTCATGTAGCTGTTTCAGTGTCATGACAAGTTATAATGAAATACCTTTTTTTTCCATACTTTTATCGTATTTATCAAATCGTTAACACACATAATGGAATAAATACGGTGAGCTATTAATTGATTAAGCAATATCTGGTACAGAAACCATTTCTATAATTCGGTCCTCAAATTTCGTGACACATCAATCTTCTTTATCGTGTGGTTAGTGCCTTACCACCAGGTAAGACTTTTATGCCACCCATGAACCTCTGACTTGGCTTTGCAGGCCACCGAAAAATATTCACCGAATCAAGTGATAATTATACAATACGCACATGAAGCCGAAAAATCAGAGGTCTTAGGTTGGATCTCAAGAGCAAGTACTTGGACTTAGCAGTCCGATTGTCACACCCGTAAGCTATCGGTGCTTTTTACACATCAATGACCTGGTGGTCTACCATGGCGTCTTAAAGCAGTATTGTTTTAATATTATTCCAGAGTGGGAAAGAGATGGCGCTAGACGTACTCTATAGCTCCGTCTCTTTCCCACACTGAAATAAGGTTAAAACAATACTGCTTTAAGTCGTCATAGTAACCCCTTGGTGGCATGTTTTGTCCAAACCTTTAAAGATTTAAATAAAAAACATAACACCATAATCACAGAACTGTCCATACTAACCCCTCTTCGCCTAGCCTTTTCCCAAACTATCTTGGGGTCGGCTTCCTGTCTAACCGGATGCAGCTGAGTACCAGTATTTTACATGAAGCGACTGCCTATCTGACCTCCACAACCCAGTAATACTGGGTAATAACGATACCCTTTAGTAAGACTGGATATCAGACTTTAGGCTTCTGACTACTCGTAACGACTGTCAAAGATCTACAAATGACAGCTGGGACCAACGGCTTAACGTGCTTTCCGAGGCACAGAGAAAAATCGGTATGTAATAATGGTCACCCATCCACGGTCCAACCTCGGCAAGCACGGCTTAACCATACAGATCGACCTGTGCGGCTGTTATTATTTAGCCACTAGCTCGATACTAACCATTGATTGATAAATATCTCTACCTTTTGTTACGATAAAAGACACGACGAACAAAGTGACCACACCTAACACAGCGTTCTTACATGATGACATATAAAATTAAATAAAGGCCCGTCGTGTCAGCGGTGGTCTCAGCCGTAATGGACACGGGAATGAGGGTATCGGCAATAATGTTGATGAAAAGCTTTCTTGTCTACGTGTGTTTATTACGGCGTGGCTTGGTTATTTATTCGCTGTCTTGTCTACATTGCCCGGAAATAAACACACCAGAACCATGGTTACCGACGTAGCCCGAAGAATTGCCAAACTTAAGTGGCAGTGGGCAGGGCACTTTGCTCGCAGAACGGATGGCCGATGGGGCTGAAAAGTTCTGGAATGGCGACCGCGAACCGGAAGACGATGTGTTGGAAGCCCTTCCACTAGGTGGACCGATGATCTGTTGAAGGTTGCGGGGATCCGCAGGATGCGAGTCGCAAGGGATCGGTCAATGTGGCAACACTTGGGGGAGGCCTATGTCCAGCAGTGGACGTCTTTCGGCTGAAATGATGGTGATGATGATGAAACACCCAGACCAACCAAGTTTACTAATGCGTAAGATTTTTATCAATAAAAAGCATGTCTTAGATTCTTTAACGATTAATCAGTATTTTGTTAGGGGTATATTAGAAAGTTCTAAGTCAATCAATAATTTTATTTATAAAAACTGTAAGCGCACAAAGAAAGTACAGAGGAGGCGGATTTGAATATTGACGCATGTAAACCTATTTAAAAAAATAAAAAACTCGTCGTATTTGTGTTGCAGTTTATAAAAGGCACCTAATCTCCAAACTCTCACTGTGTGGTGCCAAATGGCCTCGGCTTAAAATGGACAGACAGAAGGACGAATAAAAACTAAAAATAACTAGCACCATAAACCATTTTACTTTGTTTTATTCGTCAACCATTTTGTTTAAGGTGTAGTCCATATAAACAAAATATTAATGTATTTTAATAAGGCACGTTGGACTGATAGCCTGCAGTCGCCTGCAGCCATACTTGTAAATTGAATCAGAGGTCATAACGGGATTAATATTGGCAACGCTATTAGGGTTGTCGAATTATTATAGTTGAGTCTACGGCATGATGGACGAATTATATTTGAGCTCATAGAAATTTTGCTTTTAGAATCTTTAGACGTGACAACGTCTAATAAATCGATGAACGCCGGCTGCACGCACGAAAAAGGATGACTCATTGTAACGTTACGATCGGAGCGAGAGCGCTGCACGAGCGAGCGAAAGGCAGGATCGGCTTGAGCGTTCGGCTTGATATTCATAAAATTATGCAATCATTTCCTCAATGTTTTGTTATGACGTTGTCACGTTAAGCTATCGTCGGTGTACCTGCCGACTTTACAGACAACCAATTTTTATAGTTCAATTCAAATAGCTTTTGAATAGTTACTTACTTAGTGGACTTGAATTATTAAGCCTATTTTGTAAATATTTAGTTGGTATACATATTTATTGTCATAATTAACCCATTTTTTAGATAATGTTGTTGGCATGTTTATTGACCGTTCTTTATAGTATTGGGAGATTTTATAACAAAACTAGCTGTCCGGCGCAACTTCGTTTGCGTCACATATTCCCCGTTTTCGAAACATTTTTCATTGCTGCTCCACTCCTATTTGTCATAGCGTCATGATAAATAGCCTTCCTTTTCGAATCGGACCAGTAGTTTCGGAGCCTATTCAATGCAAACAAACACACAAACAATCAAATCTTTCCTCTTTATAATATTAGTTTATAATTAGATAAATGCGTATAAAACGAAAGTTTTTATTTTTATTTTATTTTTACCAATGAAATTAGTTTTAGCGTACTCACTCATAGAATCATTCACTCAGAGCTATAGTAGTCAGTGCTTTAGTAGATGCACTAGAAAAATATATCGTTATTAATTACGTAACTGCCGTAATTAAACGCCAAAACACAAGACTTTATCTACACTTTTTACCTTATGTAGCTGAATAGTGCACTGCCAGTAATACCTACCAACTGCAACTGAACTTTAATAATTAATTAAAAAGGCACGAAGTCCTGCATGTAACATCTATCAGTTTACAAAGTGAATTACAGACGACTGGAGTTTACCGACGAAGACATGTTTAATGGAAACGAGGGCTCCTTTCCGTTAAACATGTTTACGAAGTACTGAACTTCGTGCTTTGGATGTGTTTTTGATGTTTGAATACGTCAGTCACGTAATTATTATCGATATATTTTTCTAGTGCATCTACTATAGCTCTGAATGAATGATTCTATGAGTGAGTACGCTACAACTAATTTCGTTGGTAAAAATAAATATCATATTTCGTTTTATACGCATTGATTTTGTTAAGGAATCACCTAATACTCTGAAGAACGTTAAGTAAATATACCAACAAAAAATATTTACAAAATGGAGACAATAAATATGTATTCCAACTAAATATTTAATTATTAAAAATATATATTTTAACAAAATATTGAAAAGACGTACTCGGCGACAATTCAAGTTATACATTTCCAGTAAAACGAAAATTAAAAATAAAATGTACTATTTAATAAAGTCAATTATACAACTGACTGTCTCACTGGTCTAGTGGCCGTAAGCCCGACTACTGAGCACGAGGTCCTGGGTTCGATTCCCAGGTCGGGCATAGTGTTATTTGGTTTTTCCATCAGGAATTTCTCAGTAACAGCAACGGAGTCTGGATTTATTCCCGGTTGATGGCAATAGACTCGCCCCCTATTACATGGGAGTTAAACATAACTGGCGAAATGTGGGTGTAAATCAGGTACACCTCTGCTCAACCCTTCGGGGATTAATGGCGTGACGTTATGTGTCAATAATTATGTGAATTAATTTTACCTTTAAAATGTTACCTTTACCTTTAACATAAGCGGCATTGCCGTAAAAAAAAACTTAACAACCAGTGCGAACCACTGTTTAAAATTACAAAATAAATCAGATACTACTTTCAAAGGAACAGCAACGGAAGAAAAACACCGAAAATCGACTGTTTCTCATCTGGCGGAAGATGTAAATTTCAGCGAAAGGAAGGCGATCACTTTGATGTCTAAGTTGATATACGTTTACGTTCTAATGATCATAACCTGGACTAGGATGTATAAAAGATTGATATGCAAGTGCATATTCAAGGCTAACACGATATAACATCACGCTTGAATTTCCCAAAAGGGTAGAGAGAGAGGTATGAAGATAATTTATCAAGGCACAAATCTAGACTCTTGATATCAATAACTTATTTATCAATGTCTTACCTTCCGAATTTATTACTGTTTACTTAAGACTCATCGGAGCTCATGGCTAAATAATAATAGCCGCACGTGTCGATCTTTAAGGTTAAGCCGTACTTGCCGAGGTTGGTCTGTGGATGTGTGACCATAATTACATACCGAGTTTCCTCCGTGCCTCGGAAAGCACGTTAAGCCGTTGGTCCCGGCTGTCATTTGTAGATCTTTGACAGTCGTTACGAGTAGTCAGAAGCTAAAAGTCTGACATCCAGTCTTACCAAGCGGTATCATATTATTGGGTTGTGGAGGTCAGATAGGTAGTCGCTTCAGATAACATACTGGTACTCAGCTGCATCCGATTAGATTGGAAGCCGACCCCAAGATAGTTTGAGAAAAGGCTAGGCAGATGATGACTTAAGACTCATCGCTTGGACATGAATAACTGATATAATTGCTCTTGATGTGCAGCCACGGAGCCGGACTCCGTGGCTGCTACTAAATGGTTTATTCTTCATTTGTGACCTATTGATGGCAATAGGCTCGCCCCCTATTATACTCCTCAGATTAGGCTGAGGTGAGGCGGAGGTGGTTATGGCTTTAAAGAATGTTTCTTTGCAGATAGGTAGGCACGCTTATCTAAAATGTATTCCTGATGATGATGATGTCATCTAGCTGATTATAGCAAAACCGATAGCCGCCTATGGCTTCCTATGGTGCGTAAAGAGTTTTCTTCGAGTATTTTGAAGTTACATATTAAATAAGTCTTTTAAAAAACCGGCCAAGTGCGAGTCTTACTCGCACACAGGGTTCCATAGCCCCAAACAATATTTTGAACTGTCATTCATTAGTTAGTAGTACTAGTTGTAAACTTCCACTAAACAGATTGACTTGATGAAAAAGTCCCATATCTCAAAAACTAAACATCATATCTTATTGAAACCAATTTTCGTTGATAGTTTTTTTTACGTTCTACAAACTTAAATATTTTCAGAATTTTCCTCCTCTTACTTTAGAAATTAGAGGGGGGGGGGACACACATTTTACCACTTTGGAAGTGGCTCTAGCGCAAACTATATAGTTTAGAAAAAAATGAAATTAGAAACCTCAATATCATTTTTGAACACCTATCAATAGATACCCCACACGAATGGGTTGGATGAAAAAAAATATTTTGGTTTTCAGTTCTATGTATGGGGAACCCCAAAATTAATAGTTTTTTTTTCTATTTTTGTGTGAAAATCTTAATGCGGTTCACAGAATACATCTAATTACCAAGTTTCAAAAGTATAGCTCTTATAGTTTCGGAAAAAAGTGGCTGTGACATACGGACGGACAGACAGACAGACAGACAGACAGACAGACATGACGAATCTATAAGGGTTCCGTTTTTTGCCATTCGGCTACGGAACCCTAAAAAAGTTCTTTTGATCCTTGCTCGACACTTGGTCAGCCCTACGGCATAGCAGTAACCCATATTGAATCAAAAATACACATAATACTGACGATTTTCATTTGTGAAGTCCACCACACATCAGCCCCGGCAGCATCTAACGTCTGTGTCAAATTTTTATCATGGATGTGCGATTTAATGTACAAGTAAAATTATAAGGTGAGTATCAACAAGCAAAATGACAAAAGTGTTGGGAGCTTTTCAATCGCGTTTTAATATACAAACATAACAATTACTTCATCATCATCATCATTATTTCAGCCGAAAGACGTCCACTGCTGGACATAGGCCTCCTCCAAGTTTCTCCACATTGACATAACATAAGGTGTTTTGCCATAATCGCCACGCTTGGCAGGCGGGTTGGCGATCGCAGTACGGTTGTCACAAAACCACAGAGAACGCTGCTGCCCATTCTCTGGCAAGTCCCTTAGTCGCCACTTACGACACCCACGGGAAAATATGGGATGGTGCTATTCTTTACGTCCGACACCATACAGAGCTTTACTACCAACTTACTTCATTTAAAAAAAAAATAACTTCACCCAACAAAAACTCTGTTAATTTAATTCGAAGTGTTAATAATGAAATTAAAAAGCGAGGCGGACAACAGGTATTAATAATATTACGAACAAAGTTTCAAACTCCGTCGTCCGCGTTGTTGAGAAGAATCCACCTGATTGGCGCGCTCGTTATTATAATAGAATAAAGAGATTCAACTCTATTGGAAAACTTTTTGTGGAAAATTGAAGTTAAATCATCATGATCATCATTAGTCTATAATGTTCCCACTGCTGGGACACAGGCCTCCACTCTATAAGAGGGAGTGGGTTTTAATCCACCACGCGGGCCCAGTGCGGGTTGGTAGATGTCACACGTATTCGAATTTTTAGTTCTACGACATGCCGGTTTCGTCACGATGTTTTCCTTCACCGTTTTGAGAGCAGCGGTGATGAAATAAATTACACAAAGTAATACGCCTGCCTGGGTTTGAACCTACGACTTACTGCTCGTAAGTCGGGGCTGCCACCACTGGGCCACCGCTGCTCCGAAGTTAAATTATGTGGAAATATTTCAGATTTTAATGTCACAATCTGTCTGCACCTAGCAAGATGGTGTACTAAGACTGTCACCGAATGGCGTCCAGGAACTGGGAAAAACAATATTGGTCTTCCAGCGGCAAGATGGGCAGACGACATAGCTGGCATCGCGGGAAAACCTGGATCACAGGACCATGGAGCACAAGAAAAGGAAGACATATAAGTAGATAGGTTGTGCCAGCTCTGGCTCACCCCTGACTCACCACATTCAGCCGTCGATCGGGTCACGAATCCTAAAAAAAAAAAAAAAAAAAAAAAAAAAAAAAAAAAAAAAAAAAAAAAAAAAAAAGGTTTTGGCATGCTCTGATCACGAATCTGCGGTCCATTTTTGCGTACGACGCACGGTTCCGGAGATGTACAGATCGATTTACTCATATCTAATTGATATCCGGTGGGTCTGAACCCTCATTAGTGTTCCATTGTTCACTATTTCTTTTATCTATTGTTCCTCCAACACCGTCAAAACTCGGCGTTCTTATCTATTACTCATTGTGGTCCCTGCTTATCACTGCTTTTGTATTAAACTTCTTTGTTACGATCTACCTCGCTTTTCTGAATCGTCAATAAAACACATTACTTCAATTCACTATCATTTTTATTTCCAAAATGTTGTTGCTATCTACTTATAAAATATGACTGAAACATCTCATCCACTAAAATATCGTTGTACACTGTGTTCCCTGTAAATATGCTCGTAAAACTACGCATTGAATATCCCTGAAACTTATATAGCAAATACATTAAGCAATATTCACCACAGACTGAAGTCCAATCATTCTGAATCCTATCAACATTCCAGTCCCATCTTTTACAGTTCCTTTTTAAAAACTCTCGATGACATCGTGCAGGTGATCGTCCATATGAATCAAAATACTGACCGACGCCATTGGAATCGATATGTAAGCCCACCCAATGTGAGCCTGGCTTATCATCGGCATCTAGATTACATATTATGTACGTTGGTACGTGTGTATACATAGGCAGTCTATTAGCAGCATAAACATTATTTTCTAGACTTGGATGAATCGTTTTCAGATGTTTTTGTATATCTAGTGTATCCATGATATTACTGCTATTAGTAGATTATGACAGTACCAATCTATTCAATGGCTAACAAAGGAATGATCAATTATAGTGATTTGTAAATATTAAACCGCATTCTTTTGTGGATATTTTGTAGGATGCTACACCGATGACTCCTCATCATGAAACAATGCGAACAATGCGAGATAAGTTTGTTGAATCATAAAGCGAGACAAGCTTCGACAAGCTCGACTCGAAAGTTACTATCAGTTTCACTGCTGCAATACCTTAGATTAGATAAAACTTACTGGTGCTATATAAAACCGAGCAGCTGCAGTCATGGAGTCAGTGTATGGTCGTTAGACTGCAGTGGATCTACCAATACTACGTGTGTGTTACTTCAACGCATCAATTGCCATGGACGTAAGTGTTTATTTATTCTATTGACAAACTTACTTTTCTTTCTGTTGTTGTTTCCTTACGTGTATGTGTATGTGTGATTAAGTGTAAACAAATTGATATTAACATGCTAACTGTGTTGTTGCAGAAATCATTAAACTTCGATGAAAATACCTATAAACAGTATTACTACTCGCCACTCTCCCCTCATCACGAAGAAGAGAGTGATGACATCATCATTAATAACACATGCGATGGTGGAAAAAGGAAATCGCAGTCGATTGATCAATTTTTTGAAGTAGAATCAAAAATGAAAAAGAGCAAGAAGCTGTTATCGTCAACCGTCGCACGAGCCGCTAGAGATGGTGTATCATACATTTCTACTAATTCTGACGACGGAGACCAAGCGACGCATCTCATAAAAATTGAAATGTACGATATGAAGAAGCTATGCAAGATTCCAACTACTGATCATTGGAAACATGCTACCACGAGAATTAAATATTATGTAAAGAATAATAACGATTGCATCTATGACAACACAAACGCCCTCGTATACAATATTACAAAGACAATAGCAGAAAGTGAAAAAATTAAAAAATACTTTTTTAACAATGACAATCATTAGCTGATCATTAGTGAATGTGATTCATTACTTCTGTGTGTGTCTATAAATACTGGATATTATTTGAAATTGGACATCAGTTGGTCTACCAACACTGAACTGTTACTTACTCTGATATTTTATCTATTTTCTTCTTTGCCATAAAGATGGAAATCTTTAGTGAAGTGTGCACCAGTGCTTTCTTTTCCACATCCATGGAAGAGAATATGGAACTATTCAACAGTGAATTAAATCAGGAAATGTCTAAAGTTTGTGAAGAAATGGAGAAGCATGAACTGTTCGATTCATCATATGATGATGAGTTGTATAATCTCAGTGCGATGATTGAAACACAGTTTAAGTAAGTAAAATAAACATAAATTTCGATCATGATTTACACATTGTTTTACATAGTTTTTAATAAATTTAAACATTTTTACAGTCAACCACTACAACTTGGAGGAGGAATGAAGCGAACGAGCAGCGAAGAATCCCAGATCATCAAAAAACCAAGAACGGAAGAAGAAGAAGCGTCTACCTCTGCAGGGACCAGTATCAGTAACAATGATCAAGTGGAATGTCTAACGTGTCATATATTTATCAAGAAAAGGTATTTAGCTAATCATTATAAAAGTAATGTTCACAAAAATAGTCTTTTAAATTCACATAATTCTTTATCAAACGTTAGTGTTATTGAATCTGCTTTTGGAAACAGAATTTTAACTTATAAAATCAAGAGTAGAGTAGATCGTTCATCGCTAGTAAATTTTGAAACTCCTGAACTATTTTTAAATTCTATTAAAGATGATATCTTATTTTTAATACAAGAGTGTATTCATCAACACATTATTTTTAAAGTAAATTTCATATTACATGCTGATTTTGTTCAACAAACTAAAGATATTCATGATACGTTTGATTTTCAAACATTTAACTATATTATTTGTCAAGGAGATGACTTAAATATTTTTCTTTCATCTTTGAATGATACAATTACTAGTAAAATTAGTGCATTTGAAAGAAAAGATAGTGGATGGAGTCTAAAAAACATAAAATCTGTAGACATGAATGTTAATAAATTCAACCCCCTACGCGGTAGTTCATACATAGATCTTCCTCGTGACATAAAATTGAAAAAGGCTGTTATAAATGTAAAAAACAAAGATTATTTTTGTTTTAAATGGGCGTTACTCTCAGCGTTATATCCCGTAAATAAAAACGTGGATCGGGTATCATCGTATGCTAAACATGCAAATAAACTTAAATTTGATGGCATTTCCTTTCCAATTAAAATTTCAGACATAGCAAAAGTAGAGAAATTAAATGATATTAGTATTAACGTTTTCGGTTTAGAATACAATAAAGAAAAAAAATGTAATTCTATAGTAGGTCCATTATTTTTAACAAAGTGTCGTAAAACTAGACATATCAATTTATTATTTTTTTCCAAAGATACGAAAAATCATTTTTGTTACATAAAAAATTTATCGCGGTTAGTAAGTAAACAAATTTCAAAAAATGGTCACGTAATGTACATTTGCGAATCATGTCTACTTCACTTTCCATCTCAGGAAAGGTTAAATAACCATGCACAATACGATTGTGCCTACATTTGTACAGAATTACCAAACAGTGAAACTTTAAAAAAGAATTGGTTTGGGCAACCTATTTCGAATAATAAAATTAAATTTGATAATTATGAAAAAAAGTTAAAGATACCATTCGTCGTTTATGCCGATTTTGAAGCATTTTTAAAACCAATAGAATCATGTTCTAACGATCCATCCAAATCTTTCACACATAATATTCAGAAACATGAAGTGTATAGTTTTGGTTATTATATAAAATGTTCATATGATGATAAATTATCAAAATATGTAACATATTGCGGACCCAACTGCGCACAAGTGTTTATGGAAAGTTTATCTAACAATTTAAAAGAAATAATTAAAAAAAATAAGCATCAAAAATGTCCAGTTCCGCTAACAAATGAAGACAAAAACCAAATTTCAAACGCAACCATTTGTCATATTTGTGAAACAGAATTAGCAGAACCTTTTTATGATTTTGATTGGTACACGGGTAGTTTTAGAGGTGTGGTTCATGAATCATGTAGCTCGAAGTTCAGAACACCACGTCATATCCCAATATTTTTACACAACCTTAGTCAGTATGACGCTCATTTTATTGTTCATGCATTAAACTTTTGTGATGGTGAAGTCGAAGTTATCCCTCAAAATAAAGAAAAATATATATCCTTTTCCAAAAAAATAAAAATAAATAACAATGAAGTTATATTGAGATTCGTAGATTCATTTAAGTTTTTATCATGTAAATTAGAACAATTAGCTAAAAATCTCAGTAATCATCAATTTCAAGAATTACGTAGAAATTTCCCTAATGATGAAGATTTCATTCGTTTAAAACGGAAAGGGGTTTATCCATATGAATTAATGACTAGTTATGATAGTTTAAACCTAACGTCGCTACCTGAACAAACAAAATTTTATAGTTCGCTCACAGATTCTCATATTTCAGATGATGATTACAATCATGCTAAAGATGTTTGGGAACACTTTGGTTGTTGTAATATGCTAGATTATTCAAACTTGTATTTAAAAACAGACGTTTTACTTTTATCCGACGTATTTGAAAACTTTAGAAAGCTATGTACTTATACTTATGATTTAGACCCTGCCCATTATTACACAGCCCCTGGTTTAAGTTGGGATGCAATGCTTAAATATACAAAAATAGAATTAGAACTTTTAACAGATTATGAGAAAATTGCATTTGTTAGGTCAGGTGTCAGGGGTGGTGTATCTCAATGTAGTAATCGTTATGCTAGAGCTAATAACAAATACATGGAGGATTATGATGCAGAGAAACCAAATTCATATATCACATATTTTGATGCCAACAATTTATATGGTTGGGCTATGTCTCAATATCTTCCTACTGGTGGATTTGAATGGATACATCCGAATACAGATTTTAATGTGTCTGACACATCGGACTTCGGTTTCATTTTAGAAGTTGATTTGGAATATCCAGATGAACTTCATGATTTACATTCGGACTTTCCTTTATGTCCAGAAAACATTTGTGTAGGCAATACTAATGAGAGTAAACTAGCCCCAAATTTAAATAATAAACATAAATATGTAATTCATTACAGAAATTTAAAGCAGTGCGTAGAAATGGGGGTTAAATTAACTAAAATTCATAGAGTTTTAAAATTTAAGCAGTCTCCCTGGTTAAAAATGTACATAGATCTAAATACAAAATTAAGAACGTTAGCAAAATCAGATTTCGAAAAAGATTTTTATAAATTAATGAATAATTCAGTCTTCGGTAAGACTATGGAGAATATTGAAAAAAGGGTTAACGTAAAATTAGTTACACATTGGGAGAACCAGGGTAAAGCTTTAGGCGCTGAAGATCTAATCGCTAAACCACAATTTCATAGTCTTTCTATATTTTCGGAAGACCTAGTTGCGGTTCAGTTACGAAAGACTAAGTTAGTATATAACAAACCAATTTATTTAGGGTTTTGTATTTTAGATATTTCAAAAACCTTAATGTATGATTTTCATTACAAATATATGATTCGAAAGTTTAGTAAAATCAAATTATTGTATACAGATACGGATAGTTTAATATATCACATATTTACAGATGATTTTTACACTGATATAAAACCTGACCTTTCCTCATACTTTGATACCTCAGATTATGATACAAATAACATTTTTGAATATCCAAAATTGAATAAAAAGAAATTAGGTTTTTTCAAAGATGAAAATAATGGTAAAATCATGAACGAATTTGTAGGTTTACGAGCCAAAATGTACGCTTTTAACTTAGAGAACAAGACTATAGCCAAGGCAAAAGGGGTAAATAAATGTATCACTAAAAAGATGACAATGAATAGTTATAAGTCTTCTCTTTTTAATAAAAAAGTGCAATATTATAGTATGCTTAGATTTAAATCAATTAAACACACAATTTTTACACAAAAATTAAATAAGATTGGCTTGTCGTATAATGACACAAAGAGGTTTATTTTAGATAATAATATTGAAACATTAGCATGGGGTCATTATAAATTGCGCTAAATGTTGATATTTTTACTTTTATGTCTGTGTGTAAATAAAATTTGTATTGATTGTAAAATTATGATAATACTATAATGTTACGTAGAGTTTATTACATATTTAATTATTGTTTGATTGTAAATAATGTAAGATAATTGTAGCTTCTATTTGTGTGTGATTGTAAAATTCTGGTGTACTAATTGTGTTAGAAATAGTATTCAGATCATTCTGTTTTATATAATTTAGCAATATATATTAATTTTTACAACAACACTTTCATTTTTTATTTCAACCCTTTGGACTTTAGACGTGTGTTATGTTTCACTTTATCCATCCGTTTACTGCTATTGTGGCAGGACCAAGTGGATGTGGGAAGTCAAATTTTGTAACAAATTTCATAAAATCAGTCACAGAAATATGTAATTGTGATTTTAATCAGATCACATGGTGCTTCGATGAAATGCAACCTTTATATAATTTACCAAATGTTAACTATCATCAAGGAATTCCAAATCTTAATATGTTTGATGGTGAAAACCCACATCTTGTCATTATTGATGACCTAATGAGAGAGTCTGATGGAAGAATTGTGGATATATTTACAAAAGGTAGTCATCACAGGAATCTTAGCGTATTTTATTTGACACAAAATTTATTTCATCAGGGTAAAGGTCAAAGAGATATTTCTTTAAACTCAAGTTATATAATATATTTCAAAAATCCTCGAGATAAAACTCAAATAAGATATTTAGCACGACAAGTGTCACCAGATAATCCAAAATTCATTGAAGATGCCTACAGGGATGCAACTTTAGAAGCGCATGGATATTTAATGGTAGATTTAAAACAGAATACCAACGATTTTTGTCGTATCAAGACAAATGTCTTCCCATTTAATGGTTACTGCACAGTCTACGTCCCCACAAAAGAGTTTAAATACACCAAGAATCAAACAATTCAAATCATTTCTAAATGATGCATCGTCGACTCACAACGCATAAACATTTGCTTAAAGCATTGCATACGCTTAAACCAAAATATCAAAGAGCGTTACTAAAAACGTGTGATGAAGAAGAAATAAATTGTATTTGTGAATGTATTCATAACGTTTTACAAGGAAAGATACCTCTTAAAGATCAAGAGAAACAAAAATTGAATAAACACAAAAATATACTCCGCAAACTGGTGCATAAGTGTAAACATAAACTAAGAAAAAATATTATTATACAAAAAGGAGGGGCTTTCTTACCAATAATATTAGGTGCAATATTGAGTGGATTAGTAAGTGGACTAGCCAGTTAACATGGAAAATGCAAAGAAAATGATACTTATTGAACCTGGATTGATTGAAAAATTAAAACAAGAAAATAAGGTTACTAGTAATTTGTCTCGATTAGATATTGAAATGCAAAATATTATGAATAGTAAGACAGAAGACCGAAAGAAGTGGATGTTATATTTACAAACACTACAAAGATACCTTCACTTTACCGAAGAGGATCGTCAACCACTCAGATTACCAATTTATTCTGATACATCTAATGAAGATTCAAATGAGTCTAAAATTGGTTTTAAAAATAAAGGTAGAGATCTAAAAAGTTCAGTTGATGCTGAATCTTTGTTGGAGGAGAATGGATCCATTAAAAGTAAAGGAAGTGAGACCAATCCACTGTACACACCAACTCAAATACTCAGTTTAATACCAAAAACTTATAGTAAAAAAGGTGAGTTATTATTAAACTTAGTTGGAACAAGTAAAAGTAAAATACATTGGGATAATGAAGGTACAGTCATAATTGATAATGAAAAAATTCCTGGAAGTAATATTGTTGATTTAATAAATGATTCACTAAGACCCTTAAAAAGAAGTGATCCGGTAGGGTGGGATAAATTTGCTAAAGCATTAAAAGATATTAAAGTACCACTTACTTTTATTGGAAACCCAAAGAGATGTGAATTTATTAACCAACTTCAAACAAAAGATCTAAACAAAACCTCGGAGATTGAAGTTCAAGAGTTTTCTACACCGAGCAGTGGAGATAAAAGATCTATAACTAAAATACGTAAAAGGATCGATTGGGAAAAATGGACTCCGTACTAGAAGAAATTAACAGGATTTATTATGATGCATCTAACCCCGCTGGTTTTGGTAGTATGGATAAATTATCAAAAGCCATGAAGGGTAAAATGGATAAAAAGCAAGTAAAGGAATGGTTACAATCACAAGAAACATATACATTACATAAACCCATTCGAAAAAAATTCCCGCGTAATAGGTACATTCTATCAAATATTAATGAACTGTGGCAAGCTGATTTAAGTGATATGCGAACTTATTCTCAATATAATGATGGTTTCAACTACATACTTTGTGTTATTGATGTATTCAGTAAATACGCTTTTGCAAGACCAATGAAAAAGAAAAACTCAGAAACAACTAAAGAATGTTTTGAAAGTATATTTACTGAAAGTAATTCAACACCTACTCACATACAATCTGATAAAGGCACAGAATTTGTTTCAAAAGATGTACAAAAATACTTTAAATCCAAAAAGATTAATTACTATACCACTAACAATCCTGATATTAAGGCCAGTATTGTTGAACGATTTCAAAGAACTCTAAAAATGAAAATGTGGCGTTATTTCACTCATAATAATACATATAGGTATATAGATGTTTTACAAGATTTAATATACTCATATAATCACAGCATTCACTCTAGTATTAAGATGTGCCCATGTGATGTAACTTCCAACAATATTATGACAGTTTGGACTAATCTTTATGATAGAGGGTCAAACAAACTTTCTTTAGAAAATCCAAAACCAAATTACAATGTGGGTGATTATGTTCGAATAACTAAATATAAACATGTTTTCCAAAAAGGATATGAATCAAATTGGAGTGATGAAATATTTATTATATCTTCAATAATTTATAGATCTCCATGGGTTGTTTATAGAATTACAGATTTACAAAATGAACCAATAGTTGGTACTTTTTATGAAAGAGAATTACAGAAGGTCACTTACAACCCCACCTCACAATATAAAATAGATAAAATAATTGGTAATCGTTATTCGGGTAACAGAAAAGAAGTATTGGTGAAGTGGAAAGGTTATCCAGATAAATTTAACAGTTGGATTTTAGCTTCTAGTTTAAAAGAAATATGAATAAAGAAAGTTTTTATTTAACTTTGCTCAGCAATAGTTCAATGGAATACTTTCCCGATAACAAGACCACAAAATTTTCAACAAAATTACCAAAAACTATGAAATTAGATGGTGAATGGTCGGTTGGAGTTGTCGAATTTCAATATCCATGTACCATGTTTACTGTTCAAGACCGTGAAAATGTTGTATACATTACAAAAACCATGTTAATGCCTAATGAAGATAAACCATCAACAGTGTTCTACAAAAAACATATTCCTGCTACCAACTATGATAACGTTGAACATATTTTAAGAGCGTTAAATGGTATAAGAGAGAACTTGAAATTTCGTTATGATGAAATAACAAAATTTGTGTCTGTTTCTGTTTCGGATAAAAATATAACATCCGTAACATTATCACCCAAGTTAAGTTTACAACTAGGTTATGAACCAAATAAAAATCTCCTAGAGAGAAATTTTGGTAAGTGTCCTGCTAATTTACACTTAGGGTTACCATCTCAACTATTTCTATATTGCGACATTATTGATCCTCAGATTGTGGGTGATGTTATGACTCCTTTATTAAGAGTCATTTCGTTAGATCCTTCAAAATACATTTATGGTGCAAATAAAATGCACGTTTTCTCTCCACCTCACTACTTACCTGTTATGCGAAGAGAGTTCGATACGCTGGAAATAGATATAAGATCGAGCACAGGACAAAAAATACCATTCCAATTTGGAACAGTGTGTATTAAACTACATTTCCGGAAATTATCATAATGTATTCTCCTCGTGATCATCATAAATGTCCATATGAAAATTATTATTCACATCAAGCTGGATCAGGAGTTGGAGTAATTTATAAGGGTTCACCATATCAACGCGGTCATGGTATTGGGAGCTTCTTAGGGGGATTATTTAGATCAGTTTTACCTTTACTTTCAAGTGGTGCTCGAGTGGTTGGTAAGGAAGCATTAAACGCTGGAGTAGGACTTTTATCGGATATGGTTCAAGCGCGTCCTATGGAAGACTCAATAAAAGATCGTCTAAAGCAAGTTAGTACGAACTTAAAACGAAAGGCTGATGACAAAATTGATCGATTTAACATGACAGGATCTGGGTATATAACTAAAAGAAAACGATTGGCCTCGTTCATTCCACCACTACCTGCTAAAGTGAAAGCTACGAAAAAACCTGGTCTAAAACCAAAAAACGTCAAAGATATATTTTCAAATTAAGTATGTCTTTCCTTCATAATCATTCTTGTGAGTGCGTTAAGTCAGAATTGGATTTGTTTGCATTACCATCTACACAAACAAGCATTGAAAATGGATTGTGGATTCACTATAAACCAATTTCATCTCTTGCTGATGATGGACCTATCGAGTTTCAAGTTCCTGGGACAGGAGATGACTATATAGATTTGTCTCATACATTACTCCAAATAAAGGCGAAAGTATTAAATCAAGATTCAACTAACTTGATATCAGCTACAGCAGTAGCACCTGTAAATAATTGGCTGCATTCACTTTTTAGTCAACTTGATGTTTATTTAAACCAAAAACTTGTATCACCACCTAATAATACCTATGCCTATCGAGCATACATGGAAACCCTTTTAAACTACGCTCCTGCTGCTAAACAATCTCATCTTACTTGTAGTCTTTGGTATGAGGATACAGCAGGAAAAATGGATTCTACAGATGGTAAAAACATAGGATTTGTTAAAAGACAGGAATTAGTTAATGAAAGTAAGGAAATAGAAATGATTGGTCATCTTCATGGTGACATTTTCAATCAAGATAAATTTTTAATTAATGGCGTTGAAATGAGTGTAAAATTAGTTCGATCAAGAGAAAGTTTTAATTTAATTGCTGGGTCAAATGATGTAAAGTTTAAAGTTTGCATTACGGATGCAACTCTTATTGTTCGAAGAGCACGAATTAATCCAAGTGTATTACTCGCACATCAGAAAGTTTTAGCTTCTACCACTGCTAAATATCCCATTACTCGTGCTGAAGTTAAAGTTTTAACAATTCCATCGGGTGTTCAAGGAAAAACTCTTGATAATATATTCTTAGGACAGGTACCCAAAAGATGTATTATTGGATTTGTGAACAATTCTGCATTTAATGGTTCACTTACTAAAAATCCATTTAACTTTGAAAACTATGGTATTAACTCTTTCAGCTTATATATTGATGGTCAACAAATACCTTCAAAGGCTTTGCAACCATCTTTTAATAATAATATATTTACATCAGCATATCATACTCTATTCTCGGGGACTGGTATTCACTTTCTTAATGAAGGAAATGCAATCTCTCGTGAACAGTATGCCAAAGGTTTCTGTCTTTTAGCATTTGATTTAACTCCTGATTTATCAGCTAACTCATCAGCTCATTGGAATCTCATAAAGCATGGTAGTGTAAGATTAGAAGTACGATTTGAATCCTCACTAATACAAACAATTAACTGTGTTGTTTATGCTGAGTTTGATAATATTATTGAAATTGATAAAAATAGAAATGTTACTGTAGACTATAGTAGTTAAGTTTATAATGTGTGTTATGCGTTAGATTTATGTGTTATGCTTAATGCATTTTGTGTGTATGTAACTGAAGGAAACATTATCAAATTAAATAAAACAAATTGTATGCAATATACTATTTTTTATTTCTTTATAAACCACCTATTTAATCTTATACAAAACACTGTTCGAGTTTAAACTTTACATAAGCACACTGACTAAACCATTGAACATGCTGCTGCCAAGGATCATCATCATCTTCCCAATCTTTTAAACCGCCACCACAATGGAAACACTTGGTCCTGTCTCCATGGCCGGTATAAAAGAAACCAGCTTCTGCAAGATCTTCAGGCTTCTGTCGCATAACGAGAGGCCATTCTTCGAAACTGAGCAACCGTCTAGATTTTGAACTGAAGAATGGATATTCAGCTCTTGGGTACTGCATATTCTTCACTTTTTCTTCTCCAATCAGTTTTGTAGTTTTGCTATTCAATGAAGTGTTCTGTACACGTATACCACACTCATCTCTTCCTTCTGCTTTAGCCTTTCTCTCAGTATCACAAGACGACAGCTCCTTGGATCTAATGAGTACACAGAAGTAATTTAAGTAGACAGAATCACATGATCAGCTAATGATTGTCATTGTTAAAAAAGTATTTTTTAATTTTTTCACTTTCTGCTATTGTCTTTGTAATATTGTATACGAGGGCGTTTGTGTTGTCATAGATGCAATCGTTATTATTCTTTACATAATATTTAATTCTCGTGGTAGCATGTTTCCAATGATCAGTAGTTGGAATCTTGCATAGCTTCTTCATATCGTACATTTCAATTTTTATGAGATGCGTCGCTTGGTCTCCGTCGTCAGAATTAGTAGAAATGTATGATACACCATCTCTAGCGGCTCGTGCGACGGTTGACGATAACAGCTTCTTGCTCTTTTTCATTTTTGATTCTACTTCAAAAAATTGATCAATCGACTGCGATTTCCTTTTTCCACCATCGCATGTGTTATTAATGATGATGTCATCACTCTCTTCTTCGTGATGAGGGGAGAGTGGCGAGTAGTAATACTGTTTATAGGTATTTTCATCGAAGTTTAATGATTTCTGCAACAACACAGTTAGCATGTTAATATCAATTTGTTTACACTTAATCACACATACACATACACGTAAGGAAACAACAACAGAAAGAAAAGTAAGTTTGTCAATAGAATAAATAAACACTTACGTCCATGGCAATTGATGCGTTGAAGTAACACACACGTAGTATTGGTAGATCCACTGCAGTCTAACGACCATACACTGACTCCATGACTGCAGCTGCTCGGTTTTATATAGCACCAGTAAGTTTTATCTAATCTAAGGTATTGCAGCAGTGAAACTGATAGTAACTTTCGAGTCGAGCTTGTCGAAGCTTGTCTCGCTTTATGATTCAACAAACTTATCTCGCATTGTTCGCATTGTTTCATGATGAGGAGTCATCGGTGTAGCATCCTACAAAATATCCACAAAAGAATGCGGTTTAATATTTACAAATCACTATAATTGATCATTCCTTTGTTAGCCATTGAATAGATTGGTACTGTCATAATCTACTAATAGCAGTAATATCATGGATACACTAGATATACAAAAACATCTGAAAACGATTCATCCAAGTCTAGAAAATAATGTTTATGCTGCTAATAGACTGCCTATGTATACACACGTACCAACGTACATAATATGTAATCTAGATGCCGATGATAAGCCAGGCTCACATTGGGTGGGCTTACATATCGATTCCAATGGCGTCGGTCAGTATTTTGATTCATATGGACGATCACCTGCACGATGTCATCGAGAGTTTTTAAAAAGGAACTGTAAAAGATGGGACTGGAATGTTGATAGGATTCAGAATGATTGGACTTCAGTCTGTGGTGAATATTGCTTAATGTATTTGCTATATAAGTTTCAGGGATATTCAATGCGTAGTTTTACGAGCATATTTACAGGGAACACAGTGTACAACGATATTTTAGTGGATGAGATGTTTCAGTCATATTTTATAAGTAGATAGCAACAACATTTTGGAAATAAAAATGATAGTGAATTGAAGTAATGTGTTTTATTGACGATTCAGAAAAGCGAGGTAGATCGTAACAAAGAAGTTTAATACAAAAGCAGTGATAAGCAGGGACCACAATGAGTAATAGATAAGAACGCCGAGTTTTGACGGTGTTGGAGGAACAATAGATAAAAGAAATAGTGAACAATGGAACACTAATGAGGGTTCAGACCCACCGGATATCAATTAGATATGAGTAAATCGATCTGTACATCTCCGGAACCGTGCGTCGTACGCAAAAATGGACCGCAGATTCGTGATCAGAGCATGCCAAAACCTTTTTTTTTTTTTTTTTTTTTTTTTTTTTTTTTTTTTTTTTTTTTTTTTTAGGATTCGTGACCCGATCGACGGCTGAATGTGGTGAGTCAGGGGTGAGCCAGAGCTGGCACAACCTATCTACTCATATACCCAGCAGTGGGTGAATTCAAGCTGAGGATGATGAATCTGTCTGAAAGCACCAAGTCGGTACAGTCTTCTGACTGACCCACTTCACTTCTACTTTCGCACTTCTGTCTTACCAAGTGGCTCAGTCCGTTTCATTTAAAGTACAAGTACCTACATAGTCAGTTGCGCCCTCCCCGACCCTCGCTCGAGCCAGCCCGCGATGCTGTGCCAGTAGTTTTAAATCAGCCCCTAAATATTGTAACATTCAGATCCAGCCTGTCCCCATGCAGTCCTCGCCCAGCGACGCCCTGAGCCGAGGCTCGTACCCCACAGGGGGTGCCCTCAGCGTATAGTCGCTTAGTTTGTAAGTTTTTGTGCCCTGGCTGGAGGCCTTACTCTTAAGGCACCCACAGGATAGTCCGGTTAAGCAGACGACAACCTCTTAGGTTGAACTGCGAGATGCCATTCATAAAATAAAAAAAAAATAATAGTCAGTTGCATCCGATAAGACGGAACCCGACCTAAGCAAAGTGAGGAAAAATATGGCTGAAAGCGCATTTTATTGAACGGCAGCCTTCGATCAATTTAAATAAAACTAGCTATCCGGCGCAACTTCGTTTGCGTCAGATTTTCCGCGTCTTCGCAACATTTTGCACTGCTGCTCCACTCCTATTGGTCGTAGCGTGATGATATATAGCATATTGCCTTCCTCGATAAATGGGCTATCTAACACTGAAAGAATTTTTCAAATCGAACCCGTAGTTTCGGAGCCTATTCAATGCAAACAAACAAAAAAACAATCAAATCTTTCCTCTTTATAATATTATATTATTTAAATAAAACAAAAATTAAGGGCATAATCACAACCAAAGTTACTACACATGGATGTCCCACTATCTCACATATTTATTATAATATAGCGTAAAACTAACACCACACAAAGAATACCCACCTATACACCACAAACATTGATTCAAAAGCACGTACGCAAATACGTACACCAAATACAAATCCCAAGTCTTATCAAACGAAGCTCTGTGAAGCCCACGATCTATAACAGGTATCTACAGCCTATGGTCAAAGGTGTATCGCAGAGCAAAATACCGACGATCCGTAGTACCTGACTACGAGTGCTAGAGTGGGTAACGGTAGGCCACTCAGGTTGCATTTCAGCTACCGATGTGGTTAGCCCACTGCTGTAACTTTATTATTTTACTCTGTGGCTCTGATAACTGTCGTATACTACAGATGTATGAAACTTGGCCCGTTAATGTTTGTGAATCTATTTTCGTGTTGTTAACGTTTTATATGAGCGTGAGACAGAACCCAGTTGTAACCGTTAGAGGAGGCCTATGCCAAGAGGCACACTGATCTACGTTTTATAAAACTCAATAACATAATTATGTATTCATGAATGTAGTCAGAATAAAAGGCCTTTATTATTAACGTTTTATCTTACTACAACTCGTGTGCCCCTGTTAAGTTTGTAAGAAACGATGAACTGCTAACTTTTCAACTTAACTTTCACATTTCTAACTTAGAAAATAACGAACCGATTTCTTTTTAGTGGTAGGCTTCCCATTCATGCAAATAGTCCAATTCAAAACCAGCGTTGGAAAGTTCAACTGCCTACTTATTGGCAGGTTTCCAGCCGTTCATTCATTCAGTCAATTGACATCATCATGAACTGTTAATTCCATTGAGTGATGACACGATGAGTTATTGGTCAATCTGTCATGACGAACGTTACTTGTTGTCATGGATTGTTATAAGAATAGAATAAAATGTACTTTATTGTACACCCAACATTGAAACACAACTGCTTTATAATAACCTGCTTTTATGTATCAAAGTGTTAATTTAGGAGTTCATAAGTATAATAACTGGCTTATTGAACTGATGGTCACAAAGTGCAACTGCCTGGGTTCGATTCCCGAGTCAGCCGAAATGTTGTTAGGTTTCTTACTACTAATTTATCAGAAGAAAGCCGCACTCCAGATTAGTGCCAAGGCACAAAATTAGGCTATAAAATAAACAGCGCTACACTAATATCCTATTTTAGCTTTGACTAAAAAAGGCCAAGCCCTTTTAATTTTTGAATGCACTTCATAAGTTATCGCGGTCAACTTTTTAAAAATTGCAGTTTAATCTCCCGAGACAGGATAAGGTCAAGCGATAATATTTCTATTATATAAGTTTTTAAACTAACATGGTCACTAACACTGTCAATAACATTTGTAATGGGGTATTTACCATGTTTGCTATCTGTTTCGAGTTCCCGATATCAAACTGTGTCAAAACCGAAAAAGTGCCGTAAAAAGTTCGCGAGTGGATACAGTAAGTTTCGTGTGTCGGGAACAGAATCGAGTTGTGAGCGACAGTGGTAGTGGTACGGAGCGCAAAAAATAAACAAGAAAGAGCATCTCATAAACACCTACGCGCGATAACATCAGTTTATCCGTGACCATGGCGTTTGCAACAGCGCCGAAATATCGGGAACTCGAAACAAATAGTAAACATGGTAAATATCCCGTTACAAATGTTATTGATAATATCTCTCGTCAACAGCATAACAAGATTCAATACACGTACATACGCCGAGTTAATCGACCAGTACGTCTAAGATAATAAGCCTCTACTTCTATAACTGTTGGTATACTGTGACTCGGGTAATGAGGATTGAGTGTTTAGATAATATGTTTAATTAACTGTCATGTATTGTAAACTAAGATGTACTTACATAGGTACCCATGTATATTTGAATTCAGTATGTAAATTATTTACCAACTACAAATAAGTTTAAAATATGCACAAGTATCAAAATGGAAAAAAAAATTACAGGGCGTCAAAAAATGGTCACGTCGTTGTCAGTAGGAGAAATGCCCGCAAGGCTGGCAGCATTCCAAGTTGGATGGCAATGCTGATTATTTGGCCGAAAAAAGGTCAGCCCTCTGGTCACTCTCCCGGTTTTTTGTTTTCTCAGACCAATCAGTCAGGAACGAGTCCAAATCGTAACGCCAGCGTTTCTTGGGCCTGCTTCGGTGCCGACGACCGTCTTCAGGCACCCATTCTGTGACGATTCTGGCACATAAATTCTATATCAAAGCAAAATGAATGCAGCAGCCGCCTGTCTCATAATATCTAGACAGACAGGAGAGACAGCAAAAAATAAACTTTGTATCAACTACCTTATTACGCGAAAACCAGGCATGCTTGTAAAATTGTACGATGTACTCGTAAGTATCATATTCAGTACCACATCATTATAATACTGCAGTGACAAGTACATACGGCCGGGTTCTGTATGGTGTTGGACGTAAAGAATAGCACCATCTCATATCTTCCCGTGGGTGTCGTAAGAGGCGACTAAGGGATTTGCCAGAGAATTGGCAGCAGCGTTCTCTGTGCTTTTGTAACAACCGTACTGCGATCGCCAACCCGCCTGCCATGCGTGGCGATTATGGCAAAACCCCCCTTGTATCAATGTGGCGTTAGGGGAGGCCTTTGTCCAGCAGTGGAGGTTTTTCGGCTTAAATGATGATGAAATAATGATAACAAGTACATGAAAGATTCTCTCTCGGATCTCATCAGGTTTCTTGTTACAGCGGAACGAACATGGACATAAGTAAGATATTTATAAAATGCACGTTAACGTTTCTAGAAGAAATTTATTCAGTGAATCAGTACCTACATCATTTTGAGCCAAACCGCGCTCAAATCTTTTATATTCGTCGTTATTGGAAGTAGATACTCATTTTAGAATCTAACAAACTTTGAATCACTTTCTTCGTTTTAAAAACAAAACGGCAAGAAAAATAAAATGATAACTTAAATGTCTCCTCCCGAAATCTCTCAACTCCTGTAACTTATTTAAAATTAACGAAAAGTTTCTGAAGTGATTCAAGTGTTGCGTTCAATTTATAAAAGTTAACGAATTCATCAAACATTTTCAATAAAAATAATGAATATCTTAAAATAGACTCGTTCGTCTATCGTGATGAATATTATATTATTATTTTTAACAGACTTCAAAGGGATAAGTTTTTAGTATTTTTATTCAACCTTATTAAAACTACATACCTACTTACGACTTACTTACGTCTTTCAGAAATAAAATAGAAGTTGCATGGTTTTTTTAACGCGTGGCCCTTAGTTGGTACCAACGACGTCATCTTTTTTTTTAAATTCAATTTCCGTGGACACTTTCAAAAATACTTACTGCGCTCATGTCATGCAAATCGTTTTTATGGTCATGCGTTTTTTTGCTCTATGTCATGCAAGTATTTTATATGCTTCCAGAATTTGTACCTTCGTCTACCTAGTAGCCTTATAACACCAATTTTTCGAGTCTTAGCCAGATTCTTTGGATGAACAGTCTAGTGAGTCCTGGCCCTATGTTACCAAATACAAGTTGTACCCAACCTTAAATCGCAAGGGAATATAAGTTTTAAGGGATTGTGCTACTTCACACATTCTTCAATCAACGTCTAGAGCACTTAACTACTATAGTTATTACGTCTCATGGTATATGACAGCTGTCAGATTATAATTAAATTGCATTCTATCACTGAGACCCTAGAGGCGTTAGCTGAATGTTTTAAACGCTGCTGGTATAAAAATTAGATATTGATATGAAGCATTTTTTTAGTCAAGGGAGTCGTTTGTATGTGCAATGAGGAGGGATGAAAAGCATGTGACTAAAAGAGTTATAGATATGAGTGTTGACGGATGGAGAGGGAGAGGAAGGCCAAAGAAAAATGGATGGATTGTGTCGAGAATGATATGATAGAAAAGGGAGAACATGATACCGTAACGTCTAACGTCTAGTTAACGTCTGACAGTCAAGAATAGAAGAAGAAAACATGTTACATGCGCCGACCCTAAGTAGAACGGGACAAAGGCAACAACGTGATGCATTTTTAAAATAAATTAATGAATGAACGAGTGAATGATAGCGTAATGGTGTTAGATGTTGGAAGAAGAAAACATGTTGTGCTGACCCCATGTAAAATGTAGGATGATTGAAGATTTGTTAATAAATTACAAGTAAAGTAAGTACAACAAGTACTTTTGGAAATAATTCGTTATTCAAAACAAATTCTTTGCTCTTTTCTGATGGGACGTAGCCAGTTTAAGTTCTGTGCATTTCGGTAAAATACAATGTGTTGTTTTGCATTCTCGTCAAATTCAAGGAGGTAATTATGCTAATGATTCTCGACCCAAATCAACAATAAAATAGGTAGGTGTTTTTTTATATTTTTTTTCTTATTTACGGAAATCCGTAAGTGTGAACCAGCCGTATTAAAACGCGGCCCGTCTGTTACCGCGCTTAAACGCACACAAAGAAACGCTAACAATACATACACAACGCAAACGCAACGAAGATACGATAATTTCATAGGTACCTATTCCCTACCACGCACGGCGGGGTGCGCGGGCGCACTCTGTCGCTCGCGCGCCTATCCACCCCCGCCGCGCCGCCGCCGTCCCGGAACCAAACAGTGTGAATTTGTCGCCGACGCGTGCATACGCGTTGCGAATTCCGCTCCTAGGTACATCGTTGAGACGTAGGTGCAAAGTGCAAGATGACGGACAATTACTCAAACGTCGAGTTGGTAGAGATGGTATGCACGTATGCCATCAGTGGAGACAGCCTACGTGGAGCAGTACGGTGTTTCCTCTCAATATGGTCGGCATGTACGCGAGTAGGTACCTAACCGAAAGGTTTGGTGACCATTGGATGGGTCGCGGAGGACCTGTGGCCTGGCCCGTTCTCCGGACCTGACGTCTCTAGACTTTTATTTGTGGGGAGACGTTAAAAGGTTAGTTTACTCGGAGAAAGTGGCAAGTGTTACAGAATTACGTGAAAAGATAATTAGTGCTTTCGACACTTTAAAAAGGAATGTGATAGTGCTACGTAAGCTGAAGGAAAACCAGCTACGTCGTTGTCGACTGTGCCAAGAATGTGGTGGTGGCAACTTTGAACATACCTCCGGGTAACTTAAGTAGGTAATTTATTTATTTGTACTAGACTATCATTTTGTAAATACGTTGTTAGCTTAATCAATTTTATTAGTGTAAATAAGTTTATTTCAAATTTTTAACTACGCCAATAATACCTAACAGTCGAAAGTATTTCTACATACCTACTTAACTAGCACATCTTTCCAATTCCAACAAACGTAAAAAACATTTTTAGATTTAGTAAATCGGTACACCAACTAAGGTACTAAGCACCAATAAATTCAATCCACAAATTCAAACAAAATCATTACGAAAACTTTAGGCTGAATTTACCTACGTACAATGTTCAGAGTGTTAGTGTAGATAGCAATAAAGCAAAACTAACATTTTATTAATCATCTGATAACTACCGAACTTAGGTAAGTACAGGTCAGTGAACTTTTCTTTGGCACACTAGTATTGTCGTCGTTAGTAAGATTTCCGTATTCCAATGATGCTTAAAAATTAGTTTAGTATCAAGCGAAATTTATGACAATAATGTAGGTGATTTTCGAAATAAAATTAGGTAAAATTGCTAGGTACCGTACCGGTCGCCGTAGGTCATCGCACGGTCGCAACACTGTTGCATTTCGTAGGTAAGACGTCGACTGTCGACTCTCACGCACACAGAGCAGCTGCATTGTCGCTGTGTGCGTACTTGGGTGATTCTGTTTTAAGAGTTTTGAATCAAGGGTTTTATTCTGAAATACTGTTAAATTTCAACAATAAAAAAAAGCAACGCTTATTAATTATAGACCGGTACCGAACTTTAAATTGATTATTTATGTGTTTTATGACAACGTCCTGAAATTTGACGAGGATGCAAAACAACACATTGTATATCCAGTAGTTTCGACGTGATGCCTCCATGACCTCCATGACAATCACATGAATTATAACCATGACACTCACGTCGTAATGTCTAATGGTCAAACATTGACAACCTTTAAAACCAATCTATTAGATGACACATTAGTCGATTACTTGTCACTGTAACATGAATAAAAAATTTGATAGTAGATAGATAGCAAAGTATGAGGAGCTCGTGGCTAAATAATAATAGCCGCACGGGTCGATCATTGGGTTAAGCCGCGCTTATCTAGGTTGGTCCGTGGATGGGTTACCCATTACGTACCGAGATTCTGTCGTGTCTCGGAAAACAATTTAAGCCGGGGGTCCTGGCCGTGAAGTTTGAAAGTGCGCCTATTAAGTAAAATGTTACGATTGCATTTCAGAAATTTGTGGAAACACTCTCGACTAAACTTAAACAACACAGCACTAACCATGTCTGCCGTAGCTCATGGTTAAGCCATTGCTAACTAAAAACCTTTTGAAGTGCATTAGATGACGTGACCTAATGCACATTAACGCAAAGAAAAAGGAAAATCGCGATAATCCTGTCATCCAACAAGAATATAAGAAGTATCGAAATCATTGTAATAGTATTTTAACCAATCTGAAATTTGGCCATGTCCGTAAACTTCTTATTCTCAGAATGTGTTTTTTTTTTTCAAAATCTGCTTGTTCAACACACATATTTTAATTCAAAAGAGTGTCCATGGAGTTTCTTGCCCATTCTTCTCCATAGAGATCTACGCTTTGGAATGGGCAACTACAGTACTTTCACAAATTATTATGTCTTGTGACTGGGAACAGTCCCAGTCACAAGACAAATCAAAAAAAAAAAAAAGAACGCTAAGCTACAGAGCTTAGCGTTCTTTTTTTTTTTGTTCTTTGACTTTCAAAAGTACCTGTAATGGTCTAATTGAAATAAATGCTTTGAGTTGAGTTTGAGTTTGAGTTTTCGGTTCCTGGCCAGGAACAATGATTTTTCAAAAATCCAGTGATGCAGTTTTAGTTTTCATCCAAATTGGGCACAAGAGTCCTTTGACTGTTTTTGGCTATTTCTCATAGATTTGGATTTGGCCATCCAGGCGCCCCTGAAAAATTCACCAGTCATCATCATCTGCCTAGCCATAACGACATTCAAAGATCTACAAATGACAGCCGGGACCAACGGCTTAACGTGCTTTCCGAAGCACGGAGGAAACTCGGTATGTAATTATGGTAACCTATCCACGGACCAACCTCGGCAAGCACGGCTTAACCTTAAAGATCGACCCATGCGGCTGTTGGTATATAGCCAAGAGCTCTTTAAAAAAATCACCAGTATAGCCCCAAAAAATAAACGCCAAATATATTAATTTACTTCAAAGAAAAGGACCCTTATTTATAAAGCTATTCGCTTTTTCCTGCCCAAAAAAAACAAAAAATATTCATTTCACTCATTCATTTAAACCGAACTCGACTCCGGTCAGGTAATTGAGCGTCAGTAAAATTATAACTAACCCGTAATTAGCGCGGTTTCCTTTCGACCCGTTTAGTATCATTTTATTGATGGTAAATGCAGGGTTAAATGTATAAAAAATGAAAACGAAAAATAACATCCTGAACTAGGACTACAATTTGTACAAATATTTAGGATATCAGAAAGAATATAATGATGGTCATGCCGGTGATTTCTGTCTCATCACTACATAGTAAAACAGTCACTTCCCGCCGTATGCACGCTTAGATCTTTTAAACTACGCAAAGGATTTTGATGCAGTTTTCATCAATAGACAGAACGATTCCAAAGGATATATTCGAAGGATTCTATCGATATACTTATATGTACATTTTTTCCGTGAAGAACACATCGACAGTCCCACGCGAACGAAGTCGTGGGCAAAAGCAAGTTAATAAGAGAAGAAATCATAGATACGACCATAATAATATTTTATTTTTGATATCCCAAATATTTTCACAGACAAAGGAGCAGATGACTAAAAACCAAAGACCCCTGACCTGAAGCGGCCTGTAATGTTTATTACTAATATTAATTATGAAAGCCGCGCGAGGGCCCAATTTTATACTTAAAACAAATACTAATACAGTATTTTATTCACTGAGATAAAAAATCCATCCCATCACGGGCAGTTAAAAGCCAGATGTCACTGTCACCTGTGAATTATACAGTCCAATGATGCACGATGTCTCTGCGGTCACCAAAGCGGTGATCGACAAGCTCTGACCAATATTTCTAACTGGAAATCAACCTTCATATTACTATACCTTCAAGATTGCAGTAATAAATGCAGAACGTAGGTATCTAAAAACTTAGGTTTAGTGACATTTTTATCAGCAATAACGGATGGTTATGAGATGGAAATGCCAAAAAAATGGTTGTAAAAATACCCTTACGAAGCAGAAAGGGGTTTGTTGTCCCCGTGATAGCGATACTTTTTTGTTATAGACCATACCTGGGTACCTTCTAGTTACGGAGATATTGGGGGACAAAGTTCAAATTTTTACACAAGTTTTTTTTTAAATACACTTTTTTAACATTTTATTTAGTCCTACTGAAAAACGTAAATTTTCACCCCAAAAAAGAAGTAGTTTCCCAGCAAAAATATTTGCTTAATGTTTGTTTTAGAGTGGTCTTATTAAATCAACACTAAGAAATTACTTAAAACTCAAAGAAAAAACAAAAGTTCCAGCCAGTCATCGATCCGAATAGCTGTGCCAACAAAATCTGGTAATAATACCGTCTGAAGGGAACGTTCAACAAAAAAAATATATTCTTAAAAAGGTGAAAATAGCTTCGCATGGTCCAATGAACAGAGGGCCGCTTACAATGGATACCTGAACAAAATTGTGTGAAGCCCCCACATTCTGTTAGCTGAACAAGTTGGGTTGTACAAGTACGCTGAAAGTAAATTTTTGAAGACACCAGACTCAATTTCTTAGTTTAAAAATCATGCTGAATAGTTTGTTTGTTTGTTTGCTTGAACGCGCTAATCTGAGGACCTACTGTTCCGATTTGAAATTCTTTCCGTGTTAGATAGCCCATTTATCGAGGAAGGCTATATATCATCACGCTACAACCAATAGGAGCAGAGCAGCAATGAAAAATGTGACGCAGACTAAGGTGCGTGGGTCAAGTAGTATCACAATATAATACTAGTATTCAGATGATGGATTTCAAAGTGAATAATTAAAAAAAAAACATTGAAAGGAAAAGAGATACCTTTGTATAAATTAATGCTAGATACTCAATATTTCAATATTATTTACGTGAATAAACCTTTACAATCTATTTTGTATTCATATAATATCGAGGGATACGGCGGAGACATGCTTCAATAGCAACAGTACTGAGCTGCTGAGACAAAGGGGTGGATACGTCTACAACTCATGTAGGTCGCAAGTCGCAAGCTTACAGAATATGTTATAATAGAACCATCTGACATTATCGTGGAAGAGCGTGAGATGCGTTCAGTTTAATTTATTGTGAAGATGCTCTATTTAATATTAATGGATGGCTAAATGGCTCTGTATGGTGTCGGACGTAAAGAATAGCACCATCCCATATCTTCCCATGGGTGTCGTAAGAGGCGACTAAGGGATTTGCCAGAGAATGGGCAGCAGCGTTCTCTGTGCTTTTTGTAACAACCGTACTGCGATCGCCAACCCGCCTGCCAAGCGTGGTGATTATGGCAAAACCCCCCAAAATGTCAATGTCAAGGCGACACTTGGGGGAGGCCTATGGCCAGCAGTGGACGTCTTTTGGGCTGAAATGATGATGATGATGATGATGATGATACATGGCTAAAATGGTGCAAGTATTTTATTTTATTTGCTGTCATTGGATTTTTTTCCTTATCCTATATTGTCCCACTGCTGGGCAAAGGCCTCCCCATAGTCTTCCACTCTTCTCTCCGTGTGGTTTTCTCCGGCCAATTCTCACAAACGCGTGACGCCAGCGTTTTCTAGGCCTCCCTCGGTGACGACGACGCTGGTCTTCTGGCATCCATTGCGTGTAATTTACGTTCTTGGTATATTTTTGTTAATTTCAGGAACAGAACAATAAGAAATCTTTAAGTGTCTGATCTATAGTTATGTACAAATTAGTTCTACGAGAGTGAGTTTTATCTACTCCCCGAAAAGTTTGTTGGGCCCAGTCTAGTAAACTTACCAGCCCGTCGAAATATTCGCGCAGGTTTACAAGGTTTTTTTTTACTAAAGTTATTAATAAATTGCATTTAAATCAGCCCCTAAATAATGATATCATTCAGATCCAGCCTGTCCCCATGCAGTCCTCCCCCAGCGACGCCCTGAGCCGAGGCTCGTACCCCACAGGGGGTGCCCTCAGCGTATAGTCGCTTAGTTTGTAAGTTTTTATGCCCTGGCTGGAGGCCTTACTCTTAAGGCACCCACAGGATAGTCCGGTTAAGCAGACGACAACCTCCTAGGTTGAACTGCGAGATGCCATTCATAAAAAAAAAAAAAAAAAAAGTAAATCGGTCACTTCTCGGTCGGCTCTCGCACGGAAAGGTTGTCAGGTGATCGACGCTATTTATTATCTGTCTTTCTTTTGCCTTGATTTTATTTTATTGTGTAAATGTGCTTTTGAATTAATGGTTGTTTGCTTATGTGATTTAAGTTGTGTTTATTTGAAAAAGTTAATAGAAATAAAGTTTGTGAAAGCTTTGTAAGTATTCTTTTTTTTTATTATTTTCTACCTCTGGTTCCTAAAAATAGAAATAAAGTTTGTGAAAGCTTTGTAAGTATTCTTTTTTTTATTATTTTCTACCTCTGGTTCCTAAAATCAGAAGTGGGATAGGCCTGTGCCCATCTAAAAATTTTGAATACCGTTGAATAAGCAAAAACAGCCGTTAATTCAAAAATCTATCATGCCTCGATCATCTCGTTCGCGTAGTAGATCAAATGAAACACCACCGCATAGATCGGATAAGAAGCAGAGTAAATCGCGTCGACACCCCCATAGGTCTCGGTCGCGTCGTGTCCGGTCTTGTAGTCGTGATAATTCCGTACAACAGGCGTTAGGTACGATTATGTCGCGATTAAGAGCTATAGAGGAAAGCACCGCGAGTGTTTCACGTACACCATTGCCATCTAATCATGGCAACACACCTCAACGAGATGAACCAGATAATAGTGCGCCAGCCGCAGCAAAAGTACTTGCTGAAGCGCTTGTTGCTATCCAAACGAAACCGCATAATTATTATGTGTCAAATTTCGATCCCGCCATCCACAACTTTAAGGTGTGGTGTGATGAGGTGGAACGTGCTAGGTTAGTGAATCGTTGGACCGACTTAGAATGTTTGTCGCGGGTTGCTAATTGCCTTAAGGGCGACGCGAGGTCTTGGTTGAATGAGTGCACAACAAGTGACCGTTCGTGGTCTAACTTTTCGAAACAATTTATGTCGCTGTGTCCGCGAAGACTTGATTACGCCAACATACTCTTTGAGACCATTAATACAACGTCCGATAAATTTTCAACTTATGCGGAGTATGCCCGGCGTTCGTTATTACGACTACGCATTGTTGAGGGTTTAAGTGAAGGGCTAATGGTGCAAATAATCATACGCGGTATAAGTGATGCGCAAGTTCGTGCGGCGGCTGCAAATGCCGATCTTACTACGGAAAATATCGTTTCGTTTTTAGCTATTTACACTAAACCTAGTCGTGGTAAAATTGACAATCGCGGATCCTCCAATAGCGGTGTAACAAAAAAACGACAAATAGATTGCCCCGAAATTAAATGTTTTACTTGCAATCAGACTGGTCATAAAAGTTTTAGTTGTCCTAAAAGGCGTAAGGGCCCAAATGATAGTTCCACAAAAATTACTTGCACCTTCTGTAAAAAGAGCGGTCATAAAGAAAGTGAGTGTTTTGCGAAATTACGCTCAGAGGGACAAAATAGTAATTAGAAAAAATGTTAACCTCTGCAAAGGTTGTCAGATCCTAAAGTCAACACGCCTCTTCAAGGTGAAGATCTGAAGTTATTGTTAGCCATAATAGATGATTTCCTACCTTATTTAATATCTGGGCAGGGTCATAAGCCATGGTCAGGTTAGGCCGAGCTTTCGAAAGATAGAAGCGTGAACAAACACACCCATACCAGGTAATGTTAGGCAGGTCAGACAACTCTTAGGTTTAGCGGGGTACTTTCGGCGGTATATTAAAAATTACGCGACGATATTTTCGATCCCAAACTGCCCACCGAGTTGCACACCGATGCAAGTAGTGTCGGTTATGGGGCTGTATTGATGCAGGTACATGGGGATGGTAACAAACGCGTTGTCGCTTATTTTAGCAAAGTTACCCAGGGCGCTGAAAGCAGATACCATTCCTATGAATTGGAAACGTTGGCAGTCGTCAGAGCATTGCAGAATTTTAGACATTATCTGGTTGGAGTTCATTTCAAAATTATAACGGACTGCAATGCTCTGAAGGCCACCGAACGCAAGAAGGATCTGCTTCCACGCGTAGCACGCTGGTGGATTTATTTGCAAGATTTTAATTTTAACATCGAGTACCGAAAGGGTTTAATGATGTCTCATGCTGATTATTTGAGCAGGAATCCACCAGTCGTGCAAGTTAACTAAATCGAAAGACCTTTGAACTGGGCACAAATGGCCCAGGCTGCCGACAATGAGACTAAGGATCTTATACAAAAATTAAGAGACGGACACTTAGATGCACGGCGCTACGAATGTAAAAATGAATTGTTGTATTACCGTTACTCACCAGTCGGTGAGGATTCAAGGTTATTATGTTTTGTCCCTAAATTAATAGTTGCCGACCGTGGTCGCATGTTCGAAGCGTCTAGTTTTACTAGCTGGGTATCAGAACTGGGCTCTGCCATTCACCATATAGCTCCTGAAGTGCATCATGCCAATGGTCAGGCTGAGCGCTACGTACGTACTGTGTTAAATTTAATTCGTGTTGAATGTCGCGATAAAAATGTACTTTGGTCTAATTCACTTTGGAAAATTCAGCTTGTGCTAAATATAACGAAACAAAAATCTACTCAATTGTCAGCATTAAATTTATTGATTGGCACTGATGCGACCACTCCTGTTATCCGTGCGTTGATTCGAGATGTGGCAGTCGAAAATGCTCACCCTAATCGGGAAGCATGGCGCGAAATCTGTAGGAGTCGAGCAAAGGACCTGCTTAAGGTGAATCAAGATAAACAAGATTCCTATGCCAATCGTCACCGACACCCTCCCAGAGTGTTCAAAACTGATGATCTAGTGTTCGTCATAAAATACTCACAATCAACTGGAAAACTGGACTCTGGAACGAGAGGCCCTTACCGTGTGATAAAAGTTTTGCCAAGCAACCGCTATGAGCTAAAACTGTTGGCTGGTGCACGTGGCAAAACCACACAGGCGGCAGCCGAATATATGGTGCCATGGAAGGGAGAGTGGTGTCCCGAGAGTTGTGCAGTTTTCTTTGAAAGTAAGTAAACTGTTGCTGTGTCGCTATGTTTCAGGTATTTAATAATGCATACTTAGCGTGTAGCCGGAGACTTAAAAGCTCGAACCTTGAAAGCTTGGTCTGAATTGTTACTGGCTAAATGGGAAGGCTAAGCAGTACGTAACTGCTCATTGGGACACATATTTTGTATGTGTATTGGACATTGGTCCTGCAGACGCATTTTCTATGTGTATTGGACATTGGTCCTGCAGACACATTTTGTATGTGTATTGGACATTGGTCCTGCAGACACATTTTGTATGTGTATTGGACATTGGTCCTGCAGACACATTTTGTATGTGTATTGGACATTAGTCCTGCAGACACATTTTGTATGTGTATTGGACATTAGTCCTGCAGACACATTTTGTATGTGTATTGGACATTGGTCCTGCAGACACGTATTTTGTATGTGTATTGGACATTGGTCCTGCAGACACATTTTGTATGTGTATTGGACATTGGTCCTGCAGACACATTTTGTATGTGTATTGGACATTGGTCCTGCAGACACGTATTTTATATGTGTATTGGACATCGGTCCTGGAGACACATGGTGTATGTGCCTTGGACGACGGTCCTACACAGAACACTAATGTGTGAAGTTGTTCTGTTTCACTAACGGGAGAGAAGACTGACCGAAATGAGATTCATGTTCGACGAAGTATGCGTTAGTGATGAAAGATTAGAAGTAAGATAAGAAATATAAGTGTGTGTCAGTCTGAAAGAGGGCCTTGAATGAGAGATGAATGAAAGAATAGGAAATTCTGTCATTTAATTCGAATACTAATAACATTTCTATTTTTAGACACTGATGACGATGACATTAATGATGCAGAAGCAGGACCATCCTCAGCTCCTGAGATCTCCATAGCCAATGCTGATTGCAACAAAGGTATCAGCGAAGATATGCCCGAGGACGGCGCACGGTCAGGAGAGGCCGTATTAGGAGAAACGCCATGACAGATAGCATTCAGTGACGTCACCTGACGGCTAGACTATAAAAGCACTGTTCGGCGAGTAAATCGGTCATCATTCAGATCCAGCCTGTCCCCATGCAGTCCTCCCCCAGCGACGCCCTGAGCCGAGGCTCGTACCCCACAGGGGGTGCCCTCAGCGTATAGTCGCTTAGTTTGTAAGTTTTTATGCCCTGGCTGGAGGCCTTACTCTTAAGGCACCCACAGGATAGTCCGGTTAAGCAGACGACAACCTCTTAGGTTGAACTGCGAGATGCCATTCATAAAAAAAAAAAAAAAAAAAGTAAATCGGTCACAATCACTCTCCGCCTGACCGCCGCCGCGTACGGACGTGCCGCTACCTGCTCGCATTCTCGCTCGCTATCAGTGTGTGTCATCTGTTCGTCGCTTCCCAGTGTCGTGACGTCATCAGTAGTCCCTTGACTACACCCCCGAACAATTGTTGTCTTTTTATTAAGACAGCACTTGCTCATTTTGCTTCGGATATTATTCCGATTTAACTTCCTTTGCCCCATCAGGGAAAAGTCCTCAGTTTCGAGGTTCTTGGTGGGAAACCTAACGGTGCCAACGAAACCAAGAGAGGGTGGTGACCCAATCCGCCCGCCTAACCCCTTCAGGGTCTAGGTGAAAAAAAATTGGGCTCCGTCGCGAACGTGTGCGCCGCCGATTTACTGTGCTAGTGTTTCCCGTTTCAACAAGTTCCTGAAAGCAAAGTTCCCTGGACTGGAGTTGGAGTTGCTACCAAGCCCTGATCCTCGGACTGTGGCTGCGGGAAGGTTGAAGCGGGTGAGTCGCTGGACCCAGTAAAGTCCCTTCATAATTGTGCAAGGAATTAGGTTGTTAGGCTGTTTAGGCGCGGAGCTTCACTCAATGTCCGTTAACTTTTAACCGACAAAATGTCGTCCTTAGACGAGAAGGAAAAAGCGCTTTTGCGTTTTTTCTTCCGCGTCTTCACGACCGACCCAAATTTTGAAAAGTATGGGTCAGAAATTGCTGCCATTCAGCAAACCAGCGATAACGTCACTGACTTCAGTGACGCACTCGACAGCCCTTTGTCGCCGCCGCCTGCCGACAGAGGCTTACCGCCAGCCGTTGCCGCCGCGATTAAGGCTACTCCAAGAACCAAAGTTGTGAAACCCATTGTTTCACAAACAAAGGTCCAGCCCGCACCTGCGTCCATTGTTCCCGTTTCTGGGAACATGGGCAAAAGCTTACCGCCAGCCGTCGCCGCCGCGATTCCGGCTAATCCCGAACCCATTGTTTCGCAAACAATGGATCAGTCCGCACCTGCGTCTATTGTTCCCATTTCGGAGAACATGGACACAACCGTACCAATCTCCGACTCGGAATCGGTTATAGATTCCTGCTCTGCTTCCTCGTCCTCAGAAGACGACTATCAAGTCGTCGGAAAGGGCAAGAGGAAAAAGGGCAAAAACTCGCAGGCCGCCATGGCCAAAAAGTTAGTCGCGCTCCCTCTAATCCCCTCTCCGGAGGCGTCCCGTCCCACCTCCCCGGTCCCCGCACCAAAGTCCGCCGCTGCTCATACCAGCAGGCCAACCAGCCCTAAGGCTAACTCTTCAGCCGCTTCTTCAAAGAAGCTGAAGCCCCCTCCCCCGTTGTACATTCAGGACAAAGGGAAATGGACAGACGTGTCCAAAATGTGTAATGAGCGCCGCATTCAATATACAAGCGCAAAAAGCACACAGCAGGGCATCAAAGTGGTGGTCCCTACGACAACCGACTTCAGGGAACTAACCCGTCAATTAATCGGAAGGCGCATAGCTTTCCACACCTACTCTCTTCCAGAGGAGAAGCCCACCCGCGTGGTGATCAGGCGGATCCCGAGGGAAATCCCCACGGAGGACATCCTCAATGACCTCCTAGGCCAGGACATCCCGGTCGCAGCCGTCCACCGCCTTCATAAGGCGAGAGGCGGAGATATGGTACTGGTCATCTGTGACCCAGTAGAAGGTCACCACCCGATCTTCAAAGTGAAGTCGGTTTGCTCCCTGACAGGCATCTCAATAGAGAAGCCCTACCGCTCAAGCGTAGTCGGACAGTGTCACCGCTGCCAGATGTACGGTCACAGCCAAGCCAACTGCCATGCGCCGCACAGATGCGTAAAGTGTCTAGGCGACCATGGCACGGCAGACTGCCCCCGTCCCAAAGACAAGTCGCTTTGCACGGAGCCACCGAGCTGTGTGCTTTGCGGCCAGTCGGGCCACACGGCCAACTACCGCGGCTGCTCAAAAGCCCCCAAAGGCTCCTCCTCTAACCTGGTGAAGCGTGCAAGCGCCCGCCAACAAAGAGAAAGCCCATCGGTGAGGCTACCCTCTGTCCAGATGCCGGAGAGACTCAGCCCTCAGAGGCCCTCTCCCTGGACCACGCTGAACCACCAGAAAGCCTTCCCGGCTCTCAGTAAAGCAAAGTCCAGCCCCATCCCCGGGCTATTAGATGCCCCTGTCCCCACTCCCGCGGCCCAAGCGAGCGCACCGGCGCCCGCTCGTCCCACGCCACCCGGCCCCGCGGCCGTGGACCCCTCTCACGACGTAATTTTAGAACCGCATGGCGGCTGATCTCAGGGCGGCTAACACTGGTGGCGATAAACTTAAAATTATCCTCAAGTCCCTACTCAAGTTAGGCGACCTCCTCCGCAACCTTAACCTCGACTAACTCCAATGGATAATACGAGATTAACGTGCACCAAAGAGGCCAGCGTGATGAGATCGCCACCTTCCTCCGCGACCATCAAATTGATATCCTCCTCGTACAGGAGACCTTTCTCAAGCCCAGTCACCGCGATCCGAGAATTGCCAACTATCGCATAGTTCGCAACGATCGGTCACGTTGCCACAAGGGCGGGACTCTAATCTATTACAGAAAAGAACTGCATTGCATCCCCTTAGATCCCCCTCCCATGGAGTCTCTACTCGAGACCTCAGTGTGTCGACTAGGCATGACCGGCCATCAACCGATCACTATCGCCTCTGCGTACATCCCTCCCGGCGGCACGTCCGAGGAGCACACTCTATTCACCAAAGACCTTGCCGTCCTCTTCAGCTTGAGCGACTCCGTTATCATAGCGGGCGACCTCAACGCCAAACACCCCGCCTGGAACAGCACGACGACCTCTGCCAGAGGACGTCACTTGTATAACCTGGGTGAGTCCCTCAACTTCGATCCCATCGCTCCTATGGAGCACACCCACTATCCCCACGACCCCGACCAACGTTCGGACGTTCTTGACATAGCGCTACTCAAGAATGTCAACCTTAAGTTGCATTCCATCGAGACTTTACATGAGCTTAACTCAGATCATCGACCAGTGCTCATGCACTTAGTTCCTCGCTCGGGTCCCTCTGACCCCAGCCAGCCCCCGCCGACCCAAGTGATAACCGACTGGAGGAAAGTCAGCGAAAAGCTGAAATCCACCACGTCGCCTCACCTGGAGGCCATCCCCGACCACATAGTCTCAGTCGCAGACACGACGGCCGCCATCAACTCGTTTACAGAACACGTGCAATCCGTACTGAAGGACTGCTCACGGGAAGTCCCAGCAATGAGCGATCAACGCTGGATACTTCCCGCTGACGTACGTGAACTGATAAACGAAAAAAACGCGGCCATCCGTGCCTACAGCAGCTTTCCCTGCGAGGCAAACAAAGCCCACATGCGTAATTTACAGCGTGCTGTAAAGGATCGCACCAGTGAGTTTCGTAATAATCAATGGGACAAAACGCTAAGCGAACTCGAGCCTACCCACCTAGCCTTCTGGCAGCTGCAACGCAAGATGCGCTCCACCGAAGAGGCTTCGATGCCTCCCCTCACCCGACCCGATAAGAGCGTCGCATTCGACGACTCTGAGAAGGCCGAATGCCTAGCCGACAGCCTGGAGTCCCAGTGCTCCCCCAGCTTGCAACCAGTAGACAAGCGACATCTCGATGAGGTGAACGCATTCGTCGAACGTAGAACCGCCCTGCCCCCCGAAGAAGACCCTGATGATCCTCTGCCTCCGGTCACAGCTGACGAAGTGCAAGACATCATTAGCAAACTTCAACCGCGGAAAGCACCCGGCTCCGACGGAATCACCAATAGGGTGTTCAAACTCCTCCCCGCTCAGCTCGTCGTGTTAATGGCGGCCATCTTCAATGGCGCCCTGAGCAACAACGCGTTTCCCCAAATATGGAAAGAGGCCACGGTCATCGGTTTCGCCAAGCCAGGCAAACCCAAGTCTGAGCCTTCGAGCTACAGACCTATCAGTCTCCTGAATGCACTCGGTAAAATCTACGAGAGACTTATGTATAAGCGACTCAAAGACTTCGCCGAGGCTAAGAGTCTCATCCCTAACGAACAGTTCGGCTTCAGGACCGGACACTCTTGCATTCAACAGGCCCACCGCATCGTAGAACACTTGAGCGCTGGCTTCCAGCGTGGAGCGATGACGGGTGTGTTGTTTTTCGACATAGCAAAGGCATTCGACAAAGTCTGGCACAACGGCTTATTATATAAGCTGTACAAACTGGGAGTGCCGGACCGTCTCGTGCTCATCTTACGAGACTTTTTGTCGGATCGCACCTTCCGCTATCGCATCGGGAAGGCACTGTCTTCCCCTCACCCCATTAGAGCCGGAGTCCCTCAGGGCTCCCCGCTCTCTCCCCTTATCTTTACTCTGTTCACCAGTGACATCCCCAAGAGCAAGAAGGCACAGTTAGCCCTGTTTGCGGACGACACGGCCATCTATTACACTGGCCGTAGTCACGACGCTATTTACAGCACCCTCCAAACCTCAGCCAACGTCTTAGGCGCTTGGTTCCGGAAATGGAGAATCGAGGTGAACCCCGACAAGAGCCAGGCAGTTCTTTTCTCTAAACCGCGTAAAAATAAGCCACCCGCGCTCAGCCCGATCACTATGTACGGTAAGCCTATCCCTTGGGAGAAGCAAGCCAAGTACTTAGGAGTCTTACTTGACAACCACCTGTCTTTCGCGGCGCACATCAAAGCAGCTCGTGACCGAGCTGCCTTTGCTATGGGTAGGCTTCATTTCATGATCTCGGCAAAAAGCAAATTGTCACTCAAGTGCAAGTTGCGCCTTTATACCGCGGTGATCCGCCCCATTATGACGTACGCTTGCGTCGTGTACGCTCACACCAAGCCTAAATACATCCATAGGATGCAAACCTTGCAGAACCGGTTCTTACGTAGAGTCACGGGAGCCCCTTTTTATGTCCGTAACGACCGTCTACACGTAGACCTTAGAATGCCCACCCTCCTTCAGTTTATGAAACGTCTTTCGAAGCGTTTCTTCGATAACGCCAGTAAACACCGTAATCCCCTGATCGCAGCGGCCGCCCGTTACGAACCCACGCGCATTAGTACAGTACGCCGTCCTCGGCATACCCTCGTCACTCCCGATGATGCTATCACCCTCCTCCAGGAGAGCAGCAAAGAGACTAGCACTCTTAAAAAGTTCAGACACAAACCGCCGTCTTTCCGACCTCGCCGTCGAGGTCCGTCGCGACGTCCCGGTCCATGCCCTCCCCGACCCTCGCTCGAGCCAGCCCGCGATGCTGTGCCAGTAGGTCTAAAACAGCCCCTAAATAATGATATCATTCAGATCCAGCCTGTCCCCATGCAGTCCTCCCCCAGCGACGCCCTGAGCCGAGGCTCGTACCCCACAGGGGGTGCCCTCAGCGTATAGTCGCTTAGTTAGTAAGTTTTTATGCCCTGGCTGGAGGCCTTACTCTTAAGGCACCCACAGGATAGTCCGGTTAAGCAGACGACAACCTCCTAGGTTGAACTGCGAGATGCCAATCATAAAAAAAAAAAAAAAGTTAATCGGTCACTTCTCGGTCGGCTCTCGCACGGAAAGGTTGTCAGGTGATCGACGCTATTTATTATCTGTCTTTCTTTTGCCTTGATTTTATTTTATTGTGTAAATGTGCTTTTGAATTAATGGTTGTTTGCTTATGTGATTTAAGTTGTGTTTATTTGAAAAAGTTAATAGAAATAAAGTTTGTGAAAGCTTTGTAAGTATTCTTTTTTTTATTATTTTCTACCTCTGGTTCCTAAAAATAGAAATAAAGTTTGTGAAAGCTTTGTAAGTATTCTTTTTTTTATTATTTTCTACCTCTGGTTCCTAAAAATATATATATAATCATCACGTTACGACCAATAGGAGTTGAGCAGCAATGAAAACAACGACGCAAACGAAGTTGCGCCGGACAGCTAGTGCCTTATAACTACATTTTTTTAGAAATTTATATACCTAACTCGCTCTTGTTGAGTATCGCGGCGTTGAAAAGAGGTCTCTCGCGAGGCAATAGAGGCTAAATCGCAAAATCTATCGAGCCAAAAATATCTGTACATCTTTGTCTTCAAAATTGGCTCCTTATTTTAGTAAAAAAAAACATTTATTTTATTTAGTCTGATTACAATAATAGAGTCAAATTTCTTGGTTTTTGCTTTAAAAAAATGCATAAAAAAAGGAAGAAGGAGATAAAGTGATTTTCAAAATCGAAAGTGATGTAAAATATAATTCTGGGCTGACACAATGTACAAACAATTATCCGACATACCCTATAAAAAGCAAACAAATAAAACGCGCATTTCAAATGAAAACCTAGCTTCAAAGTTTCTCTAATGAATTCTCCGACGTACAATTAATTTCATCTAACAATGCATGCTCTGTCGGCGACCATTTTATGAAAGCTAACGAGAACAGTTCACTAATTAAACTTAACTTAACGCTGACACAGTGTTGTCTGCACCTAATTACAATACAATGCTGTGTACCTACATTGCTGCATTGTAAGGAATAATGATGTCGTAGTTTCTGAAAAACATTCGTTTCGTTGGAGGTACGTCAACGGTTTTATCAGGTAGAAGTTTAAATCAAAACTTTAATTTTAAGATGTTTTACGACGAAGAATTGATTTCAAATTAATTTGCCATGGTAATTGGATAAAACATAGTTTTAATTGTTTTGATGATGTCATTATAATTGGTTCAGAAATTGCATTGTTTTATCCAATTTATCAACCCGGAAATCTTTGCGTGAAGGTTTTAATATACTTCTGCAGATATTTACTTACCCGAGGAAAAATTAATACAGTCTGCAATAAAATCTCTTATTAATAACAGCTTAAAGCGGATAATCCATAATTTCATCTGTTTCTCCACGACAAAGAGGGAAACATCTTATCCACTTCGAATAAGTTTGTTACTACTTGAGGCACATCAGAATAATTTGGTGTTACTTATAAAATCTCTGAATTGGGTTTCGAGGAATTGGTGAAAAATTAGGTTTTTATGAGTTTGATACAAGAAGACTAAGATTGCATTTGTTTTAGAGCGTAATGGTTAAACTACTGAATTTTGGAAAAGAAATAACCCATCTAATGGTATACCTCTGCCTCTGCCTAACCCTTGAGGGGATACAGGTGTGACGTTTTCAAATGTGGATTAACAAAATTCGAGCTTAAAATATGTCTTCCTATGTCGTCTTCTACCACTATCAGACTCGTTGTCATAACTACTTCAAGATAAAACCATAAAAAAATGTTCAGTTCCGAATTCCTTTTTGCTACATGGCTTATCAGTAGTGGTAAAAACGGACCCTAATATAAAATATTCACATCAACTATCAGGCCATTACATACATAAATATAAACGCTAAAAAAGAGCCTTAGGGGCGCGGAATAGGTGTATTTATCATATCGAGGACTTCGTAAGAAATTGTGTCCTTTTCTAACGAATTTTATATCAATTTTCTGAGATGTAAGCTCGTTCATACATAATGTGATACGATGCACGCTCCGCTTGACGAACGAGTACATAATACCCTCGGCAGTTGCCCTTCATGTCATGGCTTTTGGATTACGGTGAGCCAAGGGATTATACGGGGGAGTACGTGACTTCATTATGTTTGAAACGAAACAACAGTGTTGTAATGCATTACGTTCCATAAAGACGAAACGCGACCATAAACTTCGAAGTGGTTTGAAAGAAAAACATATTTGAAAACTCGCATCAATCAATCCGTAAAAGTTTCAAACAGAGTTAAATTAATTCCAAACTCAATATTGGACATTTAAAATAAACTCACCTTTAATTTGTTAGAGGTAAAATACAAACAGTGAATGGAATACGCGAGCAAGAGTATTCAATTTAATTTTCTGATTTAAATTAACGTACTTCTCTTTGCACTGATGTAGATAATGTTTCCACCGTTGTCCGTGAGTCCCGGTGAGCAGACGCAAATTCATGCATCAAAAACTACTCGTGTTTTAAAGTTACATAAATTCTAGAAACATGTAAATATCAGTTATGAACACGATTTAAAACGAGCTTTAACATAAAATATTTTGCACTGAAAAACCTTCAACCTTCTTCCTTTTTTGATGCGAGTTTTCAAATATGATGATGATGATGATGAAAAACCTTCACTGCTTAAACTGCTTGCTCTCTAGAAAAACTCCACCCTTTTAGTGTTACTATTTTTTCTATTATTTCACACTCTCACATTTACCACAAGTTTGCTCGCATAATATAGTTTTTTCAACAACTGTTTTAGGGTTGACAGTTTGCAGAATATGTTACCAACTAAAATAAAACTTAGAACGGAATTTGTTTTAGCTATTATTTAACGTCAGTCGGGTCTTGCAAGGATGACATGTGAGTTTACAAACATTTTGATAAACTGGCCGCAATATTGATCCCACCGCTTCCAGAAACTTTTTGTGGCTGGTTCGTTGCATGACACTAGATGCATTATATATTTTTGTCTTTCTCTTGCATGATCACCGTATTACATTGACCGATTTTGGAGTTTGTCATATTAACCTCTTTATTTGATACCACACATTTTAATGGCGCCGTTTGAATAAAAAAAATAGTTAAGTTAAGTGAGGTTAAGGCTTAGTAACCAGCTGGCCTACGTCTTAAAGCAGTGTTGTTTTACTATTATTCCAGTGTGGGAAAAAGACGGAGGTAAACAGGAAGTCTAGCACCATCACTTTCCCACACTGAAAAAGGAGTAAAACAATAATGTTTTAAGACGTCATGGTAGGCCACGAGAAGTTTAAACATGTATCCAGCCCTATTTAAAGGCCGCAAGAGTCGAATGCGAAATCAGCGGTACTCGAGTAAAGCACCCAAGGGACGCAGGCGTGCCTCAACGCCCCACTTTGTCATACTATGACCCAATATGATTTATCACGGAACCTGAATACTCATACGTCTCTTGATCCCTCATGGATTGAAGAGGCCAGTGAACGATGGACTGACATGTGATCCAATTTTATTATGGTGTAAGTGAATCTGGTTACCAAATAAGATAAAAATCCGGTTGTTTTGTAACGTAGGAATCTTTTTTGTCGATCTATAATGTAGTTATGGCATACCGTAACATCACGTTTGTAATCCCGGAAGTGTTAGGCAGAGGTAGGTATTAATGGATTATTCCAGAAATCCCCACCGACAAATCCCCACCAGTGGGGATAGGATGGGAGTACAGCCTCATTTCGCCAGTTATGTTTAAATCCCATGTAATAGGGGCGAGCCACCAATCGGGCACAAATTCAGGCTCCGTCGCTACTATTGACAAATTCGTGATAGAAAACCCAAACAACAATTTACCTGACAAGGAAATCGAACCTCATGCTTAGCAGCAGCAATTGCGACCAATGGGCCAACGAGGCAATCGAGTAGAGTCGAGGCGAGGTAGACCAGGAAATATGGCAGCGTACCTACTATACTGATTTGATTCAATGGCACAATAATTGGATTAAAGATTATAATAAAGAAAGCAGAAAACACTGCCGACCAGAATTCATTGGGATTACAGCAGTGAATGAAGATGGTCTAGGAAAGATTACTGCTAAAGCCAAGGTATTCAACCAACGAAAAATCCACTGCACAGTTATATTTTATTTAACATCACCACCCCATAGTTTTAACCCTTGCTATTTAAAGCACTCGGTCACAGGCAATATCTGGCTAACCAAAACCACAGGATTTATTAACTTTAGTGCAACGAATAGCGCTCTTTTAATAAAATTTCAAACTGAGCTAACTTTGTCTTTTTTCAAAGAAAAATAGAACTAGAGTTAAGGAATATACGTATAGTTCTTTCTCACTAAAAATACCAATAGTGTCGATTTTGCTTTGTTATGCTTTGTAATGACAAAGAGATTATAGCTTATGGATAGCCAGCTTTGTGCAGTTGACATCTACTTTACTCCGATTTTCAATTAGTAGACAATGGCTTGTAATTACGATATCGATCAATAATATATCAATCGATGTAGCATTGGCAATTATAGCCACCTGCATTAGGTACAGGCTTGTAACCAATCATGTACAACCTGTAATTTCTACCCTTTGTAAACTACGGAAGGTAGAAATTAACTTAATTGAGCTCGTCTACACATCGCAAAACTATGAATAAAATCGTTAGAAGTGCCGTACTTAGATTACACGAGGAAAGTATTTTATACTGAAAATAGTGATCACAATTTTCAAAATTGTGAATGAAATATCATTTGATTTTTAGTATGAATGAGCAGGATAATAAACATTAAAAATTTGTCATTGGCAAATAAAAAACGTGATTTCATTTAACGCATTCATCGAACGATTTAAATCATACCTGCAAATTACCCTATCGGTCTAATAGTCAAAGTACCTACCAACGATGCCGGCGAGTTGGATTTCTAAATTGGACATAATTTCACTGAGTTATTTTGTCAGGAAATTCCTTGAAGCGCGAGCGGCCCGAAGTTTGGGAATGTTTCCGCTAAGTGACATGAACCTTTTACATCAAACTGAACATCGGTATCTGAAAAATGTAGGTGTATAGGTAGACAAATATCTCTGACTGGGAATAAATATTAATCGTATAAGTATTTCCGAGTCTATCTTTGTAAAGGGTGAATTTTTGACGAGGGCGTGGACATCTGAAACTATAAGGAATAGTGAAAAATCCTCAAAGGAGTCCCTGGGCCGATTTTAATGAAAACTAAAACTACATCATCGGGGCGTGTGTTTGTTATTTATCTCCTGTTAAATTGTTTGACCGATGTCAGTGTTTTTTTTTGTGGCACTTATGGAGTCACGTGGATAGTTCTTAGCTATAGTTGTATCGGAAAGTGGCGCTGCTATCGGGGTAGGTTTTATATTTTTTAATTAGTTTTTAAGGTTCCGTACCTCAAAAGGAAAACACGGAACCCTTATAGGCTCACTTTGTTGTCCGTCCGTCCGTCTGTCCGTCTGTCTGTCTGTCAAGAACCTTTTTCTCAGGAACGCGTGGAAGTAACAAGCTGGAATTTATATCAAATACTCAATTCTACTGACCCTTGGAGCTGTGAAAAATTCAAACTTCTAAGCCAATGCAATCGAAAGATACAGCCGTTTCGACACTCGCGAGAGAATCAAAACTTACAGGGTAAGTACTTCCCGTGAACTCAGAATCTAGAAATTTGGTACGAAGTATTATAGCACAGATAAAGTAATAGTTGCGAAAACTGTAAATTTTTTGTTACATCATTTAATATAAAATATTTTTAATCCTTTTTGTACGGAACCCTCGGTGAGTGAGTCAGACTCGCACTTGGCCGGTTTTTTTATGATACGGTCAAAGTAGTACGTATAAATTACGGACACTGCTCTAGACATGCTGTATGCAACTGTGCATGTCTTGAGCCACGTCCACACGACAAAAGTGTGTCCGTAATTAGTCATTAATACAAGAAGTAATCGGACACTTCACGAATCTATCACCAAGCATTCTGTACATCAAACTAAGTAACTCTACTCAAAAAAGTATTGCTAGGAAACAACATTTTGGAGTGAAAAATCAATTTTTTCGTGAGAACTCAATGCAAGGCACTCAATTCATTGTCATGATGGATGCATTGAATAGTACAGGGGTATCATGGAAGTATTTAAGTAAAATTATAACATTTAAAACTTGTATTTAAATAAAACACTTGTGAAAAAGTTCGAGCTTTGACCTCCAATATCTCCATAACTAAAACGTTCCCAGGTATGGTCTATACCAAAACAATTTATCGCAATAACGGGGAGATCAGGCGCTTTTCGGCTTCCCTAAGTATCTTTTACATCCTTTAAATGACAAAACAAGAGGTTGGAAAAATTCGAGAGTCAAAGGAAACGCTTTCTCAAGAAAAAATACGAAAAGTTTGTCGCTTGCAACACGTAGGCAACAACACATACCAGACCAAACATCGCGAGACACGTTCTCACAATTTATATCGACAAGTTCTCAAAAACGCGAAATTCTTCATAACACCCGATTCAAATGCTTCAGAATATTCGGATTTCGACGAAATAATCGAAATTAGATCTTGAGAGTATTCTCTCAAGATTCAATTTCGTATATCTAAACGCCTAAACGATTTCTTTATTGGTATGAATGGAAAATGTTTAATAATTTCTCGTGTTTCAAGAAGGGGAAAGAATTGAGCGGTTAACAGAAACAAATTGATGTTTTGTTTTTTTTATATGGATATTCAATTTCGTTTTAGCGAATAACCATTTAATATGGAACTCGATTTTATTGTCATTAGATAAATATTTATGTGGAGCTCATGGCTAAAGAATAACAGCCGCGCGGGTCGATCTTTAGGTTAAGCCGTGCTTACCTAGGTTGGTCCGTGTGTCGGTGACCACCCATTGCACACCGAATTTCCTTCGTGCCTCGGAAAGCACGTTAAACGTTTGTCCCGTCTGTCATTTGTAGATCTTTGACAGTCGTTACAGGTAGTCAGTGGCCCGAAAGTCTGACAACTAATCTTACCAAGGGTTATCGTTTTACCCCGTTTTAACTGAGTTGTGGAGGTCAGATAGACAGTCACTCCATGTTAAATACTGGTGTTCAGCTGTAACCGGTTAGACTGGAAGCCAACCCAATATAGTTGGGAGAAGGCTAGGCAGATGATGATGCTTGTTTATTGTCACATGAACACATAAATTACATTTTCCTCAACCTAGACCTACATATGTGAATCTCTCGTTTAAAGCCAAACTGTACTTGCTGAACGTGCATGCTAACGTTAGATATTGAACAAGCTTGGCTCAAACAAAGCTGCTGAGACATCGGGGAACTGAGCTAAGTCCTCTAAACCTAAGCTGGGTCCTTCGTAAAGCTTCGCTTATATGTGCATATAAAAGTTTTTTATAAGAACCTTGTAGGCAAAGAGCTAGGCTCTTTGAAAAACAAGATTTCGGATGGATGATATTTAAAGAGTTCTTGTTTCTACAATCACGAGCACTAACCATGTAAATTTCAAGTGATTTTCTTCTGGTAATCGATTCCAACTTTGATATTTAAAGGTACTTTATAAGAATAGAGCGTTCCAACATAGAATTAAAATCAATATAAAGATAGAAGAATCAACTTCAAAAGTTTTTACTTATTACATTTTTGTGGTGACTTTACCACCACCGTAGATATTATATGTATATATATTTCTGCAATAGTGTAAAATTCATGTCTGAGCGTTTTTAAAACTGCGTCTAATAGAGTTTAAATTCGAACGACTTTTATGTTGAAAATTAAATATAACTATCCTATAACATTTTGTTTGAGTGTTTGCGGTTTGGACAAGTCACAAAAATGTTTAAAATAGTGATAAATAAAGTATAAATGCATGAACCATGAAAGCATAACACTCCTTTTCTTGGGAAATCATTTAAAAATTATGCTAATACATTGTGCGGGAAAACGGTATTTCCAATTTTTAAATCATTATTTCGCGCGTTTGTGCTAAATGGGGTTTAGCACAAACGCGTGAAATAATGATTTAAAAGTGCAGTGCAGTCCTTTGAAATAAAAAAACACCACTCTTCCACTGAATTTAATTTCATTCACTCTCAAGAATTATGCACTAACATAGCTATCCGACAAGCTTAGAACTTTTTCACTTCTCATTTCTTTTATCTCAGAACGATGATGAGACGTCCTGTTCTTAACAAGAAAATAGAACAAGACAAGTCCCAAGCTTACCTGTTTCTCGGTAAGATGGAGTCTTATTAACTCGAAACAATTCTGCACCTCAGGCTGAAGTTATTTGAAAATAACTTGTAAAGAAGTTCTTTCGTACAAATATTTTATTACATGGAATTACAAGTCTGGCTTATTTACTTTGAAGAAAGTCGTTGTAATATTGTTTATAAGTAAAGTTTTTTGTTTGTTCCGTCCTGTTTTATTTATAAGTATTTGTCATACGTTGTTTATTATTTATTTTATTGTTATTTTGTAAGAACATGATGTCTCTGCGACGCCGACGTTTCTTTTTTTATTGTTTCGAACTACGACTTGGTTAGATAAGTGTAGTTTGAATCCCCGATAAATTAAATAAATATTAGGTTTATAATAATCTCATGCGAAAAGAGGAAGCATTAGGATCGTAGCCATTGGCATTCTATGGTTTCTGTCTATCCCCATGAGAAACGTACCTTCGGAAACAAACTATGTACGTTCATGAAATATACATTCCCAATTCGGTTGATCCCAACTAAATAATGAATTGTTTGTCTGAGTAGCGCTGCGTGTCACGGGTTCGATACCCGCAAAGAACAAATATTTGTATGGCCTACAGATAGTTGTGCCGGGTCTATCTGTTTGTGTATGTTAGTTTAAATGTTTGTAAACGCACCCACGATACAGGAGAAATGCCTAGTGCGGAGGGACACGTTTTTAAAAAACAAAACAACATTACGTATTTAAATATGACAAAAGGTTTTTAAATTACATCCAGTATTAAAAGAATGGATGGATATTTGTTACTTCATGCAAAACTTACTGCACGGTTTTGTATGAAAAACACTTTTTTTGTTTTGTTTATTATATTCCATGCGGGCAAAGATATTTTAGTTACTAACCAGCGTATACCAATGATAAAGCTCCGAGTCAATCAGATTGAATACCGAAAATAAAGACAGTAAAGAAAGAAAGAAAATAAATTATCTTGATCGACAGGTTGTCCTTCGGAGCGTCCTTAATCTCGAGGCTGATCCCTTAAATGTGTTTAACTAGAGCTGTTGAAATTGAAAAGATTTATCGACTCCTAAGTGATGCGAAAAGGGTCTCAATCCGAGGTGTGTATTGATAGGCTAAAGCGATTGTGATTGAACGAACTCCGGGGTCTTGGAGGCCTATTGTTGAAATTAATCTGTAGGTAAATGTTACGGCAAGATATTTTATTGGCTCTTGTTATTTCGCTTACTTAATCACATTGTGAAAGCTTGTTATTATAAATATTTTGTTGGTGTTTATTACTAGGGGGAGGCCTGAATATTAAGATTACGGTAATCTGGTGGATGCGGGTCGCACGGGACCGGTCAATGTGGCGACACTTGGAGGAGGCCTATGTCCAGCAGTTGACGTCTTTCGGCTGAAATGATGATGATGATGATGTTTATTACTTACTCCTTCAGAGTTTGGTTGAGAAATTTCATAATCATTATTAAACATCTTTAGCTATCCAAATCGTAAGATTCTTCAACAAATTTTCTGTTTCGTTAACATCTGTACAATATTGTTGCGCTCACTCATAATGAAAACCGCATCTTTCGTTCCGATTAAGACGTGTGGGTGCACAGTTCTCAGTGTAAACGCTTTTTCGCGCGAGTTCAGTACAGTGAAGGTATATCTAACGACTGCAATCTTCAAAGATTTTTTATGAATGCCTTTAACAAAAAAACTTTCTTCAAAGCAGTCATAAAATAAAATGATCTAATCTTTCTCTATCTCACACACTCTACGATGACTCACATCTCCTTTACTTTTTTTCTATCGTAAGTTTTCCTAAACCCCTTCTTCTAAATATACACATAATTCGTTCACACATTCTATTACACACGTCGTTCAATTGTTTCAACACGTCACAAAACCGATTCAAACTTGTTAAACCTTGTTTTGTTTCCAAGACTAATTACCTACACACATGGGACACTTGTAATGTGATTGCGTCGGATTACGCTTGAATTATGAACAGCGTAGAGGCCAATTTAGCTTGCACGGCGCTTAAGGCCTTTTTCCTTTAATGCGAAGGGTGTTTAATGAAGTGAGGCCTACGTTTCCGCCAACTGGGGTCTATGACGGCTCTGAATATTAAATTGCAATTGTGAATTCGTGTTTTGGATATTTTTATGAATTAATTTAAATTAGAAGCTGAGATGAATTTTAGGAGTATTTATTTTGCTAATGTCTACAAACGCGATACTGATATTTATTTTCACATTTAATATAAACAAGTATGCTATTACCATGAGAGGTTCCCCAGGAATATAATCTTATCTATGTTATAAGTTTAAAACTGATCTCAATAAAATGTATGTTATAATTTAGTTGATTCATATTAAGGACATGTTTTAAAATTGTTACATGATTTAGGAATGCAAATAAACATATGAAGTATAAATACCATGGAATCTACAGCTCAACCACCTGAGACAATAATGCAAACCTGGAATAAAAGTTTGGATGGGAATTTCCAACACACGCACCGGCTTCTTACTGAATAAACAAAACAAAAACTATTCAGTCTTCACTTTCAACGAGAACTCCAACATAAACTCACATGTTCAATAATATTCACGGTGTAATCCCATAAAACTTATCAAATTCACCGACGCGGACGTGCAAATGTAGTGTGTAACGTATTTACTGCCTTTTATGGCGAAAAGAAACAACCATCGCATGTCGGTAACGATCATTTATTACACGACATGTGCAACATAACTCACTAAACGATCCGTACAAACATACTACTCGTAAGTTCCCTTTTTACAAGGTCAATTGAAATTGACCACTCTTGATCATTAAGAGCGTTTATGCCTTACGGCATTTCATACAAACTTTCAAGTCCTTATTTTCCGAAATTACTAAACTGATTTTAATTAAACTTAATACGCAGCGGAATACATAAGTCTAAAAAGAAACTAAAAACATTTTCAAACTGTGTTTTAAAAACAAAGATAGTTGGAAATTTCTGTTACTATAGATTAATTATAATCGGTCTAATTTAGCTTTAACACTATTTTTTGAAAAAACTTTCTTTCTTAGTAACTCGCATAAGCAGGATACATAAGGTCTAAAAATTTACTAAAAACCTTTTCAAAAAGTGTTTAAATAAGAAAGAAAAAACAGAAATTTCTGTTTCTATAGATAATTTATAATCGGTATAATTTAGCATTAACACTATTTTTCGAAAATATTTTTAGTACTTTTTTAGACCTATGTATCCTGCTTATGAGTATGAAGTTTCATTAAAATCAGTTCAGTCATTTCGGAAAATAAGGACTTGAAAGTTTGTATGAAATGTCGTAAGGTGTAAACACTTCTTCCTTTCTTTGTCGTGTGGTTAGTACCTAACTGAGTGTTAGAGTTTTTTATGCCCCCAATGAGCCTCTGGCTTAGCTTTACATGCCGTCGAGAAATATCTCTAAGACATGCTGGTTTCCACACGATCTTTTCCTTCACCGAAGCAAGTGATTAATTATACATACGCACATACATCCCAAAAAATCAGAGGAGCGTGTCTTGGGATCGAACTCGAGGCTAATGATTTGGCATTCCAACGGTCACACCACTAGGCTATCACTGCTATAATATCATGGTGGTTACAATAGCAGCAAAATCGAGAAATCAAAATAATTAGTAAATATGGTAAATATCCCGATTTTGAAGGTAATGATCATCATCATCATCATCATTTCAGCCCAAAAGACATCCACTGCTGGACATACGCCTCCCCCAAGTGTCGCCACATTGACATTTTGGGGGGTTTTGCCATAATCGCCACGCTTGGCAGGCGGGTTGGCGATCGCAGTACGGTTGTTACAAAAGCACAGAGAACGCTGCTGCCCTTTCTCTGACAAGTCCCTTAGTCGCCTCTTACGACACCCACGGGAAGATATGGGATGATGCTATTCTTTACGTCCGACACCATACAGAGCCAACTATCATTACCTTCCGTAATGATAGTTAGCCAAAACCACGTAAATGTGAAGCTTAACTCCGTAGACATGATCGATGGGTATCATATTATTTTAAAGTTGATTCAATAAAAATAGTGTGATATTTTTTTGGTTTAGAAAATCTGTTTTTTTTTTTAACATAACATCACGCCTGTTATCTCCGAAGAGGTGGACAGAAGTGTCTCTAATAGAATACCCACAATTCGCCAGTGATGTTTAAGTCCCATGTTATAGGGGGCGTCTATTGCCTTCAGCCGGGCCTAAAACCAGAATCCCCGGCTACTATTGAGAAATTTCTGATGGAAAACCCAATAACAATTTGCTCGACCCGGGAATCGAACCCAGGACCTCATCCTGGGTGGTCACGATTGCAACCACTATACCACCGAGGCAGTCAGTTTTATAAATTAATATAATATCGATAACCATCACATCTGTAGAGTTTTGCTAGCTAATTTTATTTAATCATGTATAACTAATCTGATGCTGGTTAATGAACCAAGAGAATCAACCTGTAACACGAAAATAGACGAACTAGAAAGGCTGAAACTTGAAAATGACATCGTGACGTCTACCGTCTGCCATATTTAATTTCTTTGGACGTCATAAGCATGGTTGTCGTCATCGGGATAAAGCAGTCTAGATCAAGACCAATCACTCCAGATAATTAATTCTGAAATTAATCTCTAAACCCAAAACTTTTAAAGTGGAGGTGTGGAGGTCAGCTAGTAGGTAAGGCATAAGCGACCTTCAAAAGCAATCTTAAATCTGCTTAATTCGAATTCTAGTTAGATAGGAAATATTTACCAGAAATTTCCTTACCGATTGGTCTTCAAAGTTCAATCGTCCTTAACTATTTCTTGGACCTGTAACTGGCAGGCCATTAATTTATATTCGTACAGCGATCCGATCGGTCACCATTAGTCTAATCGACCCATTCCTCATAATTTATCACAATGCCGACTGCTGGTAGTCATGGGTTAACATAAAAATATAAATCGAATAAAGTCCCACCCACACTCATTGTTACTTAAGTTACCTCTTGTAGACGCCTACGGCTGCTACGCTGCTACGCCGTAGCACCTCTACGAAATATAGCTACGCAGTCTCCCATCACAATAATCGCTAATGGTTCTTTTCCACAAAACATAAACAGTAACAGCAGCTTTCAAAGTTTACGACTAGCTATAAACTACATTCAGAGCGTTGATTTATTACTATTCCCTAGGCAATAGAGCTTTTTGTCGCCTTTTTCTTTAATACAACTCACAATATGCCCAAGAGATTTTATCTGGACTAGACTCGAAGTTGAATTTCAAAAGGTATGTCGATTTTTGTCGGGACTTCGCATAAATTACTCAACAGGTAGGTTGGGAGGCTCTGTGAAGTGGTTACAGGCTTTAGGAGATTGTTTAGTAAGTCAGTGAATGAAATTGGGTTTGGTTTGGCGATAAAAAGCTTTGGTGAGACAAAAGAGAGGGTGCGAGCACACACGAAGATTTCCCGTGAAATTTTATAGTCAGAAAACTCCACATATTTGCCTTTACTAATAAAATAAAAATACAGAACGAGACCTATCTAGGTAGTCAGGTTTTGTAGAAAAACATTCCCTGCAAATATGATTAATCAAATTTCTTGCTTCCTTATTTAATTTGTTTATCGTACAAATAATGGTTTTACCATCTAAGTACAAATATTAAAATCTTTAAGATTTGCGGACGGTCTTTTAATACGAGTGCCATTTCCCAAATAGGTGGGCACGAGTTAATAAAAGACCAATAACGTACAGTTGCATACAAGATTTTATCTACGAAGAAAGGAATAAAACACAGATATAGACAAATAAGTATTTTTAATAGAAACTTAACTACACACTGACTATTGTTTATTTATATGTAGTTTTTACAGCCAAATAGTATACCATACTTTATTATTTCCCTTTATTTATTTACTTACATACTTATTACATTTTTAAATATTTTTACGAAGTTATATAAAAAAAATACTTTTATTCTTAACTTGTTCCATTTTTAAAAACATCATTTACATTTTCTCGATTTCGAAGTAATATTATAGGTACCTGGCTGTATGTTCAGAATGTAGTTGCTTGTGTTTTAGAATTTATGACGATTCGCATAATGCAACCCGATGTCGTTATGGGTATCATAATGAAACCGCTGTCAATTTTGTAATTCGAATATAACGAAACCGAAGTAGATAAAGTGTTTACTGAGATGAGTGAGCTCACACATTGTAGGATTACAATACGATTATCGTCATTATCTTCTTCTTTATTATGTGGTTAGTGCCTTACTTGTGGTGTCAGAGTTATTATGCCGCCATAGGCCTTAGCTTTAAATGCCGTCGAGAAACATCTCTCAGGAATGCAGGTTTCTTAGACAATACTAAAGAAATGTCAACGATACAGAAACGTGAGAATTTTTCGACGAGGTTCATATAATAATGTGAGAAGCTCGTGGCTAAATAATAACAGCCGCACGGGTCAATCTTTAAGGATAAGCTGTGTTTGCCGAGGTTGGTCCGTTGATGGCTGACCATAATTACATACCGAGTTTCCTCCGTGCTTCGGAAAGCACCTTAAGCCGTTGGTCCCGGCAGTCATTTGTATATCTTTGACGGTCGTTACTGACTACTCGTCAGAAGCCGAAAATCTGACATCCAGTCTTACCAAGGGGTATCGTATTACCCAGTTACTGGGTTTCACAACCCAGTAACTGGGTAATACGTCAGATAGGCAGTCGCTTCTTGTAAAATACTGATTCTCAGCTGCATTCAGTTAGACTGGAAGGCGAACCCAACATAGTTTGGGAAAAGGTTAGGCAGATGATGATGATATAACAATGTTTATCTTTTTTAAATACAGCATAACTGCGTACTTAAAAATACATACATACATGCCATGTCCGTAAGTTTATTCAATATACAAGTACTTGTACTTACGTGAACGTTACATAAAAAATCGTAACACGCAGTCACTTTATGAATGACACATTATATTGAAATAGGACGTGATCGTATTTTGAGAGCGTGCATCAAATGTCAGTTACATTATTCTCGTAACGGGGTTTATATTATCATTTTATGTTACACGTTACCGTCGGAAATGTACCTACTAACATTTTGGGAGTCTGTATAAAACGAAATTCACTGGTTTCTCTTTCAAATTCAAAATCTTTATTTCTAGCAGAGGGCTTGTATAGTAACATACATGCTTAAAACTGAATGTAAGTAAACAACACGATACGGTGATACATGTAACACGAAAGCAGCAAACCACATATGGACAGTCCACTCTGTCAGCAATCATTTTTAGAACACACATATATATCATATTTTCATCAATTAACAATCTTGGCTGAAGATACTTCGAATCATTTGCCAGAAAAGGTGTTTTTGTCTTTTTTTTTCATGTATTTTTCTGCCTACTCCAATTATAATGTGTACGTCAGTTCCTGGCACAATTATCTTCAAAAGGATATTTCAGACATTAAAATAAATTGTACTAATAATAAAACCAATGTGACCAATTTTCAAATTAGAAATTGTTCACAAATACTAGGGACTTAATTAACAATTGCAGGTGTCAAGCATATGCGTCGAACAATAATTCGTTCGTTAGCGCACAACCCGCCTACCGAGTCTTCGTTTTACTTCTTTAGATAACTTGTCAATTTTGAACATACAAGAAAAATTAATTATTTGAACTTAGAAGTGAACGTCGGGATAATTTGGGTGTACTATACTATAATATAGATACACCTCAGCCTAATACTTTGGCTTACAGGCGTAATTTTGTAAGTTCATGTGTATATTAATGCTATTGAAGAACTTCTCCAAAAATGTCTACTCGTCTAGTGTCAATAGAACATATCGCCCGCTCTCCTCAACATAACATTGGACCAGCCATGTATTAGTGACACAGAGATAGAATGACGTCACACGGCTCCCAGCTGATAGGTCAGAGGCGCGCGCGCTCGAATTTCAAACGGCTGTTGTGTTATTGTGATAAAAGTGAATGAGTTTAAAAAAAATGTTTTTTTTGGGAAAGTTGTTTGTTATCATGAGTATAATCACGTGTTTAAGTATCGGTCACTAATTACCAGTGACCCTATATAGTACATATTACCTACACTAGTGATCATGCCATCTATAGTATTGTGTTAATATATACCATGTCTACATCAAAGGGGTGCTATCATTGAATGATATTACAAACACACACAGGAACAAACATAATAGACACACACAACACATGGTGGTGAATTGGATACACGCTGAAGATGACAAGGTGACATGTGTGTGAGCCATGTAAGAACATGGATATAATGTTATAATATGTATATATATCAATGTATGTCGTTGGAGAAGCGCAGGAACATGTTGGATTTAGTTTTCCTTAAGAAGTTAGTAACGGGCTCTCTGAACTGTCCCGATTTGCTCAGTAGGGTCTTATTCCATGTGCCACGTAATCTGCCAAGAAGTTCTAACAGGAGACTTTTCTGCATGCCAAGATGTCACACCAACTTGAGGCAATACTGTCCACTATCAAGAATGTATGCTGCATACACAGAGCACGAAGTGGACACTGATCTTTTCAACTCTTCAGTAGACGCTCTTAAAAAAATCACCCTTGCCATTTAGTGATCTCTTATAGTAAATCAATTATTTACCTAATCGTATATAAAATAAAACAATAATTGAATCCATTTTAATTTAATTTATTCTAATTTATTTAAATCTAATCTAATCTAATTTAATCTATGTTATAAACTATAACTTATATTTAATTTAATCTAACTCAGTGTAATCAATTTAGCTTTTTTTTTTAAAAGTTTTTTATCTGTATTTCTTTATAATATAATTATTCAATTATGTAATTATCTGCGTATAATGTAGTGCATGCGGTGCTTTTCTGTAAGTGATGAGGCGCTTAGACTTAAGTTTACAATGTACAAATTATTATGTAACAGTGTACTCATTGTTGAGAAGCCTAATAATAAATAAATAAATTATTATTAAAATTTAAATAATTATAAATAATTATTTAATGTCAGGCTTATTGTTGCCAATAAGCCTGACATTGTGGTGATAGATCGATTGGAGCGTCGCGCAATGATTGTTGATATAACGATCCCACATGACGAGAACCTCGTGAAAGCAGAGAAAGATAAGCAATTCAAATATCTAGATCTGGCTCGCGAGGTTGTCGACATGTGGGATGTGAATACAGCAGTCATTGTGCCGATAGTCGTGTCGGCCAATGGCTTAATTGCCAAAAGCCTCGACCAACATCTTAGTAGGCTTTCGCTTGGCAGCTGGATCAAGGGCTTGATTCAGAAAGCAGTACTTCTGGACACGGCGCGTATTGTTAGGAGGTTCCTCTCTCAAGAGCCCTGACCACCGGTAGCTCGGACCCTGTTCCCAATGCCGGTGGGCTCCTATTTTTTATATTTTTAAATGTTTTTTATATAATTTTGTAAAAATATTTAAAAATGTAAATTATATGTTTTAAAATGAAAAATAATAAATAAATAAATATGTAGGTGTAATCAGTTCAAGATTAGATCTTAGGAAAAATTCCAGCCAAAAGTGCAAGCCTATTGTACGGATAACAATAAATTTTGGCTTGAGAGATATTTTAAGCGAAAGTTTTATATGTGAGTCGATAGTTTGCGTGAAAGTTTATTAATATTTTATTAACTGCAGTTATGAACTCGTCTATACATTTATGTGCAAAAATATGTTTGCAGTATGGTAGAACAGAGTTAAAAAATGAACATAGAAACAATGGTCCCCTAGAAATGAGATTTGTCAGCATAATTATAGTATAGTATTATAAACCGTATAACATTAACTGCTTCGAAAATAAATTAAATGTCATAGACTACACGTATCCACTAAAGATGGTATGAGTAATATGGGATTTATTCTTTTAAAATTTCATAATTGAAAATATTTCCCTGGCATCGTTTCACACAACACATTGTATCCTCACATACAATTTAATATGTACACGATTCATGATGCATTGCATTTGGTTCCTGAAATACCTAATACGCTGTACTGTCCGTCTGCCAAGCAAAGCGACATTGTTAAATCGCTTTATAGTGGAATTAAACATTTAATAATGCACACGGGTCGATTTCTCAATGAGCTTTTACATTTAACAAATGAACAACCTGTAGCAATCTACGTAAAAGGGGTCTTAATGCAGTTAACAGGTGCCTACCATGACGTCTTAAAGCAGTATTGTTTTATTCTTATTTCAGAGTGGGGAAGAGTCACAGCTATACAGGTCATCTAGCTCCATCTATTTCCCACTCTCGAATAAGAAAAAAAACAATACTGCTTTAAGACATCATGGTAGGCACCTGCTTGTATAATAAAAGGGGACCAGTTTTGTACCAACTATAGCAAGTTCAATAAGTATCTGATGAAAAGATAAACAGTCTGAACGTTTACACGTGAAATTACTGGTCAAATTAGTGTTATAAAACTAATTTCAAGCCACTAATTTCGTAATGTAAATCCGGCTTTAGACAATTGCAGATGACAGTGACTTTACGCGACGATAATTTCTTTTTGTTTGTTGTATTTATTTTCAACTCTTTAGATATTGGTAAATTGGTTTAGTTCAAAAAGAAAATATTAGCACACAAATTTGTGTTTTTGCCACTTCACTATCGATATCGTTAACATTGAAAACGGGATATTTACCATGTTTAGTATTTGTTTTGAGGTCCCGATATTATGAAATTATTAGTGTAAGTGTCGGTGCAGCATGTCTGCTTCTTCAGATACTTTTCATATCATAAGACACCTCCTTTCTTGCCATATCATCCTTCAACAGTCCATCCGTAGTTTCTCTGGTCTTCTTCTGCTCTTATAAACATCCACAGTCGTACTCAAAACTTTCCTCACAACATTTTCCTCATTCCTCCGCATCACATGTCATACCACGACAACCGATGTCCACACATCTTTTCAGTCTCCGGCGCCATTTTCAGACCTCTTATGTACTCATTTTTTATTTTTCGCGTAACACCACACACCCTTCTTAGCATTCCCATCACAGCCACATGCAAATGCCTTTCATTCAGCCCTTTTGTGGCCCAACATTCTGATCCATACAAGACAGCAGAAAAACTTATATTACACTATGGATTTCATTCAACCGACCTATATACATTGATTCAACATTGTTCCTGTTGTAATTATACCCATTACTAAAACTCATACACGCATATCCACAACACAAATTGGTTCCGTAGCCTAGAGCATGAAATCATATATATCTCTAATAACCGTACCGAGCCGTACTTCAAACTGAATTCGGTTAGTTGCGCCGCACAAACGGAGATGACAACATAATTACGCCCGAAATTAGCAACAAGATCCTGTAGCCGTATTCCGGTAATAGGGATGCCAGACGGCTGGCGGGAACCATATTTTACATGTCTGCACAAACAGAAATTGTTGGCAGTCAAACAAATATGGTCAATAATGTTTTAGGAAGTGTATGCTGGGCAATTTTCACGCTTAATACAGTTTAAAAGAGTTTGAAACTAAACTTTGTTGTATTTCGGTTTTTCTTTTATTCCGCATCGTACTCCAGCAATTTGAAAATTTATTTATTTATTTATTTATTTATTAGGTCTACCAACAATTGTTTACACTAAACTACAAACAAATATAAAACATGCATTCAATCTTTACACAGTGCAACAATTACTTAAAGGTAAACACCACATGAACAAGAAAAAAACAATAATATATAATTATGTTAATTGTAAGCTACACATTTATACAAATTAACTGAAAAAAGTGAAAAAAGTGAATATTAAAAGCATTATTTCTTAAAAAATTACGTAAACACAGTCCAAACTCGTTCACAATAAATCTGATAAACATTTCAGAAATTTACATTTTTGCATATTGAGAGAATCAAAGTGTAAATCAATAACATCACTACAACAATTCAAAACCCTACAAAACCTAGCACATGGAGAGTTAGATCCCAACACAGTTCTTCTCATTGGAGGACAAAGTGGAGTAATAGGTTTTCGCGGAATCCTCGACGGAGCACGAAAGTTAATGAGTGCGAGTAGCGTCGGTGAGTCGATATTACCCTTTAATATTTTGCCAGCAAACATTGCGTCGTTCAAGCATCTGCGTTCTTCTAAGGTGTGCATGTTGAAGAATTTCAATCGGTTTTTGTAAGAACGCACCTTTTTTGTGATTCCTACAGAAAAAGCCAGATGCCAAACGAACCGTTTTTGGACACGTTCTAGACGCAAACTATTTGTAGCGTAGTGTGGCCGCCACACCACACTACAATACTCTAATATGCTACGCACTAAACTCTGATGACTCTGAAAAGTCAATTTAACGAGATCGCAGAAGCCTACTCTTCATATTTTAAATTCAGTTACCGGCCAAACCTGATTTCAGGCCAAACTAGTTTGTCATAGGCCTAAACTAGTTAGTGTATCTTGACACGACAAATCTGTAAGGTTTATCAGTCAATGTCAGGAAACACTAACCCAAACCAAGCAATTACAATGTGCCCAACTCGGATGTGGCGATCGCTGCCGCTACCGTGCCACTGCTCGCTCGCCTCACGCGTGGTTGGTCTCAGTTCTAACCTTACCTGAACCATTTAGACGGATGCTCTAGATCGTCCTTTTGTGATGAGTCTTAATTAGGCCTAATACAAACTAGTTTCGCCAGAAATCGGGTTTGGCCGGTAACATAACCCCTACACTTTTCAATGATCTCGATTGGTTAAGAAAGGAGAACAATAAATTAAGTAAACGCACACTAAAAAATAAGTTAAAAACTGTTTTCCTTAATGAAGTTATCGCAAGATATGAAAATACATAAATTGTTGTTGTTAAAGTTGACCAATCTCATGTTAACGAGTTTAAGCTATTTTTGTTTATTATTATTAATAATGTTGTACTCATAAGTTATATTGAGCTAGTGTTTATAAGTCAGAAGTAGTGTGCACGCACCTGAGGTGCGACAGCTAAATGTTTGTAGTGTAAATAATTGTGACGGTGCGGCCCGCCGACCGGCGCGTGTGTCGGCAGCGGCTCGCGCTGCCACAATACTTGCTGGCTGTTTAGATTTTTAGAAGCTAATTTATATTGCTTTTCTTTTATTTTTACGATTTGAACCAAATTCATAAAAACAAGACGAGCGCAAATCCCACCGACAAACTGTCACGCAGTTTGGTGGGTTTATGAATTGTTATAAAATGTTTGGTCCCGAATAAATGATTTATTATTATTATTTATTTATTTATTTATAAACACTGCGAAAAAAGTTCAAGCTCCCGAATAAAATGTAGGTACCTAAGTATTTAATTTGGCTTTGCTCAATGACACATATGGTATCTATACTAATATTATAAAGCTTCTGTATGGTGTCGGACGTAAAGAATAGCACCATCCCATATCATCCCGTGGGTGTCGTAAGAGGCGACTAAGGGACTTGCCAGAGAATGGGCAGCAGCGGTATCTGTGCTTTTGTGACAACCGTACTGCGATCGCCAACCCGCCTGCCAAGCGTGGCGATTATGGCAAAACCCCCCAAAATGTCAATATGGCGACACTTGGGGGAGGCTTATGTCCAGCAGTGGACGTCTTTTGGGCTGAAATGATGATGATAATGATTATCAAGCTGAAGAGTTTGTTTGTTTGTTTGTTTGCTTGAACGCACTAATCTCAGGAACTGAAAAATTCTTTCAGTGTTAGATAGCATTTATCGTGGAAGGCTGTAGGCTGTATCTCACTATGCTACGACATATGAGAGCGGAGTAGCAATGAATAATGTTTCAAAATCCGGGAAAATGTGACGCAGACCAAGTTACGCGGGACAGCTAGTAAGTTATAAATCTATATACCATATTACTATAAAGCTGAAGAGATTGTTTGTTTGAACGCGCTAATGGGACTACTAGTTCGATTTGAAAAAATCTTTTAGTGTTGGAAAGCTCATTTATCGGGGAAGGCTAAAGGCTATATTATTGTATTGTATTGTATTTATTTATTTCTTAGTATATGGTTCATTGAGATCTTACATTAAAATTAGTTTTATACATACTACCATTGCTGGTGTAGAAATTACATCACGCTACGACCAATAGGAGCGGAGCATCAATTTTTTTTTTTTTGCAAGAATGGTAGATCATTTAGTCGTGAGATATAATCTTACCTGTCGTGTGAGTGGAGCAGCGGCGTGAGGCGCGGCCGATCGCCGTCGTCAACTTAGTAGCATGGCGGAGGCGTCCGACAACTCCGGGCTTGGGTCTGCGCACCGCGGCACAGCACTAGCACTACACAACACTCAGCGCTTGCGCATTATTATACACTCACACACGTACTTATTTTAGCACTACACTTGTTTGTACCTGGAAAGAGAGGATAGTGGTTAGCTTTGTATTTTGAAAACGCTTAAAAACAGGAGGTAGCAAATTCAACTGAATGATATTTTTTGCTGTCTTTCAATAGGAGGAGATATATACAGCAAGATTTTTTAATCACCGTCCAAAGTTTTTCTAGGCATTATGTATCATTCACTAACTCCATTTTTGAAAAAAAAAACGATGTGTGAAATTTTCATATTTTCATATGAAATCATTTTCTCGAAAAAATTATCCGCTCTGCCTGGTCACTAAGTTAAACGTTAAAAATACTACACTTGCCGCGTAAACATTCAATGGAAAGGGGGCGGCCAGCCCGCGTAGTTACCCAGCGTGTACCTACGCAAGGCGCGGCGGTGTACATGATATCTCAATATTTTTGTATTGAGTGATACTAAAAGAAAAAACACGTATTCAATGGTTTTCGCCAAAGATTAAAATTTCTAATTTTGGACGGTGACTAAAAAATCATGCTGTATATTTTAAAAAGTTTTATTGTCCTCGGTAACTAACACTAGTTGACAGTTTAACACAGTTTGCGAACAGAGAATAAAAATTCTTAATTCGCAACTGGTTGCGCATCGTAGTTGCGAAAACGACGGGAGGGGTCCAAACATAGCGACAAAACTCTCAAAGAAATCTGAGCAGATGGTTTAGTACATTCACGGCTTTTTCTAGTCTCATTCATTACTGAATGAGGCTAAAAAATAAAATACACAGCAAGCTTTATCATTCTATACTACGTAAAAAAACAGCTTTTTGTTAATCTCGATTCCATTATGTGATTATGATGTAATGGCCTCGAACTCGTCAATATTTTTATTAAATTCCGATGTTCATTCGTTGTTGCATCAGAAACAAAAGGTTTAATTAAATGTGCTGCACTGTAACGGCGGCATATGCGTCAATAATTTCTTCATAACAGTGAAAAAACAGAGCATGCTCCGTGAAAAATAAACAATTATTTTAATGAAAACAGCAATTATTTTTTCAGAGCCGTTTGTTTCCCGATACGTTTTAATTTGCGGTGGCATCGAGTGTAATTGTTTAAGCAAATTCGCATGGACGATCCTGAAAAAGCAGTCCCTACTCTCAATATTCATCTAAAACTCCACACAAGTACGATGAATATTTATTCTTAAAATAACGCAGCAAGAGCAGCCATTTGATCTTCGTTACTTTGTCAGACAAACTTCAACTTTGTTACACATGGCACAATTGAATTAGTTGACAATAATAAAAAAAAACTGTCTAGGTACGTCTATAAATGTCTATTTACAGTAAAAACATAACTCACAATATGACAGTCATAAATGGTTCGTAAAGGTGTAGGCGGTAAGAATAGCGTATAGGGTGGTACTATAAACTACGAACTCGAAACGACCGATGACATCACGTGATCGAGTGCTTATACTACTTTATTGACCACCTTTACGGTCTTAAAGTGAGATAACAATCGAGTTTGATGACCGTGGTAGGCTTTCAGGGAAAATCAATAGATGCATAAAGTCGAAATGAAATGCTTCCCTATGAAAGTGAGGTGGGTCGTAGCGTGGGTGGTTATTAGTGATTTTACGGCTTTATTTACAGTATTGACTACATGATTTGATTGGTCGATTAAATGTTATTTTTATTCATTACAAAGAATCTTTCTAATGACCGTAGTCACAGCTAATACATTAAACCTAGCTTCCAAGACGAGTCACTTTAAACAATGATGTTTATTGCATTTCTGCTGATCGATAAAATAGATTACAGAATACTTTTTTTAATGTTTCACAATCAATTGAATTTTGGTGAGTCGTGCAAGCAAGTCAAAATATTTCAGTCAGAAATTTCTATGAATAAATTCAACGGTTCTTCTTCTACTTATTTGCGCAGATAGCATGCCACACGTAATGCACCAAAGTTTGTAATTTTATTTGAAAATATAAATTGAAAACTAGAAATCGGTCGATTCAATCGATAATACATTCATTGTAGAAGAATGTTTGCAACGAACTCGTAAAACTGGCTTACAGTTGAAAACTGTGTAAGATCACACAGTTGGCGGTCTGCCAATAGGATCAGCTGTAGAACGAACATCATAACGACTTACCAAGGTCCAACAGGTCTTTACAAAAAAAATGTGTTTGTGATTTAGCATCTCACCTTTTTTGCAGCAAACGTTGTATAATATTAAAACAATCTCGATAATTACCGCCCTAGATCATAGGTTCTTGTAAAAAAAAATATTTATATGATTAATTATTATTTATTAATAATAATAATTAATTTAAATTAATAACAGCTGGCAACCCCAAGTGTCAATACGTCAAATCATTTTCTCTCTACAAAAAATTACTTAAAAAATCAAATAAACAGAAGGCGTCATGAAACAATAGTTATATATAGAATTTCTGGACTGTGAATTTTGAGAAAATAAAACAAAATTAATTTGGAAAAATGGATAACACTAAAAAGAAATATGAAAATTTGAGACAGGCAGAAACTGTCATCTGTCACAATCTAAAACAAGTAAGACAATGAGGAAAAATGTACACGTATTATGATCACAAGATCAGCTGCTGCACGCCGCGCACGCCCACCACCCCCGGACTCATCGCTGAGCTCCGCCTCGCCGCCGCCGGACCCCGGATCACCTGTGTCACCGGCAGCGGCAGTCGCGTCGAGCTCCAGTGACGAGTATTTCTCCCCGCCGACGTCGCCAACACCTGAACGTCGGCCGGGGCGAGGCCGGCCACCGAGAAGCTTGGGACTTAGGGGCCAACCGGCCCCGAGCCGGGTTCCCGCTGCCGGTGGTTGTGTGACGCGCATGAGATGGACTTATTCCATTAATGAAAACGTCATGCGCGCATACTATGGGTCTACAGAGGGGGGAACTAACCTTACTGCGTACCGTGTTAGGATGCTGTCTATGTTTCAGGAACTTGAACCGACTGTCAACGTTTCGGCCCAACGGTTATCGGATCAGGTGCGGGTCATCCAACGCAATCACATGTTGGACGACGCCGCACTTGATAGGCTACGCTCAGAGGTACTGAGCAACCGTATCATCTTGACTTCTTCACAAACCACGACACCAACAAGTTTTACTAATGATGCCATACCACCGCGGCCCAATTTTACTAGTGTAGAGGAAGATGATAGGGTTGCCACGGTAAGTAGCCAGTGCAACGACCAATTGAGGAGTGCTCTGGAAGATGCGCTTCGCGAGTATCGATCCACTCCTACCGAACTTAGACCACGATTACCACGGTTACCCATGCATAAGAAAAATAGGGCGCTGGTGTGTGCCTTGGACTCGCAACTCAAAAATATATTTGAGCATAGCGAGAACCTCGTTGATACGCACTCGATCTTGTATTGTGGGGCTGTAGCGGCTTGTCGTTTAGCTAACGTCAAATTCCCAAATTGTGACGTAGCTACTCGACCAAAACCAACCGTACCAGCTTGGCAACGCAGGATCGAGTGCCGTATCGACGGGGCCAGGGTACTCATCGGCAAACTATACTGCTTCAGGGAGGGCAACACACGACCACGTGTGATGCGCTTTGTGAGGCGGGCATTCTTGGGGACTGGAATCAGTCCTCAAGAATACATGTCCCGAGTCACAGAGCGCATCGACTTCCTGAAGCAGAAAGTTTATGCATGGGCGAACCGTATTCGGCGGTATAAGCGCAGGGTTGATCGGTACTCCCAGAATCGCATGTTCCGGAGCGATGAGAGGTGGGTATACAGAGATTGGGAGCGACCCGAACAAAATGTGACAGACGTATGCCGTCCAGATGATGCTGCCACTAGTTCATTCTGGCGCAACATCTGGTCGGTGCCCGTCTGTCATACTGAGGCTGACTGGATGCGAGATGTCGAGCGAATGTGTGAATCTATCCCAGAAATGGATGAAATTCTAATAACGCCGTTAGATGTAGCCAGAGCAGTTCGTCCGTTACCGAACTGGAAGTCTCCGGGACCGGACGGACTGCACAACTTCTGGCTTAAATGGCTGAGTAGTTCACACATTCGCCTGGCATCTCAATTCCAGTCATGCTTAGAGTCTGGGTCGCTACCAGACTTTCTTACAACGGGTGTTACCCACCTGCTTCATAAGTCCGGTAGTCCTGCGGAACCCAGGAATTATAGACCGATCACGTGTTTGGCGACGGTTTATAAACTTCTTACATCCATTTTGAGAGTGAAAATTACCAGACACATCGATAGTAATTCCATTATGTCGGCCTCTCAAAATGGATGTAGGAACGGGTCCCGTGGTACTAAGGAGCTACTCCTCATCGACATGGCCATTAGCCAACAGGTTCGTCGATCTCGCAAGGATCTGTCGACATGTTGGATAGATTACAAGAAGGCCTACGACTCTGTGCCACATACATGGCTCATGAGGGTGCTGGAGTTGTACAAGATTGATGCAACTCTACGCGCCTTCCTTGAGTCGTGTATGAGGCAGTGGAGGACAGTCCTTCGATATCCAGGATGTCGACAGATCCAGGGGAACGATGAGCCTGTATGGATTAAACGGGGAATATTTCAGGGCGACAGTTTGAGTCCTCTGTGGTTCTGTCTAGCCCTGAATCCTCTAAGCACATTGCTGGAGGATTCAGGTCTAGGCTACCGGTTGAGGAGAGGTGGTCAGGTCATATCTCACCTTCTTTACATGGATGATCTGAAACTCTTTGCCCCCAGCAAATTGCAACTGATGGAGCTACTGAAAGTAACTGAAAATTTTAGTAGCGCCATCAGGATGGACAAATGGTGTGGACAAATGTGCAGTCATGTATGTAAAGCGAGGGGAGATTATGGAATCCGAGGGACTTCAGCTCTCTGACTCCATACACCTAAGATCCCTTTCCTCATTCGAAAACTATAAGTATTTGGGTATGTCGGAAGCGTTAGGCATTAACGTAGCTGACATGAAGCAATCGTTGAGGGAGCGCTTCTTTGGTCGCCTGAAGAAGGTACTAAATAGCCTTCTTTCGGGCGGGAACAAGGTGCGCGCCATCAACGGTTGGGTCATGCCGGTTTTAATGTACTCTTTCGGCATACTCAAATGGACTCAAACCGAACTGGACGCCCTGGATAGGCGAGTTCGTACACTGCTGACCGCAAACCGGATGCATCACCCACGATCATCGGTGATGAGACTGTACATCCCGCGGAAGTGCGGGGGTCGAGGCTTTTTAAACGCGAAGACCCTCCACAACCGCGAGGTGTGCAGCCTCAGAGAATATTTTTTAAAAACAGAGGTGGGTATGCACCGAGATGTGGTCGCAGTGGACAAGGCACTCACCCCGCTGTCCATGGCTAAAGAGAACTGGCGCAAACCTGTAATACTGACTACCGATGACCGCAAGGAAATATGGCAAGGCAAGGTTCTTCACGGACGATTTTACCAGGCTCTTCATGGGCCCGATGTAGATTTTCTAGCGTCCGTGTCCTGGTTACGTTTCGGCGACCTCTTTGGGGAAACTGAAGGTTTTGTCTGTGCGATTATGGACGAAGTTATGCTGACGAACAACTACCGGAAACATATTATGAGGGACGGGACGGTGGACGTGTGTCGGGCATGCCACCGTCCGGGTGAGTCCATCAGACATATTATTTCTGGTTGTTCTCGTCTGGCTAACGGCGAGTACTTGCACAGGCACAACCAAGTGGCCAGGATTATTCACCAGCAACTTGCCTTGAAATATAAACTTGTGGAATCTGAGGTACCGTACTACAAGTATGTGCCCGACCCAGTTCTCGAGAAAGACCATGTCACGCTGTACTGGGATCGGCCTATCATTACTGACAGGACTATTGTTGCCAATAAGCCTGACATAGTGGTGATAGACCGATCAGCGCGCCGCGCAATGATAGTCGATGTTACCATCCCACATGACGAAAACCTCGTGAAAGCTGAGAAAGAGAAACAGATAAAATATCTCGACTTGGCTCACGAGGTTGTCGATATGTGGAATGTGGACTCGGCTATCATTGTGCCGATTGTCGTAACGGCCAATGGCCTTATGGCCAAGAGCCTCGACGAACATCTGTCGAAGCTCTCACTTGGCAGTTGGATCAAGAGCCAGATTCAGAAGGCGGTACTCCTCGATACGGCCCGCATTGTGAGGAGGTTCCTGTCTCTGCAGCCCTAACCACCGGTAGCTTGGACCCTGCTCCCGACACCGGCGGAAAAACCTATTTTTTATATTTTTAAATGTTTTTTTATTCTTTTTGTTTTTTAAGAAATATTTAAAAATGTAATTAATAAGATGAAAAAATGAATAAAGGTATATTAATTTAACTCTATATAAACGAATTTTTTTTTGCTACCGACTTTCGATAGTGTGGTTATTATCCACTTTTTCTTGTATTTTTTTTTTTTGAAGTCTTACTTTAGTAAAATATATTTTTTTTGTATATTTTATCCTTTTAAATTCATCGCACACGAATTCTAGTCAAGTAAAAATGTTATAGTATGACTATGTTATTACCAAATCATTCACATACAAGGTGTAAACACGCAAAAATTATTGCTGGGTAACGAATTTTTTTTGGGGCGTCACGTTTTACGGTAATACTCAATGTAACGCACTCAAAACAATGATTCTGATGAATGCAATAGCTAGGCATCATGAATCCTAAAGGCATTTAATAAATAGTAAAATTCTAACCTAAAAAACTATATTTTTTTTTAACTTGTGATATAGTTGGAACTTTGACCTCCAATAACTCCGTAACTAGAAGGTTCCCAGGTACGGTCCAGAACAAAAAAAAGTCGCAATGACGCGATGGTAAGAACAAGTCCCTTTCGGTTTCGTTAAGGGATGATTATGACCCTTTATACGTAGAGGAAAAAAATACTATCAATAACACTTGTAACGGGATATTTACCATGTTTATTATTTGTTATGAGCTCCCGATATTTCGGCGCTGTTGCAAACGCCATGATCACGGATAAACTGAAGTTATTGCGGGTGGATGTTTATGAGCAGACAAAACGGTCTACCCTCTTTCTTGTTCGTTAACATGGTAAATATCCCGTTACAAGTGTTATTGATAGTGTTAGTGACCATGTCAGTTTGAAAAAAAATACTTAATATAGGTGCAACCACGTTTAATAAAATTGATATGGGACCACTGCGCGAGCTTCCTCTACCAAAAAAAAACGCATACGTAAAAAAAGATGTCAAATACCTACATAACCTCCACCTTTTCTAAAAGTTCGTTAAAATATCTCAAATATTCTCTCTAGTTTAAAATAAACAATCCTTACCACCATACATTCCAAAAGTTTTGTTCCACAATAGTACGTATGGATTAATGGATACGTGCCTACTATACGTATTGCACTTTGATTTTGCGTAAAAGCTTTTACCGTTGCCTCTGGTTTTAATTTAGGTAGGAAAATTCGTATATTGAATTTTTTTCAACACTCGGAAAACGTACAACCTGGTTCATGAATATGCTTAGCTAAAGTAATCTATATGATTGAATAATGTAAATAACAATATAGGCCTGTTTTTACAGTGTAAATAAAACAAGCTGAAGTGATTATACGTTTTTTAAAATACATTAAAACACAGAGAAAAAAAGTCCTACATTGGTTTGCGATTAAAACGTGCCGACATCATAATAGAGTTTATTTAAAGCCAGCTAAAAATAAACCTGGCCTTTACTTGAAATGTGGCCGAGTACATGAAAAGGGCGTTGACGAGTGTCGATAGCTATGCACCCTTCTTGCTATGAATACGTGCTAATCGTTACCAAAATGAATTATTTACATACTTATAGCTACGAACGTACCCACACCATAAAAAGACAAAACTATTGCCATTATAAAAACAATGGTACAATGATTTAAGACGCAAAGCTGGTACCGATATCAATCACAATAGTCTTATTTATTTATTTATTTATTTAGGATCTCCAACAAAGGATGTACACAGATCATGTGAAATAAATAATGGACTTAAAAGTATCACGTAGGTGAACTCCTTCACTTACAGGAGACCACAGCATGCATAATTGAATTTACATCTAAGCTAACAAAATTATAATACCATTAAAATATATTGAAAAAGTTTCAAAGAATTAAAATTAAAAACACATCAGATAATATTAAATAAATGAAAAATAAAATAAAAATTAACATTTAGATAAATCTTTAGACATTACGTAGACATTGCAAGAGATTCACTGATGTCGAAATTGGTTATAATAGAATTTACAATTCCTAACAAATTGATAATACGATTTAAATATATCAAAAAAAAAGTTAAAAATAAATAAAAAAAATTAATGTGAAATACACCATTTGATATTAAATAAACGTAGAGTAAAATTACCAATCAGATGAATCTTTAAGACATTTCTTATACATTGCAAGGGATTCACAGATGTCAAAATTTAAGATTTTAGATAGCGTGTTGTATTGCCTACAAAGTCTTGGCACAGCGGCGTAATGACCTAGGTTTGTTTTTGAGCCAGGAACGTAGAATAAATCGTATGTATTATGCCTGGGAGTCCGAGTTGGAATTTTAATCTGTAATGAGCCCAAAAGTTCACTGCAATCTATCTTCCCACTAAATATTTTGTGAAGGATAATGAAGTCCAGTTTCTTCCTACGACTAGCTAGTGTTTCCAAATGATAATGTTTCAATCTATCAGAGTAGCTAGTCTTAACATATATAAAAGGAAGTTATATAAGCACTTTCAGTTAGAGGATATTTGAATTATCATTATATTTTTTAATAATTAAAGGTAACAGAAAGCGGTACTCTTGGTCAAGGCTCGTATTGTTAGGAGCTAGGTTCCTTTCTCTAAAGCCCTGATCGCCGGTAGCCGGTAGGACCCTGTTCCAGATACCCCGGTATCGGGTGTCCAAAACCGGTGGGCTGATTTATTTATTTATTTTAAAGGGATTTTTTAAAATATAATCAATTGATATAGAAATAATAAATAAAGGAATAAAGAATTAATAATATCATCCTAATTTAAATTTAATTTGTATTTATATATCAATTTTAATGTCAATTCCTATTATTATAGATTATTTCTGACATAACTATTTAATCTGGAATTAATTATTAATTTAATCTGATTTAACTGTTTTTGAATATTTTAATTTTTAACAATAGCATGATTGTTCAATTGTATGTATTGTGTAATTTTAATCTTTATTTCAATCAAATTATGTGTTTAGAGCATGTGTACTCGATAATGTGTATACTGTTGTTACCTGTAACTGAGTGTGCGTTACTGGGACCATGTATCAATTTTTATCTAATATATAATAAAAGCTACTGCTTTTATTATATATTAGATAAAAATTGAGATGTAGCTCGTTGGTAATCCTAAATAAATAAATAAATAAAATAAACAAAAACCTTCTAAAGCTAGAGCTTTATTAAACTAAATCGTATTTTCCCATGCTCTTATTCTACACTTAGCTACACGTCTGCATCGAAACGAGCTGCGTTTCGATGCAGACGTGTAGCTGACGTGACACTGGCCACAACCTTCTGATACAGGCTGAAGATGAAAATTAAAAAAAACAGGTAGGTAGCTGTCATTGACACAACCCTGAGTATAAAAAATATTCTACTATGACATGATATCGCAACAAAATACAGTTCGTTTTAATCCCCACATATTTTCATTTAAATGATCTGCTATACTTACGATACGCTTTTACGAATTTTACTATGCTTTTGTGAAAACCACAGCAAATTTTTTTTATGTTTTGTTGTTATCGTATTCAATAAAGAGACGCCAAAACACAAAATAAAATTAATTTGTTTGCAAAATATAGGGTTTGCTACAAATGATATGTAATAATGACATGTCAACAATTACTGTGCTGGTCTTAAATAGCATAAATACTCTTTAATGTTCCCAGTGCTGGGACTCAAGCTTCCTCTTTATAGGAGATAGTGGCCCATTCGGACCCAGTTGGTGGATGTCACTTTTATTTTTCTTTCTGGTACTTGTCTCTGTTGGCACTTTTTAGCTTGATCATGTTTGCTATGAAGTAAAACAAGTAGTCAAAATAATATGAAGTGCATGCTCAAAGTTAAGTGAAAGACAATAAAACTAGAAACACTACGAATCCACTTACATAGCTGAAGTAGAGATGGGCAAGTCAAATGAAATAATAAATAAAAAGAATGTAACTGAATAGTGTCCAAGAATAATAAAAGAAAGAAAGGGAGACATTGTCTAAGATGGCAAATCGAAATTTGAAAAAAGCCGGTCTCACTTGGAAGAGACTAAACAGTCAGCAGTCGTCACACTTTTTTGGTCAAGGGCCACATAGGACAAATTGCGATAGTACTGAGGGCCGCACACTTGTTAATTGCATGTATAAACTAGACACGCAGGTGCAAGTGAATGTAAATAAAAATATGTATTTGAGATTTTTATTAGAAAGGACAACATTAAGAATAACTTAATGAAAAATTAAAATTTACATAGTTGAACTTTACGAATTAAGATGTTGTATTTTTTAAATTATTTCTTCTATGTTGACGTCTTTGGGACTACATCCTCATGGTGTCTTCTAAATGACTGGAAGGCGATTTTGATATTTTTTTTTTAAATCTACATTTTCATAAATCTGTATCATTTGTAAAATTATTATGGTTCGTCGCGGGCCGCACAAATACCAGCGACGGGCCGCATGCGGCCCGGGGACCGCAGTTTACGACCACAGGACTAAACCATAATCGGAAAGTGTGACAAACTCTAGGAGAGGCCATAAGATAATTTTCAATCCCGGTGGCGAATAACATCTACATATATCAGTTAATTAGGATAATTCTATATTTATTTAGTAAATAGTTTTCTTTTATATTTCTCTTTCTTTTGTATTCATTTTTTGCAGGATTTTTAAGTAAAGGCTCTAATTATCACTAGCTCCTAAACTACCGGATACTGTGAGAGGCAGTTATTTCGACAATGCCACTTGGAAAGTAATTCTCAGATGATCGCACGATCGCTCTGAATTAATGAACATAGAAGTTGGAAATTCATTCAAGCAGTATGAAATACTTTCAGAAGTTTCTTGGAATTGAGTGTAATAATATTTTTGTTGTACAAGTTTTGCTATAATTCAGCCCAAGACGATGTATTTTAGGAAATACTTCTGTATTTTGGATGAAACAAATTGAAGAATTTGTCTGGTTTCTCAAAATCATAAAGTATTTTGGTATACTATATTTGAACGTAGTGTTAGGTTATAAAATATAATAGATTAGATAATAAAAGGATTGACTAGCTCAAAACTGTTAGCTATTTAATTTTATACCACTGATAATGTATAATTTTTTTTTATGTAAGTAGAACCCTAATGGCCCTTATGTTTTGGTGAGTCTATACCTATATGAGTATAAAACAAAGTCGTATTTCGAGTCTGCATGACCGCTGAAAGCTGTCCACAACAGAATTGATTTTGATGCGGTTTTGGCCATCGTTTAGAACTTTTGGTCACAGCATATGCATAGACGCAAATGTTGATGAGGATCGTGTTGACACGTTGTGTCGAGTATTTTTTATTAATTAAATATGATACCTATTATTGATTTATCTTAGTAGGTATTAATCCCTGTAGTTTAACGTTTCCCAATATAAATGTCCATTAACGTATATTAGAGGTTTCGGCATCAGCCAATAAGTTATAATGAGTGGTTTTCCTGAACTGGTAGTGATGGATTTCCCGTTTCAAACTTATAATGGCAATTTTACTGGTGTGTTGTAATGATCATAACGTGACCAGAGCCGTGTTTGAAATGTTTAAATACATGCGTTGATTAAAATTGGGCCCAAAAATATAAATAACACGGCTTATTATCGATTATTTTGATCTGTCTGCAGCAGAAGATACAGTGACGCAAGTGACAAAAGCGACTTGTTTAGTTACCTATTATTTCTTTTGATTACTAGCTGTAATTAAATATTATTTATAATTACATATTATATGAATAATAATGTGCCCCGCGACCGTCGTCCACGTGTATTAATTATAATATGTAGTAATATAGATAGTAGGTACTAGCAGCCCGCCCCGGCTTCGCACGGGTATTTAACAAAAAATTAAAAGTTATTATTAATTAAATATAAAAAAATATATAAAAACAAAATTATTACACAAATACAATCATTTCTTAACATTGATTCCCCTCCCGTACGGCCCGTACCCCAGTGACGACGCTTACATCGCATTGGGTGCTGCCTAGCTAGCTAGCTGAGCAGGGTGAGTGGCAACCACGCAACTTTTTCTAATACTTATATTTTTAAACTCGTGATATATTTCGAATGGAATGTCCGAATTGAATAATCTTGAATATGAAGTAATTTAGTTTGCTATGGATTAATACCAAGATACAAATAAAGTCTTTTCTAGCGGCGACAGCTCAATTTTTTTTTTTAAAAAAAGAACATTTATTGTGGCATCACTATAATAGTTAGACATATGCTGTCGCGACATTTTTTTATAAATGATGATGCGTTCTGAAAAGTCTTAGTACATTATTTTATTCTATCATCAATAGTTTTCGCAGCGCACGCGAAGTAAAGAATATTTTAGGTAATTTTTTTACACCTTGGGTTACATTATTGGACTTTTAGTAAGGATCCCTATTTAAAAAAAAATATAGTATAGCCTCTGTTACTCAGTGATAATGTAGCTTTCTAATGGCAAAAGAATTTTTGAAATCGGTCCAGTAGTTTTTAAGTTTATTCCTTACATACAAAAATACAAATCATTCCTCTTTATAATATTGGTGTAGATAATTGAAACCACAATGAGACACTTCAATTTTATTTATTTGTATTTAGAGTCTCTCCAACTTTCCTCTACCGCCTTATATCAAAGTCTAGTAACAACACATAAAATCCCTAACATAAACCCTAAAAGGAACATAAACACTGTACTACGAACAGGTGTCCTATAGAAACCAAAACAAACAAACTTACTCAAACCCTATTTTTTAGGATAATACATTATCAAGATCTTTATTAAAATACTAATTTCTAAATCTAAATTAATTACTAAACATAAAACTAGATAATTAAAACTAAAATAACAACAAATTATAAAAGGGCGTCAAAAAACTCCTCCTCAACGCTGTCAGCTGGTAACGTGCCCAAGAGACTGGCGGCGTTGCCACGTTGAATGGCAACACTTAGCCTCTGGCCAAAGTAAAAGCCAGCCCTTGGGTCACGTGAAGCGTTAACTAAGCGTTTGGAGATTTCCTTAAAAAGGCTGTGAGCACTCGGACCCCACGGCCCCAGAGTTTCAACCCCAAACGGCTCGAAAATATAGTTACCACAAAGGTTACTATATTTACGCCGCTTGAGGTTCTCCGCAGCCGCAGCGGCAGCGCCAGCACAGCACGATGAGCTTGGAAGATGTGATGGCGCAAGAGTATCGACGCATGTTGCGTCCCACACTAAAGGCCTACCCATCTTCCAAGGAAACAACGACATGCCGTCCGGTCTTTTGCCATCGTCGCGTGCCAAGCCATTGGGCTCTAAGATAGCTGGAACGCCGACGGTAACAAGAGCTCGACGGATGATGTCATTTATGTTCGCGTGCCGCGCAAAACGGCCCGCACTTCGGCTGCATGACAGGCCGTGGTGTCCGAGGCTGTTGACAGCTTCACCACAGTGACAGCGATGAGGAGTGCAGCAGGCGGCACCAAGACGTAAGGAAGCAGCGAGGCGGAAGGTCGTGTCGTCGAACAAAGTGCCTATGCTCGACGACGGGAGTGCGTGAAGCCAAAGACCCGACTCCCATTCACCCACAGCAAGCAGTCGTGCACGCTCAGCAGTAGTAGCAGCTGTGTGAAGTAAATTGTCCTGAACTACTCTGCAGAGCGGCTCGTCCCACCGTCTCTGGGAAAATGGATTGTCGGGTTCTTCAGTATTCGGGCAAGCGAGTTTCCAAGCATCGATGGCCTCGGAGAGGCACGGCACATCAAAATCAATCAGTGTGGAAGCCAGGATATTCCTGATTAATTTCTCAGTGCCGTGGACCGAGGATATGAAAGCTGGTAAACTAATACTAGAAATTTTGCGGACGCCGAGTCCTCCCATGCGAATGGGAAGACTTGCTTGTGCCCAAGCTCGGTCGTCCAAAGCCACATATTTTTTTGTATTTATAGATAAACTCAAAACTGAGAAAATAGGCGAGAAAAAGGAACCACTAATCAATAAATACATCTAATGCCTACAATCCAATAAACATATCTCCTCATGCTGGTTTTTAACTTGACACGGGCAATAAAGACAACCATATACAATTTCTATTAAAGGCAGATTCACAATTTTTGTAAGGTACAGACATTTTGTCCTTGCATATTGTTTGTGATACTCAAACTCAAACTCAAACTCAAAGCATTTATTTCAATTAGACCATTACAGGCACTTTTGAAAGTCAAAGAACAAAAAAAAAAAAGAACGCTAAGCTACAGTCCCAGTCACAAGACATAATAACTTGTGAAAGTACTGTAGTTGCCCATTCCAAAGCGTAGATCTCTATGGAGAAGAATGGGCAAGAAACTCCATGGACACTCTTTTAAATTAAAATATGTTACAGAATCTTGGTTACATCATTCGTGTTGAGAATTACTAGTATGTGAGAACGATGTAGAAATACGGGCAAGTTAAGAGCGTCCACAGTAAAAGACGAAATCAATAATTTGAAAATAAAGTTAAAAATAAAATAATTAAAAATGAACCATGGCAGCTAAGAGATGACCAGGCACAACTGACAGCGCCCGTTCACGAACATGACGCATGTATCAGCCATCATTCAACTCAACCATATTGAAGGGAACTAAATGACCCGACACACCCGCCGCCATCAGCGTGACATTTAAGTGAGCATGACATTTACTCAACCGCCAGGGTAAATTCGCGTCAGTGTAAGTAAGATGTGGGTACTCAGTAAATAGTGGCTTTACAGTACATAGTTTTCATACATGTGCTATGCAATTATATAATACTAAGAGATTGAATCTATACAAAGCAAAGATATTTATACAATCTTCTGCAGCTTCCACAGTAACTTCACATGGTAATTTGATAGCCCCTATGGTTGTGGAGCAGGACCAGCATTGAGCCAAGCATTTTTATCATCAATGTAATCCCCCAACTTATAATATGCTTGCCTACATAGTGTGCGCTTTATGCAAGATTTAAATTTCGTTTCATTTAGTTGTAGAATGGGGGGAGGTATTTTATTGTAACATTTTAAACAGTACCCCATGAAAGATGAGTCTACTTTAGCTAACCTGAAACCTGGCTGAACCAGTTGGTCCCTGTTTCTAGTATTATAGTGGTGCCGGTCACTTCTTTTACTAAATAAATGCATATTATATTGATATTGACAGAATCATTGATATTTTTGTAATGATTCAATACTACACTCGTTATTTCCTAGATCATAAGTATCGGTTTCCGCCTAGACAGAGAGAAAAAATGTCTCATAAACAGTCAATAGGTGGTATTATGTAGTGAGGCAAAAATACCGTCCACTGGTTCTTCCTCTTCCTCCTACATAATTATAATTTTTTAGGGTTCCTTAGTCAACAAGGAACCCTTATAGTTTCTCCATGTCCGTCTGTCTGCCTGTCTGTCCGCGGTTTAGCTCAAAAACTATTGGTACTAGAAAGTTGTAATTTGCCAGGAGTATACACGTTAACGACGCCGAAAAAGTGCCAAAATAAAATTTTGAAACAAAAAAAACAATTTCAAAATCAAAATATTTTTATTTTACATAGGCCTACAGGGGCACTTATAAAACGTCGGCAAAAAGGTGCTCGGTTCGGGTTGGTCGTTTCCTATGGAGAAGAACCAGCAAGAAACTCCATAGTTACTCTTTTAAAATCATTTGGTTTTACAATATTTCTGTTACAGCATTAGTACTAGTATGGGAGGACATCGTAGGCCTGACAATAAGTCGTTGCTTACTACGAAACGTAGAACGAAATAAAAAATTACCAAGGATCTAGGAATCTATAAGGCCTACAATGTCCACACATTTACAAACAATCGGTAAATAAGAAAAAGAGTCTATACAACAACAAAAAATAAATAGAAAATATCACAAAATGACTAGATCAAATAAGTGACACAAATGTTGTCATCCGTGCTGTAACTATTCTAAACAAAAGGTGTAATGATTTAAAAACTATTGTAAAACATCTGATTAAAAAGAAAGGAAAAAAAAATAAGATTGAGAATAGTTAGAGACATCCACACATTTGTGCCGTTTATGAGCTACCAGGGAAGCCGCATGTGCGAAGGGGCTAAAGCCAAACTTCTCTATCTTCAACGTAGTCCTTAATTTTGTAATATGCTTTTTTAATTAGGACACGTTTAATATAATTTTTAAACTTTCCATCGGTCAGTTCTGTAACTGACTTCGGCAACTTATTATAAAAGCGTATACTGTTTATAAGAAAAGACTTGCTAGTTTTGGTTAATCTGAATTTGGGTATTACAATTTCGTGTTTACTGCGTGTATTTATATTATGGAAGTCGCTTCTAATTTTGAAAAGTCCTCGGTTTTTGCGGACATATAAAAAACATTCTAAAATATAAAGTGAAGGCAGAGTCAGTATATCGATTTCTTTAAATTTTTCTCTGAGGGATTCACGAGGACCCATTTTGTAGATAGCGCGGACTGCCCTCTTTTGCAGTATGAAAATTGAATCAACGTCTGCTGCCGATCCCCACAGCAGAATGCCATAGGACATAATACTATGGAAATAAGCGTAGTATACTAACCTAGCTGTGGCTATATCAGTTAACTGCCTTATTCTTCTGATTGCATAGGCAGCTGAGCTTAACCTTCCTGAAAGAGTTCTAATGTGCGCGCCCCACTGCAGTTTTGAATCGGTTATATATTTTTAATATTAATAGGGTAATTAATAGGGTACCTCCCCTACATGTAACGTGGATTGATACATTTTTTTTCGTCCTTTCCATAGTGTGGGATATCGTTGGATAGATCTTTCAAAATATTAGAGGTTTAGGAAGACCGTTTTTTGATTCAGTAAACCGTTTAAAGTAAAGCTTTAAAGTACCAATTTTTGTTAGAGTCAAGTGTCCTCCCCTCTACCAACTAAACGGTTGTAGTCAGAAATATAAATGTCACGGCAGTAGTATCTACATATAACGAAGTTTAAAGGAAAACTATCACACTTAAGTGGGCTTTACAAGTTTACGAGTAATAGTCGACCAATTGTATTTGACTCGAAAATTTCGAACAACACCATGGAAATATCGATAGATGGCGCTAAACGTCAGTTGTATCGCACTAATGTTTCATTCCTAAATATTTTTTATAAAAAAAAAACAGTTGTTGTTGTTGTTTGTATGGGAAGTCAAATTAGGTAGACAGTCATGTTTGGCTTTTAGTAAGAGCGATACGAAACTATTAGTTAGCGAATACGACCCGCACTTGGCTGTTATAAAAACTACGGAACCCTATACTGCGCATGGCCCGACACGCACTTGACCGGTTTTTTAATTTGAATTTCTTATTTCTTTTTGGATTTCTTCTTAATATGTAATCTAATTTTTATGCTGTCTTGGCTTCCGGACGTATTTTCACGGGTGATGACTGAAAACCAGCGCTGGTGGTCTATGTTTGGGTTCGGGTTAAAGCAAGCACTCCAAAGATAAAATTTTATCACAGTGTTAAAACATTACACGCCATATCACCTGCTTTATTAATGTACCGTTGCGTCACTAACAGATTTCAGTATATATTCTGAATAAAGGCTTCATTTGGACTTATCATACGAGTGCATGACTTATCATTATGTAGAACATAGTGCCAACCTACAGATAAACGCGTACCTATTGTAGTACCTACAACAACATTTCGCCAGTTAAATTTAAGTCCCATAGCGAGCCTATTATCATCAACCCGATTTGTGCCCGCATTCTGATTCAGGGCTAAGAAATTCTTCATCCTGAAAAAAAAAACAAAAACAATTCGCACTATAAGACATTGCTTTTCAAAATATGCGACCTAAACGGTCATATCCTAAGATTTTTTCACAGCTGAAAAAGACCATGACTATATGATTTTCAACTTGATACCTCTACCACCAACCGGGCACAAATTTAGGTTCTATGGCTGCTACCTTTGTGCGACCCGGGAATCGAACCCAGGACTTAATGCTCAGCTGTAGTGCTTGCAACCACTAAATCAATGAACTAGTCAAATATGGGAGTGTAAGTACACCTCTCTCTAATTCTTCTGTTATACCCAGGTGACATGTTATGTTTATGGTAAGGTATTTAAATACATATACAGTATTTTGTAATGCTCTTTGATGGAAAGTCCGGAGAGAGTGAAGTGCTGTTGACATTTTATCGTGGAAGTTGTAAAAGTTGTCATTATTATGTACCTCAATGTAAGTACCATAAAGATAATAACAATATAGCGTTCCAAAAAGGACATCCCACATGTTCATTGACTTTCGTGTTTTTATAACGGAGTAGATAATAATTTCATAAAGCACCTACACAGGTTATTTATTCTGCGTCACTCGGTTCACAGTTTGTGGCGATTCTGTATTATGAGAATTCAGTTGGGTAAGTATAGTCAGTTATTTATTAAACCTCACCTAACTAAGCCGAAGTTAAAGATACAAAAAGTTTTACTGACGACACCTTTTTGATTTCCTTAAGAATTTAGGCTACGTTATAAATATCAACAACGAAAATTGTTGCACTTACAAAATAAACGCACTTTAGATCAATACCATTAGCAGTATCAGTCCACTTTGACTTTTATCTCAATAGTGCAATGAGCATTATAGCGAAAAGTGGAATGCACATTTCGAGTAGTTCTCACTACAAGTATGGATGTACATAAGTACGATATCTGTGGGCCAGCTTTAAAACAACAAGTTCGCTTAATTGACTGCAAGCACTGGCATGGCAGAACGATCACTATTATTTTTTGCAGATTTAAAAAGTACACCTATATTTCGACAATTTTATAATTAAATGTAGGAGGGGGCGAGCCATCATTAAACGACCACAAATGTGGACTCAGAGCTACTTAGACCTGATGGGAAAACCCTTTTTCACTCAAATAAAAAACCATTATTATTTCTAATTTTACACGTTTCAACAAGAGTATGACTCTGTTCCATGACTATAACGTCTTCCACGTGAAAATAGATGTACAATAAAAAAATAAACTTGAGAGGTGTCAAGGGACACCCAGATGGAACGAAGTTCCTTTCAAACACTCACACTCACAATTACACTCTTTTCTTTCGGAAATTTTATATTTTTTAAGTTAATTTTATCTAAAAAATAAAATTTTCGTTGTCGTTATAACTTTTGGTCTTAATTTTTTCCGTCTGGCCCCCTTTCGCAACGCGCGATAAGGAACTTCGTTCCAATTACACGACAATTATTTGCGCAAGATAATTTTAACATTTAAACCTATGCTTATTACCTCTACCTATAGTGTGGTTAAAGTTTAAACTCACAATTTTAAAGTCATTCCGACGGCTTTTAACACTAACATTATAGTTTTTTATTTCAAGTGCTGCAGCAAGTACAAAGATTACGGCACCTTGTTGTAATGGTTTGAAACCTTATTTAAAAATACAAAATTGGACCATTTTTAGCTTGACCTTTGCAGTTTTATTTTAACGTTAATGGAGTCGCTAGACAGAAAACATTGTCCTTGTTTGTCGTGCATTTGGAACGTTGGCAACATCGCAAATATGTAGCTGTCAAAAGTTTTAAAATATGGATCATCATCATCATCATTTCAGCCGAAAGACGTCCACTGCTGGACATAGGCGGATGCCTATGTCCCACAAAATGTCAAGAGGCCAAGTGTCGCTAAATTGACATTTTGGGGGGTTTTGTCATAATCGCCACGCTTGGCAGGCGGGTTGGCGAAATAAGGATGAATTGCTACATTTGAGTGTAATTATTATGTGTAAACACAGCATTTGTTAAGTTTTGCAGTGGTTTTTTGACACTGAAACTAAATATTCAGTGTCACGATATGAGTTATTAGAGTTCAAAACCAATATTTCATAATTTCATTTGTTTATGAAATAATGAAATATATTATATTTAATTTTATTTTATTTTTTAATAGTTTATTTTATTTATATGATTTTAAGTAATCTAAATATATATATCAAGGCGGGGATTCCACCATAAATGAATATCGACGCCATATTGCCTTTCAGTCGCTAACTGTGCAACTTTATTCTTCATTATTGCTAATTAGGTGGATGGGTATTGAAATCACACACAACACTTTACTCAAACTCCTTATGTTTATTTCTAATAAACCAGTTACAGGCACTTTAACACTTATAAACTTTCCTTAAGTTGAGCCGCCCATTCACAAACATGGTTGACGTAATGTGTGTCTTTTGGATCTGTCTTTCAATGATTACAGTTCTTATTAACATAACTTATTATTGCTCACTTCAAAAACTACTTTCAATTCATTAATATTTCAATTCTCTAATCGCGAGCTAGCTCGACGACGACATCTCGTCTCGCTGCGCCTATGGTTCTGCGTGGGCGGAAATACGCACACACTAGTTCAGTACAGTAATTTATTACATAGTATGTTTATTTAAACTTCAGTTAATCAATACTAACTTCACCATTAATTATTTTAGTAATTAAACAATACCAATATCGACAAATGCAAAGGCGTTATTAAGCTTAATTAGTAGCTTTAATACTTTTTACAACAATCGCATGCTTAAAACCATTTTCGGCAGATCAAAGGATTAAATACAAAGAACTGGTTTACCACTAATAAAATACTCTGTAAAATAATCTTATTAATTTTAAGTTTGTAGTTAGTTTTAGAAATTGATTTAATTGTTGCTACAAATTATAAATTCACTAATTGACTATTCGGCGTTCTTTCCCACAAGACTGGGTTGCCGCCTAACAAAATGAGCCATTGTTAAAATCCAAATTGTCATTGCTAAAATCCCAGCTATCATAAAATATTTGCTAATCTTAATTTTGGCTATAGTTCTAGCTAAAGGCTTTTGTTTAATAAATTACAGGCCATCTAAGCTAAACGAATCTATTATTTGCGCAGTAGTTAACACACAAGCCAATAGATGGCGTTTAGTCAAATGATTATCGTAATAATTATGCTTGCCCCACACAGATGGCATGGCAGGTTCATCAATATTATGACAAATGAGGATTATTAAGTTGATTCTTAATAAGATTAATGAATAGTCTTAGCACATAGACGCTCTTGCGGCGACACGGCCATTCTGATCGGCGGTGCGCGCCCTGCACCTGCCGTCGCTCTCAGTATGTGGAATTTTATTTTCTGAAATAATGGAGATAAATTTTGTCGGCAGATTAATGTTGTTTTTATTAACCTACAATGTTCATTGAAATGTAGGATTTGGTAACAAAAAGTTTCAGTCAACATGGAAAACTTGTAATAGATCTAACATCTATTCAGTTTTCCTCATATTCAAAATAAAATGCATTTTTGTATCACCAACACACATATGCACAGTTACAGACTTAAAGCTGCATGCAGTTTATGGATGATAAGCTGTTAGCTGAATAAAAATTGTTTATTATTCAAAATCATTAACTGAATCGATTTTATTGATATTGTTTAATCAGCCACTAGCTGAATAGGATATTGTTGGCAAAACTATCCAACAACATTAATTGAGTTTATTGATATTGTATTGTCAGCTAATAGCTGAATAGAATAATGTTGCCTCAATTATACAGCAACATTAAATGAGTTGAGTATAGTGATATTGCATGATCAGTTACTAGATAAGTAGAATGATGTTGCCTCAATTATACAGCAACATCAATATGAATTGAGTTTATTGAAATAGAATGATCAGCTACTAGCTGAGTGGAATGATGTTGCTTCAATTATACAGCAATATCAATATGAATTGAGTTTATTGAAATAGAATGATCAGCTACTAGATTAGTAGGATATTTTCGCTTGAACTATCTAACAATATTCATTCAATGGTTATGCTTTGTATGAGTTAGGTTTTTATTTTACCTTGAGACATGGTAATAGATCTACTGTCTACTAGATTAGGCTTAAATAAGATTATTGATTGCTTTAGTTATTTTGTAATTTGTATTTGGTAAGTGTGGTGTAAGTAGCATATTTTTATTTGTTCATTCTCACAGGAAGGTAATGCTCTGTGATAGACACAAAGTCTTGGATTTGACAGGATTAAAGGATAGGATCAGGAACACCGCTCTGTGATGGACACAAAGTCTTTGATTTGACAGGATTAAAGGATAAGGAGTTTAGGACCATTGCTCCGTGACAGGCACGAAGTCTTTGATTTGACAGGATATAAGGAACCAGGCTCTAGGCGGTTTGTACGCCGTGGACCCAGCAGGACAACATGAGAGTATTGTTTAATAGAAGCCTCCACGGCCGCTAATAGTTTGTTATTAACATTATAAATAGTCTCCACGACTATTTATAGATTGTTTGTCATTTGGTGTGTTCATTATCAGTGACCTCCACGGCTTCTGATAGTATTTGTGTGATTTGTTGTATTACTTATCAAGCTAGTTGTTTCCTCCACGGATAGCAATAGCTTGATGTTTGTGTTATTAATTTTTATTTATTAGTTGTAGTTAGAAGTACTAATACTTTGCTTTTATTATTGTAGTTAAGCAACCGACAGGATTACAAAAACATAAAAATAATGAAAGTTTAAACATGAGACTCATCACACATGAGCATCATGTAGGTAGGTTGATTTGGCTATTGTATTCAGCCTTTGATGTAACTTTATGTAGATATCAGTGGTAAGGTGTAGGAAGTAGTTTGAAAACGCCTCACCTTTTATATTAGCTTAGGTGTGTGGACACTGAATCAGTCATCCCTGGTTGGCAGTCCTCGTGCTGTTCTTCATTTGACAGCTGGCGACACGGTTATCTATTCACCAGGTATTGAAATTAATTGTATTGGTCAGCTAAAACCAAATTGTGATGTGTTGGTTAGCAGGCTTATTCTTGAGGAAGCTGTTCTTATTGACAATGGTTTAGACTTCCACACTTGATGCCATCACAATGGTGGAGTGACTAGGTGCTTAAAGTTTTAAAAGTTCCTTTACAGTTGCTTCCAATTTTGTTTCATTTTCTTTGGTAGTTGGTTATCATTTCCTTTTTGAAGACAATTTCCTGGAACCTGGAATGTGAGAAGTCATGCAGGTAAATAATAGTGCAAGAAAAGATATCCTACATAACATCACACTTGCAGTCCCTGAAGGGTTAGGCAGGGGTGTAGATAACACATCCACACTTTGTCAATCACGCCTAAGTCTCTTATTTAGGAGCAGGCTATTTGCCATTAATATTATTGTCTGGGTTGTTACTGACAAATTCCTGATGGAAAAAGAACCAATGACACTTTGCTAGACCTCAAAATCGAATCCAGGTCCTCATGCTTTAATGGCAGGGCTCATGACCACTGACCACAAAGCAGTCCTACTAATGTTTAAATTAGTTGGGGTGATAAGCTATGAAGTAGGTAATCAATTGTCTTGGAATAGTTTTCATACTTAGATTAAGTTAATTAACACCTTCACTGCCGTCCCGGTCACCGGTGACCTCAAACAATACATTTTCAATTGCGTCTATTGTCTGGCAGACTATGTGTTAAACTAAGATAGGAATGTTAAACTGATCAGAACTAGTTTAAAAACTCTATTGGTTGTGTTAATGCACTGACAAAACATTCACATTCTAACATATTGAAAGCTTTGCTTTCTGTTGATTTATTGCGCTAAGAGTTCATTGTCACAACTCGTTGAACTGAAATTTGTTTGGCACTTCATTACTTGTCTTGTTTTACAAATCAGTTTCATAGCGAAGTGTTTTAGTATGAATCATGCAACATGTTGTCAAATACATATGCTTTCAAGTTGCATAATTGTTTGAAAAGCTCTAAATTCAAACAATAGGCACCACAAAGATTGTGAGATATTAATCTATGTGAATGTCAAATGAAATGAATGCGACTAATTTCTAATAAGAATATTCTGTTTCAATGTTTCTAGTCACTGCGAATGACAAGTCAAATACAACATGTTATGAATTAAAATTTGTTAATACTAAGTTAATTAATTCATTAATGTTTATGCAAATTCAAGTGACTAATCTTTGTACTCAAAAATATTCCTAAGAGAATTTTCCTTGTTACTATGAATTAGAAGTCAACAACAATGTCAAATACATAGTTAATAGTTGCTAATACATAGTTAATTAATTAAGTTCATGCAATGTAGATGTAAGTAACTAAACAGTTTAATCTGATTTATGAGTTATGTTTCATCATCTGGCTGTCTTTTCCCAAACTTTGTTGGGGACGGCTTCCAGTCTAACCGGATGCAGCTGAAAATCAGTATTTTACATGAAGTGACTGCCTATCTGACTTCTTTATGGCACATTAATGATTCTTAATAAAATAATAGCTTTAATAAGCGCACTATGCATGAGCTTAATAGAGTGATTTAAGTTGTGTTTGTATTTCACTCCGTGTCAAGTTAAAGGTGGCATTGCCACAGCCAGTGTGTGATGTGATAAGTTAAATTGTTGTTAACTGTAAATATGTTAAACAGTAACAACATACTAAAATTAATAAAACAAAATACTTCCCGGGACTGATGATCCGGTCAGTGGGTCATCTTAGATCCGTCAGCAGGTTTATTTAACAATGTGCTTTTCCGGTGTCCAATCTTTGTTTATTTTGCTGCTTCGGTCATTCTGTGCTGTACATGTTGAGCATTTTGAGTGCAATATGAAGTTGTCCGTCACTTACAACTTCACTGTTTATTTACCAATGTAAACTGCATTTGCATAATGTGTTCATTGTTAGTCTGACTGGGTCATGTGTGTTCAAGTTGCAATAACCCTTATTTATCATGTTGGTATCTGTCAGCCACTTGATGAAAATAAAGCAAACTCTTTGGCTATCATAGTCTTCAGTATCTTCCTGTTTAACAGTCCATTGCTTCATATAAGACCATAATTATATTGGCTGGGGCAAATCATTATGTCGCACGCTCTTAAAACGTTTACGATTTCAGAGATCAAGTCTATAAGCACGCTCTCGGCCATGGCCATGCAAGCCGGTTTCGGATTTTGCATGTTATTCATTGGATGTCCGGCATAAGTGTGAACGGCGCGCATGAACAATCCACTCTTCTGATATCAAGGCGGGGATTCCACGATAAATGAATATCGACGCCATATTGCCTTTCAGTCGCTAACTGTGCAACTTTATTCTTCATTATTGCTAATTAGGTGGATGGGTATTGAAATCACACACAACACTTTACTCAAACTCCTTATGTTTATTTCTAATAAACCAGTTACAGGCACTTTAACACTTATAAACTTTCCTTAAGTTGAGCCGCCCATTCACAAACATGGTTGACGTAATGTGTGTCTTTTGGATCTGTCTTTCAATGATTACAGTTCTTATTAACATAACTTATTATTGCTCACTTCAAAAACTACTTTCAATTCATTAATATTTCAATTCTCTAATCGCGAGCTAGCTCGACGACGACATCTCGTCTCGCTGCGCCTATGGTTCTGCGTGGGCGGAAATACGCACACACTAGTTCAGTACAGTAATTTATTACATAGTAAGTTTATTTAAACTTCAGTTAATCAATACTAACTTCACCATTAATTATTTTAGTAATTAAACAATACCAATATCGACAAATGCAAAGGCGTTATTAAGCTTAATTAGTAGCTTTAATACTTTTTACAACAATCGCATGCTTAAAACCATTTTCGGCAGATCAAAGGATTAAATACAAAGAACTGGTTTACCACTAATAAAATACTCTGTAAAATAATCTTATTAATTTTAAGTTTGTAGTTAGTTTTAGAAATTGATTTAATTGTTGCTACAAATTATAAATTCACTAATTGACTATTCGGCGTTCTTTCCCACAAGACTGGGTTGCCGCCTAACAAAATGAGCCATTGTTAAAATCCAAATTGTCATTGCTAAAATCCCAGCTATCATAAAATATTTGCTAATCTTAATTTTGGCTATAGTTCTAGCTAAAGGCTTTTGTTTAATAAATTACAGGCCATCTAAGCTAAACGAATCTATTATTTGCGCAGTAGTTAACACACAAGCCAATAGATGGCGTTTAGTCAAATGATTATCGTAATAATTATGCTTGCCCCACACAGATGGCATGGCAGGTTCATCAATATTATGACAAATGAGGATTATTAAGTTGATTCTTAATAAGATTAATGAATAGTCTTAGCACATAGACGCTCTTGCGGCGACATATATTATAAATATAAAGTAAGAATTTTATTTAAAATCTTTCATTATTTTCTAAATATTTACATAAAATAACTAATTTAGATTAACTTAAAAACAAAAGGGCGAATAAAAAAAACTGCGAAAAATACATTTGAGAACTAGACTGAGGAAACGATGGATGGATTGCGTGAGGAATGATATGAAAGAAAAAGTTGTAGAATGATGATAGCGTGGCGGTTACCAGAAGAGAATGAAACACAAAAACTTGTTGCGCCGATCCCAAGTAACAAGGGACAAAGGCAGGAAGATGATTTAAGCCAATGCAAATGCAGTGTAATGAATACAAATTGATTTAATAATGAACAAAACGGTCCCATTAAGAATATCCTTCATTGAAAAAAAATATCCGGCATAGATTGATAAATCTGTTCCGGAACAATAAAAAAGAATGCTTAACAGAATAAATTACAACACAAATGGCGATGTAAATAATTTCCCGAGCGGAAACAACAGACAAAGAGGTTTTATTTATTAAGTAAGTCATGTGGAAATAACTCGATAATCTGTTCTCGTACGGGCAATCATTTTTATATAGGTATCCAAATAACAGATGCTATTTGGTTTTTTTATTCACTAGGGCATATACTTGTACTTTCTCGTTGGTCTAGAGAGCACACTACTGTTATGCAAGTGATGCCAAAGTGTTATTTAGTTTATCCATATGATTTTTTTCAGAAGCAGCTCTGTGTCTTTATTTGTGACTGGTTGACTTCCAAAATGCTTACCCCCCTTTTATGTGGGACTCAAATATAGCTTGCAAAATGTATATCACCCTCCCGGTGACTTCCATTTTGCATTCGACTGTAATGTCGGAAAGTTCACAATTATTGCAATGTAATGTTCAGATTCACTTGTATCTGTAAACAATCGAATCTTGTTTTGTTATAAGTATTACGGGCTAATGCTCCCGGTGAGGGAACGCCTTTAAGATACACCTCTGCCTAACTCTTCTGGGATTCCCAGCGTGATGCTTAGATATGGTACAGTGAATAATTTTATTATACTAAATAGGCGATGACGCGTCCTAAGGTGGAGCACGCTTGCCTAAGAGTACTCGAACTTAGAAGTGGTAAATGATGATTTCTATTGCAGCAACTAAAGAATCTATGTACGTTGGAAACTTGGCATTTCCATGAAACTTATCCAGCAAAATAACATGAAAATTACAAGTTAGTACAACTCCTGGGTGCTTTAACATTTAAAATTATTTATGATTTTCCAACAACTGGACAAAAATCAACAACAAAGTAACAACATCTCGTAAAGAAATAGAAAAGGGCGTGTCTGTATTTTTTATGTCTATTTATTGCAACCTGTGAATGACAAACAATTATCACAAAAGAAAATTAAAAACGTAATTAATGTAATGTATACCTTACATTACACACAACATTAATCTCTACTAACTGAATATTCGATGTCTGAACTGACAACTTTGAAACAAGACCCAATATGCTTTCAGTAAGCCATCGACAAGAATTCAGATTACACCTTCACGAAAATTATATCCTGGCAGAGACAAAGGAATAGTACAGACTTAACACTTTTATGCGTGCCTTGTAGATCATCATCATTCGCTTAGCTTTTTTCCGACTGTGTGGGGGTTGACTTTATGAGTAACTTGTAGTTATTGAAAATTTGCAGGATAATTGAAAATATCGTGTTTTTAGGGAATCATCATCAAACTCTCCCGATTCTTTTAGGGTCGACGCAGCAGCTTCAATACTATACTCGTTTAATACTATTACTCGTTTTGTTTGCGAATATCCTACAATTTTGATTATGGGCCGAATTATTGGAGAAAATACTTTGTAATAATACGCGTTAATTTTTTAGCTTTTTTTTTTTTTGTAAAAATCCTATTTCTCCAATTGTCCTGCGAGATAATTAATTAATTAGGTAGTTTTTAAAGTTAAATTTGCATAATAATTAAATAAAAAAATATTTAACTTTTAATATACTAATTTCTAAATCTAAATTAATTACTAAACATAAAACTAGATAATTAAAACTAAAATAACAACAAATTATAAAAGGGCGTCAAAAAACTCCTCCTCAGCGCTGTCAGCTGGTAACGTGCCCAAGAGACTGGCGGCGTTAAATAACCAATTTTAACGATCATTTTATTTTATTGCCTTTAAAAAATACATTTCTTGCCAAATAAAAAATTAATCTATCACTATGGAAAACCTCGTACTCACCCGTTTTTTTTTTGTGTTGCAGCCTATAGTCCCATAGATTTTAAACTATAGGTAATTTTATGTCGGTAGCTGAATGAAGGTATACGTAGTAAAAATCTTTTTTAAACATGCAATTACTATGCCTTCATGAGTAAAACATAGGTATAAATACTCGATTTTGTAAAATACCTGTTTGAAAACACACGAAGTCCCACTTCCAAATTCAAATGTCACAACACTACACAAAACAAAAATGGCAACACGCCCACACTGCACTTATTATACCATCAGAAAAAAACGATTCTCAATTCAAAATTCCCGCCACTATGAATTGCATCGTATGGCAACACAGCGCAACGCGGCTGGCAACCTCACGTCAACAGGTCGCGTTCCACACTGATGCCTGCCGCCCCGATTCATCGTCCCGTTCGCGCTCGCGCCAAAAATAATACTCATAGAAGGACATTGGAGGTTTCCAATGGCCCTGTCGCTATTGGTAAATTGCTTTACCTGGACCATCATCTGTGTTCTATGGAAGCACATTGATTTCTCAAATTAGAAGGGTTATAAGAGGATTTAAATTAAATTTGTCTTTTGAAAAGTAATTTCCAACGTAGAAAAAGTACCTTATACGGAAACTAAATTAAAGTTGTTGCCAGGCACACAACACGGAACCTAAGCATCTGGAAAAATACAGAAAGTAAGATTCTTGTTTATGTTCATACCCATAAATGTGCACCTAAACAGATGCTCAGTTTGTTAATTGAGTATTTGATTTTAGAACACTTATATAAACTCGTAAGTTATTTCTTCATTTTTTTTTCTATAAATTAACTTTATACGTTACAACGATTAAGAAACTAATAAATTAAATAAATATAATAACTAATAACTTTTCTTCATTGTTATGTCGCACCTGAAAAACAAATTTTAAAACATACGTAAGTTCTAAATTCTACCGATTTTTGAATTTAGTCAGAATTTGTTACTCATTCCAAAGACCGGAGTTTTTTTTAATATTCACCTCTAAAGGATCGATTGAACATTGAAGAAGCTATGGGTTATGTGACGGAACCCACGGACAAAAGCTAGGTTTTAACAAAGGTGTTGATTGTTTCAGTATTGAAAGATTTAACAATGTTGTGACGTATTTACGATGTGTTTAAAGATATATTTGTTGTCTAACGCGTCTTCGTTTGTTTAAATTGACGTCGAATTCGATTTCCGTGGTATGCCGACATTTATTATATGTATTACGTATACATGAACGTGCGGGCATTTAGGATTTTATTTACATTTGAAGGTCAGACTGGAGGGATTAAGGAAAGTTCAGGACACGTGTATCACCAGCAACTTTTTGCGTGCGTGATTTACATTGCGGATTTGACCAATTTCAACAACGAAGCATTTTATTTTTCGTCCTCTCTCTCTCTCTTCTGTTTATTTAAATAAATATTTTTGGCCCAAAACTGCGCCATTTTCATGTTTTTCTTTATTTTGTTTTGGAAAAAATATGAAATTAAGATTGTAAGAAAGTTCCATAGTTTTAGCCTACCCTCATGAAAAAATAATGGAAATATTATGTTTGTGTGTGTATGTAGATTAACTGAATTATTTTGAAAACATAACCCCAAAGGCTCTAAATCTCGTTTCTAGACGATTATTAATTGGATCAATAAAAAGTTAAAGTTTGGAAATGGAGTTGTTATCACAGCAGAAGTTACTAAGAAAAGCTTCAACCCCAAGGCAGTCAACAACCCTATTCATGATAGATATTCTTCCTCTAATAAAATCTAACCTGATTATGCTCCATAGGAAACTATTATCGTAAAAGCACATGCGAACAATCCCAAAATCTAATCTACAATGTAATAACTCATCCATTTACTTTTTATTACTACCAATAACGTCTAATACATAAGGTAAATCCAATTACTTAGATATATTGTAGTTACCTACTCTATTTTCTATAAGCAGTTGTCAAGCTGTCAACTTTTACAAATATGTATTATTATATTTAAAAGGCATAGTAGTTTTTAATTTAATTTAAACATCAACAAAAATCCGGTAAACCAACAAAAGAAATGTGAACGGCACATGTAAACCACATGCAAGTGCTTGAATATTCCGAAAATAGTACATACTAGCTGTCCGGCGCAACTTCGTTTGCGTCTCATTTTCCCCGTTTTCTCAACATTTTTCATTGCTGCTCCACTCTTATCAGTCGTAGCGTAATGCTATATAGCCTATAGCCTTCCTTGATAAATGGGCTATCTAACACTGAAACAATTTTTCAAATCGGACCAGTAGCTTCGGAGCCTATGCAATGCAAACAAACAATCAAATTTTTTCCTCTTTATAATATTATATTAAGTTTAGATTTGTTGCTACTAAAAAGTAAAGAACCAACTTAAAGTTTGGTTTTTTTAAACCATTCGTCTTCATAACGTATCGATGACAAAAATTCCGGATATATTTGAATAAAAGTGTTGCTACGTTAACTCCGCACACCATCAGTTTTTTTTTTTTAAATAATATTATTAAGTTTAGATTTGTTGCTACTAAAAAGTAAAGAACCAATTTAAAGTTTGGCTTTTTTAAACCATTCGTTTTCATAACGTATCGATGACAAAAATTCCGGATATATTTGAATAAAAGTGTTGCTACGTTAACTCCGCACACCATCAGTTTTTTTTTAAATATTATTAAGTTTAGATTTGTTGCTACTAAAAAGTAAAGAACCAACTTAAAGTTTGGCTTTTTTTAACCATTCGTCTTCATAACGTATCGATTACAAAAATTCCGGATATATTTGAATAAAAGTTTTACTACGTTAACTCCGCACACCATCAGTTTTTTTCGCTTCCTTAATACCTATCTTAGTGTCAGAGTTTTTATACCGCCCATGGGCCAAGAACTTGGCCTTACATGCCGTCGAGAAATATCTCTCAGGAATGCTGGATTCCTCACGATGTTTCCTTCACCTAAGCAAGTGATCAAATTATTATACAATATGGATACGCACATGGAGAGCAGCGGTGGCCCAGGGTTGCAACCTCGACTTACGAGCAGTAAGCCGTGGGTTTGAACCCAGGCAGGCGAATTACTTTGTGTAATTTATTTAATCACCGCTGCCCTCAAAAACAGTGAAGAAAAACATCGTGAGGAAACCGGTATGTCCTAGAACTAAAAATTCGAAGACATGTGACATCTATCAACCCGCACTGGGCCCGCGTGGTGGACTATAGCCCACTCCCTCTCATAGAGAGGAGGCCTGTGTTCCAGCAGTGGGAACATTATAGACTGATGATGATGATGATACGCACATTAAAGGTAAATGTTAAAATGCTAATTTAAGATATTAGTTTATTTGAATTTTAAGTGACTGTGCTGTTGGTGTGCTAATTATAAATGAATAAATAGGTTGAATAGGCGGTTATCATGAGTACGTGCTATGTACAGGAGAGTTCAAAATGGACTGAGATTTTGACTGAATTGACGTCAAAGTTTTAATTTGTTACATTCGCTCTACTGTTTAAAAAAGTGCGACTTGGACACGCGCATCGAGGGTTCAGTACAAACTTGTAGGTATTTCGTTATTTAACTACATATTGGCTGGTTTCAGATTTTTCCTTTACATGTCCTATAATACATTGTTCTTTTCAAAATATGCGACATAAACGGTCATATCCTATGATTTTTCACAGCTGAAAAAGACCATAGACCCGAGTATTTGATATGATTTTCAACTTGATACCTCTTCCATGAACTCGGGACAAATTTATACTCCATGGCTGCAACTGAGGAATTCCTGATAGAAAAACCCAATAACACTTTGCGCGACCAGGGAATCGAACCCAGGACCTCATGCTCAGCATTTGCACTTGCGACAACAATGCTATCGTAGCACTTTAAAAATGCAAATGATGACAACATCCTATACGATCATATTCAAAATTACACACAATTACCGACCTAAGCCAAGCATTGGGTACATAGACACTGCAATTTTCTATTACAGTGCTTAAGAATGTAACTCACACGCTTCCTTTACAAGATCGGATGGAAATGGAACTGCAGAGAGACCAACATGGACCGTGATTGCATTGCGAAAGCTACGGGAAGCCGTAATAAGTCACACCTGAAATTTCACAGGACAGAGGAAGTTAGTTTTGTGAATGTACGGTCACCATTTCAAAGTCCTGACATTTAGTTTTTGTCTTTTTTCTTCAGTAGGTATGCATTTACCTGTTTTCTACAATAAGCAGTGTTACTTTTGCTACCAGAAGAATTTGGATGATAACCTAACCTCAAAACATTTTACATTCGCCTAAAAAGCGTAGTCGACGTAGCCCCGCTACGTGGGGCTCCTATTTCTGTCCGCAGGGTTTACAGTCAAATTCTCCTGGTAGATAACCAAAGTAACATTGCCTATTGTACACACATACAATCAATGGGTTATTTCCCGGAAAAAAAGGTGGCATTGAGTTACAGTGTTACTAATCCGTAATTTTTTTTCCAATGGGTAACCGTGTAACACAAAATGGTGTAAGTCAACGGGAACAAACTCTAATTATTTTATTCTAATTATTTTATATTAAGAAAAAAAATGTCGCAGGCACATAGCGTGCATAAAAACAAAAGTAAACAATAAGACAGAAGCAGACAGGCGTGATATTGTGTGATTTTAACTCAAACACAATCACAATCCAATCAACTCATTAAAACCAACACAAATATTACCTACCTTAAACTACAAACAAAAAAAACATCTACCACAAACTGTCAGCAACTTATCAAGCTGTGAACCGAGGCACTATAAATCAAAGCGAGTGTCATAATGACAGCTGACATTAACAACCAAGTCTAACTTAACACCTTGGCACTCGGCTGACCCACTTCTGAGCTGACTGACGTGGGAAGGAGTGCAGCTGTCTTCGATGTCGTTGGTACTTTGATTAGCTTTAAGAGTTGTCTTGAAGTTATTGGTTGGGGTGGTTGAACTTTTCAGTACAGTCAGCAACGAAAGTCACTATACATATCCAGAATTATAAGACGTCTTAGTTTTAGAACGATCCATATTAACAGACTGGAGTCAAAGACATAACAATATTTTCATCAATGGTTTCACAAGTTCGTCGAACAATATTACATCAGATCATACTGATCAGCACAAAACTTGGTGTAATATTGATAATTGTTAACCGACTTTTGATGTCGTACGTGCATTTTCCACTCTACAAGGTATAAACGGATTCTTCACAAAGCCGTCAATCAAGCATTCTGTAGATCAATCTAAGTAACTTTACGCAAAAATTATTGCTTGGAAAAGACGTTTTGGATTTTTGGAGGTGAAAAATTACTGTTCACATTAGGATTCAATGTAACGCACTCAAAACATTGTGCTGATAGTTGCATTGAATATTACAGGGGTCATGAAGGTATTAAAATCAAAGTTATTTATAACATTAAAAACTTGTACTCAATAAAAAACACGTGTGAAAAAGTTGGACTTTTAAACTTAGATGTCTTCGAAACTAGAAGGTTCAGTCAAGAACAACAACAAATGATCGCAATAATGAAGAGAACAAGTGCCTATCGGCTTCGTTAAAGGTTAAACCCATTCTTTTTGAAATACTTTCAGCAGGTTGTTGTTATTGTAGGCTTTGTATGATAAACATCATCATTTTAGCCCAAAAGACGTCCACGGCTGGACATAGGCCTCCCTCAAGTGTCACCACATTGACATTTGGGGGGGTTTAGCCATAGTCGCCACGCTTGGCAGGCGGGTTGGCGATCGCAGTACGGTTTTTACAAAAGCCCAGAGGACGCTGCTGCCCATTCTCTGGCAAATCCCTTAGTCCCCTCTTACGACACTCGGGAAGATATGGGATGGTGCTATTCTTTACGTCCGACACCATACAGAACAGTATGTTACATGTACACAACTCTTAATTGCAAGGTTTATGGTAATGACATTAAGTACTACCGAGTTCACTGACGGTCTGCCACTTTTCACCCCTAAGAAATAAGGTTAATCAGTGGTCGAACATCAGTGAAATCGGTAACTATCTACTTGAATTTTAGTCAACTTATTTACTTCTTTTCAGGATGTAGTATGTTTGATTTTGAAATTGTTTGTCTGCATCATATTTACTTAGTTTTAAGACTGAATTTTGGATGATCTAATCGCAAAAATGTACACCGAAAATGCTTTGCATTGTGTGTGTGAAAATATCGTGTGAATAAGGACGGGTGTAGGAGTAGAGGAAGACCAAAGAAACGATTGGTGGACTGTGTGCAGTAGGCAAGTAATAGAAAAGTATGGCGGAAAACGACATGCTGCGCCGACCCCAAATGAATTGGTATAAGGGCAAGAGAATAATGATGATGTTTGTTTGAGTATAGTTCGTGTTGTATTTCCGATTAAAAATCGTCCAATTCGCGTTACTTAAACGTCACACGTTCAGACAGCCACTAACTTTCAGAACAATCGAATCGTTCAAGCATAATAAAACAATTTCCACCACGACGTCTATTTTTTCTCGAATAAAACTTTATACGGTAACAATACAGCAAATTGAGTGACACTCTCATAGGGTGCAAACGTGTCACGCTTACAAACTAATATCCTTGCAAGGGTTAGCACATGAGGACGTTATATATCAGCAGAGTGCACATAGCAACAGCGACATAATAAACTGCTTTCCAAACGGTTATTGACATACGGAATAATATAGGTAGTTGTTCGTCTATAAGAGTTAATAAAGGATGTGCAAGCTTATGTGTGTATGTAGGACATGTAAACTTGAACTCTTATTGTGAATGGCAGTAATAATTGTGCTGAAAATCAAGTATCTAGACAGTGACGTGGTTTGCAAGGTTTTTGAAATGTTGATGTGGATTCAACGATAGCTGTGTTGTTTGACGGCACGGTTGGCGCAGTGGTTAAGTGATCGACTGCTGCGCTGCGTGTCACAGGTTCGATCCCCGCACGGAACAAATATTTGTATGGCCTACATATAGTTATTCCGGGTCTGGCTGTTTATGTAAGTGAGTTTAAATGTTTGTAAATGCACCCACAATACAGGAGAAATTCTTAGTGTAGGGCAAAGTTTAAAAAAAAAGTTACTTCAGCCAACGGCTTAATTGCCAAGAGCCTCGACCAACACCTGAGGAGGTTTCTGTTGGGCAGCTGAATCAAGGACTTGATTCCAAGAGCGGTTAGGAGATTCCTCTCACTGGAGCCCTTACCGCAGGTAGCTTGGATACTGCTCCCGATACTATTTCATCATCATCATCATTTCAGCCCTTTTATCGTCCACTGCTGGACATAGGCCTCCCCCAAGTGTCGTCACATTGACATAACATGGGGGGTTTTGCCATAATCGCCACGCTTGGCAGGCGGGTTGGCGATCGCAGTACGGTTGTTACAAAAGCACAGAGAACGCTGCTGCCCATTCTCTGGCAAGTCCCTCAGTCGCCTCTTACGACACCGACGGGAAGATATGGGATGGTGCTATTCTTTACGTCCGACACCATACAGAACTATACAAGTTTATATTTTCATTAAATAAAAAGTATGCTATAAAGTACATAATAATTCTCTCTGCTTAATTTGAATATGAATTGTGTTAACTTGTAAAACCTTCCAAATAACAACTTCATAAATGCCGTCTGTGTTCTTGCGTAGATCTCATTAGGTAGCCACTACGTACAAACGGAACTCGTACATGTTGAGAGCGAGTCGTATGTACAACACAATCTGCCAGGAAGCTGAGATCGACATTTTCTATACTTGTTTTAATAAATTAAAGAAAATTTTATGTGAAGCAATCACATAAAGTCATCTTCGAGTGTAAATACAATTTTACTATTTGGTGTAATATACCTACATATATTAGCTATTATCAATTTTTTGTTTCATGTATTCTAATTACTATAAGTGGAAACTTGTAATGGGCCATATTTTGTATAAACTATTACTAAAAGTCTGCTTAGCTGTAAGTTTTCTTAAAAATAAATAAATAAACATGGATATGCCTTCTGAATCCCGGGAAATAAGATTTATTTATTTTATTAAACATATTATTAACAATTTTAGGAATATGTATTTTATATAGTACTTATTCAGCTTTACGTAAATATTGTATTGTTCAGTAAAGTCATCCCTATCCTCGCGGTCTTCTAGCGGGTGACGTACAGTGCGATATTATTTCAAGGATAGGTTCGACTCACAATACTGATAGATATCTTTATTGTGGTTTAACTTCATCTAGAACATCGACATTCAGAAATACATTCCCGGGAGCTCTACGTATTCCAATCCCTGGTGATAAAGCTTATCTAAAACTTCGATTTACGTGCCAACACCATCCAAATAAGTTATTTGTAATCTCGAAAACAACGAAATAAAGTAATTACGAAACTCGTATATTTTCCCTTCGAAAGGAAAATGATACGAAGTTTGGGTGGGCAAGCAACGTAAGTAATTAACTAAGTTACGAAAATTATTGGGGAACTTTTGGAAAAATAACTAATTGAATAAAGTTTTACAGTTTAACAAGACACACCACAAGTGATTATATCCTTTCATTGACATTGTGTACGTTTATATAGCTTACCTATTTTTTTAGCAGACCTCTAAAAAGGAGGTATTTATGTATTCGGCCAGCACATCCTTTTTTTCACATATGTACACCTATTTCTCCGGAAAGGGTTTATGCATACTAACCGGTGTGCTACACACCATCAAACTGAACATGTTACTCCATAGGACAAAATAGTAATAGCGAAAAAATTATCTGCTACCCGATACAAAATTTCAATTCCTATTCTACCCAAATGTATGGGGCAGCTGATATTTTTTTCGCTATTTCGATGTTTGTGCGATGGAGAAACATGTTCAGTTGGACGGTCTGTAGCACACCCTTAAGTATGTATATACCCTTTCCCTTACACCCTGTAGAGGAAGCTTGCATGGTGTTCCATATTAATTTTGGTAGACGTCTGCTTAACCCCCTGGGAAAATAAGCGTAGTGGTTTGTTATATAAGAATTGTCAACATTTATTTTTAATTACCAGTAAGTTAAAATATCTCTTATTCCATATATGATGTGTTTTTTGATGAGGAGCCATGCTTGCCGTTGGTCCCGACTGTCATTCGTAGATCTTTGAAAGTCGTTACGAGTAGTCAGAACCCCAAAGTCTAACATCCAGTCTTACTAAGGGGTATCGTATTACCCAGTTACTGGATTGTGGAGGTCACATAGGCAGTCGCTTCATGTAAAATACTGGTACTCAGCTGCATCCGTTAGACCGGAAGCCGACCCCAAGGTAGTTTGGGAAAAGGCTAGGCAGATGATAATTACCATAATGCTTTTTCTGCTTTTGTTATGTCCCGCCACTTAAAAAGCTCTCAATGATATGTTGACCCACCATTTAGTTTATGCATAGCTAAAAGCCGCGGTGTAATTTAACCTTTGAGGTTAATCCGGGCACAGCCAGTAGGTAAATCGATGTGTCCCTTCAGAAACAGACCCTTTAGGACCTGTCTACATGGACCCCGAGGTATTAGTAGAATTAGGGAAATTAAATTACTGGTTTCAGTAGGATTCTTGCGGTTATTTGGGTGAGGACATGTAATTTTGTGCGTGTTATAGCAATTGTTTGACAAACACATAATAGAGCTAGCTACATTACATTTTAATTTGTTGGGAATAGTCGCTGTTTTAACTCACTTGTAACAAGTTTGGTTAAACAATCCTACTAATATTATAAACGCGAAAGTTTAAGTAAGAATGTATGTTTGTTACTCTTTCACGGAAAAACTACTGGATGTATATTGATGAAACTTTACAGTAATATAGCTTACACATCAGAATAACACATAGGATATCCTAGGCAGGTAGGTAGTAGGTAGGTAGGTAGTAGGTAGGTAGTAGGTAGGCAGTAGGTAGGTAAGTAGTGGGTTGGAACAAGTGCATTGCAACGCATGCTGAGATCAGCGATCAGTGATTACAATAGTGCGAGGATCTTTTGTCGTTCGAAAGACCATGACAAGGGGCGGCGTTGATGAAAATTTATCTGCAAACATAATTTAACATCACGCCTGTAATAACCGAAGGGATAGGCGATGTATACCTACATTTAACCAGTTATGTTTAAGTCCCATGTAATAGAAGGCAAGCCATCGACCGGGCGAAAATCCAGACTTCGTGGCTGCTAATAAGAAATTCCTGATGGAAAAACCCAATAACACTTTACCTGACCAGGGAATCAAACCCAGGACCTCATGCTCAGTAGTTGCGCTTTCGACCACCAGACCAATAAGGCAAATGATCGGTGAAATGTTTTGAAAAAGCTTTTTAGAAAGTTTTTTTGTTTTACTCATAATCCCAAAGAGGACTTTACTCTCGCAGGTCTGCTGGAAGAAATTTCATTTGAAATAAGTTGTACGTTTGTACTCTCTCTGTTCTTAATGTACTGTCCTTTTAAGTATTTTGTGTGAACATAAATAAATACATAATAAAAAAAATAGTGCGTGGAGTCCCTCCGCGTGGAAGAAGAGAAAACTTAACGCCACAGTGCTTTCATACCCCCTCCATGATAGCGTTAAACGTTAAACGCAACCTGGTTGTAACTCGCATAAGAAGTTTCACTTCAATAAATAAAGAGTATATAATAGAGATCCACATTAAATAACATCATAAAAAGTTATACATTTTGGAAGTAAAACTAAGTTAGAACAACGGTTAAACGTTTAACGCAACCTTGTTGGAAGTCGCATAAGAAGTTTCACTTCAATAAATAAAGAGTATAAAAAAGAGATACACATTAAATAACATTATAAAAAGTTATACATTTTGTAAGTAAAACTAAGTTAGAACAGTTTTCGTTGCAATAATTATGTTTCCACTTTGTGAACAGTAATCTCAAATGTAACACATGTTTGAAGTGTTTCGGAGAGGCTGTTCAGTTTCGCTAAAAGATTCTTATGGGGGAACAGGTAACAGTTTATAAACCAAAGATTTTTCTCGTATAAATTGGTTTGGGAACATTTTTCTATACTGCCTAAGCATTGATTTATTTTTCACACGAGTCCCTTAAAAAATAAAATTTTGCTTTTGAGTCTACTGCAGGGACCTTTCTATACATATGTTTCCATAAACAAACCTTTAATTTACTGTCCTTAACAAAAAATCGATAGAGATAAATGATAACTGCAAAACAGAACAAGAAACAATTAATCTTCGGGAAGCATCGTACCTTTTTAATTAAATACTTTAAATTCCATCGCGAATAAATTACCTTGGATCATTATCAAAACAGTAATACACCTTATTCCAATAGACATAAGGTCTAATACAAGCTAAGCTTATGCTTCACGACTTACAAAGCTTACGAGCTTCGACTTTCCAGTCATAGAGAACAAACCTTCCACAATGCACATTTATGATTTCTAGTCGAGAACTTTCCCAACATATTAGATCTAAGTAGAGAGAAGCCTTTGCTACCTGTGGGTGCTTACAAGATTGCATCCACTGGAGGTGTATTTAACGAGCTCTAAAGTTAGGTATGTTTGCTTTTGACTGGGGCCACTGTAGCGTGAATGTCCGGACCACGGGACTGAGTCAAGATTTTGGGTATTGCACATTAAGTAATTTATACCTTATTGATACTAATAGTAAATAATAATTGGTAGCTTCAATCATGAGGGGCTCGTGGCTAAATAATAACAGCCGTACGGGTCGATCTTTAATGTTTAGTTGTGCTTGCCGAGGTTGGTCCGTGGATAGGTGACCATAATTACATACCAAGTTTATTTATTTATTTAAACTTCATGTACAATAGTGGTACATAGGCGGACTAAATGCCACAAGGCATTCTCTACCAGTCAACCCTTGGGTTACGACATACGACAACATTGTGAGTTTCCTCCATGCTTCGAAAAACACGTTAAGCAGTTCGTCCCGGCTGTCATTTGTAGATCTTTGACAGTCGTTAAGAGTAGTCAGAAGTCTGGGTAATACGATACCACTTAGTAAGACTATCCAGTCTTATTATCCAGTTACTGGGTTGTGGAGGTCAGATAGGCAGTCGCTTCATGTAAAATACTGGTACTCAGCTGCATCCGGTTAGACTGGAGGCCGACCCCAAGATAATTTGGGGAAAGGCTAGGCAGATGATCATAGCTTCCATCGAATATTTTAACAAGTAACTAAAAGCGTTTTCTATGTCGGTCTAAGGCTTTGATACGCTGCTTTTAGTACTATTATAATGTTATTACTATAGGCAAAAGATTACCTACACGGGCATATTTTTGTGGTCTAATTATAGAAATACTACATTGATTGCCAATTTAAAAATGTTCTTAAAACAATGCTTTTTGAAACCATCTTCGTACAGATGAATTTGTTAATTCTTTATCAATATTAATAGCTTACGAACACGGCTTCGCCTACGGTTTGTTTGGTAAGTGTCTCACGGGATCTTACTACCAGGATAAAAGGTATCCTATGTGCTGTTTCAGACTATCATCTATCTAAAATTTCATCCAGATCCATCCAGTATTTTTTGCGTGAAAGAGTAAGAAACATTCATACATTCTCATACAACTTTCGCATTTATAATATTAGTAGGATTTTCACTTGAATGTGTAATAGCGTAAGCATTTAACGTGAATTGGGTTTGTTTACACTTTTGGAACATACTTCTCACTACTGCTATTCTTGCAGCCTAAAACCTATTTCACAGTGAACCTTATGACGGTGTAACGTGCGTCGAGGTAATCAATCAACCCCCGTTGAAACACATTTGAAGTGACTTTACTTTTGGCCGGATTGGTGTCACTACCTTCCAACGCTTTATTACCAGATTGCTGTGGGATATAAAAAAAGGCTTAGTTAGTAATTGATGAATGGTTTTTTTCTGTTGGTGTTTGAGAGTCGCATAATTTAGTCGTATAAGTTTCTATCAGATTTTTTCTCCATAAGAGCGTTTACGCCTTACGACATTTCATACAAACTTTCAAGGCCTTATTTTCGGAAATTACAGCACAGATTTTAATAAGCCTTCATACGCATAAGTAGGATACGTAAGTCTAAAAAGTTACTAAAAATATTTTCGAAAAATAGTGTTACAGCTAAATTATACCGATTATAAATTATCTATAGAAACAGAAATTTCCAATTATCTTTTTTATTTAAAGACTTTTCGAAAATGTTTTTAGTAACTTTTTAGACCTATGTATCCTGCTTATGCGTAATAACTTTCATCAAAATCGGTTCAGTCATTTCGAAAAATAATCATTTGAAAGTTTGTATGAAATGCCGTAAGGTGTAAACGCTCTTAAGACTAGTAAACACACCTTGCATTACACTAGTTGTTTTTTTATTATCTTCTAACAAGGAGGGTTATAGAAAGAAATAAATAATGTGAAATGACAATTTAAAAGAAGATTTTTGCTTGAATAAGAAAAAGACGCCGCTAAGAGTATAACCTGCATTCTTCTTTCAACTCTTGGCTCAGATATTGCATCAGAGCGCTTTTATTTAAGTATTCCTGTAGGTAACACTGTTCTTCTTCTTCTTCTTAATCTTCTTCTTGTCCGTATCTTAAATTTTGTCATTTGGAAGCGAATTCTGTCGATAGCACCTGTGTTAATGAAAACAATACTTAGTTACAAATCAAAACCCAATCATCCAGCAGCAGGAACTGCAAAATTAAATCAAACGTTAGAATCACAAAGATGTTATCTATAACTACATGGCTGGCATTATTAATGGCCCAGCATTATGGCGGCCCATCGTAGTTCCGTTCTAGCGAGCACCCTCGTGTGCTAAAATATCAGCGAACATTACATTGACATGGTGACTCGCAGGTTTATGAACTTGTTTTTTTATAATCTAGGGGCGAAAATTTTCTTGTGTGGCTTTCAATTTCATGTGGACTTTCCACAAAGACAACTTAGTACCTAACCCTTTTATAGTCAAACGCCTACTAACTTTGAACCTGAACCCCCATAACTTAACCGAATTAATTCTTTTGTGCTACAAAGATTTGTTATGTCTGGAATGATATTGTCATGGCAGGATGTTGTTGCTTTTTTGTTCAATTGTTACGTGAAATTGATTTAAAAAAACAAAATGCTGGTGTCATATTCCACACGCGAGAGCTACAACAACCTTTTTTTTTAAATCTAGTTTACAGTTTGTACTAACTCACTATTAGTATGTGTAGGTATTATCTCCAGATAATATATCCAACCGTTAAATATCTTATGTGCCTCTTGTTGATTTCGGGACCGCACGTATACAGCACGCGGCGGTGACAATATCTCACGCGCGGAGATTCGTGCACATTTTTATATTTTACGCCTAAATACCTAAGTTGACCTCATGTAGATCAATAGAAATATGCAACACTAATTGCATTGTACATTTCTAAATTACAAGTTACTTTTGTAGTTACCTCGACTAGAATAACAGACTGATATTAAACAATTATGTATTCCTTTGAGATGTTGCTAAGGAAGATAGGCTCAGACTTGCTAACTGTTACTAAGACTTCAATCGCCTTAGTTTGGGTACTGGGGGTAGGTACGATAAGTCGGGTAGAGGGTGCTTGTGGCAATAATTTAATTGTTTTGCAGTTCTGTTATTATTATCTTAAGAACACAACGTTGAAATTGTAGTTAATTGTTTGTTCATAAAATCTATAAAGGTTAATTTAAAAATTGTTGTAGTTTGTAGCTTTTTTAGTATGTGTCTACGTACCACCATGGAAAAGCATGGCTAAAAATTTTTGCATCGTCAGTATGTGTCACTAACATATTACAACTTGTGCATTGGTTCAGTTTATGTTAAAATCTATCTGTAATATTATTTTTCTTAAACCAGCGACCCGCTCCTGTTTAGCATGGATTTGATAAAATATTGATACTTCAGAAGTAAGATTGTTAAAGGAATAAACACATTCAAGATGGTGATAAGCGCATTTAAATTCATTGTTAAAATTACTAAAATTGAAGGCCACACAAAGACATCCAAAATGCGACTACATTTTATATATTACTGTTTCTTCCTTCATTTTAAGCTTCCCTTGACATATCATCTGCCTAGCCTTTTCCCAAACGATCTTAGGGTCGGCTTCCTGTCTAAACGGATGCAGGTTTGTACCAGTATTTTACATGAAGCAACTGCTGACTATCTGACCTCCACAACCCAGTAACTGGGTAATACGATACCCCTTAGTAAGACTGGATGTCAGACTTTCGGATTCTGACTACTCGTAACGACTGTCAAAGATCTAGAATTGACAGCCGGGAGCAACGGCTTAACGTGCTTTCCGAGGCACGGAGCAAACCCGGTATGTAATTATGGTCACCCATCCACGGACCAACCTTAGCAAGTACGGCTTAAACTTAAAGATCGAAGCCACACAAAGAGATACAAAAAGCGACTTCATTTAAAAATAATTGTAGACTTTTATAAATTACTTTTTCTTCTTTCGTTATAAGCTTCCTTTGGCATATGATTTAAATAAATAATTCACACAAACAACACCCACCCATGCCTTACAAAATCACTCAGTAAGCGAATAAGCGTATAGGGTGGCTGTATACATATAACAGGGTAATCACCACCATACAATGTATGCAACGGCGACGCACCGCCACAGTGTTGATCGATCGATACAGACGGTTACTTGAAAGTCACTCTGTAAATAATGGCACCCTTTTGTGGGTGAGTTTGAACTTATAGGGACGGACGAAGGTTGTAGTTTACTCCGATAATATTTCTTCTTCAAAGAACGCAAGGTTTTGATTTTTTTTGGTATTACAAACTAAACCAACCGTGCTCAACACTAGGTCGCATCATCGCTTCACATCAGGTGAGTTGCGGCCAAACGCAAGCCTACATATAATTAAAATAATAAAGCTGAAGAGTTTTTTTTTTTTTTTTGTTTGGTTAAACGCGATGATCTCGGGAACTACTGGTTCGAATTGAAAAAAATCCGCCCAAGTGCGAGTCGGACTCGGGCAAGAACCATTATTTATAAAATCACTTTTTTGTATGGCAGCCCCTTTAAATATTCCTGCCAGGGCTGCGGGTTGTTCGAAAGAGATACCGTGCCCCTGGAACGCAAAGGGCTAAGAAGGAACATGGATGGGTTTTAGTCAGTCAAGTCTGACACTCCCTTCCGCTCCGCCCAGAGCGGAAGAAGCCATTTGATGATTTCCCATCCTAAAAAAAAAAAAAAAAAAGCCCCTTTAAATATTTGTTTTATTATGCTTTTAGTTTGTGTTGTTATAGCGGCAACAGAAAATAATTATATAATACATAATCTGTAGGAATTTCAACTGGCTAACTATCACGATTCGTGAGATACAGCCTGATGACAGACGGTCGGACGGACGGACCCCGTTTGACCCTTTGGGTACGGAACCCTAAGTATTGTTAGTGTTGGATAGCTACGACCAATAGGAGCGGAGCATCAACGAAAAATGTTGCAAAAACCGGGAAAATGAACAACAATGAATGGAATGAAGCTGCGAGGGTCAGCTAGTACTATTATTAATGCGAAAGTTTGGATGGATGTTTGTTACTCAATCACGCCGGAACGGCTGAACGGATCTGGATGAAATTTAGCACAGAGATAGATTAAAGTCTGGAATACTTGTTCTTTGCTTTCTCACACGTACTTGTAAGTCCATATTAAAATTTCCACACGAACAAATTCGCGGCCAACAGTTGTGTCATACATACAAGAACGTACTAGCCTTAGTCAGATATGCATTCTTCTATTTTGTTAATGTTTTTGAACAGATTTACGCAAAAAAAAAATGGTCTCGGGTGATAAATTGAAAACAGTAGATTAGAGTACATTTAGTATTGGATTCTATTGTTTTTTTTTTTTTTTAATGTACTTATATTTTTTCTTTCCAAAGCAGTTGAAGTTTATAAAAGTTAGAAGGCTAATTAAATACCTCATATATCTTGTATAGTTTTTAAAATAAAGTACTGACAGGGTTATTGTGTTCGTTCTTTATTGTAAAAAAAAAACTCACTAGTCACTATGACTATGTAAATATCCTTTGGAAACACATCAACGGGACAGCCATTTTAATTCATTTACTGGACATCGCCCGCCCGCGGACGGAGGCACGACCGTGCCTACCTATATAGTACTCGTTTGCACATGGCACCGGGACATGTTGCAATTCCGTATCGGATTTCAATATACAATTTGCAGGCTGAATTTTCCAAAAATCCAATAACTTATTTTTACTCAATTTTTGAGAGCAGAATTTGAAGCTTCTACAACTACAATAGCAGTAAGACAATAATATCATCGACTTGTATACAAAAGTCCCTAAAAACGAAAAGCAAAAAGATTAAAAAAAGACAGTAATAATGTTGATGAACTGGATAGCGGGCCGGACCGCAGACGGCGGCTTTGACAAATAATGTACTGAAATATCTGTCAAACTCCAGTCTCCACACCCAGTCCGCTTAAAAGCGGATTTACACAGGGTAAGTAACGGGTCACTATCTCCACACTGTTTATATGCAGACAGTAGTAGTGGTAATTTCTTATTGTTCTTTCTTTTTGCAAGTCATAGAAGTCAGTGGGGACGAATGAATACGCTAAAACGACGGAATTGGTAACGATTGAATTATTTGTTGAAAAAAAACAATTTGCTTTTGGAAGAATTGACGAAAATGTTAGAAAAAGGGATACCTAAACTAATATTATAAAGATTTGATTGCTTGTTTGTTTGCATTGAATAGGCTCCGAAACTACTGGGCCGATTAGAAAAATTCTTTCAGTTGTATATAGCCCATTTATCGAGGAAGGCTATAGGCTATATATCATCATGCTACGACTAAAAGGAGTGGAGCAGCAATGAAAAATGTTGCGAAAACGGGGAAAATGTGACGCAAACGAAGTTGCGCCGGACAGCTAGTCTAAAATAAAACGAGTTTGGATTAGAATTTCAATGACCGCGGAATTTTCGTTTGAATGACGACGCGACGTCACCCTACAACAACACCATGCCAGGGGTACTAGGCTTCGGAAGGGGTCCGAGAGGGCCGATGCCTGCCAGGGCTGCGGGTTGTTCGAAAGAGATACCGTGCCCCTGGAACGCAAAGGGCTAAGAAGGAACATGGATGGGTTTTAGTCAGTCAAGTCTGACACTCCCTTCCGCTCCGCCCAGAGCGGAAGAAGTCATTTGATGATTTCCCATCCGAAAAAAAAAAAAAAAAAAAAAAAAAAAAAAAAAAAAAAAAAAAAAAAGTGGTACTAGGCTGCTAGTACCCCTGGCATGGGAAGCGGGGTGTGGACTGACTTCAAAACATTCAAGTGGGAATATTGAAGTCAGCACTGACGCGACAGGACTTTTTATACTAGGTCAGTACCGGGTCAGCACTGCAGCAACTGCATCGCATTTGGCGTCAGTTACTCACCCTGTGTAAATCTGGCTTCCTTTGCGCGTAAAAATGTGAGGTTCCATTTTATCATAGCACAGTCGATCGTGGCACGATGCCGCTACGCCGTAGCACTTTGTGTAGCACAGCGAAAAAAAAGCGCGCAGATGGCGTACGTTTTGTGAAAGGTTTATTCTCAAAAATCACAACCGTAGTTGTGTAGCCGCGGGACCCAGTTACACTTACCGTTCATCATCATTATCTTGCCCTTATCCCAATTTGTTTCAGGTCGGCGCAGCATGTTTTCTTTTTCCATACTTCTCTATTACACGACATCTCATCAGACACCTCCTTTCTTACCATATCATCCTTCACACAGTCCATCTATTTATTCAGTCTTCTTCTACTCGTATACCCATCCATATTCATACTCAAAACGTTCCTCAAAACATTTTCCTCATTCCTACCAATCACATGTTCATACCACGACAACCGATTACCACACAACTTTTCAGTCACCAGCTTCACTTTCAGACTTCCTCTTATGTACTCATTTCTTATTTTGTCCATTCGTGGAACACCTCATATCCCCCTTTGCATACTCATTATAAGTATTTAAATACACCTATACAATTTAACAATATAACCGCTATCATCACCACAACATTGCCATTCTCGCTCTCATCTCAGAATTAATTACTAGCTCTTGTGTTACTCGTTCACTTACAAAGAAACAGGTGTTCTTTGTGACTGCTTGAAATAATTACATCTTTATCAGTCTCTTTACAAATTGTACGCATACGTTGTGGTTTAGTCGAGTATTTAATAAATTGGTATCAAAATCAAAGGAAATATTTAATGAGTGTTTTGATATAAAATTATTTGAATGTTTATGGACTTAAAGTCTGATTTACTTTGGCAGTATCTTCAAAGTGAGCACTTTCTTCACTTTCTTTCAAATTGAGAAACCGCCACTTTCGATCCAAACGCTTTTATTTTTTGCTCTAGCTTCGCAAGGTTGTTACGATTTGACATAACATTGTTTGATTTTTTTAACTAGGTTGTCTAAGGATTAATACTAACGATTGTGAAAACCGGATAAAAAATGTACATATGTATACAGCGCAGTATAGAATAACAACGCGATCACAAAAACAGACGTGAAAACGACTTTAATTTGTAACATATAAAAAGAGGTAGATAAATGTCCATCTATTTAATTCTCGGGATTCAACACTTTCAGCTAAAAAAGGGAAAAAAGGCTGAGATACTGAAATTCTCCTAAGTGTGGAAACACTTGTTGAATAAAACGGATACTGACATTTTTCGACACGGGTATTTACAGACACTTGTAGAAAAGGTACTCTCTTGGCCTTTTTTGCGTCGTTGATAAACCTGTTTCAAAAGTTCTTTTAAAACAAATTACTGCAGGTACGCAAAATACGCGGTTTAGACTTGGAGTTGTTGTTGTTGGGTAACCAGCCCGCTATACAATACAACAGATTACTAACAATAAAAATGCTACCCATATGCAATTACAATATTTGAGTAAATATTTATGGACAAAAAATAGAATGTAGCACAGGCTGAATTAAAAAAAAAACCAATCCAACCAAAATCCCGTAATATATTAGTTACTTCAAGCCCAATATATAAATATTGAAACTTTCTTGTTACAAAAGGCCAAACAGAAAGCTTCAATACATAAAACGTCAGTATAGACGCCATTCGTAGGCTATTTTATTTATGAATAATCTTGTCTTGATAATATCCACTAGTTTTTCCGTATATAGAGATAGTTACATAGATACCTATGCGCATAAGATGATTGTATGATTCACCCCTTCAATCGCATGTTACCGAAATCATATCACCTTTACGTAAATGGATGTATGTCGTGTATTTTCGCCCCAGTACGCACTGAGCAATGAACTGTAAAATAGACAATATTACACAATAAATACCTATGGTACTTATAATGTAATATTCTCTATTTTACAGTAGTAAACCTGAGTGATCTCCTAAATCTTTTAACAATAAAAAATGGTACCTTGGATATAAAAACGTTTTTTTTTAATCCATATCTTTTTCAAAAATAATCATCAGCCTTCTAGCTCAAAAGATCAAGTAGAATAATGCGTAAAAATTAGATTATTATGAAAATAATATAACACTTGTTTCTTAACCAAGGGTTTAGACTAAGTACATCCATATATCTCTAAGTTTTGCGAAGCGAGCCCATACACATCTATCTACTGGGCATTGCTGTGAAAAAAAAACAATCACCACCGACTAGGAAGAACAGTCTGTGGCAAAACCAGGAAAAATAAAACCCTAGTTGAGATAAATGAAAAAAATCCACGAGTGTGAAATACATTGCATGTTGAACCTGATCTTAGTGCGATAAGCCCCAGTTTTCCCGGAAGTGTATTGAAAAACGTCGTTTGACTCTCGTGGGCATTTGTCACCAAAGTTCTTAGCTCCATAACGTGAATTCCGGGATAAGAGAATACTAGGGCGCAATGGCAAAATTTCCACACTTGAATCAAAATGTACTATGGTACAGATATTGATTAAAACTAGTAGTAGCTAACTAAGACTACGTGTTTTGTGTGATCTTTTTTTGAGACGATTGGAAAGAGTAGACAAAAAATGCGTTCATTCGATCATCTTGGCACGCATCAGACTTACTACTGTCTACTTCCTTCTATTTCTGAGAAAGTTTCCAAAGTAGGCTTACAATCATCTACAAGGCTGTTATATCGCTTTTACTCCATTAAAAACTTTTAATAACCTCGTGCCGTATTTCTGCATGAAGTTCGAAGAAATTTTAACCTCTGAACCTATTACTTGGAAATACTGATTTTCAAACGGATTGCTTAGCGAGGAACCAGTTATTTGGAGAGGAAATAATTTTGGAGAGATGATGATGATGATGATGCCATCTAGCCGATTTCGGCCACAGCGACTGCATTCGATGACTTTCTAGGGTGGTAAGTGTAAAAAACTTTGGTATGCTGCTCTTTCATGTGCTGTCAAGTGGCTAGCATATCCAACTTTGGCCGAAAAACTCCGAGCACAAAGTTGACATGTCAGAACACCATTGACAATATTGTATTGTAAAGCTGTAGGTGACCTAGCTTTAAGGTCATCGCGCTGAATATCTAAATGCAGAGATAGATTATTATAGATTATTTGGAGAGATACTAAACTACCTAAGGCATGCCTTTGCGATAGCCCTATGGAGGTAATTTAGAATTAAAAAAAAAAACACATAATCGATGCGATTTTAAGTATGTTTCAAGGAAAAAAATGCATAACATCACCCCTGTAATCCCCGAAGGTGTAGGCAGAGGTGTACCTAATAGTATACACCCACATTTCACCAGTTATGTTTTTATCTCAGGTAAAGGGGGGCGGGCCTATTGCCATCACCAGGGCAAAAATCTGGACTCCATGGCTACTACCGAAAAATTTCTGATGGAAAAACCCAATTACACTGCCTGACTTGGGAACCCAGGACCCCATACTCAGTAGTCGGGCTTGCGGCCACTAGACCAACAACACAGTCAGTTAATTGACTTTATCTACTTCGGTTTCGTTATATTCGAATTACAAAATTGACAGCGGTTTCATTATGATACCCGTAACGACACAAGTTGCATTATGCGAATCGTCATAAATTCTAAAACACAAGCATAGACATTCTGAACATGCCAGGTACCTTCAAAAATCGAGACAATGTAAATGATGTTTTTAAAAATGGAACAAGTTTAGAACAAAAGTATCGTATACTATTTGACTGTTGCGGCTACAAGATCTTTGCCTTATACATAATAAACACTAAATAAAAAAATTCTGAGTGTAATTTTATTAAAAATGTCTTTAACATCAAGTGATATTGAAAATACTCCACCAGATATAACAAATAGAGCAGTTGCGGCTACAAATAATTTACTACCAGAAAAATCAAGACATGTATATGAGAAATGTTATGAAACCGAAGTAGATAAAAATACTTATTTGTCTATATCTGTGTTTTATTTCTTCCTTCGTAGATAAAATCTTGTATGTAACTATACGTTATTGGTCTTTTAATAACTCGTGCCCACCTATTTCGGTACGCGCTACGCTTGTACCGAAAAATGGCACTTGTATTAAAAGACCGTCCATAACGTAACAGTTGCATAAATAGCAGCTATTTATGCAACTGTTAATAATAGCTGCTATTATTAAATAGTACATTTAATTGGCCAAATACATTCAATTCGTCCCATATACGTTTATTTAAACAGCGTGTATCAGAAATATATGGTTATATTTAAGGACGTAGTATAAACCATCAAACTGAAGAACTTTCTCCATTAGACGCATCTGTTAACTGTAAGGAATAGTTCTTCAGTTAACATGTTTAAATATTACCACATATTTCTAATATGTACATGCTTTATGTTATAACTCAAGAATATTTAATAAACATACTGGCATATCCATTTAATTCAAGCACAGCAAAAACAACACGTTTATTTAAAAATCTGGCCAAGTGCGAGTCGGACTCGCGCACGAAGGGTCCCGTACCATTATTTATAAAAACGAGCAAAAAAACATTTTTTTTGTATGGTACTAAAAACAGAATAAAATTAATATTTAAGGGGGGCTTCCCGTAAATATTTATTTTATTCTGTTTTTAGTAATTGTTGTTACAGCAGCAACAGAAATAAATAATCTGTAGAAATTTCAACTAGCTAACTATCTCGGTCCATGAGATACAGCCTGGTGACAAACGAACGGACGGACAGCGAAGTCTCAGTAATAGGGTCCCGTTTGACTCTTTGGGTACGGAACCCTAAAAAAACCAGACGGGCTTTCAAAACACCACCTACAAACGATTGATGGTAAAGTCACACGTAATTTGAGAATTCACTCAGCCCGATTTAAAAATGCCGCCGTGGAATAATAAATGAGGGTTGTTCATATTCAGTGAGGTTCGTATGAATAAAAACCCAATTTGTCGACCTTCGACATTCACATTTATTCAGAATAGTAGGTACGTACCTACTTGATATTAATTTTGCGAGTATAAACTTGAATTTGGGTGAAAATCAACGCAGTGAATCCATTTTTTTTCAAGCAAATAATTTCAGTTTTTCTAATTAATTAAAAATAATAAAATCAAAATGACGCGACACCCCTTTTAAAAACAAATTTATGTCATTTAATACCGTCACTGATAACTTTAACTTACACTCAAAATATATCATTCTGTTCCCTTTTGCTACATTAGACAGGTTTACAACAATAACCAAACTACCCAAACATGTTATTGAAAACAAAGTCACTTTGGTATGGGAACGAGGGGGTACACTACATAAATACGAAAAACTTTATTCCGATAGTCACAAGGCCGAATTTCAAAATGCCGATTGTCATAATTCCGAATGGTTCAAAATTCCTAATATAACAACTCCGACTTATCATTACTCCTATTTTTATAATTCCTAAATTTCAATATTCCTAACGTTTATAATTACTATTCTCAAAATACCGAGTTTCAATAGATCTATTCGATCTATTGAAACTCGGTATTTTGAGAACGGTAACAAAAAGTCCGACTTAATGAGAATTTCGATTATTAAAATACCGATTAATACAATCCCGAAATAAAACGCCTTGTAAAACTGAATAATAAACACATAATTGCTCGTCAAAGAGAAATATAATATTATTATTATTATTTTTTTTATTATGTTTAGTATGAAGAGGTAGAATTAAAAAACTAATGACAGATGCGATTTCCTACTCATAATTGCATATATTAGATTGTTTACAGTTATTATCCTTGTGTATATATCCTTTAAAGAAATTAATTAGGTATCATACTGCTTGTTTTACTATACATATACATAAACAGGGTTTTTGGTAAAACACCAATAACCTCTAATGATGAGTAGAATGACCTCTTAAGAGGTTGTTGGTGTTTTACCAATAACCCTGTATATATTATTAAGACATATATTAATTGTTTCCCTGGTCACAATTCTAACCTAACCTAACCGAAGTGTTTCATCAATAATACAGGGGATTTGCAGCATGCAAGCAAGCCAGCATGCAACATGTAAGCAGGCATGCAACATGCAAGCAGGATGCAGCATGCAAGCAGGCAAGCAGCAAGCAAGCAGGCATACAACATGCAGCAAGCATTATTTCTGTCACGGCTCCGGCGCTGCGGGGTTTGGGCGGCCCCACGCGTGCCTCCTCGCCTACGCGGGCTTAAATTACACTCTAGGGGTAAAGTAGACAAGACGTGACGCGTGAAGTCGGTTTTGCAGGGATTCGTTTCTGTCACTAAATTTTATAGCACAACATGTTGACTTCTAGTTTATTCGAAGTATTGAAAATCGGAATGCCGTTTTTCGGAGCATTTGATTCTTCGAACGTATGAAAATCGGAAAACTAACAAATCGCTTTTACGACTTCCGGTAAAATAAATTTCGTCATTTTTAATAATAGACTTAATAATTAAATCTATATAAATAAAAAGAGAAGTCCTGACTGACTGACTCATCAACGCCCAGCCGAAACCCTTGGACCTAGAAAGCAGAAATTTTGCACAGAGGTTCCTTTTATAATGTAGACAAGGAATAAGGAAGGATTTTGCGAAATTCAACCCCTAAGGGAGTTAATTAGGGGATGAAAGTTTGTATGGAAAGCGGTAATTTTCATAAGTAAAAAGCATAAAAATTCACATACAAGGTTCTGGTTAGAAATAAATAAATACGTATTTGAGCGTTTTTGAGAATCTACCCCCTAAGAGGGTTAGATAGGGGTTGAAAGTTTATGTGTGGATTCCGTCATTTTTGAAGTAAGAAGTATGAAATTAAATATTGATGGTTATGAGTAATTATAATATTAATAATATAATTATTATGAGTATTTTAAGAATAATTTACCGAAGTAAATTTACTTTCTTTCCTTCACGGGTGTCGTTTTCGTGGTTTTCGGAGTCGCTAACAATAAAAATAAGCCAAAAAGAAAACCCAAGATGGCGCCGAGGAAAACTTTCGGTTTTTTCTCCATGGGTGTCGTTTTCGTGGTTTTCTGGGTCGCTGGCAATGAAAATAAGGTCCAAATGAAAATTCAGGATGGCGCCGACGAAAACTTTCTGTTTTTTCTTCATGGGTGTCGTTTTCGTGGTTTTCGGGTCGCCAAAAACAAAATGAGAATTTTCGTCGGCGCCATATTGAATTTTCAGCTTGACCTCTCTTTCTAGGTGCAAATAAGGAAATTTAAAATACACAATGTCTCAATATCGTCCCCCAGGCTATGGCTGGCATTGATTCAAGTGAGAACTGTTTCTCACATGGGCAGTTTTATGTAGCTTTCTTCGAAAAGAAATACCGCAAACGACATTTACAAAGAGATGCTAGGAAAATTCATTATTAAAATAGTTTTTCGGGAGTTACATAGTTTTTTTTTACTCTGAGTATTTTTTTAATTAAACGAAATTGTAAGCTAGCTCATTTACACTATTAACTGTATCGAATGGCGTGGATGGATAACCGGGGCATTTGAGCTCCGGCATCGTAGCTCGGAAGACAAGTATAAAGTGAAAAGTTTATTCTGGTTCAAGCCATTTAGGTCACTAACAATATAAAATAATAAAAAAAACGCAGCGATATACCTACTTTTTTCTAACCAGAATTAATTCTCTGGCATCTTAGTTTGAAATGCACTACGACTTTTACACAACTATTAATCCTATACTTGCACTAACGCGCGAGTGAAGCCGCGGCCAACAACTATTATTTAAATGACTATTATAACATTTAAATGACTATTTTCACATTATTTTGCGGGGGAAATACACACGTGAAAGAACGGGGGAATCACACACACACACACAATTGCCGAACTCCATGTGGGCGAAGCCACGGGCAGAAGCTAATCTATCTATCTATTTAAATAAAAAGAGAAGTCCTGACTGACTGACTCATCAACGCCCAGCCCAAACCCTTGGACCTAGAAAGCTGAAATTTTGCATAGAGGTTCCCTTTATAATGTACACAAGGAAGAAGGAAGGATTTTTTGAAATTAAACCCCTAAGGGAGTTAAATAGGGGATGAACGATTGTACGGAAATCGGTCATTTTTAAAGTTAGTAGCATGAACATTCATATACAAGCTAGAAATAAATAAATACATATTTTAGCGTTTTTGAGAATTTAACCTCTAAGTGTGTTGTGTAGTGTGTGTGGTTGAAAGTTTATATGCGGAATCCGTCACTTTTGAAGTAAAAAGTATTAAAATAAACTTTGAAGTTTATGAGCAAAAATAAATGATTACATAATTATTTCGTTTTGGTTTTGGGAAATTCAACCTCAAACGGAAGAAAAGGGTTGGAAACATTAGTAGGTATAACAAAAATGGTCTGATCTGCTTGAAATTTACTATTTGTGTTTCTTGATTGAATTGATAAACACGTATTTCGACGCTTTTGGAAATTCCAACCCTCACACGACAAAAGGGGTGACATTTTTATATTTTTGTTTTGAAGTGTTAGCACGTTTGTATGGACACATATGTTAAAAAAGTACAAAATTCGTTTTCGTGGTATCCGAGTCGCTGACAATGAAAACGAAAATCTAACATGGCGCCGAGGAAACTTTTCAGTTTTTCCTTAAGGGGGTCGTTTTCGTGGTTTTCTGGGTCGCTGACAATGAAGCTGAGGTCAAAATGAAAATCCAAGATGACACCGAGGAAAGCTTTCAAAAATTACAGACTTTAACACAACTATTTATCCTATACATACACTTACGTGCGAGCAAAGCTGCAGCCAACAACTATTATCTATAACATTTAAATTACTATTTTCGACATTAGTTTGCGGGGGTAACATACATATATGTAGGCAATTTCCGAACTCCACGCGGGCGAAGCCGCGGGCAGAAGCTAGTAATTAATAGACTTAATAATAGAGTTCTTAGGTATTATGAAGTATTTGGGTGTTCCCGGAACGAGGCCTTTTATTATCTGTCTGAATGTTGTCTGGCCCAAAGACTAATTCGACAAGGTCGACCTTTAGCTATGGCATATGAAAACGTCAAAATAATGTGAAAATGTCAAACGTCGATATACACTTCAACCTAGTCATCTGTGCAGGCCAGAGGAATCACAGCAATTAAACATATCATTATTATCATCATTTCAGCCCAAAAGACGTCCACTGCTGGACACAGTCCTCCCCCAAGTGTCACCATATTGACATTTTGGGGGGTTTTGCCATAATCGCCACGCTTGGCAGGCGGGTTGGCGATCGCAGTACAGTGGTAAGAAAAGCACAGAGGACGCTGCTGCCCATTCTCTGGCCAATCCCTTAGTCGCCTCTTACGACACCCACGGGAAGGATATGGGATGGTGCCATTCTTTACGTCCGACACCATACAGAGCATTAAACTTATTAAATGTCATATTACCCTCAGAACAACTCAACACGTATATCTAAAAATTTGATTTTTTACAAGATAATGAAGTAAGTAGAAAATTCTTGACAAAATTCGACTCCAAGGAAAACTGAATAATAATAATCGTTTAAAAAAAGAGATTGCTGTAAATCATTCTTTTAGTGGCTTCATTTTAATATCTTCGAAGACTGTTCTAAAAACGTTATGCAAAATTGCTTTCAACCGTCGCCCTTTTATGCTAGGCTGATAATGTTAAAGTTCACGCTTATCGGAACCTCAGCCACTTTATTAATAGACCTGCGAAAATGAATTAAAGATTATGCAGTTTTTTGTTTTTTTTTTTTATCTATGGATAGAAAATTTCTGGGAAATCTTTGTCCAGCGAAGGGTTACAATGCAAGTAAGGTTAAAAAGAAAAAAACCTTTTGTTATTACTTCGTAGAAGATGGCGGGGATGACCTGGACAAGACCAGCGACCAGTGGTCCACATTGGCACTAGATTGAAACGACTGGAAATCATGAGGCCTTTGCCCAGCAGTGAGGTGACTAACAATCTTGCATACTTTGATGAGATTCAAGAAAAACATGGTAACATTCGTTTTCAAATTTATTATATTCATTATCATTCTTTCATTAATAACACAACCTAACGGAGATTTACCTAGAAAGTGATAACAACAAATCAGCTGACAACGGAAATATTCCAACTGAAAGACCGAAAGCCTAAAGTCAATCGCTGACAAATGGTAGCATGTTATTTAATGTTAATGTTGCATGATAATTTTCACAACACCTTGTCGTAAATGTCAAATTATAATGTCATTCCCTAAAACGACCCACTGACCGCAACTCTAACCGGGCAGCAATATTGTACTGAATTTTATTACTGGCTGCTGAGGTGGTCATTTATTTAATTAGAACCACGAATAAAAATTGTTTTGACAATTTTAACATTAAAATCGAACTGGTCTCCACGACCAGACACAAATACAGAAACAAAATTCATTTTTTTTAAAGACAAGTGCCTAATACGAGTCGCTGTTCTGGTTAACAATTTTATTGGTTTTATATATATTTTTTTTTAATGTTTTAGTTAAGTGATTCAATACATTTTCCTTTTCCATCACATTAATCGATGCTTAACCGCCACTTCGTCTACGACCTCAGTATTATTTTGGTTAAAACTAAGTTACTACGTTTGCTACAAAACAAATAAACCAAGTTATATAAACAAATACTAGATGCATTACGTGGCTTCACTCAGCCGGGAGCCGGGGAGTCAGTGACTAATGGAAGTCTGCCGCACCCTATATTGAGTTTTCTACTTGACAGGTGGTTTTATCTTGCCAAGTTTCACCGGGCTAATATTGAAATCTGGATTACGCAAGATTGAAAAAAGTACCAATAAAAAAAAGAAATGAATTTTCTGACGCCGAAATGGAAAAGGTGAATAATCAACATTCTTATTGTTAAATGATAAACATCTCCCTTAAACTTAAGGGGAAGATTGATTAAACAATGGTTAGACCTGCTGTCTTGTATGTATCAGAATGGGTTCCCTATCCATTTGCATAAAATTTTAAGACCTAATATAACTTAGCATAATTTTGTTTGGCATAATTATATTTTCGCATACTATATTTACGCATAACAGCTTACGCATAATTTTTTTAAGCATAATTTCTCTAACCATAATAATGATTGAGCATAATATTCTAAAGCATAAATTTATTAAGCATAAAGTTCTAAAGCATAACTTTTTTAAGCATAATGTCCTAAATCATAAATTTATTTACGCTTGCTTTTATGCTTGCTTGCATGTTGCATGCAAACAAGCATGCAGAATACAAAAAGCATGCAGCATGCAAACAAGCATGCAGCATGCAAGCAAGCATGCAGCATGTAGCATTCAGGCGAGCATGCAACATGCAGCAGGCAGGGTTTCTGTCACGGCTCCGGCGCTGCGGGCCTCCGGCGGCCCCACACGTGCTAATCGTCGCAGACGACTTTCGCTTACCACCGCAGCTTCGGCTTGTTGGCCGGCTTTGCCGGCCAGCCTCAGCCACGGCGGCTCGCTCGCAGCCGCCTGCTCCTCAGCCCGCGGGCCGCCTCGCCCCTCCGCGCCTACGCGATTTTAAATTACACTCTAGGGGTAGGACAAACAAGACTACGTGGAGTCGGTTTTGCAGCAATTCGGTTCTGTCACTAACTTGTTGCACAGCATATTAAATTTTTAGCTAACAATATTATTTAATTGTTACAGAAACTATAGCAAATTGGTTTGATTAGAATTATGTATGGGGCACTACAAGTTCACGACCACCATTTCCACCCAAAGTCTCACAACATCTAATATATTCTTCAGATAAAAGTTATCTCGCGATTGAAAAATCGTTTAAGTTACATAATGTTATGTATAATAAATCATTTGCATGAAAATTGATTTTGTTATTTATATTAATTTTATGCCTAAATATTATTATGCTAATAGTCATTAGGCCTACTAACGTTATGCGAATCAAATTTATGCTAAAACAAATTAGTCTTTAAGATGATTATGCCAACATAAAATGTATGCCTAAAAAAATTATGCCGAAGTATTATTATGCCAAAACAAATTGTGCCAAAATCGTTATGCCGAAGTATATTAGGACAAAGAATATTATGCGAAAAGAAGGTATCCCATCAGAATGTTGGGCCACAGAAGGGATGAATGAAAGGCATTTGCATGTGGCTACGATGAGAATGCCAAGGGAGATGCGTGGTGTTACACGAATGGATAAAATAAGAAATGAGTACGTAAGAGTTCAGAGTTCAGAGTTCAGAGTTCATTTATTTGTCAGAAACATGAGTATGCACACACAAAAGCATGCAAGATGTTTGGAAAATTACATACAGGATCACAGTCATGTTTTACCTTTACGGCGTACAAATATGTATTACAATAATATTTCATAATAATTCAATTAATTGTAACTATTAATCATTAAACATATAAAAATAAAAAAAACCCACAGAATTGAAATTAATTTGTCAACGATTGCAATAAATTACATTTGCATATAAATAGAGGTACAGCATAAGCAATTCAAAAATCAATTAAATTAGATAAGTACAAGCACAAAATATCATGTCAAAATTATTCAAATGTCAAAATAAAATAATAAAAAACTAACAACAGTCAATAAAACCAAACTTCGCCCCCGGATTAGAATTACATTAGAATTAGCATGTTTTCTCCATTAGAAATTCAGCAATACTATAAAAACATTTGGCTGCTAAATACTCTTTTAGTTTCTTTTTAAATAAGTTAGTAACAGTTATGTCTCTGAGTGCCTGTGGTAGGTGGTTAAATATACGTGGTGCCATGCAGAAAACACTTTTACGCATTAGTGCTGTATTGGATGGTCTCACACACAATCTGTGCTTATATTTATCGCGCCGGTTACGGTTATCCATATCTGATAAGAGGAAGTCTGAAAGTGGCGCCGGTGACAGATGTGTAGTAATCGGTTGCCGTGGTATGGGCATGTGAGGGCGGAGGAATGAGGAAAATGTCGTGAGGAAAGTTTTGAGTATGAATGTGGATGGTTATAAGAGTAGAGGAAGACGAAAGAAACGATGGATGGACTGTGTGAAGGATGATATGGCAAGAAAGGAGGTGTTTCATGATATGACGTGTAATAGAGAAAAGAAGAAATAAAATTGGGATAGGGGCAAGAGAATGATGATGGTGTTATATGATAGACATCGCCATTGGAGATAATACCGCCGTTGTTTATTAGCTGTGTGTAATGATAAAACTTTTGGTCCGGTTTTCGCAAGAAAATTTATTCATCATTAAGATCACGCCTGTAATGAAACGATGGCTGAACTGTGTGTAGGATGATATAGCAAGAAAGGAGGTGTCTGATGAGATGACGAGGAATAGAGAAGTATGGTAGAAGAAGACATACTGCGCCGACCCCAATGAATTGGGCTAAGGGCTGAGGGCAAGAGAATGATGATCACGTCTGTAATCGCCGTAGGCAGAGGCGTAAGTCATAAGTCATTCAATCATTTGTTAACACAGGTACAGCAAATAGTTGTTATAAAAATTACAAGCGCGCTATGTTATACCCGAAGGCGTACAAATATTCATAGAAGTCATTAACATTGAAAACATAATTACATAAATGGAATGCATATACTATTAGGTCAATAAATTCTGACAAAAAAAAAACAAACAAACAAAGAAAAACATATAAATGTCAAAAAGTAATTGTAAGTTTACTCCGTCAATATTCAAATATATCATATGTCATATCAATATGACATAGTACACCCGCATTTCACCAGTTATGTTTAAGTCCCATAGGGGGCGAGCCTATTGCCATCAACCGGGCATAAATCCGGACTCCATGGCTGCTACTGAGAAATTCCTGATGGAAAAAACCCAATAACAATTAGCCCGATTCGGGAATCGAACCCAGAAGTTCATGCTTACACGAAAGCAACAAAGTAGTAAACAATGCTCACTGATAGATTTAGAGGAGGTCGTGGCTAAATAATAACAGCCGCACGGGTTGATCTTTAAGCCGTGCTTGCCGAGGTTGGGCCGTGGATGGGTGACCATTATTACATACCGAGTTTCCTCCGTGCCTCGGAAAGCACGTTAAGTCGTTGGTCCCGGCTCTCTTTTATAGTTGTTACGAGTAGTCAGAGGCCGAAAGGCTGCATGACATCCAGTCTTACTAAGAGGTATCGTATTACCCAGTTACTGGGTTGTGGAGGTCAAATCAAATCAAATCATTCATTGCATCCATAATGTACATTAGACAGGTGGTCGAAAAAAAAAAATATACCCAATTATGGACCCTGTCGTGCACAGCAAGTTTTAAATAAGTAGAGAGAGGAAGACTGCTTCTCTAATTTTCCTTGTCAAAAGAAGAGTAATTATACAATTATTAAATATATAGCTCATATAGGCAGTCGCTTCATGTAAAATACAGGTATTCAGCTGCATCCGGTTGGACTGGAAGCCTACCCCAAGATAGTTTGGGAAAAAGGCTAGGCAGATGATGAGATTTATGATCACTTTCTGATACAGAATCGTGAATTTTTTTAGTTTACAAAATTCACTAATCCACCGGGTCGGTCTACGGTAGTCCTTATGGTAATTTTCCTAACACTTTACCTAATTTTGTGAACTTTACAAATTACTTTTACTCACAAAACCAAAACAATTCAAAGGAAAGGTGTGCGTATTTCCATCTTGTAATATAATTTCGTGGTATCCAGTCATAGTGGGGTTAAGCAGGCTTATTCTGTAGTCGTTCAAAGGAGTTTTTAAGTATCAAAACGAAAATATTTTGTAAGTGTTTAGTCTAGCTAGACTGTGGTATACTGCTGAAGCATTATTTTTAAACTTAATACCGAAGCAAAGGTCGGGCAAAGGTTAATAGTAAACCCATATTCTGCCAGTTATGTTAAGAGCGTTTACGCATTACGACATTTCATACAAACATTTAAGTCCTTATTTTCCGAAATGACTGAACTGATTTTAATTAAACTTCATACGCATAAGCAGAGATAATTAGGTCTAAACAGTTACTAAAAATGGATGTATGTTTGTTACTCTTTCACGCTAAAATCACTGAACCGATATGAATGAAAAGCACACAGATTGTTTAAACAGTGGATTATAGAACAATCCATAATCCATTGTTTAAACAAACAGAATACTTTTTATCCCAGTAAATTACATGGAGCAGAAGAAGTTCCGGGCAGAAGCTAGTTCTTTACAAAAAACAATACCCTGTAACTTTAATCCAACATTCCAACAACAACATCGCCCAAGAAATCCAGAATAACCCCACAAAGGTGAAAGGCAGCTATCGGCCGTATCTAGCGGAAATTGCGCCCCCAAGCCAAGGGTCGATCTAATCGGATCGTTGCGTGTACCGCACAGATCATTAGCGCCATCTACTGATAGTTATACCTTTCTTTGCCCACTGTTACAGGGTTGGTGAACCAATGGCATGCGTGCTTAACACGGCTTTGAAGAAAAACAATTGGGTGCGATTTGAATATAGAATAACCCTGCGTAGTACTGTCACGAGCTCCAATCTTCTTTTTCGTGTGGTTAGTGTAACCTTATGCCTAACGCATACCGCCCCGTCCGGGGAGACGGTTTGGCTATGTGGGGCTTGCACCCACTAAAAAACACCACCGTGAGCCTCCGGGCACCAACTCTTTTGGCGATATCCGGGCTCACCTGAGACATCTCCACCGCTCGCGAGGGCCGTGCAATGCGACAGCGATAGACTCCCCGATCTATCGCCCGCTGGCACCTCCTAGGGCGGCATCAGGTCGCCATGGCGCCTCCTCCGCCGCCCTGTGCTCCTGCGACAAATCGCGTCAGCGAGGGCGTCTTTCTCCCTGACGCGCTCCGCCGCTTCCTTCTGCGAGATGACGTCCTCGCAGAAGGAAGACTTTCAGTCAGACTTTTTATGCCACCCATGGGCCTCTGACTTGGCTTTAAATGTAGGCAGCCCCAACAGCGTACTGATGATGATAGCCGATAGGCTCGACTGTCCATACATACGACGCTGTATTAACTTGCACGTCGCATAGTTGAATTGTGAGTCCTTGTTTATTATTATTATCATTCAGGGTTATTTGGTTTCATTCAGGTTTGGTCCTGCACCGAAGCTAGTGATAATTAAGTACAATACACACATGAATCGGAAAACCAATGAGTCTCTTGGGTTCGAAATCGTGACCTATGACTTCGCAGTCCAACAGTCACACCACTACGTTATCACTGCTGAAAACGAGCTCCAATATGCCGTTGGTCACATCTAAATGATTTTCTCCTCAAGGATTGAATATTATTATTTATTTATTTATTTAAACTTAATGTGCAATAGTGGTACAAAGGCGGACATAATGCCACAAGGAATTCTCTACCAGTCAACCAATACCAACCAACCAATGCCAATATCATTACGAAGTAAGTCTTACCTCAAAGTTGCAATTGTTATTTAACGAGGAAATCGCTTATATTCATTAGAAATTTCCTCGTGATGCTCGCCCAAGACTGTACAAGTGTACATAGAAGTTATGTTTCCCTGCATAATTTAATTTTTAATTCTTGACAGCCAGGCACAAGCTTTTTAGGGTTCCGTACCCAAAGGGTCAAACGGGACCCAATTGCTTAGACTTCGCTGTCCGTTCGTCCGTCTGTCACCAGGCTGTATCTCATGAACCGTGATAGTTAGCTGGTTGAAATTTCTACAGATTATGTATTTCTGTTGCCGCTAAACAAAAAATACTAAAAACAGAATAAAATAAATATTTAAGGGGGCGCGTTCGTGTTCCACGCGCGCCTCAAGGAGATGTCAGCAAATCGGAAGGGGTCCGAGAGGGCCGATGCCTGCCAGGGCTGCGGGTTGTTCGAAAGAGATACCGTGTCCCTGGAACACAAAGGGCTAAGAAGGAACATGGATGGGTTTTAGTCAGTCAAGTCTGACACTCCCTTCCGCTCCGCCCAGAGCGGGAGAAGTCATCTGATGATTTCCCATCCTAAAAAAAAAATGGGGCTCCCATACAAAAAAGTGGTTTTTATAAATAATGATACGGAACCCTTCGTTCGCGAGTCCGACTCGCACTTGGCCGGATTTTTCATAATTAATTTATTCATAAGTAGCTCTAGGTTTACCACTTCTGAGCCACTCCACGATTTAAAAAGTAAAGTATATCTAAATGTTGGAAATCTCTTGTCGCACTGTAACTGACCTATATTTTAGTTTACCCTACCTCGGGCAGAAAACTGATAAGATCTGGTGTACTGGGAATCAGTTGAAATGTAAGCTTAATTTTCTTTGAAAATTATAGGTATGTGTTGACATCGACACAAAAATTGCTTCAGGTTAAAAAAAGCTTGTTTCAAATGACACATACCTGCAACACGCATGATGAGTGTTTTGGTCCGTGAATGTGAACAAACGGGTTTTTTTTGTCTCACAGGTTAAGCAAGCACAGCTGGCCTACCATGACGTCTTAAAACATTATTGTTTTACTCCTTTTCCAGTGTGGGAAAGAGATGGCACTAGACATCCTGAATAGCTCCGTCTCTTTCCCACACTGGAATAAGAATAACAATCATTAATACACATTGACTGCCTCGTTGTTCGGCTGGAAGCGCGACTGCTGAGCATAGGGTCCTAGGGTCGATTTTCAGGTCGGGCCAAGTGTTATTCGGTTTTTAGAGTTCCGTACCTCGAAAGGCAGAAACGGAACACAGGGAATCAAAATCTACAGGGTACTTCCCGTGAACTCTGAATCTTGAAATTTAGTACGAAGCAGAGTCTTATAGCACAGATAAAGGAAAAATTGCGAAATCCGTAAATTTTTAGTTCATCATCATTTCAGCCCAAAAGACGTCCACTGCTGGACATAGGCCTCCCCCAAGTGTCGCCACATTGACATTTTGGGGGGTGTTGCCATAATCGCCACGCTTGGCAGGCGGGTTGGCGATCGCAGTACGGTTGTTACAAAAGCACAGATAAGGCTGCGGCCCATTCTCTGGCTAATCCCTTAGTCGCATCTTACAACACCCAAGGGAAGATAAGGGATGGTGCTATTCTTTACGTCCGACACCATACAGAAATTTTCAGTTACATCTTATAAATACTTACAGGTTTGTACGGAACCCTCGGTGCGCGAGTCCGATTCAACTTAGCCGGTTTTTCCAACCTGGAATTTCTCAGTCGCAGCCACGGATCCTGTGTGCACGGTTGATGGCAACAGGCTCGCCCCCTATTACATGGGACTTAAACATAACTGACGAAATGTGAATGTACTATTAGGTACACGTCGGCCTAACCCTTCGGAGATTAGAAGCGTGATGTTATGTTATGTACATTCTTAAGAGGGGACTCTACGCCCGAGGAATTTGAAGAATAGGTATTTGAAGAAACTATTGCCGTCGCGCTGCGCCCGACCAATCCCCCGTAAAGTGCGAAAGGGACAACTACAGCTCAGGCTGATTTTACCTACAAAAATCTTGACCAAAAGACGTTTTGTATTCCACACTAAACTGATATAAATAATTCTTATATTAAAATTTTGAGGAAAATTATTTCTATGCTTCTTTTATTTTCTTTTTTGTTAAAAACTTATCTAATTTGTTTGATAGTCGCCTGAACATGGCGGTAAAAACGGGCCTTTTTTCGGGTTTTTGAATTGTCATAATTCTTTTAGTGATAATGATTTGAAAAAAAAAGAAATGACAGGGGCATGTATTAGTAAGACTTATATTTTTGGAAAAAAAACATTGCTCTAGACGCATTATCCACGAAGAAAACAGCGGAATACGTTGGTATGCAGAAAGGCCCTCAAGAGTCCCCTCTTAAGCTGCTTTCAGACTACGCTATACTATAGTGTCTTATGGTATAGCAAAGAAGGACCTAACCTAGTAAGCCAATAATATATGTAAGTACAGTGTGAACGTGTCCATAACAATGTATGGTGCGCGATATTGTTGTACTATGAGCTATATACCATATGCTATAATATTATAGCGTAGTCTGAAAGCAGCTTATTACTCAGTTAAGAATAGTAACCTCTGGACCCATATTATGACGGAAGAATGGTTTATCTACGGAAAAACTGAAGCGTGTAACATGACAACAAGCCGAGCCCGCATACCGCACGAGTGCTTTTAACAGCAATGCACTAGCTGTGGTTACTCGTCAATTAGTACGTACACAATAATATGATGTTTATGTATTTTATTAATTAACATGGTTATATTTATTTGTAGGGCCGGAGCATGTCAGCAGTGACTACTTTGAGGTTAGTGTGTTCATTAGCTGTGCCCGCGACTTCGTCCGCGTGAAATTTAACAAAAACGTTATTTAGTACTTATATATTTTTTCGTTTTTGGGTTTTTATTTTAATTTTTTTCTAACAGATTTAGCTTAGGTTACTCCTTATTACATCAGCTATCTGCCAGTGAAAGTCCTGTCAAAATGGGTCCAGCCGTTTGAGAGATTAGCTGGAATAAACAGAAAGACAGACATAAATTGTAAAAAATGTTATTTTGGTATCATCATCATTCTCTTGCCCTTATCCCAAAGAAAAATCATAAAAAATCTTGAAAGAGAAAGGTATGCCTGGGAATTATGTAGAGTTAATTCGTGCTATGTACAGCCAATCTTGTACCTACGTCCGGTCAGCTGCTGGCAACACCGACGAGGTCACTGTGGCTGTAGGCTTGCATCAAGGGTCGGCTTTAAGTCCTTACCTCTTCCTGTTGATTATGGACGCTTTGACGTCGGACATACAGGAAGAGGCACCCTGGTGCATGCTGTTCGCCGACGACATTGTTCTTGTTAGTGAAGATGGACCAGAGCTCCAGAGCAGATTAGAGAAATGGCAACAGAAGCTGGAGAATGTTGGCCTGAAAATCAGCAGAACTAAAACCGAATACATGTTCTGCGATTTCGGCGGTCTCTCCAGTCCTGGAGTCATAGCGCTAGATGGCGCGTTTCTTCCTGTCTGCTCCGACTTTCGGTATCTCGGTTCACTCGTGCAAAGCGATGGCGAAATAGATCGTAGTGTTAAGCACAGAATAAACATTGGATGGATGAAATGGCGGCAGGTCACGGGAACTATCTGCGACTCCCGCATTCCCCTTAAACTTAAGGGGAAGATTTATAAAACAATGGTTAGACCTGCTGTCTTGTATGGGTCAGAATGTTGGGCCACAAAAGGGATGAATGAAAGGCACTTGCATGTGGCTGAGATGAGAATGCTAAGGGGGATGTGTGGTGTTACGCGAATGGATAGAATAAGGAATGAGTACATTAGAGGAAGTCTGAAAGTGGCGCCGGTGACTGAAAAGATGCGTGGAAATAGGTTGTCGTGGTATGGGCATGTGATGCGGAGGAATGAGGAAAATGTCGTGAGGAAAGTTTTGAGTATGAATGTGGATGGGTATAAGGGTAGAGGAAGACCAAAGAAACGATGGATGGACTGTGTGAAAAATGATATGGCAAGAAAGGAGGTATCTCATGAGATGACAAGTAATAGAGAGGTATGGAAGAAGAAGACGTACTGCGCCGACCCCAAATGAATTGGGATAAGGGCAAGAGAATGATGATGACACTTTAGTGTAACATATGAAAGATGCCAACATTATTTTACATAGGAGCTTGGTAAATAAATATAAATTAGTGCGCTGTTTCACTTTGTTACGTAGAATGTGAGTAGAATCTTTTATTTTCTATGATCATTGTGGCCGATTGGAGCCTTTTTTATATTGTTTATGCTTTTTATATTTTTACTTTTTCACGTTTTGTCTATTTTCGATATTCTTTTTGTTACTCACTTGTCAATATAATTTTGGACTGAAAGATTTCTTTTTCTTGTAAAACTAGAAAAATTATATCCTATTACTATTCAGCCAATCAGTAATATAAGTGGTCCTTCTACCGATCGAACTAGTGTCTAGTATAAAGACTAGTCCACAGGAATTTCTTCTTTCGTCTTTGTTTTTCAGCAATTTTTTTTCAGTAAAAAAATGGTAGTGACGAGGTCACAGACAAAACTGCCACAAAATGACTCGAATATACCTACCCAGTCGAGTAGTGAGGCCGTTCCAGAACCCCCTACACATACTACCACAGGGAATTCACAGGTACATTCTTCTGAGTTAGAGCCTAGCTCGAGCGCTCATTCTGTCTGCACTCACACTAGCCGAACCAGTCGCACTTCCGTGATGGTTGCTGCCAGAAAATCAGCTGCGGAAGCGCAACACATTCGTCGCGTGGCTCAGTTAGAAATTGCCCAAATGGAGGCAGACGTAGTAAGTAGGCAGACTGAATTAGAGCGCAAAGCTGCTGAAGCGGAATATCGGGCTGAGCTAGCCGCTATTGAGGCAGATTGTAGTAACCACGGTTCTCACAGTGGGTGGAGCCGCGCCAGTATCAAACAATGGTTAGATAGTACGGCCCTTCCTACTAAAATACCTTCGCATCAAGAGAGAGAGCCATCTATGAAAGGTTTTCAATCCAACAATGGATGTGAGGTAGGGGCTAATAATGCTACCGTTATCTTGTGTTCTCAGGAACTTCCACTACGTAACGATGTCGTCGTTTCGCAGAGTATCGCAGCACAGAGTCCTGCACTATTACCTCAGCACAGTTTTAGCGGGGGTAACAGGGATGCTGCCACTGATATTCATCGAGAAGACGATTCAATTGGAGTTACGCAGTTAGTGGGGGCCCTAAAGGCACTTGCAAAGAGTAACAGCCCCAACAATAATAAAAGCTTTATAAAACTTCCTTGTTTTGAGGGTAAATCTCCACTTGATTGGCTTATGTTCAAGCGGGCCTTTCAGGATACGGTAGGTGCTTTCTCAGATACGGAAAACCTTGCACGCCTGAACCAAGCCCTAAAAGGTGCGGCGCGTGAAGCTGTCAGCATGCTGTTAGTGTTGGCACCTCACGCCAACGACGTTATGGAAGCCCTGGATCGTCGCTATGGTAGGCCTGAACAAATTGTCCTACAGGAGGTGAGCGCAATCAAGGCTTTGCCCAAGCTTGGGCCGGAGGTAAGAGATCTACATGTTTTCACCACCCGTGTGCACAATTGTGTCGAAGTTGCTAAGTTATTGCAGCACAGTGACTATTTACGTTCTCCTGAATTATTTGGAGCGCTGCTTAGCAAACTGTCTCCATTATTGCGCGCGCGATGGTTGGATTTCGCTGCTAATCACGACGACCTAAGCCTAGCTCGAGTGGAATTATTGTCGCGTTTCTTAAACCGAGAGGTTGATTTGGTGATGAAATTCGGTGCCGTATTTGAGGTGACGTCGTCTACATCAACCCTTTCACAGAAACAGCGAGCACATGCCGTTTCAGAGTCTGGAGCGGGGGCTTCAGATTCACCTAAGAATTATAAATCAAAGCCTGCAAAAACATCCGACCAGGAAAATGTTTGTTTATTTTGCAAAGGTGAACATCAGTTGTCAAATTGCCCGACGTTCAAATCTTTGACAGTCGATGACAGATGGCGTTTCGTCAAAGACAGCAAAATCTGTTATCGTTGTCTTCATAAAGTTCCACACAATTTTAGGTTTTGTAACAAAAATAAGGCTAGTTGCACAGTAACTGATTGTAATCGTAGGCATCACACTATTTTGCATAATGAGAAGTTTGTAGCATTTGCTCATGTGAAGGAGGAGGACAAACCTGAACCTAGGACTAAAACTGATGCTGAACAAACTAACCAGGTTCTCGTAGCTGTCAACAACACTCAAATCGAACTTGCACCTCCACCACTATTAAAGGTAGCACCCGTCACAGTCTCCGGGCCGACTGGGAGCGTAGACACATACGCCCTTCTGGACGACGGGTCGACGGCTACTTTCATAGATGCTGACATCGCCTCCAAAATTGGTGCAGAGGGTCCCGAGGGCAGCCTACATTTGGATTGTGTGGGAGGGTTATCTAGGGATAGCAGTGTGCAGTTTGTAGACTTTCAGATAAAAGGCCGATCAGCCTCACAGAGTTTCTTAATCCAGCGGGCAAGGGCAATTAAAAACTTAGGGCTGCAAAGCCAATCGGTCACCCGCGATTCTTTACGTCGTTACCCCTACCTGTCTGGAATAGTTGAGGAGATGTGCTACCCCGAAGCAAAGCCTACACTTTTGATAGGTATCGACAACTGGCACCTGATAACAGCATCCGAGGTCCGGAAAGGCACGAAGACCCAGCCTGTCGCCATCAAAACATTGTTAGGGTGGGTGTTGTTTGGATTTACAAGCAGCCGGACAACTTTAGTGGAGACTGCCTGCCACGTATCCTTACGTGAGCGTTCGCAGCATGACCTGGAAGTCCTCATCAAGGAACAATATAGGTTAGACGCGATCGGTATCACGAAACATGAGCCTCGCAGTGCAGGCGATCAGCGCGCTCTCAGTATTCTAGAGGATACAGCCCAACGCCTACCAAATGGGCACTTCCAGGTCGGCTTATTGTGGAAGGCGAATGACCTTGCTGTTCCCGAAAGCTATCCATTGGCACTTTCTAGGTATAAAAGCCTTGAACTGAAAATGTCAAAGGATCTTAAATACGCCAAACGTTACAAGGTTAATATTCAGGACATGCTAGCTAAGGGTTATGCTGAGGAGTGTGGAGAACAGTCGCCTACATCGGTTTGTTGGTACTTGCCGCATTTTGGTGTGGTAAATCCCAACAAACCGGCAAAAATTCGTATTGTTCACGACGCGGCTGCTAAAGTACAGGGTGTATCACTCAATTCTATGCTTCTGTCGGGTCCTGATTTTTTACAACCGCTACTAGGAATTTTGATGCGTTTTAGGGAGGGAAAAATTGCTTTGACCGCCGATATCAAGGAGATGTTCCCGCAGGTGAAAATACAAGAGTGCGACCGAGATGCTCAGCGATTTCTTTGGCGCGATGATCCTGCGGGACCAATAAAGACCTATCGTATGTCTTCTATGATTTTTGGGGCGTGCTCCAGCCCATCAACGGCTATCTACATTGTCAACCGAAACGCATCGGAATTTATAAGAGAGTTCCCACAAGCTGTGGAAGCTATTACATCCGATACATACATGGATGACTTCATCGGAAGTGTAGATATCCCCACGGAGGACGCCGCTCGTTTGGCAGTCGATATTGTACAGATTCATAAGCGTGGAGGATTCGAGATGCGCGGTTGGGTATCGAATGAGCCTGGCGCACTCAATCGATTGCCAAACGAGCTGTTGTCTGACGTTTCACTAACCAATCGTTCTAGTGTAGAGTTGGGTAGTTTACCACTCTCAGCTACCTCAACACGGACTTTAGGTTTAATCTGGAAACCAGCTCAAGACATCATAGGTTTCAGCCCGGGCCTCAAAGATACTTCAGGCCATTTCACAAAACGAGTAGTCTTAGCCCAGGTCATGCGAATCTACGATCCACTAGGTATCTTAGCACCCATTGTAGTGAGAGGTAGAATTATGTTTCAAAATTTATGGCGTAAGAATCTTGACTGGGACGAGAGGCTATCACAGGCTGACCAGGAAACTTGGCTCGAATGGTTCGAATGCCTTAAATCGATTTCGGAACTGAGAGTTCCAAGATGCTACAATTTATGCGGTTTTTCAGAACTGGAGCTGCACGTTTTTTGTGATGCTAGCGAGCTGGCACACGCCGCCGTTGCCTACTGGAGATTCGTGCTTCCCAACGGTGACGTGAAACTTGCACTTATAGCTAGCAAGGCACGTGTGTCTCCTTTGAAGCCAGTTTCGATCCCACGCCTGGAGCTCCAAGGTGCCTTGATAGCCACTCGACTTGCCGCTAGGATTTGCGAGGCCCACCGCTTTAAGCCTAACCGACGAGTTTTCTGGAGTGATTCCATGACCGTGTTGGGGTGGCTGCGCAGCGATGCGAGAAACTATAAACCTTTTGTGGCTCATCGCGTGGGAGAGATTTTAGAATGCACTAGTGTAGTTGAATGGCATTGGGTTCCTACCGAACTTAACGTAGCTGACGATGCGACGCGGGGGAAATCCAGTATTGAACCACGCTGGGTATCTGGCCCAAATTTCCTCCTAGCTTCCGCTTCTGAGTGGCCATTAGAGCCCAAAGTCGCAACGCCAGTAATTCTTGTAGAGGAAGAACTCAAGCCATCTCTTCGTCATTCAAAATCATTAAATCATTCATCACGTGTCGCAGAGTTCATTAATGTTATCAATTCACATCAGTTACCTTTACCAGTTGTAGCTGACATCACTCATTTTAGTTCTTGGATTAGGCTGGTAAGGGCAACAGCCAGGACTCATCAATTCATTGCCTCTATTTTCAAACATCGGGGTCATAATTTTCAAAATTTTTGGGTTCGGGGAATTTGTGAGTCTGTAAACGCGCCGGAGCGCGATTTGCGGTCTGATGCTTCTTCTGCTCCAGCGCCATTAGTCTCAGAGGACATCCTCCGCGCGGAAAGGCACATTTTGGGGAGGAGTCAGATTAGCGCCTTCGGAGAGGAAATTCTTTGTCTGACACGTGGACAGCCCGTTCCCAAGAAAAGTCGTTTAGCCATTTTATCCCCAAAACTCAGAGACGGACTTTTACATCTCGCAGGAAGAACTTCTGCTGTTTCCGATGAGCAGCCCATTATTCTAAGTGGCAAGGAGCCAGCTGTACGTCTTCTGATCAGCCATTATCACGTCAAGTTTGCCCACGCCAATACAGAAACTGTAATTAATGAACTGCGGCAGTCGTACTGGATTCTCGGATTAAGGAACGCCGTGCGGTCAGTGGTCCATAGATGTCAATTGTGCAAGCTGCTGAAAAGCACAACCTTACAACCACCCATGGGAAATTTGCCAGAGGCGAGACTCGCCCATCATCGACGTGCCTTCACCTATACAGGTGTGGACTATTTCGGCCCCATATTAATTTCTATTGGACGCAGGCGGGAGAAGCGATGGGTCGCCCTATTTACGTGCATGGTAACCAGAGCTATCCACCTAGAGATCGTAGTCAGCTTATCCGCAGACTCTGCCATTATGTGCTTGCGACGCTTCATCGCTCGTCGTGGTACGCCCAGCGAAATATTCTCCGACAATGGGACGTCGTTTGTGGGAGCAAACCGACAACTAAGAGCTCTTTACGATGCCGCCGTTCCACAGTTTGCAGCAAATGAAAAAATAAAATGGCGTTTTATTCCCCCATCGGCGCCCTTCATGGGAGGGGCCTGGGAAAGGCTGATTCGGTCAGTGAAGTCGGCATTGAAGGTGACACTGAGAGAGCAGGCTCCAAGAGAAGAAGTTCTGGCAACTTTACTGATCGAAGCCGAGGCGGTGGTAAACTCACGCCCGCTGACGCACATCTCCCCCGAGAGCAATTACCCGGAGGCGCTTACCCCCAACCATTTTTTGCTGGGAGACTCATCGGGCCGTCCGTTCCCAACTACAGACCTGACGGACGCCGCACTGATTGGTCGGAGCAGCTGGAGAAGGGCACTCCGGCTGAGTGATCATTTTTGGCGTCGTTGGGTCACCGAATATCTACCCAATTTGGCGCCCCGTCGTGTGCCGGGAGTAGATGTCGTCGTCAAGGTTGGGGACCCGGTTCTCATCGGTGACGGGAACTTGCCGAGGGGAACCTGGCCACGAGGCGTGATCGCTGCTTTACACCCGGGCCGTGATGGGGTGGTACGGGTGGTGGATGTTCGGACCCAAACGGGCATTTTAAGGCGGCCATTAAAGAAAGTTGTTCTTCTTTAAAAAAAGGGAGCATGTGGCCGATTGGAGCCTTTTTTATATTGTTTATGCTTTTTATATTTTTACTTTTTCACGTTTTGTCTATTTTCGATATTCTTTTTGTTACTCACTTGTCAATATAATTTTGGACTGAAAGATTTCTTTTTCTTGTAAAACTAGAAAAATTATATCCTATTACTATTCAGCCAATCAGTAATAATCATCATCAGCCTATAATGTTCCTACTGCTGGGACACAGGCCTCCTCTCTATGAGAGGGAGTGGGCTGTTATCCACCACGCGGGCCAAGTGCGGGTTGGTAGATGTCACATGTCTTCGCGGGTTGGCCCGCGATCACGAGATGTCACATAATGTCTTCCAATTTTTAGTTCTAGGACATGCTGGTTTCCTCGATGTTTTCCTTCACCGTTTTGGAGAGCAGCGGTGATGAAATAAATTACACAAAGAAATGCGCTTGCCTGGGTTTGAACCCACGGCTTATTGTTCGTAAGTCGGGGCTGCCACCACTGGGCCACCGCTCTCTTATTATTATAATTTTCTATAAATTAATCATATTCTTGTACGCACAACGCTTCACGGTTTTGTCTCACGTGCGTAGGCAGAACTACAAACCCTGCTACGATGCTTACGCACTCGTCTTGTTTGGTCCACGTACATACATCCGAGGCCATAGCACGAGCGCGCTTTGTCAACATAACGTAAAATTAAAAATCCTCGTTCATTAAAATATAATATTTTCATAATTTCAAATCTGTATTAATCTTGGGATGACACTGATTGTGTTTCTTGGAATCTATTTAACTAAACTGCTAAAGGATAATTTTATTATCGATCCAAAAATCGACGTATTTTGTGTTACGTTATCACCGGCCGTTTGAAATTACTATGAACCTGACCTTTCTCAAGAACATCGAAACTAATATTATAAAGAGAAAGATTTGATTGTTTGTTTGTTTTGTTTGTTTCAATGCAAACGCATTGAATAGGCTCCGAAACTACTGGTCCGATTTGAAAAATTCTTTCAGTGTAATATAGCCCATTTATCGAGAAAGGCTATAGGTTATATATCATCACGCTACCAATAGGAGTAGAGCAGCAATGAAAAATGTTGCGAAAACGGGGAAAATATGACGCAAACGAAGTTGCGCCGGACAGCCAGTAGGTAATTTTATAACTCGAGAACGGTTGGGCCGATTTGGCTGATTTTGGTTTTGGAATGTTTGTCGTAGTCCAGGGAAGGTTTAAAAGGTAAGAAAGGTAGGGCAGGGTAGATAGGTAGGTAGGGTAGGTAGATAGGTAGGTAGGGTAGAGTAGGGTAGAGTAGAGGTAGGGAAGGGTAGGGTAGGGAAGGTAGGTAGGTAGGTAGGTAGGTAGTAGGTGAATTGGGTAGGGTAGGGTAGGGTAGGATAGGGTAGGATAGGGTAGGGTAGAGTAGGGTAGGACAAGTGCATTGCATTAACTTTTGACAAAACGAAGTCTGTCCGGGCAGCTAGTTGACAATAAATTTTAAGTTGAACAATTAGGCATTAGGTAATGGAATAGCTAATTTTGATCATTGATATTTTAATCAACGGTATCGTCAAAACGATAAACTCATTTTCAATGTCTCACTTTTACTATCGTCATCGTAAATTCTACTGGCATTTATCCTGACCAAGATTATAATTAGATTTACCGCTAGGTCGTAATTTTCCACGCCACGCTCAGTAATATCTGACTAAGCAGTAAGCAGTATATTTTTTACCGTTAAGGCGCCATAGCCATAAAAGTAATAAAGAAAAAAGCAATATTATTATAATATGGCGTGAACTCGAAAGAAAATTGATTGAAACCAAATATTAATATTCTTTCAACCCTCAAAATGCGATCGCGTGGTCAATTAACCCCACGCGGTGCTAACAGTAACTCGAAATACAAAAGGAAGTGAATTAGGAAGTTTTTCCGATGAATTATTACGATTTTTTCCCGAAACTATGTGCCAAATTATTATTCGTATATGTGTGAAAGCATAAATAACAAGTTGGGTTCGACGTCGAAGAAATTCGTAGCAAAGAAAATGGTGTCAAGAATTATTTTCGACAGCTGTTATGTTTAGGAGCGTCGTTTTTTATTATAATTCATAATTTTGGGAGACAGCGTTAGATATTCTATTACATTCTTGACAGGAAACAATAATGTTTTACCTTGTTGACACTTACAAGGTTAAATATTATTTTTCTGTCAAACCTCTTCAGAAACAAAAGGAAATAAGATGTTGAAAGAACTTTCTGGACACGCCTATTGTTTTTTTCATGTTGTCCATACTTGTATAAAAAACAAAATCTCATAACAATCCCCCGGAGTTAGTCCCTATATAATGAAGAGGACAATTAATAGCCTTATCAGACAAACTATTCAAATTCCTGAATAAAGACCTACATGAGGATTTCCTTACTAAAAACCAACCCGATATATTTAAAAAACTTAACTTTACACATACAAAGCAGCCATACTACCACAACCAACAAAAATATAACAACACCTTTTGTATACCATTCAATTCGTTAATTCCAACAGTTGATATAGTTCACTCCGACATAGTTACTGTCACCGCAGAAACGCACGTGGGACAAACATACGCTCCGATGCGGAAACCTGCCTCCCAGCGATTTATTTCACCAGAAAACTTTTGTTCTGTTCGTTTAACAAATAATATAAACGTATGTTACAGTTTCAGTTTGTCTGCGGCTTAAACTGAGCTTGAGGTTCGATTCACAGGTCGGTCAAAGTGTTTGATGGGGATTTTGATACGATTTGTGCCCGGTTGATGGCCATACACTTTGCCCCTTTTACATGGGACTTAGACATAACTGCCGAAATGTGGGTAAACTGTAAGGTACATACACCTTAAACTTAAACACAGCCATGTTCCTTCTTAGCCCTTTGTGTTCCAGGGCCACGGTATCTCTTTCGAACAGTCCGGCAGCCCTGGCAGGCATTGGCCTTCTCGGACTCCTTCCTATATGCTGACATCTCTTTGAGGCGCGCGTGGAACACGAACGCGCCGTCGACTCGGCCTGTCGTCATAAGACGGACGGACGGTGAACTAGCCCATTACTCACCGTCCACTGGCCCGCACCTATGGTGAGTGGCCCCCGGCGCCCGGGTCGTATCCCGCGGCGGAGGTACATACACCTCTGCTCGACTCTCTGCCTGCACTTTGCCCGGTCTGTGAATCCTCAGCTCAGCTGTCGCGCTTACGTCCACTAGACTAACGAGTTAATCAAGTATTTTCAAAACCACGCTACAGATGAACGGTTAATAACTTATTTTCTTCGAAATACAATTCTAGAAATCTAGAGAACAAATGAGACCAGTCACTAACATCCAATAATCACAACGACCAAAATATCTTCGCCTATGAATAAAAATCATATTCGAATACCGTAACATTATTACTTCCTAAAAGGTCCGACCCATTCCGGAATCCCGAAACGATAAAAACAAAGATTGATTAGGAATTCAGTTCAGCTTCAATCAATCATTCGTTCAACTGAGAACAGGGTTCGTTCGTTCCCATATCTCGTGTGTACAGACCCTTAACTAATTATGCACATAATTATCGACGTAGAGATCATGAGTATGGTTTTATTTTTGGAAATTGGAGGGAAAATGTCCTATAGGTTATGATAACACAGTGTTTACTTCGTGTCTTCAATGGAATAAAAACAAACAATAAATATCGATTTGGTGTGATCCGTCCACTGTTTTTGACAGAGGTTTTCGTCGGTTTTCATCAATTTGCAGATGTTTGATTCAAAGTAAGCACGAACATTATCCTTCAACGTCAACTGCTACCACCACGACTCATTGGTCATTACGAAATGGGGAGACTTTGAGGCATTTGGATACATATTTTAAGGTACATTGGACTACCTGAAATGCCCACTTCCTTACTTTTTTTTTTTTTTTTTCTTTATTTGTTTAGGGACATTTATAATCGCAATGCGTATGTCAGTCCCATCGTACCCTAAACTACTTATTCAGTGATACTAGCAACTTTTTGTTTTTAAAATAGAGTCCAGTAAAATAATTCCGCAAAATTTTAAATCGAGAAAAAACAATCAACTTTTAGAGTGACTATAAAATTGAGTTAATTGTTTATCTGCAGTTTAAATATTCCAATGAAAATATCGGGCATTCCCATTTCCTTTAAAATTAACTTTATTTCCTAGAGTGTAGTTTGCCATTTGATATAGCATGTAAACTTAGAGATCAAACTTTGAATAGCATATAGTTGATATTTAGGCCCATTTGCACCACTAATCACTGGGTTAAACATTTATTTAAAAATCGTTCAGTTTCTGTGAATCATTTCCAGATCTTTCATTTATCGTGGTTGAAGCATAACCTGGTGTCAGAGTTTTTATGCCACCCATGGGCCACAGACTTGGCATTACATGCCGTCGAGAAATATCTCTCAGGCCTATGGTTTCCTCATGATGTTTTCCTTCACCGAAGCAAGCAATAATTATACAATACGCAAATGAATCCGAAAAAACAGAGGTGCGTGTCTTGGGTTCGAATTCGAGACCCATGACTTGTCACTCCGAAGGTCACACCACTAGGCTTTTGTTTCCAGATGATTAGGATAGAATAATAATAAGTTGTTCATTTAATGCATTCATTGTTTTGTGGTCCTTAACGTCTTTCAAGGCTATGCTGAGAGAATGAGATACCGTGGCCCTGGAACACAAAGGGCTAAGAAGGAACATGGATGGGTTTTAATCAGTCAAGTCTGACACTCCCTTCCACTCCGCCCAGAGCGGGAGAAGTCATCTGATGATTTACCGTCCGAAAAAAAAAAAGACGGCCATGCTGAGAAAGAATCCTTTTATTAATAAAAAATATTTTACGGGGGAATTTGATTGTTTGTTTGTTACGATTTAACTCAAAAACTACTGGGCCGATTTTTAAAATTCTTTCACCATTACAAAGCTACGTCTTTACCGAGTAACATAGGCTATATTATATCACAATTTTCGCGGACGATGTCGCGGGCGAAGTGCTAGTTAATAAAATAATTCTTGACAACCGCTTACGTAATGAAAATCATTCTACGCCTGTTACTAAGTAATTAACGAACGCTTTTCTTTATTAAAGTGAAGATATAATTAATTGACTTGGTATCAGCCAACCTTTTTATCTCCTCTGAAAAAGTCAGAGAGCTTTGTGTCTGAGAAATCAATGACTTTCATAAGCTCACGATTAGGAAATCCTGGTATTATTTTTGTAGGGAAGTTCACTCAATATTTTAAGGACATAACATAACATCGCGCCTGTAATTCGCAGAGGATTAGGCAGAGGTGCACCTGCTGGTACCCTCATTTTACCATTTATGTTTAGGTCACATATATGTGTTATGGACCTTAACACACATAAGGCACAATAGGGGCAGAGATAAGTTCGCCCCGAGCTTATGTGCATCAAATAGTCTGACTCCGTTTTTCTGATGGAAAAACCCAATAACACTTTGCACTACCTGGGAGTCGAACCCCAGACCGAACTACTAACAAGACCGACAATTTGTTGGTATAAGATCAATTCAAAATATCGGGTCATTGCGTATTTATTCCTAATTGCATCGTAGCTTTAATCTACTGCAGGTATTTTTTAGCATTATAGGTACACACAGCTCCATTAAGTACTTTACCCCCCCAAAAGACATGTGCGTTCAAATCTGTGTTGGTCCTAGTTGGTTTTTGTATTTTGCAAAAACGTTTTATTTTAATAAAGGTATTGTTTTAGTGAATAAATAAGATTAACCTTTCACTATGGACGTGCGGTCTCATAGGCCGCGTGCAGTTTGCGATTCTCGTGCCCCTCTCCTCCCGCGTACCCCACGCGTATGTCGGCCTCAGTAGGTTTGGTTTTAGTGGCGAGACGACAGTTGAGAGTGAAGGTTACGTCGCTGGCTGAATACTGCGTGAGTAATTTTGCTTTATGTTTTGAGTGCGGTCTGTGAGACCGCGCGTCCACATTTTTGCTATAAATTGACGCTGACGGTGATTTTGTTTGTTTTAGATTTTATAAGCTGAAATGTCAAAAAAACGATTGACCAACGACTGCAGGCAAACGAACATCGAGTTTGTCCACTCAGATAGCCAGTAAAATATTGCGATTAGAATATATTACCTATAAAGTGATCTCAAGCTAAAAAGTCTGAAAAGCGCCTTTGATTGTTATATCGCTAGATTTAGTTTACAATAGATACATTTTTCATTAAAATAACTGTAACTCTTCTAAGGGATAAAAACAAAAAAATGATACAATACTTACGCATCCAGATAGAAACCAGCCCGTGAAGATACCGGTTTTTGAGGCCGCACGTCCACAAAAACAAACAACAAAAATGGAACGCTCATAGTTAAAGGTTAAGTCAGTATTTATTTTTCAAAAGTCTGTTTTTAATATAGTTTTTTTTTCAATAAAACGTTTTTTACTTTTATTTTTGCGTGTAAGGAAAAGCCATAATAGGGTTAACATTTACGTACAGATAATAAATGTCTAAATAGACCTCAGGATTCAAGATCGCTTGCCGTGCATAACAATTGAGGATCAAATCTTCGGTTAGATATAATGTGCTCTTGATCATGCATTTTTCTTAAAATATATATTATTTGTCTATTTTGTTTTAGTAATATTTACAAATAATTAAAAAATCAAGAAAAATAAAATACCTTACTAATAATTTAATAATATTTATTTTTGCTATTATTAAAAAAAAAAAACGTTGATCTTATTACTAATCTTATAATACAAACCATCGTGTGGTTTGAATCCAAGTCGAACCCTAATAACTCTTTTTGAAGTATTCTTTAAATTATTCGTATCGAATTCAATGTTGTTGTAGTGTGTCATTTTAAAACTTGAGGGGTTAGCACATACTGACGCTGTCTCATAATCTGCCATCATCTGCCTAGCCTTTTCCCAAACTTTGTTGGGGTCGGCTTCCAGTCTAACCGGATGCAGCTGAGTACCAGTATTTTACATGAAGCGACTGCCTATCTGACCTCCACAACCCAGTAACTGGGTAATACGATACCCCTTGGTAAGACTGGATGTCAGACTTTTAGCTTCTGACTACTCGTAACGACTGTCAAAGATCTACAAATGACAGCCGGGACCAACGGCTTAACGTGCTTTCCGAAGCACGGAGGAAACTCGATATGTAATTATGGTCACCCATCCACAGACCAACCTCGGCAAGCACGGCTTAACCTTAATGATCGTCCTGGGCGGCTGTTATTATTTAGCCACGAGCTCTTCTAGCACAAAATAATAATTCTGTCAAGAATTTACTAGGTCGCTCGTAAATTCTCATTCATACTCAACCGAAAATAAATTCCCCCACTAACAATATTACCGTAGATACTCCACATTGGACATCCCTAAATAAAGTACGTACTACCCACACGTTCTAAGATATACAGGATCTATCATCCTCAAACATTTAGGTTTCCTTTAGTAAATTGCATTGGGGACCACGATATTACATTGCGACCGAAGTAAAAGGTTATTTTCCTAACATTTACTATACTATGTACGTTTCCGCTTCTTCATATTTCAGGCCTCACAAACTATTAGGTCTAGTTTTGTACTTAGTGTGGTCTACGAGGGAATATTCTACTCTGTCTCACCAAGTTGTCGCACTAGTGGGACAAAGTGGTACCTATGTTTAAAATTATAATGTCCATCTTGACACACTAATTATTATATTTATCAATTGTTAAAATTCTTGTCGTAAGGTTTTAAGGTGCGAAAGAGCTGTGGAGAGATGGAAAATCTTTGACAAAACTCTTCTAAGCTTATATAGGCGAACTCTATGCCAATTTGTGTCATTAATATTATACATAATTAGGTATCTAAGATCAAAATATGCTCTCATATGTGTTCTTCTGGAAAATTGTATACCTATAGTATTCTTCTTCGACGTAGTAAAAATCACTGACAGACAGCCTAAACCACTTGTATCTTGAAAAAAAACTAAAGTTCGTAATAATAAAACAAAAGTGAGCAGTGAAGAAGGATCTTTGAAAGTATGCCTAAAAAGGAAAGTTCGTAACTTTTGATAGTAGAAAAAGCTATCGGACAATCGGCTAGCCTAGGCAATAAAAGGCTTTATGCAGCCGTAAAACAGCCACCTATGCACAGTTCGAAGTCGTGGTTAATTTAAACACTAAGCGCGCCCACACGGAATATAACTACATCACTACATAATTGGCTCTACTCACACCGTGCATACATGTAGTCATGTAGTTATACATTCACTAACCTCATACATTCGGACAGGCGACAAACCAAGCTACCACTTCGTCATTATGTGGTGAAGCTGCGTTTACAAGAAAAGTGAGTGGGGCAATAAGCAGGCTTTGTAGGAGTTGTATTTTAATTACACGCAGTTTTTGTGAAAACTGAACATTCTATACCGTAGTATTTTTTCATTTATTTAATTTAAAATTCACCAAAATGCAGTAGGTATTTGCATTTCTGTTCGTCGAATCTTAAATTAAACGGACTGTGTAAATTTTTAACACCATATCTTTGACACGATGATTACAATAATGTGCATACAATGATTTAGAGTAGTGTGTGTGTAGTGTTTGTCATGAGCCTTATCCCCAATTATGTTGGGGTCGGCTTCCAGTCTATTCGGATGCAGCAGAATACCAGTATGTTATATGGAGCGACTACCTATCTGACTTCGACCTCTACAACCCAGTTAGTACTGGTTAATACCATACTCCTCCCTTTTTATGGGAGTGTAGAACTTTACACCCTGTTCTTCACACCCCTATATGACCATTTCCATACCAATACCTAACCTAAACCTAAAGGCGTGTCTCCATTTACTCTTGATGTGACCATCGGCACTTAATCGCAAAACTTCGGGTGACATCGGGGTTTCGCTCCGTCAATCACCATTAGATATTATTAGGTGAGGCAATAAAGGATTTTGGGCAGGGTTGCCACAAACATGAGCTATTTCGGTTTGTAACCTTGCTAGGGATATTTTAGTCTGCTTGTGTATTTATTACACGAAAGAATTTTCGAAACCAATCGGCGAATATACAGAGAAACATAAAATGGCAAAGATTTTAATGAATATTTTTTTTTTTTTTTTGTGAATAGGTACTCCTTTCGCAAATAAAGTTGTAGTTTTAAGATTTTGGTGATTATGGGTGGATACTTATTTATTTATATATCCTTAACACTTCAATCACAAAGCACAGAGACGGACATAATGCCATAGGCTTTTTATACCAATCAACGTTTGGGTGATGCATAGACAAACAGTTGTAGGTGTATACTGAAAATAATTTTAATTGAACACTAAGACAAAGGTTATATAAATACTATAAATATATATCAAAAATATATAAATACTAAAATAAAAGGACAAACAATGTGTGACCGTTGTGACGAAACTGCGAGCTTACTAATTGAGTTCGTTATTTAAACAAAAGTGCTGTAATATACTTAGTTGTAGATTAGATAAAAAAATCGTTAACATTTACATCGCGCTTCGTGATTTAAGCATCAGCCACGGTGTCTCGTTATATAAAAATAAAACAACTGTCCAACAGGCTAACCACAGGAAAATACAAAACAAAAAAATAATCATATTTTTTCTGTCGCGCTTTCGGGTTGTAAGGTAAACTGCTAAGCGTCAATCACAATCCCTGATCCCAGTTTATTAATATCAGCATAACTGCAGAAAGCAGAAGCTTCTTCCCATTGGTCGTGAGTATTTCCCTATTCCTAAAAGTTAAAACCTCTTTCGAAGTAACCACGAATAACAAAAAAAAAAATAGAAATACTCTAGCGAAATGCAATACAAAAAAATAAGGCTAGAAAAATACGCTCAAGGGTTTTTATATGCAGAGGACCGTAGAAATATACGAAAAGCGTTGCTTTCGAATAGCATTTTTATGGTATGCCTTTAAAATAAAAGTTTAACGATGCTTTCGACTTTAAGGATCTGCTATACAAGTATGAGGTTGATTGTTGAAGAAACATCGGCGGAATATGGCTTTTTTTTTAGTTTATGTGCTCGTTCGCTTTATTTCACAATAGAACACACCACTGAATTACAGTAAAACATATAAGGGAACGTGGTCATGATGGTTTGAAATTCAAAACAAGACGTTCCGGTTTTCTTCACTCGTGGAAGCTATTTGGAAATACACCATGAAAAAAACCCGGGGGAAAAGACAGAGGTGTGGCTATTATTGTAACACCAACATAAGGGTCAAGTCTATTGCCATCACGGGCACAAAACTAGATCCCAAGCTAGTACTGACAACGCTTTGCTGGAACCCACACCTTAGCAGAAGCGAGTGCGCCCAACGAGGCAGTGGGTATTAAGGTACAATTCAAAAAAAAACTGCAACTGCTAACCGCAACATCAGTGCCGTCCTGTCGCTGCGAACTGTGATAACTTTGCCTCTGGGGTTGACGATTGTAGAACGAATTATAGACTTAAGTTGTAGCAAATTGCTGCGGAATTCCGGATAAAATAAACCCAATAACGCGACCAGGGAATCGAAGCCAGGACCCGATGTTCAGCGGTAGCGGCTGCAACTACTTCACCAACAAAGCAGTCAAAATCTTGCCACAATTTATGTAAATGTATAATTAACTGTTCACCACCAACAATTACACATCTTTGCCTCTTTACACAGTGGCCCATATTGGACACACGTCACCTACGTTAATACGTGCTCTAAAAGTCAGGGGCGCAATATTGCGAAGCGTTTTTGTTTGTATTAGGCCGCAATCACGATGGCGTCATAGACCCCTGTCAGGAGAAAGTTGGAGTAATCGTCAATACTGAATTCAAAGACGTGTTTGAGAGTAATTATTTGTGGTAGGGATGCTACAACTTCACTCGAGCTCGTGGCAAAATAATAACAGCCGCTCGGGGCGAACTTTAGGTTAAACCGCTTGCATAAGTTGGTCCGTGAATGGGTGACCACCCATTTAGTTTCCTCTGTGCCTCGTAAAGCACGTTTAGCCGTTGGTCTCTGACTGTTTTACCTCTTAGTTGCCACGGCTTATTTTGAACTATTTATTTTATTTTTTAACTGTCTTTTTGTTTTACTGTGGACACTTTTAACGTGCACGTCTTGCTACATCGTTCTCACATAATGTACCATCTCAACATGAATGATGTAACCAAGGTTTTTGTAACAAGCTACTGATTTAAAAGAGTGTCCATGGAGTTTCCCATTGCCCATTCTTCTCCATAGAGATCTACACTTTGGAATGGGCAACTACAGTACTTTCACAGTTATTATGTCTTGTGACTGGGACTGTAGCTTCATTTTTATTGTTTGACTAGTCATAAGTGCCTGTAATTGGTCTACTTGAAATAAACGATTTTGTTTTTTTTTACGATTATTTAAAAATCAGCACTTAAGAAAGAGAACACAAATTATCGAGGTACCATTTGATCATAAAGCATGAAATTAATCGCTAATTTATCTTTAGGTAAAGGCAAAACAAGGTTCTGTATGGTGTTGGTTCTGTATGGTGTCGGACGTAAAGAATAGCACCATCCCATATCTTCCCGTGGGTGTCGTAAGAGGCGACTAAGGGACTTGCCAGAGAATGGGCAGCAGCGTTCTCTGTGCTTTTGTAACAACCGTACTGCGATCGCCAACCCGCCTGCCAAGCGTGGCGATTATGGCAAAAACCCCCTTATGTCAATGTGGCGACACTTGGGGGAGGCCTATGTCCAGCAGTGGACGTCTTTCGGCTGAAATGATGATGATGATGATGATGAAAGGCAAAACATATTCAACAGCAATACAACGACAATACGGATACGGGATACGGACTCGGGGGTTCGCGCACGAAACAAAATATATTTGTATGAACTAAAGAGAGTTGGTCCGGGTCTGGCTATTCGTGTATGTTAGTTTAAATGTTTGTAAGCGCACCCACGATACAGGAGAAATTCCTAGTGAGGTGCAACGTACTTCATCATCTGCCTAGCCTTTTCCCAAACTATCTTGGGGTCGGCTTCCAGTCTAACCGGATGCAGCTGAGTACCAGTATTTTACATGAAGCGACTGCCTATCTGACCTCCACAACCCAGTAACTGGGTAATACGATACCCCTTGGTAAGACTGGATGTCAGACTTTTAGCTTCTGACTACTCGTAACGACTGTCAAAGATCTACAAATGACAGCCGGGACCAACGGCTTAACGTGCTTTCCGAGGCACGGAGGAAACTCGATATGTAATTATGGTCACCCATCCATAGACCAACCTCGGCAAGCACGGCTTAACCTTAAAGATCGACCTGGGCGGCTGTTATTATTTAGCCACGAGCTGAGGTGCAACGTAGTTATGTATAAAAAAGAAAAAATCCGGTGAACATTTTAGTAGACCCACTTCATAACAGACGTTACATTTATATATTACATACTAAAATAATCAGGGCAGCAGGAAAGCTTGGTTAATTTATCAGTTTATCTCGCAAATATTGATAAAAATGTGTATGACAACTTGTGATACAGATTCGCGTACATTATTGATAGGCCATCGATTTTTATCGAAGGTAAAAAGGCGACACATTTCAAGTATGATGGAAGTGACACGTTGAAATTATATTACCTAAATAATATTTTATTTTTCTCTATTGCGTCCGTCACTGTGTCTACGTTTTTCTATTCGAAATGATTGCTTTAGATGTTCAGGTTTAGTTAAATATTTGTTTCTTCTTTTTACTATAACATGGAAAGAAAAGCCCCGTAATCGCTTTAATATATAATGCACATACTTTCATTGAAGAACGCTTCTGAAATTCAGAGAGCCCCGAAATGCTGATTGACGCAGTTGCCATAATAGAGAAAACGGTTAAACAATGTATACGAAGGATTTATAGGGACTTGAGGAGACTTAGTCGTTTATCTGTAGTCTTAAGAGCGCTTACGGCTTACGGCATTTCATACAAACTTTCAAGTCCTTATTTTCCGAAATGACTGAACCGATTTTAATGAAACTTCATACGCATACCTATGCAGGATACATAGGTTTAAAAAGTTACTAAAAAGTCTTTTCATTACTCTCTGAAAGTAGGTCTGAAGTAGCCTGAGGAGCGGGTTGAAAGTAATACTTTTCATCCCTAGGGAGAATCGCTTTAAACTGACAGATGTCAAATTATAGAAAAAACTAGTTCTATTTACACATGTTTATTGAACCATGTTCCAACTTTCTATGCAGCCACGATGAAAAATTGAAATAACTTAAAGTTAAGTATTAATTAAAGAATATATATTTTTTAAATAACTTTAATATAATTTGTTTCAACAATTTCTTTAAAATAACAGAGTTGGGCAAAATATTTACCATTTTTTCAATGATGAAAATGAAAAATAATGACTGAATAGCTGGCTGGCCACAGAAAAAAAAACAAAACAGGCGGGAAAGCGGCAATCCGAAATAAAATTTACTCATTTTTTCTTTAGCTAATTCATGTTTTTATTTTTACTTTCCTTGTATTTGTAATGAAAAGCACAGTGTTTACCTCGGGTTTAGGGCGCGTTCACAATTCGGCCCAAATTTTGCTGATTTTCGGTACATTTTGTGGCTAAACTAAACCAAATCAATTATAATTAATAACTAATACAGATAGATTGGTTCTTCATCTTCAAATTCTAGAAACATTTTTTTTAAAGTTATTGTTTTTTTATATTGTAATAACGATCTTCCGTTGACATGTTTACGAAATCGGCTTGAGTTTAGGAACAATTTTTGTTCTACTATCAACATATTTTAAGATTTCTAAAAATACGGTAAGTAGGCAGACATAGTCAACTCTAAATCTAAGAAAAAAAAATACCTAAGTGTCACAAACTCGTCGAGCAGTTCCAGTAGCAGGCACAGAAGTACACCTTTAGGTCGCTCCATCAATTCCGGAGGTAAGGTCTCATCATAACTAACAAAACGACCCCAAACTCGGTACACCTAGCTCAACTCGTTGATAACTTCCAGTAGCAGTCGCCGAAGTACATCAGGTCACTCCATGAAGTCCGGAGTTAAGTACGTATTACATAGAAGTAAGAGAAATAAAAAAACTTTTAAAGTTTCAAAATTAGTTCACTTGACACGTGTCAATGTAGTAGTTCGATTCGACGCCTGTCAATTTTGTAAACGCGTCCTTAAAGACTTATTTAGTTCCTCGAACTATTGGCGCCCGGACGAACTTTCACCCCTGGGGTAACAGTGTACTATTTCATCATTTCAACATTTTAATTTTTTTATGAAGTTTCATTCAAATCGGTTCAGTCATTTCGGAAAATAAGTACTTGGGAAGTTTGTATGAAATGCCGTTAGGTGTAAACGCTCTTAAGTTCAACTACTGAGCGAGGAGTTCCCAAGTTAAGTCCCTGGGTAGCCATGGCCGGGTTACCATGATTCCACAATCAGTAAATATGATATAGCAGTGATAGCCTAGTGGTGTGACCGTCGTACTGCCAAGTCATAGGTCTCGAGTTCGAACCCAAGACTCGCACCTCTGATTTTTCGGATTCATGTGCGTATTGTGTAATTATCACTTTCTTCGGTGAAGGTAAACATCGTGCGAAAACAGCTTGAGAGATATTTCTCGATGGCGCGGCTGTGATGTCAAGCCAAGTCAGAGGCTCATGGGTGGCATAAAAACTCTGACATCAGGTCCTGACCTGATGTCAGAGTTACTACTAGTTTACACTAACCACAAGATAAAGAAAAACCGGCCAAATGCGAGTCGGACTCGCGCACGGAGGGTTCCGTACAAACCTGTAAGTATAAAAGTTAAAGTTCACCGATCACGACAATCGAGTCCTAATTATAATATTTTTATTGCAAAATGAAATCCATAATAAAAATACTTTTATTACATGATGTTACTGAAACGGTTTCCGCAATTTTCCTATATCTGTGCTTTAAGATGTTGCTTCGTACCAAATTTCCAGATACTGAGTTTACTGGAAGTACCCTTGATACCCTTGCGAGTGTCTAAAATTTGCAGAAATTTGCGGCATAAACGGCTGTATCTTTTGCACAGCTCCAAGGAACAGTAGACTTGAGTATTTGATATAAATTCCAGCTTGATACCTCCACGCGTTCCTGAGAAAAAGGGTCTTGACAGACAGACAGACGGACAGACGGAAAACAAAATGATCCTATAAGGATTCCGTTTTTCCCTTTCGAGGTACGGAACCCTAAAAAGTGATCCTATAAGGTTTTCGTTTTTTCCTTTCGAGGTACGGAACCCTAAAAAAAAGTTGATATGATTACTGCAATGTGTTGTTATAAGCTGAAGAGACTCCTAACACTGTCAGGAAAAGAAGAGGTGATATGGTAATAACTCTATGTAACTAGCTCTTTAACGGGCACGACGATAAACATATCATAATATAACGACTATAATCCCGCAGGGTAAGGCAAAAATAGTATACCCAAATTTCGCCAGTTATGTTTTAAGTCCCATGTAAGGAGGCGAGCCTATTGCTAACAACCGGTCTCAAATCCAGACTCATTGGCTGCTACTAAGAAGTTCCTGATAGAAAAACCCAATAACACTTTGCCCGACCGGGAATTGAACCCACGACCTCATGCTCAGTAGTCACGCTTGCGACCACTCGACCAACGAGCCAGACGACGACGATAATATCTTATTATCTGTCTTAAAACAAAGATCTCAAATGCTTCGCTCTGCCTGTGGACAGTGAGTAATGGGCAAACTCACCGTCCGTCCGTCTTATGACGAAACGCCGTGCCGACGGCGCGTTCGTGTTCCACGCGCGCCTCAAGTAGATGTCAGCAAATCGGGAGGGATCCGAGAGGGCCGATGCCTGCCAGGGCTGCGGGACTGTTCGAAAGAGATACCGTGGCCCTGGAACACAAAGGGCTATGAACAGAGCGGGGGGAGGGTTATTTGATAAAAATCCATCCGAAAAAAAAAAACAGGTACTTCGCTCATTCACCAAAATGAAAATACACCCACACACATACATAGATAGTAATCCGAGACACCAAAATTGCTTTCAGAATGATATCAACATTATGCGGGTAATAAAAACGATGTATGTGTGTACACGTAGCGTTTGCCCGCGGCTAAGATCACGTGAACTACTGGAGTGTGTCACAATCTTTATTGCATGGTCCCTTGCAAACACGGCTTCGTGATATTCGTGCCAATTGTTAGGTTGGTATTGTGTTATCAAAATGTTAAATTTAGAATGTGTAATAGATAGCGATAATTTCTCGAAAAGGCGTTTCACATTTTTCGAGAGAGGACTCAGTAATCCCAAATGAAATTGTTGTTTTTGCCTGCTATTAGTGTCTTGGACACCTGAGGAGGATCCGCAGTCAGAGCCGAGAATTACAATTAAAGCACATCTTTTGGCTTAGATACAGTTGCCGTCCGTCAGCTGTTTTCACACTTGTTAATTGTATGAGACAGTTTTACGACATTAGCGGAAAGAACGCTTATCAAATGTAAGTATTGAGTAATATTCATCCAAGTCTCATAATTATATGTATAACCCAAAGTCAGGTCACCACACAATCACACACACACATACACACACCCACACACTCACGCAAATAGACACAAAATCCTCACACATACACACCACACAAGAGCATGCACATTTTTTTTTTTTTATATAAAAACGTTGCCCCACACTAGGAATTTCTCCTGTATCGTGGGTGCGTTTACAAACATTTAAACTAACATACACAAACATCCAGACCCGGAACAACTATCTGTAGGCCAGGCCTAAATATTTGTTCCGTGCGGGGATCGAACCCGCGACACGCAGCGCAGCAGTCGATCGCTCAACCACTGCGCCAACCGTGCCGTCGGAAATTATGAATATTCAATTATCCTTATTTCAAAATTCCTTATTTTCAGTAACGGGGGAAGACACTGACTCCTGTAAATTAGGTCTCACCTAGCTCAGGTGGAAACGTTTACCTCTTTCTTTATGTCGATAAAATATTTTAATTCATTGATCTCGATCAAAATATCGTCTCGAGAAAATATCACAACTTAGATAATTGTTTCTTTAAAAAAGTGATACAAGTAAAACAAAACTAATTCAACTCATAAAAGAGGAATTCATCTCCGCAAGTTAGTAACTTTTCGAATAGTCGTCACGTAATGAAAAATACATGAGTTATTCCAGACGAAAGAAGACAAAGTTAGAACCACTTACTTATGTATGTAGGGAAGTTTCACATTTCAGAAGAGATGTCTACTCATCCTAAGAAGTTACAAGAACCAAGAGAACCAAAACTTCCTGAGAACTGGTCCCATTAATTTATTAAAAACTATCAAATGCTCGGCAAATATTAGGATTAGTATCATCTGCCTAGCCTTTTCCTAACTATATTAGGGTCGGCTTCCAGTCTTACCGAACGCAGCTAAATAACAATATCTAACATGGAGCGGGACCAACAGCTTTAACGTGCTTTCCAAGGAACGGCGGTACCTCGTTATGTAATGGGTGGTCACCTATCCACTGACCAACTTAAGCTAGCGCGGCTAAACCTGAAGATCGGCCCAAGCGGCTGTTATGATTTAGCCAGGAGCTTCTCAAATCGGGCAAACTACAGATTGTTTCCGTGTTTCTTCTCAGTGTCACACACACACACACACTCACACGCGCACACACAGGCACACACACACTCAACATTATTAAACTTGAGAGTCCTTTTTTTATCATTTTATTTTTTGTTTAAAGGTTATCCATAATTACCTACTTATGCCTTGTTAACTATCACTTTTTCAACAATAAAGATGTGTTTTAACTTTAAGAAATCGCGACTCCGGCCCCCAAGATAAGGGCGCAGCCTAGTTTGTGTACCTACTTCTGTTTTTTTTATCTATATTAAAATATAACTTGTTACGTTAAGTTGGCGTTAAGTTAGATTATACAGGGTGTAACGGAAGGGTATATACATACTTAACGGTGTGCTACAGACCATCAAACTGAACAAGTTTCTCTACAAAGAAAAATGATCATAGCGAAAAAAATATCAGCTGCCCCATACATTTGGGTCGAATAGGTATTTAAATTTTGTATGGGGCAGCAGATAATTTTTTCGTTATTATGATGTTTGTTTCTGGAGAAACATGTTCAGTTTGATGGTCTGTAGCACACCCTTAAGTATGTATATACCCTTTCCGTTACACCCTGTATATTAGAAAATGTTTGTAACAATGGCTTAATAAATTTATTCTTATTCTTAATTATCACATAGAAAACACTCATCTCATCTAGTCTTCACCGGTAAAAGCACAATTCCTATTCCGAAAACCACATGTTAACAGTGACAACACTATCTTCATAAAATTGCCTGATCGCATTACAGTTTCCCAACGTGTTGATTCCATTGTATTTATTTGGCAAAAAAACATTATTTTACTTTGAAGAAAAAGAGCAAACAACACGAAAACATACGTCTTCAAGCACCTCGAGTTATCATAAGAAAGAAATACGAAAATGTCACGCATCTTATATACTCCATGAGGAAAAAGCTGCCGATGAGTTTTAGGTATTTATTGAGATCTCTGTAAATAAAAAATAACAATCCTGGTGTAGTACGTCTCTCAGGGAATATGCTTGACTTAAGGGTTTTTTTTTTGCCCTGCTTCGCATGATTATCTGGTCTTAATTTTTTTTTTCGACAGCCACGATTAAATTCTGACGGGCGTGGGCGAAAAAATAATAGGGAAAAGTGCGGTCTCGTTTTACATAACAGATAGTGGTTGTCAATTATTTTGTGACATGATAGTGGCATGATAATATTTCCTAAAAGCAGCGTAAATACCTATTTTATGCCACAGGTACTACTATTAATATTTCATATAAATTGCTGCGGTTTTCATTACAAATTATGGCAATAACCGTAAATTGTAATATAAAACCTGGCAATGCTAATTACGAACGATGAATAAAATTAATAAATAATTATTTTCACTTAAATGTCACCTGCTCACCGTGCACTTCTGTTGAAAACTAATCAGACCATGCCTTTTGTTACATAATGATACCGTTGATCTTAAAAGGAGTAATATACAGGGCAATTTTATAAACGTTGTTAATTGATTAAGTGAGTGTGGTACTCATAAAAATGAACAACTTTTACTATGGAACCAAAAATATTAGCGGCTGCCTAATTTTTTTCGAGTTACGCGACCAAAAATGTAGCTGTAACTGATATTTTTTTCACGATTTGAAGTTCCGTCTAATATTAAAAGTTGTTAATTCTCATAAACAGGTTCTATACATCCTTAAAGTATTGCCATAGTTTAAAAAAACATCCAGTATAATAAAACAGTGTTTTTCCATCCGTCACATAAACGGTAGAGCCTCTTATGAAAAGTTTATCCGGACAAATAATAATTCAAGCTTCTTTTTCTTATTAGAATTTTCAATTTTCGAATCGCTAAAACATTTGTTCAGGAATATAGGTAGATTATTTAGGCCCAGTTTGTACTCAGTGATTAGTTTCAGTAGCGTTCTTTATGTCTTCATCACACTCGTAAGGGCTTAGGCTGGGCTTTATATTTTAAACATAACATCACGCCTGTAATCCTCGAAAGGTTTTGCAGAGGCGTACCTATTAGTACACCCACTTTTCGCCAGTTATGCTTTAAGTCTGACTGGCACAAATCCAGACTCTGTGACTTCTCTCGGGAGATTTTAGGCCTTATAGACTTTTTATCTTGTTCTACGTTTTGTAGTAAGCAACGACTTATTGTCGGGCCTACGATGTCCTCCCATACTTGAGTACTAAAACTATAACATAGAAATATTGTAAAACCAAATGATTTTAAAAGAGTAAGCATGGAGTTTCTTGCCGGTTCTTCTCCACAGGAAACGACCAACCCGAACCGGGCACCTTTTTGTCGACGAAGTGCCCGTGTAGGTAGGCCAATGTGACATAAAAATATTTTGATTATGATTCCTGATAGAAAAACCCAACAACACTTTGCCTGACCCGGGAATCGAACCCAGAACCATGATGCTCAGAAGTCGCGCTTGTGACAACTCGACCAACGAGCCAGTCAATATTTCAAACTTTATTAACAATAGGTTTTCTGTTAACGAATGCACTACATGTGCTATGCCCAAAAAGCTTTTAAAGAAACTCTTAACCGTTTTAAATTCCATCACATACCCATGTACGGAACCTTTTATAAAAAATATTTTGGTAGACCCCAACCTTCGTTCACGGCACTCGTATTATAATTGCTTTTCAAAACTCAAATACGTTCCCGTAAGTCTAAATTGTTTACTAATATAACTTTATATTTTCTCCCCTAAATAATTTAATGTTTTGTGTATTTTAAGTGACATCTTCCGAGTCAAAGTTTTCATGATTTATTTTCTTTTTAACGTCAGGTGAGGTAAAGCATTTTTCTTTTTGTGATCGCGTTGAGGCTTCCTTAAATGTGGTAAATCCTTAGGGAGGGTGATGTTTTTCTCGCGTTTGTAAGTATAGGGTACTTGTATGTTTTATGTTACTGTGGAAACCTTACGGGTTTACCCCTGAATCGATTTAAACAATAAACGAAGTACTTACGATATACCTACACGCTTTCTTTTATTATCTAATAAGTATAGGGAATTTGGTGCCTAATTCAATTTGGAAGATGTGTTAGCGTGCATTGACTTCCTGTGTACGTATTGTCATATAATAATATCAAATAGTCTAACAAAACACTGCTTTGACTTCCTGTTAACACATTTTATATATTATCTGTATTAAATACTAGCTGTCCGGCGCAACTTCGTTTGCGTCATATTTTCCCCGTTTTCGCAACATCTTTCATTGCTGCTCCACTCCTATTGGTCGTAGCGTGTTGATATATAACCAATAGCCTTCCCCGATAAATGGGCTATATACCACTGAAAGAATTTTTAAAATCGGACCAGTAGTTTTGGAGCCTATTCAATGCAAACAAACAATCTAATCTTTCGTCTTTATAATATTAGTTTAGATCCAACTGCCGACTTCCGGTTGTCAGAATTACACCTTATCAAACAGAACTTGCCACAGAGCGCACTATCGGCTGAACCGTCGACTGGTGAGGTCGATGATTACCATTATATACGTGTACAAGTGTAAAATGTGAACTAAAGTTGATCATTAAATTCAGTATTAGCAAAGTGATTTGACTTGATTTGTTTCAGACTCGGTGGAGCGATGATCTGCGCAAGGCAGCTGGCAAGAGCTGGATGAGAGTGGCCGAGGATCGTGCTCAGTGGCGTGTCATGGGAGAGGCCTATGTCCAGCAGTGGACGAATACAGGCTGATGATGATGATGAAAGTGATTTGTGTTTTATTCTTTAATATACAAATATATTACACTTAGAGCATATGAGAACGCATACGTTCCTATAGATGTGAGACGAGAAAATCATCTCGGTCCATCCATCTCGTCTCGTATCCAGCCGTATGGATCAGATGTGGCCCTGATCTAAGCAATTGGCATACTGTACGTATTGTTGTAAATCTTTGACAGTCGTTACAAGAAGTCAGTGGCCCGAGAGTCTGACAACTAGACTTACCAAGGGGTATCGTATTACCCAGTATTAATTGGGTTGGGTAGTCAGATAGGCGGTCGCTCCATGCTAAATACTGATATTCAGCTGCATCCGGTTAGACTGGAAGCCGACCCTAAAATAGTCAAGAAAAGGCTAGGCAGGTGACAAAAATGGAACTAAATATATTGAATTTCAATTTATCAGAACCATACTATTCACCAAACTCCATGGGTAATCTTTACACGAGAATCTATAGAGTGACATGTTTTTTTAAACCCAGCAAATGTGCTCAAGTTTCATACTCAACACCCTAGAGAACCATTCGTTTTTCCGGGAAAATAAAAACAAATACTTACATTACAGCGTGTGATCTACCGTTTCGTGGAAGTTAGCAACTTTCAAAAGAGCCATTACCTAACTTTGAGATAGAAATAACTTTATAAAACGACGTATGTTATCTTTTTGTCAGTATATTATTATGTATTTATTCCAGCCGGCCTACCATGACCTCTTAAAGCAGTATTGTTTTACTCTTATTCCAGTGTGGGAAAGAGTCGGAGCTATACAGGATGTCTAGCGCCATCTCTTTCCCACACTGGAAAAGGAGTGAAACAATAATGTTATAAGACGTCATGGTAGGCCAGCTGAAGAGCTATCTTAGTAATCACTAAAGAGTTCAAAGCGAGATTCGGCAACCGATGACAATGTCGCCGAATCTCGATTTGATAACACTAACACCTGCGTCTATAGTCAAGTTAAAAAGTAATTACTATAGTAATTACTTATGCAAATCTTTTTATGCGATAGACAAGAATTTAAAAGAAGTTTGAACCAACAAAGAAAGCAAAGCGAATTTTAACTTTAACAGTTCTAACTTCAAACAATTACTAAACTACAAAATAAAACTTACTCAAAAATAATGACTTCTAATCAAGTAATCACTTTGGCTTGTTTATATATATTACAGGTATAAGACTGCCACAGATTGAGCAAAGAAAATGATAAATACATCAGCATTTGTGTGAGTACCTCAATACCGGATCAGCGTATTTTCGGAAGAACAATTTATAAATTCACCCCACAATTCGTTTACGTCAAAACGAGTTAACATAAACGGTGCATCAGCTACCTGCCAAAACCATGATTAAATATTACAAACACATTTTAAAATAACCGGCCAACCTCACAAAATGGAGTTATCCATCACTACCAAACATCATATTTACCGAACCAAAACAGCTGAAACCGATTGGAAATTACAGTTTCAAAGAGAAAACGCTACAAAAGGTCCGGTCCGGTTTCATAAACTCCGAAAAGGTCGTTTTCAGATCAATATACTTACCTATTTCAATTTGTTATTGTGTCCGCTTCGAATTTTGAGCCAGGGACATTAAAAGACAGGAAGTTTCCTTTGAACTACAAAGGGTAATAAATCCCGATTTCAATGGAAATAATGTTTTTATTCATTGTGAGCTATTCTTCCTATATTATACATATGTGGAAGATTTTGGTAAGCATTTTTTATTTATAGAGCAACAAAATAATAATAAGATTTTGGTAGGCATTTTTTTTATAGAGCAACATAATATGTATATCAAAGAAACATATTTCCTCTTTGTTATATATAGGGGTATGAAGATCAACAGCATGTAAAGTTCTTCATCCCCCATAGAAAAGGGAGGATCTTCCGACCAGACTGTTGTCGTGTCCTTATAAATAGTCTTAGTCGCGAATAACTTAAATATCGTGATTTAGAATTTTGTAGTCGGTTCTTTTTTAGGGTTCCGTATCCAAAAGGTCAAACGGGACCCTATTACTGAGACTTCGCTGTTGGTCCGTCCGTCTGTCGCCAGGCTGTATCTCATGGACCGCGATAGTTAGCCTGTTGAAATTTCTACAGATTATGTATTTCTGTTGCCGCTATAACAACAAATACCAAAAACAGAATAAAACAAATATTTAAGGGGGCTCCCATACAAATAAGTGACTTTTTTGCTCGTTTTTATAAATACTGGTACGGAACCCTTCGTGCGCGAGTCCGACCCGCACTTTGCCGGTTAAAATTTGTGTCATAAATGGCGCTGTAGGTAGTTCTTTTTTGCTCTTTTCTGCTGTATTACTTTATGTAGTGCTACCACAGTTAGTCTAGCAGTCGCAAACGTGGCAAAAAAACAATGCTTCCAATTACAGTTAGTACAGAAACCCAGCACCCCGGATCCTGGTTGGTCGTGATAATTTCTCCTTATATACAGCTCTGCCTTTCCCTGTGGGGCAGACAGGCGTGAAGTTATACCCAGTACCTTTCCATTTGATCACACTCAACGTGGACCGTCTCAAATCATCTGGGACATGCCTTTCCATTCAATGGATCCATTGACTTTGCTAAAAGCCGTTGCTTGCCTATGCTTACTCTATCCTATACCAATGAGAATTACTCTCAGGAACTGTTCAGGCTCGCTGACTGCCAGCTGTCTCTTATCGCAATGAGAAATACGATAATCTATGACGTCACTTTACCTCATTAGCATTACCTTATTTATTCTCGATGTGTGGTTAACGAAACAAACTAGATAAAACGAAGATAAGTCGGTACTTACTTGGAAACTTGAACTTTTATTTGAATCATTGCATCTATGCCGATTCCGGCTATGTCGATTCGTGAAACAAATGGCATCTGTTTTAAAAAGTTTACGCTGGACCTCGAGTTTGGTCAAGTCTTCTCAGACTTGGAAAAGTTTAAAAATCAGCACTTGTTATTCATTTAAACATGGCTGAGTTCGACATCGTTTTATACCAAGTGTTCTTTGCATATTTTTTAATCGTACAATAGGTAATAATGAACCCACATCAATTTAATTGGATGTAGGTTTGTAGGGACGCTGTGCAGCACTCGAGTTACCTCCCATTCGCCAATTTATTTTGTAAGCACTGTTATGAAATTGATTGACATGAATTTAACACCACAAAACATACCACTTTTCAGATAATTATATTATTTTACGAATACCGTAGTGATAAATATAATAAATCGTTCACAATACCGAATAATTACAATAAAAAATTCTGTAATTATTACCTCCGGGAGTTTCATTCTGCGCGGTTGTGTTTTAAATGTTGATAACTGAAATTAAATGCCTTGCCAGCTTTAATTTATTGGACCATTCATTAATTAAAATGAAACGTTATACTTTTAAAAGCCTGTTTAAACAATTTTAATTTTGGATTTTATTATTCTTAATTACGCGTTTGAGGTAGTAGTACAAGGTATGAATGGACGCTATACGAAGATGTCAACCAAGGCCCACTCTAAGAACTTCTGCTGCACCATGTCTCACATACACAAAAACCCAAACCCGGAACAACTACCTGTAAGCCATACAAACAATTGTTCCGGAATCGAACTCGCGACAAGCAACGCAAAAGCCAATCGCTCAGCCATTGCGCCGAATTGCACATAATATCGTACCCCGCCTCTGTATTAAATGGGAGCCAGGCAAAGTGTGGGTAAACTACAAAGGTACATTCTCTGCCCAATCTTAGCTTAGGAGAATACAAGCGTGATGTTATGTTATCTACCTTGATAGTAGTAAAGTTTCTACTTTACTACTTTCGGTATGATATTATGACCAATTTTGACGGCACGTTCGGCGCAATAGCTGAGCGATTGGCTGCTGCACTTCTTGTCGCGAGTTCGATTTCGGAACAATTGTTTGTATGGCCTACAGGTAGTTATTCTGGGTCTAGGTGTTTGTGTATATGAGACTTGGTACAGCAGAAGTTCCTAGAGTTCTTGGTTAACATCTTCGTAGTGTCCATTCACACCTTGTATTTCGATGATCACGGATCGATCTTTAAGGTTAAGCCGTGCTTGCCGAGGTTGGTTTGTGAACCCATCCACCCATAATTATATACTGAGTTTCCTCCGTGCCTCCCTTTCTAGGGGTGAAACTTTCTACTTCGGAAATGAAAAGCGAGGAAAACATAAACATGTAACCTTATTTGTTTACAGATTTTTTTTATCAATCCGAGCGTATTGTTTCGTATTGCCGATAAAATTTGATTGATAGCCAATTGAAGCACAATATTCCCATTTCAAGTTACATATGCTACCATACATTCGTACAAAACAATATAATGAATAAAAATAAATTTTGAACGTGTTTTTTTCCTTGAAATTGATTATTGGCAGGAGTAAAGGTGGTCATAAATTTTAATAAGATAAAGATGCATTGTTTACTTTTGAAAAGAATTAGTTGTAAGTGCCATAGTATACAGGTCATATATTATCGACGCACAAACGATACCAAGTATTTAGTTCGTCATTCCGAACGGACATATAAATTATTCATTGAAAAAAAAAAGGCGTTTCCTACAAAAGCGCAGTACCTACACGCACTGTTAAAATGCATGGAACATTTCTTTTTTTACCAAGAAGTAGAAAGGTAAGGAATCACAGTTAGTTTACCCTTTTAATACCTATGCACTCCGACTCCAATGAAATCATTCAATATCAGTTAATGTGCTAACAAAAAAACAATTGTAATAAAATAAAACTGACCGATTTATAAACTATGCAAACTATACTCGTGGTATTAAATTAATCCGTAACAAATCATAACCTTGCTAAGTGAAGGTAATTATGGCGAATATCCCGCAGGACTAATGGCCTTATTCCATGGAAGTAGCCATTACGGACAATAGACGTTTCCAGCTGACATAGCTACAGATCGGTGAGCATAGACTATAAATAGCCTGTATTGTCTATGCCGTAATCACTAACTCCTGAGAGGTGGACAAAAGATGATTGGAATATTGATTGATTTAGTAGATAATATAGGCTGTCGAAACTATAGATGTTTATAGGGGTATGGCAAACAGGGTGTAAAGGTCACCAAAAGAAAAGGAGGATGCGCTGTTGTATCTCGAGGGCTACTGCCGACAGTTGTTGGCGAGTTTTTCTACACAAAATTTAAAAAAAAATACCGTTCCGATCCGTGGGGGTCATTTTTAAGTATCGAGATTAGATTCTATTTATGTAATCTTTTTTGGAATCTACCTACATTGCCAGCGGCGAAGTCCAAAAGGAGAAAAAATAACAAAACGAATGATTATTAAACTCAGCAAATACTTCAATAATGATGATGATGATGATGATGGTGAAGTGGTTCTGCCGTTTGTGGACTTACCTATTTAACTAGTGATCTTACACCCGTAAAGAAGAAATAAATTAATAATTACATACTTACAATATTAACTGTAGGTACTCATTAATTACACTAACGACCAATCAAAGTAATCAATCATCATAAACGTTACGATGTTTTTACGCTAAGTGCTACTCTTATTAACTCAAAGAGTTCTCAACAATAATAATATCCCAATAAACAATGTGATCGATCATGAGGAAACATTACGATCATTGATTGCGCAAAGGATCTCCATAGAAAGTTTTAGGATTTGCAATCTAAAATGATTTCAAAACAAAAGAAGGCATTAGGGTTGTAGTGTTACAAGGATGTTTTGACGCTTGAATGACGTTGGGCGCATTTGTGAAGTGTGTTAAAAAAAATCAGATGGGTTTCGTCATACGCCAAAAGATTTTTGAACTGCTGTATTGATTGAGAGCAGCGGTGGTCCAGCGGTGGCAGCCCCGACTTAGCAATAAGCCGTGGGTTCGAACCCAGGCAGGCGCATTACTTTGTGTAATTTATTTCATCACTGCTGCTCTCAAAAACGGTGAAGGAAAACAACGTGAGGAAACCGGCAAGTCCTAGAACAAAAAATTCGAAAACGTGACATCTACCAACCCGCACTGGGCCCGCGTGGTGGATTACAGCCTACTCCCTCTCATAGAGAGGCCTGTGTCCCAGCAGTAGGAACATAATAGGCTGAAAATGATATTGATTCATTAAAGGAATTTGAAAGGTATTTACGTTTGCAAAACATTTCTAATTCAAAAAGATTTCGACACACACGTACAAAGCGGTTGAAAGGTGAAAGGATTATGGTATTGCAAATAACCCACTAAAACAAAGGTGTGAAGGGCACTCGCACTTTACGGGTTTCGTAGTTACAACTACTTACAATTTCTTTAAATCAGTCAGGCAAAGAATATTGGGCAAATGTGACCATTGGAGCGGTCAACAATGAGTAAGTAATATGGCTTTACTTAGTATAATATTTGGATTATTTAATAAAACATGTAGGTACTATCTTAACCAATGCTAATTGAGACCCTACTCTTAATGACAAAATCTAATTATTAGCATAAATGTGATTGACTAAAATTGACGCCTTTTTTGTTGTTGTTTGTCACGTTGTCTAGTAATGATATTAACGTGTTTGATTAATGGTTATTCAAAAAAAGACTCCCGTTTCCATAATAAACCTGGCATTGTCAATTCGCCAATGACAGTTTTTGCCGAATCTTCTTTTATAGAGCCTTCCAGAGCCTTTTTGAAGTGAAAACTCCTTTAGCGGCGTTGTGCACTTTTGTGATGGGTAAAAAATTACACGTGACTGTCAGGTCAGATGACAATCACCCAATTACACGTGACTGTCAGGTCAGATGACAATCACATAAAGACAATGACCCAAACTCAATAACAACTGTCATTGAGTTTGGGTTTCCAAAACTGGATAAATTGTCTTATGCACGAACAAAACCTTCGGTTTCTCCAAAGAGGTAAAATTCGTAAGACGGATTGTAATAGTTTTGAAGTGTTAATTTTTTAATGTAATATAAATTGTCATGTTTGTGTACGATAGCGCAATAAATGAATATTGTATTTTACCATATAAATGATAGTAGTTTCATACTGATAATTAAAGCAATTCGTGCAAAATTATTCCCTTACCATTCTAAAACATCAGAAATGTACTACATTAATAATATTCAAGTTTTCATTTCTGCCGGCACTCCCGGAGTGCAAACGGGTTGCACTCCGGGAGTGCCGGCAGAAGTGAAAACTTGAATATTATTATTTTTCACCTCAATGTAACCTACTTTTGTGAAGCTCATGAACACACGAAAGGAGATATCAAAACACTTCATTTAATACAAAATATTTTAGAGCTCTCCAAACCAAACCTTTTAATATGGACCATTTTCAATTACGTTTAAAAGCAAAAAACACTCTACTACCTCTTAGCATTTTAAGAATCTTTGAAAGTATTGCACAATAAAATACCCGGGAATACGGTCCCTAGACGAGCAGTATTAACGTCCAGTACTTTACAACTGTACGACAAGTCACCTGCTTGGGAACGCAATAGCTTACTTTAACTTAGAGTTCTTTGAAGTGGTCTAGAGCTAAGTAGTTTTACCTATACCAGCTTTGACCAGCTATATCACATCTAAACTCTTTTAGAGATGTTTTGGTATTTACGATAAAGGTTTGCATTAGAAGTCCAGAGCTCAAATTCAAATTCAAATTCAAATTAATTTATTTGCTAATATGGGTAATTACATAAAGTTGTTAAAATAAAACATAGTTCAACCATATTACGCCTTGAGGCATGCAAATCTCAAGTTTTGAGTCCTGTACGACAACATAATTATACAATTAATTGCAACAATCATTTATAATTAATAACATAATTTTGGTAATTTCAACGTGGCAAATAATAATGAAACATTAGCAATTAATAAAGTCACTAGAATAATTAAAATGTAAAATGTCATGTATTAATTAATCTTAGCTACAGGGATCTTTTGGCGTGTGACTGAAATCAGAACTAACGTAGCCATCTTGTATTTAAATAAAGTATCTAAAAATATTTTTAGCAATGTTCGTCAACAACGAGTCGAGTTTCCTCCGTGCCTCGAAAAGCCGTTTGGTCCCGGCTGTTATTTGTAGATCTTTGACTGTCATTACGAGTAAGTAGAAGAAGCCTAAGTCTGACAACCAGTCTTACCAAGGGGTATCGTATTTCCCAGTTACTGGGTTGTGGAGGTCAGATAGGCAGTCGCTTCATGTAAAATACTGGTACTCAGCTGCATCCGGTTAGACTGGAAGCCGACCCCAAGATAGTTTGGGAAAAGGCTAGGCAGATGGTGTTCATCAACAACAGGATGGCTCCAATTGGACCTCTAAAAGATCCATAAATCACTAAAGTTTTAGATTTTTTATCCTACGACAAAATAGTTATGTTTCGTGTAGTTAAATTCCCACGACCCTGATTCACATTGCGTGTTCTATTTCATTCATGTCATTCAAAACACACTTTTAATGGCCTATATGTAGATATTAAAGTACCAATTACCTATCAAAGAAGATTTATGGAATAAAAATCATTCCTTTAAACAAAAGAATGCGTTCTTATAAAAACCTGTATACTGGTTTAAGGACCCTTACATCTGGTATATTTTGCCCTAAAACCCTACCCTGGCCTACACTTTGATCATTTCAATGAAGTAAAGATCTTTTTAACTTGCAAGTAAGTACTTGCAATTAGAAGAGTCCAAAAGTCAAAGTTCAATGACCGATGAGATAGCGGAACACCTTGTTATTTTAAATTATCAGAGCAAAGATCTTCATCGCTCGAGTACTAAAAATACAGACTTATATTTGCACTAGCTATAAACCGCTGTCGTAAAATATTTCTTTTACCATCTCATTATTCACGTTGAAGTTGGAACATAGTTCTACCTTAATATATAAGGTGTTGTTTTGCGTCCTCGTCAAATTCAAGGAGGTAACTATGCTAATGATTGTCGACCCGAATCAATAATAAAATGGTTATGTATTTTTTTTTTCTTATTTCCGGTATTCGGTAAATGTGAACCACCCGTGTTTTAAACGCGGCCCGTCCGATTCTCGTCCTATAACCGCGCTTTCACACATACAAAAAATCTCAAACTTTATTCTATAATTTTTTTATTCCCTAAAACACGTTAAGGGGGTTATTCTGAAGTACTGACAAACTTAAACAACCAAAAAAATGAGCTTTTATTAACTAGGTACCGTAATTCAAATTGATTATTTATGTCTTTTGTGACAACCTCCTGAATTTTGACGAGGATGCAAAACAACAACTTGTATTATTATGTAGTCTTTACGGGCACTCAGAAGCCTGAAAGTCTGACAACCAGTCTTAACCAGGGGGTAAGTCAGATAGACAGTCGCGCCAAGTGAAATAAGTACCGGTATTCAGCTGCATGCGATTAAACTATTTTTGTATATTGCCGTATGTCATTACTTCACGGAATTTGATCTTTATTAGCGACACTATCGAATGGTGAATTCATACAGTGTGTGTTTTTTTTCCGAAATCAATAGTTTCGATTCCTTTGTAGGAATATTGATTTTGCAGTACGCAGTTTTAGTTTTCATCAAGATCGTGCTCGAGACTCCTTTAGAGTATTTTTGCTATTCCTCGTAGTTTCGGATTTGGCCATCCACACCCACATGAAAAATTGATCTAAAAATAAATAATAAAATCTAAATTGATTGATCTGTTCCTGTACGTTATGAATACGGGATAATACTGGGTAAAGAAAACGAAATTCTATTTCGTCCGTCAGACAGGTAATACAAAGATATTAGACACATATTTTTTGTTTTATCAAAATATCAACAAATTTCTTAGTTAAAACTCATTAAAGTTGGAGAGTGGGGGCTCACTACGTCACAAGTAGGTATAAAATTACCTACAAGTGACGTCATGCGCCATTTCAACTCAATATATCTCCGTAATTTTATGACCACGTGAAAAAATAAAATTTCAATAATCTACCCAACAGACAAAGAAAAAAAAATAGTGATCAACCCCTATTATGATATTATAAGCAGTGAATTTTATTTATGTTTTTCTGATGATGTAACACCACATCAAGTTTTTGAGTTGTAAATAGTGTTTCTTCAACCGAACAACTTAATATTAACGGCACCTATAGGCATTAAAATATCAGAAAAATTGAGGATCGGAAACAACCTGTTGACCGGGCTCAGAAGCGAGCGACTAAGAGCGTTCTAAAGAGACAAATTACAAGTTTCACTTACAGATCCAGTCCCAACGCTGACTGAAGGAGATTAACAAAGCCATTACTTTTAAATAAAAAGAGGTTTTTAAACGAAATCTTATTCCACTAAGTGAGTAATCCATTTAACTTTTGAATCGTTTAAAAATGTTTTTTTTTCACTCAGGAGGAGATGGTTTGTTTTTTTTTACTCTATCTTCTCTATTATTGATTAGCAGATAATGTCTACTTGTAGGAATACATGATTTTATAGATTTTTTTCTGTTATGCAATTCAAAGACGAATCATTACATGAATAACCCTTTAGTGAACATAATTATAAGTCACATCAGAAAATAAAAATAGTATTAAATAAATAATACGGGCGCGGGCGTTATGTTTTGTAAATAAATAAACATAACTTAGAAACTACAAGTGTGTTATACTTACTTACATTATCTACGAGAAAAAGTAAGTCTGACGTTTTTATTTTATACAGGAAGTTTCTCAAAAGGAAATTACTCTTGACCAAACTCACAACAACAACAACAACTCACACTTGACCAAAACAGTAAGTATGGCAAAACGGTGTTCATAAATAAGAGCTAATGTTTCCAAAGAAACTGTTTTCTGGTATATCTATATGGTGGCATATAAAGGTGTATCCAATATCTTCCTGTCCCACATGTCCTTCTAATAGAACATTATTTGTTCAGTACCAAAACAAAACAAGACCATGTATTTCAAACGACACTTTGAGTGACATATAATTTCATGAGACGCCCCCAATCCCATGAAGTTACAGGCAACTTAACAATTTGAAAAGAAAAGAGCATCGATATGAAACTGACGTGACAGGTAGCGTCACTATTATACAGACCGACTACTTACTTAATATAATATATACCAACGCTGTAATACTGAAAACTGACAACCTGTAATTTTGGTGTCTATTAACCATATAATAAGACTGAAATCCGACTACTATACATTTATGACAGTTAAACGATCAAGTAAACACAATTTCATTATCTGCCTAACCTTTTCCCAACAATTTTAGGGTCGGCTTCCAATTTAACTGATTGCAGCTGAATACCAATATTTCACGTGGAGCGACTGCCTATCTGACCTCCACGCACAGGCCCTTACAGAAAAGGATTAAAGGTCTTTTCTTTTTTAATTATACATAACCCATTATATCCCAACCCATTACCCCATACCCATGGGTTAACCCATTTCTGGGTTAAGCTCGCCGTTGTACATAAGCTATATATTATTTGTGTGCATATCTTTTAATTTTATGTAGAATAAAGAATACATTTCCCCACACTAGGATTTTCTCCTGTATCGTGGGTGCGTTAACAAACATTTAAACTATTATACACAAACATCTAGACCCAGAACAACTATCACTAGGCCATACAAATATTCGTTCCTTGCGGCGATCGGACCCGCGACACGCAGCGCACCAGTCAATCGCTCCACCACTGCGCCAACCGTGCCGTCAATTTGCTTGAAATGATCTGCCAAGTAAGTTAACGGGAACTTAGTCGCAGGTGGTGAAACAGGCCCTTTTTTTTAGGATGGGAAATCATCAAATGACTTCTTCCGCTCTGGGCGGAGCGGAAGGGAGTGTCAGACTTGACTGACTAAAACCCATCCATGTTCCTTCTTAGCCCTTTGCGTTCCAGGGGCACGGTATCTCTTTCGAACAACCCGCAGCCCTGGCAGGCATCGGCCCTCTCGGACCCCTTCCGATTTGCTGACATCTCCTTGAAGCGCGCGTGGAACACGAACGCGCCGTCGGCACGGTCTGTCGTCATAAGACGGACGGACGGTGAGCTAGCCCATTACTCAGCGTCCACAGGCCCGCGCCTACGGTGGCCGGGGGCCACTGGTTGCCCCCCGACGCCCGGGGCGTCTCCCGCGGCGGCTGGGACGTGAGGTTCTCTCCCTCTCACGTTCCGCCACCTCCTTCGCTAGCATGACTGCTTCGCAGAAGGAGGCGACGGCTTCCCATTCCCTCTCGCTCCGGACCATGGATTGAACCAGGGCCGGACGCGAGAGGTCGCCGCCGCCAATCGCCGCTACGAGGACACGGCGGTGCTCAGCCCAAGCGGGGCATAGCTCCACAGTGTGCTCCACCGTGTCCTCCGGCCGATCCTCGCAGTGGTGACACCCGGGCGTTTCCTCCCGCCCGATTCGGTGCAGGAACCTCCCGAAACAACCGTGTCCGGTGAGGACCTGCGGCAGGCGGAAGGTGAGGGCGCCGTGGCGCCTCTCTAGCCACTCCTCAAAGAGGGGACTTATCGCCACTATTGTGGCGTGCCCTGCACGGGGTTGCGACAGTCGCTCTCTCCATGTCGCCATGAGATCGCGCCGGAGGTCTGTCCGCTGAGCGACAATTTGCCGCGGCAGCGGAGTTTCCCCCGGCGTAGTGCCTCCGCGCGCCATTCGTGCAGGCACGCGAGGACTATCGCCTCCAGATCCCATGGCGGCAATCCGGCCAAGAGGCTCGCCGCCTCGCCGGAGATCGTGCGGTACCCCCGGATCAGCCTTACGGCTACCACCTTCTGGGGCGCGTTCAGGTAATGGGCGGCTCGCCGCCTCAGAGAACGCGCCCACACCGGGGCCCCGTAAAGGGCCTTGGACCGCATGACCCCCGCGTAGAGCCTCCCTAAATGATATACATAACATAGCATCACGCCTGTAATCCCCACAGTTAAATCCCATGTAATTGCCTATAGCCACCAACCGGGTACGAATCCAGACTCCGTGACCGTTACAGAAAAAATCCTGATGGAAAAGCCAATAGCACTTTTGCCCAACACGGGAATCGAACCCAGGACCATGCTCAGCATTCGTGCTTGCGACCACTCGACCGACGAGGTACTCAACCATAGTACAACATAGTAGTAATAACGTTCACGCTTTTATTTAGCGCAAAAACATGAGATTTCAACAGTGCAACAAGTTAAAGGCATACATTTAAGTGTTAAAAATAATTTAGGCGTTGCTTAGTTTCTTAATATAATTCTTAATCATTTCACGACCACTCAACTATTTTCCGGAAAGTTTTTCCAAACACCAAACACGTGCCAAATCAATCTTAAGGGTTGCCATAAGTATCAGTACACTACCATAAGCATACTGACACTTACGACAGCCCCTTAGTTTATAGTAAGCCCGGTCTCATATGTCTAATACATAAGCCTTTGGTAAACTAGATAAACCATAACTCAACAAGTGGGGTATGAACTCGGGAACTATTTAGAGTTCGAAATCCGACCGTAACGTACATTACGAGGGAAGCCCCTTCGGAAGATATACTTTGGTTCTGTTTCGATGTAAAGTGTAAAAGTTACTGAAATATTCATTTTAATGGTACTTTTTGAAAATGCTACGAAGTATAGGTATAGCTCAGCTGCATTCGTTTATGTATTAATGTAGGTTTACCAACACGTTCTGTGTGCAACATTATCTTAGGTAAAGGTTTTGACAGTCTTGGACTGGAAGGTGGCCCCAACATAGCTGGGAAAAGCCTACGCAGGTGATAATGTTACTTTTCCGACCAACTGAAATACTACCTTATTTTTGGAAGCATGTAGCATATAGTCCCGGGTTTTATCTCCAGGTTGTCTACCACGACGTCTTAAAAAAATATTGTTTAATTCTTATTCCAGAGTAGGAAGAGACTGAGCTATACAGGTCGTCTAGCTCCATCTCTTTCCCAATCTAGAATAAGAATGAAACCATAATGTTTTAAGGCGTCATGGTACGGACACTGATCATCATCTGTGTACCCTTTTTCCCAACCAAATAGGGTTTGGCTTCCAGTCTTAGCTAGAAACGAATATATTTTACATGGAGCGACTGTCTGCCTGACTTTGAGTGGGAGGAGCTCACGTGGCTAAATAATAACAGCCACACGGGTCGATCTTCAAGGTTAAGCAGTGCTTGCCAAGGTCGGTCTGTGGATGGGTGACCATCATTACATACCGAGTTTCTCCGTGCCTCGGAAAGCACATTAAGCCGTTAATCCCGGCTGTCATTTGTAGATCTTTGACAGTCGTTACAGGTAGTCAGTTGCCCGAAAGACTGAAAACGACAACCAGTCTTATCAAGGGGTATCGTAGTACAAAACTGGGTTGCGGAGGTCAGATAGGCAGTCGCTTCATGTTGAATACTGTTATTCAGCTGCATTCGGTAAGACTGTAAGCCGACCCCAATAAAGTTGCGAAAAGGCTAGGCAGATGTATGATGTCTGCCTGACTTTCAAAACCCAGTTACGGGGATGATGTTACGATACGTTGGATATCATAATTATTATGCATTACTAGGGGTAAATTTGTCACCAAAAAGCCAAAACGGCAAGCTCGAGGCTCTTATTTACCTTTAAAAGAAAATGCAAGCAAGCATTTCCACTCACTTTCTTTTGATCACAGAGAACCCTTCAAATGCGACCCAAAAAAATGCTTATCAGATATTTTCGCAAAGTCACTGTGAATCAGATTGTTACGCTTTTCTTCAAGATTTTTTTTAACCTTATTTTTAATTTAGGTTCATAACTAGATAATTTACCACTGTTGCGCTCGGTTTTACAACTTAAAAAACATGGAGATTTCTTCATAAACCTTCCGCAACCCGTTTTCTATATGTTAGTAAAACCGCATCCAAATCAGTTTAGAAGAAAACGCGGTACAATGTGTAGCGCAGCACGGTTCTTTTACTGAATGTCACCGTCGCGACGCGCCGTTGGCAAAAAAAAACCGGCCAAGTGCGAGTGTTACTCGCACACAGGGTTCCATAGCTCCAAACAATATAATAACAATATTTTGAACTGTCATTCATTAGTTAGTAGTATTAGTTAGTAAACTTCCACACAACCGCAAAACTAAATTTGTTTTTCATAGTATGTTTATGAAAAACAAAGTTACTGCTGCAGTTTGATGAAAAAGTCCCATATCTCAAAAACTAAACATCATATCTTATTGAAACCAATTTTCGTTGATAGTTTTTTTTACATTCTACAATTCTAAATATTTTCAGAATTTTCCTCCTCTTACTTTAGAAATTAGAGGGGGAGGGACACACATTTTACCACTTTGGAAGTGGCTCTAGCGCAAACTATTCAGTTTAGAAAAAAATGAAATTAGAAACATCAATATCATTTTTGAAGACCTATCCATAGATACCCCACACGTATGGGCTTGATGATTTTTTTATTTTTTATTTTCAGTTCTGAGTATGGGGACCCCCTTAATTTATAGTTTTTTTTCTATTTTTGTGTGAAAATCCTAATGCGGTTTACAGAATACATCTACTTACCAAGTTTCAACAGTATAGTTCTTAAAGTTTCGGAAATAAGTGGCTGTGACATACAGACGGACAGACAGACAGACAGACAGACAGACATGACGAATCTATAAGGGTTCCGTTTTTTGCCATTCGGCTACGGAACCCTAAAAAAGAATTTGTTTGTGAAAATATGGTAATAGCATGAAAAACAAGTTGGCGTTTACTTCAGAACCATGCTGCACAATATATAGATAAAAAAGACGTACATTACCATCATAACGTGCCACAAAAAACGACAATACAACTATAGTACATTGTGTATTAAGGGCGGTAAGTAAGGAATTACGATCGAGGATCAAATTTTCCCCGTTTTCGCAACATTGTTCATTGCTGCTCCGCTCCTATTGATCGTAGCGTGATGATATATAGCCTATGTCCTTCCCCAGGTTGAAATCTATCTTCTTGCCAAATTTCATTAAGATCCGATAAGCCGTTTAGTCGTGAAAAGGTAACAAAAAAACAAACAAACAGAGTGACTTTCGCATTTAAAATATTATAGTATGGATACGTGAACTTTTTTAAGCGAATGGCGGGCTCTACCTACACCACAGATTATACAAATGTTTCGTTCAGAAAAGTTAAGGGCAAATACTTACGCCTTAGCCATGACGGAGTGTAAAAAAAAAAAAAATTACGACGTTTTGATACAAAAAACTATCGATTAGAACATTAGTTGAGTATTTAAGTAACATGTAGCGAGAGCAATGAAACTCCTGTTTAGAAAACATTTTAGGACAATTTTTCAATTGCGTGTAAACTCCTTGCTTGAACTTGCATGACCTATGTGCTGTGCCATAAATTAAAAAGACTACTTCCCGCCCTAGGGTTTCATGGCAAAAAAAAGCCCGAGGTTTATATATGGGGCATTACGGCCAAGTTAACCTGTGTATTTAGATACTGTTTACGTGCAAGTGTGATGAAAAAATTATGACGCTTTTTCAGCAATTTCGTTTTTTATTTTAGAACTCATCTAGCTAAAACTGACTTTCTTAATACTTGTCGGGAGTCAACTGATTTTTTTCATACAGCCTAGTTCACGTGTCGTGTAAAGGTAATGCCTTATTAACCTATAATAGGTATTGATTAGGTGACAACGTGTAGTAGGTACTTACCTACGGATTGGTAGGGTGTGGTTTCTATATTGGAATTATGTTGTCTTATGCCATGGCAGACATATTTTAGATGAGTGAAATTGTTTTATGCGTGTTCTATTGATAGATTGGGCATTTTTATTACAGCTTTAAATGAGTCATGTAAAAAACTTAGTAAATTGGAAGTATCTTATATGATTTTAAATATATTTTACTCGCTCAACCTTATAAACATTAGTTTCCCACATGACTATTTCACAGTAAGAATTTTCATCTTAGAGCGAGAGAGTATAATCGTTTTCCAAGTAAGTACCAAGAAACAATTAATTTACTTTCCGATCCGTTCCGATAAACTGTTCTACCAGTTTCCAATTGGGTTTTCCAATTTCCTGCACAATTGAAAAAACAGTTGGTACAGTCCTCTGGACCGAACACAATGTTACACCAAAGAGTATTTAATCTACGCGATAAAGCGAACCATTTCACTTAAAAAAAAACAGTTATTGAATCTGTTCGAAAATGGAAATAATTTTTGAATCAATTTATCGCTAGGAAAAAGAAAAAAGGTCAATCCGATATCTGTTCTTAATTTAAAAACCCAATGTCTGTGTAATGTTCTAAAAACAAAAGTTGCTGAAAGAAAACCGAAACAAAGTTTGTTTTATCAATTTACTTAGCCTCTAGAATTCAATTCTCGAGGGAAAAAAAACGTTTTAAAACTTTCGGTTTTGCCAAATCACTGCTGAGAGTTTATGGTACTATGAACTAGAGTAGATATCCATTTTGCCTATATAAAGTGTTATAAAACAGTTAAATCCATTTATTCTTTTTATCTGTCAAAATACTTTTATGTAAAATCTTTTATTAGTTTTATGGTTCTCAACATTGAATTCTATAGGTTTTCAAAGATTAGCATGGGTTTTTCTATAGTGATGTATCATGTATCTTTACTTTGTTTTATAATCAAATGACTTCCAAGAATCTTTCCAAATTCTGTTCCTTCTATAAAACCCAATCATTGTTTAAATCTACGATATAAATGTGCGTATCTACTTAATGATAATTCAAATACACCATAAACAAAAAGAAATAAAAAGAGACACATAAAAACAGATAAATTCAAATTTTTACGTCCGACATTAGCAGCAAATTGGTTTCAAATCTCGTTTTCATCATTTCTCGATTCGCTTTTTATGTGTTAGAAAACCACTTGGTGAAATCAAATTTTAAGGATGGTATAAAAATCCAAGCCCTTCGTTTACAATGATTTTTGTCGTTTATATTATAAAATCTAAATAGTAGTTGATACTTTGAAACAAATGTACATACCCGCACTAAAATCCAGAAAACGCGAAAAAACTACACAAGAAAATTCACAACACTCATTAAAACCCACAGACACAAAGTCTCACTACTATAAAAAAAAAACACACCATTTCAATAGGGAACAGAAAAAGGTTTTTTTTTTTAAATGATCGCGGTAAAGCCAAGGTGTTGGTTCTGTACAGCCAGTCGCGACGGTAGGCGTCCTGACGTTGTTAACTCGCGTCGCTCACTGCTACCCGCGCAGGCCAGAACTCACGCCGTTTTCACATAATACTCGCTTTTCAGACGTCGGCTGCAATATGCTCGTGCGAGAACTATATGCATAGTACAAATGTTGCTTTTGCTTCACTTAAAGCGTCAAAAACACTTTTCAGGTAGCGTACGTGCTACGCTAGTAGTGCCTTTACGTAATTTGATCAAAATCAGTTTGAATTACCTACGTTGTTCTGAGATAGAAAACGGATAGATGAATTATGAAAATAGGCTGCAATATAGGTAATAGAGCCGAATACTTTTATGGGAGATATTACTTTTAGTTATTAACTGTACTTACTGATTATAACTACAGAGATAAGCTTCCAATACAAGCTTTACATGAATTAATAAATTTTTATGGCAATATAACACAATAATCTGTTATATGTAAAAATAGTTATGTACTAGTTTGTATTCCAAAATTGCAGTTATTTCAGAGTCAAATTCTTTAAGAGTTCTGAAAATCGACTTACCACAGCGATACACTAACCCCCTTTTATTCAATGCCTATGAAAGTTACAATAAACAGATTTACCATAGAATTTTCAGACTATAATGTTAGCATAACTTAGACTCCGCGTTTATTAATTACACAGGTACATTGTCCTATTTGTTGTACTGTAAAGTGTTACAACCGACTAGGTGGACAGACGATCTCATTAAAGTGGCCGGATGAATCTGGATAGCCATGACACATAACCGCCAAAAGTGGAGAGATTTGGAAGAGACCTACACTCAGCATTGGGTGGCAAAGGATTAAAGAAGAAGAAGAAAGTGTTATTAAAACGGTTATTTTGGCTTTTCTATTACCAAATGCAAATATAATGGTTGGGAAAAGGCTAGGCAGAATGATGATTAAAAAATGCGTTTCCAAGCACGCCTGAAACATGTACCTAGCTAGACAACGTAACAACGGAAACACAGTGAGTGTGAAACTCGCCCTTCCTCGCATAGATCTTGTAATAATCTGTGTAACCCAATTTTACGCGTTAGTACTACGCGTAAATTAGCGACGAAACCCAGGTGTGCCGTGTCGAGTGCGTTCCATAGCTTAGTGTTGCTAGCGGAAACAAAATATTGTCCCTACTTGTTTATAAAATTAAATTCGTTCATTGAGTTTTGGTAAACAACAGTTTTGTCTATAAACTTAGTTACTGTAAGTAACAAGATCAATACCAAAGAGGGTTATGAGAAGTAATTTAATTTATTTGCATTGTTTCAGTACACAGCCTAATCTATTAAAGCCGAATGACAAAACCCAATAACGTTGTAAACTTATTTTATTTACCTTAAAAGTTCAAACAACTTTCCCAAGAGATAGGTCGTTTTTCCTGCTTTTTCGTCGATCAAAGCAGTTTTCTACACAATAGCAACACCGCCCCAAGTGATTGATGCTTTACCGCCAAAAAGAATTACTGGCCAGTTTATGAATCATGGCCGACATGTTTTACATAATAACGCCTTGTTTTGTGCCGCGATCGAAATAAAAGATAAAAATAAACACGTTATCAACGCAAGTTTTTGTTTATGAGCTAGTCAGGATATTAATCAAGGGAACAGTTGCCAACAGATAGAATGTTTGGACTGTTTTACTATCGAGCAAAATATTTGTTTATTTTACTGTGAAAGAGCGGTCTGAGGTAAATTCTAAGATGTGCCGGATTCGCCAATGAAAGGTGATGAAAGCTGATATTTGTAGCTAGCTATTTTTATAAGTATAGTTTGAAAAGTATACATACACACAATAAAGACTGTAAAATCAAACAGATCTTCTTTAATACTTACCGATGAACAAGAGTTTAGATGACTTTACGAAATGATTACAATTACTTATTCAATTAAGTACTTAAAAGGTAGAGTAATTCTCATAAAATTCTAGATTAGACTACAATACATTTTAGTAAACCTATTACCTTTATTATAAAGCCTAACTATCGTAGCTCTTAATCTTCAATAGAAAAGCATTATTTATTTGACGAACTATCGCAGAAACGTCCCAGAACAGAGCTTTAACAGCAACACACGCAATCAACGTAGGCGAAAAACAAAACAGCTACTAGACGAAAACTAAACAACAACTATTGTTTTAATCGAGCGAAATCACCGAGCTAGATTCACTTCAGACGCGCGATTCGCTTCTTTAATTACTACATCGCCACAAAAACTAACTCCAGCATAAAATACGTCGTAAAGATTAAAAGATCTCACTGTTTATCTAAGAAAGTGTTTCATAGTTTCAGCTGGTTGTTTCCCGCGCATCTTGTAAGGGTTAGCGCAGACAGAACAGCATTTTAATGAACCATGTCTTTTTCAAATTTTGAGTAAAAATATTCTATGGAGTTATAGGAAATGCTGGCGTGAGGATATAGACTCGTTGTTGTCTGGGAAAACGAAAAATGGAGCAGACTGGAGGAATATGGATTTTTTGGGCAAAGTTCTCCACCTTGTCAAAAATAATTAGGCGAGGCGGTCGATGTGGCGATGCTTGGGGGAACTCTATGATTGTCTAGAATTGGATGTCCTTCATCTGATATAGGAAGCAGTGAAAACGAACAGTGCACAGCATCATATTGAACTATGTCTTTTCCAAATTTTGAGTAAAAATATTCTTTGGAGTCATAGGAAATGCTGGCGTGAGGATATAGATTCGTTGTCGTCTGAGAAAATGAAACATAGAACAGACTGGAGGAAAAAGGACATTTTGGGCAAAGTTCTCCACCTTGTCGAAAATAACTAGAAGAGGCGGTCGATGTGGCGATGCTTGGGGGAACTCTATGATTGTCTAGAATGGGATGTCCTTCATCTGATATAAGAAGTAGTGATAGCCTAGTGGTGTGACCGTTCGGACTGTCAAGTCATTATGGTCTCAAGTTCGAACCCAAGACACGCACCTCTCTGGCTTTTCAGATTTATGTGCGTATTTATAATTATAACTTGCCTCGATAAAAGAAAACATCGTGAAGAAACTAGCTAGCCTGAAAGATATTTCTCCACGACATATACAACACCAGGATAGGCTAGTGCCCCTATCCTGGTGTTGGTGGTATGGTTAGTACCACACGACAAAGAAAGAAGAGCTGATTCATGATGAAAATCATTATCATCACCATAGATAGATGAATACACACCACTGAGGAAAACATCCTGCACGCTATATTTAATTATACTTTAGTTGTTTAAAACTGCTCGAGCATTTTGTTGCTCTGTCTGCACTATCCCTAAAAGTAAACTAAAGAAATGGGTCACCAAAGTACTTGGTAGTCGGTAAGAAATGAACCGACAATCTGAGATATGTAGGGTGCAATGTTTGAGTTCCGAATCTGGAGCTGCAAGATCAAGTTCTGAAGTGGCGATTGGAACTTTGTTTACTGCGGAATTGGAATTGGATCGATTACATGGTCGAAGCGTTGAGTGAGATGTAGTACTTAACTGTTTGGGGCAAGTATTTGCTACTTAATTGAGATCACATAAAGAGATCTAGAGAGCAGCGGTGGCCCAGTGGTGGCAGCCCCGGCTTACGAGCAGTAAGCCGTGGGTTCGAACCCACCCAGGCATATTACATTGTGTAATTTATTTCATCACCGCTGCGCTCAAAAACGGCAAAGGAAAACATCGTGAGGAAACCGGCATGTCCTAGAACTAAAAATTTGAAGACATGTGACATCTACCAACCCGCACTGGGCCCGCGTGGTGGATTTCATCCCACTTTGTCTCATAGAGAGGCCTGTGTCGCAGCAGTGGGAACATTATGGCTGATGATGATGAAAGAGATCTAAGTACTACTACTAACTACTTGTATTTGTAGTATCCATTTCTTAAGCTCAGGACAGATAACCTGTTGGGGTATTCTCGTCGTTGACTGATACCCCGGTAGAAGTTGTAGGAAGCTTGTTAGTTCACACTAAACCACAGTCTGGTTCAATAGTTTCATTAAGTTATGTTTGTTTAGTTATTTGAGCCGCACTTGATTCAATGTTATTATTGATCGACACGCTTGTGGCTGAGTTCAGTGACGATGAATTTATGTTATAATAAAATATATGTTCTATGAGCATTATTGGCTCGTACTGTATTAGCATTATTGACTCGAACACAACCCATAGCATTCTGATCTAGCAGGGAATTCAATCCAACACCACAGCAGGGCACCTAATACAGCCTCATACGCAGCTAGAACATTTACAGACTAGCTATGCTAAGATGTAGTTGGAGATTGTATTTTAGTTAAAATGTGTTAAACTACCCAGGGCGGCATAATCGCATGTGCGACAGAGCCCTTTTTCTTGAATAAAAAAAAACAATTATTGGGTCGTATGCTGTATTAGCATAACTGGCTCGAACACAACCCATAGCATTCTAATCTAGCAGGGAATTCAATCCAACACCAAAACAGTGCCTCTAATACGGTCTCGTTGCTTAGTTCATTGGTCACAAGCAATACTGCTGCGCATGAAGTCTTGGATTCGATTCCCAGGTCGGGCAAAATGTCATTGGGTTTCCCATCAGGAATTTCTCAGTAGCAGCCCAGATTCAAGATTTGTATACGGTTGTATTTAATAGACTTATCCTTTCCATCGAACTTAACGCATTGCCTGCTAAATTATTTACGAAATAATTGCAGATGCTAAGTAAATAGCTCGCTAACCGGGTGCGGCAAACGCACTTGCGCGTTCAATAAATATTTCGTGTGATGCTATGAACGCTTATGCGCGGTTGAAGAAAGTCTACCCAGTGCGGCTGGACACATTAGTGCGGCGTTCAATACTTTGCGCAAGTGCGACACGGCGCTTATGTGCGTTTAAATTTTTCTGCTTATATATATAAATAACTAGCTGCCCGGACAGACTTCGTTCTGTCAAAAGTTAAAGCAATGCACTTTTCCTACCTACCTACCCTACCCAACCCTACCTACACCACCCTACCCAACCCTACCTACCCTACCCTACCTACCTACTACCTACCCACCCTACCCTACCCTACCCAACCCTACCTACCCTACCCTACCTACCTACTACCTACCCACCCTACCCTACCCTACCTACCTACTACCTACCAACCCTACCCTACCCTACCCAACCCTACCCTATCTACCTACTACCTACCTACCCTACCTACCCTACCTACCCTACCTACCCTACCTACCCTACCTACCCTACCTACCCTACCTACCCTACCTACCCTACCTACCCTACCTACCCTACCTACCCTACCTACCCTACCTACCCTACCTACCCTACCTACCCTACCTACCCTACCTACCCTACCTACCCTACCTACCCTACCTACCCTACCTACCCTACCTACCCTACCTACCCTACCTACCCTACCTACCTACCCTACCCTACCTACCTATCCTACCCTACCTACCTACCCTACCCTACCTACCTACCCTACCCTACCTACCTACCCTACCCTACCTACCTACCCTACCCTACCTCAATCACCAACTCCACGCTCAACTATCACCTGGTAAGCTATGTGCTCCTAGTACCTCAATCCCGACCACGCCGCTCAGACTCGCTCGCCAAGAATATAATATATCTCCCGGTAAGCTATGTTCTCCTAGTACCTCAATCCCGACCACGCCGCCCCCAGACAGGCTCGCTAAGAACATAACGCGCCATCAATCACCTACTCCACACTCGACTATCTCCCGGTAAGCTATGTTCTCCTAGTACCTCAATCCCGATCACGCGCCCCAGACACGCTCGCCAAGAACATAACGCGCCAGGGCGTCATCAATCATCAACTCCACGCTCAACTATCTCCGGGTAAGCTATGTGCTCCTAGTACCTCAATCCCGACCACGCCTCCCCGAAGCGCGTGGCGCTCGCCAAGAACATGATAATAACAAACTGCGCCCTGCGGTTTCACCCGCGCAGACCGGGATAAAAAGTATCCTATGTCCTTCTCCTGGCTCTAAACTACCTCCCTGCCAATTTTCAGCTAAATCGGTTCAGCCGTTCTTGAGTTATAAGCGAAGTAACACTAACACGACTTTCTTTTATATATATAGATAAATATATAATTATTTTATGACGGTCATAAAATAATCATATATTTATTACGCTTCATGTTATACATACCTACCCAACGATATGTAGGTACGTGGGCTATCAATACACCTGGTCTAATATGTAATAGCATAGTGGTGTGACCGTCGGACTGCTAAGTCAAAGGGTGTTACCACACCAATCGATCAATCGTCGTAAAGATTATCAATCGATAGTAAATATCGATCGGTTGTCGACTAATCCATTCTACCATCGATCGACGATCGATCGATTGGTGTGGTAACACCCATAGTCATAAGTCAGTTCAAGGTTTTCGAATCCAAGACACGCTCCTCTGATTTTTCGGTTTCAAGTGCCTATTGTATAATTATCACCTGCTTTAGTTAGGAAAACATCGTGAAAACCAGCATGCGAGATATGAGAGATTTCTCGGCGGCTTGTAAAACCAAATCAGAGGCCCATGGGCGATGGGCGGCATACAAACTCTGACACCAAGTTAAGCACAAACCACACTATAATGAAGAAGACCAGGCCCCGTATTCACAAACGCTCGGATGCGATTTAGATTCGAAAAGTCTTATGTCTATCTTGTTTTGGCATTACAAAAGCTAGCGAGATAGACATACGACTTTCCGAATCGAAATCGAATCCGAGCGTATCTGAATACAGGGGCTGGTGGCCTACCAGGACGTCTTAAAGCAGTATTATTTTATTCTTATTCCAGAGTGGAATAAGAACCATCATCGTCATAGTAGCCCCCCTGGTCTAATTATTCGGAAAATATGAACATGACGTTGTGTGTGAAAATAAATATTTATTTGCTGAAGGAAGCCTTCAACTGTTCAGTGCCATCATACCTTCAACATAATAATCGAAAGGTGTCATCACAATAAAACGAGTTTGCTTCCTAAAGTCGATAATACGTTTGTCAATAATTTCATTTTCACGTCAAAGTGTTAACGGAAAGTTGAAGGAAAGTGGTAGGTTATTTACATAAAAAAAACATAACATAACATTCATTTATTCTCAGGCTACTTTGGCCCGTAGATAAATACCTTACAGACTAACATATATATCGTAAAAATACAACTCGTGTTAGTAAATAGAAATTTAAAAACTATGTTAGTAGCACCTCACTGCACTATGACACTGTGCGATCATTTGGCACTTGCCCGTTGAAGCGTCGGAACACCACTCCCAGCGGCCAAAAGAGCTCTTCCAAGGCATGGTGCAGATAGCACGTTGGCATGTTGGCGTTATTCCCGCAGTCCATGTCAATGAAAGGCAGTTGCAGTTGATCGAACGAAACATTGGGCTTTTGCGAGAGATTTTCTCGATGGTCTTAAAACCCGAGCATTTTCTCACACTCAATTATCTGCCTGCCTGCCTTAGGAAGATCTGATTGTCAGACTTTCGGGCCACTGACTATCTGTAACGACTATCAAAGATCTACAAAAGATAGCCGGGACCAACGGCATAATGTGCTTTCCGAGGCACGGAGGAAACTCGGTATGTAAAGGTCTGTTACCCATCCAGGAACCAACCTTGGCAAGCACGGCTTAAATTGAAGATCGACAGAGTGGCTGCTATTATTTAGCCGCTAGCTTATAACCTATTTCATATTGAATATAGGTAGGTATTGATTAAAAAATACTGTTCGTAACACCATACAATTTTAATAATAATTTTAGAAGAAAATCACTTAATCGTTCCATAATTTTAAGATACCAGGCCCCTCAGAAAGTATTGCGAAAAAAAGTTTTTATATATGGGAGACTGGCCAGTTATTATGTTTTTCGAAAATATGATTATTTATAAGTAAAAATAAGTAAGTTCCAATTTCAAAATTTCCCTCCACATTTTTTGCGAGTTAATTCAAAGTATTGTGTCTCACTGAAATATGGATCTGCGCCGGGAACATTTTAGAGCTATGATTTTATACGATTTCAAGTGTCGCCTGAAACCGGATGAATCGTACGATAGACTTCAAATGGCATTCATGGATGAAGGCCCTTCCAAGGCAACCGTGTATCGTTGGTATAACGAATTCAAGCGCGGTCGACCAACTTTGGGGGATGACGAAAGAAGCGGTCGCCCTTTGACGGCTGTTACCGAAGAAAACGTGCTAGCAGTGAAAAATTTAATCCAAGACAATAGGCGAATTACATATCAGGAGATTCAACACATATTGAAGATTGGATCGGGAAGCGTTCACGAGATTCTACACAGCCATCTTCGCGTGAGGAGGATAGTATCACGCTGGGTGCCGCACAACCTCACCGATGCTCAGAAGCAGGCCCGGGTGGAATGGTGCCGTGATATGCTTAACAAATTTGAAGCAGGCTCGTCTCGGCGTGTTTACGACATCGTTACAGGTGATGAGTCCTGGATTTATCAATACGACCCAGAAACCAAGCGCCAGTCGACTGTTTGGGTGTTTCAAAATGAGCCAACGCCTACCAAAGTGAAGCGATCTAGAAGCGGGGGTAAGATTTTGATCGCTAGCTTTTTTAATTTGACTGGCCACTTGGTATCAATTCCCTTACGGGATCAAAGAAGCATTAATGCCGAATGGTATACTTCCAAATGTTTGCCAGAAGTTTTCTCTGTTATAAGCAACAAGCGACCAAACACAGGGCTCCGCGGGCTACTGCTCCACCACGACAATGCACCTGCGCACACCGCACTCAAAACGAGGGACTTCCTGGACAGCACGCCAGTCAAACTCCTGGGTCACCCTCCTTACAGCCCTGATCTAGCACCGTGTGACTTCTTTTTATTCCCAAAAATAAAAAATCAGCTCAAAGGGATACAATTTTCGTCGCCGGAAGATGCGCTGGCTGGGTTCGAGCAGGCTGTAAACGAGGTGTCTGCGGCGGACTGGAAAAAGTGTTTTGAAAACTGGTTTAGGCGCATGAATCTTTGTATAGAGGCTGGTGGAAAGTACTTTGAAAAGATTTAATAAAAATATATGTACGTATAGAACAATTTTTTTTAGTTTCGCAAAACTTTCTGAGTGTCCCACGTATATATGCTCGTGAATGAACATTCCCCTTCTTTGATTTGAGACGCTGTACGTTTCATAACATTGTGCATTTTGATCTGTCAAAATGATGCCAGCATTCTGTTACGCTTTAGGGTTGTCATCCATTTAATGTCGCGCAACTGTCATGGCGGACTTTGCCTTCACGCTCTGCACGCATCACCGCATTCACTAATCGTAGCACCCGTAGCTCTCGAAGTTCAAAATAGCGATATCCGGAATCGGTGTGCGGATTTTGGTGCCAGAATTTCTGTGAAACACGCATAAGCCTCGATGTTGCTAGCTTAAATATTGAATGTTTTCATTGCTTTGTATAAACGTAAGTATGATGAAAGTACTGCGTTTATTAATATTATAAAGTGACATCCCCAAATATGTTACACCTATTCGTGTTTATTATAGCTGGAAAAAAGAATTATATGAATTGGCATTTTCAAAAGACCATAAGTCAGTAAATTACAAAATCTTGATTACAAATAGGTATAAGCTATAAAGTTTACATTCCGCCTGCTATTGATATCACAAATCAATTTAATCTCAGCAGATCCATTTCTCTACTACTTAAATCCAAGAGCGGCTCACAAATTCTAAGAACCAATTAAGTTAAATGGAACACTCTAGTAGGAGCAAACGACGCAATGTTCCATTGAAATACTTCAACCAGACACACTACTACCAACATTCAAGTAATCTTGATTTCTCAGGGATACCAATGCTACCAACATTCAATCTATATTGATTTCGCAGTGATACCAACATTACCAACCCACGACTTACCTACCTTGGATTCTAAAATTAATCAAAAGTTAAATTACTAGAGTTGACGTCATGGCATTTATTTGCCCTTTGAAGGCAACAAACAGATTTAACGGTACTTGATAATGATACTATTTAAATGACATTCTGCCAGGATATCATTTATTTCTGTTGTCAATCCTACTTACTTTATACTCGATACATATACTTAATACTCGTACTTGTAAATGGTCCGACTATCTTAGACAGGAAACTTTTTTCACAGTACCTCCTTGGTCTACGTAACAACACAAGCAGCATGATTTTCACCCCACTCTGTTCCAATTTGACCTAACCCAAAAGTGAAGGATTTATCTTCTGTTTTCTTCTGAACTTGATTGACATCTTGGAGTAAAGTGATTTATGAAGTAGTGCTGAAGTGTTTATCAAATATCCCTTAAATAGATATCAAATGTGGTCAAATGGATATTTGAACACATAAAATATTTTGCACCCGCTCTTTTAAAAACTATCTGTGCGACTCTCAAACTCAAGACTTTATTGCAAAACCACGTTTTGCAATAAAGGGTCCATCATCTGCCTAGCCTTTTCTCAAACTATCTTGAGGTCGGCTTCCAGTCTAAACGGATGCAGTTGAGTACCAGTAGTTTACATGAAGCGATTGCCTATCTGACCTCCACAACCCAGTAACTAGGTAATACGATACCCCTAGGTTAGACTGGATGTCACACTTTTGGCTTCTGACTACTCGTACCACTTGCAAAGATCTACAAATGACACCAGGGACCTACGGCTTATGACCTTTACGAGCTTTACGAGGCACGGATTAAACTCGATATGTAATTATGGTCACCCATCAACGGACCAACCACCGGTTAATCCACGGCTTAACCTTAAAGATCGACCCGTGCGGCTGTTATTAATTTACCACGAGCTCCCCTTTTTTAATAAAGGTTGCAGGTTTCTAATTATTGCACTTGCAGAATATTGCATCTGTCTAAGCAAGCCCTATCAAGTTTAATGGGTAACCCTACCTGTGCAATTTCTCAACGTTCACCTCTAACTTTCTTTTAATAATATTCTAGAAACTTGTTTTTATTTTTGTCTCTACCACTGGCGGACGGCACGATCACGAATCGAAATAAAAATGTATTCAGAAATTGACGCTGTACATTGAAGGTTCCTTACATTATAATATTCTTTAGTAGGAACAAAACATTGCCCGAGGTAAAACATTTTTCAGAATGAGAATACAGTTTTTAAACGATACTTTTTAAAGAAAACCTCATTGTCCCTCAAAAACCAAAAAATATTAATTAACCAAAGCGTAAAGTCAATTATGAAACGGGTAAAAGATTTCTACTTTCTATACCAAGATAAAGTTCGAAAACCCGAAAAAGATTTTTACGAATTCGCTTGTTAATGCTGAACAACGCACGAGCTTCTAGTCTTTTTTGCATGGAGTTCCAAAAACAAACTTTTTATTCGGAAGTTCGAAAGTTTGGCTTGAAAATTCTATTTAAGTGGCAGTGATTGGTTGTCTATTTAGAGACTTTTTCTCACAGTGATGGCGTGTGTTTTGGTAGGAATCAATCATATTTTATTAGTTGTTGTTTGAAAGAGACCTACACTCAGCATTGGGTGGCCAAAGGTTAAAGGAGAGAGAAACAGTTGTTTTTTGGAATACGTAGTGAAGGTACTTTGAAAGTCCCTTTAAAGGTGGAGAATGGTCTCCAACTAATATAGATACTAATATTATAAATCCCAAAGCATTGTCTGTCTGGTAGTTATTTTGTCACACCTTAACACAAATAATATTTCGGCATCAGATGTTTCTCAACAATCCAATTATCATTTACAAAATAATTTCAACTTATCATAACAATAATTTATTCAGTCAATACTACGGGCCCCTAAAACAGCAATATCCGTTTTTATTGCCATTTGATGATCTTGTTTAATTTTATTTTTGTACCTAGAATAAATCTTGCTATGTCGCCCACGTCTCGCTCCTGTCGACCGCTCGACAGGAACGATCGGTACGAAGGTAACTATAGTACAGACGGCATCATTAAGTAGTTACCCCCCTGGCGTACTCGGCTGGAGTGTAGAGGAGTTAGGACATACTGACGCTGTCTGTACGTAGGATGCTATCCAGTATCGATCAGACTCTTAATTAGTGGTGTTGCATTACCTAGCGCAGGAACTACGCTAATTAGTACTTGGTGTACGTCGAACTAGGTTGTACACTTGCATGCTTGTTTTTTGTCTACTGAAGCCACACTGTGTTCGCAACTTGCTCGTTTGCTGTCTACGCAATTATACTTTCAAAATGAAGTAGAATTGTGTACATAAAAGTATTGTGAATATTTTTTTCGACTGTTTCCTTATAAACTTCATATGTAACTACAACAACAACAACAACAACTGTAGAAGCAACTTTAAAACAAAAAAAGAGATAGCCAAAAAAAAGAGGTAGATTTTTGTAGTAAAGTACCTAGTTATATATATATATAGCTCTGTATAGTGTCGGACGTAAAGAATAGCACCATCCCATATCTTCCCGTGGGTGTCGTAAGAGGCGACTAAGGGATTTGCCAGAGAATGGGCAGCAGCGTTCTCTGTGCTTTTGTAACAACCGTACTGCGATCGCCAACCCGCCTGCCAACCGTGGCGATGATGGCAAAACCCCCAAAATGTCAATTTGGCGACACTTGGGGGAGGCCTATGTCCAGCAGTGGACGTCTTTAGGGCTGAAATGATGGTGGCCTACCATGACGTCTTAATACGTTATTGTTTTACTCCTTTTCCAGTGTGGGAAAGAGATGGCGCTAGACATCATGTATAGCTCCGTCTCTTTCCCACACTGGAATAAGAGTAAAACAATACTGCTCTAAAATGTCATGGTAGGAAAAAGAAGGAAAGAAAGAAAGAAGGAAGGAAGGAGGAAGGAGGTGATGGGAAAGTTACATAAACGTATTTAACTTTCCCATGGTTTTTAAATAATCGTAACTTCAAGTAACCAGCTGGCTAATAACTTAACTCACATCGTTAGAACAAAAAATAATGAAAACACTAAAGAGTGTTATTATAAACAAAAGCTTACTGCATTACTTATATAACTTCATTATCGACTTAACGTAAGCTCGCTAAAAGCTATTAATTTATCCATTTTGCTTCGCTAAAATGAAGTGAAACCTGATTTTCTTCTTCGCTCCTTATATTGTCTCTTATGATTAATATCGCTGCAGGCTTACAAAACAGTTTAGGCTTCTCTGGGACATTCTGCGCTTTTTGTTGGCAAAATACACCTTGGCTGGAAGGAGTCATGAACTCTTGACACTCATATCTGCAACGACCGATGAATTACGTCATTATATTATTAGGATATTAAGTCCGCCTTTGTACAGTTTTTATCGTGAACTAGCTGTCCGGCGCAACTTCGTTTGCGTCACGTTTTCGCTACATTTTTCATTGCTGCTCCACTCCTATTGGTCGTAGCGTGATGATATATAGCTTATAGACTTCCTCGATAAATGGGCTATCTAAAACTGAAAGAATTTTTCAAATCGGACCAGTAGTTTCGGAGCCTATTCAATGCAAACAAACAATCAAATCTTTCCTCTTTATAATATTAGTTTAGATAGATTAGATAAAGTTTTATTTATGTATTAAAACTTTATCTAGTTTTTAGTAACTTTATAGTTCAATACCCAGGTCAGGAGAAACGTTATTGGGTTTTTAACGATATATCTCAGCAGAAGCTAGGATTTGTGGAACTCTGCCCCAGTGATGGGAAAAGGCTCACCCCCTATTACATGCGACGTAAACAATACTGGCAAAAAAAATATGTACATCCCCGGTATAACAAAACCGGAAATACTCGAGTGATATGATGTTATGTTGCTTAATAGTGCGGGAGTTTTTAGTTCCTAGGAAGCTGGTATTCACAAGGAAAATACGAACTTCATCCTTTTCAAAGAACATGTCATTAATTCCAACAAATCATGCAGAAAGGAGAAACAAACATCAAATAAAACCTTTGCCTGCTTTGCCCAGAACTCAGTTACGACGAACACAGAAATGTACTTCCAATCAACTAGAAACTCAATAAACAACTGAGCAACTAAAAACAACAAATAATTTTGCTATTTGATTGAGCAATTTTATGTCATAGCCCGATAGAAATACAGCAACCTGCCGCAGAGTCTATAAAATAGAACTGGAATGAAATGCATTCTGAGAACGCGTTGCAAAAATAAATAAGACCTCCTTCGCACTCAGACAACGTTCAACTAAGATATTAAAACTTATTTATACGTGCACTGTTTTTAAAAGGCTATATACATATATATAATATAAAATCTGTGCTGGCGCTGCCGCTGCGTCTGCGGAGAACCTCAAGCGGCGTAAATATAGTAACCTTTGTGGTAACTATATCTTCGAGCCGTTCGGGGTTTTTGGAAACTCTGGGGCCGTGGTGTCCGAGTGCTCACAGCCTTTTTAAGGAAATTTCGAAACGCCTAGTTGACGCTTCCCGTGACCCAACGGCTGGGTTTTACTTTGGCCAGAGGCTAAGTATGGCCATTCGACAGCGTTGAGGAGGAGTTTTTTGACGCCCTTTAATAATTTGTTGTTATTTTAGTTTAAATTATCTAGTTTTGTATTTAGTAATTAATTTAGATTTAGAAATTAGTACTTATTATCTATATAAGCACAAATAATAAAATCTTCTTTATTATGAGATAAAAAAATATAAAATCTATTTATAACGTTCGTACAGTGTGATAGTGATATGTTGTTATAATACAAATCAATCTCGCAAATGATTACCACATTTGGATAAAAACCCCCGACACACAAAACCTCTAAAACCCCCCGACGACGCTACGACGGTTGGATTGTGTTGGGAGTTTTATAAATTTTTAATTTATTTTTATATAATGCTTTTTAAACTTATATATATTTTTTTAGCCTTGTCTGTCCCACTTCTGAGCATAGACCTCCCCCATTTCTTCCAGTTTTCTCGGTGTTGCGCCTCTTCTCGCCAATTAACGAAAACAGCGAAAATTATAACTTTAAAACTTCTTTAGCCTTTAAGGGGAGGGGGGTTTAAAAAATAATCCAACCCCTCCTGGAGATGCCCGTGGTGACAAGTGATAACATTTAAAATTTCGAATCGATCAGACCTGTGGAAGTTGTTTCTATCCCTTCGTCAACTAGAAAAGAGGTGATGATCTTCAAACGGCTGAGCAGATTTTCTTGAAACATAGCTACTACACTCTCGATTAATACACCTTTCAAACATTCCCAGAATAGTCAAAACTTGTTCTTTTTCTATCTTTTGTTTTTCACTGGTAAACAATGACAAAATGGTTGAGGGGTAGAGGGGTGTTTCGCATTCCAAGAGTCGTCGTGTGCGCATCACTCACTCCTGTAGTTCCTCAAGTTGCATGTGTACGCCTATTTGATTCGTGAAATATTATTTTTAACCTTTATGTATTTTTAAAAACAGAAACAGTCAATTAATTCGATAGTTGTTTTATTTTAGTTGTACTTATGTAATGTTTCGAAACTCGGGACATTAATCCCGAAAAAATATTTTGTCGTAAGGCAATTAGCTAACCTTTTTACGATCACTGATCATCACGAAAGAGACTATTGTAAAAACTCTGTGATTCTTGTGGAATTAGATGTAATATGGACTGAATATCGGCTAGTTTCGCTGATACTAGTTTTCCTGACGGCCACAGGGGAACTTAAAGATTGTTTGGTCAATTTTACAGATGTTCTGCCGCGAACAGGAGCTCTCCCCCATTTTTACTTCCACAGGACTGCCAAGGAAATCTGTGCCATGTTGCAAAGAATATTAGCAATTAAATTATGAATTTATTTCATGCATAACTCCAATAAAACTATAAAAATTTGCTCCACTTGGTGTATTAAAAAAAATGTTAATAATAGAAAAATGTTTAGTGTATAATGGTAATATTATTAAGTATGTGTGGATCTGTTTTTTGTATAAAATTACATGGTAGTAATATCATATAATTGTTTAAACAATCGAGTCCCGTAGTGTTGTGGTTTCGGTTTTGCTTTTCCAAGGGAAAAAATCATGTGGTTCTTTTTTGTATAGGAATTAAGACTACTCTTAAATAGGTATTCTTTTAAAAAAAAAGTGAATTACGAAATTGGTCGTGTGGTTCCATTATGCATAAATACGGACAGTTATTATGTGTTGTTAAACAAGTCTCACGTCCACTTCCCCCTTTTGTCGCCGATCGGACCGTTTAGGAAAACTTTCAGCATTGGCCTTATCCATTGGCCTTATGTATATTTCAAGAAGTACTTCATTCATCATCATCATTTCAGTAGAAAGACTTCCACTGCCGGACAAAGGCCTCCACCAAGTGTCGCCACACAGACCGGTCCCGTGCGACTCGCATCCAGCGAATCCTCGCAAACTTCACCAGGCCTCCACCTAGTCGGAGGCCTTCTAACGCATCGTCTTCCAGTTCGCGGTCGCCATTCCAGAACTTTTCGGCCGCATTGGCCATCTGTTCTGCGAGCAATGTGCCCTGCCCACTGCCACTTAAGTTTGGCAATTCTTCGAGCTACGTCGTTAACCTTGGTTCTCTTGCGGATGTCCTCATTTCTGATTTGATCACGCAACGAAAATCCGAGCTCCTCTCCATTGCCCTTTGGGTGATTTTAAGCCTTCTGATAAGCCCCATTGTGAACGACCAGAAGTACTTGCCCCAATTACATCCCCAATTATAGAGTTACTACATAGGTACTAGGTACGTTATGTATCCATGTCAGTAGATCCAATTTTCAAACACTAATTACTATCTTGTAATTAAACCTCCATGCCCAATTACTGGTACGATTGATACGAGACAAAACTAATTAACCGTACTCAGTAAATCGAGCCGTTATATTTTACAAATTGCGAACTCAATAATGACAAATGGTTGGCTTTGGATATTTTATACAGGTTTCAAAATGATTTATCCTGTTCGTCTCATTATAAAACGATCAAAAGAAATGTTAGACAGTAAGGTTGACAGTGGAGCTGTTTGCCCAGGGTTAGATAGAGATATCGTCTTAAAGGGCAAATGGGCAAGATAATAATTAACCGTTATACCTATATAATAAACCTATTACAGTCACACAACTGTCAAAAGTTTGTATTTCTTCGTCAATGCACACTTCAACGCCACAACTTCAGTGCCGGTTTCCTCACAATGTTTTCCTTCACCGTTTTTTAAGACAGCGGTGGTGAAATAAATTACACAAAGTAATGCGCCTGCCTGGGTTCGAACCCACGGCTCACTGCTCGTAAGTCGGGGCTGCCACCACTGGGCCACCGCTGCTCTCTCAGTATCGTTAAATCTGCTTCAATAAAAATGACGTAAAATATTGATATTAATTTACGCCCTTTAAATCAAAAGTTTTAATTGAGGAGCTCAAACAAATTGGGTCAAGTTACCCTCATTAGTTCCTTTTTGTTGGAGCTTAATGAAAAAATGTTGGTATTTTGTTAAGTTTCCTACGACGAGATCATTTAGGTTTTTGCGGCGGCAAATTACGTTGTATTTTATTTGAAAATATATTTTAAAGCTTTTCTGTTCTGGTTAGCTTCGCAACGGTTTTAGAATTTGCCTTCTAAGAGCTTTTATAGTTCTACAAGGAATTTTCGGCGCTATTGTTTTTTCAGCAAATGTAATCTTCTAGCTAATAAGTGATTAATTTCATGTTTACAACAAAGTAACTGCCTCGCAGGAATTTCTTGAAGGTAGGTGGACTACCAGGAAGACCTCTGCCTAACCCTCTCCCTAATACCAGGCGTAGTGTTATGTAGAAAAAAAAACATTCAAAGTTCTAGGGTTAAATATACCCTATATTTAAACCAATGCATAATCAATACAAGGAACAACATCATAACAAGGAAGCATAAGTTTATTAAAAACAGACTACCACGAACTAATTTATTAAAATCAGCTCTCTAGGCATCACCGCAGCGCTTTGTGCAGCTGACACTTCCTAGAAAAGAAAAGGTTTTAAAAACGGGAGGTAGTTGTTTGTTTTAGAGCTACTTACTTAAGTTTTAGGGTTCCGTACCCAAAGAGTCAAACGGGACCCTATTACTGAGACTTCGCAGTCCGTCCGTCCGTCCGTCTGTCACCAGGCTGTATCTCATGAACCGTGATAGTTGGCCAGTTGAAATTTCTAGAGATCATGTATTTCTGCTGCCGCTATAACAACAAATACTAAAAACAGAATGAATAAAATATTTAAGGTAAAAACACTTTTTTGTATAGGAGCCCACATACAAAAAAGAAATTTTTTTGCTCGTTTTTATATATAATGGTACGGAACCCTTCGTGCGCGAGTCCAACTCGCACATGGCCGGTTTTTTTATATTAGTACTATGTTGTTATTTTATAGTACTAACTCTGTGCCCCAGATGGGATTTTCTCCCACGTTAAACTACTTTGGGATGCATTTTCAAAAAAAAATCCTTAATGCTCGCGTTCATTACGTACGCAATTGTATGCTTTTAAACAAGGCAGCTAAAGCTGTGCTTTATTTTCAGTGAGTGAATTCAATCAATTTTTATTGTGTAGGTAGATTAGTAATATATTAATTAGACTTTAAAAATCATACTTTTGAAATGAGTTCCATGTTTGCAAAGAATAAATTGATTGTGATTTATCCCTGTAACAGAGAGTTCTTTTCCCCAACAGTGAGCACATTATGATCAGAATTTGCATGAGAAAAAGCTACATAGTTGCATCTGATGATGATAATGATCCTATGCTAAAATGTAAAAAACCATTTTATATTAAAATTCCAATAAGTACTTAACAAAACGTTTCACTTTGATCTCAAAATACCGCCATGAAACCAACAATATAAACATGAATGAATATCTATAAATTCCTAGCTCCTGGAATAGGTACAGGAGTGCACGGCGGCGTTTGGATTTTCATAGCAAATTGGAGTTTTATGAATACATTTCCGCTCTGGAGCGCTATGCACTGAAAACTCATATGGCGGCAATCATTAAACTAAACTAAAAGTAGGAGTTTTCCTATGGGATTAGAAAGTATATTGATTGCTTTTATTTCAAAGCTAAACCGCCCAACCTCGTCTCCGTCGAAAGGAATAAATTTTCCCCTTTTTTGCATCATTTTTAATGTATTCTCCGTTCCTATTGGTCGTAGCGTGATGCTATACATTTATTTAATAAAATATTGATTCAATTCGAACTAGTAGTTCCAGATTAGCGCGTACTACCAAACTCTTTCAGGTTTATAATATAAAAAAAACTTACCCGCGTTTATATCTAAGTACAAAATACTAGTTGTGCCTACTAAATTCGATTATGGTTCACACATAAAAACTTTGTAAACACTAGTTTTATTTAGCTATACAAAACTTGTCCAAAACGTCAAAAAAGTAAACAAATAGTTAACAATTCATCATTACTGAAACAATAACTGTTTTTAACAAGTATAGTCTTTTTGACAAGTCTTCGAAAAGCAGTATCACTACTTACTAATACTATTCGTTTACATACTAAAAATAGTACCTACACACAAACAAATAGTGTACTTATAGTATCTACTGGTAGTCTCAACCCACTTACTGCAAGAGGCCATTTGAAGATTAGTAATCATTTCTACTCATCATTCCCGTGATTATGCAAAGCTTGATTATTACACGATCCATCTAAATGCAGGTATACATCATTCTATATTTAAACCTATCATAGACTAGGTAAACAACAATCTACCTCATTGGAACAATTAAAAGCCACGTTGGTCTAGTGGCCGCAAAAAGCGCGATTGCTTTGCGTGTTATTGGGTTATTCCATCAGGAATTTCTCAGCAGCAGTCTCTGTAGCAGCCACGGAGTCTGGATCTGTGTCCGGTTGGTGGCAAAATCAAAATCCTTCGGGTATTGCCTTACATTTTTGCCCTAAATCCAGATAAGGGTACACATACCTTCTTTCAACACAGATCTAATACACAATGCGCATTATTTTAATGAACAATAATGGGCCAAGGGAGCGTTCAAGTATTACGTTACAAATTTGAGGGGGGGGGAGGGGGGGTCTTCTGAAACGTTACGATGCGTTACAGGGAGAACTATGCGTTACGTAACATTGTTTTAACCCTATAGAACCCTTTTTTTCTCACGCCTTTTTTAAAACGTTTCTTTTTTCTCAAAATGAAATGGAATGACCACTTGATTTTTTTTTTATCTTCACCAAATTTCTTGTATGCTTTACAGGATAGTGAACATTTTTTTTTTAACTCCAAATGCGACTTTCCGGTACGTTACGCCATATAATTGTGACTTTCAGGTAAAAATGGTCACGTAACGTTTTACTAGGGGAAGGGGGGGTACAGAAAAACGTTACGACGCGTTACATGGGAGGGCGGGGGGGTCAAAAATCTCCAAAAATTGCGTGACGTAATACGCGGGAGTACACGGGGAGCGTTCAACTCCCCAATCACTACAAAGGACATCTCCCATTCCAGTTCCCTTCTTTTCTTCAAAATAAAGTTATAATGAAATTCTGAACGTCACACCATAAATCTCTGAAGATTGACATTATCGAGAGAGAAAGTAAATCCCATTGTAATTCCCCCTCCCGTGAACTTAATATCACCGTAACATTCTACGTCATACTCCTCTGTCTATTTCAAATAAGCTTATAGATCATTGTTAAGTTTTGGTGTATGTTGAAACTTTATACATTTCTTTTAATTATTAGTAATAGCTTTATTAAAATTTTCAATTCATAGGAATCGAAAATTTTACGATACAAAGCCATTAGGGACCCTGTCTGTCCTCTGCTGTTCTTTTCGGATCTATTTGACTGTGGGATACAGAACTTTGTGAAGGAGTTTATTGAAATAAAGCACAGTAGCAGTTAATATTAGTTTCTTTATTAAAAGTATGTTTTACGTATTACAAGTTCGTTGCCGATTGACATGAGAAAGAAGAAAAAGTTTTTTGACAGCTACATGACAGCCAAGCCGTGAAACGGCGGGAACCTAAGATATTTGTTGCGTTCCATTTCTTACACTTTGATTTATTTCTATAAAACACAACACATCGAGTTTCATTGCCACGGCGCGCGACAGGCACTTTTCTGGTGGTAGCTACTGCTAGTTCTGGGTTTCAGAAGTTATAGTCGTTTTGAACAGATTGGTGGGTTGACGTTCTGACGTTGTAGTGAAGATTGCGGGAATCTGCTGGATATGGGCTGATCCCCGCAAGGACGGTTGTTGTGGTAGTTCTTGGAAAAGCCATTACTGGTCGTCTTTGGTTGAAATAGATATATCTAGCTGAACAAAAACATGAGTTTTATACTGCAAACCTCAATTTACACCGAAGAGCTCTTCGCTTTGCTTTACAATTCGAACCAGACTTCATTAATCAACTATAGTCCTGTTTGTAGCACACATAAATAGGATTACCACATTTAGCAAGCATTCAGCGTTCCTCGCAAACCCAGGTTTTAACTTTTCTCATTTACTAATACGCATAAAGTTAGGCGTTCATAGCACACGAGCGCATGGGCGTGGGTTCTGTCGAAATGAAGCACAATTTTACTACGAATGTGGGAATTGAGTTCAAACGTTTAGTCAACTTCAGAAACTTTTCGTATTCGTAGACTTACTTTCCTGACACGTATCTATGAATTTATAAGAATGAGATTGATGAGATTTCGGAGAAAGTAAGATAAATTTAATAAAACATCAATTACCTACCAGTACAACTACTAAACCTTAACAGCCGCATTTTAAAATAGAAAATTCAAATACTTTTGAATTTACGACACAAACAAAATTTAATGTTCATTTGTCGATAAAAGCAAATAGTGATGTTTGATTATGAAATTTTCTTTACAAACACAATTTAAATATAAGTTTTTAAACTGACACTTTGGGTCACTAACACTATCAATAACATTTGTAACGGGATATTTACCATGTTTACTATTTGTTTCGAGTTCCCGATATTTCGACGCTGTGAATCACCATGATCACGGATAAACTGAAGTTATTGCGGGTGGGTGTTTATGAGCGGACAATTCGGTCTACCCTCTTTCTTGTTCGCTTTTAGCGCTACCACTGTCACTCACAAGTCGAGTCTGTTTCCGACACACGAAACTCACTGTGTGCAACAGCGCCGAAATATTGGGAACTTGAAACAATAGTAAACATGGTAAATATCACGTTACAATTGTTATTATTATTAAAAAAAAAAATATTTTTTTTAAAAAAGAACCGACTTCAAAAAACCCTAAACGTACTAAAAAGTTAAAAATAATACCATAACCTACCTATATTAATAAACCTAACCTAACCGACGATACACCTATAATAAAATTTAATAATTCTTTGGAGTCGGTGCCAAGCAATATAATTTGAATGAACCCTGATCATCGCGAAAACAGACTGTCAAAGCAGAGGACCTCCAAGTTACGTAGGTTGAATAAGGAAAGTCAAGTCTGTGGTACACCTGGAAAATGCATACCGTTACAATTCCAACAAGCCGAAACACAGCTAATATACATTGTCTTATTATGGAGTTACGGTGCCTGTCTCTTGGCTTCATCATCAGATCTGATGGTAAAATGGTTCTTATTGAACGCAAATGCTTTACTTGTTGTAAAAAATACTAAAATCGCTATACGTTTTCCTATAAAATTTGAAGAGTTCCCTCGATTTCGCCAAGATTCCATCATCAGATCCCGACTTGTTGACTATGGGACCAAATGGAAAGCATAAGCTTTGGAATAAAAAAAATAAGTTTCCAAATCGGTTCGTACATGACAGAGTTATGCGCGAACAAAAAACGCAATGCAGAGTAAACGAAAAGTAAGAATATTTAGATTTTTGTTGATTTTTTCAAAACCGCTTGTCTGATTTCGATAAAATTTTCATGGGACCATTTCGAAAGTATACGCTTTCCAACAAAAAAATATTTTTTCAAATCGGTTGGTAAGCGACAGAGTTATGCGCGAACAAACATAAAAAAAAATACAAACATCCGAATTGAGAACTTCCTCCTTTTTTAGAAGTCGGTTAAAAATACAAAGACCTCTATGATAGAATTTAAAAAAAAATACAATCACCGCACCGCCAACATCAAACTTCTACTTGGCCCAAGCATTTGTCGTTTTCATAGTCTCCGCACCAATAAGACAGAACCTTCCTTCAGTTCACAGACGAAGACGATACATTTATTATTGCTACAGCTGTAAAAGAAATCGTGAAGAATGATTGCAGACGGAGGCATATAAAACATATAAAAGAGGCCGAGTTTATAACACCGTCCCGTTTTTAACCCGCACATAAACTAGTACCTAGGATACAAGGATTTGCATAAGTTTATTTACTACCATGGACATATCTACGAATGCACTAATAAATATTCTAGAACTCGTCGTAGGACTTTTTTGGGTTTATGGTGACCGTTCTTGAACTTACTGACTACATATAAGTACCTAGTCGGTAAACCCCTCTACTTATTAACTAAATCTGCGCATGTAACCATCTGCCTTACCATTTCACAACGATACTGTAATCGGTTTCCAGTGTGACCAGATGCAGAAAAGTTTTACATGGATTGACTGTCTTGCCCTGTAACCTAGTAGGTACTATCGGGAAAGTGAGAATAGGCACACTGTTCAAACAAAATTCCGTGCATACGATGACCACATCTGTTTAACACCCTTACTCCTATTGGACCGCACAAATAGTTTGCGGACAAATAGTAGGGAAAAACAAAATACGTGACCCTTTTTAAATATGTTTTGTTTAAAAATAATCTCAGGCTCTTTTTATGATCCCAGATGTTTGACCACCGTTTTACCAGTAGGAATAAGACAAAAAAAGGGACGAAGAAATAGAAAGTTTTTAACTGTTTTAACGCTGCAAGCAAGGATAGTCCTTACCGTGGTCCAATACCCAGTTAGTTGATAGTACCTGAACTACACAATATCCCCTGGTTTGACTTTATCTGATTGAGTGGTGACCGACTGCCGGTAACGTCAGTCAAATCTCTGCGAATAAACACGGAGTGGTGACCCATCCACGAATCATCTGCGATAAGCTTGGCTTAACCTCAATCGATCAAACCAAAGACCAGAAACTCTCCCTAAAATAGTGAAAGTATGTCCTTAACTATTTACCCGTAATACTTGCTTCCTCTTCTGAATCTACTTCCTATTAGACTATGCAAACTTCGGATGCACTGCATAACTTCCATGATTAATAGATCTTGACAGATTTGAGTTTACCACTTAGCCAGGTAACGATGAATCTTCCAGGATAATCTAAGTTTGGACCAGATTTACATAGGCTGATGGATATTCTGATTACAGCAAGATACTATTTCAACAGTTGCAAAGAGACTCCAAACTTTCCTTAAGTTTTCGGTCAAGTACCCATTGTCCGAAAACTATGCAATTCAATGTTTTGTTTTATCCATGCGATTTCTGTTTGTTGTACTAAAAGGCCTTCTCCCTTCTCTTGATTATTTATTTCGACAAATAACTATAGAGCCGGCCCGTTTATTAAACTTTTGAACATTTAAAAAGTCTCACACCCTATTTCTGAATTCAAAATTTGGAGTTAGGACCTTAGCAAACTCTACTCAGGTGAATATTAAACATTTTAATTCACAGACGTATTGAAAAAATCACTTATTTACAATGTTAAAATAGAGTTTGACAAGTTCTCAACTCAGTTTACGACAATTCATCTCTTTATTCTTATCACAGCAATGGTTTTTCAATAAAATATTAAATCAATAGCGAACCCATAAAACCGCTTCAATGCTGAAAGGTTTACATTATAAAAGCTTTCGAAACAAAGTTACGTATTCATGGACTGGAATACAATACAGCAAAAATGAATTGTGTCGGACGCACGAATTCACGCCACCGGCAACAGCCTTTCGCGCCTCTGGTGGTAAAGTTGTTTCAAAGTGGTAGAAATTCTCTATTTACATAACTATCTGAGCGTTGTGTTTATTTACCACTCGATATAGAATCCGTTTATTTTTTAACAATAAAAGATAACACGTTCCGTGCCTCGGAAAGCACGCTAAGCCCTTGATACCGGCTGCCATTTGTAGATCTTTGACAGTCCTTGGCCCGAAAGTCTGACCGTATCGTATTACCCATAACTAACTGGGTTGTTGAGGTCAGATAGGCAGTCGCTCCATGTAAAATACTGGTGTTCAAATGCATCCGGTTAGTCTTGGAACTGATCCCAACATAGTTGGGAAAAGATGATGCATAGGGCAACACATAGAAATTAGTGCACATACACAATTAAGACCAGCCACTGCTTGATACGGAAAGTGAAACGAGGGTGTTATGGTGCAAATTAGGAGGGGCCTATGTCCAGGAGTGGACTACAATAGGTTGAGGCAATTGATTGACCCGATTAAGTAACCAAAACCTCTAAACGTAACAAGGGGGTTAAATCACAGGAAAAGGAAATAAGTAAAACTCAGAAAAGTAAAACAGTGGGATCTTTTTCTAGATCAAAATTAAGTTCAAGATCATCAAGACAATACAAGCATCATTTGGACACCCGTCCGACTCGAGCTCATTATTTTCATAAACGTAAAACGGAATCAACTGTCTCGTGGAAGCATTGCGGGAAAGTCCCCAAATAGATATCAACCACACTCTCGCACACGTCTATATCAGCCGCTACAATATTGGATCAGATTGCGGTGAAGTGGCGAACACAATCTGCTGGCATTTTAAAGAAACACGCCCGGCTTTCCGGAATGAGTGAGTAAGTAATACAGAGTGGAAGGGACAAAATTTGTTTTGTTTTTAAGTTAAGAGCGTTTATACCCTACGGCATTTCATACAAACTTTCAAGTCGTTATTTTCCGAAATGACTGAACAGATTTTAATGAAACTTCCTACGCATGAGCAGCATACATAGGTCTAAAAAGTTACTAAAAAATATTTTCGAAAAGTAATGTCACAGCTAAATTAGACCGATTTTTAATTATCTCTAGAAACAGAAATTTCCAATTATCTTCATTTTTAAAAGACATTTCGAAAATGTTTTTTAGTAACTTTTTAGATCTATGTATACTGTTTATGCGTAGGAAGTTTCATTAAAATCTGTTCAGTCATTTCGGAAAATAACGACTTGAAAGTTTGTATGAAATTCCGTAGGGTATAAATGCTCTAACTTTTGCATACATTTTGACGAGCGAGGCACTTTTGTAGAAAACAGCAGATTTTTATTTATATCGTTGTAACTGTACGAGTAGTATAGTAAGTAGATTGGTGACCTTTCGGGATGCTAGCATTGGGTCCAGTGCTCCAGGAACCGGCAATCAGGCTTGTCCACTATCACCTTTAAAATGCTGTTGGAGCTCCCCCGAATCCTTTTCATCACGGTAGTTGATCGTCTGGTCCATGGTGCAGAAACGTAATTAGTAGATCGTTTCGATTGTTAGAGAAGAAGAAGAAGAAGAGTTGCAAATTTTAGCATTCATATTTTTATTAAGCGGTGTACCTACTAATACAAAGAGAAAAAAAAATTGTACGGACTAGGTATAGTTACTTAGTCTTTGTAAAAGTCTCGATAATTGTGTAGGTACCGTGGACGAATAAATACAGTAAAATTATGGACCTACGAATAAAAAAGGCAAAATTATTCAACAAACAATAGGTGAAGAAAAATAAAATTTATGATGCTCTCAAAGTTTTTATCGCTTCGTGTTAAGATGACGACGATCGAGCTTAAATATTTTATGATCACTCCGATCACAGTTATAATTTTCCAATGAATATTGGAGCTCATAAAATCCACGACACTTAGCTACGTACAGGTAGATATTTAATGGCTCATCGGTAAACCCTGTATCAAGTACTAAATGCGTCACTTTTTTGCAGAAATTCGTTGATAAAGTACTTATAACCAAACATAACTGGATTATCTAACGTCTTGTAGACTGCAGTCGCTATATGTATAAAGGGAATAACTACCAATTTGTCACTTAATTATTTCTCACTTCACACCAAATAAGTATAGGTAATCATCATTTCAGCCGAAAGAAGTCCACTGCTGGACATAGGCCTCCCCCAAGTTTCGCCACATTGACATAATATGGGGTGTTTTGCCACAATCGCCACGCTTGGCAGGCGGGTTGGCGATCGCAGTACGATCGTCACAAAAGCACCGAGAACGCTGCTGCCCATTCTCTGGCAAGTCCCTTAGTCGCCTCTTACGACACCCACGGGCAGATATGGGATGGTGCTATTCTTTACGTCCGACACCATACAGAGCCATAATAGGACGTAGATACAGATAAATGAGCGTTTTCTTCTTCCATTTTGCCCTGTCAGAAGTCACTCACGGCATCATTTACTCTTTCATATCATTCTTCACACAATCCATCCATCTTATCTTTGGGTCTCCAATACTACAACATCCTATTTTAAAATCACGTTACTGTCTCGCTGCTCATATGGTAACGTCACTAGCCCTTTAGTCTCTATATGCAATAAAGGTTAAATTACCTTGATACTCACGTGTGTTATGTGGCAAGACAATAGGTAACTTTGTTGGTAGACTTACCTACTTATCCATCTACAGAACATAGAAGTTTCAACCCAAGTAACTCACTGAAAGAATATAAGATAAAGTCATAACGCCGAGTTCCACGTTGTTTATTGAAACTTATATAAACTAGATATGATGCTTCACAATATCATGTCTGAGCTCGTTACTTTCTATAGGATTCACCTTATAATCTAGCAAGAAAACATGTTCAATTCTCTTTATTTATTTTACGTTCAAGCATTGTTTCGTAAACAGATTCAGGAATACTACTCTACTCTTACGCAGCCGGTAGCTGCGTAAGAGTAGAGCCCTACTCCGGCGCCGGATATAAAGGGGCTCCGAAGGCGCCCCTGCACGGGCGTCGCCAGCTTTTGAGCTAGGGTGGGGGCATGTGGATTGAAAAAAATGGATTTTTAAGGGTTAAAGTTACTATTTACAGATGCAACTAAGAATCTAAAGTCTGGGCCCGTGAGCGTTGAAAATATTTTGATTATATTGTTTAGTGCTGCGGAAACCTGTATGCGCGAGTACGACTCGCACTTGGCCGGTTTCTTTCGTATGGATTTGAATTAACAGTTAGGAGGCGCCGTAGAAATCTCGCCCAGGGCGCTGGTAGTGCTAAAATTAATTTTCAGCAAGCTTTCAATTAGGGCATTCCGCGAAAATATTCCAATTTGTGTTGTGAATCCTATTTTTTCTATAGGTACCTAATTAGGTACCTATAGTTTTAGTTATCTCAGTACGTAATATTTTGTTATGGTCACATCAATCTATTTAAATTATTAACATAAAACAAAACAACAAAATAACCTGAAACTTACAAAAAGTAAAAAAAACTTAAGATTTGAAAGTCGTGGGTTACCCGGGCACTTTTGTCTTTAATTTAAGACAAGCAACGGCTAAACAATAGTTTAATTATGTAGAATTGTAGATAGATACATTCTCAATTGTTATATTACAAAAAATCCTGAACAATCAACGTATGTTCTCTAATTGAACAGATCGAATGCACTCGGTCAACCTATCAAGGAGCTTTGATAGGTCAACCGAATCAGCGTGTCGGTTACAGAAACATCATCATCATAATAGTTGGGGTCGTCTTCCAGTCTAACCGGATGCAGAAAGATACTATGTTTAAAATAGGCAGTTTCTTTCTGGTACAAGTTTCACAAGGTTTGTTCCTGTTATCGTGTAAAATGGTCAAAAGAAACGCAATGTTTTGTTATATTAGAAAGGGATGGTGGCTTTGTTCATTCGCTTCGCTTCCACTGTATCCCGAATTATATAAAACGCCAAAACCCATTTTGCTCAATTTAATAACTTAATAGAAATGATACGGCGTTTGAACAATAATTTCAGTGTCTAAGGGCTTCGACCGCGAATTGCTCGAGGGGAAATGATAATAGAACATCGAATTCTGCGCGGATAAACATTTCAATGAAATGGATTCGTATTGTTTACGATTTTTGAACGCTACAGGTTCCTACTTCCGTTACATACCTACCTACTACAGCCAAAACGTAGTTTTGATATCCAAATATATCTGAAAACTTCACTTTTAGTTGCTGTACGTGGGTACCTATAAGAATCTTTTGATGCGTAGCCTGAAGTACACGGCACATATGGCAATTCGGAAAGGGATCGTCACATATCAACTGGAACCATTTAGTATTCTTTGTATGAAACTTCTACTGCAAAAACACTAATCGCCAACGCACACTAATCGGAATCGGAACGTAATCGCCTCGCCTCATGGCAAACTCACGACCCGCGGTGCGGTGCGTTAACTTGCAGTCCACGCTTACGGCCGTCGGCGTCGTCCCCGTGCTTACGTCTCTCCGTCCCGCTTACGCCTCTTCGTCCACCCTTGCCACTCTTACCCCTGATCACTCACTCACTGATCTGGTGCTACCCAAGTCAACCAGCGGTCGGCGAGCCGAAGCGCGGCGTCGCCTAAGCCGTAGCCGTGTCGACGTATCGGAGCTGCTGATTCGCTTTGGTTACGTGCTTACTTTAGGTTGGCGCCTGTTTGATGGCGTGGCGAAAGGCGATACGGTGACGATACCTTTCCGAGTTGATATGTGTTGTGTCCTTTAATCTGAAGCGGAACTCACGCAGCAATTTTGTTTTTCTAATACAATCCACAGACAATTCCCCAATTCTATTAATTCTTTACCTTTAGCGCAGCACCCTCATTCAAACGCCAAAATAAGAGATACATGCAGCACTGTAATCAGATGCAGCTTTCTAATAACCACAGTTAATTCTCGTACGATGATCCCAATTTCCATCACCTAGGGGCGTAGCTACCGCCGTATCTGCCGTATCTATTATACGGGCCCCCCGGGCCACGAGGGCCCCCGACGTGCGTAAGCAAAAATTAATAAAAACTTTAGAAAAACTGAAGTCATCATAAGCTATAAATTATTTAATAAATCAGTTTGCCGAAAAAAGGTAAGGATAGTCTTTTACTTTTTTTTCTTTTGTGAGAAATCTTTACCTTTCATAAGGTATAAACTTATACGGGGCCCCGCCAAGGCACGCTACGCCATTGCCATCACCACCCTTTGCAAGAAATGCAAGATCTCTTTAGTAGTTTTATAATTGACGTTGCTAAGTCCATTATAAACATTGTAGCTCCTTCTCTAGCTGTAATATTTAACGATTGTATTGACCGTGGTGAGTTTCCTGATCTAATGAAAAATAGTAAAATAATACCATTGTTTAAATCGGGTAGTACACAGACCCCACTAATTATAGACCCATTTCAGTACTACCCACATTTAGTAAAATTTTTGAAAAGCTAATTTTAGAGCAAATGCAACGTTTTTTTAATAAACATAAGTTATTACATAACAAACAGTTCGGATTTACAAGGGGTCGTTCAACTACTGATGCAGGTGTTGAACTTTTAGGCCACATTTATAATGCATGGGAGGACAAATGCGATGCTTTGGGCATCTTTTGCGATTTGTCTAAGGCATTCGATTGCGTTCTTCATGAAACATTAATCAGAAAACTACACCACTACGGAATCCGTAACGCCTCTCTGGATCTTCTTACTTCATATTTGAGTGATAGGATTCAGAGAGTTGATGTTAATGGAAAAAGATCTCCCGGATCCGTTGTAAGAATGGGGGTACCCCAGGGCTCAATTCTTGGCCCATTTTTGTTTCTTATTTATATAAATGACTTGCCTTACCTCATAAAGGATAATCATGACATAGTATTGTTTGCAGATGACACTTCTCTTTTATTTAAACTCAAACGTCAGCAGATAGTTACGGACGAGGTTAATAGCGCCCTGGCAAAAGTCGTTAATTGGTTTAATGTTAATAATCTACTCCTAAATGAGAAAAAAACCAAATGTATTAAGTTTACGATACCCCATGTAAGACAAGTAGAAACTAGAGTACTAATCAAGGATGAAGAGTTGAAACCGGAAGATAGCACAGTATTCTTAGGCATAACTCTGGATGCCAAGCTTCAGTGGGGCCCGCATATAGACAAATTATCAAAAAAACTTAACTCTGCAGCATACGCCGTTAGAAAAATTCGTGATTTAACTGATTTAGACACAGCCCGTTTAGTTTACTTTAGTTATTTCCACAGCGTGATGTCGTACGGTATTCTCTTGTGGGGCAATGCCGCCGATATTCAGACAATATTTGTTTTGCAAAAAAGGGCAATTCGTTCAATTTATAAATTAAGTCCCAGATACTCCCTCAGAGAAAAATTTAAAGAGATTAATATTCTTACTGTGCCCTCTCAGTTTATTTATGAAAACCTTTTGTACGCACATAAAAACATTAATTTGTTTAAAAAATACAGTGATATCCACAACATAAATACGAGGAACAAACACAAATTTGTTGTTCCTGCAACGAGGCTCAAAAAAGTAGGGGGTTCGTTCAGATGCCAATGTATACGTTTTTACAATAAGCTTCCGAGCCATATTCAAGCACTAAACCTAAATAAATTCAAATCGTTTATAAAAAGGAAGCTATGCTTGAAAGCCTACTATCATGTAAATTACTATCTCGAAGATAAAAAGGCTTGGGATTAAACTGCTCCAATGAAATTTGCTTTGTGAATGTCGAAATTTCGGACTTCGCTTGTTTATTGTTAATTCCTTTATTTTATTTTAAACACTGTGACATTTTTTATTTTATTTTTACCTTATTTTTTACATTATTTTTTATTATTTTAGGTGACATTTACCGATTTGACATGAATACTTATTTCAGTATTTGATTATTTTTTTTACTTTACTTTTTATTATTGTGATGTGACATTTACTGATTTTACATTTATTGATTTGACATAAATATTTACTTTTTTATTATAATTGTGACATTTATTGATATTCGTGATTTTTTTAAATTCATTTCGTTAATTATTATTAATTTCATTTGATTATTGTGAATGTGAGGACCATGTAGGTCACATTTTATTTTTTCGAAATTTATTGATCTTCTCCCACCACTATCTGGCAGTTTGAGTACTTTAAGCGACCTACCCAAATGTCCTTTCTTTGGTATTGTTCGTCGTTTCGTTGTGCTCCTTGAGTTATAAGTCGAGCTACACGATAACTGACAAATGCTTGCACTGACTGGACAGGTCCACTCAAATCTGTGTGGTTCTTTCTTCAAAAGACCATTTCAGACACGTATCTGCATAGTCCTCATGTGAGTTTGCCAAGATTTTGTCTGGACCTTAAAAGAGACTGTGACCTCTGAGTTTGTTTCGGCTGTTTCTTCTCAGAGTAGTCAGGTACGAAACACCGGCCCCATCTAGTTTAAAAAAATTGACGTGTAAAAGAGTTTGTAAAAACCTACTTGCAAAATAAACATCATTTATCATTTATCATTTAATTAACTGTCAGTCAGTTTCTATTCAGACATCCCACGCACAGATACGACGAGTAGGTAAATTAGTATTTAGCACCCTCCTATCATTAAACCCATGCGGACGACTGCCTACGATCTACGAGTGACAAAACACTCACCCTCGCGTTTATTTTGCTTTGCTGAACGTAAATTCTTAATCGAATGTCAGACGTGGTAAACGCTTGGCTCTCAAGTCTCAACGCGTCCGAGACACGCCCGTAATAACTTTGAATCCATATCGCAGTTTATCAGAGCAGAGAGAATTTTATTATTTAATGCCGTAGGTGACTACAAACTTATTTTTATAAAATACTAAGGATTTTACACCTTACCTTAGATTAATTAGACTCAGAGCGAACGAGACAATTTAACTTTAGAGACTGAGAATATTCCTGCGAGTTGTGTTTTTTTACATATGAATATTCTTCTTTAAAACATTAACGGTCTACTCACTAAGATAGATGACTTTAATGAACATGACGTAAAAAAAATATAATATACAAATAATGACCCTGAAAAGCCTTATGAGTCATTCTACGAGCTATTTAAGCTATTTCATGATCTATGTTTCCCTATTATACGAGTTAAAATACCCTTTTCCAAGGCACCTAAATGGTATCCGAGTATGCTCGAAACGAAAACTTTGGAAGTACAGGTTAACATCAAATCCGAAAGATAAAAAAAAACTTTAAGGAATACACAAAAAGGCTAAGAACTAAAATTAAAAATCACAAAACAACTATTATATCAATTTAGCTACCAACAAAACCAAAGCAATGTGGCAGATTGATAATAACTATCAAACTGTAACTCCCAAAGAAGACATCAAGAAAATTAAAGTAAATGACAAAATAATTACGATGCCGGAAGAAATAGCTGAATCTTTTAATAATCATTTTATAGATGACATATAATAACCTACAAATAAGGAAAATGGTACTTATCCAAAAACACTGACATAATATAATAAGTAATAGCAATTCAATGTTCTGTATTTATTTTTACATGTCCGCAAAAACCGAGGGCTTTTCAAAATTAGAAGCGACTTCCATAATATAAACACACGCAGTAAACACGAAATTGTAATACCCAAATTTAGATTAACAAAAACTAGCAAGTAATTTCTTATTTAATAAACAGTATACGCTTTTATAATAAGTTGCCAAAGTCAGTTATTGAACTGACCGATGGAAAGTTTAAAAATTGCATCAAACGTGTCCTTATTTAAAAAGCATATTACAAAATTAAGGACTATGTTGAAGATAAAGAAGTTTGGCTGTAGTTCCTTCTGCTCATGCGGCTTCCCTGGTAGCTCATAAACGACACAAATAGGTATGTGGATGTGAACTATTCCGAATTTTATTTATTCTATTCTTTTTTTTTCAGATGTTTTACAATAGTTTTCAAATCATTGCACCGTTTATTCATTGTGCAGAATAGTTACAGTACTGATGACTACATTTGTGTCAATTGTTCTTAGTTTTATTTTTACTTTTGTAACATCCAAATATTGTAGAACCAAATGATTTTAAAAGAGTAACCATGGAATTTCTTGCCGGTTCTTCTCCATAGGAAACGACCAACCCGAACCGTGCCTCTGTCGACGTTTTATAAGTGCCCATGTAGGCCTATGTAAAATAAAATATTTTGATTTTGATTTGATTTTGTATGGTGTCGGAGTTCTGTATGGTCTCGGACGTAAAGAATAGCACAACCCCATATCTTCCGGTGGGTGTCGTAAGAGGCGACTAAGGGACTCGCCAGAGAATGGGCAGCAGCTTTATCTGTGCTTTTGTAACAACCGTACTGTGATCGCCAACCCGCCTGCCAAGCGTGGCGATTATGGCAAAATCCCCCAAAATGTCAATGTGGCGACACTTGGGGGAGGTCTTTGTCCAGCAGTGGACGTCTTTTGGGCTGAAATGATGATGATGAATTCAATGTTTATGAAACCAACCAATCTATAATTAGTAACACGTAGCCTTCAAAGCTAACTTGATGTTTCTACACTTTGCGTGCGACTGCTGCTAAGCCTAAAATAAGGACTAAGACCAACTGACAGGTGTAGGTACAACCAAGCTGCGGACACGGACACTGAGAAATACTTAATTACTGTGTCCGTGTCCAGGTCCGTACCGGTTTGAACAAACCTTATGGTTTACTTTAGGTCACCGAACTCGGTATGTACCTACTTACCTAGACCTACTAAAATCAATCAACCTACTTTTATAAATTCTTTAACCGCCTGATTACTTTCAAGGCGACGACAGCGTCGCTGACTAGGTTGTCACCGAACTCCCCAAAGGTTGGCCGACCTAATTTCTTCACCCCCACTAATGGTATCACTAGCTCAGGCTCATATTAACTTTGCTCCCACGACAGATGACCTCACACGCCAGCTCAACGATTAGCGGCATTGGAAAACTGATACATCATGCATTAAATGTTGAGTCTTAATCATTTAGCAGATAGTAGGTAGTAGTAGTAGTAGGTCTCAGAACCTAGAAAAAGACATTTTATCATCGAGAAGTCGATAACGGTTTTGATAAATGCGAAATGCTTGGAAAGTGATCGCCATTTCTCAGCGCTTAAGGGTATATATTATGTTCTGTGTTTCTCAGGGTCCAAACAAATGGCGATCGGTTTCGAAACTTGTCAGTGTGTTTTGTAACCCACATGGATCCTTGTCGCAATGTGTTTTCGGTTAGTCATGTATGTGTGTGTGTGTGTGTGTGTGCGTGAAACGAGTACACGCATAGACGTATATAAGAATGACAAATTTATTTTGTTTTGGTAAATGAGGAATAAGACTTCTACTTTATGCGATATCTAAATAATTATTTTGAATTTTTGATCTCATTTTACGTACTGTTGATTTTCCAATTTGTTATTCAATAAAACATACATATTTTTATTAGACTTTAGCATTGTCATTTCATTGTACACATTTCCTCATATTTTTAATAAAGATTGAAAAAAAAACGAAAAATCCGATTTAACCGGTTTTGTAAACAAGAAATCCGAAATCATCGGTTTTTTTTAAACAACCCGGTTTTTGCATACCGTACTTTTGGACAAGGATTTGCGCGAAACTGCGACAGTCCATACGACTGAATACGAGTGGAACCGAATTGCGATAAATGAGTCGTCGTAGTAAAGCGTTATCTACGTAAAAATGCAAAAAAAGGCAAAAAAAAGGCAAAAGGCAAAAGGCACACCCAACATCTCCGGGCTCGTCGCTGAGCTCCGCCTCGCAACCGCCGGCACGCGCCACATCTGTGGGCGCTGCGTCACCGGTGGCTGCAGTTGCGTCGAGCTCCAGCGACGAGTTTTTCTCCCCGCCGTCGACGCCATCACCACCACGACGACGAGGAAGAGGACGGCCACCAGCGGGCTTGGGACCTCGAGGCCAACAGGCCCCGAACAGGGTCCCCGCTGCCGGTGGAAATGTGTCGCGCATGCGATGGACTCAGTCCATTAATGAGAACGTCATGCGCGCATATTATGGGGCTACTGAGGGGGGAAGTAACTTGACTGCGTACCGTGGTCGGATGCTCTCTCTGTTTCAGGTACTTGAGCCAACTGTCAGCGTGTCGGCGCAGCGTCTGTCGGATCAGGTGCGGGTCATCCAACGTAACCATATGTTGGATGACAATGTACTTGATCGACTTCGCCTCGACTCACGGAGTAACCCCGTTACGCCTGCTTCGCCAATGATCGCGGCGCAGCTGCCAAATGTATCCAGGGCTTCGCCGCGATCCGATCGCGGTGGTGAAGAGGATGATGACGAAGTTATAACCGTGAGTAGCCAGTGCAACGAACAATTGAGGAGAGCTTTGGAGAGTGCGTTCCGGGAGTACCGCTCCACACCGCCTGAACTTAGACCACGTTTACCTCGTTTGCCTATGCACAAGAAAAACAAGGCGCTGGTGTGTACTCTAGATTCGCAGCTGTCAAACTGCTTTGACAACAGCGAAGACCTTGCTGATACCCACTCAATATTGTACTGCGCAGCCGTAGCGGCATGTCGTGTAGCTCACGTCAAATTTCCTGACAGTGACCGAGCTACACGACCAAAATTAGCTGTTCCAGCTTGGCAGTGCAGGATTGAGCGGCGTATCGGTGAGGCTAGAGTACTCATCGGCAAGTTAATCTGCTTCAGGGAGGGCAATACTCGCCCTAGAGTGATGCGCTTTGTGAGGCGGGCGTTCTCGGGCACTAACATTCATTCTCGTGATTATTTGGCCTGCGTCACAGAGCGTATCGACTTCCTGAAGCAGAAGATCTGTGCATGGGCAAGCCGTATTCGTAGGTACAAGCGGCGAGTGGAGCGATACACTCAGAATCGCACATTCCGAAGCGATGAAAGGTGGGTATACAGGGCTTGGGAACGACCAGACCAAGGGGTGACTGACAGACGTCTGCCGGATGATGACGCCATGTGCTCGTTCTGGCGCAGCATCTGGTCGGTGCCTGTCAGTCACACTGAGGGCGGTTGGGCCCGGGAGGTTGAACAAGCGTGTGATCCAATACCAGAAATGGGGGCAATTATCATCAGCCCCCAAGACGTAGCTCGTGCAGTCCGTCCGTTACCTAACTGGAAATCTCCAGGGCCGGATGGACTGCATAACTTCTGGATCAAATGGTTCCAAAGATCGCACGCTCGCTTGGCGTCCCAGTTTCAATCAGCCTTAGAGTCAGGGTCGCTGCCCCAGTTCCTGACGACAGGCATTACCCACCTGCTCCATAAATCAGGTAGTACTGCGGAGCCCAAAAATTATAGACCTATCACTTGCTTACCAACGGTCTATAAAGTTCTTACATCCATTTTGAGAACTAAAATCAAGCAACATATTGAGAGTAATTCCATCATGTCTCCCTCTCAGAATGGATGTAGGAACGGGTCCCGTGGTACTAAGGAGCTGCTCCTCATTGATATAGCCATTAGCCAACAGGTTCGCCGCTCCCGAAGGCATCTGTCTACATGTTGGATAGATTATAAGAAGGCCTACGACTCAGTTCCGCATACATGGCTCATGAGGGTGCTGGAGTTGTACAAGATTGATGCAACTCTACGCGCCTTCCTTGAGTCGTGTATGGGGCAATGGAGGACGGTCCTTCGCTATCCAGGATGTCGACAGATGCAGGGGAACAGCGAACCGATAAGGATCGAGCGTGGTATATTTCAGGGTGATAGTCTGAGTCCATTGTGGTTTTGTCTAGCCTTGAACCCTCTTAGCACACTGCTGGAAGGTTCAGGTCTAGGCTATCGGTTGAGGAGAGGTGGTCAGGTCATATCTCACCTTCTTTACATGGATGATCTGAAAATCTTTGCCCCCAACAATTTGCAACTGATGAAGCTACTGAAGGTAACTGAAACTTTCAGTAGCGCCATCAGGATGGAATTTGGTGTGGACAAATGTGCAGTCATGCATGTGAAGCGAGGGGAGATTACGGAATCCGTGGGAACTCAACTCTCGGATTCCGTACACCTTAGATCCCTCTCCTCAACAGAAACCTACAAGTATTTGGGTATGTCGGAAGCATTAGGCATCAATACTGCCGACATGAAACAATCGTTGAAGGAGCGTTTCTTTGGCCGCCTGAATAAGGTGCTAAGTAGTCTTCTGTCAGGCGGAAACAAGGTGCGCGCCTTCAACGGTTGGGTCATGCCGGTATTGATGTATTCTTTCGGCATACTCAAATGGACTCAGACAGAACTTGATGCCCTAGATAGGAAGGTCCGCGTACTGCTGACCGCAAATCGGATGCATCACCCACGGTCGTCGGTGATGAGACTGTATATCCCGCGGAAGTGTGGGGGTCGTGGTTTCTTAAATGCTAAGACCCTGCACAACCGTGAGGTATGCAGTCTCAGGGAATACTTCCTAGAAGCCAACGTGGGGATGCACCGAGATGTGGTCTCGGTAGACAAGGGCCTTACCCCGCTCTTCTTGGCTAACGAGAACTGGCGCAAGCCTGTAGTATTAGACACTAATGACCGCAGGGAGGTATGGCAGAGCAAGGAGCTTCACGGACGCTTTTACCGGGCCTTACATGGGCCCGATGTAGACTTCTTAGCGTCCGTATCCTGGCTGCGTTTCGGTGACCTCTTCGGGGAAACTGAAGGTTTTGTCTGTGCAATAATGGACGAAGTTATGCTGACGAATAACTACCGGAAACATATTATGAAGGATGGGACGGTGGACGTGTGTCGGGCATGCCACCGTCCGGGTGAGTCCATCAGACATATTATTTCTGGTTGTTCTCGTCTAGCTAACGGAGAGTACTTGCATAGACACAACCTTGTTGCCAGGATTGTCCACCAGCAACTTGCTTTGAAATACAACCTTGTGGAATCAGAAGTGCCATACTATAAGTATGCGCCCGACCCAGTTCTCGATAATGGTAATATCACGTTGTATTAGGATCGATCTATCGTCACTGACAGGACTATTGTTGCCAATAAGCCTGACATTGTGTTGATAGATCGATTGGAGCGTCGCGCAATGATTGTTGATATAACGGTCCCGCATGACGAGAACCTCGTGAAAGCAGAGAAAGATAAGCAATTCAAGTATCTAGATCTGGCTCGCGAGGTTGTCGACATGTGGGACGTGACAACAGCAATCATTGTGCCGATAGTCGTGTCGGCCAATGGCTTAATAGCCAAAAGCTTCGAACAACATCTGCGGAGTCTTTCGCTTGACAGCTGGATCAAGGGCTTGATTCAGAAAGCAGTACTTCTGGACACGGCACGTATTGTCAGGAGGTTCCTCTCTCAAGAGCCCTGACCACCGGTAGCCCGGACCCTGTTCCCGATGCTGGTGGGCTACTATTTTTTATATTTTTAAATGTTTTTTTAATATAATTTTGTAAAAATATTTAAAAATGTAAGCAATATGTAAAGGAAATGAATAAAGAGAATAATAATAATATAATAATAATAATATCATTTATTTTCTCTGCACAAGTTATTTAATCCTAGGGTTACAGTGGAGCACGAACATAGAATTAACTTAGTGAGAGACTGGTGCTTGAGTTAGGTGTCTAAAAGAACCTGTATTACAAGTCACCAGGGCCCTCCCGCAGCTATATGCTTGCTATGTGCTACTTAACAAAGTAACAAATTTTGGATAATAAGAGTGCAGGACACTCAGACAGGTTGCATTATAATTTAAAAGACAAGTAAAAAATTAAAAGAAAAGTAAAGTAAGAAATAAAATAAAAACAAAAATTAAAATACAATATGTTTATGGTAGTTTAAGAACGCGTGTAAGTAGCTGAAGAGTGTGTGAGAGTGACTGTGGTGTGAGTAACTGTGGTGTGAGCATGATTTATGGAAAATTGCAGTTCGAGTAGAATTGTTTGTACAAGCAGTAGGAGCAGACAAGACGATTAGCTACAGAGATTGTCTATCTGAGTGGGATCAAGAGTTTTTCTGTTTCCTTATAATCTAGTGTTTTCAAGTAAGTAGTGACTGAGATTTTGCATTTGTATTTTGTTAGCGGATAAATATTAAGTATTTTGTTTAGCCTATTATACAGGTATGGTCCGAGAAACATGAAGAAATTCTGGGAGTGAGCACAGTTGAAAGCTTTAGTCTGACATACCCTGCCCTTTCGGCGCTTATTCTTTTGAAGATTCGGGTTGTATTGCAATAATGATTGTTCTTTAAGCACTGTACGCAATACGAAGGATTGTCTTACAGTAAGCACATCCCACTCTCTAAAGAGGTCTACAGTAGGGAATAAATAAGGAAGCCCGGCGCCGACTTTGAGAATAGCACGCTGAGCCCTTTCTACCTCAATTAAGTGAGTCTTGGCGGCACCTCCCCAGGATGTTATACAATAGTTGATAAGGGATTGACATAAGGCATCGTAGACCATCTTGGTAACCCGTCGGTCTGCTGCGTGTCTGAGAGATTTAAATATGTATATTAATTTACGCAAACGGGCTACCAGGGCATTTATATGCGGTTTGAAGGTCAGGAATTGGTCTATTACGATACCAAGATATTTGGTCTCATTGACTCTTTGGAGAGTGGGACAAGGGCACGAGGAGGTGTCATGAATACAGTTATGACAGGCTATACCAAGATATGGTGGAGGCAGTAGATTTGACCTGTGGGCAAACGTAACATATTTGGTTTTGCTAATATTTAAGGTCAAAATGTTGAATCGCAGCCATTCGCATACCTGGTTAAAACCCTTTTGAGCCGTATGAAATACTTCCTCCCAGCTCTGCCCACTAAAAAAGAGGGCGGTGTCATCAGCGAAAGTAACAATTTTTCCACCTTGTAGCTGTAGTTGGCAGAGGTCATTGATATACACCAAAAACAACGTGGGGCCGAGTATGCTGCCCTGGGGCACACCGTAATCGACACGAGCCTCATTGCTCAGGCTACTGTCAATCCGAACTCTTTGCTTTCTCTCTGCAAGGTAGTCTTTTATCAATTTTAAGGGAATACCTCTAACACCAAGCATTTCTAACTTTTTGAGTAAGCGTGGGATAGAGACTGTGTCGAAAGCTTTTGCAAGATCCAGGAACAGTGTCATGCATTTATGCCTTTGGTCTAGGTTGTTAATGATGCTATGCATAAGTTCGTGTACCGCGTCATTGGTTGATTTATTACTACGAAAACCAAATTGGGCAGGCGAAAGAAGATTGTTGGTTTCTAGGTACTTTGTTAGTCGTCGGTTTATGATCCGTTCCAAGATCTTGGACAGAGTGGGTAAGATGGATATTGGCCGGTAGTTATCAACACAGTCTCTCTCCCCTCCCTTGTGTATAGGTTTGATGACCGCCAATTTAAAAGCTCTAGGGAAGACACCTGTCGATATGGCAAGTTTGCAGATGTGGGCAATAGGAGAGGTAACAAAGTGTATGTACCTCTTTAGGATCTTGCCAGATATATGGTCGACTCCTGCGGCACAATTCTCCTTTAATCCATTGATGAGGAAAAATACTTCTTCTTCATCAGGAGGGAGCATGACAAATGAGTTTACGGGAGTACTAGAGAGAACTTCATGTGGCAACTGACTGCTCTGCATAGCACTGGTAGTTTGCTCTGCCAGCCTTCTGCCCACGTTAGAAAAGAAACTATTAACATTATTTATATCCTTATCTTTCTTTTGGGATGAAATAAGACAGGAAGAGAAGTCTACTTTCTTGCTTGAGCCACTTATCTTTTTAATTGCATCCCAGAGCTGCTTTTTATTACCTTTTGCATTTTCAATCTCATTTTTGTCGTAGTTTCGTTTGGTTTTTTTAATCATATAGTTACAGTAATTTCTGTAGCGTTTGTAGGTTAACTTTAAAATCTCGTTTTCAGGATCTCGTTTAAGTTTTTTATATAGATTTTCCCTGTTCCTCATACAACGAAGTAGCCCTTTACTTATCCATGGTTTACTAACCCGCTGTCTTTTGGGGATTTTTATCAAATTAGTGTGATTTAATATTGCAGTCGAAAGGTACGTCACAAGCAAGTCAGTTGCAATGTTGGCATCATTACACTCGAGTATAGGCTGAAAGGAAGTATTTTGAATAGTTGCATCGAGAGATTCATAGTCAATTTTGGTGGCCGTTTTATTGCAGTAGTTCGGACGGGAATTTAAGTTTAAACTCATGGCAACAGTTTCGTGGTCAGTGATTGATGACTCGAAAATGAAACAATTAGCGTCTAGTTTTGTCTTGAGCATAATATGATCTAGGCACGTGCGTCCATGCGTAGGTGCCGTATGGCCTGGCAGCAAACAGTGACTTGCTAGTACGTTTAGGTATTCGTTAGAGCGATTGTCTGGACTGTTAGGGGCTATATTGATGTTTATATCGCCGCAGAGAACAATATTTTGAAAATTTTTTAATTTTGAGAGTAGTGAGTCTATTGAGCTAATAAAGTTGTTAGTGTTGGCTTGACTCGGAGGGCGGTAGATTCCGATAACGCACGTTTAAGAGTCTAATTTTAGAAATAGGCAGTTGGCATCATTTATCAGGGGTTCTTCAACCGTTACTTTGAGGTTTTTGTTGAAGTAGATAACCACTCCTTCATTTTGCGTTCTGTGCGTAGTAGTTGATGCAAAATTATAATTTTCACAAAAATAATCACTAGCTGATAAATTAGCTGCAGACACAAAAGTTTACAAAACGACGCAACGCCACCGACGAACTTCCGAGATTTTATCGTTAAATCCTTTATGAAAATGCCGACGAACGACAACACGCAGGTCTATGGACGGTAGACGCTCAAAAGTGAGTGTCAGTTGTGTTTATTTATACATCTGTGTGAAACCGACGCCAGACAAAGTACAAATACCTGCAAAGTCGCTATTTACGGCACGGATATTTGAGCATAATTATGTGCAGTGTGCACAAATCGAACACACATTTGCAATTTCTCCATGGCCGTATCACGTCGTGTTGGTTTTAAAGCGGTCGATATAGTGCTCAAATGTTTGCCAAGCTTGCCACACGTGTGCAAAGTCCAGTTGCGTGTGCGTCACTGAGCGGAACGGTCGTATAAGTGAGGTTATTACTATTATAATAATGGACTGGAGCAATGAATCTGTTCTTGAATTTATTGAATTGCTCCACGAAGAACCATGTATTTGGAACCATAAAAGTAAGCAAAGCAAAAATAGAAATCTAGTCAATGCAGCCTGGGCCAGACTATCGAATAACTTTTCAGTTGCTTGCCCTATCGAAGAATTAAAAAAGAAGAGAAATTCTTTGCTGACGCAATACAGGGATAATTTAAGGAGAATAAAGGAAACTGTACTAACAGGTGATGACGTTTACAGACCGTCATGGTTTGCTTTCGATGCTATGGACAGTTATATGGCTGATTTGTATGATAATCGACAGAAAACAAATGGCGAAACAGTGGTGAGTCACGAAACAATTTATTTACCTACTTATAGCTAATATTCTTTATCCAGATAGGTCTGTAACTACTTAAGTTATGAAGTGGTGATTTTAGCGATATGTACCAGGTTTGCATGGAATGTGCGCTGTCGAATAATATTGTCTGTGAAATTTGTGTTGGAATGGCGGTGTTAGTACCGATTTTGGCCATTTGGCCTTGCTGAGGAATACTCAATCAACGAAGTTCTATTATTCCATGCAGGAACTGCTGATCGTCGAAGATTCCGAACAATCAGGATCGGACCTCAGTTCGCCAAATTTCGGGTATAAAAGACATCCATGATATTATTTAAATGCGACAGTTAACTCAGTTCGTTACCTTTTCACTTACCTACGCCTTAGCTGTTGAAATGTTTCGATGAGATTTGGCTCACACACAGGTTGACTATGACCTGGGTTTAAATACTTTTTACCTTGATAGTATATTCCCGTTTCCAATACCTACCATTTGCTATTTTGCAGGAAAGCACAGAGGAACAGCCGCTTGAAAGTCCACTTTCTCGTGAATCGAATACTGCAAGGCCTTTGTCACGAGAATCAGCCAGTCGAAAACGTAAAGAATCGAACGCAGATCCGCTCGCCGATTCTTTTCCGATTATAAAGAGACAACGTCGAGTGCAATATTCAACGATTCCCAAGCGCAAGGTTGAGGAAAATTTTCCTATTAAAAATAGATCTAAGCATTGTGAAACAGAAGAGGCTGTGAAGGAATGTGATTTGTACGGACAGCTTCTAGCTCAAAAGTTAAAGCCGTTAGATTTAGATGACAGACTTGTGTTAATGAATGATATAGATAACCTCGTATTCAAATATATGATGAATATCAGAGGACGCAGCAAGTTATCTAGAAGTCTACATTTGCCGTCTATGAACCAAAGGCACTCGGAAGATCGCCAATCTATCGGTCTACCTAGACCTTCCTCTCGATCGTATCAAACTCAAGAAGGCTCTCAGGAATTTATGCAAAATACTCAATCAACATCAGAGACGCCTTTCAGAATATTAAAAACAGAGACAGAAGCATCACCGAGTATACAATGTGATAACTTCTTTTGTAATAGTTGATGGGTAATTGAGCGTTACTGCAAGTTACTTGTTCCTTCAGAATAGCGAAATTCTGTGATGATGATTGTAGTGCAGTTTTACTGTACTTCCAGTAAATTGCACCGTTGTTATTTTAATTGCAGTATGAAATATTTAGTAGGGTAAAGCTTGAATAAGTGCATGTATGTTTATCAAGAAATAGCTGGGTGAGGTAGCCAGTCTATACCTAGTGCATTTCAGTGTCTAGACAAGTGTAAGGACTGGTAAATTAAACCACATTTTCTCAATTTCCATCACGGAAGAGTGTGTTATATTATTAAATCATTTTAACAAAAAAAAAACTTGGTATGTCCTTTTATACATTAGTCAAACGAAATACATTAAAGTTACGAGGGTTCAATAAAAACACACGACGTACAACTACTGAATCTTTAATTATATCCAACAAGTACTCTTAAGCGAATCTTTTAAATCATACTTAACTAAAACATAATCGCTAAAACTCGAACCTTTCTCATTTGTATGTCAGATACAAAAATATTTATATCTTATATCAACAGAAAATCCACTCATACCATGTGATACACTAAACTTATTGAAATAAAACAACGCACTCATCATTTCAGCGTCCATCGTCCGGGATACTCGACTAGTATCTTAATATAAAATGTATTCACAAGCCAGTGGCGCCGGCTTTCAATATGAAGCCACGATGTACAGATCACTGTCTGGTTACAAGTCTGCAAAAAAACAGTATGCTAAATAAGAAAGAGAACTGATTAAGAGCGAGCACAGACCGACCGCAATTTGATTAAAGATAACTGATAAAGCATTCAGTTCATTCAAAGGAATACCTTGAAAAACCGCCATTGGAAACCAGAGACGGCAACGGTTTTTTAGAAGGTTTACAGTTTTATGTACGCAATCATGCCTGTGGGAGTCTCTGCACCATACAAAAGCTTACTTGCTTGCTATGACGCAATCAAAAGAACGAAATGGTAGTAATTCTTTCAAGCAAATTGAAGTCAGTCTATCTTTGCTCTCAAGCTGTGTTAATATTCCATAATACATTTACACGTAGATCACTAACATGCTGAGTAAACGATCGTTCGCCTGGAAGGAGAGCAGCAGATGGCCATAATAACCAGTGGCTGCCCTCAAGGTGGAGTACTATGCCCCCTCCTCTGGAATCTGGTGATAAATTATCTCATCTCAACACCAGCCATTTCTATACAATTGGGTATGCAGACGACCTCGCTATCCTCATTTCGGGGAAAGTGACAGGAACAATCTGCAACCTCACCCAACAGGCGCTACACATCGTGGAACGTTGGTGCAGGGAATTCGACCTTTCAGTTAACCCCACGAAAACTGAATTAATCATGTTTACTCAAAAACGAACTTTAGGACCTTATAGCCACCTTAATTATTTGATACAGACATTCAGTTAGCCAACGAAGACACTTGACTTACCTAGGAGTCATCCTAGACAGTAAGTTAAACTGGAGCAGTCACTTAGACAACAAAATAAACAGGGCTTGCATCACCTTCTGGCAGCGCAGGAGGATGATAGGTAAGAAGTGGGGCTTATCCACCAACACGGTATTTCAAGAAGAATACATGGGCATTTCCTTTGCCGCATCGGCCATCTTAGCCAGGAAAGTAAAGGACCACTCTATTTGTATACTCTTAGACAGCATGGCTGTACTGTTAGCACTAAACAACCACACGGTCAACTCCGGGGTAATATAAGAGTGTCAACAGCGCCTCAACCAGGTCGGTAATCTCGACAACATAACCATAGAATAGATTAAAGGTCATAGCGATTCCCGGGGCTACGATGCAGCGGATGAACTCGCTAGAAGGGGATCGAGCATGGCAGCAGTGGGACCAGAACCAATCGTGCCACTCCCCTTCGGGTATCTACGAACTCTGGTAAGGAAACGCGCCAGGGAACAGCACCACAAACTGCAGCTAGACCATGGTGGTGGCTTCGGCTGACCAAACTACAGCTCCGCAATCACAGCCGTCATCACTGGACATGGCTCTTTTAATAATCAGCTCTTTGTCTTAGCAGTCACAGATAGCCCCTGTGCCGAGCCAGCAAGGAAGAAGACGAGACAGCCACCAACGTGTTTCTACACTGCCCAGAGGTTGCACCATACAGGGCAAAGTACTTCGGCAATCCAGGTACTCTCCGTGAGATTTTCTCCTTGTTGTCCTTTCTCGGGGAACTAAGGTGGATCGAATAATGTTCCCACCCGTACGCTAAATACGCGCTTTAGACATGGAGTTGCGGAAACCAGACCGTTATACAATACAATTCACGTAGCTCATACAGTTAAAAATAATGTTTCTGACAAAAAAAAATAAGTTCTTACGTAACTTATTTTTTTGTGAATTTCATACACACAATAACAGATCATTCACATCCTTAGATAAAAAATAAACTATAATTTATGTAAATACAAGGATTAGATGTAAAGATTCAGCTAAAACTACTCACACACTCTACTTTAAGTATCACTCTTCCAAAGCTTGATAGTCTTGTCGTTCTCTAGCGCCGCTGACGCTATGATGTTCTCGGTGGGGTGGCATGCAGTACATAGTACGGTGTCTGTGTGGCCCGACAACCGCTGTACGATCTCTTTTGATTGCAGGTTCCAGATGTACACCAGGTTATCTTCTGAGCCCGATACTATCCACTGTGGACAAAGGAGATGGTTATAATGTTGGTGACATGTTTACGTCCGCAACCTCACGTAAGGGTATGACATTTTTAGCATTAGTCATTGTTGCTTTTCGGCAGTAAGATATATCTATTGAACTCGTAAAGAAAAACCGGCCAAGTGCGAGTCTTACTCGCACACAGGGTTCCATAGCCCCAAACAATATTTTGAACTGTCATTCATTAGTTAGTAGTATTAGTTGGTAAACTTCCACTCAACCGCAAACCTAAATTGGTTTTTCATAGTATGCTAATGAAAAACAAAGTTACTGCTGCAGTTTGATGAAAAAGTCCCATATCTCAAAAACTAAACATCATATCTTATTGAAACCAATTTTCGTTGATAGTTTTTTTTACGTTCTACAATCCTAAATATTTTCAGAATTTTACTCCTCTTACTTTAGAAATTAGAGGGGGGGGGGACACACATTTTACCACTTTGGAAGTGGCTCTAGCGCAAACTATTCAGTTTAGAAAAAAATGATATTAGAAACCTCAATATCATTTTTAAAGACCTATTCATAGATACCTCACACGTAGGGGCATGATTAAAAATTTTTTTTTGGTTTTCAGTTCGATGTATGGGGAACCCCAAAATTTATGTATTTTTTTCTATTTTTGTGTAAAAACCTGAATGCGGTTCACAGAATACATCTACTTACCAAGTTTCAACAGTATAGTTCTTATAATTTCGGAAATAAGTGGCTGTGACATACGGACGGACAGACAGACAGACAGACAGACAGACAGACATGACGAATCTATAAGGGTTCCGTTTTTTGCCATTTGGCTACGGAACCCTAAAAATTATGAAACAAAACTAAGACATACTGAGTTATCTGACATATTTTGCAGAACCGTAGTGATATAAGGTAGCTACTACCATAAATAGTACATCTTTAAAAAAAAACTACCACAACATAAATGTATTGCATATATTTGGTCACTCATTTGCCTAGAAACTCGCATAGCGAAGAAATCTCACACTTGCTATTTGTATGTCATACGTACATAACTGTTTGCATAAGTAAGATAATTTTCACCTTCTAGCTAATATAAACAATTAATCATTTTAGAAAGTGAATATAAAACAGTTCTGACTAAGAAATTATTGGATAGCAACCCTTGTTAGTTGGTATGATAAAACGTGGGAATTCAACTTTTGCCTTGACACACTTGCAATCTCTTATCAGCTAACTACTGGAAGATAAACCTCAACAAATCTGTGAGAGCATTTTCAACTGATAAGCTACAATTCTGATGAAATAATGATTTCCGTATGACGAAACTAGAACTTGTCTTTGGAAAAAGATCAACTATGAGTCTGAATATGTGCTTTTATGGTGCTCTTGGAGTGTACATGTTCAGCAGTGCTATGGACTTCACTGAACTAAACAACTGCCCAAAGATAAAATAAACCTATGCATAAGTGGCAGAGGCACAGGAGTCCGATGAATGCGGCCGGCGCACGGTATCGTGGCAATACTTTTGTCCGGCAATGGACATCTTTCGGAAGAAATGAAAATGATCCACATAATCTTACCTTTCCACCAGTAACACTGAAGTTGGCGAAGATACAATATTTCTCGTTCTTATGTCCGGTGTACGTCTTGAGGCATTTGCCCCGACTGTAGTCCCACAGTTTGAGGGTGTTGTCAAGCGTCGCAGCCAAGATATATTTGCCGTTTGGAGAGAACTTCACGAAGGAAACCGGCGGATTGTCGTCATCTATCAACGTCTTTAGACATTGACCTGATGCTGTATCCCAGATTCGACTGAAAATAGATAAATAAAGATAGACAATTACTTGGTGCAAAACGCAAACAGTTACATGAATCACGATATCGAGAAACTAACAAGAACAAGTCCCCGTATTCACAAACGCTCGGATTCGATTTCAATTCGGAAAATCGTATGTCTATCTCGCTCGCTTTCGTAATGGCAAAACAAGATAGACATACGACTTATCGAATCGAAATCGAATCCGAGCGTTTGTGAATACGGGAGTTTATAAGTTTACCAAACCGTGAAGAATTGGAAAAATAACCATGTCTATTAAATAAGACCCTTACCATAATCCATCATAACTCGACGAAACAATAAGGCTGCCATCTCTGTTGAAGTGTACTGCTGAAACTGGATCTGAATGCGCCGGTAGGGTCTTTAAACATTTGCCTGGAAATAAAATTGGTTTAATCATTAGTGAAATAATAAAGTAATTTATTAAGACATTCGTGACCACACACTCGAAGCTAAGCGTCAGCATGATAGTAGTAACAAAAAATAAATAGTCGGGAGGTATCCTGCACAGAAGAATCGCGGTCCTCAAAAGTGAAAGGGAAAAGTCACACCCCGGCCCTATAATTTTGTATAATGAGAACTTCATGGGAATTTTACTGTAAGGCGAATGCCTCATACAGAGTGGCATGCAAATCATCACCACAATACAATTGTTCAAGCCGGACTTCGTTACACACAAAATATCGAGCTTGTAATCCAGAGGCAGAGGTGTACCTAATAGTACACTCACACTAGTCTCTTTGATAAATAGATTTCCGTACTAAGAGACGTACCGATTTGGCCAGTATGGTAATAGTATAAATAGTGCACTAACCCACTTCTACAGGAGTAGCAAGCGTGACATTTACGATTGTTTCTAGTTCCACGTGGCTATTATTAGAAGTAATTATCGTTGAGAAAATATGTAGAAAATCGTGTATTCAACGGTGAAAATGTTTTCACAGTAGGGTGTTAATGGGCTTGGTGAATGTTGTGTAACGAAGTATGTAGTTTCGGATTAGCCGTTTGAAGTACATTGGTACTACGTGCGTGACTGAATGTCACGCCTACGTTTTGGTTCATTGTTTAACGTAAGAAATGTATTAATAAATAGCTTGGTATGTCTAAGATGAGGGCATAGAATGTGGATCGTTGACCGTTATAAATATGCATTCGTGCTAATTTTACAGGGTCACGACACGGTAATAATTCAATAAACGAGAAAGTGTTCTAGCTAAGTTAATTCTATCTATTTTTTTCGCAAATTGCAAATATAATTCCGTACCTTGACCGGGCAATAAAAGGTAAAAGGAGATAATTACATTACAAAAATAATACGTACACGGCCGTATGAATTAACCTTTTCGCGACTACGGACATGCGCACGATAACATTTGAAATGTCTTTTGTGTCGTTAACGGTAAACAATTTAAGGGATACTATTTCACTGCTATAAGTTTTTACAATGTTACTGAATGTTCTGGCTTATTTATTTATCAAAGGCCTTTATTGTCGCTGTGGAATTAAAACGTTGCAGTTTTTATCTTAACAATAATAATGTAAAACTCGACTGTACTGTCGTGTTATTACTTTTTAGATGGCTTTTTTGTTGCAGTTGAGTTTTATGTAATGTTAATAGCCTAGAATGGTCGTTATATATTTTTATGGACACGTACAAAACGCGCAGAGCCGCCATGTATAGCGGGCAGCGGCCCTAGCCCGCGTAACAATATGACGTATCCAACGATACCTGGTCAAGCAGAATAAGCCCATCTGTTCCTTCCATACTACGATGTACGACGTACTACGTACTAGACTTATGGAGTGAACAGATGGACATAGCGTATCAAAATCTTAGCCATCCACCATCCACCATCCTTTTGGTTTCACAGTAGTGTAACAAATGAATGAAAAAAAAATTATATATAATTATATCTTACCTGTTCTTACATCCCATATTCGTACACTCTCGTCAAAACTGCCCGATACGATAAGATTGCTTTGTGGATTAAAATTACAGCAGAACACGTAGTTGCTATGTCCCTTCAGTGTCTTCAAACATTTGCCTGAACTCAGTTCCCATACCTGTAACACGAAAATAGGTCGTAAAAATATTTGTTGTAGGCGTTGACTGTTCTATTTTAGGGTTTATGGTGCAATACTTATTCTTATGAGGCGGAAATGTCGAATTTTATATTCAGCTTAAACAGTTAAATTGGCATGGAAATATCAATAGACAATTTCGATTTTTTGTAATTTAGTTATTATTGATGTATTTCGTAATATCCACGATAGAATTTTGCGATGTTTAACATGAAGAATACCTACATTTGTTAGGTATTTTCAATATAAGAAACATGCGTCTAGTAGAGGGGCAAATCATAGTTTGGCCCTTCTCGGGCAGGGGCAAACTGTTCTTAAGTTCCTTAACATAACTTTTGACAACAAATAAATTAATCATAATAAAGTACTAATAATTAGATTCCCTTTTGTTCTGCTAGACTATCTTTGTGCATTTAAGCACTTCTGAATGGAGGTGGGTGCTCAGGTACAATACATTTTTACGTTTTATTTTTTTATTTTTTTTTAATAACATTCCATTTTTAGGTACAACACTACCAACCTGGACCCAGTATTTGTGCTGGGGAATAGGGGAATGGGAATTCCCTTCCCCATTCCCCCCTGGAAGGATAGGTGTGGTGTTCATTGGGGAATCCAATATTACTGTTACCTACTTTTTTATGACATGAAGAAAGAAGCTATTATTGTCTATGAGATATGAACTCTAATGTTGCCCAGACATTCAATAGTAAATTTGCATAGTTACAGTCTAAAAATAACTATTTTCTACATCTGCACTTACTCAGCAGATGTGTTACATAATTACACTATGATAAATACGTTACAATTTAATCACTCATGCATATTCAAGTTTTAAAAAGTTCAGATTCTTATCTACTAATGCTGTGGACATAAACACACACTGTTATCTTTTAAGATATCAGCTGGTTCAGTGAACTAAGAAGTATTTTATCTACTTTCCCAGACTATTTTAACAAAGGTAACTTTGGTAGTTCACATTTTAGAATTAGAGCAAGTGGCAATAATGGTCATCAATCATGATAAGGTCATGACACCTATTTGGTCTATTTCATCTTTCTAAGTTAAGCAATTTTGCTGGCTTATCAGTTTTTAGTCTATGTAAAATGAGTGGGGTTACCAAGTGTAATTTTTTACAGAATGTAAGTCAATGAAATCATTATGACATAATTAAAATAGCCGACAATGGCTAGTGATAACATTTCAAAACCTACATTGCATAGGTTGGTATAGGTAGTTAATATTTTCAACAGAACATTATGTGTTGCTTAGATTACAAGTAGACGACATTACAATCGTATAATGAAATTATATCTAGATCTGTTATTCTGATGTGTTTCGCAGTTGCCAACTTTTACGGCTCAGCAGTAACTTTTCCCTTAAAAACGGTATTTGTGAGTACGAGTACGGCGAAACGAAATTCGCGTGTGTAAAAAGGTCCTCACGCGATTCCTTATTCCCTGCCCCCTCCCATTCGCCGCGCCTGCGCGACCCCCATTAACGTACGCTGCCGTTCAAATTTCGCGCGCATCAACGGTCTATGGTTTTGGGTACTTGTAATTAGGAAGTAACCTTGAGTATGTACAGCCTTTGTAGTTTTTTTTTCTGATAGATGTCTATCATCAATGAAGTTTGGCTTTTAAGTTTTTAGTTTTCGTTATATTTGATTTTAAAAAGTGCAGTATTGTTATGCTAAAACATTTTTTTCAGAAATTTGCTTCTTCAGGATGTTGTTAGCCAATATGACTAAATGATGTTTATTTTGTACATAAGTTTTTTACTAACATTTTACATGTCAGAATAAATAACTTTTGAAAACTACATGGGGCCGTTGTTTCATACCCAAAAGAGTACTACTCTGAGAAGAAACATCCGAAACAAACTCACAATTTAGTTTAATACATAAAAGATTACCTTTAAAGTCTTGTCATCACTGGCACTGACTATCAGCCTGCTGTCGGAAGACCAAGCCACATCACTGATTCCCATTTTATGTCCAGATATTGTCTTCTCAAATTTGCCATCATAAGCGCCCCACACCTTAATAAGTTTGTCAGCAGCTGTAAAGTATAAAAAAGTGTCATTTAACTTTTATGCTTATCCATAAATCATAAAATGTAATTGAATGACATCATCATTTTGACGTGTATGAAGTAGACAAAAAGAAATCCACACATTTATGTAAAATGCTGTCAAGTAGCTTGCCTAGCAACAGCTGTTTTAAATTGTAAATTTAATTGAAGGTCAACAAACTTGAAACAAGCCATTGGAATTAGACATGCTTTGTACATTGTGCATCTAAACTAAGTTGGTTTTACATGATTAGGCCTCATTTGGGGATATGAGAACACATTTGTTTTAACATAAGAATTGGGACAATTTGTTTGTGGATTTTTTTTTTATAACTTTCTTCAATTTAAAATTTGACATTGCTTAAAATATGTTGAACAATATCTACACCAATGAATCAATAATATTTAATATTATATCAAATTGTATAAATATTAATTAATATTTCTACACCAGTAATAGTAGTTTAAGTGAAACTGTTTATTAATAAGATCTTAATGTACCATTCACACAGAAATAAATATTATTCTATTTACCTGAAAACCAACTGAGTGTGACTTATTTAAATCAAAAGATTTCAACTAGACTTAATTATGTGACTACAAGACTCACTATTTCAACTTAACAAAAAAACAGTGATGTAAACTATTCTTATAAATTTACTTCCACCTATTGGATGCCAATATCCAAGGCCAACCATTGTACCAAACTGTTGCCTCAATATTGCTATCTAGTCATTCTTATAAAAGTTTAAAATAATATTGCCAGTTTTATTTCTAATCTTGTAAATAGGTCATTTGTTTATTTAGGGTGGTAGTGTCCTAATCTTGATTTAGGGCAGGCATTTTACATTTTATTGTAGTCTAAAAGTTTGCTTCTAACAGGAAACAGCCATGAAGGATTTATCAATCTCAACATTCATGACTATATTATGTACTGTCTTGAAACTGAACTAGTAGTTTAAAGGCAGTAGTACTTGTAGTTTCTAAATCTTACACAATATAAAGTAATGATGAGTACTACATTGCAACAATCAACCAAATATTATTTTTAGGCTACATTTCATTTAAAAACTAGGCTCATGCTTATCAAAATGAACACTATGCTTATCACTTAAGGTTTAAAACTTAGTAGACACTCCAGATCTTTTACAAATAAAGTTGCCTTCAGATTGATATTTAATAAAAGCTGATAATAACTAGATTAGACAATATCATGACCTTTAAAGGATTTAAAAAAATAAACAATCTAAACCTATGGGGTCATCAAACGTAAATAAATAAGTTTGATAGACCACAAATTCATGACAAATGTGTAATACTCACAGGAGCTTGCCAGCCATTCTCCATTTGGACTGAATTTAACCGACGACACAGCTTTTGTGTGCCCCGCAAGTGTGAATTTGAGCGTGTAATTCGGCTTCTGCAAACCGACATCAAAATTAGCGCCAAATCGCACGTGCTCATACAAGTTGAAGTTACATAAACATGTGCCGCCCGCCAGACTGACGCAAACCAATGAAATTCAACGAAAGAAGAACGCTACTTACCGCCACTGAAGACTTGTTTGACTGAGGAGCGGATTGTGATAGCGAATTTGGGCCGGAAAGATTGGCGGAGGGCCCACCGTGTGTTTGGTGTGCAGCAGGGTGGCCTGCGCCGGGACCTAGCGGCACCATGTTTCAACTTTCGACGCACTACGTTTTACTTTGTTCGTCACCCAACACAGTCACTATCACACAATGACAAACAACCTAAATTAAACTTTGGATAAGGTAACACACGGAACTTGTCACTAACTCCAGTTTTTACATTTATTTCAACGTAGATTTTCAAAGAACATTCTAAATCCGGGCGTCCCAATGCGTGCATATTTCGCGAAGACGAACAGTGGTGCCAACCTACTTTTAAATTATTCCCTCCCGCAGAACTCTAGCTGGCCAGCGCATTGTCTTTGTTCAGTTATTTTTATTGACTTTTACTAACAAATGATATTTTATTTACATGTTTTTTTGGTTACATTAAACTTGAAAATAATGTGTAAAAATATTTTTGTGAAATATTACAACAGGCATATTTTTATTACGTGTAAATATTGCCAAATATAAAATGTCTAGTTATTTTTTGATGTTGGCATGAACGAATGACCTCTTTGACATTTCGAAGGTTATATTTGACATTTTGAAATTCGCCGCTGACCAAGTGCAGAATTACCAGTAAAACTTTATTAACTATCAAAATGGCATTAAACAAACTCAGTATTGATGCCCTTAACTTGGCTGGCAAGCGTGTTCTGATGAGGTAAGTTTTACCTGCATTATTTCGCGTGAAACGTGATGTATACGTACCGACCTTCATAAAGTTCGAAATAAAATTGATTAAATGATTGCAGAGTTGATTTTAACGTTCCCTTGAAAGAAGGAGTAATCACCAACAACCAGCGTATCGTCGCGGCTCTTGATTCCGTCAAGTATGCCTTGGAGAAGGGTGCCAAATCGGTTGTGCTTATGTCACATCTGGGCAGGCCGGATGGTCAAGCGAACCTCAAATACACCTTGAAGCCGGTCGCTGAAGAGCTCAAGAAGCTCCTAAACAAGTGAGTTATATGGCATCCTGTAAATGTCTGAAATGATGTGGCATCATGAATTAATGTATATTGTTTTCCTTATCATGACTAAAGTCAAGCTGATGAATAAATAACGCATAAATTATTTTCGCTAATTTTGATGTCAATATTTTATAGCTCATATTTTACCAACTTATGCTTGCATGTTTGTCAAAATCTACTCTATTATACTTAAGTCAAATATAACAAGATTCTTTCTACATTTGATTCATCATTACAATTTTAATTTCATCATTTCAATTATCTTACTCGCACTTGCAGAGATGTAACATTCCTCCCCGACTGTGCGGGCCCTGAAGTTGAAGCTGCCTGTGCTGACCCCACACCTGGATCCATCATCTTGCTGGAGAACCTCCGTTTCCACATTGAGGAGGAGGGCAAGGGTGTTGATGCTTCCGGTGCCAAGGCTAAGGCTGACCCTGAGAAGGTCAAGGCTTTCAGAGCCAGTTTGAGGAAGCTGGGTGATGTTTACATCAATGATGCTTTTGGTAAGTTTAAAAAATAATAAGTTTTGTACAGACTCAATTTTTTTTTTAATTTTATGGTGTGGTAGTGGCAATAAAATTTGTTATCATCTCACCTTATTACCAAGGTTAAAGTCATGTTACTAATAAAATAGCCCTTTAACCATATTACACTCTATTAAATCTGGTGCACTCAAATTTTATTTAAAATTTTATTAAAATTTTATTACATTTGCAAATTGTATGAATGAGCAGCCATAAATAAGCTAAGCTTTTATTTAATAGTTTCTGTAACAAAGTAAAATTGTACTAAAATTAAATAACATAATGTCACAACGCCTGAAATCCCCAAAAGGAAAGCAGAGGTGTACCTTATAGTACACCCACATTTCGCCAGTCATGTTAAGGGCTTGTCCACATCACCACGTCGTTAACTTGAAACGGTGTGTGTGGTGTCGCGGCATGTTACAGTGCCGCAACAGTAAATGTTATCGTGCCTTGTATAATTCCAGTATATTTTTCACTCACGAACCTGTGAAACAGCAGTCTCTTTCTAGATATGGACCGAAATTATTGAAGTGAATGAAATGATTGATGAAAAATTAAACAAAGAATCATGAAGGTCCACGATACAGCCAACATGATTATAGTTCAATAAATAAAACATCAACTGAGCGAACACACCGTGTTCGCTCAGTTGATGTTTGACGTGCATTTTTACGACACGGCAGCGTAAATTAGCACGTCACGACAACGTGTCGCGCCGCGACACTGCACTGTTTTACGTTAACGACGTCGTGCCGTGGTGATGTGGACAAGCCCAGTCCCATGTAATAGGGAGCGAGCCTATTGCCATCAACCTGGTACAAATTCAGCTGCTAGTGAGAAATTCCTGATAGAAAAACCCAATATCACTTTGCCTGACCGGGGAATCAAACCCAGCACCTCATGATCAGCAGTGGCGCTTGCAACCACCAGACCAACAAGACATTATTTATCACAAATGTTATTATTTCTACAGGCACAGCCCACAGAGCCCACAGCTCCATGATGGGTGAGGGCTTCGAACAGAGAGCCAGTGGCTTCTTACTGAAGAAGGAACTGCAGTACTTTGCCAAGGCTCTGCATGAGCCAGAAAGGTAAGTTGTATTGAGACATTATGTTTTTAGAAAGTGATAATAATAAAAACAATTTTAGACTGGGAAATGTTATAGTAGGGGATAACAGGAATGACAGAGAAATCTGATTGTGATTTTTAAAGATACCTAAAATTAGACCTTTACTTGAAAGATTACTGCAAGCATGTCATGTGATTCTTCAATTTCATGCCAATATTTTAGAGAGTGATTCATCCACCTAGCCTTTTCACTCTTACTGTTAGCAGTTTACAAATCCCTAAAAATATGATCTATACAAATAAATAAAATTGAAGTGTCTGTAACCGCTTTTTACTACATGAATATGAATGTATCAACGGTACATATACCAAAATATTTAAATATTATCGGCTGGACCGATTTTGACGGGACTTTCACTGGCAGATATCTGATGTAATAAAGAGTAACTTAGGCTACTTCTATTTTAGAAAAAAATAACAATGAAAATAATTAAAATAAAAACGCAAAAACGAAAAAAAAAAAAAAAATCTAAATAACTTCTTTGTTAAATTCCACGCGGACGAAGTGGCGGGCACAACTAGTTTATAATATAATTCTGTGTCTGTCATCTTCAAAAGATTGACAGAAACAGAGTGATCTAAACACGTTTCAAATGCTAACTTGGTGATTAGTAATGCAACTGAGTTTGTGTGTTCCTTAAAATATTTTTCTCTATATTTTAGACCGTTCCTCGCCATTTTGGGAGGTGCTAAAGTAGCTGACAAGATTCAGCTGATTGAGAACTTGCTGGACAAAGTTAATGAAATGATCATTGGTGGTGGCATGGCCTACACTTTCCTCAAGGAGACTCAGGGTATGGCTGTAAGTATACCATGCTGTAATAACTACTTACATAACTTTTAAGCAGCTAATATTTTTTGTAGCAAAAGTTTGTTTCTTTTTTTCACTAACTAGAGACAGCACAAAGAAATGGCAAGCATGTTCGTGGGCATACTGCTTTTTTTAAATTATCCGAAACCATTCCTTATCTCCTCCAATAACCATTACAGTTGGAGAGATGGTGTATTTATAAATATTTATTTAAATGTTCTCTCTAAATTCATTGAATTATTCTTAAACCAAGAGCTATAAGATTGGTTAAGAAAATGCTGTACTAAGGTTTTTTTTTATTATTATAGATCGGCAACTCCTTGTATGATGGTGAAGGTGCAAAGATTGTGGCTAAACTATTGGAAAAAGCCGCCAAGAATAATGTCAAAGTACACCTTCCAGTTGACTTTATTACTGCTGACAAGTTTGATGAAAATGCGCAGGTAACATATGTTTTTTTTATTTATTTTTGCACTAAAAGTCTACTACAAAAGTCTACTATAAGTAACATTCTGAAATTGATGTGGATCTTTTTTCAGAATGGCACTTTTGGTGTTTGAATGACAAGAGGGCGCTGTTGGTAAACATTTGTGAAATTGTCTATGGCAGTTGCATTGAAAAAACAGTTGGCGGTGTAAGTCCTAACTATGGCCAGGCGCCAAAAGAACCATGCAGCATACCTACTTGTTTTTGTAGCACCTCTAGATGTAACTGGCCACACCATTCGCAAACCATTTGCTACTTGTGTTAATGGAACACACATTTGAATTATTCGTTACTATTTCTTTTGTTAGGTTGGCACCTCGGACGTAGCCACTGGTATCCCTGAAGGCTGGATGGGTCTTGATGTCGGACCTAAATCGAGGGAACTTTTCGCGGACCCCATCGCGAGAGCTAAAGTTATTGTATGGAACGGGTATGTATTCAAAATATTTTCATTCATAATTTGCAAGGTCGACTTTATGAGCAACAAAACATGGTTTGTTTTTGTTAAACAGGCCCGCTGGTGTGTTCGAATTCGAGAAGTTCGCTGGCGGTACCAGGGCTTTGATGGATGGTGTTGTCAAAGCCACCACCAATGGAACTATTACCATTATTGGTTAGTACGAATTAATGTTTTAACGCCTTGTATAAGGGCTTAGTGGAATAATGTTAGAATAACTGGCAAGTTACTGTGACTTTCTCTTCTCTCTAAATAACCCATTTTACGCTACTTTCAAGTTACACGTAATCCTGAGTCACCAAAGCTGTTCTGGGGCAGCCTGTATATACATAAGTATGGCCACTAAAGTACTTGCAATAAAACAGAAATGGTGGTAAATTTGCCCTTAGCAAAATTTGGAAATATCAATTCACACAGGAGCTTCTTGGTACTGTTTTATAAACGCTGTTATTTATCCTTGGTTTTTTGTATGTTAACTATTGTTTCTTTTTTTTATTATTACTTACAAAAAAACCTGTTCTTTATCCCAATAGGTGGAGGTGACACAGCCACCTGCTGTGCCAAGTGGGGCACCGAAGACAAGGTATCCCACGTGTCCACCGGCGGTGGTGCATCCCTGGAGCTGCTTGAGGGTATGTAGAAGGCTTATTTAGCTAAAACGGGCATTGTATTTCGCGTTTTTGTGAAAGTTGTCACGCGTTGCAAAATATATTCAATACTTATTGTTATAAATTAATTTTGTAATATCGCTAGTGTATGACCGAAGGTCGATTTTTGGTTGAAGCCGAAACCCGATAAATCTGCTATCGACACAATATTCAGCCGAAACCGAGGGTTATAAATAACCGTAAGAAATTCAGTTCGACATTGGATAAAAGTGGCTATTTGGACTCTAAAATAAAAAGTATTTTGTTGAGGGGCTTATGGCTAAATAATAATAGCCGCACGGTCAGTCCGTGGGATGAGAGAGTATTCTTTATATACTGAGTTTGCTTCGTGCCTCGGAAAGCACGTTAACTCGTTGGACCCATCTGCCAGTGGCCCGATAGTCTTACAACCGGTCTTACCAAGGGTTTCGCACTACTCAGTACTAACTGGGTTGTGGAGGTCAGATGCAGTCGCTCCATGTATAGTACTGGTATTCAGCCGCAACATAGTTGAGGCTAGACAGGGCAATAGGCAGATGATGATAAAATGAACAGTTCATGTGGTTTGTTTAAAGCGTGTATCAGAAAGGTGTAGTCATATTTTAGGGTTTGGCACAATACAGACCATCAAACTGTGTCAAGAGGATCAAACTCGTTATCGTGAAAAAAAACTGCTGTCACACACAATATATAGGGTGCAGTCACCCTATATATTGTGTGGCACAGCTGTTTTTTTTTTTTTAGTTAGTTTGTTTGTGTTGTTTTTAATTAGTGACAGGCTGACAGGCCAAGTCGCGCGCGCGCGATTTTCATACGGCTATTGTGGTAAAAGTCAATGAGTATAAAAACATGATTCTTTGGGAAAGTTGTTTGTTATCATGAGTATAATAACCATAGATCGGAGTAGGTAGATTGAATTGGGGTCATTGATCCGAAACGTTTATATTAATATGGACATTCCTCTGGGATTGGTTGATTTGATTGAAATTTAAGTGCAACAATTTATAAGAAAAGATAAAAGAATATTAATGCTTCGATCGGATTTCGATTGTTTTTATTATTCAACCGTTAAATAATAAATTAATTTAGTTTTGATACCTTCCTTTAAATTCTTGAATTGAGTAGTAAAAATATCACTAACAACATTAACAATATTTAATTGAATCCGGAAATACCGGAATTACTTTCCGGAAAAATGGCTTATCCATGTTATTCTTTCTGTGTGCATTTATGATACAAGTACCAAAAAACAAACTACCTACTCCGATCTATGATAATAACGTGTTTAAGTAATAATAATAATAATATTGTCAACAACAGGTGTTATACCTAAACAGCTCCACCAGTCTTTAAAAACACTTGATTTACCACCATACACGTATCAAAGCCTTCAGAAAGCCGCAATCCTTAATACTTGCAGGATTGTTAGAAAATTTTTACAAAATGAAAATGAGGCAGTGATCCCCACCTCACACTCTCGCCTCTCAATCACCGCACAGACACAGTCAAATGGACACTCTTCATCACACAGCCCGACCATATCATCATCTCATCATATCACCACTCTCCCAGGGTAGTACTTGGCTTCGGCCCGTACTATTCTACAAATCCGGCAATAAGCCGAGATACGTAAAAGTATAAAAATAAATAATAATAATAAGTTTATTTCTCCTAAAAAATATAACATGTTGAACAGATTTGAAAGCAGTTAGAATTAAGGACAAAAAATATAAATGAGCAACTGCGCCCGAGCTAGGCTGAGCCTGTATTTCAGGTCGCAGTTCTCTTCCCAGAGTTGTGAGCGGTATTAACAATTGTTGATCAATTCAGTTAAACGCTTTTTTAAAATACAGAAATGATAAAAATGAAAAAGTCAATAATTTCCATGAATCAATATAAATTATAAATTAAGTATAAAAAGTTGGTTTGATTTGATTTGATGTGTGTTGTGTTTGTGTGTGTTGTATTTTGGGTGTGAGTGCAGAGGATGTGTGTGTTGGAGGTCGGTGTGTTGTGTTGCGTTGTGTTGTGAGTGTTGTGTTTTGTATGGACGGGTGCTACTTTTAAATATATCTTTTTTTATCTTACAGTTTTAAGAATGTCCTCAAGTATCGGTTCAAAGTATCGGTTACTAATTACCAGTCACCCTATATACAATAACACACCCTTAAATATGACAACACCATTCTGGTACTACCTTTATAAACTACTTTACAAGACGATTGACTTTACGACGTCCCGCGCATCTCTCACATTCATAAGTTTGAGTTTTGTTCTGGTTTGGCCAAAGGAGGTTTGACCGAAGGTGGATTTTTAGGCCGAAGGTGGCCGAAGCCAAAACTTCGGTCGGAAACTAAATAATGCGAATATGCCAAGCATGAGAAGATTGTAAATGTTTACAATAGTCTAAAATACATCATGCTATAGTCCGCTGTACTGTTCTTCTTTATTTCTAACGATAATGGAACATCCAATACAGCTATTTTTGAACATCTTATTTTATCTTACTGCAATACGCATGTTTTATTTTCTGTGGCATTCCTTTTTTTAAAGCTTTTTGAAAAACTGTATTTTTTGCGGTTCAAATCTTCATATAAAATTATTGAAAAAAGAAGAATACAAACTCAACGTAATTACGTTTTACCTTTTAATTTACTTTGCGTAGAGTAATATCTATTGAGTAGATATAGAACCAGACTGCTTCCAAGTAGATTTTGTTTTCTTTACTTTTAGTATTATAAAATGTCGAGTAGATATTGTTCTAAGTATATTACTGAACAAAAGGGATGGATGAATGGAATTTTCATTTCTTAGAGGGGGATGTGTGGTGTCACGCGAATGGATAATATAAGAAATGAGTACTAACATAAGAGGACGTCTGAATGTGCCGCCGCGCCGGTGACTGAAAAGTTGTGTGCTAATCGGTTGTCGTGTTATAGACATGTGATGCGGAGGAATGAGGAAAATGTGAGGAATGTTTTGAGTATGAATGTGGATGGGTATAAGAGTAAAGGAAGACCAAAGAAACGATGTATGGACTGTGTGAAGGATGATATGGCAAGAAATGAGGAGTCTGATGACATGACGAGTAATAGACAAGTATGGAAGAAGAAGACATGCTGCGCCGAAGGGGGGGATCCTTATCCCATAGGGCAGGAGAATGAAAGTAAAAACGACTACTGTATATCAAACGTTAATCCCTACCTATCGTTATGACCTAAAAGTTTTTAGATTATTTAAGCACACAACATGAACTTAGTTTCCTCAGTAGACCGCAAATGTTCGTGCATTTCGACGAAGGAGTTCGGTAGAGCGCACTGCACACGTCCGTTCCCGAAACGTTCGTTGTGGTTCGTTCGTATCCGGAAACCGGATAGATAATTGGCCACGCCGAAAACCGTTAGATAGTTGAATTTTCGGATGTATGGCCTCGAAATATCTATATCCAAGTGTAATTTAATTTTCAGTATTTGTACCTTAGCCAATATTTTCAGATTTTAGTATCTATTAGCGAATATTTAGATCTTGTACTTACAGTCATTTCACTGTTATTTTACCTTTTACAGCAGCAACCTGACAGGGACCTTGTATTATCGTCAATAAAGACCATTTTAGGCAGTGATACAAAATCTGAGTTAAATAATTGTGAAAAGACAACAGACTCTAGAGTAAATTGGTGGGAGACAAAAACAAAATCAATGTTCTTAATTCTTATTTTATTTTTCAGGTAAAGTACTGCCAGGAGTTGCCGCTCTATCTGACGCATAAATCATAATAAAAATCATTGAGTATTTTATACCATATTTAAATGCTTTATAGTGATGTGAAATTATCCTATTTGATAGAGCGAGGAAATCCAGAAATTATGTTTTTAAGTGATATGTATATTGAACATTATTTTTAAGTTTTAGACAAGAGAAAGTGTCGTGTGTATCGAATAGCGTTATAATTTATTACCAACACGAATAAAATAAATTGTTGTTTATATTTTGTTGTATTTTATTTATTTGTCTTGGGCATGTGCAAATTGGCATTGTCCGGAGGAATATGTAAAATGTCGTGAGGAAAGCGTTGAGTATGAGTGTGTCCCATCCACACTAAGAGCAAAGGAAGACCAAAGAAACGATGAATGGACTGTGTGAAGGATGATATGGCAAGAGAGGAGGTGTCTGACAAGATGGCGAGTATTAGAGAATTATGGAAGCATAAAACATGCACGCCAAATCAATTGCAATAAGGAAAGGATAATATACGAAGAAGATTTTATTTATTTGTCTATTATACTTGCAAACGCACTCATTGGATAAATAATTTATAATATGTAGTTCATGTATTTAATTAATAAAGTATTCTGCTCCGTGTGTTATTAAAATTAAAGTACTGTTTTATCCAAATGAGCATCATGATGGATTTAATTAACACTAGCGAGATTTTAATCAAGATAAACTGATGACTGCACTGAACCGAGAATACTGTCAATAAACCCACTTATGATGTATTTAATTTCGAAAACCGGTCTCGTTGATTTAATGGCCGCAAGCGCTTCTGCTGAGTAAGGGTGCAGATTGTTACTGAATTTTTCCAGCAGGAAATTCTCAATAGCAGCCCGTAGTTAAGAGCGTTTACCTACGCTTTACGACATTTCATACAAACTTTCCGAGTCCTTATTTTCCGAAATGATTGAACCGATTTTAATGAAACTGCATACGCATAAGCAGGTCTAAAAAGACACTAAAAACATTTTCGTGAGTTTTATAAGCACCTTTTTAGGGTTCCGTACCCAAAAGGTCGAACGGGACCCTATTACTGAGACTTCGCTGCAGTTGCGTAGCGTGCCTTAACGGGGCCCCGTATAAAAATTTGTTTGGGGCTCTTATGAAGGGTAAAGATTGCTCACAAAAGAAAAAAAAAATTTTGCATAAAATTAAAAGAAATATTTGTTCATCATAATTATCTATCTTCGAAAATTCGAATTTAATACATATTACACTCTCCTTGCCTTTTTTCGGCAAACTAATTTATTTAATCATTTATAGCTGATGATGACTTTAGTTTAGTCTAAAGTTTTTATTAATTTTTGCTTACGCACGTCGGGGGCCCCTGTGGCCCGGGGGGCCGTATAATTGATACGACAGATACGGCGGTAGCTACGCCCCTGCTTCGCTGTCCGTCCGTCACCAGGCTGTATGAAATGTCTACAGATTATGTTTTCATGTTGCCGCTATAACAAATAATAGTAAAAACAGAACAAAATAAATATTTAAGGGGGCTCCCATAGTGTCGTCATCCAAAGCTATTCCCTCCCCGTGCTGGTGCTCGGGGACTTCAATGCCAAAAACTTGGCCTGGGGTTCTCGTTGCACAGATGTGCGGGGTAGGATGGTGGAGGACTGGGCTCTGGAGGCGGGCCTGGTCGTCCTAAATCGGGGTTCTGTCCCCACGTGTGTGCGGATGCGGGGCGAGTCGGTGGTGGACATCTCGTTCGCTAGCCCCGCTCTGTCACCGCGTGTCGTTGACTGGCGCGTCATGGAGGGGGTGGAGACCTATTCCGACCACCGGTACATCCGGTTTGATGTCTCCGCCCAGGACTCAAGCGCGCCGGTCCTACAGGCCCCGAGTGGTCCGCGTTGGGCGCTGAAGCAGCTGGACCGGGAGCTCCTCCTGGAAGCCTCGATAGTGCAGGCCTGGGTGACATCACCGAACAGGCCTGCCGACATCAACAATGAGGCAGGGTGGTTCCAGGAGGCCATGTCCGACATTTGCGACGTGGCAATGCCCCGAGTTCGGCCAGGAAGCGCCCGGCGTCAGGTGTACTGGTGGTCGCGAGAGCTGACGTCTCTGCGCAAGGCGTGCGTAGCCGCGCGGCACCCGTACGCCAGGCATCGCAGGCTCCGCATCCGCCCTCCGGATGCGGCAGCCATTGAGGCGGAGCTGTACGAGGGATACAGAGCAGCGAAGACCGCCCTCCAGGAGGCTGTCCAGCGGGCCAGAGACCTGGGCCGCGAGGAGATGCTGGAGACTCTCGACAGAGATCCGTGGGGGCGCCCTTACAAGATGGTGCGGGACAAACTCCGCACCTGGGCCCCCCCGCTGACGCAGAGTCTCCGCCCTCAGCTCGTGGAGGACGTGGTGAGCGCTCTGTTCCCTCTGCGAGGGGAACATCCTCCCCCGCCTATGGCTCCGCCGCTTGCGGTGCCGGAAGCGGACCACATCGAGGACGATGACGACATTCCGGAAGTGACCGGGGTAGACCTGAGAGCGGCGGTAGGCAGGCTTAAAGCCAAAAATACCGCCCCGGGACCCGATGGCTTGCCTGGCAAAGCCTGGGTCCTGGCCTCGGAGGCTCTCGGGCCCCGACTGGAAGGGCTCTTAAGCGCATGCTTGGAGAGAGGCCAGTTCCCGCTTCGATGGAAGACGGGGAAGCTGGTCCTCATCCGGAAGCCGGGGCGCCCTGCGGACTCTCCGTCCGCATACCGGCCCATTGTGTTGCTCGACGAGGTGGGCAAGCTCTTCGAAAGAGTCATTGCTAACCGCCTCGCCGGGCACCTTGTGGGGATGGGGCCGGATCTGGCGGAACACCAGTTTGGTTTCCGCAGAGGGCGCTCGACGGTGGACGCCATCATGCGCGTGAGGGCTCTCACGACGGGGGATGCGGTGTCTCGGGGTGGGGTTGTCTTGGCGGTGTCTCTTGACATCGCCAACGCCTTCAACACCATGCCCTGGAGCTGCATTAGGGAGGCACTCCGGTATCACCGGGTGCCGACCTACCTTCGTCGTGTGGTCGGGGACTACCTGACGGATAGGGCCGTCATCTACCCCGGTCGCACCGGAGAATGGAACCGGCGAGAGATGTCGTGCGGTGTTCCACAGGGATCGGTTCTGGGGCCGCCCTTGTGGAACATCGGCTACGACTGGGTGCTGCGCGCCGACCTCCCTAGCGGTGTCAGTGTAGTTTGCTACGCTGACGACACGCTGGTGCTGGCACAAGGGAGGTCGCACGAGGCGGCGGCCGTACTTATGACACGCGGGGTTGCGATAGTCGTGGAGAGAATCCGGCAACTGGGTCTCGAGGTGGCATTGCACAAGTCCGAGGCCATGTGCTTTCATGGGCCTCGGAATGCGCCACCGTCGGGATCCATACTGACGGTAGGAGGGGTTCCCATCGGCGTCGAGTCGACGTTGAGGTACCTAGGGCTTGTCCTCGACAGCCGGTGGAACTTCGTGGAGCATTTCCGACGTTTGGCTCCCAAACTGGAACGGGCAGGGGCTGCGTTCAAGCGGCTCTTGCCCAACCTGGGGGGTCCAAACGCCTCCTGCCGCAGGCTCTACGCGGGGGTCGTGCGGTCCATGGCCCTTTACGGGGCCCCGGTGTGGGCGCGTTCTCTGAGGCGGCGAGCCGCCCATTACCTGAACGCGCCCCAGAAGGTGGTAGCCGTAAGGCTGATCCGGGGGTACCGCACGATCTCCGGCGAGGCGGCGAGCCTCTTGGCCGGATTGCCGCCATGGGATCTGGAGGCGATAGTCCTCGCGTGCCTGCACGAATGGCGCGCGGAGGCACTACGCCGGGGGGAAACTCCGCTGCCGCGGCAAATTGTCGCTCAGCGGACAGACCTCCGGCGCGATCTCATGGCGACATGGAGAGAGCGACTGTCGCAACCCCGTGCAGGGCACGCCACAATAGTGGCGATAAGTCCCCTCTTTGAGGAGTGGCTAGAGAGGCGCCACGGCGCCCTCACCTTCCGCCTGACGCAGGTCCTCACCGGACACGGTTGTTTCGGGAGGTTCCTGCACCGAATCGGGCGGGAGGAAACGCCCGGGTGTCACCACTGCGAGGATCGGCCGGAGGACACGGTGGAGCACACTGTGGAGCTATGCCCCGCTTGGGCTGAGCACCGCCGTGTCCTCGTAGCGGCGATTGGCGGCGGCGACCTCTCGCGTCCGGCCCTGGTTCAATCCATGGTCCGGGGCGAGAGGGAATGGGAAGCCGTCGCCTCCTTCTGCGAAGCAGTCATGCTAGCGAAGGAGGTGGCGGAACGTGAGAGGGAGAGAACTTCACGTCCCAGCCGCCGCGGGAGACGCCCCGGGCGTCGGGGGGCAACCAGTGGCCCCCGGCCACCGTAGGCGCGGGCCTGTGGACGGTGAGTAATGGGCTAGCTCACCGTCCGTCCGTCTTATGACGACAGACCGTGCCGACGGCGCGTTCGTGTTCCACGCGCGCCTCAAGGAGATGTCAGCAAATCGGAAGGGGTCCGAGAGGGCCGATGCCTGCCAGGGCTGCGGGTTGTTCGAAAGAGATACCGTGCCCCTGGAACGCAAAGGGCTAAGAAGGAACATGGATGGGTTTTAGTCAGTCAAGTCTGACACTCCCTTCCGCTCCGCCCAGAGCGGAAGAAGTCATTTGATGATTTCCCATCCGAAAAAAAAAAAAAAAAAAGGGGGCTCCCATACAAAAAAAATGATTTTTTTGTTCGTTTTTATAAATTATGGTACGGAACCCTTCGTGCGCGAGTCCGACTCGCACTTGGCGGGTCTTTACTGAATGCGTATTTCATATGCATTCAGTAAAGAATCTGTTAGTTTTAAATTACAAACAGACACTTTTATTTATTTGTACAGAAGATTTCGATTATCTACGTAAGGCAAACCGAAATCACCTTACGTTCGTCCTTCAAGAACTTAGGTAAGGAAGTTTTCTTTCTACAATATTTTATTTACAAGGCCTTACTACCAAGTTCCACGATATACCGCGAGGCAGAGTGAATTATAAATGTCTCGTAACTCAATCATAAACCTATAAACACAAAAAAGCTGATCTCGTATGTAGATCAACATAAATATACATATACTAGCTGTCCCGCGCAACTTCGTCTGCGTCACATTTTCCCCGTTTTTGCAACATTTTTCATTGCTGCTCCACTACTATTGGTCGTAGCGTGATGCTATATAGCCTATGTCCTTCCCCAGGTTGAAATCTATCTTCTTGCCAAATTTCATTAAGATCCGATCAGCCGTTTAGTCGTGAAAAGGTAACAAACAAACAGAGTGACTTTCGCATTTATAATATTAGTATGGATGTACCTTACCTATGTATATGGACGTATGTTGCTAAAACGTCAGGTAATTGATTTACGGAGCCGTAATGTATGGAATATTGAATTTTATAGCTAGTTAAATTTACCTGCCAATACATTGAAATGCTGATCGTATTTTACAGAGTGGCGTTGTTCCGTTTTGAAATAGAATTCATGTAAAGTGAGTTTTATTTTAAAATATCCTTAGATAGTTTTGAAACAGGTTCGCGACCCATTACCTATGTCTCTAGACATAAGCCATAATTGTAATAGCTTTTGTACAAACCTAATAATAAAGTCTGATTCTATTCTTTTCCTGGTTTCGGCCCTAGAAAAAGTTTCGAAAATTGCTCCCACAGGCGTTAAATAAAATTCTAATAACGTTTACTGTCCATGTACTTAGATGTAGCATCAAACCGGTAAAGGTGCCCATATTATTGGTATTTAACTTATTTACATAAATATGTCAGTCACTGAATTTGACGTACTTACCTTATAAATTTTACAAGGACTTCGAACGATAATTGTACGTTAATATTTGCGAATAAGGAAGTAGACCCCGTATACATATCTAATACGTTACCGAACGAAGCATTCGAATTTGACAAGTGATGTTTACATCAATACCAGTAAATATCATAAATATGCATGCAGGATAAAGTGTTAGTTAGACTTTAGGTTATCTGTCTAACCTAACTTAGGTTGACTTTATTTGATTGCAGGACAAATTCGTTTTTAATTGAAGTCGTCCGTCTTTTGTTCTAAAGCAATATTTACTGTCTAAAATGGCTTTGCATTATTGGACGGCACGGTTGGCGCCGTGGTTGAGCGATCGACTGCTGCGCTGCGGGTCGCGGGTTCGATCCCGGCACGGAACAAATATTTGTAAGGCCTACAGATAGTTGTTCCAGGTCTGGCTGATTGTGAATGTGAGTTTAAATGTTTGTAAACGCAACTACGATGCAGGAAAAATTCCTAATGTAGGGCAACTTTAAAGAAAAACAAAAATATAACCTACCTTTGTTGTAGTTAGGGTTAAAATATGATACGCGGCTGTAACTAATATGGCTATACTGTTAATACAACCCCTTTAAATCATTTAACCCCCATTAATTGGGAATAAATGAACTTAAAGGGGTTGTATTGATGATTTTAATGACTATAATTATGTAAATACGTACGTTTTACGGCCGCGTATCATATTTTATTCAACATAAAACCAGACACTAACCGGCAAATTGCAAAAAAACGGAAGAAAATTTGAATTTCGCTGGCCACACTGTCGCTTCCACCTTAAGAACTTGATCCCTTTATTCTAAAAGGAGTTAACAGACCCCTTCACGAAGCCGTCAACCAAGCATGCAGTACATCAAACTAAGTAACCCTACGCAAAAGTGATTGCTGAATAACGAATTTTTTTTTTTTGCGTGTAAAATCACATTTTACGGTAAGTAACACTCTCAAAACATTGCGCTGATGGTTGCATTAAATAGTAATCGAGTCTAGGAAGTATTTTAAATACAGTAATAAAATTAAAAACTAGTATTTAAAATAAAATGTGATGAATTTGGAAGTTCAATTTGGAAATTTGGAATCTCAATGTACCTAACTAGAAGGTTCGCAGGTATGGTTCAGAACAAAAAAATGATCGCATTGACGGGGAGAAAATGTGTTTTCGGCTTCGTTATGGGTCAATTTACAATACGTTAATAGACCCTTCAAGACGCCCTCAACCAGGCATTACGTGTATCAGTATATCTTACGCAAAAATTATTGCTACGAATAACGCCTTTTTTTAGGTGAAAAATCACGGTTTTACGGTAGGACTCGGATGCACTGAATGCTACGTTGAGTTGTTTTTTACATTCATTATTACCCTATATTAATATTGTAAGCCTTCTATAGAAACTACCTACCTAAAGACTTGCTCAGTTATAGATTATACATCAGGATGGAACCGATGCTAAAACATTTACAACGTATTTAATACATCATTCTAAACCACATACAACTGTTTAAGCGTCGTCGAAGGCCGTTCCACCCTGTATATTCGGCTCCCATTATACAAATATAACACAACAACAATCAGCGGGAAACCTCTCCGGGAACGTAAAACTCTTGAAACCCCAAGCAAACTTAATCAAAAGAAAACCTGCCGGTGCGTGACGAGCCACGCAATACGATCAGTGGGGTTCCGTATTCAATTATTATTTCAGTTGGTACAAAAGGGAAAACTTTGTTCTACGTAATACAAATAACATGCATTTCATTGTATCAGACCCACACAAAATCACACAAGAGTCAGTTGACTGTCTTTTAACCGTCCCACAGTTATAAAAACTTCATCATCATCATTTCAGCCGAAAGACGTCCACTTCTGGACATAGGCCTCCCCCAAGTGACGCCACATTGACCGGTCCCGTGCGCCTCGCATCCAGCGGATCCCCGCAACCTTCACCAGGTCATCGGTCCACCTAGTGAGAGGCCGATAAAAACCTACTTCGGTAAAATTAAAAATGTCGGCCTTCACGCCCCATCGAATGACGAAAAGACGTCGCAGAATAAATATTTGTGACAGTTTCTATAAGAAGCAAGGCTAACAAAAAATGTTCTGCAAAAAAACCATTTCTTCTTCAATAAAAATAACAAAGAGGACGTAGCTTCAATCAAATTAAGTGAGATTGCCTCCACGAAGCCTCCATAGTATTATCAGCCCTATATAAATAACATAAAAACGCTTCGGCCACGACAGACTAATTTCAGGGTGGCTTTTCTTAGACCATCAGTATATCTCTTTTAGCAAAGCCAAACCCTCATCTAGCCCTCGTATACAAAGCCAAAGTCGCTCCATGTAAAATACTGGTATTCAGCTGCATCCGGTTAGACTGGAAGCCAACTCTGACATACCTAGTGGGGAAAAGAATAGGCAGATTATACAAAGCTAAGGATTATATAGTCCCCGTGACCGTTTTCAGAGTCGGTGGTCAACCTTAGCGGCCGACGGTGCGGTTGATATTATAGTGCACACGTGTGTGCGCGGCCACAGGTGCACTATTTGTTCCTTTACTATCATAGTCCTATTGGACATCAATCCGACACGGCCGGAGAGTGATCAGGCGCAGGACCAACGGCTTTCCGAGGAACAGGGAATCATACCGCCAACTACCAAACTCCGGGCTAGGTACTACTCAGAAATTTTGTAATTGACAAACCAGATTGCACTTTTTGCAAATCAAACCCATGACCCCACGCTCAGCAGCCGCGCGTGCGACCACGAAGCATACGAGGAAAATGAAAGGATTATAGCATAACACATCATCATCGTCTACTACCCAACTTCAGCCTCTTCTGGGTATAGGCCTCTCTTTGCTTTGATATAGAAATCACACGTAAAAAGAATAAATGCATATCAGATTACCTCGCTTTTTTATTTGTGATTGGTTTACTCTTGACTCTAGTCTAGGTCAGAGATGACAGAGACAAAGTCGACGATGCCACGAGCTCACCCAGAAGAAGCCTGTTCACTCTAACTTTAAAGAGATTAGGGTTGTAAGCTCGGAAACACAGACGCTGGCAAAGAGTTCCACTCCTTTGCTGTGCGCATTATAAAAGGCGTTTGAAAACGCTTAGCACGAATTGGTTGAATAGCAATAAGATAGGGATGGTAACTTGCAGTGCGTCTAGATGTCCGATGGTAGAAGGGGTCCGGTGGTATGAGGTCGTGGACTTCTTAGGCATACTTACCGAAGTACAGCCTGTAGAAGACCAACAAGCAGGCAACCTTGCGGCGATGAGCCAAGCTGTGAAGCTGGCATCCACCTATTTTACGTCGTCAATCAGCCTCTTTGCTCTGCGTTTCACCGAGTCAAGCGCGGCAAGCTGGTATTTAGCTGAGCCATCCCCAAGGTGGCTGTAATACTCCATGCAGGATCAGACTTGTGCTTTATATATCGCTTATTTCTATATCGTGTACCTACGATTGGAATAATTTATTATAAGCAAGCCGTTCCTTCTAGGTCAATATCCGCACCATTAGGGTCGAAATTAATTCTCTATTCAAATATTAATTTGGAATAAGGCTGCCTTTGAATTGAGTCGTCATGTGAAATTTGTCACTAAAAACACACAAACACATGAAACACAACACTGTAAAACAATGTGATTATGAACACTCTTGATATGGCGCAGGAGTATATCTGCTACTTCTGCTCTGAAATTTTGTATACATAGAAGGACTAAATAATAAAATAGGCTCACCAGCTGATAGGGTACACCCATAATGAATGTAAACCATATTTCTAGCAAAACCAATATCTCATTTTTGGCAACGTCAAAATATGACAAATGAGTAATGATCATTAACTACTGAAGCCTGTCGAAAAAGGTGCATTATACTTATCAGTCATATATAAGACTGCAAGAACACGACAGTCTATCGATTTGAACCTACGACCTTCCGATCACCCTCAACAATAAAGTACGGCCTATCCGTCTTTATCTCTAACATTCTATACCACGAAGAAATGAGGGTTTCAACAACAATTGTGTTCCCAAGTTTTGTGTAGTCTCATGTGGCCGATAAAAGAGAAGGTGACTCCTTCGGGTCATATTCGTCGTAGTTTTCAATGCCAGCGTCACCTTATCTAAAAGGGTACAGGACACTTTAAATTGTAAATATCGACGGCTTTGTATCGGTGGGTACAACAGCTCTGAACTTTATTGACATTTATCTGCCGTGTAAACAATTTGTTTTACTTTCATGAATGAGCCGCTGTCCTTTTAAATTTTGAACCAGTTTATTTTACACCCTATGGCAACGCAATAAGATTGCTTTTCAGGTGTTCACTGCATTGTTACCGGACCTATTGCAGCTGTACATGTGGTTGTTATCGATCGCTGTTTCGCGCAAGCGTCTCTATACATGCAAGGCGATACGACACACAGAAAATTGAAAGGAAACTGTCAATGAAGTGACATCAATGCCTTGAAATACGCTAACAATGCCTAGGCCGACGCTAAATAGAGAATTAGCAGTTCAGAAATTATCTTTATTAAGAAAATACAGTTGTTTCTGCGTAGCATACCAATTGCGTCTAATGCTTTCCAATACGTGAACTCTGGTCCAATTGGCGAGGCCCCGCGCATGCTCAGTTGGTGCAAAGTTGGTTTTTTATCAAAAAATAATAATTTTACTTAGTGTCAGTGATGTAAAGGACATCAGACGCCGCCGGGCGAACCGGCTGGCGTGAAAAATGTAGTAGAACAATAGTCTCACTGAAAGACAAGATACGAGTAGTTTAGTGAAGCGTTTAATGTCAATTGTATTAGTGTAAATCGATTGTATCGTAGGAATATCGTTGTTTATAGGTAAATTTATTATCAGGTGAGTGTTTGGTGTTTCTTGTTTCATATTTGTTTTCATTTCGGTTCATTATGTTTTCTTACCTGCTAGTATTGTTATTTACAGCATCTTGGCATCTGTTTGTGAACTTTGTTTTATTTGCCCACAGTACCTATCTCCCTTAGAAAATTTTAATACTAATTAATTTTAACAGCATAATTATGTACAAGCAAAATACTTGAGTTTAAATTTAAAATCTTTATCACCCTGTTTCCCAAATTATTTTGACCCCAATGTGTATTTTCTTTACACATTTTCTTGTACAAGTTTTCCTAAGAAAGAGATCTAATAAAATGTGTATGTGAAGCTACAGGTCAATCGCGCTTACGTGTTTATTTGCTCGTTTTAATAATTAAAACGTACTGTTTGATTCTATCCCTATTTTCATTATTAATGAGCGGGTTTTTTTCGAAACCCAATAGGGAATTGGTGAATAAATCGTGAAACAAAAATCTTCCTTAGTTCATTTTATTCTTTTTAGTTTTACTGGGACTTAGAACGTTAACTATTCAATAAAATAAGAACAGATAGGAGAAAATTTAACAACATCTCTTTCAACGTAGAATTATACATATTTTTTAGATTCTCTTCGATACGAAAACATAATAAAGAGTCACTTTATCCGCATATGTAGATAATATACATAGACCCTCGTTATGCAAGCAAAAGTGCATATATTATGTACGTAGATATGTACAGCAATTCGATCAATAGTGCACATATCGGTTCGGGGTGTTTCGGCATACATGCGCTACTGTTTTCAGCACTTTTCAGTGCTCAATTCGTACCTATACAAGTTCATTACTCAAGCCTTTATAAAATGTTTAATAGTAACTTGCTTGCCATGGAGACGATGCAATTCTTTACTTATATATCGAGGTCACATAAAAAATAGTCGATATTTTATATCAAAGACCTATCCTTCCCTAGGTACCTTGTATTATACGATAATCATAACCTACATACTACCAGTTATCAATCAGCCATCCACGCCCCAATAAGTCTTGGTTAAATGCGAAAATAACTCTGTTTGCTACCTTTTCTGTTCATCGGATCGTAATGCAAAGCAAGGAGATAGATTATATCCTGGGGAAGGACATATTGCTTTATTTTTATTTTGTCTCACAAATACACATCAATATTTCCACGCGAAGGAAGCGGCCACAGCTACTATTTTATATATAAATACGCTCATCACGACCTACCTTAAACGTTCTTTATCGTCTTCTATACACCATCAGTCTTTTTTTTTTTGTTTTTTTTTTTTAGGTTTGGAAATCGTCTTATGACTTCTCCCGCTCTGGGCGGAGCGGAAGGGAGTGTCAGACTTGACTGACTAAAACCCATCCATGTTCCTTCTTAGCCCTTTGTGTTCCAGGGCCACGGTATCTCTTTCGAACAACCCGCAGCCCTGGATAGGCCCCATCAGTCTTTAGAAATCAACTGCTGAACTGGGGCTTCTCCAATAACACATCCCTCACGATATTCGATCACTCACTATTACCAGCATCGTCCTCTTGTCCTTAACCCTGGTTGGAAGAAGACATGCTGACCTTAATTAATATGACGACGCAGTATGTGTGCTTTTTCCATATATCTCTATCAGCTACCATCACATTATTATGATCGTATCATCATCATTCTCTTTGCACTTATTTGGGGTCGGCGCCGCATTATTATCTTAACAAAAATGTATCCATCGTTTCTTTAATTTCCTCTAGTCTCGGACACTCTAAATTCAGTCGTAAAGGCGTCAATATTGCCTATTAATTCTTGTAATCTAATTTCCATATTGAGTCCAGCATCGTAGATTCGCTTAACAGCCATTATTGCCTGGCTGTTACCGGGCTACGCTCCCTGCCGTCCTAATTTACTTAATTACCTACCTATTAGGGCTAACGTGGTAAGATCTAGCCGAGCTTTCTTGCTATTTACTGTGTCAATTTGTATAGTTTAATGGTCAAGTGTGATCGTTATAGAACTGGAGCTTATAAAGTGACGGCATCCTGCAAGTATCTATGTTGGTCATACAGTTTAAGGGACTGTAGTACCTACATATGAAAATGAATAACTAAATTTCAGCTGTTTTCTACATGTTGTTTAGGTATAGGTAGTGCTCGCGTTCTAGGGAAGAGTTATTTTTGAAGTGAAAACTTCTTTAGCGGCGTTGTGCACTTTTGTGATGGGTAAAAAATGTTAAACTCGCGTCAGGACACGTTACCTGACGGTCACGTGTCCTGATCGAAAATTAGTAAGACGGATTGACATTAGGTTAGAATTTGAACTTTATGACATCTGTCATTGAGTTTGGGTTTCCAAAACTGGAGACATAGTTCAATTTCATAATATCTTATGCACAAACAAAACCTTCGATTTCTCCAAAGAGATAAACGTAAGACGGATTGTATTAGTTCTGAAGTGTTAATTTTTTAATTTAATATAAATTGTCATGTTTGTGTACGATAGCGTATTGCGTATTGTATTTTACCACATAAATGATAGTACTACTACTTTATACTGATAATTAAAGCAATTCGTGCAAAATTATTCCCTAACCAGTCCAAAATATCAAAAATGCACAACGTTAATATTAAAATTTTCACTTCTGCCGGCACTCCCGGAGTGCAACACATTTTTTTCATATTTCATAATATCGGTGAGGTCCAAAAGTTACCGTCTTCGACTAAAATTAGGGATTCATATCCAAACAAAACTGGATTTAAATAAAAGGAGACTATAATGAACAAAAATATTACTTTTTTACTGTGTTAGAGAAAACTTTATGAATTTAGTAACATGATAGTTGTGTATCTCAGATATAGGCCGGAAACTTTTGGACCTTACAATGTAACTACAGTCTTTAGCTGAATACTAAAGTCCTAGCTACACCACTGTACATTCATTTTTTAATCTGAAAACCACGGGAGTCCTCAATTTCCCCCCAGATATGATTTATCATGCCATGAGCCCGTGACATAAAGTTTCATTATGGCAGTTGCCTGTTGAGCTTGCTGAATCCACGACTGGTACCAGAATAGTGAACACAACCCTAATACAACATGCATGAGAAATAGGGGATGAAATCGATACTGGTTGGCTTCTGCAGCTCCCACCTATGTATAACCCAATGCAATATGCAAAATGCTGGGATTTGAATAGGTAAGGTGGGTTACCATGTCGTTTTAAGCAGGATTGTTTCACTGTCACTCCAGTGTGGGAAAGAAACAGAGCTATAGAAGACGTGTAGTGCCATCCCTTTCCCTCTCTGGAATAAGATTAAAACAATACTGTTTAAAGACGTCATGGTAGGCCACCAGTTCTGGAACCTACACTGCTAAAAGAGAACTAATAGAGGTGTGAATAGGTATAAATGTTAGGACATTATGGATGAAGGGGGGAAAGAATTAAATGAAACAGAAAAAAAAACGTTTTGCGCCGACCACCAGTGCTCCAGGAGAAACGCAGGAAAATTACGACGTATCGAAGCAATTTCTACAAGTTCAGTCCAAGGTCACTTTAAACAGTAGTTAGGATAGAGGTACCTAATGCAGTAGGCATTTGGTTGATTATTGTACTACTGCAGTAGAAAAACATAATAGGTATAATATAATCCAACCACGACCCGCATAATTAGTAGTACTTGTCATTTACAATTGCAAGTCATACGTACACGTTCGAGGTTTGAAGCCATCAAAACAGTATCGCAATATCACATTGACATTGTAACCGACCTTTCTGACCTACAATTTAGGTTGAAACTCATTAAACTTTTGTAATAACTCAGTTAAACCGCTCATTAGGGCTGTGTCAGAAACACAAGATTATTCAGAATTGCTTGTTAATTCAAAAGATATAATGAACACAATTTTCTTAGAACATAATATTGCTTTAACCTTTAAACATGAAAAGCAAAGAAAAATTTAATACGATAACAACATTTTAAGTTTTCTTTTTTACGTTACCTAGAGAAATTATTTAGGTAAGGCACTGTATACCTATTAAAAAAGGTTGTTTTTGAAGCTTGCTCAAGTTTTTAATTTAGCGACGCTTTTGTAGTTTGCCCTTCATAAATATTGAGGTTTATTAAAATGTTTAAGTATAATAATAATAATAATAATAATCAGCAACTTGCTCTGAAATACAGCCTTGTGGAATCGGAAGTGCCGTACTATAGGTATGTGCCCGACCCAGTTCTCGAAAATGGCAATATCACACTGTATTGGGATCAATCCATCATCACTGACAGGACTATTGTAGCCAATAAGCCTGATATAGTGGTGGTGGATCGATCAGAGCGGCGCGCAATGATTGTTGACATAACGGTTCCACATGACGAGAACCTCGTGAAGGCCGAGAAAGATAAACAAATCAAGTATATTGACTTGGCTCGCGAGGTTGTCGACATGTGGCCTGTTGACTCAGCGATCATTGTGCCGATAGTCGTATCAGCCAATGGCCTAATTGCCAAGAGCCTCGACCAATATCTGATGAGGCTCTCGTTAGGCAGCTGGATCAAGGGCTTGATTCAGAAAGCGGTACTCCTGGACACGGCTCGTATTGTTAGGAGGTTCCTCTCTCTGGAGCCCTGACCGCCGGTAGCTTGGACCCTGTTCCCGATACCGGTGGGCTACAATTTTTTATATTTTTAAATGTTTTTTTATTATTTATAAGGAATATTTAAAAATGTAGCAAATTTGTACATATAAATGAATAAAGGTAAGAATAATAATAATAATAAAATGTTTTATTGACACAAGGAAAAAGGTTATACATTTCTATTTGAAACCCTGACTCCTGTGCTAGGTGAGACCTGTGTTACAGGAGTCAGTGTCTTCACCCGTAATTGGAGCTAATACTTATAACAGTTGTTTGCATCAATATTAAAAATCAATAATAACTAAGCATTCTTAAGGGCACTAGAGTTGACTGATAATAAAGCTATGTTGGGTTTTTATGTAAATTTATTCTGATCTAAGGGTCGCAAAATATGCGCTTGAGCGGGGAGTTGTGGTCAGCAGCCCGATATAATTCTGGTCTGATGCCATTCTATATAAGTAGGTATCTAATTTAAGTATTTGCCTTATTAAATAAAACTAGTAATTAACAGTACGAATGGGAGAAGCTCGTGGCTAAATGATAACAGCCGCCCAGGTCGATCTTTAAGGTTAAGCCGTGCTTGCCGAGGTTGGTCTGGTGGATGGGTGACCATAGTTACATATCGAGTTTCCTCCGTGCCTCGGAAAGCACGTTAAGCCGTTGGTCCAGGCTGTCATTTGTAGATCTTTGACAGTCGTTACGAGTAGTCAGAAGCTAAAAGTCTGACATCCAGTCTTACCAAGGGGTATCGTATTACTCAGTTACTGGGTTGTGGAGGTCAGATAGACAGTCGCTGCATGTAAAATACTGGTACTCAGCTGCATCCGGTTAGACTGGAAGCCGACCCCAAGATAGTTTGGGAAAAGGCTAGGCAGATGATGAATTAACAGTACGGATGGGAAATCATCAAATGACCCCTCCTGCTCTGGGCGGAGCGGAAGGGAGTGTCAGACTTGTACTGAATAACCCATCCATGTTTCTTCTTATCCCTTTGTGATCCGTTGTTACCAGTACGGTAACTACGTGTAGGTTTACATACGGGCTAAAGGTAAAAATGGCTAAAGAAATCTTTATTGCTTCCTGGTTGTCCTTAGACAATTTGAACTATAAACGTGCGTGAAACGTATTTCGACAGTATGTTAAATTCCATATGTTCCACCAAAGATTCAAATCGTTTAATTATCCCTGACCGTACTTAAGACGTTTTAGAATGTGATAACACTGAGCATCAGCGTAGTTAGCTCACCCATCCCGTGTGATATGGAACGAGTATAGATACGATATTCAGTACGAGTGCTAGCAGCAGTGTAACAGTGTAGTGAGAGTGCAGAACAGCACTGGACCACCAACCCGCACTGTGCCCGCGTGGTGGATTACAGCCCAGCCCACTCCCTGTCATAGAGAGGAGGCCTGTGTCCCAGCAGTGGGAACATTATATGCTGATGATGAGCAGAACAGGCTAGTCAAATTAGGTTGTAAGTAATGATTGGAAACAAACATTAAAATCTTGTAAAAACAAGTATCAAGTAATCATCATCATCTGCCTAGCCTGTAGTTTTCTCTAGTCTAACCGGATGCAGCTGAATACCGGTATTTTGGATGAGCGACTGCCTATCTGACTTCTACAACCCAGTAAGTACTGGGTAATACGATACCCCTAGGGCTACTGACTACCAGTAACGACTGTCAAAGATCTACAAATGACAGCCGGGACCAACGGCTTAGCGTGCTTTCCGAAGAACAGAGGAACCTCGGAAAGCACGGGCACTTAAATTTATAACATATAAAAAGTATTTAAATAGTTCCGTTTATGTTTCTGTATTTAACAGCTACACATGACACAGCATTATATATAATAGCAGAAATTAATTTAACTAATGACTCGTAATACCATCAGCGTTCATATCAAAATAAAGAGGCATTTGGTCGCGCCTTCGATTGCTACAATTTATGAAAATAGACCTAATAACGGATGAATTAAGATCTGTTATACTGAAACGTAGCATTTATATCGTTAGTTCATATGTTTGATTGATTCTAGACTACGATTTTCTCCTTGTTACACTAGGGAATTACCTGACGTCGTAATTAAGGGCCAATAAAAATCAAAATGAAAAAAAAACTGATTTCCTTCATACCTTAAAATACCTAATTGGCAAAACCACTCATACCCAAAAAAATTCTAGGGAACCCTCTCGTAGTGGTCGGTACGAGTATGTCAATAAGTACATTAGCTTGGGTATATCAAAAGATTTCGTTACGAACTTTTTCAATTCTGAAGCATATGAAAACTTGTAATTTGAAAGAAACGAGGCCGGGTGATTGATTCATTTCAATCTGAACAAATTCTATTTTTATTGGAAATATTTATTGAGTATATTCGTTTATTTACGAAGAATATTGAAAAATACAGGCCTTTGGTAACAATTTGCCATTTGAACCGTAGCACTCGTAGCGGAAAATTGTCGTAGCAAAATTTACATAGACACGCTGTGCTACGGTGCTACGAAGCGAAGCTACGCGGGAATGATGTCACGTCATTGACAATCGTCACGGCAGGTTACCTTCGTAGGTACTCGTAACCTCTCTAACAATGTAAACCCTCTCTGAAATACAAGTACAACAAAGAAAGTGTTCTTTTTTTTTCATGAAATGTGTCAATTGTTTCTGACAGTGAACTTAAAGGTTTTTCCGTCATACCTTTTGTAAGTAATGTAAATAATCTCGGTGTGAGGTGAGCAGAATTCCGTGGAATTGCGGTTTACTTGTCTCAAGGAAAATACAATTCTGCAGAACATGTTTTAATGAATTTAATTGCGGTTACGCTATACGGGGTGTAAAGAACACCGACGCGAAAACGCTTACTACATACTTACTCAGTTCATAATTCTGAACGAGATAGAAATTTTTCAACGGTAATTTAAAAAATAAACAGCTTTCCATACATTTTGACCGTGTTGGTATTAAACTTTTGTTGGAACCCTGTCTTTTTTAGGGTTCCGTAAGTACCTTGAAAGGAAAAAACGGAACCCTTATAGCATCACTTTGTTGTCCGTCCGTCTGTCCGTTTTTTCTGTCTGGCAAGACCCTTTTACTCAGGAACGCGTGGAGGTTTCAAGCTGGAATTTATATCAAATACTCAGGTCTACTGTCCCTTGGAGCTGCGAAAAAATCAAACTTTTAAGCCAACGCAATCAAAAGATAAACGGCATAATAAATATGCAAATTATCGACACTCGCAAGGAAATCAAAATCTACAGGGTACTTCCCGTGAACTCAGAATCTTGACCTCGGCTTCATGCATAGACAATGTATTTACTAATTGCTTAGTAAAAGAGTCGTTAATAATTAGTGGCGTCAGGTCAGACCATACTGGTCAACTTGTATCGTTTGAGTTAGACAAAAAGTTACACTTAGTCAAAACAATTTAATTAAGACCTCTTTCCAAAAATAAATTAATTTCTTTCAATAATAATGTTCTTAGCAACCTTAATAATGCTAGTTTTGATTCAAAAGACCCCAATATAAACTACGGTACATTATTTTCCACAGTTTGCCATGAATTCAATAAAACGTGTCCTATAAAAAAAGTTAAACTCAATTCAAAATCTAAATTTAGCGAATGGGCCATTACGGGAATAAGAAAAAGCAGGGATATTTTATATAATTTATATCACGAAAAATCTCTGACTTCAGATCAAGTCTTTCACACTTATGTTAGAAACTATTCGAAAATATTCAAAAGTGTCTGCGCTCAAGCAAAATCTCAAATAATAAGTAATAAAATTGGTAATTCTAATAATAAAATAAAAACGGTGTGGCAGGTAATTAACAGAGAAACCGGTAAGACTCAACAACAAGATAAGAGTGAATTGTCTTTAAACATAGATAACAAAACAATTTCTGACAATTTAGAAGTCGCTGAGACACTAGATAATTTCTTTACTAACATTCCGTTAGAGGTTACGAAATCTCTCCCCTCTTCGGTTGAATTAGCTGAGGGCCTTCTTAAAGAGAACTTCACAAAAGACATACCAAACTTCAAATTTAAACCAGTATGTATTGCCACAATCAAAAACAAAAGTCTCCATATCAAAAATACTGAAGACTTATGGGGGATTTCGGTCAAGGTTCTTGAAAACATTATTGACTCAATTGCGCCTGTCCTAACAGGCATATTCAATCAATGTTTGGACAGCGGCAAGTTTCCTGACTTGATGAAACATATAACCCGATTTGAAAATTGGTACCACTTTACGGTACCAATTTTCAAATCGGGTTGTAAGAGTGATCCTTCTAATTATAGACCGATATCTGTGCTTCCAGCACTGAGTAAAATCTATGAAAAAATCATGCTGGACCAGATGTTGTCTCACTTTAACTCTAATGGGATACTGCATAGTCAGCAGTTTGGTTTCACGAAGGGTAGGTCGACAACGGACGCGGGAGTAAAACTCATCAGTCACATTCTGGAATCCTGGGAGAAGTCCCAGGACGCTATTGGTATTTTTTGTGATCTCTCAAAAGCGTTCGACTGCGTCGACCACAACACGCTAATCTGTAAATTACATCACTACGGAATTCGTGGACAAGCTGCTGATCTTGTTCTTTCCTATTTATCAAACAGGCAGCAAAAAGTAAATGTAAATGGGGCGACATCCTCTGGGTCTATAGTCAGGATGGGTGTGCCCCAAGGTTCAATTCTTGGTCCTTTCCTATTTCTTGTTTATATTAATGATCTCCCATATATGATGGCCAAATTATCGGATATAATTCTGTTTGCTGACGACACTTCGCTAATTTTTTAAATTCATAGGAAAGATAAGGATGTCATACATGTCAACGAAAGTCTAACTGTTCTCTCGAAATGGTTCGCAGCTAACAATCTTTTACTGAATACGAACAAAACTAAATGTCTAAAGTTCTCTTTACCAAATGTAACTCAACGTGACCTTAATTTAAATCTTGACGGCAAAAAACTTGATGTTATCGCGGAAACTGTATTCTTAGGAATTACTATCGATTCAAAACTGCAGTGGGGCGCGCACATTGGAACTCTTTCGGGGAGGTTAAGCTCAGCCGCCTATGCAGTTAGGAAAATAAGGCAGTTGACTGATGCAGCCACAGCTAGGTTAGTATACTACGCGTATTTCCACAGTATTATGTCTTATGGAATTCTGCTGTGAGGATCGGCAGCAGACGTTGATTCAATTTTTATATTGCAAAAGAGGGCAGTTCGCGCGATCTATAAAATGGGTCCTCGCGAGTCCCTTAGAGAAAAATTTAAAGAGATCGATATACTGACTCTGCCTTCACTTTATATCTTAGAATGTATTTTATACGTCCGCAAAAACCGAGGGCTTTTCAAAATTAGAAGCGACTTCCATAATATAAACACACGCAGTAAACACGAAATTGTAATACCCAAATTTAGATTAACAAAAACTAGCAAGTCATTTCTTATAAACAGTATACGCTTTTATAACAAGTTGCCAAAGTCAGTTATTGAACTGACCGATGGAAAGTTTAAAAATTGCATCAAACGTGTCCTTATTAAAAAAGCATATTACAAAATTAAGGACTATGTTGAAGATAAAGAAGTTTGGCTGTAGTTCCCTCTGCTCATGCGGCTTCCCTGGTAGCTCAAAAACGACACAAATATGTGGATGTCTCTAACTATTCCGAATTTTATTTATTCTATTCATTTTTTTCAGATGTTTTACAATAGTTCTCAAATCATTGCACCGTTTATTCATTGTGCAGAATAGTTACAGTACTGATGACTACATTTGTGTCAATTGTTTATTTAATTGTTCTTAGTTTTATTTTTACTTTGTATAGATTCTTTTTCATTCATATTTTTTTTTGTGAATGTGTGGACATTGTAGGCTTTGTATTTTTCTTTTTTTTTGTTTTTTTTTTCAGTTTCATCTTTTTCTACCTTTTGTAGTAAGCGATGACTTATTGTCGGGCCTACGCTGTCCTCTCATACTTAAGTACTAGCGCTGTAACATCCAAATATTGTAGAACCAAATGATTTTAAAAGAGTAACCATGGAGTTTCTTGCCGGTTCTTCTCCATAGGAAACGACCAACCCGAACCGTGCCTCTTCTGTTGACGTTTTATAAGTGCCCATGTAGGCCTATGTAAAATAAAATATTTTGATTTGATTTGATTTGAAATTTGGTACGAAAACCGTAAATTTTTAGTTACATCATTTAATAAAAATATTTTTAATAATTTGTGTACGGAACCCTCGGTGCGCGAGTCCGACTCACACTAGGCGCCGGTTTTTTTTTAAATTACCGATGAATAATGTTCTATGTGGGCGTTTCAGAATGCTGTACTGAGTATGTGGTGAGCGTTTTCGCGTCGGTGTCCCTTACATCCTATTTTTATTTCTATTAGATCACGACTTGTTGCATGACCGGTCGCTATCTTGAACAAAACAGGTCGGACGCCCGGTTGTGCCGGTAAACTTTAGTCCTGGGCCTCAAGTCTGCTATTTTTAGGGTTCCGTAGCCAAATGGCAAAAAACGGAACCCTTATAGATTCGTCATGTCTGTCTGTCTGTCCGTCCGTCCGTATGTCACAGGCACTTTTTTCCGAAACTATAAGAACTATATTGTTGAAACTTGGTAAGTAGATGTATTCTCTGAACCACATTTAGATTTTCACACAAAAATAGAAAAAAAAACATGAATTTTGGGGTTCCCCATACATAGAACTGAAAATCAAAAATTTTTTTTTTAATCATTCCCCTACGTGTGGGGTATCTATGGATAGGTCTTCAAAAATGATATTGAGGTTTCTAATATCATTTTTTTCTAAACTGAATAGTTTGCGCTAGAGCGACTTCCAAAGTGGTAAAATGTGTGTCCCCCCCCCCCTCTAATTTCTAAAGTAAGAAGAGGAAAATTCTGAAAATATTTAGGATTGTAGAACGTAAAAAAAACTATCAACGAAAATTGGTTTCAATAAGATATGATGTTTACTTTTTGAGATATGGGACTTTTACATCAAACTGCAGCAGTAACTTTGTTTTTCATTAACATACTATGAAAAACCAATTTAGTTTTGCGGTTGAGTGGAAGTTTACGAACTAATACTACTAACTAATGAATGACAGTTCAAAATATTGTTTGGGGCTATGGAACCCTGTGTGCGAGTAAGACTCGCACTTGGCCGGTTTTTAGGGTTCCGTAGCCGAATGGCAAAAAACGGAACCCTTATAGATTCGTCATGTCTGTCTGTCTGTCTGTCTGTCTGTCTGTCTGTCTGTCTGTCTGTCCGTCTGTATGTCACAGCCACTTTTTTCCGAAACTATAAGAACTATACTGTTGAAACTTGGTAAGTAGATGTATTCTGTAAACCGCATTAAGATTTTCACACAAAAATAGAAAAAAAACCATAAATTTTGGGGTTCCCCATACATAGAACTGAAAACCAAAATTTTTTTTTTCATCATACCCATACGTGTGGGGTATCTATGGATAGGTCTTCAAAAATGATATTTAGGTTTCTAATATCATTTTTTTCTAAACTGAATAGTTTGCGCAAGAGCCACTTCCAAAGTGGTAAAATGTGTGTCCCCCCCCCTCTAATTTCTAAAGTAAGAGGAGGAAAATTCTGAAAATATTCAGAATTGTAGAACGTAAAAAAAACTATCAACGAAAATTGGTTTCAATAAGATATGATGTTTATTTTTTGAGATATGGGACTTTTTCATCAAACTGCAGCAGTAACTTTGTTCTTGATTAATATACTATGAAAAACCAATTTAGCTTTGCGGTTGACTTGAAGTTTACTAACTAATGAATGACAGTTCAAAATATTGTTTGGGGCTATGGAACCCTGTGTGTGAGTAAGACTCGCACTTGGCCGGTTTTTTATAAACATTGTCATTCCAACACGATCCCATTGTCATTTTGCTAAAAGTTCGTAATCTGCTAAATTCATAATGATCTGTCAAATTCTATGCCATTTCTTTCAACGGAGTGTCAGTGGTTGATTATTGTGAAGTCATAATGACGCCATTATAATTAGTAGATTACCAAACTTGTCAAAATCAAAAATTATGAAATCAATGATAGGCCATTCTGACACTATTGTAATAGCAGACTTGAGGCCCTGGTCGTAGCTTTTGCGGCTAAAAGTAGTGGTCATAGCCGCGGAGCACACCACAATCACAAAAAAAAACAAGTGAATATTCCCTACCGTCCGTAACACTCGAACTCAATTTCTGCATGACGCAGGTACTTCGTCCCATGTGCTACCAAAACATTACCTACCTATATTTCTCTCCACATCGTCCTAACAATGCATTGTGCAGTTTCGTGCCGAGCAACGAGCGGGTCGAAACAGCTCGGGTCACGGGCTCACGGGCTTGCAAGGGTGGGAGGGAGCCGGGATAACGACCCACACCCCTGCGACACGTATATTAGGTACAGTTGTCAAATAAATTAGGCTGTTGATGACAATGTTTTATTTTACTAGACTGCCAATAAATAATGAATCATAATTATTTATTGTTAACGCTACCTCGGGGGCATACTGATACTACTGTCAGCTACAGGCATCTTTACTCGCTGGCATTGCATTACATTGACTTGACAGGGCATGGTTGATGAACATTAAATTGTTTTGAAAAGCAATATTTAAAATAAAGTTAATAATTGTTTTGATTTGTATTTGTTATTTAAAAAAAAATAACAAATATAAAACAAAAACAAAACATTTATTACACAAAATATTTATTTTCTAGAAAAAAAAAACAATTAGGTACTGTGCGTATTAGTATGCATAACCCTCATTTAATTATTTCAAAGACTTGAATACTTAACACACCACGACATTGGTAAGTAGTTGCAAATGCAAGTTAGCTGCATATAAACTAATCTCTTTTGTAATTTCTGGGGGGGAAATCATAACTCGACTGCACGCTCGGTATACAGTAGGTATATATATGACGTCTAACAATAATGGTATAGAACTTTTGATATTCAGAAGGAATACTCATGAGTGTTAATTTAATTGGATTAAAAATAATTGTGTTAGATTTGTGCCATTATATTCAAACATATCTACTTACTTACTCATCATCCCAATTATTTTTATGCCAATTTATTTGGACCTACCTTTCAGCTCTATATTACAAAACAACCAATAATGTATTTTTTCCTACGACGCACATACATGATATACCAGCCATACAGCTACGGTTCTCTGTGGTAGTAATTAATTTGTAGCTCTGCCCCGGGTCTTAACTTGAAATAGGTAGGTAATAACAGTTGCTACCCTACAAAATTTTCTTTTCTTCCTTTGTTTTGTATCTACATTTCGTTGTGTTTGTGTGGCACGGTGCTGCCTCCAAATGTTTCTCGAGGGAGTTGTATCGTAATAGACGTAAAGCTTAGCAACCAAGTCCTCCACCGGTCTATGAAGAAAGAAATGAAAGACAAAAAAGTCACAGAGGCACGTGCATATGAAGAAGTAGGAAATGAGTTGTTTGAGTCCCCGCAGACTGCAGACTTTTTAGCTTAGCACATTACAAATCTGTTTGATGAGTCACACGGTTGTCTTCATACTATCGGGCAACTGCTTGATCAGTGTGGCGCTCTTATCCCGCGAGCACACTTACCGATTATTTAATCAGCCGACTTAAAGTGTGCGAGCGCAGTCGAGCGACTCTTGGTCTGGTTTACGTATTCCTGACCAACATGGCCATTTAGTTGGCCTAGTGTGCGCGCTAAAGTGCAAGTGTGGGAAGGGAACACCGGGGTGGTTATTAGTCAGTTAGAGTCTGGCAGACCCCTCGGCTCACCCCTGGGCGAAGGACATCCATTAGAATTTTTCACCACGGAAAAAAAAGATTGCGTTCAACCCGACCAAATTATCGACTGATAAAAGTCTGCAATATGCGGGCGACTCTTAATAATACACTTCTATGATTTAAATCTATGGTAGATTGTATTTCTGCTATGATTGCTTGTTTAATTTGGGTAATGATTAATGCCTGTATCCACTTAAACACTGGGCTACAGCTAAATAAATACGTTAATAAAAGCGCTCGATTGGATTTTCAACTCTATTGAAGCTTAACAATGAAGTTGTTTACCAGTGTAGGAGGTGAATTATTAATACGGGTTTCTGCGATTGAAATCTAAGATTCTAAAGCTTGACTATTCTTGTTTAATTCGGTTCAAGATTTAGTACTATATTCAACAGTAAATTACCTATACTATATATTAGGGGTTAAACAAAAAAGGAAAAAAAAACACTTTTCATCACATGTCACAATACGATCCAATATTCCTTCATTTCTGTATCGATTCAACAGGGCAACACAAGTTTCAACGCGCGTTTCTTTCTTCAGATCACTTAATCATGAGGCACCCATTTTGCATATTTTTTTATTTTATTGATTCGACGCAAATGATTCAATATTGTTGGTAAGGTAAAGTTAAGCCATGCCGCTAATTCCTGAGTAGATTGGCTCGGATCGGCTTCCACCATCTTTTTCAATTCATTGTTATTCACCGGTGTGGGCGGTCTTCCACGTGGTTCGTTCTTCAAATCAAAGTTTCCATCACGAATGCGTTTAAACCAAAATCGCACTGTGCGTTCGTTAGCAGTCCCCTCTCCAAACTCAACATTGCTATTGCGAGCTGTTTCTGCCGCGTTAGTTCCGCGTCGGAACTCGTATTCAAAAATCACTCGAATTTTCGAAGTAACCATCTTTCTTTTTTTTAAATTTCGCTATTGGTTTTTCAAATTTCTGCTCATCACCGAGCGTTGAAATTCCATCAGTACAATCACAGCTAAGCATTCATGATGTGTAGTTTAATGTTAGTGAAAACGATCATATAAGTGCTGTATTCACCCCGCAATAAAAACGTGCGCTGTTTACCTGAGATGTTAGATTCTCACAAACAGCAATTGTTATCCAACAGTAATATTATGTTGCGATAAGATTTCAGCCCTAAATAATAGGTAATGATAGTCTCTTTATTTTAGTTTTGGATTGTTTTTAAAAGGTAGGCGAAAAACCGTATCGAAAATACAATTCCCTACTAGAAAGAAGTGCACCTAACAATTGAATCATGCAATTTATGCATCCTATTGTGTGGTGTACACAAAGCTTTAGTTAGTTAGCATTTACGAACAATATGATTGTATCAAAGGATATTCTTTTGTTTTTCTTTCAACTATGGCTAGGTTGGGGATTGATTATTGTGGATATTGTAAATGTGTCTTGACACGCACCTCAGCCAGAAGTCACGTGGAGGAACACCATATTGTTTTAGTCAGTAAGAGTATGACAGATCCTTCAGCCCGCCTCAGGCGAAGGACATCTACCTAAGTAAGTATGAGGATTGCAACACGTACTAAAATATGAACTAATCTTTTTTTCGCATCGATAGCCAAAATTCATCTTTATCACACTCAGTAGGTAGCTACGTATCCATGAATAAGCCCTAAAGCTGACATACAGGTTTTAACAAGAACACCACTCACCACCAATCGATTTCGAAATGCCAGTCGAATGTGACCTGCAGTGGCCTATATGGAAAGCATTCAATCGTTTGCACACCCAATTAGGCCTCTGCAAACACAACTTGACAGAATAGGGAATTAAAGATCCTCCCGGCACTGTGAATGCGGTGCTTCTGGCCAAACCACACCTCCATCTTGCTGGAGGTCAGGTCCAAAGAAAGATCATGTTCGTGAACGGGCGCTGTCAGTTGTGCCTGGTCATCTTTTAGCTGCCACGGTTTATTTAATTATTTTATTTTTAACTTTATTTTCGAATTATCGATTTCGTCTTTTACTCTGGACGCTCTTAACTTGCCCGTATTTCTACATCGTTCTCACATACTAGTAATTCTCAACACGAATGATGTAACCAAGATTTTGTAACATATTTTGATTTAAAAGAGTGTCCATGGAGTTTCTTGCCCATTCTTCTCCATAGAGATCTACGCTTTGGAATGGGCAACTACAGTACTTTCACAAGTTATTATGTCTTGTGACTGGGACTGTAGCTTCGCGTTCTTTTTTTTTTGTTCTTTGACTTTCAAAAGTGCCTGTAATGGTCTAATTGAAATAAATGCTTTGAGTTGAGTTGAGTTGAAAGTATACCCAATAAGGGTATATTAAAAATTCCAGAATACATAGCAAGGAAAAAATACTACTTAAGCTTGCATAGTGGATGTCATGAAGAGTTATTTCTGTTATTATTTATTTAACAATTTATGTACACAATTAAAATAGAGAAGAAGAAAGGAACACAAAATGAGTACAAAGGTGATGCTTCTTTCTAAAAAATCTCTTCCAGCATACCTGCGAAAGGAGATATGAAAAAAAGAGCAACTCAACAGATTATCTGTTGAGTTGTTTACAAACTTTCTGCAACGTTTAATGCCTTTATAATGCTCTTTTTTAGTAATTTTAGTTCATGTTTTATTTATCCTTACAACGTTGGCCGATCTGATAGTAAGTAAACGTTTAGTGATGTCGATAAATGAGGTCTAAATCGCTGTTTTACTGGCCTGGCTTCAATATACTTTACGTCGGCGTATCTACTTTTATAGTTTTAGCTACGATGCTAACTAAAGTGGGCTTGTTGTATTTTTATATGGTTTTATTTTCTATTCGCTTACCTAACATTATAGTATTATTTCATCATCATCATTTTCCGCCCTAAATCTGAAATTGTAATAAAGTACCAAATGGTAGTTTTCATATTTGTACATACATGATTCGATTTTAAACCCCAGCACAATATTTGAGTATTCTTAAACAGCTCTAATGATTAAAATAGATTAAATAGGTATTAAAGTTCAGGGACACGAAATATTTTACATGAAGTAATTCTATTTGTACAAATTCGTGACTTCAATAATGTTTAGAAACCAAACATTTCACGAAAACTTAGTCAAACTATGTTATCAAACTGTAATAAATATTAAATGTAAGTACCAAATAACAATACAAGAAGTACTGAAACAAAATTATTATGACAAATGGGACTGCCGGCAATACTTTGACATAACATCATTGGTTACTTTTTTATTCATGAAATTCCGTAATGGCTGTCGTCGGTAAAAGATTCACTTTGAACATAATAAATGTTGTTAAGACATGACATTATTGTTGCCACTTATTGAGCGATCCATTCGTTCCTGGAAATGAATTATGATGCGTCTTGAGTCATTGTGGGAATTCAATGTTCAGCTAAAAGGCGTGGTATGCGCCCTTTCGACGCTAATGGGACGATAGAACGGTTGCGAAATAGGGCAAAAGGGCATGTAAAGAAAGGGTCACATAATAGATTTTCAAAAGGTCACCATTACGCGAGATAACCACCTATTCATGCAGCGTTAAAGGACATTAGACTGGAGGTGACAAGTACGTCTGTTCCAGTTGGCTTGTCGTAGCGTGCTGACTACAGTTTTGATACCTTACGCCAGAGGCCGATAAAATAGCCACTGCTATTGCTATGTACTGTTATTTCATTCGCATATCGCCAAACAAACTCTGCTTGTACTAGCCGTAGTCTTGTAATGACTAGTACAATCAGGGTACAGGGTAAACCAAACAACCTGGAAGGGCGTAGGCACTTGCCAACTTCATAATTTATTAGGGCTCACGTCCACTTCACATCAGAACAAAAGCTTGCAGGACCTAAATAAATAATACAGTCGTTGTTCCAAGTTGGACATTCACAGCTAACACTTTTGAAAATTTTAGTAAGGGTGGCGGAAACACCCCATTTAAGGCAATTTCAGAACCGTAAACTGTCGTGTGACCAGCTTTTCCAAGCACAAAGGAGGTCAGGTGTTGTAAACAAGTTAAACCTTTCGATCCAACCGTAATCCTATTGACCCAATCATCTGAGCGAATATGGTTTGCGTACAAATTCTACGGTACGGATCTCACCGAGACAACAGCATAGAATACATTATTCAAATCTCGTTTAGTATACCAACAGGATTCGGAAAAAATAGAACGAATTTAAGGAGCTTATCTCTTTATATTTTCGCGCAATCCCCGAAGGTTTATTGCTGAAGGATTATACAATATTGTAGCTTTAGCTTCCGAACTAATACCGAATATCTGTGCCAAAACACCGCTTTTAGAACCGATTTTATCGCCAAATGTGCCTACCTATCTAAATTGATATTTACACCTGTAACAGTGCAGTTTATCCGAGATCATACTTTCGAAACGTATCGCGTACAACGTGATACGTTTCGATCCCCGTGTTTTCTTGTTTGTTATCCCTAAAGCTTAGTTTCTTGATTTTGTTTGTTTACTGTGGTTGTTCGTATCAAGTGTTCTCATCTTGTCGTCGCGTCGGGCTGAAAACTGATGAAGTTTCGCCTCTGCCTTTGACCTTTGCTATCTTTCCTCGAGATTTTGCCCAAACTTGCGTAATAAACATCGTGTTCATAAAATTGTTGTCCACAGTAAATATCGCTAGAACAAAATGCCGGACTGGACGTGGTTGGTGTTTGCTGCGGTGTTCGGGGCTGTATCTGCTCTGTCCGTACCGCTGGCACTGCTCATCTACTTCGTGCGCCCCTTCGAGAAGAAGACGCAGACTCCCGAGGACTACAGTCTACCTATTACCTTGCCACCTGTAAGTACTAAATGTTTTGATTAAACCTTTATTGGAGTTTTATTGTCATGCCTTTTTCGCAGTTTCTGATCTACCGCAAAAAGACGTTAAACTTGATTTAATGGTGATGAATTAGAGCTATTTTCAAGCGAAGGGCTTTTGTTATAAGTTTGAATTTTCAAATAAAATAGGTTTTCTGCTAATGGATTTGTCAATTAACAAGTCAAAAGATAAGGAGAGAAATGGCTATACCTTTAAGTTGTGTAACTTCATCACTTACAGCATATCAATCTTAGTTAAATTTAGCGTGAGAAGATGCGAGCAAGTTACTTGACTTGCTCGCATCTTCTCACGCTCACTAAGCACTATCTTTGAAAATTACATTTCCCATCAATCTTCCATGACATGGGGTTGTTTAACATCTAAAACGTTATAACAAACAAAATTATTACGTGAAGGCAACAAATAAAATGTAAATAAAAGCAAGCGTCGAAAACGTAGTTAGCAAACTTTTCATAAATATGTTTCCATTCAAAATGTTTTTTCAGACTTTCGTGATAGAATAGGCGTCGTTATTATATACCTCGAAGCGAAAAATACATTTCAGTTTGTATACAGCAATTTAGTTCAGGCTACGGGTAGTTGGGTAGAAAAATAAACAACTGTCGGTCTGCCACTTTCAGAGTTAGGTAACATTCACAAGTTGTTTTGATTGGCATCGAACTATGCTAGCGTTGACGGGAAAATTATTAGTTCGATTTGATCAATCAATCCATGTTTGTTTTTGCATTGGTAATTGGAATTAAATCGTGGTCATGCGTTATGTTTGAGAGTGTTATGTATGACACCCATATTGGGTTATTATTTTAAGGAATATGGTGTTTTTGTAAAGAATTAAATGCCTAACAGCATTTTTTCTTTTTTGTTGCCAGTCTTATCTTATGCAGTGGCCATCAAAGTCAGGTCTCTGAAAGATAGTTTTTTAAAGAGAGAAAGATGAAGTTTTGAAATATAGTGAGTCAATTTGATTGATACTAATTACCAGTCCCTGAAGACTAGATGATAAAAACCCGACTCATCCTTCAAGTATCTAACTAAGTCTCCAGAGACGAGCTAGGATCTAAATGTATTACGCGAGATAAAAAAACACTTACCTCACATAAGTGGCCGCTGGGCCTTTTCCAAAAGAAAGTCATAAATATTATATTGACCTATAAAAGGTTCCATTTTCCAACACCTTAAAAATGCCTCTTAAAGTGAAATAAAGTCAAAGTATTCCCATATCGCATGACTTGATCGCTAGCCAAGGTCGGAATCGGAAGCCAAGCCAGTACATTTCCTCGATTTTATGAAGCGTAATTACGAAAACAGAGCGTAGTTTTAATTTATGTTATTTAATCGGCAAAATGTGTGTTAATTTATATGTGTTGGAATGGTATGCGGAATGTGGTTGCTAAGTTTATGTACGTAAACAATGTTAACTTGTTGTTAGTAGAGGTGTTGGAAGCTGAACTATTTGATACCCGCAGGGTGTTAAGGTTCAGGGCTGCGGGACTGTTCGAAAGAGATACCGCGGCCCTGGAACACAAAGGGCTTAGAAGGAACATGGATGGGTTTTAGTCAGTCAAGTCTGACACTCCCTTCCGCTCCGCCCAGAGCGGGAGAAGTCATTTGATGATTTCCCATACGAAAAAAAAAAGGTGTTAAGGTTCAATTCCAAAGGCGGCCACAGCCTCGAACTTCAGTTGCCAAGCCAATCGACAGACCACAGCGACACCGCTGTTTCCAAGTTATTCTATGGAAATGGCAAAGGTTTTTTAAGAAGGCAACATTACCGTATGTTGCAGTTTTAATAGAGTTCTATGAAAACCTTTATCTATACTTTTACTAATTTACTATTTCTATACAAATAAATAATATTGAAGTGTCTGTTTGCTATTTCAAAATAACAGCTTTTTACTGAATGCATATAAAAGTATACACGCTACTTATAACAAATCGTGCTTCAACTGTCTTTCTGTGTGTTTCTTCCGTTTAATCTCCGAAATGGCTGGACCGATTTTGACAGGACTTTGTTTACCAGATAGCCGATGTTATAAGTAGTAGTAAGTGTGCTATTAATATATAAAAGATGTAAAGTTTGTAGGTGGTTGTTATCGGAACTACCATTCAGATTTCGAAAATTCTTAAAGTAATGAAAAGTTACTTTATCCCCGAGTGTCATGCTATTTAAAACGAGGCTATGGGTTAATTTCTGACCATAATGGAGCAAAGCTTCGAACTAAAGCTAGTGGTGCGATACAAGGAAAGGGGAACCCGACCAGGATTGATTGTTTGATCATAGCTCAAACGTAACAGTATTTTGTAGATATTGAGCGGATTTATGCCTTCACATGTGCGTGTGCGATCACCTTTACTCAGTAACAAATGTGTTTTGCCAATGCAAAAATATTGTTTTTCGATATAAGAAATCGGTGTTTTTCTTCGTCGCGGTTTATGGCTTCATTGAGATAGAAAAAATATTGAATTGTCGTGTTTGTTTCTTGTGTAAATTATTGATACCTGATTGCACAGAAGTAGAGAAAAAAAAACAAGTTTAGTCGTTTGTTTTTTGTCGATAAATATGTATAGAAAGAAAACCGGCCAAGTGCGAGTCATACTCACACGCACACATGGTTCCGTAGCACCAAACAATATATACACACATCAAAAGTGTCTAGGGATCAACATATATTTTTGCAATAACTTTTCTCCTGATTGATATTAATTAAAATTTTCTTTAAGGATTCATCAAATAAAGTGTTTTCGTTTGTCACAGTAACGATAAACCAAGTCACCTTTGCATTAATAAAGAAATTTGCCATTTTCTAATAAAGGGATTTTTGACATTTGAACCACTAACATTAAAGTTCGAAAAAAAGACTGAAATAACAGTTTTCTTTAAAATTTTATTGGGTAACTTAAACAATTAATAATCCGTGTTTCTACCGCGAACACTAACAACACAAGAACATCGGTTTGGCATACTCAAAATGAGTTCATCCAAATCACGCTGTGGAATGGCCGCCCATGTTCGTTGCAACAACAAAAAAAGGTCTTCTTGCGACTGGATACCCTCCATATTCGGCAGAGCTCTTCTCTGTAGCATATCCCATGCATGCTCAATCGGGTTCAAGTCTGGCGACTGAGCAGGCCAGGGCAGGACATTGATGTTAGCTGCGGCGAGAGTCTAAGACAGACTCTCGCCGCAGCTAACATCAACATCAACTCTTGCGGTGTGCGGTCGTGCATTATCATGCATTAACTGAAATAAGGGACCGATTTGCACTTGTAGAGGAACGATGACGTCTGATACAATCGTCTCAGCATAAATTTGAGCGTTGAGGTTGCCTCTGATCCAAATCAACTCAGTTCTTCCGCCGATCCAAATACCCGCCCATACCATGATGGTTCCACCACTATAAGGATGGACTTCCTGGCAGGATTTTAATCGCTGTTGGCGTCCAGGGGTTCTCCAGTGTCGTATACGTCTTGTATCCGGTCTCATACCAAAACGAGACTCATCAGAAAAGCACACGAAACGCCATTGTTCTTCTGCCCAATTTCTGTGTTCAAGAGCCCATTGATATCGAATCCTACGATTGTGCATTGCTATAGGTGGTACCCGGTCTGCGGTCTTCGGGAATGAAGGTTCACTTCATGCAAGCGGTTTCTGACTGTTTGGTCGCTAATTAAGTTCCCTGAAGAGTGATGAAGCCTCACGGCTAACATCATGGCGGTTATTGTTGGAGCTCTTCGAGTTAAGATTTGAATGTATCGGTCTTGTCTCCGTGTGGTGCAGCGATACCGTCCTCCATGGCGCTCAGCCACGGTACCAGTGCTTCGGTAACGTGTCCAAAGTCGACTGATAACACTCTGACTTGTATTCAGAGCTAAAGCCACAGTACGTTGCCGGGAACCAGCTTCTATCATTCCCACGGCTCTGAGCATTTCTTCCCTGCTTAAATGACGTCGCCGCTCCATAATAACGTTGGTTTTAATCAGTAGTAGGGAAACAGTAGCACTAATAATGTCTTCAATGCGTTGTATGTTTTTATAGGGAAAATATTGACAGCTGATTTTCATCTTTTACTCGAATTTGATTCACAGTTCCTGATTCAAATTATGAAATGCACCAAAAAGGATCCATATAAATTTATAAAATCATAAATTTATTACAAAGCCACATCTCAATCTCAAGAAATCCGCATAAAAATGCTTGATCCCTAGACACTTTTGATGTGTGTATATATTAGGTCTTTACCTATGAAATTGCCGTTTTGTTTGAAAAAAGTTAAAGTATTTTTTTTTTCGAACTTATTTATTTCTTTTATTCAAAGTAATCACCCCTGCAATCAATGCATCTTTGCCAACGCTGTGGCAGTTTATGGATGCCCTTCTTGAAAAAATCAGCTGGACGGGAGACAACAAACTCTTCAAAGGCGTTTTGTACTGCCTCTCGGGAATTGAATTTTTTTCCCGCTAAAAAGTTGTCCAAATTTTGGAAAAAGTAATAGTCGGAAGGCGCAAGATCTGGTGAGTATGGCGGATGAGGGAGAGCTTCCAAACCCAACTCATGCAGCTTAGAGACGGTCTGTTGTGCAGTATGGGGCCGCGCGTTGTCGTGAAGTAGCAGTGGAGACGACCGATTGACCAAAGCTGGTTGCAGACGTGCGAGTTTCGCCATCATTGTGGTCAGTTCTTCAATGTACACATCTGCAGTAATGCTTTCGCCGTTTTGTAAAAAGCTATGATGAATCACACCAGCACTAGACCACCAAACTGACCATCACCTTTCTAGGGGTCATTTTTCGTTTTGCACATTGCTTTGGTACCGAACCAGGATCTAACCAACTTGCTGAGCGCTTTCGATTGTCAAAAAGAATCCATTTTTCGTCGCACGTAACAATTCGGTTCAAAATTCCTTCATTTCTGTGCCTGTTAAGCAGCGCAAGGCAAGTCTCGACGCGTACGTTGCGCTGGCGATCGTTAAGTTCGTGGGGCACCCATCTATCAAGCTTTTTTATCTGGCCAATCTGTCGCAAATGGACCAATATTGTTTTAATGCTAACATCAAAAGCTGCTGCCAGCTCAGCTGTAGATTGAGTTTCATCAGCTTCAACAATCACCTTTAATTCATCATTGTTGACCAAAGTTTCCGGACGACCACGAGGTTCATTTTTCAAGTCAAAATTCCCAGAACGGAACCGAGCAAACCAATAACGGGTTGTGCGTTCGTTTGTACAGTTCTCTCCGTAAACGTCGTTGATGTTACGGGTCGTTTGTGCCGCGTTGGTGCCACGACGGAACTCATATTCCATAATTACACGAAATTTCAAAGTATCCATTATGAGGAAAAATGTTGAAATGTAATGAAAATACAACGCTAATCAATAAACAAAAGACTAATTTTGTAAATAGAATGTCATATTTTTAAAACAAAACTAATTTGAATTTAGAACTCATAGCCAATCAAAAGTATTTTTTGTTTGAAAAAGTCTGTACTGCAATACGGCAATTTCATAGGTAAAGACCTATAAGACCTATTATATATATATTTTTTTATATAATATTTTTTATATTTTTTTTTATATATATGTATTTTTATTTAAGGCTCTTTCATATTATGTTGTATTACATTCAACAGCAAAACTAAATTTTTGTTTTCATTGTAGGTTAATGAAAAACAAAGTTACTGCTTCAGTTTGATGAAAAATTCCCATATCTCAAAAACTAAACATCAAATCTTATTCAAACTAATTTTCGTTGTAAGTTTGCATGGTTATGTACATCATATTTTTTTTAAAATTTATCTTTCTCTTATTTTAGAAGTTACAGGAACACACATTTAAGAACACACAAGTGTCTATTTGCGCAAACTATTCAGTTTAGAAAAAAATGATATTAAAAACCTCAATATCATTTTTGAAGACCTATCCATAGATACACCACACGTACAGGTTTGATGAAAAAATAATTGAATTTCAGTTCTAAGTATGGGGAACCCCCAAAATTTTATTGTTTTTTTTTTCTATTTTTGTGTCAAAATCTTAATGCGGTTCACAGAATACATCTACTCACCTAGTTCCAACAGTATAGTTTTTATAGTTTCGGAAAAAAGTGGCTGTGACAGACAGACATGACGAATCTATAAGGGTTCCGTTTTTTACCATTTGGCTACGGAACCCTAAAAATTATGCAATCATCCCTGCGGGGCGAATAGAAGCTCCCCTCAGGAAGTTTCACCCCCTGTTTCGACCCTCGATGCCCGCACGTGCCTAGTCAATCCAATCATGCTCCCTAATCCATTCCTGACCCGTCTCCTCACTCTGTGACGTCACCAGACGAGAAATGAACTGGTTGCTTGTGTTTTTATTTTAGAATCAAAATCTGGCACTTGTTTCTGAGATTAACATCGACCAGTGTTCCAAAAAAGAGAGATGAGAACTGACAGAGCATTCGAACAACGCGAACTTTTTCAGACCCTAAGCAGTGCACACAATGTTTTATTTCTACATGGCGTGCCTTTTAAGTTTTGTCGTTTGAACATAAATAACGACTAGAACCTTATAGTACTTTTTATTGTTTTTTAAAGTATTCACCACGTATAGTTTAATACAGTTTTCCATTCGCTCGAACCAGTTATTGAAACATTTATTCCACTCCAAAATGTTCAATAAGGCTGATTTGAAAGCGTCGACTGCTTCAACACCGGACTGGAACTTACGACGACGAAGAGTTTTCTTAATTTTAGGAAAAAAAGTTTTAATGTAAAGAAATCGTCAGGGTTTAAGTCAGGACTGTATGAAGGATGGTTAAGCATTTCTAAGTTTTCTGCTTCAAATTCTCAATCGCTAAACGAGCGCTGTGCGAGCTTGCATTGTCATGATGTAGGATGATGCGTCGCTTTGGGTTAGATAAAATTTCCGAAGTTCGGCGATGACTTGTGGTATACAAACTGTGGTATACCACTCTGCATTAAGCGTTCTACGATCTTCAAGTATAAACGTCGCAACATGACCGGTTTTCGGCATGAACGTAGCCACCATCTTCTTTGAAGCGCTTCGAGAGCGAACCACCTTAGTCGGCTTGGGCTCGTCTTGGAAGTCCCAGATTGTGGATTGTTGTTTGGAATCAGGATCGAAGGCATATGTCCAAGATTCGTGACCACTGATGATGTCGTAGACGTGATTTGGCTCTCCTTGGTTGAAACTTTGAAGAGTTTTCTGACACCAACTGCGCGGGCCTCCTTATGAGCGTCAAAAATCAAATGCGGGATCCAACGGCAATCTAGCTTTCTCACACCAAGCGCCTCATGCAAAATCTTCTGAATGGTTGTCCCTGGGATGCCTACTAACACCTCGATCTCCCAATATGTCACATGCCTGGTATTCATGAAAAGATTCCAAAATAGGGGATTATCATAGGTACAGTAGACATGGTGAAACATCAAGCTAGCAAGTATGAGCTTCCCGTACAAAGAGAGATCACCTTAATTTGCTTATCTATTGCTTAATTAATCGTCGTGCGTACCTACATAGGAATCGTCTGTGTGATGTATTGTTTTTATATTTGAGTATATGTTGAGTGTAATAAATAAAGGCGTTTAGACATTGAATTCAGATAATTCATCATCTGCCTAGCGCTTGCCCAAACTATCTTGGGGTCAGTTTTCAGTCTAACTGGATGCAGCTGAGTACAAGTATTTTACATGAAGCGACTGCCTATCTGACCTCCACCACCCAGTAACTGGGTAATACGATACCCCTCAGTAAGACTAGATGTTAGACTTACTGACTGTTCCTGTATCTTAACAACGTGCCAGAGTTAATTCATAAATTACCACAAAGGTTAAGAAGGTCTCCATAGTACCGACTATCTATTTTATGCGCCTCATCCCAAAAGACTTCATTGTTTCACGTAGCACGCAAGAGCCACCTTGTTTAATCAGAACGAAATAAGATAGTCGTACTATTTGGGTACTGATTTGTTTGAGTAGGTAAGTAGGTGGTTTACGTTCTATCAATACATCGCTATTGATTTACTGTAGACGTTTCACGTAGACCTGTATACAAACAGTCGCTAAGCGATTGTTCGGCAAATACGTTTACCCATTTAGATGCCAAACGCCGTAATGCTTTTATTTATCTAGCTCATGTCTCAAAATCGTATTTATACAATTGATATTACTTATTTTTGTCGGATGTGTTGTACATTTGACCAGTGTCCGTCATTAAGTGGCGTCCCAATTACAGCTTACGGCCCTTTAATTAACCGCGTTGCCCTCAATTACAGTGCAAAATATATAATTAATACAACCGCTTCGATATAAATGGCCGACTGATGAAGTGGGTGACGTCATTACCTACTTTTTGTTTGTAGAATTTACAAATTCAAAATGTAGATACTACACTAAATGTATTTGGCGAAACGAGAAATCGGTTATTATTAGATTCTTTGGAGTTGAAATATCATTGTATATAGGGGGTGGTTTCCGCAACTCCACGACTAAAGCGCGTATTTTGCGTGCCAAAATTTGAAATATCAAACAAATCCCATGATTCTCTTGACAAGTGTCAGTGGCAAAGCATGATTAGATTCCTTAACCTGTCATAGGAAATTCAAGCTCGGGAATAAAATGGATCGAGGGGTTGAAATAAATTTGTATTGACGCGTATATCTGTGTTTCCCGGTTATATCACAGACATGAGAACGTCTCCGTTTGTCTTTTATATCGCACATGTCACTTAGACTAGACATGTACGTATTATAGGTAATCACGACGATCGAATCGATTTAAATATAAAATTCCCTCTATTCAATAACTATAGAGACGGCTATTAACTTTTGATTGCTTTAGTTCTTACCACAAATAAAAAGTTTTTAAATAAAGGAGGTTTTACTCTCTAACTACAGTTCATACATACTTACCCATATATATAAAACCTACTTCAAAATCAAAATCAAAATATTTTTATTTTACATAGGCCTACAGGGGCACTTATAAAACGTCGGCAAAAAGGTGCTCGGTTCGGGTTGGTCGTTTCCTATGGAGAAGAACCGGCAGGAAACTCCATGGTTACTCGTTTAAAATCATTTGGTTTTACAATATTTCTGTTACAGCATTAGTACTAAAGTATGGGAGGACATCGTAGGCCTGACAATAAGTCGTTGCTTACTACAAAACGTAGAACGAAATAAAAAGTTACCAAGGATCTAGGAATCTATAAGGCCTACAATGTCCACACAATGACTTAAAAGGGCGATCTTCATGATTAAGTGCTATTTTCTCAGCTGTCTTCATCAAAAGGAATTATGAAGGTGGCAGATGCTAATGATGCATTCAGTTATCTCGCCTTTGTTATCCCGTTAATAGGCGTCTTAGTGCCTCATTTATCATTTATACCGTAACATCTACTTTAATTCCTACGACAAAGGAGTGTAGCTAGATGTGTGGTGATCATAACTGTTGGTTCTTGTTGCAAACCCGATACAAACATACAAAGCGAAGTATGTAGTTATGTGAAGATGCTTACATTTTAAAGAACATAGCTTCAAAAGCCACCATTAATTATCCTAGATAGATAAATAGAATATGCTCTCTCTCGTCCTGTCACCCACAAACTATTATTGCTGCACTTGGCATAGAAGATAACAAGTGACTGGTTTTTAGCACTTGCCCAGGAAAGAGCTTGAGCAAGTATGATACAAGAAGTCAAGAATACACCTTTCTAAGCTTTGACTGTGTTTTGCTAGCTAGCTCTGTCCCCCTCCTGAGCAAAGGGATCCCTGCATTCCTTCCATTTCTCGCGAACCCGCGCGTCCTCCTTCTAGCTCTGACGGAACCTAAACACTGAGCATTTTGATTATCTGCTCTGCTTTAGACTGAGCACAATAAATATGAGCCTCCCAGTCTATATAAAAAAGCTAATCATTCAACCTTCAAATCATAAAGACCATACAGTTCATATTCAGAAATCGATAATTAAACTACAACGTGTAAACGAACACTATCCCTCAGCTGATAGGTCACAGAAGAACACGCGCGCGAATTTCATACGGCTGTTGTGTTATTGTGATAAAAGTGAATGAGTATATAAAAATTTCTTTGGGAAAGTTGTTTGTTATCATGAATACAATCATGTGTTTAAGTATCGGTCACTAATTACCAGTCACCCTATATATTTCCAGTAAAACATGGCCTCGTTTTATATAGATGTCCCGTACAATGAGAGATCCGCTTATACTGGTTTTGTATGGCTTGATCGGTCGTCGTGCGCGTACATGGTCAACAGTAGGTTGGTATTTGATTTATTGTGCGTAAATGTATTAATTGCAACAATAACCATTAATTTTGGTGTGACACGTAATTACACTCGTAGGTATATCCTCCGAATTTTAGTAACGGTGGCACAAGTATACAGGAAAGAGATAGAGAGAAAGATCAGCGGCTTTTTCATGCTTTCAGTGCCACCGAGTGGTCACTTATTCAACTTCTTAAATGTAACATAACAAAATATCATGCCTGTCATCCCCGAAGGGTTAGGCAGAGGTGTACCTATATAGTACACCTACATTTCGCCAGTTATGTTTTAAGTCTCATGTAAACGGGGGGCGAGCCTTTTGCCATCAACCGGCCGGAGATCCAGACTCCGTGGCTGCTACTGAAGAATTTCTGATATAAAAACCCAATAGCACTTTGCCCGACCCGGGAATCGAATCCAGGACCTCTTGCTCAGCAGTCGCGCTTGCGACTGCCTGACTGAACGAGGCAGTCAACTTCTTAATGTTGCGTTTCGAAACGCAACCGCGCAAATCACAGTGCCTTATCCTTTGATCCACGAGAAAATAATGAGGTTCTCAATTCATCGTTTTTTTTTTAATTAATTAAATTCTTAGCTAAGTGGCGTTTTAGTACCCACTTTCAATATATCAATGAATTTGTATCTAATTAGTATAGAACATAAGAAAGGTAAATAAACGTCAAATTGGTTATCAATAGGGCAGATACGTACCTGAAATGATTATATTAGGTACCAAAGCTTTTTTGGTAAATATAAATGGTACCTAAGTTAAATTACTTATGTTACCTTTAAGGCTGTAGAAACCGTTATATTGGAAATGTTTAGTGAAAGATCGTTATATTTACCAGGCCCCTCAGAAAGTATTGCGAAAAAAAGTTTTTATATATGGGAGACTGGCCAGTTATTATGTTTTTCGAAAATATGATTATTTATAAGTAAAAATAAGTAAGTTCCAATTTCAAAATTTCCCTCCACATTTTTTGCGAGTTAATTCAAAGTATTGTGTCTCACTGAAATATGGATCTGCGCCGGGAACATTTTAGAGCTATGATTTTATACGATTTCAAGTGTCGCCTGAAACCGGATGAATCGTACGATAGACTTCAAATGGCATTCATGGATGAAGGCCCTTCCAAGGCAACCGTGTATCGTTGGTATAACGAATTCAAGCGCGGTCGACCAACTTTGGGGGATGACGAAAGAAGCGGTCGCCCTTTGACGGCTGTTACCGAAGAAAACGTGCTAGCAGTGAAAAATTTAATCCAAGACAATAGGCGAATTACATATCAGGAGATTCAACACATATTGAAGATTGGATCGGGAAGCGTTCACGAGATTCTACACAGCCATCTTCGCGTGAGGAGGATAGTATCACGCTGGGTGCCGCACAACCTCACCGATGCTCAGAAGCAGGCCCGGGTGGAATGGTGCCGTGATATGCTTAACAAATTTGAAGCAGGCTCGTCTCGGCGTGTTTACGACATCGTTACAGGTGATGAGTCCTGGATTTATCAATACGACCCAGAAACCAAGCGCCAGTCGACTGTTTGGGTGTTTCAAAATGAGCCAACGCCTACCAAAGTGAAGCGATCTAGAAGCGGGGGTAAGATTTTGATCGCTAGCTTTTTTAATTTGACTGGCCACTTGGTATCAATTCCCTTACGGGATCAAAGAAGCATTAATGCCGAATGGTATACTTCCAAATGTTTGCCAGAAGTTTTCTCTGTTATAAGCAACAAGCGACCAAACACAGGGCTCCGCGGGCTACTGCTCCACCACGACAATGCACCTGCGCACACCGCACTCAAAACGAGGGACTTCCTGGACAGCACGCCAGTCAAACTCCTGGGTCACCCTCCTTACAGCCCTGATCTAGCACCGTGTGACTTCTTTTTATTCCCAAAAATAAAAAATCAGCTCAAAGGGATACAATTTTCGTCGCCGGAAGATGCGCTGGCTGGGTTCGAGCAGGCTGTAAACGAGGTGTCTGCGGCGGACTGGAAAAAGTGTTTTGAAAACTGGTTTAGGCGCATGAATCTTTGTATAGAGGCTGGTGGAAAGTACTTTGAAAAGATTTAATAAAAATATATGTACGTATAGAACAATTTTTTTTAGTTTCGCAAAACTTTCTGAGTGTCCCACGTATATGCGAAGCTTTTAAGCTGTAAAACCTTTACTGGAAATAGAGCGAACTCAGAAGAAAACTTGTTTAGAATGTTTTTAGCAGGATCGATAATACTCTTGGGTCTTTATCTATAAACTTTCTGCCGGTGTTTTAACCAAAAATAACTGTAGACCTTTTAACGTTTTAATTATATCATTTTAAATAAGTGGTTATTTTATGAAGAATTATGTTTTAATGTCGGATGAAATCTACATTCGGTACCCGAAAATACTCGGGTTGTATGCGACTTACAAATCACTAAAACAACAACCAATTTACTTTGGAACTGTTCGAAATTACGACAACATTGACAAAACAAAAGGACTAATAGGTACCTATGTAACACGTGATGTTCATTCCCAATAAGCACAAAATTGCACTATAGGATGTCACAAAAGGTAACAGCGGTAACTTTAGCATTTATGAAGACTTATTACAGTACACTTGAACTGCAATAGCTGAAAATTACGCTTTCGTCTGTATAATAACGCTATTATGCGTCACGGAGACAACACTGTAATGTTGTAAGCGTTAATGAAGGTAAACAGTTCAGTATTATATAGCTTTTAGCAATCAATAGTACTGTAAGCTGCAATTAAGCATTTTTGTGGACTTAAACTAAGCTATATTCTGAATTGTAGGCCACAAGTGTACCCTTAGACCGCTTGCATTTTAAGAAAGATCATGTGAGCTAATATAATGCAATCAGTTATTCTGTGACTTCAATTAACTATGATATAATGCGCATTGCTGCACATAGTTGAACTTTACTAGTTTTAATCAGCTTGTTACACGAAATCTTATAATAGCAGTTATATAGCCCACATGATGACTGTGGGTGAACTTATAAGTTGCTAAAATACAGCAAACTGCTATAAATTAGCTTACATGTAACCCATGATCCCGGTTAGAGCTGAATACTTGTACTAGCGTCGGCAATTAATCTGCTAATGCAGTTAAATAAGATCTTGAAGACTTATTTTTTCAGCGCCCCGTAGGTATTTATCAGTAAATCGCCGCCAGCATTAAGTACGACATTGTGCTATGTGGAAATATAATCGAAGAACTGGCGGAATACGCCGAAAAATAAATGCAGAAAACTTGAGAATTCTAAACAGTGATATACTATAACACAACGTCTTGTGAATAGTGGTCCAAGAGCGAATTAATTTTAGATCGCGAGGGTTCCGTATTCAGAAATGTTGGTGTACAAGGACGTGCAGGTTTAGATGGACAATGCAAAAATACAGCGAATTTTAAAAGATAGTGGTATGGTAGTATGACACTAAATAGGGTCAAAATAAATAAAAGAATAATGCAACAAGTAATATTTTATTTAGAAAATATGGATAATATAATATTGATATCGATAAGATGTTGGAATCCCTAATTTTAGTAGGTATTTGCGCTGAATTTGTTTGTGGCTTGGCGTGGAAGGAGCGCTGATGCGTTTACGCGACGGTCAGTTTTGGTACATCGTTCTCAATAGTTTGGACTATTTTAAAAACCATTACTCTGAAAAGAAATGATAATTGAGTAAGTATTATGTACCTAATGTATTTTTTACCTATCTATCCCAAACAACAACGCTCCGTGCATAAAACTAAATAGGACGTACCAACTGGAATGAGGTAGGTTACGATCGAAAGAATACGTCTGTGCACAAATTACAGTACACGTAATTTCCAATAGAGGGTAGAGGGTGGGGGAGGTGCTCCCGCGCTACACCTTGTATCCCGTGCAAGATCGCGCGCGTACTGTAAACTGTTTCTAATTTCGCAATGGCCACACTGTTTTAAAAGCGTGAGCTTTTAAAATGTTACAAAGTTTATAATTATTTCTTAAAATAAAAGGATAGACACACCAGACGTATAATTTTATAAAATAAATCCACGGATCCCTAAATTCCTGCAGAGAGTTTAATTGTTCACTGATGATTACCTATATATAGTATTTGCGTACATGTTACCCACTATCAAGCTTTATATGAATCTGTGGCTGAATTGTTTCACACAAGACCTACTCGTATCAGTTCGTTACTGATTTATGCACCACGGGTGGATGCTTAAACAGCCCATACCATTTAATTGTGATTAAAACAGTGCACTTTGCTTGTCTGCCATTTTTTAGGGTCTAAACCTATTCGATATAATAAATTAACAATTTATCTTTGTTTGGTCAACGAAAATAACAACTGGATATGAATAAAAAATTAATGATTTTACACGTAAACAGCTTATTGTCATATTACAAATAAAAAGTAAAAGATTTCTTTTTTTATAAAACATCATCAACCTATTTAATACTATAATTTTCAAGTAAACAGTGATATTTTGAGAGCGCGTGAAAATTTTCATCTATATTCATATAGTATTTGACAATAAACTCTCTTTCCCATTCGAATTTTACGCACATGGAGGATAAAGCAAGGTTTTACTTACCGTAAACAATATATTTTGCCTATATCACCACAAACACGTCACAAAATGGTTCACTTAAAAACTTATCAAAATAATAAAAGGAGTATGGTGAAAATTGTTCACAATTTCGCCACTTGTGAATTTTCAACTCCATAAAAGCGTTATAAATATCCTGGTGCTTATTTGTGCTGAAAAATAAGTAACAAAGATTCTATTAATCGGCCATTGTGCTGTATAAAAAGTAACACATACTCTAATAATCAGTCAATGTTCAGCTCTTGGGGTGGCTGTTACCTTTACCAATGCTTAAATAATGCTGATATAATGCAATTAGTTCCAGTTATTCAGCTAACAGCTGTTTAATTTGTGCCCAAATCAGAGTTATATCAGCTGAGACAGCGCCTCTAATGCTTTTATTCAGCAGGCTTGTACAGCTTAGGAATCTAATGTGGACAGTGATTCAGCTATTATACAGCACTTTTGTGTTACTTGGGTTGTTCTACTATTTCTCGTACTTCTGTCTTCCTCATGAAAAAAGATGTCTCTTTGACGTAAATATGTAGCTCGAAATGATTTCCAATTAGGTATGTATGAAGTAAATAACAGTCACTGATGAACCCATCATGATACTTGTATGATTTCCTAATTACTAAATTGTTATTTTTTTCTCAACAGGAACTCCTAAACGAGCTAACACGCGGGCTAGGCAGCACGCCAGAGGGCGCTCTCAACACGATGCTGCAGTTCATCTTCCAGCAAAGCACGGCCGACACTCGTTGGCTGCGCCGGCGCATGGCAACCGAACTCGCCGAGCTGCTTGCAAAGACTTCTTCTGGAAAGATCTTTGAGTCTTTAACGGTGAGGAATTTAACTTAGAGCAAACGTGAGGACGCTTTTAATACTCTAGCTACAGCACATAGAACAAGGTTACCATTGATGCTACTGAACTCATTTCTTGTCGTACCTACAAAATACAGTAAGTATGAAAAAGAGAAAAAAAAACACTAACTTATACTTATGTATTTACTTAAACATTAAATTAATTACAATAAAATGTTTTTGCAAAATACAAAAACCAACTAAACCCAACACGGATTTGAACGCACGATGTCTTTTGGGGGGGTAAGCACTTAATGGAGCTGGGTGTTGTAGAAACATTTCTTAAACACACAGGTGACTCAGATCAGACTAGAAACAAGCAAGCAAGTAAGCAAAAAGCAAAGTAGTAAGAAAGTAGTAAGTAGTTAGCAAGTATTTTTGGTGTAAGCTTTGTTGGTTGTCCTTAAATAAATAAATAAATAAATAAAGTTTCTAATCCATAGTGAGCTTTGATGTGAGGTTTAGTTAATTTCTTAAATCAACTAGCCTAGAAATTAACTGGACTTCCAGCCAAATAAACTTTGGAGGCGAGAAGCGGCTTACCTTCAAAGTTTGTTTGACCATTTTTCCAGACGATATCTAAAGAACTATGACCTTTTAACTACTGATACTCAAAAAAGCTATTTATGCAACTGTTACGTTATGGACGGTCTTTTAATACTAGTGCCATTTTTCGGTACAAGCGTAGCGCGTACCGAAATAGGTGGGCACGAGTTATTAAAAGACCAATAACGTACAGTTGCATACAAGATTTTATCTACGAAGGAAGGAATATAACACAGATCATGTAGACAAATAAGTATTTTTATCTACTTCGGTTTCATAACATTTCTCACATGTCTTGATTTTTCTGGTGGTAAATTATTTGTAGCCGCAACTGCTCTATTTGTTATACAGGGTGGGCCAGAAAGGCGTACGATTTTAAAAACACTCTTGCGTTTGAAGCTTTAGAGAGGGGACTGCGCGGGTGGTGGGGTTAAGTAGCTCGGTTCCCGGAAATTTAGTCGCGATGGATCACTTCACCGGAGCGCAACGTGCATTCTGCGTTAAACATTATTACAAAAATCGCGATTCGTGCGTTATTGTTCGGCGTTTATTTCGGCGTGAGTTTGGATTACATGACCTAAATCAGTGTCCGAAAGAAAGTGTGATTCGATCGTGGGTCAGAAAGTTCGAAGATACTGGTTCGACTCTCAAACAGAAGCTTGCGGGACGCCCAAGGTCAACAAGAACGGAAGACACAATTGAACAAGTTAGAGCTTCAGTTCAACGTAATCCTGCTCTATCGACTCGAAAGCGTTCAGCCGAACTTGTGGTATCCAGAACATCTTTGCGTCGCATTTTGTTGAAAGATCTGAAATTGCACCCGTATAAAATTCAACTTGTGCAGGAATTACAGCCAAATGATCCAATTTTACGACGAGCTTTTGTTGACTTTTGTTTTGAAACTGATATCGCGCCGAGGTGACATTGCATGGCCTCCTAGAAGTCCGGATCTAATGCCACTGGACTTTTTTTTGTGGGGATACCTAAAAAGTAGAGTCTACTCCAATAACCCAGCCACGATTAACCAGTTGAAGACCAATATCCGGGAAGAAATGGCAGCTATTCCCCGTGCAATGTGCCAGCGAGTTTTTACCAATTTGAGGTTCAGATTCGAAGAATGTTTGCAGCGGGATGGTGCACACCTGGATGACGTTATTTTTAAGAAATGAATTTCCCAGATGTAAATTTTTATAAAAATAAAAATTTGTATGTGAATTGTACTAAGTTTTTTTTTAATCATTTTTTCAAATTCGCATTTCTTTCTGGCCCACCCTGTATCTGGTGGAGTATTTTCAATATCACTTGATGTTGAAGACATTTTTAATACAATTTGGAATAAAATCAGAAAATTTTTACCGCGTCCACTTTATTTTTTATTTTATTTTATTTAGTCTTTATTAGTTATAAGGCAAAGATCTTGTGGCCGTAACAGCCATACTTTTGTTCTAAACTTGTTCCATTTTTAAAAACATCATTTACATTGTCTCGATTTCGAAGTAATATTATAGTACCTGGCTGTATGTTCAGAATGTATTTGCTTGTGTTTTAGAATTTATGACGATTCGCATAATGCAATGCGATGTCGTTATTGGGTATCATAATGAAACCGCTATCAATTTTGTAATTCGAATATAACGAAACCGAAGTAGATAAATTAACTTAACGGGATCGCTCCAAATGATCATCTGCCTAGCCTTTTCCCAACGATGTTGAGTTCGGTTCCAGTCTAACCGGATGCAGCTGAATACCAGTATTTTACATGGAGCGTCTGTATCTGACCTCCACAACCCAGCAGAGTATTGGGTAATACGATACCTCTTGGTAAGACTGGTTGTCAGACTTTCGGGCCTCTGACTACCTATTACGACTGTCATAGATCTACTAATGACAGCTGGGACCAACGGCTTAACGTGCTTTCCGAGGCACGGAAAACACTCGGTATGTAATGGGTGCGTCCACGGATCGACCCAAAGCCCAAGCAAACGCGGTTTAACCTGAAGATCGATCCGAGCGACTGTTTTTATTTAGCTACGAACTCCTCAAATATGGGGCCCGCCCTGAATAACAAGACATATGAATTAAAAAAACATGAATCAAACAACTATCCATTCATAATTCTTTCGAGGTTCAACGTTTCCTTATAAATCACACTCTAATTACGAAAGAAGGACCATTAATAATGACCGATAAAATTACATAACGCTGTACCGTATATGAGTAAATATAGGCCGTTTGATCGGTGGTCAATGCATAATGCATATTGCGTAGCAGTCGCTGAATGCACAAATTATAGACGGCGATGACTGCTACCCGTAATATTGCAATGGTTGTATAATGTCCGTCGTGTGTTTTCAGCTAGATCCTTTCATATCCCTTGGTCGTAGTACTCGTAGTAGTAAATAGACTAGAGCTGGCCTAGCGTAGTTCGGAGTTTCAATAGAATACTAGGTCAGCTTATAGTAAAGCCCTGTGACTCCTTGCATAAGGTTCTGGCGGCCAAAAGACCTTGAAGCAGTATTATTTTAATGTAACTTAAGTGTGGGAAAGAGACTGAGCTATAGAGGGCGTCTAGCCCCATCTCTTTCGCACTCTGAAATAAGATTAAAAACCACCCTAGTCTACGACAGACTACCGTCAACAAAACGAAGAGAGCTTAAACTTCTTCCTGTTTATTTACTAGGTATATGTTCAATTGTTCATAATCGAGGATAAACCTCATTCTCTGAGAGGCTTTTAGCCGGGCCGAGGGTCCATTGGCAGCTGAGGGCCACTTGTTAACTTAAAAATGCGATTTTTTTTCTACCGATATCCTTGCCATTTCTATTCAAAATCTTATACATAATGTTACGTCAGCTGCTTTACGAGAACATTCTGAGATTTCGTGGGAGTCTAGAATGATTCAGTCTGTCTTGATGAAGATTCGAGAATAAGCCTAGAATGCCTCACGATGGAAATGTCTGTAAAGTTCAAGAAAGTTCTGGAATTTTCTAGAAGGATTGCTTCCACTATGAAGCTATATAGAAGGTTCAGGATAGTTGTAGAACTTTCTCAAAGTCTGGGTTCCCCTAAGGAACAGCCTAGACGTTCACGGAAGCTGTGGAAATTTCTGGAAAATGGGTCGGCCATATAAATAGTTGTCGGGTTAGCGAGAGAGTCAGTCTGATTTCGACTACGAAACGAAGCGATCGAAGTGAACTATTAGTGCGATACTAGTAGTAGTACTACTACTATAGTTACTAGTGATCAGTTCTATCAACAACACTTGTAACGGGATATTTACCATGTTTTTTATTTGTTATGAGTTCCCGATATTTCGGCGCTGTTGCAAACGCCATGATCACGGATAAACTGAAGTTATTGCGGGTGGATGTTTATGAGCAGACAAAACGGTCTACCCTCTTTCTTGTTCGTTTTTTGCGCGCCGTACCACTACCACTGTCACTCACAACTCGATTCTGTTCCCGACACACGAAACTCACTGTGTCCACTCGCGAACTTTTTACGGCACTCTTTCGGTTTTTACACAGTTTAACCACTGGATCTGGGTTTTGTCTGCTCATAAACATCCACCCGCAATAACTTCAGTTTATCCGTGATCATGGCGTTTGCAACAGCGCCGAAATATCGGGAACTCATAACAAATAAAAAACATGGTAAATATCCCGTTACAAGTGTTGTTGATAGTGTTAGTGACCATGTCAGTTTAAAAACTTATAGTGATCAGTTGTGTATTTGTGCTTAAGTTTAAGTATTTAGTGTTGAATAAAGATTTTTAGTGTGTTAATTTATCCTATATTCAGCTCGTAACAATAGTATAGCACGGCTAGTTAGTTTTAGTTGACTAGCAAACTATTCGCTCCAATGACCAATGGTTTGCGGTTCAATCGTCGCCAACGATTCGTGACCGGCGACGTGAAAACGCCCCGCCCGACTCGGAACGAATTATAAAAACCGGTAACGGATCATATTATGTTTACCGTCAACACGTACTTACGGAACTTTAAGCGGCTGTAATACCTCTTGATAAGAGTTCTGAGAGGCATGTATCAATATTCAATATCGAATATACCTACTGCCCGTCAATTCAGAACCTTATGAAAACGTCTAGTAGGTATGCTTTAAGTCACAGCCTTTCGTAATCGTAATTTTTCATCATCTGGCTAGCTTTTTATCAACTATGTTAGGTTCAGCTACCAGTCTAACTGGGTGTAGCCTAATACCTATGAGTATTTTACATGGAGCAACTGCCTACCTGATCTTCACAACCCATCTAATACTCGGTTATGTTATACGATACCCCTTGTCATAATTTCGGGACACTGACTACTTAACAACTGAAAAAGATCTACAATTGACAGCCGGGACCAACGGTTTAACGTGCTTTTCGGGGCATGGAGCAAACTCGGTATGTAATCGGTGGTCACACATCCACGAAGTAACCTATGCAAGCGCTGCTTATCCTAAAGATAAGCCTGAGTGGCTTTTATTATTTAGCCACGAGCTCCTCTGTAATCGTAATCTATTTAATGTAATAGTCATAAGCAGAAAAGTCTTTGTCATTTTACTGATTTTCAAACTAAAATGAAAAGTAAAACTAACCCTAATGAATACAAATATTGATGGATGGAGAGGGACAGGATCCCCAAATAAAAGATGGATGAATTGTTTGAAGAATGATAAGAAAGGAAAGGACGTAAATGATAGCGTGACGAAAGACACTGGACACGGTAGAATGAAATGAAATAATAAAAAAAGTTGTTGTGCCGACCACAAGTGACACGACAAAGCCAGGAAAATGATGAACGATATCAAAAAAGTCTGAATCGAGGACATCTTGACTTTCTAAGTACCTCGTCTGCGATAGAGAGTTCAAGTTAGGTCATTTGTTGACTTAAATTAAGTATAGTGATCCTTGGCTCAAAGATATCTTCTTTCTCGAAGAACGTATTAAGACTAACACCGCTCTAAGAAACACAATTCTCGTAGAACTAATCTCTTGAAGATAAATAAATCTCTCTACATTTTGTCTTAGAATAAATAATCTGTTGCTACGAGCCGAGCCAAGCAAATTCCTTTCATAAGTAGATTTCTTGGTACTGAATTTACAAATTAAGTTTTGTACCGAACCTTTTGGTTCCAAGAGGCAGGTCTTGTGAAGTCGACCTCATAATTGTTTTTACCTTTTTGAACCACATTTCTCAGTAAATTCAAGGTTGAGATTGAATATGTACCTGACTTCAACAACATTCAACCTTAGGGCAGTGTTTCCCAAACATTATTCTGCCATGGCCCGGTAAATGTCACACTGGCCCTTAGTGACCCACTCAATATTTTAAAACCTCTTCCCCAGCTGATTACATCAAGTACCTAAAATATATCGGTATCGCCTATTTTGTGAGAATGGAGTATTTTTTTCTAAGATGGACTGATAGAAAATGCCTAAGACATTAAGCCCGCCTTTATACAGTTTTTTACTTGTAATATTATTTTAAAACAAGGCAGAAGTGCCCGGTATTTTATTTTGATGGCCCGGTACCGGGTCATCATCATCATCATTTCAGCACAAAAAACTTCCACTGCTGGACATAGGCCTCCCCCAAGTGTCGCCACATTGACATTTTGGGGGGTTTTGCCATAATCGCCACGCTTGGAAGGCGGGTTGGCGATCGCAGTACGGTTGTTACAAAAGCACAGAGAACGCTGCTGCCTATTCTCTGGCAAATCCCTTAGCCTCTTACAACACCCACGGAAGATATGGGATGGTGTTATTCTTTACGTCCGACACCATACAGAGCACCGGTACCGGGTCGCGACCCACCAACTGAGAAACGCTGCCTTAGGGTGTTGAAGCATTTACGAGGATGACTATTATGATCATCTACCTGTTCTTGTCCTATGTAACTTGGGGCGGCGCAAAACATTTCTTTGTTCTTTTCTCCTCTGTCAAACGTCACGCTATCATATCATTTACTGCTTTTTCTTTCATATCTTTACTCACACGATCCATCCATCGTTTCCTTGGTTTTCCTTTCTTATTTACGAGGCGGACTTTTCAGATTTTAAAGAAGGTAACAAGAACGTCTTGCTCGTAAACTAATTAGTTAGTTTTTAAGCTTTATAAGAGCTCTGAGGGCCGGATAAAGCCCCAGCAGTTTGAGTACCTGCCTTACTGAGAAAAATCTTTTGCCCTCTTTACGACGTTTTTGGCAGTGATTTTGCGCGAAAGTTCCGAGGTCTTAAACTTTTGTTGTTTGACATTCCCTGGGGATAACACGTATAAAATAATGTTTTCTTTTCATTTTACTTATATTTTCTCGAGAAATATGGGTTCATAGTACGCCCGAGGGTTACATGTATCATTAGAAAATTCTTAACAATATTTACGTTGTGTTACCAAGTAATGTACTCCTTGTAAGGTTCGAAGGGGTATGTTTTAGAGTTCATAGACTTGTGTTTAATTGGATATCGTCTCGTGCAGGTTATTCACTCGTGCCTCGACTGCTAGAATGCCTTAGCTCCATACTTACTTCCAAAAAAGCGGGTATTAAGTGCAGCTATGATATTCGCTCGATATTCGCGACGTGATGGATCGCAGAAGGGAGAGCCGTGACAGCAAATTTCCATATTATTGGTTGACTACGGACAAGTGACATTCCTTTGAACCCTATAGTTAGTTTCGCCATTTATGTGGGATTACGCGTATTTCGGGAATACCAAAATCACTCAATGGACAAAGAACTGTCACCATGCAAAATTATGACCTTATACAACACTACAATGCTAGAAATTAAGAATGTTGTGAGGGACTATGAGCGTGCTGTTGAATTTGAACTTTCGACACTGAGCAGAACGTTGCCAATCCAATGCAGCATTTCAATTTCCACCCTCAAGTGGCTAAAACCTTAACGACTTTAATTCCTTTCACAGCTCCGCTCCCTAGAAGTGGGCACGGAGTTCCCCACCATCACGAACCTACGGCTCCAGTCTGGTGAATTAGAAGAGGATGGGGCTCGCCTCAGGGCCCTAGACCTCAAGTTTGACCTGGCGTATGATGGCAACTTCCGTATCGATGTGGATGCCGTCATGTTGCTGGGGAAGATCGCTAACATATCTATTACTGGTGAGTTTAAAGTGACACGTAAATGAATGCCTATAATGTCCAAATTTCAACCCTCAAAAGCATTCATTTAAGTTTGGTGAAAACTTGTTACACCGAACGATCACCCTTATATTAATTAAAATACAGATTAAATCGGCGTCAATGACGTTCATAATAATCCAATAGGTTTTATGTAGGTAGTTTTTTGTAACATTTTATTAATTTCTAAAAAATCTGTGTCAAAATCAAAACATTTATTTCGAGTAAGTAAGCCAGTTACAGGCTCTTTTGAATTGTGGAAACAAAGATAATAATAAAATTAAACTACAGTACCAGTCCAGTGTGCAAAAGATAAATCACCTTCATTATTAAAAGCTCCTTTTCTGTCAAAATCTTGATAAAGAATCCAGGTGTCCACAACCGCAAAATCAACATGATAATTCTGCCAATAGTTACTTGAGAACGTGAATATAAATCAACGAAGACAAAGCAAACTTTATCGTTGCATGAACATCGGAAACCGACGTTATAACTTGTGAAAGAAACCTTGAATGTTCTAATGTTATTATCATCTGACTTTGAAAACTCCAACAAAGGTTCCATTTTTATATTCTTTGTTTCCGCATAAAAGACACTCGGGGTAATTCAGAAACAACCCCAGACTTAATGCTACTTTTAACCATCTTCGCAAAAAAAGGGAGTCATTAAAAAAGATTTTTGCAGTGTTAACTTTTAAGACCGCATTCTTTGACAACCTCTTTGAAAAGTTTTTGTCTAAGTAATTTACTTACTTTGCTCACGGACTGTGAGGTCTGTGAGTGTGAAGGACGGCTAGACTGTCTGACTGTGTCTGTGTGAGATGACGAATAATAGAGAAGTATGGTAGAAGAAGAAGACATGCTGCACCGACCCCAATCAAATTAAGATAAGGAGGAAAATGATGTTTTTTTTTTCTTTATTTTCAGTGGAAAGCATAAGCGGCAATGTTAGGGTAATGTTCCGTCGCAATCCATACACTCATTGGGCGCTAGCCTTCGAGGCGCCACCTAAGCTTGAGCTCCGAGTGCGAGGAAGGTTCCAGGGCAGGCAGATCAAGCCTAGACTGGCTTCGTTAGTCGCTGCACATATTAGGAGAGCGGTGGCGCAAAGGCATACGCTGCCTAATTATAAGATCCGGTACGTTATTAAATCTTTTTTTAAATTACAAAATACTGGATTGATTTATCCAAGTCTTGACCAAAGGACTTCATGAAACGTCAAATGCTGAAATTTGACTTAGATATGTGTAGAAAAGAATGCCCCATCTGTAAATCACCTTGCCCAAAGGTATTCGTTTTGACAAAAGGGTTGAAATCAGATTGCTAGAAACTCCGAACATAACTTTGGCTGGTATAAATAAGCCGAATTCACTCATTAATGTTTAATATTTTGATCTCTTTCCGTTTTCCTCGTAAAGAACGCTAGATCGACTCTAATTTGCAAATGGAAAAATGTTTATAAAGAGGATTTTTACAATGAGCCTAACGTAAAAGAATTGAAGAGGTCAGTCAAGAAAGGGTACTTAGCAAAATTACCATTCAAAACCAGCCTGAATGGATAAATGTATCAACTTGACCTTTTTTCAGAGAGCAGCGGTGGCCCAGTGGTGGCAGCCCCGACTTACGAGCATTAAGCCGTGGGTTCGAACCCAGGCAGGCGTATTAGTTTGTGTAATTTATTTCACCACCGCTGCCCTCAGAAAACGGTGAACGAAAACATCGTGAGGAAACCGGCATGTCCTAGAACTTAAAATTCGAAGACATTTTGTGACATCTACCAACCCGCACTGGGCCCGCGTGGTGGATTACAGCCCACTCCCTCTCATAGAGAGGAGGCCTGTTTCCCAACAGTTGGAACATTATAGGCTGATGATGATGACCTTTTTTCAACTTCAGGTTGAAAAAAATAACCATTTGGCATATCTTTAATATCTAGCTCCTAAATAAAATTTCAATATCATTCCTTTTACTTTTTGTCTGGATTACTTATCCATCTCTGCCTTTAGAGAAAGCCTGTTTCCTATCAGTGGGAAAATTACAAGCGAATTATGCATTCCTTTACTTGAAAGACTGCCTCCTTGGTCTGGCAAGCATGACTACTAAACACGAGATCCTGGGTTCGACTCCCAGAGAGGCAAAGAGTAATTGGGTTTTTCCTTTGGTTTTTGAAGTGAAAACTTCTTTAGCGGCGTTGTGCACTTTTGTAATGGGTAAAAAATGTCAGGTCACGTGTCCGGTAAAATGTCAGGTACGGTGTCCTGATCGAAAATTCGTAAGACGGATTATATTGATAATTAAAGCGATTCGTGCAAAATGATTCCCTAACTATTCCAAAAATCTAAAACCGGCCAAGTGTGAGTCGGACTCGCGCACGAAGGGTTCCGTACCATTATTTATAAAAACGAGAAAAAAAATCACTTCGTTGTATGGGAGCCCCCCTTACATAATAATTTTATTCTCTTTTTAGTATTTGTTGTTATAGCAGCAACAGTAATACATAATCTGTGGAAATTTCAACTGGCTAACTATCACGGTTCATGAGATACATCTGGTGACAGACGGACGGACGCACGGATGGACGGAAGGACAGCGAAGTCTCAGTAATAGGGTCCCGTTTGACCCTTTGGGTACGGAACCCTAAAAATGCACAACGTTAATATTCAAGTTTTTACTTCTGTCGGCACTCTCGGAGTGCGACCCTTTTTAGGGTTCCGTAGCCGAATGGCAAAAAACGGAACCCTTATAGATTCGTCATGTCTGTCTGTCGGTCTGTATGTCACAGCCACTTACTTCCGAAACTATAAGAACTATACTGTTGAAACTTGGTTATTAGATGTATTCTGTAAACCGCATTAGGATTTTCACACAAAAATAGAAAAAAACAATAAATTAAGGGGGTCCCCATACTTAGAACTGAAAACCAAAAAAAAAATTTCATCAAACCCATACGTGTGGGGTATCTATGGATAGGTCTTCAAAAATGATATTGATGTTTCTAATATAATTTTTTTCTAAACTGAATAGTTTGCGCTAGAGCCACTTCCAAAGTGGTAAAATGTGTGTCCCCCCCCTTCTAATTTCTAAAGTAAGAGGAGGAAAATGCTGAAAATATTTAAGATTGTAGAACGTAAAAAAAACTATCAACGAAAATTGGTTTCAATAAGATATGATGTTTAGTTTTTGAGATATGGGACTTTTTCATCAAACTGCAGCAGTAACTTTGTTTTTCATAAACATACTATGAAAAACAAATTTATTTTGCGGTTGTGTGGAAGTTTACTAACTAATACTACTAACTAATGAATGACAGTTCAAAATATTGTTATTATATTGTTTGGAGCTATGGAACCCTGTGTGCGAGTAAGACTCGCACTTGGCCGGTTTTTTTTTAGTAGCAGCCTAGCAGCAAATATCTAGATTTTTGCCTGGTTTATGCCAGTAGGCTCGCCCCCCTTTTACATGGGACTTAAACATACCTGGCGAAACGTGGGTGTATATCTCGGCTTAACCCTTCGGAAATTACAATCATGATGGTATGTTATTTGAAAGTTTTATCACACAACCTGATAGATTTAAATCTTTTTTCAGGTACAAACCATTTTTCCCGAAGTCAGACCCTGGCAGCACAGAGGGTGACGAAGGGCCCTGTCCACACGGACGACTGACCGTGCGACTCATGGAGGTGACGCGGTTACAGTGGTCCGGTGGAACGGCCACTGTGCGCGCGGCCTTAGCTGTGGACTCGCATGGATGGGTGAGATAATGCATCCACTTACGTATTGACCTTTATCGCGTGGTGTGCCTAACCTGCCCCCGTATGTCTATCTTTTTCTGGCATTACGAAAGCGAGCGAGATTGGCATATGACTTGTCGATCGACATCGAATTGAAGCGTTTGTGAATACGGGGGCTGGTGTCAGTTTTTATGTCGCCTATAGGCCCCTGACTTGGCTTTACATGCCATCGAGAAATATCTTCATGCATGCTGGCTTCCTCACGATATTTTCCTTCGACGAAGCAAGTCATATCTATCTATACTAATATTATAAAGCTGAAGAGTTTGTTTGTTTGAACGCGCTAATCTCAGGAACTACTGATCCGATTTGAAAAATTCTTTCATTGTTAGATAGCCCATTTATCGAGGAAGGCTGTAGGCTATATATCATACTACGACAAATAAGAGCGGAGCAGCAATTAATAATGTTTCAAAACCAGGGAAAATGTGACGCAGACGAAGTTGCGCGGGACAGCTAGTTATACAATACGCACATGAATCCGAAAAATTAGAGGTGCGTGTCGTGTGTTCGAACTCGAGACCTACGACTTGGCAGTCCGACGGTTACACAACTAGGCTATCACTGCCATACGTATTTAAGTTAACGACTTTGCAATATTGGTCCTTCGATTTGTACATGATGGCATTGGCAACATGTAAAGAAAAACAAAATGTAAACAGAATTAAAAACCGGCCTAGTGTGAGTCGGACTCGCGCACGAATGGTTCCGTACCATTATTTATAAAAACGAGCAAAAAATCACTTTTTTGTATGCGAGTCCCCTTAAATATTTTTTTTATTCTGTTTTTAGTATTTTGTGTTACAGCGGCAAGAGCAATACATAATCTGTAGAAATTTCAACTGGCTAAGTATCACGGTTCATGAGATACAGCCTGGTGACAGACGGACGGACGGACAGCGAAGTCTCAGTAATAGGGTCCCGTTTGACCCTTTGGGTACGGAACCCTAAACATCGGCTTACAATTATTTTAACACGGCACAACGTCAAAAAACTTTGTTTTCTTTTCAAATTATTTAGATAATGTTACAAAAATTTTAAGGAAACCGCTTCGAATAGCTTAATTAATATTTTCGAAGAACTATCTGACACGGAACAAAATGGCACAAAGAACAACTACAGGAAACATTTAAAATATTTTAACACTAATTTACTTCAAGACCTCATTGATTATTCAAACATTTAACAGCGTGTTACCTACACATTTTCTGAGAAACGTATAGCTTCGCTGTGGTGTCCAATCCAAAAGAATTTGGTTCCTTCTTCTATTTTTTTTCTGTCCCTTCCGGTTGCCTATTCTTACATCATCACCATCATTTTATTCTGTGTATAATTATGTATCAGAAATGTCACGGTTGTATTGTATCGTAAAAAACGGAAGCCGAAAAATGTCCGCCTCCTAAGATCTGCGTACCTAGCTTAGGGGCCGGAAATCTGCTGTACGATGTACCTACTTAATACTCGATTGTACAACCTCGTCCCTACAGATTGTATAATGTAACTTGTTCTTTTTGTATGTACAAATAAATATCTTAACATTCTGAGCCTCCCCGCAAATCAATTTGTCATCGGTTATTAGAAAAAAAACAGATGTTTCCTACAAAAGTGCAATACCTACAGGGACAAAATGTATGGTACAGCTGATTTTTCATATCAGTTCATGTTTCTTCTTCATCTAGGTATCGCTTCGCCGCGGCGTGCTAGTCCTGGACGTAGTGTTGCCAGCTGTGGCGGGGCCGCTGGGGCTCGTGTGCTGCCAGGGCGTGGGCGCCGTGCTGGTGGACACTGTGGTGCCGATGTCGCCCGCGTACCGCGCCGACCTGCGCAGAGACGATGTTGTGCTGGCCATCGATAATAAGCCCGTCAATAACGTTGCTCAGGTAATGTTTATAATAAGGATCTTTGTTTTTATAGTACTTGCACTAGACTACATAGAAAAGTACTTGCTGACTGCCTCGTCAGTTTAGTGAGGCAACGACTACTGAGGCATGAGGTCTTTTTTTTTCGGATGGGAAATCATCAAATAACCGCTCCCGCTCTGGGCCGAGCGGAAGGGAGTGTCAGACTTGTACTGATTAAAACCCATCCATGTTCCTTCTTAGCCCTTTGTGTTCAAGGGCCACGGTATCTCTTTCGAATAGTCCCGCAGCCTGAGGCATGAGGTCTTGGGTTCGATTCCCAAATCGGGAAAAATGTAATTGAGTTTTTCTATCAAGAATTTTTCAGTAGCAGCGACGATTTCAAAATTTGATGGCAATGGCTCTCCACCTATTGCATGGGTCTGAAAACGTAACTGGCGAAATGTGGGTGTATTATTAGGTACACCTCTGAATGGAGAAACAGTGTAACCTGCAGGCAAACAAGGAGTGCAGTTCCAGAAGCTTCAAAGAGACTTGCCCGCAGCATCACCAGACTGAAACAGGAAAATTCGCAAGATAGTAGTAGGTATCATAACATAACCGGCTACTGTCCCCTGAACAAACACCTATTTACCATAGGTGTGACAGACAGTGAGGGTGAAGAGGATGTATGGAGGCGGAAGAAACACCACAGCACATGCTCATGGAGTGCAGAAGCGTGGCAGATCACCGAGCACGGACTCTTCAATCCCTTCCGGAAGCCTGCAGAAGCCCGAAAAGGCTGCAAGCTATCTAGGAGGACCTAGGATGGTTGCAGTAACAAGAGGGTTTTCATACGTACAATGGCCCAACTAAATGCGGAAACAGCCCAGCTAACCTATCCTATGTAGTTTCAGCCTACCCCCATGTTTATACAAGGTGTAACATAATAAACGCAAGTCTCTCGGACCATGAAACTGAACAACTTTTGTTCTATGACTTTTGGAAATGCATACCTTTCTTTTTAGTTTTACCATACATGTTGATCAGCTGATCGCGTCGGTTTCTATAGAAAGTCCAATTTTTTTTTTGTGAATTTCACGAGCTCGAAGAACAAAAGTGGCTCAGTTTCATGGTCCGAGTAACCATACGGGAGGTCTTGCGTTTATTATGTTACACCTTGTATATGTTCAATATTTTGATATCGGAATAGATAAGTCCTGTAACTTGCCAGTTTTCATCAACAGGTAGGCAAACTCCTCCGCCTAGTGGAGCGGCGCGCGGTGACAGTGCGAGTGAAGCGCGGCGGCGGAGGCGCGGGCGCGCGGCGCGAGGACGTGGCCGAGCCCAAGCGCATGAAGCCGAACTTCTCCTTCCGCCGCGTGTCCGAGGTCATGGAGGGCGTGCGTCTGCAGGGCATGAGGGCGGCGGCCTCCAAGACTAATTTACAGGTCAGTGGAATCTGTGTAGAATGATCCAGACATGTAAAACTAAGAGAAATACGGGTTCGTTTAACGATCCCATTGATACCAGAAAACGGACTTGCCTGGCTCTATACTTCAAAGAGCAACTATTAATGCCCATTAACTTTTCAAAAGTTGTAAAAGGATACTCACGTGACTCAATCATGGTCTTCAAAAGTCACCAATCCTTTTGCTCGGATTGGTGAAGCAATTTTGTGCGGCAACGTTGGCTAAATAAAGTACTGTTACACTTAGTCTGCATTTCCAAAGATATGCAAAGATGTCCCTGATGGTTGACCTTAATAATAGCTCGTTTAGCTCAAGCTGTGAAAAAAAAAGCGATATCATTAGTTAGTACCTCACATCCTTCACTGCGTATCTCGATGTGGAAAGGCAGTCTAAAGATTGTCAGGACTAGGATTTTCTTTTGTACAAAGTATTAGTTAACGTTTTAATGTTCCACTCCATCAGGACCCCGAATCCAGCCCAGCAAAAACAGTAGAACCACAAAACGAGACTGATGCACAAGCCAAACAGAACACAAAAACAGATCCAGCACGACAACCGAAAGCTTCCGAACAGCCTGCTTCGGCTAACTTCGGGCTTCGGAAGCGTCGCTGCTCCGTAGAAAATAAGTCTTCCGACAGCTCAGCTGGCAGTACCCCGCCAGCTTCCGGCGCGAGCACACCCTTACGACAAGCAAACCTTATTAACAAAACTGTCAAACACCCAGATATACCTATCATAAGAACTGACTCCTCAGAATGTAAGGTACAAGAGAAGGAGGCTGCCGAAGAAGAAGAACAGATGTTCGAAGTTGGAGGCCCCCGACAGTGTGAACACGTAGAAATATGCCAAATGTTTTGGACGAAACAAACACCTTTGAAACCCATCATTCCTTTTGACGAAGAAACGGAGTTCAAACTAAATGAGAACCATAAATATCTGAACATCAATGTTTGGGCGACAGTAGCTGGGGAAAAAGAAGAGATTCTTTTAGGGTATCTTAATATTCCGCTGACGGCTTTGTTGGCTGAATGCCAGGATTCGACGGTTCCCCATCACATGAAGAGGTATCAATTCTTGCCGCCAGATGTCGATATTAAGTTCAGGTAAGAATACCGCTAGATGGCGTTACATGTGCCAAATATTATTCTTAGATCTATCTGACTTTTGCTGCAGCCGATGAACTGCTAATGCCTTTCTTTTAATTAAAAAAAAAAACTATCGCTTTAAGCCTTGCACACATATCACATTGCTTTCTTTCCAAAGACAAGGTGCGCTGTTTTTTGCGCATTGGAGAAGCTGCCGATGAGTAAACCACAATTGACGCGCAAATGTAGAAAATGCATATGTGAACTATTTTTATTTCGACAATAACAAAATTCTTTTATTGCATGTCTCTCACACAAATCACAAGTAAGCATACTTTGTCTAAAATTTTGAATAAGAGTAGTTTTGTAATTTGTTTATTAAAACTTTGTGCACAAGTAAAAACTGTACGAAGGTGGACTTAATGCCTTGGGCATTTTCTACCAGTACCTAGTAGGGTGATACAGAAACACTATACAGTTATGGACACATACATTAATTTATAGTATGGGTAACTACAGATGGTCACTGCACATGCACTATGTCTAGAAATCTAGGCTTCTCATAAAATTGTTTCTAAAACGCACCCACTGAATGACGTCATCAGTTTGCTAACTAATTATATTCTGTATTGCTATACAGATTAGGTATAGATTTGGAAATTTGCCTAATCTTGCAGAAATCTTTGACAAAGAGACAACTGGCACCTATGATATTAGAATAACGTACTATTTTTACACTATACCATCGTCATGGGTACATAATTATGTCATCCTCACTTTGGTTTAGGATGTACTTGTACAGCATATTAAGCTACAACAATCTGTTAAATTTCTTTAATAGATTTTCAACTTTATTGTTAAAGTTTTAGGTTTAAGGTTGGTCAGGAAAATTTGACAGTTTCGGGAGCTTGACGTACTGCCTACTGGCGTACTACTGTACGTTTCAAACAAAAATGGAAATATTTCTCCCGTTGCGCAATCATTTCAATAGCAATGAATAAGACTTGATGCCGCCACTCAGACAAAGGCCTTAATGACCGACAGCTACTTATAGCAATGATACAGTTTCTTAGAACTCTCAGCTGGATGAAGATTTCGCCCAGTTTACGTGAGAATCATTTACTAATACGTATTAATTGTGTTTCTGACGATATATTCTCAGTAACAATTGCGGGGTTGGAAGTGTGCCCGGGGAAATCCATGTTGCTCTTGCCAGGGTTATCTTAACGCTCTGAAAACTAAATAATATGAAAAAAAAAACCTCATCAGCAAGCGATCATTGGGTACTACTGACCGCTATTACGTTATCATTTTATCGTATCATAGGACAATAACATGTTATCAGTCATTATAATGTTTTGTTAGATATGCATCTAAACATAGACGGCATGAGTAAAATGCTAAACGACGCTCTCGCACTTATGTCAGATTTCTACGAGTCATAGGCCTATAAATTCTTTTACATGACAATATCAAGATGTAATATAGTCAGAAGCGGAGAGTCTGACATCCAGTCTTACCAAGGGGTATCGTATTACCCAGTTACTCGGTTGTGGAGGTCAGATCGGCAGTCGCTTCATGTAGAGTAGTAGTACTCAGCTGATGCATCTGGTTAAACTGGAAACCGACCCCAACATAATTTGGGAAAAGGCTAGGCAGATAATGATGATGATGATCATATAGATATAATATGTCATTATTTTACATAATAGGTATCATAGGGCAGTTACAAGTCAAATGGTAACATATTTATGGTAGTATAAAGCGGCTTTGGTAAGAAAACACTGCCATCACCTACCTTTACCCTTTTCAACTACTTTTACTTTTCTTTTATGTTGGGGTCGGCTTTTAGTCCAACTGGATGCACCTGCATACATGTATTTTGCTCTGTATGGTGTCGGACGTAAAGAATAGCACCATCCCATATCTTCCCGTGGGTGTCGTAAGAGGCGACTAAGGGATTTGCCAGAGAATGGGCAGCAGCGTTCTCTATGCTTTTATGACAACTGTACTGCGATCGCCAACCCGCCTGCCAAGCGTGGCAATTATGGCAAAACCCCCCATGTTATGTCAATGTGGCGAAACTTGGGGGAGGCCTATGTCCAGTAGTGGACGTCTTTCGGCTGAAATGATGATGATGATGATGACATGTATTTTACATGGAACCGACTGCCTATTTGACCAACACAACCCAGTTAGTACTGGGTAACGCGATACATCTTGGTAAGACTGCTTATCAGACTTCGGGCCACTGATTAACAGTAACGACTGTCTAACATCTACAAATGACACCCAGGTCCAAAGGCACAACGTGCTTTCCGAGGCACGGAGGAAATTCGGAATGTTATCTTGTCAACCATTCACGAACCAACATCGGCGCAAGCACAGTTTGTCTTGAAGATCGACCCGTGCGGCTGTATGACAATATTTTACGTAAAAATAGGTATCATAGGGGGTACTAATCAGTAAATAAGTCTACCAGTAAGATAATTAATACATTAAAATGTTTCCAGCAAAAGCCACAAGCTCTCATCACACGCAGGCTTCGAACCATGCCTATGCTTCGGCGACGCCCTGGTTTGGTGGGAGTGGGAAGGCCTAGGACCTGCGCGAGTAGTCCCCAGGTCAAGTCGGGATCTAGTTTCGCCAAAGCCGCCTAAACCGACCCGAGCTAGTCATGATTTTGTGCGGACACATTTCCATAGATCGACGCAGTGTGATTTCTGTAATAAAAAGGTGAGTTTGAGAACAAAGAACTGCAGAATTAGGTTAAATCGTATTTTTTCAAGTAAATACATTAAATTCAGAGAAAACCTTTTATTAACTATTTATTTGTTCATGTACCACTTATAAAATCCACAATTTCGTCTATACTCATTCGCAAATGGTAAATTCCAAACAAAAGAAAAACAAGCATTCAAATATTTCATCAGCCCTTTGCAAAAAAAGCTGCCCGATTATAAACTTTATTTATAGAAACATATCAACGAACTTTCCTTCAAAAACATTTACGTAAATCAGGTTATTTTTCGCCGGGGTCCTTCGACCTTTATTAAAAACATATATTTTTCAGATATGGCTGAAAGACGCGATGCAGTGCCGAAACTGTGGGCTGTCCTGCCATAAGAAATGCGTCACCAAGTGTCAGGAGTCTTCGCCTTGTGTTCCTAAGCTGGATAGAGGTATTTATTTATTTTACTATTTATGTACCTACACACAGTACAAAACACAGGAAAAAACATAAAATATTTGAGTACAAAGGACTGCTTATTTCATACGAAATTTCTGCCAGCAGACCTGCGAAAGGAAAAATGAAAAAGAAATGTAGACGATAGTGTGTGAGAGAATGAAGAGAATAATGTGTTTATGTGCCTTAACTAACTTAACCCATACTATTTTTAAAATATAAATACACATATAACTAAATATAAATACATAATGCTACGATATTTAAAATAAAAATACATACATGTGTTTGTTCCCTCTTCTTTGTAACTATCACAGGCCATTACAAGAATTTATGGACGCTAGTGATAGCGCCATCTCGTAGCTAAATTAATTCTGGGCTGACTCATTGTAGATTACCTTCGAAACGCTAAGAAGAAGATGGCTATACTAAAGAGTGATGGCCTATAATATATAGTGTGCTATTGCTATAGGCTAGGCTGGATCTCTGAATCTATTGGTGGAAATAGGTCTTTACAGAAAAGAGGCCTAATATCTATCGGTCTTCTTCTCGAATCGATGACTCAGATTTTGTCCGACTAGGCCCATTCACAAACGCTTCGATTCGATGTCGATCGACAAGTCGTATGTCTATCTTTTTTGGCATTACGAAAGCGAGCGAGATAGACATATGACTTGTCGATCAACATCGAATCCGAGCGTTTGTGAAAACGGGGACAGATTCGTAACAACCTGAACAGCTCTTTCATTTGCCTCATTCATGTCCTGGAGGATGCAATTAGTTATGCACGACGGGTGAGAGCAGAGGTTGCATAAAAAGGCACCTTGATTAACTTCACATGGTCATGTTGGAACTTACTATCCGTCATTTGGCATTCGATAGAGGCACAATCCATAGAAAATGGACTACATACATTTTTCAAATCTTTGTTATCATAATTTCAGAGTCATGGTCGGACTATCGGTCGGCCATATTACCGTTCTAATATTGCAGATTTCGGGACTAAAAATCAACACAATAATAGTCAATCAAGTTCGCGTACACTGCCGAGGTTTTGTATCCCTTGGCAAATTAGTTTTGAAGCGCCCGATAATTTTCCTCTCACGAATTAGGAAATCTGGGCAAGCGATAATTTTGTTCAAAAATGAGCTTTAAAACTGCTCCTTATAAATCATAAGATTAGTCTGCTATTACAAATCCACGCGCCAAGCATGCTCGCCAATTTTTCCGAGTTAACAGCCGGATGCCAAATATTAGATGATTTACAACTTAATTGCTGACGGAATCTGGTGAAATTCGCTTTGACGTACAGAATGAATTGCGTTTTGTTGTGAAGGTATGTATTTTCCCTGCAGTAAGTAGTGCGTTGCGTTTCTATGACGAATATCAGCCTCGTTAACACTTCGCTCTATCAATCATGTTTACCATAATTTATACTGGAAATTTCTTGACGAGTAAAAAGGATTCATGTTATAATTTATTCTGTTAATTACCAATATTCCACTAAAAATTATTACTCAATTATTAACGTGTTACAATTACATACTATACTTGGAGTTCCAATCAAATTCTGTCACTTATAGGTCCAAGTATAGGTGTAGAATTATTCTTGTGAAGCAATTATCCTTTATCTACAAGAAAACCAGTTTATCTTGGCAGTCCAAAACAGCACTGCTCGTAAACCCCAAGAATAAACAATGCATCAACTACTACTACATTTAAATCTACTTCCATACACATGTTATCTTGTACCAAAGACCAAAACACACATTTCATCATCAAAAAACAAAATATTTTATTTTACATAGGCCTACATGGGCACTTATAAAACGTCGACAGAAGAGGCACGGTTCGGGTTGGTCGTTTCCTATGGAGAAGTACCGGCAAGAAACTCCATGGTTACCTACTCTTTTAAAATCATTTGGTTCTACAATATTTGGATGTTACAGCGTTAGTACTTAAGTATGAGAGGACAGCGTAGGCCCGAAAATAAGTCGTTGCTTATTATAAAAGGTAGAAAAAGAGAATAGTAAAAACAAAAACATCACATTCAAAGCCAGTTCTGCCGATGACATACCTACAAATCTCGCACCATTTCCCTACATCAGGACATGGCCGACCGTCCGTCTTGTCATATTTATCACGCTTTGCCAACTACGAGTATTAGTCACTGGTGCTAGGTAACTGGACGCATTTCCTGTAACATTGTGTGTTTATTGACTAACCTCGTATTGAGGTCTAGGCTGAACGTCTCATAGTGGCATTCTGTTTTATGTTTAGGGCCATACGAATTGTTTTGTAGGGAAATTGTCGTATGTTTAGATTTATTAAGAACTTTATTTAATATTTAGCGTGAATGCCCAAATTGGCTAAATGTAGCGAGAGGTCGCGAGATTTCCATCTGTTGCACTTTGTTGTGAACGCACTCCCTGGACAAGCATATTTAAATTTACAGATGTCCTACCGTATGTACATACATACCTACAGGTATCATAATTCATGTGTGATTAATTTGTCTAAAGTTCATAGGTTCATACGACTGCTTTCATAAAAAGAAAACTTCCTGCCGTACTGCATCCTCTCAGCCATTATTTATCTACCAGAATACCAAATAAGCGGAGTACGTAAACGTAATGCCAATCTGTCATTGTATCATTGAACAATTCTTGTTCTGACCTTAGTGATGGTGTTTTAGCGTATGTACTGCCGAAGCAATTACGTACACTAATGTTCATGCGGTGTAAGCAGACAATAAGAGATATAAAAGAATAATTTAAATACGAAGAGCTTTTCTAAGTCGAATATATTTTTCTTAACTGACAAACGTGTTATTTTAAATCTTCTGTTTCTAAGCAACTACTTTAAGCATAGAGTAAATATTTACATTATAAACTTAAGTTATTAACCTACACCACATCACCCCCCTCCAGAGACCGTCACTACGGGCGATAATAGTCTGGAAAATGCACTTTACGGCCAGATTTTGTCGTTCTGACATTAGTTCCTGTGTTTCCAGGTAATTCGGTGGTTGGTGCTGTTTTATGTAGTGTGGGTGATGGTGTGTTTGGGTGTATTTTTGTGTTGTCGTTTGTGTGAGTGTTTGGATCGTGTAGTATATAGGCCGGTTTAAGCCTGTCGATAGTAACTGTAACTGGTTTGCCATTAACGAGGAGCTTGAAGGTCTTGTCCCCGTGTTGCAGGACTTTGTGCGGTCCCGTGTATGGTGATTTTAGGGAGCCTGATGTTTCGTCTCTGAGGAAAACGTGACTGGATGTACCTAAATCTTTGAACACGAATGTTGATCTAGTACCGTGTCGGGATGCTGGTGACGGTTGCAATTTTCTTGCGAATGCCCTTAACTGTGCCACATAGTCTGACATATCAATTGTGTCATCTACCTGTGGCTGAAATAATTCCCCTGGCAGCCTGAGTGTTTCACCATACAAAAGTTCTGCTGATGTAGACCTAGGTCTTCTTTGTACGCGTTCCTAATACCTAGTAGAACTAGTGGCAAAGACTCGACCCAGTTTTCTGCGGAGTGGCAGGTTATAGCAGCTTTCAATTGCCTGTGGAATCTCTCTATGAGGCCGTTACAGGCAGGATGATAAGCCGTGGTACGCTTATGGTGAAATCCAGTCATCTTCGATAGTTGCCTGAAGAGTGCAGACTCGAATTGTCGACCGCGGTCCGTTACGATATCGACGGGGCAGCCAAATCGAGAAATCCAGCCAGTTACTAGGGCCTTTGCTACTGTCTCTGCAGTTATGTCGGGTGTAGGTATCACCTCAGGCCAACGCGTAAAACGATCGATGGCTGTGAGGCAATAACGATAACCTTGTGATAGCGGCAGTGGGCCTATGAGGTCGATGTGGATGTAGTTGAATCTAGCCCTCGGCAGCTTGAAGGTTCCCATTGGTGATGAGACGTGACGGGTTACCTTAGATCGCTGGCATGCTAGGCATGAACGGCTCCATTCTCTGCAGTCTTTTTAACTGCTGGCCAAACGTACCGTTCAGTAACCATTTTGGTTGTTGCGTTTGCACCTGGGTGGCTCCACGAGTGTACGCTCTCGAAAACTCTGCGACGGTGTTCTTTTGTGACATAAGGTCGAGGGATCTTACTTCTCTCATCGCAGTACAGTTCGGTCTCTGATCCTGGCAGTTTTACTTTAGTGAGGCATAAGGACGTGCTGCTGTTGAGCAGTTGTTCCAGTTCAGTGTCGTGCTTCTGTGATTCGGCTAGTTTGTAAAGGTCTACCGGCTGAGTTATCTCCTCGATTCTTGAGAGACTGTCAGCAACGACGTTGTTCTTGCCTGATATATGTCTTATATCTGTCGTAAACTGTGAGATGTAATCCAGGTGCCTGAACTGTCTTGGTGAGCAATTTTCCTTCCGCGAGTGGAACGCGAAACATATGGGCTTGTGATCTGTGTAGATGACAAAGTTTCGTGCTTCGACCATATGCCTGAAGTACTTTATCGCTTCGTAGATTGCTAGCAATTCCGTCGTATGGTGAGTATTTCTTCTGTGCCGGACTTAGCTTGCGGGAGAAGAATGCTAGCGGTTGGCATGGTTCTCCGTCCTTGCACTGCTGTAACACTGCGCCTATTGCTATGTCTGAGGCGTCCGTCACCATTGCCAATTTGGCTTCGCAGTCGGGATGGGCGAGCAACGCTGCTTTGCATAGGCCTTCCTTGCAGGCATTGAAGGCTTCCGTTTCCGGAGTGGTGAAATGCACAGGGTGAGAGCCTTTTACTGACCCTACCAATAGACCATTTAAGGGGGCCTGGTGTTGAGCTGCGTCGGGTATGAATAGTCTGTAGAAATTAAGCATCCCTAAAAATCTGCGAAGTTCCCGGACAGTTTTGGGTGCCGGGTATTTTGTGATGGCTTCTACCTTCTCGGGTAGCGGGCTGGTGCCATCGGCCGAGATCCTATAACCCAAGAAAGTCAATTCCTTTACTCCGAATACGCACTTAGCAGTATTGATCACCATACCATACTCCTGTAGGCGGGTGAAAAGTTGATGCAGGTGGTCTTCGTGAGTCTTCTGGTCTTTGGAGAAGATCAGCAAATCGTCAAGGTAAGGGTAGCAGAAGTCGAGTCCTCGTAGCATCTCATCGACGAAACGCTGAAAAGTCTGTCCAGCATTGCGAAGGCCGAAAGTCATGAAAGGAAATTCATAAAGTCCGAACGGCGTAGTGATAGCGGTCTTGGGAATATCCTCTGGGCTTACGGGTATCTGATTATATGCTTTGACAAGATCAATTGTGCTGAAAATTGTACATCCTGACAGACTATGTGTAAAATCTTGAATATGAGGAATTGGATAATTGTCAGGTACCGTCCTGGAATTTAGCGCGCGGTAGTCACCACAGGGTCGCCATCCACTGTTCTTCTTAGGAGCCAGGTGTAATGGTGATGACCATGGTGAACTTGAGGATCTGGCGGTGCCGTCTTTCAGCATCGCTTCAAACACGTCTTTGGCTATTTTTAATTTGTCGGGGGCAAGGCGTCGTGGTGTACATGAAACTGGTGGTCCAGGTGCAGTCTGTATGTGGTGGACTGTATTGTGTGTTGATGTACGGTGTATGCCATGTGGCCGGGTAATATTAGGATATTTCCGTAGTATGTTGTGGTATGTGGTGTCACCAATAATTACCTTAACCGAGGAAATAATGTCTGACGAACGGGTAAGTGAAGCCGGGGTCGCAAGCATTGTATAGTTGTCTAAAAGACGCTGGTTCCTGCAATCAACAATTAAATTGTAAAATGACAAAAAATCCACTCCTATTATTGCTTTCGTAACGTCGGCTACAATAAATGACCAAGCAAAGTCACGGCGCAACCCCAAGTTTAAACTTAATTTAATATACCCGTATGTTTTGATGGGTGTACCGTTAGCTGCACACAGTTGATAATCTGTAGATTCACGTCGCCCCGGTAATAGCGATCGTGGGTAAACACAAAGGTCGCTACCGGTGTCAACCAAAAATTGTGTTTTTGATCGTCGATCGGTGACAAATAAGCGACCGGTGTTTAGACAATCGTCGGCCGCCATTACAGATTGCCCTTCGAGTTTTCCGTCGCTTTATAGTCGCACGGTTTCTGACATTTCTTCGCACGTTCTCTAAACCGTTGGTGGTACCAGCATTGTGGGAACTTGCTGTAACTCGACTGTGATCTCGACGAACTGGAACGATGACTTGAACGGCTGGTAGAACGTTGCCGCGGTCGTGAGTGTCGTGACACACGGTTGAACTTTGCGGTCAGCTTTTCCACTTGCCTGGCCAGTGCGGTTATCTCAGGATTCACACTGCTCGTAGGTGTTGTCTTGGTGATGGCGGATGTAGATGATACCTGGGGTCCGACGACGTCGTTGATTCGGTCTGCTAGCTCTGCCAATTCCTCCATCTCAGCCTTGGACTGCGAGGCGATGATGGCCTGCGTCCCGCTTGGTAGACGGCTCGTCCAAATGGTGCGGAGAAATTCCTCGGGGACACCCGGTCCCGCAAGGTTTAATAAGTGGCGGTAGAATTGCGATGGTTTACGATCGCCAAGTTCTTCGTGCATGAGCAGCTGTTTAACTTTCTTTTCGCGTGAAGCTGACATTCTTTTAATCAATTCTGCCTTGAGCTTCTCGTATTTGTTGGTGGCTGGAGGGTTTTCAATAATTTCTTGAACCTCGGAGGCGTATTGTGGGTCCAAGTGGCCTGTGACGTAATAAAACTTCGTTTCATCTGCTTTTATGTTCGAAAGCGCAAATTGTGCTTCCATTTGCGAAAACCAAAGTGATGGTTTTTCCGGATAAAACGGTGGTACCCTCACGCCCACGCGGAATGATTCTAGGTGTTTCGCACCATCTTGGCCTGCTGCGATCACATTTTGCTCACTTTTGTCTGTCATTGTAGTGTTCTTACTCGGGGTCACCAATTTAGCGTATGTACTGCCGAAGCAATTAGGACACTAATGTTCATGCGGTGTAAGCAGACAATAAGAGATATAAAAGAATAATTTAAATACGAAGAGCTTTTCTAAGTCGAATATATTTTTCTTAACTGACAAACGTGTTATTTTAAATCTTCTGTTTCTAAGCAACTACTTTAAGCATAGAGTAAATATTTACATTATAAACTTAAGTTATTAACCTACACCACAGTGTTTATAATATTACTTAGAATTTGCTATAGGCTCATTCCTACCATATCAAGCTGTTTTTCTTTTTATTCCTTTTTTTTACAAAACATTATTATTGCATTACCTATTGAGTCGTATCCCAATTCCCAAGTAGCTACAACGTTGACATCTAAACGTGTGGAAACTTTCCTGAAATATTTCTGGGAAAACCCGAAAACACACTTCTGCGATTCTTTCCTCTGGCCATTAATTACCGATAAAGTTCTATTTAAAAACATTTGGAAAGTTCTCAAGAATTGGAATGTTTTTGTACCGAATAAATTCTGAAAAAGGAATAAAATTCGCAAATGTTTTTATTCGGATTCTGATTGAAATTGCGCCAAAATATCGCAACTGAAATGTGTCAATGACCCGTAAGGTCGGTGACCTTTTGAATTTTTGACAGAAGTTAATAATGCGCTCTATCAGTGATGCAGGACTATTCATAGAAATATAGATAAAATAATTTCCACAGACTAAACAAAAACCTCTTTTGTTGACTGCTTACATTTTTAAAGAGCGGATATGTCCTACCGCTCTATATGCGCTCTATGTGCTATACATATATAGCACTGATACTCTGATAGGAAAGGAATAAACTCCAAGTAGGTAATTGATCTAATTTGTTGGCACGATCAGGCAACACGTCACCTATACGCACATGTTGTGGCAGCTTCAACCAATTACATCAGACTCATGCCAAATTAAAGATAGATCTGTATCAATTCTAGTCCAAATTACTATTAATTTACTTAAGAATAATAAAATAAATAGCTTTGCACAGTTATTTTGCTTTTACAGCCACGTTCCCATATTTCTCGGGAACACTTAGAGCTGAATTTTGGCAAACGTGTGGCTTTCACCTGCTGCGTTGGCGTTATATTTACCTTTAGAAGCACGTGATTTTAATGCGCGAAATACTTGCTAAAAAAATGAACGTAAATAAATGAACTCGTCGACAGATGAATATACCTACGTCTAAGTAGGATACAAAGTTGTACATAAGTACCTACTTGTATTAACAAAGACATGCCTTCTGCCGTTCAGTAAGTATTTAATAAGGAAGGAAATGTACGCAGTAAATTGAAATCTCTAGACATAAAAAGGTTTAATAAAATAAAAAAGCAAGTCAACAGATTTAAGCGTAATTCTCTTAAAATCTCTGAGTCAACATCCGGAGTTACGACTTACCTTTCCTTGGTCGAAGCTGACGCATCAAATCGATTCATATCAAGGAAATTGCGTCTCGTGCTATACGACCATACCATTCGATTAACATTTGTGCCTTTCCAAGCTATTTTATTTTACAGTCCTCGTTTAATTTAAAGATTTTTTTTTTCGCATCAAAGGATGGAAAATTCTATAATCCACTGAATTCTTCTTTATCATGTTATTAGTACGTAACCTGCACGCGTAGCATGACTACTGTAGAAACGGGTTTTGTCTACGAAAGAATTGACATAATGACAGATAGACTATGACAATGTGTCAGTTTGTCGATTCTTCCGTCGACATAGCCCGTTTCTACGGCGGACATACTATGGGCCTCTGACTCGACTTAGCTGGCTAGCATTTCACAGAATCTATTTCAAAGTAAATCACCATAGGAAAATTTGGAACAAAGCCTCTGCCTGTGTCTTGGGGAAGTGCAATGTTAACATAAACTAATCCTAAAATCCACTTACACACATCACAAAGCGGACCTTCGTCGGAAAGTAAAATGTGAACGGCCACAGAAATTACGATAAATCTGAAAACCGTCACATGTTGTAATAGTTACGTTAGTAATTGCGCTATCATTCCGCAAATGCACGGTACAGCCAGATACTTACGCATTATTTACAGTAATATGTGCAACTAATATAATGAAACAAACTTATAACTAGAACTGACAAGAATTCCAACACGGCAATGAGTATTATAAAAATTTAGAAGGTTGGCGTGCATTGCGAACGTCGATGCGGAAGAGATATGCTCCAGTTTACCATTACTTTATTCTTTAGGCATCTGTCGTACCGCTGACGAGGAAACAACTAGCTTGTTTTCTCGCTCAAGAAGCATACGCACGAATACCAGTCAAGTTATACAAAACCAGTTTATGCAGATCATTGTACGGGACACCTATACTAAGCGAGGCCATGGTATATTGGAAATTTATACCTTGATGTGTCGTCGCGTGTACAAGAGATATAGGTCCAGTGTCAGTAAAAGGGACAGGTACAGACAGACCACCAAACTGAACATATTTCTGTACAAAACCAATATGATGATCGCGTAAAATTTATCACCACAATATGACGCACACTTTTGTAATACACGCCATACGGAGTGGAACGGACTCCGACGCCAAAATGGTAACCATATATTCAGTAGGTATATCATCTGAACCCATCATCATTATCATATCAGCCCGAAAGACGTCCACTGCTGGACAAAGGCCTCCCGCTAGTGTCGCCAAATTGACATTTTGGAGGTTTTGCCATAATCGCCACGCTTGGCAGGCGGGTTGGCGATCGCAGTACGGTTGTTACAAAAGCACAGAGAACGCTGCTGCCCATTCTCTGGCAAGTCCCTTAGTCGCCATTTACGACACCCACGGGAAGATATGGGATGGTGCTATTCTTTACGTCCGACACCATACAGAGCAGGAATCATGGAAATGTATCGTCAGTTATTAAAGAAATAGTTGTTTCCTACAAAACTGCAATGCCTACACTGCCAAAATGTATAGAACAGCTGAATAAAAAAACGTAAGTATTACTGAAAATTCTATGTAGGGGTTTAGAATGATGTACAGTACAGTACATACGTGGTAACCGTTTTCACGTCGGTGTTCCTTCCACCATATTAATGGTCGATCGCAGACTGGTGCAAACTGCCGGCGAGAACTCCCTGTCTCCATTAGGATGTCGCAGTTACACGGGCTGTCATAGAAAAAACCGGTCAAGTGTGTGTCGGGCCACGCGCAGTGTAGGGTTCTGTAGTTTTTATAATAGCCAAGTGCGGGTCGTATTCGCTGACTGATAGTTTCGTACCATGCCCTAACTAAAAGCAAACATGACTACCTACGAGTAAGGTCGAGAAAACGAGAAAACTCGTTTATTTATTTAAAAATCTGCGGCATGATGCAAGTTGTAAACTGGTCAAAAATGTTTACGAATCCCTCTGTCAATCAATCCTATCGTATGGTATTACCACCTGGGGCGGTTCGTATAACACGAATATCCTAAACGCTGAAAGAGCTCAACGACTTCTCCTAAAAGTTTCTCTCTTCAAACCACGTTTATATGCTACAAAAACCCTCTTTAACGAAGCAAATGTATTAACGATGAGGCAGCTTTACATACTACAAACAGTTTTACAGAAACATTTCGAACAACTCCATAATATGTTTCTGTAATGTACAGAAACATATGGAGTTGTTCGAAATTTTTGAGTCAAATACAATTGGTCGACTATTACTCGTAAACTTGTAAAGCCCACTTAAGTGTGATAGTTTTCCTTTAAACTTCGTTATATATAGGTACTACTGCCGTGACATTTGTATTTCTAACTACAACCGTTTAGTCTGTAGAGGGGAGGGGACACTTGACCCTAACGAAAATTGGTACTTTAAAACTTGATAAGTCACGAACAGTTTACTTAACCAAAAAACGGTCTCCCCAAATCCCTAATAATTTTGAAAGACCTATCCAACGATATGCCGCTCTATGGAAAGGACGATCGTTTTTTTTATCATCCCCACTTTACTTGTAGTGGAGGTACCCTAAAGAATTGCTTTTTTCAAAATTTTATTTTACCACTTTTTCGGCTTCATTAACGTGTATACTCATACCAAATTACAACTTTCTAGTACCAATAGTTTTTGAGCTAACCCGCGGACAGACAGACAGACAGACGGACATGGCGAAACTATAAGGGTTCCTTGTTGACTACGGAACCCTAAAAAACCCGAAGGGACTCGCTTGTAATGACCTGATACCAGCAAGTGACTAGGTGCGAGTAATCGCCCGCGCCCTTTGCACATCCGCTGCACTCATAGGCTAGCAACAAAATTATTCGAGCTACTCCCTCGCTGAACGTTGCTGGTTTCTAGTAACAGTCCTTGTCGCTATTCGTCGACGGTGTGACAGACGCCTTACAGAGCTACTGCGTTGTTATACTACGTAGACTATAGTTACATCACGCAATATACGATGCAGTAATGAAGGATAAGAGTCGCATGATCGTCGTAAAGATAGAAATGAGTATGCTTTAGAAAGTATATATTTTATTAATAGGTTCCTGTTAATTAGTAGAGAATAGAAAAGAAAAGAATAGAATTAAACTTTATTGTACACCAAAATGAAACATAGCGGGCTTACAAAACTGGTAATTAGAGGTATGTACACAGTGAAATGACTTAAGTACACTATTGATGATGACTGTATTAATGTTAGAAAACTAATCGTCATCTTTGTAATGAGAGTTTATGAGAAAGTAAATTGACATTAGGAGCAAGGAAACATTCTTCAAACAATTTTAGCGAGCGGAAACCAGAAATATTTCTTATCCTTACAAGCCATCTGCTATTCAGATTTCACATATTTATTTTATAATTATCACAACTTCTCTGAACTATCTTCACTCAGATATCTTGGTTAGATTAAGCCTATTATATGGAAATCGAAAGAGGTTTCGACGGAAGTAGACAATGTCAAGTCCTAAAGGTAAAGGCACCAAGGCATACCACATGATCGATGTTTCTTAAAGAATTCTTACGTGCCTTATATTGTGGGTTCAAATCCAGGCAGGCACTTTAATTTGTGGAATTTATTTCAACATCACTACTCCCAAATCAGTAAACAAAAACGAGGGAACCGTCATTCCGACACAAAAATGTTACATCCACCAACCCTCGTGATTAATAAGGACCAGGTGGCCTAACATGACGTCTTAAAACATTATTGTTTTACTCCATTTCCAGTGTGGGAAAGAGATGGCGCTAGACATCGTCTATAGCTCCGTCTCTGCCACACTGGAATAAGAGTCCGGTTCCGGTTGTCTCCGTAAGCCAGCAGCTCCTTCTCCTGTGAAAAGGATCTGGTTCTGTGTCACAACATCATCTTCTTACCCTTGTCCCATTCTACATGGGTTGGCGCAACACGTCTTATTCTTCCATTCTTCCCTGTCAGACCTCACGGCATCATTTATTCCTTTCTCTTTCATATCTTTCCTCACACAATCCATCCATCTTTTCCTTGACCTTCCTCTCCCTCTAAATCCATCAACATTAATCCTGTATCACGTAGTGGGAACGTTATAGGCTGATCATGCATCACAAAGTAAAAGCTTTTTTTAACATTTGTCTTTTGTGATTGCCTCTAGATTCATATAGCACATCCAACTGTCCGCTTCCTGAGCTGATCATGACCGAGCCTGACGCCATCGCCGACCCTGACTCCGATGATGAACCCGAGAGAAAAGACTCCCTAGATGTCCATGAAGAGGGTAAGTCTGAAGTTAATCAGATTTGGTTATAGGGGATTGAACCAGCGCCTTTATTGTTGATCGCTAAACTGGAGACACTGATTTCTAGGATGGTGCACAAAGTGATCAAAAAAATAAGATCGTAATGAATTGTCATGCAATGTTTTGTTTGTCGTATAAAACATCAATATTTACTTATGTATTTGAATGTCATAATTGCGTCAAGCTTATAGTTTGACCCATTTGCGCTATTGCAAACAGCACAATTCCTCTTGACTGGACAAAAAGTCTACAGAAATATACGTGGTCATTCTATGAATAGTTGGCATTTAATGACGACGTATTTTTCTTATAGCCCAATACCCTTAAAAACTTTTTAGGCTCATGAAAAACGAAGGAAAGATATTTATTAGACTCATAGAATAAGTCCACCGGTTCTAGTTCCGCGATCAACGATAGAGGCGCTTGCGTCGATCTTTTTACTTCCTGTTGCGTTACTTGCGTGATAGATCTACTGCCAACAATGTGCAGCGCTTGGCAACGTCTATCTGTTACTTCATATTTTCTACCAAGTGTCATCGTAACTTATAAATTGTATTTTATTCTGCTATATAATTCATGATATGATCAATAAGGTAAAAGTACGTATTCCCGTTAGTGTACTAGTTCCCGTTAACAAGTCAGTTTTTTTATTATTGCATTTTTCTACGAATGTATAAGAAAAGTTTGCGAATGGCAATACCTTCTCGGTAATATTTTGTACAATTTTAATGGCACCATTATCCAAACAGTTTAATGGCGTCAAAACCATGCGTTGACAAAAGTTTGCTTTGCGAAAATATTATGGAAGTTCAAAGTTCTGTCAGTGTACTACGAAACCACCACGTCGCATTGATGAGCTAGCCATACTGAGACGGATCACGTTAAGGTAAGAGTGTTGATTTTCTAAAATATTTGAGTATATTATGTTGCGATATAACCTATGAATTGAGGTGAATCTAATTGAGAAATAAATTATTTTGCCGTTCACATCTATTGGTACCAACAAACCCTTCTTGACCTAGTACCCGTTAAAATCGTACTTTTTTTACCGGATTTTGGTACATGGTGAACCCGGTGTATTACGTTGTACCGAAACCCGTTATTGTGTACTTATTGCCTTACAATAGGTCTCATTTTCCTTTAAAACTGTAGAATACGTTGCCGGATATTGGGACTTGCATTAAAGTTGCATTTAAACCCGTCATCGTCCTTATTTCCTTGGTGTTAAGTTCTCTTTTCCTTCGAATCAACAGAATGCAGTTTCTATGTACCTTGTTTGTGTTGTAATCACCTTTTTTAGGATGGGAAATCATCAAATGACTTCTTCCGCTCTGGGCGGAGCGGAAGGGAGTGTCAGACTTGACTGACTAAAACCCATCCATGTTCCTTCTTAGCCCTTTGCGTTCCAGAGGCACGGTATCTCTTTCGAACAACCCGCAGCCCTGGCAGGCATCGGCCCTCTCGGACCCCTTCCGATTTGCTGACATCTCCTTGAGGCGCGCGTGGAACACGAACGCGCCGTCGGCACGGTCTGTCGTCATAAGACGGACGGACGGTGAGCTAGCCCATTACTCACCATCCACAGGCCCGCGCCTACGGTGGCCGGGGGCCACTGGTTGCCCCCCGACGCCCGGGGCGTCTCCTGCGGCGGCTGGGACGTGAGGTTCTCTCCCTCTCACGTTCCGTCACCTCCTTCGCTAGCATGACTGCTTCGCAGAAGGAGGCGACGGCTTCCCATTCCCTCTCGCTCCGGACCATGGATTGAACCAGGGCCGGACGCGAGAGGTCGCCGCCGCCAATCGCCGCTACGAGGACACGGCGGTGCTCAGCCCAAGCAGGGCAGAGCTCCACAGTGTGCTCCACCGTGTGCTCCACCGTGTCCTCCGGCCGATCCTCGCAGTGGTAACACCCGGGCGTTTCCTCCCGCCCGATTCGGTGCAGGAACCTCCCGAAACAACCGTGTCCGGTGAGGACCTGCGTCAGGCGGAAGGTGAGGGCGCCTCTCCAGCCACTCCTCAAAGAGGGGACTTATCGCCACTATTGTGGCGAGCCATGCACGGGGTTGCGGCAGTCGCTCTCTCCATGTCGCCATGAGATCGCGCCGTAGGTCTGTCCGCTGAGCGACAATTTGCCGCGGCAACGGAGTTTCCCCCCGGCGTAGTGCCTCCGCGCGCCATTCGTGCAGGCACGCGAGGACTATCGCCTCCAGATCCCATGGCGGCAATCCGGCCAAGAGGCTCCCACGCGCCCACACCGGGGCCCCGTAAAGGGCCATGGACCGCACGACCCCCGCGTAGAGCCTGCGGCAGGAGGCGTTTGGACCCCCCAGGTTGGGTAAGAGCCGCTTGAACGCAGCACCTGCCCGTTCCAGTTTGGGGGCCAAACGTCGGAAGTGCTCCACGAAGTTCCACCGGCTGTCGAGGACAAGCCCTAGGTACTTAAGCGTCGACTCGACGCCGATGGGAACCCCTCCTACCGTCAGTATGGATCCCGACGGTGGCGCATTCCGAGGCCCATGAAAGCACATGGCCTCGGACTTGTGCAATGCCACCTCGAGACCCAGTTGCCGGATTCTCTCCACGACTATCGCAACCCCGCGTGTCATAAGTTCGGCCGCCGCCTCGTGCGACCTCCCTTGTGCCAGCACCAGCGTGTCGTCAGCGTAGCAAACTACGCTGACACCGCTAGGGAGGTCGGTGCGCAGCACCCAGTCGTAGCCGATGTTCCACAAGGGCGGCCCCAGAACCGATCCCTGCGGAACGCCGCACGACACCTCTCGCCGGTTCCATTCTCCGGTGCGACCGGGGTAGATGACGGCCCTATCCGTCAGGTAGTCCCCGACCACACGACGAAGGTAGGTCGGCACCCGGTGATACCGGAGTGCCTCCCTAATGCAGCTCCAGGGCATGGTGTTGAAGGCGTTGGCGATGTCAAGAGACACCGCCAAGACAACCCCACCCCTGGACACCGCATCCCCCGTCGTGAGAGCCCTCACGCGCATGATGGCGTCCACCGTCGAGCGCCCTCTGCGGAAAACAAACTGGTTTTCCGCAAGATCCGGCCCCATCCCCACAAGGTGCCCGGCGAGGCGGTTGGCAATGACTCTTTCAAAGAGCTTGCCCACCTCGTCGAGCAACACAATGGGCCGGTATGCGGACGGAGAGTCCGCAGGGCGCCCCGGCTTCCGGATGAGGACCAGCTTTCCCGTCTTCCAACGAAGCGGGAACTGGCCTCTCTGTAATCACCTGGATTCAATTGACTCTTTAGTTTTTGATGTGTAACATCTTTACTATCGCTTCTGGGAGTGATTGATTGATTGGTGAGTGGTGAGTGATTGGTCAAATTGAATTGTATTTGGACATAGACATGGATCTGGAGTCGAAGTCGAAGCCGATGTCATATGTTACACATCATATGAGACTACTGTAAGGCTCACTCGTTTTTTACCGTACGCCACGTTTCTTTTTCAGTTTTTATGTCCGGTCGTTAAAATATTTTAAAAGTATTTATATTTTCCTATTGATACGAATTCAGAAATTTTCAAGACCAGTGTTATTTTTTTTTTCAGATAGCCATGACTGATAGGCAGAAGGTCATATTAAACGCCATGGAGGCAGTCAAAAAAGGAGCCTCAATTTCAGCTGCTGCCAATAAAAATGTATTTTCTTTGGATAACCGTTCTTCACTTATTTTACGCAGAAATGCAAAAACAGTGTTTCTGTGAACTTTGACGTAAACCAATAGAGTTCAAATTCGCATTGAATATTACCGGATTTAGGGACCATTTAACGTTTACTAGTACAAATCTACCGGGTACTGGTACAATTAGCCCTTTATTTTATATTTTTCTATAATTGTTAAAGAAAATTTATACTAATTAAATAAAAGAATATCACAATAAAACTTGTATAAATTATCTTTCTAGTCATGTAATTTTTTTTTTTGTAAGTCTTCTAGTTTTAGTATCGCAAACCTGCAAAGTCAGTGAAGTTCAAAACTTCACGGTTTCTGGGCCGTTTACCTTAGCTTTGTCTATCTACCTTCTCAATAATTGCCAGTACCGAAAAACGAATTGGCATCAGTAAAACAACTTGACTAAACCTATTTTAAAACATTTAATTTAAAATATATTTCTTTATCTATTTTAAAACATTTTATTTAATTTAAAATATATAAAAATTTACTTTGACTTATTTCTTTATTTTGTATGTTGAACCGGAGTTCTAGACTCTGAAATTCTGAAATATGTTATTTATATAAAAATAAGTTGTTTTTTTTTGTTGGTGCACAGACGAATTATGCGAATGCTGACGAACGGGGAACTTTTCGTTATATTAATACGTCCGGCTCCACCCGTCACCTACACAGACATTCACAGGTTTTTTTATGTCTATACATTTAACTGCAAGTATGTGTTTAGTCTGTGAACAGTCCGATTGATCCTCAAGCCCTTGTACAAAATGGTCTAAGTACTTTAAAAACAGAGACGGGACAAGAGGGTGATCACTGTAGAATTTCACCAGCTTTTCTTGCCGGTATATGAACAGGCACTTGATATATTTCAGCTTTATCTCTGGGTTGCTATTGTACTATCAACTAACTGGGTATCGGACCACGGTTAGGACTATCCTTGCTTGCAACGTTAAAACAGTTACAAACTCTCTATTCCTTGGTCCCTTTTTTGTCTTATTGCTATTGGTCGAAAAACAGTGGTCAAACATCTGGGATCATTAACCGAGCCTGAGATTTTTTTTAAACAAAACATTTTAACAAAGGGTCACATTTTTTTTATTGTTTTGTTGTATTTCTATTGGTTCACAAACTATTTGTGCAGACCATTAGGAATAAGGGTATTAAACAGATGTGGTCATCGTGTGCATGGGATTTTATTTGAAAAGTGTGCCTATTCCCACTTTCCCGATAGTACCTGCAATGCCTTTGGGAAAGTAATGCACCGATGATGCCTCTGGTATTAGAGATCGCAGATGGCTGCTTGTAGGCTATTCAGCGGCACAAAAAAGCTCCTTAGGGACAACAAGAATTGCCTTGCATCAGGCAATGTGCCACATGCTGGAATGTCCCAGGTGTCCATTGTCCTGCACCTCTCCGTAGCAGACGTGGCCTGTTACTGGGCCAAAACATTGTAACGTTACGGATGTAACGTCGAAACGAAAAAAAAAGAGAAAAGACCCTTGCATCGTTTCATAAACTTACTAGTGGAAAGCCTTATGCTTGGGTGAGCACCCTCGAACAGAAAACTGAATCCGCCGCTGTCTTAACATTTATGCAAAATGCAAATATTTGGACAAAACGCAGACCAATCAATGAATCCATTATTTATGAAAATTTTGCAAAGCCTCCTAGGTGTTCCTTGCCTGCCGAGTCCCGTGTGACCCTTGTAAAGTCAATAAATGCTTGAAGACCCTGTGTTGTCTAATTTTCTATTCCACACCATTTAATATAACTAAGTTAATAAACAATTTAAATTGAATTGACATAACGAATAATAGAGAGAAATAGAAATAAGACATGCTAAATAAATTACTATGAATGGAAACTGCGTCCGTACCATGACGTTTAAAACATTATTGTTCCATTCCTATTCCAGAGTGAGAAAGAGATGGAGCTAGACGACCTGTATAGCTCCGTCTCTTTTTCACTCTGGAATAGGAATGGAACAATAATGTTTTAAGACGTCATGGTACGGACGCTGATCTTCCAAAAATTTCCATGATAGCTAATGTCATAACACAAACTCGTAAAAAGAACGACCCTTACATAAGCCACCTAAGTTACAGCCAGCAATAAATAAAGTAATAAAACATGGCATTACAAGATCGTACCATGATTAACGCGTCCGTTAACCCCAAAAAATATATAATTTATCACTGTAACATACAAACGCATTGATATAATATACCTGACTGTCTACTACTTTTCATCCTTATTCCCTGAGTAATGAGCAGAGGTCGGAATTAGGTAGAGTTATTTTTGTACTTGCATTGAAATGTTGATATGAATATGGATCTTCCCTTGCGTGTGCGCATTGGAATTTTGCAACTTCGGACATCCGATGTCGGATGGTTTAAATTGTGTAAAAGTAAATCACTTTTTTATTTAATAAATCACGGGATTTTTCTGCTCTTTAAAATTAATCTCGGGATTTAAGGCATAGGTTGCTATCCACTTTATTCTTTCGCTGTATGAAATCAGTGTAAGTACAAAAATAACTCTACCTAATTCCGACCTCTGGTAATAAGGTAGAAAAGTGGTCGACCGTCAGTGACCGTCAATTAAACCCTACAAAACCAGCCTATACGGATCTCTCATTGTACGGGAAATCTATGCAAAGTGAGGCCATGAACATATTGGAAATTGATAGCTTGATATGTCACCGTGTGTATTCTAAAGACAATTCCGCACTTCTTGACGGCACGGTTGGCGCAGTGGCTAAGCGATTGACTGCTGCGCTGCGTGTCACGGGTTCGATCCCCGCATGGTACAAATATTTGTAAGGCGTAAAGATATTTGTTCCGGGTCTGACTGTTTCTGTATGTGAGTTTAAATGTTTGTAAACGCACCCACGATACAGAAGAAATTCCTAGAGTGGGGCAAACTTTTAAAAAAAAGATCCCCTTTTAGGCCCTTGTAATTGTGACTCAAATGAATATTTAACTTTTACAAGCCTTAACAAAACATCGAATAATGTAGATTAAGAACTAAATACAAATAATTATATTTTAGAAAGGGAATGCCAGTAAAATCGCTTCAAACGTCGTAATATGCAGGAAACACATTTCTTAGTCGCTTATAGTGAAGCAATCATATATCAACGATGCAATACAATAGTTTACAAAGTGTACAAAAAAACCGGCCAAGTGCGAGTCGGACTCGCGCAAGAAGGGTGCCGTACCATTATTTATAAAAACAAAAAAAAAAACTTTTTTGTATGGGAGCCCCCTTAAATGTTTATTTTTTCTGTTTTTATTATTTGTTGTTATAGCGTCAACAGAAATACATATTCTGTAGAAATTTCAACTGGCTAACTATCAGGGTTCATGAGATACAGCCTCATGACAGACGGACGGACGGACGGACGGACAGCGAAGTCTCAGTAATAGGGTCCCGTTTGACCCTTTGGGTACGGAACCCTAAAAATTAACCCACTTGACACTGGTTATTTTCCTATTTAGTTTATACATATAAGCGTTTGAAAGCACTCAGTTCCTTATAAATGTGGTAATTTTTAGGGTTCCGTACCCAAAGGGTCAAACGGGACCCTATTACTGAGACTTCGCTGTCCGTCCGTCCGTCCGTCCGTCCGTCTGTCACCAAGCTGTATCTCATGAACCGTGATAGTTAGCCAGTTGAAATTTTCACAGATTATGTATTTCTGTTGATGCTTTAACAACAAATACTAAAAACAGAATAAATTAATATTTCAGGGGGGCTCCCATACAGGAAAGTGATTCTTTTGCTCGTTTTTTATAAAAAATGGTACGGAACCCTTCGTGCGAGAGTCCGACTCGCACTTGGCCGGTTTTTTCACTTGTCCTTTAACGCTCTGGTTAAGTTTGTAACCAAGGATTGCAATACCAACCTATCTAGTGTACTCAATATCAGAGTTTTCAAAATACCGCGAAATATCTCATTAAATTTTATTATAATTTCTACATTCTGTTTTTATTGCGTTGCTGTAATGTTAGCTAATTAACCGTCTTAGGAAATGTTAGAAAAAAATCTTTCCGTATCTGCTGCCGAGTTTAAAAATGATTCTTCAAAAAGTCAATTTTTTGTTACGCTAAATATACTTATTACATTTATTGTATATTTGTTTATATAAGTTGCCTTCTCCAAGTCCAGCTAGTCAACTCCTTCTAGAAGCGTTCCTTAGTTCCTCTTCCTTTCTTAATCCTTGATTATAAATTACAAAACATCCCTTTGTATGCCTCACTACCACGCCTATTAGTCACCTTTTTAACACATTAAGGGAGCGGCCACACTTATCGACACGAATTGGCTTGAGCCGATCAAAGAAAGAAAAAGTTTTTTAATAATCTCGAACAGGACAAAAATTGATAAAATTAACAAAAAAAAACAACATTACAGTAAACAAGACAAATTGAAAATAAGACAAATGAAAAAGAGTTTAATGTTCATAACGAATAGTATGAAGATGTGGCGTCGAGTACGAACCGAAATCAGACGAATAACGTGTTTTTGGCCTTGCATCTAATTCCGCGTCCATAAGTGTGGTCACTCCCTTTCAGCCAGGACCATAGACCTCCGATTTATATTCTAACTAGATACGATAATATTCAGGTGGTGGAGCAATGAGCGCGCTAGTGGCTGGACTAAGGCGCGCTGGCTCCGCTCACTCCCTCTCCGCGCCTAAAAACAACGCCTCTTCCAGGTCTTTACCACCGTCACCTAGTCATACTCCCAGGTATGTTAAGCACACCATTATGTCGTGTTGTTTGTGTTCGATTACATTTTGCCTACAACCGGTAACGACACCAGCTTTTGATGGCACCATTTCAGCAATGAGACACTTATGCACCTACATTTAGTGCTGTCTTTTGCTTTTTAAACATGTAATAGATCAAACTTGCATTTCGATTTTCCTGTGCCTGATGCGGTGAAGATTCATACCCAAACTTAAAACGTTTTTATCCATGTTTGGGCTGTGGCAAATATGTCATCAGCAGTGTAATTTTAATACTGAAAATTGAGACAAAAACTTGTCTAATTAAATCCATGAATCATTTTATCTCTGTTTTATAATTCAGTTGCGGGCTGACAACCGCATGCGGGCGTTAGAAAAATCGATTCGTGAGTTTAGTCTAAACCGAGCTTATTGCAATAGGCTCTGCTTTCTAAAGAGGATGAATCTTTCCCTACCTTGACTCTTACACTGTAATATAGTAATAGCTACAAGATAATCTTTATAAAAAAATGTCGAAATCGCGAAATAATCTATAGAGGAGTTGCGTGATAATACTATACTTTGTTTTTAGTTCGCACATCATTATGTCCTTCAACTTTTGAAGACACACAAGGTATTTCACTGACCGTTACCTACCTATGTTTTCTCTTCACTCCTATTGTTGACCCTTGTCGTTTCCAGAGTCCGTTTTCTTAATGTTTCTTTGTCCCAAGTATATTTGCGGAAGGTTTTTTTAGTTCACGTTGAACTACACGTTTGCTTCGTATCTTTCATCCGTTAATTTAAAGAATAATTTTGCTAAATTAAAGCTCCGGGTTGTGGAGGCCAGATAGGCAGCCGCTCCATAAAAAATACAAATATTCGGCTGCATCCGATTAGTCTGGAAGCCGATTCTTACTTAGTAGGGAAAAGGCTGTGTAAATACAAATATTTATTACTACTTAAGTAAGTTATGGTGGTCGTTTTGCATAGCAGATAAATTAATTCAACTAAATATGAATATAGCCCCAAGAACCAATAATTCTTCGTAACAAGTACTTATAGAACGCAATAAAGTACTCATAACAAAAGATGCGAGTGCCTTGCCACAGCTGTAATGGCATCTTGATTCTGGCCATGCGAACCAATATGGGAATCCTAGGCTGTCGTTTGTCTTGCTTGTTGTCTTTATATGTAATTGATGATGATGTTTTATTCGATGTTAGTTTGATATAATCAATAATATATGTGCGTTCTATTGGGACCTCTTCTGATCAAACTGTAAACCAACCTTTTGTCATGTCAATGTGCAGTAATCAGAATTCAGTGATGTTAATTAAACTCACCTAATTCCGATCACTGGTGTTGTGCTGTCTTTTCTATTTCGTAGTTTGAATTCGAATTGCGTGATTTACATTTTTGTGGTCGTCATGTCCTTGTGCAGCCCTATTAATTTATTACTTACTGTTACTACTCTTTAGCCCCCCCCCCTCTATTACCCCCTCTTTACCTTACTTTATCTGGACACCGTCAAAAATTGTCTGACCGATTCTTAAAATTTAATACCTACGACTACAGCTGTATTGCTATTTTTTACATCTAACATACATTTTAATTGACTCCTTTTGCAACACTGGCATACAACGTCGTAGAAGAATCTTAACCACACTGCTATAGCTCAGCTCTTTAGACAAACAAAGTAGTGTGTCTGCTGATGGCTATAAAACATGTAACGTAAAACACTCGACTATCCTCAAATCATTTCCAACTCTTCTCACACAAAGTGGTTAAAGAAAGAAAGAGCCTACACGTTTGTTGACGAGCAGCCCGTGTGACGTAAAGGAAGCAGTCGCTCGAGTCGTGCAACCCGTTCGGCGCGTGCGGCGCGACGTGGCTGGCGAAGAGCGGCGTGTCGGCCATGCTGGCGCCGGCGCTGCGCAGCGCGCTGCCGCCGGACGTGCTGCTCGCGGCCGCGCGGGACTCCGCGCCTGAGCTCGCCAGCAAGCTCACCGCGCAGCAGATACATGACATGGTGAGTGCAGGCACTAAAGCTAAAACCACACACACCAACTAGGAAGGGGATCATCACCGTATCAACTTGAGCCATTTAGTATTCATTGTAAAACTCCCTTCTACAACGCACACTAATCGGAATCTTAACTTAATCGACGCGCCTAGTTTGACGGCGGCGGTGGCGAGGCGATACGGTGACTATCCCTTTCCGAGTTGATACGTGTGCTACGTCCTTAACATGGCGCGTGGTGATCATGCTGGCACTGAACGTATTAGCTAACTTATTCATCATGCGCCTACAGCAGTCCATTGCAGCTGGACGTGGCCTCTTCAATCGCACGCCATTCAACTCGACTCTCGGCAACTTTCATCCAGCTGTTACCAGTTAGTTAGCTTGTTGATTTGATTTTCTGACCATTCAACGTCCAATCCTGAAAATAATTCCACAAAGGAGGTCTATGTTAAATCGTCACCTGAAAACCCCTTCTCCGTAGACTTTAATACAACTGTAATAATATATAGTGGTAAACAGCATCACATTTTGGCACACAGGCACAGCGAACTATAGAAAATTAAAATTAATGATTAATCGAACGTTCTTTCTTTGACATTGGTTCATCATAAATCGAATACTTGAACAATTCTAAATCTCTCCCAGAATAACGTAACCTCAACCAAAGGATGCACCTTGTAATTTATGAAGCTACTGTACGATTTATTCCTAGGTCATCTATTATAGTCACTGTTTACAGAAAAATTATGCTCTTTATCTAGAGTATAAGCATGACCATGCCGTTTCTGCTTTTATTCGGAATTACTGCCTGCTTTCGGCAAAACCTAGCATTTTTCAAGCATTGGCCACAGTTATCGTCTTGGTCTGATGACATAATTATCACAATTCACATAATGTCGTATTAAGTACGTCGTGTCCAGGTCCGCAAAACAGTTACCGTATTTTTCAGACACAGAGCTCTTACTTACTGGCTTGAGCCGATACCGCATCACTCCGTAAGGATACCGACTTCTTTGTCATCCTCTTACCAATCAATCCGTATGAAGGTGTGCTCGACACCGACGATTGATTTACTGAAATAGTCTAAGAAATCAGAGCTCTCTGAACTCCCGAAAAACCTGTTTCAATATAATTCACACCAATGTCATCCGTAACATTTTTGTTTTTATTCTCAGTTACTAGCAGTTCGAGAAGAACTATCGGCGGAGGACGCTAGCAGCGCCGGCCAGGCGGACGGCGGCGAGATGCGCGCATGCGCCCTCACCGCGCTCATGCTGCACTGCTGCGCGGCAGCACAACTGGCGCAGCAACGCGCAGACAACGCGCCAACTTGATGATATTACATTACTGTTCATTGTGATGACGGTTGTTTCATTTCGATAATGCGGACAGTTTTTCCCAACATGGTACTGGAGCTGATCTTCGTAAAGTTTTTGAGTCGTCAGTGGTTCGCTAGCTTATTTAACTTGAACCGCAGCATCATCACCGTTTCAATCAAAAATATTCACATTTGACACGGGATATATATGAAGGCTCTTACCCGCTGCATCGGAATTACTTATGATATGTGGCACTAGATTTAATTAAATTAGGAAAACAGACGTCGGCGATCCGTCAACGACTTGCTACGCGCCACCTTCCTTGACAACTACCCAAGTCAATATGGCTACCCGCAACGACTTGACGTTCCGCCAGAGAGAAATGTAGACCCCTTCTCTCTCGTCTATGGTCACAGATTAGTTTGCAACGTGAATCATATGAAGCCTTTTTGCAAAGGCGCCGACATATACTATGTTTACTATTTGTTTTGAGTTCTCGATATTTCGGCGCTGTTGCAAACGCCATGATCACGGATAACCAAAACAAATATATAAAACATAAAGATCATTTTATTTGTCTAAACATGTATCATATACCATTATTTACTCATTACTGACCTTGACAACGAAACTAGTGTTGGTACAAAAACTAATATTAAATCAATAAATAATAGTTAAACAGCTACATTCGTTCTATTTTGGAAGCAGAATTATACTCTAAACATGACATTACTACGCACTTTGCTATCAAAACACGAGCTAGTTTTTACGACGAACGTTTTATTTAGTAAACAAAGTCGAGCTAAGGCGTAGTTTATACGAAGGATGAAGTAAACTTTTCATTCACTTCAAATCAATGAAAGTCATGATGGCGGCACGAGTCTAATCGAAGAGCCGTAAATGCACCGGATGTTTCTAATTGTCAATAATTCTAAAACTGGAGACGGGATGTTTCTCCTACTGAATTAGGAAATGATTCACTTTGACATTTGTTTGATTAGGGACTTACGGAAGTCGAGACAGCCATGAAAAACAATTTTGTGAAGCAAACAAAAGAAACAACTAGTGGTAATAAAGTAAATAGGCATACTTACTAGCAATATTCTGAACGTCGATTTCGACGCTTTTATTGTCAGAAAAATTAATATTTTTGCAGCACGTAATAAATTACAGTGACAAAACAATACAATACAGACAATAACATTGTATTACAATTACATTACAGTGACGCTTTTCAGGGTTGACAGTTTTCATAAGCCGATGAAAAGCTCGGAAAAATTAGCTCCAAAGCAAAACGTTGTGCAGTCCCAAGGCAATATACCCATCTAGACTTGAGCTATAAACAAAAGAAAAATAATTAACGGGATCAGAGGTAACAACAAACTCAACGGCTATGACGTTTTCATTCTTATTTCAACTGAATAAAGTCCCTTTTCGTTTGCAAGGACGAAGGGATCAAGGAACGCGTGTACTGCGTCGAATGCTCTTCCGAACAGGGAACTGGCTTGTGTCCAGATTTTCCTGAAATAGCACAAAGGATCGACCTCAGCTTTGGTTGTGAAAAAAACTTCTGAGAAATGTCAGCGGTCGACCGACGGAAAATTTTGTGCGTCATCGAACATGCGTGTGCGCCGGATACGGACGAATATCATCTAGATAAGTGTCCGATGTATGGGTTATGTTGAAAACTTATCAACTCAATGTTGGGTTGGTATGGTCATCTTTGGATACTATGGTCACCCCTGTTTGATAAAGCAGCCTCTCGGACTTCATCTTCAAGGTTAAGCAAACGTTTCCGCTGTCGGTCCGTGAATGGGTCACCATTCATTACATGGGTACCGTCGTCGTCCCGAACCTCAGAAATAACGTTAAGCCGTTGGTCCCAGCTGTCATTTAAAGATATTGGACAGTCGTTACAGGTAGTCAGAAGCCTGAAGGTCTGGCAACTAGCCACCAAGCGTAGGCATCGTATTACCCAGCAGTAGTAAGATACTGGTATTAATCTGCAATAATGTATCCACTTAGATTGGAAGCTGACCCTAACATAGGAAAAGGTTAGGCATAATTATGATGATGATAGTAAGACTTAAGAGGGATGGGAAAAAATATTCCCGCTCCTCCTACCAATCAGAGTTCCGATCGGAGGACAGGGAAAGACCCAATACAGTTAGTAAGTACCCAAGTACATACAATGATTGAATTAAATATTTGAAAGACATTGGTGTCTTAATAAGCCTGGGCCCGAATACTTAATCGTACTATGACTGTATAATGAAATAAGGTCGAGTGATTCCAACAGGACCTAAACCCTTATCTACATAATTATGTGAGTCAGAAACTCTCAAATGTTTGTACTCTATCTCTATAATAAGATAAGTAATATGCACTTAACGTTATCAATACCTAGAGTCGTCACTTTTCAGGTATATTAGTCTTGAAGTAGAGACCACGCATGGACCGTAGTGTGGGACTCCCCGCACGTACATGGGCCCACAACCTTGAACAGAGTTTCTGCGGCAGACTGGATGCAGAGGTGCAGGATAGGCTGTTGTGACGCAGCTTGGTAAAAGCTGGATAAAGTCGAGCTGTGAACTGGCTACCATTGGCTGATTCGACTGACTTCTGCGGAACTAACAAGACATACGCGACATTACCTCGCTCGTACGACGAAAATATTTATCTGTTTCTGTGACTTATCTCGATTGTCATTTGTCTTTTTTGGAGTACGAACGGATATCGGTAAAAATATCATTTCCACCATTCCCTGTTTCCATAACGGCTGTTACCCTTTTTAAATTATGTTTTACTAGGACAGGCAGAAAAATACCTAATAATAATCTAATCTAATATAATAATAATCTAATATCTTATAATTAGTTCTTCCGTTTTCTTCTTTTGCTTACTGGCCGATCTCGCTATTGCAATTACTTACATAATCCCCTTTCGCTAGATGAAGCGGTTATTTTTAAAATATAAAGGCTTTCAGTGGTGTACGACGTGTTTAGTCTCTGAAAGAGATAAGAGTACCTACCTACCTACCTACTTGTTATTGGTCCTATACTTACAGCAATATTTTTATCAGCATATAGAGATAGCCTGTTGATGTAACCGTTGGACTACTAAACCATAAGTCTCGGGTTCGAACCCAAGACACGCCCCCCTGATTTTTCAGATCATCATCATCGTCATTTCAGCCGAAAGACGTCCACTGCTGGACATAGGCCTCCCTCAAGTTTCGCCACATTGACATAACATGGGGGGTTTTGCCATAATCGCCACGCTTGGCAGGCGGGTTGGCGATCGCAGTACGGTTGTCACAAAAGCACAGAGAACGCTGCTGCCCATTCTCTGGCAAGTCCCTTAGTCGCCTCTTACGACACCCACGGGAAGATATGGGATGGTGCTATTCTTTATGTCCGACACCATACATAGCATTTAAATTATCAATTAAAAGGGTGTCCATGGAAATTCTTGCCATACTTCTTCTCCATAGAGATCTACGCTTTGGAATGGGCAACTACAGTACTTTCGCAGTTATTATGTCTTGTGATTGGGACTGTAGCTTCATTTTTATTGTTGTCTTTGCTCGACTATTCAAAACTGCCTGTTTCGATTTGATTTGATATTGTATAATTGTCGCTTGATTCGGCGAAGGAAAACATCGTGAGGAAACCAAACCAGTATGTTTATGTGATATTTCTCGATGTCATGTACAGCAAAGTCAGAGGTCTATGGTGGCTTTAAACTCAGACTCCAAGTTAGGCCCGAACCAGAACCACACGATAAAAAAACACTATTTTGTCTTTATGTAGAAACGCACGCACTCATGCAGCATGAGCAGCATCCTAAAGTCCTAAGTATATTTTCGTCATCGTGTTTGATAATCAAACATCCGTCATCAGCCGATTTTGAACTGTGAACAAATTTGACTTTACCAAAGCTTTGTTTTGCGTGAATCAGGAAAAGATGAAACGAAACATTGTATCTACACGTATCGTCATTTCCCATCGTGTTGAATATTAGATTATTCTCGTGAATTGCGTTTAATAGTTGCTAGAGGCTTAATAAATAAAATCTAGATTAGCCTTAAACCCAAATGACTCGCACACAAACTGTTCGGTAGCACCACACAGAAAAATAAAAAAATATTACGATTAAGCAGAGGTGTACTAGTAATAGTACAATGTGTAATAGTACTCATACCCACAATTCTTCAGTTATGTTTATGTCCCATGCCCCATGCCCCAACCGGGCACAAATCCAGACTTCGTGGCTGCTACTGAGGAACTCCAGATGGAAAAACCAATTACACTTGGCCTGCCTGGGAATTGAAAGTAAGGACTTCAAGCTCAGCAGTTACGAAAAGCAAACTTGTTGTACGATTACAAGTTGAGTAGGTTATAAAAGAAATTCCCAATAAAGTAGAAGATGATTCTGAAAGTAGGCCGCGATGAAAAAAGGAATGGGTACTTTCGTAAACACGAGGTTGCCCGTGTGAGTATTATAACAAGTCTAGTTGATAGATTTATTATCAAAAAATCTAAATGGGTTACCTTCTTGAAAATGTTCCAAAAACAGAAAGCATATCCGACAGAAACGGCATTGACCTCAAAAATAAATAACAATTTCATGAAACAAAGAAACAATGTTCGTAACTTCGTTTGCATTTTTCAGAAGTTGTTGCACCGTAGTGTTTAAGAGCAACATCTTTGATGCAAAGATTGATTAATTGTGGATATATTCTTATCCAAAAAAATATAAATTTATTGTTATTATGGCGTTTGAGCTAGCCAAAAACTATGCAGTGACATGAACTATAGGCAGATTACAAGCCTTAAGATAGGAAAATAAGAAAAAGGTTTCCACTTGAAAAGGAAACACATGTTGTGTTTCAAAGTTCCTTGTTTATTTTCCAAAAATAAATAGTTTAGAGCAAATAATAATATAATCGGAGCACGGCTGTCGGGAATATAGTTTTTGGCACCTGTTCAAGGTTGATGCTGCCGAAAATCTGCGACTCTCTTTGGCCGAAACTTCAAGGCAGTGCGTTGAACGCACGACAAACGGACGTGAAGTTTTTAATTGACGCAATTATTTGCACGTATGGATGTATGATTATACCTATGTATTTGTAACTGTTTATATTTGATTCGGTCTTTGAACTTGGGCGAATTTTATCATGTAAAAATCATGGACAATCCAACAGGCTGCCACAATATTGTTAACCTCACCGTTTTTTCTACGGAAATCTTTTAACAGTCCTTGAACGAACCGTTACTAATTAGTACCTACCTAAGTTATATCACTTTCTTATGGATTTCTTCAATCACGATCCATGACGGAAAGTGAACCAAGGCCGTTATGAAAATTGTAGAGGAACCTGATTATATTAAATATAGCTGTTACCTTCGTTCGCGTGAAATTATTATAAAAATATAACTGCCCTATTTGAATGAGATTTTGTTACAAACAGACACTGCAATTTAATTTATTTGTATAGATTACATCTGTATTGATCAAACCATGGTAATTGATCGTAGTGATTTATGTTCTATTTCGTTACTTTTACATAAAAATGATGCAATTTCAGGAAATATATTGAATAACATGGTCATGACTCAAAAATAATACCGTTTTAATTCATCGTAATCAAGTTTGCGCATCGAACGTGTCCGCAATAAATTGCAACATGTAACACATTGATGGCCCGATGTGAATTAGACTGGAAAATCATGTTCAGCCTTTCACATTGAGCTGATCAACGACGTGCATTCAAACGATTATTCCCACAAACAATGCAATCAGATAACGGGCTCAGTAATCACAATGCTCTTATTGACGACACGACGTGACAATGCGCTCCAATAATACAAGATCGCAGGATTGTTTATCCATGCGGAAAACAGCTTTTCCTTTGTGACAGGACAAAACCCGTGACGAAGTTACATCTATCTCCCTTACAATATTTTCCGTACGTTTCCGCCAGCAGCCAGCTTGCGTCAACTGCGCAGCAGACAGTGCGAGCGAGACAGACATTTGTTGTTGTTGCTCTCTCCCTCTCGCAGCACGCTTCTTTGTTTTGGCAACGATATAAAGGCAAGCAGAAAACGCGGCGCTCGAATTTTACCAGAGTGCTGCCGTGGACCCAGGCGCATCGCGTTTCGCTGCGGTGGTAGATGATTCGTGATTCTTTCAGATTGTGAAAGACTTTCATAGTCGTGACCTAGCAGTGACTTAACTAAGGGATTGTGCAGTGACTGTTAATTATCAAGTGCAGTGATGAGGCCCCCTACGGACTACGAAGGTGGAGCGAGGGTGCCCACTGAAGCAGAGGAAGGGAACCGGCCTGATGCGCGGCCCATGATGATCTGTGCGAGGCTGGCGGGACGCGCCATCATCAGAGTCGTGGGACGGTGTGAAGATGCTCAGGAAAATAGTCAACTAGGTGCGTAAATACTAATAAAATATAGTGCATAAATCTAAGCAAGCTAGGAACATCATGAAATAACAAACACACAAAGGTAAACTTTACTGCGTCGAAAGAAAAATAAACGAGATAAAAATAATAAAAACAAGAACTCAGTTCCTACTTGAGCTACAATAAATCCACTACAACCGTATGAATAAAATATCAGTGTCACAGCCAACTAGACACCGGTTCGCGAATAGTAATTAATTCCTAAAACGCGCAACAAAAGAATACCTACCTGAGTTCATCGATCTAATTCAGAAACCTAAATAATTGCACTTGTTAGCTTCCTTATTAGCAGCCAATGTTGTTAGCAGCATTGTTTATACGTAAATTAATGATCATGATTATCTTATCTATTTGCGAAGGTATGATAATTTACTTGTACCCTTTAGGAAGTAGATCGTCTACGATTAATTGCGGTCAAGCTAAGTGTAAATTAATGGATAAAGTTGACCTCTATTAAGTGGGTAAATGTTTACTAACATCTATATTAAATAGTGTGAGAATTTGTCAATGAATTAATGAAGTAAGGCCGTGACACATAATTGGGAGTGACCCAGCAAGTTGTGGCTTAACATTATGTTAAAAATCCAATCTAATGTCATAACAAGATGTTACGGTTGTTAGAATGGACGTCACATCTTTTTTTTTACCTAATATACAAATAGTTCAGGGGCATGAGAATAACATACATTTACGAAATTAGAATTACAAGTAGGTACATTCTAAAAGATGATTTTAGATCAATGTAAATTATTTGTAACCATCTGCAAATTTTGTTTAACTAATCTACATATTTCACTTTCTCTCTAATAGAATAACAATAAAAACAAACATGACTAATTTCAAACGCAATTAAAGTTGATAATCTGAGTAAACACTTCAGTAATAAACAATTCTCCCTTTGTTTTTAATTTTATCGTTATCGCGGCCACAATCATTGCGCCGTTGAAGATGGTTCCGGTAGCAGCATAGATAAAATAGACTCGAAACATTTCCATTCATCTTTTTGAATCATCTTTATTTAATTAAAGAGCATCTTAATCTTAATTTTAATCACATTGACCTCATAACGCGCAGAAGAGCTGAAAAATTTAACTTTATGGCCTTACGAGTCTCGTTGACGAGGCCAAACAAAATAAGTGCATCGCAAATAACATAGTAAATTTCAATGAAATAGTTTTGTATTGATATTCAAATTACATTCGTTTGAGTAATCAAATGTTAGTCATAAAATCAGCTGTATATTGATAAGAGAATGATTATCAAAACAATTCATGTGTCATTTATTTATGAGTAGATGGATTGTCTTTTTTTATACAGGTGAAATAAATTAGAAAGCTTGTAAGTCCTTCTTGCTTGTCTATTAAATTGATTTTAAATAAAGAACTATTCAATCTTGTGATGAGAACGTACGCGTATTTTTTTTTTTGTATATTTGAAATCTGCAATCAGCTTCGGCTACAAGCAGATGTATTATGTATTGTACGCGTATTTGCGTAGACAATTGATATCGTACAGCCATCAATTTTATTGTCATTGTTCTTACGTAGATTTCTCTAAAGTAATCGTAGCTGTAAATAAATTTATTGCTTTTAGAATATTCGAATTACTTATCTCGTAATATATTCAGGTAGGTCGATACAATATCATTCATATAAAAAAAAACCAGTTGTTCTCCGGGATTGTAAGGTGGAATGGACTGTCCATTCACAAATAAATTAAGCATCAGACAGCAGGAATCCGATAGCAACCTCATATTTACGAGAGTAAAGATCATTTAAATTTTGGCAAACTTGTCGACTGCACAACAGCCTTACACAAGGTTGCTATTACTTCGACAAAGATACAAAGTTGGTATAATAACGCGCCTGCCGCGCTAGCTCCGTTCGCCACAGGTTCGATTCTCGAAAGCTATCACGATTTCCCTTTGTTATGGCTATTCATGGTGTGTCTGTTAACAATTAGTACACGTGCTGTAAGTATAAATAAAAACTAAGGTATTTAATTGTTGTATCTTTATTAATTACATAAACAATGGTTTACCAGTAAAATATTTCGCATTTCTTAAAAATGCTAAACATAATTAAATAACGTTAGATATTTCAAAACGGAACGCGTATAATAAGATAGATGGGGATTGAGACATTACTTCATAATTTCCACAACATATTACAGCATAGCATATATATAATATTTTGAATTTATGGGTACCCCATAACTCTGCTAATCATTATGCGAATCGAATGAGTCAGTTAATATTTCCAAAGATTTACTAAGTATATTGCCGTGGACGATTGCTTAACGCAGTAATACGCAGGTAAAAGCATAATTTTTATAGCTATTACACTTGTACCTATCCACTAAGACTTAGTAGTTTAACAGTAAAGTCAATTTACCAAAATTATGCAATTAAATAAATTAATAAAAAGTCTCGACTTCTTTACGTAATACTTACTACGTTTGAACACTCTTATTTTCGTTTCTGTTTTAAATGAACAAAAAAAGAACCTAATTTACCCGAGAACATCCTAAAATATTCGAGCTCGAATCGCTCGCTCAGGCATCTTATATGGCCTTTGCGTTCATAAGCTTATCTTTATAAATATGCAGAATTAGCCCTATTTCTACAATAAGGGACAAAAGATAACATATCAAGGTCGAGGTGGGTGCTAAAATTATCGACCTTTTTACGCGCGCTCTTCAATCCTATTTTTCCCCATTGACAGACTTTTCTATTTAAAAAGATAAAATTACTCCTTGGACGAATTGACAAACGAAAATCTAACATATCCGAGGTGAAGTGCAAAAAATTTCGAATCATTTCCATGGACTGGAGTTGCACCCCCCTGGAAATAATACTGCCGGCACCCATGAATGGGATTTAACATAATGTTGCAAATACATACTTGTTCATTGTTATTGGCCGTCGCTATTTACGTAAAAGTAGGTACCTACATCATATAATATTTCTCAACAGCAGATTAGTGAATATAGAGCCCTTAATTACCATTTCCCTTCCGACGTAACAGTTAGCTCTTTACAACAGCTACTTTTTGTCACACCGTTACGTCCAATCTTCACGCTATCTTCGCTCGAGGACATCATCAGAGAACCGCAAGACTACCGACTAACGACCCATTCATCAAAACGCTTGCAAAACCCAACCTTAAAACGTATGCCATAGCGTAGCTAATAGCATGTGGTATCTCGAATGAATAATTACGCGAAATATGCCCGTTTACGCAACAACGAGGTTCAAATGAGTGTTGTTGCATTCGACTTTCGTAAACGAAGATAGTGTAAAAATTGTGAAACTGACCGAGGCCGGCTCAGTTGGAACAGTGGCCTTTGTTACTCGGATTAATTTCATATACCTAGTTAATTAATTCCTTGTGATACACAATCACGTTTTTTGCAACTACATCAAAAATTAAGACGGTTACACCTTCGTTTTGTGGCAGTCGTCTTCTTTTCGTTCAGTCTATTTAAGAAATCATTATGGAAAATTTTTGTCTCATCCACTGAATTTAATGGCACGTTTGTAAATAACGCTATTAATATTTCGTAATCCTCGTTAACCCGAATGATTTATATAGAGGAAAAATACGGAAAAAAAAACGCCCGTCTCTGGCTACCGTACAAAGTCGTAATACCTAATATTAGTGTGTTATTTTGGAGAAGTGAAATCTTTTGCGCAGTAAACAGTGTGCGAACGTCCCGAACAAGAACGCGGAGTAGTTTACTTTTGCGTGTCTTTAATTAATTTATAGCAGTGTGTATGTATGTTGATGTTAATTAGGTTGATATTAAGCAGCCTTCTGACACTTAAGTTTCAACAGCTATTATAGTAATTTGCTTATTATATCAATTAGTTACGCACTGCAGAATTCTCGATGAAACTTTTTATAGAGCTTGAAGGGTTTTAATCCTACATTTGGGGGTTCGGCAGATACCAAGTTCCATTTCAATAACCATAACTACGTCCATTTAATATTTTTTCCAACATAATCCACATTCACATCCATATAGGCTCCCGGAAAACATACTTAAGCACAAAGAATGCGCAAACGCGGAAGACCCGCACGCACATGTAACAATTCCGCGCTATTGTACACGGTGCTATTCGAGTGCGATCGATTTAGATCATCTCACATGCGCGTGCGTTTGATTTACAAACTCGAACGACTTGAACTCGCTAGTTGAACACACATGTTGGCCTTAGCTGACCAATTTATGCCATATAGAGTAACAGCGGCTGGTAGAGAGGTCACTGCTCGTTAAACACTTCCTTGTAGCGACGCACGACGTGATTCACTTATTGTTGATTATGACAACAAGAAGTCATGTATATCTGTAATCAAGCCGCAGAAAAAAATCTTTGTTTTTGCTATGTTCTTCGGTAATTGTATATTCTATTCAGCTACCTATGTGTATCATGTGAACTAATCAAGGTTCCCCCTAGTTAATGTGATTGTGTGAACTTCCCTTTTGCAACTATACTGGCCGTAAACCAAGGTTCTTCTAGAGGTGCAGTTGATCGAGATCATAAAATTACATTTATTTATTTACCGTAACCATACCAAATACCTTCAGATTATTACATAGGTAAAACGACATTGATATTTATTTATGTTTTAATTCGTTTAGCCACTAAGCATTTCCACATTATATGCCAAGATTTGAATAATTATAATTTCTTATGAAGGTCCACATTAATGGCCTTAAACTGGACTGGTGAAGGTTAACAACCTTCACCAGTCAGCTGTAGGAGACAAGATGAACCTCGTTTCATTGCCCTCATTAATCCGCTCAAATAAGTATTATTCGTAATAAAGGCGCACCCTCACCGGAAGCATTCGCCTGAAATGTAATAATCCAAGATTCGAATTTCTACAGGAACCAAGTGAATCCGCAATGTTGTTACATTACAGATAAATGCACTCGGTGAAGGAGCCCGACTTAAAAATTCGTATAATTTTTGTAAGAAAGAAGGTTCTAAAACTAAAATAACAGCTATCGTCGCAAACCAACAGTCGGCTGATTGTCAATGTCATCCACCTAAACGTCAGATTCTGCTAGTGCTGACCGAAGCACGTAATGTCAAATAACACGAAAACAAAATGAAAACTACGAATTTATTAGAACAATGCATAAAAAACTAATACTAATTAGACCTAGTTGTTGTAGACACTTAACCTAGAACCTCATTAACATTTACTTTCAAACAGATTGTAAATTGGAATGCTAATTTATAAATAGTTATCCACACGATTCATGTGTGAACTTCGGAATATTAAGGATTTAAAAATAGCTTTTGGAACTAGCGCCGATACTCGTGTTCCCGTTCCTAGTTAGTTGCAGCCGGTGCTAGTTTATTCAGAGTGGTGCGTTTAATTTAAAAATGGCTTTAGCAGTGACTCGAGTAGTTCTAAAATGCGAGGATGCTCAAGAAACTCAAGCACTAGGTATGATTACATGCTATTAAACACAAGGCTAATCGTAATAAAAACTAGAAACATATATGCTAGTTGATGACGTAACTACTGATGATTTCTGCTCTAATAAACTGTTTGCAACGTGTCCTAAAAATGTTTAGACAATTTATGGCATAAATAGGTACATTGTTTTTTATTAACCTACTACTTAATTAACTACTACTTAATTTTACAATAGGCCTAAACATTTTCAATTAGTCTTGGATCAAATGTCTTTATTAATATCCTTTAGTTTAAAGCTTAACTCTATATTGGAAGGTTACTTCCTTATGAGTCATTATGAGAAGCAATCATAAAATAAATTTACATATTTCGTTATACTTATGTAGTTAATTACGCACCCAGCAAATGGCTCAGACAATAATGTAGCTAAACAGGACTTGTGCTCATGCCCTGGACCCGACTAGCGAGAACAAATCTAAGGAGGCTTTAGAACATGACAAGGAATATCGCTCTAGATGGGTCAATAACCATAAAAAGGTCGCTGTCTGAATGAGGCAAACACAACGAAAGGAAGGTTTATGACCAGCAGTAGAGTGCAATAAGCTGAGATGATTGGCTAAGATCATTTGAAACATACCTGAGTATTGTACGCAAATTCTGATTATGATGTAAAATGTATCATTCTCTTCATATCATTACGGTTTGCTCATTATACAGTCAAGATGTTACATCCTCTGCATCCTGCAGAACTTTAACATGTACATCAATATAATGTTCTTTATTGAATAAAATATAATAGAAATAACTAGTCTTTCACCTCATTGCGTACTTGAGACAGGAATTATATTTATATTTTCTATATTTTCTTGACTATTCTAAAACCATTTTAAAGATAAGGTATCTTAGAATAGGTAATCGCTATAAATTGATGGTGACACATTGAGCAAGTTTCTTGAAACAATATTTGCATTAAATTACTCACACTATCATTGACTGATAACAAATATAAGTAAGACCCGTCTCTGGTTGGTACTTGAACAATGTCTAGATTAGCTTGTGGCAAAGCAATAGCCAAGTTCTAAACAATCCATTTTTCTCATTTCAGATTTATCAGAATGTCAACTGATGCAAGTACCTGATGCTGTGTACCACCTGATGCGACACACAGAGCTCAAGAGTTGTGATCTCAGTGGAAATGTTATTACTAAGATACCTCCTAAGTTTGCAGTCAAATTTAGTTTAATTACAGGTGAATTTCAAATTTTAATAATATAATAAGTCGAATTGCAGGTTTTCCAACCACACTGTAGTTGTTATATTCTTCACTTCACAATGAAATAAGAAAGTAATTATGAAAATTACTTAAGAGCATTTATACCCTACGGCATTTCATACAAACTTTCAAGTCGTTATTTTCCGAACTGACTGAACAGATCTTAATGAAACTTCCTACGCATAAGCAGTATACATAGTTCTAAAAAGTTACTAAAAAACATTTTCGAAAAATAATGTTACAGCTAAATTAGACCGATTTTTAATTATCTATAGAAACAGAAATTCCAATTATCTTAATTTTTTAAGACATTTCGAAAAGGTTTTTAATAACTTTTTAGACTTGTATACTGCTTATGCGTAGGAAGTTTCATTAAAATCTGTTCAGTCATTTCGAAAAATAATGACTTGAAAGTTTGTATGAAATGCCGTAGGGTATAAACACTCTTAAAAGAACATTGATAAAATTAAAATTGTAAAAAACAAAGAAGATTTTTCGCATGGGCAGTTAACACTACCCAATTTAATAACAAGTCTGCAATTAACTAATCTTCCATTCTATCTCCATTTCAGATTTAAACCTGTCCAACAACCAAATGGCGAAACTCCCCGATGAGCTGTGCACACTAGCGTGTCTCGAGCGCCTGGACATCTCGCACAACACGTTCGTGGCGCTGCCCCACATCACCTTCCAGTGCCCCAGTTTGCACACACTGGTAGCACATCACAACCAGATCATTGGTACTTGATTTTTTTTTTAAAACTAGCGTAAGATAATTTATTGACTGGCATACTTCTTTGTGTATTTGTCTTAAGTAGAAGCGCTAGACCCTAGAGGGCAGTCATGTAGAAAATGTTGGTAGTAAGAAATAAGCTGAAAATATAAATTGATCTGAAAATAATCAAGACAAGTTTCTACTTGGCCCTATTTTAATTTTTTTTTCTTCTTTACAGAAATTGATGTGGACAGATTAGCCAGATCCCGCGCCCTAGAGTACGTTGACCTCAGCGACAACCCGATTCCGCCGCGCACGTACGACGAGCTCAAGCAACTGTCGCGGCCCACAGTGGCAGTGTCCGAGAGACAGAAAGAAGACTGGGAGGAAGACCTTCTAATATAGAAGAGTGCACTCTTGTGGACTTATGCATTCAGGGCCAGGAGTTGCAGCACAGGTCAACTAGACCATGCGCGCTACTAACGGGTTAAAAAAAACGTGATTGCAACGTAAACAAGTCATGCAATCCTCTAAGCTGCTCTAAGTAAATCGTAGGGAATGGTGCAATATTAATATCAAAGCTTAAAACTACTGGTCCTAACTAAACTGTGATCTTCTCTGTGAAAAGAGGACAATATCAACATGATTTTTATAGTGTATGCTATTTTTAGTAATAATTGACAGCATTGTCGTGATTTGAAAGAGATTTGTAAGAGATAAAGAAATGTTTTTACATCTTTTGACATGCTCAAAAGTTAGCGTACTTAATTAGTCTAAATGTGATTTGGTTTGTAATAATGTCCTTTATACTTATATAGCTTGCATTAAAAACGAAGCAAATTAATGAATTTTATATAGCATTATATATTTTTGATACGTAAGATGGTCGTATAGTATTAATGTTGATATATCTCATTGTATTGATTACTAGTCCGTCATTAGTTAAGCTTGTGAATTCCAAGAGGAATGAAATTATGTTGTAAGTAATTGATAAGTACACATAAATGTCTATTTGCAATAATTTTATACTGATAGGCAAAGTTGTTATTTTCTGCTAAAAATCGCTCTTTCTAAATTTTTGCTTATAATTTGTATTGATACAATTTTTATATCCAAAGATTCATTGACTGATGAAATTAATGAAAAAAATATATTTTATTCAATTGAATTGAATGCAACAACCGGCAATTTTCGAAAATAAATAATTAAGTCTTTGTGATGTGTTTTATATTGAATACTATCAAGAATAAATAAACGCATTTACAAAATGCAAAAAAACGTCGTTTTTATCAGCTGGGGGGCAGCTGATAAAAACGACGTTTTTTTGCCTGGCGACACCCATGTAACCAACGCAAAGCCTTATACCAAACCCATATGCCCAAACATTGTGTAAGCAAGTTCTTTTAGGCAAGCCATGTTTTAAAAAGGCGTGCTTACATTACATTTTAAATCCGGCAGTATTCAATTTTGCCACCTGGTTGCACCGATTAAATATCGATCCGAATAAATGTGTTGTACTCGCACAGAAACACGAGTTACGTGTATGCCCTTGCTCCACACTTGTTCAGAATCTTATTGCGAAAAAAAGATAGGCCTACGACTTGTCGGGGCGTATATATAATAATAATACGGAGGCAAGATCGGACGCCACACTCCGCCACAGTAGTTAACAATAGGTTAGTATTTTAGTAACAAGGTCGGCCATGCGCACATGGGAGGAGGCTCTGTTTCCTGTGTTGACTGTGCAACGTCTGTTAGAGCACATCCTTGGGGAGATTGTGAAGAGATCACCCCTGAGCCTCGCTGTGCAAGTGTACCTGTCAGCACGTGATCACTGTGCCGCCGTCTTATCGTGTGTGTAAGTGAACCTGCCCCCCTATTCACAAACGCTCAGATTAGTTTTCGATTCGGAAAGTCGTATGTCTATCTCGCTCGCTTTCGTAATGCCAAAACAAGATAGCCATACGACTTATAGAATTGAAATCGAATCCGAGCGTTTGTGAATAGGGGGCCTGATCGGCAGAAAAAAAGAACTAAAACGTTTTCCCTTAAAATAGTGGCCTCCATCCTCCATGTTGACTTACTCATTTAATTAAGAGGTAATTTACAACAAAAAAAAATATAAATGCCAGGCAATGTCATCTTGATTTAGGTACATCTGTTTTATATTTTGTAATTTTGGGACTAAAGTAAAATTTATAGCAGTACCGTAAAATGGCAGGGCATGGAGTAGATGATGATCCAAAGTTAAAAGGCTTGGCTCGCATTTTCAATAGCCAAACGAATAGAGGAAGAGCCAATGTAAGTTTCTTTTTATTGAATCTATCTACCTACATTTCGGCAAAATTGAGTGAAAATCCCAGACTGGGCATTGTTGATACAATCTGGACCTGCCCAGAAAGTCCGCTTTTACTGTTTACAATTCACGGCAACATGGGGATCGTAACTATTAACCCTAGCTTCGGAACAAAGGATAAAATATTTTCGAATTTGGATATTTTTTTTTTTTTTTTTTTTTTTTTTTTTTATTATCAATAGGCCTGCGCTTGACCACTATCTCACCTGATGGTAAGCGATGATGTGGTCGACGGTGAAGCACGTTTGCCTAGAAGAAACCTATTCACTCTTGACTTAAAGACCTCCAGATTGTATTTCCAAATTATTATAATAACAAGCCTAAGCTGTATTTACCAGTAGTCGACCACTGCTACTATGGTCAATGGTCTAGGCCAGGGGTTCCCAAACTTATTTTGTCTACTGCCCACTTTGAGAATAAATAATTTTTTAGCGCCCCCATTTTTTCACCTACTTAAAAACCACTATAACTTCAAAGTAAATTAATTATTGAGAGCTATATTATAAAATAGAGAGCTATATTACCGGAGATTAAACATTCATAAAAAATAACAGTTTTTCGTCAATAACTCAATAACTATAAGTCATACAAAAATTAAAAAAAAAAGATCCATAAAGAGGACAAAATTTCCGAAAAAAGTCTCGTCTCCTGGAACTCTAGCTCCAAAAACGATAATTTATATTCAATGTTGAAAGTACCGTTCCGTGCAATTTTTTATTATTTTTAGAGCTAGAGCGAACGGAGCGACCGATTGACATTAATTTAATCTTATTTATTCAATAAAACAGGACAGATATATGAACTACGCGGAGAGAAATATCGAACTGAGTTAGTTGGAGCAATCTCTTAATATAGTTAATGTTCACAAGTTGTAGTCGAGAGTCGAGAGCTCAGTCGGTGTCTAAGAGTCCTCCTAGTAGATGAAATTACAAATAGGCTAGGCCAAAGCTCTACACAACGCCCCGTTTTTTTTCTGGGTCTCTTACCGCCCTCATTTAGGCCCGCAGCGCCCTCAACGGGGCGTTATCGCCCACTTTTGGAAAGGCTGGTCTAGGCAGTGTCCTAGTTCACTTGTCCATTATTGAGTGTCTAGTAAGACACTGTGGTAAATAACCATCAGCACCGACTCACAGCCGGCTCTCGTATGTTTGACCCAAGCAGGCTGTTACTTTGTGTAATTTATTTCATCACATAAAGTAGACCAACATCATCTGCTTAGCCTTTTCCCAACTATGTTGGGGTCAGCTTCCAATGTAACCAGATGCAGCTGAATACCAAAATATATAAAAAATACAAAAATATTTATTTCTTCTTAATTACTTAAACCAATAAGTACCAGTATTTAATTTTATATTTTATTTTCCCAGTTTTTTTTTTCAATACCAGTATTTTACATTGAGCGACCGCCTATCTGACCTACACAACCCAGTTATTACTGGGTAATACGATACCCCTTGGTAATGCTGGTTGTCAGAATTTCGGGCTGGGGCCCGGGCCACTGACTACCTGCAACGACTGTCAAAGATCTGCAAATGACAGCCGAACAACGGCTTAACTTGCTTTCCGAGGCACGGACCAAGGGTATAGAAAAACATAGGTGATAAAATGAATAGCTTAGAAGCTAAGGTCCAAGAACCAAAAACTCAAGGAAATGTGACTTAACCAGCCCGCACGCGCACCCCCACTGGCTCATATTAGTAGTATAAATTGATTGATTCTCATGTTTTATTTGCAGACAACTAAAGTGACTATGGGTCTAATTGCAATGGTTATCATTTACCACAAGTTTTTAAAAGGAACACCCAAGAAAAAGACTCCGGCTCCGACACACTAAATACATCACTTAGTGCAATCTGCGCAGTAAGGTCTGTCTACATTTGGCAGAGTGCAATGCTATGTGATTTTTGAATACTTATTGTGGATTTTTTAACAGCCCTCATCATCTGCCTAGCCTTTTCCCAACTATGTTGGATTCGCCTTGCAGTCGAGTTTTTTACATGGAGCGACCGCCTACCTGACCTCCACAATTTAATTAGTACTGGATAATATGATACCCCTAGGTAAGACTTTTACGTTTTAAAAGAGTATTTGAAATAAAATAAATCACTTGATTCTGCGCGCCTTATTCCGCTTTAATGCCTACGTAATTGAAATTTGTTCTTACATTATTTTAAGGTAAGCAACGTTGATTATTGCAGTTTGCTGGCCCTGCTTAAGGGACGTTCTGTGTTAAATAGATATAGACAAGCAGGTGCGCCTGCGATGCGCTTCTATTTTATCAAGTTCTCATTAAAACATTGTACTACCTAGCGAACGAAACGTTGCCTGACACTATTGACAAGTTGAGAATTGAACTTCCAAAATCTTCATCAAATACCGGTTTTATAGCATTATTTTATGTTGTCTCTGTCACTCCTTAGTCTAATGCAATAAGGCTATTCTGCTGTCGTCCTTATGTTAGAAATACTGTCGAGTTCCAAGTTGTAACACGACTTTGCGAATTGCACCTACTTTGCGTTATTACATAAGGATTAAAATACCTTTTTATCAGGTAATATTCATATTTTCACACATTTTTTTATAAGCAATTCTATTTTACAAAGTTAATTAATCATTCATTAGTGCAGTCTTTTATTTAGAACATTTTCAGTGCTATATTAACTTATTTTTCTTTACATTGTTTCGTTTTAGAATGGCCGGAGACAGTTCTGTCGATGAATCCCAGCTTAAAGGCTTGGCCAAATACTTCAACAGCCAAACGAACAAGGGCAGAGCTAACGTAAGTATTTAACAATTGAGTAAAAATCATTTTTGTGCAAAGCAAATCATTTGAGGTTATGTGTTATGTTCCTGTCCAACATTTCTTTTATAAACGTAATAAAAAAAAAACCAATGATTCTTAGCAGGGGTTTTCTAATATACCAAAGTGCCCTCAAATTCTAAATATAACATTTATTTTATAGTATTACCTCTTATAGATCCTGCTGTTGTATTTTGCACAAGTACCTGTTTTCCAGATCAAAATAAAAAACACTGATTCGAATGAAAAGATACTATAGTGGCTCCAAACGAGCTAGCTGTGGCTAATCTTCAAACTAGTCATTTTTATTTTTTGTTTGATGGACTAGTACTAATCTAATTCATTGAATACTGCCACCTTTAAATCTAATTAAAACCAACCAACTAATTAACTGACTTGATAAATAGTTATTATTACAAATTATTCATCCAGTTTCCATAATTTGTTATTATAGAAAAATAATATTTTTTTTCTTTTTACATTTCAGACAGCCAAGGCAACATACGCATTCATGGGTGCCATGATTCTATACTTCACACTCAAACCTAAGGCGAAGAAGTAATCCGTATTTTTGATTTGTGTCATTTGTGATCACTTTAGTACTTTTAATTTCATTAAGTGCAACATGTAAGTTATATAGCAAATAAAATCATGTAAAGTCATTGTTGAATTTGATTGATAATTTTTATTTGTAACCCTTTGACCCTTGTAGAAACCTCAACTTGAGAAGACTCAAGTTCTGCTTATCCTGCATCCCAGCCTGACATAGTTATTACCATTGTGTATAGGGTTATCATTTCAGTAGGTTTTTTAAAGGTATTTAATATTCTTGACAAGAATCCAGACATTTGAGAGAAGGTCCTGCAGACACTTGTTTATACTTTTTTTTTAGTTTATAAATTAATAGCTGGTGCCTGCAACTTCGTTTGCATGGAAATTTTGATTTGATTTCAGGGATAAATTATTGTACATCTAAACCTTCCTCTTGAATCTTTCTATCTATTGATGAAAACCGCATCAAAATCGGTTGCATAGTTTTGTATGTAGGGATCTATGGTAGAAATACAGAGTTTGAATATGGGCATGAAACTTAACACCCTAACAAAGCGCACAGAGGGCATTTGAAAGTGGACAATTTATTTGCAAATAATTCAGGATGAAAATGTGTAAATAAAAGTCAATATTGAAATAAATATTTATTTATAGTACTATATGCATGTAAAAAATAAATAATGCTGCACAGGATAGATCACAAAGAAAGCTTCACAGTTTCAGATCTTGAAAAGAACAAGATAATGTAATTTTTCTTAATTACTCTTTGGTTGATAAAGATTATTTATTATGATAAACAAATGACAACAGGAAAATTAAATGCTACAAGTCGAATAGACAATATTTTGTATAACATAGTCAGGAGTTCTGTACAACACTAGATAGTGGGTATGATGCAATGAGGTCATAGTGCTTTTATTTATTTTTTCTTGCCTATGTGTTACGTAACATAGATATATGCAAAGTGAACTGGAAAATTCCATATCTTTATAATATGTGTGTAGAACTCCTAACATAATCATTACAAGTGTTTCCTTTGGGTAAGATGCAATTAATAAAAATAAGACAACCAACTTTCATAATTGTTCAAATAATTTAAAGATACAATCAATAACAAAGCTTACATACTTGGTAGGACATATTGCATAATTATTACATTTGTGCATTCTATATTTTTTCAGTATAAAAATTTAAGACTAATCGTGAAACTCTAGCACCAAAAGCCTACAGATTAATCACACTAGCAAAGCAACTATTCGTGAATTTATAATTTAATAAATAATTCGACATTAAAAATACAATACAGTTTCGATTCAACAAGTTACTTGCATGGGCTTGTGTTTATTATGTAGAATACCTAACTACAGTTAAAACTGGCAGTATAGACTATAGATGAGTGTTCCGCAAACATTTTGTGCTCGAGGTAAATCTAGGAAATCCAACAATTCTGGAGTTACACCATAAATAAAAAATCTATCGCATCTTTTATGGATGTTTAAGTAGGTATTTTTTCCTGTCTGTCTATTTAACTTTAAGAGATGATCTTATTTTTCGGAGGCACACCAAATAGTGACCACGGTACACCAGCGTGCCGCGGCACACACTTTGCGGAACACTGGTATAGACCACACTATTTTGCTGAAAAACAATATGTATTCATAATACAAAATACGGTTCTATAAGCAACTTGTAACTCCTGCTTCTACAATTTAATACTGTGATTACTTGATTTATGTGGTAAAATAAATATTATTTGGATGGCAAGGTTTGTTACAGAAAAGATTGCCAACTACTGCAATTGTGCAGTGTTGTCAGTTGCAATTATTTACCCTGCGTTGATTTTCTACCAATTGCTACACTTATAATAATTGGCAACATGTTAGATGTTTAAATGATAATTATCTACTATAAACCCAAGCAGTATTTTGATAAAGTTGCTTTTAAACAATGCTCATTTAATATCATGTAAATTGCAGCTACATACAAATTGCAGCATATGACTAGCTTTAAAAATGATTGATCTGCGAAATCGTCCCTCTTACAAATCCTATCTAATTCATTTCATTTTCATACCTTCGATTTATGCCAATATCATCACAGTTCCATCTTCAATCAGTCAATTTGTGTTAATTTGGTTTATTAGTACAGAAATATCTCTTTATGTTTCGAATTGTTTACCTCTGGTTTCTCAGGTAGTTAAAAAAATTGTCCTACTCTCGTTTTATAAAGACTACCATTGTCTAGTTGGTCTAGTGGTCGCGAGCGCGACTGCTGGGCATGATGTTTTGGGTTTGATTCCCAGGTCGGGCAATGTGTTATTGGGTTTTTCCATCAGGAATTTCTCAGTAGCAATGACGTACTCTGGATTTGTTGGTTGCTGGCAATAGGCTCGCCCCTATTACATGGGACTTAAACATAACTGACGAAATGTGGGTGTACTATTTATTAGGTACACCTCTGCCAAACTCTTCTGGAATTATATGCATGATGTTTCGATACTTTTGTCCATTTTGGTTCCAAAAGGTTAACATATTGGCATGAAACTACTGACTTTCCCAAACTGCTCATTACTTCAAATTCAGTAATATGAAAGAGAGCGAGTATTTTGTTTTCAGAGCCACAGCCTCAGACGGTTGAAGAGCCGACCTATTAGGACAATATAAGTAAGGAACATTGGTGGGGTAGTTAGGATTAGGAACCTGAATGCATTTTTGTTCAATGCCATTTCTTTCCCTTATTTTAACGCCATTCTTTGGGGCTTTATCGTTCCTTAAACATATTATCTAAAGTCACCAAAACCCATCCTTTTAGATACTCTAGCTTAATGTATTATTGCTTGTATTTGCAAAAACAAAAATTTCTGCAAAATCTATGTAGTAAAAAAATGTTTTGAGACGAAAATGAGTAATCAAAAAGGAGTGATTTCAGTGACTTACTTATGAGTAAACGACGAGTAAGAGATTACGATGAGTTACGTTACATTACGACAAAATGGAATGTGGCAGTATCGCCTATCGTTGTATACAATATTATTCATAAACAGTAAACACGTCCACAAGAATATTCTAGAAAATTGTTCCATCGTTTGCGCCGGTGCCTAAACTATGGATGGAATGCTGTAATTGAAAAATCCGATTTGCTTTACGAGTAAAGTTAACTTATATTGCATTCACAATAAAAGGAAGTATATATACTCATTAGTGAACAAAAAATATAAAAATGTAACTACAGTAAAATATCATGATTACAATGAGTAGTTTGTAAGAGTATTCGAAGTGGGGACATTGCCGATATCAACATGATGTGTGTTGCAACTGCCCGATATCTTCATCAACGTTTCTATACGGAAAAATGTTAATGAAGCGTACGTCCTTAAACGTAAAAAAATCTATAGCTCGACTAGGATGAATGCTTGCAAGTGCATGCTGTAAAATGGTGCCAGTAATCTTAATTATTACAGTATAAAGACAGTGGCAACTGCCCATGCGCATAGGCGAGTTTAAATCAATCGTTTACGAAGACTTTCACAACTTCGCAAACATACAATACAATGTATAAAACTAGACGCTTTTCAAAACAAAGAAAAATACAGAGACGAGTATATTTCTTTCCTTCTTCGTTCTTATTTATCAGCAAAGACTTATCGCGGTCGACTATTTTTATTTCGGTATTTGCATCGCAGGCAAACTTAAATAACACCTTAGATTTTTATTGTTGTTTTTCTAATAGTCAACCTACCCTTTGTAACTAGATCTTGGTGATTTACTTCTATAACTGTCTTTTTGGTTCAAAGGTAACCAACAAGCCACATCACACTCTATGTCCACTAGGCTTGTCGTGCGGCGAGCAGGGCGAGGTCCTCGTGTATGGTCCAGGGCCCGGCGGCGCGGCCTCAGAGCCACGTGGGCGGCCGCGTCAGGGAGTACAGCGGGGGCGGGTTGCTGGCCGGCGCGGGCGCTGCGTCTGCTTCGGAATCCGATTCCTCTGAGGAGACGCGTTCAGCTGCACTTAGAGCTACGCGGGCGTACTCGTCCGTGTCTATGCTTTTGCAGAAGTGGATCGCGTACCTGAGGTTATAAAAGAGATGTATCACTCACATTGGGCAAAACAGTTACGCCAAAGATACTTAGACAAGTGGTCCACATGGGTTCTGGATCGAAGGATTTGGAAGTTATCGGGAGAGGCTTTTGCCCAGCAGTGGGATGTCACAGGCTAACAGTAACAGTTACTTAGAAGGTTATTGTACTTGAAAACAAACTTACCTGAGTTTCTCCCGTAACACAGACTTGCATGAGTATCTTGGCATTTTTAGAAGGAAGAAGCAGGTGTAGCTTTCAGGCAAGAAGTGGTCTGGTGGCTGGTATTTATCTAACACCTAAAACAAATTACCATAGTTATAAAGAGGAAGTAAAACGAGAGCTGAGCTTGAGAGATATATAAGTTTGCCAATCAACACAATAGACTGTCGAAAGAAAATTAGTGTATCGATTAAAAGAGTAATCTCATTTATCGGCATGAGTCTAATAAGTATCACCATATTTGTCGCATAAGTTCGGAACGTTGTAGAGTTGCGTATAATGACATCTTATTCGATTTGATTCTCCGTTGATAAGGTCAACTTCCTTATCCACTATCACTATTATCTAGCCCTTAACCCAATTCATTTGGGGTCGGCGCAGCATGTCTGCTGTACCTACCTCGTCATCTCATCAGACACCTCCTTTATTGCCATATCATCCTTCAACTCCCTGATCCACTTTCTCAGTATTAAAAGACCCCTACATACCTGTAACACGAAGTCCCTCTGCCTCGGATCCTGCGGTGCTCTCGGCAGTCGCGTCCGTCCCCAAACGAAGCGTAAGAACAGCGCTCGTTCACTTCCCGATAGCTCCTCCATTACTTCCCAGAACCATTGCACTAAGGGCGCGTTCGGCTCAATTCCTAGTGGAAAAAGATTTAAAGGTCAATAGCTTGCATGGATGGGATTGTTGGTGAAGTTAAAGATGGCCGATGTACAGAAAAATCGGCAAGCATTTTTCCGATACGATTCACGACTATTTTCCCTGTTTTGACTGAATGTGAGTGACTGATGGTCGACCACTTTTCAACCTTATTACTCAGAGCATAAGGCTGAAAAGTGGCCAACCGCCATTGCGCGCGGTAGTTCCCACATTTCAGTCCAGTTTTAATCCGCATTTAAGTCCTGTTCAATGGAAGGCAAGCCGATTGCCATCAACCGGGCACACATCCAGACTATTAAAAAGCCTAAAATCACAGGATTACACCTCGTCTATAATTTATGCTCAAAAGAACAATTTTAGTGAATGAGGTAATCTTACCTTTGTAAGTAGCAGAAGCCCTGAGCGACTGCACAGGTATGTCCGGCGAGCCGCACACTAAGGTCTCGAGCTCCGCCGCGTTGAACAACGCCAGCAGAGGCGCCGGGACCACACGCGACATGCCGTCACGGACCGCGCGGACTTGTTCGTCGAACTCGTGGAGCCTGCGAGATTCATGGTATGGAATAACAAAGAAAAATATGTTGCCATGTCTAAAGGAGTATCCACACATGCCACCGGCTTATGCCGCCGGCTTTCAGACCGCCTTGCCGTTAATTTGCCGCCGGCTTTACCGGCTGCCTGCAGATGCGGTTGCAACAACACTACCACTCCGAATCGAAGCCACAAGCAACTGCCGCCGGCAACCAAACGCCGCGCGTGCCGCAAGTAAAAGATGCATGTGCAGGCGGCATGCCGGCGGCCTGTCCGCCGGCCGCGCCGCCGGGCATGTGTGGATGCACCTTTATAGACGTTTAAGAATTGTATGGGATACATTTTCGCGGCGTGTGTGGCGTTTGGACAGTGCAAACGTACGACATAGTAGTTCATCATCATTTCAGCCGAAAGACGTCCACTGCTGGACATAGGCCTCCCCCAAGTGGCGCCACATTGACCGGTCCCGTGCGCCTCGCATCCAGCGGATCCCCGCAACCTTCACCAGGTCATCGGGCCACCTATTGGGAGGCGGTCGCAATTCCAGAACTTTTCGGCCCCATCGGCCTTCCGTTCTGCGAGCAATGTGCCCTGCCCACTGACAAGTTTGGCAATTCTTCGGGCTACGTCGGTAACCTTGTTCTCTTGCGGATGTCCTCATTTCTGATTCGACATAGTAGTTAGTAGTTTTATAAAGCGTGGAATGTCCACCGACGCTAAAACGGTAACCAGGTATTCAGTACATCATTCTGAATCTATCGGTAATAAAAAAGCTTGTCCCGAGGTTTGCTAAGTACCTAAGTATAAGTATTTAATTAAACTGTATTTAAAAAACTTAAACTTAGCAGATTAGGTTACTCAATTAAATAGGAACTAGTTTATTTACACAAGTAAACCTCGCGACAAGCTTTTATGATCATATAAATTGTGTATAATGAGGTTATAAGTTGAAAGCTAAAAAATTAAAAGAAAATTTTATTTTTCTTCTTTTTAGAGCATTTAAATAAAAGCTTATTTTAAAAAGGTTTTTTTGCTTATAATTTTATTTTAACATTTTTATTTATTTTATTTAACAATTTATGTACACACTAAATACAGAAAAGAAGAATGGAAAAGAAAATAGGTACAAAGGTGATGCTTATTTCTAAAGAAATCTCTTCCACCATACCTGCGAAAGGAGATACTAAAAAAGAGATGTAGACATAGTGTGTAAAAGAAGAAGAGAAAATGGAATACATAAAACATAAAGCAAATAACGATTCAAAATAAAATATACAATATAAGAACATACTAACTTACGTATACATACAAAGACAAAAAAAAATATAACAATACTATAAATACAGTAAAATAAATACTTATGCAACTATGACGGAATGGAAAGATAATGTTCTTTCACTCTTCTCTTGAAAACTGCAATTGTTTGGCAGTCCCTATGTCAGGCGGCAGTGAATTCCACAACCGCACAGCGTGTACAGTGAAGGAGTAGGAGTAGAAATCGGTTGAATGGGGAGGGGATTTAAGGAGTTTCCTAAGATGCGACCTGCAAGGTGCATCTGAAGGACGGGAGTAGGAAAAGCGTTCCCGCAAATAGGATGGCGCTTTTGGGTTATGAAGGATGTTAAATAGCAGACACAATATCCGAGAGTTCCTGCGAAGTGGAATTGGGAGCCACTTGAGTATGTTGCGAAACTTGGAAACATGATCATACTTCTTAAGGTTAAAAACAAAACGAATACAGATATTTTGCAAACGCTCAAGTTTGTTTAAAAGCTTCTCGGTGGCATCCAAATAACAGGCATCGGCGTAATCTATGATGGGCTGAATGAGGGTTTGCGCAAGGAAGATTTTGGTTTTCAATGGCAAGAAGCTCTGGAGGCATTTTAATGAGTGGAATGTGTAGTGCACCTTGCGACTAACTTCAGCAACATGTGCAGTCCATGATAAGTAGGAGTCCATAGTCACCCCCAGGTTTTTAGCCTTGATTGCGTAGTCAATCTGAACTCCATTCAGCCTGAGTGGAGACACCGACGCAACATCGAGCCTATTCCGCATATACCTGCCCCCGATGATCAAGGCCTGAGATTTCTTAGGATTGATCTGCAGTCCAAAGGACCGCGACCACTCGCTAATCAAATCCAGATCCTTGTTCATGGCAGATACAGCGGCTTCCGCATCTTCCCTTAAGAAATGATTGTAAAGCTGCAAGTCGTCAGCATACAGATGGAAAAAGGAAGAGATGACTCTGGTGACAGAGTTAATAAAAATAGAGAAGATAAGAGGGGAGAGAACGCCACCCTGAGGTACAGTTGTTTTAGTTTTGCCGTAATCGTTTCTGAACACATAATTATCTCAATCTCAACACTTTCTTCATATCCATGCTATTAACCGTTGAGGAATTCCCTCGTGAGAAGACGATCCTGGTTGCAGGTTGAGTTCATGATACAAATCGTGATTATCCATCAAATATGAACTCGTATGCAAAGTTTCGTGTCCACGCTATAAACCGTTGAGGAGTTCCCTCGTGAGAAGACGAACCTGGCTGCAGGCTGAGTTCATGATACAAGTCGTGATTATCCATCAAATATGAACTTGTATGCAAAGTTTCGTGTCCACGCTATAAACCGTTGAGGAGTTCCCTTGTGAGAAGACGATCCTGGCTGCAGGTTGAGTTCATGATACAAACCGTGACTATCCATCAAATATGAACCCATATGCAAAGTTACGTGTCCACGCTATTAACCATTGAGGAGTTCCCTCGTGAGAAGACGATCCTGGTTGCAGGTTAAGTTCATGACACAAATCGTGATTATGCATCAAATATGAACTCGTATGCAAAGTTTCGTGTCCACGCTATTAGCCGTTGAGGAGTTCCCTCGTGAGAAGACGATCCTGGCTGCAGGTTGAGTTCATGATACAAATCCTGATTATCCATCAAATATGAACTTATATGCAAAGTATCGTGTCCACGCTATTAACCGTTGAGGAGTTCCCTTGTGAGGAGACGATCCTGGCTGCAGGATTAAGTTATGTCTGTCATAAGAATGTATTGTCTTCAGACCCAAAGGTGTGTGCAAAATTTCAGCTCAATCGGACATCGGAAAGTGGTTCTAATTTAGCTTCCAAGATTCTACCGTAACAAACATACATACATACATTGCAAGTTAAATAAAAGCTTTTAATAAAATAAAAAAAAACAGCTATTCAATACATTCTGACCGTGAAGGTATTGCAGTTTTGTAGGAAACAGCTGTTGTTTTTTGTAATAACCGAAGAAAAGTTTCAGGTTCAGAATTATGTACTGAATAATGTGGTAACCGGTAGTCATGTGATGCTAGATAATACAGTTCTTTAACAGTTATTTACCTTTGACTGCAAAATCTAACAGCAACCTTATTGTAACGAAAATAAAGATCATTGTGATTTTGAAAGTGTTACACAATCAAAGTTAATAGGATAACTCTGAAAAGATTACAGGAACATCCATTCAATTGCTTGTTCTCTTCCCGCTAGCCGTCTACTACAATTTAGATAATTCTTTCATTCCTATATTTTCCAAATCAAATCAAACTATCTCTTACCTATAGTGCAGAGCCAACTGCACATATTCATCCTTATTGTCTGGCGTCACCCTTTTGTGTCGGGTCGACAGAGGAACTTCGTGGCCTGCTGCTGACGGTATTGAGAATGGAAGCTCGAGGTTTTGTAGTTCCTGTTAACAACAACATGTAGGCTTGTACGACCAATAAACCCCACTTATAGCTTAAGCACGAAAGAGGTTTAAAAGACTTATAGAGCGGACATTGGGATTGGGAATATTTTGATCCCGAACATTTTTGATTTAGACACACGAATGTTCCCTGACAAGCGGGCATTTGACACTAAACAGAACGATTTGTTACTAATTAATAAGAAGTATTAGATTAAGATTTTCTTCGTCTTGTCTCGTCTATCGCTCGAAAATTGAATTGAATGTCTTTTATAAGAACATAAAGTAATACCGGCCAGTTGTTACAACGGTTACGGTAACTTGTTAAAACTGCTTTAGTCCAACTAAAGTTAGACCAATAGGGGTCAGTTATCAATAAAAGCTCCTAAAACCTCCAATTTTACCCTAAGTTTTAACAAACCAACTACATTATAAAATGCACATTATTACCTTATTATTAGGCGTCATATCTCTAATACAGAGCAGAGCTGGTAGGAAGTCCTTGTCCACTTCTGCCAAGTCCTGTGGCCGAAGAGGTTGTCCTGCTAACTGACGCCACACGCCCTCTGCGAGAGACAGGGACAGCGGCGATCCAGTACGTATTCCAATGCCCATGAGCACACCTGCATATATCATATCATATCGTACACAATATTTATACAATTACTGTATTTACTGTCACTCACCATTTAGGTTCAGTTGGAAACCAGCGTCGGGCACTAGTTGTCCGGCATTATGCTGAACTGGGCCTATTTGGCGCTGCCGTGAGTCACACAGTATTTCTTTTTTAGTTTTAAGTTTTATATTTGTGTACTTGAGGTAATTGCGCTAATAAACGTTTTTTCTTTCTTTCTTTTCTTTCATATAACAAGGTATAAACTAAGATATATTGTACTTCTGAATATTGTATGGCTGTTAGGAAGACCGTGTAACCGAGGATCGAAATCAATGGAGTATAATTAAAGGGACCAGCGACATTGTTTTCCTGTCCTTATCGGTATTGGTTTGGTGTCCATATATATACCTTTTTACAAAAAGAGGCTGATGATACTGATGAAGAGGAACATTAGGTCAGATCATCATCATCAGCCTATAATGTTCCCACTACTGGGACACATGCCTCCTCTCAATGAGAGGGAGTGGACTGTAATCAACCACGCGGGCCCAATGTGGGTTGGTAGGTGTCACATATCTTCGAATTTTTAGTTCTAGGACATGCCGGTTTCCTCATGATGTTTTCCTTCATCGTTTTTGAGAGCAGCGGTGATGAAATAAATTACGCAAAGTAATGCGTCTGCCTGGGTTCAAAGCCACGGCTTACTGCTCGTAAGTCGGGGCTGCCACCACTGGGCCACCGCTGCTCTCCTGCTAGGTCAGATGCACACTAATAACATAACATCACGCCTGCAATCCCCGAAGGGTAAGGCAGGGACATACCTAATAGTACACCCACATTTCGCCAGCTATGTTTAAGTCCCATGTTATAAGGGGCGAGCGATCAACCAAGCACAAATCCAGACTCCGTGGCTGCTACTGAGAAATTCCTGATGGAACAACCCAATAATACTTTGCCTGACCTTGGAATCGAACCGAGGACCGAGCTCCGCAGTTACGCTTGCGACTAACGAGACAGTACACTAATGAATAATATTACTCTTACCAAGAAATCGGAAGCAGTTTAGGTGTAACGGAGTATTAGCAGTAGGGTTCAGTAAAAACGCATCACGTGACGCGCCCGCATCTCCACGTCCGTTGGGCGTGGCCATGAGAAGGGGTAGCGATCCGTTCTGCAGCTCCTCACACATCTCCGCTATGCTCTCACTGTACCCGCCGCCGCAGTCGTCCACACTCTCACCTGATGGATAAAGGAGATAGAATCACACTAAGTTTGTGAAATAGTTTTACTTCCACCATCTGCATAAGGATTCAAATCGCAAAACGGCTGAATAGTCCATAATTTGTAAAAATGTTCACGTTATAAAATAGATTTATTTTATTTAGCAAATGATGACTTTGGTTAGCGTACTGACTGCATGCAAGTTTGTATGGCAAATATTAGCATACAGAAGCATTTAACACGAAGAACGTGGCGAGAGTGCAGCTGCTGGGGTCGCGCCGCAATGTCAATTTTAAGGCGTTCGCAGTGCGTACACGAACGTGCTATCTGCTTGTCTTGTCTGAACTTGTCTTGGAAGAGGACTTTTAGCCGCAGGGAGTGGTATTCCAACGCTTCCTCGGGCAAGTGCCACATGCACGCACAGTATCATAGTGCAGAGAAGTGCTACTAACATAGTTTTTAAGTTTCTATTTACTAACACGAGTTGTATTATTACGATGTAATGTTAGTCTGTAAGGTTTTTATCTGTGAGTCAAAGTTGCCAGAGAATGAATGAATGTTATATTATATTATTTTCATCACACTTGCACGTAAACAGTATCTAAACATACAAGTTAACTTGGCCGTAATGCCCCATATAAAACCCTCGAGATTTTTTTTTGCCATGAAACCCTAGGGCGGTAAGTATTTTCTTTAATTTATAGCACAGCACATAGGTCATGCAAGTTCAAGTAAGGAGTTTACACGCAATTGAAAAATTGTCTTAAAATGTTATCTAAACAGGAATTTCATTGCAATCTCGCTACGTGTTACTTAAATACTCAACTAATGTTTTAATCGATAGTTTTTTGTATCAAAATGTCGAAATTTTTTTGTTTTTGTTATACTCCGTTATGGCTGTATACCTACGTAAGTATTTGCCCTTAACGTTTCGGAACGAAACATTTGTATTATCTGTGGTGTAGGTGGAGCCCGCCATCCGCTTAAAAAAGTTCACGTATTTCATAATAATAGTTGTGCTGACGTTTGTATTAAAGCTATAATTCATAATTATTTACTCGCAAATGTGATGAAAAACATTGTATGTTTCAGGGGCGGTACGCGAATTACGAACCTCTACTCAGAAATACCTCAGTCTTCGACTTCGGGCTTCTACTAGAGCCTCGTTCGTAATGCCTTACTTACCGCCCTTAATACACAATGTAATATTAACACCTCAAAACAGTGTCCTTTCCACGCCTCCAGAGTTTTTGTAAATTCCTCCTCAGGTGCAGCAGTTTGCAGTGTCGCGCGTAAATTGACATTTTCCGTATTTTTTTGTAAAACAAAGCTATACCATTTGATATACATATACATAGCTAAAATATGAAGTGTTTTTCATGATAAATACGCGGCACTTTAAAGACTTCCTGAATATTGAGGTGGTAATTAAAGTGTTTACGGGGTTAACATGGCCAGAGATCGCACAAGATAGAGAGGTTTGGAAGCAGAAAGGTGAGGCTTCTGCCCAGCAGAGGGACACTTGACAGGCTAGCAAAAAAAAAACAAATGAAAGTGTTAAAGCCTGTGTCGGCAATCCCACACACGTACCAACAAACTTGACCTTCCAGACACGATGCGGCAGCGCGAGCGCGTCCTGCGTGAGCACGGGCAGGCGCGCCACCATCTGGCCGAACACGGAGCGCATGCCGGCCGCGCCCGCCAGCCCCGCGCCGCCCCGCCGCGCGCGCCGCGCCGCCACGCGCGACAGCTCCACCACGGGGCCGTGCTGGCGCTCGCGGACCATTGTTGCCATTATAGCCTACAATGATAGAAAAAAAATGTCCTTAGAACAATTTCCAACCATAGCGTGCAATTGCAACTGAGAGTAGACTTTTTTTTTTGGTGTCATCTCGCAGGTCAACCTATAGGCTGGCTGCTGCTTAACCGGACTATCCTGTGGGTGCCTTGAGTGTAAGGTCTCCAGCCAGAGGACTGAGAGTAGCCATTGACGCGGGAGATATTATAGTGCACAAGTGTGTGCGCAGACACAGGTGCACTCTCAGTTCCCTCGCTCTCATGATCATAGTCTTGCACCAAAATCGTTAAACTTTTTTAACTTTTAACATATTTAAAATATCACTCTGTTTCTCTAAATTACAAACGTTTGACAAAGATACAAGGTTTTTTTTTAATTCTTTAAATATTTTAGTGATTTGTGGTGCAAATAGGCCTCAGTCATGTAAAGTAATATTATTCAGTTGCATTCGGTTAGACTGGAAACCGGCCACAATAAAGTTGGGAAAAGGCTACGCAGATGATGATGGTGCAAGTGGGCCCAAGAGTAATAAGGATAAAAAAATATTGATTTTAGTATGGAGGGACCAACAAAGGAACCAATATATTCACTAGGATTTATGTGTCACATTAATTATACACAAATGTTTAAAGTGGCATCATCGGTTTGCATAAGATTGACCATCATTTTCGAGATAGCGCTATCAAAAAAGTCAGAATTGGCATATTTTGAACAGAACGTTAACAAAACAAAGTCATTTAACTCATACCTTTCTAAACGCTGCTTCCTTGACGCTGTAGAACAGCAGAGTTCTTAACTGATCGAGAGGCCCATCCAGTATCAATAGCGGCAGGTTTGGACACAGCAGGTCCGAGAATTGGTGTAGAAGTACCTGTAACATCATAATTTATCATTATTTAATTATCTTAGGAATGATTTTTCGTCCTTCCAATCTATATACTAAAAGCTGAAGAGTTTGTTTGCTTGAACGCGCTAATCTCAGGAACTACTGGTCAGATTTGAAAAATTGTTTCAGTCTTAGATAGCCCATTTATCGAGGAAGGCTATAGGCTATATATCATCACGCTACGGCCAATAGGAGCGGAGCAGCAAGGAAAAATGTTGCGAAATCCGGGAAAATGTGTCGCAGAAGAAGTTGCGCGGGACAGCTAGTCAAAGATAAAATTGGAGTAACTTCATACTCATTTATCAACATGGTCAAAAAGGGCCCTTCACGAAGCTGGCAATCAAGCATTCTGTACATCAGACCAAGTAACACTGCGCAAAAATGTATGATGGGAAAACGGTTTTTATTTTGGTGTGAAAAGTCACGTGTCATGTAACGCATTCAAAACGTTGTGCTGATGAATGCATTGAATAGTGCAGTGGTCTTGAAGTATTAAAATTAAAGCTAGAACATTTGAAAGTTGTATTTAAAAAAATTGTTGTCTGTAAAGTCGGTTTACGGACGATAGTTTAACGTGACAACGTCATAACAAACCATTGATGAAATGATTGCATACTTTAATGAATAGCAAGACGAACGCTCAAGCCGATCGTGCCTTTCGCTCGCTCGTGCAGCGCTCTCGCTCCGATCGTAACGTTACACTGAGCCTAACGTTACAATGAGTCATCCTTTTACGTGTGTGCAGCCGGCGTTCATCGATTTATCAGACGTTGTCACGTCAAAAAAGTGTGAAATAGTTGGAACATCTCCGTAACATTCCCAGAAGAAGGTTCCCAGTTATGGTCCAAGACAAAACATGATCGCAATAACTGGAAGAAGAGCGTCACGACTTCGTTAAGGGTGTTTTTACAGCATTTATCTATGGTTACACTGGAATATGATCTGAACATTAAATGTCAGTTAAAAGGTATGAAATAAAGAATACATACCAGTCTGTTACAAATAAGTTGTGGTGGGAGGTCTCGTAACAGATGACACTCCAGAGGCGGAGCGGGAGGGGCGCGGGGCGCTCGCGGTGCCTCCACACACAGAGCCACTGTGTGTGCACTGCCGCATGCTACTTTAGTCACACGTTTACCCTAGAAAGATACATCATACATTATTATTAGTGATCGGATATTCGGATGCATATTTACCTAAAGTACGTTCTTATCTGGCAAAAGGTACAAAAGTATGGAAGCGGCTATTAAATGCCAATTTTTGTCGCATTATGGTATTTATGTCGCATGGTATTGCGAAATTTCATAATTCTTTAGTAAGTATAAAATGTAGTGCTCAAAATATCGTAACGAATATTTTAAATTTATTTAAAACCTGGCAAGTTTGTTGAAAATAACAAGGAAAAAAATACGTATTTTTGTGCTGAAATGTCGAATGCTAAAACAAAATGGTAAATATGTCTGGGCATAATTCATTTGGAGCTAAACGAAAAAGTAACTAGACTAGTATTTATTTTTTTAAATAAACTCCTTTTCCCATACTGACGCGCGTTCCATACTAGTCAACACTCAAACTTTAGGTAAATATGCATCCGAATATCCGATCTCTAATTATTATACACGTCCTTTACTACAAGGCTAGGACCCAACAGTGGGACAAAAAAAGGCTGAAAACTAAACTTTAAATCATGATTTTTTGTTTTATCATGTTTATATCAGTAACCAACATGTCAATCAAGTTTTACTGTGTAATTTAAATTGGATACTGTATGATGGCCTATATGCTTGAACCAAATTTTTGAAGTTAAAACTTCTTTAACCGCGTTGAGCTATTTTTGGTAGGGGAAAAATCTTTGGGTTCGCGTCACCGACATGGTCGTGACGTATAGCACCAGACAAGCGACGTGTTTAAAAATTCAAAAAAAGAACACAGTAATTCCATTGTTGTTCTTACTCTCTGTTGTTGTGTGTTGTGTGACTCTGTGTTTATTTGTATAATTTTGATTACTGATATTTGATACGAATATTGTGTAGTGCTGAACAGTTCCTTACCTGTAAAGCTATCAGTAGCCTAGGCCTCTGAGCAGCGAGTGTAGTACCGTCGCCCAGCTGACCCTCATCATTGTCACCCCACGTGTAAACTTCACCGTTGTCCGTACACGCCACGCAGTGGAGACTCCCTACAAATTACCATAAGTTCAGATTAAACTGACAACTACCGTGGCCGAATGAACTTAATATAATATTTAATTAATGTCGTGGACAAACGATTGGTTTGTACTGGTGATGGCTCTCAAGTGTTTTCTCGATAATTTTGTAACGAAAAACAACCAGTGTTTGTGGTTCTTTTGAAATACATATAAAAAAAATGTTTCAAAGTAAGGTTCTTAGACATCCACGAAGATATAAGTTTTTGAACTGGCATGGTCACTAAAACTAAAAATGGGATTTTTATCATGTTGAGTTTATCCGTGATAATAGTGCTCGCAACAGCGCCGAAATATCGGGACACCAACATAAATAGTAAAAACATGCGTCACAGACTTCGGTACTGCTTATACCATCGATTTGATTGCATAAGGCATAATTTAGTGATTATTATTTTATTTTTAGTTTGATTGTTAAATAATCAAAATACATTAGGGCACCTTCCGCTTGTCAGCTTCCGGTACGCCGAATGTAATATTATAATTAGTTCAGATTATCATGATTATTGATCAATACTTTTGTTACAACTAACTGTTGGTTATTATTACACAGTTTATTGAGCGATCGGATGTAATGTTTAGCTTTTTGTAGAAATGCCTAAAAGTCGATGTGTTCAGTATTTGAATGCAGTAGTTTTGTAACCGTCAAGTGAATAAGTTGTAGTGGAAACTCTCCGTTTTACACATGGTATATATCCGTTTTTTAGAGTTAATGATCTATGAAGATATAAACAAAAGCATAGCAAACCTGTAGCTATAGATACAATAGTTTTCCCTTGCATGCCAGTAACTCGCATAGGCCTTCGTACGTGCTCGTAGCTACCGTGCCCAAGTCGATGGTAGTCGCCTTTTCCCCTGTTTCAGACACATTAACTTTATAAAACTGATTTAAAGCTTTCACGGTTCATATCTATATACTTACAGTCGATTTTCAGTGTCATCATCATCATCTTCATTTCAGCCGAAAGACGTCCACTGCTGGACATAGGCAAGTGTACATAAGGGGGGTTTTGCCATAATCGCCAAGCTTGGCAGGCGGGTTGGCGATCGATCGCAGTACGGTTGTTACAAAAGCACAGAGATCGCTGCTGCCCATTCTGTGGCAAGTCCCTTAGTCGCCTCCTACGACACCCACGGGAAGATATGGGATGGTGCTATTCTTTACGTCCGACACCATACAGAACTTCTACCGTGTGTCTGCTCCTAATTATCTATTCACCATCCACCCACATTCCACAGTTATCCCGCGATCATGGCGCTTGCAACAGCCTCGAAATATCGGGAGCTCACAATAATTAATAATCACGGAAGATATGTCGTAAGTGACAGTGTAATTTTATTAACGTTATCAGTCAGCCAGAAAGTCTAATGACTAGTTATGATAAATATGATAGATGCATTATATAACATCATGCCTGTATTGCCGAAGGTTTAGGCAGAGTTGTACACCCACATTTCGCCAGTTAAGTTTAAGTCCCATGTAATTGGGGGCGACCCTATTGCCATCAACCGGGCACAAAACCAAACTCCGTGGCTGTTACTGAGAAATTCCTAATGAAAAATAACATTTTGCCGACCCGGGAATCGAACCCACCTCACTCAGCAAACAACACGACGCGCAACGTTTCGCTTAAACACAAAAATACCTATGATTTTTAACCCCCGACCAAAAAAGAGGGGTGTTATAAGTTTGACGTGTGTATCTGTGTGTCTGTGTATCTGTCTGTAGCATCGTAGCTCATAAACGGATGAACCGATTTTGATAAAATTGGTTTCGTTTGTAAGGTATTTTAATCGAGAGTGTTCTTAGCTATGTTTCGAGAAAATCTGCTCAGCCGTTTGAAGATCATCACCTCTTTTCTAGTGACGGTGACGACGGGATATAAACAACTTCCACAAGTAAAGTTGATTTGAAATTTAAAATCTTGTCACTTGTCACCATGGGCATTGCCGAAGGGGGGGGGGGGTGCAGACCCCTCCCCTTAAATTATCGTTTATTCCTATGGTGTTCCTAAGACACATATTAATTAATTAATTTACTTACCAAGTATAAACACTTCCACATTGACATAAAGCCACAGAGAATTGAGATCCACACTCGACTTTGACAACTCGCAGTCCTTTCAAACAGTCTATTCTCATTGGTAGCTTACATCCTTCTGAACCGCCACGACCTAAGAAAAAAAACACGAGGATATACACTTTTTTTACTTTAATTTGGAGAAAAATGAACATTATATTTACCCTTGAAAGATTTGAACTAGTCGGTCTGAAAATATTTTAGTCATGTTCTCAAATGAATAATTAAATTACCTAGTTTACCGTAGTCACCGTCACCCCATGACCAAACATTGTCATCATCCGTGATGCATAACGTTTGTGCATCGCCCGAACCACAGGCGACATCTATAATGCGGTATGACGATAATGCATCCACCTAAAAAAAAACAAATTGACCAAATGGGAGATAATAAATGAACCATCGGATCAGCACGCCACAATCGGGTGGCAGGTCGAATGGTTACTTTTGTCTTGTTTGGCTGGTACGGACCAAACGCGCATTATGATAGAAGCCGGAATGATTAACGAATTAAGGAAATGAAGGCCAGGTTTTTTTTACTTTAAGTTTTCACTTGTTTTTGACGATAAGCAGCCTCTTTACTACTGTAAGTGCACTGTAGTGCAATCACACCCGATTGTACTACGTGCCTGGCGAAACATTCCTATTACATGCTGTAAAAGTTTAAATATTTTGCCCATCAAGTATTTTTCTCAGTAAGTGTTTACATACTACAAAATGTTCAGGAGACTTTTATACGTCTTTTTGAAACTTACCATTTTCGGCACAAGTTGGTCCTCAGAGTCGCCATGTCCCAGCCGTCCGTACCTCCCTTTCCCCCACGTGTATATTCGGCCGCGCGCAGTCAGGCACGCAGAGTGAGCGCCCCCGCATGCGATCGCTACCACTTCTAGTCCTGACAGAGCTGTTACTAGCTTAGGACGGTCGTAGCTCCTAGAAATTATATTTAAGTTGTATTTTGCAGCCCAAGAGCTATGTATTACCACACTCACTGACGGTCGACCAATCTTCAACCTTATGACCATAAGTATAAGGTTGAAAAGTGGTCAACCGAGTTTAGTGATAATTTTAGGTTGAAAAGTGGTCAACCGAGTTTAGTGCGCATTTAACAAAATGCTGCAATGGACAACTCCCGCAATTTGAGAGACAGGGCTAATGACGGTGCAGGCAGCAAACGATATACAATGAAAGCACCATTGACTGGGTGTCTTAAGTACATTTTCTGAAACCTCCTAAGATATTTTCGAGGCTAAAAGTCTCACATTCAATGTGGCTTGATGTTGTCCTGTTGTTGAAAATGCAAGGTTTTTTCTTCCAATTTACGTACAGTCAGAAAGTGGGAATAGGCTAATTTTTCAAACAAAATCCCGTGTACACGATGAACACATCTGTTAAACACCCTTACTTCTATTGGTCCGCACAAATAGTTGCAGCACAATAGTACTTAAACAAAAAAAACAAAAAAAACCGAAAAAAACGCGACCCTCATAAAATATGTTTTGTTTAAAAAAAAAACAGGCTCTGTTAATGATCCCAGATATTTGACCACCGTTTTTCGACCAATAGGAATAAAACAAAAAAGGGACCAAGGAATAGAAAGTTCTTAACTGTTTTAACGCTGCAAGCAAGGATAGTCCTTACCGTGCTCCGATACCCAGTTTGGTGATGGTACATACATAAACTCACGCCTTTTTTCCATGGTGGGTAGGCACACCACAGAGCGCCACTTACTACGACCCTTAATAGTTCTTTTGCCTCGTCCACGTTCATACATCTGGCCATACACGCTCGCCGGTTGCGAATACTACGCACCTGACTTTTCTGAAGTACTCCACCATTAACGTCCGTGTTATTATAATGATAGTTTATTTTATTACTCACACTCTATTTCCATGACCAAGTTTGCCGTCTTCACCTTCACCCCAGCTGTAAACGTCACCGTCAGCAGAAAGCGCTAAGCAGTGCTTGCCTCCCGAATTACAAGCGACCTGGCAACACAACATACTCATTTTACTAACGACCCCCGTAATTTTGAACTTTGTATTTCATTCTTGTGAGTATGATAAGTTACCTTTGTTATGAAAACGTGTTGTATTGAAGCTAGTAGAGTTGGTTGTGAGACGGAATCGATGCCTCCTATACCCAATCTTCCACCAGCACCATAGCCTGTTAAAATACAAATATTTTGTACACTGAGAAATCCTGTGCAATAAAATTCAGGATTCTATATCGAGTGTTTAATTATGCTGTGGATTTGTTGCGCCGCTTTTTTACCCCAGCTAAAATACTAGGAAAGAGTGACGTCGGGACGTTTTGGGGGACGGTCTTACTTCGCGTTCAAAAAGTGCTGATACATGACTTGACTTCGAAAAGTAAACATTTCGCGTATGTGGCTATAGAGCCTGAGTTTCATGAACAAGCTTACCAGTAGCATAAACCTTCCCATCAGGCGTAACAGCAAACAGCGTCTGTTCTCCACCCACTAACTGCACGGGGTTGAGTGCGGCGAGCGCGATGCAGGGCGTCGGTGTCCGCACTTTAGCGCCCTCCACCCCGCCGAGTTGCCCGCGATGGTTGTGGCCCCACCCGTACACCGCACAGCCGCGGGACCCACCGCCCCACCAGCCGCACCAATCTTCCGGACGTCTGAAATACGAGTATGATTTTAATTACCAGTGTCGCAACAAAACTTAATGAAAAATTATATTATAGGTTCGTAAACATACTTGTTTGTACGAGCCTAGTAACAAAACCTATAAAATGCAGTTTAACAGTTGCAAAATGTAGGTTTGTCATAGTAACCGCTGCCTCTATCAAGTCGGCCGCGCGTAATCCGCTGCCAACACGCGCCCGCCTTGTGTGTGAAGACAAATGAACAGCGAGACTCACGCGACGGACACGACCCGACGCGCGTCCGTATTATGTGTGAGTCAGACTTAATAAAACTTAGCATTATGTTCCTACATGAACAACGATTAGTGAACAGTTATACACTCACCATCTTACTACTACTTACAAGCGTCCCTATGTAAGAAAAAACCATTATATTTTACACTTACTTGTTAACCCAATGTAGAAGCTGCTCATCATGCTGTTTAGTAAACTTAGTATTATCCTCCCACATGAAGAACGATTCACTGGTCGTCTCATCACTGTTATAGACCCCAAGGTCAGCTAATCTCTTGCGCACGTCCGCTAAGAATGGCGTGGGTAATGGCGTGCGTCGTATGAGCGCGTCGGCCGTGCGCACGCAGAGGCAGTAGCGCTTGAACCACGACCAACGCGCAGACTCGGGGCCGCTGCACACGCGCGAGTCCATGCGGAGACCGCATGACAGCCAGGCCAGTTCCTAGGGAACGAATCTTTGGTTTACACAAATGACATGATAGTAAGGTCCAGTATCAACCGGAGTGTCCAATATTCGACCAATGACATTGTACACTTAGTTCGTGACTTTGAAAGGAGACGACAGATTTGGATTTGAACCTATGTGATGTGTCGGTTCGAACGTTTTTCTTACTATGTTGGGGTCGCCTTCCACTCTAACCGGATGCAGCTGATTACCAGTTTTGCAGTAAGACTCGAAGATGTTCCTAATGTTTCAAAAAAGCTAGGCAGATGACGGGATTGGTCGATTCCCACTAGTGCACGAGGTTAAAGGGGACTTTTTTGTAATTTTAGAAGGAAAGAAATGCAACCAAAAATACTTTTTGTAAAACGTGACATGCGTGACCTTGAATTCTCGTCTCATGGCTTACTTGTGCTTACTGGGCGTTCCCGTTTACTTCCTCAGTTTACCTATATGCATACCCCCGTCCCCTCCTGAACTGTTAAACACATATGGGACAATAGTATAACAGACCTTGAGATAATGCGTGTGTAAGAGATGCGTGCCAGTCCGTAGCGCCGGCTCCTCGTGTTCGTACTGCGCGTGTAGCAGCTGAGGTAGGTGATGCAGGGCGGGCGGGGTGCCCGTGCTAGTCTCACAGGCGCCCGCACCGCAGCCACTGCCGCCACAGACTACGCCGCGGAGCCGACGGACGCACCACACGCGAGCTCGCCAAGCTAAAAGGGCAAATCATTTACAGTGAAAATTTAGCAGGATCGCGACATATAAGGAACTTAGTCGTCGTATGAATTAAGTATTAATGGTACAATCTATATAATCATCGCATTTTGCGCTTGAATAACTCTAATAAACTTCAGCAAACATTATGATTGTTGCCAATTTACAAAATTATCGCATACTCACATAGTGTGGGCATCTGTGCACATATAGCCAACGCTTGGGCCAATCGCGGCGCCAACAGATGATCATTTGATATAGCCGCCAACAACGGACCGTCGAGTAACCGCCACGCCAACTCCACTGACGGACATGATAGGACGTAGCGATCAGATCCACTTTCCTGTCCAAAAGAAATAACAATGATGACAGTAAACTATCCATTTGGGGGTTTATTAATAAACACTGGTTAAACTTAAGCAATGATGAGCGACTGTTCAACTATACATTTTCTGATGTGTAAATGTTTGTTAACTTTATTCAGATTTTTTAATCCCTCGGTGCTTTATTGCCTCCGAAACCAACCATGGCAATACATAAAGCATCAGTCAAGACATTCGTCCCGAGTTATCGTACATCAACTCGGGACGCATCAACGCCACAAGACCTACCTTTCTGAGCGAGTCACTAGAAAGTGGTTTCACTGATCATTTATATTAACAGAATGAAATTTCATAAGATGCTTTTGTATAGTTTTGACGTAGAAGAAAAAAGTACTAACGGTTATTGATTGTGAAGGCAGCATGGGATGAGCAGTGAACCTCCAACCCCAGCCGTTGACTGAACCATCGCTTGTGAATCTCCAACGTAATTCATCACCTGTTGATAAACGGAGAGAATAATAAAGGCCTCTTGTCCACTCATCATCTGCCTAGCCTTTTCCCAAACTATCTTGGGGTCGGCTTCCATTCTAACCGAATGCAGCTGAGTACCAGTATTTTACATGAAGCGACTGCCTATCTGACCTTCACAACCCAGTAACTGGGTAATACGATACCCCTTCGCAAGACTGGATGTCAGACTTTTTGGCTTCTGACTACTCGTAATGACTGTCAAAGATCTCCAAATGACAGCCGGGACCAACGGCTTAACGTGCTTTCCGACGCAAGGAGAAAACTCGGTATGTAATTATAGTCACCCATCCACGGACCAATCTCTGCAAGCACGGCTTAACCTTAAAGATCGACCCTTGCGGCTAGTATTATTTAGCCATGAGCTCGTCAAGCACTCTCTCAGTAGCTCTTGTCCACTATTCTGATGACATATTCATTTGAGAGAATCTTGTAAATACAAGGTGTAAACGGACCCTGCACGAAACCGTCAACCAAGTGTTCTGTACATCAAACAAAGTAACTCTACGCAAAAATTATTGCTGGCAAACGACATTTTGTTGGGTAAAAATTCACAGTTTATGGTAAAATTCAATATAGCGCACTCAGAACATTGTGCTGATGCATTGAATACTACAGGGCACTTTTCCTGTCGACAGCGATGTCGACGAATTTTTTGACGCCCTGTAATTTTGATACTTGTACATATTTTATTTTTATTTTATATTTATTTGTAGTTTGTAAATAATGTACATATGTAATATACAAAATAAACAGCCTTATACTACAGGGGTCATGGAGGTATTTAAATTTAGAACATGAAAAATTTGATTTTTTTTCTTTTGAAAATTGTGTGTCAATGTTAATGTTCTAAACTTTGACATCTTATATCTTCGTAACTAGGGGTAAGTAGTCGGTACATATCTGGCGGAAGATACGTCGCGCATCGTTGGTCGCGTAACTCCGGAACAGACAAATAGATATTAAAACAACCTTACACACATAACCGATGATGCGTTAGTACAGATAGCATCATTAAGTAGTAACCCCCTTGGCGTACTCGGTCGGACTGTAGAGGGGTTAGCACATACTGACGCTGTCTGTACGTCGATCATACTGCGATACGCCCAACGCATTTTCCGTCAGATATGTATAAAACCCTAGAAGGTTCGTTAAGGGTCTTTTTATACCTATTATAGCAATACAAGTTCAGCAGCAGTTACTCCTATTACTTCTGTCATCTTACCGTTAACAATAATTTCCTGCGCCCAATCCGTGGGTTCTCGTCCAGAACGCGTTGCTAAAACTCGACCGGAGCTGTCCGAAATCGTCAATGGATCATTACGTCGTTCAGTAGAACATCCTTGTTCGAAGACCACGCGAAGGGATGACGCTCCGGCGATTTTCACTACACCTGTTTGCAATAAAAATTGTTGAAGGCCTGGTTATTGTGAGTGAGAAAAATAGTGAGTATTTACTGCAGCATATTTAGTGCAGCGTTCACGAAGTAAAGTGAATCTAGATCTTTGTATTTTTAGTTCGATCCTAGCGTATTAAGTACTGGCACTTCAGGGTGCATCAAAACAAACAGTTTCCACGAGGAAATGAAGTACGTCCCGTGCATCATTGGCAGTCATTCATGCCACATAGTTAATTTATACTTAATACATTTATTGCATTCCAGAATATGAAGTTGGGTCATAGATTATAAACACTATAACAAATTTCGACGCAGTACGATACTCTTATCGTACTGCGTCGAAATTTGTTATAGTGTTTGCAGTAGTCACACTACTGTTCTCAAATAGTAATTGTTAAAAGTAACAAGTATTCCATATAGCGGCGTACTACATACCTGATATGTCAGTATCATCAGCATAGGGGTGTGGACTATCCACAGTGACAGGTTGCGGAGGGGCCCTCCCTCCGCCCGCTGCCGCCTCTTCCAGCTCACACACACAGACTTCTACCACCATGTCCGCTACCGCTGGCTTACTTCCGCAGAGTGCTGGTCATAACATTATTAAAATATTAAATCACAAGTCAGAAATTAATGGTACACAAAACTTTATACTTCTAAATCACTCTTGGTACACAAATGATAACACCGTTAAAAACAGTTTGGTCTAGTGACACACAAGATTTCTGGTTAGGACTTCAATTTCAAACCTGATTCAGATGTTGAGGGTGCCTTTTTAGTAATCTACATCTTTCAATTGCTAAATTGTGTGTGTGTGAAACCGTACCGTGAGTTTTATCGAAACAAATCAATATTCTAATGTTTAAAAAATAACTGTTAATGAAACAGAATAAACCAAACCAAATAAACTCACCCATAAGAACATCAGTGATGATTTTGACAGCGTTATTCGAATCGGGTATTCTCCCGGCCGCCGCCAATTTCAGCAAGTCAACCAGCGCTCTTGCGTCTGATTCACCCAGTTGTGACGTAAACTCGTCCAGCGCCAACTGTAAGAAAGCGTGTGAGATGAAGATAAGAAATAAAAGACAATCGCCGTGTGGGGAATATGTGGAGTGGAGAGCACTTAATACAGTTCTTTCACCTTTTAATTATGTTTTGTCACTGTGATTTTAACAGTAATGTAAAATCAGATGTCAAGGGACTGAATGACAGACAGTTGTAAAGAAAAAACCAGCCAAGTGCGAGTCGGACTCGCGCACGTAGGGTTCCGTACCATTATTTATAAAAACGAAAAAAGAAAATAACTTTTTTGTATAGGAGCACCCCTTAAATATTTATTTTTCTCTGTTTTTATTATTTGTTGTTATAGCGTCAACAGAAATACATAATCTGTAGAACTTTCAACTGGCTAACTATCACGGTTCATGAGATACAGCCTGGTGACAGACGGACGGACGGACAGCGAAGTCTAAGTAATAGGGTCCCGTTTGACCCTTTGGGTACGGAACCCTAAAAAACGACGATCATCACGCATATCCTTCAACCTGTTATTGTCACGAGTTAGCTAATCGATGACGAGGTAGTAAGTTTTTAAGTAAAATGTGTCAGATATTTTTTAGTACTTAATATCACAGCTAGTTTAATTGAACTGTCAATACATTAAAACAGTATCGCTTACCTTAGGAGCCTCAGCTTGTTGTACTGTCATGGTAGCAGCTGCAACGGATACAGCGCTTGAAGACATGACAGCTGAATGTCGAGACGATATTGATCCGCTCAAGGGACTGCTTGCCCCGCTCTGTAAAAACGGGGTTCATCATGAACTACAATAAGTTCTTATATTCAGCACAACGAAAGCCTTTGTATGCTGCCAAGAACACTATAACACTGTTTTTCGCTAAGCACCCAGCATATGGGTCGAACAATAATGGGGATGGAAACTGCGGAACTAATGGCGCTAGCATAGTTGGTTCCATGCATCGTCATTGGTTGAAAATCCGGTAATGTCATTTTATATTTCAAATTAGCTCGACCTCATTGGTCAGATTGAGAACCAGCTATAGTCGTGCCATCTACAATTAGCTTTTAACGGTCTTCCCCATTCATTCGTGTGTGCAACACCAGCCTACCGAGTCGCCGTTAGACGTAGCTATAGATGAATTGTGAATTTAGCGAAATTGTTAAAATTATTACTGCAAACACTGTCACGGGCTACGTAAAATGGCTTTTACGGCAAAGTTACTCTTATTCGATGCAGCGAAATCATTCTAGGTAGCTTTCCGCAGATTTATGTCTAGTCTACAAAAATAAAGATTACGCATTCTTTGATTCTATTGTGGACGGCGGACTTACATGGTAAGGGCAAAAAGTTTTCGGCCTACACACATTACACATTAGATTAATCAGAGATACGAAACAATAATGTCATTAAATTACTGAAGTTTTCTCTACTTACCCACAGTAACAAAGTAATATTTTTGTTCAACATAGTCTTCCTTTATTTCAATAATTTTTTGTTTGGATCCGTAATTATACAAGGTGTTGTTTTGCATCCACGTCAAAATTCAGGATGTTGTCACAACAGACATAAATATTCAATATAAATTACGGTACCTAGTAAATTATTAAAAAACACTGCATTTTTTTGTTGTTTAAATTTGTCAATATTTCAGAATAACTCCCATAGCGTGGTTTAGGGATTATAAAATTATCGAAAAAACGTTTGAGGTTTTTTGTTTGTGTGTAAGCGACGTTATAAGGCAGGTATCAGACGGCCCGTGTTTAAAACACGGGTGGTTCACAGTTAGCGATTTCAGTAAATAAATAAAAAAAAGAAAATTACCTACTCATTTTATTATTGATTCGGGTCGAGAATCATTAGCATAGTTACCTCCTAGAATTTGACGAGGTTGCAAAACAACACCTTGTATAGTAGAAGCCGTAAACCTTTGGACCTTACTGATACGTCTCACGTGACTTACCGGTAACGTAGCCCTATCAGCCGGTGCCTCCCCTCCTCCAGTGCGGGCGTCGGCCTCAGTATCTTCGTCCTCCGTGTCAATAGTTGTTACTACGGGAACCGCTGCTGATGACGCTTCGTGAGCGCGTAACGCTTCGACTAGTAACGTTCGCGCCTGGTGGAATGAGAAAGAATATTATAAATATTCTTTTTGTATGTAAAAAGACCCGATTATTTACTTTGATGACCTATTAATTAAATAAATATGTATGGCACATTTTGGAATATTGTCTGTGGAAATTGGAAATACCATAAGGGCAAGAGATTACACACACTTTGTGTCCCGCCTGTCATGTTGATTGTACATCACAGGAGCTGATGGACGCTGCTGGAAGTGCCAAACTCGTCACCAAATGTTAGACTGAATTAATTTAGATTGCTATCGACATGCTAAGGAGAAGAAGAAGCTGTTGGTTTTACAGCATTCGGTCCTGAGCCGAAATTTACAAATTTTTACCGTCAACACTAATAATGTAGTTACAACGTAAAATTGTACACAAGATAAAGGTTAGTATATTTTAAAATGTTTTAATTGCTAAAAAATACGATAGTATCAATTCATTTGTTATTTGTAAGTCTTTAACTCCAAGGAATGAGCAAAAACCTGCGACAAGAAAAAAATAACATGAAGTAGGCATTTCTTACCTGTGTGATGTGTAATGCCAGCAGGATCAAAGACAAAGCATGTTGCACGGCCACTGGCGGTTCCAAAGCCAACGCAGCAGCCGCTAGCGACGCCCGCGGACCCTGGGGCTCGTCTACCACTACTTCTTCCGCATACAAGCCTGGAGAATAGACAAAATCTCGTACAGACAGCGTTAGTATATGCTAAACCCTCAACACTCCGGCCGAGTTGGCCGGAGGGGTAACTACTTAATGGAACTGTGTGTACAAATCAACCAAGTCAATGATCATCATCTTCTTGCCTTTGTCCCATTCTACTAGTAAATCAAAACTACAAATCAGTCAAATCACCAATGTGCAAAGAGGCATTAAATCAGAGAATGACTGTCTATTAAATTTCGCGTTGGTGGTGCAGTGTGAAATTAAGATGACGCAAACATTTCTCCGTTTTTCATTTCGTAGTCTGACACATCACTTATTTGTGGGATCTGATACTGTATATATTGTTCTGCAGATACAATAATTTTATTCTACTATTGGATGCTGCTAACCAAGACAGTGCACCAACCCTACAATTTAGAGAACGTTAGCGTTACCATTAAAATATGGGTTGAATGTATTTTATTTAAATGGGCCTTATCTCAAGTTTTTTTGTATGCAATTTTGATCTTACTTAGCAAGGCTCTGAGCTCCTAATGGATCCTTAAACGTCGGGAACGGCAGAGGTGTTATATGTGGTGAATGAGCAGCAGTTTGTAAAGCATCGGATCTTAACTACCAGGCGGCTGAATGTGAAGACCTAGCTGTTCCTACTTACCAAGACTCTGAGCTATCAAGGAATCCTTCTACGTCGGGAACGGTAGAAGTGCATATGTGGTGAATGAGCATCAGTTAGCAAAGCATCTGGTCTTAACTACCAGATGGCTGAATGTGAATAACCAACAATGGTCCTATGTCCTGTTCTGCAGAATTATGTATAAGTTCTTACCAAGGCTCTGAGCTCCTAATGGATCCTTCAACGTCGGGAACGGCAGAGGTGCTATATGTGGGGAATGGGCGTCAGTTTGCAGGGCAGCGGGTCTTAGCGACCAGGCGGCTGAATGTGACGAGCCCGCGGCTGCCCGCTGTACCCCTTCGACTCCCGCTACTAGTGCGGGGCGACGGTTCACACAGGTGGTGCCGTTGCCTTGCTGGCCGTGGTCGTTATCGCCCCAAGCCCAGACCTGGGAAATGAAATATAGAGGTATTTAGAATAATCTATAGTTGTACATCGATCTTTTGGCGCATGGCCAAAATAGGAACTGAGACATCTTGTTTCTATTATAATTCAAACTTCAGAAACAATTTTACAAAAAATAAGTTACCACAAGGCTCCCAAGTCAATTTCATCCATGGATTTGTGCGAGCTTCATAATGGAGCTCCCATTAATAAATCCTATTATTAGAGTTTCCATTATAAATGGAAAAATTACGTTTGTGTACGTAAAAGAGCTTTTGAGTAGATCGAACACAACGAAGACCCCCAAGACCCCGAAAACACTAAGAGCAATGTTACAGTGAAATCTGTGTCAAGTAACATCTTTGTCAATATTTTTTACCTGATGTTCACTAGTAACCGCGAGACAATGCAGTGCTCCAACAGCAACGTGTATAACGCGGCGGCCGCGCAACGCCTCCACGAGCGTCGGCCGACGCACGTGTGCGTCACATCCGTGTCCCAGGCGGAAGTAGTCGCCTTTACCCCATGTCCACACCTGAGGCAAAGCAAATGAATCAATCTGCACAACAGCTGGACTAATATACTCGATGTAAAATACCGGGTCCGAGATAAAATTGCTGTTTAATAACGTAGGTAAGCAAACAACAAACTTCGTGTAAGATGATACTTCACTTGACGTATTCACCAAAATTCGTGATACTATGGTAATTCAATATAATACTAAACCGTATGTATATGGACTTAAAGTAAATATTTGTATTAAATAAAAAAAACCTTTTTTGTGCAAATACGCCAAAAGTAGCACTGGCATTAGACATTATCCTATCTAAAACTTATTTTTTAAAATATTCTCTTGAAAACTTAAAGTTATCAAAATTTAAACATTTTTTGAACGTTAATAATTACTTAAGGCAATCCCACAAAACACCCGCCCAACACTTCTGAGTGTTCTAGCTAGGAAAAAGAAGTGGGCGAACAGAACAAACTCCCCAGCAAAACATCAGTCTCTTAAAATATACGTACCTCTCCGTCTCTAGTCAAGGCTAGGCTGAACTGAGCGCCACATTCCACTTGTATAACTCCTAGAGTATTCAGCCTTTCTATATTCATGGGTACAGCGCAACCATCGGACCCACCACGACCTGAAACCGAGGAACCTGTTTTACGTATTGCTGCCATAATTCTTGCGCATTAGCATGGAAATAGCGGTCATTGACCCACTTACATCGATTGACGTTTATCATTTCAAAAAAGGAATAACATATTTTACCTAAAACGATACAAGGTTCGTGGTTTTCGTTCCTGCAAAGTAATATTGTAATCTTCTTTATCGTATGGTTAGTTTTAAACCTGTTTTCGGATTTTATGCCGCCCATGGGCCTCTGACTTGAATATGTAAAAACTAATATTATAAAGCAGCAAAATTTGATTGTTTGTTTGTTACGAGTTAACTCAAAAACTACTCGACCGATTTTTTTAATTCTTTCACCATTAGTTAGCTACATCTTTACCGAGTAACATAGGCTATATTAATAAATATCACGATTTTCGCGGACGAAGTCGCGCGCGAAGTGCTAGTGTATTATAAGACCGCCATTGTAACCAGAAAATTAACAATATTGTAAAACAGTTGTGTATCAATTTTGGTATAAATTAAAGTATTTTATATTTTATTGGGTTAGCTAAGGGTAACTTTTTGTGTGCATTAGGATTAAGTAAATAAAGGGCAATTACCGCTACTGTCATGCTATAACGCAATATCTATACCTGAAGTACTCAAGGGCTTAAAGGACAAGAAACATAACCGTAACTTACCTAGCTTGCCGAAATCTCCGTCCCCCCAAGAGAATACTTTGCCACAGGCTGTCAAGGCTAAGGTTTGCGCGTCTCGTGATCCACAGGCCACTTGTACGACTCTCAGGCTAGATAGGGCTTCCACCTAGAAAATTGAAAGAATTTTATTTAGTTCAAAGTGAGACTTTGAACTAAATCAAAGGCTTTGTTTTGTCAACATTTTCATTTCATCGAGTCCTGTGTATTTCGGTTCTAGTGGCTTCTTGGGGCCTTTATAAGGTCAGGTTTGTATGCATGCAAAATCAAAATATTTTAATTTACATAGGCCTACATGGGCACTTATAAAACGTCGACAGAAGAGGCACGGTTCGGGTTGGTCGTTTCCTATGGAGAAGAACCGGCAAGAAACTCCATGATTACTCTTTTAAAATCATTTGGGTTCACAATATTTGAATGTTACAGCGTTAGTACTTAAGTATGGGAGGACAGCATAGGCCCGACAATAAGTCGTTGCTTACTACAACACGCAGAACAAGATAAAGCAAAAAAAAGTGGCCTTGGTTATAAAAATAAATAAAATAAAAATACTTTTCAGACCTTGATCCACATTATATGTGACATGGTTAGACTTTGTTGTCCGACAGGTACCAAAGTAAGGTTAACTTGCACAAAATAAAACGAAAACCGTCTACTCGTCCATCGACTAATGTCTCTATGATTTTATACAAGATGGAAGGGATATCAACACTAAAACAGTTACCACGTATTCAGTACATCATTCATCAAGATGTTCACCTGTGTACCCACATAGAAATTTTTCATCAATAATAAAAAAAGGCCGGCCAAGTGTGAGTCGGACTCGCGCACGAAGGGTTTCGTACTTTTTTGTATGGGAGCTGCCTTAAATATTTATTTTATTCTGTTTTTAGTATTTGTTGTTTTAGCGGCAACAGAAATACATAATCTGTAGAAATGTCAACTAACTAACGGAGACGGACGGACGGACAGCGAAGTCTCAGTAATAGGGTCCCGTTTGACCCTTTGGGTACGGAACCCTAAAAAATTGCTGTTCCATACATTTTGACCGTGTATGGTATTGCAGTTTCGTAGGTTTTTTTTTTTTATAAGAATAAACGGCGAAATATTTTTATGTGGGGCGTTCAAAACGACGTTCATAAATCGTTGTAACCTTTTTAGCGTCGGTGTCCCTTCCACCTTGTATATTATTTTACTTACCATCTTAGGATACAGCTGCGTCATATCATCGCCATGGCCCAGCCTGCCATACTCGCCCATACCCCACGTGTACAAATGCCCGCGCGCGGTCACGCACGCACTGTGCGCGGACCCGCACGCAATGCCCACAACACGTTCTCCGGCTAACGTTTCTATGAGTCGGGGCACTTCTAGTGTGATTCGGTTACCGTGGCCGAGCTTGCCGTCTTCTCCTTCGCCCCAGGAATAAACCTGCATATTGAAAGGAAATAATTTTAGCTACGATCTAAAAGTTTTCTTCTAAAAACAGTAAATAGATGGTAGCTGCTTCTTAGTGAATGATAAACTCATTAATTAAAAAACGGCTGCTATATATGTGTTATCTTTTTAAATGCAAACTTTTGCTAAACCTTTGTTGGTTGTATTAATGGGAAATTGATTCCGCGTAGACGGCGCTATGTATTTGTTCCTTCCATTTAACTATAAATGGAGTTCGTTGGTGAAAACTTTGTCGAAATGACGATAATTGTTTGATCTAGTCGCCGATTGTTCCTTTTCATTCAAGATGACTTTGACAAGTGACAACCGACAACCGCTCAGCGCTCTGTCGCAGTGAAGCTGCCAGCAAACAACCTTAATGTCTTAATTCTGAAGTTAAAAGTCGCTTTCTAAATTCATTCAGGTTTCTTACAGCTGTGTTAGTTTCAAAATTACGCAAATTATACAGATTAAGAATTTTCAAAATTACGCAAATTAGGCAGGTATTATTTTTAAGGTTCGTCTGTTTTTTATAATGCCAATAAACACAGTTGCTATTGATTTGCATTTATCTCACCTTCCCATCAGCAGTGAGCGCGAGCGCATGTTTCCCGCCCGAGTGCACGGCGACGCGTCGCACGAGCACGTGCGCGAGGTACGGGTTAGCGCGCGGACTGGACACGTTGTTGCTATGTCCGAGGCCAAGGCGACCGTTTGTACCTTCTCCACAGGCGAACAACTGTTGAATTAACACAAACGTTTAATAAACGCAAGTCTCGAATAGAAAGAGATGGCATGCATGATAGGAGCAAAAATTTAATGTCTTAAAACCGAAAGAAAACGCACTGAGAAAAGAGTGGAAGGCAATGAGAAGGCCTTTGGCCAGCTGTGGTACAATACAAGCTAAGAAAAAAAGAAAGATAACATCATAGCCGACGGCGCTTTATGGTTTCTGCATACCTCCATGGCGAAAAGGCGTGGGTTTATGTATGAGTGTGTATAATCATAGTGCGTTCTTAGATTTTGGGCAAAAGCTGCGTAACAATATAGTATTAAAACTTATAGGTGACCGACATGTGTATACAGAATTTAATAGTCTCTTGGTATTCAGAGAGATGGGACCCTGAAATGGGACCAAAGTGGTGTTAACATCAATGGTGTCTTCTAGTCACACCTTCGGTTTGCAAATGACCTTGTGTTGTTTGCCGTATCCCTGGAAGACCTTCAATGCATGCTGAAACAACTTTTTGACGCTACAAGTTGGCTTGTAGGGAACATGTCCAAGATGAAGATGACAAGATCCAGGACGAGACTTTTTTTTGTTTTTTGGGGGGGGATTTGTGACTTGTTCTATCTTTTGACAAGGAGCATTCCATTCCATTGCATTTTTGTATTTGACCCTTTTTTGGTTCTGAATAAAGATTTATTATATTATATTATTATTATTTATTCCAACAAGGATATCTCTAGGAGAGTACAGCTGAGATGGGCGGCCTTTAGTAAACTGGAATGTATTATTCGGTCCAAAAAGATCCCTCACTGCCTAAAAACCCACCTTTTCAACCAATATGTCCTGCCAACAATAACCTACGGTGCTGAGACATGTACGCTCACAAAGGAGACTGTCCACCGAATACTAGTGGCACGCACCAAAGGGCCATGGAGCGAGCAATGCTCGGCATAACCCTCTTAGATCGAGTGCGTAACACCGAAATCCGACGTCGGACAAAAGTCTACGACGTCGGGGACCGGGCGGTGCGCCTCAAATGGACCTGGGCAGGACATCTGGCTAGACGCGGAGATGGCCGATGGAGCGAGGTTTTGACCAAGTGGTAGCCAAGGTTAGGCCAAAGAAGCCAGGGCCGTCCTAAAGCTCGTTGAGTCGACGATATCGTTAAAGCCGCGGGATACACCTGGATTAGGGACGCACAAAACCGGGAAGTGTGGCGGCAAAAAGGGGAGGCCTATACCCAGCATTGGGTGATTCCGGGCTGAAATGACGGAATCATGATTCACAGAGACTTCATGAACAAAGTATTTGGCAGATCATGTCAAAAACTTACCTTTCCATCATGCGATACAATGAAGAGTGTCTTTGACCCTCCCGCAATATGTACGGGCCGGTAGGCACTGAGACTTGGCGAGAATACAGGTATTTTAACTTTGGACCCTTTCACGCCTCCAAGTTGATCTTTGTCATTCAAACCCCACACGTATACCTGCAAACATAAGATTTAAGACTGTATAAACGGCCATTACCACTGTTAGTTAAATTGGTATCTAAACAAATACTTACTTTTGGGCAGTCACTTGGTAAAGCCGGTGGATTATTATCAGCAGATACAGCACCAGTTGGAATATCTTTTTCCATCCAATCTTCTGCCACGAAGTTCATACTCTGTAAAATTAAGTACAATTAAAACACATTCTTATATCCATAACATTAGCGTACAATTATGTGTGCTTACCTGTAACACTTCGGTGTATAGAGGGTTAGGTCTGAAGCCAGTTATGTAGAGGCCATGAACGCGGCAATCAGCGTTCACGTTACGGTTTTGTTTTATTCCAATTTCGATACATGGATAATACTGCAATAAAACATTGTGAAATGGTTTAACTTCTATAAAAGAGTCTATATTATTTTTTGCATTTTTATGTAAATACAAGCCCGACTATAGCCCGAAGAAAATTTTGGTTGGCATAAATGACCAACTGCTTTTCAAACATCATCATCATCATCATCTGCCTAGCCTTTTCCCAAACTATCTTGGGGTCGGCTTCCAGCCTAACCGGATGCAGCTGAGTACCAGTATTTAAAAAATAAAATAATAATAAAATTTATTTAACTGCCTTTCAAACATTCATCTTTAATTTAAATCCGTTACGGGATACATTAATGTTAAAGGATTCGTGTGAGTGGAGGGGGCGACACAAACAAACGGTCGGTGACTTTTGTTTGGGAGCTCGGAGGCGACGGACGTATATGGAGAGCTGTAGGGTTGCATTATATCAGTGTCTAACAGTTTTACATAATTGTGTTAATTTGATATTAAAATAAATAGTTTTAGCTACTTTACCTTTTCTTTCATAAAATTGAATTACCTTCTGATTTATAACATTAACTACTTCTTTAGTGCTCAATATCGTCACGGAAGTTTTTGAAATTTTTTAACCGACTTCTAAAAAAGAAGGAGGTTCTCAAATCGGATGTTTGTATTTTTTTTTTCTTGCTTCTAGACACAGCGGTTTAGCGAATGAATTACGGTTTAGATTAGGTTAGCTATAAACAAAACTACATTCATAGCTCACAAACCTGTTTACAGTCAGCCAGCAGCTGTATCTGCGCGAGATGCGCGGGCGGCCTGTCTCTCACGGAGGCAGCAGGCGTGCATGGCACGGCAGCAAGCGGCGCGAGCGCGGCGTCGTCAAACGTGGCGCCCGCGCGCACGGCGAGCGCGGCGGGACCGTGAGCCCCGCCCCCTACGCCCAGGCCGAGGCGGCGGACGCGGACACCGTTGCGCATTTCTACGCGGATCCAGTGCTGCAAACGTAAAAATTATGTTACGTTTGTTTGTAAGTTGCCGACAGTTGCTTTATATTGGAAAGAATTCCATGGTGTCATATTAATGACACCATGGAATTATGACACCAATATGGAAATATTTGAAGGTTAATTTATGATATTTATTAACTATAATCGTCGCACGTGTGACAAGCAAGGGTAAAAACCGGAGATCGGATCATATCTTAGCTATCTCATATGCAACTTTCTGCTCAGCGCCAAAAGTTGAAAACAGCGCAACAGCGTGCCTAATGTCACGGTATTAAAATGCATCGACATGTCTGTCAGCTAGGATGCTTTACACATCGTCTCTTTTTACTTTCGAAAAACCAGCCAAGTGCGAGTCTTACTCGCACACAGGGTTCCATAGCCCCAAACAATATAATAACAATATTTTGAACTGTGATTTATTAGTTAGTAGTATTAGTTAGTAAAGTTCCACTCAACCGCAAAACTAAATTTGTTTTTCATAGAATGTTTATGAAAAACAAAGTTACTGCTGCAGTTTGATGAAAAAGTCCCATATCTCAAAAACTAAAAATCATATCTTATTGAAACCAATTTTCGTTGATAGTTTTTTTTATGTTCTACAATCCTAAATATTTTCAGAATTTTCCTCCTCTTACTTTAGAAATTAGAGGGGGGGACACACATTTTACCACTTTGGAAGTGGCTCTAGCGCAAACTTCTTCTTTCAGTTTAGAAAAAAATTATATGAGAAATTTCAATATCATTTTTGAAGACCTACCCATAGATACCCCACACGTAGGTATAGGTTGGATGAAAAAAAAAATTTGGTTTTCAGTTCTAAGTATGGGGAACCCCAAAATTTATTGTTTTTTTTTCTATTTTTGTGTGAAAATCTTAATGCGGTTTACAAAATACATCTACTTACTAAGTTTCAACAGTATAGTTCTTATAGTTTAGGTAAAAAGTGGCTGTGACATACGGACGGACAGACAGACAGACAGACAGACATGACGAATCTATAAGGGTTCCGTTTTTTGCCATTCGGCTACGGAACCCTAAAAAGTATTGTTCAATATATTTCTTTGTGGAGATCGAAAACATAAAATTTATGCTTCCCAGGAAAATAGTTATGGATGTCGTTAACTCACCTGGCCATTCCCACTAGAACTCTGCCAGTAAGTATGAGGTTGTGAATCTAGCAACCTCCTTGCGCCAGCGCCGGATCTACAAGATGACACGCGAACTGCTCGCACCGCACCGCGCCAACCTACTGCAGTCCCTCCGGCGCTTTCACCCCATTCAGCTGTTTAGCGAAAAATCCATGATTTTTTAATATAGTAGTGGCCAGTTAATATCCCAAGGCTGAGTAGAGGCCCTGTTTTTTTACTGAGAAGTCGTAAGCGTTGATCTTAATGCTTGCTCAAGGTGGATTTGCAATATCAAACTTATATGAATAAATTTTAAGGCCACATTACCTCGTGGTTTTCTTTCACCGCTTAGATAAGCTTTGAAAGTACGCATTGGTTACTTACATTGATCAGTAACGAGTTCCATTTCACTGACTTGTCCTGTCCAACCAGGTTGTTGAGGGAAGTCCACGGTTAGATCACGACCATTACTTGATATGGCTACGAAAAATAAAAGAGTAGACTTGTTTAAATCGATCGATTTAAGGACGTCTGTTGACTATTTTTAATCTCATTGGTCAACGCGTTTTACGTTTACACTCATGTTTTGTGCCTGCCTGGTGAAAGTGAAAAATGAGTAACTGCGGTGTCCGGTACTAAGGATTTAAACACTGTCTCTTTCACAACGTTCGTGTTGATCGATGCGAGTGTGAGCACGAGTATTAATATACTTGTCAGAATAATGAATTACTGAATCAATGAATGATGAATTACTGAATCAATGATGATGAATTACTGAATCAATGAATGATGAATTACTGAATCAATGAATGATGAATTACTGAATCAATGAATGATGAATTACTGAATCAATGAATGATGAATTACTGAATCAATGAATTATGAATTACTGAATCAATGAATGATGAATTACTAGATCAATGAATGATGAATTACTGGACCAATGAATGATGTATTACTGAATCAATGAATGAAGAAATATTTGTATGGCCTACAGATAGTTGTTCCGGGTCTGGCTGTTTGTGTATGTGTGTTTTAATGTTTGTAAACGCACCCACGATACAGAACTCCTAGTGTGGGGCAACGTTTAAAAAAAAAAGATGAATTACTAAATAAATGAAATACTTACAAGTTACAGTCCCAACGCTAGTATGATCGATACATCCCCACTTGTACCGCGGTTGTGTGACCGCAGCACGCACGCGTACTCTGTCACTTATTGCAAATGGTGGCGTACCCGATACTACTTCTGCATGCACTGCGCGCACGCCGAATACTCGGCCTAGGCCGCGCCATTCCACCTGAGTAATGGATTAGGGATTTTGATTTTCCGACGACAAAATGTGATGTATCATACCATAAAGTCTAAAATGCATCCACACCTTCGAGCAACGTTATGTAATCTAAACTAATATTATGAAGAGGAAAGATTTGATTGTTTGTTTGCATTGAATAGGCTTCGAAACTACTGGTCCGATTTGAAAAATTATGTCAGTGTTAAATAGCCAGCTATATATCATCACGCTACGACCAATAGGAGTGGAGCAGCAATGAAAAATGTTGCGAAAACGTGGAAAATGTGACGCAAACGAACTTGCGCCGGACAGCTAGTTTACTATAACTTCTGTGGTGTTTGCTACAACTCTTTACCACCGGTATTGGCCACTAGCATGTTCCAACGACGTTGCTCCACAAAAAGTAATTTCGATATGGATGCACCTTAATGCCATCTGCATTAAAGTCGGTTCACTCAGAGTTGAGCTAAGATGTTTCACTAAGAAACTCTTAAAATAAGCCAAACTAAAATTTCATAATTCTGACAGTTTTTAGGCAGCCGCCGCCGTTTATATTTTATGTAGCGCAACTCTATGGCTAAGTGCTCGTACCAGGGCATGAACTTTGAGGTTACCAACGTTTAGTGCAGACGGGAATAAAATAAACACACACAAAACATTTTTCTTTTATTATTCTTTCATGTTACATATTTTTTGTCTTTGTTTACCGAGTCACGGGACCGCGAATAAGACTCAAAAAAGAAAAACAATTTATCATAATAGGTTCATCCGTTCAGGAGCTATGATGCCACAGATACACACTTCAAACTTATAACACCCCTCTTTTTTGATCGGGGGTTAAAGAATAGAGAAAGTGGAATCAAAAAATAAAGGTGGTGAATGCAAATAATTTGAGGCCCCTAGGAAAAATTATATGAGTTATGGGTAATGCGTACATATAAACATATATCTAAGCGACTAACTAAACTACGCATATAGTAAACACTCAAAACTTACATGTAAAAAGACATTTTGTTTTATATCGCGTTCAACTTTTTGTACTTGCCCCACATCGCCTAAAGCAACCTGAAAAAACACGTGTAAACTCTCAAAATAACTGAAGCAAGCATACTTACTTAAACAAGCCTACTACGTTGTGAATTCAACGAAGCCGAGAAGGATACTTTGCTTACACATGGACCTAGCAGATTAGCAGTAAATCAGTCTTAGGGCCTGCGCCCACTGGCGGCATGGCACGCCAAGGAATTTTTAAAGCGCCGAATAGGAAATATAATAATGTAACTGAAACGGAAGACAATTAAAATCATCGTAGGCAGCACCCGCGCCCTTCGCTCTCATTGTATCAGCGTAGGCGTTATGTGTAAGGCTGCAGAATAGTTGCCGTCCGTATGTGCTTGCATGAGTGCCGCCAATAGGTACAGGCCGTTAGAAATTGTGAAGGTTACGGAAAACGGTCAAAAGTGTGAAGTGATAAATTGGGATGGTGTATAGGTTTCCAAAGACTTGAAGATAACCTGTCAGTAGTGGTCTCCACCGATCGACTGGTGAGGCAACACAAATAAACGCCAGAAGCAGTAACGGTCCTTAGTAAAAACGGAATTAATAGGTGTAAAAGACCGCTTAACGAAGCCGAATCGCTGTCACATTATGGTGTATTGTAGCGACAACAATATTAAAAAAAAATCTAAGTTAGGTGTTCAGTTGATCGAAATATACGTGTGTAAGCAAGAAAATTATTTTCCTTGAAGAAAACAAATTACAAAACTTACCGGTTCAACCGCCTTACAGCACCGCACAGTCATCCCCGGAGTGATGACGTCAGACAAGTATTGCGCATACTCTTCTTCAGAGGCGAAACAACTGCGCCATCTGTACGGAATCTGTTTCTTCTCCAGTTTAGCACTCGAAGGCCTCACTTCGAAGACCGAATCTTCCATTCCGTGTTGAGGTAGTTCTAATAAGTATATGACTAGAGATTCTACTGACGGCAGACTGGTTCCACCTGTAAGAAATTTTAAGTTTTAAAGCGAGAGTAGTAAAACTCAAAATTGATTACGACTTTAGGCTATTACTGACGGTGTACTAGAGTTTAAATTAACATGATAAATATGATTGTTCTTTTACCAAGAGCTTGAATAGCGCCGTATACAGCGTGTCTAGAAAATCCCATTTCTATAACTTGCTGTACTTGAGAAGAATTCGCCCATGTGTTGAGATCTTTTCTTGCTGTAAAATAAGGTTGACTATAAAGTTAACGGAAAAATATAGTGTGTAGTCTTTTTACTGTTATTTTACTTTTAAGAACAGTATAAATAAACTTTATCGCCAAGCCAACAAAGATCATTGAGATTTAGACAGTAATTAAAAAAAAAAAAAAAATTAAGTGTCCGTTTGTAATTTCAAAATAACAGCTTGCATTGAATGCGTATTAAAGTATATACGGTACTTATAACAAAAATCATATTTTTTTTAGTTTTGTCTGTCTGTCTGTTTATTCCGGCTAATCTCCGAAACAACTAGACCGATTTTGACGAGACGAGGATATAAGGAATAGGGTTCCATGCAAAAAAAAAACCCATGAAATTATTTATAAAATTCGATTAAATTAGGAAAGTAACATGTTTATAATAATTTCTAACGAACGAAGATCGCGGGCAGTAACAATAACGTTTGAGAAAATAACTGAAAGGACTGGAGGAACGTTTTATTATGTGTTTGATAAACTTACATAGAGAAGCCGTACTTGTTGAAGGACCCATAGATATCTGCATTACATTGCTTTTATCTATTATCGGCATTTCGGGTGGGATTTCGTGGTCTTTCTCATCTCCTATAGAAGAAAAATAATGATGCAATAATAAATATAAACGAACTTAGAATAGTAGAAGTGAACCTGGTGGTGGCATCCGGTCGCCAATGGAAGCGAGTGTCCAAAAACAGATCGCTAACGATTACTTGGGAGAGTCCTTTGTCCAGGTAGACATCCTGCGGCTAATCTCTACTTCTTCTTTGCTTGTCGATGAACTCAAATAATACCCGACAAGTATATAGCAACCTGGTGGCCTACCATGACGTCTTAAAGCAGTATTGTTTTATTTTTATACCAGAGTAGGAAAGAGACTGAGCTATACAGGTCGTCTAGCTCCTTCTCTTTCCCGCTCTGGAATAAGAATAAAACAATACTGCTTTAAGACGTCATAGTAACCCCCCAAAACAGCTCTTTCGCTGACTCCGTATAAATCCTGGAAGGTGGCTCTGCAGGATGGGCCAGAAACGAGGTGGGGGATATCCTGCAGAGGGGCTCCACACTGCATATTGCTAATATGATGATGATACGATCGGTAAGAGAAAAAAATACCAAGAATGTCTACTTACCATTAACATGCGCAGCCAACTGTTGAACTATAGTAAGAGCTGCTGATTCCAGCTCGCGCGGCGTATGGGACGCCGCTAGTGGACTTGGGCGAGTAGCTAGTGCCAGTAGCCGTCTTAGTAACGTCCCTTCCGTACCTAACGTTGTTGTTCTGTCTATGTTACCTGAAATAGTATGATGACAGTCGTTTGTTTTACTTTGAATGATTAGTTAAGCGATTTTCAACTTTATGTTGTGTGTTTAAGGTTGAATTTTACGTAAACACGTTTTTTGTGAGCATGAGTTAATGTAGAAGATACACACCCGCATGGTCTGGTGGCTGCATTAGTACTTTCCGTAGTCTTGTTCTTGTCGTTAAAAGTCCACGCACGGCGCATAATGTTAGCAGTTCCATTTGCTGTTTTCTTAGTCCGTATACATCAAGTTCAGCTAAAAAATAAGAGGAACTAATAACTTTAATGTACTGTCAACGCTTTAGTTTGTCTAATAAGTTTGGGTTCGTCGTAACATATCAATGAAAAACGCTGAAAACTAAATTTAGATTAGGCAGACTGGTTTTTCAATGGAAAAATATGCTGTCTCCACTTATTTTTGGACAAAATGATACCTGATTCTATAACACGAAGACTTTTTCAACCTTACCGGGTAAATGATGCGGATGCATAGGCGAAGCTTGTGGTCCAGCACCTAACAACGCAGCGCACACACGAAGAGCGCTCTCACCGCCACCTAGCGGTAGAGAGAGGCGATCGCCTTCCGCGCTTTGTATGCTGCCTAGTTCAGTCTGAAACATGAGAAAATATTTTCGATTGTATGATCCAAATAAGAGTATTTGACGGATTTTCGACTGAACTCAAGTGTTCAGAATTTGAATCAGCCAGTTGGTTTGTATTTTTGCTAATTTTTACTCCAAATCTTTGTTATCTGTTAAAAAACTTACCTTTGTAGTCGTCATATCATCATGTACTAAAGTTATCTTCGCTCTTGGAGACAACTGCGTCACAATTGCATTGCGTGGCGGCGATCCAGCCGCAACTTTTTGCCCAAGTCGTATGCGCCACTCTACTCCACCAACCACACCGAGTGCACCCGCTGCAAATGATAATCAACCTTATATCTAAGCACAACAGTTCTATTTCATATTTTGCGTAGTGAGTTAAAAATGTAATTATGAATATGAACTTTAAGACTGACTTGACAATGTATAATTTTGATTGTGTAACTTACCAATGAGGCAACTTTCAAGACTGGGTGGTGAAGGTTTCATCGTCTGCGTTAGATCTTGACTAGTGTGGGGCCACCAATGCCAGTCACTTGTTACCTGCCAAAAATGAAGGTTAATAAATAAGTGCTCATGACTCATCAATCGGTTTCCTTCATACAGTTAAATAACAAGCTTCGTTGGTAACAAGACATATTACGGCATACCCTCCTAATTTAAGCCGAATCTCTCAAAAAAGTAAAAAAATCAAGACGTACCGTTTGTGCAGCCAACTGTAGTTTATCCAGCAATAACGACGTTACAGGTGTATGCCACTGCGCAGCCGCGTGCAGTTGTCTCACAAGTTGTACTAAAGCTGCGCACGTTGAGCCTGTGTAACTAGCTGTCGCGGGAGCACGCCATCTGTTGTCTGAAATAAATAACTTGTTAAGTGGTTGGTTGCGAAATATTTCTATTTATTTAGGGATTTTTATAATCGCAATGCGAATGCAGGCCCATCGTATCCCGAATACACTGTGATATTATCCTATCATGAACCTAAACAGACTCTTCGCATCATCGCCAGTAAAACATTTGAAGTGTACGAATTAAAAGAACAACATCACTAAAATAGACCAGTGATACGATTATAAATTCAATTTAAAATTCATACAGAAATGCGTGATCGAGCTAAGAGCTCTATAGATTTTGCTGAACCCATAGACAAAAAAGGTGAGATTATTTGTATTTTCTATGGCCTTCAGTACCGTTACCTAGACTGAATGTAAGTACTAATGTGACTGACATTTATGATTTCGATTTTATAAATTGAAAATAATTATATTTTAAAAATGTTTTCAATTCATGAAGGAGTTTAAAAAAAAATAGTTATAAAAATAGTGTAAGTGGGTAGAATCCCAAAGTTCTCCTCACCAACTTCCTCTTCATCGGCAGCATTAATACCAATAGCCATTTGGTGGTTGGGCTTGAAGGCTGGGTCCCATGAGTGAGTTTCAAGCCAAAGTCGTCCAATCAGGGCAAGTAACTGAGCGCCGACCGTTCGTCGCCATTCGGGAGGTCCTGTATGTTCTACTAGTACTCGGCGAAGAAGCCAGAGAGATTGGATCTGTGGAATAAAGTAGTATTGATAATATTGCTTCAGGAATACAATCATCATCTCCCTAGCCTTCGGTTCGTAACAAGATGGGTACTGAATTACTGATATCTAAATAAAGAAGAAGAAAGATTTGTTTGTTTGTTACGATTTAACTCAAAAACTACTCGATGAATTTTAAAAATTCTTTCACCGTTAGAAAGCTAGCTTCTTTACCGAGTAACATAGGCTATCACAATTTTCGCGGACCAAGTCGCGGGCCAAGTGCTAGTACACGATAAATTAAAAAGAACGGAACCCTAATAACTGTTTTATCAACACAGAGTTGAAGTTATCAATAACTATATAGTTCTCTTCAAACTTTATGGCGTCTCGGAAGCTAGCTGCGAGTGACGGTTCGCGCATTGCACAGTCAAGACGTTGTGTCCTCTGATACCTAAAATTAAAGTCAGCGCAGCTTTACGTAAGATGTTCCGAGCCGCCATAATGTTTGAACCGAACTATACCGATCAATGTCAATGCCGGTCGTTGCCCCAAATAAAAAATTGAAGTCTTTATATTTTGCTTGTTTAATCGTGTTTAGGTATCGACATTATCACGTCGGTGGTCAATATTCTGGTATTCAAATTATTCGTTTAACTAGGTACTTAAAATTTGTCAACGGGCAGTAACCAAAAGAAAAATCAGTCAGGAAGTACAGCTCCTTTTGAATAACCGGTTATTTACACTTACTTGAAGGTAAATGAGATCCTGTGAGATAGGCTTGTCCGCTGCCGAAATAATACTGTAGCAGAGTTCAAACCACGAGTCAGTGCATAAAGATTTACGCATTTCCAGACTTTGTGCACTTGCTGTAACAAACAAACAAATGCTGAAATGGAATCAAACAGCTTGGATTACTTTAGCATATAAATTAAACAACTTTGCACATTTGAAGGGGTGACAGGTGACAAAACTTTCAGAAAGGATCAAGAGGATCAATTTTCTCTACTCATTCTATCAATAATTTTGATTCGTCTTCGTTGCAATGCACCAATGTTCTGTCTCGAAAATCGATGTTTGCACCTACATTGAGTAAACTTTTTCACTGAGGGAAAGAAATAAAAGACGATCTGCAATTCCTTACCTCGTAACAACGCCAAAGCCGTATGATAATGAGCAGCAAACGCCGTCGGGGGCGGTGTCGAATGCGCATGTGCTAACGTCAACAATCTTCGTTGTAAAGCCGCCACGTTGCGCCTGGCGACTGTGCCGACGCTAGTGAGAGCGCCGCCTGCGCCGGCGCATAGGGCTCGGATAGCGCCCGTGCAGGCGGAGCGTACCTCGCTCACCGGCCACCATTCTACGCTGGTGTCGACGACGGCGGCTAGAGGAGAAAAACACAAGTTGATTGTACTTTTCATTATTAGTATTACGTCCGCGAGTACATCTTCATTATATTCATATCACTGTCAATGTGAAATAATATTCGATGCATGCAAAAGAATGTGAAAATCAAGTCAATGGGTTAAAAAACATCTGACGTCATCATGGTTATTTGAAAGAAATACACACATTAAATCTATTCAATATTCAAATCCTTGTCCAATTGATGTTTCTTCCACTTAATTTTTTTTTAAAATGATTTAATCGTTTTATAAAATTCTTTGAAAATCAGATCTTTCACTCCTTAATATTCTACAAGATTAAAAGATATGCAGTCCTTACCAGGCCCATGTACAGTCTCGTCTACGGAAGGCGGCGGTGACGGCGACCGTGCCAGCTTGAGATCGTACTTTCCTTCCTTGCCCATGCGATAGGAGTTGGTACCACCCGCATCCCATGCTACCCGCACCCATCCATCTTCGCCCAATTCTCCTATGACACGACCCTCACCACCCGGGACACCGTCCTATGAAAAAAATGAAGTTTGTAGTATTGAGGAAAATTTTGATCCTTTACAAGTAGCGATTTACTTGAATGAGCAATGAAACATTTTTTCTAGAAGCACATGAGAATATGGGGATAAAGCACGCCCATTGTGTCTGTCTAAGAGTTTTTTGGACCTTTATCTCTGTTAGTTTATATGGTGTACATTATAAAGAGTATTCCATTTATTTGGTACTCGCTGACCCGCACAACTTCGTCTGCGTTATATACTCGTAAGAGAGAGAGAGGAGTAATTTTTCACCGTTTATGCACCATTTTTGGTCGTAGCATGATTTTACATAGCCTTCATCGAATCTAAATGGGCTATCCAAAACTAAAAGATGTTTCCATTCGAACCAGAAGTTCCAGATATCAGCGCGTTCAACCAAACACACTAACTCTTTAGCTTTATAATATTAGTGTAGATAAGTATCGATTCAATAAAGAGCAACAACGTGTGTTTCTAATTAAAAGTAGAGACGTAATTTATACACAAATATTTATATATACTATGGATTTTTTGCAGGTGCTCTAAATTTATTCAATGTCAAAATGTGTTAGTTTGTACAAAAGTTAATATTCACCTGGTCACCCCACTTCCAATCCTTGCCTCTTACTACTCGGGTGCCGATCTTCATGAGTGAAGCTAATTCTGGACCTGATAACGAGGCGCCCCGAGCGCGGGCGCCTAGTCTTTCGTCTTCGAATATTATTAGACAATCCGCTGAAAGAAAAGTCATACTTTTATATCATGTGGAATTGTAGAAGGTTAGTCACTTATGGAGTGTGAATCTTTCGTGTTCTGGGAATGTAATAATTATTTTGACACCTTAAGAGCAAATATTCTTCATCTGCCTAGCCTTTTCCCAACAATGTTAGGGTCAGCTTCCAGTGTAACCGGATGCAGCTGAACACCAGTATTTTACATGGAGCGACTACCTATCTGACCTCCACCACCTAGTTAGTACTGGGTAATAAGATATTCCTTGATAACACTGGTAGTCAGAATTTCTGGCCACTGACTACCTGTAACGACTCGCAAACTTCTACAAATGACAACCAAGGGATTAACGTGCTTTCCGAGGCACGGAGGAAACTCGGTATGTAATGATCGGTCACCCATGCACGGACCAAACTAGGCAAACACGTTTTTACCTGAAGATCAACCCGAGTGCCTGTTATTATTTAGCCAAGACCACCTTCTTAAGAGCGTTTACACCTTACGACATTTCATTAAACTTTCAAGACCTTTTTTAATGAAACTTTTTAGACCACATGGGTCTAAAGAGTTACTAAAAATCATTTTCAAAAATAGTGTTAAAGCTAAATTAGACCGATTATAAATTATCTATAGAAACACAAATGCCCAATAACTTTTTTTTAACAGACGTTTCGAAAATGATTTGTAGTAACTTTTTAAACCTGTATCCTGCTTATGCGTAATAAGTTTCATTAAAATCAGTTCAGTCATTTCGGAAAATAAGGACTTGAAAGTTTGTAAGAAATGTCGTAACGTGTAAACGCTCTTAACAAGAAATATTACCCTGAATAATTCTTCACTTACATTTCGACTTCAATCCATTACATATTAGTGATGTTAGCTGCGATGTATCGCCTCCGATCTGCTTCAGTAAAGTTAAGCAGGAGCTTAGAGCCCCACCATTAATTAGCTGCTCAAATTCTGGACCCTGACACCCCTCTATGAGAAGCGATAGTAGCGTTATCAAGAACCTGAAAGTTAAGTGATCAAGTATATTTCTATTCAGAAATTTAAGTCGTGGGAATTCAAACTCAATGTGTTGCATGGCAAAGTTCAAATTCCATTGACACATTTTTTAACCGACTTCAAATAACCGGGGTTATCAATTCGACCTGTATGTATGTAATAGTGTCAGAATTGCAGTTTTTGTATATGTTAGTTTATACCAGCTTCTAAACATGTGTGCCAAATTTCATAATAGTGTGTATATTTGTATGTTTGTCTACGCATATCTCAAAAAGTTTAAATAGGACTGCAATTTTTTTGGTTTATGTATATTTCAACATAAGAAACCGTGTAAGTTTCATCAAAATCGGTTCAATAGTTTGATTTTTAAATTAAAATAGGTGGAAAAAATATGTCATCCAAGTAAACGAAATTGTGTATCTAAGACTAACTTCTAGTTCCAATGTAAAATTGATTCATGACAAGAATTTGTATGGTATACTACAACAAAAAAAGGTAAAAATAAAAACAATAAGTCAATGAAACTAACAAAGTCACCGACTTCCGAAAGTAAAGTTATTTTAATGTTTTTTTTTTTAATTAATTTAATTTTCTTAAATACCATCTTGTACCTACTATATAAAACTAAAATATATAGTTGACTAAGTCATTAAAATTATTTAAGATTGAGTATTTAAGTAGTGTGGTGTGTACATAATATATGATTTAGTGCATAACACAAAAACAGGCCTGAAAATTCTTACCTGGCTCTCGAAGGCCGATTCAACAATGCATGCGCGCCATAATTCGCGCTCATTTTCAACGGCAGCGCCTGAGTATGTTCTCCCTCTAAAACCCTCGCTTTCAACTCGATCAGTATAAAATCCATCAACTTAGATCTTTCTAGAAGAACCATGTACTTAGTGTACGGTATCACAGATTCTATGCCAATCAATGGATGACTTAACGGTATGGTAGGTTTCAGTGGTATGAATGGAACTGCGTCTGCCATACAAGCCCCTAATAAACCGGCGAGAGCCGCGTATTTGATGCTATCAGACATCGTCTGAGAAGAGTTCAGAATACTATTGATCATGCTGTACCCGTTCTTCCTCATTTCTGCTCTTTGCACCTGAAATCGAACCATAATTTTAAGACAATATAGTTGAAATTCAATTGTGATAAGATATTTCAAATAATATGCAAAATTTAATCTTATTTCTATTGAAATAAGGTAGATATTCATTAGACATACCTGACAATACAAGGCTCTTCTTAGTATGTCTATATCACAGGGTTCTTCAGTCATGACAAAGTCAATAATGGCTACTGTCACTCCTTGTTGCTCTTGAGTTACTTCTTCTAGCAACCAGTATAAATCTAAAACATAAATTGGAAGAACATCAATTGATTAATTCTACTAATGTTATAAATGCGAAAGTGTGTTTGTTGCTTTGTCCTATTATGATGAAGCAGCAGAGCAAAGAATCATAATATTGATTTCTTACACTGCCATAGTTTATGGGAAAGGGACTAGACAGGTTTTTTTTATTTCGAAATATACACGGTTTTTGTGGCATAAAGCACGGGAGCGAAGCCCCGAGCAAAACATACAAATAAGAGGACTTTAAAAAAAAAACCTTCCTGTTGGGTAAAAAATATGAAGAGTATACTATATTATATTATATATATTATATTATAATTACCTTTCTCCTCACACGCAAGTCTCGAAACCCACACATTAACAAACTTATTCCTCTCAGAATTATCATCATCCTTTTCCTCGTCAGCCATAATCAAATCAGTCTTCAGATCATCAGCCAGCAGCATCACTTGCTTCTCACTCTCCAATGACTCTTTGAGAATCGAGTTATCGGTAATATCGTTAATCGATGAAATCGACATTTCGTTCGTTGGCGTTTTATCATCGTTGTCCTTGTCTAACAGATCATCCCTATCCTGTTTGTCTCTGTCGCCCCGACCTTCATTCTTCATGTCATCATTATTTGACGCATTTTTCAAGTCTTTCTCTAAAGGTTTATCTTTTACTTTTAGGGTAACTTTGGATCGGAGCAAAGGGTCTTTTATGGGGGCTGTGGTTTCGTTGTGTCCTTTCAAAGGTTCGACCACGATGCACGGAGCGTCTTCGGGTGTTTTAGAAGCTTGGGCGATGGAAGACTTTATGAGAAGTGCATCACCCTGTAAAAGGCTACTTGTAGCCTTGAACATGCTTTTGCTCAGACTATTCTGTCTATTTCTGAGATCTTTGGTAGTTTCAAAGCTGTAAAGGACAATGAAAATATTTCATAATGTTGATTAAAGTTTTCAAGTAAATAATAGAGGAGTGATAAAAGCTACAGAACTATAATTGTTACCATTTACTGAATCCGGGCGTCTTGGCTGCTCGCATGACTTTTTGGAATATTTTCTTGGCTGTGGGTGCCTTATGGGATGGCGGTCTAGAGTGTAATGCTGATACTGCTGGCGACATCGCTGCACGAACTTCGTGTAGAAGGAATCGTGCCCTTTCTAAAGGCGCTGCGCATACCTAGACATATTATGTTGCTGTAGTAAGACATATAGACAATAATGGAAGAATCATATAAATGGAAGGTTTCGCGCAACATACCTCCTTATAACCACGTGAAAGCTGCTGTCGTGTTCTCATTAAAGTCCATTTGCTTTGCTGCACAGCTTTTACGATTTCAGACATCGCGGGAGATAGTTTTACTTCGCCTTTCTCCATTTCTAAAACACACCAAATATTCTTCATATTCCTGATAGCGCTTCCAATTAGCGTCTCTCTCTGATGTTCGATAGATTAAGATATAATCGTAGAATAAAAAAAATCGCAGAACTAAGTTGTCACACAAAGGATTTCTACAGGAAAATCATAAGTTTGCAAACCTTACATAAGAAATATATTCTTACCAGCCATAGCAGTTGCCAGCGCATGCTCCTTTAAACCGGCGTGATACAATAAAGCCGCTAGCAGCGCTCGACGCAGCTCTTCTAGCGGATGTTCAGGCGGAAAGTGTGGTGCGCAACCCTCGCGTCTTTCACACGCCCACCATAGGTGTAGTGCTAGAGGATCCTGGATAAACAGAATTCAAGTTTATTTTACTGTTTTTTATCGACAGCTTGAACACTGAAAACAAGGCATCCATGGTGTGCTCATATTATTATCTGTCTAGCTGACGCTACAAAAGTCTATCGCTGTTTACAAGCTTTTACAGTTTTACGTCAATTGGTTTCGTGTATGTATCGCATCTGGGCAGAACTAGTGCAAATTTAACGTATCTACATTATCGTAGCCTGATCGCAAAATGCAATACAAACAACAAGGCAATACGAATTAAATTTCCTTACAACTGCCGTAAACCTGAAGGATAATTTGGTTTCAAACTCCGCAGCGGTTAGTCGATACTCCAACAACATCTAAAGGAAGATACTTACATGTAACTTAGGTTCAGCAAGCGCATGTAGTAACGCCTCAGCTCTCGCAGAGGACTGTCCGACGTTGACGCGAGGCGGGGGGCGCGGGGGGCGAGACGTTCGAGTTGGTACAGGCGCTTCACCGGCGGGACTGTTGCCACCGGTAGAGGACCCACTGCGAGCTTCTGCTTTCTCCTCGTCGAAGGGGTTTGTGAGTTGTGGAACCTGTGACATGTTGGTTATAAAATAATTAATCACAATTTACGTTGAAACATCAAATCTCTGTCTTTAACGAATTATTTGACAGAAAGAAAGGCGGAAAAGATGTTTGAAATAAGTATATCGCCTAACACGTTGCTCGCTTTACGACCCACCGGTGCGCCTACCGTGGTAAGCTATTCGGGCCAAGCCAAAATCAGGAAATCGGTAATTTTTATCAACTTGAGATTTTCATTCCAATGTTTTAAATAAAAATTTGCGACTTTTACCGTCTAGTTTTTATTATATTGAAAAAGGCTCACGGGTGGGTCCCGTGGCCGGAAAGGAAATATTCGATTTTTCATATGGCGCCCAAACGTGTTAAATTAGGTATTTACTGATTTGTGGTGCATGAGAGCCTAGTACTAGTTAACAGGAAAAAAAAAAAACTTTTAAAGTATCTTTTTTCAAGATAGTCCTGTCTTCTTCTGAAAGGCATTTTGACACTAGGACATTGGTTAAGTTTCCAACATAGTGGAATGTTGAAAAACACAAATGTTGATAATATGTTGTACAACACAAACCTGCAGGCCTCCTCTCAAGAACACAGCGGCGGCATGCGGCGCAGCATCTCTCTCGGCCTGCTGTACTGGCAGCGAGCGCGCCAGGCGTGACCCGCACTGTGTCAGACCCACAGCTACGTTGAACGCGCATGTTGATAGTATGTGGTGGGTGCGAAGACTTGCTGCGCTTTCCTGTGTATAAGACGACATGGTTAAAGTAAAGTCATTAAGTGACGGCATAGATTTTTTCAACAATCTAATTGTAACTACGGTCAATTAAACTGTCTGATAAAGTAGCAATATTTAGAATCAAAATAGTATATTTCATTACGAGCGCGGAAAGCCTGTCATTGCAAAGAGTTCCGACAAATGTCTACCCGATCCGAGGCGCAGCCGAAGGTGAGGGTTGACAGTCAGAACAAGTTGCAATGACGGTTCTGCACGTGTACTGAACAACTATTTTTAATACAGTTGCGAAAAAATGAAGCAATTTAAAAAGAACATTTTTGGAAAATGGCGCCAACCGTAAAAGAATAGAAGCAGAGATTTTTTTGTTTTCTTCACCCATTCTGGGTAGGCAAAGGGAACTATGCCCATACAGCTAAGTCTTCAGTAGATTTTTTTTTATTGATATCAAATAAAAATGAAATGAAACCTAACCTAACTCATTGAATCAAATCATTAAATCTGATATTGAAACAAATTAGTAGCTTCTTTTTAGAAATATTTGCACGAATCATAAAAACTTCTATCATTTTTTTTTTAGTAAAAACTCCATGGTTGGTTTTTTTCTTTTTAAACGACATTATTTTCACAGTTGGGAAAGAGAACGCACGAGTTCGGAAAAGGTAAAGAAAAAGCTCGACTGAAATAACCCACATCCCGAACGCTTTCCTTCCCTGCAATACGCCACTTTTTGAGCAACTGTATTAAATAAAATAGTATATTTCATTACGAGTGTGGAAAGCCTGTCATTGCAAAGAGTTCCGACAAATGTCTACCCGAGCCGAGGCGCAGCCGAAGGTGAGGGTTGACAGTCGGAACAAGTTGCAATGACGGTTCCGCACGTGTACTGAACAACTATTTTTAATACAGTTGCGAAAAAATGAAGCAATTTACTAAAGAACATTCTTGGAAAATGGCGCCAACCGTAAAAGAATATAAGCAGAGATTTTTTTTTGTTTTCTTCACCCATTTCGGGTAGCAAAGGAAACTATGCCCATACAGCCAAGCCTTCACTAATTTTTTTATTGATATGAAATGAAAATGAAATTTAATGAGATGAAATGAAATGGAACCTAACCTAACTCATTGAATCAAATCATTAAATCTGATATTGAAACAAATTAGTAGCTTCTTGTTAGAAATGTTTGTATGAAAAACTTCTATATATTTTTTAATTAAGAACTTCGTGGTTGTTTTTTCTTTTTAATAGACATTATTTTGACAGTTGGGAAAGAGAACGCTCGAGTTCGGAAAAGGTAAAGAAAAAGCTCGAGTGTGTAATAGCCCACATCCCGAACGCTATACATCCCTGCAATACGCCACTTTTTGAGCAACTGTATTAAAAAAGCATTTTTACGTTAGTTCCAAAAAACTTTGTTTGTAAAAAGTGCTTTTGATTTTATATTTGGTGATATTGTTAATAGTGTTGACACATAACCAGTGATCGGAGTAGGTAGATTGATTTGTAGTACTTGTATCATAAATGCACACATAAAGAATAACATGGAAAAGCCATTTTTCCGGAAAATAATTCCGGTATTTCCGGATTCAATTAAATATAGTTAATGTTAGTAGTGATATTATTACTACTCAATTCAAAATTTAAAGGAAGGTATCAAAACTAAATTAATTTATTATTTATCTGTTGAATAATAAAAACAATCGAATTCCGATCGAAGCATTGATATTTATTTTTTTTGCTTTTTTTTGGCCACAGCTTTTTATAAATTGTTGCACTTAAATTTCAATCAAATCAACCAATTCCGGAGGAATGTCCATATTAATATATACGTTTCGGATCAATGACCCCAATTCAATCTACCTACTCCGATCGCACAAAACAGGCATAACTCACATAAACCCTGTAGCTGTAGATCTGATCAGCATACAGCCCCACACATTTTTCAGTTACTCTCGACAAGTAAGCAGCATGCGGGTCTACACTCATAGCAGCCGTAGCATCAGACCCGCGCAGCTTTCGTATCATTTCGACGGTACTCGCACTATCGCACTCGAAGTTTTCGACGTCGAATACATGGCCCGCTATGACAACCCACGAACCGCCATCCTTTGTGTGGTTTTGGATATCACATCTGGAATAAGACGGATGGTTATTGTAGTACGTGATAGATTTCGTAGTTAAAAGGGCTACCGCATTGAAAACGTATTTTGTAAAGAACTACCTAATAGTCTAAGATCCGGGTATACAACGACCTTCGCCGAGCTGGTTAATGAATGAAACTTATTTTATATTCAATTTAATATGTCAACAAATATATTGCATATAGGTTGTGTAAAAAATTTCAGTCCAGGACATGATTAATGAATAATTAAAAAAACTATTTTTAAACATCTACCGGTTTGGTTAATAAACAAATTCCATACCAATCGAAAGTGTAAAGCCTAATAATAATATGCAAACGTTAGGTTGCCTTTTTTTAATTAACCAGACCGGTGCAAATTACTAGTATCGATTTACCTGTTTATACCTGCCTACCCGAGTTGTGACGGGAAAAGAAAAGGCAATCTAACGTTTGCATATTCTATGGGCTTTATACTTTCGATTGGTATGGAATTTTTCTATTAACCAAACCGGTGAAATGTTTAAAAAAAAAAATACTGACCGAATTTTTTTAATCAACCCATATGCAATATATTTATTAACATAATAAATTTAATATAAAATAAGTTTCATCCATAAACCAGCTCGGTGAAGGTCGTTCTATATCGGGATCCTATACTATAAGGGGCTACGAACACCCCCCGAACGAACCCCTTAACGTATGACGTAATGTATGGAACATACGTCATACGTTAAGGGGGCATAATCATCGAACTTACTTGCGAATAATACTGTTCTTAAGCTGTTGTTTCTTGGACACTAGCCCCGGCCAGCCGAGCAAGTCGGCGTCTAACTTGGCAGCCGATGGCAGAGACTTGGCGGCGTCATCACAAGCGCGTGCTATCTTCACTAGAGAGTCAGCTGAGTCGGCTAGGACGCATGGTGATCGTGCTGCGCATGCACCTATCCAGACGCCTAGCTCACTTACAACACGACCTGGGAAATGGAGAAATAATTTAATGCTTGCGCAATAAAATTTTTATTTATATAAGTTTATGTATTGTGAGGTGATTGTGAGTGGTGTGTTGTGGGTCCCAAGGCTTCCTCCAGAAGCATTAGAAAAAAATCTTTCGTAACTTTCATATATTAGCACATAATTATTTTCTTACCAACAATATCTTCAGCCACCAGGTCGCACAGCGCTACAAGCTGCGTATTATCAGCTCTGTGCACCGCTCTGTTGAACGAAGTCAGCGTAGATTGTACGTGTTCTGCTAGTAACTCTATGTATTGTGTTATAAGTGCGCGCACGCCGCCTCTGGTACTGCGCCCGCCGCGCGACCACATGGCTTCACAGAATAGTAATCTGAGGACAATTTGATTACTTTAGTTCAACTGTTTTTGTAGAGAAAGAAGTGTGTGTGAAATTCTAGAGAATCAATCACGGTTTAGGGCTATGACCTCGTTTGGGCTTCTTTATCTGTCTTTACCTTTTAAATTTTAAATATATTTTGTTTTATTAACTAATATACAATAATCATTGGGAGCTTACAATACTTGACAATAATGGAAGATATCCAGTAAATAACAGTGTAAGTTTAATCTAAACTAATAAAATATAATAATATTATAATTATAATAATATTATAAAGCTGAAGAGTTGGTTTGTTTGTTTTTTTGCTTGAACGCGCTAATCTCAGGAACACCTGCTCCGATTTGAAAAATTCTTTCAGTGTTAGATAGCCCATTTATCGAGGAAGGCTATAGCTAGCTATATATCATCACGCTACGACCAAAAGGAGCGGAGCAGCAATGAAAAATGTTGCGAAACCGGGGAAAATGTGACGCAGACGAAGTTGCGCGGGACAACTAGTATACAATAAAAAGTAAAAAAAAAACAGAAATCTTCTTCTTCTTTTTTAGTCACACCAAAAAAGATATGGGAATAAATGATCAAAACCTTTTATAACAAACCTTTGGAATCGTATAAGTAGATCACAGCTGGGACTGACGGTATCGTGACCTTTTGGATCGTCTGCCTTGCTTGTGTTGCCGTGCATTATAGCGTTTATATGCATCTGAGTCTGGCAGGACGTGTTGCGAATAAGATGTTTTACCTGTCAGGCAAGATAACGAAATAAGTAAAAAATTTAAACTCAAAGCATGAACGTGCAACAAACTCCATGGACACACTTTTAACTGGAAATGTTTTAATAATAGTTATAAACTTAAGACCGACTCTTAGCTGACCAAAAGATCTGATTTTATTGCAGTGTGTTCATGCTTATGGCGCGGACTCCACGAAACCGGAGACGAGCGGAGCAGAGTTGTGCAGAAACCAAGCTATCAAATTGGTTGAAATCTACTTCGCGTCTCTCTTCGGTCCTTTTGGTCGAATTTTCCCATCTACTTGCCGCTCCGCTCGTCTTAGCTTTGTTGGAGGATTAGAGGTAAAGTCATATTGTAGCTTACATCGTCGAATTAACTTACCAAATGCATCAAAGGTACAGATGCTCCTTTATCTGATGATGTCGTATTAGTTATTTGGTACTCCTCAGTGCAACCTACAAAAACAACACATCATGACAACATCAAACACGTACGATAAAACAATTACGGTATTATTTAGAAAATATTGGTAAAGACAAACCTGTTACTGTATCAGCGTCATCGCCTGCAGTTGCAGGGGGCGATCCACGTTGGCCAGTGACTATATCGATTTGATCGTAATCCCTAAAAACAAAACCTCGTATCATCATCATCATTCATCATTATTTCAGCCCAAAAGACGTCCACTGCTGGACATAGGCCTCCCCCAAGTGTCGCCATATTGACATTTTGGGGGGTTTTGCTATAACCGCCACGCTTGGCAGGCAGGTTGGCGAGTGCAGTACGGTTGTTAAAAAGTACACAGAACACTGCTGCCCATTCTCTGGCAAATCTCTTAGTCGCTTCTAACGACACCCACGGGAAGATATGGGATGGTGTATTCTTTATGTCCGACACCATACAGAGCCAAACCTCGTATGTTAATTTGAAATCAATACATTCGCATAGTATTGACGTTGCCATTTTGATGTTTCTGTAAAGTTGCGGCGCGCGAAGAAACAGAGACTTTTTTTAGCTTATACTGCCTCCCCAATTCCTTAAAAGTGACACTTAGGCGAAAAATATCTGCCCAGGGATACGATGCCCTAAATCGTTGCCAAGTTGCTTGAAAGCGATATAGGGATCTATGTCTTCTTTTCCTAAATTTTCCAACATGCAAGTTTCATCGCGCCGCAACTAATGAAAAAATTTAATCGCGATGACGTGACTACGGCACAAGCCACTTCGGTGTTATACCCTTTGATTAATACTTACGCATCAAGTTGCAGATGATTATACGCGTCCACAGAGTGACCCTGCAACGCGTTACGTAACGCATCTCGCAACCCTCCGCCGCCGAGTAAAGACCACACTAGTAGTTCTGTCATGAATCGTGCGCCGGCGCTAGCTGGTGCTGATCCTGTAGACAACGGTTTATGTTTATGCTTCAGACTGAGCAAGTCAATTGGATCCTTGTCATTATGTCAATAAAAATCACTTTGGCAGTGCTGCGTTATAGAAGGTTCTTCTTTCTTTATCGTATGGTTAGTGCCTAACTTTGTGTCAAAATATTTATGCCACCCACATGGCCTCTGACTCTGAAGCATGCTGGTTTCCTCACGATGTTTTCCTTTATTGAAGCAAGTGATACGCACATGAATCCGAAAAATTAAAGGTGCGTGTTTTGGGTTTGAACTCGAGACCTATGACTTAGCAGTCCGACGGTCACACCACTAGGCTATCACTTATCCAAGGTCAAAACTGTGAAAGGTCATCTCTTTCTACCTAAAGGCGTCACCCGCTAGAGTGAGAAATCTTATTCGTAATAATAGCGCGTTTACATGAGGATGGGTATGTCGTTCAATAGCATGACACCTCTAGGAAACGGGTAAAATTATTTGGTTTGGCTATGCACATAAATCATTTCATAGACTCAGCTGATGATTGCAGGAAGAGATCCACAAATGATAAATGATAAATGATGTTTATTTTGCAAGTAGGTTTTTACAAACTCTTTTACACGTCAATTTTTTTAAACTAGATGGGGCCGGTGTTTCGTACCTGACTACTCTGAGAAGAAACAGCCGAAACAAACTCAGAGGTCACAGTCTCTTTTAAGGTCCAGACAAAATCTTGGCAAACTCACATGAGGACTATGCAGATACGTGTCTGAAATGGTCTTTTGAAGAAAGAACCACACAGATTTGAGTGGACCTGTCCAGTCAGTGCAAGCATTTGTCAGTTATCGTGTAGCTCGACTTATAACTCAAGGAGCACAACGAAACGACGAACAATACCAAAGAAAGGACATTTGGGTAGGTCGCTTTAAGTACTCAAACTGCCAGATAGTGGTGGGAGAAGATCAATAAATTTCGAAAAAATAAAATGTGACCTACATGGTCCTCACATTCACAATAATCAAATGTAATTCATAATAATTAACGAAATGAATTTTAAAAAATCACGAATATCAATAAATGTCACAATTATAATAAAAAAGTAAATATTTATGTCAAATCAATAATTGTAAAATCAGTAAATGTCACATCACAATAATAAAAAGTAAAGTAAAAAAAATAATCAAATACTGAAATAAGTATTCATGTCAAATCGGTAAATGTCACCTAAAATAATAAAAAATAATGTAAAAAATAAGGTAAAAATAAAATAGAAAATGTCACAGTGTATAAAATAAAATAAAGGAATTAACAATAAACAAGCGAAGTCCGAAATTTCGACATTCACAAAGCTAATTTCATTGGAGCAGTTTAATCCCAAGCCTTTTTATCTTCGAGATAGTAATTTACATGATAGTAGGCTTTCAAGCATAGCTTCCTTTTTATAAACGATTTGAATTTATTTAGGTTTAGTGCTTGAATATGGCTCGGAAGCTTATTGTAAAAACGTATACATTGGCATCTGAACGAACCCCCTACTTTTTTGAGCCTCGTTGCAGGAACAACAAATTTGTGTTTGTTCCTCGTATTTATGTTGTGGATATCACTGTATTTTTTAAACAAATTAATGTTTTTATGTGCGTACAAAAGGTTTTCATAAATAAACTGAGAGGGCACAGTAAGAATATTAATCTCTTTAAATTTTTCTCTGAGGGAGTATCTGGGACTTAATTTATAAATTGAACGAATTGCCCTTTTTTGCAAAACAAATATTGTCTGAATATCGGCGGCATTGCCCCACAAGAGAATACCGTACGAAATCACGCTGTGGAAATAACTAAAGTAAACTAAACGGGCTGTGTCTAAATCAGTTAAAACACGAATTTTTCTAACGGCGTATGCTGCAGAGCTAAGTTTTTTTGATAAGTTGTCTATATGCGGGCCCCACTGAAGCTTGGCATCCAGAGTTATGCCTAAGAATACTGTGCTATCTTCCGGTTTCAACTCTTCATCCTTGATTAGTACTCTAGTTTCTACTTGTCTTACATGGGGTATCGTAAACTTAATACATTTGGTTTTTTTCTCATTTAGGAGTAGATTATTAACATTAAACCAATTAACGACTTTTGCCAGGGCGCTATTAACCTCGTCCGTAACTATCTGCTGACGTTTGAGTTTAAATAAAAGAGAAGTGTCATCTGCAAACAATACTATGTCATGATTATCCTTTATGAGGTAAGGCAAGTCATTTATATAAATAAGAAACAAAAATGGGCCGAGAATTGAGCCCTGGGGTACCCCCATTCTTACAACGGATCCGTGAGATCTTTTTCCATTAACATCAACTCTCTGAATCCTATCACTCAAATATGAAGTAAGAAGATCCAGAGAGGCGTTACGGCACAGGATTGGTTCACTCAAGACAGAGAGGATAAAAATATGAGAAAGGGACACTTTTACCATAGAGTGCGTCAAAACAAGCTGAAAGTAATATTGGTTTGATGTCACCTTGAGGCAATAACGTAATAAGATGATGCGCCCGCACTTGCGGCGTGGGCAGTAAGAGCGGCCAGGCCGCCGCCAGCGCGCGCCGGGCCGCGGTGGCGGCGCCCGGCCCCGCGCGGCCCTCCACCAGGGCCACGAGTGCAGTGTGCACGCCGCTGCACCACGAACGAGCTTCGCCTTCCGTGTCATCGGGTTCGGGGCCGCGGGAACACTGCCAGGCTTGCACCTTGAATTTTCGAAAATGGAATTATGTAACACTGGCAAAAAGAACTTTTACTTAAAACGCATCTTTGTATTGCAGGTTTGTTTCCAACTTACTTGTAGTCTTAGTAAGTTCAGGCAAGATATAGCCATACATTCGACCTCCTTTATCGTTGCCGAGCTGCTTTGTTCGACTACTATCCTCAACAATCTTTCTAGAAGTCTGCAAAAGAGTATGCTACATTAGCAACTGTTTTATTTATTTGGTAAAGAAAATTAGATAACTATCTATTTACTTTAGTTACTCACTTGAAAGTGCTTTCAGATAAATCGATAACGAAGGGCAAAGAAGAAGGTAAATCTCTGGCATTTTCTTCGCTCCATACTAAGATCTGTCCAGGACCACCGGATACACCTGGCAAGCGACCTCATTTTATAAGCAATTACACATTTTATTAATACGGATACGACGATACAAAAAGGCCTGCTTCCAAAAATGTATTTAAGGAACAACCGCATTCCATAAAAAAGGGTCAAAATATGCCGTTTCGGTCGAATAGTTTAATGACTAAAAGGTAACTAGGGCGTACCCTTAGTATGGAAATTTTAAAGGTGGAAGATTGTTTCGTTTGGGATCAAATAAACTTACCATGAGCCTTAAAAGCGGGGTTAAGTACTTGCAACAGTTGTGGCACCGGTCTCGTTATCTGTGCTCGTTCGTGCGTGCCCCAAGCGTATAAAGCGCCCTCTGACGTCAGGGCCACGCCGTGAGTCGAGCCCAGAGACAGATCTACTACTCTTATACCTAAAAAATATTGAATGCGTTAGTAGAATCGTAAGGTAGAAAAAGTCAAAGGTTACTTGTAGAATAATGGATTACCTTGAAGAGCGTCGAGAATTTTCGGGATCTTCACGTTTTCAAGATTGCCATGACCGAGACGATAGTTTTCTCCTTTACCCCAAGTGTACACTTGGCCTCTGTGAACAGAAAATTTTGAATTGTGCATGACTGAGTCACGTAAACAAACATAAAGTGACACAGATTAGGTATCTTCAAAACCAGAAAAACTATGCGAGGTTTTCTGCTTTTTGTTCTAAAAGTAAAAGTAAATTCAATATACATTTTTATTTCGAACCCGGAAAAAAAAGTGAAATATAAATGTTCTTACGCATCTGTTAGAGCAGCATGCCAATGTTCTCCAGTATAAACGCGGCTGATGCGCAACACGGACAGTGACGTCAGAGTGCGAGGGACTCCGCCCTCGCTGTCTCCAAACACTTGAACTGCGCCTTCCCATGTGCAGCATAGAGTTTGAGCTTCGCCCCAACCTACAGAGGGCAAAAAATATGAAGAAACCATACAATAGTATCATAAAGACTTCGTCATTTCCCGAAAGTAATTAAATTGACTGACAGGGAGAGTACGGCGCTACTGCCAAAGGATTTGAAGGTAAAGGACTTGTGACAATAAACCTACCTACCCCCTTTCTCTCTTTATTTTTAATACATTTTTAGGTTGATGAGTGTCCTGCGTATTCACAAACGCTCGGATTCGAATTCGATTCGAATTATCTAACTCTCCACCACGTAAACCTTATCCGTCACAACTTTTTATCCGACATATGTATTGACATATGTGGCTGCAAAACAATATTTGTCACAACGTTAGTGACATCCTCAGCTAAGTTCACAGGGCTTCTGTCTTTTTTTTTCATGTTGTCTGATATAAGATTATTGGTTGCTTATCCTTCTTTGAGAACTATTTAGAAGCCTTAGTAAATCAAAGCCATCAGCCAAGGCAATAAACTTATTACCAATGAAATAGCTATGGTCTGTAATAATATGTTTTTGTTTTTAATTAAGCGCTTTCTTCTCTAATCGAGTTACTCTAATATATTTTTCTCATTTTATAGGACTGTTAAAAGCTTCCCATTACCCAATGCGACATCGATGACTCGTTCAATATTGTGTGCGTTGAAGGACACTGGCTGTGGTGTGAGGCAGTTCTCGATAGTGCCGTGACCGAGGCGGCCTTGAGCGCCTCGCCCCCAAGTGTACAGAGCACCTCGAGATGTTATCACAGCACTGAAAGCAAAGAAAAGGAGCCTTAGATCTATAGCAGAATAGAGCTATTGCAGATGCTGAAAGTATATGTTTTACTTGTCAGGACACGTAGGTACTTTAGAATCCCGTGATTTTGTTCAACCTGTGAACAAGTCAGGAGTGCTCACTAGTAGTATTGAATCAAAGATGTAAGTTTTCGTTACGATGTTCTTTATACGTGCATACGCTTAACTACTTAAGGTTTGCGCTACATCTATCAACATGGACTCGCATTTTTCCATGTATGCTCCTTATCTTTTCTGTCGCTCAGAACCGCCATTTACTAGAGCAAGAAAAAGAGCGTGAGTGCTATCGCGCGCGTCAGCACGCTGATATGGCGTTAACCCAACTGCTCAGCAAGGAAAGAATGCAAAGTGAATCAACTTGACTTAATCAACGTGTGGATCGAAGACACAGCGCTCGGTAGCCCAGGATCACTCACTAAGCTGGATCCAGTGCGTAACCCTGCGTATTTCAGAACTTAATAGGACCACTGTACACACATACCTGCATGCGGCACCCGCAGATACTCTCACAACCTCATGGTGAGCTAGATGGTGTAGGTGAGCGGGCGCATCTCTAGGCGCGGTATCACCGTGTCCGAGCCGCCCATCGTCACCAGATCCCCACGACCACGCCCCACCACAGGATGAACAGCACAAGAAGTGTTTACCAGCAGGGTGGCAAGAGACTTGAGTGATTGTTTTACTTTCAAGACCTGTGCAGGAGGAAAAGAGAAAACAGTTATAGCACATATTGAGAGATTTGTCGGTCAGCAATTCACTTCAGCACTTGTGTGCCTCAGTAACTATCATCTTTCATCATTCATCATCATCATTTCAGTCACAAAGACGTCCACTGCTGGACATAGGCCTCCCCCAAGTGTCGCCACATTGACATTTAGGGGGGTTTTGCCATAATCGCCACGCTTGGCAGGCGGGTTGGCGAACGCAGTACGGTTGTTACAAAAACACTATCATCTTTATGTATCATCTTTTCATCATCATCTATTTGTAATTTCAAAATAACAGCTTGACTGCATATGAAAGTATATACGGTACCTAATTGAAACAAAAAAAAACACTTTTTTTTTTAAATAGTGTTTCGTGTAAGTAAATAAACCCTTCAAATTGTTAACGAAAACAATTCAAATAGGGAAGCAATAGTTTTATAATAATTTTACCTGGAACTAGCTGTGGAGTCATGGTATCATACGGCAGAGTGTACACAGCACCATCGTGGGTCAGTAGCAACGCCAGTTTTTCTGCACATGCTATTTGTTGAATCCTTAGAGTTCCCAAATGTAGGGGTCCAGAACCAACTGACACTACTTCTTGAGCTGATTCTGTACACTAAGGAAAACAAGGAAACGTGTTAGGAATTTGATTGTATTTTTTTTTAATACTGTAAAAATATCTATACTAATATTATAAAGCTGAAGAGTTTGTTTGGTTGAACGCGCTAATCTCAGGAACTACTGGTTCGAATTGAAAAAATATTTTAGTGTTGGATAGCCCATTTACTGAGGAAGGCATCACGCTACGACGAATAGGAGCTGAGCTTTAATGAAAAATGTTGCAAAAACGGAGGAAATGTGACGTAGATGAAGTTGAGTGGGTCAGCTAGTTAGGAATTAAATACTTACAGTAACAAAACCTTTTAATGGTGGTAATAAGGGTGCGCCAAGTCGGTCCAAATGGCAAAGTAAGGCGATACCAGCTTTTCTTACACCCATCAAACCATCACCACTTGGGATGTTCAAGTCCCTGAAGTCAAAATATTTCGTAAGGATACTACTTCACGTATAAAGGGTGGAAGGAACACCGATGCACATACGGTTACCACATATTCAATACATCATTCTGCACCCCCACAAACTACAAAAAAATTGTACTGTTCTGCGGTTCATACATTTTAGAGCAGTTTTGTTTTTGACGTGACAACGTCTAATACCAGGCCCCTCAGAAAGTATTGCGAAAAAAAGTTTTTATATATGGGAGACTGGCCAGTTATTATGTTTTTCGAAAATATGATTATTTATAAGTAAAAATAAGTAAGTTCCAATTTCAAAATTTCCCTCCACATTTTTTGCGAGTTAATTCAAAGTATTGTGTCTCACTGAAATATGGATCTGCGCCGGGAACATTTTAGAGCTATGATTTTATACGATTTCAAGTGTCGCCTGAAACCGGATGAATCGTACGATAGACTTCAAATGGCATTCATGGATGAAGGCCCTTCCAAGGCAACCGTGTATCGTTGGTATAACGAATTCAAGCGCGGTCGACCAACTTTGGGGGATGACGAAAGAAGCGGTCGCCCTTTGACGGCTGTTACCGAAGAAAACGTGCTAGCAGTGAAAAATTTAATCCAAGACAATAGGCGAATTACATATCAGGAGATTCAACACATATTGAAGATTGGATCGGGAAGCGTTCACGAGATTCTACACAGCCATCTTCGCGTGAGGAGGATAGTATCACGCTGGGTGCCGCACAACCTCACCGATGCTCAGAAGCAGGCCCGGGTGGAATGGTGCCGTGATATGCTTAACAAATTTGAAGCAGGCTCGTCTCGGCGTGTTTACGACATCGTTACAGGTGATGAGTCCTGGATTTATCAATACGACCCAAAAACCAAGCGCCAGTCGACTGTTTGGGTGTTTCAAAATGAGCCAACGCCTACCAAAGTGAAGCGATCTAGAAGCGGGGGTAAGATTTTGATCGCTAGCTTTTTTAATTTGACTGGCCACTTGGTATCAATTCCCTTACGGGATCAAAGAAGCATTAATGCCGAATGGTATACTTCCAAATGTTTGCCAGAAGTTTTCTCTGTTATAAGCAACAAGCGACCAAACACAGGGCTCCGCGGGCTACTGCTCCACCACGACAATGCACCTGCGCACACCGCACTCAAAACGAGGGACTTCCTGGACAGCACGCCAGTCAAACTCCTGGGTCACCCTCCTTACAGCCCTGATCTAGCACCGTGTGACTTCTTTTTATTCCCAAAAATAAAAAATCAGCTCAAAGGGATACAATTTTCGTCGCCGGAAGATGCGCTGGCTGGGTTCGAGCAGGCTGTAAACGAGGTGTCTGCGGCGGACTGGAAAAAGTGTTTTGAAAACTGGTTTAGGCGCATGAATCTTTGTATAGAGGCTGGTGGAAAGTACTTTGAAAAGATTTAATAAAAATATATGTACGTATAGAACAATTTTTTTTAGTTTCGCAAAACTTTCTGAGTGTCCCACGTACATCGATGAACGCCGGCTGCACGCACGAAAAAGGATGACTCATTGTAACGTTACGCTCATTGTAACGTTACGATCGGAACGAGAGCCCTGCACGAGCGAGCGAAAGGCACGATCGGCTTGAGGTTTCGGCTTGCTATTCATAAAAGTATGCAATCTTTTCATCAATGTTTTGTTATGACGTTGACACGTTAACTATCGTCCGTAAACCGACTTTATAGACAACCAATTTTTTGTTCCGAATGATATAATGAATACGTTGCATCCGTTTGTGCGCCAGTGTCGGGATTCCATCATGTAAAAAAACAAAAGCACTTCCATATTCTCGAACAGCTCTTTTTTTAAATACTTACTTGAGGAATAATTCTGTAAGATTAACTTCAGTAGTTGGTTCACTGTTGAGGATAGGATTAGGCGCAGTTACTTTCGCCATACGTCTTAAAAACGGTCCTAATGGCGCGGTACATTCTTCAAGTATAATCCTGTAACAAAAGAAGGCTAGCTAGTCGTATGTCGATATTACTACGCGCGACGCTGCAACTAACTGTGACTTTTATGATAATGACATAAGGTTCATATTCTCCTAACAAATAATATGTGACTTACCTATTATCTGGTTGGCGTTTCTGTCGAGGAGGTAAAGTGACTAGAACATCAGCAGCCTTTAACAACGCGGGTAGTTCCGCCCTTCTTGCGCACAACTCTATCCATACGCATAGAGAGGTCCGCCAGTCACCTTGCGGGACATTACAACCTACTTCCCTGTGGATGAAAGAAAAACTGTTCAATCAAAGTTAGTTTGCAAATATGTTGTCTCTGTCACTCATGCCAGTTTGATAGTCTCTGTCTGAACGTTGATATGCCATATTAACGCCCAGTTACTGTACTATCTTGGCTGACATTCGAATCCTCTCATTGAGAGGAGGCCTGTCACCCGGCAGTGGGTACACTACTGGCAGATTATGCCTATACTATAGATATAAATGGAAAATGATTTATTGCCCATAATTATGACAAAGGAAGCAGGTACTACCGCGCTCTTTGACGCTCAATCACTTTTCCACCTTATTCCACAGGCCATAGGGGTGAAAAGTGGTTGATACACAGGTCGGTCGTACATACACACATTAGCAAGAAGTTAAAACAACATGAGTTACAAAAAATTTTGGCTGTGGGCGTGAATTAGACAGTCTGTCTATAGATTATGAAATTGATGACTAGTAAAAATACTCAGACATACCCAATCACAACCTGATGTAGGAACTTAGCAGCACTATCAACAACTTCAGCCCAAATCTTCTGCGAGCGAGGAGCAGGAGTTGCTCCCGTGCCAGCGAACAGCCCAGCATCAGGGAGCGCACGCACCGCGTCCAGCGCATCGCGGAGTAACGCTGAACATACGTCGGCGTCTTCACCGCAACGCCATGCCCGGCGGACTAGAGAGAGGGCTAAGCGAAGTGCGGCGCGAGCGCCGACGCGCGCGAGTCCTATGGCACTACAAAGAAAAAGATTGGTATTTAAAAATTAAAATTAGCTATATGGAAAGGGGAGCCTAAGGCATGGTGGATGTTCTATGAATATTAGGTCCCATATTTATAAAACCACTGAGATTTCTCAGAATAAGAACCAATGCTGTGTAATTCATTGTATAGCTTTCTCAAGGATATAAAATGAATCTAAATATTTTTCATTTTGATAAAATCTGTCCACACCAAGCCAGCCAAAACATTGTTCAAATTCACATGTCATTCTGTTTGGTGAAACCTAATGAATAACACAAAAACAAATTGCATTTCAATGGCTAAGTTATTTGTAACAGTCACAGTATGCACACAGGATGCTTACATAAGCATACAGTGCAAAAGTTTTCAAATAGAATAATTATGCAGTTTGAAACTGTTCTAGAACAGATTCAATTACCAACCAAAGAGAATCCTAGAATGGGAACAAAGGTAGCTTTTTGCTTTTAATGCTAACTCTGTTTTCTGCTTGTATTTTTTTTAAGAAGATGTTTTGTATTGTAATAAATAATACATGGTTACCTCTCCGAGTCATCAGTATGCTCCTCACTATCCTCCTTACTCTCAGTGCTCACATCACCTGGTTTGTTTAATGTGCCAACCACATTGCTCAATGCTCTGTTACTGACTGCATGAGGTGGCTTCTTATCTATCCTTACTCTCTTTACTTCTTTGTTCTGACTTTGATCTCTGAAAACAAAACAAAATTTAAAATAACAGATGAAATTTCTGCTTAAGTGAATTTAGACCTTATCTCATAGTGATAAGACAAAGTATTAATCAGTTAGATTTGAAAACATTTGCTACTAATAAGTAGTGAAGTATTTGAAAACATACAAAATAACAATACCTAATAACTGCTACCAGGTGCCTGTTGCACAACACAATGAGTCGACGGATTTGAGATATGAATGGACAACTAACTGCCGTGTTGATCGCTCTCACTCGCTGTTCCCAGATCAGGGCCTCCATTAGACTTTGCAGACATTCCGGATCTGGACATTGAGGTTCATTATTTATTACTTTTCTTTAATGCAAAAGAGAACCAAACAAGTAAAATATACTAAACATTATTAAATGACAAAGGAACCATGTGATTACAATTTTTATTTTATTAAGTAAAAAATAAATACCTGGGTCTTGTTTCCACTTCACATCATCAATAATCTGATGGGAAGGTGATGGTGCCACCGGCTTAGATTGAATAGAGATTCTGAGCTCCTCCTCTGCTGAAAGAGCACTACAGGGTGGGCAGGCGCAACCCGAGTGTGGGCCACAGAGACCATCACAACAGGTGCAGGTCAATATCTAAATGGGTTAAAATAATATTTTTGTTGTATTCTCTTTGTGACATTTAATTTAAATATTTACAGTTTTCAATTAACAGATGTAAGAGAATAGACACTTACCCTCAGCCCACAGTAATATTTTCCACTGTCACCAAGTTTAGCAGTTACACCAGCACCATTTACGAGCCCATTTCCGGCGTCGAAACATATTTCTTTATCCTGCAAGAGACTGTTGTACAGAGTAGATAGAGCATCAGGGTTATGTAGCGCCTCCTGTAAATCGGGATTTAACCATTTTGCATCCAAATGTTGCTGTGGACGAAATATGAAATCGTCCAGGTCGTCAGGGATATCCATTTTCGCAACCAGTGCCTTGAACTCATTCATGCACCCATTTTAAGTAATAGCAAAAACTATTTTGTGAAACCTTAACAATTTCAATCGATTGTTTCTATATTTTCATAATAGAATATAGCGTAAAAAAATTATTAAAATAATACATCGAAACCATAATCGACAAATCAATCGGTCCGAATAAAACTGTCAAATTAATTCCGTTCCGTTTTTCGGGAATCAGCTGTGTGATTTCAATTTACGTTGAACAAAATTACATGTAGCCTAGAAAAAATATTTTTCTCATGAGTTTATTGTATTATGTATGCTTTAAAAGAATTTCTTATTTTCTTTATAAAAGGTAATGAATCGAATCAACGAATTAGACAACGATTTTCTGTCATTTGGCAATGACAACCTATTGATTGTTATGATAAACGGAATGTTGTCATCGGCTGGGCGTCTTTGAGGGTGTTCAGAAAGTAAATACCTTATTATACCTATGGCAGAAATTTAACAAAAAAAAAATAGTAATATGTTATACGCGTCAGAAAACTTTATTAATTAAGTTTGTGCTAAAAATATTGTCACAAGGATTAAACTATCTTTACATGAGAAAAAAATGAGAAGTGTCATGGTTAAAAACACGCTAAAAGTATTCAAATGCACCTGCAACTTCGTGTTCGTACAATCACACTAATCTAGTGTTGGGTAGGACACGACTTGAAAATGAGTTTGTAAGAGTAGCCTCTTTTTTGTACTGAGCCGGTACAATGTCCCACTTCAAATGAGGCGAGGCGTGCTCCGTGCTGAAACTCGGCGATACATTTGAAGAAACTAGTACGAATATGACATTTGATGTTATTGTGTTAGTTTGTCATACCTACATATTGTGTTATTACACTCTATTTATTTTGTTGACATGACATAATAATGTATTGCGTAAAGTAGGAAGAATCGATTAATCTGATAAAATAGGGTTTTTGTAGTTAAAAAAAAAACAAATCATTTTAAAATATGTAATAGAAAAAATATAGGATAGGTACAGAAAAAAAATATAGGATAGGTACAGAAAAAAAATATAGGATAGGTACAGAAAAAAATTTATAGATTACAATTTAAGAATAATATTTTGGCAACTTTGTTGCCACTAAGCCTGTTCCTTCGCTCTGTAAGAACTTGGCCCGCTTTGGAAAAAGTACGCTCCGAAGGCACAGACGTAGCCACAATGCAAAGCCGTCTCAAAAATAATTTATAAAGCCTTAGATAGGCGTCTTTTTTAGAATACCACCACTTGGCAGGATCTTGGGACCTTGGCAGTAGGGGTTCTTCAAGATATTTGTCAACTTCGATAATACCTCCTGCAGTTGGATTGGTGTTTTTTATTATTATTCCGACTTGCTCATCAAAGTCGTCCCATATGCTTCGTTTGCGCTTATGGGGCGGTGACGAAGAAGGCGGCTCTGCAAGCTCGGTGTGAGCGCTTTGGATTTCGATTCGCCCGGCCATGGCTTTTAAATTAGTACACGCTCTGTCACAAGCGTACTTATTTTCAAATCCGTATTTTTTAAACCTGGGATCTAAAATTGTGCTCTCGGCAAAAATATTATTTTCCTCAATACCTGAAAATCTTGTGGTAATTTCGTTTAATAGCACTTGAGCCATTCGCAGAACACAGTCTGGATGTGATGTAGACAAAAATTTAAGGCAGTTCTTCTTAAGTGCATTTGATATTAGTATCACCTGAAAGTAATAAAAAAAATATGTATTCACTACAAAAATAGGATAATAAAACTAAAAATACAAGAAATATTTGCAATATCATTGTACCTCTGAAATGGTTACATTCTTTTCAGAGCTCATCTCCTCAGTAACGTCCTTGAAGAGGCTAAGAATTTGTATTGCCGAATCTAGGACCTCAATGTCTTCGGGTGTCATGTTCTCAGTTTCTGGATAGTCTATTGCTATCGTAGACATGACACTATTTTTAATTTTTAGCACCCTTTCGAACATCTCACACGTCGAATTCCAACGTGTGGAAACGTCTTGTTTCAACTTTAATTGAGGTTCATCCAGCTTCTTCTGCATATTTTTGAGCCTCTCTGAAGCAAGTGGACTTCTTTTAAATACTTCTACAATATGTTTAATTTTAATTGTGATGTTTTTAATTTCTTTGAGAGATGTCTGGACAATGAGGTTAAGGGTATGGGCAAAACAAGCTACATGTCTCCAATTGTTGAGACGTATAGCAGCTTTGATATTGAAAGCGTTATCGCTTGTAGCTGCCACAATCTTTTCTGTTATCTCCCATACATCCGTAATCCGTTTTAATTCTTGGGCTAAGTTTTCTGCAGTGTGTCGCTCCGAAAACTGGATGCATTCTAATAAAAATGTTTTCAGATGTGCCTGATGATTAAAGAAATGGACAGTTACGGCTATATAACTGTCGTTGGGACTAGAGGTCCACCCATCAGTCGTTATACAAACATACTCAGCCTGGTTGAGTTCTGACTTAACAGATTCTTTGGTTATATTATAAAGATTTGTCATGAGTGCATTGGACAATGTCTTGCGACTCGGTAACTGATATGCTGGATTCAATTCTTTCAGAAATTCCTTAAACTCTGGTGATTCGACTAGATGAAAAGCTAAATAATTTTTTGTGAATACTTTGACCAACATTTTGTTCAGTTGATCATTTTTTTTTGCAGAAAGTGGCTTACAGAAGTATTGTGTTAATTTTGTGTTAGTGACTGAAGCTTTAAAGGTTGTAGCGGTGACTGGTAAGATATCAGGTTTTTCGGTTACAAAAGCAGTTGAAGCAGTAGATGTGGAAGCTGTAGGTATCTCCAGGTCTCGAGCAATTGAAGCAGTGGAAGTAGATGGGTGCTGGATTTCTGTTGCAGAAGCTATACTTTCAAGCAACGGACATTCGCGTATAGCAACAAACACATGTGGATGCTTGCTTTTAGTATGCCTTATTAAATTATAAGCACCACCACCTTTATATGAAAATTCTTTTTGGCAAAAATTGCATTTTGCTTTATTATCTGATAAATCCGTAAAAAACTGCCAAGCTTTAGAAGATTTTCTGTCACCCGACATACTACGCATGCATAAAACAAAAAGAAAAAATATCATATAACACAACATTTAAAAACATGAATTGGATTACATACTAGAAAAATACATAGGTATTTAATTGTTGGGAATTTAACCCAACGTTAGGTCCGTAGGTACTAACCACCGACGAATCACCGCCTGCTGCTGGCGGTCCGTCCGATAATCGACATTCCGTCATAACATTTTTTGCTTATTTATACTTTTACCCCTAATTATGTCAACAGGTATTATTCAAATTAACAAAAGTATAATTCCAACCAATATAAAAATAATAAACCACACCCAAACTAAAAACACAAACTAGAACAAGCATAATATATATACTTACATGAATATTTGTCACTTCTGTAGAATATTAATTACCTAACTTAAAAAGCAAAAACGATAATTTTACCAAAACTTTTGAACTGGTCACGTCACTGTTTAACTGCATTCAAAATTTAAATAAAATAGCGCGCACGGTACGTTTCAATTTGCGCCTCAACGAAGTACAGTACAAGCTTTAGCATTAGAGTGAATAAAATATATATCATTACGTCTCGGGTTGCGGTCTTGTTTCGTCCATCGGTACATTGAAGAATGTGTAGCACGTGCCTAGCTTCCTGTCTCTCTCACCCTTACGTTGAGTGACATTCACGACTGCCGCGACACAAAATTTGAGGTAGTACACTTTAGAGTGCCGAGCCGCTCTTACATTTTGACGTCATGTACGGGACAAATGTACTGCCTCTTGTATGTCCTACTCAACACTACACTAATCACAGATTAAAAAAGTAAATTCATCACGTCGTGTTATTGTGCTTTTGTGATGTGTGATTCCGCATTATTAATTAATAATTAAATTTATATCGGTGTTAAATGGGTCCTGTGTTATTGTTCCAATGGATACAGACATATTGATTGACAATAAAGACGGCTTATACGGTAAATACAGATTTCATTTCTCACGCTCAGGTCCGGCTAATTTACAACAACAATGTGCTGCTAATTTTCTGTGAATCATGTTATTGACCCCTCTAACGTATTTTGTGATCGCACGTGTCCTTGACTACGCTTTCGATTTTGTTTCAAAGCACGTAATTATTTACAAAGAAACAAAGATTTCTCTGAAACATATACCTCACGAATTCTGTTTTTATCATGTAAAGGCAAGAAAGTATATATCGTGTTTTATCACTGCCGATAAGAACTGTCACTTGCATTTTATACCCAATAAATTGCCTGTATTTTTAGGTGGCGATTTTCTTGATCAGTTTTTATCGAACGAGTACAAATGGACGTCACTATTGGATGCGCCGGATGCCTCACCAAGCGAGATCCTGGCTGATGCAGCACCGATCCTGGTGCCGCCAATATCACCCATATTGAGCATCAAGTCATCAGAAGGCAGCAGCAATTCAGATTCGGGAAGTGAAGATGACTCCAAAAAGTAAGTTGTTCAGTTACTTTCAGTTTCAGACACTTTCACTTAAAAACTGGACTTCACATAATTTTTGGAGTAAAAGCACATGTACTTTCACTTTTTAATTTTATTGTATAAAGAAAAACTTGTATCTCAATTATATGAAAATGTTTTGGAATGCATATAGCATGCCATTGAAATAACTCTATCATTTGTAGTTGACTTGGTGAGCTAATTTTATCTATCTGTTTTTTTGCAGCAGTTCTAGTAGTATTTCAGCAAGACAGTCATCTCAGTCACCATTTGATTGGGCATCAAGTTTTAGTGAGGAACCTACCAGCAACCTGAATCTTGAAGATATTGAACTGTTCCTGCAAAAAACTGGTATGTTAAATATGAAATTGTATTAATTCTTGTTAGATTCTCTTTTGATAACAATCATGTGATTTAACTTGATGAAATGAAATGATGTTTGTAAATAAACTTCATTTCATTTTATCAGGTAAGAATATAATCTTTTATTAATAACATAAACACACTTTAAAGTTAGTTGTGTTTTAAAATTAATCTTAATCTTACTTAAAATAATACTTTAAAATTAATCAAGAAGGCTCTAGCAAACAAATCATGAATCATGGCAACTATTATTAAAATTCATCTGTTCACAATCATTGTTTCTGCAGATTATTGCAATATGCATTTGTATCTTGTGTTGTCCCTTTACTAAAGAGATAAATAGCTCTGCATATTACCTAATGAAGACTTGAAATATAGAACTTTTAATTATATTTATTGTCTTAAAATACTATTAAAAGTAAGTATTTAAATGGAAATGTTATTTGTACACAGCTCCCAGTTCTGCTAACCCACCATTACACAAAACACAAACAAATGGAATATCTCCTGAAAGAAATGGACCTGTCATGGCTATTGAAAATGGTGTTATTAAGGTACTTATCATCTTGATTTAAACACTCCACTACTTAAGTCCTTATCCAAGGCAATAGCATCTAAGTCGCATGTTACTACACAAAATACCAAAGCTTCGATTGCGAGGAGTTGTATTAAAGTATTGTCTTTATTTCAGGGCATTAAAATGGAGATTGAAGACTGTGATACTGAATTAAGCAACAGTTATTCTAAGTTACACAAAGGTGAGTTTACCTATTAACCCATTTGTATTAGGACTAATTAAAGTTAGAGAAGTCTTTTTTGTTAAAAAAATACATTTATTATACACACAACTTTAAATTAACAATACAAAATATAACAGTTATAAATTTTAACAGTATGTGTGAAGGCCGTTGCATGAGAACATAAAAAAACAATAAGTAAATGGAATATGAGGTGACCTTGTATGTTTTTGTACTAACATTTATTGCAGTTGTGTAGGATTTTATTTGTTCATATCATGCTTGGAATTGTGTTTACGAGCATGTGGCTATGTACCCGTAACATTTTATCAAGATAACAATTTTTATACAATATAGTAATTGGTAACATTAATATGTGGCTTTACATCATTATGCTCAATATTTACAATGATTCTTCATCATCATCAGCCTACAACAATTCACGGCTGGGCATAGGCTTTTCCAAACGCGCGCTACTTAACTCGATTCTCGGCAACTCTCATCCAGTTCCTACCAGCCACCATGCAAAGATCGACGCTCCACTGAGTCTGAGGGCGTTCCACCTTACGCTTTCATTTACTATGATTAATCAAAAGCAATTAGTTATAGAGTAGATAATTACGCATTGATTGATCTACCATAAGCCCTTTTTGTTTCAGGAAATGGTTACCAACAAAATTCGTACTTCAAAGTTGTAAATGAAAACACATATAATTCGCCAAACGATAAGCAAATAGTTGTCAATGGACAGATTCAGTTAATGGTAGGAGTAGAACACAAAAAGGTGCCCAGTATACTTAAAAGGAATTCCAATGTAGTGACGAAACCCCCTAGTATTGTGATCCCAGCAGATTGCACAAAGCGTGGGAAGATTGCCATATCGCCACTGACTCAGACCAAATTTAATGGTGCCAAGGATCATCAAGTACAGGTATTTATATTTCAAAACTGGAGACTTAGTAAGAGTTGACTTTAAAATATATCTATTTGACATGTGTATATACACATGAAACCAGGCAATTTTATTGTTTGTAATGTTATTTTATAACAAATTGATATGAGTAAAAACCGAAACCATTTTAATACATGCAGAGATTGATTCCAATTTACATCACAGATATTGTGGATTTACAACTAAAATCATATGATGGTTATATTTAAAGCGCATCACAAACAGGGAGCGGGCGCGTGACGGGCGCGGGAGTTCGGCATCTGTATTTCATGTTCTTATATGGACGATATCACACAGAGAGCGTACGCGGGACGGGTCTTGCGCTGGTCGGGCACGGGCCTGGTGACGCGCGGGACCCGCTCTGTTTGTGGTAGCGGACGAAATGCGCGGGCACCCGCGCACGATCTGCGCCCGCTTTCTGTGTGTGATGCGCTTTTGAGCTCTTCTTGCAGGCATTGATGTCTTATCTTTAATTCTTTTAAGGTCACCTCACCAAGAAGTAATATAGTAATCAACCCTAAGCCAGTTGTAGCCACAAATGGAACAACTCCAAACTTAGTACAAAACCATGTGATACCTCCTAATGCAGATAATGATTGTCCAAAGAGCCCAACAATAGACCTCTCGATGTTCAGTGAAGCTGAGATCAGAGCTATCAAGAAGCAACAGAGGATGATTAAGAATAGGTAAGGAAAAAAAAAACTGTGTAGTCTATAGCAGGCTGCTCTAATTTCCTGCTATGTCCCTCAGGAATAGGAGGTGAAGTTCAGAAAAATTATGTATACTGATGTAAAAAAATAATGTTTATAAAAGCAAATAAGTTTTGTATAAGATGAATAGGTCAACTGTTTTTATGGTTCCGTAGAAGACATCCGTCCGTATGTAACAGCCACTTTATTCCGAAACTATTAGGACTACACCGTTGAATCTTGGTAGGTAGAAGTATTCAGTGAAACTCTTTATAATTTTTATACAAAAATTTAAAAATATACACTCAGCGTCACAAAAATCGCACCTCTCCGAAAATAAGTTTCAAGCAAGTCCCGCCATCAACGTATGCATTAAACCCTATTAATATTGGTATCAATTGAAAGTATGTTTAACGACCTTTAAATTAACAACAGTTAGAATTCCTAAACACAACAGATCTCATTAGCGCGTAACGTTAAAGAAAATGTTGTCAAAATACGCATTACAACGGCCACTAATTGCACCTCCCTACAAGGGTATAAAACGGGCGACCCGGGTCAAATGTGAGTCATTCGCTATCCAACCTTTGAAGTGAACACACGTGAACAGCTGCAGCAAGAAAAATACCCCAGAAGATGGATACCACAGCAGATGAAGCCGCTCAAGTCATTGCACTACTGCAATCAGGGATGCGGCAATGTGATGTTGCTCGGCAACTGAACTTGAGTCGTTTTTCCGTTCGACGAGTGTTCCAACGCTTCCAAGAGACTGGTGGCTATATCCGAAGACGTGGATCTGGAAGACAACGGTGCACATCCGAAAGAGACGATCGCTTCATTGTTTCAACGTCTTTACGTAATCGGTTCTCCAATGCTGTTGAGCTGCAACAACAACTGCGATCAGCTCGCAGAACTTCTGTCAGCGTCTCCACGATTAGAAGAAGAATGAAGGAGAAGAAAATTGCAGCTCACAGGGCTGCTACAGGGCCAAAATTGACTGCACAGCATAGGAGAGACCGGTTGCAATTTGCCCGTGACCATGTGGATTGGACAATAGACCAATGGAGGGCTGTACTCTTCTCGGATGAGACGAGGGTGTGTCTTTTCTGCAACGACAGGCGTAGAAGAGTGTACAGGAGGCAAGGGGAACGATTCGCACAAGCCTGTATTCAAGAGACAGTGGAATACGGGGGTGGCTCGTGCATGTTCTGGGGCGGCATGTCAATCGACGGCAAAACGAACCTTGTGTGTGTTTCTCGGACTGGAAGTGCTCGCGGGCAAGGGTCGCTGACTGCTCCTCGGTACATAACAGAGATCTTAGAGGAGCAGGTTGTCCCTTATGCGGGTTTTGTTGGCAGTGGGTTCACGTTAATGCACGATAACGCCCGCTGTCACACCGCATTAATTGTAAGAGACTACCTGCAAGAAGTTGGGATCCCTGTTATGCGCTGGCCGGCGCGAAGTCCAGACCTGAACCCTATCGAGCACCTTTGGGATGAACTGAAACGGCGAGTACGGGCACGTGATCCTGCCCCTACCACTCTCCAAGACCTCCAAGATGCCGTCGTTGCAGAATGGGACAACATTCCTCAAGAGACTGTTGTCACATTAATTAGGTCCATGAGAGAACGCATGGAAGCTGTCATCAGAGCTAGGGGGGGTAACACTAGGTTTTAAGTTGATTTTATGGACTTTTTTAAAATTTTCACTGTTAAAATAAAATTTAAGTTTTTAATCATTTGCATTAGCGTGTTTTTTTTATTCCCTGGCAAACAAAAAACCAAATTTATTGATTTATTCTGAAATTTAAATAAATTGCCTTTCCAATGATACCTTATAGTCATGTGTGTACCATTGATTAATAGGGTTAAAATGACTTTGAAGGGAATTCTTAAAGAGGTGCGATTTTTGTGACGCCGAGTGTATATTAATAAGGGCTTTCTCTTACATGGAGGTGCCACAAAAAAATTTCTGAGTCTTTAAAAATGACATTGAAGTTCCAAAAACCATTTTCGTTTTTCAAAGTTAATCGTTTGTAAGATAGACACTTCCAAAGTGGTGGTGGTGGTGTGTGTCCCCCCTCTCTAATTTCTAAAATAAAAGTAAGAAAATTCTGAAAAAAATTATGTTTGTAGAACGTAAAAAAAAAACTTTCAATGAAAATTGGTTTGACTAAGATTTGATTTTTAGTTTTTGAGATATAAATACAAATTTAGTTTATATTGTTATTATATTGTTTGGGGCTACGGAACCCTGTGTGCGAGTAAGACTCGCACTTGGCCGTTTTTTTTTTACCTTGACCTTTATTTAGATAATAATTTTCCTTATATTATATAGCTAAACTGGTTATTACAAAATGAAAAATAATAACGAATGAGTATCAAATCTTTTTCAATAGTAAAATAGTATACACATAATGTTTGACTTATATGCTTTACGCTGTTGACTTAACGTTTCAAGGCGAGACAGTCATTCCATAGAGCGGTTAGTCGTCCAAGGAAAAGTGGAGGGCACTAGACCGCGTGGAAGGGCTCCCATGCGTTGGACCGACCAGATCAAGTCTGCTGTGGGCAGTCCCGTGCACGAATGTACCCGAATGACTTCTGATCGGGCGAGGTGGCGATGGCGGGACATCGTGAGGCGTATAACATCTGCCGCAAATAGTAACAACACTTCATGACGACCACGACCGCTCTGTCATGAGCGTAGCTACTAAGAAGAAGTTGACTTAAAGGTTGACATTAGCCTAGCAAAGTTAACAATTACTTTTCTATTTTGTAGGGAATCAGCATGTCAATCACGACAGAAAAAGAAAGAATATGTGTCAGCTTTGGAGCAGCAACTATTTGAGTCACAGCAAGAGAACGCAAGGTTGCGACTAGAGAATAAATTACTAAGAGACCAGCTTGAAAATAGTGGAAGGGGTCGAAAGGTAAACATTATTTGTAACTTTTTTATGCTTGAATATGTTAGAGTGGGCCACGCGCGTGTAGATCAGTAGGTAGAGCATTGATCTTGTGATGTTTCACTCTCCACACCGCCCCTGGTAACGCTACTGTTACTGTTTTACCAAGTACATAGTTTTATTGCCATGACATTGCTGATACCTAATCTAAATAAAGTTTTCCTCATCGCTTTCAAAGCGGTATATCAGTTGCTAATCAGGAAAATTGCACGACGTTTATTTCATACCGACATTACGTAAAAGTAACCAAGTTCAGCCGAATTTAATACAGCTAATAGTTATAATAATTCTGGTCAAATAATTTAATAATACAGGTGTTAATATGACCTTGTTCCGATTTACATACCTATATTACTTTATTAATTACTTGTGTCGTCAAATACAGATGGTTTTTGTTTCCTCAGATGCCGCGACTCTTGGACAGCTCACTTTTGATACCTAAGAAGAACATAGCTGTTATATTTGCTATGGTATTCATGGTGTCACTCAATTGGAATGTTTTAGGGTAGGTAATATTACCACTTGATTGATGTCCAACAAGAATGAAAACAAAAAACTAAAATCAAAATATTTTTATTTAACATAAGCCTTCATGGGCACTTATAAAACGTCGACAAAAAGGTGCTCGGTTCGGGTTGGTCGTTTCCTATGGAGAAGAACCGTCAAGAAACTCCATGCTTACTCTTTTAGATCTTTTTGTTTTACAATATTTCTATGTTACAGCATTAGTACTTAATGAGGCATTAAGTCCGCTTTCGTGCCTCTTGTATTGTTAAAAAGTTTGTTTTCCCGTGCCTCCTCGAACCAGCTGCGGTTCGCGTCCAGATCGTCTCGCCACCTTTCTGGGCCGTCTTCCGGCGCCCATCGTGTGGACACTTAGATTAAGTAAATAAAATATGATTGCTATCATGACTTTCCTGAAAACCAAAACAGTGTAAACGCGATTATTGGTGACATTAGACAATCGAAAATACGTCAATTATATCTTCTAAATCAAGTCTTGGTACATACGTCCACATCAAGCTCTACTTTTCCAGTATAACATGGCCTCGTTTTGCATAGATTTCCCGTACAATGAGATATAAACCGGAGAAACTGGTTTTGCATAGGTTGACTGGTTATCGTGCGTACACAAATAATAAACCTTCAGCGTGAATTTCAACCATAAAGAGCATAGTGTTTTAAATAGTTAGTGATACCTACACATGTCTACCAAGATCGTTGGAGAGTATGTTTCACAGTCATATAATCTACCCTCTAACAGCAGATTTTTATTCATCATCATTATCATCATTTCAACCGAAAAACGTCCACTGTTGGACATAGGCCTCCCCCAAGTGTCGCCACATTGACATAAGGGGGGTTTTGCCATAATCGCCACGCTTAGCAGGCGGGTTGGCGATCGCAGTACGGTTGTTACAAAAGTACAGAGAACGCTGCTGCCCATTCTCTGGAAAGTCCCTTAATCGCCTCTTACTATACCCACGGGAAGACATTAGATATTAGATTTTTATTAGTGAAACATTATTGAATAATTTATTAAATTGCAGGAAATGCATTACAATACTTGAGGAAAAACCAGTTGGGTTTATGAGTTCTAGCGTGGTTTTCTAACAATTGCTTAGCAGTAAAACTCAGTTTTCCTCGTTTAATTACGAACTTTTAACTAATGAACCAATGAAAAATTTTACTGCCTGCTGTTTTACGACTTTCCTCACGTTTGTTTGTTTTTCTTTGAAGGTGGAACGCAAAGCCTTTTGTCGGGCCCTCCGCTCCACACCACACGAGACATCTGTTGTGGTCAGAGGACACTGCTGTAGATATTGCGAATGGTGTGTACCCTTTATCAATATTATTATTCATATTCTAGATCTAAAAAACCGTAGTTGAGCGTCATAACTTTTAAAATTATAGAGCAGGGACGATCCAAGGAGGAGGAGGAGCTCGTGGCTAAATAATAACAGCCGCCCAGGTCGATCTTTAAGGTTAAGCCGTGCTTGCCGAGGTTGGTTCGTGGATGGGTGACCATAATTACATATCGAGTTTCCGCCGTGCCTCGGAAAGCACGTTAAGCCGTTGGTCCCGGCTGTCATTTGTAGATCTTTGACAGTCGTTACGAGTAGTCAGAAGCTAAAAGTCTGACATCCAGTCTTACCAAGGAGTATCGTATTACCCAGTTACTGGGTTGTGGAGGTCAGATAGGCAGTCGCTTCATGTAAAATACTGGTACTCAGCCGCATCAGGTTAGACTGGAAGCCGACATAGTTTGGGAAAAGGCTAGGCAGATGATGAGAGCATGGACGATCCAAATAGGTCACTGCTTTTGTAATGAAATAACATCAAGTTCTAAATACCATTTCAGAAGTTCAATTCGATATCGACCTTATCTACATGCCTCAAGGCACATATTGATTTCAAAGGTGAAGCAACCTTCACATTAAACTTGACCTATACTAAAGTCGTTTGGAAAATGACAAAATGTCAGCGAAGTAAATTACAAGTTATTGTTAACTAGCTATTTCTGTGTAAAACTGGAAGGAAGGAACTGGCAGGAAGAAACTGGCGCTATGACACATAACCGCCAAAAGTGGAGAGATTTTGAAGAGACCTGCACTCAGCATTGGGTGGCCAAGGGTTGAAGATGAAGAAGAATATGTGTAGTACATCTACATTTCGCCAGTTCTATATGATATTGGTTCGAGTCTGCTATGCCAACAGCCGGACACAAGTCCAGGCTGCTTCAAAGTGAAATAACCCAATAAAAAGTAATAATAAAACCTAAAATTCTAAACCGAATAGTAATTACAGATGACATAAGCAACGGTACATATGTAACAGATTGTCAGAACGCGACGGTGAAAGCAACGGACTTCGTGAATATAAACCAGACGGAGAGCATACGAATAGCGGGCGAGCTGAACCGATGGATCGGTGGCGGGAAGACGCTGAACTGGACGTATGATGTGCCGAGGAAAAAACGGCAACCTTATCTTAGTGAAGAAAAGATTAATGGTAAACTTTGACAACTAGAAAGAAATTTTACACTAAGGTCCAATTTAGTGTAAAATTTCTGGTACCTATGGACATTACTCTGTCCTCAAGATTCTGGTGGTATTTTCGATCATTATTTGCAATAACTGTTTGGGCCCATTTCATATACTAAAGTTTAAACCATATAAGAAAAAGTATTACAGCCATATTTCTGAATTTTGTCTAATCATTATTTCTGAGATTTTTTACTAACTCTGAGTTTATTTCAATTTCCAGGCGGTTTGTTAGAAACCTACAGACTGTTCAACAAAATGCAATTAGAAGGTAATCTCGTTGAAATCCCTAGCGTCCGAAATCAGGTGAAAGCTATCAAAGATAAGTCGCGATTACGGCGACTGAGGAGGAATAAAGACATAGACTTCGCAGAAAATGCTGTCATCGACTATGAAACTCTATACCGAAAACCTATGAGAAAAGCTGTAAATGATTTCAATATGGATGACATGGGTGAATGGAATGCCTTACTTCAAGCTTTACATAGGCGAGATGATACATTCTACATTGTGGGCTTTGGTAAAGGGGAGCATCTATTGCTGCCAGCTGTATCACATAATGTTACTAGACCACCGAAAATGGCATTGATTTTACCAGCTAGGAGCGGTAATGGTAAGTTCCAAAGAAATTGTCATATGAATTTTATTAACAGTAAAATAAGATTTTACATTACAATAAAAGTACTTTACCTAATCAGCATTGTTAATTTTCAGATTCTCTAATGAACGATCATGTAACACTGATGCAGATTGATTGTTCAGTCCTCAATACAACTCTAGTCAAGTTAAAATCTGATGCACTGCCAGAGAGCTTAAGAAAACAACCCTCCAATAACACTACACACAACGAAGATAAACGAGATAACACTACTAGCAATTACAAAACAAATAACGAAAAACTTGATTCCAATCTCTTAAAAAACACCAGTAATAGTATAACAAATTCAAAAAAACAAAATGTGCCACAAAAAGAAGTAGATGAAATCAAAGACGATTCGTTTGCTCACTACTTGTTTTCCAAATACGAAAATTCTAAAGATAGTCCTGTAAAAGGGCCGCGTAGAAAAAGTAATATCAATGTGGAAAAAGATAATCCTAGTTTTACCAACAATACTTTAGGGTCAACGTGATTTAATTAAGTCAAAGAGTCGCGGGATACTGACCTCAAATGAAGGTAATTTATAGTATACAATCAATCTATGTTCTCCTTTATGTAACTGATTGATTTTCATAGTTACTCCACCACGATAGTAGACCATTTAAAATAGTTATCACTACATTTCATCTTCCAATAATTGACAGAAATAGAACCATGATCTAAAATTATTAAAGTACTAAACATGAAAACAGGAAAGTTAGGCAGATGATGGTGCAATCACTCCTTATACTTCGACGCTTTCCATGAAACATAAACCTATTATATTTATAAACGAAAGCAATAGACTAAGGTTCATTATGTATCGATCTCAATACGTCGAAAACATAAGGTATGGAATTATTGTTTTGATAGCTATAAAAGATTTACCTGAAAATATTTATGTTATTGTATATAGTCGTAGAAAAGGATAGAGATATAGTTTTTTGACAAGCCTACTTAAACGTTAAGCCAAAAGTAATATAAAGAAGTGCGTTGGCTGTGTGTGTGATGTTATAATAGGTTTGTTATTATATGCAATATTCCATTTACTGATCTATTTTGGCCGAATAGTTTCGTTATATTATTAATCAAAGCTAGTCTTATAGTGTTGGCCTGTACATTGTTCGCAGGGCATTTGTCATAGAGCTATGATGTATGAAAGTATGGCATGCTATTTCCACAATGCCATACATTTTCGATTTTCCTGTCTGGCCCAATCAGGCTGACCCGAATCTATTTGTAGTAGCTCTATATGTTTTACGTATTTACTGCTACTACCTGTGTCTTGTTGTCAGGAAGTAACATTGTCTTAGTCAAATGCCAACTTGATGTGATCACATTACTCTTCATCATCATTATCAGCCTATAATGTTCCCACTGCTGGGACATAGGCCTCCTCTCTATGAGAGGGAGTGGCCGGTCTTCGATTTTCAGTGCTAGGACATGCCGGTTTCCTCACGATGTTTTCCTTCACCGTTTTTGAGGGCAGCGGTGATGAAATAAATTACACAACGTAATGCGCATGCTTGGGTTCGAACCCATGGCTTACTCCTCGTAAGTCGGGGCTGCCACCACTGGGCCACCGCTGCTCACATTACAGGCACATGCAAAAAGAATCTAATTAGATGAGGAATTTAATTGAGTAAGACAAGGTATAGTTAAGTACACTTTGTTTTAGTTCAACTGTCCATAATTTAAATAATTAACATTTTATGTACCTCGTCCTAGTTATTTGTTGTTTAGTTAGTGTTTATTAAGGAAATGTTAATGTGTCCAAAATGTTATAGTTTTAATAGTAGTTCTCTCTTTCATGTTCCTAGACAAGCAGGGACAAAAATTACTAGCTATTAATTTCAAATGTTAATTCATGAACTATTAATATTATTTAACATATTATTCTAAGAAGAAGCGTTGTCATATTTATAACTATCACAAAAATAACTTATACTTTATCACTTGTTGTTTAATTATGTTAAATTTATTTCACGGGATATAATTTATTCACTTATTTTAAGTTTCCAATATATAATTATGCACCTTTTTGTATACAAATCTAACTGCGTATTGTTTTTTATTCCGTGAATCGAATATTCAAGTTAAAAATAAATTATATACATTTTTATACATTGTTTAATTTTTTTACAACACATTTTTTTCTTATTAAAGTATAGTAACATCACGCCTGTAATCCCCGAAGAGTTGGGCAGAGATGCTCATTTCGCCAGTTATGTTTTTAAGTCCCTTGTTAAAGAGGACGATGCTATTGCCATAACCAGGCACAAATCCAGACTCCGAGGCTGCTACTGAGAATTTTTCCTAAGGAGAGTCTATACTCTCTTTAAACTCTCTCTCTCTCTTCTCAGCTATAATAGTATAGCTGTAAAAGTACATAAACACGCGTCTTCGTTCAATGGGGTTAGCCAGAAACCACAGAACGCCACTTGCTATGATCCTGCCAGTCATACTCCATGGTAGGGCAACCCAGAGGGTTTTTCAGCACGTAAACATGATCGCTGAGTAGGTAGGGCGTGATGAGCGAATGCTAAAATTATACTAGGTACGAAAAGTTTCGGACAAAATTCAGGCAGGGACTACTTAGCAGGGGCTACTTTCAGTTTTCAAAAAAGTCAAAAACTCATTCATTTCATTGTACGGGGCCAGACCCAAAACGAATTAAACAGGCAAATCATCTCAAAGATATTGCGGCCTTTCACTTTGAAAAATAATGTAGCGCATGGAACATACTGTTCCGTGTAAGGAACAAGTATAAGTAGGTAAACGTTACAAGTTTCTGAACGCAACTATAGCACAACACCTGCACAGCTGTCTTCTGTGTCACTGTCATTTCTATGTCATAAAAAAGTAACCTCTAAAAATCAACAGCCCAGCCGCAGTAAATAAAAATATGACTGAGTAGAACTTTGATAATTGCTGAAATATTAAGCTGATTAGTTTAAAAAGTGCCAGCAAAATGAACTGTATACGGTTGCTACGTTTAGCCGAACGGCAACAATTTAAAGTGTTTCAGACAACTTCGGCTAGATATGTCTCAAGTCATCCTATGCGTTTCATGGAAACCCAGAACATGTGGAGAGAAAAGGACGGCATATCTAAACGATGGCAGCTGATATATAAAGCACCTATGAATACAGCAATAAACTGGGCTTCTGCATATCTAACCTTATCAACATCTATTGTTGGGGCTGGCACACTTTACTATGCTACTTGTATCTATGATAAAACTGATGCGTATACCCCTGTTACAGTCGGTGACAATGTAGTCATTGCTAACAGCCCTATGGAGTGTTTTGTATATCTCGGAGCATTTATTGCATTACATGCCGCTGTAAAAGTATTGATATCAAAATATGTCATTAGGATGTATCAAGACGGCGACGAATATCTCGCAGTATTCAGAGGTCATTTCTTCAATAGAATAAGTACACATAAATTCCATGTGAAGGACTTTAAAAAGTTGAATCCTACTTTTGTGGTCTCGTGGGGTGACGCTAGGTTTGATCTTGGTAAAAAACATGGGATTATATTAGAGAATTACTTCAAAACTCCTGAACATTTTAACTACTTGTTGAACAAGAAGAGTGCTGATAAACCTGATGATGATGATTGAACTATGCTTGGAAAAGTTTTGTAAATATTATTTTTGTAGTATATTTATTTAGTTCTAGATTGTAATGAGCTGTTGATTTGAATAAAGGACTGTTGTTATAATACAAATACAAGATTTGTTGTTATTTTATCAAAAGTAAACCAGTTCCTTGAAAAAACTTATAGTTACTACTTTGGTTTATAATAAAATAATAAGTTAAATTTTATTTTTTATAATTTATAAGCTAATTAACTAATCTACACTGAAATAAAGTTAAAATCCACCAGCAAATGCATTATTCCACTTATTTCTTAAATCTTTTTTCAATGTATCTGAATCCATTTTCTGTTTACTATTTTCAAATTGTTCCAGGGCTTCGATTTGCTCTTGCTTTGGCACCAACTTCTTGGTGACCACACATTGGCCATTTTCCTTCAGAATGGTGTAGTTGATGTCATCTTTGGTTGGTTCTCCATAAGGGAATACAATAGGTGTAACCTTTATTAAATGCTTAATTTTCCAAAGCTTTGAGTTCACTTCTGGTATATTTTTCACAACAGCAACTTGATTTTCACACTGTAAATAAGAATGATATTAAATTGATGTCTGACGAGTTGGGTTCCAATACTGTAAGCAACTATTTTGCTCTATCTATATAAACCATTCTGTCAGATTTGCAAGTATGGGACGGACAAACTTCAAACACTCATAGTCAATTACACACTAACATTAATATTGTTTAAACAAGTTACATAGCTGGGTCACAGCCGTGCTATGTTACACATAATATACTTAATATATAAATTATGTGTCACCTTGTTTGTATGGGATGGATGGACTCCTAAACTACTAAACCGATTTTAATCAAATTTGCATACTGTTGCAGTTTGATCCAACTTGAAAGATAGGATAGCTTACATCTCAATTTATAGTTGGAATATTATTTTATTGCAAATTAAGTCACAATTATCTGTTAGCTCCAAACGATTCTAATAAATGGCAGTATCTGTTGACTGAATTGAGTAAGTATTCAATAGATGGCACTGTATAGGAGCGGAGCAGCAATGAATAATATTGCGAAAACGGGGTAAATGTGACACAGACGAAGTTGGGCGGGACAGCTAGATTTATCTAACACATTCCTTATATTCTAGATATATGCATGGTTCTAGTCAACTTGGGACCATGTTGGAAATTTGAGTAGTGATAAATTAAGTTACTTTAGCATAGCATGTTTTAATCTAATTGTTTTCCACTTACTTCTTCCAAAATGTTAAATTCCCGTAGAATATCTTTTAGAAAGTGTGTCTGGTGTTTGCTGGGTTTGATTCTTTCAACTCTGAATAACTTGGCTGGTGTAACTTCTGGATCTTTGTGATCTGGGTGTCTGAAAAGGTTTCATAATTAGACGTACGTAATGGAATATATTAATAACAGAGAATAGGCATACAATTCCTTTCGAGGTTCTTATACCTTGGATAATAAACTATGCCCCCTGGATATCGAATTCCACCAGGCGGTTTATAGCCTTTTGATCTAGTCATTGAAACTAAAGGGCTAAACACTTTTAGTAGTTTTCCATTCATTTTTTCGAAAATAAATTAAAGTTTGAGAATCCTAATATAACCTCAAAACAAAAATATGTTTGAAGTTTATAAAATTCTTGCCATCCTAATTTCTGATTTCAGAACAGACATTTTTTGCATTAGGCAATATAATTTATAATGCCGGTCTCATACATCTGATGCACTCATCACCGGTTTTCTAGTATTAAAATAACCCTATAAGTTCATTTAATCCCATTGAATTACATTTTCACGAAATATTCAAACCATGAAAGATTGATTGATGACCAGAAAATATTCAATTCATGAAAGGGTCTAAGTGAACTTAGCATTCCCGGTAACAGGGACTGCATGCAGTGCCGATCGAACGGATTGAACACTGCTAGTTTAGGGATTTTACAATTTATAGAATTTACAAATAAGTAGGCCTCCGTCAACGAGCGAGGCATGAGGCCTTCGGCGCCCTTTTATGTCCGGCGCCCTGGGCGGTCGCCCATCCTCACCCTACGCCAACGCCGTAACTGACCAAAATACCCATTTGGCTTGTGATATTTCTGCCTGTTCTGTTCCGGATCAAATAAATAATATTGACTTTGACTTTTAAATTCATTGCCCATCACTAGTGTTTATTTTGTCGTTGCCTGTTTTGCCAAACTGTCAATGTCATAAACAAGACGAGTATTTTCAAAAGTTTGTTGTGCAATTTTACGTGGGAATTAGTTTTTAACATTTTTAGTCTAATTTATAAGATTTTTAAACTAACATGTTATGTGATTATTGCTAATGTTATAGTGGAGTATTTGTTAATGTTTTTTTTGAAGCTTATATTAAAAAGGAAAGGACTTAATGAAGAAAGTTCGGTTTGAAAGCCCTGTTAAAGTTTTTAAATCCATCAACATGAACGAGCGTGAGTGCCACTCACCTCGTCCACTTATTGAGAGGCAGTTACATGCCAACATACCAGATTTGTATAGTCAGCAGAAGGTTTTGCCTTATAATAATGACCCAGTGCAATTGTTTGAATGCAGCAATAGTTCCCCTTACCCAACGATGAACAAAACTCAATTGCCAGCCCGCCAGAAGGGGCCAGACTGGTCGCCTTCTAACGACTTGGAACTAAGTATGCTTGATGCTTCCTACCACGAGCCTCGAAGACCTACATTTAGTAGGTCTATTCTGAAGCCTGCAGAAATCAATCTTAACACCGTTGAAGCTAATACAATGAAATATATTTCTCAAAGTAATTCCCAGCCTCAAACTTGCATGGATAATAAAACAGTGAAACCCCCAAATGTACTTATCAAAGATATCAAGGATAATGATTTCTTTATAAAAAGAGATAACTTAGACAAGTTCCATTTAGATATGAATCCTGTACATAAGCAATTAAGCAAGCTAAGTTTAGGTAAAGAAAATGACCCTTTTACTAAGAAAAAAGAAATAATTCAAATGGCAGCAATTAGTCTGCCTGAAATTGTGAAGCAAAATGTGCCACAGCCCACTAGTCTTGCGAATTTGGACTGTGGCTGTCATCATTGCATTAAACCAATTTCTTCACCAAGTGCGCACTACATGATCAAAGAACAAACTCCTCAGCATCACATGGCCAGGCCTGATTCTCACTTTACCAATCAAAATGCTGGCAGGCATAATCAATGTACATGTTACATGCCCCCACCACCCAGCAGATGCTCCTGTTGCAACCACACACCATCCCCTAGACAAAACCAGTACAACACATGTGACAAGGACCAGGTAGCTAGTCCAAAAATTAATGCTGTAGACAAAAAAACGTGGGCTATAGAAAAATATGAGCAGAGCAAGAAGTCAGATTCTATGGAGGTTGAAAAACAGACAAATATTAGCAAGGAAAAGAGAGAACCAACAGTATCTGATCTTTTCAAGATTATCAAGCTCCAGAATGAACAGTTACAACTGTTGCAAGAGAAAGTAGACAAATTCATCTCAGCTAGTCAACAAACTCAAGTACCAATCGCACAATCTCACACAACAGAACATGTAGCTATTGAAACTGTGGCCAATGAACAACACAAAATATCAATAGGTGTCATGACCAGCTTTGAAATGGTCCGAACCTCAACAGTAATCAACAAAGAAATCTTGAAAACAAATGACAATGCTCAAATTCAATGTAACAGATCCCAAATAAGCATAAAAGAGGTTCTGTCCAAGGGACAGTCTCCTAATCCAAACTTTTTGGATGGTATTGCTCCTGTGGGTGAAACCATGAGGGCGGAGTTTGAGGCCCAAGGAAATGCTGCAACAAATGGGTTTATGCTCCAACCTGCTATGAATGAGGAGAAAACATTGAATGAATTGAGCTTGTATAATGTTCAGATAGATAATGCTACCACACCGCTCATGTCACCTGAGCAGAGCTTGTATTTGGATATTAGAGATTATAGCGAGTGAGTTTACAATCATTATCACATTACTCTTGGTTGAGTTGGTTGATGTAAGTTGATAATAAGTTATGGTTTTCTTTTCAGTTCTGAAGCAGGAAGTGATGATCAATCTAATGTTGGATGGACCTATTACAACAAAGTTATGGTAATATCAACACAAATTATTCAATTTACCTACTAATTGAAGTGAAACTTGTTTGTTAAATAAAATAGTTTTTTTTTTATAATTTTCAGACTCATGTCAATGGCATGCTTCAGGATTCAGACATGCCGTCTTCAGCCAGTGCTTTATACAGGACCACAAGACAACAGATGCAGACTGTGCAAATGCAGATAGACAAGACTAATGTTAGTGTTACTAAAAGGTAAATGGAGGTATAGAGATTCCGATTTAATTAATAGGAATGCAACACAGAATAGAGGACATAAAGGGAGTAAAACACCTGAGAGGCTTGTAGAGGTTGTGTTAAGGAATTAATTTAGTAGATTCTCATCTATTTATTTCATTTATATTTTACATTTTTAAATATTTCTGTATAAAATAATATTAAAAAAAAGGGCTCTAGAGAAAGGAAGCCGTGTCCAGGAGTACCGCTTTCTGAATCAAGCCCTTGATCCAACTGCCTAACGAGAGCCTCATCAGATATTGGTCGAGGCTCTTGGCAATTAGGCCATTGGCTGATACGACTATCGGCACAATGATCGCTGAGTCAAAATCCCACATGTCGACAACCTCGCGAGCCATGTCAAGATACTTGATTTGCTTATCTTCTCGGCTTTCACGAAGTTCTCGTCATGTGGAACCGTTATGTCAACAATCATTGCGCGCCGCTCTGATCGATCCACCACCACTATATCAGGCTTATTGGCTACAATAGTCCTGTCAGTGATGATGGATTGATCCCAATACAGTGTGATATTGCCATTTTCGAGAACTGGGTCGGGCACATACCCTTAGTACGGCACTTCCGATTCCACAAGGCTGTATTTCAGACCAAGTTGCTGATGGATAAACCTGGCTACAAGGTTGTGTATATGCAAGTATTCTCCGTTAGCTAGACGAGAACACCCGGAGAAAATGTGACGGATCGATTCGCCCGGACGGTAGCATGCCCAACATATGTCAACCGTGCCATCCTTCACAATACATTTCCGGTAGTTATTGGTCATCATAACTTCATCCATAATTGCACAAACAAAACCTTCGGTTTCTCCAAAGAGTTCCCCGGAACGTAGCCAGGCTACGGGCGCTGCATGGTCTACATCAGGCCCATGCAGGGCACTGAAGAAGCGTCCGTGAAGCTCCTTACTCTGCCATACTTCCCTGCGGTCATTAGTGTCAAGCACTGCAGGTTTGCGCTAGTTCTCTTTAGCCAAGGAGAGCGGGGTGAGGGCCTTGTCCATGGCGACCACATCTCGATGCATCCCCACGTCGGCTTCTAGAAAATATTCCCTGAGACTGCATATCTCGCGATTGTGGAGAGTCTTGGTATACAGTCTCATAACCGAAGAACGTGGGTGATGCATTCGATATGTCGTCAACAATGTACGGACTTTCCTATCCAGGGCGTCTAGTTCTGTTTGAGTACGCCGAAAGAGTACATCAAAACCGGCATGACCTAACCATTGCAGGCACGCACCTTATTTCCGCCTGATAAAAGACTATTAAATACTTTTCTCAGGCGGCCAAAGAAGCGCTCCTTTAACGATTGCTTCATATCTACAGCATTGATGCCCAGCGCTTCCAACATACCCAAATACTTGTAGGTTTCGGTTGCTGAGAGGGATCTAAGATTTACGGAATCTGAGAGCTGGGTTCCCGCAGATTCCACAACCCCCCCTCGCTTGACTTGCATGACCGCACATTTGTCCACACCAAATTCCATCTTGATGGCGCTACTGAAAGTTTCTGTTACCTTCAGTAATTCCATCAGTTGCAAATTGTTGGGGGCAAAGAGTTTCAGGTCATCTATGTAAAGAAGGTGAGATATAACCTGACCACCTCTCCTCAACCGAAAGCCCAGACCTGAATCCTCCAGCAGCGTGCTTAGAGGATTCAAGACTAAGCAAAACCAAACTGGGCTCCAACTATCGCCCTGAAAAATACCACGCTCTATCCTTATCGGTTCGTTGTTCCCATCGATATGCCGACATCCTGGATAGCGAAGGACTGTTCTCCATTGCCTCATATACGACATCAGGAAGGTGCGCAGAGTTGCATCTATTTTATACAACTCTAGCACCCTCATGAGCCATGTATCTGGCACCGAGTCATAGGCCTTCTTATAATCTATCCAACATGTCGACGATCCCTTCGGGAACGGCGAACCTGTTGGTTAATGGCCATATCAATGAGGAGCAGCCCCTTAGTACCGCGGGACCCATTCCTACATCCATTTTGAGAAGCGGACAAGATCGAATTGTCATCAATGTGTTTGCTAATTTTAGCTTTCAAAATTGATGTAAGAACTTTATACACCGTCGGGAGACAGGTTATCGGTCTATAGTTTTTGGGCTCCGCAGTACTACCCAATTTATGGAGCAGGTAAGTTAAACGTGTTGTCAGGAAATCGGGCAGCGCCCCTGACTCTAAGGCTGACTGGAATAGGGTCACCAAGCGGGCGTGCGACCTTGTAAACCATTTAATCCAGAAGTTGTGCAGCCCGTCCGGCCCTGGAGATTTCCAGTTAGGTAACGGACGGAGTGCACGAGCTACGTCTTGGGGGCTGATAGTGATAGCCCCCATTTCTGGAACTGGATCGCACATTCGCTCAACCACCCAAGCCCATTCACCCTCGGTATGGACGGGGTTTGTTTATTCATATTTCTTACACATCAATTTTATGTGGGAGGAACGCGTTGCTAAGTAGTAACAGACACACGGGTCGACCTTTAAGGATAAGCAGTGCTTTCTGAGGTTGGTCCGTGGACGGTTGACCATAATTACAGACCGTGTGCCTCGGAAAGCACGCTAAGCCGTTGGTCCCAGATGTCATTTGTAGATCTTTGACAATCTTCATAGGTAGTGGCCCGAAAGTCTCACAACCAGTGTTACCAAGGGGTATTGTATTACCAGTACTAACTGGGTTGTGGTGGTCAGATAGGTGGTGGCTCTATGTAAAATACTGGTATTCAGCTGCATCTGGTTAGACTGGAAGCCGACCCCAACATAGGGGACTCCAATATTGGGAAAAGGCTAGCTAGATGATAAATTTTATTCTTAAATATTTGAATATAAAAACATTAAAAATATTGCCAAACACCACAATGTACACACGGAGCAAGAAGTTGGGAAGTGTTGCTCAACTTTTCTTAGACAGGTCATCCATATAGTTCTATACCTTAGTGAGAGTTGCTTAACTATTGTTAAACAGCTCACCCAGCTGTTAGTCTTATGCCGAGAGTTTATAGACAAATGCCCATAGGCCTTTTGCATGTCAAGCAATAAGAATGGTTTAAATTTTTCTATAATTCATAATTTCAGAGTTAAATTCGGCGACGACCCCCTCGGGCTTCATCAACCGCACATCTACACATCCACTGACACAAGCCTGAAAATGAACCAACTAGCTGCCAAGTACTTGAAGAACGGGCCTCCCATAGCAGCACCACAGCGCCCGGCGCCCAGGCCTGCGCCTGCGCCTATCGACATGTCTTTCGCTACTAGGAATTATATGGAAAGGCATAAATTGTTACAAGGTATGCCATACTGATCTATAATAAGTTACTGGCTTATTGCATTTTGCAATTGGCAGGCTATTGGCAGTTTGCTTATGATTTGCGGATATGTAGTTCTTGGTAAAGAAATATAACCTCTGCATGCAAGGTATATAAATAAAGCAGTGACGTAGATAATAATCAAGGCCAGCAGCATCTTCCTTGGTATAGAGGTTGCTAAAGTACCCTAAACGAAGCCAAAAGGAACTAGTTCTCATCGTCATTGTGATACAATTTTTGTTCTAGATATTTTGTCATACCTTGGTTGGACATTCTAGTTACGGAGATATTGGGGGTGAATGTTCCAAATTTTTCACTTTTTTTTTAAATGCATTTTTTTTATGTTATAACTTTACTTTAAATACCTCCACGACCCCCATACTATTCAATGTATTCATCAGCACAATGTTTTGAGTGCGTTACATTGAGTCCTACCGTAAAACATGATTTTTCACCCAAATAAAAGAAGTAGTTTACAAGCATAATTTTTTGCGTAGAGGTACTTAATTTGTTGTACAGAATTATTACAGGGTGTAACGGAAAGGTTATATACATACATAAAGGTGTGCTACAGACCATTAAACTGAACATGTTTCTCCATCGACAAACATCGTAATGAAAAAAATATCTGCTGCCCAAAATTTCATTACATATTCGTCGCAAATGTATAACATGTTCAGTTTGATGGTCTGTAACACACCCTTAAGTATGTATATACCCTTTCCGTTATACCCTGTATAGCAACCTATCGCGAATTTTCATGCCGAGCGATTTGCTGCATGTTCAGTTTCACATCATTTTCAGGCTCATGTTCAATTGTGATTATAAGTCATCACATTTTTGCTGTAGATGGTAGAGATAGTGTCTAAATATTGTATTGTTTTTTTTTTTTCAGGTATTTCACCTACGTCAAAGTCGCCAACGCCAGGTGAGATGCCTCGATTTTTAGACATAACTGCTTTGAAGAAGCAGCCTAAGTTTTTATAGTTAATTGTAGTGTTGATATTTTTATTATTTATACAATTAAGTGCAGTTCGTAGTCTTACTTTTACTATACCTATTGTGTTAATTAGTTTGGACTAGATTTATGGGTGACTTACTTAGCTATAATGTTAGGTGTATTTATAGGATAGAAACAAAAGAGACGCCAGTTTCTGAACAGACATTTATTTAAAACCTCAGAGAAAATAACAGAGTAAAACCCTACATTATATAAGTAGGTATATTTTGTTACTGGAACAGTTGTTTTTAATTATATTACACTTTATTTGTTCAGTATCTCGGGTTTATTAAGAAGTATTATAGTAATATACATTAATTTTGTCTACGTATATGATATAAACAATAAATTTAATTTCATACAATGTGCTATTTTAATTTTTTTCCACACAATATCACATTTTGTCGAAACAGATGATTAGCAAAGTAAAGCCGCATGTACACTAGTAAAAAATACCTCTTGACTAATACTGAGACTAGATTAATGGGCATTTAAAAGTTTATTATTATAACACACACGCATTTTCATAACTAAATGCGTCGAATATGCATTTCTCATTAATGTCCATGCGGCTTTTATACTCATTTAAAATATATCGATCTTTCATAAACATGTGAACTACTATAACATTATTATATTTTTCTTTCGGAGGTATTCAAATATCTCTTCACAGGCAATTAAATTGTACTTCCATAATTTTAGATACGGCAATAATAAAAATATATTTATGATACACCAATATTCTGATAAAGACATTTATAATATTTTCTATGCTCAATATTCATCGTTACTCTTTCTTAAGTCGAAGTGGGAACTAGAAACAGCACAATCATAAACTGAGAAACATTATAAAAAAATTACAATCTTATTATGTAGTTATTTACACTAATAGTTCAACATACATTATTGGGACATACATGGGTACAGGCCTACAGTTTAGATAGTGCGAGTGAAAGAGATTTCGCGACACGTCACGCACGCTCTTCGCCCTACGCAGCTACATCAGCAGGGGCTCAAATTGTAACCGTAATGTGTTTTTAACACTGTTTTTTAAAACAGTTATATCAGAAAAACACTTTTATCGCATTATTTACGACATCACCTTCCAAAAATGTAACAGATACAATAATGTTACCGAATCAAACTGTAACCTTTTATTTGTGTTAATAAGTGTCAATATGTGTAACTGAAATAATCAATTATAGCTTTAGTACGCTGCGTTTACCTGTTACACCTATTAACACTGTTAACACTTTTATATCTGTTACAGATATGTAAAGGTTGAAAACACATTTAAAAGTGTTACATATATGATTCTGTTACCAATTCAACATGTAACACTTATAATTCTGTAACCTTTATGAAAGTGTTTTTAAGTCCCTGTACATCAGGCGCCGTCTCATGGCACAATTACACTTGGTCGTTAGGCCGTATGCGGGTGCTCGAAAGACTTTCCTCGAAGTAAAAATCCATTTATTACACTTCGAGTACTTTGAATGAAGTTAAACCATGATACCGAACAAGATGGCCCGAAGACGGGCGTACTTGACTCCGTTCTTATAGACTAGATCGTTTGTCCGAATTCCAGTGGCAACCGAATTCGGGCAATCGACCAACTGTAATTGCTCCATCAGTCCAGCGGTAGGCCTATAGTATAATAAAGAAACAAAAGAAGGATCGCTACCGAATATTTCTAAATAATTTAGTTACTATCGAAAAGCTTACATGCTAAAAGACTTGTCTGTTTTATAATATATTTCATTTTCAATTGGACAAAACTTTATGACTACATATTGTACACACATAATTCTCATGTGATATCAGCATAATAATTCTTATGATTTAAACTTATGACTATCAGTTTGGTTCTTTTCTTTGGTTAGTAATATACATTTTCGCACGACATCGAAACATTCAACACACTACTAGATTTTGTGTAATACAAGGAAATAGGTAACTTTAATTAATACATTTGAAATGTTAACACTACCGTTACTTCTCTATGTACATTGAAGATAATCTGTATTAACACTTAAATAAGATTTCAATTCTCTTGCATCGCAAAATATTACAGTTTTACACTATTAAGTCTAGAAAGATAACCAAACAGTTGGATGGCACTTCTTTTCTGGTGTCAAATAGACTTTCGAAAGATAATATTATAATCATTTCTTCATAATTCGTTTTATCCTAAAGAGAACTATTTTACATCACTTTTTTGTCTTACATGTTGAAGTCAAGTGACTAGAATATTACATTAAAACATGAGATTCATCATTTAATTATCAATAATTTATTTGAAATACATAGTATCTGTAGTTACACTGTACATTGTATATTTTTGTAAAAATTGTTGCTAGGTCATAAAATTTCTTATCCAATAAATTATTTTAACATTGAACGACCAACTACATCGTAACTGTTATTTTAAATATAATTTTGTTTATACAGTATGTTTCCCTTATATTGAGCATACATTTTGTGCAGAGCAATTCATTTAACTTTAGGTATTTAACTGATTCTTATTTCAATAGCAGGGAAGATAAATATACATTTATTGTTATAAAGTATTATTTCTGATAAATCTCCAATATTGCAACAATGATAGAATATTATAGTAGTCAACGTAAAATAGCTTCATTCTAATTTGTTCATACGCTCTACGAAATCTAGTTTTGTTCACTACACATCACCCATGTTTGTTTATCACATCTTTGCCATTCAAAAGTATCCCTCTAATATCTACTCGTACTATGTCTACATGTAACGTTGCTACTTCATTAAAATAATTTTCTTTATAGATTAATTTACCTAGACATTTAAGGTTGGTTGCACACGACATAAGCATTGGAAGTAGTTCTCTACAGTGTTTCCTAAGACTATCTATCGTTGACAATATTTGCAATTCCGAAAGTTATGTCGTGTGTAGTCAACTTTTCCAACACTCAATACCTATAGGTACGTACAGTTGTATATCTTGCTACTCATACATTAAAATTGTGCACCTGGTTCCGTATTCGATAACAAGCTACGAAGTTAGTTTGATTGTCTACTTATCCCTTATAAGGTTTCGTCATCGCCTCTGCCACTTGATTTGCTGTCTAGTCTCAGTTCTGCTAGTCTCTGCCGGATGCTATTTGGCCTGAAAAAGAACGAAATTTTCTGTTATGAGATTGGTTATCTAATCCTCAAGTGCGTATCATTTTGCATCGGTATTTTAGTTCTTCGGTTGTCTACTTAGTTCTAGTCGAAGGTAATTTAAATGAAATACAAAATCATCGACACGACGAAGAAGGCGGGTAAACTCAATTTCTCGTCCGTGGTGACATTTTGACTCAGACAGAACCCTTATGACGTGACATTAAGGTAGTTACAGTGTCACTTCCTGTGTTACAGTTGAATGGACAATATAAACTTTTAAAAATGAGAATATTCACCTGTCAGAAAAGTAGGATGAGACGACCTGGTCAGCGGAGACCGACTGTCGTTGGTATGCTCCCGCGCTCAGGTTGCTCTGCGGGATCTTGTAAATGCGCACGCACCGACCGCTGTTTTCTGGGAGAACTGGAAATTACAAGAAAGCAACAGTCAGAGAAAGTTTCTAGGGCTGGATTTCGTGCTTTGTCTTCCCAAAACATGAAGGGCCTTGCTAAACAACTACGACCGCGTCAAAAATTCAAGCTGAACAAATAGTGGCCTTCATTTGCCTTTTTGTGCCCAGCATACTTATTGCAGCAACAGACATATTTTTAAAAGAAGAGATCACTTAAAACTTGTTTGAAAATACAAACCTTGGGGAGAAGTGGGTGGTGAAATCGGAGCCATTCGTGTCAATGGCGGTCTAATGTTCTCTTGTTCAGAAGAAATCGAGCTGCTTCTGCTTGATGCTGAATTATTCTCCGAAGGTGCAGTGCGGTTTATATTATAAGGGTCTCTGTAAACAGAAAACGGTTGTATAAGAAAACTTGTTTTTAAAGTACGTTTTCCGAATAAACTCGATCAATATCATCACTTCGGTACATGCGATATTGATCGAGTTTATTTCGTCTCAAGGATCGGAAAAGCTAGAAGCAAATTTTTGTCCAAAAATTGCAAGGTATCGTTGGTAAAAGTTTAATTTAGGTTTTTTCCGAAGTTAGTTTGCCCAAACTTTCGGGAACTGGCCAGTTGCGGGCAGTTCTTCTCCATATTCGTGTTGGTTTGCAATGCATAGGATTCAATAAGAACATTAAGGAAGTAATATTGTCCTTGTCCTTTACCTGTCATAATTCTCATCTTCATCTAAGGAATAGGGTCCGCATTGTTTGCTCATCTGCCTGACGAGCTCGTCGTGTAGACTGAGACACGGATCTATCTCCCGACTTAAAGGCACGTATTCCGGTGCGCATGCCACATAGAATATATCCTGAAACTTAACATGTGTTACTAAAGTAGGCTTTCAGTGTTTCCTGGCGTTGCTAAGAGAGAAGTGTCACCCAATTTGACAGTTAACATTTAAGAAGAATTAACCTTTAGATCTCCTAAAGATAACGGTTGAGTAAACAAAGTCAACTTCACAATTTTATGGCATTAACTAGTTGGCCTCGCAAGCGAGCAAATACTTATCCCCAAATGTCTGATAAAGTCTAGGATTTTCTTTTGTTTTTTTGCAAGGCATAGGATGTCGTAGTTGACTAATGAGACACCAAATGAGCGCAAAAACAAACATCGGTTGCGATTCTAGTAAACTAGACATTCTTCGAAGGACGAGTTAATGTATTATTCTTTTTTTCCCGGGTATGGTACTTACTCTTCGCCCGCAAAGCAATTTCAGTCCAGGTATGCAGGCTGCGTGTACTAAGGATCCATTAGCAACTAGTCGTATCTCTAATAAATCTTCGGCAAATGCCATAATGTAGGGGAAAGCGCATACTGAAACAAAATAATGGATTATATTGGTGTTACCGAATAAATTAGTATTTTCAAAATTTCTACAAAAAGTAACATCGCGGTATACAGGGTGTAACGGAAAGGGTATATACATACTTAAGGGTGTGCTACAGACCATCAAACTGAACATGTTTCTTCAACAAAAATATCGTATTAGCGAAAAAAATTTCTGCTGCCCCATACAAAATTTCAATACCTATTCAACCCAAATGTATGGAGCAGCTGATATTTTTTTCGCTATTACGATATTTTTGTTGAAGAAACATGTTCAGTTTGATGGTCTGTAGCACACCCTTAAGTATGTATATACCCTTTCCGTTACACCCTGTATAATATTATTCGTAAAATTTTTGGACGCAAAATTGCATTTGGTAGTTAACGAAGACTCAGTCTACTTGGTCCTTGGTGGTAGAGGTCTTTACTTAGAAGACATTGATGTCCACCCTTACCTACTGCTGCAGGCACAGTCGTCCAATGAAAATCGTATTCGGTATCACTTTCCAGTCCTTTACTTGTTAATCTTTCAAAATGGCACGTATCTGTAACCAATAATTTTCAAAGTATTTCAAATTCAGTCTAAAAATAAAGTAAATATTTGGATTGGAAGGGCACTTACGATTATAACATAAAACAATTTGTCCATCTCTCTCATCTCCTATGCGTAAGGCGTTGACGAGTGTTCCACGACGGGGTCCGCTATCTTCTGAATTTTCTGCTCGTTTTATTGCCTGCAAAGCACCCATATCATATCCAAATTAAAAGGAGTTTGTTTAAAAGAGGGATCTTCTTAGTAAAGTTCATGTTTGAAGGTCTTACCTGGCCTGTCCCGGATTCTAAAACTTCCCAATGATGCTTGTATCCAACCACCATTATTCCTACTTCACCATCCATTAGCTTGATCAGTATTGGAGATTCACTTAGTTGGATATCCTGCAAAGAGCAAAATATTAATGTGTTTTTCTTTTTCTTTCTTGCTTAAGAGGTCGTTGAAGTTCTCGTAAAGTGATTGACTTACTTTGATATGCGTATATTCGAAACCCATCTCGTTGTCAGTCTTTGATTCTTCAATCATAAGCATTACTCTTCTACCAATTGCTACCGCTAATGTTGTTTTACCTCCTTCACCTAAAAAGCATTTACAGAATGTATTCCTTGTTCTTGTTTGCTTTTGAATTGTTTACGCCCAAAGTTACAGAATTTCGCAATATTTCTTAATGGAGACTCTAGACTAAAATTCGACCGATTGTTAACACTCTTTGCTCATTGGGATGAGTAGGTAAGGATTTTTTAAAGTTTGGACTGCAAGAGATAGCTGAGAAAAAAAGTTACGCTTACCCGTTTCTAGAAGATCAAAATAATGTGCAGTCTTTGTCCGCGGAAGCCTGGCATGCTTGCAGTCCTGTAAGGGTCGCATAGCCCAGGCTCCGGCACACAGTTCTTGTATGGGCAGCGCGTACAGCCCTGCGCCTCCCGCGCCGCCTGTGGTAGACCCGCCCCCCGCCACCACCCTCGCGCCTACACGGAAGAGACCCGCTCGTTCGCTGACCCGAGCCGCTCGAACGCAACCTTCCCATCTTAAAACAACTCGAGTTGTTCCGCTTTCTGTTGGTAAAGTGTAAATTTCAAAAATATTGTTGTCCGACTGTTGCTAACTCGTAATATAAAACATTTTGTGAAACATAATTCGACTTGGGCCTTGAGTGAGGTACCTTTATGATGAAAGATGACAGACTACTACTAAGTCTACTACTCGCTAGACGAGGGTTTACGTAATAACAGGCACAGTTTTTCTTTGAGTGATGCCGTAAACGTTTTAGGATTAAGGTTTCGACTAATCTTCAAGGTTAAATCGAAAATTCAATGCAAAAAAGATTACGTACCTTCTAAAATGTAGGTGTTGGAAGTAGTAGATAGCAAAAGCCGTCCCTCTGCCAGTTGTTCGGCACAGACCGGCGTGGCTGGGAGTGGTGCAGCACGCCATACTTTACCTTCCCAAGGGGCTCTTCGGGAACCGCCACATCCTGAACCCATTAATTATGTTACAGCGATATATCTTGCTAATGTGTAGGAACTAGTGCACAAATGAGATAGCGAACCAAATTGTCTGCAAAAAAGCAGACTCAGTAAAATATTTTTCATTAATTTTGTGAACAAAAAATGTGATACGTTTTGCATTCCTACAAATCGGATATCAGACTAGCTACCTGATGAAACTAAGCTAGTGGGAGCGTCGCCTCTCAATACAGCATCAAGTTTCAGCGCTTGTCCCACGTGCAAGAAGTGTTCCGTTCTCACTGCGCCTGCGCCGCCAGCCCCTGCACCGCCCGACCAAACGTCAGATAGCGCTCGACGAGATAGCATCGGCTGAAAATATGACTCAAGTTACTAAGAAGAAGAGAGAGAAAATATCGAAATAGTGCAGGATGGAGAAGGAGATTGAAGAAGGTTCTTTTGGTTTGGTCAGTGCCAGAATTATCCGTCAAAATGTCTCTCCCATTCCAGCTTTTAACGAAACTGTAGCAATGTCGTGCCCATTAAGTGCCGAAATTGTAGTCTGTCATCGTCGGCTCTTCGCCTAATACTGGGATTTGGGACTTTGTCTTTTCGATTTGACTGAATATATACTTCTGGCAAGCGTTTCCTCACAGGCATGATGGTAATGAAATGAATATGATCTGGAAGTGAAAGAAAAACATGTTTTTAGAACGATGCACGGGTAAGCATAATGTTTGAAAAGAATAATTCTAGCGTGTTTTTTAAATGAGCGCTATATGCGCTCGCTCGCTATAAGGAAAACAGAAATCTTCTCTGAACATGAAACGATGTTATTAAAACTTTTAAAACGAGTACAATATGTAGTTCTACAAGTAGAAGCTCAACTTTCTAGCATACTAAAAGCTAGGCTGTTTTGTTTAGATTCTAACTAGAAAGCTGCGCAAAAATACATTCCAACAAATTCTTGCATGTGCCTGCTGTACTGCACCTGCTGCTAACTAAATTACAAGCGCGTGACATGAAAAACTTACGGCATTATGTATAATTGCATTGATTTAACCATAAATTAAGCAGAATAAGGTTCTTCGAACTTTTTGAGATTTTTTAGGTACAGGTGCAGCAAAAATCGGTGACCTAATTAAAAAACTTCGCACAAGTAGGTACGTCCGAAACGGGAGACTAATTAAAACTTCTAATCTAGGAAAACAAAGAAGGTTTTGCATTTATAAATGCGTGTCGTTGTGTAACTTACCACCTTGTGGTCGGAGCAGTGTTCCGCGTAGATGTCCCTTATGAGCGTGTCCAGGGTTCGTTGTCGTTTCAATGCAAATGTAGGCGTTTGGAAGGCCGCTTTCTCTCCGTTCATCAACTTGACCTGGGGATTTTGAATTGTTTATGTTAAATTCGGAGTCCTTTTGATAAAAAAGAAAATCTTTACTCAAAGGAAATCATTAAAGGTAGGTAAAACGGTCAGTTACCAGTGTTACCACTGCTTTAATGGCTAGAAGAGAAAATTTACTTACGAATGAACTGAAGAGCTATAAACATCGCAGAAATGCGATTTACAAATTGTGTGTCTGAGTTTGAGTAGAATTGAGTTTTTGCCATATTAGTATCATTATGATCTGCACGTTGTACACTCACCAGTAGAAATTCCCTAAATAGTTGTGGATCGCTGAATATCGGCGGACAGGGTAACGAGGGGCCGAATGGTGGTACTGTATCATCACTATATACGCTCAGCTTGTATCCTTCTTCCACCTCTGAAACTACTGCGAATATATCTGATTTATCTTTAAAGAAAATATCATCTATTTTGCGAGGTGAAAGACATAGTTAGGACAAATCAAAACTTAGCAAAAACAAAGCAGCTAAGCTTTTCTTAGCATATATTTTTTTAATACAGTTGCTCAAAAAGTGGCGTATTGCAGGGACGTATAGCGTTCGGGATGTGAGCTATTACACACTCGAGCTTTTTCTTTACCTTGTCCGAACTCGTGCGTTCTCTTTCCCAACTGTCAAAATAATGTCTATTAAAAAGAAAAAAAACCAACCACGGAGTTTTTACTAAAAAAAATCATAATTTTTTTTTATGATTCATGCAAATATTTCTAAAAAGAAGCTACTAATTTGTTTCAATATTAGATTTAATGACTTGATTCAATGAGTTAGGTTAGGTTTCATTTCATTTTCATTTCATATCAATTAAAAAAATTCTACTGAAGACTTGGCTGTATACGTACTAGTACGTACACACACGTACGTACGTAGTGTAGTAGAATGGGTAAAGAAAACAAAAAAAAAACTCTGCTTATATTCTTTTACGGTTGGCGCCATTTTCCAAAAATGTTCTTTATTAAATTGCTTCATTTTTTCGCAACTGTATTAAAAATAGTTGTTCAGTACACGTGCGGAACCGTCATTGCAACTTGTTCCGACTGTCAACCCTCACCTTCGGCTGCGCCTCGGCTCGGGTAGACATTTGTCGGAACTCTTTGCAATGACAGGCTTTCCGAACTCGTAATGAAATATACTATTGTTCAGACCATTTGTTCTATAAAAATATTCAAATAAAAAAGCAATGCCAATAAAAATTCACTACCCCTAAAACCTTTATAGTGAGCAATAAAAATACGTATGCAGCCGACTGAAAAATATTGAAAAAAGGATACGTGTGAAATGGCTTTTGACGCACTGCGGATTAAATGTATTGTGCACCGAGTCATCTGTAAACACAATGTTGACAATGTCGTTGCCGATGTGGCGCTTCCTCTCCAGCTGTAATAAATATATACAAAGTTGCAACATTATTAAAGGGTTTATTCCACTGGCCCACTGGGCTAGTCGTCGAAACCGCTCAGTTACTGAATTCAGACGCTTCCAGCATTTAGCCTGCTTAAAAGTAACCTTATAAGTATAAGGTGCAGGGTGTAAAGTTCCGCATCCTGCATTGAGAAGGGAGGATCCTCCAACCAGACGGATTATTCCGAAGGTGTGGTGTCTGGTGGGCTACGACCGAGCGGTTTGTGTCGGGGTTCTGCTCATTCTATGCCGCACTTTAAAATACAGTCAATTCAGTTACTAAATCATTGTGTACAGAAGCTTTCTAAATATCTCTTCCTAAAAAGATGACTGAATTTAATCAAGTGGAATAGGACCTTAAGGCCGCAACGACATGAACTACAGTTAACGGGTTACTACTAAACAAAAGGGTGGGTTTGGCTTCGCTTTTCAAATTGCTTTGTAGGTACTGGAGTTTCATGATTCCAATTGGAATTGGACGTAGCTGTACTGCAGAATAAACTTTGGCCCATAGCGATCTACCTAGTATGTACCAACACGTTTAATTGCTTGTTGTTTTGATTGTGTTCCTGCTGTGAATTGTGTTCTAGCCCTGTACTGGTGTAACAACCAATGAACGGCTGCGAATTGAAACAAAACAGCCGAAATCGGACTGAGACATAAACATAACTGGAGAAATGTGGAACTACCAGCACGCGCAGCATGACAGCCGTAGAAACGGGTTATGTCGACGGAAGAATCGACACACTGACACACTGTCATTGTCTATCTGTCATTATGTCGATTCTTCCGTTGACAAAACTCGTTTCTATAGTGGTCATGCTACGCATGCAGGTAGGTACACCGTTGCCTAACTCTTCGGGGATTATGTATAGGCGTCCTGTCATGTATGTGTCATGTACCTACAACCGAAAAGTTATTTTTAAGTCCGTCTTATAATTTTCTAAAAGTAACGGCAATCTTCAAGTAGAAAATTGGAGGTTATTTCAGCTATTTTCACTCATTTATTGCACCTACACTATCAAACCCGGCTAGAAGCTAAATTAAACTAGTTAAAAGGACATTAAACGCCACGCTGTCGCTCGAGAGTCCGCAGTGCGACTAAGTGGTAACCTACCTCTGAAATCTATGTCTCATTATAATAACATCGTAAACTTGTAAATCTTAAAATATGATTTGCGGCATCTTGTTAAAAAATTGCCTCAAAAATTTTAGAAAGAAGCATCATAGACCCGAAGTTTAATGGAGTAAGTTACATAAGCTGGTTTTGTTAGACAGGAAAGTTTACTGAAGTTTAGAAAATCTGTATTGGGAATATTTGAAAGGTCTTGCATTATTATGAAACCGATGTACCTTGATAACAAGACAGGTGTTTGTATTTTTAGTTGGAGTACCATGCCATCATCCCATTCACAAAATTAAATTAATGGTCCGAAGAATTTAATTAAAAGACACACTGTACTATTAAACCTTAAGGTAAATGCTCTTTATTATAATTTTATGGGGCTCACCTGTTGCTTATTATCCTTGGAAAATGGCAACATTGTCGAGACGTGAAACATAATTTCGTGTCCTTGATGCATCGTGTAAATGGAATGGCTGCCAGTCATGTCACCTGTTACAACGAAGACGATTAAGATGAGTCTGGATAAGACGAATTAAAGCAATTTATTTTCGTTTTGTGCTGAAGTCACACTCGCTGGGCCTCATTAAAATTTCGTGTTTTTGCGAATTCTGAACTGCGAGTACTTGTGTTTTGACGAATGTTTGGCCGGATTGATCGCGAAAGCAATAATCTTAGCTGAAGCCGCGGCACGTGTAGCCTCAGGGTGAAAGAAAATAACTTTTTCTACTGTTTGTTTATTGCGTAATAAGTTGTACTAAATTGAAATATGAATGTTACCTTTGACGTCCAGCCCCCCTCGAAAACGGTTCCAGCCTCGTAATCGAATTTTATCTCCCAAAAGTGTAATAAACCTGTCCCATTTCTCGTCGCCTTTCTCTGAAAGATTTTCAACATTGAAATGTCCTCTCTCAGAAATACTTTTAGCTTTTTAATATTTAGTGTTATATTTACCGTTGGAAAGCATTTCGTCGTCAGTCTTTTGGCCGGGTTTCATTATCATTACTCCTATCTTAAAATTTACAGAGCCTTCCTGTTCTTCCAGTAGTAGAACGTCTTTTTGTAATTCGGCACATGTTATCTACACAGGAGGAAATTATTGAGTTCATATGCTCGTAAATGGGGATCATTAATATTGCAAAAGTCATTTAGTTGGACACCAAAACTAACCTCTCTTGGGACCTTATCAACTCGTTCCATAGAAGGGAATTGTGATAGAATCTGCTTGACTGTTGGTCTAGTCGGCGCCTGTCCACCACCACTGTTCCAAGCACTTGGTGGCAGATATATCTTATGGGCACCCTATGGATACAGAATTCACATATAAATCAGCGTTCCAAACGTTTAAATGCTAAAGAGACTGTTTATGCTTAGTTAGAGCTTTAAGCACTCCAACGAAAGGTCTGTCTATATGTATGGGTTTTCGCCAGGTCATAAAATGAAACAGCAATCAAAAAAGATGAAATCAACTGGTTTGCGCTCCACCGTTCAATAAATTATTTTTTCTGCCACGGACACAATTTAGATCTAGCAGTCGTTCTGAATATATCAAGGGCAATATTTTTCCAATTTTATCGTCCGGGCGAGGAAGGGTGTTATAACTTAGCGCTGACGTGCGAAATAAAAATGATTAAAATCTTGAAGGGCGCGTGCCATAACTGTAAGTAGCACTTCTCACCATTTTATTGAAGAGGATGGCTCGTAAAAGGCCCGCTCCACCTTCTTGCACCACACTCAGCAGGTATGGCTCTCTGGTTCCATCCACTCCGATGTAGTTCTGATGCACTGTAAACATTTTATGATTGTAGAATAATATGGCTTTAGATGCAACTGGAAAGCTGAGACTCGGGTTTTATAACCTGTATCATTAAACACACGGTTCCTATACTGGTGTTGTAGGTATCGGAATACTTGTTCATTAATAGGTAGGTACTCATAACATAACATTACGGCTATAATATATGTAAAGGGTTATGCTGAAGTGAACCTAATAGTAGGTACACGTAACGTCGTAAAGGTATTGATTCCGATACTTACACCGAGGGGTCTACGCTCTAAGCACGAAATCCGTAGTTTCGGCCGAAGTTATGGTTGTTTCCTACTCCGTATCACATAGAGGCATAAGATTCGTTAGGGGCCCGAACCAAAAATAAACGTCAACACGATTGGACGGTTATCCTTACTCCCGATGTTTTTCAAAACTCATGAATTCGAAAATTCAATTCGAAGTATAAAGCTAGTTCGAATGGACCCGTATTTTCGTTGACGGACTGAGAGAGTAGACCCCCAGTCAACGTGTGTGTTTGTTTCTAACCAAAGACTTAAGTTCAAAATTCAAATCTTTATTTCGAGCAGATGCTCATATAGGGTTAGTAACACACATTCTTAAAACTAAGTGTTAGTAAACAACACGATACGGTGACACATGTAACTGACAGCAGCGAACGAAATATGGACAGTTCACTCTGTCAGCAATCAGTTTTAGAACTTTGTTGGGGCAGTTCAATTCGTAAACATTTGTCTATAAAATTCATCATCTACCCGCCCTTCTCCCACGTTACTTGGGGTAGGGCAACTTCCATTTTTCGTCAACCGTCACGCTATCATTTAATCCTTTTTTTTTCACGTAATCTATCCATCTTTTCCTTGGTCGTCCTCTTCATCTCCATCCATCAACATTTATATTCATCACTCTTTTAGTCACATATGCAATTCGTCCCTCCTCACCACATGCCCATACCAAGACAGTCGATTCCCTTTCAACTTTTCTGGAACTGGCGCAACATTCGAACTATTCTGTTTTGGTCCTACTTAATTTTAACAGATACCAATATGTCTTCAGTCTTTGCCACCACACCTCCAATGTGCTCTAGACCTCTAGGCCACTCTCGGCAACAACTACAAAGACTTCTTTAAATTAATAATTAAAATTGGATGCCCGAACATTATGTGAGAGCAAATAGATTTCCGGAAAATAGTGTAAAGTTAGCCACTTCGGATTACCTACATTTCGAGAACCGACACCTGACGTACGACTATGGATTCTATCAAGAAAGCAAACTTTACCTAGGACCCGTGTAAACAATTTCGGAAAGTGCCACTATACGTAATACTTATTACAGTCAAGAATTGTATGAAATGCTGGCTGTTTTTATTTTATCATCATTCGTATGATATTAATTTTGTATTGAATTTTTCCAGAAATTGCAATAAACAAGAAGCTTCATTTTGATGGTTGTTTATTTTACATAGCTACGCCGAAGCCGTTGAAAAAAACAGTATGGAAATATGATAATTAACATGCGAAGGTAAACAAAACATATTGAGGTTTTTGTTTGTTATTTACTCAGTCAAGCCGAATGTTTTCTCCGATTAGATGCTTTATTCATTGTTGTTTTGTTTGCATAGCAGAATAAATGAATGAATAAGGTTAGTAAGTGTTTTTTTTAAACTGGTTAAAGTACACACAAACAAACATACCTACACTTATGTCTGTCATTTTCATTTATATTTGGAAAATTGTATTTATGAACTTCAGGTACTACATGTGTTTTTTCTGAAATAAAATGTATATATTATTATTTAAACTAATAGAAATAATGACATTTAGAGTACGAAAGTTTATAAAGATGAAAAAGAGCTTTGTATATGAAAGTTACAAAATCAAAGCAGTTTTGACATAATTCCACAATTCACAATATTGCTATTTATATCGAACAAATTCTAACATCAATGCTCCAAAACGATTTTCACGTTTCAACTTTGAAATGCCGGGAATGTCTTGAATGGTATAAATAAAATGGAAAATATTTTAAAGGCTTGGTGTTTACCTCTAGGTATATTTTATTTAGAATTTTAGTTTCAGAATGTAAAGTAGGCAGGTTCGTGAGCGTTTAGTTACGTATAAATCTAGAATAACGAGGGTCAAAGCGAGTTCAAAATAGACTATTAAGGTTTGGTCTTATATTTGTTACACGAAACGAAACCATATACATCACAGGTACACATTCGTTTTGTGTTTTAAACGGTGAACAATAAAAATAAACAACTACTGAACATATGAAACGTAAGTATTCTTGATAAAGGAATTCAATAACTTGGAGCCTTTATGCTGGCTGTAAGCTTGAGATCAAATACGCCTTTGATTTCTTCATAATACGTACTGACTTCTCATATATCTAAATACCAGTCTTTACTGGTATTTAGATCTCTGAGTCATTTAGAGTCTGTGAGGCATGCCACATTACTATACTAGACCAAACAGTTAATCACTAAGTTATTCCATTGGAAAATGTAACTTATACTTTCCTGATTAGTTTCAAACTTCTGGTATTGTGGACCGGATTAGAGGACCACCACAAATAGTAGATTTAACACATCCATTTTCCCCGAAATTACGAATATCAAATCCGCAAAGCGTTTACAATTAGGTTTAATTAAGATTCACGTAATTATTGTACGATCATTAAAACAGTGATTTGAAGGTATATTTATATATTAAACTGAAACCTCCTGGAAACTTAACACTGCGGACTGAAGCTTAATTGATGATAGTCACAACAACAATCAGCATGTCTTCTTTTTCCATGCTTCTTTATTGACTGACACTCAAATAGTCAGCCCTTTTCTAGCCATATGATCTTTTTCACAGTCTATCCATCTTTTCTTCTCTTACTAATATAGCTCTATAATGATGAATTCTAATAATATAAAACTCGGCTCACGACATTTTCAGCGTTTTCCATCACATGACCATCCCATGGCAACTAACAAACAGTCCCAACAAGAGATTTAAAAATAATTTCTTACATAATTTAAGTACCATTGTTTCCGTTCCTATAGCAACGGTCTTGTCGTTGAGAAACAAAAAATAATAGCATATTGGCGTAAACTGAAATGTTCCGTTGTGAGTGGATTACATGGTCGCCGGCTGTAACCTCATTGTTTCAGGTTCGGTGGACATCTCTGTCGCTGACACAGACTCGACGACACTCATTTCGTTGTACAAAACTCGTTTTCCTCTGCCTACAGAAATACGCTTGAAGGAATTTAATATAAAAATAAGAATAAGGACAATGCTAGGTATGCGAACCGCGTGTAAGCTACTAGCGTACTTTAAAATTGCGGCTGTCGATTTTTTGTTAAAGTTCAAACTATCAAGTAACAGAACAAATGTATTGAGGTAACCTCCTGAATATATTTTCTAAGCAATATTTAATTGTTTTGCGTTAATTATGGATATATACTTCACAAATTACAATTAAACAAACAATATTTCTTGGATCTACGCATTTAATCTGGCAGTACCAAAATATTGACTCAGACTTTTGCGGTAGTAATTAAACGAGTCTTGTTAAGAGTTTCCCGTTTGGAATATCGATGTTTGTGTGACAGTGAAGAATGTTTGCGACGCTGAAATGAAGTTGACGTTGAGATAAGAGCTAAACAATTGACTGTTAAGACCCGCATACTAATAAAGTTGATAACTATTCCAACTGTTGTTACAACTTTGGCATAATAATTAGCTACGTCTGTCGTTGTCCTGAAATTAGTTACATTCGTTGAAATGAATTTGAACTGTCTACTTAATGATACGTTCAGCGTTCGAAGAAAGATACAAAGGGAAGGTAATAAAGTTATAAAAACAGAAATTTCAGCAATTCGTGACGGTACACGCAAGCGCGATAAAGTCATTGGACGGTAATATCGAATACCTGGTGATAAAAACGGCCTGCTTCCAACTCTGATCGCGATCTTCAACAAGTTCTAGGCGTTATTTATAACGATTCTTGACACCTGAGGTTAATATTCTATCTCAAGAAAAAGGACAGGCCCATTTTCAGTTGTTTGTTTCAGTACAAACAATATTTATAGTAACGGCTTCCGAAAGAGGAACACAGAATATTCTCCAAAGCGAAGCGCCGCATTTTGCCGTCACATCTAATATGTATGATTCACTGACGCACAACACACAGAAATGGGCTCTCAGAATGAAGGAGATGCTCAATTTTGGGCTCACATATATCTTGAAAAGTTACACAATCTCGACTTCAAGTGCACTGGAAGCCATGTTTGTTACAAGTAGGTACCAAATTAAGCTCCAGTCTAGTGTGTTACAGTCTAGTGTGTAGACTGAATAGGCTTTTGAAACAAATTATTAAATAATGATTGTACTTTTTCTCATATTTTAATGAGCCAGACGTTGCGAAAATTGCGAAACTCTATGAACATTTTTTCAAGTTTGGAAATCCTGTAAACAGTAAACATGGCTTCCCATGATGTGTGATTTTCGACACCAGCATTACTTGCTATGCAAATGAAAAAGGTTAATATCAACTAAATTGGTATTCATTTACTACAAAAAATATAAAGGAATACTTCGATAAATCTTCAGCCGTATTGCAATATGCGTTCGATTAGTGTCATCTCTTAAGAAATAAATGAAGTGATTTATCGAGAGAATGTATCGATAAATGTCCGCATGGACATTGATTGAGCCATCACCATTACACATACTGGAAACGGGAATAGCAATTTTTCACGTAAACCACTGACACGGATTTTGCGGTGAAACCTTCGGGATTTTTTTTATCGGTCTGTATTTTCTGCAGATGGGAACACTTGGGAAAAAGGATACCTGTCTAGGCTCTTTATTTCTTACAGGTGAAAACACACCAACTGAAATCGGTAAGGTAAGGTTATTTGGTTTAGATTTCAAAGGAAAATTATTAGTATAATTGAAAGTTATTAACCGCAGAAAATGCCTCGCTGAACAAACATAATCATTCACTGTAATAAATAATCTGTCGGGTTACAAAAGGTGGGCACTGTCACAAACAGATGTCGGAATGGGTCGCTATTGTTGTACATGACAGAATTTGTACTTGAATCGACTGACGCAATAACAACACACAAGGGTTTAATTACCTATCTATAAATGTAGGTATTTAGGTAGTCCATAAGAATTTTTCAAGAGGTTCTCAGGCTTTTATCTAAAAAAAAAATGGAGTCCCCACTTATTTTTTGTGAATGGATAGGTACTTGTCTTATTCCAGTAACAATTTAAGTTCGTAGCTGCTATTTAAGAATCTAACAATATCCAATGGGCTCTTTGCAGTTAAAAATAATAATACCTGCCATTTGTGTTTTCACAAAAGCTTAAGATGTTCAGTAAGTGTTCAATATTATATGAATTGTAATTACATAAATTTATAGCCTCCTGACCGGTTTCGGTCACGACGGACAATCTTGGTGGAGCCATCGGCACGGGAGATATTATAGTGCTCAAGACAGACTGTGCGCAGACACAGGTGCACTCTCTGTTCCCTCACTCTCATAGTCCGATGGGTCGGCAATCCGACACGACCGGAGAGAGATCAGGCGCAGGACCAACGGCTTGACGTGCTTTCCGAAGTACGGGGGTAGAATACCGCCAACTTCCAAACTCCGGGCTACTACTGAGAAATTTCTAATGGAAAAACCCAATAGCATTTTTTGCCCGACCCGGGAATCGATACCAAGATCCCACGCTCAGCAGTCGCGCTTGCGAACATGAGACCAACGGGGCAGTTAATTTCAACGTGTTTCAAAGGTTAGATGAAAATTTATTAAAGGGACGATTTTCTCCGTATGTAGCAAAGTCAGCTCACACCCTCATGGTGTGGGCTGAAGAGTGTGTGTCTGTCTGTGGCACCGCAGCTCCTAAACGGATGAACCAATTTTGATAAAATTGGTTTCGTTTTAAAGGTATTTTAATCGAGAGTGTTCTGAGCTATGTTTCGAGAAAATCTACTTAGCCGTTTGAAGATCATCACCTCTTTTCTAGTTGATGAAGGGATATAAACAACTTCCACAGGTCTAGTCGATTTGAAATTAGAAATCTTGTCACTTGTCACCATGGGCATTGGCGTTCCCCCTTAAAGCTCGGGATTGTTTAAAATTTATAATTTTCCTTGTTTTCGTTAATTAGCGAGAAAAGGCAACACCGAGAAAATTCGATGGAATGTGGGGAGGCCTATGCCCAGGAGTGGGACAGTCAAGGCTAAGAAAAAATAGTATTAGTTTAAAAATTATGAAAAAACAAAAATGAATTAATCCAAGCGTCGTAGCGTCGGGGGTCCGCTTTGTTTTATGCTTGTGCTAAGTGGTCTACTGAGTAGCGGTCCTCCAACGCTACGACGCTTGGATAGTCGGGTGTCGGGGAACTTTTAAAATGTTTAATTTAATTAACCGAACCGTTATCGTAGTTCTCTTCGATATTATCCTAAGCGGTTTTGTCGAGCTTTGCTGTTGAACTTAATATCTACTTGTCTGAGGTTCACAGTCTAAGTTTGTAGAGACTAGACGAGAAACTTTATTAAAGGAAAGAGTTTTCTAGTCATCTCCCTTTTACGGGTCATGAATATCCTATTCATAAGACATCTACTAGAAACATGATATACACATTTTCAGTTCGACTCGAGATAGTTTTGAGAAAATTATTACAATTGTACAAGTGTGACTTGTACGCGTTCTAGGTCGTCATCTTGTTTTTTCAATACATCATCATCATCATCATCATCTGCCTAGACTTTTCCCAAACTATCTTGGTGTCGGCTTCCAGTGTTATCGGATGCAGCTTTTAACAAGTATTTTACATGAAACGACTGCATATCTGACCTCCACAACCCAGTAACTGGGTAATACGATACCCCTTGGTAAGACTGGATGGCAGACATTTGGCTTCTGACTACTCGTAACGACTGTCAAAGATCTAAAAATGACAGCCAACGGCTTAACCTGCTTTCCGAGGCACGGAGGAAACTCGGTATGTCATTATGGTCACCCATCCACGGACCAACCTCGGCAAGCACGGCTTAACCTTAAAGATCGACCCGTGCGGCTGTTATTATTTAGCCACGAGCTACTCCTCCTCCACCTCAATACATTTTTCATTAAACAAAAATGTTTGAATGTTTAGCAACAACCTCGTGCCAATGTCTCAATTTCAGTGTTCAGTGATACAGTCTATTTAAAATGAACAGAATATTTAAAACCACATAATTATGTTTGTAAAAAGGCTTTATACCTATTTAATGCTGTGCAGTGCAGCACCAATATTAACTTACCCAAAAATGTTTGTAATTTTAGTCAATGCGTGTTCATTAGTACCGTCTATTCAGCAAAAAGAAGCCTGAATAGAGTATAATTTTGACGAACACGACGCAATTATGTGTCTGTGTTTGTTCATATTGCGTGAAAATTGATATTTATTCCATGGACTGAACTGGATAGAACAGGGCGAAAATGCTTTTATGAACAAGAACCACAGAATTTCAGCCAACACTGAAAATACCAAAGAAACAATGCGACTGTGCTTCGCTATTTCAATTTCATTCACTAAACATAACTTCTTTGTATATCATCATAACTCGAAGGAAATTACAATAATTTTCGTATTTCGTCTGGCTTCCCAGTGGAGTGGATAATTCCGATGAAAGAATGCGACTTGTGAACGACTCTTCACGATGTACCATTATTTTGAAGTGGGGTACAAAACAATGATAAAAAATTGTGTTTCATATTTGTATAGAACACCTACACAAATAATAAGTGAGTACGTAAAGCTCAAATCATTTCCTACCAACGCGGACGGTAACATGTTTTCCAGTTCAGTCATTCCAAATTAAATTGAACATTAAGGAATCTTTTAATCAAAAGATTCCTCAATCGACTTTTAAAATATCAAAAGACGAAATTATTTCTAAAGGAGTAATAATTATACCTACCTTAAAATTTTACAATAATGCCAAGGGAAAATAAATGAATGAATACTCACTTTTTCCGAGAAAATATTTGAAGTACCATCGTGTTTGAAATTCTGGGTTTTCCAAAACAGGCGCGCTCGGAGGTCCAAATAACTGGGAAGAAACAGAGACAATATTAAATTTATGTTTTACTTGACTAAGCAATTGTTCCGAATAAAAATGAAGTTGTTTTTTATGGTAGGTACCTACTTGATTTGCAGGTTCCAATTTTATATTTTTTGGGCAAACATTATTACAGATTTTCACCGCTATGTTTATGAAATTACACAAGTGACAGTGAGAGCGGCTGTTAAGGTACCAATAATGTGTATGCAATAATTCTATTTTAATATTAACATAAGTAAAGGACCGTGTTTTAATTAAAAATCACCCTCCAATCGAATGCAAATTTGACTTTTTCTTTTACCTAGTAACTCACTATTTTAAAGATCTTTCTCAAAACACTCTGCTGCCGTACAGAATGTTACTCTATTGAAATCAGTTTTCTATGTTGTCGCGAACTACGTAACTGACAGAGTGTTAATGGAAAAATCCTTTTTTTTACCTATTTTGTAGTTTTCCAACACGTTTTTTTTATGTAATTTTTTTTTAATCATTGCTCCACACTTAGAATTTCTCTGTTATCGTGGGTGCGTTTACAAACATTTAAACTCACATGCACAAACAGCCAGTCCCGGAACAACTATCTGTAGGCCATACAAATGTTTGTTCCGTGCGGGGATCAAACCTGCGACACACAGCGCAATAATCGATTGCTCAACCACTGCGCCAACCGTGCCGTCAAAGTATGTGTGTGTGTATGTAATAGTTTGTACTAGGAGATATTGCTTATTGTAGGCCAAATACATAATTATATCAATTTGATGCAATATTACAGTTTATGTACAGATCTCAGCACATCATGCTACCCACAACTGTTAAATTTTCCCAATTAACCTTGAACCTAATTTAGTAACGATAAAGTTGAAAATCTAGTAAAGAAATTTGACAGATGGTTGTAGCTTGCTGGCAAAAGCGAGTTAAATCAAAATCGGAATTTTCTGACAGCATATTATTAAATGTACATTATTTAATAAATGTTTTAGGGTAGACCACTAGGTATGCATCTAGTTCTATCTTAACTGGGTTCGTGAATAAAAAAAACCGGATACAAAAGAAAAACCGATATCAAAAAAACAACCTTGAGTAATTTTCAGCAGGCAACTTTTTCTCATAAGGCGGTGTCGATTAAAGGCTTTAAACGTCTCGTAAAGTTTTATTCCGATTTTTAAATGACTGTGGCTTTCTAAACTTAGTAAAATTTATCTCAGCAACATCTGTCGACTCTTCATTCTTTTTGTGCAAGTTATGAGATAGGGTCTAGTTTAATTTTCCAAGTTTTTGTGACTGTAATTTGTGAAGTTTACCTATGTCATAAATCTAGTATTATACCTACTTAAATTTCGTCTCTTTATGTATCATTAACAAAAACATGTTAATGTTTTCGCGAGCATGTTATCTTCTAGGTACAAATATTTGTTGGTGAATTATGTTGATAGCTGCTGTGTGTATATCCACGGCATCGATGCCTATATCGCATTTTTTCTTAATTAAAAAAAAATTGCCATTTACTTCTAATGTCTCCTATATCGTGGATGCGTTTACAACCATTTAAACTCACATACACAAACAGTGAGACCCAAAACAACTACCTGTAGGCCATACAAATATTTGTTCGGTCGGGAATCGAACCCGCGATTCGCAGCACAGAGAGCCCATAGCTCAGCCACAGCGCCAAGCGTGCTGCCAAATAACCATAACTAATCATTTCTCGGTCAGCACATGCCTAATAAAGTAGAATGTATGTCTGATATTATATATACAAACCTATGTGATGTGCGAGATGGATACCGTACTCAAATTCCTGAACATAAATGAGGCTGGGTTGCCCGGATATTTGGCAATAAACTTTTGACAAAGGCCACAATGATTTTTGCTGTGCCTTCATTCCGCTATTCAACATTTTCTCTGATAAAATATTCATGTCTATTTTATTTTATGGATGTTTTAAAGACTATATTTTTGCTCCATACTGTGTAAATGAATAATTACGGTCGTTATGTCACTGTGGTGATTTATTAAGTGAGCTCGCGGGAACGTTGTTACCAAATGGGTCAGCCGTCCCGTCCTGAGGGAGGGTTTAATGGTTTATTATTTTGTACTCTGTGTGAATATCGATACAAAATGAAGTGTATTGCTAAAACACTTGTGTTATTCAATGTTAAAATACCTTTCCTTAAACAACCAAAGCAGGAACGACTATGTACGAGCTGCATTAAGAAATTTTTACGGAACCTTCCGTGCGCGAGTCCAACTCGCACTTGGCCGGTTTTTTTTGTTCTGGGCCAAAATGCTTCTAATCGGAAACAATCCGAGTACATACTGGAGTCACCCACCGAACTTATTTTTAGCACGAGGAAACAGTGCTATGAAAATTATTACCACAAAATAATCTGAAGAAGCTTGAAACATTTCCGCAAAAATTTCAACAGATAAAAATGAAATTCTTACCTCATCTTTTTCCCCAAGCGAGTTGCCGTTCTCAAGGCGATATCTCCGTACCACCGCGTCCAAGGCCCCTGGGTCACTGGACGCTGACAACTGTGAAACAAACACTACAATTAATGACTGACACTTTTAGCCTTTTCCAAAGGGTACTGGGTACGAACTAATGATGTTTTATCTTCTTGTTGAGTCATGGCGGCCCGCAGGCGTCGTTTGCTGAATATGAAAGCACAGGCAGTGTTATTAAAACGGAGCAATGGGTTTGTGTAACGTTTGACAATCGGACATGAAACAGTTACTTCTTTTTAGGAATGGTCTCAACCATTCACTAAAGGTTTGCTTTTTGCCCCACTGTTTGCTGATATTTCCATTTTCTGTGTTTTATGGTTACCTTATTCCTATTTAAAGGACTACTATGTTTTTAAAAAACTATTAATTTATTTACGTAAAAATAAAAATTATTAAGTTCCTTACCACTTATTTAACTTATAACTAATGTTTTTCAAAGTTCTGAACCATGTGTGTATTAATTAGTAATAGCTGGTAATTATTTATTAAATAGTCATCTTGCAATATACACCAACACTTTAATTTTGCGCCATTCAAGCGCCATTAAAAAAAGAATCAAAGATTGATTCTTTTTTTAAAACAGAATCAAAGATTGATTCTTTTTTTAAAACATCGTTTTTAAATATTTATGGCCAGTATTGTCCTCAGATTGAAATGGAAAAGTTTTTTGCAGATTTTTATTTTTGCAAATTTGTTAGTCTGGAGATGAGATTTATTTTGACCGATTTATTTATTTTCTTTTGTACTGGTCACAATTTTCTTAAAATGGTTATTACAAAACGAAAATGCCAATGATTATGCCTCTCAAAAACTCGAAATACCACAAACTTTTCACATTCTTTAGCCTCAAAAGAAAATAAATAAGTACCTTAAATAAAATATATTATTCAGGGTAGAAAAAGAATCCCAACAACAAATTTGTACTCCTATTTTGGTTACTTGATCCCTGAGACTACGAAGTTTTCAAATTGGATAATAGGAATGGAAAAACTCAATCATGCGGATGAAGACTGTTTGAAACTTTCGCGAGTTTCAGAATATTTGTATTATTATGATATACGATACTGATCGTGGGCATCAGATATAGGTTTATTGGGATTGATATAATGTGTTTTTGAACAGGTAGGTACATAAAACACCTATTCATCATTATTCAAATACTTTCTATGATGTCGTTTCAGAAGTTTCTTGATTCGAAGAATGGGGTAAAGCGATGATCACCCACAATTGTCTGGATTAGGTATTGTTGGATTTCGATTAATCAAAGCTTTCTTCAACGGAAATAATTCTGTAGTTTATACAAAGCGCGGGGAGTGCGAAAATAGTAACAATAACAAGAGATATAACATAGGTATTATCGAGTGCACCATAGGAGTATTAACGTTCATCGTAAACCCTGCTGCAAAATAAAGCATAAACAAATGAAAAACACTGTTCCATGTTCGTGTTTACCGCTGTGCAAGCTGATATTAATTACTCTTTGATTACACCTACATGCCGTAAATCAGGACGGCACGTCGACATTATATTTAAATTACGCTTAAGGCTAGAACTAAATGTCCGAATTTTGTCACCACATTACGATCATCTGTCTATAATGGATAGAAATCGTATTATCTTGACTGGCAGGTTTAATTTTCCTAATGTTCCTGCGGTAATCGGTTATAAAACAATCGCCTAACATTTGAGGACACATTCTTCAAGTCGAGACACGTTGGTCAGTTGCTGGTCCATCGCAAGTTCGTAATTAATCAAGACTATTGGGAATTCAACTCGGGTTGAAGACCCGCAAAGTGAAGTAGGCGTATCAAAATCAAATAAAATCAATTTACATAAACGTTAGGGGCTTATCCAACTTATTCGAAATTTCTCATTCCTATGAATATTTGATTGCGATTCCGAAGGCAAGGCTAATGAGACGTTATGAGTATCTTATGTCATTATTCTGTAATAAAAAGAATCATTACAAATGGAGATATTTGCAAAACGTAAAGGAAATATGACGTTGTTCGCTACATTGATCAAATTTTTGAGTGAACAGAGTTTATTTACGAATTATTTACCTTGAATCAAATTCATTTTAACGAACGAATTGTGCTTGAAATCAAAGCTGCTGAAAATAATACGTATATTTGATTTTCAAGCGCCAATTTGAAGGTTTTGGCAAAATACGTTAGAGCAGACCAGCTTCTTCTAAATATCACTATATAGTACCAACATACAATACGAAATGTAGTTTAACTACCAAACTCTGGATCTCCCGGTTAACTGCTTTCTATTCTGTCGCTGAATACAATCAAGAAAACAATGCCTGTCATTACTGTTCGTGGTCTAGAAACAATGAGTCTTCAATAGAGGACTTAATTAATCCATATTTTGACATACAACAAGACAAAAAGACTATTGTCGTACCTCGCTCAGTGGGTAAAGGCATGTTGCGCAAGCTGTAATATCATCTATAGACTAGAAGACTGATTAAACTACCTACTTAATTAAAATGGAAGTGGCCTAACAGAGAATACTAACGCGAACGAGCAAAAAGTTCCGTGTTCGATCCCTACCCGTTACATTATTGACGTGAACCTTCCCCTACCTTTTTCAAGAACAATAACCACTATGCCCGACAAGATTTTGACACATGACACATCAGCTGAATCGGCGGGGTGATGCGAATTGTCATGAATTTCACGAAATTTTCATCAACTTTCAGCGTTCGATTTTATTGTGAAAAATATGTCACGGGATCTGTTACATACGATAAATTTGAGGTTAATATCTTCAGTATCATATTGAGGTCGGTAAAACGGAGTCAGTCTATTGCCAAATATGCGTAAAATACATATTACTACACCCTTCCAAAAAGTAGGTACCTTATATGTGCTGGAAATAATGTACATAAGCATGCTTCTCGTTTGCTAAAACAATTCGGAAGGGCAAAATAAAAACAGTAACATTCTATCTGCATTCTTAGTTTTGCCATTATTCACACACAATTTCTTAAAAAAACCCAATCAAAGTCTAGACAAATATTACTGAAAACTATGTTGTAACATAACACTTCTTAGTGCTGACCGAAAACCCGGGTTTCTTATTTACGATTAATTAGTTGCATTCAGCCTAATCGATAATCGCAATTAAATCGAGTTTGAAAAAAAAAAGTTGACACTGAATAAAAACTCATAAGTATAATTTTAAATAATTGTTAATTTTTAAATTAGTCATAATAACCATCTTTTTTAATAATTTTATTAAGTAATTATTAGATCAAAATCATCTTATAATTAATTAATGAACGTTGACTTCATGGGAAGGAGATTTATTACTAAGTAATAAGAACGACAGAAGACAGTAATCCCAAAAAAACAAGTCAACATTTTAATGATTAGGTTTAATACCCGCCGACTTTTTTCGATTTCAAAATTTAAAAAAAGAATGCGCTCGCTATTCTCATTATTTAAAATAAGTATTTTAATTTTACTAGATAACATTTTAAGAATTTTATTGTGTAATATCTAAAGGTTGGTTAAAGAATGCCCAGGATCTTGGAAGGCATAGTAAATAATTATTATGATCTAACAAGATAAATTATATTTATTCTTCCAAGATTGTGTATCGTATGATGGGGTTATTGTTATGTTACAGCTAGTCAGTGGCCCGAAAGTATGACAGCCAGCCTTACCAAGGGGTATCGTACTACCCGATACTAACTGGTTTGAGGAGGTCAGATAGGCAGTCGCAGGTCGTTCCATTTAAAATACGGTTATGCAGCTGTATCTGGGTAGACTGGAAGCCGACCCCAACAGTTGATGATGATGGTTGACAATCGGCAATTCATAAGCCGTTTCAAGGAACATTAGTTTATTGTTTCAAAGCGGTTCACTGTCCAGTGTAAAAAGGTTTTTGAAGTGATAACTTCTTATGGGAGGGTTAACCGCTTCGTAACGTAACGCGTTACGGCACCACTCTGTGTGGCTTCCCTTTCTCTCAGGCTTAGATTAGTTTAAGTTATCACTTCTGTCGAACATCCCGAGACGCACACGTTTTTTTTAAATCTGCCATTTTTAGGTAATCCATCAAAGGCCGAGGGCCGAGTCACTTGAATGAAGCCATGAACAGCAATAGAATATGAACCAGAACCATCAAGAGTCTACAAAATATACGAGTAAGACTCTTACTCGAGAGTCTTACCGTATTTTTTGGATAGTTTAAAATGGTTTCTTTTTCATTTTTGGGGTAGCTATCCCAAAACCTAGCCTATCTAAGTAGGTGTAAAAAAATATTGTCTATGAAAAGTATTGGACGGTGAAGGCAAAAGATAAACTAAATTGGAAAGACATGGGCAGGCCTTTACCGGCATTGGGACAGAACAGGCTGATTAATAAAGTAAGGAGTAAATATCCATTAACCAACCCAACGTCCTAACCATAATCAAACTACATAATTATTTTTTACTATTCCTACCGAAATCCTGTGCATTCTACCAATCTTCAAATAGTTCAAAACAAAATTCACAATAAACTATCTATAATAGTAAATTTTAATGCCTACAATATAAATTGGAACAGCGAACGAATTCCAAATTTAAATTTTGAGATGGAAATAAAATTGGCGCGAATTTAGTCATAATATCAGTCCGTGCTGTTTATTGTTGGGTCGGAATGTACGAAAAACAATTAAGATTACCATTATAAAAGCCTAAAACACATTATAATAAATATTTACTGTATTTTATGGTTAAAATAAATTTATTTTAATTTTCATCAATCGATTTTTTAAATTTCTCAATTTAATTACTCGAGTTGATCGAAGATTACAAAAAAATAATCGATTGGAATAATCGCTTTCACACATCATAATAATTAAAAAAAAAAATGGTCGTCTATTTCAAAATACTTATTGAGCGGTGGTAATGAATATTATGTGTTATTGGTCCCGTATTCGTAAATAACGCTAAGATCTGGGCATTTTCATGCGGTTTATAATATTTGGAATGATATTTGTCATGTTTGTTACCGAATCTATACGCGTGTGTCCGTTATATGTGAAAAATAAAGCGAAACTTCGACTTTAGATTTCAAAATTCATCATTACCACTGCTTATTTAAATTGAACTATGGATGAATTAGCCGCATAATTAAATGACGAGTTGATTATTGTCCGTATAGTGGAGCTCGAATGTTCGAAAACCACAATTTTTATGATTTTTAGCCTCGACCAGCTCAGCCTTCAAAATGGCGATGACCGTATTTATGCACTTGAATTTTATAAGGGTAAACTATGATACTTGCGCGCTATTTACAGAAGTTTTAATGGCGTTGTTATATGAAATTTTTATCCAACTTTCTTAATTAACGCACACTCATAGTATTTGATAATCAGAAAATAAAATATTTGCATAAATTATGAAGATGACGAATGACTTAATTGCTAGCCCCTTTCGGGGCCGATACCAACCCAGCGGAGGTTTGTTCGTCGAGCCCCTTTGGGGGCCCGTACCGAACTATATGGATAAGACACTTGAAGGCGTTAACAGGAATATTAATCAGGAACAAACCATCGCATTTAACCAACGGCAACAATAAACGTTTTCGCAAAAGAAATTAACCTCAGTCACTGTATGAATTTGGATGAGATTCTTTTACGATGTCTGTTTCCTTACCGACTCATTGTTAGCAAAAATGAATATATCAAATCGTATTCCACGAAAAGTAGGTCTCGCATAAAGACGCCATAACTGCCATAACGAATGGCCCTAGGGGCGTTGGTGATCGCGGCTTGATATATCGCACTATGGTATAATATTCCTTAGCCGACTCTATGGTACCCCGGAGATTGTGAAGCGTTAGTACCTAATCAAAAATCATGGGGTTGTTATTCTATCATGACTGAATTCCATTCTATATTGGTCTCGTAAACATGTGAGAAAAAGCTCGAAGATACTACCAATTACCTACCATATAAGACTACACACACGTCACATTCAACCTACATTTTGTAGTAACCTGGCTTCCTCAGGCCTATAAGTTCTGTTTAATGTCAAGTCCGCCTGGCAAGCAGCGCAACGCGTTACAATAACTCCCAATAACTATAAACAGACAGCACAGCTGGTAAATACGCTACAACGAACGCGACGCCATTTTTGCCAACATTGTTCATCATAAAATGTCCATCGATACGATAATGGCGCATTTCGACAGATGATATGCGCGCGAACGTGGCGGGAACCCGTTGCCAAAATTGTTTATGATCGGTTTCTGGTATCGGTTTAATATAATCTGTGAAGTGTTTAAAGGATTTTCAGTATCGAATAACGCTTGCCGATACCGACTGAATATCACTATGTATTTAGTTGAGCGACAAACAATGGATGAAAAAGGGTCTGTTTTGAATATGATGTACCAAAAGGATTTTCCGGCAAATCCAACAGGATCTAAAAGGTTCATCCATGCGGTATTACTCGTACAACAGCATTTTTTAGGGTTCCGTAGCCGAATGGCAAAAAACGGAACCCTTATAGATTCGTCATGTCTGTCTGTCTGTCTGTCCGTCTGTATGTCACAGCCACTTTTTTCCGAAACTATAAGAGCTATACTTTTGAAACTTGGTAATTAGATGTATTCTGTGAACCGCATTAAGATTTTCACACAAAAATAGAAAAATAACTATTAATTTTGGGGTTCCCCATACATAGAACTGAAAACCAAATTTTTTTTTTTCGTCTAACCCATTCGTGTAGGGTATCTATGGATAGGTCTTTAAAAATGATATTGAGGTTTCTAATATCATTTTTTTCTAAACTGAATAGTTTGCGCTAGAGCCACTTCCAAAGTGGTAAAATGTGTGTCCCCCCCCCTCTAATTTCTAAAGTAAGAGGAGGAAAATTCTGAAAATATTTAGAATTGTAAAACGTAAAAAAAACTATCAACGAAAATTGGTTTCAATAAGATATGATGTTTAGTTTTTGAGATATGGGACTTTTTCATCAAACTGCAGCAGTAACTTTGTTTTTCATTAACGTACTATGAAAAACCAATTTAGTTTTGCGGTTTAGTGGAAGTTTACAACTAATACTACTAACTAATGAATGACAGTTCAAAATATTGTTTGGGGCTATGGAACCCTGTGTGCGAGTAAGACTCGCACTTGGCCGGTTTTTTTATATTTGATTTAGACATTTTCCTGTCCGCCCGCCAGTTTTCCGTCTGTTATAATTTTTTCGTGCAAAAATCCATCAAACTGGCTCTTCGATACGTCTCTTGAAAAATTGGGGCGCAACCGTCGGCCTAAATATAAGGGTCAGTTCATATTGCAAAGTCACGCGGCTTCGCGGAAAGGGCGTGACGGAGAGATACAATGTATGCACGATACGCTAACTCTGGCCTGTCACGTCGTCACGGATCAAGGTGCCTTTGAATACCCGCAATTACTTTAACTTACTAACTATATAAACTATATAAGCCAACGTTTTTGATGCTACACCGAAATCAAGAATAAGTAGCTAAACATTTTACGTTTTTTTCACTGTTACCTGAGATTGGTCTATAATCAGAATTTTAGCAGGCCATGACTGCCGGAGGCACAGCTGTGGGCCCGAATATCGCAAGACTGGAGCCCTGAGACATCTAGACGGGGTCAAGGCAGACCGAGGAGATGATGGCAGGACGCCTTGGATGGCTTTTTGGCGAACTGGCGAGAAGAAGCACACCATCGAGAGAAGTGGCCGGAATGGGGAGTCCTTTGGCCAGGAGTGAGACATATACAGGGTGTAACGGAAAGGGTATATACATACTTAAGGGTGTGCTTCAGACCATCAAACTGAACATGTTTCTCCATCGGCCAAACATCGAAATAGCGAAAATAACTTCTGCTGCCCCATACAAAATTTCAATACCTACCTATTCGACCGAAATGTGTGAGGTAGCTGATATTTTTTTTCTATTACGATGTTTGTCCGATGGAGAATATACGGGCTGACTAAAAAAAGTGCTTACCGCACTCACTCATCAAGCGTTCATTTCAAATTGACATTTACTGTTTTGTCAGCTACTCGACGATTCTACTATAGCGTTAGTCACCTTAGATTTTATCACACAAATACGAGTATTTTAGCTTATACCGCAACAAAGAATAAGCTTTTTGATTGCTTCGGCATATATCGCTGCATACCTGGTTACATAACTTCTCTATTACATAAGCAGAAGCACGGAAAAGAACTGAACTGAATGTTAGAACGGAATTGTATCATAAAACAATATTGATAGTTTTATCTTTGCATTTTGAATTGACAAATGCAAAGAAGAAAAGCTTCCATCTTTTATATTTCGTGGTTAGAATAGTAAGAAAATATTTTCAGATGATAGCGGACCGATGCACCTACCTATCACAAATATTTATACAATACTCGTGTTTTATTTTACTAAATTAACTATAACATTTTTATTTAAAAAAATGCTTTACCAAGGTCCGAGTAAGCAAAAAAATTGTATAAGTTAACAATAAGTAGATCGTAAGTTAATCAATACTATAAAAAAACCCCGACACAAAAAACCTCTAAAAAGCCAAAAATAAATTAATCCAAGCGTCGTAGCGTCGGGGGTCCGCTTTTTTCTGTGCTTGTACTAAGCGGTCTTCTTAGCGGTCCCCCGACGCTACGACGCTTGGATTAATTTATTTTTGGCTTTTTAGAGGTATTTTGTGTGGGGGGTTTTTTAATTTTTTTTTTTTTTTTCATGCTTTTTAAACTTGTATTATTTTTTCTTAGCCTTGACTGTCCCACTCCTGGGCATAGGCCTCCCCCCTTTCCTTCCAATTTTCTCGGTGTTGCGTCTCTTCTCGCTAATTAACGAAACCAAGGAAAGATATAAATTTATTTTAAAAATGTATTTTTTGGGGGGAGGGGTGTGCACCCCCCCCCACTCAGCAATGTCCATGGTGACAAGCGACAATATTTCAAATTTCAAATCGACTAACTGTGAAAGTTGTTTACATCCCTTCATCAACTAGAAAAGAGGTGATGATCTTCAAACGGCTGAGCAGATTTTCTCGAAACATAGCTAAGAACACTCTCGATTAAAATACCTTTCAAACGACACCACCTTTATCAAAATCGGTTCATCCGTTTAGGAGCTAAGATGCCACAGACAGACACACAGATACACAAATACACAGATACACACGTCAAACTTATAACATCCCTCTTTTTTGGTCGGGGGTTAAAAATAAACGCGCGCCTTTAAGCATTTTTTGAGAAAACGGAGTGCAATCAGCCCAAACACTGACTTAATTAGACGTAAGGCTCCCAGCATTTAATATACATAAAACACATCAAGCTTGCAATACATAATGCACCGACACCACGTCTTGAAAACTATCAGAAGGTGACATATTTGGTGTGCCGCCTCAAGTGGGCAATCTGGAACACGTAACTGAAACTATTTCAATATTCTATTGCCGTCAAATTTCTCTCGCCATAACTATCGGTATTTTATTATTTAGCAAACTAAAGTGCTTCGCTTAGCAAAGTTTGTTAATAAATCTAGATAGTAAGAGGTTCTTGTTCGTGATTAAATACTTTTAAGTATTTTGCTGAGATGAAAACGTTTGCTCAGAAACAATGTTTGTTAATTTTGATAGTTTTTTGTTAATTTAGACTTCATTGTCCTAATACTATAAATGCTTTTTCTTTACAGTTATTAAGAAAAGAATTCGTTTTAAGCATATTCTTAATTTTTTTTCGTTATAATGCTGTCCTTTTTTTTTTTAGGATGGGAAATCTCCAAATGACTTCTCCTCTCCCACTCTGGGCGGAGCGGACTGACTAAAACCCATCCATGTTCCTTCTTAGCCCTTTGTGTTCCAGGGCCACGGTATCTCTTTCGAACAACCCGCAGCCTGGCAGGCATCGGTTATAATGCTGTCCTTAGAGCATGTTTTGAGAAAACATAATTTAAGTTCAGAAAGTACACTACTTTAAGGAGTAAAAAAGTAAAGTGGTAAATAATGTTTTTAATTATTTTTTTTAATAAATTTTATAAAAAATTAATAAAACCTTTTGTTGCAACGACGTTTTGCTTTTCATTATTTACGGAATGTTGTAACCATGGATGAAGAACTTTACACCCTGTTCCTCATACCCCTAAATAAATAAACCAATTAATAAATAAACACCCAAACACTTCTATTAATTTACTTTTTCAGCGGAAATACCATAACTTTCAAATAAATATGGTTTGGCATTGATTAAATAACTAAAATACGGTTGAGAAATAATAGAAATCATTTTATCTCCAATCTCACGTACAACGCTCCCCCTGAAATCACTGAAATATATTTACGCGCTACAATTTTAGAAAGTTTTAACAAAGCTGCGTCAACCTACATCTTAAAATCCTCGTGTACAACCTCAAAATTTGAAGAATGCTTTATTTCCTCATTCTGTATAAAAATAAGAGATTTTTCACGGCTTTCTCCGTCGTCAGTTAGGGGTGTTATGAAAAAACTTATTTTGTTAGTATTAGATAATTACTTCGTGGAATTTGCTGATTTCTTAGAGGGAGGTAGAGTATATTTTTGCGATTCATTGAACGAGATAATTGCAAATAAGTACAACTGAACATCGAGTTTGTTTAATTCTCAGAAGAAGAAGAAATATTTATACATTATTAAATCTATTTTTGAGGCAAAAACAGTATTCAGAATTTTACAAAGAAATAAAAATGATAGCGATAGATGAATTGAAATTGTTGGTGGATCAGAAGGCCGGGAGAGTTATTATTATATGTATATTATTATTAGAAGCCTTTGGCCATGAATGAGACAGAATAGGCTAATAAAAAAGGTGATTCAGACGAATTTTTGGCAGTTTTAATCGCCTTCTCTCCCGAAAATCATCATCATCATCATTTCAGCCAAAAGACGTCCACTGCTAGACATAGGCCTCCCCAAGTGTCGCCACATTGACATTAGGGGGGTTTTGCCATAATCGCCACGCTTGGCAGGCGGGTTGGCGATCGCAGTACGGTTGTTACAAAAGCACAGAGAACACTGCTGCCCATTCTCTGGAAAGTCCCTCAGTCGCCTCTTACGACACCCACGGGAAGATATGGGATGGTGTTATTCTTTACGTCCGGCACCATACAGAAAATAAATCCTGAGAATTAGCAGTAGGTAACAGCTTTGACTGACTGATCAAAATAACTCTTTAATTCTACAATCAAAATATGCAAAACTAATGAAAATATTGACTATAACTTTGAGAGTAATAAGATTTTCTGTCCAGAAACCACAAATTATGTTATTTAACCTAGTTTTGTTTACGAGTACGATATTGGCTTTACCTATTTCAATATTAATTTCAGAAAGTGTGTCGTAACCGTTTAGTTGGTTTGTTTTGAAAGTTAGCATCGTATTGTCGGATCAACAAAATAATTGACGTATTTGTTTGTTTCAAATTTTATTAGGTTTAGTGCTCAGTTGTAGAAAAATGCTGAATGAGATTTTGAGAGGAATTTAGAAACTGTTGTTTTGCATTCTCTTCAAATTCAGGGAGGTAACTATGCTAATGATTCTCGACCCGAATCAATAATAAAATGGGTAAATCATTTATTTTTTAAATTTATTTGCGTAAATCGGTAAGTGTGAACCCCCGTGTTTTAAACGCGGCCCGTCTAAGTCTCGACCTATAACCACGATTTTACACATACAAAGCAGTCGTAAACGTTTATTCGATAGTTTCTTATTCCCTAAAACACGTAAAGGGTTTTTTTCTGAAATAACGACAAACGTAAACAACAAAAAAAAGCAGCGTTTATTAATCATTATCCTTCTGAATTTTGACCAGGATGGAAAACAACACCTTGTATTAAATTAGATGGTTGGGCATATAAACCTGTGTAGCCAGAATTTCTTTAAAGATGTAATAAGAGTCACTCATCATCTGCATAGCCTTTTCCAACTATGCGGGGTCGGCTTCCGGTCTAACCAGACGCCGCTGAATACCAGTATTTTACATGGAGCTACTGCGATCTGACTTTCACAACCCAGTTAGATTTGGGTAATACGATACGCCTTAGTGAAACTGGTTGACAGACTTTCGAGCTACTGATTACCTAACGACTGTCAAAGATCTACAATTGACAGTCGCGACCAACGGCTTATCGTGCTTTCCGAGGCACGGGGGAAACTTGGTATGTAATAAGTGTCACTATCCGTAAATATTTAACATAACCTACCTTAAACTACGTCTGTAAGTAGTTTTGCAGTTATGCTAGTCGCCATTTGTCCAGTTATGTTGTATTCGCATGTGATAAGGGACTAGCTTATATTATTGCGGAAATAAAATTGTCTTACCTTTTTTAATGGTTCGTTTTTCCGGAAGGCGTTTGATAGGGTTAACAATGACACGCTGCTAATGAAGCTTAGCAAAATGGGGTTCACACCATCTCTCCTCCATTTCTTTGCGGACTATCTACGTGATCGACAGCAGTTTGTTAGGCTTGGTATGTACGTGTCCGGTACCTATCATACGCGTTCCGGCGTGAGTCAAGGCTCAATTTTGGGGCCTTTACTATTTCTGATTATGGTCAATGATCTTCCTCAAGTTCTGATTCATGCAAGATGTCTCTTGTATGCTGATGACTTGAAACTGTACCTTGAAATAAACTCCGAGGGTGACAGTTTGGCACTGCAGCGAGACATAGATGCGATTTACAAGTGGAGTGTAGACAACAAGATGGAGTTTAATTCGTCCAAATGCTTTGCTATGACATTCGGTCGAATGCGGCACCCAGTTAATTTTGAATATAACTTAAATAATGACACCATCACGAAGTCAACAGCTATGAAAGACGTGGGAGTCACATTCGACCGAAAACTCACCTTCCACGACCATATGGTCATGGTAAGTAAACAATCATACCAGAGACTAGGTTTTGTTCTACGTAATTGCCGCGATTTTCGCACTGCTCATGCCGTCAAATTACTATTTAATGCGCTCGTACGTAGCAAGCTGGAAACCAGCTCTTGCGTGTAGAATCCTCACGAAAGTACCTATGCACTTTTATTAGAAAAGGTTCAAAAAGCGTTCCTTAGGTACCTTTATAAGCAGAAGCACGGCTACTATCCTTACCTCTATCCGACAAAATTCTTACTGGGTTGCCTCGGATACAACTCGCTAGAGGTAAGGCGAGTTCGAGATCAGCTCACAATAGCCTGTAAGACGCTCCGTGGCGCTACCTGATCTGCTTGAAGTGCTTGCGCGCTTCTTTGTCCCAGACTATTACTGCCGGGGAAGAAAGCACAGGCTGTTTGCCGTGCCTTCATGTCGTACTGTTGTACGTGCTAAGTCGCCAATTCCTCGAACTCTGGCTACGCTTAATGATCTCTTGGAGTCTAGTCCAACTAGCGATCTGTTTGCGGATGGATGGATGAAGATTTTATTGGTATGTCAGAAGTACTGTGAGAGGAATTTATGAGTGTTGTTATCCTCCTTTTATTTATACCATGTTTTATGTTTCAATTTAATTTGCTTTTATTTTTTAATTTGGTTATTTTAATATGTGTAATAATTATCATTTTAATTTTAGTTGCAGTGATTGGTAGTAAACCGTTGTAATTAAATAAATAAATAAATGTTACTAAATAAATAAATGTTTTTTAAAAATAAAAATCTCACACGACAAAACCACTCAGTAAAAAGTATCGCCTAGTACAAATATTGAGAGGGTCAAAAAATATTTAATTCTGTGTGGATACCCAACCCTTACCCACGGTAAGTGCTCATCCACTGTGCTGCTTATAATTGGGTCACCAAACTACGTTCTTCAAAATATTTCCAAACAAAAACTTATTCGAACAGCACTGTCATACGGAATAGACTTTTTTTTTTTTTTAGATTGGTAAATCATCAAATGAATCGTCATCGAATCATCATTCGAACAACCCGCAGCCCTATACAGAATAGACTTCCGTAAACTTTCCACTGAAACGAGCATCACCCCTTGATGCTGCAATCTGTATCAATCATGGTTTGTATGACTTGAATTGTATTTTAATTGAAAAAAACAAATAAAATTGATGTGCCTGTTTCTAATTTCATAATAACAGTTTTTTACTGAAAGTGCAGGGAAAATCCATATGAAAGTGTATACAGTACTTATATAACAATAACTTTTTTCTGACCGTCTTACTGTTTGTCTGTTTGTTCCGAAAAAGCTAGACCGATTTTGACGAGACTTTGACAGATCTAATGTCACATGGAGAAAGTTAGGCTACTTTTATTTTAGAAAAAGGAAAAGGGTATCGTGCAAAAGTTAAAACTCTTGAAATTAACATAAATCGATTCAAGTAGGGAAGTAGGTAGTATTTTTTTTGTAATAATTTCACGCGAACGAAGGTAACGAGTAACAGCTTTCTTCCAACAAGAATTAAGTAGTAAAGGGTCTGCGTAGCATATCTGCTACGGCGTAGCAGACGTTGTAGCTACGTCGCTAAGATTTCGTAGAATAATTATATGTTACTATCCCTTTTCATTGAGTCATCATGCCGCTTTTTTTTGTGTCTGTGGCCTTTTTGGATAATAATCGTGATCTTTTATTGTGACTTTAACTACCATTCTAAGTATTGATACTGTCAGCCTGCGTCCCCACTGCCGGGCAAAGTCTCTCCCCATGACTTCCAATTGTTTCGATTCAGCAGGGCCAATGTGAGAGTCACTTAGAATGGTCTAGCAACCACTGGGTTGCTAGACCATTATAAAAATAACTAGAATTATTTCTTTGCAATGTCATACATAAAAATGTTCGATCATACGTTTTCCGGAATTTAATAAATCTTTGCGCGAATTTGTTAACCGAAACAAATTCTAAAGGTCATAGCGGGAAATACAAACTTCGTGGAGGCGGAGGCCCACGTCGCTAAATGAAAATTGATAAACATATAGCTTTTCATTTCTTGGCACAAAGGAGAACAGAACCTCTTTTGTTACAGTCATGAAGTTTTCCGATGAAGGTAGTGTCGATTTCTTTGTAACAAAAGAAATTGAAGCTGATATTGCTTATTTGTTGCTTTTAGCTTGGTTATGAAAAATGTTGTTTGTTATAAATTGCAATCACTGTTCATTATAAAAGTATGTTTTGTAGTGATTTATATTGCTCACTGAGGCGTGAAATTAACTTTAAAATGCGGCGTGGGTGTAAATGTGCACACGCTTCATTGAAACTATTAATGGTGGTAATTTTGTCGAATAGGCATATAATAAACAAGTGATTTATCGCGACCAGAAAGTGAACAATACATATAATAATATCGTGTCAGATGGGGCAAAACCACAGAACAACAGGTATGATTTTGTACTCGTGTAGTTATTACATAATAGACACAGGCACATACATCTAGTTTAGGAGTCAGAGCATTAATATTATTGTGCCCTAGTTATACGCCTTATATGCTCTTAGTCTGTGGATCTTGTAGATACTGTGATGGCTGTTGGTGAAATAAACAATTTATTTATTGAGTATGCAGTAAAAATATTGGAAGTGAGTTCACTAACCATGATTTAATAACATTTCAAAATTCGAAATGGTGTGTGTTGGTTCAGGGAATTCCTGTGACTGACTGGGAGTATACTTCGTTTAGTTTCATTTGTACCATAAAAAATTGTTTTACAAAAATAATTTATATTAACGCTGTTATCTAGAATTCTAAAATTACTTCACAAATGATAATAAAGACTACCAGAGCGTACCTTTAATAATGGTCTAAGGATTAAGTTGGCTTACTACCTAGATTATGCCTTGGAGTCTGCGTTATGCTTTTAGCCACTTTAGCCTTTAGAACATTGCAGTACTTAGCTCGCTGATAGGGTTTAATGGGGGATGGGATTGGAAGTATTGATGCATGATGGGATGAGCGACCGCCAGGTGAGACCGACCTGACCTGAAGTTCAAACAGTACACGACTTGGTTCATTTGAGATAAACGTGTTAGTGAATCTTAGAAAAATATGTATTTTTAATGATGTCGACGTACGTAGTATTCGCATTTTTAAAACAATATCAACGTATCCTCAGTTGAAATAATTAAAGTATCATTATGTATGAAGTTGTGGGTTCGAATTCGGGTAAGTTTCAATGTGACTTTCACGATTGTTATGTACATTACCTTCTTAGTTTATCTTGAATATCACTGACATCGGTGATGGAAAACACTTTGAGTCACCTAGTTAACATATGAAAAAATTTGCTTCACATTCAAAATCTGTTTTTTTGTTCCATTTGCCGTCTCTGTATAAGAAATCCTTTGTCCAGCAGTTGGACAGTAATAGGCTGGTATTATTATACGTATAAAATTCATAACTCATTTAATTTTAAAAGCCACACCTTCCATAAAATATAAGAAAAGCAACTATTAAGGTATATTAAATTGGAATCAAAGTTCGAAACTATAAAGTGCACTTTGAGCGCGCCGATAGCAATAAAACAATGAGTGCTACTCGGAAAATGATTTCCTTTGACAAAACTCTTACAAGTACCTTACAGTCTAGTTTCTACCTTAGTTTTTTTTTCTATTTCGATGAAAGCAACGACCCATTTATGTGGATTCAATAACTTTCATTGTTACCTTTGTATACAACTTGTAAACGGACTGTTCACGAAGCCGGCAACCAAGTATTCTGTACGTTAAACTAAATCAAAATCAAAAGTCATTTATTCAAATTAGGCTGATAATCAGCACTTTTTGAACGTCAAAATTACAAGAGACAGTCCCCCAAAACGCCCGTCCTTCGCCAACTAAGTAACTCTACGCGAAAATAATTGCTGGGAAACGATTTTTTTTTGGGGTGAGCCATAACGTTTACGTACTGTAGGACTACCCATGTAATGCACTCAAAACATTGCGCTGATCGATTTAGTGAATAGGCTCGTGGAGGTATTTAAAGTAAAGTTTATAACATTAAAAACATTATGCTGATAGATAAATTGAATAAGGCTCGTACATATATTTTAAGTTAAGTTTTAACATTAAAAACTTTAGGTTAAGGTCGAACTGTGACCCCCAATATCTCTGTAACTAAAAGGTTAGGTTAGGATAGGTTCTAGGTTTGATATACTTAGAACAAAAAAACAATCGCTATCACGACTAAAATAAGTGCCTTCCGTCTTCGTAAAGGGTATTTTTAAACCCGTTATAGTGTATTTAGTTATAGGAACGACATACCTAACTGGTGGCCAAGTACATTCTAATGAAAATGTACAACTTTAATTTTGATATACAAAATCAATCAAAACATTTAATTTTCACATAGGCACTTATTAAACGTCGACAAAATGGTGCTCGCTTCGGGTTAGTCGTTTCCTATGGAGAAGAACCGGCAACAAACTCCATAACTGACAAGAAACACCATATACACTCTGACATCACGAGAACAATCAGATGGTCTTCTCCAAAGAATGATGATTTTGCATACCACGATAAAAAAGAGGTCATCATCATCATCATCATTTCAGCCGAAAGACGTCCACTGCTGGACATAGGCCTCCCCCAAGTGTCGCCACATTGATCGGTCCCATGCGACTCGCATCCAGCGGATCCCCGAAACCTTCACCAGGTCATCGGTCCACCTAGTGGGAGGCCTTCCAACGCATCGTCTCCCGGTTCGCGGTCGCCATTCCAGAACTTTTCGGCCCCATCGGCCGTCTGTTCTGCGAGCAATGTGCTCTGCCCACTGCCACATAAGTTTAGCAATTCTTTGGGCTACGTCGGTAACCTTGGTTCTCTTGCGGATGTACTCATTTCTGATTTGATCACGCAAGGAAACTTCGAGCATAGCTCTCTCCATTGCCCTTTGGGTGACTTTGAGCCTTCTGATGAGGCACATTGTGAGCGGCCACGTTTCGGTCCCGTATGTAATCACTGGCAACACACACTTGTCATAGACTTTCGTCTTGAGACACTGCGGTAAGTTGGACGAGAAGATACCACGCAGCTTCCCGAACGCTGCCCAGCCGAGTCGGATTCGACTATTGACCTCTTTCTCGAAGTTAGACCTACCCAACTGGAAAAAAGAGTTGGTCCTGTTTGGTTGGTGGTGTGTTGGTACACACCTTTACAGAATAACCTTAGCTTCAGTAAAAATATTGTAGGAAGGTATATTAAGCATAACCTGAATATTTATAGTACCTGCGTAAGCTTACAATTTTTCAGGTATCAAAACATTCGAACCACTTCACAATTCCGATAAACCAATTAGTCAATTGTATGCCTTCAAAGGAAAACACATGTATAGAAAACCCCTGGGCGCTTACCTACCTATTAAACAAGCGCATTGCGACTAAGCGACCCGACTAAATAGAACACTTGTGAACTCATAACCTTATTTATTATTTATATTATCGAATCGCAAGGCTTCAGCCTTACTAATTACCAGTTCAAATCAATTAGTTCTAGTGTGATTCGCTACTATAATTATGACGTAAAAATCTAGATTTATTAGCTTTTTCTTTCATTGAGATTGCCTTTAGTCGTACGTCGTGATACCCTTTTTAACGATTTTATTTTAAACATGGGTTTCCAATAACGACTGACAAACGACAATGTTATGACAAGCCTATTGAAAACTGATTTCCTGGCTGCCCATTCCCTTGTAAACTTTGGTGAAAAAATTGGTAATGGATTTTCCATGAAATTTATTTTATTTTTGGATCATACGCTCCAATCACAAGCCAAACATCTCCATGCTCGGTAACGCTCATTCAGCTGTAACCAGCCACCACGTGTTGTTGCTCCAGCTAGCCTAAGGGCAACTTAACCTTAAGAGCTTTTATACCATGTAGGATATAAACGCTCTTAACGTTGTTGTTCCGTTCGTTACTTTTCCTGATGTTCACTACAATATTAAAAAAAAAAACCTTTTGCTTTTGATGTAGGTACCAGGTCAACCTAAATTTTTCAACCGTACGATTGTGTACAGACTGTTCGTTGTAATTTTGTTCATGGAAGTAAAATGCTGGTCTGGTTCTGGTCGCTCATCGTCGGCGCTCTTTGCCGAATAATCGCCGTTTATTAGGCGACTACGAAAGTGGCCGGATAGTCGGCTTAACAGACTAGTCAGAACGGTGATTAACATAAACTCCCCTTGCTTCACGAAGCTAAGTATTGTGAATAAGTAGGATTTTTGACTTCCAATATCTACGTAACTAGTAAATTCCAAGGTATGGTCCAGAACTAAAAAAAAAATATCGCAATGATGGGGAAAACAAGTGCCTTTCGGCTTCGTTAAGGGTGTATTTACACCCTTTAGTTAAATAGCCAGAAAATGTAACCAAAACCGGCTTTTTAAAATCTTGATACAAAACTACCTACTTCTTAAAAATAAATATGCCTTTCCCAAGGCAACTCAGTATATAAATAGCTATTTTTGGCAACTAAACGTAGCATTATTATACCACTAACTACCTTTGTTTACCAAACCAACATTTAAATTTAATTAACCCTATTAGTCTTATTAAGGACAGTCATTGGAGTGCGACCAAAGACGTCACCAGAGCTCCTCACTGTCGACCAACATGATGCTTTGATTGTTTCATACGCTCTGATGACCTGTCAGATTAATTAATTAATTAGTCTGGGTATCGGTAGGATCTGTATTGATCGGGTAACTGTTCTTGGAAATTATCTTTGATTAACGGCATATATAGGTGAACCGGTTTGTCAATCTTATTACGTTATTTTGTGTATCGAGATGGTTTTCGCTGAAGGGTTGTGTTGTGCATTTACTACTATATAAAAACAAACAGTAAATTTTAAGGGCCAGGTTTTTTAACATGATAATTAATAATCAGCATATAAAACTCCGCAGCTGAAAAATTGGCTTACAATGACTGTTTCAAAAAATGGTCAAAGGAGATATTACCATTATTAAAATAGTTATGTTTTGTAGAAGATTATATTGATAATCGCAATGACCGTTAATTCCTCATTAATATGACATGTGTAGGTAAAAGGACGATCTTGCCTTTGTTTCGACATTGTCTTTAATTATAGAAATAGATTAATTATAGCTCTCCCCTACAGTATTAGTAGTAGCTGTTAGAATATTATTTTGGTTAAGTATAAGAATTTTTTGATACGGAACAGGCAATAAACATACCACAAGAACTTTCCTTAGATCTGTAGAAAATTAGGAAACACTTGCATCCCATGACTCATAATTACAAAAAAGGTTACTCAAGTATGTCATTAATTTAAACATTTTACTCATTTGATATTTATATTCCTTTTAAATATTACTTCAAAGCATACTCAAGGAAGTCAACAACCCGTTAAAAGCTTCAAGTCTCGAGTTGAACGTAATCGCTTCAAGAATTGCGCTGCCGCGAGAGGTTTCATGTACCCGTGGTTGTAACTGTTTCTCTTATATGAATCTGAACCTATATGCAATAATGTACATGGGTACCTAAACGTGGAAGGTTTCCGTTCTCTTAGGTGTAATGTAAAGAAACATGACTTATGTATGTGACGGTTTGCGGAGACGAAGTGAGTGATCAACTTAATTTCTATTACCAAGTCCTAACCAAAACGACCGTCATGAACATTTTGTTCGCGGAACCCGAATGCGTGGTCGCTCTGATGCCACCTTCCGGTTTTCCGAACGAATATGTAACATATGAACGCGAAGATGACGTTGACCTGGACATATTAGAACTCGGGTTTAGGGATAGTGTTCATGTACAATGTTGCTTACGTCCCTGTTTTTTTTGTTGAGTGTCTCTCCTTTAGCAAGCCTAGCTGATAAGATATTTCATTGTGTCCCCTAAAACATTCGTTAACGTACAAATAATACATATCTTAGAAAAAAAACAGCTTACAAATAAAATGTTTTTCCAAACAGCAAAAGGAAAGCGACAACGAGGAAAATTGCCCTTTGAATTGACGAATTGACGTCACGGAAATTGGCCTCCGATGACTGGATGTGAATAGATATGTCACTATCAAGAGGGCATTTTATATCTTGTCGCCAAAGTATACAGTCTGGATAAAAAGCACGCTTCCAGTAGAAAAATACCTTATTTGACGTGTTACAGTGTCTTAAAAAAACTATTTACATCATATAAACATCACATCATCATCGTTGCCCTCAAAAACGGTGAAGGAAAACATCGTGAGGATACAATGAAAAATGTAAAAAAAAATATGAAAAATGTGTGTATTTAATGTTCTAGAACTAAAAAATCAAAGACATGTGACGACATCTACCAACCCGCACTGGGCCCGCATGGTGGATTACAGCCCACTCCCTCTCATAGAGGGGAGGCCTGTGTCCTAGCAGTGGGAACATTTTAAGCTAATGAAGATGATGATGAAACATCACATAATTACAGAAGAAAAATAATAGCTATTTAAAAATAAATTAATGTAAAGGCATCATAGAAACTAATAAAGTTCGGGTAAATAGCTAGTGAGTAGTCCTTATAGGAACTTTAGGAAATAGACGTCAAATAATAACAAACTATCCTCTTCTTTTCAGTAAGCCTATGATTGTAACTATATTAGTTTAAGGAATACGTTCATTAATAATGTTACAATATATGTAATATCTCATTTGTTATTCCATTACCTTGGCATTCAAGCATTACTTCAGTTGCTACCTATTTCGTGGCGCTCTACTGTGCTCTTTAAACCCCCGCCCTCATTTAGGTACTTCTGTATCATTAGGGCACAACCCAACTAGTGCTGACCCTTTCTTAATAGGGCCCGTCAAGTGGAAGAAACTGGGCTATGACATTTTGGAAGTAAGTATGAATTTGTAGAGTCATTCTGTGATTTTTGCTGCTTATACGAGTTAAGGTATAGGTCTATGGGTTTCTGTATTAATATTACTTTTTTATATATTTATTTTCTCAAATGTACGGTGGTGTGTAATGTGCAAAGCACAACTGCACAGAGAACAAATATCTTTTAATAATTTTCAATACAAAAAGTCAATTAGTTAACTTATGGAAGTCAAACCAAAATTCTCGAACAATCCAGAAAATAAGATAATTAAATTCATCACTACATAAACTTATAAAACCCACAACAACGTGCCGTCACCATCAAAACCACTCAGAGATAGAACCGAGGGCTGGCTTTTATGTCGCCGTGTCTTTCAAACTCAATAGTTGTTCGTATGACATACCTATTTATTTGTTTATCTGTCCCTTCAGGCACACTGCTGGCTTCGCGTTTATCTCGGAAAAATTCAGATACCAAGAATACGGGATGACCTGTCCAAAAATATTTTATGAAGAATTTATTGTTCGTAATTCTGACTCGTAAAATTACTGTGAAGGCTTTTGTGTGCTTGTTAAAGAAGAGATTACTTAAAAATCTGACGTTAAAAGAAATATGAAATTCATTTTAATTAATTCTACTTAATACCGACAGAGGTGGTGATTACTGTAGCGAATAATTGAATTAACAGCGATTTCGAAATCCTGAAAAGCTTACGTGAAAATTGAAATATTCTACAAAATTTTACTGGAGCCGTATTTATTTTAATCAATTAATAAACTCGTTAATACGATTTGCCATTAACACCAATTTAATTTAGAAGATCGTCCCAGACATAGAATCATTGAAGACCCTTATGAGGTTCAACTCGTAATTACTTTGAAGACCTTTAAAGCCTGGGACACAATTACGCATTGGCTTTATTAACGCAATAAAACTTAACACAAAAGCAAAAGTGTCTATTCACTATAACGTGGGACAAGTGCGAACAATGAGCTATTGTCAGCAGTTATCACACAACAATGGCTGTAGAATTGATACAACCCTTTGAGCTGAATCATCGCGCTAACGATTAATATTTAACGCTTAAACGTACCAACCGGGCTTTAAATTATCTACGGTACCTAAATAATAATTTTTACATGTATTCTATCGTCTGTAAGTCTCGCACCGGATCTCAAGAATAGGTACCTAGTTATTCCTCAGTTATGGGCTAACTATATTAAATACTGTCGTGCCAGCGACACAAATGAAACGAAGAGTACCCTCACTACTAGAGATGGGCAATGTGTTTCTGCCCGGCAGGAAAATATGGGATATTCCCAGCATTTTGGGCATAAATTTATGAATGCCCGATATATGCCCAAATACTGGGCATAAAAATTATGTCATTTAACGTGATTTAACGAACTAAAGTTCGTCAAGTTAATTAGTAGGTACTTATTAAAGAAATAAAAGAAGGAATGTCAATGACTGAACACCTTTTTATTTTAAAATAAGTGTTTTTGGTAGCATTTATAAAATCCGAAATGGTAACGCTACTCGGGAACTAATTTCATTTTCGCAAATTTACATTTGTCAATAATAACTTTGATATACTTTTTCATGTAAAAAACGTGATACAAGATTTAACAACATAATTTAATATCAAAAATAGAAAAATATGTGCTAAGTTACATGTAATAAAACAATATGGACTTAACAAACAATGAAAAATAACTTTTTAGCAAATACAATATAGAGCCATTGATTACATCGAAAGGGTATAAAAATATAAAAACATACATTTCAAAATAATATTATAATTGTGTTGTAGGGCCAATTATCTTAATCACTGGTTACTGGCACGACGTTTTACACCACGAACTATTTTACTAATAGACTGGGGCAGATTTTAAAAGAGGAAAATGTCGTGAGGAAAGTTTTGAGTATGAATGTGGATGGGTATAATAAGGGAAGAGGAAGATCAAAGAAACGATTGATAGACTGTGTGAAGAATGATATGGCAAGAAATGAGGTATCTCATGAGATCACAAGTAATAGAAAAGTATGGAAGAAGAAGAAATGCTGCGCCGACCCAAATAAATTGGGATAAGGGCAAGAGAATGATGATGAGACAGGGGCAGATTTGATTGTCAATGGCCCATTTTAACGTTCTGTTTCGCTTTTTATATGATTTGAGGTTGGAATTTTTTTTAATAATCTCTTGAAGAATTTGCAGTACCTTTTAATAAGAGAGGCAGCGTTAGAGTCGAGGACCCAACCCCTACCAGCTTTAACCTCTTTTACCCCCCAACTCCTGCCAAACAATTCTAGATCCAACCCCATTTTGTTCGTAAACATGTTTTTTTAAAATATAACTTTAAACAGAATGTGCAGAAAGTTTATAAAAAATCACCTATAAAGAATGAATCATAAATAAACTCAATAAGTTAGGTCAGCTTCCAACACTAACATCAATTTCGTAAATAAATATTAGAACAAAAAATATATGCCCAGATAAATGCCCAGGGACAGAAATTTATGGGCACTTATTAGGAATTTTCCCAATTTGCCAAAAATGTCCAGGCGTTTGCCCATCACTACTCACAACTGCTTCGATTTCCTATTTTTTTCGATTTGGTGACTAGTTTTTGTGTAAATTATCAACGTATCTCAAGAAAGCTTTAATCTTTTCTGATGCTTTTCATCATCATTCTCTTGCCTTTATCCCAATTAATTTAGGGTCGGAGGAGCATGTCTGCTTCTTCCATACTTTTCTATAGAAATACAACTCTGTTCCTGCCATCACCCTTCTCACAGTCCATACATCGTTTCTTTTGTCGTTCTCTACTCTTATACCCCATCCACACATTCATACTCAAAACTTTCCTCACGATATTTTCAGTTCAAATCCCCGATGTAACTGCAGAAGCTAAAACAATAGTTAGCATATAGCAGTAACTGTTCTCATAAACTCAAGTTGCTATGATGTGTCGCATTTCGTATATTCATTACACAAAGAGAGCTGAAAATGAGCAGTTTTATTTATTTTGCATCGGATTTCGGCGCACTGAAGTTTAATTTTGAATACCTTATCTGATAAACAAAAGGCTTTGTGATTTGAGCTTTTTGAGATCGCATAATTTTAAATTTAAATTATCAAAGTTGCCTCGTCGTGGAATATTTCGAGGATCATTAAAAATGTCATACAGTGAGAAAGCTAATAGGTACGAGTATTTAGGCTCTTTTTGGAGATTGTTAACAGTGACAATCAGGTTTTAAAATCAGGGTTTAAAAAGGCATTAGAATATAACATTCTACTGCCCTTAAAATCTTGATCGCCTAATAAATATTAATTGTAAATATTGATGTAGGCATCTAAATCCAAACAGCATTTAAGTTCTGACCACGCGGGCACAACGTGGAAGTCAATGTAGTGATGATTAGGACTATTCTCGTTAGTTTGAACACCTCCATACAAAATTATTTGACTTAATCGCAAAATCGCGCAACCTGTGCGGCGTTTGCTACAATTTGGTCACAGCTTTACATTAACAGTAAACACCACTTTGTTTAACTCCAACAACAATAAAATAATTTCATTACATCAACAGCTGCGTTGGCGTGATATTATCAATCGTGTTACAAGCAATTTTCATTATAACATTAAATTGATTGTTTTCATGAATTCATTCGAATACAATTTTAATTAATAATTTATTACACATTTATGACAAAAGTTCATAATAAAGGTTTATTTTAAGCATTAAAACAATGTAGTTGGTTACATTTGGGTTTTCGAAACCATGTTACCAGAAGCTTGGAGAAAGAGTTGTGACAGTTTTATGTCAAAAGGTCAAATACGGGATGTATGTACATAATGTCTACACCACGGCTTACAATTTAACCAAATTATCTATGCAGGCGGGAAAACACAGAACTAAAATAGATGTAACAAGTTTGATATATTGATATTGATGCATAGTTGCCAAGCAGCGCCTCCTTGAACTGTGTACACTCTAGTTCTTAGTCATGAACTGAACTTAAGTCGGACTAACCACACCTACAGTCCGCCCTGTTTGTTTATAAATTGAGTTATAAACGCCTGCTTTTCATCTGTCAAATGACCGGAAAACTATTAATTATATACATCTTTAGCATTGATTTAAGTGAGATATGACATCTTTAGCATTGATTGAAGCAGGATGCAACTATGGGTTTGACAAAGATAGGTAGCTGGAGGAGGTACCTTATTCGACGATCCGCCAATTGCGGCCAAGAAATTTTAGGAATACGATTTGGTGCGTGTTTTCAACTGTTGTCATGGCAATACAGTTCGACTAAATCCAAAAATGGATTTGATTTGGCTCTTAGAAAATGGGTGTTATAATGATCATACTTACCTCTTCGGGGAATAGGCATGAGCGCAATGTGATGATATGTAAAAATGCGATATACAGTTATAAAATAACCGTTATTTATTTAGTGCTTTATTCAAAGGCTCTCGCGTTGTAATATTGCATGTACCTGTGCCCTTGTTGTTTTGGACAGAGTATTGAAAACGGATTTTTGTTATTGTTTTGAAGTACACGAACCCCTTCGTATCCATTATTCGAGAAATACTTACAAACTTTGCTTTTCTTTGTGTCGAAATTTCTTGTTAATCGTAATTTACGTGGGGTAATAAACAACTAAACACGATCAGGTTGTCTTTATAATTCCTGTAATAGTCTATAATAAAATCTGTTCGTTATTAAAACCAACATTTAATAAACTTTTATGAAGCGAGAGCTAAATTTAATAAACACAGGGAGCAAGCTATTCTTAAACAGTTTCCTCTAACCTAAAAATATAATTATATTTATGTTTGTAAAAAAGGTACACGTTTTAATATCCCTGTAACAAAGAAAGAGGATGTTAGCTAACAATTACAAACTAAATATAACTTACGTGTGGGGTGGCCCATAAACAAACTAATTTATTTTTATTAACAGCGCCCTACACTATGTTACTTATGATTATGATGCTACCGGCTGTGAAGTGTTCCTGCCCTAAGTTGTCAATATTCTTGAAACATTAATACCTGTTTTCGTAAACTATTTGTGCTGTTGAATCGTCAACTTATGACGCTGAGGCGAGCGTTCAAAATCCGATACCGTGCTTTTATTTAGGCACTCATTCTGGTTTGACCTAGTGTTAGTGGAAACGAGCATACCTAAGTATGTCTGAACTTCGTTATCAACGAAGTTGTATATTCATGTTTACTAAAATTCAGGTTGGTAGATGCCAAAGTTTGTTAGTAGAGGTTTCATGGACTAGGAGTATACAGGGTGTAACGGAAAGGGTATATGCATACTTAGGGGTGTGCTACAATCGGAAGGGGTCCGAGAGGGCCGATGCCTGCCAGGGCTGCGGGTTGTTCGATAGAGATACCGTGGCCCTGGAACACAAAGGGCTAAGAAGGAACATGGATGGGTTGTAGTCAGTCAAGTCTGGCACTCCCTTCCGCTCCGCCTAGAACGGGAGAAGTCATGTGATGATTTCAGCTATGTGCTACAGACCATCAAACTGAACATGTTTCTCCATCGGACAAACATCGTAATAACGAAAAAATATTTGCTGTCCCGTACATTTGGGTCAAATAGGTATTGACATTTTGTATGGGGCAGCAGCTAATTTTTTCGCTTTTACGATGTTTGTTCGATGGAGAAACATGTTCAGTTTGATGGTCTGTAGCACACCCTTAAGTATGTATATAGCTTTTCCGTTACACCCTGTATATACTAGGAGGCATGACACTACTCCTTATCACTGTGTTCTGTGAACTTACGTGTTCTCAGGTTACTAAAAAAATCCCTCTCATAGAGAGCAGTCCTGTGTCCCAGCAGTGGGAACATTATAGGCTGATTATGATAATGATGATGACTAAAAAATTAAATATAAAGATAGTTTGATCCCCTCCCGTACGGCCCGCCGACTAGAGTCAGCAGAATAGGACACGCTTGAATGAAACTTAGTTCAAATAAGACATGTTTTGTGAGTTTTGAGACAGACTGTTGAAGACAGACTGCGTCTGTGGTCCCAAGCGCGACTGCCGACCATTAGGTCCTGGGTTCGATTCCCGGGTAGGGCAAAGTGTTATTTAGTTTTTCAGGAATTTCTCAGTAGCAGCCACGTAGTTTGGATTTGTACCCGGTTGATTGCAATAGGCTTAAACATAACTGGCGAATTGTGAATGTACTATTATGTACACTTCTGCCTAACCGTTCGGGGATTACAGGCGTGATGTTATGTTATTTATTTATTTATACAAATACTTGCTGCACTTACAGTTTGCACCAAAGCGTGCAGCAAGCCAACAACCTAAAATTAACTTAAAAAAACTTACGCAATAATTAAGTACAGCTTTATTGCTGCTCGTAAACACATCGAGATCCGGTTCCTGAGCAATCAGGGCATTTAACAGATTTATCGCCTAGGCTGTCGGCGCATGTCGAGCAGTCTGGGTACGCACAGAGAGAGGCGTGAACAGGCCAGTTATGTTGAAGAGATTATAGAAAACTCCCTTTATGATAAACTCCCTTTATGATAAAACAGCTTCTGCGCGCGACTTCGACTGCGTGATTATTTTTCTTTTAACATAAAGCATTTCCCAACGCACTGAAATGTTTGCAACAATGTAGCTTTCTTCACAACTTTTTTGTATCGGATGAGTAGTTTCGGAGATTATCCTCCACATACAAACATTTTACATCTGGATAATATTATTGTACATCAATATTTTAAGTAAAATACTCGAAAAAAAACGCCGGCGAAAACGCGTTGCGGTTATAAGAAAGAAGTTACCTAACTGTTATTTAAGCACAAACAAAAATATGAATCATTAGTAGTAATGGCGGCAACACGTGTACTAATTAAGCGCAGCTAACAAGCCGAGCTAATTATTTGTACAAACTTTTTATTTTTCTCCTAAACTTTCGGCAACGAAGCGTTAATGAGAACCATTTCTTGTTGTCTCACTGTGTTTCATTGTAAAAAAAAGTACACACTGTGTTTCTTTAATTGTGATCTTTTATATTTTTGTCTTTGAGATTTAATGAGAAAATGATTTTAGTTTTTTTCAACTCTAATTTATTTTTGAGATAATTAAAGTTGACAGTAAAATTAAATTCGTGGTGGCATTTTATCAGAGCCTCAAAACCGAGTTACTTCCAAAAATCAAAAGAAGAGGGCAGTGAAATTAAATTCGTGGCAATTAAAACACATACAGTTTCGAAGTGGATAAGCTAATTGGTAGCTAAAGTCAGAGAAAATAATTACTAAGCAAATTGACTGCCAACTTTATTTGTTACTTTTAAATCACAGTGTGGTTACTCGTATGCAGGTATAAAGTGACATTAAATTTGACGTGTGGTGTCAATTTATTTAACAATTACGTTCCCCGACAGTACATATTTGGATGAGTTTGTTAGTGTGTGTTTCACAAAAGGTATTGTTATGAAAAAGTGACAGTTTTCCCAATTCAACAAAACACCAACAAAAAAAAGTTCACTTTGTATCGACTAGAAACTTCAAGTAATTCAATCCAGACGAAGGGTAACCCAGTTACCTGAATAAGACGCAAACAAAATAAATAAAACACTAACTTTAGTAATAATCGCTCGTTACAAGCAAAACTACGTAAATAAACTACTTTCTACTAAAAAAACAAGTTCTAGGACATGACTCAGCTAGATATAAGAGATAAACATTGCATGTTAAGAATTGCAGAAAGCAGAAGATCGTACTTCAAAAATATTTTAGCAATGAAACCTTAAAAATGTGGCCTGGACGGTTGCAGTCGGTACCACTACTTTTACGGTTCACCAACGTCGGGGAATGGCAGTCACTCCATATATTTATTTTATTGGAGTTTTCAGACATTTGAGAGTAGAGATATATTGTTAGAACTTGATATTCTTCGCTGTAAAGTTTATATACGAGTAGTTTATATACAATAATGAAGCCAATGAAGCTCGTCGCTCGTACATTATTTCAGTTACTCGAGTGGATCTCACTTATCACCTTTATTTAAAGTCATTGAGAAATTACTTCACAGCACGATGAAGTTTTCAATTGTTATCTATGAATTAGAAATAATTATTCTTTAAATATGTACCTGCACGTAATGTTTACCCATGGTAATTTTATTTCTTATATCTTCATTAACTACATTCATTATTGTTAATTAAAATAAGTTAAAATGGGTATCTTATTGTAAATTGGAAAAGTAATCTTAAAAGAAAATAGAGCGCAATAAATCCGAGTCCAACTTACTCATTAAATAAATTAAACAAATGTCCCCGAACTTAGTCTCTCTTATTATCATTAGTTTATGTTTGCAAAGATTGACATGATAATAGTCTAGCCGGAATAGTAAGTGGGCAAATGAATCATTCATTGCAAAAGGACGTACAGACCGGGGATACCCATTAACCAGAAAATATTCGAAATTATATATTTTCCAACACGATACTATCCGTTTCCGTACCTACGGAGATGGTCCGTATATCTCCTATTATATACAGCAACCGTAACTCCTAATGCTGAAACTGTTAGCTACATTTGCCAGATGCAACCGTTTTGCAGTATCCGACACCTAGCTTCGGATGCTCTAGAGAACATGTTACCTGTTCTGTGTATCTTTTACTGGTCAAATTTAGTCTTTTATTCCGAGCACCTTAAAGTAAAGTAAGAAAATTGATTGAAGAGCTAAACAAAGAAAACGAAAGATAAGGAGCTACTCTATGAAGTATCGGCAACTGGCTTCCCAAAATCCAAATCATGTTCCGATCAAGCCTGAGCCTTGCTGTCCTCCACCAGCGATTTTTTTTTCACTAATAATACTTTACAATAAACATTAGGCATCTAGGCGGTGTAACTCCTCAGCAATCCATTTTAATTTGTGAGTTTAAGTGAGCTTAACTAAAAGAAAAAGGACGCTTTCACGAAGGCTTTAATCAAAACTAGTTTTTTGTTTTCTACATTCAAAATGATCAGCTGGGCTACCATGACGTCTTAAAGCAGTATTGTTTTACTCTTATTCCAGTGCTAGCTCTATACATCTTGTATAGCTCCGTTTCTTTCCCACACTAGAATAAGAATAAAACAATACTACTTTAAGACGTCATGATAGGCCACCTGGTTTCTTGTCTTTTAATTTGTTATGTAGGGCCTTTTTTAACTGACATAAAACAAATAGTGTAGTACAAGACTACGATAGGTACATTTATTGCATTCATGGTAACGTGTACCTACAATATACTCTTACCTACTAACTTAAATAATAATAGTGGTTTGAAGTGGTGAATTCAAACATCGAAGTATCCAATTCAAGTAGCAATAGCCCGAGCTATTTGAAGTAGAGTTTAGTTTTCATATGGATAAATTACTAGCGAATGGTAAAATAATTTCGTCATATAATAATATGTTAAAGACTAGAGTTACTGGTTAAACTTACTTGTTCAACGGATCCATACTGTCTTCTAGAAAATACGCCTCTCCTCGAGATCAGCTCGCTTGCTGATGATCTGTGGACAAACAAAATCAATGGTTATTAAAGTAGGGATGTAAACATAATGTGTATACCCAACGAACTATCCAATATAATTAGCTCGATCTCTAGATTCGTTGAAAGAAAACATAGACGTCAGCAAGGCATTATTGTAGCTTTTAGCAAAACGACAAAAGAACTTTTAATGCGATCGTTAATTTTTCCATTTCCTAAGGCAATAAGTTCAGTACCGCAATACCTAACGTTACTAGAATAGAAACTTAGTTTTAGTACAAAGGAATTGCATTAAAACTTCTCCGAAATCGTCGTTTTAACTTTGCAAATAACGTTGGCTCAGATAACGGGGAACTGCAAAGTGCATTTCGTGCAAATTTTTCACCGTTTACTCCAGACGGTCGGGTTTTTAGACAGACTGTTTCGAATTGTGTATATCTATTCAACAGATCGGACATTATTACTGCAAACCGTGTTGGTTAGTGGGTGTTTTTTTTTCTGGTTTGTTCTCCATGTAAAGTACAGCTACAGCTCCACCGGTTAGACTGGAAGCCGACCCCAAAATAGTAGTGAAAAGGGAAATGATGATAGTTTGTATTCCATCACCTTGGTTGGGAACTTTGGACCAAGGACATTTCGGCTGATAGACATCCATCACAAATAGTATTCACCATGTGGTTAAAAATATTATTTCTAGTGTAATTTTTGCCATTCAACGAGTGTTGATTATCAGCATAATTTAAATAAATGCTGATCGCAGCTTCTGACTCCATATTAAGTCGAAAAGAAGATATGAAAAGTTAATACACCATTTATTACCCTTTACTACTTATAAAAGAAAATCGAATCAAGAATCGTTAAACTACTTTACAACGCAATACCAAAGTGTAATTTATTCGAATCCATTCGACGCAGACCGAGCTAATGTCTCCTTGATAGTTCGACATCGCAAAGTTCAGGCAAGTGAACTTTAGGGCAAGAGAACTATCAGACAGCATCAATAGATATCATCAGTCAGATTTAGAGCCCCAATTATCTCGAATACACTTCGAGAGCTAGTTTCCTGCGAGATAATTGCAATCCCGACCCATCTGACAAGTTTAACACGCATCTAACTGGTTCCGAAAGGTCAGATCATTATTGAATTCAATGTATCAGCGAGGTTAGCCATTCGTGACCTATGACGTTTATTTGGCGGATGGAATGGAAGTGCGGGAAAATAGAGGTCGAGAGACCAGCAAATTCGGTACGTCGATTCGATTTGATTGATCGAATCGTTCCGACTACCTGACTTGGAGTAACCGAAAGGGTGGAGCGAAACGACATTGAAAAACTGAAAAGTCACTAAAAACTTTTTAGTTCGTTGTACTCTATTCTTATACTAGTTTTTCTTTGAACGAATTCTAGCTTTTCTAAGAAATATCAACGATTTGTATTCGTAGCGTGTGTGGAAAAAGCATTGGTACCATAGGTAAAGTCACAGATTTTTTAAAAATTAGTGACTTTACCTATTGTTGTTGCTGTTAGTTAGAAGTTTTCAGGTGAATAATGATTTAGAACTTTTTATTCGCAGCTACATTCAGTTTTAACTTTTAGTTAGCCGGGCTATAATTATGTGTCTAGGACGTTGAATGTCGTTCACCTCAGTAAAATGCGCAGTAGGAGTGCTGTAACCCACAACTTAAATTCTTCTGAAATATTTTCATAACAAAAGCGGTTTTAAAGTATGAATGCGGCCTGTTTGTTAAAGTAAATCGACCATTATGTTTCTTTGTAGATAAATTAATTATCCATTTATTATTTATTTAACACTTCAACCACATAGTACAGAGGCGGACTTAATGCCATAGATATTAGTTATACTAATGAATTTCTACATAATTTATAACTACTTACTGCTTAAATTATTACTGGTTCGTTGAACCTATCAAAGATCTTCTCAGCCAATTAATTCTAATCGTTTAAGACGGAAACCAAGAGTTCTATCCATATAAAAAGAAATGCGTATTCGCCTTTGTAATCTGGATAAAAGAAAGGGTATTCTTTTATCATTAAAAGAAATCAATCTTGGGATTGACATTCACGTGACGTCACGTCCGGACGTGAGGGACCAATGGGTACTATCTGTAAAAGCAGTACGCATATTTATACTTTTTTTTAAGAGAAAATTAGTGTTTGTTGTAAAGTATGTATAAGTAAGTACTGAAATAGTGTTGGCACTTAAGACATTTTTAAGTCCTTGGCAATGTCATCTCGATACCGCTTTGTAAAATTCAAGATTCATTTCTATCTCCTTCCACTCCTAATTCAAGATTTCTCATGCTGCTTGACAAAATTATCTTTTTTTCATACACAGTTTTCGTTACGAGACATACGGCAACTACCAATGATGGGCAAATTAGCAGTAAAGCGCTTTGCTGGCCATAGAAAAGAGTCTTGGTTGAGAACGATTCACGAATGACCCGAATGCTGCTGTGCTTTTCACCTTGCACAAAAAAGACTAAGTATATTCGCAGTTTATCGCCTATCAGTAATTGTCAAGACAAGCCAAGAATCCAAAATCAATTTGGAGCTCTAAAATTGCATAAAAGTTCTACAACATAAAATTATAGCCATGTGTTCGATAAATCTTGAGAATTCCGCCATAGCCACCGAGACCGTCCGTAATTTCGCCATGTCCGGCCGAACAAATAGCCGGCGGACACCCGATGTTATCCTTCACATCATCTCACCTTTGTCATTTAAGGGACATGCCTTCCATTTTCTGAGAGATAAATGTGTAGGAACCTTCACAACATACTGTTGTGTGTCAGAATTTATAAAATGGAACTATATATATATATTATAAATGGAACTATATTTATAGAATGGACTATGAAACAGTAGGTTTAAATAAGGGTTGTTTCTTGTAAGTATAAAACAACCCTGAACCATGTGCGGAATTCATGGTAGCTATGTGCGAGTCGATATCCCTTAAGCTTCATATATAACTTGCGATCTTGTTGTAACTTAATAATGCTTGAAATAAACTAAAGTAGGTACTAGCTGCAGATTTCTCATAAAGTTGAGGATTGTAGTAACGATAAAACGAGGGAGGGGATTAAGTTCTTTCTAAAGAGTGAATGCTAAGTATTTCCTTCTTTTTTTCATAGCTTAGTAGCAAGAAATCCTAAGAAAAAGATGCGATATTAAAATGGCGTTCGAGTACTCGTTAGAAACTTCAATTTTCTTCTACGTTTCTTGTAAAATGAAAATATTTTATTCTAAAAATAAATAAGGGTAATCCGTTTATGTTACATGAAGGCGCGTTCGCACATAATAATGAGACTATGTGATGTGGGTGGCGTAATTTATTAATTTAATTAATTAACAAAATTTTGAACGTTCCCATTCTATTTCCGAACTGAAACGCTAACCAGAAAAAATAAGCAGAAAATGTTAAAGTCGCGGAAAATTTGATGTTTATAAGTTGACAAATATAAATCACAGAAAATGTTTCCTTTTCCCCATCGAAGTGCGATGGTGTAATCCCATATAGCGTATCTCATCACAGGATTTCCTAATCTTCACGGCTGATTTGAGAAGATGATTTGACATATTCTTGCCCGTGGTTATATGAATTGTGGCAAGTATTGCATTGCCATTCGTCATCATCTAAAAAATAAAGACCCCATTTGCATTCAGCAATGGAAAACAAGCGAAGAGATTATATCTCCATAAGTGATTCATATTGTACAGATTTACACATGGACATCACTGCTTATTTATTCATGGTTAGAACACAAGAACATCGTTTCTATCATATTTATGGGGTGTTTCAGGATTTCCCATGTTATCAGTACTATGACACATGGACCGGTTATTCCATGGGGTTGTGTCGTAAGAGCTGTGACCTGAAGATACCATGGTAATAAAGTTGTTTACTATAACTGTACGAGAAGGTCATTGAAATTAAAAGCAGTAAATAGATTTATTACCCCTGTAACCCCCTAAGTCAATCATAAATTTAAAATTACGACCTTTGACAATGATTCAAACGCGTTTATATATTAGGTGTCTGCTTTTATTATTTCCTTAACTGAGGTCAATCTATTGAAATTATATAGAGCATCCGATAGTCTATTCTATACACATAAATAAAATTGAAGTGTCTGTTTGAAATTTCAAAATAACAGTATTTTACTGAAAGCACATATACGCTACTTACAATTTTTTTATATTATTTGTAATTTATTGTCTGTGTGTTTGTTCCGCCTTTTCACCGGAACGGCTGGACATATTTTGACGGGACTTTTACTGTCAGATAGCTAATGTTATAAGGAGTAAGTGAGTGAGTTTTGTTAGAAAAAGTATTAGGTTTCCGTACAAACACCCATGAAATATGTGAAAATGTTAAAAAAAAACCAAGAGAAAAGAAGAAGAGAAGTAATATACTTTTATAATATTTCCACGCGGACGAAGGTCGCGGGAAAACATCGTGAGGAAACCGGCATGTCCTAGAACTAAAAATTCGAATACATGTGACATCTACCAACCCGCACTGGGGCCGCGTGGTGGATTACAGCCCACTCCCTTTCATAGAGAGGAGGCCTGTGTCCCACCAGTGCGAACATTATAGGCTGATGATGATGATAAAGGTTGCGGGCAACATCTAGTTCTAAATATTATTGGCACGATCATTCCCTGCCAATTCTGTTGTCACAAGAACTATGTTCCTAGAACATAAAGTTGGCGGCCAAGTAAAGTTAAAACTTATGACTTCAATAAGATAAAGTTGGTGACGGCCTCGTGACCTGATAACTTGAGCACAATGGATATTAGTTCAGAGTTTGGAAGTAAATAATAGAGCAAGAGGTAAAGAATAGTGCCAAACCTCTCAGATCAAAAATGCTTAGAGCATGACATACGCTAACCTCATAAACAAATGTGCAATAACCAAGCTGTCTGGCAGTCGTGATGGTAATGGAAAAAGTATTCTCTAGACTGTTCGTTGTGGTGGTCGTTAGAACATTCATTCCTAGCACAAGGATTTTACGATGATGATAAAAATACTTTGAGCAGAATCTTATGGTCTACAACATCAGATGCCAATCACTTTTAAAGGGTTTCGTATTTCTACAACGTACTTCAACCTTAACAGTATTGACATGGGCTTAGAGTCAATTTTTAACCCCCGACCAAAAAAGAGGGGTGTTATAAGTTTGACGTGTGTATCTGTGTATCTGTGTACCTGTGTGTCTGTCTGTGGCATCATAGCTCCTAAACGGACGGACCGATTTTGATAAAAGTGGTGTCGTTTGAAAGGTATTTTGATCGAGAGTGTTCTTAGCTATGTTTCGAGAAAATCTGCTCAGCCGTTTGAAGATCATCACCTCTTTTCTGTTGATGAAGAGATATAAACAACTTTCACAGGTAGTCTATTTGAAATGTTGTCGCTTGTCACCATGGGCATTGCTGAGGGGGGGGGGTACAACCCCCCTCCACCCAAGATGTTCATTTTTTTTTAATTTATATTTTTCCTTTCCTTGGTTTCGTTAATTAGCGAGAAGAGACGCAACAACGAGAAAATTGGAAGGAAAGGGGGCAGGCCTATGCCCAGGAGTAGGACAGTAAAGGCTAAGAAAAAATAATATAAGTTTAAAAAGCACGAAAAAAAATTAAATTAAAAATTTAAAAAACCCCCGCCACAAAAAACCTCTAAAAAGGCAAAAATAAATTAATCCAAGCGTCGTAGCGTCGGGGGACCGCTAAGAAGACCGCTTAGTACAAGCACAGAACAAAGCGGTCCCCCGACGCTACGACGCTTGGATTAATTTATTTTTGGCTTTTTAGAGGTTTTTTGTGGCGGGGGTTTTTTAAATTTTTAATTTAATTTTTAAATGTTAATAATAAAATATAACTATATGTATCCCGCATGACGAGACTTTCGTGAAAGCAGAGAAAGATAAGCAATTCAAATATCTAAATCTGGCTCGCGAGGTTGTTGACATATGGGTCGTGAGTATAGCAGTCAATGTGCCTATAGTTGTTTCGGCCAATGGCTTAATAGCAAAAAGCCTCCACCAACATCTGAGGTGGCCTTCGCTTGGCAGCTGGATCAAGGGATGGATTCAGAAAGCAGTATTTCTGGACACGGCGCGTATTGTTAGGAGGTTCCTTTCTCAAGAGCCCTGACCACCGGTAGCTCGGACCCTGTTCCCGATACCAGTGGGCTATTTTATATATAATTTGGTTAAAAAAATATTTTAAAACGTAAAAAAATATTGTAAGAAAATAAATAAACGCATTATAATTACAATTTTTTTTTAGAAAAACTCGTTTACATTTAGTTCAGGTGAAGCTAAAAAGATCGTGTTAAAAATAACAATTTCATGTATGTATGTTTAAAATCATCTACTGAACGAAACACTCAACCTTTTCTAAAGTCTAAGAGCACCTTTTACTCCAACCATTTGTGTAATGAAAAAGATAGAGCTTCTAATTTCATTGAAAGGTGTTCCAAATGGAAACGGTCCATTTTGTCCATCGGCGTCGTTTCGAATTATACGTGCCTTGAACCTTGTTTACGTACTAGTGTGCAAAACAATTGTTTTTCTACTTGTGGAGAAGCTATGAAGGAATTTATTCTATTGACGCTTCAAGCTTTTTATCACCTTGTTTTTCTTCTATGAAATAGGATTTCTAGACTTCGAATAGAAGCTATGTTAAGTGCTAGAGTTGGTGGTAGTTAAATATAATGTAGGAAGTATTTATGCGTATGCGTGGTGATTATGGCAAAACCCCCCAAAATTACAATGTGACTTGGGGAAAACCTATGTCCAGCAGTGGACGTCTATTGGGCTTAAATGATGATGATGAAGTATTTAAGACCTTATACGTGAGGCTGTGCAAAGAAACTGGTTTAGAAAGATTTATCGAACATTTTTCGAGTATATAAAGCCTATTCTTTGTTTGTCTGCTAAATGGGCTAAACGTCCTCTCTGTTTTCTTTCATTTATTTCAATTGTGGTCTGTAAAAACATCGGGTTTCTTCATCATACGTAACATTATTAAACAAGAGGGAATAATACTAAATATTATGCTTCTGTTAACTTGTATGTTGCAACTTCATTCGCTGTAGCAGCATATTTTTGTTCGTCTGTTTATTAAATAATATGAACACAGTACGTGTTTGATGATTAGAGCCAGCATTTCTATATTTAGTTGAACAATGAAACGAATGTGCTCATGAACAGCTCACAGCTCATGTTGTTGAACTGGATAAAGCCAATGCTCATAATGCACACACATCATTCCGCAAATAAGCAGTTGCAGTATCTCTAACAAGATCGTTAAAAATATCGAACGATATAGCCGTGCCAAGAATCCATATCACACCAACTTCCGTTCCATAAAAGAAAATTTTAATGAAGATGCAAAAAATCTGCTTGCGACGTTATTCATTAAAGTCCGAAGACGCTAACCTTTTATTTTTTCCTTGGCCAAGACACTTTTCATTTAGCTCAGCTCTTTTACGGTTCGTGAAAATTTTCCAATATGGAGTGCATTGATCTGGTGCTGTGACCTCTCCGGGGGCTATTGAAGCATCGCTTACCGCGACCCTCCCGGCAGATGGCACTCGACTCAACTCAAATTCAATGGATGAGAGGGACTCCACTTCTTCGTCGACACGTTCCAAATCTTACATTGTTGAATTTTTTTATTATGTTGTCTATATGGCTTTTTGAAGGACAAGATCACGACAGTGTCTTTAGAAAAGTGATTTTTCAGGTTTTTGGAATTGAAAGCGTCGTATGAAGACGCCATTAGGTATTTAGAGTACCTAGTTCTTTTCTTTTCTTTGAGTTAATTTTGTGTAGTGCAGTATATTGTACAATAAATCTCATTTTTTTTTAATTACAAAAACATGCGTTGGTTATCTGTACAAAATACTAAGAGGTTAAGAATATCCACGTTTATTAGCCTTTAAACCATAGCGTAGTTCTTTTTTAGTTTTATCTTTTCAGTGCACTGTTACAAGTTTACGCGCCCCGATTAACTCAGCAATATATCAAGCTGTTTTAAAATCGTATCCAAACTTTTCCCGGGCACGGGCACAGCCATACATTTCCTCGGTAAATCTTTTTCGTTAATCTGTTTCCGCTAAACCTCTTTCCAAGTGAATAAATCGGAGCTTACCTTTGTTAATATCCGGTACACCATATAGGGGATATGTGAATACATAGAAACCTGTTTATAACAATATGTTATTGCCTGTTTTAGTCTCTCAGAAAGGTACTATCTACCAGATAGATTCAAGAATATCATCATCATTCATAAAAAAATATCAGCTGCTCCATACTAAATCTCAATACCTATTCGACCCAAATGTATGGGGCAGCTGATTTTTTTTTCGCTATGATGATATTTCTTTGTGGAGAAACATGTTCAGTTTGATGGTCTGTATCACACCGTTAAGTATGTATATACCCTTTCCGTTACACCCTGTATAATATTGATTTATTCAAATAAATAAAACATTAACTTAATAATCCTCAGATAAACTATAGGAAAAGAAAAACCTGCATCGTGTTGTCAACATAATATGTGACCAGTTAAAAAAAAAACACAACCATATCTTCTAACTGGCGTATAAGATAACCTTATGTGTTCTAAACTTAACAGTGAGATGACCAGAGATGTCAACTCTACTGACCTGACCCTTCTCTTTTTAAAAACAAAAGCGTCAAGACGCCCACAGAAAGGGTTGAAGTAGGTCAATTTTAGCCAGAGGGCAATATGTAGGAACCTATATGTAGATTTAACCTACCTTATAGCTTATTGTTACCGGTATACGTGGAAATTCTCAATCGATTTAGACACCGTTCTAGTTTAGGAGTTTCGGCGTATAGGAAATTAGCATTTACTTGATTGACTATTCCACGAACGTTCCGAATAAAGACGTAATTTTCGGCTTAAACAACGATTTCGGTCAATACATCTGCGGAAAGAAAATTTTGGTTTCTGAGAAAAATAAGTGAAGAAACTTGATTTCTGAAAGGAATAAGTGTTTTTGTTATTAGCTACATAACTGCACGCCGTTGGTCTAGTGGTACCAAATGCTACTTCTGAGCATGTGGTCCCGGATTCGATACCCTGGGCGAAAAAAATGCTATTGAGTTTTTCATCAGAAATTCCTCTGAGCAGTGTGGAGTCTGGATTTGTGCCCTGTTGATGGCAATAGGTTAGCCTTCTATTTTATAGGCCATATGACTCAATTTTATTTAGGTAAATATGGGTTTATTATAGGTACGCTTTTGCCTAACCCTTCGAGCAAACTCAAACTCAAAACTCAAACTCAAAGGATTTATTTCAATTTGACCATTGCAGGCACTTCTGAATGTCCGTTTGAATGAACTCTTAATCCAGCAATGGATGAAATCTCTCTCAAAACAGCTATTGCCAGTAAACAACACCAAGTCTACTATTTTACCGCTAAAGGATGATTTATGCTGGACCGTGCCGAATCCGATCCGAACTGAAGCAGGGAGGCGTAATTTCGTATGGTTCCAAACATTTTAGCACATTTGGGACGTGTGCTCCGTAATGTTTGCATGAACTACACACCACACCAAATCAAATGTTAGTTAATACAAGGATCAAGTGCTAGCCTTTTACCAATTTTATTGGGATCGGCTTCCAGTCTAACCGCATGCAGCTGAATACCAGTATTTTACATGGAGCGACTGCCTATGTGACGTCCGCAACCCAGTTAGTACTGCGGATTATGATACCACTTACCACCCAACCAAGGAATCTGTTATTATTTAGCCTCGAGCTCCTCTCATTAGATACCAAGTTTCATTCGAAATTCGCAGCTTCCTTGCACGGCTCGGACACTTCCAGCCTAGCATAAATCAAGCTTAATTTGTAAGCCCGCAAATGACCTTAGCTATTGTCTATTCTAGCCCATACAAATGTATCCCGTCCCATCTCAATACGCTTTAGTATGTGACATACTATTGCATACAGAATGCCAAGCAAGGGATCTGGGTGGCCATACACAATGGCACACGCTCTAATTGGGTCTGACTCCGGATTGGCAATGGCATTATGCGTATTGTTGCCACTGCCGCGTGACATGGTCACTGCACTTCGAATAAGATGTTTGCACGTGTCGGTTTAGTTCTAAGAATATATAGCTTATACAAGGAAGGAAAAGCAGAGTAAGTATTGTATCTTTAGTATGATAGGCACTTGGGTGGTCCACTACTCCGTTTTGTGTAGAGTAAAATAGTACTATGAACTCCGTTTTTGGTGTTGGCCGCATCTTGTTTTGCCAATTTGCAGACAAATTAATTTACCAAAAAAAATGTTAGGCAAAGGAGTAAATTACCCATTTCATGGGGTAAATGCAGTTGATGGATATAAGGGACTCAAATATAACTGTAGAAATGTGGGTGTTATATTAGTACAGGGATTACAGAAGTGATTGTATGTAGGTATTGATAAAATGACAATTAAAGTATGTTTCACTGTATTTTTGTCTCTCCATCAATAAATTTATGCACTCCAACACGAACATAAGTAGCTAACATAAAATCATTCTATGCATAATTATTTAGAGCTAACTAGGATAGTAAGTGCACCTACATTTCACGTTACTAAAAAATCCTAACCCGGTAAACCGACGATGACAAATAGGAAGTGTCGTTGATGAATGTGTGGCCGCTGCGATGCGGATACGTGGCGCCTCATATTCGAGGTGACTGGTAACGAGCTGATATTGGGATACAATGCCGACAGATTACTTGGCTGTCAATGAAGGAGAATGATCATAATTTACTGACGTCTTACTTAAAATAACGTCGTTTTTCCTTAATAGGCAGAAATACGACACTAATATAATGCAAATGCTATTTCTTTGTCATGTTGCCAAAAAACTAGAGCACATATCTACAAAAAAAAAGAAGGTAAACTTTAAATGAAGTGGAAATTATGTTTTTTCTAATGCCTCCAATTTTCCTACTCCGCTATTCTTTTCTGTTTAATTTCGTTGCGGGGTCCAAGAGAGTTCAATAGTTTCTCTGGGACTTCGTCGAGCTTCATTGTCTCGGCGCTCTTCTGCGCCACCGTTGATTTTGGCTTTCAGGAGTTGCAGTGCATACTTGCATCTATCTAGAGCTTATAAGGATATGCAGAACAGGCTGTAAACTTCTACATGACCCATAGCAATTGAAGGATCCTCCGGCCAGACGGGTGTTGTGTCTACCCGACAGCTGTTGGCGGATTTTTCTATATAGTTGTAAGTTCTGCGCGATTTAGAGTTTTGATGTTAGTTCTTCATTTCTGCCATCGCGCTAGTGCGGATTTGAACTATTTTGTTGTAGTACTATTTGTAGTGCCGCTAAAGAATAACTAAGATAGTTAGCCACGTTTCACGTTACTAACAAATACTTTCTGTGTTATTCTCAGGTAACCCAGCGATGACAAATGGTCGCGTCATTGATGAATGTGTTGCCACTGCGATGCGCCATTATGATACATGGCGCATCGCAGCGGCAACACATTCATCAATGGCGCCTCATGTGCGAGGGTGAGTAATAAGTAGAGATCGGATATTCGGATTACCTAAAGTTTGAGTGTTGACTAGTATGGAGCGCGCGTCAGTATGGGAAAAGGAGTTTATTTAAAAAAAACAAAAACTAGTCTAGTTACTTTTTCGTTTAGCTCTAAATGAATTATGCCCAGACATATTTACCATTTTGTTTTAGCATTCGACATTTCAGCACAAAAATACGAATTCAAATAGTTGTTGAATTTTTTTCCTTGTTATTTTCAACAAACTTGACAGGTTTTAAATAAATTTAATATATTCGTTACGATATTTTGAGTAATACATTTTATACTTACTAAAGAATTATGAAATTTCGCAATCCCGCGACAAAAATTGGCATTTAAATAGCCGCTTCCATACTTTTGTACCTTTTGCCAGGAAAGAACGTACTTTAAGTAAATATGCATCCGAATATCTAGTTATAAGGTATTGGGATACAATACCGACAGATTGCTTGGCTGTCATTGAAGGAGAATGAAGGCAATTTAGACACGTTTATTGGCTTTCGTTGGTTTGACGTCGTAATGTGAGCGCAGCTTAGTTATAATGGTAAGTGATTAGTATTAATGAGCTGGACAAGTTTTTTTATAGTAGCCTCAATTTATGTATGAACAGACGACATGACATGACAAATTTTCCCACTCAACCTTGAACCTAATTCCTTAGCGATAAAGTTGAAGATCTATTAAAGAAAGACATATTGTTGTAGCTGGATGTGCTGGCGTCTGTACGTACGACTTTTTGGTTTACGTCTTATTCTAAGCAGACTTTGGAGAAAAGGCTATACTTAATAATATTTGATCTGCGCGTTAAAAAAAAACTAAAATGTATTGAAATCATTATTTTCTAGATAACATGAAAACCTACTCTAATTTATACGAGATAACCCTGGTCAGATGTGCTGAGTTTGAAATAAAAATCTTGTCATAATGTAAAAAAGGAAATCTGCTTATTCAAAGAATGACAAGTTTCTTGCAAGTCGACTCAAGCCATGGTGTTGGGAAAATACTTGGGAGAAAAATAATTTCTAGGACGGAGCAAGTAGCAGTCTCAAGTTTACCTAAATCTATTGTTCTTTATATCTACATAAACCATTATAGGCACGCACGCACCCTTATAAATTACCCATATTGTATGAAAATTACCAAAAAAATACATTTTCATAATGCATGAAACTCTTGAAAATGAATATTTTACGGTGACAGCTTTTGTTCAAAAATTATGAAAATATGTGGAAATGACAAAGTGCCCAAATTATTTTCATAGTCTCGCTTTTATGAGGCACAATTAATCTATATGTATGAAATAAATTGGTTTCCTGCTATTAGCAGATATATGTTTTTGTTTCTGCTGGACTCTTATTTGTTGTCACATCCAAGGGAGGTTATTATGCGGTTAAAATGATTCTAAGTTTTGTTAAATAATTTATATTTGAAGAGTTATGTCTCAGAAGTTTAAAAAAACAATTTATGTTCGAGTACAATGTTTGAAATGTTTATTCCCAGGTTTAGCTCACTTTATATGGATAAGAGTTCCGTTTGCTAACGTAATCTTGCACAAGTAAATCCTTAGACAACAGCAAGTTTTATTCGAATTGAATAAAAATACCTCTTGACTTCGACCATAGCCTACTAACAATAGAGACGGAAATATTCGATACCTATCCGCAACGTAACAAGCCCCGCAACATAAATCCTGGTTGGAACACAAAAAGTACGGCACAACACACCAACATAGCACAACACAGCCGTCGAAACACGTGGCGACAGGGAACCGATATATCGCCCATACAATGTGGTTCGTGCTTCATTGTTGCCGAATTGCAACTGAGTGCAAGGCGAATACGTTATTAAAACTTTGAACATAGAATTCAAAATTGTATTCTAAAACTAATTGTGTTATTCTGAAACCGTTCTAAAGTGAAATTTGAAAGTTTAGGTATGTAATACTAAAGATACTGGCCAGTAGTATATTTAGTTAACATCTTCTTTCTTTGAACAAAAGCTCCAAAGAACCCTACATTGCAACTGCACGTCTACGGGTAAATGAAAGGCATATTTTGATACTAAAGGAGTTGGAAGATTTTTGTATGAAGAAACGTGACGCTTCGGAAGATTTTGGCTTCTAAAAAGTAATTGGAATTGTAGAAGAAGTAATTAAAAAATAGTTATTGTTGCCACCTATCAAATAATATAGGTTTTATGCATGGCTAATAAAATTAAAGTTGCATTGAAGGTTCCTACTTCGATGGCTCATGTCTCGGAAACCTGACGTTTTAGACAAGTTTAGACTTAGAGGATTGTGTCTCATACAAAAATAGTTTTTATTGATACTAGCTATCTCCCGCCCGATCACTATGTATGGCAAGCCTATCCCTTGGGAGAAGCAAGCCAAGTACTTAGGAGTCACTCTCGACCGTCACCTGACCTTCACGTCACATATCAAAGCGGCACGTAACCGGGCTGCCTTTGCTATGGGTAGACTCCATTGCATGCTGACGGGTAAGAGCAAGTTGTCACTTACGTGCAAATTGCGTCTCTATACCGCAGTAATACGTCCCATCATGACTTATGCTTGTGTCGTGTTCGCACACATCAAGCCTCGTCACATTCATAGGATGCAGACATTGCAGAACCGTTTCCTACGTAAAATCACGGGCGCCCCCTGGTATGTCCGTAATGGCAACCTTCATGTCAACCTTAAAATCCCGACCATACTTCAGTTCATGAAACGTCTTTCCAAGCGTTTCTTTGACTCAGCGGTTAAGCACCTCAACCCCTTAGGTAATCGCATCGGCCGCCCGATAAGTACCATCGCGTATTAGTAGGATTCGCCGTCCTCGGCATACCCTAGTCACTCCCTATGACCCTATTAACCTTCTTCAAGAGAGCAGTAGGGAAACCAGCACATTAAAACGTAGCGAACACAGACACAAACCGCCGTCTTTCCGGCCTCGCCGTCGAGGACAGTCGCGACGTCCCTGTTCACTACCCCCCCCCCCCCCCCGACCCTTGCTCGAGCCAGCCCGCGAAGCTGAGCCAGTAGTAAAAAATCAGCCCCTAAATAATGGGAATCAGATCCAGCCTGTCCCTATGCTGCTCTCCCCCAGCGACGCCCTAAGCCGAGGCTCGTACCCCACAGGGGGTGTCCTTAGTGTTGTAGCTTAGTTTATAAGCTTTTTGCCTGGCTGGAGGCCTTAGATTCAAGGCATCCACATGTTTGCCCGGTTAATTAGTAGCCAGCCTCAGACGCCGAACTGCGAGAAGCCATTAAAAAAAAAAACTCGCTATCTATTAGTATAGGTCATGCATGGCCGCATATTTGAAAAAAAGAAATGATGCAAACCCAGCTATACAATATAAATAAATAAAATTGAACTGTCTGTTTGTAATATTAAAATAACTGCTTTTTACTACATGCATATGAATGTACATACGGTACATATACCTTCATAGTATTTATGATGATATTTACAATCTCAATATCAAAGAAGATTCGTGGTTGTGAGCACCTACGAACGACCAGATTTCTGCGCTTAATCAGCGCATTTTAGATAAGCTATCTGGTGAATCACAAAGATACCTTTCCATCAAGGCAGTTTGCAATCCGAATTAAGTGGTTAATTACCCTATAGAATTTTTAAACAGTACATATCATCTTGCCTGGTCTACCCCTTCACAAACTAGAAGTTAAGGTTGGCGTGCCCATCATGCTACTGCGTAATTTAAACCAACCGAAACTTTGCACTGGTACTTGGTTGCGAGTAATGTCATTGCAAAGAAACGTTATAGAAGGTCGTATAATATCCAGATACGGAATAGGTGACATAGTATTTATACCAAGGGTTCCTATAATACCGTCAAATTTTTCATGTGAATTCAAAAGATTGCAATTCCCTATCAATGTCAGTTTTGCTATGACAACCAACAAGTCACAAGGGCAAACATTAAGCAAAGCTGGTATAGATTTAACTAAAGGTTGCTTCAACCATGGGCAACTATACGTGGCATGTTCACGTGCGAGGAATGCCAGTAGTTTTGTTGTTTTAGCCAAAAAAAGCGAACAACAAAATTTTTTTATAAAGATTTTTTTTTTTAATAAAGGTAATAACGGTGAATAACAGAAAATAAATTACAATTAAAATAAACAAGCAAAAACGAAAAAAAAACTATATAAACGAAATAACTTTTTTGTTAAATTCCACGCGGACGAAGTCGCGGGTACAGCTAGTTTGGATTAAGTTCTGTAAATTGAACTACTTTTTTACATGTCTATTCTAAATATATAAATTACTATTTATCTTAGCATATGCCAATTTTATTTTAAATGTTCGTGAAGGTTGGTTGTAAAAGCCACCCTAACAAAATCGGCCACTTTGTATAGCTATCTACACTACCCCTTACTAGGCCACACATCCACCTGATGTTATCTCAGACTGAATGTCCTTGTCCTAACGTACACACAGTTTGTGGAGCCCCCATTAAAGTTTACGTGCGCCGACGAAATTCTCTACACGGTTGTAATACTAGACATTGCTAATCAAGATATCTATGTTGTTTCGTCGTGACTCACAGTCTCAAAATTGTCCGCAGGATCACCAGATGCCTATTGTCTGATTTATATTCAAAGACGCTTACCTAGATCTAAAGTAGTTTCTTGGGCATGTGTGACATTCATACGATGATTGTCACTAGCTTGTGACATGGTTACTAGGTATAGCTACTAACTTACACCATAACGCGTGAAATTCACTACAAAGTAATGATTAACTTACTTGCTAATGATTTTCACGCGTTATAAGCCCAAGTTTCATACAAAATTGGTCCTTCATCTAATACTTTATCCCATAACACAAGATATTTACAACCCATAAAGCCATAAAGACCGCTTTTAATAGCATAATTTTCGCGCGAAGCGATCATTCCCACTTTGCGACATAAATGCCAATAATATGTTACCTACTGGATGTACAAAAAGGCATTTAATGGGATAACCGCGCGTCACGAGACGGAAACATGGTGGAGCGAACAACGATATTTAATAGACTTTTCTTGTTCCCACTTTATTAACTTATTATTGGCTGTACAAGTTTATTCTTGTTAACATTTCTATATTGGAATTAACGAACTACTTATTAATTCAAAAGGTCTGGAAATTACCGGTCAAATTCTAAGAAAATCTTTTGGCAGAATATTACAAATATTTATTAGATTTTGAGAACTCCACTAACTTTTCAAGTACCCATCAATTAATAAATTCATCATCATCATCATCTCAGCCCAAAAATCGTCCACTGCTGGACATTGGCCTCCCCAAAGTGTCACTACATTGACATTTTGGGGGGTTTTGCCATAATCGCCACGCTTGGCAGGCGGGTTGGCGATCGCAGTACGGTTGTTACAAAAGCACAGAGAACGCTGCTGCCCATTCTCTGACAAGTCCCTTAGTCGCCTCTTACGACACCCACGGGAAGATACGGGATGGTGCTATTCTTTACGTCCGACACCATACAGAACTCCGACACCATACAGAACTAAGAAATTAATAAATTAATCATATTCAACAGAATATTCAAGGAAAATTTAGCCATTTTCAAGCATAAAAGTGGTGTTGCTTCTGATAGTTTCATTGCTTTTCCACTACGCATGCCGCGTTGCGTTGTTTGCATGCCAATTGGTGGTGTTTCACAATCCTAGTAACCAGTTTTACATACATGAATAATTTGAATATATTACTACCGATATCGTTAGGTGCTGAGATTTTTACAAAAAAGAAAACATCGTTGAAATTATACAAGCTGTGTGTGTGCTCTGTGAGGCTTAATGAACACTCAGAAAATCAGTGGGGGATTTACACATTTTCAAGGTATCACTGTAAACACTCACTTACTCTGGGTTCACTGTAAAGTTTTTGCCGCCCTTGCCTCTACAATTTTCATTTCCAGATTATAATTGTTATTATTTTTTTTTTTTAAAAGTAGAAATTCGGTCCCTTAATTTGCCGCCCCAAAAATGTGCCGCCCTGGGCTCGAGCCTACTCAGTCTGCTGGTAAATCCGCCACTGCAGAAACTGATTACAAAGAATAATTTGTTAACATAATCGACTGATAGACTTTATCCGAGGTACAGTCACGAACACCTTTAGCTTTAACAAAATTAGACGAATTGATATCTTCCTCTTTTTGGAAGTCTAATAACAAAAATTCAAAGCCCTTTTCTAGCGAAATACCTAAGGATAATCTCTAACGATTTACTTTTAGAAAAAAATGCTTAGGAGCGAATGTAAGTTATTTATGCTCGTGACTGTACTGTAGTCTACAGAGGAGTATCATAATACTTTACGGAGCTTGACGAAATCGGTTATTTCATCCGTCGCAGTTCAAGTCAGGCACAAAATGGAATTGAGATTTAATAATATTATTCGATGTTGTGTCGTTTTACGGTCTAACTGCACGTGCTATTGATTTTTCTTAAAAACACAAAGTAAAATTTTGTTGTTTGAGGTAATGTTTCTTACAAAGCGAGGGAATGACGGGAAAAATTGACAATTCCACAAAAAAGGTTCTTAAATGACTCCCGATGGTGTGTTTAATCCGTAACGACTTAGTTGTTCGATTTTCAAAAGAATCTTCAAAAGGATGGAGTAGAATATCCTCTGTCTACGGATGTGCAGAATTGTAGAAGCGACAGAATTAAAAAAAAAAACAATTTATGAAACGTAATTTTATAAATCTTGTATTCCAAATGATTGAAAGTATAAAACTTTGTGCTTTTTCGAAATTTATGGCTTAGCCATCATTAATACATTAGTGTTAGCAGGTACATGTTTGAAAATTGCCGCCGTCAGAAGCTATGTCATCAATCACTTTTCATTCTAGTGGATGTATCGAGGGGAGGGATGTGTATCATACCTATGTAAAAACACGCTAATCTTGTGACCATCCATTGCAGAATATGGAACTCCACTTGCATGAACTTAATTTTCCTAAAACCAATTAGCTGAGCATTTGGAATCTTGCCAAAGGTGTTACTCAGTAACTGGGTTGCAGAGGTCAAATAGGCAGCCGTTGCATATACAATACTGGTATTGAGCTGAATCTGGATCATCAAGCGCAACAAAGAGTAACACCAACCCCGGACGGACACCACCACTCCAGCCCACTCCCCCGCCCGCTCGCGGCTCTGGAAAAGAAAAAGACTGGAAGCCGACCCTAACATGTTGTAAAAGACGAAGGGGATGAATTTGAAATGCACATTGACTATCAAGATGAGCTCTTTCTTGGCCTATTGGCTATGTTCTACGACATGGTATATTGTTGAATTCCTTATAAGCTTGGAAGAAGGCCGGTACATATATTACTAAACTATAAAACCAGACTGAAAGCTATTTCATCTTATTATCTCACTAGCGACCCGCCCCAGCTTTGCACGGGCAATTCTGATACTAAATATACTACAGAATGTCAAACGACATCACATTGGAAACTTCTAAAATTATCAGTGTTTCTATACTATATTATGCATGTATTATACCTATAAACATTGCTCTTGAACCACTGTATCTATTAAAAAAAACTGCATCAAAATCCGTTGCGTAATTTAAAAGATCTAAGCATACATAGGGACAGAAAGCGGGAAGCGACTTTGTTATAAACTGTGTAGTGAAGACAACTCAATAAAGTTCAAGCGCAAAGTGATAGACTATTCATATTCACTGTTGATATTACATACAATTTGAACAGAACAATTATAGGAAATGAACTCGTCATCCATGAATATACAATGTCAGGAAAGATGAATACAATATGCAAGAGAACGCAATAATATCGACAGCACAAACTGTAGTACGAGTATGGTAGTTTGCACGCAATACAGTTTTTGTAGGTAAAATTGGTGGTAGGTTTATTGCCAATTGTGGTCTTAAACCGACCTTGAAATGCCAATATCCAACCGGTTTGTGTGCTTCCATGTTGTTTTCCTAACTGTTCATTTTACATAACACAACGCTTGTAATCCCGGAAGGGGCAGGCAGAGGTGTAGCTATTAATACCTAGAATAAGTTTATTACATTATGTTATCATATGTTCTCATGTAAGTGGTCTTTTTTTGAGAATAAAGTATATTAAACCTATTTGTCAGTTATGTTTGTGTCTCAAGATTGTAATAAGGGGTGAGTGAGTTTGCCGCCGGGCCCGGCTTATATAGGGCGACTGGTAATTAGTTTCCCTAAGAAACTTTTTTATACTCATTCACTTTTGGCACGTGGCAGCCGGCCTGTGGCGCGGGCGCCGCTTACGGAGCACTCTGCCTACCCACTGTTGCACTGCACAGTATGTTAGTAACGAGACAGAATGGCGTCACGCGGCTAAAAGCTGATAGGTCAAAGGCGCGCGTGCGCGTTTTTCATACGGCTGTTGTGTTATTGTGGCAAAAGTGAATGAGTATAAAAAAAAGTTTGTTTGGGACAGTTGTTTGTTATCATAAGCACAATCACGTGATTAAGTATCGGTCACTAATTACCAGTAACCCTATATACTATATCTAGCAGATGTAAATAATGTTGAGTTCCAAAAGGATTCTCGCCTCCTTCATTCATAATATCACAGAATGACGCTGTTATCATCATGTCATCTATTTCAATGTCTGCAATCTTTAGGGAATTTTGCTACACACATCCGCGTATGTATAGTGAGTATCTGGTATCTCATTAAAGATGATTTCGTGTCGAATCCCATGAGTAGATCAGAATAGATAATGTAGGCTGGCATATCAAAATACTGATCAAAATACGAAGGTAAATCTTGTGCTTTCATATAGTACACGTCTAATAGAGTTCCTAAAGTTTAAAAATAATCATATGCTGTAACATTACAGGTTAATGAAATTTCAACACGTTTCATTTTAATTAAAACTTTGGCTAAAAATATTCTAATAAGGAGACTTACTGATATTTTGGTTCCCAGTGGGCCATATGGAAACTTTTTATAAATTAAGTGATTGATAAAAAGTTTCCGTTCCCTTTACTTTGTTCATCAATCATAATAATAGTCATGAAGACTTAATAATTCCTGCTTAATTCACGATTTATTTTCGTTACTAAAGATGGTAGAGGTTTGCTTATTGCCAAATTTTAGGTGTGCTAAAGAGAAAATTATTAAGATATACGCTCCGTACAACAGACGGTGTAGGTAAACGGTAATGAATGAATAAGAGCACGATTTGTCTCACAAAAATTGCAATATAAGTCAGTTCAATGTTAGCAGTCCTTAAGGACTGCCTTGTTGGTCGTCGCATGCGCAACTATTGAACATGGGGGCGATTCCCCGGTCGGGCGAAGTGTTATTTGGTTTTTCCATCAGGAATTTCTGAATAGCAGCCACGGCGTCTGGATTTGTGCCCGCTTGATGGTAATAGGCTCGCCCCTATTACATGGGTCTTAAACATAACTGGCCAAACGTGGGTGTACTATTAGGTACAACTCTGCCTTACCTTACGAGGCTTACGGTCGTGATGTTATGTTAGCTTGAGGAAGAAGAGAACATGCTGTGTAGGAAGATTAACCAATTTTCGTATCATCACTATGTCGTATCTGTGGCTAGGATTGCGGTTTACATGCATGCATCAGAAATTGATGGGATTATCGGATTGCCGAGCAGAATTGTTGAATTGCAGATGTCGGCCATGCTAATTGGAGATGCCTAAATGTCGTTTTGTAGATATTAAACAAGAGCAGACACACAGCTGCCATGTTCATTATGACATGCGATTCTTACTAAATGCATAACAATTTGAAGTCATATGCTACCTAGATCTACTCTTAGAACTTCTATGTAGCCACACATTTTAAAGTTAGACTCTATTTATCATTACATCACGACTCGGAATGTGTCTGGCATGTGAGCGAATCTGCAAGAATTTATGTCCAGTGTCAAGTTGAGTAGATTCCTGAAAGTATCTCTGTTATTTCTAACAATTTGTGGAAAGGATAACCCTTGAACATTGCTGATTGAAATTCCTCGATGAAATTGGGATACCTACGACTAATTAAATAATGTACGTAGGGAGGGTTACATCTACACAATATGTTAATAAAATTGTAGTAGGTATCTGTTTGTAATTTCAAAATAACACCGTTTTGTTTAATGCATATACAGGGTGTTACAGAAAGGGTGTATACATACTTAAAGGTGTGCTACAGACCATCAACCTGAACATGTATCTCCACAAACAAACATCGTCATAGCGAAAAAATTATCTGCTGCCCCATAGAAAATTTTAATACCTATTCGACCAAATGTATGGGGAAGCAGATTTTTTTTTCGCTATGACGATGTTGGTCCGATGGAGAAACATGTGCAGTTTGATGGTCTGTAGCACACCATTAAGTATGTATATACCCTTTCTGTTACACCCTGTTTAAGTATATGTCATACGTAATATATTTATGTAAAAAAAAAAATGTCTGACTTTCTGTTTGTTTCAGCTAATTTCCGAAACAGTTAGACCAATTTCGATGGTACTTTAACTGGCAGTTATGATGATGTTATAAGATGACAGTGCAGTTATGATGATGTTATTGATGATGATGTTATCTGATGTTATAAGGAGTAAACTAGGCTACTTTTTTTTGTTCGCCTCGCTTTTTTTTTACCACTGCTGGGCAAAGGCCTGTCCTTTCTACTACTACTACTCTAATTTCGGTTAATTTTATTATAGAAAAATAATTAGGGTTCACTTACACTGTCGCTTACAAGATATCTTCGTAATCGCGTAAGTGGCACCGTAAGTTTAGTTTATAAACAGTGAAAGCTTATAACAGTTAAATAAGGGTAACGCGCAAAACAAAAATAACTCTTAACGAAATCCGATTCAAACAGGTAAGCCTAATATTTATTTAATAATTTCACACTGACGAAGGCCCCGGGAAACAGCTAGTCCAGTAGAAAATGAACTTGAATGAAGTCGAAATAACAATCAAAATCGAGTCAGCAACTACATACAAAGTTAAATACTACTGGATGCCGTTCACTCCGTTACAAAATGAATATAAATTGAACAAGACCCGTAGTATAGTTTCTTCTCTAATTGACACCATTCAATTTGGGTCTCCGTCCTGAATTTTAATCATTTGCAAGTCTCAAATCCAATTAAGGCGTTAGTTTTGACCGGCTGAAAATGATATGCCGAAAATTAAGTTTGGGATGTCAATACAAAGGTCCAAGTTTGCCTTTCGTTAGGAAAGTTAAGAAGAAAGCATCAAATATTTGGTACGCAAAAAAATCCTTTTATAACTTTAACGTTTAACGTAACGTTTTATAACTGTTGGTAACATTGAAGCCACTGTCGCTAAATTTAGCACAGGAATTTAAAGTTTTAACAGAATTACAACACCGTCCAATAATAAAACCGACTGAGCTTTTGTCCACGACGCATTACAGCTTTAACTTCAATAAAATGCCATCCTATCCTGGTGTTATATTGATAGTACTTGGTACAGAAATCGGTTAAAAACATTGATCGTATCCACTTAGCAACATTTGGCGACCGACATACTGCACAGTATGTCGGTCAACATGTTGAAAGTTAGCGCGGCAAATTTGTTTAGCAACGTTGTCTGTCTACGCTCAGTCGTCGACAACAAAGCCGCCGGAGGGACTTGTGTTGCTTTCAGCGGCGGTGGTTATAATTTTATCGAAATATGCATCAAAAAGTAAAAAACCACGTTGGCAGGTTAGAAGTTACTATTTCAATTGAAGATCTGACAAACTTTGCTTAGTTCCAAGCGTGCCTAACAGCATGTTGCACGAAAAAAAACAACAAGCCGCGCGTCATGTTGCACGCCAGCTGGCAACGTCGCGCGTTATTGTGCAACGCTGCCGAACATGTTGAGCGTCACGTGTCAATATTTGCCTAGTGCATACGAGGCTTTAATGAAATAGGTCCACTTTGCGACAGAACTGTATTAGTCGCTGTACCTTGTTGAATAGTTATTCCAACTGTCGCGACTATGAGAGAACTATCAAGACTACCTTTTGCTGGCGGCTTCACCCACGCGGAGGATGTTAATTTTCCCACGGGATCGTTCTACAGGGATAAGAAGTATCCCATATCCCAGGTCATGGTCTACCAGTGACTGTGAGCTCATCGACGTCCATCCGACAGAGCTACTTTCGCAGTTATAATATAAGCACGGATTAATTTTCTGCACGAATCCATTTTTTGCACCATTGCACAGCGTTACTTACCCTACAATTAAATAAGTTTAAAGTATGCACTCATGCAAATATTGTAGTATGAGGCTAATCCATCATTCATGACGCCTAATGACCGTAATATCGGTTTTGCGGTATGAATAATGTATGGAGTGAAATTCGTTCGTGTAGATATACTAGGCTATATTTTTGTGTCGTGTATTTCAAGTAAATTTGCAATCTAGATTTTTGTACGTTAACTTGTTCGTAGTTTAGATGGTCGGCGACGGCGATAAACAGTTGGTTAAAAGATGGAAGTCGCTGGCACAGACACTTGGAGTTTGGCGCAAACAAGGAGAGGCCAAGAAAAGAAAGGTGGGGAGCAGCGGTGGCCCAGTGGCGGCCGGCATGTCCTAGAACTAAAAATTCGAAGACTTGTGACATCTACTAACACGCACTGAGCCCGCGAGGTGTATTACAGCCCACTCCCTCTCCTAGAGAGGAGACTTGTGTCCCAGCAGTGGCGACATTATAGGCTGATGATGAAGGAGAGGCCTTTATCCCCGCAGTGTGTAAAGTCGGGCTGTGAATGACGATGATGATGAAGTAAACTTAGTATGATAGCAAAATATGACAAGGACAACTGTGTTGCAGTCTTCATGCAAAGTAGATAACGAAAAACAGCATTCATGCATTCATGTCGCAAAACAGTACACATTACACGCAGTCAGCTTTAACAATTATTAAGGTTAATCCCAAATTAATTCAGATCATCAATTCACTGAACAAGTATGTGGGCGCATTTGCACCACATATTTCACAGCGCTGTTTAACATTCATGAAACATGGTGGTCAAAATTTACATGTTGCATGCCTGAAGTAGGGCATCGGGGTAATAAATGTCAACCGGGGTAACAGACTTGGTAACAGACTGAGTCCACTGACCGACAGAGCAGGCCTTTTAGGCCTCGCGTTAAATGACTTATAATATTTAGCTTACCGTAATTTTTGGTGCTTGAATTCAATGTGCATTGCAAACTACTTGTTCTATGTCTAGGAGGGAAATGTATCCAGTATTTATCCGAGTACATCCCATCTGGTAACTTTCCCATTTCGACAACTAAACAAAATACCATCACAAAACTGCCGATTCGTAATTATTTTAATCTTCATACATTGAGTCCCTAAAAACGGTGAAGGAAAACATCGTGAGGAGACCGACATGTTCTAGAACTAAAAATTCGAAGACATGTGGCATCTACCAACCCGTACTGGGCCCGCGTGGTGGATTGCAGCCCATACCCTCTCATTGAGAGGAGGCCTGTGTCCCATCGGTGGGAACATTATAGGCTGATGATGATGATGACATTGAGTCTCGTTTTGTAACCCATAAATTTCAACTGTTTTTTGTACGGTACAGTCAGCTCCCAAAGTTACTATACACAGGCTGCACTAAAAGTATCGGGAATGGAATATTTCCACTTTTTCTGTCATATTAAAATCTTTTTAATTGAAAACTCCTTGGTTTTAAAAATCGAATACCATATTATATTTATTTAAAAAAAGGTCTTGTCACAAGGTTTTGTCAAACTTGTTTAGTCGTTGAGAAAATGGAATTATTCAATTCTATCAAGAATTGAATTGAATTGACTCGAGAAAATTCAAGAGCGATGATTTATTATGACTTTCGAAGTGGTTTAACACAAAAACAGTGTGTTGACCGGGTGATTTCTGCATTTGGTGATGAAGCCCCATCCAAAACCACAAGTTATCGCTGGTTTGCTGAATTTCAACGTGGACGTTTCAAGCTCAGTGATGATTCCCGTAAAGGTCGTCCAAAAACTGCTGTCACCCAAGAAAACGTTGATGCTGTGCGTAAGCTGATTGAGGAAGATCGACATGTGAAATACCGCGAAATTCAGACAACTTTAGACATTGGCATGAGTCAAATACAAATAATCTTGCATTAACAATTAGGTATAAAAAAGTGGTTTTCCCGATGGATACCGCATTCGCTCTGTGAAGAGCAAAAAGCGGCTCACGTTACTTGGTGCGTCAGAACTCTCGACAGATTCCACGCAGGATCCTCAAATGCTGTATACAACGTCGTATCAGGTGACGAATCCTGAATATACGCGTACGAACACGAAACAAAAAACCAGTCACGAGATTGGTTGTTCGAAAATGAGTTAAAGCCAACAAAAATTGTTCGTTCACGGAGTGTTGCAAAAAAAATGGAGGCCACGTTTGTCTCCAAAACCGGTCATGTTGCGACTTTTCCTCTTGAGGTACAGATAACGGTTAATGCAGAATGGTATGCTGGCATTTGTTTGCTACAGGTCGTTTCTGAACTCCGTAAAAAGAACTACAACCGCCGCATCATCCGCCGTATCCCAGTAGTTCCATTGTCTAGTTCCATTATGGGACTACTAGGATTTTTTTCTCCCAGTAGTTCCATGGAACTAGAATACTTTATCACCTTATCCCATTAGTTCCATTAAGTACAGTCGGCGTAAATAAACTAGTTTATAATGACGTACGAGAAGTGGAGGTCCCACTGAAGTTTATTCCCTTCTTGCTTGCAGCCTACTCCTATGTAGATGAACGAATTCTGATTTTTTGTTCTGATAATGGCAAACATCTTATGTCAAACCTTAAAAACTTTTTAAGCGACGGCACTTTTCAAAGTTGTCCGGCTCCATTTGTTGAATTATACACTATTCATGGCGATATGAGTAGCTTTCAAGACACAACTCAAATTGTACCGTTGATGTATTATTATTTATTTTACAAAATTCGCAAATGAAACTTCTCAGTGGAGAAATTACTGTACCACATTTCTTGGACAAGAATCATCCGCAGTTCTCATAAGTAGAGGTAGAAAATTAAAAATAAAAACATTGTAAGATACGTTTCTGTTAATAATACTAATAAAATAAAAGCATTTTAAGTTACGTTTTTGTACTAATATACTCAGATCTGTTAATATATTGCGGTCAATTCCATTGCGATTTAACTGTACCGGAACTAATGAGACTAATTTTATCTTGCATAAACAGAATGCCAGTTCCATGGTACTACTGGGAGAAAAAAATCCCAGTAGTCCCATAATGGAACTAGAGAATGGAACTACTGGGATACGGCGGCATCACTTCCATCACGACAATGCGAGTTCTCACACCGCGCACAGAACAGAAGAGTTTTTAGAATAAGAAAATATTGAATTATTAGACCATCCACCGTACAGCCCCGACCTAAGCCCTAATATATTTCTATACTTTCCCTAAAATAAAGAATAAATTGCGTGGTCAGAGATTTTCATCACCTGAAGAAGCTGTGGAAGCCTACAAAACGGCCATTTTGGAGACCCCAACTTCCAAATGGAATGGTTGCTTCAATGATTGGTTCCATCGTATGGAAAAATGTGTCAAATTTCGCGGAGAATACTTCGAAAAGCATTAAATACATTATTAAATAGTAATGTTATGTCACTTCCTTGATTCCCGAAATTTTCAGTGCCGCCCTTACTATACAACTGAACTTTTTCACTTGTTTGCACTTGGTTGTTGTTTGCACGTCTAGTCTAGTAAGTTACCAAACGGGACGTAGCCATGGTCGGAATGTATTCAGCTGTTTCATTCCTGTTTCCATGAGTGCATCGATAATACAGTGGTTGCAAGCGCTACTGTTGAACTGAAATGTTCCTTGATTCGGTCCCCAGATCAGGTAAAGTGTTGTTGAGTCTTATACAAGGTGTAAACCAAGCATTCGCATCAAAATAAGTAACTCTACGCAAAAATTTTTGCTTTAAACGAACTTTTTTTCGGGTGCAAGATCAGGTGTATTCAAAACATTGTGCTGACCTTCCCGACCTCCGTACTATTCAATGCTGGATGCATTGAATATTACAGTAGTAGTAGTAGTGGTGTAGTTGTTGTATAGTATTCAAAGTAAAATTAAAACATTAGAAACTTCATTTAAAAAAACTTGTGAAAAAGTTGGTAGTTTGACCTCCAATATCTCTGTAACTAGAAGGTTCCCAGGTATGGTCTTTAACAAAAAAATGATCGCAACGGCGGGTAGAACAAGTGCCCTTCAGGTTCGTGAAGGGTCTGTTTACACCCTTTATAATGAATTCCGCAGTACCAACCCGAAGTGATGGCAATAGGTTCACCCCCTATTCCATGAGACTTAAACATAACTTGCAAAATGTGCATACATGACGTATTACATAGGTACACCACGGCATAGTTTGGAGCTTGAAGAAAAACAGGTGTGATTCTAAGAACTTCCTCAATCTTCCTCACCTTGACTAAAGAAACGTTCTAACCTACAAAAGCATCTACACCCGGTTTCAGATCGCTTCATTACCTAGGCTCAGTTCATCGCACCCTCGCCGGATTAAACACTTCAATTCATTATCAAATCACGATCTGAATGAAGGGGGCGTTACGTTTAATATCTCAGGGTGCTTCCTCCAGGCTGTTTACGTAACGCAGTGGAAGAATTAGGACGCGTTTGTTTGACACGTTCCTATTTCGTCACTTCAACAGCGTGAATTTATACAAAATTTGCTTGCAAACGAGGAAAAGCTCGCGTAGAGGTCGGAAATAATGCAATCGAAATGTCTTACCGCGATAAAAAAATATCCGATATCCTAACCTAGGTTTTGGTCTATCTGTGAGCCAAATCTCATCGAAATACGTTCTACCGTTAAGATGTGAAAAGGTGACAGACAGACTTACTTCCGCATTTACTTTAGTATGGAATAAAAATCACTAGATGAATAAGTTCAGTGCGATATGTGTTTTGCTATACAATTCTATGCCGTGTTGCATGAATATAAGTATACTTATAGTATCCAGTAAGATGACTGCAGTGCGCTACGATCAATGAAACGTAGCAACCTATGAAAGTTAGCAGTTCAGTTTAGGTTGGGACTATACCGACGACGATTAAGGCACGGTTCGCCACATTTTTGAGTTGTAATCGTTGAAGACCAGACCAGACCAATCTCTTAATTGTTCGAGTGATCTAGGTGTCTAACCTTTTATGAATGGATTGGACTATGTCTAACTATGTCTGTCTGACTGTCTATGTTTGACTATGTTGCGTCCATTTTACATTAAAACCTTTCTGCGGGTACTCCCCGCACAGTAGTGCAGCTTCCAGTATTTACGTATTTTAAAAATATAATAATGGCCCAGAAGGCCCTTGAAGGTGTAGTGCGCGAACTACATAAGGTGGTTAGTGAACTCGCGACAAAAATTAGTGCTCTCGATTGCAAAACTGATGAGCAATCCACTATTATAACTAAGCAAGAGGAATCGTTAAAATTGTTAACGTTAGCTATTGAGGGTACACAGAAATCAGTTCTTCCGAAGCTATTGGATGCCGACGCCGGTCAAGAGAAGCCAGCGATTCCAGCGTCCCATGCGTCAAGCGCGAATTAATTCTAGCGCTAAAGCCAATAGTGGATACGCAGCCGCTGCAAAACCAAGGACCGATGGTGACGTAGGTGACACAAATAGTTTGTTGAAGACTTCCACGGCGACTGCTACGAGTGTAAATCCCAATCTACCCACAAAAGCAACTTTATCATCAGTGGAGAGTCGGGCCACGAATTCAGCGGGAACGCGCACGGCTTACACAAGAGATAATGATAACGAAAACATTACCTCCGATGAAGGGTGGCAACCGGCGCGCAAGGCACGTAATTTTAAGCGGCGAGTGGTCGCTGGCAGCTGACCAGATAATGACGAGCTTAAAACCGTAGAAAAGCTTAAATATTTGCAGGCTTGGTGCTTTCAAGCCGGAGACGACGGAGCAAAACGTGCTCAACTATTTGAATAAGCTTCATGATTGTGACCAATTTATTGTGGAGAAACGATTAATTAAGACTACTAGACACGCTGCCTCCGTAATTGCTTTTCCTGATAGCTTAAATGAGAACATTTAAACACGCCGGCGGCGTGGTCCGCAGGAGTGAAGTTGTCTGACTGGTTTCCGACGGGGGGACACGAGCTCCGAGACTCACCCGCCGCAAGTTAGCACCAGTGGTTCGGGCAGTAAGAGTGCTCAATAGTGTCTCTCGGTGTTTGGACATATTTTCTTGCTCATTGGCGGAATTCCAGAGGGTGACACTTAGTATGTTGTCGACTGTGTAACTTGTGCTTCTACCCTGACCTGTTACTTGGGACTGGGCAATTAGCAATTTATGACTACTTTTGTTAGCTGCTTGGGTAGCTTACCTGTTAGAACAAATGTAAGTGTTAATGAATAAAATAAATAAATAAACATTTGACATCAGTTTTACTAAACTTACTCTGCAACTATAGTTGTACAAACGGTGACACATCTGGCTAAACATTTCTAGTACATCATGGCTTCGTTTTGTCCCGTACAAAGAGAAATCCGGATAAACTGGTTTTGCATAGCTTGATTGGTCGCCACAATAATCTTTTAACATGTGGCCAAAATCTTAAATAAAACTGCCATACTGCTGTTCAAAAACATTTTAGGAATGTCCATCAGTCAACGTCATTCGAATGCCAAAAGATCTATGTAGCACTATTGTATCATCTATTCCAAATTATTCACCAAATATGTAGCCAAATGTAAATATGGTGACAGTACTGTAAAGCCAGACCAGCCAGTGGAAAACATAAGCCAGTAAAAAATAACACGTTGTTAATGCATCTCGTGAGACTGAAGCTCTTGCAGTAATACAGTATACGATCTGCTCCGAAAGAATTCGTGTCATGTGTACCCATCCTAAGGGGCTTCACAAACGTAGACACTTTTTGCTACCGACACGGCACACTATCATAGGAAAACGTAGTTACTGTGTCCTGAAGCGTCTGCGCAGGGAGTGGCAGATTCCTGCTCTTGTCCCATATTACTGTTGTTGGGGTCGGCGCAACACGTCTTTTTTCTTCCATTGTCCTCTGACATCCGTCAAGCTGGTTACATAAAATCAAATATTCATTGGTAGCCTGTATCCGACACAAGGCACAAAAGTGTCCACGTTTGCGCAACGCCTTAAGCAAATCGGCGGGCGTTAAGCAACGAACGGCAGGAGCAAATGAAGGAAGTGACAATGTCGTTGTGTGTTACGAGTCGAGACGCGCGTGATAAGTGTCATTAACTGCGCTCGGCACACATCCGCGTTAACGTTTTTAGGGAATTAATGATGTTCTGGTCTTGTAAGTGGGTTTTTATCTAAAAGAATCGAAGTGTATTTTTGTGAAAACATCGTGAGAAAACCGTGACATCTACCAACCCGCACTAGGCCCGTGTGGTGAAAAGCGGCCCACTCCCTCTCACATAGAGAACGCCTATGTCCCAGCACTGGGAACGCTGTAGGCTGATTAATTAATTATGATATACTATGCTGCGTTTTATCAAATAATATAGTGTTTGACGGGCTTCACTTTGAGCCAAGTTGATCCAACAACTATTGTATGATCAAAGTTTGTTTCATAAATAAATAGTACCGGCCAAAGCTGCTCGTAAAACTAAAGGCCAAAAGGTCTACAATAACGTTTTCCTTTAAGCCAATTACATTACGTATACGAAATCTAGGCTTGGTCCTGGAAACTACTGGCGGAATTGAATATACATAGAATATGTGAATCTACATCAGTAAAATAAAGAAAAAAAAACGTGTTGACGCTTTGCAGTATCAACTTTTATCTCTATATACATAATTGCACTGATATTTTCAAATGATACAGGACTTTAACATAAATGCATTAAAGTGTTATCTCTGCTGCAGTAATATCTGAGCCATTACTCGCTGCTTTGCGGAACCCAACAATATGCTAATTATATCCCCGAAAGCGAGGCAAATGTTTTTAAGTTTAAACAAATCTCTTTATCGGTCTGCCTCATTCATGGATCCCGGGATATACGCCCGCACTTTTGACTATTGTTTTTGTTTTGTGTTTTACTTGGGATTTCAGGGCAAACAGGAAGTAGGCTTGTATAGCTGAACTACTCAGATGGATTGGAGATCATATTCTTTTGTATTTTTTTCTTCATGAATCCACGGGATACCGTGTATGCCAAATAGAGTCAATGGTCGTGGAAAACAGCTCAGGATTGAATTGACTTGTTTTTTTTTTTAACTATTGAAATTTTAGGCAGAAGTGTGCCTAAATAGATACTTCGTCAGTTATGTTTAAGGACGATGTTTTAAGGAGAGATCGAGCCTGCTGCCATCCGCCGGGCAATCTTGGTTTATGTACTGAGACATTCCTGGTGGAAAACTTGAATAACACTTTGCCCAACCTGGTAATTTATTTATCTTCTGGCTGGAGGCCGTACACTTAAGGCACCCACTTTTATTGTCTCTTCAGTAGACAACAAAAGTGGGTGCCTCGAATCAACAAAATGAAACATTTTCATTGCCTATCTGTCATTTTGACGATTATTCCGTTAAACGACAAAACTCGTTTCTACAGTGGGCATGCTACGCGAGCCCGGTTTAGCTGACGACGGCGAGATGGCGATATAAAACAAAAGAAATTTATTGCTGACCGAAAAACACAATGATATAGAAAGGATCTATCTTTAGACCCATTATATCATCATTTCAGCTCAAAAGATGTCTACTGCTGGGCATAGGCGTCCCCCAAGTGTCGCCACGTTGACTTTTTGAGGGGTTTTACCATAATCGCCACGCTTGGCAGGCGGGTTGGCGATCGCAGTACGGTTGTTACAAAAGCACAGATAACGCTGCTGCCCATTCTCTGGCAAATCCCTTAGTCGCCTCTTACGACACCCACGAGAAGATATGGGATGGTGCTATTATTTACGTCTGACACCATACAGAGCCATTATATACTAATAAAATTTATATAACTTCTGCATCGGCATTGCTACCATCTAAATAATCACTCGCTTCCTACTCGCGAATTCCGAAACTACGCTAATAATAATATCACCCCGACCGCGGGGCAAAGCGTTTTGCAAGTAATCTCTTTATCGGCAACCCTCATTCGTGTGCGCGGTAATACATTGTGACAACAAGTTTCAGTCCTTATTTGTTTGTATCGTCCTCCTACAGTCTTTTCACAGATTTTACCTTTACCATTACCATACCATTTTACCTTTTTTAGGACTATACACACGGAGACAAATGAAGCTATACATTTCCTATATAACATGGCCACTCGTTTAATTGTTATCCCATTTGTATTACTAAAATATATTTATCTTTATAATCTTGAATCTTAATTTAGCTTAGTCTCACACCAACCCCGGACAGAGAGATCCGTATAAACTGGTTTTGTATAGCTTGATAAGTCGTCGTGCGTACGTCTATACAATGTTATAGTCATTTATAGAGCTACGTTCCCTGTTTTTTTGGTCAGCTGTAGGGTTTTTGTTCATAATTTGTGGTGGTTGGTTAAAAAGGGTGTACAGTGATTGTACTGTGTTCTTTATTATTTACACATTCATGTCATAATAAATAGTACTAAGGTTTTTTCTGTTCAAATGGATTCGTCGTATTTTTGCTCCTGCTTTGTAAGTGTCTGCCTAAAAGATGAAAGAAGCCAAATTTTAAAACAATGCGTTCCACAATCGCAACAATAAAATGATGTTAGTAAAAAAGTATTAGGTCAAACAATATAGTATATAGTAGTGTTCTTAATATCGTTGGCTCCAGTATTTTTTTTGTAAATCAATTCATGCACCAGGAATGGTTGTTCTTCATAGTATATATTTTAATTAAATAAAGCTGCATCACCCTCGTAAACACTAGTGCCGTCGTAATTATATTATATTATAACTATCCCGCGCAACTTCGTCTGCGTCACATTTTCCCCATTTTCAAAACATTTTTCATTGCTGCTCCGCTCCTGTTGGTCGTAGAGTAATGATATACAACGTGTAACGTTAAATGCGCAAAACCTGAAAATAGTTTTATCAGAATAACGAGTAGAATCAATTAAACCACTTTTTATTATAGGTCACATTTAAAAAAAAAAAATCTTCATTAAAAATGTTGCCCTGTCTATTTGTTCATAGGTCAAGCCATAACGTGCGCAAACGCGCCAAAATAGGTAAACAAACACAAATGTTTGTCGTCAAATTTAAATTTTCTCATACGCGTTCCCGCTTATGAGAAAATTTAAATTTGTTTCTCCTAAAAAAGAAAGAAAGAATGAAACGATCAGAATTGCCAGTAAAACTAAAACAGCACATAAAACCTTTACGTTTTTTTATTGTTTTTTTTCGCTCTCAGAATTAGGTCAATTGAATTAAAAATCATTTGGGGTGTTTGAGGTTTTGCGCATTTAACGTTACACGTTGTATAGGGTGACTGGTAAGTGACCAATACCTAAACAAGTGATTGTGCTCATGATAACAAACAACTTTCCATATCTTACTTTACATACTTTTTTATACTCATTAACTTTACTCATTTTGGCACTTAGCTTAATCTCAATACAATAGAACTCCTTAAAACAGTTGTGTTAAAGCTTTGTGTACCTCCTACACCTTGTATTGTTGGATTCCATTTTTGAAATACAAGTTTTAATCATTACATTGGGGTTGAAACCCTCGAGCCGTGGAGGCCGAGTGCTCGCAGCTGTTTTAAAGGAAATATCAAAACTGTTACTTGACGTTTCTTATTAACCCTACGGCTGGCTTTTACCTAGGCTAGAGGCTTAGCATTGCTGTACAATGCCACCAGACACATGCCACATTATCGGTTGACAGCCGCCAGAAGGAATTTTAGGCGATATATTTTAGTTCCTTGTTAGTTTATATTATTGTATTTTAATGTATGTTGTTTGTTAATAATTGTTATAGATTAGTTTATTACTACAATGATTTGAAGGAGGACCTAGAAATAGGAAGATGTGAGCAAAATGAATTGTTAAAAATGTATGTCCCTATGCAGACCGTACGAAGTTGTATGCGCCTTTACGTGCCAAGCGTCCGTCACACAAGTACACTCAGGCATAAGAGTGCGAAAAGGGTCTCTTGCATTCGTGTCTATTGCACGGTACGAAGGTGCCGCACGATGTTGCTATAGCGGCAAAGGCAACATTTCCCTGACAAATTGCGTGTTCAGCACATCACAAAAGTGTTAATGTAGTTTGAACCGTTAACACAACTGTCCACAATCTAGATTGCGATGAAATACAATTTCTGATTACTAGGTATTTGAAAATAGAATTAGTTCGCACTCGAACCAGCTACCAAGAACCATCTGTTTGTTCTGGATTATATAATACAAACTGTACGTACAGTGTTAGCAGGGTTTGCTTTGAGAATACAATTTTAATGAGATTTCGCCGCTGTGTGCTGTCTCGTGATGGCCACTAGTGTTGTAATAACATCAGATACAATATTGAGAACACTAGTGTTGTAACAAGGCTTCTTTGTATCGTGTGCCCCGCTTTGTGGAACCACTCAAATGTGGGATATTGCAGTCGATGACTGTAGCCCTTTGGTTAACCACATGGGGTTTGGCCCGAATACATACGAATTATGCAATTTGCATGCAGAATGTGAGATAATTGGTATGAAACCAATAAAAGGACTTGTTTATCCCGCATAATTATGTTTAAAGTGAAAATCAAACAAATCAGAGTGACCGAATGCAAAACCTTACCTGGGCCTTTGGGACCATAGAGTACTTTATAAATTACCGTTTGGGTAGGCATAAGTAAAAAAAACACAATCGCGCGTAGAGTTATAAACTGTCAGCGTCTCAGCGATGTATGAACACTCGATCTAAAATGACGATCAAACGGTAAACTAAACCATAATTTCTACACGCTTCGCTATAATTCTATTTTGCTATAGGTAGCAGTAACAAATCACAAAGTCCTTAAGCATGAATAATCATTACAAAAATATATGTAATTATGACTACAAAAGACACAATGTAGCAACAACATCGAATTACCGGTAAAAAAAAACTCTTACTACGATTTGTAAGTGCGGAAGTTTGTGGGATGTCTTTTTGTATTTAGGTACTTCTCCATAGGAAACGACCAACCCGAACCGTGCATCTTTTGTCGACGTTTTATAAGTGCCCATATAGGCCTATGTAAAATAAAATATTTTGATTTTGATTTTTGATTTTGTTTTGATTTTGTACTCAAAAACTACAGCAGGCCTACAACTACGACTAACTTTTGCGAGGCGTTAACGATTGTAGAAAACCCTATGTTGCTAGCCCTAATTGACACGACTGAGTCGATCGTTCGTTGTACACTGACCTTAGAAAAAATCTATATTTTGTTGGATGAAACTAGGCACAAAATATTTTTTAATCTAGATTAACACATGGGATACTTTTTTATATCGTTAATACGACTTCGTGAGATAATTACCGAACACCATTCGGGAAAAGCCGCGCGCATAAGTTAGCAGATCATAACAGGAAGTTACTTAGTTGCTAGGTCCAGGGGTAGCCTGACTTATACACTTTACAAGTTAGCTTGTTATTCGAATCACGAAAGTTAGTCTCCTTAATTACACCGGTATTGTTGTTTGTGCTTCAATTAAGTTTACTGTGAATGAATTATTGATTAAGGGGTTTTCGTAATTATAATGAACACGGCATTAGAATTAAAATTTGGATGTCATTCATTTAGGAGCTCGTGGCTAAATAATAGCAGACGCACGGGTCGATCTTTGAGGTTAAGCCGTGCTTGCCGAGGTTAGTCCGTGGATGAGTGACCATAATTGCATAACGAGTTTCCTCCGTGCCTCGGAAACCACGTTAAGCCGTTGGTCCCGGCTGTCATTTGTAGATCTTTGACTGTCGTTACGAGTAGCCAGAAGCCAAAAGTCTGACATCCAGTCTTACTAAGGGGTATCGTATTACCCAGTTACTGGGTTGTGGAGGACAGATAGGCAGTCGCTTCATACTGGTACTCAGCAGCATCCGGTTAGACTGGAAGCCGACCCCGAGATAGTTTTGGAAAAGGCTAGGCAGATGATGATGTTAATCAAACTTTCACAGTATGTCATTTTATCCGCCATTTTAGGCCTGAATTACACTGTCACTTGCGCGATATTTTCAGTAATTGTTATTTATCATTTATGACTTAAGTGACTTGACTTATTGTGAGGTCCCAATGTTACGACGCTGTTTGTTGAATAACAACCACGGAAGATATCCCGTTACTCACAGTGTAAGCTTAATAATATAAACCGTAAAAGCTTGAAACAATGTTAGGCGTATCATGGAAAGATCAAGTCTGGAACTCAGAAATCCGACATGGGACCAAAATCCAAGATGTCAGAATATGGGTAGCCCATGTGGAGTAGACCATCATTAAATGGTAGCCGACGGTAGAAAAATTGTTGACAGACCAACAGCCAGGTACCAGAGTTAGTGCCAGGATGGATGACATGAATGGCCTATCCATAAATACCCCACAAGTATGGGTTTGATGAAAAATAAATGTTGGTTTTTAGTTCTATGTATGGGGAACCCCAAAATTTTTTGTTTTTTTTTTTTCTATTTTTGTGTGAAAATCTTAATGCGGTTCACAAAATACATCTACTTACCAAGTTTCAACAGTATAGTTCTTATAGTTTCGGAAAAAAGTGGCTGTGACATCCGTTTTTTGCCATTCGGCTACGGAACCCTAAAAAAAATGTGGTTAAAATACAGAAATAAAGTTAAGATAGAGGTTGAGACTCGCGAAAACAAGAAAAATATACAACAAGAAGGAGTCGATGCTGATGATGATGACAAAGTACAAAGTCCGTGAGTAACTTAAAACAACGTCATCTACATACCGAATAAAACAAATGAGCGGGACATGGTCTTTTTTTAACTTTCCTTTGATGTCCAGCTGGTCTCAGCTGAATATCCGCTTTCCCCTGAGCGTTAACGAAGCAACACCTCCAACGCAACACAAACATAAGTTAATTAGCATTGGCAATACTTTACACACATGTCCGCTCATCACCTGGGTTTTATATGGCTTTACCCATTTTAATCTCATACAAAACCGGATTTTGTGACAACCCTTAAATAAAGTGAGAGAAAGTAAAATAGAGATGAGTGACCGCCATGTCTTTTTAATTAGTACTTAGAGGGTTCCGTGTCGGCTGATGACTGCGAGGATTTCTTTATGGAAACAGCTTAGAGGAATAATGAAAAAACTTTCCGCATTATTTTCTTGTTGGGCCTGTAAGTTGGTATTTTTCTTACATAACTAAGACGTTTTAGTTAAATGTGGTTTCAGTACTAAGAAGCTGTTGTCTGTATGAATAAATTATGCGAGGTGTTCACAGGTGCTTATAGGTAATAATTTTGCCTATGTACAGTGGGCTGCATCAATTCGGCACCTCCGCTTCGAACGTATGTAGGTGTTTTCAAGGGGGGTTGGGTAGCCCCTTGAAAATTGATGCAGCCCACTGGTACATGAGTTTGTTTATTTTAATGTGGTTAGTATAATTTGATTTAAAAATATATTTATTATCTCTAATAAGTGATTTCAGAAATGGCTATAAATTAGGATTGGTTTTGCTTAAAAAATAAACATGTCATAATGTTTTATAATATAATTATTATTTTACGATGATATTATACAGGGTGGAAAGGAAACCGACGCGAAAACGGTTACCACATGCTCAGTGCATCATTCTGAACACCCCATAGAATTTTTTCATCGGTATTTTTTATTTATTTATATATATACAAATACTTGCTGCACTCTCAGTTTGCACCAAAGCGTGCAGCATGCCAACAACCTAAAATTAACTAAAAAACTTACGCAATAATTAAGTACATCATCATTCATCATTTCAGCCGAAAGACGTCCACTGCTGGACATAGGCCTCCCCCAACGCCACATTGACATAAGGGGGGTTTTGCCATAATCGCCACGCTTGGCAGGTGGGTTGGCGATCGCAGTACGGTTATTACAAAAGCACAGAGAACGGTGCTGCCCAATTAAGTACAGCTTTGCTTTTTTTGCTTTGCTTTGTGCAGCTTGCTTTAATCTGTTTTTTCCATACATTTTGACCGTGTAAATATTGTACTTTTGTAGGAAACCGCTACGTAATTTATAAAATTCTAGATAAAAAAACCTACTCAAACATAAACATAGTTTTATAAACAGCGCATAAAAAGATTAAGTATACTTCATATAAATCCAAGTTCTCGAAGCTCAACCACTTCAGGCAGTAGGTTTACTAAGCCGCTTAGAAAGTGAAGACTTAGAGCGACTTTTAAAGGAGACTCTAACCCTATAACCTATCCACTATATGTTTACGTGAAGATATAAAGTGAAAGTCTACTTTTAAGTCGCTTTTCCAACAGTTAGTTTTGTGAAGAAAACTTACATCCATACTACAAATGTAAGAATACTTCGTGTGTCTTGTACCTTTTTACATCTTAACGGTTGAGTAGATTTAGATATTTCGATTTTGAGACTGTCTCAGTGGCCGAGTGGTTGCAAACGCGACTGCTGAACAATGGTCTTTGGTTCAATTTCCGGTTTGGGCAATGTTAGCCAAACATTAAGGTCTGTCAATGTAAATGTAAATTGTTAGTATGCAGAAAATGCGAAAAAAACGCAATAAATGTCCATGAATGCTCACCGCGTTTGAATCTAAATAAAAATGCAAGTTGTCCGACTCAAACCACGTCCAATAGAACACTAATTAAATTATGTACAAAAATTCATCACCTAGGCTCCGCCGTATGTCAATGCACTCCCAAATATACCTAGGTCGCGATCAATGTGTAAATACGCGAGCCTACTAAGTAACTTATTGCATCAAAAATACATATTATAAAACCATATACGTACACCGTACAGGCAAAGTGTTATTTGGCTATCCCATCAGAAATATCTGAGTAGCAGCCACGGAGTCTGGATTTGTGACGGGTTGATGGCATTAGGCTCGCCCCATATTACATGGGACTTACAAATAACTGGCGAAATGTGGGTGTACTATTATGTACATCTCTGCCTCACCCTTCGGGGATTACAGGCGTGATGTTTCGTTTATGTTATGTTTTAATGTATATTTCCATTTTTTCACTCTTTTTCTTATTAACCGATTGTTTGTAAATGTCTGGACATTGTAGGCGTTATAGATTCCTAGATCCTTGGTGATGACTTATTGTCGGGCCTACGATACAGTCCTCCCATACTTAAGTACTAACGCTGCGCTGTAACAGAAATATTGTAAAACCAAATTATTTTAAAAGAGTCAACCATGGAGTTTCTTGCCAATTCCTCTCTATGGGAAACGACCAACCCAAACCGAGCACCTTTTTTTCGACGTTTTATAAGTGCCCGTATAGAATAAAAATATTTTCATTTTGATTTCATTCTGACATGTTATTTAGATCACCATCTGGTTAGGGTGGCTAGCTTAGGACAGGAACCGTAGAGGTCGGCAAACGCTAGCCTTTGGTAACACTTTTGTTTACTTCATCACCAGTTAGTTGATGAACCATCACTAGTTTTAAACTCACCATCATCTGCCTAGCCTTTTACAAACTATGTTGGGGTCGGACCATCATCTGCCTAGCCTTTTACAAACTATGTTGGGGTCGGCATCCAGTCTTACTGGATACAGTTGAATCATCATCATCATTTCAGCCCAAAAGACGTCCACTGCTGGACATAGGCCTCCCCCAAGTGTCACCACATTGGCATTTTGGGGGGTTTTGCCATAATCGCCACGCTTGGCAGGCGGGTTGGCGATCGCAGTACGGTTGTTACAAAAGCACAGAGAACGCTGCTGCCCATTCTCTGGCAAGTCCCTTAGTCGCCTCTTACGACACCCACGGGAAGATATGGGATGGTGCTATTCTTTACGTCCGACACCATACGGAGCATCATACAGTTGAATACCAGAACTTAACATAGAACGACTGCCACTCTGACCCAGTTAGTACTGGGTAATACGATATCCCTTGGTATAGGACTGTTTGTCAGACTTTCGGGCCCCTGGCTACCGTAACTAAAGTCAAATATCTATAAATGACAGCCATGGCTTAAATTGCTTCCGGTTACCCTTCCACGGACCCTTCCCTTTCTTTATCTAGGTAAGCGCGACTTCTTCTTAAAATCGACCCGAAAAGCTGGTATTAGTAGCAACGAGCTCCTTCACTGGAGTAGCTCGTGGCTACTAATACCAGCCGCACGGGTCGATCTTTATAGTTAAGCCGTGATTGCCGAAGTTGGTCTTTGGATGGGTGACCATAATTACATATCGAGTTTCCTCCGTGCCTCGGAAAGCACGTTAAGCCGTTTGTCCCGGCTGTCATTTGTAGATCTTTGACAGTCGTTACGAGTAGTCAGAAGTCAAAAGTCTGACATCCAGTCTTACCAAGGGGTATCGTATTACCCAGTTACTGGGTTGTGGAGGTCAGATAGGCAGTCGCTTCATGTAAAATACTGGTAATCAGCTGCATCCGGGTAGACTGGAAACCGATCCGAAGATAGTTTGGGAAAAGGCTAGGCAAAGGATGAGATGATGAGCTCCTTCACTGGTTTAAAACTAAGCACCTGAAAATAGTCAGTAGGTAGGTACCTGTAACATAAACCCCTTTCATAGTCCAAGGGCCCCGGACTTACAAATTGTCTCAACTGTGATCTGTCACCCGGAAATTGGCAAGGGAGATACATACATATAGTATACGTGCTTATTTGGTTGGAACATAAACGTCATGTGAAGTAGTAAATAGGCGCTTCGGCGAAAGCCGTGTTTTGTTTTCGAAGTGTTGTTGATCTATGTAGAACACTTTTGTGCCAGACAGTACATTTGATCAAAAATTGCTTTGAATTAAAATAATCGAATCGACGCCCCTGTGGTCGACGCCCCGTCGACCACAGGTGCCTCGGCCACTGGGGGCCTAAGCCACGGGCCCGACATCTAGGCTTACAAAAAATTAAGTACACAAATTGGAAACCTCTCCCTTTAAAAATATTTCTATTCGGCTTATTTCGATAACCTTTATCTACCGACATGTGGGGTTTATTTTTGTTACAAATTCGAAAATCATGGGAGGATTTTCTGTGGAGCTGATTTAAACCCACGCTTGATTAACATTCAAAATAAAACATATTATCATGACAGACCCACAATGGCCCCCGGGCGAACATTTCAGATTAAAATAAACTGGATTCAAACGAATTCATAAACGATAGGGTAAAATAAACACATTTCCATTTCAGGAAAAAAAAAAGAATAGCGAATCTACTTATTATAATCATTTTGTACAAGATTTGGTTTTTTTAAGAAGGTGATCACTATGCAAAGATTTTTCCTAATTCACCCCCTCATCCTGGATGGTTGGGGTTGGCTGCCAGTCTAACCGGATTCAGCTGAATACCAGCATTTTACATGGAGCGACTGCCTTTCTGCCCAGCACATCCCAGTTAATAATACTGGGTAATACGATACCCCTTGATAAGACTGGTTGTCAGACTTTCAGGCCACTGATAACTTGTAAAGACTGTAAAAGATCTACAAATGACAGCCGGGTACAAGGGCTTATAACGTGCTTTCCGAGGCACAGAGGGAAGTCGGTATGTATGGGTGATCACTCATCCACGGACCAACCTAGGCAAGCGCGGCTTAACATGAAGATCGACCCGAGCGGCTGTTATTATTTAGCTCCTTTCCTCTCACAAAATCCATAACTTTAAGTAAGACTCCTCTGTATGGTGTCGGACGTAAAGGATAGCACCATCCCATATCTTCTCGTGGGTGTCGTATCCCGTGTCGTGTCCCGTGGGAGGCGACTAAGGGACTTGCCAGAGAATGGGCAGCAGCGTTCTCTGTGCTTTTGTAACAACCGTACTGCGATCGCCAACCCGCCTGCCAAGCGTGGCGATTATGTTAAAACTCCCCCTTCTTCGGGGAGGCCTATGTCCAGCAGTGGACGTCTTTTGGCTGAAATGATGAAGTAAGACGTAGAGTCATGTAAAAGCAAACTAACACATATGCGTTCACCTCATATTTTTTAATCTACTCTGATACAGTTGGAAAACTTTCGGCGATATGAAAATGTAAACCGAATTGCACTCTGCAAAGTGCACCCTGTACAGTTCACAAAGTGGTTAAAAGTCAATTAAAACTTTACTAGGCATTTAAAATAACAATTTTGTGTGAGTGGGTTTTGTATGGCTGAAATGTATGTTTGGCGTGAGTTGAAATGTTAAGCGCAATTCAGTTTTTTAGAACTGTACTAATGTACTTAAAGTGGAAGTGTTTTTTTGTAGTTTCGCATGCGTGGAAGTCATTAATTAGCAGTGTAAGAAGATATAAAGGGAACTTACTATTACGGCAGGTAATACTAAGTTCAACAATTCTTCCAGTCGCATAAAAAAGGCAAGTTTTACTGAAGAATAAAACCTTTTTAGAGCTACAAAATTATACCAGTAAAATAAAATGAATGGTAGATATTGATTGAGTAAAATTTTAGATTCAGTTGACTTACATAAAGATTTTATCAATACCCATACAAATGGGGTATTGTATGAGATGATCATAACTTTTAATTAGAATTGACAAAATCGATTAAAAAATTTCTAGGACATAGTAACTGTGAGTGTTCTATAACAAATAAATGTGCACCTTGCCGGTGAAAATTCGTACCTGCGTCATCATCATCTGCCTAGCCTTTTCCCAAACTATCTTGGGGTCGGCTTCCAGTTTAACCGGATGCAGCTGAGTACCAGTATTATCCATGAAGCGACTGCCTATCTGACCTCCACAACCCAGCAACTGGGTAATACGATACCCCTTGGTAAGACTGGATGTCAGGCTTTTGGCTTCTGACTACGACTCTCAAAGATTTACAAATTACAGCCGGGACCAACTGCAACGGCTTAACGTGCTTTCCGAGGCACGGAGGAAACTCGGTATCTAATTATGGGTCCATCCAAGGACTAACCTCGGCAAGGACGGCTTAACCTTAAAGAACGACCCGTGCGGCTGTTGTTATTTAGCCTCGAGCAAAAAATCGTACCTACCTAAAAAATGATATCCTCCAAAAATTGTTGAGAAAACAAGACTTACATGCTGCATTTTAATCCACGGACATGTTTTTTAACCCCCGACGATCGTGACGTGAAATCCTCATTTGTTGGTACGGCTTTTCTAACTCGGTTTTTCTAAAGGTTTTATCCAGGTTAGGAATTTCGCTAACGATAAAAATGGTCGGGTTTACGGAGGATAGCTTAGTAGTGCGGAATACTGAAAAGAGAAAAGCTTCACGTTCTGTTCAACATTTTTACAATTTACACATAATGCTAACAAATAAACATTATGATGTGAGCTTTAGGTACTTTAGGTTCCTTTGTTGCTTCGTGTTCAGACATGTCTAATATAAAATGAGAAAGCTACAAAATATAAAACTAAAGGCTGTCACAGACAGAAACGCCTGAGTCATATCACGAGGTGAAAAAGGGACTGACAAAAACAAATATTACCTACTACAATACATGTATTGTTGACATGGAACAATATAAGAGATAAGTAGAATCATCTCCGTCTCCGTAATAAAAAAACGAAACGGAATTGAAATGGGGACGAAATGGCCGAAAATGAGGCGAGTAATAGACAGTCTTTGCCGACCAAGTTTAAAGCTTAAGTACTTGGAACAGTACAAAGCGTACGTCGAGGCGCACTCGTATAAACGATTTTTTATTAAAAACGACTTACAGACTACAGAGTCTCATTGAGGTTGAGCTGCTTCCTGCTTTCTGACCTAAGCGTGGGTGTTTTACGTATACACAAATGGCGAGTAATCATTCATAAGCATAGAAGTAATTATTTACCCATTTGCTATAGGAAAGCCGCCACCACGCCGCGCCTACGCTACGACGCAGTGATACGTAACTGAACGATTCGCGTGTTAACCACATGCAGCAAACACATAGGCAACGTTTTCCGAACCCCTATCAGCTTGGAACTACCGAGAACAAAGCGTCACCATTAATTAAAGCGTCATCTAAATAATAGTGGCATAGATAGAACCACGGTTTCTGGTCCTGCGATACGCAACGGTACAATTATTGTTCTATTGCTAAGTTTAAAATGCAATGTTTACTATATGGTTGTGTGTATGTATGTATGTATGTTTAATAAATGACAACGTTTTCCGAGCCCCTATCAGCTTCGAACTATCGAGAACAAAGCGGCACCATTAATTAAAGCGTCATCCAAATAATAGTGGCAAAGGATCACGGTTTCTAGTCCTACGAAATGCAGCGGTACAATTGTTCTATTGCTGAGTTTAAAATGCAATGTTTACTATATGTATGGTTGTATTTTGAAATAGGTTTGTTCGAATCATGTAGAGTTAATTGCTGGTGATCATGCAAGCACTGGCAGTGTAGGGTTGAATCAACAGCTGTTTTGAGTTTCATACAACAGATAAGCATCTACAACAAATCATGGTAATTTATCAATGTGGGGTTTTGTGATTGAAGTGTTTCTACGAATATATTTTTAAACATGAGTAGTTATTTATGATATATATATTTATATATGATATATTTTATATGATATTTGAAAATGTTTTTTCCATTGGTAATATGTGATAGGGCATAACGTGTTGTCTATCCCCCCCCGACCCTTGCTCGAGCCAGCCCGCGAAGCTGAGCCAGTAGTAATAAATCAGCCCCTAAATAATGGAAATCAGATCCAGCCTGTCCCTTTGCTGCCCTCTCTCAGCGACGCCCTAAGCCGAGGCTCGTATCCCACAGAGGGTGCCCTTAGCGCTGTCGCTTAGTTTATAAGCTTTTTGCCTGGCTGGAGGCCTTAAATTCTAGGCATCCACAGGTTAGCCCGGTTAAGCAGTAGCCTCAGAGGCTGAACTGCAAGATGCCATTCATAAAAAAAAAAACGTGTTGTCTATAACACACCAAGTTTTAACTTTTTCCTATAATGTGCGTTCCATCCATTAGATCTAGTTATACATTTCCAATATCTGATTCCCCCTCTCATGTTTCTTGAGTTTTTTCCTGGTAACACGACAGCGCGGAACTAAGCACTTATTTTTCATGCCATTTTCGATTTATAACTTAGTAGATAGAAAATGATACCGAAAAGTTTCTCTTTTAGTAAACTAGCTCGTGTATTCGTATAATATCAGTTGCGCATCTTACCTTCGTGACACTTGATGGACAGGCGTAAAATGAGGTCAAACGAGATTTCTTTGCGATAGTTGTAAGGTACAGGGCCATAAACGATAACAGGTCACCAATTATCCCAATTAATGAAAAGTGTATGATTTTTGGCATGGGTAGTATGAGGTCTTTAGGTCAAATCAAATAATCCATAATATGTCATGTTTCTCTAGTGATTTGTTTTATGTTATCGTGTTACGTATTTTGTTTGCCTTATTGAAAAACTTTTGGTTGAAAGGTCAGACCTTGTTTATAAACTCCTATAGTAAATCAGACCAGCAGCTTTAACAGTTTCAAAAGGATTACCGAAGAACAATCAATAGTCCTTCGATTGCCACTTAGAACAGATTGATTTTGAAATTGAGTTTCAAAGAAATTACGAAAAAGGCCTTTTAAGCTAAGCCGAAGTAGAATTTTGGTACAAGCCTAGTGGTAAAATTACTTTTGAACATGACTTTCTGTGACGCTTTACAACTTTTTTACACAACAAATTTGCGTTAAAATCTCGTATAAAATAATAATATAATGTTGGAGTAAAAATGAAGCGTTTTGGTGCTCGTTCCCACCTTTACCTTTGACTTATTAAATTTTTCAACCTCATTTCTCTGCATTCAGTTTGAGGAAAAATTATATAAATAGATAAGCAGGGTAGCAAAATATTTGTAAATAAAATACTGTGAACGATTTTTTAATTTACTCAAGTTTGTCCTACAAAGTGTCATAACGGCCAACATAAGTGTTATATTATAATTATGTCCAGCAGTATTATTCTACAGTCCATCATCTGCTAACTTGCAATTTACTCGTACCACGTGTTTGATCATCATTGAACGTAAATAAATAGATTGTTATGTATAAAAAAGGCAGGGAAGCTAAGTTTACTTATTTATTTTTCATGACGGAGTTCATTATATCGAACAAAACACCGCCCCACATAAAATATTTATCTGCAATTTGGTCCCCAATATTTTTAACGATAATCATAATCGTATTTTTCACACGAAATCCAATTTCTTTTCCATAAATTGTGGCTCATGACCTAAAATTAATAGACGTCGAAAAGCTTCTAGAGTGCAATTTGCCCCAACACTTGAAGGTAAGTACCGGGTTTTAATGGACACTCATAAACCGAATTAAGAAGGAACTATAAAACAAACAGTTAAGTGATCTATATACTTCTTTATGTTTCTTTTTAGCTCCTAAACTTTGTTTTCACGGCTACACTTAGACCGAAATTAGACTGAAAGCGAAAAACGAAACTAAATTAAATTTGAATAGAGCCTCTAAGTATTCTGTGGAGCTGTTAATTGCTTGCTCAGAATGACTTGTATATGTGAGTTTTGTAAATCCTTTACTAATTTGATGACATACTGAATGAGATTTCAAACTTAAATTAGAATTTATCTGAGTATTATTTTCCTAATTGCGATCTTTGTGGCCGCCCAAGTATATGGTATGTGTATGGTATGTTTATGGGAAATCTTGCTTCGCGTTCTTGCTGACTGAATAACTTTTGCACGGTGGCAATGCGCCGTTAGACAAGGTCTATTTTTGGCGTGGCGACACTCAACGTTTTTGAAATGGTATAGTGGCTTTTGAAAAGTGTTATGGGAATTACTTAGTGGCAGCCACGGCGTATGAATTTGTGCACGGTTGATGACAATAGGCTCGCCTCCTTTTACATGGGACTTAAACGTAACTGGCGAAATGTGGGTGTAGTATTAAGTACACGTCTACCATAGTTACCGTAGTTCTGTATGGTGTCGAACGTAGAGAATAGCACCATCCCAAATCTTCCCGTGGGTGTCATTAGAGGTGACTAAGGGACTTGCCGGAGAATGGGCAGCAGCGTACTCTGTGCCTTTGTAACAACCGTACTGCGGTCGCCAACCCGCCTGCCAAGCGTGGCGATTATGGCAAAACCCCCCTTATGTCAATGTGGCGTTGGGGGAGGCCTATGTCCAGCAGTGGACGTCTTTCGGCTGAAATGATGATGACACGTCTACCTAACGCTTCAGGGATTCATTTAATTTCGATCTTTTTTAGGGTTCCGTAGCCGAATGGCAAAAAACGGAACCCTTATAGATTCGTCATGTCTGTCTGTCTGTCTGTCCGTCCGTCCTTATGTCACAGCCACTTTTTTCCGAAACTATAAGAACTATACTGTTGAAACTTGGTAAGTAGATGTATTCTGTGAACCGCATTAAGATTTTCACACAAAAATAGAAAAAAAAACATAAATTTTGGGGTTCCCCATACATAGAACTGAAAACCAAATTTTTTTTTTCATCATACCCATACGTGTGGGGTATCTATGAATAGCTCTTCAAAAATGATATTGAGGTTTCTAATATCATTTTTTTCTGAACTGAATAGTTTGCGCTAGAGCCACTTCCAAAGTGGTAAAATGTGTGCCCCCCCCTCTAATTTCTAAAGTAGGAAGAGGAAAATTCTGAAAATATTTAGGATTGTAGAAGGTAAAAAATCTATCAACGAAAATTGGTTTCAATAAGATATGATGTTTAGTTTTTTGAGATATGGGACTTTTTCATCAAACTGCAGCAGTAACTTTGTTTTTCATTAAAATACTATGAAAAACCAATTTAGTTTTGCGGTTGAGTGGAAGTTTACTAACTAATACTACTAACTAATGAATGACAGTTCAAAATATTGTTTGGGGCTATAGAACCCTGTGTGCGAGTAAGACTCGCACTTGGCCGGTTTTTTATATAAAAAACTTGGCCCGCACTAAGAATTTCTCTTGTATCGTGGGTGCGTTTACAAACATTTAAATTCACATACACAAACAGCCAGACCCGGAACAACTATCTGTAGGCCCTACAAATATTTGCTTCGTTCGGGGATCGAACATGCGACACGCATCGCAGCAGTCGATCGCTCAACCACTTCGAATAATTGATTTTCAGCAATTACAACTAGCTCTTTCAGATTCGGTTATTTTGTCGTCGTAGTATGTATTTTTTCCAATGCAGTTGCAGACCAACCCAACTTAAAGTTTCTCTCCCATTCAAATTAAAATCCTGTCCACCACACACCACACGTTTCGAATCGCTAATTTCGAACAATTGATTTTAAACCTCTCCAGCGAACTTAATCAAAACAGCGAACCGTAACATCGTAAACCGACGCGTAGTTTGTAGTTTCCATTTGACATGAGAGGCAATCGGTGCGGTCTGGGGGAATCGATACGAACAACCTGCCCCTATGACGGACGTGACTCGGATACGAATCGCACACTTGAACCGATTGAGACGATGTCCTATTAACTGGCAATTAATTACGTAATACAAATAAAAGAAACGAAGACCAAGTAATGCGCCAGTGTTAAAAATAAGTGGATGAGGAGATTAATTTATCAAGATGATCGAAGCACTACTACGAAAATTCAACTTTATCTGGATTGCATAGAATCTTGCCAAGTGCACTGATGACCAGTGATCGGAGTAGGTAGATTGAATTGGGGTCATTGATCAGAAACGTATACATTAATATGGACATTCCTCCGCAATTGGTTGATTTAAGTGCAACAATTTATAAAAAGTTGTGGCCATAATAAGACTAAAAATAAAAAATAAAATATTACTGCTTCGATCGGAATTCGATTGTTTTTATTATTCTGCAGATAAATAATAAATTAATTTAGTTTTGATACCTTCCTTTAAATTTTGAATTGATGTCCATATTAATATCACTACCAACATTAACAATATTTAATTGAATCCGGAAATACCGGAATTACTTTCCTAAAGGCTTATCCATGTTATTCTTTTGTGTGCATTTGATAAAAGTACTAAAACCGGCCAAGTGCGAGTCTTACTCGCACACAGGGTTCCATAGCCCCAAACAATATTTATTAGTTAGTAAACTTCCACTCAACCGCAAAACTAAATTGGTTTTTCATAGTATGTTTATGAAAAACAAAGTTACTGCTGCAGTTTGATGAAAAAGTCCCATATCTCAAAAACTAAACATCATATATTATTGAAACCAATTTTCGTTGATAGTTTTTTTTACGTTATACAATCCTAAATATTTTCAAAATTTTCCTACTCTTACTTTAGAAATTAGAGGGGGGGGGACACACACATTTTACCACTTTGGAAGTGGCTCTAGCGCAAACTATTCAGTTTAGAAAAAAATGATATTAGAAACATCAATATCATTTTTGAAGACCTATCCATAGATACCCCACACGTATGGGTTTGATGAAAATTTTTTTTTTGGTTTTCAGTTCTAAGTATGGGGACCCCCTTAATTTATTGTTTTTTTTCTATTTTTGTCTGAAAATCCTAATGCGGTTTACAGAATACATCTACTTACCAAGTTTCAACAGTATAGTTCTTATAGTTTCGGAAATAAGTGGCTGTGACATACAGACGGACAGACAGACAGACAGACAGACAGACAGACAGACAGACATGACGAATCTATAAGGGTTCCGTTTTTTGCCATTCGGCTACGGAACCCTAAAAATCAATCTACCTATTCCGATCACTGCTGATGACGATTGGGCTTCCATGTTGTGGCATGACTGACTTGTCGCCCCTAACTATGAAGGAATACGACGGAAAGTTCAATAATTTAATTTCAATCTGAGATAAGTCATACCCACATAGACTTTCACATTTGGATAAGATTAGACAGTACGTAATTCCCTACTTTGTTTAGACTTGAGGCAATATAAGATTAGATAGGTACTTATTTCCTTAAATTAAGATTTTATAAAATCGATCTGTAACAGAGCGTGCTTTTACTCAACAACTTGGCTTGAAAGAGGCTATCAGCGATTATGGCATCCCATTACGTACTGCTCCTACCCTTCGCATCCGGTAAACGATTTTAAAGGCCAGTCTCATTTACAGCTGCTTTCAGGCAGAATTCCAAAGTTTAATGCAATTTAACAGTTTCCAACATTTACGCTTTGTAATTGAACTACAAACTGTGCTGCGGACCAAACGAGCTGTTAGCAACACACTACTATGAACTTTAATAAACTACTCGTAATTCGTTCATCGGGTTCATTCTAGAAATTGGTCCTTTGAGACGGGAATGCGATGCTCGATATAAAAGACGTAAGCATCATCATCATCATCGGTGAACCAAGAAACGGTGGCGTGATTATCTGGACTCGTTCCTGACTTATCAGCCTGAGAAGGCAAAACACCGGGGCAGTTGGAAGGAGGGAGAGAGGCCTTTGCCCAGCAGTGGGACACAATAGGGTAAAAAAACCGGCCAAGTGCGAGTTGGACTCGCACACGAAGTCCGAGCAAAAAAAACACTTTTTTGTATAGGAGCCTCCTTAAATATTTATTTTATTCTGTTTTTAGTATTTGTTGTTATAGCGGCAACAGAAATACATTATCTGTAGAAATAGAAATTTCGACTGGCTAACTATCACGGTTCATGAGATACAGCCTGGTGACAGACGGACGGACGGACAGCGAAGTCTCAGTAAGAGGATCCCGTTTGACCCTTTGGGTACGGAACCCTAAAAAAGCATTACATGCAATAAGCTTGTCTTATTAAGCCCAATAAAATCCGAACTTTTTCCAAGCAAAAAAGGGGCACTTTATCACTGTTCATAAAAACTTAAAACAACCGAAGTTGATTTAGGTAGACCTTAAAGCAAAAAGGTAGACGTAATAAAAATTGTGTAATAGAATACTTTGGCAATTTTCCAGTGTAACGAAAACACTAATGAAACCAATCAAAAGTTCTTACTAATTTCTAAAAAAAAAACCCTTTTCTTTTTCCAACTAGCGAGGGTTGCGAATATTACTGATTACAATCAGAAATCGTAATTCTACAATTTGTACACCCTTCATTAATTAACATCATTCATTAGACAGCGTACACAGAATGAAACAGAGTATATAACAGTTTACATTTCTTTAATGAGCGGTCTCTTCAACCGTCTCAACAGAAATCTAACTGAGGAGGACAAGTTTGACATCATTTCCTATTAAACCAATCTACGCTGAGGTGCTGGCCTTAAGTGATGTGCAAACACTGGAACAACTACAAACAATATGTAAAAACTATGAGACATATAAAGCCAGGGCTTCTCACTACCATGAACCCAGCAAAGCTAATCTTAACTCTCTTGAGGCACCAGAGTTTGCATATCACAGGCAAAGTAGGTCAAATAACAATTATAACACAAGTTCTAATAAACTACAACAAAAAACACACGGGTCAGTCAGATTCAGCACAGGTGTCAGCTATTAAATCTGAAAAAGAATCTTCTTCTAAAAAGTCTCCCTCAAAAGGAGGCCCCTTCTGTCCTAGGTGTAGGCTAAATAATCATTCTTTGAAACAGTGCAAAGCAAAACGGTTCCCAATTTGTTTTAAGTGTGGTCTAAAAGGGGTAATTTTTTCAGAATGCAAAAAATGCCAGCCAAAAAACTAACGGCAGTGGACATCAAGTGTACCTTTTGATTACTGTGTACTTCGTGTGGAATAATTTGTACCGCCTCATGCGAACGGTAGATTTTTGACAGTCGTTACTAGTAGTCAGAAGCTAAAAGTCTGACATCCAGTCTTACCAAGGGGTATTGTATTACCCAGTTACTGGGTTGTGGAGGTCAGATAGGCAGTCACCCCAAGATAGTTTGGGAAAAGGCTAGGCAGATGATGATGATGATGCGAACGGTGTTTGACATTTGATAGAGTCAAACAAAGCGCTGTCTGGCTAAAAGGCCCTGTTCCACGTGCGTAAAATTAGACATTTCTTTCGTGCGACGCGACGGTCCTATTATGTAAATCTCGTGTAATTACAAATAAAAAGAACGTGGCTTATTTAGCTTCCGAGCTACATCTATACTGTATTTCGTGTAAGATTCTCATAAGCTCAGATTTTTCTGTCAGACTTTAGCATGGGTATGCATATGTGAGCCAAATATTTAATTTCCAGAGGAAATAGATCTGTTTTAAGCCCGACAACGCTTAAACTCGGTCACCGACAAATTAATCTGTCGTTTGCAGCACGACAGCTCTCCAGGTTTTTGATACGAAAATTAAAACATATAATATTAAAATATAGTGGGTAGGTAGTGGTACACCCAGCTTTGCACGTGCACCATGCACGTGTAAAGCTGGCTGTACAATTACTTATTACTTTGACAGCACTTTTGTTTTGTAGCAGTACAGGCAACTTTTGTAGTTTTTGAATAATAAAAGCTCATTTAAATTTGTTGAGTTTATTCAAAACGCTGCCGCTGCTTAAAGCAAAGTAATAATTCGTTGACGTTGTCTAGTGGTGGCAAGTGTGCTGAGCATGAGGATTATCCGGGAATCGAAACATTCCATCAGGAATTTCTTACCAGCAGGCGAAATGTGGGTGTATTTGTTAGGTACCACTCTGCCTAATCTTACGGGGATTACAACGCGTGATATTATGTAGTGCAACCAAGCATCCTATAATTTTTTTCGTCATCAAATTACAGTGATCTAGATATTGGTTACAAGAAAGCGAGTTAAAAGCTAAAAGTATAAAGTTCCTAGAGATCTATTAAGTGCAAGAATTCCTCGCAACAAGTTAAAGTTGAATGGAAAGCCGAGTACTTAATATTTTTCATCCTAATCATAATTAAATTGCACCGCCTACCGCGGCCCTCGGGAGCATTTCATTTCAATTTTAATTGCATTGAATAAAACTACTGTTTTTGTTCAAAAGAATGATGCTGTAAGAAGTTGCAAGATTAACGGCGTGTTTTAATGTCATAATTAATGTTTACCTCGTTTCTATTCCTATTGCAGTGTTGTGGTTGGGAGGTTGTTTTTCAACACAGATATAGGACACTTGGTAAGTCAGGAAGACGGCAAATGGACTTATGGGCTAACTCCAGCAGCATTGGAATAAAGAACCATGGACAGGCTATATTGGCAAAAAAGCGAACGAAAGAAAGTTGACATACCTATGATCTGCAGTGAAGATGGCAGAGAAGATGACAACCAACAATAGCATGATGTGGACATGGATATAACGTTTATACTCAACAGTGACATATGTGTAAGAAAACATTCTTCATTAACAAAATTAAATGTAATTTAGACCCTTTTATGCGATAACTACTTTATAGTCAATCAAGTAATGGAACCATAATATTATGTTATTATGTGTTTTGCACGTAAAGTAAATGTTGAGTTATGAGGTTAGTAATTATATTTCGTTCAGTAGGTCGCCGCGATTATATCTTATAAGAACCGATAGCACCCCCTGCGGCTTTCAGGACAAATGTGTCGCATTGTATTACGATAATGCACTAAGCGTTAACAGCTGGGAGGAGGAATGGCGGGTAATCAGCATGTTAAGGTCAATTTTAACTTGAAAATGGCCTAATGATAGTCAAGGTATGATTCACGCGATTGGAACTTTGGTTTTCATGTATGAAAGAATTTTAGTCTTTGCATTTATTCTGTATTTAAAAAGTGCTGATATGCGGTGTTCTCAATCATTTAGAGAATTATTTCTGGTCAGTTTATGTGTATAAACATTAATATTAAACTTACATATAATAAATCAATCTCGATGTAATTTTCAAGTTGTAACGATCGTGCGAAACAGGAGCGAGTAGTAAGTAGTTTTCACGAAACGCGACGATTTTTAAATGGCCTAAGATCCCGGTATACAACGACCTTCACCGAGCTGGTTAATGGATGAAACTTATTTTATATTAAATTTAGTATGTCAATAAATATATTGCATATGGGTTGTCTAAAAAATTTCAGTCCGGGATATGATTAATAAATATTAAAAAAAAAATGTTTTTCGATCATTTCACCGGTTTGGTTAATAAACAAATACCATACCAATCGAAAGTGCAATAAGCCCATAAAATATGCAAACGTTAGGTTGCCTTTTTTAATTCATTAACCAGACCGGTGCAAGTTACTAGTATCGATTTACCTGTTTATACCTGCCTACCCGAGAGTTGTGACGAGAAAAGAAAAGGCAACCTTACGTTTGCATATTCTATGGCCTTTATACTTTCGATTGGTATGGAATTTGTCTATTAACCAAATCGGCGAAACGCTTCAAAAAAAAAAAAATGTACTGGCTGAATTTTTTTAAGGCAACCCATATGCAATATATTTATTGACATATTAAATTAAAATAAGTTTCATCCATTAACCAGCTCGGTGAAGGTCGTTGTATAGCGGGATCCTATACTAAAATGCTAAATACCTACTTTTGTGCCATATTACGCCATTTGTGAATGTCATGTATTTGAACCGTGGTCATGACGTATATGACACGTGGATCGGGCGTGGAAGGGACGTGAATGTGACGTACACGTCATGTTGAGTCTATGTCAAGCCACGTTTCATCGAAGTTGTGTTAACAAGGCAAACATTGGCTCAATATTTAGCTTACTGCAGCGTATGAACGTAATGAGCAAAAGGCAAATAATACAGTTGTGTTTATTAAGCCAAAATGCGAAACACAGAGAAAATGATGACTGAGTGAAAGATGAAATAGCTAGATAGAGAGTGAGTACTGAGAGGGCGACTAATAAGTATAAAATAAGGAAGATAGATAGAAAAGAAAGAAAACATGCTTCGCCGACACCAAATAAATTAGAGGATACGAGTATGATGATAAATAACTTTGCATATCACAACATTGCGTGTTGCTGTGATTGCTTCGTATGGTAGGCTACACATCCATTAAACCTCGAGATTGCCTGATGTAGTGAGGCATGCCCGTAATCAGCTGTCTACTTACTTATTCTATGCAGCAATGAAATTCTAGTGTTATTTTCTATTTCATCATCATCATCATCATTTCAGCCTAAAAGACGTCCACTGCTGGACATAGGCCTCCCACAGTGTCGCCACATTGACATTTTGGGGGGTTTGCCATAATCGCCACGCTTAGCAGGCGGGTTGGCGATCGCAGTACGGTTGTTACAAAAGCACAGAGAACGCTGCTGCCCATTCTCTGGCAAGTCCCTTAGTCGCCTCTTACGACACCTACGGGAAGATATGGTATAGTGCTATTCTTTACGTCCGACACCATACAGAACAATTTTTTCTATTTCAATTCAATTTAATTAATATTATTTGACTTAACTTTGGTTTGACTTTACCTTAAAATATTATTAAATTGTTTGACATGGAACGATTAACTCAATATTGTATTTGTTTTGTTTCTTTATAATCTATTCTATAATGTAATTTTATTTTATAGATGTCTAATGAATGTTTTTAGAATAATTGCTTACCCTTTAATATGAATGTTGTGCATGCCTTAAGTGATGTATTTACACATCGAAGACTTGAAATATGACTATGTGAAAATTATTGTAAATATGCCGTTGGTGTGTTACTTAATAAAAAAAAAACCGGCCAAGTGCGAGTTGGACTCGTGCACGAAGGGTTCCGTACCATTATTTATAAAAACGATAAAACATTATTTAAAAAAAAAAACACTTTTTTTGTATGGGAGCCCCCCACACAACAAATACTAAAAACAGAATAAAAATAATATTTAATTATTTTTATTTTTAACAGAATAAAAATAATTAAATATTATTTTTATTCTGTTTTTAGTATTTGTTATTTGTAGTTTTTGTTTTAGTATTTGTATACTAAAAACAGAATAAAAATAATATTTAATTATTTTTATTCTGTTTTTAGTATTTGTTGTTACAGCATCAACAGAAATACATAATCTGTAGAAATTTCAACTGGCTAACTATCACGGTTCATGAGATATAGCCTGCAGGTGACGGACGGACCGACGGACGGACTGACGGATGGACACGGATGGACACGGATGGACGGACGGACGGACAGCGAAGTAAAAAATAAATGAAGCATGGAGCTGGGCACAACGAGGCCTATACCCAGCGGTGATGTGTGTGTGTGTGTGGGAAGTCGGGTGGTGGATGTTGATAAGGATGATGATGAGGCATATATACCAACTGCTTTTACCACTGACGTTCGATTTACTGTGCCTACGTACCTCGGGTCAAATACTTCAAAGAGCCCAAATCAAACTGGAGAAAACCCGAATGTTTGTTTACACTTTCCTAATCTATGATTGGACGTAAGTGTGTGTAGACTTGTAAAGGACACTTGGAACTCGATCGCCACACAAACATTCCTCAACCGTTAATCGATTCTCGACGCAGCGGGAATCGTTTGCTGGTTCTTTTTGATCATTAATCGGATATGGGCGCCAACACCGAGGTGTTTGTGTTTGTTTTGCTGTTTTAGAAGTAAATATTGGGATTTACAAATACGGAGGTGCATGTTAGCTGTGTTTATGTTTATACAGTCTTATCAGGTGAACATAAGTACCTAAAGTGTATTTATGAGCTAACCGAAGTTGACATATAAGGCGAGGATGATTTGTGTGGAGACTTATACTCTGTGAGAAAGACGATAGTACCTACCAAAATATAAGTTAGACGTTCATACCCTAGGAGACCCACATAAAAATCCAAGCTATCCTTGTACCTAAATCCCAGATGAGTATAACCAGAAACAAAAATCCTTAGGATTACAGCGATCGAAAGTATCCAGTAGATGGTATCCGCATTCAATTTATCGACTAACTTATTTTATGAGCAAAGTCAGGCGCTTGGAGATTTATGAGAGCGATTTGTAGGCGCGGCTTTCTGCCGATAAGTGACCCTTTGGTGCTGCCCGATGGTCCTTTAGGACACCGCTAACAAGCTTATTACGGACACAAGCACACTTTAAATGTTTACATTTTGTTAATATCAGCGTTTTATTCAGTGGCAGGTTTAAGATAAAGTAAAGTGATAATGTAGCAAAATTTTGGAGAAGCATATTAGTATAATATAATTTAAAAAGAACTTGATCGTACCCGTCTTGTACGGGTACGATCAAGTTCTTTTTAAATTGTCTCAGGTAAAATGGCGACCAAAAAAATTAATTCAAGTTTTATATTCAGGTTTTTGGACATAGGTGCTTAAAAGCGTGTGCCGAAAAGCCCATAGCTATCTATACTGACTGATTATAAAAGCAATGGTAACTCAGTAGACAGATTTGCCTGATCCAATGGACAGCACTAAACGTGTATACAGACTGAAAATGGTGACGATGAAAACATGGTCGTATAACCCAATATAATATATAACGCTAGTGCCTACAGCACTAGGGTTATCGAGACCATCGTGACGTGGAGGGTCAGTTTACCCTTCATAATAAAATCAAAATCATGTAACGTTGACAAGGCGACGGCCACACGTCAGTGAATAGTTGATGACTTACAGCGCTAGCGTGACGAGGATACGTACGGCACCAAATATTACAACATTTTACAGCTATGATTGATGTTTGTGGCCACTATGCTGAGAAATCATAAAGTAAAAGAAAATTACTAAAATATAAGTGTTCTGCATAAAGCAAGCACGTTGATCACACAGCTAAAAAAAAAAACATAAATTCTTCAATTAAAACATGAGAAAACATGAAAGAAAATACTTTTTCAGATTGTTCATTTCATAAAAATGTTCCGGCTTAGTTGGCGAAACAATAAGCTTTTTATTTCAATAAAGCAGAACAGTCGTAAACTGGAGAGGTCTAACAAGGCAATGGCGATGGGGTCTTAAAGACATTACGTGCGATTAGCGAAGGTCAAGTTTATTGTCATACAGCTCTTTTATGAGTCCGTCTGACGCCAGGGCTGATGAAACTGGACAAAGGTGACTATTGAAAAATCCAGAGTTTTCAGAATTTTGTCTTTGGGAATAGCGTATTTCTAAAAATCGTTCCTGCTATCTGAAGTTTTGCCAAACAAAATCCGCACAAAATGTAGATGTGGTTCAACTTTATGGTTAAAAGCAAAGTTAGAGTTAAGACCACCCGTACTTAACAATAACTCTGCGTTTATTAATAAAGCAGTACCCTCCGATTGTCAAAAAATAAAGTGATTTCAATAATTCGCTGGAAAAAAAAATGTTCATAAAATGCAAACTACTGGGCCAAAATAGGATATATTAGGACCAAATGACAACTATTCCGCATCAAATTAAAGAAAAATCACGTAAAGCGGATCATAAATCTCAGCGTAATCGGTGTACATTTATTAAAAAAAAAACACCAATCGAAAGAATATTTAGAGGATAAATCGTTAGTATCATAATAAAATAAAGGTAGCCTAAAGCCTACCATATGCCATCATTATTATAATTACATAAAAATTGCAATTTTTATTCCAATAAAATTATATTTAATTAATTCATTCACAATTACCAATATAATGTATTAGTGTTATTAATATTATAAGTCTCGATTTTTAGATATTATAGAAATATTTGTACGTCATATAATGGCAGGATATGCTGGAACCCTTATTGTAAAGCCTATTGTACCATATTCTTGTAAATAAACATCCAACACTCCTCCTTTTTAAAGTCGGTTAAAAAAAACTCCACTGAGGAATTGATAGTATTTCGCCTCAGAAGGATGACGAAGTCACAACACGCAAAGTCAAGGTTTATCGTGAGTCAACCCTATAAACGTCAGTGTTTTTGTCACACATGTATACCTATAGAACATAAAATTGTATGACGAACCTGTGATTACTTGGATTGGACGCTATTAGACGTTCAATCTTCAGTACTTAAACGTGATATGTTCCTTATAGGTCACAAACAAACTTGGACTTTGTCGAGGTACACAAACAAGTTGTTTTGACTTATCTTAGTTCTGGAATAGGCCGTCTAATTAAGGACGGCTTTTTGCCGACTTGATTTACCTACACCGGATTTATTATCTAAGAAATAGTGTTATACATGGAGTGGGTCAAATTTTTTTTCACGTGGGAGGAAAATAGCTTTGGTTGGCTTTACTTCCATGTTGATGTAAGTAGCCGATACAATAGAAAAAGAAAAACCTAACAAGCTAATATTATTTAAGCATCATTTTGCCGGTACGTTGGTTTACAAAACGACTGAATATTTCCCCAATTTTGTGGACTGGTTATCGCAATATTTTCTTATTATTTCACAGGTTTGTTGCCCTTGATAAAATCTCTTTGTCGTACTTTACGGCGCCCATGGGAAGCAATGAGATTACCAAAGATAAAGTTTATACCTTACAGCGAAACATTTCTTTTAATTTACTCTGCCTGGTTTTATTTCATTAACCCTGTCTGGGCCTATATATCAAACTGTATCATAAAACGCAAAATCTAAATAAATTATTTCAGTCGCAAAACAAAAATAGTGTTTGCTCTTCAATAGTGCGACCTCACACGCCTACTTTGCGTTTACTGTTATAACTCCTATATTTAACACGATAAAGTCAGAAATAGCGTGCAGGTGGTCGTCGGTAGGTTTAACCCTTAAATGCCGAGTGTACAGAATAAGCGACATTTAACGTCAGTCGAAGTCAGTGGCGTGTCCAAAAGCTGTGAAGGTAATTTAGAAATCAGCATTTTGTCCAATTACTCAGTTCGCCGCGTCCTGTCAGTTAAATCTGATGTCATGGCTATTCTTGATCCAACCAGTTAAGTACGGGCATGTCGTGTAAAAGTGCTCGTTTAAATGTTACTTTTATTTCAGTCTGCTCAAATGAATTTGATAAAAGCCGAAGTGCGTTCGGCAAAGTAAAATAAAAGGGAATTTATGTGTTCCAAATGTGGCGTTTACTTTTTGCGATTTGTTATTTATTACGAGGCACAGATAAACGTGAAGACGTCAGATGCGTTAAGTGTTCTCCTTGTCTTATCACAGAGCGTCTCCGTGCCATCTTTTGTGACTGATTCGTCGAGTCACTGCGTCACTGGCTTTCCTTCACTGAAACAATATGACTTTGTTCTTATTTTTTAAGTTATTTTTTTTTGGTATGTGCTCAGACGTATTTTTTACGTAATTGCGGAGATTCCTTTTTCTTGAATTATTTATCCTATAGCCTATAGCCAGGTAGTAAACCTCATACAACAATTTATATTTAAAAGAGTAACCATGGAGTTTCTTGCCGGTTCTTCTGCATAAGAAACGACCAACCCGAACCGGTCACCTTTTTGTCGACGTTTTATAAGTGCCCGTGTTTTGATTGATTGATATAGCATACCTCTTTTATTCTATTATAATCATTTATTAAATTGAAGCACAAGAGGGTAAGTAAAATGTCACAAAACATAACAGCTTGTATAAGAAAAAAAATATATACATCTGACAGATTCGGCCGAATACAGGGTAGAAAGCCTGTCTATTTTTATTCATTTCTAATGCTACATATTTTTCCTGTTCATGTCTACATCAGATATCCTTAGGCTATACATTCGTGACGCAACATATCTTTAAGATAGTATGTGGTACCACATAAATGTCAAATCACCTGCGGCATTCGAGTAGCCTCATGACCCTCGGCTATACTTATCTACGTACATTCACAGGCAAAATGAGGAAGATTTATCTCACGTATCATCCATCCTTCCCATGTCTACGAGTATAGTTGCAGGCGCCGTGCGTCACAAAGTCATCGACGCGGGAACTGGGTCGGCCATATTCGTCGTTTTGGCGGCAAACGGCGTCAAATTGCCGCCGCCACGGACTTGTGCTACAATAAACACCCTTCGTATGGTAAACATTATTGTAGCCTGTCATCATTACATGCGTACGATTCACTAATTCTGACGGCCGCTATCGTTAGATCATACTTGTGTCATATGTATGGAGTAAGCAAGAGATTTATGTAATCCAGTTTCTTAACAATACACCCTGCTAGTTACAAGGACCACAATCAAATAAATATTAATCAAAAACAGAAAAGCTTTCGAGGTTTTGCCAGTGAATATTATATGAAGTAAGTTATTATGTTTGGAACTCTATTTATTTGTACACATTCAAACAACAAATATATTATAAAGCCTTCATGAATTCCATAAAAACGAATTAAATTAATGACACACAATTTGTCATAACACAACATTTGGTTCAGTGATTTACGAGTGGGCCACATGGAAAACGATTCATAACATTGCCGCAGCACGATTTCGTCCTCATTGTACCTTTCGTACCTACGTACGTGGTTATACCACAATAAGGCACCTGTAATGGATATAGGAATATTCCAAAGTCTGTCAAACGAGGTCAGACGTGCCTGCAGACCATCAGACGAACAGCGGTGATCAATCTTGACCGGGAACTTTTAAAAGCCTTCAAATGTAACTTTTAAAGTGCTAAGTCAAACTTTCCCCCGAGTGTAATTGTAAGTCGGTGTTAAAGTAGATCCTAGAACATGATGTACGTCGCCTTTCTTGTGATTTATAAATGTAATAAACGCTTCTTGTACAAGCTGGAGAAGACGTAAGCTTACAATTTGTCGTCCACGCTGTTCTTACGACGATGTGATAAGTTCATTGACGTAGCTCTGTTTCGAGTATTTCACGCGAGTAACAAAAGCTCGCAGAGGACAATAGATCCCTCAATAAACATTACTATACTGGAGCAACGGGTTCACATTGAAGCACAGAAACGTCTTCACGCTTTTTCAAAGGCTTTACGATATCTATATACGTCCCAGGCAAATCTAAATGTATTTTCTGAAATACGGTCACAAAACAGAGTCTTCAGCTAGCAATTCTTTTTTATCAAGTCGAGCGTAAAAAAATTGTGTGAGGTGACTTGAAAAGAATTGGTGTTACGACCTGGAGAGTTTAAATTCATGCCGCGATTCGTCGAGGTGTGATTTAATTCGGACTTAGAAGCTATTTTTTTGCCAAGCGAAAGTAATGCTTCACGGGTTGCACACCTGACTGATGTAAAGAAGTTTCTAGGTTGGTCGCGTACCTTCTGTCGAGCTATTTTTAAACGGAATTGAGAATTTAGATTAAGTTCAGTGTTATTTTGGAACCAGAGGGTCGACAATTGATTGGCAAGTCTTGAGCTTGAATGATTCTAAAATGGATTTGACCTGAAGACGTGAAACGGTTCACGAAACAAAATATTGAATAAGCTTTAATTGAAGATTTGGTGACATTTCTATAGGTACTTGAATAAATGATACAGTAGAAATATCACAAGTAAATATTGCGAAATCCAGTAGGATTAATTATTTCATAACAAAAATAACAAATGACAAATGTACCGATAACACACTTTGGTTATAAAAATAATTCAATAAAAGGGCATTGCACGGCCACAGTAAATCATTTAATTAACCAATATTGAGAGGATTTATCAGATGAATTGATGACACTCGAGTGGCGATCCGAATAAATGTAGGCACGATTGATTACTTTTATCGCATTGATATGATAATTTATTTTAGCCTTTTATATAGAATTCAGAGCTTTTGAATTGAATATATCAGTCCAGTGTTTACAAATATACATTGTATCTTATGTGCTCTTCCTATTGCTCTTTTTGCTCAAGTAAAGTGTATGTTTACATCACAAACGTATTTAGAGATCAATTTGACCCCAGAAAGTTCATTCATTCTTCACTTGGGATCTTTTAAAAAAAACATCAACATTTTTAAAATGAGAAAATAAAATTGTAGAATTCACTGCGTTTGGCAGCCGTTTATCAGCTGGATCTGATATGTAAAGGTTATTTTATTGTTTATTATTGAAAAATATTTGATCGCAGATTTACATAATCTTTTATTTAACGTTTGGCTAGGGACGACTATTTCAAATAGTAAGCATATTTAAAGTAAAAAGTAAGAAAGTAGTATTAAGTAAGTAGAACTTTTGGCTAGGGACAACTATTCCAAATAATAAGCATATTTAAAGTAAAAAGTAAGTAAGTAGTATTAAGTAAGTAATTATGTCTTGTGACTGGGACTATAGGTTCGCAAGTGCCTGTAATGGTCGAATTGAAATAAATGCTTTGAGTTTGTGTTTGAATGTTCTCTATTTATTAAAACGAGTGAAAAGGACTGCCTCGTTGGTTTAACTTTTGCAATCGCGACTGCTAAGCATGTGGTCCTGGGTTCGAACCCCGGGTCAGGCTAATTGTTATTGAGTTTTTCCATCAGGAATTCCTCAGTTGCAGCGACGGAGTCTGGATTTGTACCCGGTTGATGCCAATAGGCTCGCCCTGTTTATAACTGGCGAAATATCAGTGTACCATTTACGCCTCTGCATGACCCTTCGGGGTTTACAGGCGTGATGTTCTGTTATGTAGTAAAAAAGAATGGCTATTCTTACACAATATGTATCAATCTAAATATGGCCATTGATAAAAAGGTTACGTTATTTTGATGACAGATATTTTGGTTAGACCTCCAGTGTAAGCGGATTAATATTAGATTGTATATTATATTTAACACACACCGTCTTTTGGGTTATGACGGTATGTTTTAAATATAACATAGATCTATTATTGTATCTAAACTATAATATTATAAAGAGGACAGATTTGATTGTTTGTTTGTTTGTTTGTTTGCATTGAATAGGCTCCGAAACTACTAGTCCGATTTGAAAAATTATTTCAGTGTTAGATAGCCCATTTATCGAGGAAGGCTATAGGCTATATATAATCACGCTACGACCAATCAGAGTGGAGCAGCAATGAAAAATGTTGCGAAAACGGGGAAAATGTGACGCAAACGAAGTTGACGAAGTTGGACAGTTAGTTTGTAAATATAACATGTGAGGTCCAGTTTCTTCTTTCATAAATTGGTGTGTCAATTCATTTGTATAACTCTCACTAGGTGGATATTTAGTATAGAAGTTTGTTTTTTTTTGTGTTATTGAAAATTATCACTAAAACGACAATTGTATGTAATGAATTGTGCGTAGAATTTTCAGTTAGTTTTTAGCTATACACAGACGGGTTAATCGTCACCAACTAGGGATGCACGATACTTGCATTTGTATCGATACTTTGTATCGATCTCGATCATAACTATGCGATAGCATTCTAGGATCGTATCAAATGGCTTCAATCTAATTCTCCAAATAACGAACCATATCGTATCTCATACTCTTTCATATACTTATAAGTATTCGTATTATATATTTTTCGTATTCGTTTGAATTGATCCAAAATATCAGTACGGGCAACCAATAATGTCCTAAGAGTGAGTTACACCAAAATCACTCAATCAATGTCGACCAACGCGGCAACTATTACCAATGATGATATATCTTAAACCCCTACCGATACAAATAAACAGACGCGGAAAAGAACCACCAAAACCCTCTATTTATAAATACTTATCCGCAAACACTTGTACGTAACATAAATAAGTACCAAACAAGTTCTAAGTAGGGCAAATCCTGTTTTTCACGGTCCGTCGGTCGCGTGGACGTTTCCTTAGGGAGGCTTACGGCCATCGGTGACTAACGCGAGGTGTAGTCACCCGGGTTCAAAGAGAACGCAGTTATTTAAACTTCGGTGAATCTTGTGGGTCGGTAGACGTACGCAGGAATCACCGATCCTGGGTAATTGCTGTGGGAAGCGACAGAAGTTTGGGTATTTAAAATTTTCGGTTTAATTCGGATTTTGATGCTTTAAAAAAAGACGAAGGAAAACATCGTGAGGAAACCGGCATATCCTAGAACTAAAAACGTGAAAAACATGTGACATCTACCAACCCGCATTGGGCCCGCGTGGTGGATTACAGCCCATCCCTCTCATAGAGAAGAGGCCTGTGTCCCAGCAGTGCGAACATTTTAGGCTGATGATAATGATGATGATTCGGATTGGGATTAGTTTTATTGGTTTTTCTATAGGATACATTTCGGAGTGTGAGCTTTGGAATTACACAATCTATTTACCCCATTCCTATTCTTTCATCGGACGAGCTGAGATACGGCGAAGCTTCACCGTTATGTGGTTAAAGTTCCACGGACCCCAACAAAGCGCTTTGCTTCCATATTTATTGTAGAACCACCAGTCTGAGGAATTCAGTGCCGGCTTCTCTGTTCCCTGATCATCATGACATGGATCTCTTCATAGTTCGAGTAAATCGATTTCTTTTGGGCAAGCATGCTCCGTCTACATATCGAGGTTGCGCCAGTTAAGCGAGTTGCGGCCAAACGTAAACCTAATTATCAGCCTATAATGTTCCCACTGCTGGGACACAGGCCTCCTCTCAATGAGAAAGAGTGGGCTTTAATCGACTACGCGGGCTCAGTGCGGGTTGGTAGAAGTTACATGTCTTCGAATTTTTAGTTCTAGGACATTACGATGTTTTCCTTCTCCGTTGTGAGAGCAGCGTTGATGAAATAAATTACACAAAGTAATGCGCCTGCCTGGGTTCGAACCAACGACTGTTAGTAAGTCGGGGTTGCCACCACTGGGCCACCGCTGCTCACCAATATAAACATAATTACTATAAAAAAAAAGTTTTGCAACATGGTTGTGAACAACGGGAGCCTGAGTATTTCTACAACGACTTACAATAATGTTACACGATACGCTTTTCGGTAGCTATGTCCATCATTATTAATTTTTCCGAGGCCTGCAACTTTACACCATGTGCAGTAGAATATCTTAATAAATTCTAAACCTAATCGCAAAACAAGTGGTAACCGTATAAATAAAATACAGTTAAAAAGAGTGGAAGCAGTAACTTGTCTGACGTGAGCCGATTCGATTTCCACTTAACTCCGACCGCGATACAATAAATACTTACTTGTAAGGCACCGTTTAATTTACATAACATATCGTGCCGAAGAAACCGTAATAAAATACAGTTAATCGGAATAATCTGAATAACAGCACAATTTGCAGCGGGCAATAAAATTACCATTTTATATCCTGCTTTTACACGACGACGAAGATTAATTGATTTTATGATAAACAAATTTTAAAATTCATCATCGGACGTAGAAAGAAAATTAATAAAGATACATTTCAGTGCTGGGGAAATGAGCCCACCGCGGTCAGGAAGGAAATTCTATTTAGCTCAAAGAGCTACTATAAATTAATTTCTTACTAACTTAGAATGCAAATGTATGGGCCAAGTAAGTATTTTGTGATGCAAATGGGATGTTTAAGTATGCCTTGGGGGTAAGAAAAAAAAGTTAAAAAGGCAATATGAACGAGTGTCGTAGACTTGGCGTAGCGGTTGTAGCCGCGTAGCAGCGTAGCACTTGGGTTACGGGAAATTAATTTTCGTACAATATTTATTTATACTCTTGCTGTTTTGGCACATTAGTATTTTATCTGGAAGTTTACATGTATCACATTATATTTGGGCCAAAATTTTGTGTTAAGCAAGGTATTTCCAAGAATGCATTAATTCAAAGAAGATGGTTGTAAAATTACTGTTAACATGCATTCATTCAAGAGCTTTAGATCTGTATGAAGTGTTGTCAAAGGTTTTTTGTCGTTTATTACAAACAAAGGACGAGCGGTGACAGATGTTATTTGCAGAAAAGATACCTACTTATCGGCACATCAAAACATTTAATATACTAAAAGAAAATAGATCTTCCATGGTAATGTACCTTAGTGAAACTCAACAATGCAAAGAAAACAAAGTATCTTCAATTAAAAATTCAACCCCTTCATCGATATCAATCACAAAACCGGAACGTGCTCAGCGTGGACGTGTCCCGGTTCGTTACCGGCTCGCTCCCGGCCTGGCGCCGGCCACAGCCAGTAATTACTCAAATCAATAATACAATACGTGCTAGCACTCCGTTACTTCGGTACCGATAGTATAATGCAGTTATCTTCGGGCCCAGAAATATGTTAAAAGCAGCTTCATTTATCGTTTGCTTAAGTAAAGGGAAAACGAGAAAAATGTTGAAGAACGATTTTTAATAATGCTCGCGTAAGGTACGGTCAAACCAGTGGGGACAAATTGTCCGCGGCTCCGGCCACTGACGTCATACTATACAAATACTACGGAATCTGTCAGTGTCAGCGTCTGGAGTTGCGTCTGATGTTAGTCCGTAGTTCGTTTTAGTTGTGACGGTTCCTTAAGGTGCTCCCACGCCGGAACATTCGTAGGGAATCCAACAATACAATATTCAAATTCGAGTATTACGTTCCAAATAGACGCGATGAGGAGCATTCGTCATTAACGCAACAATCGAAGATTCAATTTCGTAATCCACGAATATGAACTGTCATATTACAGGCGAATGTTCCCTGTAAAGCTAAGCGTCCATTTATCAGTATCGTAAGCATCAGACGTATCGCATCAAAGGGAAGAATTTTTCACAATGCGTCCACTGTAAGGGCAGAGACCGAAGCCGAAGCAACTACCAGCAATCGGATTGCTGATGCCACTTCATTCGGATTTTCGGTAAGCGTTCGTGCGAAATGTGTCTGTGAGATAACGGAGGAAAGCGAAGAATAACAATTCATAATTGCTTGTTTGTTAGCAGAAGAGGAAGAAAATGCGAAAAAAAAACCTAAAAAACGGAAACATAATATGTCGACACACGACATATTCCAGAAAAATCGCAATAAGTTGGAGAATTTCACACACTATTTTTTGATTTGTTAAACGATGACGCCAAGTTCTTCCAATATTTTCGTACGATTCAAGTTAAGTTCGCATATCTGGTTGACATCTCCTGAAACCACTTTTATTAACACAGAATATAAAATACAGGGAGGCGCGTCCACCTGATCAGCATTCAGTATGACGTCATCGGCAAGCAACTCAAAAGTTGCCTCTCGGAGCAACAGCGTCGGAATTGCCGATGAACAGATTCGAACGATCCGTACGGTGCGAATCAGTAGACGCACTTGTGTGACTTTCTATACAAAGAATAGTACGATCCGTTTGATGCGGTGCGTCCGATTTTTACGATGCAGACATGTGGACGCTTACCTTAAGGGAGCGCCCTTAACATTAGCTACAAGCAAGTGCTAGCTACTTAGTAAGCACTTGTTGTTTGTTCTGTCAACTTTGACAGGTCATTTCAGGGCAAGTTATATTGGAAAGAAAATGAACAAAATTCACTTATGTTTTTTCGGTTGTCAAATAAAATGTAGGTCGATAACATGATCTTGCTAAATAATTATTAAGTGTAGTAGTATGTACTTAATAGAGAGAATGGCCTACGGGGACAACGGGAATACAGGGAATTTCCCACAATTATTTGAGTAAGGGCCCAATTTATTTGGGGTCAGCGCCATGTCTTCTTTTTCCATATTTCTCCATAACTCGTCATCGCGTCAGCCACCTCCTTTCTTGCCATATCATCCACCATTCAGTGCACGCATCGTTCCTTTGGTCGTCCTCTTCTCTTCTACCCATCCACATCCATAATTAAAACAACAAAAAAAAAAACTGAGAGAAATAAAAAGAAAGTGTCGAACTCACTAATAAACAGTAATAAAGGATGCATTTGTCTTTCCACAGAGTGATTAATAGGTCAGAGGCGACAGCGAAACAGCGGCCATTTAATTTGCTTAAACTTTGGCACGAATTAATTCACGCTGTCATTGTTTTTATCACCCGCCAGGCAATAAAGGCAGTGTTCTCTCTACTTAAAAGTTAGACGCTTTGGATTTATTGTGTTTGCCGATGATGTAGATGTTATAATTGAAACTTTATTTATTAAATGTTTTCTAAGGTGTCTTCGATTGTGCAACTGAATTTCATTGCATAATCAGCCCGTAATGCGCCCTCAGATGGGACACAGGCCTCCTCTCTAGGGAATGGGCTGTAATCCATCAAACGGGCGCTGTGCGGGTTGGTAGAACTCACATATTGCTGCGAATTTTCGGTTTAAGGACATGTCGGTTTCCTCACGATGTTTTCCTTCACCGTTTTAATTGCACAAAGTTATACGACTGGCTGGGTTCAAACCGACGACCTATTAAATAATACCTAAGTCTGTTTACTCCTGGGCCACTACTCACTGCTCCCGCACAGATCATAACAAAATTGATTTTAATCATATTTAAGCAATTAGGTAGGTACTTGTGAAGTTATGAACTCTTCACTTGAAAGTACCCGAATTTATTAGTTTGTAAGTACAATTTTTAACCGCACTACTGTTTAGTTACTTGAACTATATTTAATAATGGAGTTTAGCAGGTCGATCTTATTAGATCCTGGAAGTAGTTCCAAGTTGCAACAATCTGTACTAACTTCTTTATATTACATCTTGACAGCGAGAAATATATTTAGATGAACAATCTGCTTTTCTAAGCTAAACAGTAGATACTATACTTGTGCACTCTAATCCCAACAAAATTATTCAGTCCGGCGCAATTTCGTCTGCGTCTCATTTTCCCCGTTTTCGCAACATTTTTCATTGCTGCTCCACTCCTATTGGTCGTAGCGTGATGATATATAGCCTATAACCTTCCTCGATAAATGGGCTATCTAACACTGCAAGAATTTTTCAAATCGGACTAGTAGTTTCGGAGCCTATTCAATGCAAACAAACAAACAATCAAATCTTTCCTCTGTATAATATTAGTTTAGATGAATCAGAAGGCTGAAACCATTAAATAAATAAGCAGCATAAAACATCAAACCGAACTTCTCTATGGGCATTAGCAAAAGCATAATCAGCCTATAATGTTCCCACTTCTGCGACACAGGCCTTCTCCCTATGAGAAGGAGAATCGTGCAATGCTATCCTCTATCCATGGGATCAACATCATCATCAATCAGCCTATAATGTTCCCACTGCTGGGACACAGGCCTCCTTTCTTTCAGAGGGAGTGGGCTGTAATCCACCACGCGGGCCCAGTGCGGGTTGGTGGATGCCACATGTGTTCGAATTTTTAGCTAGGACATGCCAGTTTCCTCACGATGTTTTTCTTCACCGTTTTTGAGGTCAGCAGTGATGAAATAATTTACACAAAGTAATGCGCCTGTTTGGGTTCGAACGCACGGCTTACTGGTCGTAAGTCTGGGCCACCGCTGCTCTCACTGGGCCACCGCTGCTTTCACTGATCAACATACTTATTTTATTAAATATTCAGCTGTGAGTCCTGTATGTCTGCCGTAATACCAGGAAGACTCAACAGACGAAAGACCTTTCTATTCCTGAGATATAGTCGAAAGATGTGACTGTATGATGTAACTAGAGCAAAAATAACACCAAAATCACAAATTAGAATACCAACACATCACTTTTTTATATTTACACTTGTGCTTGTTTTCATTAGCTCTAAGCGATTTTGAATGGATTCTTAAATAAAATACCACTGGTGAATTTTCAACGCTTGGCCTAGCACCGAGAGTTCAAATTCCAACAGAATCTTTTAATTTATGTGTCACTTAGCATTTTTGAAAACGGTTATCAAAATGCAAATGCGTTCCATATCTAAGAAGCGCCAAACTTGCAGAAGTCAGAGTGAGTTATGAGTCCACATACGTACAACTGACATAGTTGCAACAACCAGAGAAGCGAAGCACTTTGTTATAGCCAAAAGTCTAAGTTGAAATTCAGACAGTAATATCTGCGAATGTGAGTTCCGTACAAATTCGTTATAGGAAGATTTATGGCTGAAGTTTTCGGTAAAATAGTATGGCAGTGGATTTTGTGTTCTAGTTTTTTTGCGTTTGTTATTTGAGCATAGTTCGGTAATGTATGAAACTTTGTGATGTAGTCTAATCATGGGTGACCGGTTCAACAACGGGTAGAGTAGATAGTGGTCGACTAAAGGTTCATAGTTCTGTGGCCGACTAAAGGTTCTCAAAGGAGAGAGCCCAGCGGTGGCAGCCCCGACTTACGAGCAGTATGCCGTTTGGTTCAAATCCAGACAGGCGCATTAATTTGCGCACTTTATTTCATCATCACCGCTGCTCTAAAATCGGTGAAGGAAAATATCGTGAGGAAACAAAACAATCGAAGACATGTGACATCTACCAACCTGCACTGGGCCCGCGTGGTGGATTACAGCCCACTTCCCCTCATGGAGAGGAGGTCTGTGTCCCAGCAGTGGGAACATAACAGCCTGTTTATTCTAAAGGTTCAAAGCTCAGTCCACAACAATGTTTCCTTTACTGTAAATTATGAAGACAGCCGTAACTGTCATACTCGTACCGGTAAAAAAATTGATCATAAAAAGATTCGATCCCATTTTCCCGATCCTGAAAATTACAATCGAAACTCGATAGCTGCAGTTACATTTGTGGTACACGGTATGAAATTAAATATGAAATAAAAACTGATAAAATATGGAATTAATACGGATAAAATAGCGAAATAATACTCCGTACATTGCAGCTGTATTTTGAAGAACAATATCCGGAACATATGCGATGCTCCTTCACTGTAATTTATCACGCAAACTTTCACACAGCTTTACCAGAACCGTAATTTAAAATTACGGTTCGTGTACAACCGAGTTTATATTCGGCCTGTTATCTCTCATGAATTTCAGGCAGCGTATAAATTTCTATTAAAGTTGTACTGAAAACCTTATACTGTGCGAAATTCGAAATTAACTTAAAAAACCTTGGATTTATTTTAAACCTTTGAGACATTTTCTACAAAAAATCCACGAAGTTACCAAAAGATGACATAGTATTTATCTACAAAACTTTCACAGTTTCAGTAAACAGAGAATCACCAATAAGCTTAGCGACACGACTGCGCCTTTTTATAATTAAATAAATATGTTATGACTGCATATTACGAAAAGCAATCAAAAGCATTGAGGATATATTTGTCGTCAATGTCCTGATACAATTAAGGAGCCGGCCAGCCAAAGCGCAGACTCTCAAGAGCTCTTAAAAGGTGGTATTCGACATGAGAACGACGCGCAGTATACAATAATCAACTCAAGAGCGTTTACGCCTTACGACATTTCATACAAACTTTCAAGTTCTTATTTTCAGAAATGACTGAACCGATTTTAAATTAAACTTCATAAGCAGGATACATAGGTCTAAAAAATTACTAAAAACATATTCTAAAAATAGTGTTACAGCTAAATTATCTATTGAAACAGAAATTTCCGAATATCTTTTTTTTTTAAACATTTGAAAATGTTTTTAAGGAACTTTTTAGAACAGTGTATCCTGCTTATGCGTATTAAGTTTCGGTAAAATCGGTTCAGTCATTTCGGAAAATAAGGACTTGAAAGTTTGTATGAAATGCCGTAAGGTGTAAACGCTTTTAACGAATCTGGCCATTCTAACCAAGAACCATTGACCCCTAAAACTAATAAAAACTTATTAAAACACTGAGACATAAAACATCCCTTTAGAATATAAAAACTGTAATAACTTAATAAAACTTTGAGCTATCATTGAAATATGTTCGGGCAATTCGCTTGAATTAGCATGACGAAGCGGCCATTAGGAGCAAGACCTGCTTTATTGCCGAAGTTCTGACGGAGACAGCTCCACATACCAACACTTGACTATCGCTATATTATTAGTTCTCTTAGTATTAACTTTGTAACTTTCCTGATAGTTCTGTATGCCTGGTACTTGCATGTTGCGACTCATGATAAAGATGTAGAATTAATTAAAAGTACTTATGGGGAAAAGGAGTTGTTTTTCCCAAGTACACACACTTTCATTTACCTCTAACATCATTCGGCTGCCCTTGTCCCAATTTATTTGGGGTCGGCGCAGCATGTCTTCTTCTACCATACCTCTCAATTACCCGTTATGTCAGCAGTATTTTTCTTGTTGGACGTATCATCCTTCATCGTTTTTGATTTAGTTTGTCATTTGTCCATCTATCGTTGCTTTGGTCTTTCCCGACCCTTATAGGCGTCAATTAAAATTTATATTCAAAACTTTTCTCACGACAACTCATGCCTCGTAAATAAGCATAAGGGCTCTTACCCGCAACATCGGAATTACTTATGATATGTGGCACCAGATTTAATTAGATTAAGAAAACAGACGTCGGCGATCCGTCAACGTCTCGTTACGCGCCACCTTCCTTGACAACCACCCAAGTCAATATGGCTACCCGCAACGACTTGACGTTCCGCCAGAGAATTGTAGACCGCTTCTCTCTCGTCTGTGGTAACAGTTTAGTTTGCAACGTGAATCGTATGAAGCCTTTTTGCAAAGGCGCCGTCAAGCATATTAAGAATCAACCCATAACACTAATAATAACATTACATAACGTCACGCAAGTAATCCCCCAAGAGATTGGCAGAGGTGTACCCATTAGTACACCCACATTTCGCCAGTTATCTTTAAGTCTAGGGGGCGAACCTATTGCCATCAACCGGGCACAAATCCGGACTCCGTGGCTGCTACTGAGAAATGATTGATGGAAAAACCCAATAACACATTGCCCAAACTGAGAATTGAACCCAGGACCTACTCAGCAGTCGCGCTTGTAATCACTAGACCAACGAGGCACTCATCCAATAATGAACCAAGCTATAACGCCAAAAAGACTCCAATTTCAGGTGCGAAGATGAGTATTAAATAGCATGCATAAAAGTGGAGCATTACAGCAGTATAAACCTGGTTTTGTGGGCCCCAATCGTGTCATTGTCGCCAGGTTTTATCGTCGACCCTACCCTTAGCTTTTAATTATCGGTTTGGTCAATGAACGGTCTGTTTACCTTGACGCCGATCGCGCAGGCCGCGCCGACGATTGCGGACGCAAACAAAGTAGATTGCATGTGTTTATGGTAATAAAGCCGTCTGACCATCCGTCTAGATATAGCGCTTGTTAAACCTACTTCGACGGATAACAGAACACGGTTTAATTGAACGGAGTTATAGAATGTGGCATTGATCTATCTAAGTAGAACAAAAGACTCTGTTTTTGCTAAATAACAATTTTTTCAACCATATTTTCTTGTGGGTTTGGACTAGATCGTAAATCTACGAACTGGATAGAGCCTGTGTCTAGAATTTAAAAACTTACTTTGTACCTATATTTAAAAATTAAACAGGTACCTACTTTAATTTTATCGGTCAGGGGTCGTGTATTTTTCCAATAGATTCTTATCTTCTAAGATAATCGACTTTTTCTTTCAGTATTTAACATTTTCGCTTTTGCAGGACTGAAAGAGTAAGCTCATTAATACTTAAGACTCTTAATTAAATATCGCTGACATCCCCAGCTGAACCGAAGCCAAAGTCGTGGCCCTATATTTTAAGTTGATAGATGAGTGTCCTTTAAAAAGATCCGGTACCGCTGTTTACTTGAGAAGTAGTCTAACTTGAGGAGAAGTAGATAAAGTTTGGTAAGCCAAAAAGTGGTCCCGAATCCAAGCAAGACAAACACTAGAAGAACTATCTTCTTTTTATTGGACGAAACAAGAATAAACACGGAATAGTAAGTAAAGAGTGAGACGTATTCGATGTGGGGGTTTTGTGTCTAAGGTTTTATTCGTGCAGTGGGCTTAGATGAATCCCACACAACAATTTGTTAACAGTTTTTAAACTGACATGGTTACTATCACTATCAATAACATTTGTAACGGGATATTTACCATGTTTACTATTTGTTTTGAGTTTTCCCGATATTTCGGCGTTGTTGCAAACGCCATTATCACGGATAAACTGCAGCGGATGGGTGTTTATGAGCAGACAAATCGGTCTATTCTCTTTCTTCTTCGGTTTTTTGCGCGCAATAACTTCAGTTAATCCGTGATCATGGTGTTTGCAACAGCGCTGAAACATCGGGAACTCATAACAAATAATAAATATGGTAAATATCCCGTCACAAGTGTTATTGATAGAATTAGTTAACAAATTATTAATTCTGAGGTTTATCTTACGACCTACACTAAGTTCTGGTTGTTGTTAGGCCCTTAAGGAATACTAGGGATATCTATCAAGGTTAGAAAACATAACTTCACGCCTATCATCCCCGAAGCGTTAAGCAGAGGTGTGAGGCTAATAGTACACCCACATTTTGCCAGTTATTTATAAGTCTCATGTTATAGGGGGCGATCCTATTGCATTCAACCGGGCACAAATCCAGGCTCCATGGCTACTACTGAGAAAAAGTACTTACATAGTTAAGTAGTGCTGGTAGAGATTAATTTTCCGAAATAAGTAGGGTTTCAAATTCAATTACCAATGTTTATTATGGTAGGCTAAGTGCGACCGCTTTTTATAACGATTATGAAAATGTCGAAATTGTATAGGATTTAAGTTACCGAAAAGCTTTAGCATTCGTCAATTCTGTTGAAAGTTGTTAAGACAAAATACAAATTTTTTAAAAGGGATCGCAGTTTGTTATGCCCCCCTAGGTTGAACTGCGAGATGCCATAAATAAAAAAGAAATATGGCCCCCTGTTCACCACACATATTAAAACGTAACTATATAATGTGTCCGGTCATCGTATAGAGATATTCTAGTTACTTTTATAACATCTATTTTAATACACAAATACACTACACTCTTTATTTTAATTTACTTCCTTTCTATTTGGCAGCCATTTTGTTTTTTTTTTCTAGGGGTATTCTCTACGTATGTACAAAAAGAAAACATATCTCTCAAAGTTTTGGTATAAAAGTAGGCTGATAAAAACAAAAACCAAAAAAAATGCAAATCAACTAATCCATGTTTTGAACTTCGGAGTTCAGTAGGTAATAGTCACGTTTTGTGAACAAACAAACACATTTTTTGACAACATTTTTTTTTCAAATCAACAAGTATGTGTACTAGAATAGTTATTATCTAAGTACCTAGAATATCGCTAGTCCATGACCGGACACATTGTATAATTACTATAGCACTGTTGGTAATCCAATAGTTGGTACGTTTCAATTCAGCAACAGCGGGGATCTTGTTTTGTTCACATTGGGGAGCGGGGATGCATCTCATTGGCCATCTCTTTGTCAAGATGACCTCATTTGAACAGCCACGAACTGGGACACCATAGCTAAAAATAAATATTTGTTTCCCCTTTCCGTATGGGCAGAATTTGTTGAGTCATTTAGTTTGATTAAATTGTTATAGCGATGGTTCGAGGTGGCAACTGTGTTTAGCATAAAAAAAACATAACATCACGCTTGTAATCCCCTAAGGGGGTAATAGAGGTGTAGATTGTATAGTACACCCACATTTCACTTTCTGTTTTAGTTCCATGTAATCTGGCACTAATCTAGATTCCAAGCGTGTATTTACCAAAAATGAAGCTAATTTTTAGTCCACGAGGTATTTTTTCGAAAATCCCGTATTTTTTGGTCTATGAACAATATCCTTAAGAACATAATAATCGAAGAAGGCGTTTCGCCGACGAGGTTGCCGTTTATGAGGTGTTTCCTCTAATACTTAAATGGAATCCTGGAATTAAACGCTTGCAACGTCTTGATACTCGATAACGAAAGAAGAAGTATAGGGATTCAGTAAGAAGGAGGATAAAATTGAACCAAAGGCAATATTACAGTTTGTTGCATGTCGTTAATCTCTTGTAGAGTTGTTAATATTCCCTTTAATTATTCCGTTACATATACTATTGAAAAAAATGTAGCCCACCGGTTTCGGAAACAGAGTCCAAGCTACCTCGGAGGACCTAGGAGGTTCCTGTCTCTGGAGCCTAACTACCGGCAGTTAAGGCTCCAGAGACAGGAACCTCCTAGGAACAATCCGGGCAATATCAAGGAGTACTTCTGAATCAGGGCCTTGATCCAGCTGCCTAACGAGAGCCTCCTAAGGTATCGGTCGAGGCTCTTGGCAAGTAATATCGGCACAAGTAGAGTTGTTATTATTACAGTGCGGTTCTTCATTTGTTGTGAAAGTAGAAGTGCCTTTTACAGAAAGACTCGTAAAACTAGATCAGAAAACTACATGTTAGCCTCAAATCTACAATAATTGGCTAAATATGGATGTCTGGTTCACCCTCACCACACTTCTCCCTTTCGGAAATTACAAGCTCGAAATGTTCTTTCTTTTTCCTGAAATTCAAAAACTTTCAGAGTGTTGTGACGTGAATATAAATCGAATAAACTTGTTGTTTTGACTTACAAACGGCCCTAATGGCTCGATAAACATATTTTTTCGTAAACATCCGCAACGTAAACACCTATACATACATAGGGAAAGTTTTAAATAATATTAATGGGCTCGTAACGATGTATAAATTATAAACAAATATGATGAGTTTAGCTTCGTGCTTCCTTATTTAGTACACAGACATCTTGATTGTATAAACAGATACTGGTACATCACTAAGAGCCGAATTTCAACCGCAGCTGACTTGAGCATGAGTCATTGATGTTTTTCTTTTTTTACCTACGAATAGAAAGCTGAGCCTTTGTTAAGTATCAGCAATTATAGTTTTAACATCGACTAAATAAGCTTACTAGAAAGGAAAACATTAGTTTAAAGTGTTTTTTTAGGCGTACGGCTTTTATTGATTTAAAACACAGATAAGAGGTTTTAATAACCATGAAATTGACTATTTTTCTGTGTTATATTCCCAATTTAAAGTTCTCCGGCTCTAAAAAAGCATCTCGTTACTATGTAGTCATAAGAGGTTCTAATTAGTAGTTATAGGAAGTAATTAGTACTAGAGTATTGAACTGGGTTTCCTGTTTACATGTCTGTATTTGAGTAATGAGTGATGCACTTTTGTTTGGAACAATGCAATACTTGATATCCTAAAAAGACTTACGTTGCGCCTAGGCAGATATATACCTATCTATGTATGTATGTAACTTCACAATACACGTACCTAAATTGGCGATGTGTCATACTTACTTAACAACAACTCCATGTGTCATACAGTGTTGATATAAAAACAATGAATGTTTCCATTGGTCTTCCTCTATACATACAGAAATTTCTGTTAGTATAGAGGAAGACCAATGGGAACATTGGATGGAATGTACTTACATATGCCTGGAAGTGGCTTACCCCTCTTTTCATAGTGAACACCTAGATGGCGGCAAATAAAATGGATTAAGGGAAGAAGGATGTAACAATTTAGCCCAATCAGTGTTGTGAATTGTTACCAAACATAATTGAGAAAAGGCTAGACAGAGAATGATGAGTCTTTGAGGCACAACGTATTCAAACAATCTGCCAACCGTACATCCAATAAAAATACTACATCTATCACCGCTCCCATTAAGGACCTAAGCAGAGTAAGCATTGTGTGCAAAACTGCCAATACACAGTGCATTGGAGCAGCTCGGCAGGCGGTTGGCGGCACCCCAGTAACCTATTTTTCTTAGTTGGCCCCACGCAGTCACGACTTGTGAAAAGATAAGCAAATGATATATTTTATGATATTATTTTCTCCCCAATCAGTGGGGATTGTCTTCTTCGTTTAGCTTTGTTTATTGTTTTATTTTATGGCAGGGATCTATCTCGGTTTCGCATTGTTGTTTTTGAGTAACAACTTGTCAACAATTCCGGAGACCAATCAAATTGCTTTGGGAAAATTATTATTATTGGTTAGCTACCATTAAAATTAAAACAATGACGGTGGTATAAATAAATCAATGTGGTTTAATGGATAGCTGTAGCAATTTTAGCTATGAAAGAAAGTTTCCAAAAAAAGAAAACTAATCCAAAATCTTTCATTTGCGTTGTAAGGTCAGTGGTGGCGTTGATTATGAAGATTTATGAATGAAAAATGAAAAAATGAAAAAGCGTTTATTCGTTGTTACATCCGTACTACACAATACAATTTTACTTCTGCCAAACTGTAAAACAGTTTGTTGGCAGATGTAGCTCCCATATACAATTTAAATATTGATGTAACTATTTGTTAGTATTATATCAATAACAACTTTTACCTAAAACTAAACACATTTTAAACAAAGGCTGACTATAAGCGTAAAGTTAAAACATTTTAAGTTGCGCAACAGAATTTCAATTCACAACGGTGAAGCCGCAAAAATCAGATAGTATGACATAAATATATAAACAACAACAAACAACTGGAATCTACACATCTCCAGCCATGAAGTTTTGACAAAAGGTGCTAAAAAGAAACTTCCCCATTTTGTTTTTAAAAGATACTTTCGTGGTACAGCTATTTTCTAAATCGGAAGGTATGTCGTTAAAAATTGTTGGCACTAAGCATTTTCTACATCTTTGCCCATAATAATTAGTACAAGTGGGTACCACAAATCTTCTGATACATTTATTCCTTTTAGGTCTTATGCACACCGTCTCGATTTTAAACTCATCCTTGCAATAGTTCTCTAATGTATAAATATATACTATAGTTATAAATGATTCGGACACAAGGGCTCTAACGATATTTAGAGGGCTGTATCGTTAATTACTTGGTGGAGCCACATTTCAACGTTCTGTGAGCTATTATTATTCGCTGATAAGAGCAACTGTTTTTAGTTTTCCAGTAGGCATTTTACGAATTCTTTTTTTAAAAAGAAAAGATGTTTGCGTGCTGATAACATATTTGCGAAGGGTATCTGAAATGAGGCTGACATTTTCATTGGATAGGCTATTTAATTATCATTTTTATAGTTATTCAATGGCATATAGCTATTATGAGCCTACAGGAAGCTATAACCATTAAGGCACACAATAGCATTGATGACCCCTCTTTACCGCTTCCCAAGGCTACACGACAGAAGGGATAAAATGTCCTAAAAATCTTGTAATACACTTTCCGTCCACGCACAGGATTACGCTGTTTTTCTTTTATTTTCCCCATAATGTGTTGAATAGAACTAGAGTAATACCTTTCACGGTTGTTTTTGTACCCCAAGTTAGTTTTATCTAGGCGCATTGAGCGAGAATGGGCACATAAAATATCTTACTGTTTTTGCCATGTTTTTGGGAGAAGTAGCTTGTGATTTATTGGTAATATGTCTTCCCTTTGTCATATGGTCTGACACAGCGGTCAATGGTTAGTGGTCAGACTTTGAGAAGAAGGTTGATTAGATGATTAGGGAAAAACAGAGTGTAAACATCGACGCAAAAACTGTTACCGTAAATTTAGTAAATGATTCTAGATCCACTAATAACAGCCGCACGCATCGACCTATAAGGTTAAGCCGTGCTTGCCAAGGTTGGTCCGTGGATGGGTGACCATAATTACATACCGAGTTTCCTCCGTGCCTCGGAAAGCACGTTAGACCGTTGGTCCCGGCTGTCATTTGTAGATCTTTGACAGTCGTGACGAGTAGTCAGAAGCCAAAAGTCTGACATCCAGTCTTACCAAGGGGTTTCGTATTACCCAGTTACTGGGTTGTGGGGGCCAGATGGCAGTCGCTTCATATAAAATAGATAGATGATGTTTCTAGATCTACTAAAGACTCCTTTTCCATTATTGTGAAAAAAAAACTAGAGCACGTCTTTGCTCTGATTTTACTGACGGAAAAGGTCTACACTGGAGGGTTCTAAATAATGTGCTGACGTCGTTAAAGTTAAGAGTGAAACCGCTTAAAGAAGCTTGTCTAATGTTAGCTGTATGGAAACTGACATTGGCGCTTCTGTTTCAAATAAAAATCTGTCCGAGTAGCTTCGTGAAGTGTTAGGTAGCATCTACCGGTAGAATTCAATTTTTTTTGCAGGAAATGCGCTATATTATCGTTGTTACAAACAAAACATACTGAACCGAATACGATTAGTACCTAACATTGTGTTCAGGAAAATAAATTATTCCACCACAAGTACTTAGGTACGTAAATATGAAACAATAGACTCAAATTAATAAACGCGTTATATTTAATAGTGAATAAGCAACCTACAGGGATGAATAATGCACTATCATAAACAATAACAATGCCAACGAATATTGATTTACTGCCTATTATAGGGTTTGAAACATCGTCCTATTAATAAAATATTAGAATTGCAGTACGTACCTATACCACAGAACTGATAGCTGCAGTTTTATGGCTACTGTATAAAGAAATATATTTTATTTGGGACGTTCATAAAACTTTAACAGTGGTTGTAGGATGTCTCGTAAAAAATATATCAATCAAACAACAAAATCACCGGATAGTTGAAAACTTATTGAGAATATACGATGTATGAAAAGTGCATGTTGCACTATTATCGTTACTAATAACATAATACTGGCAATATGACTAAAGTCTTGGAAGGTAAATAGCATTTTCTTATCCTCCTTCTGGTCATTCTAGGAATTGAATCCCTTTCCACTGTCCTACGACTCCTGAAAACTTTAAAAAACTTGTTAATGTAGCAAACATATAACTTACATAGCACTGCTAGCTCTCCTATGCAGTAGCTGCAGCAGGCTGCCGTCGGCGCCCGAGGAGCATAGCGACCGCGAGCGCGCGCGCCGCTCCCCCTCCCGCGCGCTGCGCTCGCGCCACCGCGCCATCAGCGACTCCAGACACAGCATGGCGCCACCATCGCACACCATCCGGCTCCACCGCCCCGCCCGCCCCAACACCACCCCAACACTCAACACATCAAACCTCCAACGTAGATACTGCTTTTACAACTAACCTCGATATCTTACGAGCTTTTATCGCCGAAATAGCGAGCTAGTTACTGGCCCAGCTCGACACCACCACGAACGTGGCCCATTCAAATTTATGACGACGTCGACGTCATCTTCTATGCATTAAATGTGCAACACGCTCACTACCTCGCAACTAACTACTCAAACAAATTATATACGATATGCCATGTCTTATATAATATTTAACGCAAACTTTCCAACTTCACGTCTCAAATTTTGTTCAATATTTGTGATTTAAGATTCTTTTTGGTGTTATAACGGGCGGTCGCCACCGAGAACACACGAATTAAATATTCACTGGAACAATTCAACTTTGTCAGGCGGCGCAAGTTAGTGATGTGCTACTTCACGAACAAAGTTAATCACGGAGTTTATCATGTGGTAGATGCCGGCCGATAAGCGTGGCTTACACGGAGAAACAATCGCATTAGTAAATGGGGCAAAGTCGTAGTAGTTACATCACGCGAGGTAGACCCGGCTTTATCGGCACTGACAGAAAGTGCAGCAAAACTTCGAGAAACTTGAAAGTTTGTTGACAGCCGCGGCGGCGGAGATGGGATCGGTAGTAGATTGCGAAGTAATCGGGAAAAAAATAAACATTATTTAGAAGTTTCCCGCCGACGCGAGTGGTCGCGGCCGCCGGGGCGGTGTCGTGTCGCTCGGAGCGCTTCTCGCCGACTGAGCGAGGTCGGCGCAGTACTACGGGACGGCCGTAGCCGTGTCTACGACGTCGGAAACTCGGAACGCCTACACTGCGTACCGTGTCCCACCACAAGCGATATAATATAGCGCACCCTCGCACCTCGCATCGCGTCGCGGGTAAGTGCGACGCGATGTTGTCAGCCAAACTTGCTTGAAGTTTGGCTGATATATCACGTCGGGTTTCATAAGTGCCGTCGTCACAAGCGCGTACAATTTAATCATGACCGTAATTGCGTACATTAATGTACGCATATATTGAGGTTCATTTGCGGAAATATTGGTTATTAATTTCGGTCGGATTTTTTGTAAAATAAATATTTAAATTAATAAGAATGTTTTTTTTGTATGTGTAATATTAACCAACTATAATAATACAATAATAATATAATATAATAGGCATTTCTATGCCTAAACCTGATCGAGCAATTAATTAATGGCGAGAACTTTGATACTTACTGATCATGTAGGTCGAGAAAATGTTTACTTTTACTCAGGTCTGTTAACTTTGAAAGCTCAGGTACAGTACAAGTTACGTATATTTATGTAATACAAAACTTATATTATGTACCATCTACTCCAGGGTGGGTATGTTTTTCATTGATAACATTTACATAATGGAAGATAATATTACCCATAACATAAGCTCGTAACAATTTACATAAATCTGAGTTATGCTTAACATGCTCGTGGAAACTTTTCATTGTTTGCTATAATAATTTGACCCTTATGACGTTCACACTAGGGGTAAATGTATTCACAGAAGTGGGTGGTTTTTTTAGGTCAGTTTAAACATACAAATTATGTAATAAAACTTAAGTACGTATTTACTATACGTTCGCAGTAAATCATTAGCTTTTAAAAAGCATAACGTACTCGTCATTTATGCCAACGCCAGTTTTTTTTAAGCATATTTTTTAAAAACGTTTAGATCCAAACAATATTTAGTAACAGTTATTTGATCGTGTGATTATCGCTTAAAAATGAGGTATCATAATAAAAAAAAAACTCGATTTATTTTAAAAACAAGCTGCTTGAAAGTAGGAAACTTTATTTAAAAACCTCGCAGAACAGTTTTCTAGTCGGGTTGAAATATCTCAATACTTGCAAACTTTGAGCTTTTTCAAATTAAAAACGTGCTTCGAAGCCCATTCAAGCGTCTGCAAGCGCTTTCAATCGTGCTACAGCTAAAGCAACTGTTTCCTAGTAAAGTACAATAAAACGATGGAAGAAAAGTAAGACGGATTGTGCCCTGTATTGAAACACGTGTACTGAGTTGTTTCTTAGTGTCCAATACATGTTTATAAAAAATATAATACAGTGAAAATCTTTAACAATTAGTAAGTATTAAGAAAAGTCGATTTTACGTAGTTTTTCTAAACCATGTTGATACGGTCTTCACTATCATTAAGAAAGATATTTCGGAACGTCTATAGTACCTATCATATATTTGTCGCAGTCTGATGATTTTATTCCGTTGGAATTGTTCATCATGTGGGCAGAACATGGGTTTCGTGCAATGAAAACACACACACACTGTACACTGCTTTTATCGAACTAACAAATTACTTGAAATTACAATCCAACACAATAACACTGGGCACCATGAATCGGGTTACAGTTTCGGGACGTCTTGACTCCGCGGTGGTCAGACATAGACTGTCCGCCTCGCTGGGAGCTCGAAACATCACGACTCTGTAGTAAGCGCGCTTAGGTGTGGGTAGATTGGTAAGTAGGTCGCTTGACCTTTGGCGCGCTTTCGATCCATAGTCAGTCTTGTATCCGTAATAATGACTCCGACTCCGACACGGCCATCCTGCTAGCACACGTCCTCGTGTGATGGGTACCCTGCAAACAAATACTCCACGACAGAAATTTGTTCCACTCGGTCACTCCTGACCAAACTTTAGATTCAACGGGGTGGTGAAAAATAAGAAAATTGTAGAACTAGCCGTTTCGTTTTAACCGAACCGATTGGAAATAATCGAAAATACAATAATGATAATCCTGGGCCATGTACCATAGTCGCTCAAATCAACCTTTAAAACTCTACTGCAACAAAAAAACTACCAAGCTTATAGAAACCGTCGTGTAAAGCCACTAACGCCACGGCTCTCTAGCCGACCAGCAATGGCATTGCTCTCACACATCCAGCGCATGGATCAAAACTAAATTAAATCAAACAAACAATTAGGTCAATTAAAATGCAAGAGCAACCAAGTACCTCTTCATCCATCTAATTACCACATAAAGCAGGAATCTCATCCGTGGCCTATGGGCAACACTCAGGCCCTCCAACAAACCTCTGTTTGTTTTACTACGTTCCTCAAGAACGCCGAGTCCCACATGCATGACTCTATGGTCTCTACAAGACCCGACCTCCGCCAGAGCCACCCGCGCACCGCGCATCCACGGACTACTATAAGCAGACACCGACTTCTAACGGACTACGGCTACGAAATGGCTTCTGGTACGGTCTGACCATCCGAACCAAGATTCCACACTATCTCTCAACTCTAAATCATTTACTTCAGACGGTAACGGTACTTGGCCCTCGGGCATTCTCCTTAACCCATCATGTGCATACTTGTAAGTACGCTTAGAACTTAATGATCTCAATGTGTAGCGATCCCCCTCTAGTACTTCGACTGGTACGTGACCCGCTGGCATCTTCCTTAGCCTACCGCGTGCGTATCTGTAGGTATGCTTAGAATTTAAAGCTTTCCGTGTTAAGGATAACCGTCTAAAACCTCAATCACTCTAAACAGACCTTTAATCTTTAACAACCCAAAATCACCAATCGCAAAACGTTTAATTTTGCCATCGTTTCGTCTACTCGGCACACTTGTCATGTTGAGCTAAGCTAACCCGTCGCGTCTATACGAAACGTGTACCACCGGCTCGTCACCTTAGGTACCGGGTGCAATTCGGCTTGTACTTTACCGGAGTGAGACTTCGCTACTTAGCACGTAACGCAGCTATTTACGGATTTTCAAACGTACCGAGACTTTCCCGGGAACTAATTATAATCGAAAGGATTTTCAGTCCAGTGATGCCAACTTAGCAACTTTATAGCTAGATCTAGCTATTATTTGGTGACAGACAGCTACAATTTAATGAAACTTGTAGCTAAACTTTTTAGCTACTTTTTTAGCAACTTTTGAGGCTATCGAGATTCGTAAAGTAGGGTACCGAGTCTCGTAAAAAAATATAAAACTAAACTCGAATCTATGTTCATAGATGCTATGGTAGGTACAGGTCTCAGGAAAAGTGGTAAATGCTGCTATAACTGTGTTTTGCTTAAAGATATACTACAAAAAATGGGCACCGCTGAAAAATATTTTAAATCAACGAAAGATACTGAACCCCAGCCATCGACATCTTCTTCTTTAAATAATTAATTTTTGATTTATTTTTTATTCAATAACGTACACAACACATTTTTAACTCTCTTGTTAGAATTAATGAAAATAAAAATGATTGTCAGGAATTTACATTTCATTGTAACCTACTTATCTACTGTATATAACATTTAGCTACTTCTAGCAACTTTTTGGGGTACAAAAAACTGGCAATCTAGCAACATTTTAAAATTGTCTAGCTACTGGGTAAAGCTAGCAGTTGGCAACACTGTTTCAGTCGTCTTTTTAGCACCATGGTGAACGATAAGGGTCGCGGAAATTACTGTTTACCGACCATCGGAGAACACGAGCTAAATAGGGTACGCATTTAGACCTACCATTGCGTTGAATATGACAGTGAAAGACGCCTGAACTTATCACTTAAGTCTTGGCTACTCATTGCCAGTTACATTCGTTGCCATAACAGTTAAAAACCGATTGAAACTTATTACCACTATTATGCCTCACCGAACGTACACAAAAGATTTTCGTTAACGAAAACTCCCTAGCCGTTATGTTTGCAACAAAACCCCGATTTAAAATCTCGCCACCTAACATGACGTCACTTTGTAAATAATTATCAGGCAAACATTGCAACAAAGTTTCGATAGGGTAATCGTTAATCACTACACAACATAAAATCTGCTCTGTACTGAATACTCGTGTCTGTACTATACCAGTCTTAGCAACAACGTGACTAACAAGTTTGCCATTAAATTTCGATAGAAAACTTTCTTTCACCAACGAGTATTCAGAATCAGAATAATTAGTAAACCGTAACAACTCACCCCTGTGTTGCAACGTGCCCGCGATGTTGCTTGTACGATGCAGACATCGACGCGGCTCGGCACCCCGCCGTCAGCAGGTCACCGACGCACGTACGTACGTACGGCTACGTGAATGAACCTTGACTACCGGCATGACACTTTTGACGCACAGCAAGGCCTTCGCGGCCCTTTGTCGCTTGCCCGATGCCCGTAGCAGCCGGCACAGGCAGCGGCTTCTTCGTGCGACAATCCGCTTCGTTGAGTCCTGGTTTCTCCCTGGTCCGCAAGCATGGCACTTTATTTGCGGTAGCGATGAACACTTGTGACGTTTTTCTTTTCCTTCGTCATGGTCAGTGCGCATTATCTTTAGAGGATCTCCTTTGGTTTGTCACTACTCAGGTTAATGAGGGTAGTCGTAAAAGTTACGGCGCACACGAATCTGGCCTTGAACAATTATTTAAACTGGTCCCACGTCAAACCTGGATAGGTTCTCAGTGTTTCGCAAACATTTGTGTTCAAGATACATCTAGAAATTCGGCAGTACAGTTTGGAGGTACACCGTAGATGGAAAATCACCTTCGTTTTCCGAGGCACACCAACTAATGACCACAGTACACCAGTGTGCCGCGGCACACTATGTTACAGCACTGTTACACTATGTTACACTGTGTTACACTATGTTACACTATGTAGATGCGGAGCCCTTCAACGCCTTGCTTAACGTCCAAATAAGCTGGATTCCTACCACTGCACTCAACAAGAAAAAATCAAAAGTCACTTCATTCAAACTAGGCTTATAATCAGCACTTTTTGAACGTCAAAATTACAATAGACAGTCCCCCAAAACGCCCGCCCTTCGCCACTTCCTAAGTGTTTTAGCTGGGAAGAAGAAGTGGCGGAACAAACTCCCCAGCAACACATCTGTCTGTTAGGTTAGAAGAACCAGATTTTACACAAAATAAGTCAGCGATGGATGACGCATTACTAGCGCGCATCGCACTCTGTGAAATGTGGGTATTCTATTAGGTACAGTCTGCCTAACCCTTCAGAGATTACAAGCGTGATGATATGTTATGTTTTGTTGGGATCAAAATCCGCTAACACACTTAACAAAAACACTAACCGCCAACACTAGCTTGCTATTCACTGGCTGAGTTTAAGTTCGTATCGCGTGTGCAATTATTCGTTTTGCATTTCAAAAAGTAACCGTCACTGATTGTTATTGTCACTGTTCTCGCGTGTGATTGCATTAGCACGATTTGATCGCACTTCTGATGTCGCAGTCTGATGATTTTATTCCGTTGGAATTGTTCATCATGTGGGCAGAACATGGGTTTCGTGCAATGAAAACACACACACACTGTACACTGCTTTTATCGAACTAACAAATTACTTGAAATTACAATCCAACACAATAACACTGGGCACCATGAATCGGGTTACAGTTTCGGGACGTCTTGACTCCGCGGTGGTCAGACATAGACTGTCCGCCTCGCTGGGAGCTCGAAACATCACGACTCTGTAGTAAGCGCGCTTAGGTGTGGGTAGATTGGTAAGTAGGTCGCTTGACCTTTGGCGCGCTTTCGATCCATAGTCAGTCTTGTATCCGTAATAATGACTCCGACTCCGACATATTAATAATTTTAATATTTAACTTGAGCAGCTCGTGGCTAAATAATAACAGCCGCACGGGTCGATCTTTAAGGTAAAGCCGTGCTTGCCGAGGTTGGTCCTTGGATGGGTGACCATAATTACATACCGCGTTTCCTTCATGCCTCGGAAAGCACGTTAAGCCGTTGGTCGTATCATTTGTAGATCATTGAGAGTCGTTACGAGTAGTCAGAAACCAAAAGTCTGACATCCAGTTTTACCAAGGGGTATCGTATTACCCAGTTACTGGGTTGTGGGGGTCAGATAGGCAGTCGCTTCATGTAAAATACTGGTACTCAGCTGCATTCGGTTAGTCGGAAGCCGGCCCCAAGATAGTTTGGGAAAAGGCTAGGTAGATGATGAATATTAAACTTCTTCTTTCTTTATCATTTGGTGTATCCTGGTATCAGATTTTTATGCCATCCATGGGCCTCTCTCTTGGCTTTTACATGCCGTTCAGAACCTTAACTTATATTGAGCTGTAGTACCTATTTAGGATCTTTTAGCGTGGTCCAAAGCTAAAGCCATCTTGTTTTTCCACAAACAATTTTACAAATGTTTACCAGTAGCGCTCTCATGTCAACGCCATTGAAGTGCCAAAAGAAACATGCATTATTGGTTATGTCAATGTTGTGACAGGTCTCTATTGCACTCGTTCGAAGCAGAGGCGGGTCACTAGTCTTGTAATAAATAAGAGAAAATAACATTCCTTCTGAAGTTGACAGATTTGAGAAGACTTTGGGAGGGAAACGGATCGTTGAGGTCTGACTAATGAGGACGTTTGAGGAGATGCTGAGTTTTCGTCTGTCTTGTTTTAATGTAGAATATTTCAAAAGTAAGTAATTGGGAACATGGGTATGTTCTTTGCATACCTAGTTTTGTTCCTAGATTTATACAAATTATATTACTTAGAGTTGGTATCGTAGTTTCCTCCGCTATTTTTAGCCTTTCCTTTGTGCCTTTCTTTTGTCCAGTGGCCCGACAGTCCGACTATCAGTCTTACCAAGGAGTATCGTACTACGCAGTACTTATGAAGGTCTGATAAAAAGCTCCATGTAAAATACTAATATACAGCTACAACCGATAATGCTGGAAGCCGACCACAATATAGTTGAAAAAAGGCTAGGCACATGATGATGATTCTAAGCCTTCCCAAAAAACCTCATGACTTTTCACCTCTTCTCGTTGATTTTCGCAGAATTTAGAGGAATGAAGCGAACTATTTGGAATACTAACTAGCATCCTAATTACCAATCCTTTACTTAGCCCGCAGGATGCCTTTAAATATTAGCCCTTTAATATAAGAGCTTTCACTATACTAAGAGCGTAAACGTTAGAAAAAGTTAGTTTTCCGTATTTTGTATGCAGCGCACATCGTTCCAAGCTCAAGGCCATAGGATACTATTACGATTAGAATGCGCCGGGTCCCCATGAGGGTCGTGTGAAACCACCAGCCTAGCAGGCTGTTATACCCAAGGATGAATGTAACACCTGTGAACTAATAGGTAACGGTGTGAGGCAATCTAGACAAGAGGTTGTACCTTTTTTCTGATGGCTTTGATAAAAGGTGCTCGAAAAGAAAGTACTAAATACTTTTATAAGTTGCGGTGAATCAGCGTTAACCGTTCGATTTGACGATTAGACGGCACGGTTAGCGCAGTGGGTGAGCGATTGGGTGCTGTGCTGCGAGTCGTAGGTTCGATTTCCGCACAGAACAAATATTTGTGTGACCAATAGATAGTTGGTCAAGGCGCGGCTGTTTGTGTATGTGAGTTTATATGTTTTTAAACGCACCCACGATATAGGAGCAATTCCTAGTGAGAGGCAACGTTTTTTAAAGAAAGAAATAAAGAAAGATTTTGAGTGTTACAAAACAAAACCGATAGTTACTCGATGAAGAACGAAATCCGGTTTTCTGAATGGATAGCAATCTAAATCGTTCAGAAGTAATTATGAAAAACAGCGTACACAGGTACACATATACCCAAGTACTTATATGCGTTATGTATATCGATACCGGATATTGCTTTTGGGGTACGTAAATACCACCCTAGGCCGAATAATTACTTTTTCCTCTCTAAGGGTAAGCACCTATGTATATGCCTAAATATAACTTAGTAATACATAAAATGTTAGTCTAAATAGGAAATGTCCGCTGCAGATGTTTACATTGGCACTCGGTCGCCGGGTCGTGTCAACGAACGCTTTATGCACGGAACCCTCGCCAAAAGCGGCACCGTCGATCGCGTGACGTCATTATTTCAATAAACGATTTTTGAACTAGTTTCAGCGTAGTAAACTACTTATTCAAACGTTTGTAGTATTTGTGTAGGTTTAGATAAGCGTTACCGCATTAACTTCGTCTTGCGCTCTCTTGTGTAAAATGTTAAGTTAGTGCCTTGTTGGTTCAGTGGTCGCTCGATTACTGACCATGAGGTCCTGGGTCTAATTCCCAGATCGGGCAAAGTGTTATTGGGTTTTTCCATCAGGAATTTCTCAGTAGGCAGCCACGGACTCTGGATTTGTGCCCGGTTAATGGCAATAGGCTCGCCCTCTATTACATGGGCCTTAAACATAACGGGCGAAATTTGGGTGTACTATTAGGTGCGCCTCTGCCTAACCGTTCGGGGATTACAAGCGTGATGTTATGTTTTAAGTTATGTTAATTTTCTATTCCGTTGACTAGTTTTGAATCGTTCATTCGTACTGAAAATTGTATCTATAGTTCCATACGGAATATGCGAGTTCACTCTTCTTCGTGTAGGTACCTAAATACTGTTTCGCGCGGTTTAAGTACGTTTAGGAGAGCAGCGGTGGCCCCGTGGTGGCAGCCCCGACTTACGAGCAGTAAGCCGTGGGTTCAAACCCAGGCAGGCGCTTTACTTTGTGTAATTTATTTCATCACCGCTGCCCTCAAAAACGGTGAAGGAAAACATCGTGAGGAAACCGGCATGTTCTAGAACTAAAAATTCCAAGACATGTGACATCTACCAACCTGCACTGGGCCCGCGTGGTGGAGGTCTGTGTCGCAGCAGTGGGAATATTATAGGCTGATGATGATGATGATGATGATGATGATGATGTATACAAGGTGTAAACTGAACGGACCCTTCACTAAGCCATCAACCATGCACTCGCAAGTCGTAAGTAAGTCGGGGCTGCGACCACTTGGCCACCGATGCTCTGCGCTTGTATACATGGTTAGATATTACTTGTATAAACAGAAGACGAATATTGTCCCTGATAAATCTTGCAATTAACAATCAGCTTACTTACTTGGTAATTATAGTAAATTCTGTAGGACCGCAACCCCGTGGGGGCCGTTGGAAGAGCTTATGGGGTTCAGAAATACGTGCAGCTACGGTATAGTTTATGTGGTTAGAAATATTACTTTGATTTATTATACTTGTAATATTGCACTGCTTGTTTAGCTTTGACCCCTTGCGACATTATGCTATTAGGTATAAGTGGTGACAAGTCAAACTGGTAACTTTGACATGGTTTTTGGCCTACATTTTAAATAAAATATAAATTTAATAAAAAGAAAAAAAGAAATGGGCGGGCGGGTAAATATCCTGTTACAAGTGTTATTGATAGTACTACATTTTAAAGTTTAAAATATAATAGAAAACTTGTCTATTTCAAAGTGCATAAAAGATAAGTTTTTCAGCATATTCGAAAAATACGTTGGAAAATTTAAATACTGCGCAAATACAGCCCCACACGCCATACCCACATGGTACCCTTCATATAATTTACATATTTCTTTGTATTTCATGTCCTGCAAATTGAACGATTGTAGTTTAAAATTTTATAGGCACCGTTAAAGCTGAAAATAACAAATATGAAAGCTAAATATATATGACTTCATAGCCCATAAAATTGTAAGTGCAAAGGCGTCATACCCATAACTGAAACTATTTTGTATTAATGTTGAATATAAATTACACAGTACCGAGACATCAAATGACCAATGATATTTCAACATGAACTATGTGGAATATACTAAAATAAAATCGAAATCTAAACTAATATTATAAAGAGGAAAGATTTTATTGTTTGTTTGCATTGAATAGGCTACGAAACTACTGATCCGATTTGAAAAATTATTTCAGTGTTAGATAGCCCATTTATCGAGGAAGGGTATAGGCTTTATATCATCACGCTATGAGCAAAAGGAGTGGCGCAGCAATGAAAAATATTACGAAAACGGGGAAAATGTGACGCAAACGAAGTTGCGCCGGACAGCTAGTATCAAATAATAATGTGAGGAACTCGATGATCACGACTTCTTAGTCTACATAAATAGGAAAATCATATATCCCTAGCTCCCTGGAGCAAGCATAATAATTCCACATAAGTAAAATTGCGTGTACAAGCTAGTAATGGATTTCCATGCCATAAGCACTTACGCCCTTAGCCCACAGGGAAGCGAAATGATTTCACTTCGCCTTCGCGGATGTAAACATCGCGTTATCTTGGGGGCATATTTCCAGAACAGAATAAGTCGATACACAAGGATTTGTGTACCACAATGTTGGAACTAAAAGTCTTACCAAGGAGTTCCGTATTAACCAGTACTAACAGGGCTGTAGAGGTCAGATAAGCAGTCATCTTCATCTTCATCTTTTCAGCCGAAAGAAGTTCACTGCTGGACAAAGGCCTCCCCCAAGTGTCACCACATTGACATAAGGGGGGTTTTGCCATAATCCCCACGCTTGGCAGGCGGGTTATAGCGATCGCAGTACGGTTGTTACAAAAATCACAGAGAACGCTGCTGCCCATTCTCTGGCAAATCCCTTAGTCGCCTCTTACGACACCCACGGGAAGATATGGGATGGTGCTATTCTTTACGTCCGACACCATACAGAGGTCGATACTTTAGGTAAACGTGTACAAAAGGAATATCAAAAAGTCTTATCATAATCAAGATAACCTAAAAGATTATGATTCCAGAATTCCTTATTTAAAAATTATGTAGGTAAGAAATACCGTTCATAAAACCTAATGTAAATATTTGGAGTTCAGTGGTGTCTTTTTAGCTATACGATAATATTCGTTTTATATTTTTAGAAAAATTGTCTGAGTGAACTCGAAAATGAACCCTGAAAAGTGCTTGAAAACTCGTGAAACGTAAAATAACACGGGAAATTGATAAGGGATCAACGAACTGGTTTACTGAAAAAACACCGCAGTGAATAAATTTATCTACAATAGGTTCAAAGTAATTTTAATTACTTTTAATTTAAAAAAATGAATTACGAGCTTTACGTGAGCATTTCCTGAAGAAACAGGCAGTGCTAACATTTTGTAGGCAGTAGTACCTTCACCCACGTCTCTCAGGTGCCTATACTAGTAGAATAATTTACTGAAGTAATGATTTCCCAATGAAATACCAACTAAAAAGGAGTAAAGTAAGATAGCGTGACGGTTGACCGAAGAGAATGGAAAAAAAACGTGTTGCGCCGACCCCAAGTAACGTGGGACAAGATCAGAAAGATGATGAACCTGGAATCTAAGTGCATGAGTTAGTATCATCGCATAAGTTGTCACGCTCGAGTGACTATAGTATGATGTGCTACTTGTCACTTCGCGAGCTCTCGTGATTTTACAATCCAATAAGCTACTTCGTGAAAGGCTTCACGTGCTGGTTACAATGTAGACAACCGTTAACCCGTTTAGTCGGGCTTTTATCGACTGAATCGAAATTGGCTTAGATACACCTATACCTATCATGCATAACCATCGCGTAGCTAGAACTTTAGAAACGTTGCCAAAATATTGAGCGGCGTAGCAATCGTAGCGTAGTGCTACGCCACGCGTAGCGCGTACTGTAGAAGCAACCTCTAATCTACTCGTAAATGAAAAAGTTTGGCAACTGCATTGCGCAGTACACAGCCACATGGTCTAGAAAATAAATCAAATATTTTGTCTCATGAATCAACCTTTTATTTACTTTGTCCTAAACTTCAAAGAATATCATTATGAGGTAGACTCGACAAACACTTTGAATGTCCCCCAAAAGTAAAGGAGTTGTTCTATGTTCACACATCGTAACTCAGCGAGTCAGCGTTATCTACAAATAAGAACTGAAATACGGAACTCTTTGGCGCCTGCCTGTCTGTCCAGGCGTTTGGTCTATATCTAGGTATAACAGAAGGAAATATGTAAGCAATGAATGAAAATTTCTTGGCATGCTTGTTGCTTTACACGGACACAAATACCTACATACAAACAATTAGGCCACAATTACTAATTAATTTTTAAAAAGTTGCTCAATTTCAGATTATGGGTAAACAATTACACGGTGGTCAACGAGAAGTCTATATAATATAATTAATTTAATCGAGGTCTATAATTATTGAGGTGGTAAGACCAAGGATGGATTGAATAAGAAGTTGTCATTTCTCTGAGCATAACGCTCAGGACCTAATAGGCTGGTATATCGTATAGTTTCTGTTGAGAGCCTGATGTTTACTATTAAGATGGGACATAAATACGTAGAAGTATGTAGTGGATGTTTGAGTTTCTGTGAGAGGATGCACGAAAGAGGACTTTTTCTTGGGTTTGTTCTGTGAGAGGATCTATAAAAGATGAGTTTTTCTTGTTATTTTCAAGTATTTTATTTAATATTCTTATAAATCCTTATTGTAAATATGATTATTTTAACTGTGCAATACCTTGGATTTATCTGTTATATTGTACATGTTTCCGCAAATAAATAAATACACCATAAAAATAGAATCTCTCTTCCAACAAAACTGGCCAACGATAGCTGAAATGTTTAAAGTGTTTCGCAGAAACATTTGTTACTTGGTTCTGTAACATACGGCTGTTTCATGGTAGGCACTAAAGGTGCTAATTTGCGCGAAATATTTTAACGAGTTCCAGTGCGTTCCATTTTTATTTCAATTTGTAAATAAATTATTAAAGAATGAACAACTCCTATCCACAAAAACACTAGCGATTTATTAACTTTGAGGGTATTTGTGTAATTAAATATAATAGTTAATGTAATGTTTTAGGCGGCCGAAGGCCGAAGGGGTATTTTTTCTACCAATTTTCTTTTACAGCCAACATAAATGAACTTTAGTCTTTATTGACATACAAAGTGTAACTTTTCAGGAAGTACCTAGTCATATTTGAATCAAGTTCTACCGCGCTCACCACCGTCGATAATTTTTCAACCTTATATCTCCGGGGATAAGGGTGCAAAGTAATTATATACCTAGCTAGCTAGCTACAGAAGTATATATATAGGTATGTAGATTGTAGGGTACAGAGTACAGAGCACTGGTGGCTGTGAGTGGGCTGACGCCTGTCGGCAACATTTTGATTTTCATTTCCTGCTCCACAGCATTTGGTATAATTCCAGATTGATATGGAATTGCGGCCACAAATGTACTCACAAATAATAAAAAAACCCTTTGCCCCACAAAACGTAATGGAATTCGCCTTTGACGAAAGAACAAAATATATGCATGACAAATAACGTAACATTTTTATGTGGGCGGGTTGATTAGCTACTTGTTGTGTTGTTCATATTATATTTATTTGATGGTTTGTTTATAAATATATATATAAACTAATAATAAAGCTGAAGAGTTTGTGTTTGCTTGAACGCGCTAATCTCAGGAAACACTGGTTCCATTTGAAAAATTATTTCAGTGTTAGATAGCCCATTTATCGAGGAAGGAAATAGGCTATAGCTATATCATCACGCTACGACTAATAGGAGCGGAGCAGCAATGAAAAATGTTGCGAAAACGGGGAAAATGTGACGCAGACGAAGTTGCGCGGGACAGCTAGTTGACATACAACGTGTAATGTTAAATGCGCATAACCTGAAAATAGTTTGATCAGAATAACGAGCAGAATCAATTGAACCACTTTTTAATATAGGTCACATTTTTCATAAAAAAAACCTTAAAAATGTTGCCCTGTCTATTTGTTCATAGGTCAAGCCATAACGTGCGCAAACCCGCCAAAATAGGTAACCAAACATAAATGTTTTAAATTTTATCATACGCGGGAAAAAGAAAGAAACGATCAGAATTGCCAGTAAAACTATAACAGCACATAAAACCTTTACGTTTTTTTTTCTCTCAGAATTAGGTCAATTTAATTAAAAATCATTTGGGGTGTCTGAGGTTTTGCGCATTTAACGTTACACGTTGTATCATCACTTCAGCCCGAAAGACGTCCACTGCTGGACATAGGCCTCCCCCAAGAAGGGGGGGTTTTGCCATAATCGCCACGCTTGGCAGGCGGATTGGCGATCGCAGTACGGTTGTTACCAAAGCACAGAGAACGCTGCTGCCCAATCTCTGGTAAGTCCCTTAGTCGCCTCTTACGACACCTACGGGAAGATATGGGATGGTGCTATTCTTTACGTCCGACACCACACAGAGCCACACGTTGTATAAACGTCTACTATAAGTACCTTATTCGAAGATCCACCAATGGTGCCAAGAAATTCTAGAAATACGATTTGGTGGGTTTTTTCAACTGTTGTCATGACAACAAAAGGTTAATTTAGTTAAAAATGGATTTGAAAAGGCTCTAAGAATATGGGTGAACCACTATAACCTTAGGCTATGGTCTCCTTTGCAGCTCTCACGGGTTATTAGTTAACCCCATCTTCGTCTGACAGGCTAATATGATGCCACAGCGCAATAACGAAGTGGGCCGGATTCCGACGTTAAGTCGATAAGACCACAAAAGTATGCGCTAAACAAGTAAATCGATGTCGTGAGAATGATACATCCTGCAGGTATGATTTGAAACTGGACTTCTAAAGAAGTTGCTAGTTTTTTGTAGAAGCAGTAAGCTGATGTGAACAGTTCTTGTTTGTGAGATGAGGGAGTATAAAAATAGAATTAATTGCATTGGTAGCCCGCAGCAACCATTGGTGCTGGTGGTGGTGCTTGGTGGTCGGGCAAAGCGTTATTGGGTTTTTAAAAAAGGAATTTATCAGTAACAGCCGCGAAGTCTGGATTTGTGCCCGGTTGATGGCAATAGGCTCGCCCCGTATTATCTATATTTATATAAATTATGCGTCACGTTGCTTGTCCGGGATGGACTCCACACCGTGTCAGTTTGATCCAACTTGAAAGATAGGATAGCTTACATCTCAATTAATAGTCACAATATTATTTTATTGCAAATTAAGTCACAATTTTCTGTTAGCTCCAAACGATTTCAACAGATGGCAGCATCTGTTGGCTGGATTGAGTAAGTATTCAATAGATGGCGCTGTATAGGAGCGGAGCAGCAATGAAAAATATTACGCAAATGAAGTTGTGCGGGACAGTTAGTATTATATATAGTGAGTGGAGCAGAGAGAGTTTATTGTTGCAATTACTACCACTGCGTCGGATCGAAGAATGTCTGGCGTCCCACTTTATCCGTAGCATTTTTCCTGTGCAAGCAAACGCTTGTACAGTAATTAACCAGTGTGGGTGTTCAACATATTCTTCGGAGAACATTATGGTAAATATGTATTTATGAAAGATTGTTTGGAAGTCTTACAAAATTGTTAAAGTAAGGTAAGTCGGGGCGCTGTCAAGTGAGCACGATCTTTAATAAAGGGCCCGTGTTACTTATGGGAAAGGCTGACAAAAATGTATAAACAATTAAGCAAATTGCGTCAGTTTTGAGGTCAACTATACCTATTATGTAACATCCACAAAATAAAAGGATTATTAATAAAGAAAATAACCCAACAAAATATCAAATCCTTAGCAAAACTAAACCGGGATCGATGCACACAGAAGCGTCATAAAAATATCCAGCCATGCCAGCTCGCCCATTGTATGTTAATAAATGACATGCACAGTGCACACACAGACTTCGGGTCGTGCATCCATTCACGTCCCGTCGCCGCCGCGCCGCCGTCGGCGTCGCCTCTACGTCCATTGCGGATTTAATACTATTATGAACCGCAAAAGCCGACATTCATAGGATAATAAGCAGATGTGCTACGTCAATTGTCCATACTTATATACCGTTTATTTTATTTCACAGTGATTGGGTACGGCATCGGAGTACCTACAGAAACGACACTTTATACGGTCTACGCCTTCCTTGAAAATGAACGTCTTAATCTATAATATACTAGCTGTCCCGCGCAACTTCGTCTGCGTCACATTTTCCCCGTTTTCGCAACATTTTTCATTGCTGCTCCGCTCCTATTGGCCGTAGCGTGTTGATTTGTGAATCTAAACCATCCAGGGCGCCAACCAAACACATACAAAAAAAAACTTTCACATCGGACCAGCCGTTTAGGAGGAGTTCAGTGACATACACACAGAACACAGTACAGTAGAATTATGTATCCATAGATATAACATCACGCTACGATCAATAGGAGCGGAGGATCAATGAAAAATTATCTATCTCTCTATTATCTCTGTCTCACCAAGCAAAGCGAGTATACTTGGTTATTCTGATGTTTGTTTATTTAAAATCTTTCAGACGGTTTCGCTTCACTTGCTGACCGAAATAAAGAGCGGTTTTCCGAAATGTGATATACCATCACGTTTGTTATAGAGATAATATTTTCAGGAATATAGGAAGGCTGCTTTGCTTTGAAATATTTTATAAAAGAGCCTGTCTTTTCTGAAGTTTGTTACTTTTCCTTCCTCGTGTTTTATTTTAAGGGAATGGAAACAGTACAGGAAGGAATCTTCTTGCCATTTTTCGGGCAATTATCTACCGTAGTAGGTTGTAATCAGCACGTTTTGAACGACAAAGTTTACAAGAGACAGTCCCTATAACAATAACGCCACTCTTTGTCACTTCCTAGTGTTTAGCTGACTTAGTATGATGATCTGTCTGCTTGTTTTTTAATATAGCCGAAAGACGTCCACTGCTGGACAAAGGCCTGCCCAAATGGGGGGTTTTGCCATAATCGCCACGCTTGGCAGGCGGGTTGGCGATCGCAGTACGGTTGTTGCAAAATGCACAGAGAACGCTGCTGTCCATTATCTGGCAAGTCTCTTAGTTGCCTCTTACGACACCCACGAGAAGATATGGGATGGTGCTATTCTTAACGTCCGACACCATACAGAGCAGAGAGTTTTTTATTCTAAACCTAAGAACTCTTTAAAAACATTTGTGTACAATAAAGTATATTTTATAGAAATATTTGAAAAAATGACGCGACTCATCTGAAAGTTGGTATCTAATCCGACAAATGTCTTACCATGCCACTTATCTAAAAGCAGCGCTTGACCCAAGTGACTCAATTGTTAAAAATAGCCCCATTGACGGGCTACCAATTATAGCTCGATAGTCCCGTGTCTTGACTCACATCCCTTTAGGCTATAAGTGGCTAAAAAGGACATTGCGTAAGTTATAGAAATATCCACACAACCGGCGACCCCTTTTGATCGAGTGGGTAGATTTCGTAACCCTCGGATATGGGCAGTTGTCTTTATTTGTTTAAGTGGTAGGGTCTAATTATGAAGCAATTAGTATAGGATCTGATGTAGTTTCATTTCTAAGTCTTTAGTGTAGTTTTTCATATTATGTTTTAGTATTTTTTTTTGTTTAGTATTCTTTAGTGTAGTTCAATGGGCATGCTGTTGTTTTTTGCTTTTCAGTCGGTTTTTTAAATTGTTATAATTTATTATTTCAGTAAAGTTTTTTCTTCTTATATCTAATAGGAAGCAGTCTTTATCATTTCCCAATTACTTTTAATTGGCACCTTTTTATATTTGGCTACAAACTCGGCAATTAGAGAGGTACTGATCACTGAACGTAGTCAAGGAGCGGTCAAACGTCCGCATTCCGGTTCCGTCGGCTTGTTCGCTCCTCGAGCGACCTGAACATTCAGTTTCTGGAAGATAATTCAACGACATTAAAATATATACATTTAGTATATTTATTTTTTTAAATCGAAATTATAAATCTCTGCAAGGGTTTAAAAAGAAATTAAAGTAAATGTAAACTCGTCATTTTTTTACACGCGTTGTCCACATGCTAACATTCTTTTGTATTGTCCTGAAAAATAACAGTGACCTTTATCCTACACGCCTACGCCCAAAATATTTCTGTATTTAAATCCCCGTATTATAAATCCATTAACCCCGTTTAAAAGCTCGACTTAAATGAAATCCGTTCCAGTTTAATGTCGCCGTAATCCCATCTTAAACTTGATTCGCAACAGTCTAGGTACATTTAAGTTGGTAACTTAGACGACAATCTCTAGCTTGGCACCTGTCCAGAACTTTATATCACGAACTGTTCATCGGATAAAACTCGGAAAACGATCCATTCTTGTATTGATATGCAAGTTTTAAGGTATTGGAAATAAATGCGTTTGAATGTGTTTTTAAAAAGTTTCACGTGTGTGTCTGTGTATCTGTTTATTTTTTTTTAGTTTTAGTTTTCCGTTTTCGTTAATTGGCGAGAAGAGGCGCAACACCGAAAAAAGTTGAAGGAATGGGGGAGGCCTATTTCCAGGAGTGGGACAGTCAAGGCTAAGAAAAATAATACAAGTTTATTAAAAAGAATGAAATAAAAATGAAATTAAATATTTAAGAAACCCCCGACACAAAAAACCTAAAAAACGAAAAAAAATACAATAAATTAAGCAATCCAAAGCCTCGCGTCGTCCTAGCGTCGGGGGACCGCTAAGTAGATCGCTTATTATAGCACAAGCACAAAACAAAGCGTACCCCCAAAGTGACAACGCGACCGCGACGCTTGGATTAATTTTTATTGTTTTGTTTTTTTTTTAGGTTTTTTGTGTCGAGGGTTTTTTTTTCTAAATTTTGTAGTAGGTACTGCATTTGCTATTAGTAGGGCAGAGCTATGCTGGCGCGATAATTCTGAACGTTTAGATTTGACCCCAGGTCAGGCAATTAAAAGTAGATATTTGGTTTTAGTAGCACCCTGAAGTTATATTTCCGTCTGGTTACCGACCATAAGCTCGCTCTAAACATAGAATTTCAAAAAATATAGGTACATAAGTTTAATGTGGGCGTATTGTATTGTACCTAGGCTACACCTCTGTCTATCCCTTTTGGGAAGTCAGGCGTAACATTGTGTTTGCTTACATTAGGGTTACATTTACATTAGGGAGGGTCGGGTTTGACGGAACGGTTGGCGCAGTGGCTGAGCGATTGACTACTGCGCAACGTGTCGTGGATTCGATTCCCGCACGCAACAAATATTTGGATGGCCTACTACAAGTTATTGTTCCGGGTCTGGCTGTTTGTGTATAGAGAAATTCCTAGTGAAGGCAAACCTTTAAAAAAAAAACATACGCAAATGCTAATAAGTTTATACCTACGTAGGTACGTAGGAAAATTCGTAACGTGAGGGTACCTACTTACAGTAGAAACATACCTAATGCATTACATAAGGGGCTATTTTAGCGAAACCTAGACTACCTAGAATTATTATTCTTTAAAGTAGGGTTGCCATCTCTAAAATTTGGCAACCCGGACAAGACGCGTGAAAACAAGTTTTTTTTATAAGTGTAATAAAAAACTGTTGATCGAGGCGTGCAGGCACAGTGCGTGTGTCGCGGGCGGGCGGCCCAAGACTTAAAATTTTTAAACCCGGACTACAAATGAAGCCCCGCCCGGACGTTCCCCGGATGCCCTTTAAACTAGGACAAATCCGGGGAAACCCGGACGGATGGCAACCAAACACGAGAGTGAAATACAATGCATTCTGAACCTAATAGAAGTGCGATACCTATGTCTGAGCCAGTTTTCCAGGATGTGTAGGTATTGAAAAAAACTTAGGTGCCTAATATTAAAATAAAAGCAGTAAGTAGCAAAACTGTCACCAAAAAATTACTTAATTTGTTTAACACGAGCAGCAAGTTAAGGTTACGGAACCCTTTTTGTTTCGGTGACAGATATGACCAAGTCTTATTCTAATTTGCTCGTTGCTTGAAGCGTCGACCGTGTAAGGACCTTGAAAATCCGTCGAATGCAACTGTTATCAAAATTAGGGACCTACTTAAATCTCTACCTAAGTTTGAAACACGTTTGTCTTCCAACAAAATAAATAAACAAAATATTGTATTTTTTTATTTATGTACATAATTCATTAGCAACAAAAGTTACTGAAATTCATTGCATTTTAATCGTCCCGGTCGTGTAGGTTGACTAGATCTAGTGATTCATAGTGAATTTAAAGTAGAAGTTACGAAGGCGATGTGATTTACGAAACTCCTAGGTTATAACATTTATTTCAAGTTTTGTGAAAACAAGGACTTACAGCGCCATCTATCTTTTACGTATATAAACTGATCTTGTGGCTGGAACAGCGACATCTATTGAAGCTAACCGAAACTTATGGTTGCTATCTTTGACTTAAGTACAAACAATGTTCACTAGAGGGCGCAAAATTCAACATTTGATCGTGCGTTCTGAAGCTGAATAAAAATAAGGGTTGGACCTCGATTGTGGTTTCATTCGATAAAATAATTACATAATTATTTAAAAATAAGCTGCGGGTATTTTAATGATATTGTAGGGAGTTCGAATCAATCTCTTGCTATTTAAATTTTACTTTAGTTTTCAAGTAACAGTTAGAAACATCAGATTGGGTGAATGCAGGTTCGGAACGTAATCATTTTGACGTTTATCGTTTAGGCTAGACGATGATGCGAATTGGGGAGCTAAATTATATTATTGCAGTTAAATAGAAAACAGTATGGTAACAAAAATAAACAAAAACACAGTCTTATTAATTTACGTACTCACCGTCCAGACCATCCTTCAAGAGAAGCGCTCCTGTATTCAGGTTTGCATTTTTTCTGTTGCACACTGTTTAGTTTGTTTTTAATTTTTACACTCAACCTCTTCGGACTACCCGGCAACTTGATACCAGAACTTACACTCATTTTACTATCTAGAGAAGAAGACTTTCTTGATTATGTAATTATTTCTTTACAGATAAAATCATGGAAAAAATAGACTCTGAAAACATGGATTCGGATGAAGAATTCGCCTTTGAAACCGACCATCTGGCTCTTCGCGGAAATAAAGATTACTGTGACCTGTTGAAATTTATCGTCAAATTGGAAGCTCAGAAAGTGAAGGCGTTGAAAGACATAGAAGAATTATCAGAAGCCCAAAATAGGGCACTAAATGACCCACTGTCTTTTCTAAATGAAATGAAAGCAGGGACTGCCCACTTCCCTCCTAGGCAAACTATTGCTGAACTACCGAGCATTGACTGGGCCAGCTACGGAATAGACGCATCAATGGATAGTGATGATATTAGAGACACAAAGCCAAATAAAGACGATCTAGATTCTAGTACTAAAGTAAGGGGACGCAAGTTCACGGATAATAAGCCTGAAACATTCAATCAACTATGGTCTTGTGAAGAGCAGAAAAGATTAGAAGAATTACTTGAAATCTATCCTGAAGAGCCAATTGAGGCTCGACGGTACAAGAAAATAGCTCAAGCATTAGGAACAAGGACTCCAATACAAGTAATGAGCAGAATACAGAAGTATTTTGCTAAGTTAGCCAAAGCAGGTTTGCCAATACCAGGTAGAATCCCTAAAGGTGTAGGGAGGGACAAGAATAAGGCAATGTTCTATAAGAAATCCACATTCTTCCCTCAGCTGCATGTGCCTGTGACTATGGAGGATCCATATGACTGTGGAGACGCTCATGATAATGTGCCCTCTCTAGAAATGAAGAACAGTAGTAGATATATCCTAGACTTATTGAAATCTGCGAAGGAACAAAGATCATTAGATGAAACAGCACCTGTTTATCAGACTAGGACAATGTGTGTTGGATGCCAGAAAACTGGGTTCTTAGGTGCAAGGTGGACCGATAATACCGGTACTGACTACTGTACTGACTGTGTAGTGAAGCTGCTACCAGCTGAGAGATTAACTCCTGTGCGGCATCCTGTGTAAACTATTATAAAGCTCATTATTTATTTTGTACACCAGCTGTGAATATATTACCAGTTGAAAAATCAAATTCTGTGTGACAACCTGTGTAAACTGCAATAAATCAACTAATTTATTTGTATATTTTATTTAATTTAACTGATTTACTTGCCATTTATTTGTGTGTATATTTAATTTTTTAAATTAACACCAAACCACCAAATGATGTATTGAAATCATGCCACTATCACTAAAACCACTATCACACAAGGCACACTATTTTCATCTAATTGATCTAAAATGCTCATTTTTATAAATTTACACAGCAAGCAAAGTTTGAGTGAGCTCCCGCAGAGGGGCGGCCGCGGCGACTGATGAAGATGCACTGGGCTGGAACACTGAACACGGCTCGCACTCTCTATTGTACCCTCTATCCTAGATAGATACCTATAGAGATTGGAGGGTAACAAGGGACACCTGCCATATGCTAACCGCGCGTTTCTTTTTAAATCTCGATTGCATGCACAATATTGTTAAGCGCCTTTGCAAATCGAACTCGTTCGTGTCTATTTCATTTCAAAAAGCGTGTCAGTGCAAAGCACACTACTGAATCAAACAAACTCACCCAGGTCCACTTTTGCTTTGATACACTGAAAATAATATAGAATCAGTTAATTATTTCTTAAAATATTTTGTAGATAGACTAGTTTATGATTATTTCCACTATGCTCTAAGTAAAAATGTCCCGCGCGGTGAGTATCGCTCTCTTATATTGTACGACAGATTGATGAGACAAGATTGGACCTACATTATTCATAAGACGAAATATGACAAAAAATTGATATAGTAGGATGGACGTGGTTTTTCAGATATTCTCTCCTGACATATATTACCTATTTACGGCAAATACTTTTGATAAATTCTTTCAATGGTTGCCATTTTAAACGCAGCGCACGGGGCTTCAAAATATGTATAATTCTCTATCAAAGCGTCTAAAAGGTTTTTTTTGGTAGCCTGCTAGCTAGTGCCAAAAAAGAGGAATCTAAAGGTAATGCTAATGAGCAATAAATAATTCTTATTGTCATGCAATTAAGTATAATTATTTATTGCTTGTTTGCTTACATTGTTGGACAATCAATCGGTACCTACTCGTAAATCGATTGGGACGCTATGTTGGTTAAAAAAACTATCCAGGGTTACGTATAGTTCATGAAGAACTAGCTAAGTTTTTCAGACTTTAAGTAAGTTATGTTACAGCACCTATGGTGTGGCTTCGAGAAACTTGTTTTTGCGGATCAAAAAACAGCCTTTCCGAATAGGTACCGTTCCATTTTTGTGAGATAACATCTTATTTTTTATGTCGAACATCGGCTTTCCGAGATATCGTTAGTCATAATTTGCATCTGAATGAGATTTCAGGACGTTTTTAACGAAATTGGATTTGGTACGTTACTTATCTATCCAATTTGCTTGCCTACGTTATGGAGACATCAGACAGGCACTTACCTTTAATTTATTCTCGTCTTAGGTAAGTACCAGGCCCCTCAGAAAGTATTGCGAAAAAAAGTTTTTATATATGGGAGACTGGCCAGTTATTATGTTTTTCGAAAATATGATTATTTATAAGTAAAAATAAGTAAGTTCCAATTTCAAAATTTCCCTCCACATTTTTTGCGAGTTAATTCAAAGTATTGTGTCTCACTGAAATATGGATCTGCGCCGGGAACATTTTAGAGCTATGATTTTATACGATTTCAAGTGTCGCCTGAAACCGGATGAATCGTACGATAGACTTCAAATGGCATTCATGGATGAAGGCCCTTCCAAGGCAACCGTGTATCGTTGGTATAACGAATTCAAGCGCGGTCGACCAACTTTGGGGGATGACGAAAGAAGCGGTCGCCCTTTGACGGCTGTTACCGAAGAAAACGTGCTAGCAGTGAAAAATTTAATCCAAGACAATAGGCGAATTACATATCAGGAGATTCAACACATATTGAAGATTGGATCGGGAAGCGTTCACGAGATTCTACACAGCCATCTTCGCGTGAGGAGGATAGTATCACGCTGGGTGCCGCACAACCTCACCGATGCTCAGAAGCAGGCCCGGGTGGAATGGTGCCGTGATATGCTTAACAAATTTGAAGCAGGCTCGTCTCGGCGTGTTTACGACATCGTTACAGGTGATGAGTCCTGGATTTATCAATACGACCCAGAAACCAAGCGCCAGTCGACTGTTTGGGTGTTTCAAAATGAGCCAACGCCTACCAAAGTGAAGCGATCTAGAAGCGGGGGTAAGATTTTGATCGCTAGCTTTTTTAATTTGACTGGCCACTTGGTATCAATTCCCTTACGGGATCAAAGAAGCATTAATGCCGAATGGTATACTTCCAAATGTTTGCCAGAAGTTTTCTCTGTTATAAGCAACAAGCGACCAAACACAGGGCTCCGCGGGCTACTGCTCCACCACGACAATGCACCTGCGCACACCGCACTCAAAACGAGGGACTTCCTGGACAGCACGCCAGTCAAACTCCTGGGTCACCCTCCTTACAGCCCTGATCTAGCACCGTGTGACTTCTTTTTATTCCCAAAAATAAAAAATCAGCTCAAAGGGATACAATTTTCGTCGCCGGAAGATGCGCTGGCTGGGTTCGAGCAGGCTGTAAACGAGGTGTCTGCGGCGGACTGGAAAAAGTGTTTTGAAAACTGGTTTAGGCGCATGAATCTTTGTATAGAGGCTGGTGGAAAGTACTTTGAAAAGATTTAATAAAAATATATGTACGTATAGAACAATTTTTTTTAGTTTCGCAAAACTTTCTGAGTGTCCCACGTATCTGCCTACATAGTAAACTTTAAATATACATTTTCTAGGAATCATAATACCTAGGTGTCTTGTAATTTCATATACTTAGGTACATGGGCGCCGGCAGATGTTTTTTCAGGAAGGTGCACAGGACCTTCAGTTCCATCGAAACAGCTCGATTTTTTTACATTCAACTTCAGATATGTTAGATTCAAGGAGTAACTTTGTCGATCTATACAGAAAAGCCCATCAATCGAAAAAAAATGCGATTCTGGAGCATAGCTTTTCCCTCCGGCCGTTTTCGCAACTGGGATTTGCAACCAGTTGCGAGTAAAGAATTTTTATTCTTTGTTCGCAACCAGTTGCGAATCAAGATGTTTTTTTCCTGAACCGCATAGCATCCACCTCAAATTTAATAGGTTTTCGTTAGACCTTTTTTATAGAAATACGGCTAATTTTGCCTATGCCTAAAAAAAACTTATGAACGCAAAGAAATAAGATATCTGAGCGCTACATTCAGAAACCAGAAATGGAGTGAATAATCGTGCGAGCGAAGCGAGGTCGAAAACTTTTGGTTTTCGCCTCGGAGACATTGTTCACAGGAAAAGAGTGGAGAAGAACACCAACTTGTTTGAAAAGGTGCAGCAATTACCTAACTGAATAAAAAAAATCTTAATCTTTTCTATGTATTCTCTTTTCTGATGCAAGTGCACCCTGGTGCTGGCGCCCATGTTCAAATACCTTCTTAATTGCCGGCACAATGTTATACAGAAATAAGTACCTACCTATCCGCGGGCGATTATTACCGCTGTCCACCCCCGCGGTGGAATTTCAAATAAGCTAGCAAATTAGGTGGGTACACAGTTACATACTCTAGGTACATAGGTAGGTAAGCCTAAGCACACAATTAACTGCTGTCTAATATTATCATTTATAAATTTTGATATAGCTATTTATTATATTTTCATTACTCATACTCTGAAAGTAGGTCTGAAGTTTCCTGAGGAGTGGGATGAAAGTAATACTTTTCATCCCTAGGGAGAATCGCTTTCAACTGACAGATGTCAAATTATTAAAAAAAGAACTAGTTCCATTTTCACATTTTTATTGAACCATGTTCCAACTTTCTATGCAGCCACGATGTAAAATTGAAATAACTTAAAGTTAAGTATTGATTAAAGAATATATATTTTTTAAATAACTTTATTATAATTTAGTTTCAACAATTTCGTTAAAATAATATAGATTTAGGCAAAATATTTACCATTTTTTCAATGATGAAAATGAAAAATAATGGCTGAATAGCTGGCTGGCCACAGAAAAAAACAAAATAGGCGGGAAAGCGGCAATCCGATCTTCATTTGTTTTTTCGAGTTGTAGAGTTTTGTTTATACTTGCTTAAAGCAGAGATTTGTATAAAATGAGTTCATCTGTTTCAGATATGAATTTAACGCTTGATTTTATAAGAGAAAATACTAAGGCGGTAGTGGAAATAAAATTATCTCACCAAAGTTTTATTTTTGTATTATATATATTCTTCAGCGAATTCTTGTTTTTATTTTTACTTTCATTGTATTCGTAATGAAAAGCACAGTGTTTACCTCGGGTTAAAGACTTATTTAATCCCTCGAACTATTGGTGCCCTCACTTCGCTCGGGCGCCAAACCCGTCTTGGTACTACATAAGTTACTTTCACCCCTAGGGTAACAATGTACTATTTGGTTTTAGTTTCCTCCGCTGCTGTGGGGAAAAAATTAGGACCAAACATCTTGTGAGAGGCTGTGTTGCAAACGCCTGTGCCTATCTTTTTAGGGAACACAAGCTTGAAGTTATGCATGTTTGATTCAAGATGTTTGATTTGGAGAGCAGCGGTAGCCCAGTGGTGGCAGCCCCGACTTACGAGCAGTAAGCCGTGGGTTCGAACCCAGGCAGTCGCATTACTTTGTGTAGTTTATTTCACCGCTGCCCTCAAAAACGGTGAAAAAAACATCGTGAGGAAACCGGCATATCCAAGACCTAAAAATTTGAAGACATGTGATCTACCAACCCGCTCTGGGCCCATGTGGTGGATTACAGTCCACTCCCTCTCATAGAGAGGAGGCTTGTGTCCCAGCAGTGGGAACATTATGGGCTGATGTTGATGATTCGCAATTAACACCTAAATTTGTAGCCATTTCCACGATTCGGTACAAACATCTAGTTATGCTGTGGCCTATCCGTCTCTCAGATTAGGTACTATGATTGGGTGCGGTGGAGCGAATCGGACCAGTCTCCATCTCGTTCTACTGTTAATTAACGCCATAGCCACAATTTGCTCAACAATACTACCTATACAAATGTTCGTGCTGGAAATAGAAACAGTTATTGGAGGCCTTCACCTCATTCGAAAATACACTGATAGTACCTATTGTTTGTTATGAATCTAGGAGGTAGATATAAAGTTTTCTTCTTGGAAAAAAGGTCGAATTAAATAATGATTGTTTGCTGATCTTTCGCAGAGTTACCTATAGGTTGGTGTTTCAGTTCTTAACTATCTATCAGCCCAAGAACCTACCTGTAACTTGTGATTTCGTTAATTCCATTTAATATGTAGGTATAAGAAAGATACATACTATAAGTAGGTAACTACACTACCTACTGTGCAATAACTTAACTGAGAGATTTCTTTAGAAATAATAAGCATTACATGTGTTTAGTGTGTACAGAAATCGTTAAAAAAATAAAGTGCGGAAATTCATAGCGCTTAAAGAAAACGTAATAGTTTCCTTGCGATTTGTCTACTACAATCCTAGACTTATACTAGCTTTGTTGCTGGTTTTGTCAGAAAGCCGTTTGCTCTCGACGGGATCATGCAACCCCGATATTGTTTGCAGCTCCGCTGTAAGGAATAAAGGGACTCTGCATAAAATGTTTATGAAATCTTGGATAGGTATCAAGAGGCTTTTCAATATCTTTCTTATTAGTATTATGTTTGGCTTATGATGTCAAGTTTCAAAAGTTCTTTTGACCCTTCAACCTCAATTTTTCTTATAGCATAGCCATAGGTAACTACGAGTATTACAGTGAGTTTCAAATTATGGCACGATGATAGTTCCACTCCATGGCCACAAAGGTCTAAAAGGTCTCTTATAGGGAACCTACTTAGGAACCTAAAAACATTAAAACCCGATTCTAAAGAGACGTGTTTGCAGCAACCTTCTTCTTGTCCTAAATGGTGCCTACTCCACTAAGGACCCCTGTATAGAAACGAAACAAATCTAATTTGGCGCGTACCCACTAACTTATTATCGCTAATAGGGCTCCCGTTGTTCAGTAATGGATGACACTGGTTTGTAAGTGGCTTTGATATTTTTTTCATTCACATTTAACTAACTTTGGCACACTTATCATAGAATAGGTTTTCAAAGAAACGATACTTGAATTAAGCACCTAAGATTTCCGTACACAGAATGCGAGTCTTCGCGGTGGCGATGCGAAACTTTTGCAGCATGACTGTATATTTTTTTTCTTAGTCTCTTAGTTATTTGGTAAGATTGGCACTCGAGTATGTAGCACAGGGCTCCGGCTTCCGTGCCTTTTGTAAAACAGTTACTATTTAGGTTTACGGGGAAGCGCCAGAATAGCCGCGAATCATAATTATTTTAATCAAAATACAACCCGACATTGTTCTGCAAAATTGCAAAAAAAAACTCAAGAAAATTTGAATTTCACGGGCTATCATCGCTTTCACCTTAAACGGCTCAGGCGCAAAATGTCGCTTTCGCAAAATGTCTCTTTCGCAAAATGTCTACTTTTAGTAAAATATCTCTTTCTCATAATGTCGCTTTCGCAGAATGACTCTTTCTCAAAACATTGTGAGGTAAACGTCACGTCCTAGAACCAAAAATACGAGTTCATGTGACACATGTCATAATTGTAACAAAAGCGAGCAAGGCGATGTTGTCAAGTGTCGCTTCGTTGCGCGTTGGGTGGAAGACAAATACTTACTTATGTAATCATTTTAACCTTTTTCAGCAAGAGGACTTGTGTGGGTGGATAAATAAAACCCTTGACTATAATATTTTGGTAAAATTAGCTATAAACTTAGACAGAGTAGGGTCCTACCTACCCACTTAAAGTCTGTGCTCGTCTCGTAATTTAATCTCTTTGTAATCTTTGTTTGTATAACGATATGCCAGCTACGTGACACCTCGCTGCGTAACACGACGTCGTCACTTTCGGGTGCAGTAGTTAGTCATTTTTGTGTAAAGTATTTATTTGTTTATAGGTATTGTTTCTATACTTATATATGTCGGTATTGTGACTTATGGGCCTTAGTTGCCTGGAATAAATAATATTGTATTGTATGGATATAATTTTTGGCCAGTTTACCTGTTACATAAACTGATTTATAGACGACTAGCGACCCGCCCCGGCTTCGCACGGGTGCAATGCTGATACTAAATATACTACAGAATGTCTGTCGACATCACATTAGAAACCTCTAAAATTATCACTGTTTCTCTACTATATTATGCATGTATTATACCTATAAACCTTCCTCTTGAATCACTCTATCTATTAAAAAACGCATCCACATCCGTTGCGTAGTTTTAAAGATCTAAGCATATATAGGGACAGACAGCGGGAAGCGACTTTGTTATATACAACTAAATTTTTTTGTAAAGCCATGGATTTTGTCTTTAGCAGTGATGACATTTTGATCCCGCCCATGAAGACATTAAAATATTTTATTCAAGATATTAAAATGCTCAAAAATGTCAAAAAGAAAAGTCAATTTTAACAGGAATTCCCGGTCACAAATGAATATTGAGTATTCTGAATTGGCTTGCTGTTAAAAAATTAAGAGTTCAGCGCGAAGTTCCAAAACTCTGGTCAGTAATTTACCTCTTGGCAACCACCTAACCAAAATCAAATAAAAATGTTGTATGAATTGAATGTTTGTAACATAATAAATCACATAAAAAAAAACGAAGCGGCGGGGGTCTTAAAAATTTTTCATACTAAGGGGGTCGTGAAAAACACTGATCTAGCAGGAAGATTGCTACAATGTAGGTTTTCCGGTATCCCCTTATCACCCTAATAATTAAGTGTCGGTTTCATCAAATTATTAGACACCCCTTTGCGTTCCAGGGCCACGGTATCTCTTTCGAACAACCCGCAGCCCTGGAACAACCCGCAGCCCTGGAACAACCCGCAGCCCTGGAACAACCCGCAGCCCTGGAACAACCCGCAGCCCTGGATTATTAGACACCCCTTTTTTTTTTTTTTTTTTTTTTTTTTTTTTTTTTTTTTTTTTTTTTTTTTTTTTTTTTTTTTTTTTTTTGACGACGGGGAGACGCCCCGGGCGTCGGGGGGCAACCAGTGGCCCCCGGCCACCGTAGGCGCGGGCCTGTGGACGGTGAGTAATGGGCTAGCTCACCGTCCGTCCGTCTTATGACGACAGACCGTGCCGACGGCGCGTTCGTGTTCCACGCGCGCCTCAAGGAGATGTCAGCAAATCGGAAGGGGTCCGAGAGGGCCGATGCCTGCCAGGGCTGCGGGTTGTTCGAAAGAGATACCGTGCCCCTGGAACGCAAAGGGCTAAGAAGGAACATGGATGGGTTTTAGTCAGTCAAGTCTGACACTCCCTTCCGCTCCGCCCAGAGCGGAAGAAGTCATTTGATGATTTCCCATCCGAAAAAAAAAAAAAAAAAAAAAATTATTAGACACCCCTTAATTTTGAATAACGTACTACCGGGTGCCAGCAAGTTATAGCACAATAATAACTTTCCCAAATGTAAGTAGAAAAAGATGACATCCACTCTCGAAGTTTTCTCGCTCTTTGAGTTGCTCGTACTCATACCAGTTACTATATAAGTTCCTTAGTCATTGGTTCGTTGATCTTGCGAGTGTCACTGAAGACAAGATAGTTATCAAAATTCGATATGGCTACAACCAGACGCCATTTTGTAAAAAGGAAATCTACCTATGTGAAAATCGTCTTTAGGTTTTTCTTATTATTTTCCATTTCGAATGCCGTTTTAGGATCTATAACGATTTAAAGTTAGTTAGCAACCATTCTCACATAAATTTCCAATACCTACTGGAACTTATTTTATATAATTACTCGATAAATTCAATAAAATCAAAGCAACACCATAATCAAAATCAGAGACAACATTCCAGAACATAATAAAATTGTGGTCATATTTTTATTTATTACGTATTTCAACATAACAATAACTTTTAAATTTTATATATCACGTTGCTGCTGTGCGTCATAAAATTTTATTTTATGTTTCATAGTAATAATTTCAGATGAAAGTATAAAACTACTCCGCGCTGGACGATACATTGCAGACATTATTTATACTGAAGGCCGTATTTTTTACGAACACTGGACAGCAAAGCTTTAATTACAAGTTTTAATTAGACCACCACGGTTTAAACTGGGTTAAGTCTCGGTTAAAGCAGGCACTGAAAAAAATGGTAGTTAGGATTATCTTTAGGTTATATTAAATTAAAGTTAGCATTTTTGGGACTGTTGTTTTAGTCAATTTACATTCTTTTCCATCGTGACTGTAACAAAGTTTGAACATTTTTTTTTTCAACTCCATAATGTTTTAATAATATTAAATTACTTTGAATAGACAAAATAGGCACGACTCCTATTCCCTAATGGAAAGGCTGTCTTTTATAATAAAATTCTTATAAAAATTACATAAATATCAGTTTAGAGAAATGGACGACAGCAAAAAGAATACATTTATATTCCAGTAACGAAAAGTAAGCTAATTTTCTATGTACAAAATCTAGTTTTTTACCTAGGCAACTCCAGGAAAGTATTCCTACAAACCTACATTAGATACCTAGTATTTTGTTTATTCGTCTAAAATACTGTACAGTTTTTCCATTGGACCTTCCAAATGAGTTTTCGTATATAGTACCTATAGGATCTAGGTAAATCTCCCCGTATTGCAGACGGATTGAAGTAATGTATCAGGGAATAGAATAAATTTTCCCGTAATACCTCTCTTTTCATTCAGGGCTATCTGGATGCTGCGACCATTGGACACATGGACCCTGTCCTTTTATATGGAAAGTGCGAATTTATTTATTCTGTTAGAATGCGAGGTGTTTTTGTAGAACTCTCGATATTTGTCAGTATTGAATATGTGGGTTGTTCCTATGTAAGTACATTGATCATAAAGATGATGACAAGTTTTTAATGAAAACTGTATCACTTTTTACAATATTTTTACAAGTTTTGTGATGTGATAACTGCGCAGGTATTACAACGCTCAAAGCCATAACATTTTTTTTTCTTTATTTATTAAAAGGAGTTTTTATCCATACGGATATGCCAACCCCATCATCATTCATCATCATTTCAGCCCAAAAGACGTCCACTGCTGGACATAGGCCTCCCACAAGTGTCGCATTGACATTTTGGGGGGTTTTGCCATAATCGCCACGCTTGGCAGGCGGGTTGGCGATCGCAGTACGGTTGTTACAAAAGCACAGAGAACGCTGCTGCCCATTCTCTGGCACGTCCCTTTGTCGCCTCTTACGACACCCACGGGAAGATATGGGATATGCCAACCCCATCGTACCTTATAAACTATTTTACACTAATATACACTTTGAAAATCTTACTATGCTAATGCATCAATCAATAATGCATAATCATAGACATAACATAAAACAAGAAGTGACCGTGAACTGTCCGTGCGTTCCAATAAAAAATCAAGGTTTATTTAATGACACTAGTCATATAACTAAGGCACTTATCTATAGTACATAACTTATTCAGATACGATCTGATCATTACGAAAAAGGGTTCGTTTGGTCGGTTTCATTCATTCCAATCGCTTCTGATGGATTGTAGGAAACTCAATCTACAAGATCGATGGTCACGATCATTCAATTTTGACACCTATTCTCTAAGCACGAAGATCCAATCGCCAATTTCAGATAGTTCTATGTATACGGGGAAAAGTTTTTTGTAATGCGCAACAATGAAAAACAAGTTTGCGAAAACGGTTTCTGTAAGCGAGATTGTTTTGTAATTGGTGTTAACTGAGTTGCCCTTGTTTCTAGTTGCTTTTGTATAATAAAACAAAAGAGTATTTATGTTGAGATTCATCCTGTTTAATTAAATATTGAAATTTATTTATTGGGAAAGTGACCCCGAACTCGACGATTGCAAAAACTTTTAATTTAATCAATATCATCAAAGTCGACTGTAATGAAACAAGGTCTTCTTCTATGGAGCTACACAGTGTGCTACGCTGTTTTACTTCAACGCTACGCTGCTACGAGCGTAGCACGCTGCTACACCTGCTCTAGGATCATTCAAAAATCATGTACCCGTTCTTAACATATGCGGGCGTTTTATCACACACTTGAATAAATCCTTGCGATTTCAATTATGTACATTAATCTTAACCAAACTGAATAAAGTTTAATATAACAGAGGATTGCTCCAAATATCTGAAAATATTCCTCCGTCGTCTTTAACGACTTCATAAAGAGGAAGAATAGTATTCACGCATTCAACCTTAATGATGAATGAGTCGTACCACGTCGAGAACTTACGCCTATTAATTATATAAATTGTTTGTCTAAACACTGAACTTAAGCGTGCCATGCGAGAATAGGTCATAAGACAATGTACCTACGACAAATAGTGTTTGGTCTGTCTATTTTAATTATGCGTGGGTAAGTAATTAATTGGCTTTATAATTAACTGAGTCACGGAACCCTGAATGTCGTTCTCAATTATGTATGGTATTAAAAGCTATGTTGTCTAAAACTAAGCTGTTTATTTCAAATTAAAGGGATATTAATATTATAAGAGAGGAAAGAAAAAATTGTAGGTATAAATTTGACAGGTCGAAAAGTTCATGACTCTTAACAGCGAAAACGTATTTGAACAAATTACGCGTGTAACGACTTAACATATTTATGATCAAACCCAATTAACCTTCCCTTAATTGTAATTCTACAAAAACAAAATGTTCGTTCAAATTATTATTTATGATAAAAATCAGGTACAGTAGGCTAAATAAGTTGCTGAACCCTTGAGTATAACGGAGGTTTTAAATATGTATTTTTTACTTTGAATACAGTCAGCAACCTATTGAAGATTATTATGATGTAAGGCATGCAACTTTCCGCCACGGGAGACGCCCCGGGCGTCGGGGGCCACCCAGTGGTCCCCGGCCACCGTAGGCGTGGGCCTGTGGACGGTGAGTAATCGGCTAGCTCACCGTCTTATGACTACAGGCCGTGTCGACGGGGCGTTCGTGTTTCCCGCGCGCCTGAAGGAGATGTCAGCAAATCGGAAGGGGCCAAGAGGGCCGATGCCTGCCAGTGCTGCGGGTCTGTTCGAAAGAGTACCGTGGCCCTGGAACACTTAGAAGGAACATGGATGGGTCTAGTCAGTTCAAGTCTGACACTCCCTTTCGCTCCGCCCAAAGCAGGACGGGTCATTTAATAATTTCCCATCCGTAAAAAAATGAGGTATGCAGCTTTCATTAGTTTAATTTTCTTGTACGATTTTGTAGATGTTATGTTAATACCATGATCCCTACAACATCAACTTGGATCAGCATTACCTACGACGATTTCCAGAATCTGACTAAACTATACTACAACTATACACCAAATACAATCAGACACAAAACGTACCTATGAGTCAGTGTCCATTCGTAATTTGTCTTTACCAGTCCAGCCCTGGGGTCTAATCCCTTAGTTAGTTTTTATTTTTGCTTTACCTTAGGGTACTTTTGCTGTCTGTACACGGAAAAACTAGGTGGTTTTATCCACAAGGTACACATTAGTAGCCGGCCAGAGGTGTCAGGTGCCTGGTCGCATCACCAATTAGTCCTGGTTGCCCGGTTGTTTGCCCGTAACCCTGCCAGCTCCGCATTTTGCTCATTAGGAGAATAAAAATAAAAAGGAATACGAGTTACGAGCCACCGCAGATCTCGTTGTACTTTGTAGGAGTGTTGTGTTTCAGCGTACAAGGTAGGTAGGTTCGGCACGTGTAAGCTGAAGGTACACTGACGCACAGTATTGTTAAAACCGATTTCTTGTAAAGAGGGTAGTGGGATTCTGCCTTGGTTACAGTCAATATCAATAATACAGTAATAGTCTTATATTTGTTATTTGAACATACGTGAAATCTAGAAAATATTTTCGCCTTACAACATTATACCTACTTGTTTAGGGTCATAAAACGTCAATACCTTATCGACCAGCATGGGACACCTGTTTATTTTTTCGTGTGTTGTTTTGCTGAGAATCGTACCTTCGCGAAGGGTGCACATTTTTGTAATTGCGTGGTATGCCAACGTAGCAAACTGAGTTATATACAGGTTGGGATATTCCTCTGAACTGGTATTGACAGCGTTTAAATTTATTTTCGTATTGTCGGCGCCGCTCTGTATAATTTAAGATTTAGTCATTTGGCCAATTAAGTTAGGTGAATGGTTGTACAGCTACCTATTATTTAACAAGAACATTTCAGTAAGTACCTTAAATAACTTTATTTGTACTACATGTCTACGGCATATTCGTAGAATCACAAATGACTTAGGTACTCATTTTAATGAACCCGTAGACATTTCATAATAGCCTGAATATGGTTCATAATTTCGTTACTGCTTTAATTTCTAATACATATAATTTAAATATTCTCTTTATCCTTGACTGAGGTTTTTGATTTGATTTCTTAAGTTCAAAATTAACTATTTAAAAACAAATGGTACTAATATAATATAATTATATAATCAAGATCAATTTATGTCAAAGATGCAGAGAATATATGGTTAAAAAGGAGAGAATTTAGGTTGTCTGGAAGATGTCGCTATCAGTTAGAGCAATTTTGTAAAATAGTTTTGTTTCAATTTTGGTGTACATTATCAAGTATATTCTAATTTTCCTACTAAACTGTGTAAGTGTGTATGTTAATGATAAGTACTTAACTTTTTTTCAGTCTTACTTTACTTAATTTGAATAACAACCTAGTAACAAGAAAGAGAATGGGCAGCAGCGTTCTCTGTGCTTTTGTAACAACCATACTGCGATCGCCAACCCACCTGCCAACCGTGGTGATTATGGCAAAACCCACCGAAATGCCAATGTGGCGACACTTGGGGGAGGCCCATGTCCAGCAGTGGACGACGTTTGGGCTGAAATGATGATGAACAAGAAAGACAAGTGGTGCAGAAAGCTGCTTACTACCGAGCAGCGTACTAAGTATACTGTGGATGAGAGTAGTTCCTCGAAAAAGAGCTAGGTGGCGCTATGTGTTACGTTGAATTAGATAAATATTGACAAGTAAACAATCGAAAGCGTTAAATATAATATTTAACAATTTTAATTAGAAATTTAAACGCGCCTACAAAGTTTGCCGATTCATGAACTCTGTATCTGCGGTTTTATGATAAATACCTAACTTGGGATTTACCATAAACGATCCCAACAGTATCTCTAATAACTGTAAGTACTACCAAAGGTAACAGGGTTTCCAGCTGATACAGTTTTTCTTTTGGGTAGGTAAGTAAAAAAAGCTTTCTTTAACATTTCCCGATTTCAGGCCCAAAGGTTTAATATAACTGGGCATGTAAACGAAAGAACTTTTACGATGTAACAGATGGGAGAATCGTAAACATAGCAATATGTACACCAGCAGCTACAGTTGAGTTTGCCGTATGTCATTACTTCCCGAAATTTGATCCTTAGTAGCGACACTATCGAATGGTGTAATAATACGGAATGTTTTTATTTTTTTCAAAATCAACATGTTCAATTCCAGGCTAGGAATACTGATTTTTCAAAAATCCAATGATGCAGTTTGTTTTTTCGTCAAAATCGGGCTCGAGACTCCTTTGAGTATTTTTCGATATTCCTCATAATTTTGAATGGATTTGTCCATCCACGCCCACACGTAAAATTAAATCTGTATGTATATTGGGTAAGTAGGTACTAAAAAGTTGGCCGATACTTATAAAGGTTCAAGGACAGATTGCAAACTGATTGTGGACACCGGACTCGATGTGGACACAGAACCCGGTGTCCTCAACTTGTCAGTACTTACCCGTTTGATCGAACCACGAATGAAAGTGTCATCTTGAACTGTCAGACGAATATAGCGAGCCGAGTAAAATAAAAATGGATAGATTCTGTGACCGCAAAAGAAATTAATTAGGAAACAAAAGAATAGATATTGTGATACGGAAGGAAGGAAAATCAATTATAGTAAGAACAAATACAATGACGGCAAAGGAAAACCATTATCTTTTGGAAGGACAATGAAAGGAGAATGTTGAGAGAAATAACAACTGGTAGCAACAATCATATTTAATTAACTACACGATTGTACCGTTCGGTTTTACTCGGTTGTACATAATAGGTACCTACGGCTTTTTTAGATTATATTTATACCAATACAATACAATATTATAAAGCTGAAGAGTTTGTTTGTATGTTTGCTTGAACGGACTAATCTCAGGAACTAATGGTCCGATTTGAAAAATTCTTTCAGTTTTATATAACCCATTCATCGAGAAAGGCTATAGGCTATATATCATCACTCTACGACCAATAGGAGTGGAACAGCAATGAAAAATGTTGCGAAAACGGGGAAAATGTGATGCAGATGAAGTTGCGCGGGACAGTTAGTTTCCATATAAAAACTAGGAATACTTATGTAGATAATCTTTGACACTTAATTAGTAAAGTATATTACAAGTTTTTATTGTTATTACTTATTTAGTTTCACTTGTCCCGTTGTCTGTCTGTAATCAAATCATGCAAGTAAAATTTGATACACTTCCCGGTTTCCGGTTCACCTGAAATTTTGCACGTCTAAATATATCTCGAGACAATGCAATATTATGATGGCATGGACCTGATCTGATGATGGAGCTGGAAGGTGGCCCTAGGAACTCTGTAATGAAACAACGCAACTACATAGAACGCAACTATATAGTACCCAAGGTCTGATGATGGAGCTGGAAGGTGGCCATAGGAACTCCGTTATAAGACGACATAACCCAATCAACTTTGAGCTAGTATGATTCGTCTTGTCTTGACGAATACTTTGTCTCGAGATGGTTTCCAGAGTCTGATGATGGAGCTGGAAGGTGGTTATAGGAAGGCCTTAATAAAACAAATCAATCCGATCGAGTTTGGGTTCGTTTGATTCGTCTTGAGGAGGACCTTGGTCCTAAATGGTAACCAGGGTTTGATGATGAAGCTGGAAGGTGGCCATAGGATCTCCGTAATAAAACAACGTAACCGTATCGTGTTTGGGTTCGTTTGATTCGTCTTGATGAGTACCTTCGGCCCTAGTTAATATACAACGTGTAACGTTAAATGCGCAAAACCTCTGACACCCCAAATGATTTGTAATTCAATTGAGCTAATTCTAAAGGAAAAATAAAACATGAACAAAAACGTAAAGGTTTTATGTGCTGTTTTAGTTTTACTGGAAGTTCTGATCTTTTTTTCTTTCTTTTTTTGCCTCGTAAGAGAAAATTTAAATTGGACGACAAACATTTGTGTTTGTTTACCTATTTTGGCGAGTTTGCGCACGTTATGGCTTGACCTATGAACAAATAGACAGGGCAACATTTTTAATGAAGATTTTTTGAAAAAGAGGTTCAATTGATTCTACTCGTTATTCTGATCAAACTATTTTCAGGTTTTGCGCATTTAACGTTACACGTTGTATATGCAAATTTGGGCATCCGCGATTCTGATATTCAATGTCGTCAAACGAGGGAACAGTTAATAGCACAGACACGAAAATTTGTAAACACGTTCATATTTGATGGATAAACATGAATTCTATCATCATCTCATCCTGCAGTTAGGATCGTCTTCACACGACAAAACTCAACGGTTAATATCACGGATATGAAAAAAGTGTTGAAATAATGATGTGTGATCACGAAACGATTACTACAAAACTCAAAATGTTAAAATAAAATTATTATTAAAAAAACGTTTTTAAAAACTAGGTTTTTTAAAGATGCGCTGTTTTTTTTAGCTACATGTACAAAACTGATTTCTCTTATTTGCATTACTTCATTAAAGCAACAAGATGTTATCAGTGCTTAAGCTGACAACGCAAAAACATGCTGTATACAAACGACAAAAACAATCTTCAAAAACGCCAATATCTTCTATAAAAGCCTTTGGAACCCGGTTCTTACTCTAAACAATTCAGCAGATGTACTACATGTTGCCCACGACCAAGTACTAAGAGTCCAGCTTCGTAAAATTAATCTTCTAAGCCTGTCTAAAGACTCCTCCTACATAAGGTATTCTTTGTAAAGTTCTGTTGGATCTCTCATTAATTAGTAGGTAAGTAAGACAATGTTGTTTGTAAGATAACTAATTTGAATATTTTAATGTACCTACTCGAAAGAGCTAGCTTTGAAATTACCAACTTAATACTTAGAAACTATCGCCAAGATCTCTCAATCTGGCAAAGCTCTTAACGTAATCCCATCGTGAATGTTATCCGAACTGAAAATTCAATTTCCTATTAAATTATTTCTACTTTTGCGAAATTCAATTATTATTTTTGTCATATTGGGTGTCTGGCTTGATGCTTGTACGTCAGTGAAACAATGGCTGGGGCCCGACGAGCTGTGCGGGCCGTGAGCGGGACGGGAATGGGATGGGCGCGGGACGGGCTCGGGAAACCCTGCTCTCACAATGGCCGATGTGAAGATTGATGAGTTAATTATGATGAGGAACTCGCTTGCCTTGTGTAGGTGTATTAGCGTGAACACTTTTTACATCCGTGATGGTGGAAAAAAAGGTGTTTGTTTTAATGGAATCTGGACCTGACTCATTTTTCTTTTGGAATAAACTTGTTTTGGTATTGACCGTAGTATTTTTGTATGTCTTGGCGCAGTGGGCACACAGATGATTCAGATATCGCGCTGGTTCAGATAGATAAATATTTTTCCGTTCCCACAGACAAACCGTGAAAACGGTTTTGTAGGGCGGGTGCGTACCTTTGGATATAATAACAAAAGATCTAATAATCATTTGACCTATTTTCATTTGATATAATTTTTGATTAGTATAACGAACAAATGATATAATGAATTATTGATATAATTTCATTTGACCTAATTTTATATGGTCTAATAAACATTTTCTATAATGCACATTTGAACTAATATTCAGTTAGTATTGTATTTAGTTCGTATATTATTCCTCATACATTCCTGCGTCAGATCCCCTATATGGTTGGTGAATCCCCCCTATTGTGGGTGAACCATCTGGGTTAGGTTAGGTTAGCTCAATGACCATTAGCGCGCGAAGGCGAGCGAGCAAAGCGAGCGTGCCGTGGCAGCGGCCGCCGAGTGCCAGATCCCCCCTATTGTGGGTGAACCATCTGGGTTAGGTTAGAACCCCGACCATCAGCGCGCGAAGGCGAGCGAGCATAGCGAGCGTGCCGCGGCAGCGGCCGCCGAGCGCCAGATACCCCTATTGTGGGTGAACCAACTGGGTTAGGTTAGGTTAGAACCATAACCATTAGCGCGCGAAGGCGAGCGAGCGAAGCGAGCGTGCCGCGGCGGCGGCCGCCGAGCGCCACATCCCTTCTATTGTTGGTGAATCATTTGGCTTAGATAAGGTTATAACAGTATGATGTTTTCTGATATTTACTTATTCACTATCTGTAGTTTTGTAGTTTGTTCACTATTTGGGCAGAAAATGAGTAAATATGAAAATTAGATCATATGAAAATTAGGTCAAATGAAAATTAGGTCAACTGAACGTTATACTAAATGTTATTAGAGCAAAATAAGTTTATATGAAATGTAATATTAGATCATATGAAATTAGGTTATTTGTGTTTATAGCATATGAAAATTATATCATGTGAACGTTATTTCAAGTGATAATATACTATCTGTTATTAGGTCATATATTACACACCCTTGTGGGGCATAGTTTTTAAATGAAAGTTTCTAATACTTTAACTTGTTTAATAAATAAATAACAATAATAAGATTTGCGACCTGTATAAATATGCATTATTCTTCAAGAAGTGAGGTGACGTTAGTTGAATAAAAAGTAAATTTATCTATTTTCAGACACATCCTCGTGGCTTTCGAAAAAATTGAAAAACACTGTTATTTATCAGCCCATTCTATCAACGAGGAAATCCATAACCCCAATTATAGTACTGAAAAACAAACAAACAATTGTTTTTCTGTCTTCGTGTGTTCGGGGGGTTACAGGGCTATTTTTTTTATTATTTTTTTATTTATTTAATTAAATTACAATACAGAGGTGTTACTTAAGACTAAACTCGCCAAACTTTTACGTTTGATGGCGAGAGGCGCTCTTTTATATAACAATGAACCACCTTTTGTATATACTAACTAATTGTATATTAAACTTACTTATTATATTATGTTATGGCTAAATCTTATACAATGTGTTTATTTCTGGTTGCAATCCTGTATAATGTTTTTTAATTTTATCTTGAGTGATCCTTTACTAATTTTTACTTTTTCTCTTAATAAATCTATTTTGTTAAACACTTTAGGTACCAAATACTCAGATGTTCTCTTACCATAATAATTTGTTATTTGTGGTTGAATCAGTTGGTTCTCTCTAACCCTACGCGTATTGTACTTGTTTTTAACATTAACTTTATATTTATCACAATAATAATATTCCAGATCTAACAAATATTCTACTTTTTTATCTATTGGTAATATTTTACAAATGGGAAATAACTTATCATACTCCTTGTTGCACTTATCTTTAACATTTTTCGTTACTAGAAACTTTATCAGTCTTATTTGTATATCTTTAATATCTCTTAAATATGTAACAAAGGTTCGCCCGTAGACAAGGAGTCCGTAACTTATTAGTGAGTCGGCAAGTGCGAAATAAACTACTCTTAACGTCTGCTTGTTTAATACATTTTTTAAGTGGTAAAACTTACCTAGCACCGATCTTAGCCTATTGCAAATGTCATTTACATGTAATCTCCAGTTAAAGTTCTTATCTATTGTTAGACCTAAATATTTAAACTTATCAACATATTCCAATTTTGTACAGTTACAATTACATTTATGTCTATGCAAACATTCGTATGTATGTCCTATCACTGTGAGATATTCACTACCACAGTAACATTATTCGCTACTTTCTTACATTAAAACAAACAATGCAATAACACAGTGTTGTTTACCTCGTCCTTATACGGAACAAAACACGAAGAGGCTGTGTACTGTGTTATCTCTTTCTAGTACCAAGTCGTAAATTTTCCTGCGAATAATGTCCCTCGTAAAAGATAGGGTAAAGGTCTTCGCAGACGCGGGACTTTTGTTTGTGGAGGAAAAAAGTCCCCGAAACATAACATAATATCACGCTAGTAATCACAAAGGGTTTGACAGACGTGTGTACCTACACTTAGAATACTACCACAATCCGCTAGTTAAGTTTAAATCTCAAGCTCTGGACTGCTGATGGAAAAAACTCTTTGCCCGGGAATCGAACCGAAAGGAGCTCTTGCTGTAGAGCTTGGAACTCTTAGTGCAACGAGACAATCGTATGTGTTCGAGTATGTTACTTAAAAATATTATGCGCAAAACGTATACTCATCATCTGCCTAGCCTTTTCCCAAACTATCTTGGTGTCGGCTTCCAGTCTAACCGGATGCAGCCGAGTACCAGTATTTTACATGAAGTGACTGCCTATCTGACCTCCATAACCCAGTAACTGGGTAATACGATACCCCTTGGTAAGACTGGATGTCAGACTTTTGGCTTCTGACTACTCGCAACGACTGTCAAAGATCAACATATGACAGCCGGGACCAACTGCTTAACGTGCTTTCCGAGGGACTGAGGACACTCGGTAAGTAATTATAGTCAGGACCAACCTCGGCAAGCACGGCTTAACCTTAAAGGTCGATCCTTGCGGCTGTTATTATTTAGCCACGAGCTCCTCTCTGTGCAAAACGTATAAATAACGCAACAAATCAGGATACACGAATCCTGCACACTTTAAGACGACAAAATTGTCTCGCAGGCCTTAACTTGGTTTGGGCGGGCATGTTATCAACATTTGTAATCATGTCGCGTTGTACGTAAGGTGCGCTGAATTTGCTCCTTTTGTTTATTGTGTAGGCATAAATGTACCTAGACGTCATTTACATTTTTATACGTAGAAATTATGGCAGAGTTGTTTGTAGCACTAATTATCTCTGTTCTGACGTTGGACTGTTTGTTTTCTTGGTACGCTTTTACGTTTAGATCATGTGTACGTTTATTTTGCGTAGGTACTATAGCTACAAATAAATAGACACTAAATAACGTCGAAGAAAAATATACGAATAAAAATTGGGTGGCGCTGGGAGCAAGTCAAATTAACGCTAAAAGGAGGATAAAAGTATTTCCTTAAAAAGATGAGATGGTCGTCGTATTTCGTTATTAGTAACCTTAGATATATATCCGGCTTTGAAGAATCCTGAGATATGTCACTATTTGAAACTCTCATAATTTATTTTTATGAAGAAAGTAAAATAAATTATTTGTTTTCTTTGACCATTTTGTATGAATTTGAATAGTTATTGATTTCTCTCCCGCCAATTACCAACCTTCACGCGGCGAAGCCGGGGGTTTAAGCTGGTAGCCTAGTTATTCTGATGTATATAAAATATATTACTTTAAGTTACATCAAACTGTGTAGAGAGTACTTTTTGCGTGAAAGAGTGACAAACATCCATCCAACCATCCACACAAACTTTTACATTTATAATAGTAGTAAGAGCTAGTCCAGCTAAAAGCAACGCCTCTACAGCGAGATGTGATCTCTGCCGGGAGTTGCTTAAGCCCCCTGACGACTTCATCGAGCCTTCCGAAAGCCTTCCTCCCGGGCATGCTTTGTCGTGGCCGACTTAGAAATCTCTAAATAGACTCCGAACCCAAGTCGGCCGTAGCAAAGACAATCTCTGTATATCGGGCTTCATCGACGGCTCAGATCTCAAGGGTGTATGCGGCGTGTCTCCACAGACAATGGCCCACCTTCCTTGCGCTGCATGCCCTGTCACCGGCGCACTTGAGGATCTTATGACTGCATCAGCGAGTGGAGTTCGTATGGCTGAGTTTTGGGCTTACGATTTGCCGTCGACATGCTAAGAAGACGAATAGTAGTAAGAAGATAAAATAATATTCATGATATACTCGTAAGTAAAACGATTATAGGTATCCAGTAAGGCTTTTATCTTAAAACATCCGAACTATTCATTGTGCCCTTGAGTCCCTTCGTCCCATTCATATTTATTCGTCCTCCACAGCCTTACATTTTTGCATCACTTAGTATGACAATGGCATACCGTTCGATCGACGCCTAAAGAAGTGCGTTTATACCTATCCGTCTAAATCGTTTTGCGGATGCTATTCATCATAAAGGTGCGTCTACGCCGCCGCGAACTTTTATGAATTGAAATTTAATATTTTTTTATTTTTATCCCGAAATTTATTTCGTTGAGCTCCTTGAGTTATAAGTCGAGCTACACGATAACTGACAAATGCTTGCACTGACTGGACAGGTCCACTCAAATCTGTGTGGTTCTTTCTTCAAAAGACCATTTCAGACACGTATCTGCATAGTCCTCATGTGAGTTTGCCAAGATTTTGTCTGGACCTTAAAAGAGACTGTGACCTCTGAGTTTGTTTCGGCTGTTTCTTCTCAGAGTAGTCAGGTACGAAACACCGGCCCCATCTAGTTTAAAAAAAATTACGTGTAAAAGTGTTTATAAAAACCTACTTGCAAAATAAACATCATTTATCATTTATCAACTTGGTTGCGAAAATTCATTCGTTTACGAACTAATCAGTGACTTGTAAAAATCGAACACAGTGTTACTCGGGGTTCCTCCTATTTCATTGTTCAAATTAAATGCTGAGCTATTAGCCCTATTGGCATAAGTATTTTTATTTTATTTCTTTGAAGGGGTCTTTAGGTACTTATGTATGCCATTAAACGGTTTTTTTTTTATCGGTTATCTGGTATGGACATGTGATGTAGAGGAATTCCGAAAATGTGGTAAGGAAAATTTCGAGTATGAGTGTGGATGGCTGTAAGAGTAGAGGAAGACCAAAGAAAGATGGATGGACTGTGTGAAGCATGATATGGCTAAAAAGGAGGTGATTGGTTGGTTCATTTTTAATTATTTTAACTTTATTTTCGAATTATTGATTTCGTCTTTTACTCTGGACGCTCTTAACTTGCCGTATTTCTACATCGTTCTCACATACTAGTACTTCTCAACACGAATGATGTAACCAAGATTCTGTAACATATTTTAATTTAAAAGAGTGTCCATGGAGTTTCTTACCCATTCTTCTCCATAGAGATCTACGCTTTGGAATGGGCAACTACAGTACTTTCACAAGTTATTATGTCTTGTGACTGGGACTGTAGCTTAGCGTTCTTTTGTTTTTTGTTCTTTGACTTTCAAAAGTGCCTGTAATGGTCTAATTGAAATAAATGCTTTGAGTTTGAGTTTGAGTTTATTGAGATGCCGAGTAATAGAGAAGTATGGAAGAAGACATGAAGCACCGACTCCAAGTAAATTAAGATAAAGATAGGAGACTGATTATAATGAAACGTTTTTTATTTGCTTAATGGTTTTTCAGTGTGAAAACGCCTTATCTCAATTTAGTTCGAGATAATTTATCTCCGTGATGAGTTCAGAACGACTAGAGTTACGACATTCCGGTGGGAAACATTTAATGGTAAAGGAAAGTAATCCCACGACAACGTACCGAGTACTATAAAGTAATTTTATAGCTAAGTACATCGCGGGTTTACGGCTGAAACTTTGTCCTAGATTTAATGGCGACCTCTTTCACACAACAGACGGAATAATGTTTTAAGTACGATTCATCTTTCATATTCTGTTATGAAAGAAATGTGGCATCAACATCTGGAGCCTACTTACAAAAAGTTTTGTACCTCATCTTCGTTTCGAAGTCTATCGCTCTCTTTTTGTAGTACTTCGAATAAAAAAAGGTAAAGATACTGCGTTGGAATAAAAAGTAGGCCTTCCATTCTTTGTGATGTTTTTCATATGTGAGCCCTTAGTAAGCGGCGGTATCAAATTATCTTGCTCTACCGCATCTCGTGATAGAATAGTATCCATTTATTTTCGTGTACACAACATTGCTTTGAGGGTTGCTACTCTCATGTTCGGGTCGACATGATGCAGCAAAGCCGGGCGGTAATATCGTACTATCTCTACTTATCCTAACTCGAAATTAAGTTTGTTTGTTTGTTACCTTTTCACGCCTAAACCACTGAACTGATCATCCTAAAATTTAGCATATACATTGTCAGGAGTACAGAAACGGACATAGGGCACCTTTTTTTTTCTTTTTTAGGATGGGAAATCATCAAATGACTTCTCCCGCTCTGGGCGGAGCGGAAGGGAGTGTCAGACTTGACTGACTAAAACCCATCCATGTGCCTTCTTAGCCCTTTGTATTCCAGGGCCACGGTATCTCTTTCGAACAACCCGCAGCCCTGGCAGGCATGGGCCCTCTCGAACCCCTTCCGATTTGCTGACATCTCCTTGAGGCGCGCGTGGAACACGAACGCGCCGTCGGCACGGCCTGTCGTCATTAGACGAATGGACGGTGAGCTAGCCCATTACTCACCGTCCACAGGCCCGCGCCTACGGTGGCCGGGGGCCACTGGTTGCCCCCCGACGCCCGGAGCGTCTCCTGCGACGGCTGGCACGTGAGGTTCTCTCCCTCTCACGGTCCGCCACCTCCTTCGCTAGCATGACTGCTTCGCAGAAGGAGGCGACGGCTTCCCATTCCCTCTCGCTCCGGACCATGGATTGAACCAGGGCCGGAAGCGAGAGGTCACCGCCGCCAATCGACGCTACGAGGACACGGCGGTGCTCAGCCCAAGCGGGGCAGAGCTCCACGGTGTACTCCACCTTGTCCTCCGGCCGATCCTCGCAGTGGTAACACCCGGGCGTTTCCTCCCGCCCGATTCGGTGCAGGAACCTCCCGAAACAACCGTGTCCGATGAGGACCTGCGTCAGGCGGAAGGTTAGGGCGCCGTGGCGCCTCTCTAGCCACTCCTCAAAGAGGGGACTTATCGCCACTATTGTGGCGTGCCCTGCACGGGGTTGCGACAGTCGCTCTCTCCATGTCGCCATGAGATCGCGCCGGAGGTCTGTCCGCTGAGCGACGATTTGCCACGGCAGCGGGGTTTCCCCCTGGCGTAGTGCCTCCGCGCGCCATTCGTGCAGGCACGCGAGGACTATCGCCTCCAGATCCCATGGTGGCAATCCGGCCAAGAGGCTCGCCGCCTGGCCGGAGATCGTGCGGTACCCCCGGATAAGCCTTACGGCTACCACCTTCTGGGGCGCGTTCAGGTAGTGGGCGGCTCGCCGCCTCAAACAACGCGCCCACACCGGGGCCCCGTAAAAGGCCATGGACCGCACGACCCCCGCGTAGAGCCTCCGGCAGGAGGCGTTTGGCCCCCCAGGTTGGGCAAGAGCCGCTTGATTGCAGCCCCTGCCCATTTCAGTTTGGGGGCCAAACGTCGGAAATGCTCCACGAAGTTCCACCGGCTGTCGATGACAAGCCCTAGGTACTTCAGCGTCGACTCGACGCTGATGGGAACCCCTCCTACCGTCAGTATGGATCCCGACGGTGGCGCATTCCGAGGCCCATGAAAGCACATGGCCTCGGAGTTGTGCAATGCCACCTCTAGACCCAGTTGCCGGATTCTCTCCACGACTAACGCAACCCCGCTTGACATTAGTTCGGCCGCCGCCTCGTGCGACCTCCCTTGTGCCAGCACCAGCGTGTCGTCAGCGTAGCAAACTACGCTGACACTGCTAGGGAGGTCGGCGCGCAGCACCCAGTCGTAGCCGGTGTTCCACAAGGGCGGACCCAGAACCGATCCCTGTGGAACACCGCACGACACCTCTCGCCGGTTCCATTCTCCGGTGCGACCGGGGTAGATGACGGCCCTATCCGTCAGGTAGTCTCCGACCACACAATGAAGGTAGGTCGGCACCCGGTGATACCGGAGTGCCTCCCTAATGCAGCTCCAGGGCATGGTGTTGAAGGCGTTGGCGATGTCAAGAGACACCGCCAAGACAACCCCACCCCGCATCCCCCGTCGTGAGAGCCCTAACGCGCATGATAGCATCCACCGTCGAGCGCCCTCTGCGGAAACCATACTGGTGTTCCGCAACAGACTTATGGCACCTTTCATCCGAAAAAAGTACCTACTGTTACCGAGGAAAACAACAATTACATTCATATGAAAATAGATAGTGCCACGTGTCCGAGCCGGTTATTGTCAAATTCTAAATTAACGCGAGCGAAGCCGTGAACAAAAGCTAGTTAATATTATAAATGAGTTTGTGATGATGTATAGATGTTTGTAACTCTTTTACGTACAAACTACTGAATGGATCTGGATGATATTTGGCACAGGGATGGACAATAGCCTGGAATAGCACATATAATACTTTTATTTCAGTAGTATGATCCCGTAGGACAATTATCGAACGAAACGCGGGCGAAGCAGTTGGCATAAGCTCGTCTCATTTATATTGATAAATGTGTTCAGGAAAAAAACCACTCGGCTTTACTCAACTTGTGCCGAGCCGGTCCGAATATGATAAGGTAAGTGAGGGTAGATACTAAAGAAGTTTGCCGATCGGTGCGCGCCGAATGAAAGCCGTTATAGTTGCTTAGGTCGGCTTTTTTGATAAATAACCTACATACCTAGATAAACTAACACCTTTTTCTATAGGCAGAACCTGCTGATGCTAAATAATAACAGCCGCAGCACGTTATGCTGTTTGTCCCAGCTGTCATTTGAAGACCTTCCAGTCTGTCTGGCAGTCGTTACAGGAAGTCAGTGGCCCGAAAGTCTGACCACCAGTCATACCGAGGGGTACCGTATTATCTAGTACTAACTGGTTTGTGGAGGTCAGAGGCAGTCACTCGATCTAAAATACTTGTATTCAGCTGCATCCGGTTACACTAGATACCGATCCCAACATAGTTCAGAAAAGGCTAACCAGAGATGATGAGACAGAAACTACAAAACGCCATTGTTGTTTAGTGAATAGGTACTGAAGAATCGAATGTTCCCTATCGATATGTTACAATGTATGTAATGAAAACTGGTTATAGGAGAAAACCACTTTTAACTGGTGTCAGTCAAGAGCCTTATTAAGTTAAATGGCGTTGCCTTCATTAAAAATATTTTATAACCTAGAATTACTACAACACGGTGTTTTTCAAAGGGTTACAAAAAAACCTGAGATGAGTTTCTAAGTAAATATTAGATATTGTAAAATAGTTTTAACCGGTCAAAATTTGATCAAGATCCAAGTTAAAACGTTTATTATTTACAATTAGTTTTGACCAATTATCAGTTTGACTGTGACATATTTTTTTTCTTTAAAATACTTTGCACACTAGAAATTTCTCATGTATCGTGGGTGCGTTTAAAAACATTTAAACTCACATACACAAATAGCTAGCACCCGGAACAACTATCTGCAGGCCATACAAATATTTGTCCCGGGCGGGGATCGAACCCACGACACGCAGCGCAGCAGTCAATCACTTAGCCACTGGGCCAACCGTGCCGTCACATATACATATATGGAAGTTGTAGCACCCCTAATAATTAACAACAACAACATACATTTATTTTCAGGCAACTTTGACCCATAGATCACCTTATAGTCTAACATATATATGATAAAATACAATTTGTGTTAGTAAATAAAACCTTAAAACTAAATAGGTTAGTAACGCTACGAGTATATGAGAATGCTAAGCACATAGTGGGGGAAAAGCTTAAATAACCGTAATCGGATGAGTGCCGCATATGAATAAGGTAATCAATTTCCTTTGTGTATTAACCCAGTTATTAATATTAAAATTGAATTTAAGCGTACTGTTATTATGTTTAACTATGGAAAGCAGTTGAAGCAAGAAATAATAGCTAAGTACCTTTCACTAAGGAGGAAGAGAGTTTCTCGTCATAGTTTGTTTTCATCTAGCTAAAATTGCTTGTAGAAAATGTAAATATAACGGAGGAGCCCACCGTGGAGGTCTGCTCCGTTTGGGCTGATCCCCGCCGTGTCCTCGTAGCGGCGATTGGCGTCGGCGACCTCTAGTCCGGCCCTGGTTCAATCCATGGTCCGGAGTGAAAGGGAATGGGAAGCCGTCGCCTCCTTCTGCGAAGCAGTCATGCTAGCGAAGGAGGTGACGGAATGTGAGAGGGAGAGAGCGTCACGTACGGTACTGTAAAGGTTATTGTCTTCCAAAATCACGCATGTAATCTTCAAATCGTTCGGCAAAGGTGTACCTTTTAGTAAACCCACATTTCGCTAGTCATGTTCAAGTCCCATGTAATTGGCCTATTGCCATTAACCAGTCACAAATCCAAACTCCGTGACTGCTACTGAGAAATTCCTTGAAGAAAAACCCAATAAAAAGTTGCTTGTCTCGCAAATCGAACCCTAAAACTTGAATCGTTCTGGCTGGCGTAAAATGGTAGGTACTAGCTAAATTCAATCCCTTCATGTTATTTAAAGAGCAGCGGTGGTCCAGTGGTGCCACCACTGGAAAACATCGTGAGGAAACCTGCAAGTCCAAGTACAAAAAAATCGAAGACATGTGTCATCTACAAACCCGCACTGGGCCCGCGTGGTGGATTACAGCCCACTCCCTCTCAAAGAGAGCTGGCCTGAGTCCCCAAATATTTTTACTGGCAGCTGCTAGCTATTCTCCCGGTGTTTTCTACAAGTTGGCTTTATTAAAGTAGATACCAGTCAAATGACATATTCGGAAAATTATTACTACTTTTAGTATCTGCAAAGAGGTCTAAAACCGATCTATCTATCTTCATGACTAACCACAATTTCCAACTTTAATGCAAGGCAATTAGGTAATGCGAGCTTTATCCGCATAGCAGCAAACGTTAAGTCATTGTCCAGTTTAAGTGGGTTCCTTTATCCGAGACCCAGAATATTCATTGATGTTAATGAGGGCGTTAGATTAATGTGGTCCAAGCGGTTAATGTGGTAGGGTTCTTTGCTCCGTAAAATTTACTTTAATATATTTATTTCACTAGGTACAGTTGTTGCCTGCGACCTTCGTCTATGAGAAATTATTATAAAAACTAGCTGTCCAGCGCAACTTCGTCTGCGTCACATTTTCCCCGTTTTCGCAACATTTTTGATTGCTGCTCCGCTCCTATAGGTCGTAGCGTGATAATATACTTATAGCATACAGCCTTCCTCGGTAGATGGGCTATCTTATACTGAAAGATTTTTCAAATCGGACCAGTAGTTCCTGAGATGAGCGCGTTCAAGCAAACAAACAAACTCCGCAGCTTTATTATTAGTTTTAGTGTTAGATTTTACTTCCCCATTTAAATCGAATTTCAATTTTATTTGTTTGTTTAGATTTGTGAAGGGCTTCGTCTTGTTTCGCGGATAATTATGGAGGATAAGCACGGTTATTTTATAAGGCGTGCAAAATTTTTCGTCAGAAAGCTTCAAGTAATTCGAAACTACTTGTATATTTTAATCAATTTGATGATTGATTATCATTTACTCTGATCTTCAGATCTATATATAATTCACAATCGATATACAAGATATACAGGGAGATTGGTAATTAGTGACCGATACTTAAACACATAATTATACTCATGATAACAAACAACTTTCCCAAAGAAACATTTTTATACTCATTCTTTTTTATTACCATAATACAACAGCCGTATGAAATTCGCGCGCGCGCCTGTGGCCTATAAGCTTGCGATAAAAGTGAATGAGTATAAAAAAACCGGCCAAGTGCGAGTCGGACTGGCGCACGAAGGATTCCGTACATTATTTAAAAAAAAAAACAGATTTTTGTATGGGAGCCCCCCTTAAATATTTATTTTATTCTGTTTTTAGTATTTGTTGTTATAGCATCAACAGAAATACATAATCTGTAGAAATTTGAACTGGCTAACTATCACGGTTCATGAGATACAGCCTGGCTACAGACGGACGGACAGCGAAGTCTCACTACTAGGGTCCCGTTTGACCCTTTGGGTACGGAACCCTAAAAAATGGTTGTTTGGAAAACTTGTTTGGTATCGGTCACTAATTACCAGTCACCCTATATACAAGTTTGCCATGGTTCAGCTCAAATTCAGTAATATACTTTAATGCGTACCTACTTGTCAAACACGCTTAGCTACCATCTCTGCACCAACTATTACAGCGATGAGTGCTTCAATATATTTTTGTTATGCTCATATACTTTACTGTCATGTCCTTGATGGCAGCTATCCTTATCACCCCGAGAATTTCTTCGCTAGAGATAAGAGCCACTCAAGGATTCTCTAAAGGATTTAAGTTACTTTGGTTTTTATTATTATCGTAATCCTCTTTTTTAGAAGAGCTATGCGTAAATACGCACGATTTTTTAATCTGTACAATAGAAAGAAATAAAATTGAAGTGTCTCTTTAATTGTAATTTCCAAATAACAGCTTTTTACTGAATGCATGTGTAAGTATAATAATCTAAGGTACTTGTTACAAAAAAGCCAGTGTGTTCCGGCTGAACCGATTTTGACGGGACTTTTACTAGCGAATAGTTGGCGTTCGAAGGAGTAACTAAGGCTACTTTTATTTTAGAAAAGGGTTCCCGCGCAAAAAAATTAAAACCCTTGAAATTGTTATCAAATACAAATAGGTAAGTAACCTATATATTAATTATAACCTATATAGTAAAAACCTATATATTAATTATAATAATTTCATGCTTACGAAGCTCGCGGGCATCAGCTAGTCATAAATTAAATTATCATCCCATAGATATCTAAATGCTTCAAATACAATCAGTATCGCTAATTTTATTGTAGTTCTATACAAATGCTTCTTAAAACGAAATAAATGTTTAGTCTGAAACGAGTATTTTCAGCGATAAATAGTTTGAATTTACCATTGGCAAAAAAAAAGAAATATAAAAAATATTTGTCGCAGGGACATGACGTGTATACAAAATAACACTGATAACAATAAACATACAAAGCATAAGAAACACTTGTAAGTACAATAACATAAAATATTCAACAATAAGATTAAAAAAATTAACAAAAAATTATAAGTAAAAGAGTTGTCACCTTGCACGTCGTGACTGCGACAAGTAGGTTACCACTCAGCATGAAGCTGTGCTTTAAGGCCCACAGCACAGCGCTGGTTTTCAGTGGTCACCCGTGAAGAAATTACGTAAATCAAGACAGAAGATTAAGTTTTGGTGTCTTCGTTCTAGGTCTACTGCTTTTATCATGCTATAGAATCGGGTGTTCCTAGATTAGTTCGCTGGCCAGTTAATTTTATCGAATTTATCTCAATTCGCGTAAAAGCAATTCATCGTTATTCCGAAGACTAACGGGCTATAGCAACTTAGGCCTTGACTATAATTAAAATTAATGTTTGTAACGAAGCCAGTAAAGACGCAAATAATGGGGTCGTTATGCTAGATTTCTGAATATTTGTAACTAGCCGACCCGTTTTTGCAAGATTTTCACAATTGCACAATTTTCATTAATGCTCCGCTCCTATTGCTCGTACCAGGGTGTTATACACGATGTAACGGAAAGGGTCTTTACACACTTAAGGGTGTGCTACAGACCATCAAACTGAACATGTTTCTCCAACGGACAAACATCTTAGTAGCGAAAACAATATCAGCTGCCTCATACATTTGGGCCATATAGATTGAAATTTTGTATGGGGCAACAGATAATTTTTTCGCTATTACGATGTCTGTCGGATGGAGAAACTTGTTAAGTTTGATGGTCTGTAGCACACTCTTAAGTATGCATTTGTAAACCCTTTCCGTTACACTCTGATAACATTTAGCTTTTCTCAATACATGGGCTTTTCAACACATGATTTTTTCATTTCGAACCAGTGGATCCCGAGATTAGCGCAGCAAAAAAAAACTCATCGGCTGCATAATATTACTAGTTTCTTCCTGCGACTTTGCCCGCGTGGAATTCGGGAATTGCCCACGTGTGCGTTACTCCCGCAAAATAATGTCGAAAATAGTCATTTAAATGTTATAGATAATAACTTTTGCCCGCGGCTTCGCTCGCGCGTAAGTGTAAGTATAGGATTAATAGTTGTTTAAAAGTTCATGTTAATTGTCAAAGTAAGAAGCCAGAGAATTCATTCTGGTTGGAAAAAAGTATAATACCTAAGCATACAGCAGTTTTTTTTTGGTTTAGATTGTTACCTAAATGGGTTGAACCAGAATTTATTTTATACATATTTTCCAAGCTACGGTGCCGTAGCTCAAATGCCCCGGACATCCATCCACGCCTTTCTATTTAGTTAATGGTGTAATTGAGCTAGCTTAAACAAAATTCATCATCATCATCTGCCTAGCCTTTTCCCAAACTATCTTGGGGTTGGCTTCCAGTCTAACCGGATGCAGCTGAGTACCAGTATTTTACATGAAGCGACTGCCTATCTGACCTCCACAACCCAGTAACTGGGTAATACGATACCCCTTGGTAAGACTGGATGTCAGACTTTTAGCTTCTGACTACTCGTAACGACTGTCAAAGATCTACAAATGACAGCCGGGACCAACGGCTTAACGTGCTTTCCGAGGCACGGAGGAAACTCGATATGTAATTATGGTCACCCATCCACAGACCAACCTCGGCAAGCACGGCTTAACCTTAAAGATCGACCTGGGCGGCTGTTATTATTTAGCCACGAGCTCCTCAAGCTTAAACAAAATTATTTAACTTAATTTTTCGTTTTTTCATTTCCGTTGTCAGCGACCCCGCAATCCACGAAAACGACACCCATGAACGAAAAATCCAAAATTTTCCTCGGCGCCAACTTAGATTTTAATTTTGACCTCAATTTCGTTATCAGCGAACCCGAAAACCAAGAAAACGACACCGGTGAAGGAAAAGCGATAGTCTTCCTCGGCACCATCTTGGATTTTCATTTTGACCATGAAGCCATATACTTAGTCGCGCAAGTTTCTGCGGCTCAAGTATAATAAAATATGCTAACACTTCAAAATAAAATAAAAAATAATGCCACCCTTTTTGTCGCCTGCGGGGTGGAAATTCCAAAAGGAAAAAATACGTGGAGACATAAATAGTAAATTTCAAGCAGACCCGACAATTTTTTTTTTCATTGCGATGAGAAGACGAAATCTATACCTATGCGTTTATTTATTTTCACAAGTTTTAATATTAAATTTAATGATTCAAACTTCAATAATGACGGACTCCCCCTGAACTTTCAACCACCCTCTTAGGGGTAGATTTTCAAAAACGCTGAAAAACTTATTTATTTATTTATTTCTAACCAGAAGCTTGCTTATGAAATTTCAAGATCGGTTTCCATACAATCGTTCATCCCTTATTATAGCCCTTTATGAGGGGAATTTCGAAAAACCCTTTCTTAGCGGATACCTACTCTTCACAAACAACACACCCTCAAAATTGCATGTCCCAAGGACCAGCGGTTTAGACTGCGCGTTGATATCCCAGTCAGTCAGGACTTTGAATTTTATATATATAGATAGTACCTATAGATGTACCGAGGCACAAAATAAACTAATAAGAAGATTTAATCTTACGACCATTGTGTATTGAAGTGAGCTAAGTAATCAACCGTAATGTGCAAAAAGAAAATGCCTCTTTGTACTCTTTATTCCCAAAACGGTATTTAAGTATTCGAAATTCAAATAATACTCCCCTTTTTAACCGTCTAATCGCCATCGATGAAGATATAAAAAGAATTGTAACAATACGATGGCAAGTAGCTCGTTTATCCTTGTCATTGTAGGAGCAAGCAAAGTTTGTTCGCAAGCGATTTTACGCAAGAACTAGTATCGCCGTTTTGCCGTCTGCGGTGATTTAGCAAAACATAATCGGATTGTAGGCTCGATCAATGGAAACTTAACCGACCTTGCCATTGTGGGAGGTGCGGTGAGGATCTTGTTGACTTAGGGAAAGTTTACGTCGATCTTGCTTTCATTATCATTTATGCATATCGACTAATCATGAGCCATTTTGAAAGTTTTTGAAACCTCTTGAGTCCCGCAGTTATTAAAGACGATTTTGAACTAGTTACTTACTCACCTAGTATACAGGTATAGTTTAATATAACTGTATATATAACTAATCCCTCGAGGAGCTCGTCGTTACTGGGACCAACGGCACGTTGAGCCGTTGGTCCCGGCTGTCATTTGTAGATCATTGACAGTCGTTAAGAGTAGTCAGAAGCCGAAAGTCTAATATGCAGTCTTACCAAGGGCTATCGTATTACCCAGTTACTGGGTTGTGGAGGTCAGATAGGCAGTCACTTCATGTAAAATACTCATACTCAGCTGCATCCGGTTAGACTGGAAGCCCACTCCAAGATAGTTTGGGAAAAAGGCTAGGCAGATGATGATGTAACTAATCCCTAGTTATTCATACTCGCTTGGGGCTTAAGGATATTTGTCTCTTAATGATGAAAATCCGTCAAGTACAACTACTACCTACTCCTACTGCCTTACTGAAGTTTCATTAGTACCTGCAATGAACCTTTGTGCATGTACCGAACAACCCGCAAGTATTTGGTGTCGAGCAGTAGTACTTAGTGAGATATTATTAAAGAACGTTTGCATGAAATAAAAAATAACCTTTCTACAAAAGATTGACTCTACTTTCACTTAAAGAGCGTTTACACCTTACGACACTTCATACAAACCTACAAGTCCTTTTTTTCTGAAATGACTAAATTAGACAGATTATAAATTATCTATAGAAACAGAAATTTTCAATTACCTTTTTTTTTAAACACATTAAGAAATTTATTTTTAAAAACTTTGAAGACCTATATGTATCCTGCTTATGCGTGTTAAGTTTCATTAAAATCGGTTCTGTCTTTTCGGAAAATAAGGACTTGAAAGTTTGTATGAAATGCTGTAAAGCTTAAACGCTCTTAAGCTAAGGTCAAACAAAATCTAAAAGAGGTCATATGCAGCTTAACTTGGCTTCACTTGAATCACGAAAAGCTATTCCTTTTCCGTAATCCACGCTTGCTATTCTGTTTCACTACTCTCTACGAGAATTACTGAAGTTTCAGAACTGAAGCTGAAACATAACTGCTTTAAACTGGTCGGATAAAATATTTGGACCTAGTAAGATTGGACTACCTCGTTGGTTTAGTGCTGAGGATGAGGTCTAAGGTTCGATTCTCGGGTCGGGTAAACTGTTATTGGGTTTTCCCCACCAGGAATTTCTCAGTAGCAGCCACGGAGGTTGGATTTGTGCCCAGTTAATGGCAATAGAATCGCCCCCTACTACATGGGACTTAAAACATAACTAGCGAAATGTGGGTGGTACAGTCGGTGATAGCTGTTACCTGACCCACCCTAAAAACCAATGGATTTGAACCCTCTTGCTGGAACATTAAGGGTTATTTAATCCGTATGAGTTTACAAACTAGCGCTACTCGATGAACAAATACAATAAGAATACAGATACACTGATCTTTATAACGTTAGTGTTAGGATATTTATAACTACTTGTTAAGCAATTTTGATTTTTTTGCCGTGAGACTTAAAGTTTATTACGGTATTATTATGATTAGTGTCATTGCTACCAATAGCTTATTTTAATAATTATAATCCAGCAGATGGTCTCGTGGTGCGTGTTTATGGCTGAGACGAAGAAGATGCGAGTTCAAATCCTGCGGCGTGGACTTATTGTTTTGCTTTCAATTAAGAATTAATTTAATAAGTATTTCTTGCATTATTGTAAAGAACTATAGACGGACACATTCCTCAAATACATTTCTCAATTGGTTATATTTTCGCCTAACTTCTCACTGCCTAACCTTTCTGGGATTACAGACGTAATGTTACCTATATTGTTATTTAGAAATCGAATCGGAAAAAAATGGCGGGCAATCAACGATATTCGGTTCATAATTCAAATGAAAAAGGTTATGTATGGCTGTACGAGTTTTGATAGGTGCATATAAAATTTATGATCACCTGTTTTGATTTGCGACGGTACGGCTACAGGTAACGAATACACGTTGATCGGATTCATAAATTATTCTTTCTCATCCGTGTATTGGCAAAAATCGTATAATAAATATATTTTTGATTCTGGCAACACGTTACGTATGTGTCAACAAAAAGACCGTTCCTGTGATGTCGTAATTTATGATAAACTGTCGCGTTTATATTTGGAAAGTTGGACCTAACGCTGCCATACTATTTTTTCGATAAAATTCATTTTCTTTACTGAAATATAACTGAAGAGTTTAAAAAAAAACACTCTGCACTACTTATAGCAATAAAATTCGAATTACTGGTAAAAATGTATGTAGATTTCTTACCTAAGCAATAATATAAGCCTTGATATGCATAGAAACAAATTATGAAAAAAAGCTGCAGTAAAAACTAAATAAGTACCTAGATCAATATTATCCTTCCAAGGCAAATAAAAATATATCATAGATGAATTTTATTAAAACTGAAGATGAAGCTTGGAGCTCGGTACTGTTTACAAGCTATTGGAGGGTTCCACAATAAATTTCGCATAAAATGTGATATATTTATGAGCGTTACGTTTTACATCGCCGCCATAAATCTGCGGTTGAATACGATTATTGGGGTCTGTTTAGATTTATTAAGGTTCTCGCTAGCGAAAGTAACTAAAAGTTTCAACCTAGTTTAAAATAACACCTACCTATTATGGTGCAATTGTCTAAATTTAGAAGTCGGTTAAAAAGTGAAAAATCGGAAGTCGGAAGCAATCAAGTGTATGATTTTTCATAGACTTTTTGCGTTCCGACTTCCGGAAGTAAAGTGATTTTTGTGGCCCAACATTCTGATCCATACAAGACAGCAGGTCTAACCATTGTTGTATAAATCTTCCCCTTAAGTTTAAGGGGAATGCGGGAGTCGCAGATAGTTCCCGTGACCTGCCGCCATTTCATCCATCCAGAGTTTATTCTGTGCTTACGATCACTACGATCTATTTCGCCATCGCTTTTGCACGAGTGAACCGAGATACCGAAAGTCGGAGCAGACAGGAAGAAACGCGCCATTTAGCGCTATGACACTAGGACTGGAAAGACCGCCGAAATCGCAGAACATTTATTCGGTTTTAGTTTTGCTGATTTTCAGGCCAACATTCTCCTGCTTCTGTTGCCATTTGCTCAGGTCCAGCTAAAAATCAGCGTCAGGCACTAGCTGCTCGGCAATTTGCTGAGCTGAGCCTATTTGGCGCAGCCGTGAGACAATTATATCTTGTTATATTATTTTTTTTGTTTTTTTTTTAATATTTGTTTTTCTGTTTTGTTATATTTGTAAGTTTTATAATTTGTATTTTGTGTACTTGTGGCATGTGCCAAATGTATATTTTTTCTTTCTTTTCTTTCATTTCTTCAATTTGCTTTTCTGGATCTCCGGTCCATCTTCACCATCAAGAACAATGTCGTCGGCAAACAGCAGCTCGCTCACACGAGCGAAACCGCGGCCGAAAAATAGACTAAGATAAAAACAAAATGCTACGGCTTATTAACTCAAATTCATTCATAATTTATGCAAAAGGGATCATAAGCCTACATAATCTATCTAAGAATCAGTATCAAATTAATTATGAACAATATTTACGTTACATTACAGTCTTGTCAGTTATTCAGAACCAAGATAATTTGTTTTTATTCAAAGTGAATTCTTGATACTTATTGTTTTACGGAATAATTTAGATTGGACTATATAATTATAATATAAAATAAACCAGATTTTCGTGAATATAAACATGAATATTTTGGATAGAAATGCTTGGCCACGAGATGCACGTTCAAGTTCATGTTGTGACAGCGTCTGCTGAGAAAAACAAGGTATTGCTTAATCTAGAGCCTTCCCCACATAACTACGCGACTTGCAATACACTGGCTAAGAGCGGTTTCAAACTAGCGCTGACACGCGCTCCACAACTTGCACTTCAAAAACCGAACACGCTTGCACGCGCTTGTTTGCGCGGGAAAGTATCTCTCGATTGTACGAGCTTTAATTATAAGTGCGTCAACGCTCGTTTGAGTTTCGCGTATGGTAAAAGGCACGCGTTTACTCACGCGCGTACACGTGGTCCATAAACGAGCTTATACGCGCGGAAAATAGGTTAATCGGAAACCATTACATACTCACATAAAGGTAACAAGTTTGACATCAGCCGCATCGCACATCGCTTTGCCTGAAGTCCTGAACGGGGAGTAAAACAAACAAGCTTTTCGTGAATATGTAACGAAAGCTGAATTCCTAAAACAAATAACTTAATATTTATTGCAAGTCCTACATTATGTGGGTTTTATGTAACTTTATCAGAATCTGAGCTCGTAACGTAAACATGTTTTCGCTGAATCGTTGCGAGGTAGGTACCTATGTCGTCGTAAATTTTAGCACAAACTGTATAACAAAATTGGTACACACGAGTTGCTAGATTAGGTATAAAATTAGGAACTAAAATGCCCTAACCACAGCGCGGCAGCCGCTTCGCTACTCAATTTATCGATATTAGCTGACATAGATTTTGGTACACCTGTGATGGAAAAGCCTATTTATTCAAAATAATGTTCCCTATTTTAGCTACATGCATAAAACTTTTTGAAAATATTATAACTTTATCTAAAACTGGCAGGTTATTGGCGGTTCCGTATAGCTCTTTAGGGAACTCACCTTGGTAAACAAACTATAGAAATGTAAGCACGTTTCCACTGAACGTGTCTAAATATTTAAACACTTCCGAATAACAATTTGTAGCTATCTAGATTATCCGGCACTTGGGACTTCAATATCTTATTTATTTTAAAAGGATTCTTTATGTAAAGTACCCGTAACGACGCTTTAAGGTCTTCTTCAGAACTTCGTTCCAGCAATTTCGAAATCCATTCTTCCTGTAATTTGCATAATTATTTATCAGTGTTCACCTAACCTTCACTTTGATATTCTTCCGAGTATATATTATTAATGTTTCCTTTTAGATATTTCTACCTCTTCAGAGCAGGATGTAAGCACGATAAATCAAACTCAAGGCTGACCATTTTGATATAAATTGTTAGGATTATATCGAAACATCAAGATTTTTGTTTCTGATATATTTTTTCTATCGTTCGTTATTAATCTTGATAGGATCTTGCCTTTCATAATAACCTTCGGCTTGTCATGATTGAGGGTAAAGTCAAGTGAAACTAAATGAACGTTAATAATACTTAGTTAAAATCGTGAAGTAAGTATGTACTTACTTACGTTACTTATAAAAATGTTTTAGTACAGAAATACCAATTTATAATTTTCGTTCCTTTATGTGGTTAAATGTTCAGTAGAATCAAGTAGGTACAGGATACAAAACTGCGAGTCTAAGACACCTCTAGTCATTATCATACAACAATGGCATACAAAATCAGACCGGTCACCGGATCACTATCAATATTATTGGAATGAAATATACGTAGCTCCGTTCCAGGCATACCTTAGGAACCCAACGATCTGGTAGATGCTGTTGGGCTTTGTTACCCTGGTACGTGAATAAAAGTTGCGCAGCCGGTAACGTACGCTCTATCGACGGTACTAAATTTTATCGCGACAAAAACAAGTCTGAATGAAATCAAACCATCGGCACATTTTAGTTTATTCTATCTGTTTGACTCTTAAAAAATACCTGTTAGCCTGCAAGAAGTAAGGTTGCCTTGGGTAGACTGATAGACGACAACCTTTTGCAGTTATAGCTACCTAAAGATATGTACTTTGACTTATAATTTATGCACCATTCATACACGTCATGGAAACTCATCTGGCAACATCTGTATGAACATTAATATTTAAAACTACTCTTGCAGCATAGGTACGTAAGAGTGATTGCGTGGTTTATGTTAAGTTGGATATCAAATATGCGATTGCTATTTGCGAAGCAATGCATAATCCTGAATAAAATTAGATTATCCTGTCGAACAAGCTATAGCGCGAATACTAGTGTAATCAGCTGCATACATCCAGTAAAACTGAAAGCTGATCTGATGATCCCAACAAATTGGGGAAACCGATGATCATAGTTTAAGAATACAAGGAAAGTAGTTTGAAAGAAATGCCTTGAAACGGTAGTGTCGGCTTTTGGGAAAAACCATTTTCCTGCTACTTTGATACACATATTGTGTGCAAACAACAATATTTATACAGAGCGTAAGGGAAATCGATGCGCAAATAGACCGAAAGTATCTATGCCGCCGGTGTTTTGTGTCTAGAACCATGTGCTGATTTCGTGGCTGCAGTTTGTGTGTCGATGAGTCATGTAGACCATGTTATACTGCAGTTAGTGGAACTTGTGGACCCTAAATCAGATTCGACTCCTCTCGGGTCGATCTTTAGGTTAAACCGTGCTGGTTACCGGTTATGCCGTTGGTCCCGGCTGTCATTTGTAGATCTTTGACAGTCGTAACAGGTAGTCAGTGGCCCGAAAGTCTGACACCAGTCTTACCAAGGGGTATCGGATTAGGTTGCACTAACTGGGTTGTGAGGTTAAATAGGCAGTCGCTCAGACCCCAAAGTAGGTGGGAAGGCTAGGCAGATGATGATGATGGTGTCTATCTCAGCTTCATTGGCCTGTAGCGGAAACGGAAACAGAGCCTCTGTTTCCAAATACGCATACTTTCTAGTCTAACGACCTATTCAATATCAATATCATTAATGATTTAACTTCTTTTATCGAAGAATTGTTAACGGTGCGAGCGATAAAAGGTAAACCGTGTCCGACATGGATCATTATGTGGATTCCAAACTATCGAAGTAATGACACTAGTTGGTACGCAATGTTTTGAATATTTAAGTATGGATCACCGACATTACCGAAGCCTGATATGTTGGAAAATGAGTTCAGTTAGTTTTGGCCTTGCTTTTAGTTAGACTCCAAAAAAATCATAAATAATCCTATTTTTTTAGCATATAGAGTTAAAGAAACAAACAGACACTCTTCTTTTTTTTCATAATTTCGCATCATTTATGTAAAGCGGTTCACAGAAGACACCTACTCTCCAAATTTCAGCTGAGCAGTGCATACAGTCTCGGAGTAAAAACTGACGGACGGACATACGGATAGAACGAATCTATAAGGGTTCCGTTTTTGGCATTGGGAACCCTGAAAGGCTTGAGACGACTTCTGGGGCGATGTAGGTTTGTCAGTCTGCTTTTAAACTTAAGCGTAACTTGACAAAATTAGCGGGTGAAACCAACTTAGTCGCGAGCAACAACTTGTTCCTTCCTACAAGGTCCAGCAATAACTTATTGCGTCACTAACTGCAGCTCCTACTAGTAAAGGGTGGAAGTAGACCCTTAAGGAAGCTGAAGGGCACTTGTTCTCCCCGTCATTTGGATATTTTTTTGTTCTGGAGGGTACCTGGGAACCTTCTAGTTACAGAGATATTGACGATGATTGATAGACGTCAAAGTTCCAAGTTTTTCACATGTTTTTAATTTTATAACTGTACTTTAAGTACCTTCATGATCCGTTTACTATTCAATGCTTCCATCACAATGTTTGAGTGCGTTACATTGAGTTTTAATGTAACACGTGATTTAACCCTCCCCCCCCCCCCCAAAGTAATTTCCCAGCAATAATTTTGCTTGCAATAATGCTTGGTTGACGGATTCGGCTGTTTACACTTTGTTTACGAACAGAGTAACTACACAATATCACGTAGCGTGATCGACGAGTTAATGTTGGTTGGTTCCAGTCAGAGCGGGTCGTAAATCTTTGACCTGACCCATGGACTGGGATCAACTATGGGGGTTCTGTGTTACAAATGTTCTAGCTGCTTTGTGTAAGGTTCTGATTTAAAAAGTACCTATTTGGATATATTTTTGTATGGTTGAGGTATGGGGAGAACGTCAAATCAAGTAAGAAAACAAATATCAAAAATAATTATTTGCTACAATATGGTATGTAAGGTGTTACAGTAATTTTGTTTCAGCATGGCAGCACCTGGCTTGCAAATGTTTTCACAATCAGCTATGTCAATTATTCTAACTTACAAATACGTCTCTTATTTTGATTTCAGTTACATTTGTGTACCTACTTAACGACAGCTGTTGGAACAAGTAATAACAACATGGTCAAGTAAAGTTCAAGTTCACAATAGTTCTATTTATAAGTAAGGTACGGTACCCTAGGTACCTGTCTGACTTTACGATTAAAAATATCAGAATCATCATCTATTACAGAGCGGTCGGCGTTGTTAAATTATACCTATTTGCATAATAACTTAAATCTCAGCAGATCTCTTGCTAATTGCAGCTCGAAATACATTAACAGTAGATGGTTTGACAGTTGTCAGTTGTCACAGGTAGTCAGTGACTTGAAAGTCTAAGAACCGGTCTTATCAAGGGGTATCGTATTACCCAGTACTAACTGGGTTGTAGAGGCGAGATAGACAGTCACTCAATGTAAAATACTGGTATTCAGCCGCATCCGGTTAGATGGAAGGCGACCCCAACATAGTTAGGAAAAGGCTTATTTTGTGGTGAAAGTAAGTTACACATACATAGAAAACCAGTTTCTCAAAAGTTTATGGTTAATGCGAGGTAAAGATATAATAATAATAATAATAAGTGGCTCGAGTGTCAAACTGACGGGACAAATTTTTTCACAATTTTTACTTAAATTAATTTAAAATAATACAGAAAACCGATTAAACCAACAAAATAATGAAAAGAAGAAAAAAATATCTTGTGTGTGTACACAAAACCGGAACTGACTAAACAAAAATGAAAAAATCCTTTGAAAAAATAAAACGTCATATTTGTCACCAATGCTAACCCGACACCGAGCCAGACTTCAAGAAGAGGCACACCCAACATCTCCGGGCTCGTCGCTGAGCTCCGCCTCGCAGCCGCCGGGATGCGCCACATCCGTGTGTGCTGCGTCGTCGGTTGCTGCAGTTGCGTCGAGCTCCAGCGACGAGTTTTTCTCCCCGCCGTCGACGCCATCACCACCACGACGACGAGGAAGAGGACGGCCACCAGCGGGCTTGGGACCTCGAGGCCAACAGGCCCCGAACAGGGTCCCCGCTGCCGGTGGAAATGTGTCGCGCATGCGATGGACTCAGTCCATTAATGAGAACGTCATGCGCGCATATTATGGGGCTACTGAGGGGGGAAGCAACTTGACTGCGTACCGTGGTCGGATGCTCTCTCTGTTTCAGGTGCTTGAACCAGCTGTCAGCGTGTCGACGCAGCGACTATCGGATCAGGTGCGGGTCATCCAACGTAACCATATGTTGGATGACACTGTACTTGATCGACTACGCCTCGACTCACGGAGTAACCCAGTTACGCCTGCTTCGCCAATGATCGCGACGCAGATGCAGAATGTATCCAGTGCTTCGCCGCGATCCGATTGCGGTGGTGAAGAGGATGTTGACGAAGTTATAACCGTGAGTACCCAGTGCAACGCACAACTGAGGAGCGCTTTGGAGGGTGCGTTCCGAGAGTATCGCTCCACACCGCCTGAACTTAGACCACGTTTACCTCGTTTGCCTATGCACAAGAAAAACAAGGCGCTGGTGTGTACTCTAGATTCGCTGCTGTCAAACTGCTTTGACAGCAGCGAAGACCTTGCTGATACCCACTCAATATTGTACTGTGCAGCCGTAGCGGCATGTCGTGTAGCTCACGTCAAATTTCCTGACAGTAACCAAGCTACACGACCAAAATTAGCTGTTCCAGCTTGGCAGTGCAGGATTGAGCGGCGTATCGGTGAGGCTAGAGTGCTCATCGGCAAGTTAATCTGCTTCAGGGAGGGCAATACTCGCCCTAGAGTGATGCGCTTTGTGAGGCGGGCGTTCTCGGGAACTGACATTAGTTCTCGTGATTATTTGGCCTGCGTCACAGAGCGTATCGACTTCCTGAAGCAGAAGATCTGTGCATGGGCAAGCCGTATTCGTAGGTACAAGCGGCGAGTGGAGCGATACACTCAGAATCGCACATTCAAAAGCGATGAAAGGTGGGTATATAGGGCTTGGGAACGACCAGACCAAGGGGTGACTGACACGCGCTTGCCGGATAATGACGCCATGTGTTCGTTCTGGCGCAGCATCTGGTCGGTGCCTGTCAGTCACACTGAGGGCGATTGGACCCGGGAGGTTGAACAAGCGTGTGATCCAATACCAGAAATGAGGGCAATTATCATCAGCTCCCAAGACGTAGCTCGTGCAGTCCGTCCGTTACCAAACTGGAAATCTCCAGGGCCGGATGGACTGCATAACTTCTGGATCAAATGGTTCCAAAGATCGCACGCTCGCTTGGCGTCCCAGTTTCAATCAGCCTTAGAGTCAGGGTCGCTGCCACAGTTCCTGACGACAGGCATTACCCACCTGCTCCATAAATCAGGTAGTACTGCGGAGCCCAAAAATTATAGACCTATTACTTGCTTACCAACGGTCTATAAAGTTCTTACATCCATTTTGAGAGCTAAAATTAACCAACATATTGAGAGTAATTCCATCATCTCTCCCTCTCAGAATGGATGTAGGAACGGGTCCCGTGGTACTAAGGAGCTGCTCCTCATTGATATGGCCATTAGCCAACAGGTTCGCCGCTCCCGAAGGCATCTGTCTACATGTTGGATAGATTATAAGAAGGCCTACGACTCAGTTCCGCATACATGGCTCATGAGGGTGCTGGAGTTGTACAAGATAGATGCAACTCTACGCGCCTTTCTTGAGTCGTGTATGGGGCAATGGAGGACAGTCCTTCGCTATCCAGGATGTCGACAAATGCAGAGGAACAGCGAACCAATAAGGATTGAGCGTGGTATATTTCAGGGTGATAGTCTGAGTCCATTGTGGTTTTGTCTAGCCTTGAACCCTCTTAGCACACTGCTGGAAGGTTCAGGTCTAGGCTATCGGTTGAGGAGAGGTGGTCAGGTCATATCTCACCTTCTTTACATGGATGATCTGAAAATCTTTGCCCCCAACAATTTGCAACTGATGAAGCTACTGAAGGTAACTGAAACTTTCAGTAGCGCCATCAGGATGGAATTTGGTGTGGACAAATGTGCAGTCATGCATGTGAAGCGAGGGGAGATTACGGAATCCGTGGGAACTCAACTCTCGGATTCCGTACACCTTAGATCCCTCTCCTCAACAGAAACCTACAAGTATTTGGGTATGTCGGAAGCATTAGGCATCAATACTGCTGACATGAAACAATCGTTGAGGGAACGTTTCTTTGGCCGCCTGAATAAGGTGCTAAGCAGTCTTTTGTCAGGCGGAAACAAGGTGCGCGCCTTCAACGGTTGGGTCATGCCGGTTTTGATGTATTCTTTCGGCATACTCAAATGGACTCAGACGGAACTTGATGCCCTGGATAGGAGGGTCCGCGTACTGCTGACCGCAAATCGGATGCATCACCCAAGGTCGTCGGTGATGAGACTGTATATCCCGCGGAAGTGTGGTGGTCGTGGCTTCTTAAATGCTAAGACCCTGCACAACCGTGAGGTATGCAGTCTCAGGGAATACTTCTTAGCAGTCGACGTGGGGATGCACCGAGATGTGGTCTCAGTCGACAAGGGCCTTACCCCGCTCTTCTTGGCTAACGAGAACTGGCGCAAGCCTGTAGTATTAGACACTAATGACCGCAAGGAGGTATGGCAGAGCAAGGTGCTTCACGGACGCTTTTACCAGGCCTTACACGGGCCCGATGTAGACTTCTTAGCGTCTGTATCCTGGCTGCGTTTCGGTGACCTCTTCGGGGAAACTGAAGGTTTTGTCTGTGCAATAATGGACGAAGTTATGCTGACGAATAACTACCGGAAACATATTATGAAGGACGGGACGATGGACGTGTGTCGGGCATGCCACCGTCCGGGTGAGTCCATCAGACATATTATTTCTGGTTGTTCTCGTCTGGCTAACGGAGAGTACTTGCATAGACACAACCTTGTTGCCAGGATTATCCACCAGCAACTTGCTTTGAAATACAACCTTGTGGAATCAGAAGTGCCATACTATAAGTATGCGCCCGACCCAGTTCTCGATAATGGTAATATCACGTTGTATTGGGATCGACCTATCGTCACTGACAGGACTATTGTTGCCAATAAGCCTGACATTGTGGTGATAGATCGATTGGAGCGTCGCGCAATGATTGTTGATATAACGGTTCCACATGACGAGAACCTCGTGAAAGCAGAGAAAGATAAGCAATTCAAATATCTAGATCTGGCTCGCGAGGTTGTCGACATGTGGGATGTGAATACAGCAGTCATTGTGCCGATAGTCGTGTCGGCCAATGGCTTAATTGCCAAAAGCCTCGATCAACATCTTAGTAGGCTTTCGCTTGGCAGCTGGATCAAGGGCTTGATTCAGAAAGCAGTACTTCTGGACACGGCACGCATTGTTAGGAGGTTCCTCTCTCAAGAGCCCTGACCACCGGTAGCCCGGACCCTGTTCCCGATGCTGGTGGGCTACTATTTTTTATATTTTTAAATGTTTTTTTATACAATTTTGTAAAAATATTTAAAAATGTAAATTATATGTGATTAAAATGAATAAAGATAATAATTTTTATTCAGTTCAAATAACAAGATACAAAATGAAAAAGCTAGTAACAAAAAAAACAATGATCCTTAAGCGATAAAATAAGAGAGAGAAAAGAGAGATAAGAGTGATATAATAAGATAATAATCACAATTATAAGTAAATTAAAAATAATAAGTAAATGCCTATAATAAGAAGTGCATACCTACTTGTATTGCCCGGGTATATGTTAGCATGCATGGAATTGTGTAGCCTCTGTTGGCGATCCAAATAAATAAATAAATAAGAGTATACCTACATACTTATAATGCACATACATAGGTAAACAGTAAACCTGTGATGACAACGTTAAAACAGATTGTCCACTCACTGAATTTAAAGCCCGCAGCTCGCGGTTTTGAATGCAATCGTTTAAATTCAACACATCTCAAATAGATGTTCAATGGCGCTGCTGAATGGGTCGCGCCTCAATTTATTGAACAGTGAACGTATAAATAAATATGTTTGATAATTTTATGCATCTTTTTGTTTGTGGGACACAATTTTACACCTAAACTTTTTTCAGTTAATTGGAATAAGTACCTAATAAACTTAAGTACCTACTCGAGACAATTTATACATCCTTATCAATATATAACTGTCTCTATTTTACTTTTAAGCAATTAGTTTACCTCAGAAAGTACCTACATCATTATTTTAGTATACTTAGTAGTTTAAAGTAGTTTTAATGTTATATAATTTATGAAATGCTTCCTTTCTCCAAATTTACTTATTTGCTTTGCCCAACAGGGTCCATATGATCTAAATCTAAGTTTAGGTACCACCTAAGAATAATATGTGGAATGTAATAAAAGTATTGAGTATTTTATAACTTGGGTAAAATTAATACTTTTATCGCCAAATACTACCCTCCTCATCCTACCACAACATCACGCCTGTAATCCCTGAAGCGTTGGATAGAGGTGTACATGATAGTACACCCACATTTCACCAGTTAAGTAAAGTCCCATATAATACGGGGTGAGCCTATTGCCATCAAACGGGCATAAATCAAGGCTACGTGGCTAGTACTGAGAAATTCTATGGAAAAACAAAAAAAAACACTTTACCTGATCCGGGAATCCAAGCCAGGATCTGATGCTTAACAGTCGATTGCGACCACTAGACCAACGAGCCATTCCCACCTAGATATACTCAGCATTGGGTGGCCAGATTTTTCAGAAGCGAGAAGATAGAGTAAAAACTTTTATCCCACGGGAAGTACCTCATCATCATCATCATCATCAGCCTATAATGTTCCCACTGCTGGGACAAGGCCTCTTCTATATGAGAGAGAGTGGGCTGTAATCCCACACGCGGGCCCAGTGCGGGTTGGTAGATGTCACATGTCTTTGAATTTTTAGTTCTAGGACATACCGGTTTCCTCACGATGTTTTCATTCACCGTTTTTAAGGGGAACGGTGATGCAATAAATTACACAAAGTAATGCCCCCGCCTGGGTTCCAACTCACGGCTTACTGTTCGTAAGTCGGGGCTGCCACCACTGGGCCACCGCTGCTGTCTACATACAGAAGTACCCACAGAGATAAAATCTAGATATCCTCTGTCCTAACTTAGTCCATGATCTATCTGTCTGCCTATATTGAAATTCGTCATCCGTTTAGGCGTGTAACAGGCATACATAGGAACCTTTTTTTTACGGATGGGATATCATCAAGTAACCCCTTCCGCACTAGGCGAAGCGGAAGGGAGTGTCAGACTTGTACTGACTAAAACCCATCCATGTTCCTTCTTAGTCCTTTGTGTTCCAGGGCCATGGTATCTCTTTCGCACAGTCCCGCAGCCCTGGCAGGCATCGGACCCCTTCTGATTTGCTGACATCTCCTTGAGGCGCGCGTGGAACACGAACGCGCCGTCGAGACGGACGGATGTTGAGCTAGCCCATTACTCACCGACCACAAGCCCGTGAGACGGAGGAACCTTCGCTTCGCATTTATAATCTAAGGACCTATAACGATTAAGGCAACTCTAAATAGTTGTATAAACAGTTAATAAGATTGATTCTTATTTGCTAATTGATTCTCCTTTCTATTCGATAGATAGATACCGCCAGGTATCTATCTATCGAATAGAAAGGAGATCTATCGCAACACATTGTACCTACTAAGTAATTAAATCTGTTCTAAAAACTCTAACTAATGCCTTAATGCCTAATCCTTAGATAGTCACTGAAAGGCAAGGCTTATCTCGTTTAATGATTACCTGACTATTTTCCAAGTAAAGTAGTTCTTTATCTTAATTTAATCAGAACTGATTGGTTGATTTAAATCAAATTGACTAATCGTTTTTGGTTTATAGATCAATAGAAGTGGAAAAAAAACCCTAAGAACCTAAAATTGTAGAACACAAATGCTAAAATGAGAGTGGACATAATTAAGACGAATGTATTTTTTTTATTTGTAGAAAAACAAGAAACTTGACCTTATATGTCTAATAGGTAGATACATAATATATTACGTCATCAATACGCTTTGTAGCACAAAACCGTTTCGAATTAAATACCTTGACTATCTCGTGTTTACAAGATATACGCGTATTTTTTATTGGGGGAAATTGTACTTAGTAATTTCAGCCGCATCCATAAGCGGCTCGTTGGTCTAGGGGTATGATTCTCGCTTTGGGTGCGAGAGGTCCCGGGTTCAAATCCCGGACGAGCCCAAATTTTTTTGTAACATTTGTTTCTAAATTCTACATTCTAATGAAATGCGTCAGAGTAAATTAGTCATATCAGTCAAACAGAAGATAAGGAAAATCAGACCATATCTCATTTATGATCATTTTTACGCCCGCAATCGTTATTGTTCTACTCAAAAATGTCTATAAAACTTTGAAATAAAATAGTTATAGACATGTTCAAAGTTTATTGTATATAAAAGTTATGATCCTCCGTCTCAGAACAGCGCTCTAGCCATTTGGTCTGACACTTGAGTTCAGTCGCACTGCCGGGTGCATGTTACGTTGCAACAATAGTTCGCGAAGACTGCGACAGATGGCTCTGCACGCGCTTCGCGTTCGTATTTTATTTACCGTTCATTCACACAAGGACTTATTACAACCGTTCATTCTATTTTCCAACATGTTTTTCTACGGCTATTGATTAAACTTTTTATATGTTTGCATACACTTGTATTAGCACACTTCGATAACACATGTCACACTATCGTAACAATGGCTGTGTTTAAATTAAAAATACTTAGGTGCCTGATAACGCCTGACAATTTTCAGCACGAACTTTGAATGGCATAATAACTCCAATATTTAACTATCTAGGTACGAAGGGTAGGTATACTTACTACGTTTTTACGACCTAGCCCGACCTTAAAATCGCTTCCCTGTATTAGGTAAGACCTACCTGAAAATTTTAAGCTTACGTCCATAAAGATTGCCCTTAGCCTATAAAGTGATAGGCTCTCTCAATGAATATGCTTAACCTTTCTGGTGCGAGGGTTAACATAATATTGTATTAAATATTTGTAATATATAAATATAATATAATATATATTATAGCTCCGCGGTATTTTACCCTGGAATAAGTTTTAAACATGGTAAGAATGTGAAATAAGTGGAAATTTGTGCCTCTTTTTTTTTTTCGAATTACCCAGTACTAACCGCGTTGTGGAGGTCAGATAGGCAGTAGCTCCATGTAGAATACTGGTCTGGCTGCATCGGGTTAGACTGGTAGCCACAAAATAGATGGGAAAAGACAAGGCAGATGATGACATACCTGCCTCTATTAAGTTTATTGTTAGTTATAAGGTTTGTTTGCCGAAGCGAAACACTATGATCTTCTACTTCAATATAATAAACGTACCTGTGCCTACCTACCACCCAGGTTTTGATATACAATCTAGAACTCACAAGAGTCAAAAAATATAGCAACTTTAACAAGTTTTATAACAGGCATTTTATGCAATTTAATCATGGCAATAATTCATCGTTATGGCTCTTGCTCCACATCATTCGTCCATAATGTCCGCTCATAAAATGTTCGTGCCCAAACATGAGCTGGGCTGTGTAGGGAAAAAGTATAATGTTTTATGGACAAACTGCTATACTTTGTAGTACTTTGAACTGTTTAATATTGTTACACAAAATAACTTGGTGTTCTCAAAATCAATCAGTTTCCCAAGCCTTACTTCCTCTTTGTGTCCGTAATACGTAAATTCTGTCAACTTCCCATGGCAGTCACTCAACACAACATAACATCACGCCTCTGATTCCCCGAAGGGTTAGGAAGGTACCTAATAGTACGCCCACATTTCACCAATTAGTGTTTAAGTCAAGCCTATTGCCAGCAACCGGGCACAAATCCAGACTCCGTAGCTGCTACTGAGAAATTCCTGATGGAACTACTCAAGAACACTTTGCCCTTTGCCTTGGAATCGAACACTATAGATCAAAGAAAGAAGCGGAAAACGAAACTAAAAATTACCTACCTTTCTATGTAAATAGTGAATAGAGCATCTTCTAAATACAGCCACCAAACCGTTCCACGAAGTAAGCTTTTAGAAGATAATCCCGCTTCATACAAACATTTCAGTGAAATGTTCCCGATAGGCATAAAATTGACGACCCCAAAATGTCACGCGCATAACTAGGGTTAACGCTCGAAAATGCCTCTACATTAGTGAAATACAAAGCTCATGTTTCATTAATAGTGTTTGCTATGGTGTTGATTTCATAATTTTGGAACCCTTGAGGTTATTTTTTAAGCGAAAATGAGAATTATTTTTTAAAGTAGTGGTTTATGAAATGTGGAGACTTGGACGAAATGCCAATTTACAAAGTGAGCTCCAAGTATTTTTTTTTTATTCTCTTGTTTTGTTTCCAATTTATAGAAAAACCAGCGACCCGCCCTTGCGTCGCACGGGTGCAATGCTGATACTAAATATACTACAGAATGTCTTTATATACAACTTTCACAACATTTTTGTCACCGCCGAAACCGCTATGTCGCTGCATTTTAAATCTGCAATATCTTCGAAAATATTTAAATTTACATGCTGTAGAGGGCCATATTGATCTGTATTAAATGCATAATGTTTTTCAGGTACTTAATTGGATAAGGATTAATCGCTTCGTAAGTATGCCAATATTTCTTGTAAAAAGTAAATGAAAAAAAATGGTTATTGTGGGACATAGAGAAAGACATATACCTACCATCGCGGACTTTTTTGAAGAACTTTTTAACGTGTACAATACTGTATAGTACATTATTTTGATCTGTATCTTAGAGTTCAGCCAGCGTTTGCAATGTAAGTGCAAAAAATGTGTTTATTTGCGACATCACACTAGAAACCTCTAAAATTATCAGTGTTTCTCTGTTATATTATGCATGTATTATACATATAAACCGGAAGGTTTATATGTATGATCTTGAGTCACTCTGTCTATTGAACCGCATCAAACTCCGTTGCGTAGTTTTAAAGATCTAAGCATACACAAGGATAGACAGCGGGACGCGACTTTGTTTTATACTATGTAGTGAAGAGAGAGTCTGAATTTTTTATCATTTCATTATTTTACTCAAATTATTGGAATCAATATCGAGTTCGATTGATTGAATTGATTCGCACTCTGAAGGGTAAGATTTTTCTACATCTATTTTTTCAATTTTTTCTGCTCTGTGTTTGGCAGACGACATTGTTGAACACATTGGTGAAGTCGGGCAGTGAATGATTTATAACTGCTCTCTGAGCCATAGCTCAGAGAGAGTTACCTATATTAATTATGTAATTAAGATAGGTACTTCGACCTGTTTCCGTCACCAACTCTTCAAACTTTGAAAGTTAGGTAAACTCCACTGTTCGCGGAAACTGCAGCTAGTTTAGAAAGCAATCTTCTAGGGATTCGGTTTAGTTACTAGTAACCCTAACACAATACGGAAATTACTTACTCCACATAGTTCAAACATATAAAATATTAAAACCAGATCTTTGCTAAATATATGTGTAAGTACAACGCAATGTCTTTCTGTCTATCATACGGGTCGCGTGCGTTTATACTCATCATTTATATACTCTTATGGCTCTGTATGGTGTCGGACGTAAAGAATAGCACCATCCCATATCTTCCCGTGGGTGTTGTAAGAGGCGATTAAGGGATTTGCCAGAGAATGGGCAGCAGCATACTCTGTGCTTTTGTAACAACCGTACTGCGATCGCCAACCCGCCTGCCAAGCGTGGCGATTAAGGCAAAACCCCCCAAAATGTCAATGTGGCGACACTTGGGGGAGGCCTATGTCTAGCAGTGGACGTCTTTTGGGCTGAAATGATGATGATGATTATATACTCTTCTAAATTCTTCCTTCAGCATTTAGAGTTATATTTGTCCATACGTCTTTATAAAGATACAATAAGGTAGGTCCTCGTCGTATTTGAATCTAGAAAATGTATTGCACAACCAATCTTCTTGAATGAACAAGAATACAAATGAAAATATTTTAATTAAAAACACATTGGTCAAGTGAGCATTGTGAAAATAAAAACAAGAAAATGTCCGACCCCATTTCCATAATTTTCAATTTCCTTCTGAAACAAATGAGTATTTGAAAAATAATTATATGTTGATAATTCCTAAAGAGAAAAATGGAAGTGTTTTGTTCTCAGTTCCCTACCTACCTACTTGCGGTAATGAAAAAGCATTCTTTACGTAGTCCAAGTAAGGAAATAAGGGTACGTTTTTGTATTAACCATAATAAAATTAACGTTCGTCCGGCTTTGTAACACAGAACCGTTTTTTTTTACATCATATACAATTAATTAATTAATTACTCGTATCGTATAAGTACGTTTTAATAGAAACAACATGAGTGAAAAGCTAAATGCTAAAAGTTTAATTAAATGCTTTGGTTCAGAGCCTTTAAGAAATCACTTGCCGAAAAGGGTTTGCTTTTAGAAATAATCACACCTATTCAAAACAAAACTAATTTATTTTTCCAAAATTGGATTGTAGCGCTAAAATATCTTAGTAAACCCTAAAATTAACAGCAAGCACAAATATCTTACAGATTGTTTCAGGCAACATTATCTTTAAACTCGTGTATAAATTGAATTAGTTTGTAGGATCCGGTCATTAGTACGGACAGAAAATGAATCTGCAAGCGCGCCAAAGGTAGCACGCGACCTACTTACCAGTCTACCCACACCTAAGCGCGCTTCTACAGAGTCGTGATGTTTCGAGCTCGCTGTGAGGTGGACAGTCTGTGTCTGACCGCGGCGGAGTCAAGACGTCCCGAAACTGTTCCCCGATTCATGGTGCCTAGTGTTATTGTGTTGGATTGTAATTTCAAGTAATTTGTGAGTAGTAAGTGAGTTTGACAAAAGCAGTTTACCTCGTGTAGTGTGTGTTTTCATAGCACGGAACCCATGTTCTGCCCTCATGATGACCGTGTCTACCGGAACAAATCAAGACAACTGCGACAAGTTTACCAAAGATTCTGAACCTTAGGTCCATTAAGTCATCGACTGGTCTATCTATGCCTAAAAGAATTCCTAAATCATGAGGGTTATTCATTTTGCAAGATATTGTTTGTTACTAAGAAGCCCAAGCTCCAGCTAATCTCCGAAACGGGTGGACCGATTTTGACTGGACTTTTACTGGAAGATAGCTGTTGCTATAAGGAAAATAAGTAGCCTAAGGTACCTCTTAAGCTACTTATTTTAACAGAAGAATTAGGGTTCCGTGCAAAAATACAACTCTTCAAAAAGAGAAGTATTATTTTTATAAAAATTTGACGCGTACGAAGGTCGCGGTCTACAGCTAGTTTTTATAAATGCTGCCAAACTCCCTTTAAAAGTTATTGGAAGATGCCAGAAAATGGAGTATAGAACCATGCATATGTAGTCAATTGTGCAAATGAACAAATATTCTGCTGTCAACATTTCCAAATTAATTAACTAATAGTAGCTGACTTGGATTAATTGTGAACACGTTTGTGTGTATTAGGTTACATACGAGTACATAATGTCAGTGTACGTTTGGAACGGATATTGTATATTTTATCTTTAAATGCGTTGCGGAAATTAATCATTCAACTTTGTTTGTTTAAACTTTTCAATTAGACATGCAGGTAAATAAATAAAAAAGACAGGTAACTATTCTCTGCGCCACGAGAAGATATAAATTTTGTATACAAAGAACTTGAACTAAGTTACGTAGCGAGATTTCAATCAAAAACAAATAAACACAAATTCAATCAACTCAAACATACGTGTAGTACGAAACAAACGAGCCATTTCACTTGGTCGGGTTATATTTTAGCTATATATAGCTATGTCGTCTAATATTTAGTAGTACTGAAAAGCGTTTGACTTTGCGCACTTCTCGATGTATTTACAAAATTTTTATCTTCTCGTGGCGCGGAGTAAATTATAAGATTTATTAATCCTATTCTAGTTAGTTACCTACTTTTTTATTTAAGTAAGTTTAAAGGAACAAAGTAATGTTGTTCCCAGTTTTTCTATTAAAGTATCCAATTCCAATATACATATATAGCTACGAATCATTAAAGTAAATACGTACAGTTTTTATAAAGAACTAGCTGTCCAGCGCAACTTTGTTTGCGTCACATTTTCCCCGTTTACGCAACATTTTTCATTGCTGCTCCACTCCTTTTGGTCGTAGCGTGATGATATATAGCCTAAAGCCTTCCTCGATAAATGGGCTATCTAACACTGAATGAATTTTTCAAATCGGACCAGCAGTTTCGGACCCTATTCAATGCAAACAAACAAACAATCAAATCTTTCCTCTTTGTAATATTAGTTTAGATATCGCAGAGTTTGAAAAGCATTTTGTTCATCCTGAATTGTTACGTAAAATCTTGTAAATCTAACAAAAAGCAATCACATTAGTGTCCCTGCTTTCAGCAAAGCAGTGCTGACGGTGAAGGTTAAACTCTGATTGCAATAAATTTAGCTATACCTAGTAGGTAGGTAGGTATCTAGTAGTAAGATTGAAACTATTGCACTGATATTTAGATAAACACGATTATAAATTCATGACCTTGTACCAACATCCCCGTTGGCGTTATTAGCACAGATAATATGGAAACTTTGTAAATACTGAATAAAACGAGCTTTTGTTTATTAATCCCAGGAGACTAAATGTTGGGCACCATTCCAATTGCAGAATAAAGCTGAATTAATAAGCTGTAAGATGTAATTACTATTTCAAATTAATTTACTGAATCAAATTCTTTATTAGCTGAAAATTTTCTATTAACAACAAAAAATCAATTACCTTTCAGGCTAATTTGGGAATTGGAGTTCAACCTTTAAAAGCTTAGCAAACACACTTTATTTTATTTTACTTCGAAAGCTAATTAATGTTTAAAAGCAGATAAGAATCAGGCAGGAACAGATTAACTACAGGGATACCGCAATATGCTCTTAATCGTCGTTTTTAAAGTTTCCTCCTGCGGTGAGTATCTTTTTTCTACCTTTTACGGGCTTGCTGCGGATAATCCACGAAACAATAGCTGCCACTTTTACCTCAATATATAGCCATTGAACAGGCTACATACAATGGAGGCTTGGATTAAGGACTTCAGACAAAACGCGCTCACACATAACTAGTTTTTTTCTTTGCCTGACTGATGTGTACACGGTGTACAAACATAAAGGAGGTTGTCTTTCTCAGAGGTTGTGCTGGAGTGGAAACGAACAACAATGTGTGAGACAAATTGTCTGTGGCCCGTATGGAAGTGCTCTAAGTGAACAACGTAAGAGCGCCCAAAAAGAGCTCATTGACTAAAGTACATTAGACAGGGCCGTCAGACAATCTCACCGCGTTTGAAATTGCTCAGACGCAAGTACATACGCTCATCATTTCAGCCGAAAAGACGTCCACTGCTGGACATAGGCCTCCCTCAAGTCACATTGACATTTTGGGGGGTTTTGCCATAGTCGCCACGCTTGGCAGGCGGGTTGGCGATCGCAGTACGGTTGTTACAAAAACAAAGAGAACGCTGCTGCCCATTCTCTGGCAAGTCCCTCAGTCGCCTCCTACGACACCCACGGGAAGACATGGGCACAAGTATGTACATACGCTCATCCGAAAGGAAATTACTTACTATGTGCAAACGGAATAGAAATAAGAAAAACGGAAAACATGGTGGGAAAGGTGATTACGTCCCTTTCCATGTTACTATGTTATAAATGCTGAGGGATTTCTTAGATTTATTCGAGTTTTATAATATTAACAATGACGTCATAACAGCGATAAGAGTGTCTAAACGTCGTGTTTTACATTACTAAGGAAACAATCACTCACATTATAACTTAAGAATTTTCCATTTCCACGGAACAAAAAAACTAATTTCTTATTCAGAACGGTTACTTAATTTATATTTATAACTAAGAAATGTTGAAGAAAACGTAATTCTTAAGAATAACATAAAATATTAATTGGGAAATCTTTTCTAAGATAAAATTATCCATAAGTTTTGAACAGCTCATCTAATTCGATTAAAATTATAAAGTTTTGATTACAATAAAACAAGAGCCGACCTTCGGATGTTATTTCAGGTTTGAATCTTTCTGAAAGCTAGCCCACTTTAGCGTAGGTAAGGATTATTCTTCCTTTAGGCAGAATCTATTAGCATTCCATTCACAGATGTCGGAAAATTCTTGCTCTTAACTAAGTTTTTATTATTCAAACGCTTGTTTTCGCCTCAATTTTTTTTCTTGATTTTAAGGTTAATTAATACGTCCGTATTTGAATATAGCTTCATCTGAAGAAAATATTCAAGTTTTTATTCTTACCATCCTTGATAAACTTACGTTTACAAAGACCTAATTAAACTTTCTCTTTACAATATTAACACGACTCTTTAAGTAGGTAATTTAACTTCTTCTTTTAGAAAAAAATATACTTTATTAAGTAAATATTAGCCAGTTGAAATCTACCTCTTAATAGAATATAATAAAGTACTTAATTGTGAAAGCATCGACCTTTTCAAAACAAAGTTCAATGCCTCGAACGGTAGGTAAGTATATAGTCATCTCTAATACTATAGCTTAGTTTAAGGCAAGGCCGATAAGAATGACGTAGCCACTTAGCCACGAGATAATACAGCTTCTCATTGCCGTGACGTCATTCAGCCATATTGTTCAGTATTCGGCCTAGAGATACCCCTCTCTTAATGATTCCTTTGTATATGATCCAAGCAGATGTATGCTGGAGTTAATCCTGTTTCCCAATTTATACTCATAAATATTTATTAGATGTGTCACAATAATTTATCACGTTTTGCGCCCGATTAGGACTTAAATCAGATTAGAGATACCTTATTTGTGAATTTGAAAGCTACGGAGTTATGACTGTAAACAGGATATAAGAAGATAATATAGAAGTGGCAGAGTAGCATTTATCATCAAAATGAGACTTTTGTAACTCACTATAAAAGAAAATAATGAAATATGAAAACACCACGGATATACGCCATTTGTGGCGTGTTAAACAATGGTGCAATTACTTTGTTGTCTACATTAATTCCGGCGGCGTAGCCATATGACGTCGGTTAGTCGCAACCTCCGTGTTCAGAACCCCTAAGCAGTGTCCCTGTGCACACACACGTCCGCTACTGTCAGCCACGTTCGACCACTGTCGCCCAGCGTCCACGAGACACCTAATTTCCGCGCCGTTCGTGACTGCACGTCCACATTTCACCGAACTACGTCTGCATAGCAAAGTGTTAACAACTATGTCTGCACCGTGGAACAAATTGTGGATTATCATGAAACATTGTGAAGTTCAGCTGAGACGTCTCAAAGGGGATCGGAGTAAATGATGCTTCGAATACATTTCGGAGCTCTTACCTACACTACGGCGATTGTAATTTGCGGTTCGTGTTTGCAAAAGTCATTGAACTGCTGTATTTGTCTGAAAGTTTTGCCCAAAAATAAATTCACCGAATACTTTGTCAGTCTGTTCTGAAATTAACTTTCATTAGTCTTATTTGTTTTAAAATTTTCGTCTGTTTGTGTCAGCTTCATCGGAAGACTTTTTGAAATAATTCATTTCTTGAAGAAGGAATTTAATTTAAATTTAGACTGCTCCCGCTTCGTAACAGCCAAAAAAACACATATCTAATCTCCGCATTTGTTTGAGAGTTTGAAAATATGAGAGCATCACAAATCATTTAATTGAAGTAGTCTCTTAGTGTATATAGTTTCTTGAACACCTACCAACATCTGGGGTCGGCCCCAAATAAATAAATACTATTTGCTTGCAGTCACAGCGCATTAAATTCTCAACCATAGGTACCTACTTAGTTCATTCTGCAATTAATTATGTCCATTTGTTACTTAAATAACTAATCGTATTAAACGAGCTACTTACTTAGGACATTTTCATGTAGCTCTTCATAAATAATTCATTGGCACTAGAGACCTTACTTAGACAAGTTTGTACAGGAAGGAAAGGGTCACGAAGGATCCTTTCCCTCGATTGCTATAATTTGCCAGTCGTTAGTTCATTCAACCTTGCAGGCAACGTATTATTTTCGTTTATCTACCACGTTCCACTTCATAGGAAAAAGGGCTTTGGTGTTTTTTTGCGGTAAAAACCACTGCATTTATGTTGCCTTTCGTAAACCACAAGGTATTTTTTTTTTAGATGCGTATAGGCACAGAATTTTTACGCCACGTTGGGAAGTCAAAAAGATACTTTTTTTTCTCCTCTGTGGCAACTGACCCGATGTCGACTATTCTGCCAGCTTCAACACGACAATCCTCTTTGATCAATGCTTATGCAGACAACTACCACCAATGTTATAAAATGTGTTAACAATTCTTTAACAGACGATGTTACCGCGTCTCGTCTGCGGCATTAGTTTGTCTTTCCTAGGCTGCATTCTGAATATGTAGATGCACTTATTTGTATTTTTTTTCAAGGGATCGATGATTTCTGTCAATAAGAAGTAATTCCAAAGAACGACTTTTTCTAGTTTTGTAAACATTTTATGGGTTCATAATTAGCTTTTCTAAATACGTGGTAACCGTTTTAGCGTCGATGTCCCCTTGTATTTAGCCACCAAAAACTTAATTTATAGGTGTCATCAGAAGTTCAAAACTGAAAAAAACATCGAAGAGAAAATAAAAACAACGATAGTTAACATTAATCCGCCACCGTTCAATCATGAATCCAATTATGTCAAACAAAAAATCATGCAAAAACAACTTTAATTCTTCACACGGACTGTAATTAAAAAACATAGGCAAATATGTCATTCCAGATTTATCACCGCATGCCTTCAAACCATTTATTTAACTACACGTTCTTTGATTTATGTTTAAATAAGGTTCCCGTCATAAATAACGAAAATAAAATGATTAACTATGTTTTAGTTGCAAGGTTTTTGAAGTGAAACTTCTTATGCGACTTCCAACAAGGTTGCGTTAAACGTTTAACGCTACCATGGAGGGGGTATGAAAGCACTGTTGCGTTAAGTTTCACTTCTTCCGCGTGGAGGGACTCCACGCACTATTTTTCTTTTGTGTTTTAGTTGTAAATTAAACATATTTGCACGCCGCTTGTTTTTTTCTCGCGTGAACTGACTTTCACCATATATTTGAGTGTATACAACGTGTCGTATAGTAAACTAGCTGTCCCGCGCAACTTCGTCTGCGTCACATTTTCCCCGTTTTCGCAACATTTTTCATTGCTGCTCCGCTCCTATTGGTCGTAGCGTGATAATATATAGCCTATGTCCTTCCCCAGGTTGAAATCTATTTTCTTGCCAAATTTCATTAAGATTCGATCAGCCGTTTAGTCGTGAAAAGGTAACAAATAAACATACAAACAAACAGAGTGACTTTCGCATTTATAATATTAGGTATGGATTCCTATCCCTCAGGATTCACTCGCGAATTCAAGAAGTTTTCATGACCCCTAGAGATTTCAATATTATGTATCCATTACAATTTGTTGTAGGTAGTTTAGAATAACTTATTTTGTCTCTATTTACAAACGCGTTATGCGTGGGTCTGAAACCCTCAACTTTCATGAACCTAACATTGGCATTTAAAACAATGTGTACGAATTAAATATTTGCACATGTTCGTATGTGTAATTAGGTCAAAACAGCTGTGTTTTCCGCGCGTTTTACTCCCTAGGGGGTAAGCAGACTTCCAACTATTTCAACGTTTCAGGTGTGGGGCGTAGGGTACGTAATAAATTCTAACTTTGTTGAAAATAAATACGTTGAGCGCACGAATGCTACACAAGGTTGATTAATTTTCATGAATATTCGCCAAAAACGTGTGTTGTTTTGATTACGAATTTAGTTTCTCTTTTCCCTAGGGTGATATTAGTTGATTGGGTAAATGCATTAACTTTAGTTATTGAAACAATTTATTTTAGTCTACAATAATATTCATCTTCATCATCCCCTTTACGGTGTCCCATGAGATGTGCCCCAGCAAGTGTTGTAGAGAGGGGTTTCCGGGGTGGTCTTTTAAGAAAACTTGGTGCCTCCTTCCATATATAGTTTCCACCTGGGTGGTTTTAGTGAGGTAGAAAGACTGAGTACGGTTACTAACTTATGCTAGGTGCCGAGCATGTAGATTGTAGCTGAATGTAATTTCATGTCTATGGACTTCATGTTACGGGTAATGGTTTCAATCAAGATACTGACTGCCTGCCTTATTCGTTTCTGACGCTCGTCGCTGGACTGCCTCGTTGATCATGTGGTAGCAAATGCGACTGCTGAGCATGAGGTCCCTGGGTTCAATTCCCGGGTTGGGCAAAGCGCAATTGGTTTTTTCTATCAGGAATTTCTCTGTAGCAGCTACGGAGCCTGGAATTTAGCACGATTGATGGCAAAAGCCAAAAAGGGAAATGCTATTACTATTAGGTACACCTCTGCTTAACCGTTCGGGAATTACAAGCAGTGATGTTATTTTTATGTTATGCAATCAAGATAGTTGACATTCCTTCTTGTGTAATCCTGAACATAAATTGCTGAATTGTTTACGAAGAAAAGAAACTCATTCGAGTTGTTTTTGTCATGTTACCAACCGGGATAAAAGTTACTGAAGCTATATTTTATTATAGTTAGATTACAAACCGAAGCTGGTTTAGGGTTTGTGTTACAACTTTTTTTTATTTAAGTTCTTGAATTACTATGATGCGATCTGACTAAAGTTAGTTTTTTGTTTTAGTCGCTGAAACGTAAACTCGTTCCCAGTATTTATGCTGTGTCAGTAAGAAGTATTTTGGAAAAGTTATAGCAAAATAATAAAGGGTTTTCATAAACTATCTAAGTTTGGAGTATTAGGTATACCTTAACAAATATCTAGGTCCTGCTAGTCCGCTTGTTGAAGGAGCTGTGAACCCAAAGAACACATGATTTATATCCTCAAACAGCAAGACGTAGCAGCGCTAGACCACGAAGAAGATGGCCGAACGACTTGGATGTCATTCTTCGAAATTGGCCTGAAGTACTAAAGAAGAAACAAAGGAAGCAGTGGTCTAGCAGCGGAGAGTATGTGTGTGAGATATACATATGTGTGTTTTGTGTGATGTATCTGTGTTGTGTGTGATGTTTGTGTTTGTGTGTGAGTGTTCTAGTTTTACCTGCCAACTATTATTTAGCGGTCATATTCTCCTACACCAGTGAACACCCAGTAAATAATGTGCTATCTAATGAATGCGCATTTGACTAAATTCATGCAATTAGAAATGGGAAAAATAGTAATTAGTGATGTTGCTGTTATATTCTAAACTTTAATTAGTTGATTATGTGAAACAATTTTGGTAATGTAGTTCGTCTAAATGGTTTTATTTATAACGTACATTTTGTTTCAGTTTCTTTATACATAAAAGTACCAATAGAAATGATGTCTTATAATGAAAAACAACATAGAACCTTGGAGACCTTAAAATATGAATACCCTCATACGTATAACGTTCTCATAGATCATAACAAATTCAAAAGGATTAATTTTACCTACTTCGCGCTATATTTTATGAGCCCTTATATTAAAAGGTACAATCTAGGTAACAATTCGGTCTCATAAATCATGTATACCCTCATCGCCTCCAGTGCTCAAATTCTTATGAAACGTGGCGTTTTAATCTGGGAACAAAACCTATTGAGATGTTCTCACGTACCGTATCGTACCTGCTATGCTCACAATAGACCTTCAAAATACCTGTAACATAGGTCTATGGTACCTGTAATATAGGGAACAATTTTTCACCCACCATTCATGTACAGCTTTATTCACGGTTCCAACGATTCGAGTCAAACAAATTTTGTTGCAAAAAAAAAACACACACAAACACACACTACACAATCTGTTTCGTCAAAATATCGGAGTACAAATCGAATGCTCGTTATTTCTCGATTCTCGCGACGCACAACCTATTTTGAAAATACTAGTGTAATATTCTTTCAGAATTCACACCGGCTCTCGGCTGAGATAAAAGCGACACGGTTATGTTACGATTGAGATATCAATCTATATGTCTGTCACACTTCCGTATCAGAATTACTTTTGGGAGAGAGTTATGTTACATCAAAGTAATAATATTTACTTTGTCCTTGAAAGTACGTATGAAATCGAACACAAATCTATAAATAAAATAGTTTTCAAAATTAAAGAGTGTAATTGCGTTAGAAACTGTAAAAAGCTTAGAATAACTGTCCTAATAGTCCTACCAACGTCTTTACGTCGAGCAAATTCGACTTCTACATTTGACTCTGCAACAAAGTGTTCACCAATAATCATTCACTCCACATATTGTGTCTTCATAAAGAATGGTACTCACTGGTGGTCCACTGTGAGTGCCCGCCTGGGCGGAGCGACCAACGCCACGGGCCACGCCGCCTGCACTAGGGACTCCCTTACGAACTGCTCCCACGAAGGTGAAGTTCCTACGACAAAAAAGGTTGGTTAATAAAGAGTTTCACTTACACACACAAATATGAAAACAAGCACAGGAGACTACAATGCAAACCGTAACTGCAGCAGCAAAGCCACAGCGACACTATTGGTTTCTGCGTTATTCTATGAAAACGGCAATAGCCGGTAATGTCGCCATTTAGAAAAGCGTTTTCATAGATTCACTCATATAGAAATGAGTCGATTTGCAGTTGCGGTCACCACCAGAATTTAATTTCATCAAGAACTGCCGAGAGTAGTGGAAGGAATGGGAAGATGCTTTTCCCAGGAGTGGCAGTTCGATCAATACTAAAAAGTGCCATCAAATTCATTTTTAGGGTTCCATACCCAAAGGGCTGTCCGTGCGTCTGTCACCAGGCCATATCTCATGAACCGTGATAGTTAGCCAGTTGAAATTTCTAGAAATTATGTATTTCTGATGCCGCTTTAGCTACAAATACTAAAAACAGAATAAAATAAATATTTAAGGGGCTCCCATACAAAAACTTGACGTGACTTTTTGCTCGTTTTTATAAATAATGGTACGGAACCCTTCGTGCGCGAGTCCGACTCGCACTTGGCCGGTTTTTAAGTACTATGCTTAATATTTAGAGATAGTAATTTACTTATCAGATAGGTTATTAGCTTTCTTCTACAACGGTATGTATGAAGGGGTGTGAGCTTTCTAGGTATGGATGTTTAAAATCTTTATGTAAACTTACACTGTCGCTCACGGGGATATCTTCCGTGACTTTCAATATTATGAGTTCCCGGTATTTCGACTCTGTTGTAGGCGCCATGATCGCGGGATGACTGGTAATTGAAAATCACGGAAAATATCCCGTAAATGACCAGTTAATTAAGTAAAGTAAGTAAGTAAGTTTAGTTATTAACCGTGAAACCCGAGCCAAGAATTTTTAATTTGAAGTTTTAATTGTATGGGTTTTTTTTTAATTTGTAATGTTATTTATTTTTTATTTTATTTTTTATTTTTGTATTATTTTCTCTAATTTATTGTACTTACCTTAAATGTGGTAGTTTTATAATTTTAATGAACGTATTTTTACTATTTTACTAGCTCTCTCGCGCAACTTCGTCTGCGTCACATTTTCCCCGTTTTCGCAAAATTTTTCATTGCTGCTGCCTATTGGTCGTAGCGTAATGATATATAGCCTATGTCCTTCCCCAGACTTAAATCTATCTTCTTGCCAAATTTCATTAAGATCCGATCAGCCGTTTAGTCGTGAAAAGGTAACAAACAAACAAACAGAGTGACTTTCGCATTTATAAATTAGTATGGATGTGTTATTTATAGATTTATAATTTCAAACACAATGTGAGGCTTCAGCCTCGGAAAGCTCCCGGCTCCGATGGCATCACCAATAAGGTGTTTAAACTCCTCCCCAGCCAGCTCATTTTACTTTTGGTCGCCATCTTCAATGGCGCCCTGAGCAATAACATATTTCCCCAGATCTGGAAAGAGGCCACCGTAATCGGCATTGCCAAACCAGGAAAACCAAAGGCGGAGCCGTCGAGCTACCGGCCTATCAGTCTCCTCAATGCACTCGGCAAAATCTACGAGAGACTTATTTATAAGCGACTCAAAGATTATGCCGAAGCTAAGAGTCTCATTCCTAACGAGCAGTACGGTTTCAGGACCGGACACTCGTGTATCCAACAAGTTCACCGCATCGTAGAACACTTGAGCGCTGGCTTTCAGCGTGGAGCGATGACGGGAGTACTCTTCTTCGATATAGCGAAAGCGTTCGACAAAGTCTGGCACAACGGCTTATTATATAAGCTATACCAAATGGGAGTGCCTGACCGTCTCGTACTCATCTTACGGGACTTTCTGTCGAATCGCACTTTCCGCTACCGAATAGGGGACGCTCTGTCCTCTCCTCACCCCATACGAGCCGGAGTCCCTCAAGGCTCCGTCGTATCCCCACTAGCCTTCACACTGTACACCAGTGACATCCCTAAGAGCAACAGAGCTCAGTTAGCCCTATTCGCCGATGACACGGCTATCTACTATACTGGCTACAGCCAAGATAGCATCGCTGGCACTCTGCAGACGGCAGCCAACGTCCTAGGCGCTTGGTTCCGTAAGTGGAGAATCGAGGTCAATCCCGATAAGAGCCAGGCGGTTTTGTTTTGCAAACCGCGTCTCAACCGTCCCCCCCCCCGCCCGATCACTATGTACGGCAAGCCTATCCCCTGGGAGAAGCAAGCCAAGTACTTAGGAGTCACACTCGACCGTCACTTGACCTTCGCGTCACATATCAAAGCGGCCCGTAACCGGGCTGCCTTTGCTATGGGTAGGCTCCATTCCATGCTGACGGCTAAGAGCAAGTTGTCACTTAAGTGCAAATTGCGACTCTATACCGCAGTAATACGTCCCATTATGACTTACGCTTGTGTCGTGTTCGCACACACAAAGCCTCGTCACATTCATAGGATGCAGACATTGCAGAACCGTTTCCTACGTAAAATCACGGGCGCCCCCTGGTTTGTCCGTAACGACAACCTTCACCTTGACCTCAAAATCCCGACCATAGTTCAGTTCATGAAACGCCTTTCCAAGCGTTTCTTTGACTCAGCGGTCAAGCACCGTAACCCCTTAATCGCATCGGCCGCCCGATACGTACCATCGCGTATTAGTAGGATTCGCCGTCCTCGGCATACCCTAGTCACTCCCGACGACCCTATTACCCTCCTTCAAGAGAGCAGTAGGGAAACCAGTACGTTAAAACGTAAATACAGAAACAAACCGCCGTCTTTCCGGCCTCGCCGCCGAGGCCCGTCGCGACGTCCAAATTCAAATCCCCCCCCCCGACCCTTGCTCGAGCCAGCCCGCGATGCTGAGCCAGTAGTTATAAATCAGCCCCTAAATAATGATAATCAGATCCAGCCTGTCCCTTTGCTGCCCTCTCTCAGCGACGCCCTAAGCCGAGGCTCGTACCCCACAGGGGGTGCCCTTAGCGCTGTCGCTTAGTTTATAAGCTTTTTGCCTGGCTGGAGGCCTTAAATTCGAGGCATCCACAGGTTTGTCCGGTTAAGCAGTAGCCAGCCTCAGAGGCTGAACTGCGAGATGCCATTCACAAAAAAAAAAAAAAAAAAAAAAAAACCCAATGTGAATTGTTCTTGAATAAATTGAAAAAGAAAATAAAGTTCTTGCTGGACAGATTAAACCCTTATTCAGACCTCGACACTTTCGTACTCCTAGCTATTTGCTCGTGAACTGAATATATTATGTAGAGTGAAGAAAAACGGGATGTATGCAACCGTTAATAAAACACGTACTCTCAGGAAATTGGCTTGAACTCTTGGCGTAACTAAGTAAGCAATAAAAACATACAAGTAGCTTCTTACATAACTTTGAGTATGTTTCGCATGTACGAAAGTTTTAAAGCAATCGAGGTTGTTTAGTATACAAGGAGTTCCAAGGACCACATAAAATATAAGAACTTGAAATTGAATTCTCCAATTGTTTTTGAAATAATAAATTACCTTTTAAAGGATTACAATAAAATAGGCAGTTTTATGTGAGTTCCCTTTGCATTTTGACCGACATATAAGAAAGAGGAGGTCATGTATTTTACAACCTGAAGTCTCAAGGCTGCCTAGAAGAAGAGTGAAATTCTAGACTTTCTAATTATATTTCGACCATACTTCGACAGACAGATATAACAGACGAAGTATGGCCGAATTTCAAGCATATGAGGACCTATTAGAGACGTTCTTCTACAGCTCTTTCCATTTATGTTACTTTCTCTTCACTCTTAAGTCACTACTAAAATAAGAATAGCTTGATTGTCTATCAAGCTTTTCCAAAAACTACTGTATCTATATCGATCTGTTTTCCGTCTGATTGGAAGTCCTCAAGGCCAAATAACATACTAACTACCTAGGCGACTGAGCTCTGCTCGAGTGAAAACAAAGAAAACAACTTATCCCAGATATGAGACCTAGCTAAATTGATGTTTCGGCCCCGTAAACCCCTATATTGCAACAAACCTAGAAATTGCTAGAGCGTTAAAAAAATTGTTTATTTATTATTATCTAGCTGTCCCGCACATCTTCGTCTGCGTCACATTTTCCCCGTTTTCGCAACATTTTTCATTGCTGCTCCGCTCCTATTTGTTATAGCGTAATGTAATATAGAATTATAATAATTTTTCATGTTGGATCAGTAGTTGCTGAGATTAGCGCGTTCAAGCAAACAAACAAACTCTTCAGCTTTATTATTTATTATTAGTATAGATAGATTTATGTAACACTTCAAGTACAATACACAGAGGTAGACTTAATGCCATATGCATTATTAACAAATATTGATCATTGTAGAGGTAAGAGTTTATTCTTGTAAAACCATGTTATGCAAATATGGGCAGGTAGGTAATCAATTAAGTCTTTGAAAACAAAATGCCTTGACATACTCATGATTACATTACAAATTGTAATTTAAGGTTATTAGTATAACGTATCAAATAGATCGTTTCAGCGCTACCTATAAATTGCATGCCACTTTGGTCGTTATTATAATTACTCGATACCTTAATAATGAGAAACCAACCAAATGCTCTTAAACCATGGATTCGATACCCTATTGATGATAACGATCAATGATTGATAGGCAGTTTGGTGTTGTAAGTACATATTAGCTTAGGTATCTAAGCTATTAGGCGTACTAATAGGTCCACAATGTTAATTCTTGTAATTGTGTATTTTATTTAAGTTTTTGATAATAATTAAGTTTACTAAGTACATTATAAACAAACTACAAATCGATCTAAAATAATAATACAAACTTAAGCCTAAAAGTAAGTACCTACGAATAAACAACGACTAAAAAAATATCTACTTACATAATTAGATTACGAATTATAATAGAACCGTAAATAAAATAAGTACAATTTTTTTGGGCCTGTCGTACGAAATATTAATGACTTATGCACGGTTTAATGTTTGCGGAATAAGTTGTGTTTCTTTTTCAGCTAAGAGAAGAAGTCCTACATACTCGTAGTGCTATTCGCTTCCACTACACCTCTCGAAACCGTTTGAACTGCAACACAAAAAGTCCACAAAATTCCTCTGCATGTTCGCCGTTCAAAACCATTATACTATACACATATTCCATTCCGACATTGTAGTGGCACACGACGAACGCGATCCTTGACCTAGCCGAAGCCGACACGACTCGTGTTCAGGAACTGCGCAGCCAATTTTACCATTAATTGAGTTTTCTGCTTTTAAAGCCAATGGTCTGAAAGTGCGCAGGTCAAATTTAAACCTAACTGTCCTAACACTAGAGACTGACGAGTCGGTCTCCTTTGTGGGAAGCAGACGAACCAATTTGTAAGGCTGACAATAGACAGGAAATTCCATTCACTCATCTTTTGTTATTTTATTGTTTATGTTCATTAGGTTTGTTCAGACCAGCGAGCTGAACGAAAGGGGGTATTAATTGTTCACGGTGTTACCTCGGAGTAGTAAATTTTCATTTTGTTCAGTTATAAAATATTGCGTTTCGTGCGATACTCTAGGTTTAGTATTGTTATTCGCGCGATGCTTTTGTTTCAAGGATGTATGGAAATGGCTCTGTACATTCAGAATTAATGGAGATATGTAGTAAGCTGTTGTTTTGCATTTATTTATTTATTTAAGACTTCAAGAACAAAGTACAGACGCGGATTTAATGACAGGCATTTTCTACCAGTCAAACTTTGGTTGATGCAGAGACAAACAATGGTAGGTGTATATCTGAAAATAATTTAAATGAATACAATGCCATACTACAAGGATATATAAAATACTATGAATATTACAAGGCGTTGTTTTGCATCCTCGTCAAAATTCAGGAGGTTTTTCCAAACGACATAAATAATCAATTAAAATGACAGTACCTAGTTAATTATTAATAAACGCAATTTTTTTTATTGTTAACTTTTGTCAGTATTTCAGAATAACCCCCTTAACCTGGTTTAGGGAATAATAAATTATCAAATAAACGTTTGCATTGTTTGTATGTGTGAAAGCGCGGATATAAGGCGAGGATCAGACGGGCTTTTTTTGGGACAAATCTGTTTTTCTATTCCCAAACCACTGCAACTCTTGAAAGCCAGAATCAACAGTGGTGACCCTTGAATTACCACAATGAAGCTCGACGAAATCCCAGAGAAACAGTTTTAATGTATTGGATCGCGCAACGAAATAAAAGCAAATTTATATTATGCAGACATGTGACAAATTGACAATATATAGCTTATGCTGCCAGTCAGCCATGAATGCAATGACCAAAGTGCCTACGCCAGACACCCATTCATGCATAATCGTTGGAAAGTCTTTCATGACCCAAACTGAAATACAAACAATCAATGCGAATAGCCGAAATTCTCAGTCTATACCTAAACGATTTTATTTTCTATTCAGCCGTTTAAAATTTAAATGCAAATTAAATAAAAACAGAATCGAAAGTCTCGTTTTCGAAACACCGTATTATTTTACTATCAGCTGAAAATTAATAATTAGGAATCGTAACGACCTTTCAAAAAACCCTTTTCAATTAGAACTTTTGTGCTGACTAGTAAAATACAGCTTTGAGTCTGCAATTTAATGTGAAACGAGTAGCGTAGTACGCACGACGACTTATCCAGCTGATATGAAACCAGTATAAGTGGATCTCATTGTGTGATAAATCTATACAAAACGAGGCCATGTATGTAATAATGGAAATGTATGGCTTGATATGTCACCGCGCGCCACGAGCGCACGCAAGCCGGTTGCATGTACACAACTGTTAGGATCGTCGGCGGTTATATACAACGTGTAACGTTAAATGCGCAAAACCTCAGACACCCCAAATGATTTTTAATTCAATTGACCTAATGCTGCGAGAAAAAAAAGTCAGTAAAATAACCTAAAGGTTTTATGTGCTGTTTTAGTTTTACTGGCAATTCTGATCGTTTCTTTCTTTTTTTCCCGTGTATGTGAAAATTTAAATTGGAAGACAAACATTTGTGTTTGTTTACTTATTATGGTGGATTTGCGCACGTGATGGCTTGACCCATGAACAAAAATAGATAGGGCAACATTTTCAATGAAGATTTTTTGAAAAATGTGACTTATATTAAAAAGTGGTTCAATTGATTCTGCTCGTTATTCTGATCAAACTATTTTCAGGTTTTGCGCATTTAACGTTACACGTTGTATGTAGATAGTTTCTGCCTAACCCCATGGGGAAAGTCACGTAGAAATTATGTTTTTCCTACTCCTTGGCTATTCTTTTCTGATTAATTTCGTTGCAGAATCCAAGATCGTTAAGTTGTTTCTCTGGGACTTCGTTGAGGTTCATTGTGTTCGCGGTCTTCTGGTGGTCACCATTGCTGATACTGGCTTTCAGAAGTGGCAGTGGTTTGGGAATAGTGTGGTGGGCTAACCCCATGTTCCCCCATGCGTCGCCCCAGGCGTAGATTTACGTATGTACGTGGGACACTCAGAAAGTTTTGCGAAACTAAAAAAAATTGTTCTATACGTACATATATTTTTATTAAATCTTTTCAAAGTACTTTCCACCAGCCTCTATACAAAGATTCATGCGCCTAAACCAGTTTTCAAAACACTTTTTCCAGTCCGCCGCAGACACCTCGTTTACAGCCTGCTCGAACCCAGCCAGCGCATCTTCCGGCGACGAAAATTGTATCCCTTTGAGCTGATTTTTTATTTTTGGGAATAAAAAGAAGTCACACGGTGCTAGATCAGGGCTGTAAGGAGGGTGACCCAGGAGTTTGACTGGCGTGCTGTCCAGGAAGTCCCTCGTTTTGAGTGCGGTGTGCGCAGGTGCATTGTCGTGGTGGAGCAGTAGCCCGCGGAGCCCTGTGTTTGGTCGCTTGTTGCTTATAACAGAGAAAACTTCTGGCAAACATTTGGAAGTATACCATTCGGCATTAATGCTTCTTTGATCCCGTAAGGGAATTGATACCAAGTGGCCAGTCAAATTAAAAAAGCTAGCGATCAAAATCTTACCCCCGCTTCTAGATCGCTTCACTTTGGTAGGCGTTGGCTCATTTTGAAACACCCAAACAGTCGACTGGCGCTTGGTTTCTGGGTCGTATTGATAAATCCAGGACTCATCACCTGTAACGATGTCGTAAACACGCCGAGACGAGCCTGCTTCAAATTTGTTAAGCATATCACGGCACCATTCCACCCGGGCCTGCTTCTGAGCATCGGTGAGGTTGTGCGGCACCCAGCGTGATACTATCCTCCTCACGCGAAGATGGCTGTGTAGAATCTCGTGAACGCTTCCCGATCCAATCTTCAATATGTGTTGAATCTCCTGATATGTAATTCGCCTATTGTCTTGGATTAAATTTTTCACTGCTAGCACGTTTTCTTCGGTAACAGCCGTCAAAGGGCGACCGCTTCTTTCGTCATCCCCCAAAGTTGGTCGACCGCGCTTGAATTCGTTATACCAACGATACACGGTTGCCTTGGAAGGGCCTTCATCCATGAATGCCATTTGAAGTCTATCGTACGATTCATCCGGTTTCAGGCGACACTTGAAATCGTATAAAATCATAGCTCTAAAATGTTCCCGGCGCAGATCCATATTTCAGTGAGACACAATACTTTGAATTAACTCGCAAAAAATGTGGAGGGAAATTTTGAAATTGGAACTTACTTATTTTTACTTATAAATAATCATATTTTCGAAAAACATAATAACTGGCCAGTCTCCCATATATAAAAACTTTTTTTCGCAATACTTTCTGAGGGGCCTGGTATGTACGAGGACTACAATGTGCAAAATACACTTCAATTAATGTTAGTTTAGGATAGAACAAGTGACCTACACTACTCTAGTTTAGTTACATTGCTTATTTAGGATTGTTAGCCGACTCAAAGGGCAATAAAGATTCCCTTATCAAAACATAGCAATAAAGTGCGCACAGTCTAAATATTGGAACTGGCTAAGAGCTGAGCCAGCCAATCAGTGCCGCCCATTAAACAATTTTCTATCGTTAATGGCTTGGGTTATTAGTGTGTATTGAAACAACAAGCTGTGTGCGAACACAGATATAATAAAATAGAAAAGCAAGTTTGTCAAAAGGTACATTGTGCGAAAAAGATATGGGATAATTGAAATTTAAGTCAAACCAAACCAACATAATTAATTCAAACAACATTTGACTAAGATAATATTTTAAAATCAGTCTAAACAATATGTTAAAAAAACCCTATCCGATCCAAAAAGGGGCATATAGGTATATCAATCACATAACCATATAAAATTAAGGGGTCCATATTGGCTCACCTAAAGTTCTTTACCCGAAATTGTTCTTCCTAAAGATTTGTAATCCGAATGATCATTCTTCCTAAAATTTTTCATCCTAAAGTTTTCATTCATACTATTTGTAGTGCTACCGGCGATGTTCATAACACTCATGTTTCCGAAAATTTTAATTAATAATATCATTAATGTAAATAATTTAAACTCCTACTGTTTTTTATCATAACGCTTTTATCCCTAAACATAATTACCATAATATTTTCACTGATACTCAGATAGAAACATTTACCAAGTGTTATAAAAATATATGTGGGTAGAAGATGATATTTATAGTTTTAATTTGGGTGGGAATTAGGTCAGAGTGTCGTCTTGGGGGCACTATTAAAAAAATACTTAGAAAAATTTTGCGACTAATTTCGAGGTAGCGCTCGCCGGCCGCTACCGCGGCACCGCTCGCTACGCTCGCACGGCTCGCGCGTAGTTGGTCACAGTTCTAACCTAACCTAACCCATGGATATCTTTCCAGGTACACACCGCAATAAATAAAAATGTAAAAGTTACGCAAAATCAATGTATATAATACTGATTATTATGAATAAAAAGAAATCTAAACAAAAAAGATATGACTTTGAATAATAGTGTAAAAGAAGGTTATGTTGAGAAAATATAGGAAAACAAATAAAAGTATAATAGATGTTTATTGCTACTGACATTATGAAGTTGAATGCTTCGGAATTATGAATATAAGAGACAGTGTAGTTAGGAATTGCGATTGTTAGGATGAAAAATGTTAGGAAGAATATTTTCGGATTTCCAATTATCGGAGTTGAAAATTTAGGTGAACTTTTGCGCACCCAAAATTAAGAAAATGAAATATTCATTAAAGTTAACTTGATATTATAGAGCATTGGGTAAGTTTGTATGGACCAGGGGCATGATTTTTTTTCACAGCGGGCACAAAGATAATTGTTGCTAACGTATAGTGGAATATATGGTAATAATGACTCCAAAAAGAATTTTGCTGAAAATTATATCGGAGCTGAAATATCTGATGTCAAAGTTGTGTTGTTCCTACTAACAGTTTGCATACTGTTATGTATTTTATCAAAAATTAACTCTTTCCTATCGTTTGCCGTATGTCATTACTTCCTAGAATTTGATACTTAGCAGCGACACTATCGAATGGTGTAATAATACAGGCTGGTTTTTTTTTCAAAATTATCGGGATCGATTCCTGGCTAGGAATATTGATTTTTCAAAAAAACCAATGAAGCAGTTTTAGTTTTTATCAAAATCAGGCTCGTGACTCCTTTGAGTGTTTTTCGCTATTCCTCATAGTTTCGGATTTGGCCTTCTGCCCTCTTTAAAAGTTCACCCTGTATATCTCGGCTCCGATGCATTTTGGAAATAATTGTTCATAGAAGAAAATGGATGTGTTATTGTGTTCTTACAAATTAAATATCTTTCATTAGTGGCCGAAGACTTAAATTAAAGCTAAAAACTAAAGCTTCTTGGTTTAACATTAGACAATAATCTAATGTTAGGTTCCGATGTGTAAAACAACAATTTTTGTAATAGATAATTTATTGTCATCGACTAAATGTGCTGGCAGCACCGAAAACGGTTGAATTTGTGCGATCTATGGTAAAGCGCGCGCGGGAAACGGGGCGATGGTTTAAAAAAAAAAAAAGGCGGCTTGGTAATTTTTGGCGCGTCGAAGTTTGAGGGCACGCACATTTGGTCTTTTGATTTAGATAGCAATATTCATAAGTACCTAGGCTATAATATAATTATACGAATTGTATTGTCTAAACCCTAACCTTTATAGCATCGAATTAAACACATATAATACCGGAGTGCAGCAGTTTTATTACATTTCAGAAGTGGTAAGTACACGCCTATGTATATATAATGTGATTGGTTTTTCCTACACGTGCTTTAACCCAGTATTAATAGATAACGAATTCATTAGATTTTTAACAGTCAAATACCGATAGACTAACATGATTTGACAATAATTAAATATGAGGGGAGTCCAGAACAAGAAAATTTTCATAAATGTTTTGCCGATTTGCGATTCTTGTCCTTTCTGTGGGGTGTCTGAAAGAGGAGTTTTTTTTGTTTTGTTATTTTGACCTCAAACACACCGTTTTCGAGATATTTTATAATTACCCTACAAAACGTAGTTAATTTGGTGTACTCGTTCTAAAACCAGTTTTATTTCTGTTTTATGGATTCTAAACCATGCCGCGCGACCGAGCGACTACCTCCCGGCGCTTATCAACGCCAATAAGGGGTCTATCGCACCACGCAGCCGATGTAAGACTGACAACGCATCGCAACGGCAGCGCTGGGCGAAGCAGACACGGGTCGGGCCCTCGAAGTCGAAGTCGCCATGCAGCTGAAGCCAGATCAAGAGCGGGTAGCATAAGCAGTGCGAGGCGTCTCCGAAGTCGAAGTCGCGGTCGCCGTCGCAGTCTTCACCGGAGCCGTACTTCGTTGAATCTACGTGAAAAGGAGCTGGAACAAGAACTGGTGCGCCTCAACGCTTTGGAAAACGAGGTACGCAGAGCACGTAATCGTTTATCATCAAAGCGCCGGTATAGTTCATGTTCTCGTGAGTCTTCCGTTCATGGCGATAACCGTGATAAGTCAACTCGTCACCGTACGAATAATCGCAACAACCATGATAATGTTTGTAATAATGTGGAACAACCTGTGAGATCAAGTAGCGTTTCCTTTAGTGTGAAAGACATAGCTCAATTGTTAAGTTCTATCAAACAACTCGCCTCCCAGCCATCAACCACTCCACCGATGACCCGTAATGGTGATTCTAAAAATATTTTAGCAGAATTTAACCCTTTCATTAAAAAATTAACGCATTGACGTATGGCTTAACAAAGTAAACGAGTGTGCTTCTGTTTATGGATGGGACGAGAGAACAACGATTCATCACGCGATGCAGAAACTTCAGGGATTGGCCAAAATCTGGTACGAAAGTTTAAATTCTATTTTGTTTACGTGGCCTGAGTGGCAAGAAAAATTACTGAGTTCATTCCCATTCGAACAAAATTATGGCCAAGCCCTAGAAGAAATGTTGAAGCGAAAAAGTAGATATAATGAACCCATTGAAAACTATTTTTATGATAAAGTAGCTCTCTTAACAATGTGATATTTTCGATAAACGCACAGTTGACTGTAGTAGCCGCTAGTCGAATGTTACCATGGGTTCATGTAGCTGCTTTAGAGCTTCATGAAAATAGTACTGATGATGATGAACTTGATAATTGTAAAGAAAATTCTAGTGATTAATTATGTAAAAGTAAAATATTTTTTCTAAAGGAATCCTATTACATTAACATGATTTTGGTAAAATATAGTCAAATTATTTAAAATGCAAATGCAAGAGCTGTTTGGAAAAAAAAAAATGACAAATGGTGATATGGTTTAGATCCATAAAATTTGATTTTTAGAGTGAGTTATTTTTGAGAATTGGTTTAACCTTTCCGTCCCGCGCGTACCGAATTCGGTACGCGGGCGTTACCGCTGATCCTCGCCGTACCGGTAATTTGGTACGCCGAGGATCAACGGCGCACCGGCAAACTTAAACGCTAATATAAAAAAAAGTAAATTTCTAAATCGTTCTGTCAAAATTTACCTCTATGGTCAACTAGTAGTCGATTCAAACAAAACCAATCGTTAGTAATACTAAACGGCACAACATTATTAAAAAAAATATAGAAACTCGTCTATGTCGAATGTCAAACGACAATGGCAACCCGTGTTATTATGTTCGGAAAAGTGTTGTTTTTGTGAGATATACGTTGTAAAACTTTGGTAAGTAAATGTATAGTATGTTATAAGTGTATAATGCAACTTTTTAGATAGTCATTTGCTTGAAAAAATAACAAAAAATTATGATTTGAGCCAACAAAAAATCCTTTGTTGTGAAGTTTGTTAGTCGAAATTAACAAAAATAATTTGACTCTTTAACCATGTAAAATGGTCTTGGAAACAATAGTAGCAAAGAAAAAATAGTGATAATTCATTATTTCATGTATTCGAGGCATATCTATTCATATTTATTGATATTTCAAGTATTTTCATGCTTTGAACAGCGGAATTCTAAAATGGCCGATTCTAACAAGAAGTTTGAGTTAGGATCTTATAAGAATAATGTATGAAGGACTCCTAAAAAACACTGTCATTAGATTACTTGTATATTTGTGATGTTAGATATAAATTTTCGTGTAAATTGAATGAGTAGTTTTACCAAACAAAAATAAGCAACGAAAACAGACGTATTTACTGCGACCTCTCTCATATATATGGGATATGTATAATTCTCAAGTAGTTCTAAAAGAGTTGTTTATTATTAATAAATGGCCCCGTTCATCACGAACCCGACACTGTTTACCGTTTAAGATTAGAGCTAATATAACTCGAGTTATAAGTGTTTATCTTTACGATATCGGATGACTCACGCGATGGCGTAATCAAGGGGCCCCCGAAGGGCTACACGCGGGGTTTTACTGTTCGCGCGAAAGGATAAAGAGGTTAAATTAATTATTAGTGTTATTGAAATTAATATACCGCTAATTAGTCTACTTAATATTTTAATGTGTACCTATTGTGTTGAGAAACCTAGAGAACTCCAACACTGGAGTAGATTAGTAAACTCCAAAAGTTGGAGACTTAAGAGAATTCCAAAAGTTGGAAATCGTTAGTAACTCCAAAAGTTGGAGACTTAAGAGAATTCCAAAAGTTGGAAATCGTTAGGGAACTCCAAAAGTTGGAGACGTAAGAGAATTCCAAAAGTTGGAAATCGTTAGTAACTCCAAAAGTTGGAGAACTCCAAAAGGTTGGAGACTTATGAGAATTCCAAAAGTTGGAAATCGTTAGTAACTCCAAAAGTTGGAGACTTAAGAGAATTCCAAAAGTTGGAAATCGTTAGTAACTCCAAAAGTTGGAGACTTAAGAGGATTCCAAAAGTTGGAAATCGTTAGGGAACTCCAAAAGTTGGAGAACTCCAAAAGGTTGGAGACTTATGAGAATTCCAAAAGTTGGAAATCGTTAGGAACTCCAAAAGTTGGAGAACTCCAAAAGTTGGAGACTTAAGAGAATTCCAAAAGTTGGAAATCGTTAGGGAACTCCAAAAGTTGGAGAACTCCAAAAGGTTGGAGACTTATGAGAATTCCAAAAGTTGGAAATCGTTAGGAACTCCAAAAGTTGGAGAACTCCAAAAGTTGGAGACTTAAGAGGATTCCAAAAGTTGGAAATCGTTAGGGAACTCCAAAAGTTGGAGAACTCCAAAAGGTTGGAGACTTATGAGAATTCCAAAAGTTGGAAATCGTTAGGAACTCCAAAAGTTGGAGAACTCCAAAAGTTGGAGACGTTAGAGAATTCCAAAAGTTGGAAATCGTTAGGGAACTCCAAAAGTTGGAGAACTCCAAAAGGTTGGAGACTTAAGAGAATTCCAAAAGTTGGAAATCGTTAGGAACTCCAAAAGTTGGAGAACTCCAAAAGTTGGAGACGTAAGAGAATTCCAAAAGTTGGAAATCGTTAGGAACTCCAAAAGTTGGAGACTTAAGAGGATTCCAAAAGTTGGAAATCGTTAGGAACTCCAAAAGTTGGAGAACTCCAAAAGTTGGAGACGTAAGAGAATTCCAAAAGTTGGAAATCGTTAGGAACTCCAAAAGTTGGAGACGTAAGAGAATTCCAAAAGTTGGAAATCGTTAGGGAACTCCAAAAGTTGGAGGACTCCAAAAGTTGGAGACATAAGGGGAATTTCCAAAAGTTGGAAAGGATTAGGGAACTTCAAAAGTTGGAGAACTCCAAAAGTTGGAGACATAAGGGGAATTTCCAAAAGTTGGAAGACTGGGAAGTATGGGGTCTTCAAAATGTTAGTTATTTTTAATTATATATTTTTTTTACTTGTTTGATTTAAATATGTTTTTTTTTTTGTTCATTATAATTATTGTACTTAGCTGAGTGTTAGGTTCGGTCTTTACCTGAGAGCGTGTATGAGGCCATACACGTTGTCAGGATGGACGAGTGTTAGGTTCCGATGTGTAAAACAACAATTTTTGTAATAGATAATTTATTGTCATCGACTAAATGTGCTGGCAGCACCGAAAACGGTTGAATTTGTGCGATCTATGGTAAAGCGCGCGCGGGAAACGGGGCGATGGTTTAAAAAAAAAAAAAGGCGGCTTGGTAATTTTTGGCGCGTCGAAGTTTGAGGGCACGCACATTTGGTCTTTTGATTTAGATAGCAATATTCATAAGTACCTAGGCTATAATATAATTATACGAATTGTATTGTCTAAACCCTAACCTTTATAGCATCGAATTAAACACATATAATACCGGAGTGCAGCAGTTTTATTACACTAACATGGAAAAAGCATATCGAAAATCTTAAGACTAAGTTATCAAAGTTTATATACGCATTAGGCAAATTAAAAAACAACACAAATTATGAGACGGCGCTCTCAACATACTATGCCTATGCTTATGCATGGTTTAACTATGGCATAATATTGTGGGGTGAAAGTACTGACTTCTATGATATTTTCATCATGCAAAAGAAATGTATACGCATCCTTATGAATATTAAGCCATGGGAAAGTTGTAAACCACATTTCATAAAAAAATAAAATACTAACATTACCATCCCTTTACATACTACAAGTAGTTACGTTCGTGCAACAACACAGAGATTACTTTCGATCAAACATAGAAGCAAACCAAAATTATAACCGAAGAAACAAAAATAAGTTAATTACACCGTCACCAAAATTAAAAATAATGAAAAATAGCCCCAACTATAGAATCGCGACAATTTATAATAAATTACCGAATTACATAAAAGATGACGAGAATACAAACTCATTCTATAGCAAACTAAGATTACTCTTAATAGGGAAATGTTATTACACTGTAGACGAATTCATGACGGATAAAACTTTATAGATGTTGTTACCTACTTAGCTCATAACTTTTTCTTTTTTTTTTTTTTGTTAGATCCAGCCTAAGATCAAAGTCATAAAAATAATATAGTCTATTCCAGTGACATAACCTAATCTTTTTATTTTTATTGTAAAATGACATACCATATTGCAATTTAATCTATAACTTGACATGACACGATTGTAAAGCACTACCTATTACCTATTTCATAATTATTATTATTTTATTCTTCTTTTTACTACCTACCGACTACTGCAATCTGACCAAATATGACTTTATGTGTGTTATTGTGTGTGTTATTGTATACTGTTTATTATTGATAATTGGACATCATAACTAATTCTAGACAGGTATTTTTTATTTTACTTTATTTCTGAAATGTATTGTGATAATTACGAGTATTAGGTATTGTTCATAATCTCAACAGCAAACCAACATTGTGCTTTGCAGTGCCCTGACAGGGTTCATGTACAAAAACCGACAGTTAATTATTGTAAAATGTGTGATGTGCATGAGAGCAAATAAATAAATAAATAAATAAAAAATTGTGCCACTTTTACCCAAACCCCTTTGAAAATCACGATTTTCTTGCCCAAATTAAGACCATTGTCCCGAAATATAGCAAATGTTTCAAACGCAACAACACCATAATTGAAGTTGTTACAGAATTCGTAATAAAAAACAAACAAAACTTATTTTGAAAGAATACCGTAACATAAAAAAAGAAAAAAGTGATAGCATTTGTCATTTTAAAATAATGTCAGTTTTGCGTAAATAATGAAAAATGCAGAGAGAGACAGTTTGTGCAACCATGTGCGCTACGAGCAGTAGAATATAATAGTAGAATATTGCAGACCAAGAACAAATGTGCTACAAAGCGTCCGTGCTAACCTTGCCCGATGCTGCCAGATCTGTATCACTGTGGGAAGCAGAAGCATGAAACAGAAAGTCACAGCGTCCTCGAATCGAATAATTTTGTAATATACACGATCTAAACTCGAACGACATATCACAAAAAAAAGTTGTTTTCAGAGCCAATGACAGACGTCATCGGTTCATTACTTTATGACGTCACTACCCCGCCGCCACAATCACCCCCCCCCCCGCTTTGCCACGTAAGTTTCTTAGTTTTATTAAAGGAGATGTTTCATTTTCGGCCATAAGATGTACATTTATTGAAAAAGAGGAAAAAATACCACGAACTTAGGATCAATATTCTTTCGTGAATTTAAGACTGATTTGCTGTGCACAAAAAGTAATAGTTTTCCAATTATTGCCCTATTCTATTCAACATGGCGTCTTTCAGTTTGCAGTTTGCTTTAGTTCTGAAATCATGTCACCTAAAAACATAATATCACATCGACGTTAAATTATGAAAAGTATGTGTTTTTGTAATTAATTATTACTTTTAGTTTCTTAGATATCATTTTCAACTAATTATAAGCAAGTTTGGTGATTTCATCGTTAAAAATATACAGGGTGTTTGGTGCATCGTGTGCCAAACTGAAATGGTCGACTGGGGGGGTCATCTGCTATCCATTCAGACCCCTAAACAATTCTAATGCCCTGTGGATTTTTTTTCATCGACTTTTTACTGTTTTATTTAAAAAATACCCAAATTTTACATTCAAATACAAATAAAAAAAAAAGGATAAGTCGTAGACTCTGAATTTTAATTTGATTTAGATGTGTATTGTATTCTAGTACTTTTAAATTCAAAATAAGTGACATTAGCCATCTATTTTTTTTTTTATTTATTCGCAAAGTTTCGGTCTCAGTTAAAGCTGTCCATGTTGCAGCTATTTACATGGGTATAAAAAAAAAACCAAAAGCGACCGGCATCTTCCAACTCCCTCCAAAATTCTCTAGTCTATCCTCTTGCTAGTGATGTGCCACATGCCATAAAAATCTTTTTACAACTTTGTGAATTCGCTAGAATTGTGAATCGAGTCACGAAATATTAAATTCCAAATTATGATTTAATAAAATATTTTTGTTTAAATGAGACCTGAAAAACTTATTAAATCTGTTATCTCACTCTTGTAAGATAAAATCTGTCTCGTATCTCAGTTTTGGAGGGGAAGGGGGGTTCCAAAAATGAAAATAAATTGCATTTTTGACATTTATTTAATAATTTTGTTTGACGATGTCTTGAGGAGCTCGTGGTTTAATAATAAAAACTGCGGGGGTCGATCTTTAAGGTTAAGCCGTGCTTGCCGAGGTTGGTCTGTGGATGGGTCACCATAATTACATACCGAGTTCCCCCCGTGCCTCGGAAAGTACGCTAAGCCGTTGGTCCTGGCTGTCATTTGTAGATCTTTGACAGTCGTTAAGAGTAGTCAGAAGCCAAAAGTCTGACATCCAGTCTTACCAATGGGTATCGTATTACCCAGTTACTGGGTTGTGAAGGTCAGATAGGCAGTCGCTTTATGGAAAATACTGGTACTCAGCTGCATCCGGTTAGACTGGAAGCCGACCCCAAGAAAGTTTAGGAAAAGGCTCGGCAGATGATGATGTTTGACGATGTGTTCGGCAATGCGTGGATTGGTCGCGATGGCCCTATTGAAGTAGTACCTCCCTAGTTGGAACCTCCGTGGCGTATACCACCTCTTTGGCACGTCTCCAGACATAAAAGTCTAGCGGAGTTAGGTCTGGGGAACGTGCCGGCCATGAAAGGGCTATCGCGACCAATCCACGCATTGGGGAACACATCGTGACACAAAATTATTAAATAAATGTTAAAAATGCATTTTTTTTTATTTCTAGAACCCTGCTTCCCCCCAAAAGCAAGATACGAGACAGATTTTACCTTATAAGAATGAGATAACAGATTTAATAAGTTTTTCAGGTATCACTTAAGCAAAAATATGTTTTGAAATCATAATTTGGAATCTAATATTTTGTGACTCGATTCACAATTCTAGCGAATTCACAAAGTTGTAAAAAGATTTTTATGGCATGTGGCACATCACTAGCAAGAGGATAGACTAGAGAATTTTTGAGGGAGTTGGAAGATCCCGGTCGCTTTTGGTTTTTTTTTATACCCATGTAAATAGCTGCAACATGGACAGCTTTAATTGAGACCGAAACTTTGCGAATAAATTAGAAAAAAACTAGATGGCTAATGTCACTTATTTTGAATTTAAAAGTACTGAAATACAATACACATCTAAATAAAATTAAAATTCAGAGTCTACGACTTATACTTTTTTTTAAATTTGTATGAATGTAAAATTTGGGTATTTTTTTAATAAAACAGTAAAAATTCAATGAAAAAAAATCCACAGGGCATGAGAATTGTTTAGGGGTCTGAAAGGATAGCAGATGACCCTCCCAGTCGACCATTTCAGTTTGGCACACGATGCACCAAACACCCTGTATAATAGGTACTACTTTTCTGGAGTACTTCTGAACGAAAAATTCAAAATGACATTTTGTTCTGACAAGTGACAAAACCCATCAGTGTCAGTCAGTCAGCCTCGTTCGTCTCGACTTTCGTGGCTTTTGGTGTTATTTTACGTTCTCTCATTTATTTTTTGTTCCATTCCTACGACTTTTGCTTTGTACTACGGTTTTGTGATATCTGCTCATTCTTTCATTCATAATTTCTAGGTTATGTAAACGTCATCTCTACAAGCCGTCATGGCTGTCATAACTTTCGCGACAAACGTCAAACATTTTTGATATGTGCATAAAAACCATCTATTACTATTTTAAGATGTTAGTTTATTCTATTCAAGGGATTGTTTCCCACCTTTCCTGAAAGGTACAAGTCATGGCCGGAGTCCCATACAAAAATGAAACATCTCCTTTTATCAAGTTTTCTTTTCTTTGCCTTTTTTTTACCTGTTATCCAAAAAGAATAACATAGATAGACCCTTATCCGTACTCTGTCCGTACCCTCACGGATCGGACAGGATTTATAAAAGGCCTCCCTTCCGTGAAAAAGAGTGCACCAAACGATTATTTTGGTTTATAAAATAGTATAAAACTGTCAAATAACTATCACATTAAGCCAAATAGCGAAGGAAGAACTTGCGAAATTCGCAAACTCGCCGTATCGTCAACAAAGAAAACCGAGAAAGCCAGCTTGACTTATCTATCTCTCCCTACGTCTATGGTTTGAACAAAGAATGTAGTTTGCACTACGTGGCTTGGTTAAATGAACTGTTGGAAAATACCACCACAATTCTCAATAAAATGGCCTGTGTGCTATGCGGTATTTTTTATCCGATAACTTCAGTTATTAATGTTTCCTGCACGGTGGTTTTCTTTTATTATTTTGCTTTCATTCGCTTTAAACTATTATCTCTGGGTAATTATTCAATGTATTAAAAAAAATATGTATTTCATATCATCTTTCATATCACTTAACACGTCTGTTACATAAACAACCTTCATTTTATCGCTTTCGCGCTTTTTGTGTGTTTTACACCCTACATAAAAGTAGGGCAAAAAATATCAATAGACTAACGTTAATAAATCTTTCGATATTTGTCACCACAGTATCTATATACACAATGAAAGATTACCGACCTAGAAAGAAGTCTAACAATAGCTTCCGAATGGTGAAGTAACGTTGACAGCGCCTAACATTGCTCAAGCTAGATAGACATAAAACTTCAATAGAAAACGTCTAAGCTAAAGATAAATGATTATCTTCTTTTTAATATCAGTGAAATGGAAAAATTTTGCGTGCGAATTTTACCTTCATATTTTTTTCCATGGTTTATGACTCTCCCTGGCCTCATATTACCTACTACATTTACATAATCAGTACATAGAATTTAAACCGTTCGTAAAAACCAAGGTCAATACAATTGTATTCATTATTTTCAAGAGCATAAGGTTAAAATTAATATCCAGCCAACAGCACAATAATACGTTAATTCAGGTAAATGCTTATTTACACAGCAGCCACAAGTTCAAAACAAAGTTTCAAGGTAACTTTACTTTTCACTTTACCTTTGGCACATACGTAACTTTGGTAATTAATAACAATTTGTGGCTGTTAACTAACTTGCGCCAAAAACGGTAGAAATTAAACAACCAAATTGTATTTCGGCGTATTATTATTTTTACTTTGTAATAATTAATGTGAATGAAAGTATTTGTTTGGTTTTTAAGTTGAATGTTGGTTTACTAGTACTAGGGTAGCAGAAGGTGTCAGGTGGTTGCCTTCCCGTGTGCGACGTGACAGCGTGCAGCGGTGGCGTCTTTATACTACGCTTGTGGACAATGCATCATTTGAGTGCTGTGGTACGCTCGTTTTACCCTTTTTGTTTTATTTTTTTTTAACGTACAGTAGTTTGTTGATAGTTTAGTTTATTTAATCGGATTTAATTGTAATGTAAAATAAAAAAATCTCGTGTCACGGTGTATTTTATCGAACTCATCCGAAACGAAGACCAATTTTTATAAATTTTTTGGTAGGTCTGAGAATTACTGTCACACATCCATTTCAAAATTTCAACGCAAACGAAGTCGAGGGCAGCAGCTAATAATATATAGTTAGTTTAATATAATTTATTCATTGAACTGATAAAAAAAGCATACTTTTTAGGGTTCCGTACCCAAAGGGTCAAACGGGACTGACTGACTATCACTGAGACTTCGCTGTCCGTCCGTCCGTCCGTCCGTCTGTCACCAGGCAGTATCTCATGAACCGTGATAGTAAGCCAGTTGAAATTTCTACATATTATGTATTTCTGTTGACCCTATAACAACAAATAATAAAAACAGAAAAAAAAATATTTAAGGGGGGCTCACATACAAAAAAGTTTTTTTTTTGGGTTTTATAAATAATGGTACGGAACCCTTCGTGCGCGAGTCCGACTCGCACTTGGCCGGTTTTTTTTATTAGTTTAAGTTATGTACCTACCGATAAGAAGTTCTTATTGGGAATTGCTTCTCTCTATTTTGCTCAATATTATCAACAGCTTATGTATCATTTTATATTTGTATTCTCCGTCATATTTTTCACGATCATTAACGCTTATGCGCCATAAAAGACGAATTGAACTTTTCCTTTGGTATATCCAATCACGAAACAATTTGCATGTATAACATAAAATACCGTAGGTACGAGTACAAATGAATAAGAAGTAATTGCTTGACAACATAAAACATTGCGTCCCCAATCAATACTGTGACTTGAGCGGAAAATAGAAAACTTATCTTGTTTGTCAAAAAGCTTTCTGTCTACAAAATTGCGATCAAATAATTTATGGTCTTCGCTTCTTTTTAAATGTTTTTGCAAATGCTTTGTTTACTTTGTTTGAATTTTTCAGTTTTATTGAACCTTAGATTTATATATGTATAAATCGACAAGCTCAAACAAGATTTTTATTACCCACTAGCTGTCCCGCGCAACTTCGTCTGCGTCACATTATCCCCGTTTTCGCAACATTTTTCATTGCTGCTCCGCTTCTATTGGTTATATAAATATTGACATTAATATTTATACGATACTAACGTCACTCAATTGTTTTGCCTTCCCGGAACCCCTCCACTAACACTTAAACTTTATGGTAATGTATTAAAGTTACAATTGACTCTAGGTGTTATTACGAATCTTTTGTATGGGAATATAGAAAAGTGTTGTTTTTAGACTTTTTTTAATTTTTTTTTTAATTTTTGTCTCCGTACGAACCACTCTCGTACTTCAAGGAATATTATATAAAAAGAATTACCGAAATCGGTCCAGCTGCTCTCAAGATTTGCGCTTAGCAACACATTCAGCGATACATTTTTATAATAGAGATATATGCAAAAATACCCCTGGACATTTTCTAAATAAAAACGCTGTGGTTTTTCACATTTCATTAAAGAATCTTTGTTGAAATAGGAAAATACTGTGAGGAAAGTATTGAGTATGAATGTAGATGGGTATAAGAGTAGACGAAGACCAAAGAAATGCTGGATGGATTGTAAGAAGGATAAAAAAGAGGTATCTCATGACATGACAAGTAATAGAGAAGTATGGAGGAAGAGGACATGCAGCGCCGAACCCGAATAAATTGGAATAAGAGCAAGAGAATGATGATGATTAAAGAATCTTTGTTAATCATTTTTGTTCTTGGACAAAATATGTATGAACCAAGTTTCACAGAATATCATACATAAGATATCTTTTTCGTTTTCCAAATAAAATTGCGAAAAGGGAAATGTTCATTTAATATAAATTTAAGATTGTAAAATACCTGGCCAGACAGGACATAATATTTAATACAATCCTTTGAAAATAAACAGTGGCAGGATGTTTAGTTCCCGCGGCAAAAGTAAGAGGGTTGTTTTGAAGTCTTAATTTAAATAAGTAGCAGAAGTTATGCTTCAGAAATGCATATTTTATTATAAACAAAATCTGAAACTGTCAACCTCGGGAAAGTAATAGAAGTTACCACTTAGCTTAACTTCTAGAACCAGGAATAGCAATATTTTCACGTTAAAACATTCGCCGCAAACAAATTGGAACGGTTCGGTGGATAGATTTGTACAAATGCACGTTATAAATGGCACATTGAAATATTGGATTTTACGTGCCCCCACATGCTGATATTGCATAAGATATATGATTGTAAAACGTTTTAAATCGTGTATTAAATCATGGTTAGCATGGCAACCTCAGAGATATTGTGGTGTTATGAAGCTTATTCAATGAAATACAGAGTATAACGTTATAAATCTTTCAGAGTATTTGCTATGAGTATTTAATAACGCTCCGCCTCGGTACAGCTGCTGAATCTTGTATGGCAAGTATAGCGTCACCATGCAGCAGTTCGCAGAGCGGTGGCAAGCTGTAGTGACAAAGCCAAAATGGCTTTAGATACACGACTCCCTTTGCGCATAAATACCCTTGTAACGGCAAAGGCTGAAAAGCCGAAATAGCATTCTGAAGTATGCCACTCTGTGTGGGGTTGGCTAAGGAAAGGATCAAGCTGTGTTGAGACAATGCATCTCTACCAAACCAATTTGTTCCACAGAGCCATGTGAATTAGTTTAAGGCGTTTAAGCACAGCTAGTAATTGTGTGTACATTGTCTTCGCAATTTTCACACTTTTAATATCTAATTAAAACTACTGCTTTAGTTCATTGAATATCTATACTTAATATTACAAAGCTGTAGAGTTTGTTTGTTTGCTTGAACGTGCTAATCTCAGGAACTACTGTTCCGATTTCAAAAATTCTTTCAGTGTTAGATAGCCCATTCATCGAGGAAGGCTATATGAAATCACGCTATGACAAATAGGAGCGGAGCAGGAATGAAAAATGTTGCGAAAATGGGGAAATTGTGACGCAGACGAAGTTGCGCGGGACAACTAGTAATTGATAACTTTGTACTTATGAGCAGTACGCACGGCAACACATCGAGTATGCATGTCCAGTATGTCATGACCTCGCTTTGTATAGTACAATACAATGAGAAATCCGCGTAAACTGGGTCTGTATCTCTTGGTTGGTCGTCGTGCGTACATACGTCGCGGTTCTTTCAAGGACATACAAATTCCAATTTCTTCCTTGTTTTCATTTCTCTTCTTGCCACAAATCCAGGAGATATGATCTTATTTAAAGTTGGAACTGGGACGGCGTAAGCTGTAATACTTTTTACCGTTTAAAATGAAATAACAGGCTATTCTTACCCGCCTAAGGGAAGGGCAGCGAAGGGTTTTTTTAGGGTCCGTAAGTATGTTACTACCGCGTCTTAAACGCCTCAAGCAATTTGCTCATATAGGATAAAACTCGTTTTGGCAAAAATGTCATCATGTGACTTCACGATAGCAAATTGAATTTTGTAGCCGTTGGCAGCCATGTAACATTAATATTTTTAAAAAAATTCGTGACACTTCGTAATAGGTTTTTATTTTTGGCATCTTCAGCAGTACGTTTTCTGGCATGATTCAGATTCGGTGCTAAAATATAAATGAGCACATACATCAAAAAGATTTCTAGATCACCACAGAATAGGTAAAAAAAATGATGTAAACAAACAATGTTACACTAAACGCCTTGTTGTAACGGTTCGCGTTACAAAGGCGAGCGTCGCACGGTGGGCTGAAAATCGGGATTTCAATTTGCAAGTGCTTGTTTTTATGTCGGATATCGCTTCTATTAGTCATTACTATGTACAAAAATGACACCCGAGTTAATTCTGCCCAAAAACGAAGGAAATATAATTTTTTTACGAAAAATTTGTATGAAGCTAGTTTGAAAAATCGAATTATCTCCTAAACGGCGTGTTTAACGGTAATATCCTTGGAGGTGGTCATAGTGCTAATTATTCATGATTTTTTGGTTGGCCATCGGACGAAAAATTTAATGCTGTTTTTTTTTTAAAAATCGTCAAAATATTTTTATTTGTTTTTACATGTAAAACGATCCCTTTTAGTGTCCAAGTTAAAAAGTTCGATATGTTATTAACCCAAATATTAAGAACACACGAATCAAGAAAAAAGAAATAAAAAAATTGCTGTTTTTGACACATTTATATTAATTTAAATAAAAAAAGATTATCAAATTATTATTAAAGTAACATATTAAGTTATATTATATACAAAATAATTTAATTTAAGGAATTAATACTACGCATTTGTAAACAAAGTAAAAAAAAATAAAAAATATCATTAAATATTACAAAAAAACCCAAACACACTCAAATACAAATTTACAAATATGTACATATATATTTTTTTTACAAATTTTCCTTATCACTGTCGTTGTCAGACTCCAATTCTGAGTCAGCATCCAGATTGGATATATCCAAAAACTCGAACTCAGTTTCCTGAAATTGAATTAAGTCGAGAGTTTCAGCAAGAATGCTCTGCTTTTTCTTGGCATCTAACTTAGGCCTTTGTGCACTTAGCAAAGGATCCGAAGAAACAACAAGCATATTTAAAATGTCTTGATTAGAATCCTGCCTACTTCTTTTCCGCGAATGATGTTCAGGAAACCTCCTAAAATCTTTGTTTCGAGACTCTGAGGCTTCTTCCGAGAGAGTCCCAATCGGCACAATATTATTTTTCTCGATTATGTCAGCCCCATGGATTAATAACTTATGAACGGTTGACGACATGTAGTACCAGTCGTATAATAATACGTACTTTTCTGCTGTTTTGCGAGCATAATCTATAAATTTTATTATATCGACCTGCTCTCCAGATGTAATTGCTTGTAAAATTACAGCAAATCTTTTGATGAGGTCTTCATCCAAACCGGTTATAGCTGCGGTTTTATTAGGAAACTCAAAGAATTTTCTTGCAGTATTCCCGTCATTGGTGGTTCCCGAGCCTTGTTTTACTATATCAATCAACAGATTGAGCTCATCTTTGAATTTATTTTGAATTATTTTCTTCCTTGTCTGTAGCATTTCTTTGTGCTCTTCACTTCTCGCTGCCCACCGTTTGAAGTCGAGCCTGTATGCAATGTGTAACAGACATTCCATACAATTTATACGGGCGTGTAGGGATGACAAGCCAAACTCATACAGGTCCGAACACACAATTTTTGATGTTACAGCATCTAAGCGGTTCATTTCTGTAGGCTTTGCTAAGCACAGGTAGCACGATGCATTTGATCTAGCTTCAGAAAGGTAAGTGCAGACTTTAGCGTCGATCATCGTCATCATTAGTTGATGAGTCACCTTATTATTATTATTGCACTCTGTGGGGATAAGGGCCTCAATTTCTTCATCAATTTGTTTTTTCAGCTCAAGGACAACTGCTTCACTCTCCTTTACAAAAGTAAACTGAACTGGACGACAATACAAAACTGAGCATGGTTTTGGGTTCGTCCATAAAATGTTGTCTCCATCTATGAGTTTTAGTGGCACCAAGGAGGTCATGAAAATACTCGAGTCATCTTCCTCACCCTCAATTTTCTGCTTGTATCGGCTTTGGTTAGAAGCACCATCAAATCCCCACTTGGATATCAGCTTCAACTGCTTGTTATGCTCTTCGTTAGAAAGGCTTTGAAGGATTCTTGTAACCGTGATATCAAGTAAAGCTTGAAGTGTAATCCTAGCCGATGAATCAGTAACTGTCACTGATTGCTTCGGAGGGTAGCAATCAAGCTTAGTTTGTTGCACTTTATAGTAAGATGGATAAAAATCCTTAGCACCTTCCCGAATGGCAGCTTCACGCAAAAGTTTTAAAACTCATTTTGTGTTGATAATTATCTAGCTCAAACATAGTTGTCTACGTGTGGGTGTACTATAAACCTCTGCCAACTCCTACGAAAATATAGGAGTGATGCTATTTTATGTTATGTGTAGTTAAAAGTCCGTGTTCTTCAACATAAACACCAAAAGGAATCGTTTCATACGTAAAAACAAATAAAAATATTTTGACGATTTAAAAAAAAAAAACAGCATTAAATTTTTCGTCCGATGGCCAACCAAAAAATCATGAATAATTAGCACTATGACCACCTCCAAGGATATTACCGTTAAACATGCCGTTTAGGAGATAATTCGATTTTTCATACTAGCTTCATACAAATTTTTCGTAAAAAAATTATATTTCCTTCGTTTTTGGGCAGAATTAACTCGGGTGTCATTTTTGTACATAGTAATGACTAATAGAAGCGATATCCGACATAAAAACAAGCACTTGCAAATTGAAATCCCTAAGTCTATGAAAGCCGATTTTCAGCCCACTGTGCGTCGTAGCAAATATCAAGCTACGAGGACGCCGTGTCTCAGTTCGTAGCGTAGCGTGACCATGCGTTTCGATTTTTTAATTATAATTTGATTCAATTAAGAAATACTTTAAAATCATCATTCTTCGCCCTAAGCCCAATTTATTTGGGGTTGGTACAGCTTGTCTTCTGCTGCTTAACTTTCTCTTCACTCGTGATCTCATCAGTCACCTCCTTTCTCTAACCATATCACCCTTGACACAGTCCAGCCGTACATTTCAATATTTGTATTTTTATAAGTGACATTATCTATCAACAGTTTTGTAGTTAATAGATAGGATCGCTATAACATGCTTTGATAGCAATCATAATTTAATCTTACAAACAATAGGGTGCTTAGGCTTCACCAAAAATAAATAGTATGTCATTACTTCAGAACACAAGCCTAATCGAGTCATTCAAGATATAAATTCTTAATGATTTTACTTAGTACGTACTGAACATTCTAGGTCTTAAGACTCACAACAAATTGCTGTTATCAAATAGATTAGCAAGGTAAATGGTGACAAATGCTGGCTATTTCCACCTCGGAATATATTTGAAGCATTTAATAAGTAATTGCTGTTTGTGTTCTTAGCAAAAGTAAGGTAGGGTACCTCAGGAAGGTGGGGCGAGGATCTTCGCATTGTGGCTGATAGGAACTTGCTGAGAAAGCTTGTTGCTGAGAATCGAGACTGCTAGTAAGCTGATAATAATGATAATGGCGAATAGCTACAATAACAATGAATATAAAGTTGTTATGGTCTTTTGAAGACGTAACTTTCAAATGGTTGAAAAAAAAATCAATTTGTCGAAAACAATTTTCCCCATTCTACCGAGCCTGTATTAGTTAGAGCGAGCATGAATTAAAACTATATTCTGCAAATATGATTTTCTGTATTTACAAGTTTAAAATACCATGATGAAACCTTCAAAGAACAGGCTTCAATGTGGACAATCAAAATCAAAATATTTTTATTTCACATGGGCCTACATTTGCACTTATAAAACGTGAACATAAAGGTGCTCGGTTCGGTTTGGTCGTTTCCTATGAAGAAGAACCGGCAAGAAACACCATGGTTACTCTTTTAAAATCATTTGGTTTGACAATATTTCTATGTTACAGCATTAGTACTTAAGCATGAGAGGACATCGTAGGCCCCCAAATAAGTCACTTACTAAAACTAAGACGTAGTCTCTTAAACAACATACTATATTCACCGACCCGTTTACCAGTAATAAATGCGAGCCTTAAAGGGCTGTTCCATATAACCTACTTAAGACTAATGATACATATTCAGCAGCGATCATTTACGAGCTTTATACGGGTAATATAGTCGGCCTGGGACAGTGGGGTTTACTCCAAATCAGCATAAAGGGTTTAATGGGCAAATACAGTAAAAACGACATAACTTACCTATCAACCTATCATCACCGCGAACATAACGTACGATATTCTCCGAGGGGGTGGGTATCTACAGATGGGTGTGCTGTAGCGGTGGGGGCATCAAAGATTTATTAATCCAGACTGCACGCTGCTACTGAGAAATTCCTGATTTATACATCCTATACACTTTGCCCGACATGAGAATTGAAGTCAGAACCCACACTCACCCTCACCAATGGTGTTACCACTACACCAATGTTATGTATGAGGCAATAAAATCTAGGAAGGTTATAAAATGAGGTATCATAGCTACTCACTGGCCATCATATTCACACAATTAAACTATATGTCCTGCTCCACATTCGCTACATAAAGCGCAGATCTTGTTTGCACTAATGTTTATTCAAGCGCTGTTTTCGGTCCATTTTCCATTCTATCGTCGTTTCAGTGAAAACACCCGGTAATTCTATTCAAACAAAGATTTGATTGTTTTTTGTTTGCGCTGCATCCGAGGATGTGGGTGGCTAACGTTGCACCGGATTAGACTGCAGATATGCAAAATAGAAACAATTTTCTCTTCTCTCCATACGTACCTATGTTTTTTAAAGGGTAGTGTGGACATTCTGTGCAATATGTACAATGCATTTAGTAGAATTTTGTTGACATTTTACTAAGCTTTGCAAATTTCACGTGCTAACAGTGGATTTCAGACCGCGTCGAACCCAGAAAATAGACTTTCACCCGCGCACCCTTGCCTACCCCTCTCAAACACAATGCAACCGGTGGGTTTCGAACGCTCATTTTTGATGTGCAGCTGTGTAAAAGGGGTCTATACACTTGTTCCATTTGCAAAAACTGGTTATTATCTTTCAGTTATAATACACGATGCAGGTAGCTTTATAGTGTTTGTAGAACATCGTAGGTGTTGAGTTACTAATATAATTATACTGCCTGTATTATGTTCATGCGATCTCCCAAGGTTCAGCCAAACCGGCTTGGGACATGGATACCGCCTTACAAATGCTTGCAGAAGTATCTTTTAGTGTCCGATGTCTGCCTGTTTTAGTGATCCTTTACTTAGAATACTTTTGTGTTTATCTCACTCTAAACATAACGAAAATAGGAAGTCCTACTTACTCTACCTCGTTATTCTAAGGTTCGCAAACGCAAACTGCTGAGCATGAAGTCCTTTGTTCGATTCCAAAGTCGGCCTAAGTGTTATTAGGTTTTTCCATCAGTAATTACTCAGTAGCAGCCACGGAGTCTGGATTTGTGCTCTGGTGATGTCAATTTTTACGTGGGTCTTGAACATAACTGGCGAAATGTGGGTGTCCTATTAAGTATCTACACGTTTACCTAACCCTTCGGAGATTACAAGCGTGATGTTATGTTGAGTTCTACTTATTTTGCAAAATTATTTTAAGTGAGTTTAGCACATAAGGAACTCTACTTATGTTTACCGAAAGCAGAAAGTCTTCCACGAGTAACTGTATGAACAAAACTTTGAGCAATTGGCTAATTAGGAACTGGAATCTTCGTATTCCTTCGCCTTTCTGTCGCCGTTCATTGTCAAATTAGTCTCTTCTTGTTTCCTGTTATGAGTGAAAGCAGCGTAATCAAATAAAGCATTGTTTATTTGTCGCCATCTTCAAATTTGAAGTACTTTTTCTTTACTACATTACTTATGTAAATTTGTTATTATATGAAAGCACATAGATTCTCATTTTATGACAGAGATTTATATTAATTACAAATAAATTCGTTCAAAAGCAGGTTTTTAAATAAATTCAAGTCAATAAGAAAATATAATACGAGCTTCGTACAATGGGTTTCCAACCAATGTACAATTTGAGATTTACTGAAAACAAAAACATTTTGTCGTTACATCTCGATTTCTCATCACGTCCTCGCTGCATTCATACAGAGCAGGGGAGGATAGCTTGTAGTGGTAAAGTAAATTATAAATTATTGCGATAACAGTGCCAAAGTGCTCGGAACCGCAATTTGAATAATCATGACGAGTTAAATGTTAAAAAAAACTGCAATATAATCTGAAACATTGCCAAACATGTACTGTTTAGTGTGATAATAATTAAGTTGACGTACGTAGAGGATAGAGGAGGAGAGAGCAACAGTGGCCCAGTGGATGTAGCTCCGACTTACGAGCAGTAAGCCGTGGGTTCGAACCCAGGCAGGCGTTACTTTGTGTAATTTATTTCATTATCGCTGTCTTCAAAAACGGTGAAGGAAAAATTCGTGAGGAAACCGGCATGTCCTAGAACTAAAAATTCGAAGACATGTGACATCTACCAACCCGCACTGGGCCCGCGTGGTGGATTACTCGTACAGCCCACTCCGTCTCATATAGTCCTCTATATGAGAGGGAGAGCCCCAGCGAGAGGCCTGTGTCCCAGCAGTGGGAACATTATAGACTGATGATGATTATGATGATGACGTAGAGGATATAATGAACGAGTATACAAGGTGTTGTTTTGCATCCTCGTCAAAATTCAGGAGGTTGTCACACAAGACATAAATAATCAATTAAAATTACTGTACCTAGTTAATTACTAATAAACGCAGATTTTTTTGGTTGTTTATGTTTGTCAGTATTTCAGAATAACCCCCTTAACGTGGTTTAGGGAATAAGAAATGATCGAACAAACGTTTGAGATTGTTTGTATTTGTGGAGGCGCGGTTATAAGGCGAGAATCAGAAGGCCCTAGTTTAAAACACGGGTTTTTCACACTTACCGATTTCCGTAAATGAGATTAAAAACAAAAATTACCTACCAATTTTATTATTGATTCGGAACGAGAATCATTAGCATAGTTACCTCCTTAAATTTGACGAGGTTGCAAAACAACACGTTGTATAGGCTTTAATCAAGTAAGCCTTAATCGGACGTGCAAAACTCTAGGCTTCGGCAGGCGGAATCAAAAATAGATAGTAGGTAGGCCTTGACTGTAACCTGTAAAACCAAGCCCTTACCTGGTAGAACTCTACTGAAAACTTTCATGTAGGTAAGTAATAACTAAAATAGTGTTTAGATCTATAAAGTATATAGTTCACGTACTAACCTAAATTCGCATTACACGTCGAAACTTTACTACTTCCAGTACACCTTACCAATTTTCCTATAAGTATATTTTATGTTTAAGTCAATTTTACGTTCAGAGGCGTCAACATCGGCTCGATATTTACTGCCAAGCCCGTGACTGATCCCCTGTGAGAGATTATTCAAAGAGGATTTAGAAGACATCCGTCTCTTTCCAGTCCATTGGGTATAAACGAGACAGCACGTAAGACGTTGAGATGCCAACAGCTTGCAAACGACTGGCAGTGGCTTAAAGAATTCCAATCAGTAGTTAGTCTTGGTATTTAAATAGCTTCATTTACTGGAACTATTTATTCGTTGTTTTCTTGTTAGGAAAAGATTAACATTTTTATTGGTTTAAAACTAGTTGTCCTTTGTAGGATTGTCGCTATCAACATTTTATTGCAGTGTATTACTACTTCTAGCGAGTTTCGGTCTCTGCTCTTCTTGAGAGAAATCGCCCTTGACTAGTTTGGCCATGCCCAAGAGAACACGATGGAATAGCAATAGGGTTAGTGCCAAGTGCCACTATTACACACCAAGCTATATATATTATGCAGCAAGCCGCAATAATTAGTCATGGAGCAGTAAGTACTTTAGTTTTATAAAAGAACAAAACTCATAATGAAAAAAACAAATATGATTTCGGCTTCACTAAAAATAACGAATAGTCACATTTCTGTCATTTATAATAACTGCCAAAAGCTAAAGGCTAATTATCCAAGAGTCTGAAACTGTCTAGCTAACATATTACTTGAAGGCTTGACAGACGATGGATGGATAGTCCTGTGAGGCTGTCAACACCCGCATCACTTTAACGTAATGATTGCCTTACTAATTACTTTACTGAGCCAATATCTTTCAAGATATTTAAGTTGTTGAAATTCTAGAAAGGAAGCCTTCTGGTGGAAAAGACCCAAAATACAACCCAATTGTATTGTTTAGATCAGTTTTAAGCCAGCAATATCCTCTGTTAACCCGACTGCGGCGAAGCCCTAAAGAAGGGACCTGCTGGCCTACCATCACGTCTTAAAGCAGTATTGTTTTACACTTATTCCAGTGTGGGAAAGAGACGGAGCTATATCGGAAGTCTAGCGCCATCTCTTTCACACACTGGAAAAGGAGTGAAACAATAATGTTTTAAGACGTCATGCCACCTGACCTGTATCTTGTATGTACAAGGTGTAAACCAACCCTTCACAAGACTTCAGCCAAGCATTCTGTACATCAAACTCGATAACTCATCGCAATAAAACTTGCTGCGATACGACTTTTTTTTAGGGTGAGATATCACGTTTTACGTTAGAACTCAATGTAACGCATTCAAAACATTGTGCTGATGAATGCATTGAATAGAACGGTGGTCGGAAAGGTATTTAAAGTAAAATTACCACTTAAAAAACTTCTATTTAAAAAAAAAAAATGTGAAAAGGTTGGAACTTTGACCTCCAATATCTCAGTAACTAGAAGGTTCCCAGGTATGGTCCAGAAAAAAAACATGATCACAATGACGGGGAGCATAAGTGCATTTCGGCTTCGTTAAGGGTCTATTTACACCCTTGATGTGTGTTTGACCTTTCGTAACTCCTAAACGGATGGACAGATTTCGATAAATTATACGTTCTTAGATTTTCCCTCTGTTTTGATCACCGTAGCTGTCGTTGGGTTTAATATGTGTTCATGAGTGAAACGTTACATAACTGAAAAATATAATGATTATGGGTACAAGAACAATCCTTCATTTTCTTGCTTATATAGAATAGTTCTGTATGTGTATGTCTACACGCGTTGATGTAAGCATTATTCATTCAAGAGAAGCTCCGGTGTACTGATGAACTTCTATCGGAGATCGAAGTAAATAAACTCAACCTTCGGTGAAGCTAACGTAGTACCCACTTGTAAGGTTGTGCGCCTTTGTTTTATCTCAAGGAGTAAGCTTGTAACTTCTAGTGCTGTTTTTTTTTTTGTGATTTTCTTATCATTTCACACAATCGCTTGACGAACACATTTAAAATTAAACAAACCTTTAAAGCAGGCATTCCATTTTTAGGGTTCCGTAGCCGAATGGCAAAAAACGGAACCCTTATAGATTCGTCATGTCTGTCTGTCTGTCTGTCTGTCTGTCTGTCTGTCCGTCCGTATGTCACAGCCACTTTTTTCCTAAACTATAAGAACTATACTGTTGAAACTTGGTAAGTAGTTGTATTCTATAAACCGCATTAAGATTTTCACACAAAAATAGAAAAAAAAACAATAAATTTTGGGGTTCCCTATACTTAGAACTGAAAACCAAATTTTTTTTTTCATTAAACCCGTACGTTTGGGGTATCTATGGATAGATCTTTAAAAATGATACTGAGGTTTCTAATATCATTTTTTTCAAAACTGAATAGTTTGCGCTAGAGCCACTTCCAAAGTGGTAAAATGTATCCCCCCCCCCTCTAATTTCTAAAGTAAGAGGAGGATAATTCTGAAAATATTTAGGATTGTAGAACGTAAAAAAAACTATCAACGAAAATTGGTTTCAATAAGATATGATTTTTAGTTTTTGAGATATGGGACTTTTTTATCAAACTGCAGCAGTAACTTTGTTTTTCATAAACATACTATGAAAAACAAATTTACTTTTGCGGTTGAGTGGAAGTTTACTAACGAATACTACTAACTAATGAATGACAGTTCAAAATATTGTTATTATATTGTTTGGGGCTATGGAACCCTGTGTGCGAGTAAGACTCGCACTTGGCCGGTTTTTTTATATTTTTATATTCAAATGGTTCGCCTGGTTCCAACTTTATTCAACTCTTCAGTTTTGTACCGCAGTTGGTTTTTTTTTATACGCATCCTAAATATTACGCGAGCTTCTTGTCAAGCGCAATTTTCCCATACCTATGTTAACATGATAAATGACAAGCATGACACTGAAGGCACTATGTGTTATGGCAACCCATGCGTCCTTTTGGGATCCCTTCAGAAAGGTATGTTACAATTTTTGATGGATATTGGGTATACGGAGACAAGGACATAAATGGTTAGATTAGAAGTACAAGGAAGAGAACCGCAAAACCTTAAACCGAGACAATTAGTTACATCGTAAACAGTCGTAGAATCAGTGTGATATAGTGATTGTGCTGTTGTTAATATCGAATTTAAAGTCGATAACTCGCAGAATTAAGCCACAGCCATAATAACCATGACATTTATCGACCCCTCCTAAAAACACCAAAATCTCTTTTGAGTAAAGGAGATGTTTGATTTTGTGCTACCACTATGTACACTGCATAGATAAATAGGAAAAAAATAGAGGAATATCATAAAAATACAAAAAAAATAATTTGAAGAAGGGTATAGTCGTACAATAATTGTCATTTGAAAAGTTTTTTACTACGATAACCCTATTTGAAGGGCAGCCATGACAGTTGTTTGACGTTTGACGACTTTGATAGTTTTAAGAAGTGCCGTCTTTGAGTCTTTCTTTGCATTGCGTTTGGATTGAACTTGTTGTTTTGTTCAACCGAAACAAACAAAAACCCGAAATTTTCGAAATTCCAGTTGTTTCATTTACTAAAGCAGTTATAATAATGACATTTGATTGACGTGCTTCGTAATACACGTCAATCAAATGTCATTGTCAAAATGTCATTTTTCGCCTGCTGATCACGTGCTGATCTGATCCACCATGTTTAATTTTTATGTTGTGTTGCTCTCTTTGACCAAGTTAATTTGAATGAACATTAAAACGCAGTGAAATAAAAAAAAATTGTTAATAAAAAACGGTTACTGTATTATTTAGCAATATTTACATAAAGTGTACATAGTGCTAGCCCAGGCTCCATACATTTTTGGAACATCTCCTTTGTAAATAAAATAGTAGTTATATACAAAATAAAAAAACCTACTGAAAAGAATAAAAATGTGTCTGCTGGTCGCCATTTTGAATTTTCATTACTGTCATGTCTTTACTGACACTCGCAAGATTAAGACAAATCGATTGACGTAAGAATTATCAAAATTGGCCCACGCATTTAAAGACAAAACGCGTGAGCCGATTTTGATACTACTTCTTCCACAAAGGAACTAACATAAATATATTAATATAAACACATTAGTCAGTCGGGTAATAAAAAAATACATTTCAAACCATAATTGTTTCAAAATTGTCGCTAAAACAACTCTAAGTATTACATTAATTTAGTTCCCATTGTATTAATAGTCGTACTTAGTTATTGACCAGCTTGTTTAGGACTAATTCCATTTATTAATCGCTGTTGTGTATTTGTGTTCATCTCTGTCGCCATGTTGGATGTAAAGGACAATGTTCCTTTTGGTACAATCCGTCAATAGTAATTTATATATATATATATATCACTGAATAGATAATTTTTAATAGGAGAATAATTACTTTGGCAGCATTTTTGAATTCGTTGTCTGTTTGGAGCTATAGACAAAGATACCTAGTTATTTAATGTTATTTTACATATTCATGTTATTTTATCATCAACGAAGCATAAGATTTCACTAAGCCTGTAAAAAAAGACAAAGGAAAATATTGAACCGTGGCTGAGTCACCGAAATCCTCAAAACCGCCAAAAAATTAGAAAAAATGCCGTTTTTCCCGTAATACCTTATTCCTTTTTTATGGCGATCTTCTCGGATTTGGATATCCAAATCCGAAACAGTAATGTAACTGTGCTCTGTTTTAACGTTTGGAAGCAAGTGAGCTAGAAAACTTCCCGAGGCTGTCGCTAGTAGTTATCGTTGCATTGGGTACAAAGTAAAACCAGTTAAAAATGGCCAAGTCTTATTGCGAGCTAGGACATATTATTTTTATGTTTTATTAAATAATAATGTTGCATGTTGAAAACAATATAATACATCATTATTGTACATGTTTTACAGGTAGACGTACCATGGGCACGCATCTATTATCAATTATTTGACATGTAGGATTTACCGCTCCAGCTTCATTTTTAAATGAGGTAATAATAGATGACCCTTAAAACTTTTAAAATGGTTTTTGTTGACAATTTATGGCTTGGCATATTAGAGCTGTGATTTCTTTATCATCATAATCAGCCTTTAGTGTTCACACTGCTGGGACACAGGCCTCCTCTCGATGAGAGGGAGTGGGCTATTATCCACCACGCGGGCCCAGTGCGGTTTGGTAGATGTCACATGTGTCTTACGAATTTTACCTCTTTGGCGAAACCGAAGGTTTTGTTTGTGTGACAGATGTCATAAAGTTCAAATTCCTTCGTAACCTAATTTTTATCCGTCTTACGAATTTTCCAGTTTTGGAAACCCCAACTGAATGACAAATGTCATAAAGTTCAAATTCCTTCGTAACCTAATGTCAATTAAATCTGACGGTCAAGTGTCCTGACGCGTTTTTATCATTTTTTACCCATCAAAGTGCACAACGCCGCTAAAGAAGTTTTCACTTCAAAAATTGCACTAGAAGTTACACGCTTACCCTTTTAGAGAAAACAAAGGCGTACAAACTAATATCTAAGTAGTTAACACCGCCGATGTTTGATTAAAGTTCACATAAGTTTATTTACTTCGATCCCCTATAGAAGTTAATCAGTACTTAGATAGTAGGTACACCGCCGCATCTCATTAATTAATATAATGCTTACATCAACGCGTGTAGACATACACATAAACAACTATCCATACTAATATTATAAATGCGAAAGTCACTCTGTTTGTTTGTTTGTTTGTTACCTTTTCACGACTAAACGGCTGATCGGATCTTAATTAAATTTGTCAAGAAGATAGATTTCAACCTGGGGAAGGACATAGGCTATATATTATCACGCTACGACTAATAGAAGCGGAGCAGTAATGAAAAAAAAGTTGCGAAAACGAAGAAAATAAGACGCAGACGAAGTTGCGCGGGACAGCTAGTTCTATATAAGCAAGAAAATGAAGGATTGTTCTTGTACCCTTAATCATTATATTTTTCAGTTATGTAAAGTTTCAGTCATGAACACATATTACATCCAACGACAACTACGGTGAACTAAGGGAAAATTTACTAAATTATATCTGGCTATCGAAATAGCTATATTATGTCATATATTGCTCACAATACAAAGCAAACATCACAAGAAAACTTGGTAATAAGATATCAGCTTGCCGTTTAAAATTAGAATAAAGTTTTTTTTTTGTTTAGAAAAATATTTCCTCTATAGCAATAAAAACACTGGCTGGTACCTAAAGAACACAGATATGGTCCATCACATGATCGAAAAAAAGTTCTCAATTCAAACCAGATTCGAGCTGTTACCATTTTTCTCACATGGTCAGTTTCATTAGCAAACAACGTGAATTCCTAGTTAAGTCCGAGTATGAATACATTTAGAAGTACCTAGACTGCTTTCATTCATATTGTAGTAGTGGTTTGCTCACTGAATTTTAAAATGAAGGATGCGCTCTGCGCCACTTTTTAATATTATACGAATTCACTACAAACAAACACATTTTTATGAACCACTAAAACTTGAATACATAAAGTATTTATTTTTTCTTTAGCATTCTTAAGTAGGTACCAGCAAAAATATTTTAGTTTTCTGTCTGGAAAGGCAAAACAATTATTATTATGTACTTTAACACAAACTTTTATCTGCAACATATTTCGCATGAAAAGGCTGAAAATATTTTGAATTAATAATCAGGGGTAGATACCTACTTCTGCTTTAAAAATATACGAAAAACCTTTTTGGTTGCGACACAAAACAACAATCTCATTTATTTTAAAACTAACTTTTGCCGCAGCTTATTTCGCATGAAAAGATACGTGGCTTTTAAAAAGGATTACCTTTTTATTTACGCATAAATTCCGGTTATATTTTAACGTAATCTAAATTACGTTTCACGAACACGACAGGAGCTAACAAATTAGTATGAACTGGAACAGAGATGTACCTAGCCAACAAATATTTGAAATAGATATCAATCTTTTCCTCTGGGGATCTTCAGAGATATTCTTCAAGAATGTAATATTTCGAATAAGCATTCTTATCCTCTCGTCAGTAATATCACTGTTCAGAGATTAGAATATTTCAACGGAGCCTAGCATTAAACCAAGGGTATTTATTTTCAAGGTTCTGTACTCAAAAAGACTATTACACTAAACATCACTGGCTGCAAAAAAAAAATGAAACCATTTAAAATATTCACTGAATACGTGTTAGCGTCAATGATGGCAAATAAAAAACCAACCGAGCGAAAATTCAAAAAAAAAAATGTTCTTTTTTTGTGTCAAGGACAGAACTACAGTATATTTCGTAGGTCAGAATTGAATAAAATCTTGCTTTTATTTAGAGAAAAATAACCTATCCAAATCAAACTGAATTGACTGTATTTTCAGAATGAAGTAAATCTCAAGCTTCTCAAAATTCAGGTTGGCTAGGTCGCCTACCTATTCAGTATTAGACTAGAGTTACGTGACTTTCATTTTAAACGTACCTGTTAATCCGCTAGACCTTGGCTCGGAGAGACTTATGAAACTTAGGGTCTATTTAGTTTTCATACACAATAAACGATTTTGAATAGTCAGGTAGAATGAATAATGTTCTTTTTCGTTGGTTGAATTAATTGAACACAATTCAGGCCTAAATTATTCATGTTTCATCATTCATCATTTCAGCCGAAAAAGTCCACTGCTGGACATAGGCGACCCCCAAGTGTCGCCACATTGACATAACAAGGGGGGTTTTGCCATAATCGCTACGCTTGGCAGGCGTGTTGGCGATCGCAGTACGGTTGTTGCAAAGCACAGAGAACGCTACTGCCCATTCTCTAGAAAGTCCCTTAGTCGCCTCTTACGACACCCACGGGAAGATATGGGATGGTGCTATTCTTTACGTACAACACGAATGTACCGTATGATGCCGCATACGGTACATTCGGGTTTATTCAAGGATAAATACCTGCTTTGCTGAATATTGCTTAATTTTATCTCTGTTCACCATACCATGGAAAACTTCATATAGCATCACGCCTGTGATCCCCGGAGGGTTGGGCAGAGATGTAGCTAATACTACACCCACATTTCGCCAGGTATGTTTAAGTCCCATGTAATAGGGGGCCAGCCTTTTGCTATTAACCGGGATCAAATCCAGCAACCAAACACTTTGCCCGACCCGAGATTCGAACCCAGGACCTCATGCTTAGCAGGCGCTTCTGACCAACGAGGCAGTGCCATGCAATAATGAATATTTAATAAAAATAAAAAAATACACAAATAACATCCTTTACTTACCTTATATAAGTCGCTGTAACATGTACGTAGTTCATATATTACATACATTTTCTGAGGTCAAACCCGCAGGCTACCGTTACTCAAGAGATAAAATAACGTGAACTGGCAACGTACCACAATAGTAGGTAAAGACTTGAATATTTTATAACTCTATTCTACTCGTACTTAGTCTTTATTGTCCAACAAATTGCTATTATTGTAACATATTATTTGGTGATTTAATGAGAAAAGGTAATTCGCTACTAAGTGACTTACAGATTCTTCAGTTTCGTTTTCTATGAAAATTTTATTGGACGCTGATTTTTTTCTGTATTTTTAGGGAGCTCTTTGTGATTATTTCCGAGAAGAAGAGAACACATAATCAGTTGAACAAAAAAAGTATTCGATTAAACACAAACATTCTCGAAATAACGACCCACACACAAACTTGATTACAAAATAACACACAAATATCTTCACGTAACTCTATCTATAAGATGACAAGGAAAGTAATAAAAAAATATACTTTTATCTCTCAAAGATGATATTGAACCCGTATACGACATTTATCTTTCCATTTGCGAAAACTCCCATAAAAGTGTGAAGTGAGTGAGTACATACTAACGCAATATACTTTGGGCCGCTTTCCCGCCAAATAAAGTTTGCTGAGCGAAGAAATTTCTCGATTTTCACGACATTACGGAATATTGTGCGGTGTATCATTAGCGTTGATGTTCAATTTATACTTTACATCGTCAGGATAATTAGGAGCTTTTGTCTTGTTAATCATTTTATCGGGGTAAGGAAAAGAAACATATTGCTAACTAGTTCATAATTTATTATTAAATAAATTAATTATTATGTCGATGTCGGCACAATTTAATAAGCCAGATTGCCAAGACAACCCAATTTGGCAAAAAATAATGATACCGGTAAATTGTGATCAGTTGTTATCTACAAGACGTACTAGTACCTAAGTAATAAGACTTAGGTAGGTAGGTACCTGATGTCATATGTCTGCGAAGTCCGACATGAATGATAAAGCTTGTCTATTAATACTCGGCGACATATCAAGCTATACATTTCCAGTATAACTTGCCCTCGCTTTGTATAGATTTCCCGTGCAATGACATATCCGCATAAACTGGTTTTGCTTGATTTGTCGTAGTAAAAGAACTTTTCATTTGATCACACAAAGTTTCTGGCACAGACTGATGATAACAGCCTAAGCAGCGTATCTTTAACAATGGTGGAAAGTTAGTTCTGTTAAATGGTTCAGATTAGAACGCGAATGAAGTTGTGCCCGAGTGAGTGATTAACACGAACGCGCGGATTAAACGTTCCGTTTTCAATTATTTTTTAAATTAAAAATAATTGTTTTCATGTACTATGAGGAGCTCGTGGCTAAATAATAATACAGCTGCTCCGGTCGATCTTCTAGGTTAAACCGCGCTTGCCAAAGTCGGCCTGTGGATGGGTGACCATGATTATATACCGAGTTTTCAGTCCCTCGGATAGCACGTTAAGCCGTGGGTCCCTTTGTGGGGATCTTTGAGTTTGAGAGTCCTTACAGGTAGTCAGTTGTTCAAAAGTCCGAAAACCAGTCTTGGGTTAGTGAATACTGGTTGTGGAGATCAAAGAGACAGTTGTTCCATGTAAAATACTGTTATTCAGCTGCATCCGATTAGTCTGAAAGCCAACCCCGATAAAGTTGAGAAGAGGTTAGGCAGATGAGATATACAACGTGTAAACGCGCAAAACCTGAAAATAGTTTGATCAGAATAACGAGCAGAATCAATTGAACCACTTTTTAATATAGGTCACATTTTTCAAAAAATCTTCATTAAAAATGTTGCCCTGTCTATTTGTTCATATGTCAAGCCATAACGTGCGCAAACCCGCCAAAATAGGTAAACAAACACAAATGTATATCGTCCAATTTAAATTTTCTCATACGCGAGAAAAAAAGAAAGAAAGAAACGATCAGCTAAGCAGAACTGCAAGTAAAACTAAAACAGCACATAAAACCTTTACGTTTTTTTTAATGTTTTTTTTTCTCTCAGAATTAAGTCAATTGAATTAAAAAGCATTTGGGGTGTCTGAGGTTTTGCGCATTTAACGTTCCACGTTGTATGTCCTATGTCAACTTAGTTGTGTATTTAATCCGATTGTTAAAACAAGTCACACTGTAACAAGTGACAGTATGACTCGTTGGGAAAAATGTGAAAAAAATCCCAACCAGTCACACTGTTACTCGATAAGACAATTCGTATCGTTTGTTCCCGATGAGTCACACTGTAACGTGTAACAGTGTGACTTGTTTGAACAACCACTTTAATCATATCTATCTAACTACATCTGGTTTACGACAAGCACTAACTGTGATTGCCACAAATAATTCAAAATACTGTTTCTCATTTAATGTAGATTCTTTATTTTTACGTCGCTAGTTCATGCTAGGACCTCTGTTATCTTCTAATAAGTTCTATAAGTCACGTTCATTGCCCGGAAACTCTTGAACTTCAGCCATCTGTCAAAATAATACGGCGGGTCATTGATAAATTGTGTAATAATTTGAACCGGGTCGCATGGCAACGGACGTTTTTTGTACACCCAACCTTAATGTGAAAAAAGCGTATGATTGAGCAGAAATTCAACATCGATCTTCGGGTAAAAGCAGGCAAAACGCCCTGTACTTAATCGAGAGTTTTTAAGACCAAAGTACCTAATTATTTCTAAAAATACAGGTTGGAACTTCCTTCCTTCCTTTCTTAATTATTTAATTGGCCTTAATTTTAAGGGGTAGGGCATTAACAATAATGTACAATGAACCTACTTTCTTTTTCGCTTCATTTCGATATTAAATGCTTTTTCCGGAGAAAAGTAGGTCGTTACGAGAGCAAGAAATTTTGAAAACATGAATAAACATTTTTAGATGCCAACTACGATCTCTAAGTAGGTATCATACATACATACATAGTTTGGGGTAGTATTGCCAAATTTATCAGAGCAATCAGCCAATATTGCTCGCGATTCCGCCGAACCAAACCACCGTTTTGATCAGCAATTGACCCCAAAGTATGAATATAACATGAGGGAAATATGTTTCCTTTGCAAAAGAATCAAAGCGGGCACCGATGCGAGTTGGTACCAAACGGGCAATCCCGTTTCGGGCACGGGAATTAATGTGTATACGTTTGTATGGTAAAAAATGTTGGTTCATTGTTATCCGGCTCGTATTTTACACTGTGCAATCAAAACTCGTATAATCCCGGGCTTTAGGCGCCGGGACAAATGGCATCATCATACAAACATACAATACAACGTAGGAAATACATTGACATTTTTTGCCGGTGTGTCATTACTCATTAGCTTCACTATGCTAGCTAAGGCTGAGCGCATATTGGAGTTACGACAGTTTTAAGACAGACATTCCTCACATAGACAAGTCTGCCTTAAAACTAAAACGAAACTGTTTTGTCTACGTCACGTCGCGCACCTAAATCGAAACTGTTTTGTATACTACGACGACGCGGCGCACACCGTCTTTCTCATTCTTTTTCAGTATCAAAATGGACTTTATCGATACTGTTGTATTAAGCATCCTAGTTACGTGTGCACTTGCAAAACAACCTAACTATTACTATTTATTATAACGATATAACCAGAGGAGGTACGTCGCTAGACCGTTTTGTCATTGATTTTGCCGCCCGCATACGTACAAAAGCGAAGCAGACAATCGTTGGTCAGAGCATTCTTGAAGGTTTTAGACAATTTTGTCCATGAGACGTTTTGTTTGAAGTTTGCGCGTCTTCATATTTTTTGTAAAACAATAGTCTGTCTTAAAACTATCGTGACTCAAATTTGTGCTCAGCCTAATGGCACACAGGCATGTAGACAGGTTTTTGATTATTAAACAAGATTTCAAAATTCGATATCGTCAAATTCTGAGTATGAATGTGATCAGCATCGATTGAGCAATTAAATGCTATCGCTTATGGGTGATAAAAATGATAAAATCCATTTTATGGTAACGTTTAACTGGTATCATAACTTCTTAGGGCCATTAACACGTGACATAAGAAAGAAACATGAAATATAAAGAGAGTACATGTATTTTTTTGAACGAAAAATATGTTAAAGTTTTAGGTAAGTACGTGCTTGGTATAAAAATCTTTTCAAAACTACTGAAGCTTGGCTAGCATTTGCACACTTTAAAATTGGACCACTTTCAATTCAGAATTCGAACGTAAGTGAAATATCACATTTGGTTGCATTACTCCTACCAACCTGAGCACTTGAAGTGCTAGCTGCTTTTCTCATGAAAAATACACTGTAGGTACAAATCTTGTTCATTAGTTATCGTAACGATTCATGTGAAATTCTGGACTAGTAGATATTGCATTTGGTTATTTCTGTAGAAGTCAAAAGGTCTGCAAAAATACAGCACAATAAAAACATACTTAGAATCTGCTACAAGCACCATCTACTTTCCAGATGGCCTACCATGAGGTCTTAAAACATTATTGTATTACTGCTTTTTCAGTGTGGGAAAGATATGGCACTAGACATCCTGACCTTTATTCCCACACGGGAATAAAGATTACAGCTAATTAGAGCCACCCGGCACCCACTCCGCACCGCCTCGCCTCCTGCGGCTAGTATTTTTATATGGACTTGTATGGGTATGCGCTTACTACATCAACTCCGTAGCGTCACCGAATCGCCTCGGTCGTAAGCCCGCCGCGCGCGGACGGCGGGTGGAGTACTCGGTGACAACTTGCAGCTCGCATGCTTGCCTTGCGTTGACTGTCCCGAGTGGACTGTGCGCTACCCGCGGATGATTCACGCGAGGACGATACTTGGCGATTTTCTTCTTCATTAAGCGCGACAGCTATGAGTGCCAATTCACGGTTTGTAAAATTTGACATTACGAAACACTCATGTAGACCCTAGTGCCAATTCTTAACAGACTACTCGAAAATTCGTGGATCAAGTGACGTCCTCTCGTAGACCACGCGGCGTTCACTGGTTGACGACGCGAGGTCCACTGGTTGACCGCGCGACGTTTATTGGTGATAACGCGGCGTTAACTCGTTGACCGCGCGGAGTCCACTGGTTGACGACGCGAGGTCCACTGGTTGACCGCGCGACGTTTATTGGTGATAACGCGGCGTTCACCCGTGGACCACCTGTCGACAACGAGTGGACGTCGTGCGACGAGGCGGGGCGGGGTGGGTGCCGGGTGGCTCTAATGAGCTGTGACCTTAAGAGTAAAACAATACTGCTTTTAGACGTCATGGTAGGCCAGCTGATCAGAACTTTCCCACAAAACAATTCGACGATACCAACAAACTTTCATAATGCTATCCGTAAGAGGTCGTTTAAAGCGCCAACGGCCAAGTGCCCTTGCAATACCAAAGGCGAAGCTACTGCGAAAGTGCAAAATTGTGTTACAAACTACAGCTACTCACGTGAGTTTCATCACGGAAGGTATGAAAACTTTGTACAAACTGCATTCTGGTTTAGCTACTAGAACAATGTATATTAAGACTAAATGGGATTAAGCGGTCACCGTGTCGCACTTTCGAGATAATTTAGGAGACTTGAGCAACAACTTGAGAAGCAATTTTTAAAGATTTTACTTAGAAGCTGTAGTTAGATTAAATTAGTGTATTTTTCTTGTCTTTAAAACCACTTAATTCGTAATTCAAGTTATTCTTAACATACCGTGTGACTAAGCAAGATTGAACACACGTATTCTATAATTAGATTAGGAAATTTCTAAAGAAAATAAAAACGCAAAAATGTAAAACAGGCGCCCCTTGAAATTGAATAAAGAATCCTAATCCAATTTCATAAATAAACGTGCTGAGATTCTGAGCAAATGAGACATTAGACGCTGAGAGAATAAATGTAGCTACATGACTGCCAACATAACGAGTCTACGTAAGCCTGTACTATTATTTATTCCGTTGCTTTAGGCAAAGCTATCTCATGTTATGAGTCCCTGAATCCCAAAATGAGGTTCTTTGTCTCATTGTCACCGCTTCACTGCTCAACCAATCTCCATTAAACTTGAATAAGACTAAGATACAAACATATAAAGAATAAGTAGGTATAGTTTGACGACACGGTTGGCGCAGTGACTGAGCGATCGACTGCTGCGCTGCGTGTCGCGGGTTCGATCCCTGCACGGAACAAATATTTGTATGGCCTACAGATAATTGTTCCGGGTTTGACTGTTTGTGCATGTGAGTTCAAATGTTTGTAAACGCACCCACGATACAGGAGTATTTCCACACTAGGAACGACGTTTTTAAAAATAAATAAAACATAGATACTTCTACACCAAAACATACCTTTAAATATATATTTTGAACTGAACTGAGGCCCATTAGGCTAAAGATTTTTTTATGTATTGCTATTGGTACGCATGGCGACCAATCAAGCTACACAAATCCAGTTTATGCGGATTTCTCGTTTTATGGGAAATCTGTACAAAGCCAGGCCATGTTATACTGGAAATGTATGGCTTGATGTGTCGCCGTGTGTACATACAAGACCTTGTAGCTGGTTTGTAACAAGCTAGAGAGGGAGAGCAACGGAGGCGCAGTGGTTGCAGCATCGACTTACGTGCAGTAAGCCGTGGGTTCGAACCCAGGCAGGCGCATTACTTTGAGACAAAAAGTCGAAGAAGAAGAAAAACAAGAAAAAGAACAACAAGAAGAGAGAGTAGAAGTTGAAGTCTTTGAGTCGTTGGTTTGTCTTTGGGGTTTGAGTGTGAGTTGTGTGTTTGTTTGTGTGAGTTTGAGTATTACAACACCGCTGCCCTCAAAAACGGTGAAGGAAAACATCGCGAGGAAACCGGCATGTCCTAGAACTAAAAAATCGAAGACATGTGACATCTACCAACCCGCACTGGGCCCGCGTGGTGGATTACAGCCCACTCCCTCTCATAGAGAGGAGCCCTGTCCCTGCCTGGAAATCCTTTATAATAATTGCAAGAAGTTGCTGTTTTATTAATATACGAAAGAAGAGTACCATCATTCATGTGAACTCTTATTCTACAAACGCAGGTAAAGTTACAGACCTAGACAACACACAGTATACGGTAAAACCGACTAAATCCACGGCAGCAGCAAATCCATGCATTATCGTGGTATCTCCGCCAGGACGCGACCGTTTGTGTATCTGTACGTCACCCGCGTTTCTGAGACGGCGGCGGTAAAATGTGTTGCAGAGTGCTAACGTGGAGAATATTTCTTGATACTGGAAGCGATAAGGAAGTTTATGGTAGGATTATGTACAATGGAGACTTTTTCAAAAGTTGCGGCCGTAAGATTCAGAAATTAGATATTTAATAGGACCTAGTAGGTATTCATTCATAATTCAACAACTATTACGATCCCACTGCTGGGCAAAGGACTCTCCCCATACAGTGAACGCGGAAGTCATCGATCACCACGCTGCTCACGGGGGATTTAATATTTAGTATTACATTATTAAATTAACCTACGGCAAATTAACTTTCGTAATGATGTGGTACACCTTTGCATAAATAAAAAATATTCGGCGTGAGTAATACTCAGACAGAACATTTTATAACAAAAAGTCCAGCTAAACAAAAACCTTAACAGTCCTAATTAGATGTTTTACGAGCTTGAGGTTCAAGGAACGTTGAACAAAAACAATTACAACGCATAATACGCCTCATAATCGTCCCACGAAACCCAACAAAGCAAAAACTGCCCCTGAATATGCGATGCTATGCGTCCTAGATATTTAATAAAGCTGTTATGAAACTCATTTTGACATACAAGAATTTGTATGTTCATTCCTTGTTTGTTCCTTTGTGTATTATCATGTTCTAAGCGACAAGCAGATTATGAAGGCTGTGTCAATAGGTAAATACGTTGCCAAATGAAATTCTACACTTAAATCATGCCGCGACTATTCACATCATAAAATTACTTAAAAAAGGACGACTATTGATTTTACAAGAAAATTAAAAGTGTGTCACGTAGCCTGAACAAAGGGCTGGTTCTCAACCTCGTGAAAAATAACTTAAAATGCCTCTACAGTGGTTCGCAGATAGTGGAAACGAGCTTGGCAGCTTGCCAAATACGGAACTGTCCTGTTGATACTCCGTCCGTATCTTAATTAAGTAGGTAGGTACGTGTGTGGCCTACACAATGTGGGTACTATGTTATTGAACATACAGGTTGGAAGGAAACTTTTCACAAAATATGGTTCAAATAGAGAATATTGGTCCGGATTCGGATACTATTTCCATATGGAGATGAAGTTTGAATTGTTCGCCGAGCACAACTTTTTTGCGTAGCACGTAGACGCTACGCCGTAGCACTCGTAGCTGTTTTGTCGACAAGTTTTGGTTTTATTTTTCTATAAAAGTCGAATATGATTTGCGGAACAAATATCTGAGATTTTACACAAAGATTATGTTAAAACTACGAACAAAAGGTGAAATAATAGTGTACCAACTTATTCATTGACGATTCATATTTTCAATTATCCATGTTATAGAAAGTAAAATCGAAAGCCAATGACAAGACTGTTAAAGTATCCCTCGTTTAAAAGTTGTCCGGTATCGAAAATGTCCGGGTTCTTGTAAGTAAGTTATTGTTAAACATTAAACACTTGTCACTGATAAACTACAGTTTCATGCGGTAAGTAGGTACAAAAACTTTTCTCATTTCCGTAGCAAGCACAAGAAAACAGCATTTTAGCGTGTTTCTAATAACAATTTGAATTTCCTTAAGGTGATTGATGACATTATGGCCCGAGGTCTAACAAATTACATAAGTTCAAGAGTCATTGTTGAACTTTAGACATTAAGTTTTTTTTCGTTACTTTTTTCAGCTATCTAAAAAACCTGAATTTTTAAAACTGTTTAAGTAGATACTTTGAATATCGATTTTGACGATACCATTCGCATAGAGAAACTAAATTTCACTAAGAAAATTATATCCGTCCGTCTTTTTATAATTAATATACAGGTTCAAGAACGTTTATATTGGCTGGGTAAAAAAATTACATCTTTTATTTTTTGATCCGTTTCTGTGCAGAGTTCACAAAACGTATAAGTAATAGTTTCTATTTCCCACTCTAGGTATTGATTGTAATTGTATATTTTTACGAACATAATATTTTAAAACCCATTAATATAAAATATTTGTCTCAAAGTTGCAATCTTGATTTTGCTTTTGTTTTTTGTTAAATGATACGTATTAGTGCTCCAAACTGTACATTATCACTAGATCACGCGTCTCTTTGTCACAGATGTAAACCTATCTATGTTACCAATATGTCTGGATATTATTAAATCTGTGCGCACATGTTCGTATGATTCAAACGAATCTACAAAGGCCTTGACGTAATGCGATCCCGTTTGTATCAAGACACCAACTTTTTCCCTATTGTTATTTCCAGTGTTCTATTTCAAGCGAAATGATTAGATTTATAGATATAAAACTTTGTTTTGAGTCACGGGTTTATGGCCCTCTTGGGACCTGAGAGGGACGAAACTGCCGAATTGCTGCTCAGGTAATAGCTGAATGGCATACTGACAAGGACGTCCATTTTGATAATGTAAGTTCCGAAAGTTCGAAGGTCGTATGATGAACTTTTGTATCGATTACCTACAATAATGTATAAGCTGTGACGATTTACATAGATGCTTTATTTTTCTATTAAAAAAGACGAAACATTATAAACCATTTATTTATTATAATGATAAAACTTATGAGCAATAAATAGAGTATTAAGCAAAAGTAGCATATTTTTTGTAAAATCTATAAAGACTTTTCTATTCCACAATATAAAACTAAAAAGGTTTTATCAGCCAAGATACTTAAATAATTCAGGCCACTTTTCATCAAAATCTCTGATGAATGCCATTTGTTTGTTTTAAAACAAATAAATTAAAAATAATAATTAATGGCATTTCATTTTTTTTCCACCAAAAGCTGCCAGTGGTCGACCTATATAAGTATATATCGAAAGAGATTCGACCTCTTTTTCCATTTCGGAAAAAACCTCTTTGATTTGGAAGCAAAATGTACCTATATTCTAAAATAATAATTCTTATTCACTCAAAAAAAATTATATCTCAGCATATTAGGAAGGCAATTTAGACCCCAATAAACCAAGAGAACTCTTATCCCATGTTCATGAAAAACTTTTAATTGCACATGAAATTCTAGCTCAAATGTTATTCTGGGCTATAATGGAGTCATTTAGCCCATTCTGGATAAGGGATTATTGCGAATAGGGTCGTTGTACGACTTTCAACCGACCGGAGGTCGTTCTTATGATAATAATTCAAGTTTGGGTTCAAAAGTTCTTTTCTTGATTATCATGCTACTCGATTTAAAAGAGGCAACGATTACAAGGAAAGTTTTGAAATTACTTAATGTTCCATCTTAGCTCTGGCAGTCTTTAAAAACCGGCCAAGTGCGAATTGGACTGGCCTAGAAAGGGCTATTTTATTCAGAATGAAGTCAATATGAATTTAATTTAAAAAATATTGATGTTTATCAAATAAATTACATTAAAAAAAATAGTTAATTCACAGATCTTTAAATACAAACTTCAACAAACCTTTTTTATTTATGAATGTTTGGCTACTAAAGACTGGTTATAAAATAAAATAAAACATTAATTTCGTCGTCCTCTTTCGCCCTCGTGATTTTTGACCCCAAAAAAATGTTTTTCGTGTTCACTTCCTTACTTTGATTTATAGAATGCTTGGTTGACAACTTCGTGAAGGATGGTATAATGAATGGAGGTATAATGTCCCCCCTATATGCGTAAATTCTCATTCTTGAAACTTCAGCTCGTACGTTAGGTCGTAACATTGACAAAATCATTGAAGTATTGCAGTGTCTGAAGGCAAAAGTTAATTCCCAAATTTAAAACAAAAAACACCTACAAACATCACATAAAAACGTTATTTCCACAACAACAGTGTTAAAGGGAAATAAAGATTATAGCTAAGCGTTATCGTGGAATAGCTGGCACTCGATTTATCCACGTCTGTCGGCTCAAAGCCCGTTGACAGGCTGAGCAGGTAACGTTCCTCTGGCACTACCTGAGTACCTGCTTACGTTTCTTTAAAATATCAGTTTGTTTGTGACCTTGAAGGGTTTTCTATGTTATTCTTAGAACTTGTTTAGAAAGAAAGGAAAAGTATTCCTGTTTCGACCGGATCGGATGAACATCAGCGGCCGAAACGCCTACTAAGCCCTATTTGTCTCGCACAAGACGAAACAAAATTGTAAAATTAACAATAAAACAGTAAAAAAATACAAATAAGGCATTTTAAATAGGCCCTGTACGAGGCCTAAAAGGCCCCTATCCTCAGCATAGTGCTGTAACATTAAAAAAAGTCGTTGTTATTTTAACCTTCCCAGTTAAATGACAAGGACAAGAATTAAATGATAGGGCTTTCATAAAATCGTAAATCAACATAAGGTTTTAAACTGACATGGTCAGTGTTATTGATAGTGTTCAATAACACTTGCAACGACGCACTTGCACTTGCTTGAGTATATCCGTGATCAACATCAACACCGTTTGCAACAGCGCCGAAATATAGGGAACTCGAAACAAATAAACCGTTGCAAGTGTTATTGATATTCCAAAAACAACATTTGCAAACTCGCGCCTTTTTTCCAAAAAGGAGTAAATAAGGTTCTTAGCAGGTGGCGTTCTGTAGCCTGTGCCTCATCATCCTTAGCCAGACTTCACCCACAGCTGGGAATAAGTTTCTCTTTGCTTGTGCCAAGTGGAAACAGGCGGGGAAAAGACAGGAATTAATCCAGGTACGTATTTGCATGAACAAAAAATATACTATAAAGGAAGTAGGCCTACTTAATCCGTTAAGTTCTAATCGTTTAGAAATTCTGTTGCCAAGTCTTGGATTATAAGATTCATCCTGAAGAGAACGAAGGCACAAGACATCGCCAAAGTGCCTCATAGCTGCAGGCTTTTGGCACTGATCTGACACCCATCTTAATACCTGTGCACTCAGACAGATAGTTTTCACTGAGACTGTGACCCATCTAAGCTATACGGGGTAATAGGGATACCGACGCACAAAAGATTACCTCGTATACAGCAGGACATACTGATCTCCTAGTATATAGTTAAAATGTATGGATAAGTTGTTTTTTTTTTTTAAATAACGGCTGATAAGTTTCACGTTGTAACTGTTTTTGCGTGCGGTGTCCCTTCGACTCTGTATTTACCGAATATAACATGTCATTCGAGAGCAGAGGCCCTAGCAGGAGCGAACGGTGTAAACTTAGCGCAAATACGTCAATTTTAAAATTAAAAATACTCGTTCCTTATTTAATATTTTCATAATTTTATGAAAACATTCCGTATTCAAATCTTTATAAGATGCTCATTGTGTTTGATACAAACAATGCTATAGGATAATTGTATTTTCGATTCAAAAACCAACTTGTTTACGTTACGGATAACGTTCCCGATATACGCCTCGTCGATAATGGGTTCGAACCCGGGCAGGTACTTTGACTAAATAATTTCTTCACTACTCCTCTCAAAGCAGTGAAGAAAAAAAAACTTAGTTTTTATTCACATAGGAAAAAGGACATCCTTTTTCCTATGTGAATAAAAACTAAAGTTTTTAATAATCGATTACAATCTAGCCTAAATAGACAAAAATACAATTTAACTCGAACTTCGTATTATATTGTATTATGTTATTACTAAGAATATTGTCAAACAAGGAAAACGTGACGAAACCGGAATCCTGTAACAAAAGTCCCCACCACACGGGACCCGCGTCGTGGATTATGTTCATCATAACCCAGTTCCTCCTACAGAGAAGGAGCTTGTGTCTCTGTACTAAGAACATTTTAGTCTGCTCATCATCATCATCGTCATCATTTCAGCCGAGAGACGTCCACTGCTGGACATAGGCCTCCCCCAAGAAGGGGGGGTTTTGCCATAATCCCCACGCTTGGCAGGCGGGTTGGCGATCGCAGTACGGTTGTTACACAGAGAACGCTGCTGCCCATTGTCTGCTAAGTCCCTTAGTCGCCTCTTACGACACCCACGGGAAGACATGGGATGGTGCTATTCTTTACGTCCGACACCATCATCTGCCTAGCCTTTTCCCAAACTATCTTGGGGTCGGCTTCCAGTCTAACCGGATGCAGCTGAATACCAGTATTTTACATGAAGCGACTGCCTATCTGACCTCCACAACCCAGTAACTGGGTAATACGATACCCCTTGGTAAGACTGGATGTCAGACTTTTAGCTTCTGACTACTCGTAACGACTGTCAAAGATCTACAAATGACAGCCGGGACCAACGGCTTAACGTGCTTTCCGAGGCACGGAGGAAACTCGATATGTAATTATGGTCACCCATCCACAGACCAACCGAGGCAAGCACGGCTTAACCTTAAAGATCGACCTGGGCGGCTGTTATTATTTAGCCACGAGCTCCTCAGCCTGCCTGGGTCCGAACCCACGGCTAACTGCTCGTAAGTCGGGGCTGCCACCACTGGGCCACCGCTGCTCTCTGATCATGCTCAGCAGTCTGATCATGCTTCACACCACTTGACTTACTTTTTCCTGAAACTATTAACTTGCTTTAATTAAATTTCAAGTTGCGCTTTAATATTCTGGCTGAAGGTCAGTAGAGTAGCTGTTCGAGAATAGTTTTTAAAATTTTAAATCATTTCGTGGAATTTAATTGGCGCCGTTCGACCTTTATGAACAGTTTTAGAACAAGGTCGTCACTCGGGAAAGGTTAGTTAAGGTAATTTATTGTCTATTGCTACTTTGGACACACACTGTTAGGGACCTAAGTAGGACTTAAAATGCAGTGGGCTGTATAAACTGAATGTAATTTAAATCAAGGTACAATGACTAATTGGTAAACGTATGGAGTGCGCGCGCGTGCCGCCGTTGGAGATCGGTCGCGAAGTGGAGTCGATGACACTTCGGATGGCTATTTTAGGATGTACTTATTTTGCTATTAATTGTAAACAACGCGATTTGGTGTTGTCTGCTTATTACCACGTGGCCTACCATGACGTCTTTAAACATTATTGTTTTACTCCTATTCCAGTGTGGGAAAAAGATGGCGCTAGACATCCAGAATAGCTCCATCTCTTTCCCACACTGGAATAAGAGTAAAACAATACTGCTATAAGACGTCATGGTACTCGTAGGACAGGAGGTTAGATTTACACAACGTGGCAGGGACACCGACGCTGAAACGGTAACCACGTATTCAGTTTTAGTAATTTTTCATCCGTGTTTTTTTAATCGTATGTTATACCTACATTTTGTCCGTGTATTTATTATTTATTTAACACTTCAAGTACAATTTACAGAGGCGGACTGAATGCCATAGGCATTTTCTACCAGTCAACCTTTGGGTTACCCTTTTTTTTTAGGATGGGAATTCATCAAATGACTTCTCCCGCTCTGGGCAGAGCGGAAGGGAGTGTCAGACTTGACTGACTAAAACCCATCCATGTTCCTTCTTAGCCCTTTGTGTTCCAGGGCCACGGTATCTCTTTCGAACAACCCTCAGCCCTGGCAGGCATCGGCCCTCTCGGACCCCTTCCAATTTGCTGACATCTCCTTGAGGCGCGCGTGGACCCTTTGGGTGTGGTTTTGGTTTTGGGTGGTTGTGGTGTAAGTATTTCGCTTTATTTTTTTAAACTTTGCCTCACACTAGTTATTTCTCCTGTATTGTGGGTGCGTTTACAAACATTTAAACTCACATACACAAACAGCCAGACCCGGAACAACTATCTGTAGGCTAAACAAATATTTGTTCCGTGCGGGGATCGAACCCGCGACACGGAGCGCAGTAGTCAATCGCTTAGCCGCTGCGCCAACCATGCCGTCCTTTTGTAGCTAAAAGCTATTTTTTTTTTTTTATAACCTTTGATAAATTTCTATGTTGCATGGGTTCAGAGTGAAGTCCTGAATACGTAGTAACCGTTTTAGAATCGGGGTCCATTCCAGCCTGTATTTGTTGTGTACCTATAGTTTTACTATGTGGTTGATTAAGATAAAATTAATAATAAAACATGCTTAACCTAGCTATAAAAACTTGGCATGAACTTGGTTTATGATTTTAATGTTAATAAAGTGCAACAGTTTATAGAGTATTTTATTAGTCGACGTTTATTATGATTACTAGCACTTCGCACGCGACTTCGTCCGCGAAAATTGTGATATAATATAGCCTATGTTACTCGGTAAAGATGTAGCTTTCTAATAGCGAAAGAATTTTTTAAATCGGTCGAGTGGTTTTTGAGTTAAATCGTAACAAACAAACAATTACATCTTTCCTCTTTATAACATTAGATAAGTGTTCGTTCAGAGAATTCGTCTTTACTTTCGTAGTTTGTGCAAGATTACACTAAGTTAAATCTATAATTTTTTAAACTGACTTGGTCACATACGCAATCACACTGGAAACAGGAAACGGGATGGTTTGTCCGTGATCATGACCAGGAAGTGAAAACAAATAGTAAGCATGGTAAATATCCCGTTTCACATTTTAATGATAGTGTTTACACTACGCTGTTGCTAGATCCAGATTCCATTGCAATTACTGATTCTTGTTGTAAATTGCATTTAAGTTTCGACTAAAGCACTTAACGCTAGTATTACAGCGTGTTACACCAAATTCTCCATGCAGAGACAATTTAATTTATTTCTCTAGTTCGTTAAGCTTCCCTAATCACTCTTCAAGAACTCTGATAATCTTTGACTGCATTGATGTGAGCACAAAATTCGATCAACCAACATTTCCCTGAAAAAAGAATGATTGAAAAAGTCCTTCCTCTTCTGGGTTCGTAATTTCGTCACGTTCTTTAGACCCAATATTACGTCACAGGAAAGCTCCCATTTCCTGTCCCCATTCCACAGGTAAATAAATAATGTTGTTTAACTCGAAAGCTCTCAATTTTACAGTAGGTCTCTATAAAAGGGGACTGCCTCCTCGAAGGGTTGAGGTGTTTTACTCGAGTCCCCCTTAGAGACCCGATTCGATGGGAAACTCTTTTCTCGCTAGAAAGGTATTTAAAATGCAATCACCATAACATCAAATATTTCGCCATAACCGCTATCCCTCATAAAATATGAGTCCCAAAGTCATTTGAAATGTCCTCTTAAATACAATGGTACGTTGTAAAATTCGTGATAATGGACTGGGCTTTGTTTAACGTTAACTGCCGTTTATCATTTTTATAAGGCCGTAATTAAAATAAGGACCTATCCATACTTCCATAGGTACTAATAATGCCATAAATAAATAGCAGTGATAGCTGATAGCCTAGTGGCGTGACCGTTGAACTGCCAAGTCTGCCAGTCTGCCATAGGTCTGGATTTTGAACCTAAGGCTGCGTGCCTTGGCACTACGCCGGGGGGAAACTCCGCTTCCGCGGCAAATTGTCGCTCAGCGGACAGACCTCCGGCGCGATCTCATGGCGACATGGAGAGAGCGACTGTCGCAACCCCGTGCAGGGCACGCACGCCACAATAGTGGCGATAAGTCCCCTCTTTGAGGAGTGGCTGGAGAGGCGCCACGGCGCCCTCACCTTCCGCCTGACGCAGGTCCTCACCGGACACGGTTGTTTCGGGAGGTTCCTGCACCGAATCGGGCGGGAGGAAACGCCCGGGTATTACCTCTGCGAGGATCGGCCGGAGGACACGGTGGAGCACACTGTGGAGCTCTGCCCTGCTTGGGCTGAGCACCGCCGTATCCTCGTAGCGGCGATTGGCGGCGGCGACCTCTCGCGTCCGGCCCTGGTTCAATCCATGGTCCGGAGCGAGAGGGAATGGGAAGCCGTCGCCTCCTTCTGCGAAGCAGTCATGCTAACGAAGGAGGTGGCGGAACGTGAGAGAGAGAGAACCTCACGTCCCAGCCGCCGCGGGAGACGCCCCGGGCGTCGGGCGGCAATCAGTGGCCCCCGGCCACCATAGGCGCGGGACTGTGGACGGTGAGTAATGGGCTAGCTCACCGTCCGTCCGTCTTATGACGACAGACCGTGCCGACGGCGCGTTCGTGTTCCACGCGCGCCTCAAGGAGATGTCAGCAAATCGGAAGATCCGTCCGTTCCGGTTCCGATGCAGGTAGACCATGGCCATTAACATTAACACTTTTGGCGTAGCATTGGCGGCATAAAAACTCTGATAGGCACTAACTACACGAAACAGAAGAAGAATGTTATAAATGTGAAAGTGCCTCTTTTATCTTTTGGTTACCTTTTAATTCCTGAACGGGTTCCGTTGCAGGTAGACTATGACCATTAACATTAACACTTTTGGCGTAGTATTGGCGGTATAAAAACTCTGACAGGCATTAACTACACGAAAAAGAAGAAGAATGTAATAAATGCGAAAGTGCCTCTTTTTACATGTTGGTTACCTTTTAACATCTGAATGGGTTCCGATGCAGGTAGACCATAACCATTAACATTAACACTTTTGGCGTAGTATTGGCGGCATAAAAATTCTGATAGGCACTAACCACACGAAAAAGAAGAAGAATGTAATAAATGCGAAAGTGGCTCTTTTTACTGGTTGGTTACCTTTTAACATCTGAATGGGTTCCGATGCAGGTAGACCATGACCTGGATTAGAACATTTTTTGGCCCAACAGTAATACGTTCCTGTAGGACAATTTCCGATTTCCACACAGGCTAAACTGCGGGCAAAAGACCTCCAACAATCCTACCTATGAGAATCCTACAATCCTACCTATAAGAATCCGACCTAAGTATCCTATAAGAATCCTACAATTATCAAGACTACACTTTCATTGATAGATGGCACCATTATACATAGACAGTCACCCGTCGACGTAGTAGAGGTGACAACAAGTTATCATGTTAAGTGATGACTAAGTAAGAACTTAGTACTTAAGTAGTTAGCACTTTGAGTATCGTCACTGCACGACGTACAAACTTATCAGTCAATGTCCCAGTGTGCTGAATGATTAATTACCAACTTATACCCTTACAGTCCAAGGAATTTTCGTGATTAGTTTCACATAAAATACACATCAAAATAAATAAAGAAAGAAGAATACTGTAAGCCAGTTAGTCACTTGGTCTAAATCTAGCATTATGTGAACCCCAAATAGCACCAAATAGGTTTATTATACATTTTAGTAATAAAACCATCGCCAGACATCTGTCTGGCAAGACAGATGCTGTCTAGCGCTGATTTTCTTTTTTGAAAATACTGTACTTGACTGGAAGCATTTTAATGCCTAAAAATCATAACTTTTTCCAAGCTCCAAAACATTTTCGGCCTAATTAGTTATTAAATGGGACAGCAAACGGCAACCACATGACGTAATGCCTGCAAATTTTTCATTAAAAACGGTTCGTTTGCAAACGTACGCGTATCCGGTCGTGTATTAAAAAGATCAGACATGATAATGTTATGCTCGCTCATCAAATATTTAAGGTCAGTCCGTTTGTAGCAAGAATACTTACATATTATATGTTACGCATAGCATTGAGGCCTTGTATAGTTAATTGAGTTTTGGACATACATAGGACCCGATGGAAGTAGATGTTCCCGTTTTATGCACTGCAAGTGTTTAGCTATCGAACTATCACTATGTTTCGTGCACTATCGCTTTGACCCTAAAACGCGTGAGAGCTATGTTGTGTGCGACAGAGTGCGGGCTTATCTTTGTGCCACGTACTCTACACCTGCAGTACTGTAATTCGCTTAAATCGTATGCTGTTGACCATTTCAGCGGTATTTGCCACATACCTCCCTACAGGCCCGAAGGCACCTAAGAAGCCGATTCCTGCCGGCTTACCTTTAAGAACAAGGCAATGTACGTAGTGTCTAGTGTCTACTGTAGTCAATTAGTAAATTATGTAACCATCTGTGGTTATCACATTACAGTACAGGCATTAAATACATCGGATTAAAAAAAAATACCAACTTTTTTCATGACAACAAAGCAACATGTGGCGCCAAAAGTAAGCCGGAGCTCGGGTGTCAGAATTCAGAACTAAATTCGTATGGACGCGGACACGTGACTTTGCGGCTATTTGGAGCGTTTTGTAGGGACTAGGTAAGCCGAAGTTTATCGAGTTACGACAGTGTTTGTATGTATAGAAAGTTAAATTAGAACCACTTCCCGATGTCCGATTGAGCTGAAATTTTCCACACACCTTTGTTTCTAAGATCAATACATTCTTAGGACAAACATAACTTAATCTTGCAGTCAGGATCGTCTCCTCACGAGGGAAATCCTCAACGTTTAATAGCACAGACACAAAACTTTGCATACAAGTTCATATTTGGTGGATAATCACAATTCGTATCATGAACTCGTCCTAGCGCCGGGATCGTCTCCTCACGAGGGAAATCCTCAACGTTTAATAGCACAGACACAAAACTTTGCATACAAGTTCATATTTGGTGGATAATCACAATTCGTATCATGAACTCGTCCTAGCGCCGGGATCGTCTCCTCAAGAGGGAACTCCTCAACGTTTAATAGCACAGACATGAAACTTTGCATACGAGTTCATATTTGATGGATAATCACGATTTGTATCATGAACTCATCCTACCGCCAGGATCGTCTCCTCACGAGAGAACTCCTCAGCGGTTAATAGCACGGATATGAAACTTTGTAAATTTACGCGTTCACTTTTGGTGAATAAACATAATACCTGAAGCTTGTCGCGTGAATGGTAAATGCTATAAAAACTAAACGCGACAAGCTTTTGTGAAAATTATCCTATATCGTTTTAATTTTTTCAAAGATTTATTTTCTTCTTTTCAGTTCATATTCTTATAAGCTTGTTTCAAAAAGGTTTTTTATATTATATTTTTATTTTTTTATACAGTGTTTTATGTAGTTCTTGTGCGTTTAATCATTCCATTACATAAGTTATGAAAAAAAGATCAAGTTGGATCCTTCGAAAATTTTTGGTACTTTTATCTTGGTTTTCGAGGTCGCTGATAAATACACCAAAATTAAAAATAGCGCCGACGCGCGACGTAAATTTCTGTTTTTTTCGTCATGGGTGTCATTTTCGGGGTTTTCGGGTTGTTTGATAATCAAAACGAAAATTGAAAAATGCGATGAAGAAAAACAAAATTAAAATTCTCATTTTTTTCTTCGGCTTCCCCTTTCAATATTTTCACCCTTCGCCACTGCCTCCCTACATTACTATTTGCACAGTATGACCTTGCTTTGACATATTTGAACTTGACCTTCTAACCCCTTTAAAGTAGGGCAAACACACGTAGGTACCAACGCAGCGCTGAATTGTATACGCATAAACATGTGTACAATCGCACAAATGTCGAACTTTTATTTACAATCTATATACTTTTGTATTGTGAATCCTTTATTTGTCTGATCCTAGCAACATAGTGCAAAATGCTACATTGAATAGGTCATGTCTTCTTCTTGTAAAGTTGTGAAGAGCGAACCCTCAAAGAACCCTCCAGGGGGTTCGCAGATGGACACACAGCGCAGAATAGCTTTCTGAAAGGTGAGCTTGTTGAAACTTGGCCCCGAGTGGGGCATAAATTACGTATAGCCTTAAAGTATTCAAGGTGCAGCTGGATTTTATTCCTATTGTTCCGAACAAAAGCACTTCGTTTAAATTTAGAATTGAAACATGCTTCTTGACCTTTAATAGTTTATCTAGGTAAGTACATATATTTATGTAAATGGCTGTAAAATGGCTGTATTAGTCGTATAAAAGTTTTTTGAAGAATATTATTTTTATATCAACGTCATACTATTTAACATACCTTTAGTTTAATTAAAACTATAGGTTAGATATATGGTCTGTTCTGTAGGTTAGTGAGTCTCTACTATTCTATCTACCACAGTTACCCATTATACATTCTAACCTCAAAGCAGATACGACACTAAATATCACTTATCAAACTTAACAAAACTAATGTTTGAATGAACCACCAAATGTTTGTTGGAAACTTTCATTGGTGCCAATGCTAACCTAAATACTAGGGAGAAACCCAAATATGTTTGGAGTCAGCTTCTAAACTAGGTAAATAGGTAAATGTGAGTGCGTACCTATCTCAATTTTGCCAAATGCAAAGTTATTCTATAAATCTTAGTTTGTTTTCAGGCATCTATTGCAGAACCATAGTTCGATATTCAAAAACACCTTTAACAAAATGAAGTTGTTTTTGAATATCGAACTGACATTGGCTTGGGGCCACTGTCAGTTCGATATTCAAAACCTACCAATCCCAATGGCAACGCAATCTAAGTGCAAATATTAGTAAAAAAAAGGTGATAAAAAAGTACGCAATACGCGGACACTCTATTTTGGGATGGCTCTTAGAATAAAGATATCAGCTGACATTTCTGAAGACCTTACACGAACGCCTCTAGTGGAAAATTCATACGCCATTAAAATATATCTGCAACTAAATTTCTAAGGAATACCTATCCTAAGAACAAACCTTTTGGCAGACTTTCTCGTTTCTGCCTTCCCTCGACAATGTCTAATATTGGTTTTACAAACGGAGCCAGCGACTGAACGTGCTCTCTCCGATGCACGGAAGGCTTTTGAAATGAATGGAACAGTAATCCGTCCAACAATTTACCGAGACAACGGCGTTCCAACATAAATGCTCGACGATATCGAGTCACAAAAAAAGAAGAAACAATATTATCAAACAGTTGTTCTTGCCAGCGGTATTGCTCGCATTTTAGAAGAACTAACACTTTATGTACCATTAAAGGAGATATCATCTATAGACATTGGTTAGGCCGAGGTGGATCTAATAGTACGCAAATATTTCGCCGATTATGTTTAAGTCCCATGTAATAATAATCTAATAGTGCACAATATCAAACGGGCACAAATAGAGAGTCCGTGGCTGCTACGGAGAAATTCCATGGAAAAAACCAATGACATTTTGCCCAACCTGGGAATCGAACCTAAGACCTCAGCAGTCGCGCTTGCCACAACTAGACCAACGCGGTATCGAGGCATCTATAGACAACGCAAATAAAATAGTTCTTAATCAACTTGCAGTTCTTAATCAACTTGCAGTCATTTGGGAATGAGTGCTATCAGTACAATTGTACCGACTTAACGTGTTTAGCTTATGACAATCATAATTATCAGTTAGCTTTAGAGTGCCTCTGACATTTCTTCTGATGGTTTATATCTGTGTATCGTTGTAATATTTCCGGTACGCCAACATTCATCTCAATCCACTAAGCCGTGTATACGTGAATAAACTTATCTTTATAGATATTTTCACAAACAATAACTTTCCGACTCACCTCGAACATCACACAAGATTTCTCGTCACAATAGACGCACATATTCAATATAATATCCCTATGTTCCACATACAGTTCTATTTTCTTGCCTTCCTGTTACTGCCGCACGGTCGGGCACAATGGGCCGGATGAATTTAAGTCCGCAAACAGGCATCGGTGTCAGTGCGTCCTTTCTTTTGCGACACGAGATCACGCTCACCACTTCTGCCCGCACTTGGGTTTGTTTCTTTATGTACTAGTTGCATAGAGCTGACTTTGGAAAGTCACCTGAACTTAGCTTTGCTTCTGTTTTATGGGTTAAAATATGACAATGGCTTATCAAGCATAGCGTGGACCAGAAATCCTTCTCATCCACGGAACTAGGAATTAGAGTTAAGTATTCGATTATTACTTGTTTACTAAATTAAACTTTAAAATATTTTTGCTTGCAAAAAAATAGCTTGTGCAACTTTTTCATGTCATAAAAAAAATTAGCTCTATTTAACATGTGTAATATTTATGAGATTCATAAATATTGAAGGCTATAGTCGCAACATTTAAGTTAAAATAAAAGTCTAACTTTCTACTGTTCAAACTTTGCCGGAGTCCATTTCACAAACGCAACAAACGGTGAAAAGTATTTGTGTCCAATGCAGTTTAATTTACATTGTGTACACAATACATTCAGATAAAACAGTCAGTGTACGTTAATACGTCTCTACCGCGTAATGGACCACAAATTGGAATATAATTTCAATGACCTCAAAACAAATGAATATTCGGTCAACATTTTTGGTGACGCTAAATAATTGTAACTTTTTCATAATATCTGCGTTCGTATAGAGTACTAGCTGTCCCGCTGTTTCCCCGTTTTCGCAACATTTTTCATTGCTGCTCCGCTCCTATTGGCCATAACGTGATGATATGTAGCCTATGCCCTTCCCCAGGTTGAAATCTTGCCAAATTACATTAAGATCCGATAAGCCGTTTAGTCGTGAAAAGGTAACAAACATACAAAATAACAAACAGAGTGACTTTCGTATTATAATATTAGTATGGATTGAATTGGGTCGGACTACAACTATACAATAATCGAGCCAAACAACAAAGCTACTAAATAAAGCAATAAAAAAGTTATCGGGGATCCAGACTAGCTTAAATCCATACCGATATAACAATATTCCAATAAACCTTTCGGTTTATTGACCTCGTTATTCCTTTCTTAGATTTGCGATCACAATTTCTGTAAAGATTCACTATAAGTTGTTTCATAGCTAATTGTTTCATCGAATTTCGTTTCTCATAAATAGCTCATAAAAAACTTATTACAAAGAATAACATTTTATAGAGTGACAGTTTCAAAAATGCATACCTTTTAAAAATGCATACCCTCCTATAAAGTTACAACACCGCGTTCACAAAAACAATGCGGGTAAATTCCTGTTAAGCAGGAAAACAATCTTGTTATTCTCACTAATAGTCGATGTGTCCATAACTGTTGCAGGCAGTGTGCAAGCAAACTTGCAGCATGCAAGCGAGCATGCAACATGCAACAGGCATGGTTTCTGTCACGGCTCCGTCGCTGTGGGACTCCGGCGTTCCCACGGGCCTACGCCGGCTTAAACTAAACTCTAGGGGTAGGGCAGATAAGACTACATGGAGTCGGTTTTGCAGCGATTCGTTCCTGTCACAAAATTTTGTAGCACAACATAATGATTTTTAAAAACAATATTTTAATTGTAGGTTAATAATTTCGTTGAAATAAAATACCATAGAAACATACATCCAACAAACAATATTCGTTAAAAAATAACTCTACTATTTGATAAGTTTGCGAAATAAACAAATGTGATTATAAAATTCATTGAATTGTGTTTCAAGTAAATAGTAGTCGAAACAAAAAAATTGAAAAAAAAAATACAAGCACCAAATATTAAGTGAAACATTTTCTGGGAAACGAAATTATGTGAAATTTATGTCTGCAAAACAAGGTGACATCGTTTTTATTTAGTTACAAAAACCTAACACACCATAACACTAACCATTGTTCCAAAATAGCGGAACCTTACATAACACCGAACGCCCAAAAAATGTACATCATCAAAAAAAACTCCACTTTTTGCACAGATCACGTTCTGCCCGTATTCAAATGACGCCACCGGCCGCATTCACTATTACGTGACAATGTGTTCTCCTATTCGCACGTAGCGAGGTATCATCCGGGCCCAAGAGGAACCTACCTACTCCAACCACGCCGGATGGAACCTTCCGGTCGCTTGAGTTAAATACCGCTCTTTCAAGCACACAGATGGACTAATTTCAACATGAGTCCCTTTGAGAATAGGGGAGCGCTTTTATTCGAATGTGACTGTATAACATGTGTTCTGAAACTTAATATAGGGACGTTGTTTGGGTATCACTGTCACATGAAATACTAGTGAAATGGATACTATATAAATGGATGTGGTATGGGTGGAAGCCTGAAAAATATCAATACATATTATGACAATAATATGTATTTACAAATACATATTATTGTAATAATATGTATTTGAGTGACTTACAAAGCTAAACTAAGACTAGAAGATGTTGTGAACTTATACATATATACTTATACTTATAGTTCGGGTTTTAGAAAAATGGACAGACACGCCCTTAAAAGAAAAGGAACATTGACAAACAATGTTCACATTTTGCAAAACATTGTTTTCAGGTGTAACCTCAAGAGACGAAAAGCTGACGAAGACGTAAAATCACCGTCTTACCAAACCCAGTTCACTGCTATGTCAACATTTGAAACGATATTCGGATTTCCGCAATTCTGTTCACATTATTTCTCCAAACGGATTCTCGTCCAACATTGACCGGGAGTTGCGCCATTTGCGTCCATTCCCCCAATATGTCCGCAGCAGCTCAATAGAAGCTCTTACAAACCCTCACTAATCCTAATTGAGCCTGTGGGGCTCTCCGTTTCTTTACAGAATTAACACTTCCCTAGTGTCGCGAAAACATCAGGAAGAATAAGGAAAATTACGGAAAAAATTATTTCGAAGTCTGTTATTTTGTATGTGTACAAGAATGTACATTACAGCCATCAAAAAATATTTCGATGTCTGTAATTTTGTATATGTATAAGAATGTGAATGTATATGTCCGTGTGTTAGTGTGTGTTTAGTTGGGAAAATCGGGAAATCTATTTGTTTAAAATCAGCTGAAGTTAATACCCAAAATTAACTGACTTACCTACTGCAGGTAATCTAATTCTCTCATACACCGATAAGTAATGCTTTCCAGACCACCTGAGACACAATAATAAATTAAATCTTTCAACATTTGTAAAAATTTCACAGTAAACCGTAGCAAAAGGAAGAATCAAATACGAAATCAATGTCTTTTCTTTCGTCTCGCTTGTTTCGATAAAAAAAGATTATCTACAAAATAATATCTGTCTTTGATATCCAAAAATATTGAGATGAAGTCATTGAGATATAAAAATAATTAAGGAATTTCTATTGCCACCATCGCGCTCCATCATCAAACCAGTTCTAAGGTACTATATTATTATGTCATTACCGAACTTACAAGTATGCAAAGTTTCAGCTCAATAAGATGCCAGGAAAAATAAATAACAAATAGAAATGCAGCAAGTTAATAAAAAGCTTGTAAAAAACCTCTTGTTGATCATAGAGAATATCAAATACCTAACTACTTCGCGAAATAAAAGTAAAATAGTGCTACACTTTCCCGCAGAACTATCGAATCGACGCAGAAAGACAGGCGGGTCTATTTGCTCATTGTAAATTGACTCGAGCTGAATGCTGACAATCGATATGTTACGATGAAAGCCCTAGTCGCCTCGCTTGCCTCCGGTTGTTGCTACTGCGTTATTCATCGAAGTCGAGACATTGTGAAGAATTATGACTACAAATGGACCATGTTTTTTTATGATGGTGCATGTGTACCTATTTGTTAGTCCGTAGGTAAAGACAAAACTTGGTTATATATGTTTTTGTGCTCTGATGTATAGTAATGGTATTTCTAAGATAAAACAAAAATATTAATTCTTTTTCCGACAACCTTTGTTAAGAATCGGTCTCTCTTAGTCTTAAAAATATTGATGGTAGAATTTCAGGACGTATTTATTAAATTAACACAAGATGCTTTTAAAAATCTCGATTCACAAAATAATTATAATTTGACCAAAAATAAACCTTAAAAACTATGTTTATACGACCACAGCAAACACGCGACTTACATATCATAAATGCGGTTACACGAAAACTGCACGGTCGTAACTGCAGAACGAACTTTTATAATTCCATACACAAACGGTTATGATCGTTGTTCAACCCTCTCGTTTCTGAGTCGTTCAATGCGATTTTTAATTTCCCCAAATAGAATAGTATTTCTAAGACAAAACAAAAATATTAATTCTTTTTCCGACAACCTTTGTTAAGAATCGGTCTCTCTTAGTCTTAAAAATATTGATGGTAGAATTTCAGGACGTATTTATTAAATTAACACAAGATGCTTTTAAAAATCTCGATTATATTCACAAAATAATTATAATTTGACCAAAAATAAACCTTAAAAACTATGTTTATACGACCACAGCAAACACGCGACTTACATATCATAAATGCGGTTACACGAAAACTGCACGGTCGTAACTGCAGAACGAACTTTTATAATTCCATACACAAACGGTTATGATCGTTGTTCAACCCTCTCGTTTCTGAGTCGTTCAATGCGATTTTTAATTTCCCCAAATAGAATAGTATTTCTAAGACAAAACAAAAATATTAATTCTTTTTCCGACAACCTTTGTTAAGAATCGGTCTCTCTTAGTCTTAAAAATATTGATGGTAGAATTTCAGGACGTATTTATTAAATTAACACAAGATGCTTTTAAAAATCTCGATTATATTCACAAAATAATTATAATTTGACCAAAAATAAACCTTAAAAACTATGTTTATACGACCACAGCAAACACGCGACTTACATATCATAAATGCGGTTACACGAAAACTGCACGGTCGTAACTGCAGAACGAACTTTTATAATTCCATACACAAACGGTTATGATCGTTGTTCAACCCTCTCGTTTCTGAGTCGTTCAATGCGATTTTTAATTTCCCCAGTGCTTAGGAAATGTTTCCGTTTTTCCTTTGTTAATATAAATGTGAATGCGGCCGCGAACACGCAGCTTTTCATTTATTGAAATGCTGGGGGATAATAGAAATATTTTGTCTATTACCCTAATGTTAAGCAAAGAAATAGTAGGTGTGTTTTTGTTTAATCTTTTCATTAGTCTCCTGCCTTTATATCAATTTATTTGGAGTCGGCGCACCATGTCTCCTTCATCCATACTTCTCTTGCTTGTCATCTCACCAGACATATCCTCCTTCACACATTCCATCCATCGTGTCTTTGGTCTTTGTTCTCTTCTATCCACAATCATACTCTAACTTTTCTCACGACGTTTTTCACTGTTTAATATAGGACTATTTTGTTTGTGATGTCAAGCAACAAAAGCACTCGTAGTTTAGATCCAAAACGGATCGTTTTTACCCGCTTGATGTCAAAAAGCCTTTGTTGAATCTACAACACAAACGATCAACCGCAGCTCTGTTTTTTCAACGTCACTGTCAGTTTCAATAAATCGTGTGTGTGTGAACTAAGCCTAACTAGACCTCCAATATATTGAACATAATTTTGTAAATGTAAAACTGTATAGTTCGACTTTCTTTTTGGTTTTTGCCATTTCCACAAAAAAAGTTGTGCACATAGAACGTGTTCCCAATTTAAATGGTCGAGGAAAACATCGTAAAACAGACACACCTTAGCATATGCTAAGCGTGCTAAGCTATGCTGAGGATAACTAGTGCCTGTCACGCTGTCGTGAAGAATGGAGTTCGCGTGTGGCCTCCCCCTTATATCAATGTGACTTGACTACAGTCCACAGTTATTTTACACCTGAAAGCTGCAGTCCAACAGCAGCTTTATCGTCACGAAAATAAAGATCACCATAATTTTGCCAGACTTGACAGTGAAACCAACCTAGCAACAACCTTATTTCTAGGAAAATCAGGAATATTGTGATTTTATAAGTGACGCAATGATGGAGGTAAACTATCTGTGAAAGGACTGGAGTTTGTTTCGCCACTATTTTTAGCACATCCGTGTTACATGCTCTTTGCCCGTATATTTTGAACAGAGCTTGAACGGTTACAATTTAATATCACGGAGTTTCCGTATAGGTTTTCTGATATAATGACAAATAAGTATGGACTTTTGATAAGAGTCTAAAAAATTACGGAGTGAGAGGTAAAGCTTTACAACTGTTCTCATCCTACTTAAAAAATAGAAAAATGTATGTTCAAATTGACAAAACACAAAGTGGCCGTAAAAACGTTTATAAATCCCCAATTGTAACCATAACGACGGGTGTCCCACAAGGATCTATTTTAGGACCTGTCTTATTTATTTTATTTATTAATGACTTGATCAATTATATAAATTCAATTTTATCAGACATGGACATCGAAGTTGTAATTTTTGCAGATGACACAAACGCCATAGTGGCAGCTAATGACATAGGAACATTGACAGAAAGGGTGAACGCCACATTACAAGCATTTCATGTGTGGTTTACAGCAAATAAATTATTAATAAATAGTAAGAAGACCAAAATAATGTTATTTAAAACGACAGCCCGTAATGGGGACGACTTAAAGGTTGCCTTGAATGAAGACGAAATTAAGCTCGTTGACGATGTAAAATTCTTGGGTATACATATAGACCGACTGCTAAACTGGAAACCAGAATTAAAGGCAATTGATGCGTCGGTATCATCTGCATGTTATGCTCTACGAACTCTAAGAAATGATATAAGTTTAGAACAACTGAAAATGGTTTATTTTGCATTAGTGGAGTCTAAAATTAGATATAGTATCCTTCATTGGGGAAATAGTTATGACTACAACATTAAAAGAGCTTTCGTTTTACAAAAACGGGCAATCCGTACCATGGTTCGCATCTCACAAAGGGAGAGTTGTCGTCAACACTTTATTAATTTAGGTATACTTACAGTACCAAGTATTTATGTACTTGTACTGTTAATTAATATGGCGACTAACATGCAAGATTATGAGACATCTGAAGAACGACACATTAGAGAAGGGTCTCGTAGACAAGACTTAAAGCAAAATATAAGAAACGCTAATTTTAGAATTGTTAAACACAGTCCGCGATACCAGGCTGTGAAATTATTTAACAGGATGCCTTTAGACATAAAAAGCATTGTTTACACTAGCTCTTTTAAAAGTAAATTGAAAAAATTTCTATTGAACAAGTGTCTCTATGATGTCGAAGAACTATAAATTGTAATCCACGAATGATGTTTATGTATTATTGTGATAAATTGTTATTTTAAAAAATATTGACCAATTTATTTAATTTATATTATACTGATAATGCTGTTTTAAAAGTAATTGATGCCAAAATGTTAATTATGACTGTATTCATTTTATAATTCATTAATTTATATATTTATTTTTAACTTCATAATAACTATTTAATTATAAGATGATTGTAATACTGTGTAAATTCAAATGCAAATTATTGTTAATGAATAAATGACTAATGACTAATTAATTGGCAAATAACATAAATTATTGAGAGCCGCCGAGAGCCGTTTTGAGAGCACTGCACCATCACTGCTGCTCTCAAAACGGTGAAGGAAAACATCGTGAGAAAACTGGCATGTCCTAAAACTAAAACTTCGAAGACATCTGACATCTACCGACCCGCACTGGGCCCGCGTGGTGGATTACAGCCCACTCCCCTCATTGAGAGGAGGCCTGTGTTCCAGCAATGGGAAAATTATAGGCTGATGATGATGATGATTAAAAAATTTAAAACACTATTATCGACTAAAGAAAAGAACCTTCAATGTATCCAATTTAGAAAATTAGCACACAAACATATTTGAATCATAACATAACATCACGACTGTAATCCCCGAAGGGTCAAAGCGCCATGTGTGTAGGGAGCGAACTTATTGGCACCCACCAGGCACAAATCCAAACTCCGTGGCTGCTACTGAGAAAATCCCAATGGAAAAACCCAATAACACTGTGCCCGACCTTGCAATCGAACCCAGAGCCTCATGCTCAGCAGTTACGCTTGACACCACTAGAGCTACGAGGCTTTCAACAATTCATTGATTGATTTGGAAACAGGAATTTGATAAAAAAAAAACTGACGACACAATTCTAACACCAATCCATATCATTCATATTATTTTTACATAATCTCGCGTTGTTTCGCGCAGTCAAAGCCTGAGCCCGATCAGCCGAAACATCGACAAAGCCTAAATAAATAAAACTTCGATGAATTTAAATCAATCTGTTCCATAAAACGATGTTCGAGTAAGTCATATACCTACACTCTTTTGCAAAAAAAACGGGCACAGGTAATTTACGTTCTAAGGACGATTTGAGTTATCATCATTCTCTTGCCATGAAAGGAGACGGATACGCTTTCATACAATTTTGGGCCTAGTTGTAAAAAGATGAAATTGGTGTCAATTGATAGCTACTATATTAACAAACAATCACTGAAAATTTTACAGATTTTGGAAATCTGAGAGCTGAGATAAAAGAGATTTTAGCAAAAGTGAGGTTAAGTAAGACGGAGGTTACACGTTCAATTTGGCATTAATCTGATCCATGATTGAGATCCAGATTGACAGGAAATTGAACGTGTAAAGCGTAGATTGATGATCCAGATTCTATACAATCCTGTAAATCCATCAATTTGAGAAAATATCAATAAAATATGGGAGGAAGTGCACTCAAAACGCACACGCACTAGACGATACGAAACGAGTGTCCATTTGTCCAAAGAGTATAGGAATAAAGATGGAATAGAGAGCCCTCTCACGCGAATTTTTGACACCCATATTGAACGGTGTTGCCATCTGGTACTATATCCGTTGAACTAATCTCAATAACTATAGGTGCGTACGTATATTTAAGATATATATAAGAAATATTCGCAATTTCAAAATGAAAATAAAAAAATGGTTTAATCTTGTTTAGAATTTAAATGTATTATTTTTTACTCAATTTTCATTCAAATCAAAAAGGTATTTAATCACACTGGTGATAATTGACGTAAGCAACATCTATGTCATTTTAACGTACTAAATCTCAAGTTTATGCAGATTTCGTAAGAGATGGTGCTAGTATATTTGTGAAAAATTGGACGCCTATGTCAAGTACGGCAGTGTCCCCCCCGCTGCGAGTGTCAATGTCATGTCGTGCATGTCAAGTCAGACTTAGCACAGATTAAAAATACAATAATCGATTAGTAAAAGTGAATTGATTTATCTTAATTATGCAGATATTTAATTAGATTAAATTCTTCATACTTTAATACTAATAGATTTCATTATTTTAATTAAATAAATCATCTGGCGAAAGCATTTTCGTTAATAGTATGAACTCTGTAACGTTATTCGATTATAATTTAATCGATATTCCAATAACTTCGTAACCTTAACTTAATTTTTGGATTTCTCAATTTCTAGATTTTAAATTGAGCTGATTTTTCACATTTTGAAATAAAAAAATATGACCTATTTTTTTAACCATACCTCAACTTACTACATTCAGGCCCAAAAGTCCCCGTCTCCTTTAATTGTTTGACGTACTTTTTATACTTATAATCGTGTAAATTAATACGCGTGAAGTGAATTTTGGCAATCTATTTTTTTTTTTAAATCGATGGATTCGTTAAAACCGATGTACACGGCAAAACAATAAGAAGTGATCGGCAATAAAGACAAGAAGATTTTTTAACTTTTTTTTAATAAATAAAGTTACAAATGTAAAAACCTATAACAAGTGTGACCTCCTTTTGCCAAAATCACAGCTTGAATCCTTCTGGGCATGCTTTCCACGATGTTTTTAATAACGTTTTGAGGAATACGTTCCCACTCTTCTGCAATGACTCTTTTTAGCTCCCTGATGTTTTGTGGAGCAGGTTGCACTGATCTTACCCGTCGCTTTAGAACATCCCAGACATGCTCAATTGGATTGAGGTCAGGACTTCGAGCTGGCCAATCTTATCGACGGATCCCAACTTCTTGCATGTACGCTTCCACGTCGCCAGAACGGTGCGGGCGAGCATTGTCGTCCATAAAAATGGAATCTTCCCCAAGTGCAGTCAATACGGGTTGTGCATATGGAATTAGGACTTCCATTATGTACCGGTGTGCATTTAATGTTGCATTTTCTATGAAAACTAACTCCGTACGCTGCGTCGAATTAATTGCTGCCCAAAACAAAACGGAGCTTCCGCCATAATGAGTGATTTCTTCGAAACAGACTTCTGCATAGCGTTCCCGTGGTCTTCGCAGCACTCGCCGGCTTCGGTCCTCTCCGCACAAAGAGATTCTAGCTTCATCAGAAAACAATACTTTATTCCAGTCCTCCAGAGTCCATGAAGCACAGTTTCGAGCAAACTGAAGTCGAGCAACACGGTGCTCACGGAGTAATTTAGGGCCCCGAGCCGGCAGGTAACTCCCGATATTGGCAGCCAAAAGCCTCCTCCTGACCGTCCACAAGCTAACTTCTACTCCTCTTACTTCTTCAAGGCTCTTCTTCAGGTTCACACTTGACGCTTTACGTTTCCGCAACGCCTGACTTACCAAAAACCGGTCATCTCTTGGTTCTGTGCATCGTTTTCTTCCCGAACCGGGTCTTCTTTTGACCGAATAGGTCTCTTGATACCGTTGCCAAGTCCTCTTGGACAGTTGAACGACTCACAATGAGCCGCTGAGACACGTAAGTTTGCGAACGACCTTCTTCATCATCATCATCATCATCATTTCAGCCGAAAGACGTCCACTGCTGGACATAGGCCTCCCCCAAGTGTCGCCACATTGATCGGTCCCGTGCGACTCGCATCCAGCGGATCCCCGAAACCTTCACCAGGTCATCGGTCCACCTAGTGGGAGGCCTTCCAACGCATCGTCTCCCAGTTCGCGGTCGCCATTCCAGAACTTTTCGGCCCCATCGGCCATCTGTTCTGCGAGCAATGTGCCCTGCCCACTGCCACTTAAGTTTGGCAATTCTTCGGGCTACGTCGGTAACCTTGGTTCTCTTGCGGATGTCCTCATTTCTGATTTGATCACGCAAGGAAACTCCGAGCATAGCTCTCTCCATTGCCCTTTGGGTGACTTTGAGCCTTCTGATGAGGCCCATTGTGAGCGGCCACGTTTCGGTCCCGTATGTAATCACTGGCAACACACACTGGTCATAAACTTTCGTCTTGAGACACTGCGGTAAGTTGGACGAGAAGATACCACGCAGCTTCCCGAACGCTGCCCAGCCGAGTCGGATTCGACGATTGACCTCTTTCTCGAAGTTAGACCTACCCAACTGGACCGTTTGTCCCAGGTAGACATAATCGTCTACAACTTCGATAGTAGAGTCTCCGATCTTGATAGGAGTGGGTGTTACATGGGTATTCAACATGACCTTGGTTTTGTCCATGTTCATTTTAAGACCCACTGTTTCGGAAGCTCTACTGAGGTCATCGAGCATTGTACTGAGGTCCTCCATGGTCTCAGCCATGACCACTATATCGTCACTACCTTCTTCAAGTAGGGCTATAATTTTACCGGCCCATATCGCTTTATAACTCATATCAAAAAGTGGTATTTCATGTAAAAAGAAAGATGAAATTGTTTAATTAGCAGAAAACTTCCAAAGAGTTTTAAAATTTTAGTAATCAGTAAAAATTTCGTTTCAGCAATTCGCGCCATTAGTAAAGCAATTTTACAATAATCAATATTTTTCTTTTGTTCATTTCAATATTTAAATTTGGAACGTAAAAAATCATGCCAGGGTGCTTCAAATGACATGCCAATACATTGTCAAATCAATAAAACCTCTTTATTGTTCTTCTTCATTGAAATAGAGAAAAAAATCTAAGGTGCCCGTTGTTTTTGCAAAAGAGTTTACTTGAAATTCAAGCATAAATCCGTTGTCTTTAATCGGAATCGAGAATGAAATATGTTAATGTGCTCATTTTTATGCATTGGACATGATGCATCTCTATTGCAGGGCTGAAAGTAGTCGTTATTTCATAAATTCTACGTACCTAGTATTTTTAATATCTATTACTATTATCATAGTAGGTTGTTTTTAATATTGTACTATTTTTCCTCTATTTTATTTGGTTGTTTAGTCAATTCATCTTCTTACATATTATTTACATCTAAACTAATATTATAAAGAGGAAAGAATATTTGATTGTTTGTTTGTTTGCATTGAATAGGCTCCGAAACTACTGGTCCGATTTGAAAAATTCTTTCAGTTTTAGATAGCCCATTTATCTAGGAAGGCTATAGGCTATATATCATCACGCTACGACCAATAGGAGCGGAGTAGCAATGAAAAATTTTGCGAAAACGGGAAAAATGTGACGCAGACGAAGTTGCGCGGGACAGCTAGTTTTTAAATATTTTTGGTAACAAAATGACATAACAAAACAAATTTTAAAAAATAGTAGCCCACTGGCATCGGGAACAGGGTCCGAGCTACCGGTGGTCAGGGCTCTTGAGAGAGGATATGGTTTTTCCTAACAATATGGTCTTTTTTTATTAATTTTCCTTATATTCAGTTAACTAATTACAGACATTCTTTCAGTAAAATTGTGATGGTGAACATCCATTACCTTCCGAGTTTCTTCCGTAAAAGCACGTTAAGCCGTCGCTCCCAGCTGTCAATTATAGATCTTTGACAGTCGTTATAGGTAGGCAGTGGCCCGTAAGCTGACAACCAGTACTAACAGGGTTGTGGACGTACGATAGGGAGTCGCTCCATGTCAAAAACTAGTATTTAGCTGCATCCAGTTTGACTGGAACCCGACTCCAACATACTTGGGAAAAGACTAGGCAGATGATTTTAGTAAATATGTTACATACATACATATGAGTTGACCTAATCATTAAAATGTAATTAAGGTCACATTCACGAATATGTGGATACACTGGGTGCACCTCATAAGAGTTATTGTACCCCTTGGAAAAAACTTTCATGGAACAATTAAAAGTTCATTCAACTTAACCCGACATATACAAGTATTATTACAAGAAAGCATTAATAATAAAAATACAAGAAATTTCATAATATCTAATGAGGAGCAGCTGCTGTTCCTAATCTATATCTGATCTTGTTTTATACATTTCCCATAACCATTCTATTTCATTGTCTTTGGAAAAACTAATTGTGTCGTTCAACATCCTTTTGGGTCACAAAAAACGCAATTCAGACAATTTATATGCAAAACTTTGGGATACTTGAATAGGGTCAGTTCTCTTTCATCTTAGTGGACTATGATGCCCAAAATTGTATTAAGGTAAAAGGTGTTTCCATTTTCTTCGTCCCAGTTAAGGTTAATCCTTGAAATTATGTGACCAAACGGCTCGAATTGTTTTGAAAGAATCTAGGCTGTGGACGACCATGGCAAGAAATGTGAACGGTCTTCAGATATTTTAACAATGGCCACGAAACTGCAGGACTGGCTGAGAAGAGGGCTGTCCGTTATCAGGAACGGACAACCAAAATTTTTTTTCTCCTCGATGTGGAAATCCTCAATGGATGTCCCCGCCCCGCCCTGGGGATAGCGGACTGTCAGTCTCGTACTGACTAAAACCACACTGGTGTTCCCTCGCACTCTAGCGTTGGGGCAAGGGGGAGCGGGATCTTATGCAACTTCCGCTGCCCCGGACCAGTGTCGGCCCGCTAGACCTGCGGGCCTCATCCCAGGGGGGACTGAGGTGTAAAACCTCTTGTCACGTCTAAGAGAGGCGCGCGTGGAACACTACGCGCCGCCGTCTCCGGTCCACTGTGATGGAGGGCGACGGATGTGCCTGAATCCGACCGGCAACCTACCTGATACAACTCTAAGGAATCATTATTGTTAAGATAGTGTCAGTACCTACACATTATACCGGTGCAGGAACTTTAAACACGTGTATAGTTGTCACATACCTTTACGTCCCCTTTTCCCTTTTCATAGAATTTCGCTTCTGGTTAGATAAGAACATACCTCAGGCTAAATTCAGAGGTACACCCAACGGAATCTCTTTGGTACATCATTAGGCACGAGTACCTACACGTGTGAACATCTTCATTTCCATAACTAGATCATGCGAAAACCTTCGTACCTACATGTTTTTTTGGATTCCAAAGGAATCAGATACCCACTTTTAAGCACATGATACATAAGTTGATTAAAAAAAATACCTATACCATAAACAAAAATTTCAGAGTACTTACTGGTAACAAGGACATAAAATAAAATGAACCAAAAAAAAAAACTTCTTAAAACAAGCTTCCATAAAATACACAAAATTATAGTTTTCTTAAAAGCTTTTCGCGTAGTGTGTCTGCGGTTTTTTTCTCTTTTCTATACACGCGATTAACTTTGGTTTTCATTTTCCATTATTTTGTTGGAGTATTTTATAAAAGCTTGTTTTTGAAAAGATTTTTTTTTTCGTTTATTTATCGGTTTTAGTTTCCTAAGTACGAAATAAGTAACGCGTCGTTGTTGAAAGGTCTCTTGGTAATTAGTCTTGAACAATCCAGTACTTCAATTAGAAGTGGAACGCGCATAGAAAGTTTATTGTACTTAATGCTATTAACCGTTGAAGAGTTCTCTCATGACGAGACGATCCTGGTTGCAGGATCAACTCATCTCTGTCACAAAATTTATTGTCAACAAAAGTTTAATTTTTACAATATTTCTTTATTTTTTCCGGGACAGGTGAATGAAACTAACTAATAAAACCTTGTAAAATCGTTCACATCACTGCCTATGGGAAATGTGTTTTTTTTTCAAATTGAGTACTTATAGGATATTTTTTTCCAATCAGTCATTGATTTTCTTGCCTATTCTTTTCCATAGAGATCTACGCTTTGGAATGGGCAACTACAATACTTTCACAGTTATTATGTGTTGTGACTGGGACTGTAGTAGATTTTTATTCTTGTTCGACTATTCAAAAACGCCTGTAACGGGCCTACTTGAAATAAATGATGATTTGATTTTCATTTGATTGAACAGCTTCATTTGTGTATTAGTAGAAAACACACGCTCGCTGGAAGATCACAAACACAGAAACTGTTTAATTTTCAGTCTGCGTACAAGATTTATGTGAGAAAGTGTTAGATATGACTTACGCTCACTGAATAAATTAGTATTCGTACCCTTCAAAGTTTCCGGGGCTTATATCTGTAGTTATAATTAGAATTTATAATTACGAGTATTTTAATGTTTCAGATGCTGTTGTTGTCTGTCATAGCGAGGCTACAAGTTTTCATATTATTATTACCAAGGACTTACCATTGATAGCCGACTTAATTGGAAAAAAACACATTAATGGATTGTGTGATAAATTGAGATGTATGCTATCTAATTTCTCTATTATCAAATGCAAAATTCCATCTAAAACTCTGTTAATACTGTACAAAGCCCTGGTCGAATCAACTATATCCTATGGTCTGTCGACCTATCGTAATACATTTAAGATACACCTTGACCAAAGGATTATGAGTAATTTTGGACCAATTACTCAACAGTGATAAAACCTATCCCATATGTAAGCTTTTAGGGTATTATTAATTTCTAATTATGGCAGCTACTTCGAATTCGAGCGCGAACATGGTGTTTTGGAACGTGTTCCATACTGAGAAAGCATCAAAATTCATAGTATCGAAAATGTAAACAAAATATTTTTTAGTATAAATAACATTTGTATCTTGGGATCTTTACCAATTTTACTATTTATTTTGTCACAGTTGAAACACAAAAAAAAATAGTTAATCAATACACTAATTTAAACATGTTGTTTTATTTTTGTTTATAATATGTTCAGTTCCTCGCTAGAAGCTACGAATGAATAAACTTTTTGATATTCGAAATCACCTAGTTGGCGTTCGATTTCGGCTTGCCTCCGATAATAACAATCAAATTATACCCCAAAATCTTTGTTTTGGAGTAGGTTTCATTAATGTTGAGGATTTGGTCCAGTCTCCATACAAATTTTCCCATGGTCCTTTACGCAATTTAACTGCGTATATTAAACAATATTTAACAATTGTCCCTCCCAACATAAAAAAGATATACGAAAATGATTACCACAAATCATTTAAATTCTGCAACATAATATTCACAAGTAAACAAAGTAAAAGGAAAGGAAAAATCTGAATAAAAGCATTTTTTTTTTGCAACAGGAATCTTTCCAATGCAACGCGCTAAGCTCAAAGGTTTACATCAAACGACAAAATTTTAATATATACTGCTATTGCAAAAACGTTCCTTAGATTGCATAGATGGTTATTTTCTTTCTTATTGCTGGAACGGGCTTCAGAGCTTTTCTCGCTATAATAAATCATTGTACAGATACAGTACTTAGCTTTGGGTACAAATTAAGAAGTTTTATTTGGGCATATTAACATTTTTACATACACAAGTAGGTTGATACAAAAACCCTAACAAAAACTTGCTTCAAACACTAGCGACAGCACTTGCTTGCTTCCAGGACTGGCGCAAGCACTTGCTTCCAGCACTGGCGCGAGCGCTTGCCTTCAGCTGTGACGCAAGCACTGGTCGCCAGCACGATTATTTCATTTTTCAACATTAAATCAAAATGAACGAGAATTACTGACTTCAATCGCAAATTGTCACTTTAATATTTCTTCAACTTTTTGCGCGCACCAGGCAATTATAGTCATTCATGAATTGGCACTCGCTGCGACACTGCTAAGTACGGACTACCTTCTCCCTTGGGCCAGGCTTTCCTGGTTAGCGCTTGTCCTTACCCACAATCTTCTGAACTTCAAGGACCGTCGTGTGTTGGTTTGCCAACACTTCTCAATTAAATTGTATCGTGTAAACTAGTCTTTATTCAACCCTCATTCCCCCAGCCTGCAGTACCTATGAGGTTATAAACATACATGCAAGTGTTGACAGCTGTATAAAATAAATATTACTCACCTTAACGGTACAACTGCCAATCGGTTAACGATATCTCGTTGCATATGACATGCAATATTGCAATCACGTTCGATGTTTGTTGTTGTACTGAATCATAAGGTGGGTAAGCTTTGGTTTATAATCTATACGCCAATAATGGTTCTGAGAATAAGCATAGCCAGAGGACCTAGATTTAAAGCGTGTTGTATTTAAACGCCTTTCAACAGGATTGTATTCTCGGTAACTTATGTCAATTTAATAGATGTTTGATTTATTGGGAATGTAATGCGCACTCTGAATAACAGTCTCTTATAGACAAAAGCCAAAAAGATAAGTGTTATTCAGAGGTATAGTAAGCCTGAAGAGTCGACCTCAAATCATTTGAATAGCATTGTCAAGATAGCTCCTATCTTAGCACTAGACTAGAACTTTCTAATGTGATTACCGCGCAGCAGCCTAGCTATCCTCATCTTAAAGATAACGGGCCAATACCACACGAAGGCCACCTTATAATCACAACGTTAATTTAAACTCCTCTCTTAACGATACTTAATTATCCTTAACGATACGATTGAGCCCTTAAGATTTGCGTGCAGACAACAGGGAACCTCGTTACCTTGATTATTTCCCAACACGCGTAATAGATTGTTTTTACAGGGGCTTAAACCGGAATTAACATGAGCGTAAAGCGCTACGCTTTACGAAGCGGCCCGGAAAAGGTGCTCAGTAACAAATGAAGGTGTCCCAGTATGTAATTACTGCGTGTTTCTTTGATACGTTTATAATTAACTTTATAAATCTTAATTTAGAAGCGGTCTTCGAATTTACTATAAGGAGTAACGGGTTTGTTAAACATACATAGCCTTAAAACATTCTGCGAATGACCTCACCATTGTTTTAATAGAAGAAATAATGAGAAATAAATATGTCGGATCCGGGCATTAGCACGGACAGAAAATGAATCGGCAAGCGCGCCAAAGGTAGCATCACGCCACTTACCAGTCTACCCACACCTAAGCGCGCTTTTACAGAGTCGTGATGTTTCGAGCTCGCTTTGAGGCGGACAGTCTGTGTCTGATCGCGGGGGAGTCAAGATGTCCCGAAACTGTGTCCCGATTCATGGTGCCTAGTATTATTGTGTTGGATTGTAATTTCAAGTAATTTGTGAGTTCGACAAAAGCAGTGTACCGCGTGTAGTGTGTGTTTTCATAGCACGAAACCCATGTTCTGCCCACATGATGACCGTGTCTAACGAAATAAATCATGACAACTGCGACAAATACAAACTGGGGTAAATCGCACTAGGGCAAGATTTTGTCAATGATAAACAAACACAATGAGGATACGAAACTGCAACAGTATGAAGCAAGAAAAGACGGTGGTACTTTCACTGACCAAACTTCTTCAAAGCTGAACACCTGTTAGACAAACCTAGGCCCGTAAGTATACATCAATGGAAACATAACATACCATCACGCCTGTAATGCCTGAAGGGTTAGGCAGAGGTGTACCTAATAGTACATTTCGCCAGTTATGTATTAAGTCCCATGTAATAGGGGGCGAGCCTATTGCCATGAACCGGGTACAAATCCAGACTCCGTGGCTGCTCTGCTGAGAGATTTCTGATGGAAAAACCTAATAACAGTTTGCCCAACCTGGGAATCGAAGCCAGGACCTCATGCTCCACAGTTGCGTTAGCAACCGGTCGACCAACGAGGCATTCAAAGGTAACTCACGTTAATTCTAAGATCATTTAAAAAATCACAGGAAATTAATTTCCTATCATAGAAACGTATGGAATTAATTTCCTTTGAGCTTTTGACTTTTTTTCCTGTTATTTTTTAGGGTTCCGTACCCAAAGGGGCAAACGGGACCCTATTACTGAGACTTCGCTGTCCGTCCGTCCGTCCGTCCGTCTGTCACCAGGCTGTATCTCATGAACCGTGATAGTTAGCGAGTTGAAATTTCTACAGATTATGTATTTCTGTTGACGCTATAACAACAAATAATAAAAACAGAAAAAAAAATATTTAAGGAGGGCTCCCATACAAAAAAGTTTTTTTTTTTCTATTTTATATATAATGGTACGGAACCCGTCGTGCGCGAGTCCGACTTGCACTTGGCCGGTTTTTACTTTATTTCTTCTGTTTGGGGAAAACTTTGTTTGGCTGTAACATGGTAATTTTATAATATAATATTTACTTTGCCATTTAACGGAGCACTAGGAATCTTCAAAGATTGCGAATTGTTTCAGTGTTGCTTTATTAAAATGAATGTTAAATGAGGTAACGTTATACTTACCGATCGTATAAGGAACACCACATTGCGCTCCAGCCCCCGTATTCACAAACGCTTTGATTTGATGTCGATCGACAAGTCATATGTCTATCTGGCTCGCTTTCGTGATGCTAAAAAAAGATAGATATACGACTTGTCGATAGACATCGAATCGAAGCGTTTGTGAATTCGTGGGCAGAACTCAATTTGCTAACGTTGCTCATAAAGCTGCCAAACTAAAATGGGACTGGGCAGGCCATGTCTGCCGGATGCCGCCGGCAAAGCTGTGGGCTGACATTTCACAAACCTGGAGCCTTGACACAGCTAGACGGGGTCGCAGCAGACCGAGAAGAAGATGGCGGGACGCCTTGGATGCCTTTTCTCGTTAATTGACGAGAGGAGGCAAAAAACAGAGAAAAGTGGAAGGAATGGGGGGAGGCCTTTGCCCAGGAGTAGGAACGATCGGGCTAAATAAAAAAATGTGGTAACTTAATTATACTGATGAACGGTGGGTATTAATACCCATACTGTTAGCCTGTGTCATCCCACTGCTGGGCAAAGGCCTCTCCCCATGACTTCCAATTGTTTCGATCCAGGGCTAATGTGGACCACTGGTCGTTCTAGTCTTGTCTAGCTCGCACCACTATGTTATTGGATATTAATGTGGTAGTAAATTTTCTCTGAACTCTATGTAGAGCCTCATCAGGCGCAACAAGTTTTTTTGCTTCAACTCTCCCCTGTCAACCGTCACTTTATCATTTACATCTTTTTCTTTGGTCTACTACTCCCATCTATATATCTATCACTATTTATATTATCACTCTTTTAGTCACGACATACGACTCCCTTTCACCTTGTAACAAGCGCCACTTTCAAACTTCCTCGTAAATACTCATTTCTTGCTTTTTCCTCAATGTATAGACTCCTATATATGAAGATCCTACTGCTTACTAATAGGTATCGTCGATCAATGACTCTTAATACAACTTAGTGTGACGAACTAAAATTAAGCATTGTTAGGTCCGTGTTCACTAACACTAACAGATACCTAAATAAAAGCGCTCTGCTGAATTTTCAATGCTCGGCTCATGGTAGAGAGTTGTAATTTTAATAATCTAGTATATGAGCTTTCCTTTGGATGTCGCATAGTGTACATGTATAAGATTAGGTTTGTAGTTCACAATTGCCCCCTAAAGTGTTAGTACTATTATAATTCTGTATCAAAACTTCAGACATGTGCCTACCAATTGAACTTAGTTTGAAGTCGTGCAAATAACTGAGCCAGAATATTCCCAAGTCAACAATTCATTTCGACTCCTAAGAAAATAAGATCTTGTATTACTAGACCTCTCTCTGATAGTATAATATGCATAAAGAACATTGGGAGACAAACAGATCGTCATTTAAATACCTTTGGCAGACATGTTACACGCCGACGAAACATTTAAAAAACAAATAGGCCCTACGGGACCCTTTGATCTAATAAAATACAAAAATGTTGCCTCTCCGGCCACCTTAATAGACGTGCAAATGGTTCAATATTTTCTTCGGAGTTATTTATTCGTGCAATTTGGCCGTATACTGACTAAAGGCAATTTGTAGGTAAAGGAATAAAGTTAGAAACATCGTGTCTTCATGGAGTTAAATTACTCGTAAGTACAGACCGTGAAAACGCTTCTGTGGAACATAGTTTCAAATATCAGACTTTGTATGTTAACTTATATAAATAAAGAAACATAAGTCATTATGTGTATCAGACGCTTAATTATGTACCTTCACTATTGTGAATCTAAATACTTGTATTATTAATAGAAATTCCACGGTCGCAAAACGCCACGAACTTCCAACAATAAAAGTATAGATAACAGTCCTTTCTCACAAATAACCTCTTACCATTGAGTGATCCAATTTGAAGAGGTCAAGAATAAGAAACTTTTAAGTATAGCGATTTGAAGATCGTTAAAACTTTTTGCCCCAAAATATTTCCAATCGAAAACAAACAATACCAAACATTTCAACGATGCTCATTTTTCACGCAAAAAGTCTTATTTATTATCGAAGCCGTACGCTACAGTTCAATTGTGTTGAGTTATAAATAAATAAAATGTATTTCCGTGCGGACGGTGCCACAGGCAATAACTAGTCCATAAATAAATGTATTGAGCGGGCGTTGGACACGTTTCAATGTTGGCTTTCAGTTTTCATATTCATAAAAGAAAATATTTGCACTAGCAACATTGGTAACGAATGTGACGACGTGACGCTGAATATTGTGAATTCGATCATATTAACCAGTGTATTGCTAAAGCTGCCAAGTATATTACGGGACAATATGTACACTTTCCGCAATTTTTCAAAATAAATACGTGATTTTCCAAATTGCTTGTAGATACTCTCTAAAATAAGTTTTACAATGCAGAGAGCTTAAAAAGTTAACAGCTTATCCAGCTAACCTAGTTTTAAGCGCAGCACCAAGCCTACTTTGCAACGACAACATGAAACTTCTTACAACAAAAATCAAATTACTTCAATTTTCATCCATTCGAAAATTTAAGGTTCGGTTTTCAAAACCCATTCCGAAACACTTTAAACTTCACCCAAACGCTTGAAAAGAAATAACATCAAACACTTTAGGCTACATGATTTCAATATGGCGACTGACTGCGACATTGAGGTCGTAAAATATTCAAAAAGAAACAACCAACTACAGTACCGCATAAAGTAACCCAAATTCCCCTTCCCGTTTAAAAGTGTCCTACTTTTTTCAACCTAAAAACATGTTAATATAAACAAAAAGACTTTTATAATAAAACAAATCGCGTAAAAGCCTTCGTTTCGTTTAAAAACAACAAGTTATTGCTTTTTAATGTTGTTATTTAACGTCCGCTGTAGAAAAGGATGGCTGTCCGCCGATACCCAGCAGTTTGATTGGGGCTTTGTTTAAAACGGTTTCATGAAAATTAAAATTCGGATGCTTCGTAAAAAAAACAATCGGAACTTTTGCCCTCAGGACGTTTTAAGAAAAAAAAAATATTATTTTTTATTTTTATTTTTTGGTTGATCATTCACAGTTCTTTGATATTAAATAACAAATTAAATAAACCTTTTCATTTATCTAACGTCAGATTCAGTTCTGCTTACTATTTATGAAAATATGAAAAAAACATTCTACAATTGGCGCCTATATCTCTGTTTTTGCGTAGTCTCAATTATATTATAACAGCTTCCAGCTGAGCCCAATCACACTTTCCATCCGCCATTCAAAATGAACCCGGAACCTTATTTTACGTGCCATTATTAAACAGAAACTTCAACTTTCCCTTTCAAGGACATTCAATTGAAAAGGAAATTCAATTGAAACCGTTCCGGGAGAAATGGTTTACGGTTTAGGAATATGTAAGCATGAGTGCGGTTTAATGGTTTTTATAGCTTGCCAACGCAGCAGCAGTAAAACGAAAATCCAAATCCCTTAGCTGACTGATAATTTTCCCAAGACCTACTGAAAGAAAAATATATTGGTGTGTGCTTATGGTCCTTATCGTGACCCAACACTGACCGTCGCAAAATGGCTTAAAAACCCGGCCATCGTACCCTTTTTCCATTCCCATTACGTTGTTTCTAAACGGCTTATCCAACCGCGTCGATTAATGTGAGTCTAAGGACCTTTCGTACAAGTTCAATACAAGCAATTATAGTCCTTTTGAAAGGAAAACTGAAACTGACATCACAAGACAAATTGACCGTCCGGTGTCGATTTCTCATAATGAGTAAGGTAATATTTTTTCTAGAGGTGTCACGAAAATGATATAAAAAATCTATTATACGCATAATGAAGTTAAATTATACATTCCAATGTTACCGAACATTTCGTTGGTCCTATTCAGGGCACATAATTGCTTCAATCATTACTCTTTATCTCGGCGAGATCAGAAAGTCATTTATCACGGAGCCAATGTGCCGTCGATCACAAACTTATTGTACCAACTTTTTTATCGCTTGCATTCATTTGACACTGACAGAGTTTCAGACGAGACTTTTTTTATTAAATACTCGGTCTTTTTCACCCTCTTTTCGTTATATAGGTTAAGTAGAACGTGGAAACTATGTTCTACGATTTTACTAATGACTACATTTCTATAGAGAGAGTCATAAGGGTACCGCTCTAATCCCTTAGTAGATTGGAATATTCTAATGAGAATTTTATTTATTTAAGCTTCATGTACAATAGTGGGACGTAAGGCATTCTCTACCTGTCAACCTTTGGGTTAAATAGGACGAAATTGTGATACAAAATAATAAATAAAAATTTTGTTTGATGTAATACTGGTTTTATAGAGTTATCTCTCTCAATAGCCTTTTATGACAATAAAACAAGAACATTTTTGCTTGAATTGTGAAATAGGTATCTGAATCTGAAATTTGTTAATGAGAAGCTTCAGGGAAAAAAGCGCCCACGATATCTACTTACCTGAATAAAATAATGAAACTTTACAGTATCATTAACCTAACCCTGGCATTGCTACGGCCCAAGAAAAAGAATTTACAATTTATTTTTCACGTTTTCAATTTTCAAACGAGGCAGTGGAGTCTTGGCTCTTAAACTTTAGGGGCTCATAACTTCGACCGAAACCTGTTGAACTATCGACCTACTTTAAACAAAAGGCAGGGGAGGGTTTATTTCACGATGTCTTCGTCAGAACCCGTATCTCCACAGATATTACCCGTATAAACTGACAAGCTGCTACAAACTTCCACACGTTGCCAACTTGACGAGGAAAATCGGAGGTCTCGTAACTTGTGAAGTCTCACGAACAGAAGTTAACGGGTTTTTTTCTTGGGAAACATGAAATCAGAAAGTCCTTCAACGTGATGTGATATCGGGTAAAAAAGGACAAGAATGTAATGGAGTTGCCGTCGCCAACATTGCAACGAAGTTTACAGGGTGATTCAGAATTTGTGTACCTAATTGATGAGCTACTATCATCATTATCATTTCAGCCGAAAGCCTGCTGGACACAGGCCTCCCCCAACGCCACATTGACATAAGGGGGGTTTTGCCATAATCGCCACGCTTGGTAGGCGGGTTGGCGATCGCAGTACGGTTGTTACAAAAGCACAGAGAACGCTGCTCCCCATTCTCTGGCAAGCAGAGCTACTATAGATTTATAAAAATATGTATACAAGGTGTTGTTTTGCATCCTCGTCAAAATTCAGGAGGTTGTCACACAAGACATAAATAATCAATTAAAATTACGGTACCTAGTTAATTACTAATAAACGCAGATTTTTTTGGTTGTTTATGTTTGTCAGTATTTCAGAATAACCCCCTTAACGTGGTTTAGGGAATAAGAAATGATCGAATAAACGTTTGAGATTGTTTGTATTTGTGGAGGCGCGGTTATAAGGCGAGAATCAGACGGCCCTAGTTTAAAACACGGGTTTTTCACACTTGCCGATTTCCGTAAATGAGATTAAAAACAAAAATTACTTACCAATTTTATTATTGATTCGGGACGAGAATCATTAGCATAGTTACCTCCTTAAATTTGACGAGGATGCAAAACAACACGTTGTATATGTAAACCAGCATTTTCCAAAAAAACAGTACATCAGTCGGTTGACTTGCCCTGCTAATCGCTATAATCGTGACGCAAAGATGTGGATTTAAAAAAAAAACATCTATCTATTTATTTTTTTGTAGTTTAATGATTATGTCACATCATGAAAGTTTTACAAGAAAAAAAATATAATGTGAATAAAAAAAAGACTTTCGTGTTAGTCTAAACTAAAGCTAATACAACTAAATACAAAATCATACTAAATTCGTGAACAGCCTGTATATCTAGATCCAGACACATGCTTGAAGTGAACAGTGCTTATTGATTTTTTCTTCATCTCAGCTGTACCGGACGCGACGCGGGTCGCGCTGTGAGCACGAAAATTTTATTTCAGCTGATATTTTTGCAGTAAAAGCTGTTCTAAGAAAGCTTATTCAACAGTTGAGTTGATTTATCTTTGGAGGATTTTAAAACCTCTTTTAACAAGACAAAGAGATAATATTATGTTTGGTACAATATTAACTACATTTATGAGAGTAATTAGATATTGTGTGTTTAATATTGTTCTATTAGCTTTAATCCCGAGTCAAATATAACTACAATCTAATCCATCCAAACTATTATCCTATTATATTTATTCCCGTACAACAAGTAGGTAAGTAACATAACACAATCTGATTTCATTGCAGAAGCGGGTTTCTGTACTTATATATGTGCACAAACATGGCTAATTCCTCGTGCACACTGGCACCGCAGGCTTTCAGTACGAGGAGGAGGAGGACCTTGAGATCAATTCGTTAAGCACTCAGTGTGCTCAGATTCAGTAGCTCGGAGAAAGCGGGATCGTGTTTATTTGCACTTGATTATGAGTGGTAAAATATTTACCACTAGTCTACCTAGACACATGATATGGTCTTTCTCCTCTTTTTGTGTGGGTAGTAACTAAACTGGTGTCAAACTTTATACGTCTTCTATGGGCGAGAAATATGCCTCAGACATGTTTGGTTTCCTCACAATGTTTTCCTTCACCGAAGCTAGTGATTATTATTCGAACTGTCACTGTCAATACGATTGCCTTATGCTAGGCTTAACGAGCTGGTCATAAGCTAGTCAGTGGTCCCATCTACAGATAAGCAATGGGCCGAAACAACAACGCAGTTAGTCCTAAAAGTAAAGACCTGAAATACGATTTCGTGGCAGACCCAGGATGAGATGACAAAAAAAATGATATCCTAAAAGACTGGACTTAAATAACAGTAGAGTCAAAAATAATAATCTATCTGCTATCCTTCCCAGACAGCGCGGAGCTTTTCAAGGTGGATTCTAGATGCATCAATAATGGTCGCAGATTAGAACTCCAAGTGGCACTTATGGAAACAGTTTGCAAACCAGTAAGGAACAATACAGACTATTAAATAATATATACCATAGACTATTTGCTATTATCCGCGTGATGACGGGTACGGAAATGAAAAGCTTAGCTATTCAAGAACGGAGTATTTCAAGTACTAACCTATGTACTTACGTTATTAAGTTCTCGCAAGCTTCTTGAATAAATATCTGATACCTACTAAAAGGAATGTTAAAGCAAAACCAAATAGCTACTTATCTAATATATAAAATTCTCGTGTCACAGTTTTCGTTGCCATACTCCTCCGAAACGGCTTGACCGATTTTGATGAAATTTTGTGTGCATATCGGGTAGGTCTGAGAATCGGCCAACATCTATTTTTCATATCCATAAAAAACCCCGCGAACGAAGTCGCGGGCAGCATTTTACCATCACAATCCGAAACCACTGAACTAATTGGTATGAACTTTGACACATACGTTGCTTGGTATTTGATGAAAGAATCTTACTTTTCACTCTGTATATTTAAAAAAAAGAACACTTAAATGAAGTAAAATGGGCAAAAGCTGGTCACACATACACACACGAATGTATGTTGAGTTGATTACCCAAATCCAATTTCCTATGAATAAACAATGACACTAAGCCAAATATAGAAACCAATAACGCATTAATCCAATTTCGGTTCAGTGATAATATCAGAAAAACAGCTGAACTCAGCAATATCCAGTGGTCCCGTGTCCCGAAGCCACGAATTAAATCGACTCTGCTAACATTGACCTGTTTCAATTTGCATGTAAATCAGTTAGCCAAGCGCTGCCCCGAGGTAGGACAATTAGCCCTTGAAAACTGTTTTATGGTCACACCAGCTACCCCCCACGTGTTTTAAATGAAGGGATAAGAAGTACTTGAATTGAGGTTTATGAACCGTCACGCCATATCATGGTTAATCGCATGAAAACTGTGTGACGTAGTTCTGATAAAGTCATGTTTTTTTTGGTTTGTCTAAGGGCTGTAGTCGCCGCTTGGCCGCTTTTATGAGTAGAGAGACACTGATAATAAAAAAGGAGCAACTATTTTTCCAAAATATTGATAAATGTGTAGTGTCAATTTTGTGGTGGCCATCAGCCGGAAAAACCCGTGTCTTGTGTCATAGGCACAACGCCGGAAAAATCAAATTATAAATGGTGCCTTTTCCGAAATATCAGGTTATGGAAACAAGGCGAGCCAAAATATAATATTGTGAATATACTTACTGACAAATTCAAAGCTAATATCTCAAGCAAGTAAGTACAACATAACAAAGAAAACACAATAGCGCTTCCCTCGCTAAGCTCGCACATCTTACGTGTTTGTGCGAAAAAAAAAGAATAATCAGGGTAACTTGTAACTCGACGTATTCCTTATACGTCGAGTTACATACTGGCAACTAAGAAAATATAGTATACAGGGTTACTACCCTGTATATTATTATTTTTTCGCGCTGTAAATCACGTTTAAATTGACTTCAAATGATATAATCTGGGATTTTTCATACAAAAAAAAAAGAAAAAAAAAATCGAATTAACAAAAACTACTGAATTCCGGTAGAACATTTGGTGGCTTAATTTGTTGCATTTTAACCCTACTATGACGTCCTGCAAGGGAAACGTCGAGTTACCAGTAACCCTGTAAAAGCAAAGCGGTTAGAGGGCAAACATTACACTCTGCTTTGTACTCGCTGACCCAAATTACTCCACTTTAAATGCAAATCATTCACACAACAACCGTTTCACAGAAGGGCGTTTAATTCCAACGTATTTATTTTTGTTTTGCTTATCGTTGTATTTGTGGGCGGTAATGAGCGTGTTGAAACGTAAGTAATAGCGCCACCTGGCGGGGAAAAGAAAAAGCTGCTGGTTAATGTCGCTAAAAGAACAGGTGTGATAAAAATTAGTCGACCCAGTCCTTTAATTCGATAAAGAACAATTCGTTTGAACGATCGAACCTACTTTGAGCTAATAAGGAAATGTGTTTAATGAGATGGTCAAAGAAATTCGTTCGATCTTAGAGTTACTATAACCAAGCTAGTAATTCTTTGCATCAGGTATAGACTTGTGAGAGGTTTGTAACATGAAATGTATCCCAATTGGACCGTCATTAACAATGCAACATGAGACATCAAATTCATTATTTCCAAAATTTGTTACAACCGCGCTCACTAACAGTCAAGCACTTTTCAACCTTAATACTTACGGCATAAGGGTGAAAAGTGGTCGACCGTCAGTTAGTGTGTTGGTACATTTCATGTTACTTTCAACCAATCTTTACACTACATTGGAAGCAAGATATTTATCCCTGTCGAATTTATAAGTTAACCGCGAAACAAAGTGCCATACAACGTTTACAATCCCCATAAATCAACGCTTCGTACTACTTGTGGTGTTATTATCAGCACACACTTGAACGCTCCGCATCTGGAACATGTTCTTTGTTCCTTACGAAGCGACTAGCATGAGGAAATAAGGACCAGTTTTAGGGAAAATGCGGCATGTTTATGTAAACCAATTGCGTAGAAACATGCATGACAGATGCTCATTTCGCTGCTTTTACAAGTAATCGTATGGAAAAGTGGGTATGTAGCATGTTAGGGAACAATGAACAGTATGAACATGTATATGAAGGAAAAATATGCTTATTTATTTATTTATATAACATTTTATGTTGTTTAAGCATAGGGGCCACCTACTCCTATCTTTCATTCGTAGCGAGGTAATCTACAATTGCCTCTTACCTTTCAGAATAATGTTCTCTAGCAAATGTAATATAAGAATGATGACGATATAAACAGTATCCATGAACCAGTGGCCATGATCGTTTAAATTCTACAATACATGACGTCATATCATGATGTGATGTCATATCTTCGCAGTCCGGACTCGCGATTGCGGGCCCCATCTCCAAGTGCGGCCTATCTAGCGACCGCACATTCTCCAAAAAGGCGTCTTCTCTGGGCCTGGCTGATCGGGCGACGGAAGTCCACTGCATTTCGCCAGTTATGTTCCGGGGATCTTTGTTCTCCGAGTACAAACTTCTTTTGTCTGCTCAAACCTTAAGAGTTTTTCAGAAAAGTGCGCTACGAGGTCGGTTCCGGGTCACATCCGCCTCTTTATCTTGGTAACATCGTCTGACACACATACTTGAACATAAGCATTCTTTGTTTTGATACGTGATTTGATAATAGAATAGGCAATTTCTTTCCGTAGAATGTTCCGCTTTTTTTCACATGATAAAGATACATTATTATAATGTACACAGCAGAAAATAAATGTATATTAAATTAATTTCACGTATTATGACATGTCTATACTATCGTTTGTGTTCTAATTAAATAAAGTATGAAATTTTATACCTGAATGATGAAAATACAAAACATTAAAAAAGTACTAAAGTATTGCAGAAAATTTAATTAAACGTTAATAATTTTTTGCAGCATCAGTTTTGGTGAAAATAAATTGTGTAGGTACCTGTGAAAATTTAGAAGAGATTGTATCCAGGCACTGGCAAATATGATTAAGAGGGGACTCTACGCCCGAGGAATTTGAAGAACAGGTTTTGAAGAAACTATTGCCGTCGCGCTGCGCCCGACCAAGCCCCCGTAAAGTGCGAAAGGGACAACTACAGCTCAGGCTGATTTTACCTACAATAATCTTGACCAAAAGACGTTTTGTATTCCGCTGTTTTCTTCTTCAAAACTAAACTGATCTAAATAAGTCTTATAACAATATTTAGAGGAATGTATATCTATGCTTATATTATTTTCTTTTTTATTAAAATCTTTATCTAATTTTTATCAAATATATTTTTATTAACAATAAGACCTTGATTTTTTGGAAAAAAATATTGCTCTAGACGCATTTTCCACGAGGAAAACAGCGGAATACGTTTGTATGGTTAAAGGCCCTCTAGAGTCCCCTCTTAAAAGAACTTGCAAGAAACCTCTTTTGTTCCGCATTTTAACTAATATGGCTTTATTTAATTTTTATAACTACTACTAGCTGTCCCGCGCAACTTCGTCTGCAACATTTTTCATTGCTGCTCCGCTCCTATTGGTCGTAGCGTGATGATTTGTAAATCTAAACCATTCCCAGATCCCCTTGAACACAGACAAAAAATTTCATCAAAATCGGTCCAGCCGTTTAGAAGGAGTTCAGTGACATACACACTCACAGAAGAATTATATATATAAAGATGTTCATTACCAGGATTAAACAACTAATAAATTAAATAACTAAAATAAGAATACACTATAAAAGGGCGTCAAATAACTCCTCCTCAACGCTGTCAGCTGGTAATGTGCCCAAGAGACTGGCAGCATTGCCACGTTGTATGGCAATACTTACCCTCTGGCCAAAGTCAAAGCCAGCCCTTGGGTCACGGGAAGCGTCAACTAGTTATTTTAGGTAAAAATATTTTAAGATGCCTTAAATTTAATTTTTAACCTATTGCATAGCTTTTATCGCGGGCTTTGAACGCGGAGACCGAATCAAGAAATTCCGTAACGAAAAAAACCTAACACCCCGAATTTGATAAAAATGGGGAAAAAAAATTCATGGCAAAAAATTTGTTTTCTTATCGGTCACCACGCTCAAAAAGTGTAACTTGAATTAATATCAAAGAAAAAAAAATTGCATAAATATTATAATTGCATAAGTTGATAAAAAATGCTATGCAATAGCTTTACCGCGGCAGTCCCCGAGTGCCACACGTATTTTTATTTATTTTTCGTTTGTCAATCAAGTAATAGCATTCCAATTTTTTTTTTAAAGTGTCCTTTGTGTTGTTTATTTTATCACATAAACTTTTGCGTGATAATTAATTGCATGAAATCTTTCCGATATCTTCTCCAGGCACACAGGCAAATATAAATAAAAGATGTTGCAAGAAACCTCTTTTGTGCCATGGACGGCATTTTACAGTATTTTACATCCTGGTAGGAAAACTATTATAAGATCCCTTTACTTTATTTTTTAATAATTTTTCCTTTGTCGGTAATGGCATTTCAAGATTTTTTCCTAAAACATTGTCCAGTGTTTTGTTCATTTTAATTATTTTTATAATAATAACTTTTCAGTAATAATTTAATTAATAATTTAATTATTTCATAACGAAATTTTATTCCGGCGCTGGCAAATATAAATATAAGAAGCAAGAAACCTCTTTTGTGCCATGGCATTCTACAGTAATTTTACTTACTGGCTATTTTAGGGGAAAATATAATGAGATGCCTTTAAATTTTATGTTTTTATTTATTTTTCCTTTGTCAATTAATGGCATTCCAAATTTTTTTCGAAAAATTTGGCCAGTGTATTGTTTATTTTATTATTTCTTTAGCATTTAAACTTTTTGATAATTAATTGCGTGAATTCTCTATTGCCTTTACAATGCAAATTTATACAGGCAGAGAAAAGAGTTGCAGTGTTTTTTACACACCCATACTACACGACGTATGCAAAGCGTCCTATAATTATAGGTAATTTTCACGTTCGTGTTTTGTTTGCTGTAAACAATGGATGCAAACCAGTAATTTTATGAAGACTTCCATAAACATAATCTAAATACAGATATCACCCAACTTTACTGCCTTTTGGTACGAAATGTTTATGTGAATGAACCAAAACCGTTGCAAAAAAAAGTTGCCTGCCTCGAAACTCCCTTTGAAATGTTGCCAACAATTTACGAATGTGGGACTGAAAAAAAAACATTAATACGAGGGTTGTGTACATACATAGCAGTATTAAGTATTACATCAAACTATCTCTTCATCATTCATCATCATCATTTCAGCCCAAGAGACGTCCACTGCTGGACATAGGCCTCCCCCAAGTGTCGCTAACATTGACATTTTGGGGGGTTTTGCCATTATCGCCACGCACGCTTGGCAGGCGGGTTGGCGATCGCAGTACGGTTGTTACAAAAGCACAATGAACGCTGGTGCCTTCCCTTAGTCGCCTCTTACGACACCCACGGGAAGATATAGGATGGTGCTATTCTTTACCTCCTACACCATACAGAGCAAACTATCTCTTACGTCAGCATTATCTTGAAACAGCTATTTACAAATAAAGGATGATTTCAAACCCTTTTTAATTTTTTTTATTTGCGATGGGTTTTCTCTTGACTCTAGTCTAGGTCAGAGATGACAGAGACAAAGTTTACGATGGTACGGTGGTACCCTTATCCTAATTAGACCTAAACTTCTTCTGCTTTCCCAAGACTCTAGACTCTAGAGAGGCTCTAGACTGTCTATCCAATTTCATTCGTTCATAATTTGATTTTCTTAAAGTGAATTAGCAACACGTATCAAGCTTAATGAAATTATTTTGATCAAAATATTTCAAAAGAGCTTGTAACACAATTAAATGAAAATGTAAGCAAAATAATTACTTTTTATGTCATTGATCTACGAAGTAAAAAATAAAAGAAACACTTTACTATACTTACTACAGTACTGTGCAATAACAAAGCCTTCTTGACCATTGAAATAAAACACATACAAAAATTCCCGCATTCAGGGAACCCCCGTGGCAGAAACCATATAACGCCACGGCTATAATCCCTACATATTTTAGAACTCCGCCTTTTTTTAAATAATTAAAAAAAAAACAGACGAAAAATCTTTTTGTAAGTTTGTTCAGCGGAGAACCTCAAGCGGCGTAAATATCTCCTGCACCTTTCTGTTAACTGTATTTTCGAGCCGTTTGGGGTTGAAACTGGGGTCGTGGTACCGGGTGCCGAGAGCACACAGCCTTTTAAAAGAAATTTCGAAACGCCTAGTTGACGCTTCCCGTGACCCAAGGGCTGGCTTTTACTTTGGCCAGAGGCTAAGTATTGCCATAACGTGACAATGCTGCCAGTCTCTTGGGCACATTACCAGTTGACAGCGTTGAGGAGTAGTTTTTTGACGCCCTTTTATTGTTTATTGTTATTTTAGTTATTTAATTTATGTTTGTTAATCGTTGTAATGTATATAGTATTATATTTAATATAGTTAATTAGTTTGGGTTCAGAATGATGTATTAAATACGTGGTAAATGTTTTAGCGCCGGTGTCCCATGCCCCCTGTATTGAAAAGGTGAGTTGTTCTCTTATGCATCATGTAGTAGGTACTACTAGAAGCCGAATAGGTTGTAGGGAACTGTTGACATGTCATTACAGGGCATTACGGGGAAATTATGTCATAGGGAACGCTTAGCACGAAGAGCTGGTGGCTAAATAATAGCAGCCGCACGAGCTTGCCGAGGTTGGTCCGTGCCTCGGAAAGCACGTTAACCCGTTGATCCCGGCTGTCATTTGTAGATCTTTACCAGTCGTTACGAGTACTAAGAAGGCAGAAGTCTGACATCCAGTCTTACCAAAGGGGGGGTATTACCCAGTTACTGGGTTGTGGAGGTCAGATAGGCAGTCGCTTCATGTAAAATACTGGTACTCAGCTGCATTCGGTTAGACTTGAATTCGACCCCAAGATAGTTTTGAAAAGGGCTAAGCAGATGATGATGGAACGCTTACCACAATTCTGTTGCATAGTTCCACAGTGCAAGCTTACCTAACAGAATATGTATACTGTTACAGAAACATACCTACAGCTACATAAACTAACACCTTCTTCCCATGGGCGTAAGCAGTAGATAACTACAGAACTGCTACGTACATATGTTAGCATACTTTAATTGAATAAATGATATGTTTTTTTTTTCTGAAATAAAATGAATCTCACCACTACACAATTGGTGGTAATCTACTACCATAAACACATAGCCAATTAAGACGCTGAATTGTAATAAGGTACAAAATACCCGTAACAGAGCTATATAACGTAACACATCCTGATTATCACCAAGGTAACGCATAGCAAATACGCACAATAATATTAATTATAGCTCATATCAGTAAACTAGCTAACCCGTGCAACTTCGTCTGCGTCACATTTTTCATTGATGCTCCGCTCCTTTTGGTCGTAGCGTGATGTTATATATCTTATAGCCTTCTTCGATAAAATAGGCTATCCAACACTAAAAGAATTTACAATTCGAACCAGATGTGCCTGAGATTAGCGCCTTCAAACAAACAAACTCTTCAGCTTTATAAGATTGAAGATACGACTCGTATAAACTAAAACTGCTCATCTGAAAAAGTTGATCGAATAAAATTCTCTCTTCAGCTTAGTCAGTGTCAAGTGAAATTCATGTTGAGCTCGTTCGCTTTTCTCTCTCGCTTAATTGATGACCGTAGGTACAATCCGGCAATAAAATGGTCGCGTGTTACCTACTTGCTCACAATGTAGTCCTGGCCGGTAAACTAGGTTTCAGAGGGAAAAGAACTTACCTATCCACACATTATGAATGAAGATGGAACGACTCAAAAACGATTTTCAAGAGAACCCGCATGTTCAGATAGTTTTTATCGAAACAGCTTTATATCAGCTATTTTAAAACGGTGTGCAGGTGTGATAAGTAAGTATAAATAAATTGTTTGTACCCACGGTAAAATATTTTTTTTCATAAATCAAAAGATAAAGAATTTGCGGTCCAATTACGTAAAAAGGTATTACTTATAGGCAGTTGCTACTGGTAACGCCAAACTAAGTTCTTGGCTGACTCAGTACAGATTGCCATCGAGTCGCTAGGACTAAGAACTTATGATTTAATGTAGTATTTATAAATTAGATAAATTAATTTAATTAAATCTCACCCACATCAGACATCAACTATTATCCTAAACGATAGCAGATTATTCTAAGCGCCAGACAGTAAACAAACAGGTATATAGGTTGGACTTATAACATTATAATATTATCCGCCATTTATCTCGACGCAAATCTCGAGAGAATCTCGCTTCCTCTCTTGTATCGGGATATAAAATCAGGAATTTGAACGATGGTTTTAAGGGCCTTGCATAATACACGTATATCTTCTGTTGATTTACAATTCTGTTTGTGGTATCTTTTTACAGTCGTAAAAGCGTTGGCTGTGAAGAAATACACCGTGACAAGTCGGCATGTCTTACTACCAAAACTTCGAAGACAATGTGATATTCACTTGGTTTATCCATCAGGAATTACTCGGTAGCAGCCTCGGAGTTGGTGTTTGTGTATTTTTTGTGCGAGATATTATATGAAAAACTTTTTTACTTATGTATTAGTTCCATCACTTACTTTTCCAGGGAGATTGATCCTGTTTTTATTGCAACATCATACACAAACAAAGGCTCCATACAATACATGAGCAACAGAATAGACAAGTTTACGACCTGGATTACACGTCGAGCCATAAAAGTAGACGCATTATTAATAGAAGTGAGACTAATAAAACCGTTTTGAATGTACACGAGGCAACACATCAAGCTATACATTTCCAGTGTAACTTGGCCCCGCCCGCCTTATAGATAGATTTCCCGTATCATGAGAGATCCGCATAAACTGCACTTCTATAACTTTGGTCGCCGTCCTTACCAAGGTGTCTTATTTAGACGGGATTATGTATCTATATTAAATCTGTTACAATATTCCAAATCTTTTTCAGAAAGAATTGTTGAACGCGATATTGAACCTTAAAGATGAATAAATGGGTAAATTGTACAAATTGTACTATATATATTTGTAAACCAAATTAGGTGCATCATAACTTTTGATTAAGTCGTGATTCGCATCTGTTGTGCTAGATAAACTTCACGAAACATTATCTTCCAGGTCCCATGTATACCATACACAAGTACTACCGTGGTCACTGACGGTGAAAGCTCAACCTTATACATCTGGGCATAAGGGTGAAAAGTGGTCCAAGATGTTCATGCGTTGTTGATGTCGTATAGCATGTTTTAATATAACATAATACCAATACCACTCCACCTCGGAGGGTTAGGCAGAGGTGTGCCAACCTTACTGTATATCTACATTTCTCCAATTATATTTTTAATACCCATGTTATAGCGGGCGAGCCTACTGCCATCAACGCGGCAAAACACTCCGTGACTTCTGCTTAGAAATTCCTCTTAGAAAAAGCTCAATAACAATACCCGCCTTTTTTACTGATGGGAAATCATCAAATCCCTCCCGCTCTGGGCGGAGCGGAAGGGAGACTGGTACTGGCTAAAACACAACCATGTTCTTTCTTAGCTATTTTTGTTCCAGGGTCACGGTATCTGTTACGAACAGTCCCGCAGCCCCGGCAGGCATCGGCCCTTTCGGAACCCTTCCAGTTTGCTGACATCTCCTTGAAGCGCGAGTGGAACACGAACGCGCCATCGACACGGCCTGTCCTCATAAGATGGACAACGGTGCCCCAGCCCATCGCTCACCGTCCACAGGCCCGCGATTAGATGGCACCCGACGCCCGGGGCGTCTCCTGAGGTGGCTGGGACGTGAGGCTCTCTCCCTCTTACGTTCCGTTACCGTTCGCTAACATGACTGCTTCGCAGAAGGTGGCGATGGCTTCCCATTCCCTCTCACTCCGGACCATGGTTTGAACCAGGGCCGGACGCGAGAGGTCGCCGCTGCTAATCGCCGCACAATGCCCGACCCGGGAATCAAACCCAGGACTGCATGCTGAGCAAACGCGCATGCGACCACTAGAACAACAACAATGAATGCTATGACAACGTGTCGTCATTATTATTTAAATAAATGTGTGGTAACAGCAGCTTTTAAATCTTAAATTATTTTTTGAATATATATATATACGACAACTCTCTAAATGAAAACGGTTCGACAAAATCAACGATTAAAAATAATTAAGAACCGTTCGCCACGAAATGGAATATGAATTTATTTTAAAATTTACAGTCTTGTTAACATAAAAACTGTTTACTTTTCATTATGGAGTGTTAAATAATTCAGTATTAACATAGAGGGCTTATTACAGATAACCTATTAAAACAATCTTAAATATATACAATGATAACAGTACCTACCAGGCGTACTAGGGAATAGGCGCGTCCACACAGAGCGGGCAGCCTCGCGAGGCATTTGCCGCGCGAGGAAATTACCCCCGAACAGTTGTTGTTTCGGCAGCGTGCGCGCTTGCGAGGCACGTCCACACTAACCGAGCTGCTTCGCGCAGCAAATGCCTCGCGAGGCTGCTCGCTCTGTGTGGACCCGCCTAATCCCGAATGTTTAAAAACGATAAAAACAAGCAATAATAAAAGATTAACGCTCGATCTTGGAACCGTTTTCAAAAAAGTAAAATAAGACGATAACAGTACCAGGCAATCACGTTTCCCGAATGTTTCAAAAATGATAAAAACAAGCAATATATAATATAATAGATAAATGCTCGATCTTTGTCCCGTTCCCAGAAAATAAAATAAAACTGGGACATCCCTTTTAATAATAAAGAACGCTTTTTTCCATTCATTTTTTTTAATAAACGGATTTTTAATTAAAGATCGTACGCACACGAACGTTTAAAAACGTCCTGCATTTGAAACCGTCTGCTATTATGAGATAAAAGCGAAAACAACGAGCAGAGAATGGTACATATGTCCTCATAGCTCGTTTTTATCTTCATAAAGAGTTTGCACACCGTGCCAAGCATTGTTCATTACGCTTTAGGAAAAAGACTGGATTTTAGAGTAACATTTTCACTGTTTTATTCGTACGAAACCCGCTGAAAATATACTTCTTCTATCTTGAAATATAAATGAATAAGTATGGCGATCGTGTCTATTAACCGCCTTCAAAGGGTTTTGATAAAACAGTTTAACAAGACAGTCGTCAATAGCATTACATAGAATGTTACTTCGTCTTTGTTACACGGAAAATATTTACACAAACAACAATTAATATAAATACTCAAAGTAAGTGTGATAAGCAGCCATAAAATCAATATTTTTCCATAATTCCAAGTGAATAATGACAATTACAATACACATTTTCCGCGTCGATGAAGCCTTTCAAATGAAAAAATGTTTATTCATCGTATTTTTATTATTATAACGGATCATTTGGATTCCCCAGAGCAATCCCGCGTATGACGGACTAATGGAAGTGAAGAATTCATGAGAAGACGTACCTTAGGTAGGTACTACGTCTTCTCATGAATTCCCACTCTATTGTTGATGGCAGGTATAAAACGATTTATTGTCCCGTGACGTCACAGGTACTGTCGGCGTCAGAGATATATTATCTGCCATAACAAATATTTTTTTGGACATTTCAAATAAAAAGTAGTGACAAAATTTTCTTTTGCATGGCTCTCACGGGAAGCACTCGGATTTCGTTTTTACTTTATTTTTGTTGTTGCACGACGTGCACGAAACGTTTTGTCAGATTGTGTTTCCACGTATTCGGATGCTTTTATTGTAGCGAACTGAAAAGCGTGACCTGCTTTTGGAACAAATTAAACAGTACTACGTCCTCGTCACTTTCGTTTATTGACAGAAACTGTCAAACCCTATCCAAACATAACCTCAATCGTCCTAAATCAACCAAAATTGACGTATTTAGAGCCTTCGAAAGTTATAACTGAATTACTTTAACTTAGTAGAACGACATACCGAAACTCATATGTCAAGTTTATTATGTTAGTGTCGGAAAGTTTGGAGGCCGCCTTCGAATAACTAAACAATAGATAAGTACACACAAAGCCGCACAAGTGATGATATACATCGGACGATGAAATTGCCAATCTGTACTTTAGTGCTGGGCCAATGTAGTGAAGTGTAAAGCTATCATTGTTCTGTGGTGAAAAGGGGATTGCGCTATTCATCCTGTCCCGCACTGGAACAATGATTATACCGTCACTGATGGACTTTATAATACGGAGATAGTGAGAATCTGTTTGGGAAATAGAGGCATTAAAACTTACTTTAACAGTGATATCAATATTAGAAAAGTTTCGGCAAATTCTAGTCGAAAAACTGGAATGAGATAGAGCTCAGTGATTGATGACCGTTGAATGTATTTATAGCGTATCAGTTATACGATTGCGCACCCAAGTAAGCCGCTGATATGAGCGTTTACGCCTTACGAAATTTCATACAAACTTACAAGCCCTTATTTTCCGAAATGACTGAACCGATTTTAATGAAACTTCATACGCATAAGCAGGATACATGTGCATGCCTACGTAACAAAGGTGATAAAAGCTGTCTCGGTTTTAACAACTTTCTTCACGATTGTTTTCCAAAAGCAGATTCTCTAATTCTGATTTTAAAAGTTACTTAATGCTAGGGTTACAGTGGACTACGAACATGGAATTAACTTAGTGAGAGACTGGTGCTTGAGGTAGGTGTCTAAAAGAACCTGTATTACAAGTCACCAGACGATGCTTATAAGGATCCTAGTTTCATCATCATCATCATCATTTCAGCCCAAAAGACGTCCACTGCTGGACATAGGCCTCCCCCAAGTGTCGCCACATTGACATTGGGGGGGGTTTTGCCATAATCGCCACGCATGGAAGCCGGATTCGCGATCGCAGTACGGTTATTACAAAAGTACAGAGAACGCTGCTGCCCATTCTCTGGCAAATCCCTTAGTCGCCTCTTACGACACCCACGGGAAGATATGGGATGGTGCTATTCTTAACGTCCGACACCATACAGACCCTTTGTCAGATGTATATAAGAACTTTTATTACAAGTCAACAGATGATGCTTATTAGGAGCCAAGTTTACCTAGGTGATATTGTAAGTGATTAGTTGGTAGGCAGCATGAGGCATACGGCATGAGGTCACGGGTTCGATTCCCGGGTCGAGCAAAGTGTTATTGGGTTTTTCCATCAGGAATCTCTCAGTGAACGCCACGGTGTCTGGATTTGTGCCCGGTTGATGGCTGGAATAGGCTCGCCCCCCTTGGCCAAATATGGGTGTACTAATAGGTAGGAGCACCTACACCTCTACCTAACCCTTCAGAAATAACAGGCGTGTTGTTATGGTATGTGAGCGCTAGACACCGAAATGGGCTTGTTTGTATGTCTAGAAATACTAACATTAAACATCCTTCGAATACCTAATATTTGATTAACACTTTGAATAAATTCCGTAACTATGCTATGTAATACCTAGAGAGAACATTACTGAATACATGAGTTTCAAAAGCTAACTCGCAACTATCGTCAATATGTATATAAGCACTTTATATGTTCTATAAACTTGGTAATACTGTTATTTAGCGTAGATAGGTAACATCACCAGTAACTTTCGGTATTAATATATCTTCAAATTGATGATAAACTATCAGTTTTATAACTCTCTTCGCACAGCAAAAGTAGTTTATTTAACGCTTTTCGGTATTTGCTTCATAAAATTGACAACGATCGTACTTGTATAGCTTTAGCTTCAGAATAACGCAGCACCAAAAATTTTTGAGTATCTTCGTGCGATAGTTGTTGCTTGAAAACACGAAGTAAAAGTTCACTGTAGTTTTGACACACAATGTCAATGACGGAAACATAATTAAAACCTTCATCATCTGCCTAGCCTTCTCCCAAAAATGTTGGGGTCGGCATCCAGTCTTACCGAATAAAGCTGAATACCGGTACTTTACATGGAGCGACTGCCTATCTGACCTCCAAAACCCAGTTAGTACTGGGTAATACGATACCTCTTGGTAAGACTGTTGTCAGACTTCCCGGCTACTGACTACTTAACGACTGTCAAAGATCTACAATTGACAGTCGATACTAGCAGCTTAACGTGCTATGTAATCGGTGATCAACCATCCATCAACATAATTACAATATTAATGGTACGAAAACAAAGACCACTGTGATTTTGATAGCGCATTGTTAGAGTTAAAACATCCCTGAAACGACTGCACGTCGTGATGACTTGGCGTTATTTATTTTCAACTTGCAAAACATGATAGAGGCGGTGAACTGTGAAACTGTTAGTTGCCACAATATCCGTGCGTGATCCATATACATACAGTCAAAACAAACTTTATCAATTTCCAATTTATTCTAACCATGAGTAGGTAAATTGATACTTAGAATTGATTATTGTTGTTGCCACAATTTAGTAGCTTCAGTCACGGAATCTTTCTTAAAGTAAACAAACAGTCAATGTAGGCATTTATCTCTGAACTTGGCTCACCCAGAGCCCACAGGATTAAGTAATTAATGACAGTTTTAAACTGTCATTAATTACTTAATCCTGTAAGAATTTCTTCAAAATTAACAGTTTTATTTACTAGTTTAAAGTGATTATCAGCAATAATCGCATGGTTTCTTTGCGAAAATAAACATTGTTTTTCATTATTATAATAAATTAAAACGAAACTATTCGACTTATTAAATATACACACCTCATACCAGCGAATACAAAAGGTGAACGACGCATAACCGAAATATCTCATGCCTCAAATTGTATGAAAGTCTGGCCCAAGAATCTTTAATAAGTACTCACTTAAAATACTTTCCCATATTCTCTTCATAATAATGCAAATGGAAATCCGAACGTTATAATATCTACCGGACCTGGATTATTACACCCTGCGACCTTTGAAGCCACTGCCCCTTATAATAACGTTTTTATTTACATATAGAACGACTGACGATACGAGACACACGTGTACTTTTGAGAAATTATGAAAGTTCTTGAGTTCTCAATAGAAAACAACCTTTGAAAGTCGAAATAATGTTTAAAAATTGGGTATAGTTACAGAATTACAATCTGAATGATTGTAATTTGATTTTTTTGTCATCAATACAAGTTCATCATCATCATTTCAGCCGAAAGACGTCCACTGCTGGACATAGGCCTCCCCCAAGTGTCGCCACATTGACCGGTCCCGTGCGACTCGCATCCAGCGGATCCCAGAAACCTTCACCAGGTCATCGGTCCACCTAGTGTGAGGCCTTCCAACGCATCGTCTCCCGGTTCGCGGTCGCCATTCTAGAAGTTTTCGGCCCCATCGGCCATCTGTTCTGCGAGCAATGTGCCCTACCCACTGCCACTTAAGTTTGGCAATTCTTCGGGCTACGTCGGTAACCTTGGCTCTCTTGCGGATGTCCTCATTTCTGATTTGATCACGCAAGGAAACTCCGAGGATAGCTCTCTCCATTGCCTTTTGGGTGACTTTGAACCTTCTGATGAGGCCCATCACTAGTCCAGGCCCAATACAAGGTAATCCCATTCAATGTCTAACTATTTCATGAAAAAACTATTCAATGAGATTAAATGAATCTAGAGAGCAGTATTGATGATTTTAATGATTGTAACTCTATAAAGGCATATTTGTTACGTCGCAATATCATATTTATATTCAACTAGCTGTGCCCGCGACTTCGTCCGCGTGGAATTTAACAAAAAAGTCATTTTTTTTTATTTATTTTTTTATAATAATTTTAGAATTTTTCTAAAATAGAATCAGCTATCAGCCAGTGAAAGTCCAGTCAAAATCGGTGTAGCCGTTCCAGAAATTAGCCGGAACAAACAGACAGGCAGAAAGACAGACAAAAATTGTAAAAAAAATATTTTGGTATATGTACAGTATGACGAACAACGTGATTGTTTTTTGTTGATTTGTGAACTGGGCATTATTAATAAGGACCGGCCATTATTAATAATCCCCAAGAGCGATGGGCAAAGTGATTAATTTATCACTTTCTCCGGCCATTATTAATAATGCCCGACGGCCCGTGGTCCATGTAATAAGTCAGTGTTTGAGATAGCTTGAATTTATCACTTGGACCGGGCAGTATAAATAATTCCCTACTTGCAATAAAAAAAACCCTACCTGGCAATTTGGTTAGGTTAGGTTAGGTTACTTTTTGTTAACTTTTCATGAAAATTTTGTAAGTTAAATTTCATTTAATAAACAAAAACACTACAGTTCACCTATTTTATTACTTTGCCCAAGATAGGGTGGGCATTATTCATAATGGCCGGGAAAAGTCATTAATTATGCTGTTTCATAATGCCCGACTCAATTGGGAAATGTGATTACATTTCCCAATTGAGTCGGGCATTATGAATACAGACCGGCCATTATTAATACTGCCGGGACTTATCAAATTGTCCGTAACATATACATTCATATGCATGTAGTTAAAAGCGGTTATTTTAATATTACAAACAGACTCTTCAATTTTATTTTATACAACCCGACACTGACTGCAAATTGCTAAAAACGTAAGCAAATTTGAATTTCGCGGTCGACCCAATCGCTCTCACCTTCAGGCAATTTATAACTGAAACGACGAATCTAACATGACGAGCCTTACACATCTAGTTTAAAAATTAAAAGAAAAAAGGAAGAAAACCCTAAGCGAGCATCTAAACCTTGACCGAGTTTCCAAGAACATCTGAAGTGGTAACTGACTTTACGTGCACATCAGGGACTCGAGAAAAATGGCGCAAGAAATGCTAAAAACTTTAAGAAAAATATAGGAATACAGACGTTAAGAAAAAGTAGAAAAAGTTACCAATATTTTAAATACACCACGAAGAAAGACGAATTTATCAAATATTTTTTTAAAGATTTTCTTAAAAAAAAAAAACAATCTTGCGAACTCAAGTGTATAACTATATGAATACGAATAATATCGTTTCGTTACCACTAGTACCATTAACACTTTAACAGTTCCATGATGGGACTACTACTAGCCCACCATGACGTCTTAAAACGTTATTGTTTTACTCCTTTTCCAGTGTGGGAAAGAGATGGCACTAGACATCCTGAATAGCTCTGTCTCTTTCGCACTCCGTAATAAGAGTAAAACAATACTGCTTTAAGACGTCATGGTAGGCCAGCTGGTGTTTATTTTAATCCCTAGTTCCATTTTAAAAGAATCTGAAAATAATGGTACTTATGGTGATTTTGTACTATCCTCTTGACTTCTGTTGACATCACTTCCCAGGGTTTGTTTTTTTTGCCTTAATATATCATAGGTTTATCTACCTTTCTTCGCTATACCACATAACGTTACAATAATAATAAAATAATACGCCGAAATGAAAAGTGAATAAATGGGTTGTGAAAACTGGCACGTTTTATTGATAACATTTGATCATACTATACAAAAAATTGCTCGTTTTATCGTGTTCAAGCAATCAGTTTTATTATGTATACTACCTTCTGCGCCTTCGTCCGCGTCGAAACATAGCTATAGCACCTAAAGCACTTGGTAGTAGCGTAGCTTGTCGTCAGTGAAAGAATTTTTGAAATTGGACGCTTATTTTCGACGGTTACCTCGTTCATTGAAACTAACAAACCACCTGTTTTTAATATTAGAAGATACAACATCAAACATAACATATATCACCAGAAAAAAATGCGTTAATCCTACTGGCCTACCACGATGTCTTATTGTTTTACTCTTATTCCAGTGTGCGAAAGAGACGGAGCTATACAGGACGTCTAGCGCCATCTCTTTCCCACACTGGAGAATGAGTAAAACAATAATGTTTTAAGACAATCATGGTAGGCCACCTGATCTACATAATATATGATCAAACGAACTTCTTAATCGAAGTTCGATCATTATATGTGTAAAATATGCACAATTATCTACACTAATAGTTGACTCGCCAACACGCCACCGCACAGGCTGACAGTTCGACAACGAATGCCCGCCCCACTACTCGGACCGGTATTTATAAACGTGCGACGTGCGCGCCCGAGGCAACGTCACAGTACTGTAATCGGTTTGTAGTGCGATGTAATGATATCTACATACACTACATCCCTTCCTTGTTTTAACAAGTTTTATGTAACCAAAACCATAAGACATTGAGCATCTCTGGCACAACAAAATCACAGCACAATAATATTTAGTAAATCATTATACTATGATTTAGTTTAAAGTTTCCTTTTACCCTTCCTCTTCTATTTCATTTTCTGATTCATTTATATCTTCTCCTATGTTAATTTCTTTATTTTGGTCACTTATAACTTCCCATTAGCCTTCAACTTTCTTCAAATGAACTACATTTCTTCGTGATCTCTTCCCAGTTATATCGTTTCGAACACTTATATCTCCACCTTTACTCTTTTCTACAGTATGGGAAGTTGGGTCATAATTTAGGCTAAGTTTATCTTTGACCAATTCTTAACGTAAACTTTATCCCCAGGCACTAGTTGACATTCACGAGCTCTTCTTTTCTTATCTGTATATTCTTTCCCAGTTTCTTTCTTTTCTTGGTCTGTGTCTCTGACATCTGAATCTTCTGGTTTATGTGTATGTGTGATGTCTTCTGCCATAGGTATATTGTCACGGTATTGCAGTTTGAAAAATAATTCTGTAGGAGTTTTACCTGTAACACTATGCGGGGTACTGTTATACATAGCCAGATACTGTAACAAAGCTTCTTGCCAGTTTTTTCGCTCAACTGGCAAATTTTTTCCGCTTTAGAATGTCTCGGTTCTGACGTTCCACTTCTCCGTTCTGTTGAGGCCACTATGGTATCGTATTATGCAAAACTATATTCCTTTCAGTACAGAATTTTTTTTTTTTGAAGTCCTCGCTGCAGAACTGTCTGCCATTATCAGCTGTTATCGTCATCGGGTTACCAAGTCTGCAAAAATCTCTTTTAGAGATTTTATTATGTCGCCACTGGTAATGTTACGACAAATCTTCACCTCCTTGTATCGACTGAAATAATGAACGATTACTAATATGTAATCGCTGCGTGGTAAAGGGCCCAACAAATCAATACAAGTATCTACCCAAGGTTCACATGGTAATGCCCGTCGTTTCAATGGGTTTGGAGGTTTTGGAGCTGATACTAATGTACAGCCTTTGCAGCATTTGACCAAATTCTCGGTTTCCTTGTCATGTCTAGGCCACCATACTGTGGTTCTTAGTCTCACCTTCATTAGGACTATTCCTGGGTGTTCTTCGTGACCAGCTGTCAGAACCTGACTGCGCAATGTTTTTTGGAATAACAATTCTAGTGCCTCTCAATAAAACTCCGTCGTAAAAGCATAATTCGTTTTGGAAGATTTTGTAATTTTTTTTACTTCTTCATCCCATTTGTTGTTATAAAGGCCTTCACTTACTTTTAATATTTCCTTGTCTTGTTTTGATGCCTCCATAATTTCTTTCAGTGAAACTGCTATTAGCCTGCTTCCTTCAACAACTTGGTGTATATAGTTTTTAGACTTGTCCTGTGACGTTTTACTTAATTTACACAATCTTGATAAACTATCTGCTATATTTTCTTTGCCAGGCTTGTATATTACTTTAAATGCATATGCTTGAAGGCGTAGTATCCACCTTTCTATCCTTGCACATGGTTTTGATTTAGGACCGAATATAACCTCTAGTGGTTTATGGTCGGTCACCTATTCAAACTCTTTTCCAAACAGAAAAACATCAAAATGTTCCACAGCCCAGACCAGAGCTAAGGCATCTTTTTCTGTCTGGCAATATCGCCTTTCAGTCTGTTTGTGTCCGGTAACCATACGCAATAATGCGAGGTTCATGATCATTAATTTGAACTAATACTGCTCCTAGTCCTAACGGACTAGCATCTGCTATTACTATAGTCCGATCTTTGACGTCATGGTATCCTAGAGTAGGAATATTAGACAAGGCCAATTTTAATTCGTTAAATGCAAATTCCTGTTTACTGCCCCAAAGACTTTAATTCTGTGGTTTTGGTCTGTTTCTTCTTATGCAGTTCTTTTAATGGTTTTGTAGTTGTGGCCAAATTAGGGATCCATTTTCCAACATAGTTGATTAATCCCAAGAAGCTCTGAAGCTCACCTATATTCATAGGTGGACGAAATTCTTGACTAGTTGTCACGTACTTATCTAATGGTTTTACACCTCTGTGATAATTCGTATCCTAAAAATTGAATCTTTTCTTCTATGAAAATGCACTTGTCCTTTCTCAGTACCACATTATTTTCTTCTAGAGTTTTAATTACTGATTCTTATCTTCGATTATGTTCTTCAAATCTTTTCCATATACCAAAATGTCATCTATAAAATTAATAGTGCCATTACATCCCTCCCAATAACATTCGTTCTAGGGTTTTTATAAAAAATTCCGGGGCACAGGATATTCCAAACATTAGCCTTTTGTATCTGAACAGGCCTTTACTTGTAATAAAGGTTGTAATGTGTCGAGAGTCGGGATGTAATTCAATCTGTTGAAAAGCATCTTTTATGTCCAGTTTTGAAAAGTACTTCGCACTTTAAATTTTTAGATGCTTGTCCATATTGGGCAATGGGTGATTTTCAGGTAGAATTGCTTTATTTGTCCCGCCTCATATCTATGCAAATGCGAACATCTCCAGTATTTTTCAAAACCGGCACTATTGGTGATACCCAACTTGAGGATCCTTGAACTTCCTCAATAATGTCTTTCTCCAACAGTTCTTTTTTTTTTTTTTTTTTTTTATTTCAACTTTTTCTTCCAGTGGTATGGGAGGATCCTTCTTAATGGTTGAGAAACTGATTGTACTTTCTCATCGGTTGGTACCTCCACTAAAACATCCTTGAATTTGGGAAACTCTGTCTTAGTTTCCATTTGGTCGATTTCTAATCCAATTTTAAGAAAACCATAGCCATGGTAGTTTCTTTCCCAAGCAGATCTCTGGTTCCATCAGCGATGACGTAAAAAGTTGCATTTTCTGATCTACCAGCGGTTTTTATATTTGCGTCAAATGATCCTTTTAGGTCAAGGGCTTCTTACTTCCATAACCATAAAAAGTCTTATTGCAACTGTTTGGTTACGTTACCTTATTTTGTTTCATATTGTCCCAGGTTTTGTTTGTGATCAAGTTGCATTTACACCCAGAGTCTTCTAACATTTTAACCTTCATTCCGCCAATATGGCAATCTAATACACTGTCATCATCGATTTTGAACACATATTGTATGTCTTCGGGCTCTGTTTGATCTATCTGGTTTGTGTCGTTTCTTTTGTTATCTCTTTTCATTTTTTTTTTTTTTTTTCATTTTATTTGTTGTTGTTTCCCTCATATTTCCTTTTATTCGTTCTGTCTCGTGTCATTGTCCTGCAGAATTGTCCAAAATGTCCCTTAGGCCCACATTTGTGGCAATCTTTTTCTTTTGCTGGGCATTTGCTGTCTTGAGACGCGTATCCTGAGCTCCCACATCTTCCACATCCTGTGTTTCTTTTCCACTTCTTATCTTGTTTTCCTGTTATTCACTCTGTTTATGTTTTCAGTTGATGTGCTGCTTTCTCCGAATTCTTCTATTTGTCGACTTACAGATTCAAGAGTCTTTGCTTCGACAATTGTATTTGTTAGTGTTATTGCGTCTCCTGTTTGTATAATTCTCTTTCTAAGCTCTTTAGAGGAACACTTTTCTGTAATTTGATCGATTATATGATCGTCTTTGTCCTTAAACTGACATTTGTCAGCTTATTGCCAAAGCCGTACTAGGAATTTTTCAAAATTTTCGTTTGCCTCTTGTTTTATCAATCTAAAAAGGTGACGTTCATAGATCTTACTTTGTTTAGGTAGAAAGTATGCGTCGAGTTTGGTTATAGCCACTCCGAAGACATCCTCTTCATCTGCTGGTGATACATTTGCATCTGGTAAATTATAGAATATTTCCTGCAATTATAGTCCACCAAAATGTAGCAGCGAAGCACGTTCCTTCGCACTACTCTCAATTCCAGCAGCTTCCAGGTAGATCAATAGTGCCCGCTTCCAGCGTTCCCGTCTCGTTTCTACTGTTGAAGGTTCACCCTCACAATCAAATTTCTCTAACGTGAGTTGAGAACTCATGTTATTAATAAATAACCTGGAACCATTATATAAAGGGTTTGCACTAATCTGCCCAGTTAAAATATTTGGCAATTTAATGACCAGTATGTACATCCAAAGTACCACTACTGTTGACACAAATTTTCTTTGATGGTTTGTCAATTTAATGACCAGTAGGTATATTCTCCTGCTGTTAGTCATTCTCTGATGACTTGTCAATTTAATGACCAGTAGGTATATTCTCCTGCTGTTAGTCATTCTCTGATGACTGTCAATTTAATGACCAGTAGGTATATTCTCCTGCTGTTAGTCATTCTCTGATGACTGTCAATTTAATGACCAGTAGGTATATTATACTGCTATTACCGTCATTCACTGATGACTTGTCAATTTAATGACCAGTAGATATATTCTACTGCTATTTGATTTACTAATCATGTAGCACAAATCAAATAACTAAACATGAGGTCCCAGTTTCGACTCCCAGGTCAGGCAGTGTCACTGAGTTTCTCCATAAGGAACCTCCCTGGCGTCCGGTTAATGGTAACAGGCATGCTCAATGTAATTGGTGAAACGTGGTTGCATCACACATCTCTGATTACCCCCTTGGGGAACACAAGCATGATGTTATGTTGCAAAAGAATACATTAACGAACCACTTTTTGTTTCAGCCTTCACAAAATTATTTATTTACAGTTAATAAGTCCAATGAAAGATTCTAATGTATTAATATTTTGAATATTTCTTTCCGAAATACAATTAATTATCTACCTGTAGGAGACTACCTTTCCTTTTTTTTTTATAAAAATATAAAACTTACGGTTTTCTCCTCGTCGCCAATGTAAAATATGCACAATTATCTACACTAATAGTTGACTCGCCAACACGCCACCGCACAGGCTGACAGTTCGACAACGACTGCCCGCCCCACTACTCGGACCGGTATTTATAAACGTGCGACGTGCGCGCCCGAGGCAACGTCACAGTACTGTAATCGGTTTGTAGTGCGATGTAATGATATCTACATACACTACAATATGAGTCATCATTCATCATCATTTCAGCCCAAAAGACGTCCACTGCTGGACATAGACCTCGCCCAAGTGTCGCCACATTGACATTTTGGGGGGTTTTGCCATAATCGCCACGCTTGGCAGGCGTGTTGGCGATCGCAGTACATTTTTTACAAAAGCACAGAGAACGCTGCTGCCCATTCTCTGCCAAATCCCTTAGTCGCCTCTTACGACACCCACGGGAAGATGGGATGGTGCTATTCTTTACGTCTGACACCATACAGAGCATCATTCTCATATTATATATGAGTCGCTTCATTCGAAAATAGATATACCAAGTAGCTCTTTTAATCTACAAACATGCACATTTTAAGAGATTTATGAATATCGATATAAGTATCGACTTTTTACAATCAAGTCGATTCTAGACTGACCTTAGCCACACCAGTAGTCAAGCTGTCTTAAATATTATAATTCTTTTTAGAGATTCATAAGAACAATGCAAAACTTTATTACCGGGATTGGTTTGAGAGGGAACCTATATTTTCGAATGAAGGCCAGTTTGATGGCCATTTTTATACCGTTAGCTCATAATGTTATGTTTTCTTACTTTAACTAACGATAATGTTTGAACGCGTTGGGCAGTACTTAAAGCCAATAAAATTACCAAGTTTTTGGTAATTTTTTCCCTAGTAAGGGTTCTATTAGGATAGAAATTAGAAACATAATTTAGAACGATCTGTGGGTCCCATGTAGTGCAGCTACTAAACAATTTTTAAATACTCATTCACTTTTATCACAAGCTGATAGGCCAAAGTCGCGCGCGCGCGAATTTCATACGGCTGTTGTATTATTGTGTTAAAAAAGAATGAGTATAAAAAATGTTTAATTATCGGTAACTCATTATCAGTCACCCTACATATCTGAAGAGTGAAGCGGAGAAATATAATTAACAAATTGAGTAAGTCATTTATACCCGCTCTTAGAAGGGTGTCAGTCCCACAAGCGGCTTTGTTGGCAGCCGTGTAATTAATTAAATACCTACCTCAGTGGGGAAACTAGATTCGTCCAGGATGGCAGTTTCCGCCTTAGTCTTGTAGGTATTCGAGCGATTTGAGGACAGCTATGAATCTTATTGATATCCCAAGATAATTGGAATAATCTTCATTTTGCGAAAATGCTAGGATTAATTTGACTAAAATAATATCAGTTCATAATATTACGTCGTTTCGAACAATCCGGTATTTTGCTAAAACCGTAAGATTATCTCAAAATAGTACTTACGTTTTTTTACTAATAGGGAAACTCTTTGCAAACCATGCGGAATTCAGTGTTATGGAGCCGAGAACTGCAGTTACAAATGCTACGTGTCTCAAACAACATTTTTCAATACACTTTTGAAGAAATAAAATAATAGAACGAAAAGTATTTTTGTCATGAATTATTAAGAAACTATGATATAATTAGCTTTGTTTTCCGCGCTTGGCTTTCGCAGATTGAAAGAGAAGCAATGATATGAATCCGCTAAACAGCCTAATATGAAAAACAGAAAAAAAAAAAATATTTTAATGTTAATTTGTACATAAAAGTAAATAAGTTAAATAATCATGTTCATTTATGATATTATAGTATAAAAACACAAGATAAATTTAAAAAAATATATTTACGCCTTAAAAGGCGCATATCTCTTTGCCGAGATTAAAAAACAATCACCGACTAAAACGAATCGAACCAATTAAGACTTAGTTTAGGTATATAGGTATCAGTATTTTTTTTCGGTTTGTGCGATAAGAACCACTTTTCGAGGAAGTGTAATTTAAAATATTTTCCTAATTATTCCGCAACAATTATACACAGTAATAAATAGTCTGTGAATAGAATAAAAACATCGCTCAACGCGGCTAAAGAAGTTTTCTCTTCAAAATATGTAGTTACAAACAGTACCTACTTACGTGTTTAATTATGAACTTGGAATAAATCTACAAGGTTGTTTTATTTTTATTAATGAATGGGTCCGCTCTTGACCTCGATCCCGCCTGATGGAAAGCGATGGATGAGCCTACGAACGAGACCGCCCAGAAGATGCCTATTCATTTTATCGCCGACAGCCAGTTCGTTGGGAACATACGAGTAGATTGATGAAATGCGACACTGTATAGATGCAACGTGTTGCTGAAATCATAGCTTAGAAGATTAAAACAAGACCAAGCGCCGATTTCACCATTAAAACTGAAGAACACGATCAGCACACCTAGACTGCGAACAAGAGTTGACAGTGTCAATGTCCCATAATAATTATGACACTGACAATTGTTGAACGCGGTTCAAGACTCAATTCCATTGGTGAAATCCGCTCTAAAACGCATCACACACAGGAAGCGGGCGCGGATCTGGCGCGGGACGGGCGCGGGTCGGGTGATGTGCTGGAGCCGCGTGGGCGCGTGCGCCTCTCGCCCGCCACCAAAAACAGAGTGGATCCCGCGTGTCATCCGCGCTTCAACCGCGCCCGACCGCCGCGCGAAGGGCTGGCGTTTTGGGGGACTGTCTCTTGTAATTTTGACGTTCAAAAAGTGCTGATTATCAGCCTAATTTGAAAAAATGACTTTTGATTTGACCTGCGCACGACCCGCGCCTGCTCTCTATGTGATGTCGTTCATATGAGTACATGAAATGCAGAATCCGTAATCCTGCGCCCGACCCGCGCAAACCCCACGCCCGTCCCGCGCCCGACCCGTGCCCGCTACCTGTGTGTAATGCATGTAGGTGTTTGTTTAAAATTCTTTAGAACTTCCCAACTACTGCGCTAGTCTTTGCCTTAATTTGAACACCCAGAAAACCATCTTTCTTTTAACACTATTTTATTTCCAACGGTCTACATTAAAAACGTTACTTTCTGAGAGAGGGTAATGTACATACCTATCTAGCGCAGTACTACAGTTGTTCAAGACAATGAGAATATTTCACAATGGCTGCCCGCCACAGCTTTGCACAGGCAAAATGGAGTCTTAACTGAACTTTGTTTTAATAGTATTTTATAACTCTCGGTATGTGGTATAGCCGTATTTTCTCGTTTTCTTTATTTATGCGTTTAAAAGTCACCAAATTTTACACATGTGTAATGTTAACGTGCGGGCTCTGAGGTACACAAGGTAAAATAATTTTGGTAGTTTGGATTTTCAGCTACCCAATGTTCACTGCATTGCTCTTGAAAGTATTAAACACTACTATTTTACCCTTCAGCATGACCGAAATAGTTTAAGAAGCATCCCATTAACATAGTAAACGTTTGAAACCCACACAGTATCCCATAACTCAGCGGTTCCTATTAGTTCGTAAGTTCTCAAACAACTGACTTCTTGCCATTCTCCCAATTGGAAGGACAGTTCTATCCCGTATTCAGTTCATATTTACAGTAGGTAGTTAAACAAATTAACTCAAGGCTTCGCTCTGCACGTATTGGCACCCACGGGGCTAGTGTCGCAGACTCGCATTCGACGAACAAATCGTAGGAAATTAAACAAAGTTAAAGCTATATTTTATCTTTAGTTTTTTAATGAGAAATAACTTTACAGTCATGAAATTATCTCTTTATTAGTGGCGTATAAATGAAGCGAAGTTCGTGTTTGGTGCTCTGTAGTACGATGTATTAAAGTTTTACGACATAGATGATCAACAATTCAACATAGATTAGATAGAGATAGTATTACGATTCTATAAATTACGATCTCTTAAAGTAAGTAGAAAATAACAGAAGGGAAACGAAACAACGTATTTGGAAAATAAACAATAACGAAACGTGAATAAATAAAGTGATGAATGATACCCGGGGATAACCGAAAGGCGGAATAATTGTTAAAACGTCAGCTCGCTTTCACAATATTATTTTAAGTCTAGTGAAAAATGACGGGGCGTGGATAAACGACGCTGTTAATCTTTTGAATGGAAGTTTAATCACTTTTCAATTAGTTTTTTTTTACTTGTAAGCAGAAGCAAACACTCAAAAAGAATAAGTATTTGAACGCCACCACTCATCTAGTATCTTCGTTCATATTTAGTTGAGCGACTTGTAAAAGTTCCGTCACCGAAAGTATCATACCAAAAAATTCTGCTGCCATACATCATGATGAGAGCTATGGAACGGGCAATGCTTGGAGTCTCTCTGAGGGATAGCATTCGGAACGAAATGTTCCGACAGAGAACCAGAGTTAACGACATAGCTCACAGAATAAATAAGCTGAAGAGGGAATGAGCCGACCATATTAGCCGGAGAACCGATGACCGTTGGGGTAGCAAGCGTAAGGTGGGACGCCCTCAGGCCCGGTGGAGCGAAGATCTTCGTGGGGTAGCAACTGAATGAGAATTTCCGATAATAGAGTTAGAGGGGGGTAGAAGAGGCTTATGTCTAGCCATGGAATATTGTAGGCTGATGATGATGATCTATCATTAACTGTGCAAAAATCTGAAGCTGGCACACAATTTACTCTCGCGACGAAGCATCAGAAAACCTATTGGAAGTTTCAGATGCTTATAAGCACCAGCATAAAATGGTGCGAAAATAAATATAGAATGACATGCCTGTAACTTTAAAGCTATAACCACGATGAAAGCGAAACTATAACAACACAAAACTAAAACTTCCCGATACAGGTATCAAGTTATCAAATATTACCAAACATTTTAATATGAACGGACCACGATCGAGTTTGACCCGAGAAGCCAAAGTTTAATCTTCATAAAGTCAACGGATATGTGGCAACTATCGATTGAACACCTCTATTTAGGGCCGGTTATGTTGCCGATGTGAATTTTGAAGTGATGCTAAGATATTCATCATGATAACGTCTGCCTTGGGACCAAGTTTTAGCTGGGGTTAAAAATAGAATGGGTTTCGGATGTCTTAAATAATGATCAAGGGTATGTGTAGCAACTTTCATCTGCTTGGTGATCTATTACTTATTACAAATTCACAAACACCAAACTATTTGAAAAGTATGATGAAACTACATAGCTCGTATTGAAGAGTTATGTGCTTCTTAATAAATATAAGTAGCTCATTCTTTAATGAGCCAGTGCCCTGAGCTCATATAAAGGCTTTCCTTTATATGAGCTCAAGGCACTGGCAATCCATCGCGCCACAGAATACATAATAGTCTCTAATCTTTTCACCACGTCAAGAAGCGACAACGCTTGTGCAGAGAACACTAACTTGTTAAACTTAAACAATATGTAATGAGTAATGTATTTAATTTTCTCAGCCGTTTTTTTTATCGTTGCGGAAATCCTCGATGGATGTCCTCCGCCCTGGGAAGAGCAGAGGGGTCTGTCAGACTCGTACTGGCTAAAACCACACCAGTTTTACCTATGTCAAGTTTAGCGCACGTATAAATGCCTAACTAGTCTCCAACCGAAGCTTCTGTTTCGGCCACCTTCGGCTTCTGCCATAATGGGCCCAAGTTTTGGCAGAAGCCGAAGGTTTCTAGCAAGCGTTGAAATTGAGCGAACTGTTACGAATGCGCGTGAGTGCGGTGTAAGAGGCCATATGCGGGGAGCGAGGGTTACACATTTCGACGAGTCATTATTATTTTTATAGGAGGTATTCAAGAACCTAGCAGATCTATGTATGGCTCAGTAAAGGTGTAGGTAACCGTCGGTTGCAAAAAACTCACTCGCCGATGACATCATCCTATTTGCACCGACTGCTGCCGAGATACAGCAGATGCTCCAAGACAGATCTTGGAGCATCTGCTGTAACTCGGAACTCTGCTGTGCTCAGAAGCACAGCAAGCCTTGAGGTTGGACTAATGATAGCACAAAGACTAGGATTGAGGTAGATGGGCAAGAAATCCTAGTGGGTTTCTAGCTAACTAGGATCACGTGTGGCCGATGAGTACATTTATTTGGGCCAGCTAGTTTCCTTTGAAAACAGGCAAGACCGAGAAATCGACCACCGAGTCGAAAACGCCTGGAAGAGCTAGGTCCATGAAGTTGCTAATGAAGGGTGACATACCTTTATCTCTGAAGCGCTAACTCATCGGCCTGCGCATTCTACCCATCCTAACCTACGGTGCTCAAACTTGGTCCCTGATCGAGTCGCAAAAGTCCAAGTCAAGATTTGCCAAAAGGTGATGGAGCGTAGCGTATTTGGGTATTAAGCTCAGCGACAGAATTCGCAATACCACAATTCGCTCAAAAACTAGAATCGCTGAAGTGGGCAATAAGACTGCTAGGTTTAAGTGGGATTGGGCGGGCCATGTCTGTAGAATGCAGCAAGACAAAGCAAGAATTTTATTCACTTCCAGTCAATGTTACATGAATTTCTTACGGTTTTCCGCTTCGACAAGAAGGTTGTGGCGATTACCGATTAATCCGCTGCGGCTTTGGCCAGAATCGACCTTCGGTCGGACACTTTGAGTGACTGAAAGATCTCCTGCCTCCCAAGCTCTCAGTGAACCTACGTTTTGTTCTGCGTTCGAAAATACTTATAGAAAACGTTGTTCCTTCCAACGACCATTTTATACAAAGTTATAAACTCGTAAAACTGATATATGGACAAGATGGCAGACAATTTTTTATTCTTTCATAACAGGTGCACCATTTATTCAGCTGCACAAAAGAAAGAACGTTTTACATAAAGCAGATTCTTCTAGAAAGTTACATCATTTTGTTTCGGCGCTGTTGGCCAGCGTCCAACGGGAAGCGGTTAACTTTGACCTCTTGCACTTGAGATGAGATGACATAGGGATTTAAAGTTAAGCCACTTTTATTTGGAACTTACTTGAGTAGAGGAAGATCAAAGAAACGATGGTTGACCTGTGTGAAAGATTATATGATGCTAGAAAGAAGGTCAATGCTGTGATGACGAGAAATAGAAACATACAGGGTTATTGGTAAAACACCAACAACCTCTTAAGAGATCGTTGTACTCATCATTATGAACCAAATTTACTATAGGACCAAACCTGAAATCGCGAAAGAAAAATCAGCTGTTCATAACTTTATGTTCACATAACTCGTCCAAATGCAGGGAACTGCTGATTTTTTTTTCACGATTTCGCGGTTGGTCTCATGGTAAAAGTTGTTTATAATGATGAGTAGAATGACCTCTTAAGAGGTTGTTGGTGTTTTACCAATAAGCCTGTATATTTACCTAAAAGACAAGCTGCGCTAACAGAATGAAGATATTTGAAACTTGCCTTGGTTAGTGGAACACACTATACAATGGTACTTAGTCCTCTTTTCAGACTCTTGTTCACCAAATGTCTAGAATAAGTAATGCCGTGCCGTCCGGTGTACAAACAGCATTATTCATCGGACGTAATATTTTTCAGGGTTAAGGCCTACCAACCCCCTACTAGTATACCTACTTTAATCAACAATAACTCATTCACCGGCTAGATATTCTAAGTACGCACGACGAACAATCGAGCATAACCAGTTTATGCGAAACTCTCATTGTACGGAAAACCTATACAAAACGAGGCCATTATATACTAAAAATGCGTTGGTAGTAGTTAATAGTTAAACCCATAAAGGAACATGAAGCAGTTTATTTGATACTTACAAAATGTTCACAAATAAACAGTTTGCAAGTCCAGAATACTGTTACATAACATAACAGTGACAATTAAAAAGAATAATTCTAGCAACCAGCAACTAAGAGGATTCTTAAACGTTACTTTTATTACTGCACTTTCTTAGTCACATTAAGCTTCTTTTAAAATTTTACGTTGAAAATAGCACTTAAGAGGAAAAAGGTCTTGACTTTTTTATGATGCCTTGGCGAATAAAAGAGAGTAGGTAAATTCAATTAAGGGGCAGTAACTGTTGTGAAAGTTTTATGTGCCGTATACGATAGCCTCTTAAATGAATAATTCTTTAGCACACACTACTCGTATAAAAGTAATTCACTACCAGCGTATAGTAGGTAATCGGTTCAGCCAATAAAATACGTGCGTGGGAAACTAGAAAATTATCGTAATTGACAGCTTTAGTAATCTAAAACTCATTTGATTGACTTTTGGTGTAACGATAGTGGAAATCTCTTGCAGGAACTGAGTAAAGTCAACGTAAAAGCTTTCTTAGTGACAACCGTAGTATAAATAATTAATAAATATAATTTTTAAATTGTTGATTGCCCAATATGGTTAAAAAGTAACCTTTTCAATATATGTTTAAACACACTGGCAAATAAATGGATTTGATTTGATTTGCCTATTTCTTACGTCAATTGGTGCGAATACAAACGTACTTTCTGCATCTCGCCTTGGAAGAGGACTTTTGGCCGCAGGGAGAGGTGTTCCGTCGCTTCCACGGGCAAGTGCTACATCAACGTACAGTGACATAGTGCTCTAGATACGTGTTTTAATAATTTAAGAAGTTTTATAGTTCTATTTACTAACACAAATTCCATATTGCCAAAAATTTAAATATGTGCCCAAGTTGCCTGAGAATAAATGAATGTTATGTTATGTTTTTATAGAAAATAGATCGTCTTAAAATATGACTCTGACAAACAATTTGTGATGATTCCATTTAGTAGAAATGTTACATGCTCACCCAAAATTTTAGAAAGTTATCTGTTTAATTAATCTATTGTATAGTTTCTACATTATTAATTATTTATTCACGAAATTTTAGTCTGAGGACACAATCTGTCGGGGTTTATACATATATATACGACATAGCAACCGTTACGTGTAAATGGATATTCCCTAATGGAACCTTTTGTTTTCGCAAAAGATAATACGGTTAAAACTGTCTGGACCGGCCCTCGGGTCTTACTTACGTTTGTATTTTTTAACCCCCGACCAAAAAGAGGAGTGTTGTAATATAAGTTTGACATGTGTATCTGTGTGTCTGTCTGTGGCATCACAGCTCCTGAATGGATGAACCGATTTTGATAAAGCTGGTTTTGTTTGAAAGGTGTGTTAATCGAGTGACAGCCGTTTGAAGATCATCACCTCTTTTTATTTCTAGTTGATGAAGGGATATAAACAACTTCCATAGGTCTGATCGATTCGAAATTAGAAATCTTGTCACTTGTCAAAATGGGCATCTCCAGGAGGGGTGCCCCCCCCCATCGATTCCCGCACGGAAGAAATATTTGTTTGGCCTACAGGTAGTTGTTCCGGGTCCGACTGTTTGTGTATGTGAGTTTCAATGTTTGTGAACGCACCCACGATACAGGAGAAATGTGTAGAGACATTTTATTTTATATAAAAAATAACTTATATGTTGAACTATTTTACAAGATAGTGTATAGATTATCCTACCGTCCCATAATTGGGCAAAGGTCACCCCCATTCCTTTCCAAATCTCTTTGTGTTTTGCCTTTTCCAACAAATCAGGAGGAACTGAGTTCCATGTCTTAACAGTCTCTATCTTCATCACGATAACTGATAAACCTATACACACCCCAACTTAATCTCTCTCAGACCAATTTAGAAACTATCAATTCAGTCGAAAACGGCCCGCTGCAGCATTGCTTTGGTTTAGGCTCTCATTAATCAGTGTTATCACAAAGGACTACCTTGAAACGGTCAATGTAAATGTCACTCTGTGACACAACCTGAGCTTAGCTTTGTGCTGTAGGTATTGTGCCGAGTACTTTCATGTCATTAAATTGCTAGGTTAGAAAGCTGAAATACATTTTGAAGATTTGTGTATTCTCTTCTTGCTAAATCCTCATGGAACTTGCTCTTAAATGTTAATAAACAGCAGAAGCAAAATAACGTAAAAATTTCGAAAACATGTTCTTTAAATGACATTGTGCATCAGAACAGTTCTTGTTCTACCGAAATACGCGTTGTCAACAGCTATCCGAAACGACGCGACGTAACAATCTACATTCAGATAAAATTAAAAGGAACCTACTGTATACCCATGAAATAACCTTTCAAGTATAGCATCTGGATGTGGTATGTTACTGAACAACATCTCCATGAACCCAATGAAACTTGAAAACATGATATAGTGCGAAACATCAGTCTGTGGAATTCATTGCCGACTGTTCTGTGTCCTGATCAGTATAATCTGGATTTCTTAAAATTTCGAGTTAATCGGTTTCTTCAAGGCAAGCGTGTTGCACCCTAGGCCGCATCATCGCTTCACATCAGGCGAATTGCGACCAAACGCAAGCCTATTTAGTTTTATATTTATTAAATTGTAACTACGTACAAGATAGACAGGATTTGAAGGAGAAAGGCCTCCCGCCTTTGCCCAGCAGTGGGAAAAATGATACGATTAACAAAAAAACACTACGTCTGTACATTATTTGTAACTTAATGAACTATGCAAGGTTGTTATTTTTATTTGGCAAATAAAGAAGATTTGTTTTGATGAAAGAAAACATTAAGGTCCACACTACCAAATATCCGAAGCGATTACTAATATTACAAAACTAACTTTTGATCCCGGCTTCGCTCCCGATAAGTACTGAAATTAACTCACAGGAACGCTTCAACGGGGATAATGTAGCTTCCCTATAGTGAAAGAATTTTTGTAATCGGATCAATGGTTCCGAAGCCTACCTCGAGTTGAACATCCGTATGTCTAAACTATCTAAACTAATATAATAAAGAGGAAAGATTTGATTGTTTGTATGTTTGTTTGTTTGCATTGAATAGGCTCCGAAATTACTGGTCCGGTTTGAAAAATTCTTGCAGTGTTAGATAGCCCATTTATCGAGGAAGGCTATAGGCTATATATCATCACGCTACGACCAATAGGAGTGGAGCAGCAATGAAAAATGTTGCGAAAACGGGGAAAATGTGACGCAAACGAAGTTGCGCCGGACAGCTAGTAGGTACTAAAATAGTATGTATGGACGTTCAAGCGTTTAGTATTAGTATAGATGAGAACCTAGGTTCTTACTGTTTCTTTTCACAAAAGTTTTTTGGAGGTGGATGATACTTTACATAAATACAACTTATTACTTTGGCAACAATTGTCTTCTAACCAGAATTACCTAAGTCGACAAGCCTACCGTTTAAACGCTATTTAAATATGATATCTATGAGAAACCTTTCAGTAACTGCTCAATGAATAGATATTATGAAACATGAATAAAACACATCTTCACTTGAGTACACAAGTTGATGAAACAACCGTACGTCTATAAAATCGCTAAACAGAGATTTTCTTTCACATTATATTGCTTCATTTTCTCATTTTATTTCTCGCCGCGCGATTTCTACGCCATTGGCATGGAACAGCATTACTCAGGAGCGAAGCGAACGGAAAAAGTTAAAATGAAAACTGGAACTCAATGTTCGTATTAGATGTTACCTATACTTTTCACTTTCTGTATGAACACGAGTAAGCTGGAATAATGATTGTTTATTCGGTTCTGGCTGTTTTTGACCTTGGCCTAGATTGGGAGTAGACCACGTAACGTATCAGTCAAGGTTATAATTTGCACTGCAACTGCACAGTTTTGGTAACTAGACTCATTTCGTCGGCATTGTTGGCTCAGTTAAGTACTCGTCGAAGGATTGATTCCCGCATGGGACAGATATTTTTATGACCTACAGGTAGTTTATCAGTATTTCGGTATGCTGGATTTGTGAACGTAATCATCGTATTGGACAAAATCTTAGATGTGGAAGCTTCAAAAAAAGTCTGACGCAAAGGCGTTTTTACAAAACAGTCTGCGGAAGACTCGTTCGTTATTTATCGCCATTCATTGAGATATGTTTATTTCTATTCCAGTATCACATTCAATTACCTCATTACTCGCTTAATTTTCAATCAAAGACGTTTCAAGCAGCACTATACTCACCTAATTGCGTAAGGATAATAAAATATCTTGTGGAGTATTTTTTTTGAGTTCGGAACGTCAGCGGTTGTACATGCATGTCATGTTCGGGTTGTATTCGGCACAACCGAACTACAAAATTGAATATAAATGACGATAAACTGTCGGGAAAAACCTTGCAGTTCGAGTTAAGACACGTAGGTTTTTGAGCAGCTGACTTGAACATGTTTCAGTGAACGAAACCGTTCGGCATTTATTTATTCATTTACCAAATTCAATTCCCAAATGAAAAACTAACAGGCGGTATTAGGTACTTGAACACGAAGCAGCACATCCGCCAAATCGAATGTGCCGACCCGAACAAGTAACAAAGCAACCCTCAATAACCGACACATACCACACAGATAATCAACATACTGACTACTAACATGTCAATATGCTACAACAAAAATAGTCACATACCTTGGTCTTGCGATGCGGCTGCTCGAAGTCGACCTTCATCCGAACGCCTCTCCATCTCAACAATCAATAGCACTGCCACATTACATCGTATCAGTATACCGTACCAAACAACACTTCAACTGAAACTTTTAGACATTTAAACAAATTAGTGGTAACTTCGCCAGTTAAATTAATTAAAATTTTGGAAGTTCGTCTTGAATATTACATTTAAAACAAGCCAGCGGCCAAAGGTGTCGAGGACTGAAACAAAGGGAACTGGTTCCGACCTATTTTAGGCAGATAGGTAGGCACCATTTATCTGTCAGTTTGTCTTGTCGGTGTTGGTCTTTTAATTAGGTTTCCAACTGCGCAGAAAGAAAAGATGTTTTATCTCAATAAGGAAAAAGGAAACGAATCGAAGGAGGAACGTAAATCAACATCCGATTTTCGTTTCTGGTTGTCGGTTGCTAAATGTCTTCGATGGTTTTTTGTTTTATTTGACACTAACATTAAATGCCTGGAAATTTTTGAGTTTCATTTAATTTAATGAAAAATTAAAAGCATCATTGCAAAAACAACTTAAGATAATTATGTCGGTGAAGCCGTGTAACGAGTTGAACCCAACAGTACCTACTGTTTGTAATAAATATATTTTTAATAAAGAATTTCCAAGAATAGACAACCAAATGAAATCTCTGGGAGGTAGGTAAGTATGTCTTAATTTATTGCCGCAGAATATTCATAAAAGGATCATTTCGAATAGACAAGACCGAGTAAATTGATACGTTGCTGCCAACATAAAGGCATGCTTGTAATCACGTAGGACATTATATTCGTGAGCAACTGAAAGATCCCAAGGTCACAAACCTTTGACGTGCTTATACGAAATATGTTACATCAAAATATAAGCTCGCAAATTCTCAATTTAACTTGAGCTATGCACAAAAACCAAAATGGAAATGGGCAGGTCCCGTAACGAGGCTTACAGACCAGAGATGGACCGTAAAAGTAACCCAATAGAATGTTCCAAGAGACAAAAGAGGCAGACGGAGACCGCTGACACGATGGGAAGATGAAATCATAAGAACAGCTGGCCTAAACTGGGGACAAATTGCACAGGACACATGGGCAGCTTTGGAGGAGGCTTTCGCCCTGTCTGGGGTTCTTGCATAAATTAGTTTTATATGTAGTTATTCGATAGAAATAAATAAAAACTAACAATTAATCTAAGTACACTAAACAAACAATATACCTACTAGAAATAAGAACATACTGTAATGTCACATGATATGAATAAATAAATAATGCATGCTGAATGATGCATGATATAAAAAGGGCTATTTATTTTATAAATTCTCAAATTGATTAACGTAACGAGCTCGTACATCAGAGTTTTGTAATTAAAATAATCTGTCTGGCTTTTTGGGCGGTTTATACTTAGGCTAATCCAAAGTATTGTCTCGTTTTTTATTCAGAGACAATTAAGAAAAGGAGATTTTAATTTTGTTCTTTGTACAAATCTCTTTTTATCTAGTAGAAAGTTATAAAAAGTATAGCTACATTTTTAATTATAAAAAGATGACTAAAATATTTCAATTGGGGCCGCACACCTATCAGTCAACTTTGTGTCCAGCCTAAGATTAAGAACAACTATAAAAGGGCATAAAAAATCTCCTGAAGGCTGTCAGCTGGTAGTGCCCACGAGACTGGCGGCGTTGCCACGTTGTATGGCAATACTTATCCTCTGACCAAGGTAAAACCCAGCCCTTGGGTCATAGGAAGCATTAACCACACGTTTTAAAATTTCCTTAAAATGCTCTGAGCAATCGGACCCCACGACCCTTTTATAGTTTGCTGTTAGTTTATATGTTTTTTATTTGAATGTATGTTGTTAGTTTCTATACAAATATGTTTTAAAACAAACGTAGACATGTCGACTTCATTAATGCGACAGGTGTAATTTGTTTTAGGGCCTTTATCGGGGGCTCTTAGTTGGCACCTCACGTACTCCCTCGCGATACGTATGCCACATCTCAGTCTGAAAGAGCCCATAAAAACAGATAGAAAGCCCACTAAAAGCAGCCTACGTCCAAATTATTTTTATGTTCCAAGAATGTTGTAGGACTTTATTGCTACGAGCGGCTCTGCGGCGTAGCACGCTACGGAATACTTAAAATTATTTCGCAACTCAATTATTTTGTTACTTTTTTAATATTAAATTACAGTAGTATTGATTTTATTAAAATACTACTTAAGAGCGACCATTTGAACGTATTTAATTATGATAATAAAACGATTGTCGCTTATTTATAACATATTTAATATAAGAAAATTGGCTCGTTGACAACACTTATTGTCTCCGCAGATACATAAAAATAATAATAAGTCAATCACTTCAATCAGCCAGTTATTCAATTTGTTAACATAATTCCCATTGATCTTTTGTTACGCCTTCGCTACGTCGTCGCTACGCCGTAGCGGGTGCTACGAAGAATTTTAAATTGAATAAGTGATAGATACGGTTCATTTATGATTCAGAGGTCAATTGCCTACGAAACGAGCTGGAGCATTTATATTGATCTATGTAAATACTAGATATGGTGCTATTACTATTAACATATACTAGATGTTAATGTTCAAAAGTATACATCACATTCAAATAAATTATATTTAACAAGATTTTTAATATAAATATAATTATTTTAAAACTTTACCAAATAGATTCTGCATATACTGATATTATCATGAAGACAGAAATAACAAAAAATTAGCATTTCTTAGTAAAAAATATCTCAAAAACGATATTAATAAAAGGGCGATCCAGGATCTGTCTCGTACTTGACTTTTATCAAACATTTTATCAGTCACTATCAATAGTTTCACTAAAACCTACCAACGTCTATCCAAACGATAAATGCGGGCTAGTAAAACTATAGATAGATACAATAACCTATTTAATATATTGTAATACTTTTCTATTAAGACTATAAGTAGCTAAACATGTGCCAGAGTAGGAAATAACACAGTTTTCAGTAACTCTTTTATTACATAACTGTTTAGTATCCTCATCAAGGAAGTCTGTCAGAATTCACTAACTACCTATGAATTCTACCTACACACATACCAACATTATTTCATAACAGTAGATAAGTTTAGAAAAATACATAAAACCGTCAACACCAAAAATGTATCAATTTTTCTTTCAAAAAAGGTTTTACGAGATACTTTCGTACCTGGACCACCGACGTATCTGGGTTGCTATTACCACCTTGGACACATAAACATGAAAATGCGTATTTTTTGTAAACTACTATAACTAATACTACTAACTAAATGGAAAACATGAAATTGCTATCGTTTGTGTACCTCACTATGTTGACAACAACTAATGGTAAAATTATTAAAATTGAGAAATGTAAAAAAAAAACGAAACGTAAACAAATAAAAGTGACAAAACACGTGGGCTAAGAAATGAATAATAAATTGTGACTTCACCAGAAAAAAAAAAAACAAAAAACTTTATGTAGAAAATTTCCCACGACCGCCGTTCGCGCCTCATGCAATATTCAAAACTTTTCCGATAGAATTAGCAGGATGAACGACTAACGTAACTGGCCAGTAAACTTTGAAAAAAAAATAAGGCGTTCTATTTATAGTTACCACAAATTTTGTATTTTTATTTTTATTTTATGTTTATGTTGTTTTATCGTACTGTGTGCGGTGCGGGTTAATGCGTTGGGAGCGAGACGCGCGAACCACCAGCAACGCAGAACGCGACTGACGCGGCTGTAGTCCCGTACTACCCGCTACACTCTATGTACGCCTGATCACAGTGCCGCACTGGCCCTTAACTTCGCTTATGTAAGCTCCTCGTATACCGCTGTCGGCGAACTTTCATTCTAATCACAAGTTATCCTTGATTAACATAACATCGAGTAATATTAGGTGTAGATAATAAAGTACTATAAAAAATGTCTGCAAATAATTACCAGATTATGACCTGCAGTCAGTTTTGCTTTTTATTCGCAATATTAAAAACCTATTCAATTTAAAAAAAATACGTTTCACAATAGCTTACCTACTAACTTTAAACTACAGAATGCAATGCTGAAAAGTGTATTGATTTATAAGTACTGAGTTGAGTTTTTTTGACGATATGAAAAAGGAAGAGTACGCATTGCCTAAGAGCCCGTCTAAGCCAGAACGTTTGAAAAAAAAAATGTTTTGCGGTTTTTTTTTGTAAAACTTAGTCTTAACTTAATTTCATCAGGCAAGCCATTCGCAATGTGGTTAATATTTCATTAGGATTTCTAAAATATTTTTTTCATTCGGTTAGCAGATACCCATCTGCTTATCGAATGAAGGTCGATCCTATGCGAGATCTCAGAGTAGCACGGCGATCTTTTAACGCGGCGGCGCTAAGCCGTTAAAAATCCAATGCGAGATATATACAAGGTGTAAACCCGTCAAAAAGCCACCAAGCAAGCTTTCTGACACACAAACTAAGTAACCCTACGCAAAAATTATTGCTCGAAAACGACTTGGAAACGGGCGGAAAATAACGTTTTGCGGTAAAACTCAACGTAACGCACTGAAAACATTGTGCTGATGGATTCATTGAATAGTAAACGACTCATGGAGGTATTTAAAGTACAGTTATAAAATTAAAAACTAGTTTAAAAAAAAAGATTGTGCGTGGAGTCCCTCCGCGTGGAAGAAGTGAAACTTCGTAATGTGGAAATGAGTGCTTTCATACCCCCTCCATGGTAGCGTTAAACGTTTAACGCAACCTTGTTGGAAATCGCAAAAGAAGTTTCACTTTAAAAAAAAACTTGTGTAAAAGTTGGAATTTTGATGTCTAATATCTCAGTAACTAGAAGGTTCCCAGGTATGGTCCAGAGAAAAACACATATCGCGATGACGGGAGAACAAGAGCCATTCGGCTTCGTTAAAGGTCTATTTACACCCTTTATACGTTGCTTTAAAACGATATCCCGTGCAAACGAAGGCTTAATCTAAAAATAAAATATGTTACTGAGCTATGCCATTTATTGGTAATAAGTATTCTTTTAATTACAAAAAAAAAGGAAACTCACGTTCTCAATTCTACTGATTACAAAATAATTATTTCGTTTAAGGATTGGCAGTTAATAATACATATTATAATAATATATTAGCATTATGTTACTTCACATAACCGTAATGACTCTAGTCACGCAACACACTAGGAAAATGTGCCTAGGTATCTACAAACCTACTCACCTCCACTTGTTTTCTCGTGGTGTTTAGTTTATTCTTGCGTGATTTTGTCACCGACTAACTACAAATTAGAATTACCTTTAAATCTAATGGCCTACGCATAAGCAAAATACTTATTCATGTTAGAAGTACTTAGTCCGGGAGAGTTGAACTCCCGCTCTTGCTCTAACATGCAATTGTAACTATGACTTGAAACTAAACACCACAAGAACGTATAAAAAAGACAGTAAAAGTGCCGTATTTGGGGTTCGTAGCAGGGGCGTAGCTACCGCAGTATCAGTGATACAAGACCCCCGATATGTTGAGGAAAAATTTACAAATTCTTCCCAGCTCAAATTTTTAAATTAAAATGTAAAATTTGCTGTCCAGAATGCTCCGAGTTTTCGAGTTGAAGACTTAACTGAAACCCTTTCAGGATGCTCTAATTTTCTAGCTCTGCAATTAAACTTATAGAATCATCGATCAGATGCGAGACATAATCGCAGTTACAGACTTTTTCAAATGACTTTGATCGATCATACATTAACAAAATGAATGTTAGCTTAAGCAATGCAAGTCAAGATGCTGTTTCCTTTTTAGAGCTTCACCGCACTCGGGTTCAAAGGGCCTCGAAAAACAAATCATACAGGGTCCTACTGGGACTAGCTACGCCACTGGTTCGTAGCCAAAAACCTAAAACGGAACCCTTTTAGATTCGCCCTGTCCGTCTATCTGACCGTCGGTTTAGCACAGGAATTTTACTCAGAAACTATTGGCACCACATTGTAGAAATTGGGAGAGTAGGTGTCTTCTATGAACCGCTATCCGTTACCGTTATCTTGCCCTTATTCCAATTCATTTGGGAAAGTACGTATAATGGTTGCTATTTTTTTGCTGTAGTGCGGGGGAAGCGTCCGTCCGGCTCTTGCGATTGTCAAGGATAGGCAAGATCAGCCTACTTACCTAGTCACCAGGAGTTAATACGTACCCATGGGTATTCTGTATCTGCAATTTATACTTCATAATCCACAGCACCCATTTGAGCGAATTATGCCAACGCAAATTATGAGACATTTATCCTGTCTCTGGGATGGTAAAGTGACGCATTTGCGTTATTTATATTTTATTTGCGGTATTGTAGATATCCATGAGTATCAGGCATGTGGTCTGCGGATCAGCTTGTTTGTCATTCAAACGCCGAGGAGGATCTGCGTTTTTTTTTTCGAATCTGTGTTTGAAACTTGATATAAGTACTTAGTTACTTTTTTAGTAGAGGAGCCCAAGAGGCTAAATAGGGATTTATATATTTATATAAATGATAAATGATAAATGATGTTTATTTTGCAAGTAGGTTTTTACAAACACTTTTACACGTCATTTTTTTTAAACTAGATGGGGCCGGTGTTTCGTACCTGACTACTCTGAGAAGAAACAGCCGAAACAAACTCAGAGGTCACAGTCTCTTTTAAGGTCCAGACAAAATCTTGGCAAACTCACATGAGGACTATGCAGATACGTGTCTGAAATGGTCTTTTGAAGAAAGAACCACACAGATTTGAGTGGACCTGTCCAGTCAGTGCAAGCATTTGTCAGTTATCGTGTAGCTCGACTTATAACTCAAGGAGCTCAACGAAACGACGAACAATACCAAAGAAAGGACATTTGGGTAGGTCGCTTAAAGTACTCAAACTGCCAGATAGTGGTGGGAGAAGATCAATAAATTACGAAAAAATAAAATGTGACCTACATGGTCCTCACATTCACAATAATCAAATGTAATTAATAAGAATTAACGTCGATAAATGTCACAATAATAATAAAAAAAAGTAAATATTTATGTCAATTCAATAAATGTAAAATCAGTAAATGTCACATCAAAATAATAAAAAGTAAAGAAAAAAAAATAATCAAATACTGAGAAAAGTATTCATGTCAAATCGGTAAATGTCACCTAAAATAATAAAAAATAAGGTAAAAATAAAATAAAAAATATCACAGTGTATAAAATAAAATAAAGGAATAAACAATAAACAAAGGAATCAACAATAAACAAGCGAAGTCCGAAATTTCGACATTCACAAAGCAAATTTCATTGGAGCAGTTTAATCCCAAGCCTTTTTATCTTCGAGATAGTAATTTACATGATAGTAGGCTTTCAAGCATAACTTCTTTTTTATAAACGATTTGAATTTATTTAAGTTTAGTGCTTGAATATGGCTCGGAAGCTTATTGTAAAAACGTATACATTGGCATCTGAACGTACCCCCTACTTTTTTGAGCCTCGTTGCAGGAACAACAAATTTGTGTTTGTTCCTCGTATTTATGTTGTGGATATCACTGTATTTTTTAAACAAATTGATATTTTTATGGGCGTACAAAAGGTTTTCATAAATAAACTGAGAGGGCACAGTAAGAATATTAATCTCTTTAATTTTTTCTCTGAGGGAGTATCTGGGACTTAATTTATAAATTGAACGAATTGCCCTTTTTTGCAAAACAAATATTGTCTGAATATCGGCGGCATTGCCCCACAAGAGAATACCGTACGACATCACGCTGTGGAAATAACTAAAGTAAACTAAACGGGCTGTCTCTAAATCAGTTAAATCACGAATTTTTCTAACGGCGTATGCTGCAGAGCTAAGTTTTTTTGACAATTTGTCTATATGCGGGCCCCACTGAAGCTTGGCATCCAGAGTTATGCCTAAGAACACTGTGCTATCTTCCGGTTTCAACTCTTCATCCTTGATTAGTACTCTAGTTTCTACTTGTCTTACATGGGGCATCGTAAACTTAATACATTTGGTTTTTTTCTCATTTAGGAGTAGATTATTAACATTAAACCAATTAACGACTTTTGCCAGGGCGCTATTAACCTCGTCCGTAACTATCTGCTGACGTTTGAGTTTAAATAAAAGAGAAGTGTCATCTGCAAACAATACTATGTCATGATTATCCTTTATGAGGTAAGGCAAGTCATTTATATAAATAAGAAACAAAAATGGGCCAAGAATTGAGCCCTGGGGTACCCCCATTCTTACAACGGATCCGGGAGATCTTTTTCCATTAACATCAACTCTCTGAATCCTATCACTCAAATATGAAGTAAGAAGATCCAGAGAGGCGTTACGGATTCCGTAGTGGTGTAGTTTTCTGATTAATGTTTCATGAAGAACGCAATCGAAAGCCTTAGACAAATCGCAAAAGATGCCCAAACCATCGCATTTGTCCTCCCATGCATTATAAATGTGGCCTAAAAGTTCAACACCTGCATCAGTAGTTGAACGACCCCTTGTAAATCCGAACTGTTTGTTATGTAATAACTTATGTTTATTAAAAAAACGCTGCATTTGTTCTAAAATTAGCTTTTCAAAAATTTTACTAAATGTGGGTAGTACTGAAATGGGTCTATAATTAGTGGGGTCTGATGTACTACCCGATTTAAACAATGGTATTATTTTACTATTTTTCATTAGATCAGGAAACTCACCACGGTCAATACAATCGTTAAATATTACAGCTAGAGAAGGAGCTACAATGTTTATAATGGACTTAGCAACGTCCACGGAATGACCCCATAGATCGGCGGTCTTTTTAACATTTAAGGTGTGAAAAGTTTTAATTATATCTTTACAAGTGACATATTGAAAATTAAATTCGGAATCACAGACTGAAACGCTTTCCTTAAGTAAAGACTCGGCAGTAGCAGGTGAAGAGTTTAGCGATTTAGTAGTCGATACAGGAATATCCGCAAAGAAATTTTCAAAGGCTGTGGCAACTTGAGTGTCTGAATTTAAAACTGTATCGCCAATAGCAAGGCTGTAGTCACTATTTCGGTTGCAAGACCTTCCCGTTTCGCTATTAATAATGTTCCATGTCATTTTAATTATATTACTAGATACTGTTTTTAATCTTTGAACTCAAGTAACGTGACTTTGCAAAAAAACAAACTTTTTTAAATATTTTAGAATAATTCTTAACATATAACTTAAATTCTACAGTGTTTTTAAAGGTCCGCTCTGCATACAACTCATAAAGACGTTTTCGGCTCTTATGAATACCAATAGTGGCCCAGTCGTTGAAGGATGCGTTACTATTAACCGAGATTGTCTTAGGGATAAACGTGGTATTATACTGTGTGCAATACATTCTGAAAAAATCGTTATAATGTTGGTTGGGATCATTATTAGTTGATAATAGTGGTAATTTAGACAAAAGCTTAGTTTTAAAAGTTTCCAGGCGAGTTTTAGTTTTTGGATTAACAATGATATCCTTTTTAGTGACTTTCTTGTCTACATTTGAAATTGTGATCAATTGCCCACAATGATCTGAATCTAATAAGTTAATAATTTCTTTGTGGGTAGGTATAATATCTGTGTAAATATTATCTAGGCAAGTGGCACTAGTTGGGGTTATTCTAGTGGGCTCCAGAAATTTGTTTTCAAGATTGTATGAATGAAACAGGCTTAAAATTTTAGTACTTAACCCAGACTTTTCTAACAAATTAATATTAAAATCACCACAGGTGATTATAGACTTCCTAGAATTACAGATTTTATGGAACACTTCATCCATTACCTTTTCAAAACAATCATACAATCCTGAAGGGGGTCTATACACACTTAATATGATAAACTGCTCCAATTCTATACAGGCTATTTCAACTGTTCGCTCAACAGATAGGCTTACAATATCCTTGCGGTCTTTAAATTTAAGCTGATTATTTACTAGGATTAATGCGCCGCCATGTATAGCATTTACCCTGCTGAATGAACTACCAACCTGGTGATTACTAAAATTGAACATTAATTGGTGACATTTGAGCCAATGCTCCGTTATACAAAGAATATCTATGTTGTTACAATTCATGAAAAGTTCTACTTCTAATTCTTTGTTAAAAATTCCTTGAATATTTTGATGAACCAGGTTGATACTATTAAAATTCTCAAAACATTCGCCCGATTCATTGTCTGGCTTCCTTATAATAGTGCAAGAGGTTGCCTCTGTTGTCTCAATTTCTAATTTAAATGATTCACTGATTCATTCATTGTTGACAACCTATTGGCAGAGTAATAAGCTTAGTATTGCATTGATCAACAGAGGCAACTGGATTAGCCAAGTTCTTGGCTGTTATAGAAAAGTAATATGATAGCGACATAGCTACCTGTCTCTTACAATAGTTTGGAAGATAACACCTGTCTACACAATATCTATCTTTTGTCAAATAAAAATTTCTGCCAATATAATTGTTGATGTCAATTAAGTGAATTGCATTACTATTGTATGTCAAATTATGCAATGTGTTATTAATATTATATCTATAGAAATTTTCTTCCTGTGGCAAACTGTTACTATAGGGAAATGTAAACAATACAATTTTTCTTAAATTTAAGTTAGTTATAAATACTCGAGCGTCGTGGAGACCTATTAGATTGTGAAGATTGGATGATAAAAAGAAAAAAATACGTGTGGCACTCGGGGACTGCCGCGGTAAAGCTATTGCATAGCATTTTTTAGCAACATAAGCAATTATAAAATTTATGCAATTTTTTTTCTTTGATATTAATTCAAGTTACACTTTTTGAGCGTGGTGACCGACAAGAAAACAAATTTTTTGCCATGAATAATATTAATTTGTTATATTATTTTGTTATAATTTAAAGATTATTCTGTAATACTTACCTGTCATAATGTAGTAATTAATACCTAAACTGAAATAAAAGTGTACCTATCTTGTGATAGTAAACGTTTTTTTTTTTTTGCATTTAGTCATTTCCTCGCTGAGGTGGAATGAAAAGTTACGTGTTGCACTCGAGTGCAAAGATTTTTCACCTCGTGCTCTTTTGATTCCCTCGCTAACGCTCAGGATTCTAATTTTGAATCACTCGCTGCGCTCGTGATTCAATTTTAGAATCCTTCGCTTGCTCGGTCATCAAAATTGAACACGCGGTTAAAAAGCAACTTTGCACTCTTGTATAACAAATAACTATTTCTTTTCTGCTTCAACCCATAGATCGCAACTGTTAAATCGTGAAACAGAACTGAAATTTACGTTAAAAAGTTTAAGTCAGACTAGATGGTCTTGCCACTGCGATGCTGATAAAATATAACTGTGATAACATTATAAAATTTTTGAAAAGTTTTAGCGAAAATGAAGAGGAAAAAGCTGATTTCCGAAAAGAGGCAAGACATTTATTTAATAAACTGGCAAAACTCGAAACTGCAATTTTGATTATTTTTGGGAAGAAATTTTGGAAAGATTTAATTCAGTTAATAAAAAAATACAGAGCCCTGGTTTAGATATTTGTGAAGGATATAAGTTAATTGGGTCATTAAAAGAGTTTGTAAGTAACATAAGGCAACAATCAACTCAGATATATTACGAAGAAAAAGCCAAAAAATTAAATACAAATGTGGAAACTAACTAAATTGACATAACTAAGAGACGCATTACATCAAAGTATTCTGATAATTCTACAGAGAAAGTTGCAGTACACGGCGCACAAAAGTTTAAAATAGACACGCTAAACGTTTTACTGGATACCTACACTGAATACGGATTTAAATCAAAGAAGTCGAGCATATGAGACATGTAGCAAAAAAATAATATTTAATAGGCTTGCAAGAAAAAACATGCAACACGTTGATTTAGAAAGCGCACGTAAGGTTTTTGACTATTATACCGATGATGGGGATGAATATTTAGTTAATTAATGCATCCAATTAAAAACTTATTTGCTTCAGTCGGCAGAGTCCTACTCGTCTTGCGTAGACATTTTTACGATTATTTAAGAAAAGAAGCTTGTTAACGTATTCCCGAACTGCTATACAATGTTAAAAATATATTTAACCTTACCAATCACAAGCTGTGAAGCCGAGCGCTTCTTTTCCAGGATGACATATATAGAGAATAAATACAGAACGACGATGTCAAACTCACGACTTAACCATTTATCCGTTTTGTACATAAATGTTGATTTAACTAAGAACCTAGAATGTGAGGAGCAAAATAAAAAAAAATGCCAAAGGAAAGTGTTGAAAAGTTGCTTTATACGAGTAATTTGTCAATTTATTTACGGTTTTATAACACGAAGGCATAATATATTTTAATATAAATCAAATATTTGACTGTCTTATGTTTTTCTATATTTTGAGTAATTAGGTGGGCCCCTAAGTAGTATTAGCCCAGGGCCCCCTAAACTCACGGTCCGGCCCTGGCAGTACACTTGTTACAAAAGCACAGAGAACGCTGCTGTCCATTCTCTGGAAAGTTCCTTAGTCACCTCTACGACACTCACGGGGAGTTAGGGGATAAATAAATCGTGATGTTGAAATTAGGGTTTGGTAATTCCCGATAACTTCAAAGTCCCGGGACACGTAACCAGCTACAATCTTAGTCCCGGTAATTCCCGGGACTGCGAGATTTTTGTTTGTTTTTTTTGAGGGGTAATTTTTTTTGAAGAATTTTTTTGAGTTACTTTTTGATGAAACGTATTAAAAAAAGGCTAGTTTTTGTATAAATCAACATTTATAAAACAGAAAATTAAATCTTAATAACTTTAATTAATTTCAAAATAATCGTTGATATATAAACGCATGCGACAGGTATTCCCCTCGCAAAGACATCAAAAAACGACGTCGACTATTATTTTTTTTTCCACGATTATGGTCTATGATTATTGTCTAAACTCTACACACTTGACAATCTCTATCTCGACCAAGAAGTCATCGGCTCTGGGTTGTCAGATCAAGTTTTTGAATTTTCCCCATGCTTCTAAATTTCTTTTCTTCAAAATGATTCGCTGGCATCAATGCGAACCAATATGTTATGGGGTAAATATTCTATAGTGTTATGTTTCTGAGGCATGAGCCAGCGGCCACGCATAGATTTCCTTATCACAAAAACACTGATTCGGCTCGCCCACAGTGCATACAATTTGTGAAAAACTGCCAACATGCAAGGAATTTTAAATTTCGGATGCTCGGTATAATAATAAGTTTAATAACAGGCGCAAGCCTGTAGTATTAGGCACAAATGATCGCAGGGAGGTATGGCAGAGCAAGAAGCTTCACGGACGCTTCTACCGCGGGCCCTACATGGGCCCGATGTAGACTTCTCAGCATCCGTATCCTGGCTACGTTTCGGTAACCTCTTCGGGGAAACCGAAGGTTTTGTCTGTGCAATAATGGACGAAGTTATGATGACGGATAACTACCGGAAATACATTGTAAAGGATGGCACGGTTGACATATGTCGGGCATGCCACCGTCCGGGAGGATCGATCCGACACATTATTTCTGGGTGTTCTCGTCTGGCTAACGGAGAGTACTTGCATAGACACACCAGCAACTTACTTTGAAATACAACCTTGTGGAATCAGAAGTGCCATACTATAGGTATGTGCCCGACCCAGTTCTCGAAAATGTCACACTGTACTGGGATCAATCCATCATCACTGACAGGACTATTGTATCCAATAAGCCTGATATAGTGTTGGTAGATCGATCAGAGCGGTGTACAATGATTGTTGACATAACGGTTCCGCATGACGAGAACCTTATGAAGGCAGATAAAGATAAGCAATTCAAGTATTATCTGTAATGACATATGGGAAGTGAATACAGCAGCCATTGTGCCGATAGTCGTGTCAGCCAGTGGCTTGATAGCCAAAAGCTTGGACCAACATCTCAGGAGACTTTCGCTTGGCAGCTAGATCAAGGGCTTGATTCAGAAAGCAGTATTTCTGGACACGGCACGTATTGTTAGGAGGTTCCTCTCTCAAGAGCCTTGACTACCGGTAGACCGTACCCTGTTCCCGATACCGGTGGTCTACTATTTTTTTTTTATATTTTAAATTTTTTTTTATATGATTTTGTACAAATTATAAAAGTATGTAAGAAAATAAAGAAAGGAAATAATAAGTTATTTATTAATTGTTCATAAAAGAAATATAACAGTTGTGTCATACAAATCGGTGAGCCACAAACTAAGCATCGCTTGTATCTTGTATGGTATTACATATTCCAGAAAATAAAATGCTTGAATATATCAGTTAGCGGAGCACGCGTGGAGGAATTTTGAGATTAACATATTTGAACTTTTTGCCACCAATACGCTAAGATGTTTAGTCTTTGAACTGCTTTAAACCCATAAAACAGTTTAAACCAATGTTTTACGTTGAAACTTAAGTCACTCGTACATATTTAATAACGCCTGTTGCGGTTGTACTTTTCACATAACCCTGTTATAGAATCTCCTCTATGGAGATTCTGTTAAAACATCTTGAAAACTTTCTGATTTATTAAAACTCAGTAAATCGTTACAATTCTTTTATATTTACTCCAACATCAAAAACCCTTACAAAATAAACATTACTATCAAAACCTATCAGTGACCCAACATGTTAGCGACACACTGCTAGACTGCATTTGACATCTCGTCTGACAAAATACACATGTAATTTTTCCTATCAAATTACAAACCATTCCTATTCTAAAACTCCACTTAAAGGCCACAAACATAACCTGCCAGTATAACAATTAAACCTGCCAGTTATAACAAGGACATTAAAATTCGACAATTACTTACTAATTCCATAACAATAACAGGACCGACACGATTGACGGACAGTCTATTAAATGCACTAACAGAATGTCAGCACCCGTATTGTTCTTGTATGTTTAATATTCACAACAGTCATTACTGAATGTTACGGTCACCTTGATTCAGAATAGAATAAAATCTAGAATAAATTAAAATACACTATTTTTGCCTGAAGCTTTTGGGACTCCACTTACCTGGCAACATTAATACTTTTACCTTTTTGTTGTGAACTCTATGGTATTTCGTTTCGGTATTCCCAACTATGTTGACTTTCAGTTATTTACTTCTTTGTGAGGAAATTGAGAAATAAGATTCCATTAAAGCACCCTATTTTATAGTTTTTGTAATCTGCATTGTGTTTATAATCAATATTTTCAGTTATAGTGCAGATAATGTCTCCTTAACGGATACTTTGTATCAGTGACACGGTCGAGTAGTGTTCGCAAAATACATTGTATACAGTGAAAACAATTTGATTCAAACTCGACTGATTAGCTTACGAACACAATGGGTAACTCCAAAAATAAAAAAGTGCCTAAGAAACGAAGAACTTCGAATACATCTAAGTGTAATAACACTTCGTCAGATCAAAAAGAGAATGTGCCAAAAACTCATAAGACACGAATTAACAAACCCGACACTAATGATGGCATCACAATGTCCAAACAATTGTTATTGAAGAAGAGCAAACTCCGAACGCAAAGACAATCATCATCTAAACCTGTAAGAATCTGTGCTAATGGTAAGCCTAAACCTGAAAGGATTTGTGCTAATGGCAAGCCCATACCTTCTTTATCAGAACTAGAGAAAATGTTTGAAGATTCTGATGATGATGACCAAACTCCAAGAACTCCTTCTAAAAAGCCACCATGTGCAACATCAACACCTGAGAAAGGAATACCTGCAAGTGTCAGTCAAAACAATCTGCGCTCTCCTACATCAATTGATAAAATAACTCAAAGATTATTACATTCAATACAACAGCAAAAGTTGCCTGATCCTAGTGAAGTATTGGAAGCAACTTCACTGCTTCGTGAAAAGTCACCACCTCCCCCCCCTATAATTCCACCGAAAAAAAGGAAGAAGACAGAAATTCCATATATCGTTGGCTGCAAAGATCGCCCAAAAGTAATACGCAAACCTAATACAAATTTCTGCAAAGGAGAGGATGAATATGGAGTAGAAGCTTCAAGTGATGATCCTGAGGAACCAAAGGCAGCAAAACGAGCAAAAAAGTCACGGATACCAAATTATTCCAAATCAATTTTTAATGCTCAAAGTGATGAAATTGCAGAGAGACTGGCTAAAGATGATGCTGCAAATCTTAGTGATGCTAGTTCAGATAGTAATAAGACCATAGAATATGAACCAACTCTAATCCAATATCCGAGACCACAATCATTCTCCCCACTTCCCAGTACATCAAAGGACAGAGAAACTTTTAAGAAAAATGATGAGCTGTTTAATGAAAGTTTAAAGGCAGCTCAAATAATCAAAGACACTTCTAAGATAAATGATGAGCTGTTTGATGAAAGTTTAAAGGAAATAAACATAACCAAAGAAATAACAACTAAAGAAGAAGATGAAGAAACGACTAATGCATCAACACCCAAAAAAAGAGAAGACTATGTCAGCATTTATAAGAACTTATCACCAATAGAAAAAGGTGATGATGACGTACAAATTATAGATATTCCATATGACACCATTGTCATTGATGATATCTGTGAAAGAACAGTAAGAAAAAAAAACATAATTGGAGATTATAATAGTGATATTGAAATAATTGAGCCAGCAGAAATAGAGGTTGCTAAACTGGAAAACAAAGCTGAAATACCCAATGATGAAGACTGCATCATAGTTCCAAATTCTGAAAAAATAAATAATCATAACAATTACAATCTCAATGAACCCATACTTATTGATGATGAGTATAGTAGCCTTGAATTATTTAATAATTCACCAGTGAATGAAATTATTGATGTAGATGACCTTATAGCTGAGAATAATAATATTATTCAGAAAAATAGACAAAAAATGAACAAGAAAACTACATACACAAATGTGACTGCAGTACAGACTATTGTGCCACCAAGCACTACAGCACAGGAAACTTCGACACAAACAACTCCTCTGCAGGCCAGTGTAATGCCAAGCAGTACACTGCAGGCCAATGTAACACCAAGCACTACACTGCAGGCCAGTGTACCACCAATTAATACACTGCAGGCCAGCCTAACACCTGGCACCGCACTGCAGACCAGTGTACTTCCAAGCGATACACTGCAGGCCAGCCTAACACCTGGCACCACACTGCAGGCCAGTGTACCACCAAGCAATATACACCAGGCCACCCTAACACCTGGCACGACACTGCAGCCCACTTTAGCAACAAACACTGCAGTTCCAAGTACATCAAGGCGACGCCGTGGCACCTACCAGATTCCATTATTCGAGAGTATAGTAAACCATTTCTTCAGTAATTTCTCAGCGAGTAGAGTTGCCAATATAAGAAATGAAAGACCACACTTTTTACAAGAAGTTAGAAATGCATTTCATACACATGAACATATCCCTGTTTCAACGAATACCTCTCAAAAAGCTGTTGAAAGGCAAACTTATCCTGTTGAAGTAAGAGATTCTTCAATTAATTCTGGAACAACCAGCATAAATGTCCCACGAGCCTCACCAGTACCTCAAAGAAATATAGGGGATTGCCCTATCTGTTTAGAACCTCTTAGTTCTTCTAATGGGATTGCATCAACCATTTGTGGTCATGTCTTCTGCTTGAGCTGTATCCAAGCATCAGTTAAAACTAATGGCAAGAAATGTCCTACATGTAGGAAAGCACTAAAAGGGGCTGGATATCACCAGTTATACTTGTAAAATATTTTTTTTTGTATTGATTGGTTTTGTTTATAATCACTTATTTTGATTATGGATCCATATTAAAAAATTATGTGGGTCTCACACCTCTGTCTAACCCGTCTGGGCCTTCCTACAGATGCGATGTTATGTTATGATATAAGTTATTCACTACACAAGTTATTTTTGTTGTTACTAGTCATAAAACTGTGCCATTTCTGAATAACGTGATTATATTGTAGAAGAAAAATTCATTCTACTTGATTATGGGTAGTTCATGCGAATGCATCCAACACAAGTGCTGTGTTTATAGGTCCTGCTTTAGCAGCTACCAGGTGATAGTCGTCGACCCTATGAGTATTGATCCTAGAACAGACAATATATGCACCCATTCTTTTATAACTTATCATAATCAATGACATCATAAAGATTTGACTATTCTAAGCTGTTACTGGGGTCATTTCTTGAATAAGCAATCTTGAAGTGTTCCTAAGTTTTATTGCATCACACATGCACGTAATAATTCTAGGTTTAAGTCCATTTGTTACATTCTGATCAATTATTTGTAAAATGCAGGAATATTTAATTATTAACACGCTGATTGTGCTGTATCATGTACCATGGGTTGATCTGATGTATGATAGACCATACAATACCTGGTTCTAATAGAGGTAGTATCAGGAACCTGCACAGAAAAATCTAATACAAAATAATTTAAATAGGTATTGATATTCCATTGACTGCCACTCACCTGAAAATATTATTGTATGTCTAGATGTAAGATTTTAATGAAGATTATATACTTTTTCTGATTTAGCATATTAAAATTATCTTATAAATAAAAAGATGTAGATTACCTACATCTTTTCATTTGTGAATCTTTTATGATAGTATTGTAATTATTTGATACAAAATGTGATAAATGCTTGTGAAACACAAGGCAAACTTAATTTTGACTTAATGCGTGAGCTGAATTTTTTCTTATTAATTATTTGATTTTATGTTATACCTAAGCACCTTTCCTGCCGACGAAGAAGCGACTATTTTCTCATTCTTACGGGCAGGTGCCTTACCTAATCAAACTAATACCGAACTCCGTCATCACTAAAAGATATGAGCATTTCTCTTTTTTTTTGCCATCTTTTCAAAAAGTCGCCAAAAATAAAAATATCACTAAATCGCTTTTTTTGTCTTCAAATCAGATAGATTATTTCATGAATATTTTAATTTTTCAAACGGAATTCAATTTAATTTAGGATTTTTGTAAAAATATTATTAAAATCTAAATGAAGGTAGTCTAAACGTTCCTATTTTGTTACTCCTTATTTGGTAAAAAAAAACGTAATGTCGTAAATTCTGTGGCTAAAATGTTATGTTTCTTAAACTTCATGATACATTTTAAAAAACAGTTGCAAAGGAATAATAAGAAAACTGAAAAAAATACTTCCAATTTAGGTGCTTCAATATTATTTTGTTACTTTTAACTTAGAGTCAATTTAAAGTTTTGATTATATGAAAAATAAACAAAATTTAAAGATTTTGCTTATTGCTTATAAAAACGTCAGGCAAAATTGATTTTCTGTACAAAAAATATTATTTTTTTATTAAATAAATAAATACATAAAAGTGATTTTAAAGGCGGGCGTTTTTTGGGACAGTAACAAAAAAGGAAGTAATTGGTAACAAAACAAAAATATAAAGCTGGCTCTATAATGCGTAATAAAAGGATTAAAGATGTGAATAAATAAAAAGACTGATTCGTGCTAAATCATAATCAACGTTTAATAAACTATAATTTAATCAGACTCCAACTTATCCGGGTTTTGTTTTTATTTATCTCTAACGTTTAATCTTTTCTGCAGGAGTTAGTGGTCTTTTCTTGTGCTGTTGAATTGTAAACATAGCTTTGTAATTCCGTTTTTGTTACTTCAATTTCCGCTTATACGTTATCTACCCAAAAGTAACAAAAAAAAAGTAACGAAACAAGTAATGATTTTTAAAAAATATTTTTGTGGTATTTAATATTGCAGTTATGGCTAATAATATACACTAAATTTTACCGGAAGTTATTAACTATTGTAATAAGATAAAAAGAGAGAGTAAATATTATCAAATTTCCTTGAAACAGCAATAGCAAAAACCGGAATGAGATTTACTCAAAAACGGGTACATGCGCACACTACAAACTTCGGAACGGCAATTGACACAATACATCAATATAGCGGCATTTAATGGTATCTACGGTGTTGAAATTTCAAAAAAAACATTGCCGAATGGAAGTTTTTAATATTTCACATGTATAAAATGGGTAACAAAAACTGAAATCCATTTTTGGAACTTTCTCTGGGACAAGTTTAAAATCCATTAAATAATCGTACAAATTTAACCAAATTAGCAAAAAGGCATTACAACGTGGACCTTTTTACCTTGTTATACTATTTCAATCAAAATCTCAGTATAGTTTCTTTGAACCTTATCAAAATAATTGAGTTTGAAATTGCGAGTGAGAGACTGGGACATACGAATTTTCATACATTACAATTTTCGACAGCTTATATTTAGTTGATTTTTTATTTAAATACTATGTATTAATGATTTGGTAAATTATCTTCTGTGAATTTAAGTAACAATTATGCTGCTAAGCAAAACAGTATCAGTAATATATATATTACACCAAAGTTATTCATCTACAATGTCATGGGACATTCCAAAAATGTGTAATGGCAAAAAAAAAGAGAAATGCTCATATGTGACTAAATCAACAGCCTGTATCCGACACCACTCAAGTAATACTGTTTTCCCTTTGCAATGTCAAATTTAATTAGCTAGCGAAACTACACTGTCAAAAAATGGTTTTCTAATTTTTTGTTAAATATAAAGCCTATAAAAATGAGGACAAGAGACGTCTCTCTTGTCCTCATTATTACAAGCTTTTTATATGCTTAGCTGAGAGACCTTGTAAACATATGTAAGTACTTGTGATTATTTACCTAAGAATATTGTAATTTCTAATAATGCCTATTCCCTAAAATTCATTCAAGTGCAGTCTACAGAACCTCTATGCCAAATTTCATAGCCACTTTAATGTGTGAATATTACAAACTTGAATTCAGAATTTTAGATTACAATCTATTTGTTGCTGTTATGTTGTTACGATTTATTACAGTGTACAGTATACAGCATAGCTTAAGAGTACAAGGTGCTGTACATCATTCTGACCCCTCCACCCCCTACATCGGAATTTAGCATTGGTATTTAAAACAAACAGGTGGTCCATAAATTCTGACCGTTTAGGTATTGCACTTTTGTAGAAAACAGCAATTTGTTTTTAAATAATTGAGCCGACCCTAACATAGTTAGGAAAAGGCTAGGCAGATGATGATGTAAAATTTTGTTGAGGGGCTTGTAATGATGTACTGTATACATGGTAACTGTTTGTATGTCAGTGACCCTTCCACCATGAACGTATAACTGATTTAGATTAAAAATTATATTAATTGTTAAAGCATCATAATATGTAATTATGATATAAGGGATCTAGCTATTGTCACGGACACAACTATTGTTGAATAAGCATGTGAGAAATTTAGTGTTCGTGAAAACAGGCATGATGGTTAATAATCTATGACTCTGAATTCACATTATAGCTGCATGTGATGAACCTACATTTACTGGCTGTAGCCAGTGTCTGCAGGTTTCAAACTAGCTTGGCAGATTGGGCAGACTACACCAGTGATAAGAAATAGGTTCTCAGGCAGATGGTTTAATTTGTAGCTGCAATCTTAATTTAAAATTAATAATAATTTTATGAATAAATAAAATAAATACATTAATGGATTTAGTATTTTATTCATTTTCACCTTTCTTTCTAATACTTCACCATCATTTTATTTTGTTTTCCTCTGCTGGATACAATCAGAAAAAATCAATGCATCAGAATAAATAGTTAAGTTGGAGTATCAGATAAAATAATATGTATTCACAAATCCACGAATATATATAGCTATTTTCCCACAACAGTATGATATTCTACTGAGTCATAACATAACAATTGACTACAGAAATAGTATGTTGTGTGTTCTTTTACATAATTACATAACAAGAGGAGGGGGATACCTATTACAGCAGTGGATAGAACACAGAAATGTACCTATATACCCTCACTTTTACAACAGGTACAAATCAAGACGGGGCTGCTATTGTGAATTTTCCAGTGAAAAACCCCAATAATATGAAACCTCATACTCAGCAATCCAGGTTGTGACCAGTTGACCGACAATGGAGTGCAATTAGAGTTTAACCTCTAAATACAGTTTAGTGGAAGATTTTACAATAGATAACCAAGTCCTTGCCCTTTTTGGTATGAAATAATCTGGCAAAAATGTTAAATTATGCCTAAACTTGTTTTATACATATATATAGAATTATATTATTGAACTAAGCTGTTGTAACCTATGTATCTACACTATACACACACTATTGCTTTTCAGTGCCATTGCTATTTACAACATTATCATCAGAATGCAAGTGCTCAATAGAGGCAGACAGTTGTTCTAGACTTTGAACAAGCTGAGCCATTTTGTCTCGAGAGGAAGAATTCTCAAAACTATCTTCAGTAGGCTTCTCAACATCTGCACATAGCCGGAAGTGTAAGCGTGCCAAATGCTCCTGTTGATCTCTAATATTTATCATTTGTTCCATACTACATCCAGTACCAAATGCACTTAACTTTCCTGTGTGGAAATCATCTAGCAATTCTAATAGAGCCTTTTCCATGTTTTTCACATCTGGTGTTTCTTTGGGTATGGTTTTCGGTTTGTTATTGGATCGCATCATATTATTATTATCTTTATTTGTACGTTTCTCACTAACGTATGAAATTTTTGTCGATTCATTTACACTGCTGTTGCCAACACCCGAGGTGGTTTGGCCCGGATTCTTCGACGTTAAGCTGGCAGCGCCACTCGATAACTTATTGCTTGTAACCGGAGATGCCGCATGAGTAACTTTTTGTTCATCTTCTTCTCCCTCATTCTGCATAAGTTGTTGTGTCTCGGTAACTTCTTCCAAATGTAAGCTCATGTAGGCTTATGTACCACTAGAAGCACTGCAGTATTGAAATGTAATAGTTGGTCTCGTTTCGCAAAATATACTTGAAATAATATTATTTATTGCTTTTTCTTTTTTTGCTATTTGTTTATTTTCAGCAGGATTTACTGTTGTCTGCACAATGACATTGACACCCAATGACTTGTGACTTGACAGTTGACAGTATTTTTTTATGATTCTGCGGCGACAATTCTGGGTTCTTGGGTTTGCACAACACCACTGCACTTTAATGCACTTACTTTATGTTGGAAATAAAAATATTTAAAAAGAAGAAAGTAACAAGGGAATAGTAAGTAATCTTGTAGTCATCATAAACTACTGCAACTACCACATATTCTTTGGGTTCTAAACTGTTAGAAAGGAGGTTTCTTATACTTCAATGTAAATTCTTTAAGGTCGAATGAACTAGTTTAAATCTGACATCTATTTTTATTGTGTGTTAATTGTTTTTTCTTGCTGTGTCACGAATTTTTCTGATGGTATAAAATATATCTATTTGTTACCAAAAATCCGAGTATCAGTTAATATATTCCAAATCTTAATTCAAGATAACTGCGTGCAAATTAGTTGGTGTGAGCTATACAGCTATAGGCTTTCACCAACAGGTTATGGACCTTTCGTAAGTTAGTATTCTGATAATCTTGGACAGAAATCGTGATCGAAGACACAATAATGGTCAATAGCAGTACAAGTACGAGTAGTACGACAACTAGTACGATGTCTAGTAGTAGCTTACCTGCATTTGAGAAGTTAGAGGGCTCGTCAAATTATTCGACATGGAAGTTTTTAATGCAGATGTCATTAGTTCATGACGATCTGTGGACCTACGTAACAACTACGCCAGCTGCCACAGACGTAGAAGCTACAAAGAAAGACCAGAGGGCTCGCGCTAAGATCTGCCTTATGATAAATACTGATCTACTGGTATACGTACAGGGGGCTAAGACTGCTAAAGAGGCTTGGCAAGCATTAGAGAACAATTGCCAAGATAAAGGAGTGATAAATAGATGTCGGTTGTTGGGAAACCTTGTCAGCTTGAAGCTAGAGCAATTCAGCTGTATGAAGGACTATGTCACCGCTATGATGAAGGTAGCTCAGCAGTTACGTGACATCGGTAAGGAAGTAGACGATGAACTGATAGCAGCGATCATGCTACAAGGACTTACTGAAGAATATGCACCGCTGAAAATGACAATAGAGAATGCCAACATCACACTGACATCAAATTATGTCAAAACCAAACTGCTTCAACAGGATAGTCCAATACCTTCGACATCCAACGAGAATGCTTTGATTGCAAGATATAACCGTTCAAGATACAAGGGTAGTTCTTCGAACAGTGGAGGCAATAATAAGCAAACGCAGCAGAAGCGTGAGAAGCAAAAGAAAGAGATAAAATGTTTTGTGTGTGGAGGACCACATAAAGCATTGAGTTGTCCCAAGAATAACAATGTAAACAAAGACAAGAAGGAATATACATTACTTGCATACAATACAATGGACAGCAGCAACAATGAGTGGATAGTAGACTCAGGAGCGTCATCTATCATGACCTATCGGAAGGATTGGCTGACTAATTATAAAGACTTTAGTAAAGTGCAGGACATTAGTGTAGCAAATGGTCAGAAGTTGTATGCATATGGTTCAGGAGATGTCATTAATAATGGTAGTATGCAATTCGGAGTAAAAGAGGTAAAGTACGTTCCTGGATTGTCTGCGAATCTATTGAGTGTGGATACATTGGTGAGTAGAAACAAAGTAGTCGTATTTTCCGAGAGAGGGTGTGATATATATGACAAGGATGAATGTTGTATAAAAGGAGGAGTGAGTTACAACTGTAATAGTGAAAATGGAATTTATAAGTTTAAATCCAATATTCCAGAAACTGACTCAGCATTAGCAGTTTCCGTGCCTGATGAGTACGAGCTTTGGCATAAGAGACTGGCACACCTTGGAATACCCAACATGAAGCTGTTGAGAGATGGTATGGCGACAGGAGTAAGTTTCAAAAACCCGGATACTTTACAATGTGAGCCCTGCTTGAAGGGTAAGCAAACACGAACACCATTTAATAAGAGTAGTACAACGAGAGCAACTGAAGTACTTGAGCTTATACATTCAGACATTTGTGGTCCAATGAGTATGGACTCGCACGGCGGCATGAAATATTTTCTTTTATTTATCGATGATAAAACGAGGTACACATTCGTTTATTTCTTGAAAAAGAAGAGTGAAGTTTTTTCTAAGATAGTGGAATTCAAGTCACTTGTAGAAAATCAAATGAATAAAAAGATAAAAATATTCAGGTCTGATAATGGAAAGGAGTTCGTGAACAAAGAGGTAAGTCAACTATTTAGAGAAAATGGGATTATTCATCAACTAACCGTTGATTACTGCCCCGAACAAAATGGCGTTGCTGAACGTGTTAACCGCACTTTAGTCGAGAAGGCTAGGTGTATGCTAGAGGAAGCGCACTTAGACAGAAGGTACTGGGCAGAAGCAATCAATACAGCAGTGTATTTGAAGAACCGCTCACCAACAAAGGCAGTGGAGGTGACTTCCTATGAAGCTTGGTCAGGACTAAAACCCGACTTACGTGGGCTGAAAGTTTTTGGTTGTAAAGCTTTCATGCACATCGACAAAGCTAAACGCAAGAAGCTCGATGCGAAGAGCAAGGAGATGATCTTTGTAGGATATTGCGCAGAATCCAAAGGATATAGGCTTTGTGACCCCATCACAGCTAAGCTTCAGAAGTCAAGAGATGTGACTTTTTTCGAGAACCAATTCTTCAATAAAAGAGAAAAGGTAGTTCCAGAAGAGAATGCTCCTAGTGAGTTTCTAAATGTTGAAATACATGGAAATGAAAGGCAGCAAGAACTGACGCAAAACAAGGGTAACTCTGATGAGGAGATTACTACGAAAGAAACTGTGGATTACGAAGATAGCTTTGAAGATTGTACTGGAGATGCTACAATAGAAGAGATTCAAATCGAAAGAAACGAGACACTTGAAACAGTAAACGTTCAGGAGGAGCGATTGCCACCAGAAACACAAGTGGATAATAACAGGAGATATCCACAACGTGATAGAAAGCCCAAAAGTTACGATAACTTTTATTTGTATAATGCCACGGAAGGACACAGTGATGATCCAATCACTGTCGAAGAAGCTCTCAGCAGACATGATAGAGACAAATGGCAGGAAGCCATTAATGCTGAACTAAATGCCCTGAAGAAGAATGGCACTTGGAGCCTAGTCAAGCTGGATAAGTCCCATGTTAATTTTAATGTGGTAGATTCAAAATGGATATTTAAAATTAAAAAGGAAAAAGGGGGGAAAGATAGATATAAAGCTAGACTAGTAGCTCGTGGCTTTACACAGAGATTTGGACAAGACTACACGGAGACTTTCTCGCCTGTGATTCGGCACAGCACATTGAGACTATTATTCGCTATTGCTGTTGAGAATGACCTTTCTATTGACCAGATGGATGTGGTCACAGCATTTTTGAATGGAGATTTGACGGAAAGAGTTTATTTGAAACAACCTAAGCTTTGTGAAGAGAAAGGCAAAGAAGACTACGTATGTCTGTTAAAGAAAGCCCTGTATGGTCTTAAACAGGCACCCAGAGCATGGAATAAGAAATTACATGATGCTCTTATTGAGATGAAGTTCAAGAGATCTGAAAATGAACCATGTGTTTACTTCAGAAAAAGAGGAAATAGCATTGTCTACATTGCAGTATATGTGGATGATATCTTGATATTTTACAATAATGAAATTGAAAAAGAAAAAGTCAAGAACGAATTGAAAACCAAGTTCGAAATGAAGGATTTGGGAAAAGTAGAAAACTTTCTAGGAATGAAGATACATCAACATGGTAGTAAGATTACTGTTGATCAGGGTGAATACATTCAGAAAATTCTAAAAGAGTTTGGAATGTCTGACTGTAAACCAGTAAAGACACCTTTAGAGACTGGTCGAAAACTGGAGAGACCTGTGGAAGAGAATTTCATCCCACCTAAAGATATTCCCTATCAGAGACTAATTGGGTCACTTATGTATCTAGCTGTTTGCTCGAGACCTGATTTAAGTTATGCCGTTGCCTATCTTAGCCAGTTCAATAGTTGTTATACAAGTGAACATTGGAGTGTAGCAAAGAGATTATTGAGATACCTGAAGGGTACAATCAATTATAAACTTAATTTTGAGAAGACAGGAAAACTTCTAGTTGGATACGTAGACGCTGACCATGCCGGAGATATCAGTGATAGGAAATCTTTTTCTGGTTACGTATTCATTTATGGAGGAGCTCCTGTATCATGGGAAAGCAAGAAGCAACGTACAGTAGCCCTCTCTAGTGCAGAGGCTGAATATATAGCCATGTCTGAAGCATGCAGAGAGTCAACGTTCCTCAAGCGGCTTATAGAAGAGCTTACCGGAAAGGAACGCCAAGCTATCATGCTATATTCTGATAGTCAGTCAGCTATTCAGATAGCGAAGAATCCAGTTCATCATCAACGGACAAAACACATAGATGTGAGATGTCACTACATACGAGATGCATTGAATGATAACATTGTGAAGGTGGAGTACCTGCAGACTGAGGCAATGACTGCAGATATTTTCACAAAGTCCTTGCCACGATGTAAGAATGAGTTTTGTGTGAAAGAGATGAATTTGAGTGCTTGATTCTAATGATGAGGATGCAGATACTATAAAGTTATTTCATTGAGGAGGAGTGTTAGAAAGGAGGTTTCTTATACTTCAATGTAAATTCTTTAAGGTCGAATGAACTAGTTTAAATCTGACATCTATTTTTATTGTGTGTTAATTGTTTTTTCTTGCTGTGTCACGAATTTTTCTGATGGTATAAAATATATCTATTTGTTACCAAAAATCCGAGTATCAGTTAATATATTCCAAATCTTAATTCAAGATAACTGCGTGCAAATTAGTTGGTGTGAGCTATACAGCTATAGGCTTTCACCAACATAAACAACAATATTTCGTGTGGGAGTGGGAGCTCAATATCTGCTCTAAAATTCGCTAAAAGACTTTGTTTTATGTTAAAATCTTTAAAAAAAGGAATGTCATTGACTTGATGATTTGATTTGTCAATTTCGACAGAAAAACGGGAACGGACGAGGTATTTATGATTTAATTTCAATGATTTACTAATATCTTGCTTCTATCCCTTTAAAAAGTTCACATGATTGTATCTTCCTGTTAGAATATTTGACAGTTACTTTCTTAGTCGGTCTTTCTTTATTGCGCTTTAATATAGTTTGAACCTCCATTGTCCATTTTTTCTAGCCACATCCTCAATTTATTGTGGCACATGTTTCGCTCGAATACCGACAAAAAATTAATAGTTTCAACATTCAGTGCATTTACCTTTAGTCACCCTATTCTTCTCAGGTTAGGTTTGCGAGTCTACGACAGTACATTCCGGTCAATATCTGGATGCTAATACGACTCTTCAATTTGCATCTTACATGCAATATTTTATATTTCCAATAGCAAAAAGTATATTGTAAAGAGGTAGTTGTTACAAGTGACCATGGCAGAGCCAGCGGTACTTGAACCAGAGCTGTGTAACAGACTCACTCGCTATCTACACACCGGTAATGAGTTACCTAAATACTTCCCGGGTTGTTGGACCAGTCAAAGGTATTTTGAAGAAGACAAACTTCCTGTCATAAGTCAGATTATGGAATTGCATCCGGGTAATGTTGAAGCAATCAACATTATTTTGAAGGTAACTATGGCATGTTTCAATGGTTATTGTTTTGTTTTTTGGAATGTCTCTGGTTGATTTTGCCCATTCTTCTCCATAGAGATCTACGCTTTGGAATGGGCAACTACAGTACTTTCACAGTTATTATGTCAAGTGACTGGGACTGTAGCTTAATATTTATTGTTGTTTGACTATTCAAAGGGCCTGTAACTGGCCTACTTGAAATAAATGATTTTGATTTGATTGGTTAGTAGATAAGCTTATTTACCAACGCCATGCTAGGTAAAACCGGCAAGACTTTCAGTAAATCTTGCTATTCACTTTGTAATATAATATGTATTAATTATATCCCATAGTCAAGAAGAGCTTTACTTGTACAAACCACAATAAATAATAATTCTGATCAAATAAAAATATTTCATCTACCTCCAAAACTATGCCAACTGAATAACATGAAAACTTGTTATCAGGCTAATATAATACTTTCTTAATTAGGAGTAATCCAAAAACGTTTTTGTTTGGTATGTTCAGCCTGACTGCATTTTATGCATTATTTATGAGTGTTTCTATTATACCTCATGCCACACATCTTGTACGAAGGCTAAAGGATTTATTACTTTTAGGCATGCACGGAGGGGTGGTACACACGGTTTGAAACTATTGCATTTGCTTTGGTAAAATGTGTGCTGCACGGTAATTGTGCTGTTAAGGAAGCTGCATACAAAGCATCGCAACAAATATGTGACACTCCTGAAAAGATGATGATGTTCAATAAGTACACTCGGCTTTTGAAAACTGGTAAGTAATCAACTACTTTTGAAGTAAATTAAGCATTATCTAGAAAATACTTTTGGTAGACATGGATAGACAGTTAAAATCAAATTCAAAGTATTATTTATTAAATACTAGCTGTACCTGGCATGCGTTGCAATGCACTTTTTCCTACCTACCTTCCAACCCTACAAATATTCCAAAACAAAATTAGTAAAATTATGAAGAAGATAAATTATGAGATTACGAGTTGTATGAGAGAATAACAATCAGAAATATGTCAAGATGATTACTCCCAAAAATAGATTAAGTATTAAAAAAAAAAGAAATGAAAGAGAAAAAATAACTGACTAGGTCAACGACGGTAAGATTATTTAAAAAGAAAGAAAAAAAATATAGCCCTAGTGCCCAAGGCGTTTATACAATATTTCAAAACATAACAAATAGATGGCCCATCGGCATCAGGAACAAGATCCAGGCTGTCAGTGGTCAGGGCTCATAATTGTTATTATTAGATATTTGTTTTGTGTTTATTTTATGCTACTCTTGCTTAACCTTGATCACCCATCCACATACTGACCTCGGCGACCGTTACTTAACCTTGATCACCCATCCACATACTGACCTGGGCAACCGTCACTTAACCTTGATCATCCATCCACATACTGACCTCGGCTACCGTTGTTTAACCTTGATCACCCATCCACATACTTGTATACACGTCTTAGTATGGAAATGTGATGAGAAGGGATGGAACACATGTGACTAAAAGAGTGATGAATATGAATGAGGACGGATGGAGAGGGAGAGGAAGACCAAAGAAAAGATGGATGGATTGTGTGAAAAATGATAGGAAGGAAAAAGGAGTTAATAATAGCATGACGAAGGAGAGGAAAATGGAGGAAAGAGACGTGTAACAAACAAACTCTTCAGCTTTATAATATGTATATTAGTATAGTATAGCTATAGATATTCATTGAAATCGAATGATGCAAAGGGCAATTTTGTTTTAAATTAAATATTTGTGATGGATAACATATTTATTTGGAATAATCTCAGGTTTATAAAAAAATTGTGCGTGGAGTCCCTCCGCGCGAAAGAAGTGAAACGTCGTAATGTGGAAATGAGTGCTTTCATACCCCCTCCATGGTAGCGTTAAACGTTTAACGCAACCTTGATCACCCATCCACATACCGACCTCGGCTACCGTCGCTTAACCTTGATCACTTATCCACATACTGACCTCGGCTACCGTTGTTTAACCTTGATCTCCCATCCACATACTGACCTGGGCAACCGTCGCTTAACCTTGATCACCCATCCACATACTGACCTGGGCAACCGTCGCTTAACCTTGATCAGCTATCCACAAAATATAATTTAGGCTATCCTCGGTTACCGTTGCTTAACCTTGATCACCCATCCACACACTGACCTGGGCAACCGTCGCTTAACCTTGATCACCCATCCACACACTGACCTGGGCAACCGTCGCTTAACCTTGATCACCCATCCACATACTAACCTCGGCTACCGTCGCTTAACCTTGATCACCCATCCACACATTGACCTCAGCTACCGTTGCTTAACCTTGATCACCCATCCACATACTGACCTGGGCAACCGTCGCTTAACCTTGATCACCAATCCACAAAATATAATTTAGGCCATAGCACAAAGAGAACCACGCTCGCGCTGGCCTGTAACAGGTATACTACGGCGTTCGAGTGCCACGCATTTACTTTCGCTCTGTCTCTTTCTATTTCCCCTTCCTGTTAAACGTTTAACGCGACCTTGTTGGAAGTCGTATGAAGTTTGACTTCAAAAACACCTTCAAAAATAATGCAAAATTTTAGAACAAATTTGGTTAGCATAAAAAGGTTCTAGTGAGTCAACCTTAACAGATAGATATATGCTGTCGCGGATTTTTTTGAAGGTAAACAATTCTGTAATACATGATTTTTGCGAAACTTTAACCGTTTACGGAAGCTCTCAAAAGGAAAATAAAACCCCCGATTTTGAAACATTATTCATTGCTGCTCCGCTCCTATTTGTCGTAGCGTAATGATATATAGCCTATAGCCTTCCTCGATAAATGGGCTATCTAACATCGAAAGAATTTTTCAAATCGGATGAGTAGTTCCTGAGATTAGCGCGTTCAAGCAAACAAACTCTTCAGCTTTATAATATTAGTATAGTAAATAAAATTGAACAATCTGGGTGATCTCAGATATTTTATTGTTAAATAACTTCTGTTTAATAATAGTACATCATTTTCGAGTTGCAGTAAGTCACCACCAACAGAATAAACCCACGTATTAAATAACTCGTTTTCCTTAGCCGGGTCAGGGAATCTGTGCAAATTCGCATTGGTAGGTATCTGAAATAATCGTGGAAGTAATCAGTGTATTTGAAAGTCAAAACCTGAAATTTACGGATAGCGGACTCTGCCCATAGGGCTTTGTCTTATGGATCTGAACTGCATAAATATCAGCCAGCAAAATGCGAAGCTTTGGCCCAGCGGCATTAAATGAAACCCTTACCTATGCTGTTCAAGCATCCTAACGCAACACTGTATGCTAGACATGATGATAGGAAGACACAAAAGTTGAGGCACCAAACGGGTCGTCAGAGTCCTGTCTCAAAACTTTATAAAGGCTCGACTCAACGGACTTAGGTGGAAAAAGCACTTTTGGACGGTTAAAATATAAAAAAAACTGGTAATAAAAACAAGCAAGACGCGGAAAATGCGCACACGCAAACCGGCGGCAGAGTTTGTTTTGTTTGACATTTGTTGTAGTGTTGCATACAAAAATAAATGCAGTTATTGTTTTTATGTACTTTTTATTTTATTGAGCTTCTAAATAATATTTTGTTGTTTTCTTGTTGTATTATTTTTATTACATAAGTTAATGGAGGTTATTCTACTCATGGAAAAAGAGCGAAGGCTGGTCACACCGAAGAGTCGAATGCATGACTGTTTGCACGCCATCTTGCGTACATAATAGAACTACGTAGTCACAAGTACTGCCATCTCTTAGTGTGTTTTATAAATAGCGTAAACGTTAAACTTGTTGGAAGTCGCATAAGAAGTTTCACTTAAAAAATGTTGTTGTTTTTTTATGTTATGCTCTATTCAAATGATTAGTTTAATTTTTATCTATTGTAATTAGCCCAATCTGGGTAATCTCCTTTCAAACCAGACTTTCGATCATCTAAAGTAATATTATAAAGAGGAAAGATTTGATTGTTTGTTTGTTTGCATTGAATAGGCTCCGAAACTACTGGGCTGATTTGAAAAATTCTTTCAGTATTAGATAGCCCATTTATCGAGGAAGGCTAAAGGCTATATATCATCACGCTACGACCAAAAGGAGTGGAGCAGCAATGAAAAATTTTGCGAAAACGGGGAAAATGTGACGCAAATGAAATTGCGCCAGACATCATCATCATTCTCTTGCCCTTATCCCAATTCATTTGGGGTCGGCGCAGTACGTCTTCTTCTTCCATACCTCTCTATTACTTGTCATCTCATGAGATACCTCCTTTCTTGCCATATCATTTTTCACACAGTCCATCCATCGTTTCTTTGGTCTTCCTCTACCCTTATACCCATCCACATTCATACTCAAAACTTTCCTCACGACATTATCCTCATTTGTTGTTGCGCCGGACATCTAGTCTTCAAATAATTATAGTATTCCACTGCTTTCTTATCCCCAGGTAATGGCCGAGGTTGGTGTAAGAGCATCAGGGAGTGGTACATCAAGAAAGATCCAATGGAACTGACGAAGGAGATGACAAGAGTGCGCGCTCGTCACGGACGTTCGCATAAGACTCTTCTAAGAAAATCTCATGTGAAAATAGATGAAAACGATCATGGTTTGTTTTATAAACTAGATTAAACCTATGTTATGCTCGGAAAGTTTCTGCTGATTCTGCCTTGACCAAAAGGTGAATAAGTATGTGAAGAGGTACCTCTGCCTACAGTGAAATATTAACAGGCTGGTACTATTTGCTGATATTAATATACAAGTACCTCCTGACTTGAAGACAATTGTTTCAATTCAGTTTTAGTTTGCATACTTATAATTTTGATAGCCTGTATTTGCTATTGGGTTTTTCCATCGGAAATATCTCAATAGCAGCCACAGAGTGGATTTGTGCCCGGTTGATGGAAATAGGCTTACCCCCCTATTACTTAGAACTCACCTAACCCTTCGAGGATTACAGGCGTGCCAATATTTTATGTTGATACCCTATGTGCATGCTAGTCTTGCAGAGCCTATAGACTGGTTAAAGGTCAATATGCACTACAAACATGATCCAAGGTGAAGGGACCTAATTCTACATTTAGTTGGTTCAGACCACATTGGGATTCCAACAGTTTGTAAAACAGTTCAATATTAACTTGTTGAATCTAGATCTTTTATATTCCCATAACCTTGATAAAGCACGTTTGCGCCAGTCCGGTTTCTAACGCGCTTTGAATTCACCCCTTTTATATGTATAGAATATGAACACCGTAATTCTAATGTAAATTATTATTAGAAACCGTTGAACTAGTACTTATGTCATCATTCTCTTGCTCTTATCCTTTGAACTAGTATTATTGTATTAAATTGTAATTGGTATATATTTCCACTTGGTTTTACATGCGGCCTTATAGTCGAAGATAGACAGCTCGTACCTTTAAAAATAAAAGGTTGTTAAGATAACCAAATACGGTTGGTAGGTAACAAAATACGTGCTAGACGTATTGTCCGCAACAAATATTGTTTAATCACAACTGGTTATTCATCATCATCATCATTTCAGCCCAAAAGACGTCCACTGCTGGACATAGGCCTCCCCCAAGTCACAATGACATTTTGGGGGGTTTTACCATAATCGCCACGCTTGGCAGGCGGGTTGGCGATCGCAGTACGGTTGTTACAAAGGCACAGAGAACGCTGCTGCCCATTCTCTGGCAAGTACCTTAGTCGCCTCTTACGACACCCACGGGAAGATATGGGATGGTGCTATTCTTTACGTCTGACACCATACAGAACTGGTTATTAGCCTCACACATTTCTTTGATTTTAGCTCGTGACGCAGTTGTGAAATATGCGATCTTTGGCTTTAAGCGCGCCAAACAGTTGGTTGGCGATAAGCAAGCGACAAAACCAATATTTGACTACATTCAAAAAGTGGAGGATATGCGACACTGCGAAGACCCGATAGCCGCTGCTGCGCTAGCAACTCAGAACCAATTCACTCTTGACCATGTGCCTGGTCATTTGCTCACTGCTCAGGAAGTATGTATTTAGCTCATCAGAATAAGAATAATGTTATTCTCTAAAGATCTACGGACTAGTATTGGGATTGTTAAAATTAAAAACATCTTTTTGTGAGTTACTCTAGTTGCAGGTTGCAAGGGCGTCCACTAAAACTCGCGTAGGTGCTGTTTAACTACTATTTGAGTAGACTTAAAAAGTTTTCATAATCATTAAAATTCTGAGAGGCTGCATACTTGCATAGTATTTATTCAAACTTATTCTTTATTGCACACAAAGTTAAAAGATATATACACAAAAAAGAATATAGTTTATGTACAACGGCGAGCTTAACCCAGAATTGGATTGTTGCTTTGAAGTAAAACTGTTATTCCTTAAACACTAAAGCTAAATTACCGTTGCAGGTATGGGATGCAGTGATGCCTCAAATCAATTTGGAGGACACGCTACAGTACATCCAACGCATCCACAACATGGGCTTCCTGACAAGTGACTCAACCACCACCGCCATCTTGGTGTCACTGCTCAGCAGCAAGGAGATCATCAACAAGTCGAAGGTCACGCCGCTGGCTGCCTACATCGCTATGTCTAATTATAGCAAGAAATCCAAGTAAGTGGTACATGCTTGCTTTCCAGTCAAGAGATGTGGTTGAATAGTTTTTGTTGCCCATGATTGAAATCGTGTTCAGAGAACTGCTTGAATGTAGGTTTACGAGAGGTATCATAACCTGAAATATGAGACTATGAATGTGTAACCATAGACACTATGGTCTACTCCTACTCCTCTAGTTAATTGATTGTCTACCAGTACGCGTAACATGACCACAGTAGAAACGAGTTTTGTCTACGGATGAAGCGACATAATGACAGTTAGACAATGACAATGATGTGTCAGTTTGTCGATTCTTCCGTAGACACAGCCCGTTTCTACGGCGGTCATGCTACGCGTGCAGGCCATTCAAATGTTGTCTAGGACTGGTAGATATCCTTTTTAGGAATCCGTACCCAAAGGGTCAAACGGGACCCTATTACTGAGACTTCGCTGTCCGTCCGTCCGTCCGTCCGTCTGTCACCAGGCTGTATCTCATGAACCGTGATAGTTAGCCAGTTGAAATTTCTACAGATTATGTATTTCTGTTGACGCTATAACAACAAATAATAAAAACAGAAAAAAATAAATATTTAAGGGGGCTCCCATACAAAAAAGATTTTTTTTTTCGTTTTTATAAATAATGGTACCCTTCGTGTGCGAGTCCGACTCGCACTTGGTCGGTTTTTTTTTATTTGTTATGTCGACGATGGTACGAGCTTACCGAGGAGAGTTGTTCACTCTAACTTTGAAGAGATTAGGGTTGGAAGCATTCAGAAATAAAGACGTAGGCAGAGAGTTCCACTCCTTGTCCATCACCATTGTACCCTCTACCCTGCATAATTATGATGGTTTTGTAAATGAATTTTGTTCAAATGTTAGTGTGGATTAGATTTTAATATAAAAGATAATTAGGGCCTTGCCCATAATGCACTATACTACAATAACCGACCTGCACAAGCTTCGCCTGCTCACGGATTTTATACAAACTATCTACCCCTATTTCACCCGCTTTGGGTTTGAATTTTCCGAAATCCTTTTTTAACGGATGCGAACGTGGAACGGACTAATAGTCAGTCAGAACAAACGATCTTATAACTATAGATTTTACTCCCATAATTTTCTCCATTGCCAGGCCATTGAAGTTCCCGAAGGCTAAAGTAGCGATGGAGAGGGAAGTGCGCCGGCGCACGCGTCAGATGTTCGACAGCAAGACGGGACTGTGGCAGTGGACCTCCACCAAGCGACACCCCAGGGAGATCAAACACTGGGGTTGGTACAAATACAGGGTGTAATGTAAACTGACCCTTCACGAGCCGTTAACGTGCATTCTGTACATCAAATTAAATAACTCTTGTCAAATGTTTGCTGGGAATCTACTATTTTGGGTATATTATTTGGAGTGTAAAAACATGGCTTACTGTAGGACTAAATGTAACGCAAAAACATTGTGCTGATGGATGCATTGAAGTATTATTTGGCTATTTAAAATGATAAGTTTACATTAAATAAATAATTGTTTAAAAAAAAATTGTGTTCTACTTCGTAATCAGAAGGTTCTCAGGTATGGTGTCCGTGAAGGGTCTATTTACATCCATTATATTATGTTTCTCTAGCTGTAATTATATTTAGGCTGCAAGGGTGGTTTTCCCGACCGCGAACTAACTTATCTTAAGTAAGTCGCGAACAGAACAACGACGATGGGCATGAACACTGATTGGCTGCTACGCAATGACGATTTTGCTGATTGGTTAACAGTTTCAGTCGCGCCGTGTTCTTACTTCTGCCCAACCATAATAATTGACTATTGGTTTTGCCAATCAACAATCAAGTTTCACATCATCTTATACAAGCCAGGAAAAAACAAGAATGGTTTCTTTACGAAGACCATCGTTCACCATTATACTGATATTTAAGAGCATGTACTAAAAAAAACTGTAACCTGAACAACTTTTAATTTTGGGACCACCATGAAATCGCGAAAAAAATATTAGCTGCTCCATTCATTTATTTATATTCACTTAAGTACCTAGTTGCTTTTTTTTACTTTTTTTTGTGTTAGTCTCCAAGTAAAAGTTACCCATATTTATAAGTACTTCAGTCCCTTAAACTCTTAAAGTATCGCACACTTTTAACCAATCGCCTTGTATTCAAATCAAAAACTGTTTTTTTCGTTAGGTATCGATTTGCCGCCAAACCCAGCCGTGTTGGCCGCACTGAACAAACTTGTGGACCTAACTTGGACCCTCACCCCGCCCACCAACGCGCGCTACATGATCACTATGGACATGAGACACCACATGTTCAAAGGTAACCTTTTTCTTTATTAGTCTGTTATGTCCCACTACTGGGCCTCCCCATATCCTTCCAGGTACTCTTCTCCTGCGCCACCTCGAACAAGCCTTCGTCGCGTCGCCAAATCGTAGTATTAATTTTTCCCGACTGCACAACGCAAAGATAGGGTTATGTTTCGACTGTGACATTAGTGTTCATAGTTCACTTTGTTCACAAGAAGAAAAAAACACATACTCGTTAAGCAACAAAGCTGTCTGTCAAAGCACGACAAGAATTCTGATACTCCTTTCAAGCACACTGCCTCTATTTTCTGCATCAATAATTCAAGAGTTTAAATGTTACTCTAAAATGCTTGTCATTTCGACAGGTAAACACTTTTGCAAGAAATTCACGGTGTCAACAAAGAAGGTTAAGAAGACCAAGACAGAGACGAAGACTACGCCGAGCGGCGGTGGTGACGCCGATACGAAGAAGGAGAGCAAGAAACGTCTTCTGGCAGAGTGCTTCTATAACACGCACGTAACGCCCGGACATGCAGGTTTGTAGATAAGCAGTTTGATAAGCTCGTTTGGACGTACTTCTGCGAAGATGAGCCAACCCAATTTCTTATTAATTCAGATTAAGACGACAACAAACTAATCCAACATTTATACAAATAAATAAAATTTAAGTGTCTGTTTGTAATTTCAAAATAACTGCTTTTTACTAAATGGATATGACAGTATATGTATACGCCATACAGTTACTTATAACAGAAAACATGGTCTATCTGTTTGTTCCGGCTAATCACCGGCTGTACCGATTTGGACGGGAGTTTTACTGGCAGATGAGTGATGTTATAAGGAGTAATTTGGGCTTCTTTAATTTAAGAAAAAAAAAACAAATAATTTTTATTCAATTCCACGTGGACTAAGTCGTGGGTATTGTATTGATACCAGCTATTGATTAATACAGGTTTTATGCATGGCCGCTATTTCGAAAATAATATAAAATGGCGGAAGTTAGGCAGGCCACAGGCCACGCTTCATACAAACATCTTCCAACCCCTTTAACTTTATTTTAAAAATGTTCTGTAAAACAGAGTGAGCATAACATAAACAAGCTTCCGGGATATGGTTATTTCTCTATCATCATCATCATCAGCTTATCATATTCCCACTGCTGGGACACAGGTCTCCTCTCAATGAGAAGAAGTGGGCTTTAATTCACCACGCTGGCCCAGTGCGGGTTGGTAGATGTCACATGTCTTCTTCTTCTTCTTCTTTATGGGGTTTTGGTTTCCGCACTTAGTCCCTTAAGTGGACCATTGTGCGTGAGCCATAGTGGCCGTTACTCCAACCAGCCCACCTCCCTCCAGAAGCAGATCACACTTCCCGGTCTACTCAGGGCATCCGCAAGGGATCCTGGTGTTCCCAGGGTCGCCTCGCGAATCTTGGTGACACCGGTGCACTCAAGCAACACATGCGCCACCGTTTCCTCCGCATCCGTGCATGCTCTGCACAGGGGACTGTCGGTGATTCCTAGAGTATGGAAGTGTTTATTCAGTGAGCAGTGTCCAGTGATGGTCCCCGCCACCAGACGCAGGCCATCCCTGTCCAGACGCAGAAGGCGCCTGGTCAGCTTTGCGTCAAGGGACGGCATAGCTTCCTTGGACTGCCTACACCCTGGTGTCGAGGTCCACCATTTTTCCGCCTGCGTTCGAGTGTGATCCTTTAACCAGTTATTTAGCTGCTTGAAAGGAATGGGCACAATGGGTTCGGGTCCGTAGGGTTTTGTGCTGGATCCTCTTCTGGCAAGTTCATCCGCCGCATCGTTCCCCAGGGATCCACTGTGTCCTTTGATCCATTGTAGTGTTACCGTGTTGTGGTTTAGTACCGTGATTCTCTCTAGGGCATTATGGCATTCTAGTATTAGTCTCGACGTGATCTGATTACTGTTTAGGGATTGGAGAACTGAGGCACTGTCGGAAAGTATTCGAATATTGGTATTCATAACCTCCCTGGCCTCTATAGCGTGTGCCGCTTGGATTATACCTACACACTCAGCTTGGTAAACAGAGTTGAGCATTCCAAGGGGTTTGGATATATTTATGTTTAGGTCGTCGGAGAACACCCCGAAACCTGTCCCGTCATCGGTTTTTGATCCATCAGTGTAGATTCTTAGCTCTTTTGTACCTGAGTAGTCACACGACTCCGCTGTCAGTACGATGTTGTAGTGTTTTTGGAAACAGTGGGACTTCAGGGTTCTGTCGATGGGAGATGCCATCATAGGCTGTTCTTTGATTGCATCTATTCTGATGCGTGTGTGTTTAATTCTGGAATCGTTACTTAAGGTGCCGGATGCTTCGAGTCTGAAAGTCGCTTTTGCCGCCTCCTCTCTTACGACGAGGTGTAGAGGTGGTAGCCCCAGCATCACCTGTAAGGCGGCAGTGGGAGAAGTTCTCATGCTACCGGTGATTGCTACGCAAGCAAATCTTTGTAGTTTCTTGAGATCCTTTTGTGTCGTACTTAGATTGGTCCTGGGCCACCAAACTAAGGAGCCGTATGTGATGATTGGTCGGATAACTGTGGTGTATAGCTAGTGGGTGATTTTGGGGCTTATGCCCCAATTTCTTCCAAGTAGTCTTTTACATTGCCATAGGGCTATACTGGCTTTTGTGGTGATGTAATCAGTGTGTTTCGCCCAGTTCAGTTGTTTGTCCAAGAAGATACCCAGGTATTTGGTTTCACTTGATAGGCTTAGTGTGGTTCCAAAGAAGCTTGGTAGCTGTAATGTTGCCAGCTTCCTTTTCTTTGTGAAGAGGACGAGTTCGGTTTTGGTAGGGTTCACTGTTAGTTTGTATTCCTTGCACCAGTCTTCTACTATCCTCAAGGCTTGGCGCATAAGATTGCATAGTGTGTTTTCGTGTGTTCCATTTATTATTATTGTCAGGTCATCAGCATAGCCCACCGTGTAGTAGCCTCTGTTATTGAGACGTTTGATGAGGCTGTCTACTACAAGGTTCCATAGTAGCGGTGAGAGGACACCGCCTTGGGGGCAGCCCTTCGCTACCACGGCTCTAGTGGTGTCGTTTACCGTAACTTGTACGGCCCTCAGTCGGAGCATGTTTGTGATCCATCCACGCAGGGTCGAGTCCACACCGTGTTCCTCGAGGGCTGCGTTGATACTATGGAAGATGGTTTTGTCAAAAGCGCCTTCTATATCAATGAAGACAGCTAGTGAAGAACATTTGTGATCCACTGCACATTCGATCTTGGAGATTACACTGTGCAGTGCAGATTCTGTTGATTTTCCTGTGGAATACGCGTGTTGTTGTTTATGAAGTGGCCGCTCCCGAAGAGGTCCGTCCCGGATATGTCGATCACAGAGTCTCTCGAGAGTTTTCAGTAGGAAGGATGTCAGACTTATTGGTCTGTACGCCTTGGGTTGTGTGTAATCGGGTTTGCCTGGTTTGAGGATGAAAATGACTTTCACCTCTCGCCATGCAAGTGGTATGTATTTCTGTGCTATGCAGGCTTGGAAGATGACGGTCAGCCATGGCGTTAGGACGTCTACTCCCCATTGTAGCAGGGCTGGGAAGATTTCGTCTAAGCCTGCGGATTTATATGGTTTGAAAGTCTTTACTGCCCATTTTATTCTCTCTGCAGTTACTATGGTGTGGGCTCTGGCCCAGTCTTGGTTATTTGGTGTGTGCCTTAGCTCACTTGACCAGGTTCTGTCATCAGAGAGATTGCAGTCTGGAAAGTGGGTTTCCAAAAGGACTTTACTTGTTTCGTGGTCCGACTTGGTATAGGTGTTGTCTGAGGTTTTCAGTGAGCCGAGGGTGCGATCCTGATCAGTTGATAGGATCTTCCTTACACGCGCGGCTTCACTGTTTGATTCAATTTCTTCGCAGAATTTCCGCCAGGCTGCCCTACTGGCATTCCTGACTTGCTTCTTGAAGGTATATTGTGTTTTCTTGTATGAGTCCCAGTCTTCTGGTAATCTGGAGTTTTTAGCTCTGTTGAATTGTTTGCGCATGGTTTGCCTGAGCTTACTAAGTTCCGCATTCCACCAGGGGCTACCCTTGCTCTTGGTGTTTGGATCTCTTAGCTTGCAGCAGGCGTGGTAGGCTTCGATAATAAGTTCAGATAGTTTCGTTACAGTGTCTTCTAGTTGTTTAGGGTCCATTAGGGTTTGTGGCGTTTGGTGCTGTACTAGTAGGGAGGCCAGCAGCCTTTTGTAGCCGGGTACATTGGTACATGTCTTCGAATGTTCAGTTCTATGACATGACAGTATGTATGTATGACAGTTTCCTCACGATGTTTTCCTTCACCGTTTTGAGAGCAGCGGTGATGAAATAAATTACACAAAGTAATGCGCCTGCCTGGTTTGGAACCTACGACTTACTGCTCGTAAGTCGGGGCTGCCACCACTGGGCCCCCGCTGCTCCTCCTCTTTTCTCTTTTCCTCTATCATTCTCACATCCACAGTGGCCAGAAGTCATGCTATTGAATAACTAATACCACTACTAACTTATTGGACTGTCTGACTGAATCGTAGTCTGTATCAAGTTAACAATATGATATTTTTATGTGATGCGATATTATGATAGTTTTATTGGCTCAGCCAATAACCGTGACAAATTGGAAGAGTGGAGAGAGCCGTTTGCCCAGCAATGGGACAGTATTATGGGTTGCTTTAATAAAAATAAAACAATTTTTAGCTCTAATCCTGGCTCTGCAAATCCTGAAGCGTGAGAGTCAAGTTCAGCTAGCAGTATTCTCTGAAGAAGGCGTTGAGCTGCTGACTATCGAGCGCAACTTTAGCAGCATCGAAGAGGCTGAGTTCTTGTGTAGGGTAAGTTTGAAGTCATAAATCACCTGTTTGCTTGTTTAAGGGACTGTTCGGTAATGACCAGTGTCACTAGGAGCATTATCAATCTGTTTTTAAAGTGCTCTTTGATGTGATGGCAAATCCCTTATTATGAGGACGCACTTGTAGAGTGAAGATAATAATGTCCATTATCAATACATATTTAACGCCTTTGTAAGAGTGACGTCAGTCATCAAACATCATCATCCACTTGAAATATAACGGAATATTTCTACCCTCTTCCAAGCTGTGACACAAAATTCTTATTCAATTATCACTGGCGGAATTTTGGGCCTAAACATATTTGATATTTTTGCCATCAATACGCTAAGAAGAAGATCACAACTTATACCATTTTCCCTTACAGAAAGCGAACTTAGGCCGCGTACAGCTAGACGCGCCAATCGACTGGGCCATCAAAAACAACAAGAAGTTCGACGTGTTCATCAACATGGTGGACCGTACTTCTCGCTACCTGGAGTTGGACCTGAAGAGTCGCGGGGGGCGCGGGCCCGCGGGGGCCTACGGACCTCCGCCGGCGCCTATCAAGGAGATCCCCGACCACTGTCCCGTGCGAGCGCTCGAGCGGTACCGGGCAGCTGCTGGGATATATGACGCTAAGTACGTACAACGTCCTTATTGAAATGCCTTGAGCGATTTACTTGAGTATTGTAACAGTCAGCTTGATTGTCGTAAAAGAAATGCTGAAAACAAATAATCGCAATGTAGGAATGGGGGCATTGAAACATTGTCAATCTCATGTGTTGTGCTGAATCTCTCAAAAAACAACAGTCAATGTAAACATTGATGTAAGATTTGGTAACAGCTTACGTCCCAAGAAGTACATGGTAAGGGCCAAAAGTTTCCGGCTTCAACTATAACATTAAGGATTAATATCCACAAAAATGCGATGATCTGCGCAAGGCAGCTGGCAAGGGCTGGATAAGAGTGGCCGAGGATCGTGCTTAGTGGCGTGTCATGGGAGAGGCCTATGTCCAGCAGTGGACGAGAACAGGCTGTAATGATGATAATCCACATAAAATGGATTGAAATAAAGGGAGACAATATTGATAAAAAACATTACTTTCTTAAAACTTCAGTAATTTAGTGACATGATAGTTTTGTATCTCTGATTAATCTAATTTGTATGTAGGCCAAAAACTTTTGGAGGTTACTGAAAAATGTTCATATTCTTACAGTCTGGTTATCGTTACAGGTTGATAGTGATGAGCCTGGCGTCGCATAAGGTGGCGACGACCGACGGCTCGCACGAGGGCGTGCTCGATATCGTCGGCATCGACGAACACGTGCCCAAGCTCATGGACGCGTTCGTACTCGGCCAGTTCAAGTGAACACATCACGAGTTCACGACCCCTCTACAAATGCTTCGCAAAAGTCTGTCAATTTTGGTAACGACCACATGGTCATAATCTCGATCGAAAACGACCTTTTACCTCAGTATTTACAATAAATTCGTCTCTAATAAATTATCACCACCTTGTGTTCCGAAGCTCATACGAAGTGTTGATACGGAACTGAAAAATCTGAATGTAATTCTGATTGTCTAGAGATCTTTATACTTTATTTGCATGTTTTTTGTTTAGTGTTAACTTTGTTTGTAAACGCTTACGAGGTAGTTACAGGGCAGTTTCATTAAAAAAGAGCTGTTCCTATTAACCCTGATTTTGGATCTCTGCTTAATAATTATTTGTAGGATCACATGGTTTATGTTTTAAGCTAATATCGCGAATGTTCTTTACACTCCGTAAACACAACTTCTGTAAACAGATTATACTCGTTTTTCGAAGATTTTCCAGGTGAAACATCCTAATACCAGGGAACAGTAAAATTATGTTAGCCACAGTTGGAACTGTTTCCAACATTATTGCTTTTATGATTTAGTTGTTAAGTTTATATGACACAGGTGTTGCTTCCTGGATACACGTTAATATTTTATTATTGTTTGCTAAGGACATAGCTTTATGCCTTCTTGTGTTTAGGGAGTGTTCTTTGCTTACTGGATATATTTACTAGACCAGGTCATTAGTTTACATAATAAAATATTTTTGAGAAAACGTAATTTAACTTGTTTGGTAGCAGAACAAATCGTTTACTGCTTTTATATGTTCTTAGTGTATTCTTGCTCTTTTTTTTGTGGTTATGATGTGTGTAACTTAGATATAGTTAAGCTTAATATGTGTAGCCTAAACATTCGTAACAGGGTCTTTTTGGTTAATCAAAAATTGGCACCTGGCGCTCACTATTCAGTTCTGTGTTCAACGATACAATAACTTGTAACGGGGGTCAAAAGTTGACAATAGAGGGAAATGTCTTTTATTTAGAACCTATAAAAGAGTGTATTTCACATGGCTGTCGTAATTGCACCTCCGGTATATGTTTGAACGCCAGTACTTTTGTAGTAGTTGTTGAGTTTCAAATTTTATTTATTACTGTTTGACCATAGACAATGGTCGTTAGTGAGGTTGTGCGTTATATGGCTCCTTGTATTTGCCAAAGTAATTATGCATTTGTAATTTTATTCAAAGAGTACTGGCTCGCAAACGTAAATTAGCAATTAGAAACTAATTATGATAGCATATCTTGATAATATAGAAGTTGATGAAAACAGGTACATGCTCATGATTTGTTAAGCCACTATAATGGAATATATATATAACTAAGTGAGCAGTAATTGTGACTATACATATAATGAATAGGTCACATTGCAATACAAGATAGAGAGAGATAAGATATGAATACATAGATGGGCATGCATCAGCTTTCATTTTTCGTAGGTAATAGGTGAAACCGTTTCAGGACATTGGTTACTTTGGTACTGATAGCTGAGCGGACTTTTCAAAATCTGTGATCACATGGTACTCTCTCGGCATTAAGTAATTTTTATACCTATAAAAGTGAATAAATTCAAAACTTAGGTGAAGGAACTCGAAATTGCTAGAAATGCTTTTTATTTTTATGTATATCACTGTTTTGTTAAATAATTAAGTTTAAACTGTCTAGTATTACGGTGGTCGACACAAGAATCATTAACTTTATGCTGGTTTTATCAGGCTGACATATTATGTAGGAGACCTCGTAAAGTGATCGTTGTGGACCATCTCAGGTACTTATTTATTGTTTTGTGATTCGACGCATCTGTTTCCAGTGTTTGGTTCGTATCTCAAAAATAGCATTCTGTGATTTATAACGCCTTGGCAACTCCGCACTTAGGTGATATTATTGTTAATCGGTATGTTTTTCTTTTAAATCTAAAATGATGTTGTAAAATTTAAAGGAAACAGCCGGTTTTAGGTTTAAATAATAGCTTAATAGTATTATGACATTACAAATCATAACTCTGTTGTTAACCGAAAACAAGTACATTAGTACTTTCGTGTCGTATTTTTTTTTTATAACGTACTTTTGTTATGAGCTTGCTAGTGCATTTTTACACGAAAATAATCAAGCTCCGTCCCAGCTACAAATTATCTGTTGTATTCAATACCTAATGTGCTTTTAGCATTAAGTTAAAGTAGTACATTTGTAATCATATTATGTTAACCCATTCACAGCAGCATATCAAAAAAGCACCTTAAACCTAATGAATAATAAAATGTGTATACAGGCTTTTTCTGGGTAAGCTCGTACCATCGTCGACTTTGTCTCTGACATCTCTGACCTAGACTAGAGTCAAGAGCAAACCCAACGCAAAAAAAGTGTAACATTCGAAAAATGTACTTGCATGTTTGTATTCACGTTAATAAATTCTTAATTATATTTTTGTTTTTATTGTAACAATATACACCTGTTATCTCCGAAGGTTTATGATACCCACTTATTTTTTTGTCATTTATCAGTTTTGCCAGTAACTGGGAACAAATCCAGCTCCACAAAACAAAGAGGACAGGAGATGTGTTTTTAATCAGATATCGTTATTTCTACATCTCTCCGCTTAGCTTAGCTTAGCGAGAACGCTTCTCGTTTTCCTTGGCGCAAATGCTACGGGATTGTGAGATGCGCGGCGTCCGCGTTGCCCGCGTTTGTCTCCTCAATTCCTGCTTCCCGCGATATTACTTTACTCTTTGCTCCCGCGCCCTTAGCCTGTGAATGCCCAAAGACAGTTCCGTTCCGTAGGACAGTTCAATCCAAAGAATATAATAATATAGAGGAGTGTTCAAACCATAAGATAAGAGATATTTATTTGTCAAAAACACGTGTAAGTTTACGATCAGTTGAAATCACAGAGCATACACACATCAACACGGTCTAGTGTCACTGACTCTGGCAGGGCCATCACGTATTTTAATTTTGAAAACACAAAAAAATTGTCGCTAATTAGTCAAAATTTGTCGCCAAATATCAGAATTTGGCGGTCACTGGTTCAAAAGATATAAGGGTTTATAGGTGGCCGATCTGGAGAGAGTCTCCCCAGCAGGGCCACATTTATATCTCAAAAACTAGGGCACCTAGCAAAGATCTGTTTTCTCCCATATTTTGTCGCCAATTAGTCGGAATCAGTCGCCAAATATCAGAATATGTCGGTCACTGGTTCAAAAGATATAAGGGTTTATAGGTGGCCGATCTGGAGAGAGTCTCCCCAGCAGGGCCACATTTATATCTCTAAAACTAGGATACCTAGCGAAGATCTGTTTTCTTACATATTTTGTCGCCAATTCGTCGCAATTTGTCGCCAAGTCATAGATTTAATCGGGTCTTAGTCTAGGAGATATAATGAGTTCAATTAGTAAGGTATAGTCCAAGAGCTAGATCGAAGAGTTCACGAAAAATTACCAAGAAAAAAAAAATCTATTAATATGTGTAATATACTTCTACTTTTATCGGTCTAAAGTCCTTAGAAATGTCCGAGAGAGATAAATTCTTAATTTTATGTTTTAACCATTATTAAAAAATGGTAGAATATTAAAGGGAACTATATTTCTTGTCACCAAAATTTATATTTGTCATCAAAGTTGTATCACCTAGTAAATAGATCTATCGCCACGAAATATTTTCGTTCTCAGATAAACAAAAAGTGTTCCCAGGTATGAATTATCAAATAAATGTTGATACATGTGTAAAATAAGAGATGGATTACCAATAAAATTGTAGTGCATTAGATGATTATAAACTTCGTTCTTATAATAATAGTTTTATTACTTAAATAATAGCTTTGTGCTCGGAATGGTAGATCTGTCACCAAATAAATAGATCAGTTCCTTATTTCTATGAAGAAATGCTTTATACGAGACATTGGGCACACCGACTCGGACAGGTTAGGTTCGAAGAGGATGGCGGGGTCTAGTGAGCGAGCGGAGCGAGCGAACTAAGACCCCGACATCCCCTTCGTGTTAGGTTACTGTAAACCCTGCAGACAGAAATAGGAGCCCCGCGTAGCGGGGCTACGTCGACAACGCCTTAGTTTGGACCTGTGGTTTGGTGATCTCTTTAAATTAGTTTACTTAAATACTTATTAGGACACACCTATTATAATACATACAAAAACATTTATTTGGTACTAGACCTTATATCTCAGGATTTTAGGTGATTTATTGTGGAACTGATTTTGCATTGTTTGGTGACTACATTTTGGTGACAGATCTACTATTTTGAGGACAAACCCTATTATTTAAGAAACACAAAACTAATTAAATTGGTGATAGCTTAAATGATACCCAATATTAAATAACGTATCTTTTAAATATATACATGTCATTTATATAATTAGCACATTGATAGTAATTCGCTTTTTTTTTAAATATCCCTAGACCGTGTTGATGTGTGTATATACCCTTAAGCGGGCAGTTGAAATGGTTACAAAAAATGAAGTTTCAATGTTTCAATATGTTTTGCCTAGAAAGGCGCACTAATACCACAATAATATAATTGAAATTTGAATGCACAAAAATCATAAGATAAAAATAAAACAATAAATAAATACAACCTTGTGGAATCAGAAGACATGTGGGATGTGTACAGCAACCAATGTGTCTACAGTCGTGTCGGCTAATGACTTAGTAGCTAAAAGCCTCGACCAACATCTGAGGAGCAGTGCCGGATTAACCACGTAGCAAGAGTAGCATTTGCGGGCCCCGCGCGAAAGGGGCCCCGCGTATTTAAACCCACTCATCTCTGCCTGAGCGATAATTTATTGAACGAAACTTATTAAGATGTGGTAGGTATGTTGAATTTTTTTTAAGTGACAATAACGTGAAACATTACAACTTTTCCTACTAAGATAATCCACGTCAGACACTCGGTACCCGACTATTTCCTTGGCGTAAATAAATCACCGAATTCCATACGGTAAACGCACAAGTTATACAAAAAGTTGCTTGTATAAACGTTTAGAATTTCAGTCGGCCTGATAATCATTATCATTATTTCAGCCGAAAGCCTGCTGGACAGGACTGGCCTCCCCCAAGTGTCGCCACATTGACTGGTCCCGTGCGACTCGCATCCAGCGGATCCCCGCAACCTTCACACGGTCATCGGTCCACCTGTGGGAGGCCTTTCGACGCATCGTCTCCCGGTTCGCGGTCGCCATTCCAGAACTTTTCGGCTCCATCGGCCATCCGTTCTGCGAGCAATGTGCCCTGCCCTTAAATTTGGTAATTGTTCGGGTTACGTCGGTAACCTTGGTTCTCTTGCGGATGTCCTCATTTCTGATTTGATCACGCAAGGAAACTCCGAGCATAGCCCTCTCCATTGCCCTTTGGGTGACTTTAAGCCTTCTGATGAGGCCCATTGTGAGCGACCACGTTTCGGTCCCGTATGTAATCACTGGCAACACATACTGGTCATAGACTTTCGTCAAGAGACACTGCGGTAAGTTGGACGAGAAGATACCACGCAACTTCCCGAGCGCTGCCCAGCCGGGTCGGATTCGACGATTGACCTCTTTCTCGTAGTTAGGACTTACCCAACTGGACCGTTTGTCCCAGATATAATCATCCACTACTTCGTGTGTAGAGTCTCCGATCTTGATAGGATTGGGTGTTACATGGGCATTCAACATGACTTTGGTTTTTCCCATGTTCATTTTAAGACCCACTCTTTCGGAAGCTCTACTGAGGTCATCGAGCATTGGACTGAGGTCCTCCATGGTCCCATGACCACTATATCGTCGGCAAATCGAAGGTAAGAGATGTATCTACTCGCCATTGACGTTGATGCCTAGCCTTCTCCAGTCCAGAACCTTGAAGACATCATCCAGTGCAGCGGTGAACAATTTCGGAGATATGACGTCTCCTTGTCTCACACCTCGCTGCAGAAGGATAGGTTCCGAGGAATGGTCCTGTAGTCGGACTGACATGGCGTTTTTGTACAAACACTTCAACACCTCGATGTACCGATAGTCAATTTGGCACCGTTGGAGAGACTGCAGTACAGCCCAAGTCTCGATCGAATCGAAGGCTTTCTCGTATAGTCCGGGGAATTTACGCCGAATATTAGGCTAACTTTGCATTAATTAAAAACAGCGATTTTTTTCATTGAATATGTAGGGTATGGACAGGAGAGTATATTAAGCTGTATCCCGCGAAAAGTTCACCACCGCGTATATGTTTTTTTTAAGAAAACGTCTAATATGTATTTAACTTGGTGGAAAAAATATAAACAGGTATGTTTATTTGGAGTATTTGTAGAACAGATTGAGTACTACAAGTAGGTCAGAAAATTAAACATTTTCGTCCACGGAACACTCGTTTTTTTAAAAAAAAACTTATAATTTGATTTCGTACTTAAGGCAAAAATATCAACAGGACAAAAATAGTGCTAAAATGATATATATCACCATGTCTAACTATTATTATGAAAATTAAACAAATTCTGCTCCGGACTTCACAGAAAATCAAGAAAATCAAAAAATCTTAAATACTACTTACGGCAAAAATGTAACAGGATTTAATTTCATTTAATAATGAGAAATATATAAATCCAAACCTTAATCCCCCAAAATTAAACAAATTAGAGCGATAATTAATATTGTCAAAGTAAAAATTAAATTACGATGCACGGTGTCAGCGCTAAGCAGCGTGCGGCGTACGGCGTGTGCTAGTGTGCGTAAACAAGATAAGCGCTGCGTTCATTGTGTGCGTATGACTGTGTTGTTGTTTGAGTCGGTGTTTTATTGAGTTACGCGATTGTACACCTTATTTCTATTACGGAAAGATCAAATTCCTATGAAATTGCTGCGCCAAATACAAGAATAAAGCTTGCAGACGTATTTTACGTAAACATTCATTGATTTTTTTTTTCACTATTTGCTTTAAAGTGTTTAATTTTCGTGTAAATAGGTTAGAAATAGCCTTTAGATGAAAGTTAAACTAAATTAAACCCTGTTACCTTTTTGCCGCAACCGCTATTGTAAAAAAACTGGTAATAATAACTTCCGGTAGTACAATTTGTTTAATTTTGTTTATTGGCGGTGTAATATATTAATTTAAGTTATTTTATGTAAAAAAACCGCTGTTTATATTTTTGCCTTAAGTACAATCCAAAATTTTCGTAAATGTTTTTCTACCGTAATTTCCGTGGACGAAAATGTTTAATTCTGAAAAAATATATTACTGTCACCAATTCTTTACCTAAAGTAACTAAATTTGTCCTGTTAACTTTTTTTCCCATGTTTTTATTCACAAAAACGTGTTTTCGTCTTTTTCAGCTTGATCCGGTCTCGGAAAATGTTTAATTTATTTTTTTTACTTGAAGAGCTAAGGTCAAGTACACGATTCAAGAAAAAAATCGCTGTTTATATTTAATGCAGGGTTCAAATCTAAAAGCCCCGGACTAGTAGTCCATAAACGCTAAACAGAGAGGCAGGTTGTACTCTTCGGTCTTCTGTATAAACTGTCGCAGCGTATGTATGTGGTCTACGGTGCTAAAGCTTTTTCGGAATCCGGCTTGTTCGGGAGGCTGAAAATCGCCAAACCAGCGCGCGAGACGATTTGTGATGACTTTTGAAAACAACTTGTAGACATGGCTTAAAAGAGAGATGGGCCTTTATTTCTTCAACCGGGTATTGTCGCCCTTTTTGAAGATGAGTTCCACACCCCTGCACCATGCCTGTGGCGTTTTGCCCTCGAGTATGACAGAATCAAACAGCGTCTGGAGGGCCTGAAGGACCGGTTTTCTACCCGCCTTCAGAAGTTCAGCCTTAATTCCATCATCACCCTATAGATAGAGCAAATAAACGTATTGAGTATTAAATTGTTTTTTACCACTTTATACTTAAGAACTCATAGCAGATCAAAGGCTCTTTGAAGAATTTGCTACGGGCCCCGCGCTTGCTTAATCCGGCACTGCTGAGGAGTCTTTCGCTTGGCAGCTGGATCAAGGGTTTGATTCAGAAAGCAGTACTGGACACGGCGCGTATTGTTAGGAGGTTCCTCTCTCAAGAGCCCCGACCACCAGTAGCCCGGACCCTGTTCCCGATGCCGGTTGGCTACTATTTTTTATATATTGAAAATGAATAAAGGATTAAAATTCTAAATTATTTCTTTCTAACAGTGAAACTAAATATTTACAGAAATTAACTAACTAACTTAAAAACAATAGGGAGCTTAGGCGTCAAAATACTCCGACAGTTTCAACCCCAAACGGCTCAAAACGTTATCTGCTATTTAGGTTACAGTATTTACGCCGTTTGAGGCTCTCAGCAGCCGCAGCAGCAGCTCCAGCATAGCCCGCCGTGCTTGCAACATGAGCGCTGTTTTAGCACCATGTATACGAAGTCTCCAATTATCACGTTGTCTTCTTTAGGAACCCTCTGAAGACTTCGGAAACAGTTAGGGATTCTTATTATCAAATAATACAGACTAATATATACAAGGAAGAAAGTGAGAGAATTTGATGTTTAATAAGATATGGTTTGTAACTGTCTGTAATTTTAAGACCAAACAGCTCTTGTGCATCATTTTTGCATTCTACATAATATGATATCTTTATGTGTAGAGTTTCCCCAGAAAATAATGCCGTATCTAAGGATCGATGCGACAAGTCCGTGATAAGCAGTAGGTAAGCATGTATCCGTATTAACGATTGGGGCGAGTTTATACAATGCGTATAGATATTATTCTAGTTCAAACAGAACGGAAACATCCTGGCGCAATTTACTGACTGCATTGAAAATAAGATAATATTAAGACCAAACAGCTCTTGTGCATCATTTTTGCATTCTACATAATATGATATCTTTATGTGTAGAGTTTCCCCAGAAAATAATGCCGTATCTAAGGATCGATGCGACAAGTCCGTGATAAGCAGTAGGTAAGCATGTATCCGTATTTACGATTGGGGCGAGTTTATACAATGCTTATAGATATTATTCTAGTTCAAACAGAACGGAAACATACTGGCGCAATTTACTGACTGCATTGAAAATAGGATAATATTAAAGCCTCGTATCCACTAAACAAGAGGAGGATCGGCTCTACGCAAGGATTTTTCTGTGACTAAACTGACCCGTAACAGTTCTCCACTCGGAGCTCGCACTGCCCCTCACTAGCCAGCTCGCAACTCTCGGAATTGGTGGAAACACCCTGCCCGCTACGCCACTCGCCTTTGCACAAAAAACGAAAGACTGGAAGGACATTAGTCCCCCATAAGGATTATTGCAAAGTCTTGTACAGTTTCCATAGCTGTTTCCCATACTGCAGAAAGAGGGTGGATAAGGCAGATTCCGTGTCAGAGGGGAAACTTTTACAAAAGTTCACTTTGAGAGGTTCGTTTTTTAATTTTGCAAAACATGCGCCTTAAAAATATTTTGATAGCAGTATTCGTAAACGCTAACTGATTGTCAAAAATGACAGCTATCGTAGAGATGGACCATCAAAGGAAATTGTCGAATCGATTTATCACTTTTAGGTTTTAGGCATCTAATTTTTTAAGTGAAAATAAGGTACCATCTGAAATCATTTATAAACCTTGCCTGTTTGTGAGTAATCTGAGCTGTAGTAAATAAGCGCCAAAAGTAACAGTAATCAGTCCAAAACTAACCTAATAATTATTGAAACAAATATCGATTCTAATTTGAATATAGTGGCTCGTAAGTCACACCCCTAACCTAATCTCAACAAAAATCGTTGGCTGTATTTAGTCAGAAAAATAAACGACCCCTTTTTTTTCGTGAATTACTTCACAAAATGAGTGACGTGGATAAGTGGATAGAGATCGCGAAGAGATGTAAATATTTACCTGAAGATGACTTGCGGGAGCTTTGCAATATTGTATGTGACTTGTTGTTGGAGGAGCCCAATGTACAACCGGTGCAGACACCTGTGACAGTATGCGGTGATATACATGGCCAGGTAAAGTTCAATAATAACAAGGAAACAGTTATTTATCAGTTGCGCAACTCACTTTTATGCTTTGCTTACTTTATGCTTTTTTCTTCAACATCCACTTACAGAAGTAAAGATTCTGATAAAGTATAAATAATACATCTCCCTGACATTATCAACTTAACTGCGGATGTAGAAGACAGATCAGTCACCTGTCGTGAGATCACGCCTCAATGACATGAGTAGATCATAGAGAGAGAGATCATTGTCTGCTTCTTATCTTATTTCATTTCCTTGTTTACATGCCCATGATTTCGACTATTCTCTCTTTCCCTATTGTACTTTTGACAATTATTTTTAAAATAGATCATGTTTTAGGTATTATTTGAAACTACAGGGCACTCATAACAAGTTACAAAAGGAAAAGTTGACCCTATCCTCATAAGTTTGCAAAAGAACAAAGGGAAACAAAGAAGTTATTCATTGTATGTTTAATTGTATTGGCAAACCAACCACAGCCCACAGTACACAAATCAAATAACAAGAAATGCTATAAAACTGTTTTTTAGCTGCATCAAGTTAGACTGGAAGCCGACCCAAAAATAGTTTGGTAAAAGGCATCTGCAATTCTGCATACATTATGAAAGCTTATTGTCTTGTTTCAGTTCTATGACCTTGAGGAGTTATTCCACATAGGAGGTCAGGTGCCCCACACAAAGTATATTTTCATGGGGGACTATGTTGACCGGGGTTACTACAGCTTAGAAACACTCACACTGCTTATGGCACTAAAAGCGAGGTATCCTGACAGGTATGTACTATAAGAAAAGTGGCAACAATCTCATTTTTCAAACAAAATTCCATGTACACGATGGCCACATCTGTTTAACAACCTTACTACTATTGGCCCACACAAATAGTTTGTGGACCAATAGATGCAACCCTTTTTACAAGGTTTTGTTTTAAAAAAAATCTCAGTATCTGTTAATGATCCTAGATGTTTGACCACCGTTTTTCGACCAATAGGCATAAAACAAAAAAAGAGACCAAGGAATAGAAAGGTTTTAACTGTTTTAATGCTGGAAGCAAGGATAGTCCTTACCGTTGTCTGATACCCAGTTTAGTGATGGTACATAGTCTGGTATTTCTATTATTTTTGAACTAATACTTTAGAGCTTAGTAGCATGTTTTATTGAATTGAAACAAATTGATATCATCTTATGTGTAATTATGGACACAGTCAGACAGTCTACTTTTCTTTTTCGTGTGATTAGTACCTCACCTGGTGCAGAGTTTTTATGCTGGCCATGGTCCTCTAATTTGGCTTCACATGCCATTAAGAAAACACAGTGAAACTAACATTGTATTTTGAATTATAAATTGAGAAGTATTGAGTCTGAAGTTTAAGGCATTAAGGCCAGCCAAAACTGCTTGATTACTATTTTTGGGTACCTCATCTCCCACTTACCTTGGAATTGGGGTAACCTAGCCTCCAGCTCTCATCCAAAGAAACATGTGAAACCCTCATTAATTATTAATAACTTGCTTACATTGTACTAAACAAATACTTTATTTCTGTTCAATCAAATAGTTCTGTAGCATTTTGTAAAATTTTCAGAATTATACTATTGAGAGGGAACCACGAAACATGTCAAATAACAAAGGTGTATGGCTTCTATGATGAGTGCCTCAACAAATATGGGAATGCAAATGCATGGAAAGATTGCTGTCGAGTGTTTGATTTGCTCACAGTTGCAGCGGTGAGTATTTCACAATAGTTTTTTTTTATGAGGTTATTTGGAAGAAAGCTGACATGGATTAGCAGTTCTATCAAAGAAACCTCTGGGCTTTTATACATGCCTTAACATGTAATAAGTGTGACTGCAATGGGTATGGAAACTGTGGAACTAATGGCGCTACCATAGCTGGTTCCAAGCATTGTCATTGGTTGAAAATCTGGTAATGTCATTTTATATTTCATAATAGCTCAACCTCATTGTTCAGATTGAGAACCAGATATAGTCATGCCATCTACAATTAACTTTTAACGGGCTTCCCCATTTAAAAAGAATATTCTAATTGCACAAAAAGGCCAAAATATTCAAATCCCTTTATCTCTTTTTTTCAGCTAATAGATGAGACAGTCCTGTGCGTCCATGGTGGACTGTCCCCAGAGATCTCCATGTTAGATCAAATCCGATGTATTGATAGAAATCAACAAATACCACACAAAGGAGCATTCTGTGATCTCTTGTGGTCTGATCCAGCTGATGTAAAGATGTGGTAAGAAGTTATATTTTATTCCTGGTTCTCTGTTTGACACCAGTTTACTGTCTGTAATAAATAATGCTAAATAGTCCCTATAATCTGTTCATCTAGGTAGTTATGAATACTTTCGGTGTTAAGCACCCAGCATATGGGTCCAACTATAATTCGTTCGTGTGCGTACAACCCGCCTCCGGAGTCGTCGTTAACATAGCTATAGATTTCGGCATACAAGTAAAACTGGATTATTTGAACGTCGCAGCAGAAGTGTTAACAAAGCTTGTCTTTTCTTTGCAGGTCTGTGAGCCCGCGAGGTGCAGGATGGTTGTTCGGCAGTTACGTCACAGAACTCTTTATGAATTACAACAATCTGAATTTAATCTGTCGAGCGCATCAGCTAGTAAATGATGGTCAGTATTCACATTGGCCCAAATCAAGTTACATACAGCAGAACTTTACTTTTCCAATTACTAAAATAATCTCTTTGTTTCCAGGATATAAATACATGTTTGACAAACGTCTGGTGACGGTGTGGTCGGCGCCTAACTATTGTTATCGTTGCGGCAACGTCGCGTCCATATTAGAGTTTAACACAGTTAATGATAGAACCGCCAAACTATTCCAAGCGGTACCCGACAGCGAAAGAGAAGTCCCGCCACAACATACGACGCCTTATTTCCTGTAAAATGTAATATAAGCATAAGTGAAAAGTATTCCCCAAGTGTAATAAAATAATGTTTTATATAATAAATTGTTGCATACAATGTCATTTTCGAATTATTGCACTTTTACCCTCCTATTTTCTTAATGTCCTTAGGTTTGGAGTAGGTAGTGGTCCAGGAAGGAGCCTCCAGCACCTTTTCAATTCAACCGTTTGGCTTTACAGAGCAGATGATGAGCCATCCTACTAAGTTAATATTTCCATTGTATACCATTCAGATGTTATGTAAAATCAGTGTCCACGAATACCTATTTTAATTAAATATGACGATTACAACGATTTACAGTTGCAAACCTCTTTCAATGATCATTTGAGCCGTTTGAACACATCTCTGCCACACTTATTCAGCTCTATTCAGCTTATGTCCATAGAAAACAACGATTTTGTATGGAGACGCGTACGCATCCATTCAGCTTTCGCGGCAAACAAGTATAAAATGAGAACAAATGTGTTTTTATCATGCGAGTGCTTTAGATAGAGATCAGCGCTGATCTGTCGCATTCAGCGCTGTTCCGCCGCGTTCGACGCTGAATGGGGCGGAACAGCGCTGCACACGTATGGTTCTCAACTCCTTGTCGGCAAGTTGCAACCTGCATAGCTCCTGGATAGATTTGATTTATTATTACGTAATCATTATGCACGCAAGGATCGAGATAACACTCTTACGCCGCTGATATGTAGAAGTAGAACTGAATAAGTGTGACCAAAACCGTTCAGCGAAACGCGAATAGAGCTGAATAAGTGTGTAGTCCTTTATCCGTACAATATTATTAATATTGTATCTCCGATACAATAATAATAATACGTGCATTTGATTATTTGGGACAGAAACATTGTAAATACTCAATTTTCAGAATGTGGACTGGAATTTCACAGGGCCAGTTGTCGGGTAGACAATAATAAAAACAAATATTTGACCATTTGTTAGAAATCTGTTTTATTGACATTTACAATATGGATTAATTAACTTTACTTTTTATTAATACCTCTCTTATCTTTATATTCAATCCCTGTTGTAATCAAAGGTATAGTCGAAGTAGGATTGATCAAAGCTCTGCACACGTACGTAACCGTCTTCTCCGCCAGACGCGTAACTCTTACCATCAGGGTGGAACGCTAAACTGTTGATGGGACCGAAATGCCCCTTGATCCGGCCGAATTCTTCTTCAAATACTAAGTGGAAGAATCGGGCGTCGAACTTGCCCTGGCGAGTAGAGGTGGTGGTTACTTCCATAGCGTCCTGTCCTCCTCCAAGTACAACGTGGTCTAAAATGGGGCTAAGAGCGGCGGAGTTGACCGGTCGCTCGGTCTTGTACTCCTTGAGGAGTTCTAAGGAGCTGGTGTCGAACAGCTTAGCAGTCTGATCCTTGGAGGCTGTGATGAACATGGTGCCATCACGCGACAGCTGCATGTCGTGGATCTGGTGTGTGTGCTCCTTTATTGACTGGATTTTCTTGCCAGTCTGGAAAAAAATGCCAACTATAAATTTAAAAATATATTTGATTCGACTTTATTTTATTGAAGACATACAAATTCAAAAGCCAACCACTGCTGACATGCATTCAAAAGGTTGACTGCATGCCAGCAGTGGTTATGTCTAAATTATTTCTTTTCCCATTCCTATACATTTAGTGACCTAACACCAAAAATATAGGAAAGAGGAAATATAAAATGTTGTTGTTAGGCTGCACTTAACCATGATGTCTAAATGTAAATAATTGCTTACCCTGAGGTCCCATTGGATCAGGTCACCACCCTCATGACCAGTGATAAGGGTCTCATCCAGGATACCCCATACCATGGAGGTGACCTTGGTGTCTGTGATCTCCCACTTCAGGATCGGAGACTGGCTTGACAGAGAGTCATCAACCGTTCTTGTGTCAATTACAAATACCTAGAAGTAAGATTTGAATAAAGAATATTAATCAAATAATCACATAGGACAGTGAGTAGTAGTAGTAGTAAGCATCAATTTCTTTTTTTTGCAACTATTTAACTAATAGCTTGCCTAAACTGAATGGACAGTGGATGTATTCTGACAATGATGGCAAAGGCCCCAGGGATCTGTAGCCACGGGTGCCAAGGGACCTTACTACTTAGGCTCTATTGTCTGGCTTGTATTGGGTGTTTATTTCTATTGCCGATACAACAACAATGTATAATTGATTTCAGTGTTTTTTGAGCTTGCATTACTGTAGCAGTTTCAATACTGTAAGGTGGTATATGTGCGAGTCTGAGGCGTACTTGGCAGGGTTTTTATTGTTTCAATGGATACTTTCATTGAATATGCAATTTGTGGAGAAGAGATTAATGAGCAAGTCATTCATCAAGTCAACTGTGAGATTGCATTATCAGTATTTCATGAAAACATTGATATTTATTTATTACTGTACAAATAGATAAAATAATCTGCTTTTAGGTGCAGCATACAGTTCAATCAACCTAATGTTTCCACTGCTGGGACTCAAGCACCCCTCCCCACTCATTCTGACATAGTATGTGACACTCACAGAGACCCCCTCTGTGAGTGTCACATACTATGTCAGAATGATGGCTTGCTAAGTTTTATTTTTGGGACATACATTTCTTCAAACACAGCTTTAATACCATGTTTTTTAAGCATAACATACAATACTCTCTATTCAATTACAGAGATGACCTACCTCGCAAGGGTGTCCCATAGCCTTGTCAGTGGTGTATGCAGCTTGGTAGGCACTGTAGCTGAAGTTACACGTCCTCACGGAGGAGTTTGACTTTATTGTAGCTATGTTCTTGCCAGTCTCCAAATCCCACAGTCTGGAAAATATTGTTATTATGTAGAATATGTAGTACTATGCCTGCCCATGTTAATTCGAGTTTAATCTCCGATTAAACTAACAAGTGAAACATAAAGATCTCATTTGTTATGTCATTATCATCCCTAACATTTTCCCAACTACTGTTGTAGTCACCTTCCAGTCTAACCAGATACAGCCAACACAATATGACAAATTCTGGTGAAAATGGTCAAGTTTACAAAGGTGACAGGACTTCATTGAGTTATAAGATAATAATATATATGAGACAACAAGGGTGAGACTGGTCTTGTTCACAACAAAATGTGTTTTGATTAGTGTGTTGCTAGCTGTATAAACAAAACATATATTGAGGTTGTGACTTAGATGCTTGGTATTGAAAGTGACACTATTTACACATTTGTGGTGACGCAAGTAATTGTAGTCCAGTCTTGGACAGTAAGACATAATATTATTTAGATACAGATAATCTAACTTGAATAAAAGAGCTAAAATACCAATAAAATTAAAATCATCTTCAGTAATTTAATACAGTATTGTTTTAGAGAATTAACAAAACATTTTCCTTACTAGTGAATCTTCGCTTACAATAAGGAAACAAAATGCAACATCATTGGTACATTGTAGCTGGTATAACCAAACTTATTTCCAAAAATGATATTGATAGAAATGTATACAAACCTGCATGAACTGTCACCTCCACCGGTTATGAGGTTTATGGTCTGCCAGTCCACATCCAGGCACCAGACGACACCACCGTGTCCATTGAAAGTACCGAGGCGTTCACCGTTCAAAGACCACCATACGTTCGGCTTGGAATCTTTAGCGGCGGAGAACAGTAAGTCACCTTCACGGTTATACTTGATCTGTGTGATGGCACGCTCGTGCCCTTGGAGCATAAGGGGTTTCTGAAACGGAATTATTCATGACACCATGCTAAGTAGTTTCTTTTACACTTAGTTGCAAAACATCCATAACTTGCGTGTTAAGAAGTTGTAATGACAAATTATAGTTTTAAAAGGCCTACATACCATTCTGCGTGATTGTTTTACAGCACAATTTTAGTAAAATCTTGTGAAACCACAATTATTTTTGCTTGACATGTGGCAAGCGGCAGCCAATTTTGACAGAAGGACATAGAGAATTCCTAGAAGCAAGAATTATGAATTTATGATCAGAGACAAGATTAATTATATCTTTAGTAAAATTTTAAAATGTACTTCTTAGTTAGGAATAGTTGCAAAATATAGTGCTAATATTTCATATATAAATCTTTATTTCATAATTAAAACTTAGTAAAAAAGTTTCACTGTCGCTCGTGACGCCATCTGTTGTTGAAATTAGTAACTAACTTGGGAATTAGTTTCACTACTCGAAGCTAGAGGACGGTATATTGACTTTAATCTTACAACAGTAGAAAAGGGACCACTTCTAACAGATTCTCTTTTTTGTCATTATAAGTATTTTATTTTCAATACCCGACAAGTTCTGTTGGCACAGTAATCTATAATTTAATATCAGCATGATCAGCCTATAATATTCCAACAGCTGGTACACGAACATAAACTAAGAAGACTCGAGCCAATCATGGCAAAAACACTTTCAGGTTTCTGCCAGAAGTCCGGGCTTCTGGTTATCATCCTGCTTGACAAACAGGTAAACTAACTTTTTTGTTACATGTTTTAACTAAAACTCCCATCTTACAACTCAAATTGATTGGAATAGAAGATAAAGGGACTAGAGATAGGCTGATGTTGAGTGTTACTAATAAATCCAGTAACCAAAAAAAAAACTAATTTTACACGACTCGTTTCGTCATAATACTTGTATTTCCTAAAAAAAATACTCTACTACTTTTTACAATAAACTTTTCTCAGCTACGCTGTACTACAACATTATATTAAATTAAACTAAAATAAATTTAATTTTCATTACTCATACTCTGAAAGTAGGTCTGAAGTTGCCTGAGGAGCGGGATAAAAGTAATACTTTTCATCCCTAGGGAGAATCGCTTTCAACTGACAGATGTCAAATTATAAAAAAAACTAGTTCTATTTTCACATTTGAACCATGTTCCAACTTTCTATGCAGTCACGATGTAAAATTGAAATAACTTAAAGTTAAGTATTGATTAAAGAATATATATTTTTAAATAACTTTATTATAATTTAGTTTCAAAAAATTCTTTAAAATAACAAAGAGTTGGCCAAAACATTTACCATTTCTTCAATGATGAAAATGAAAAATAATAGCTGAATAGCTGGCCACAGAAAAAAAAAAACAAAATAGGTGCGAAAGCGGCAATCCGAAATAAAATGTACTAATTTTTTCTTAAGCTAATTCATGTTTTTATTTTTACTTTCTCTCGTATTCCTAATGAAAAGCACAATGTTTACCTCGGGTTAAAGACTTATTTAGTCCCTCGAACTATTGGCACTCACTTCATTCAGGATCCAAACCCCGTCTCAGGACTAAATAAGTTACTTTCACCCTTGGGGTAACAATGTACTATTATAACATGCGAAGTATAATTAACTGTTGTTTTTAGGGTTCCGTAGCCGAATGGCAAAAAACGGAACCCTTATAGATTCGTCATGTCTGTCTGTCTGTCTGTCTGTCCGTCTGTATGTCACAGCCACTTATTTCCGAAACTATAAGAACTATACTGTTGAAACTTGGTAAGTAGATGTATTCTGTAAACCGCATTAGGATTTTCACATAAAAATAGAAAAAAAAAACAATAAATTAAGGGGGTCCCCATACTTAGAACTGAAAACCAAAAAAAAATTTTTCATCAAACCCATACGTGTGGGGTATCTATGGATAGGTCTTCAAAAATGATATTGATGTTTCTAATATCATTTTTTTCTAAACTGAATAGTTTGCGCTAGAGCCACTTCCAAAGTGGTAACATGTGTGTCCCCCCCCCTCTAATTTCTAAAGTAAGAAGAGGAAAATTCTGAAAATATTTAGGATTGTAGAACGTAAAAAAAACTATCAACGAAAATTGGTTTCAATAAGATATGATGTTTAGTTTTTGAGATATGGGACTTTTTCATCAAACTGCAGCAGTAACTTTGTTTTTCATAAACATACTATGAAAAACAAATTTAGTTTTGCGGTTGTGTGGAAGTTTACTAACTAATAAATGACAGTTCAAAATATTGTTATTATATTGTTTGGAGCTATGGAACCCTGTGTGCGAGTAAGACTCGCACTTGGCGGGTTTTTATAAAATTAAAACATAGGTAAAGCTTATTGTGAAGTCAATTTCTTGCATAAAAATTTCGTAGAGCCTGGCGTAGCAGTGACTCAGTACTTCGTAGCAAGTGCTACGTAGACTTGATCACGGAAAAACCATGCGCGAGATTCATTTTGAACTGCAGTTATGCATGTAAGATATTTGTATTTGTGAGATATTTGTTAGCAGTAAACGAATTATTGTTATAGACGATGTTCCGTGTGTTGTAGACAATTTTCTACATAAAATGCGGGACTTGCTTTTCAACCACTTTAAATCACGAATCACGCCAAACTGTTTAGTTCAAGATAGAATTACACTTCTTACAAGATAAATGTGCCTCTCAAAGCTACAATATAAGGTTGGTAGGCTGTAAGTTATCGTAGTAACCTGTTTTCTTCAATTAATGGGTACGATTTGTTTGTGTTGGCTGATAAGCTAGTGATAAGCGGTTGCACGATCTAGAGTGTCGAGGGTCTACACTTGGGTGCTAGAGGCCGGAGACCTAGATTCCTTTTTACCCGACTGCGGCGAAGCCCAAAAGGAGGGTTATTTGTTGTGACCTGTATGTGTGTATTGATGTCCGTTTCTTTGTTCCGTCGTAACTTATAAACGGATGAACTGATTTCAATAAATTATGCGTTGTCATTGGTTACCAACATTAAAATGCGCCATATTGTGGGGTCGATACTTTTTTTCCCAACCCCAGTGGGAAAATAATGTGCGACGACGTGCAACGAGTGCTTGTTTTCAGCTTTTTTGCAGTTGTACCGCAGTCGGGTTTTTAATTGTTTTAATAACTTTTTTAACGTATTCATTTGTTATATTTCTGATCAACATGACATTAGTAACTTTAATATCGGACTCTGACAAATACTTTAGTGAAGTATCTGCTAGAGTGCTGTGTTTGCAGTCGATCAGCAACTTGTCCGTATAGGTTTGACGGGACCTTACATGGACAGAATATTATATTTTCTCAATAAGCTCATTTTCCAATATTACTAAGTACGGTCAGCAACGAATGTCGCTATACACATCCAAAATTATAAGACGTCTTAGTTTTAAAACGATCCATATTAACAGATGTATTTTACTCCAGTAAAAGACATCACAGTATTTTCATCAATGTTTACACAAATTCGCAAAACAATTTAAATCAGCACAAATACTATTACTATTATACTGATCAGCACAAAACTTGGTGTAATATTGATAAGTGTTAACCTACTTCTGATGCCGACTGTACTCATAGTTTATTAATTAAAATTTTGTTTGGCTCGTGGCTAAATAATAACAGCCACTTGTTATTATTTAAAAGTTAAGCAGCACTTGCCTAGGTTGGTCCGTGGATGGGTGACTAAAAATTACATACCAAGCTTCCTGCGTGCCTCGGAAAGTACGTTGGTCCCTGTAGACATTTATAGATCGTTAACAGTCGTTACAGGTAGTCAGTGCCCCTAAGGTCTGACAACCAATCTTGCCAAGGGGGCGTATTATCCAGGACAAACTGGGTTGTGGAGGTCAGATGCCTATCTGCGACTGCCTAGTCGCTCCATGCATACTCTATGCATACTGGTACTCAGCTGCATCCGGTGAGACTGGAAGCCGACCCCAACATAGTTGCTGAAAGGATATGCAGATGATGATGACATACACACATCAAAAGTGTCTAGGGATCAAGCATTTTTATGCGGATTTCTTGAGATTGAGATGTGGCTTTGTAATAAATTTATGATTTTATAAATTTATATGGATCCTTTTTTGGTGCATTTCATAATTTGAATCAGGAACTGTGAATCAAATTCGAGTAAAAGATGAAAATCAGCTGTCAATATTTTCCCTATAAAAACATACAACGCATTGAAGACATTATTAGTGCTACTGTTTCCCTACTACTGATTAAAACCAACGTTATTATGGAGCGGCGACGTCATTTAAGCAGGGAAGAAATGCTCAGAGCCGTGGGAATGATAGAAGCTGGTTCCCGGCAACGTACTGTGGCTTTAGCTCTGAATACAAGTCAGAGTGTTATCAGTCGACTTTGGACACGTTACCGAAGCACTGGTACCGTGGCTGAGCGCCATGGAGGACGGTATCGCTGCACCACACGGAGACAAGACCGATACATTCAAATCTTAACTCGAAGAGCTCCAACAATAACCGCCATGATGTTAGCCGTGAGGCTTCATCACTCTTCAGGGAACTTAATTAGCGACCAAACAGTCAGAAACCGCTTGCATGAAGTGAACCTTCATTCCCGAAGACCGCTACGGGTACCACCTATAGCAATGCACAATCGTAGGATTCGATATCAATGGGCTCTTGAACACAGAAATTGGGCAGAAGAACAATGGCGTTTCGTGTGCTTTTCTGATGAGTCTCGTTTTGGTATGAGACCGGATACAAGACGTATACGACACTGGAGAACCCCTGGACGCCAACAGCGATTAAAATCCTGCCAGGAAGTCCATCCTTATAGTGGTGGAACCATCATGGTATGGGCGGGTATTTGGATCGGCGGAAGAACTGAGTTGATTTGGATCAGAGGCAACCTCAACGCTCAAATTTATGCTGAGACGATTGTATCAGACGTCATCGTTCCTCTACAAGTGCAAATCGGTCCCTTATTTCAGTTAATGCATGATAATGCACGACCGCACACCGCAAGAGTTGTAAGACAGACTCTCGCCGCAGCTAACATCAATGTCCTGCCCTGGCCTGCTCAGTCGCCAGACTTGAACCCGATTGAGATGCATGGGATATGCTACAGAGAAGAGCTCTGCCGAATATGGAGGGTATCCAGTCGCAAGAAGACCTTTTTTTGTTGTTGCAACGAACATGGGCGGCCATTCCACAGCGTGATTTGGATGAACTCATTTTGAGTATGCCAAACCGATGTTCTTGTGTTGTTAGTGTTCGCGGTAGAAACACGGATTATTAATTGTTTAAGTTACCCAATAAAATTTTAAAGAAAACTGTTATTTCAGTCTTTTTTTCGAACTTTAATGTTAGTGGTTCAATTGTCAAAAATTCCTTTATTAGAAAATGGCAAATTTCTTTATTAATGCAAAGGTGACTTGGTTTATCGTTACTGTGACAAACGAAAACACTTTATTTGATGAATCCTTAAAGAAAATTTTAATTAATATCAATCAGGAGAAAAGTTATTGCAAAAATATATGTTGATCCCTAGACACTTTTGATGTGTGTAGTTTGTTAATTCAAGCAAGGAACACTATTAGCATTGTAACATTCCAGTCGATCTTTTGATCAAACGCCACCATAACAGTCTTGTGGCAATTCGATTTGTTAGATTTGGGATCAAATAAAATCAATCAATATATTTCACATACAATTTATTTTCTTAAATTATTAACCATTGATTTCCAAGAGTACAACTAAAAAACAAATTAAAGTACAAACACGTTATGCATCGCTAACTAAACACAACTGTAGGTAACTTCTCTTGGCAAACCAGCACACATTCGCTTGACTACGCCGGCGCGGGCGCACCACACAACGAGACGCACACGAGACAAACTCCTGAGCACTGCCTACTAACAGTCACGGTATATCTTAACTTGGTCGAATTATAACAACAGCCTTATTCCATCGAGAACAGTACAGCAATCAGCAACTAATGTGACTTGCTACGTATAAACATAGAACCCTAATGTATCGATAATACTTAATGTATGCTAGGTCTGAAGGCGATAAGTCTTGGTATTGAGCGAGCCCAACTAAATACGTGAAATACAGCACACTCAATCACATTGAACTCTTATAAATAAAATTTAGCCGCTATACGTCGAGGTGTCTACTGGGTCTGGCAGTGAGGCACTCGCAGTGGAACAGCGTGGCAACTAATACAATCTGTGACTTCGATCATATTCTATTTTGAAAAATTGAAAAAGTTGACACAAAATGCATCTAAACATTGAAATTAGTAAGACAAGCGAAACGTGTTTGCTCATGTAAACTGTAACAGAATTGATATAATGGTTACAATTTGTTACCACTGGACTGTTATTATTTGATTAAAACATGAAGTATAACTCGTAGAATATATATCTATATGTACTTAGAGTTCAAATATCCATCTGTGACATGTAATTACACACAACAAACACTCGTCAACGTTTCCAAATATATATTCTCTTACGGCGTTACACTCGATTTCATAACTATTTTAATACAATGTCTAATGTACACAAATTTTAACCCTTCTTTTACCCGAAACACTTGAAACGCTATTTTTATACACAACAAACCTTACACTACGAATGTGAAAATATTTCGTCACAATATGTTACATGTAATCTTACACGTTATTAATTATTTTCTTATGGACTGTAAAGAAATGTGAAATGCATTAAGTTTTTGTTACACCCTTATAAATATATTAACATTATTATGTTTATTACATAACTATATCAGTCAAAATATTTTCGAAGTTTTATCTACGAACCGGCTTCGGAACGGCCTGTGTGTTATGATGATGATCATATTCTTGATTTCAAATATCCTACAGTGAACCGTTAGTAATGTTACAGTGCTAATTGACGATCGTACTTAAGTAGTATGTTACTACTAGTTCATGCAGCTCAGAGTGTCTATACGGACTCTGAGCAGCGCATGGCAGTATATTTATAAACACACGGTGGTATCGAACACACGGGCTGTTGGAAGCCGGTTGTGACCGTTCCAGTCTCGGGTGTGAAGTCTATCACCGAGACAGGCGGTACTAACGTTATGCAAACTCATTTAAAATTAAAATAGCAAGCAGAAGCAAATCATTTAAAATGTTTCATATGAATCGGTCAGTCAATTTTGATATTCCAAAGTTTAATACGAGTTTCATTAAATAAGACGAAGAGGCGAACAAGCCCTATTCCACAGTAACAGCAAATAATTTAGAAGTGCAACGAAAGCGAGCGGTCACCTTACGTCGAAGCATAATTTGTATTTACAATTTACGTGAATGTATAGCCTCAGTGGGCTGTCGTGTTCTATTCTAATTAGGTACTCGCCAGTAATGCGCCAATTTCATTGTTTAATTACTAACAATACTATCCTTTGTACAACGCCAATAACATTCTTACAAATCTAATTCCCATTTGATACAATGCCGTTAGTTTCGCCTAAACATACGCTATGATACTAACAAAATAAGTGTCAATATTACTTACATACTTTATCCTTTACATACATATTAGTAGAACGATGCACGATTCGCGATTATAGTTATATATACGATTCCGTCATTCATTACACGTTTAAAAATCTATAAAGGCATCTTTACCTCAGACTTTAGATTTAACACCGTCGTTCTGATGGTGTTGTTAAGAACTAATTTATTATAATTAAGTTAGATAAAAAAATGAATAAATAAATATAGTTACCCAATCATCGTGAAGGGTTCACGTAGTGAGACCGAATATTAGTGAACGCGGTGTAGCCGGGCGGTGCGGTCGCGCGACCCGTGCCGCACGCGCCGTCTACCACGCGAGAAACCGCGCGGGCGAGCGCGGACGTGCCGCCTACTCCGATATTATATCACTGTTTACTATCACAATTAACTAATAATTTCACCAACATCATTAACTTAATTAACCGTACGTAAATTATAACAAAATTAATTGAAATCTATTTAGGCATTTGATGGCAGTATCGTTACTGGTTGTATTCAAACTAATTAAAATGTACATAACACATTTAATAACCGCTAATACTTAACTAATGGTAACACGATGAGGAACGGACGTGTATCGCTCATTCTGGTAACAGTATTATTTAATATTACAAGTTGTTTGTCGACTGTTCAGCTACTTAACGCGATGTAGTGTGTACAAGTACCTCCCGCTGTCAACTTGACATGTCCGCAACCTAAGCGAATGAGACCTTCGATTCTTTTGATTTATTTCCTCGATACTGACGGGTTGTGAAGTCTATTTATATTATATGAGTGAGATAGGTTCTGGCTACTATTTGCTCTGTATACGCCGACGTCGACCGTGAGAAAGCTAAGGCATAAACAAAATCTAATTAACTAGAACCTAAGTCCTTAGAACGACCTTTTTGGTTGTAATTACTTAATTTTAAACAAGGCTTACTTTGCCCCCTATAGCTAGTGGTAACTGTTCACCGTTGATGGAACGTTTATTACAAATTTTAACATTAACGATTAATACAAAGTGTTATTTAACGATAACGGCGAATAAATTGTAAGAAAATGAAAGGCAGTGATTACTGACAGTAGTAGTTTGAAAGTCTTTTCGTAAGTTTATATAATTTTTTTTTGTGATCATATAATGATACGTTTTCTATTATTGTTAGATACGCCTATTTTATGTGTAGATGAAGATCGGTGTTAGTGATGTTACTGATCGCACTAAATGTATAAGAGTCAGGGCAGTTAGTTGCGTGAACAGATGAGATGGAGCTCTACTGATGACTTTGTACATGAAGAGGAATGCTAGAGGGCTGTGATGATGACAAGTGATGGAATAAATTCATAGTTTCTGAAGTGTCTTTCACTGTCTCGATACGATGGTGAATGATACGTACAAGTACCTGTTTTGTAATAAAATTAGAACTTCACAATTAAATCACTTATTTATTAATAGTTGCAAATCAATCAAATAGTTTATGTAATCGAGATTTAACGCAATATTTACAAAATATTTTTTGTATGTACAAAATGTATCATGTATCTACAATACCAGAGGAACGATGCGCGAAAGGTTGTCAATGGTACGATAATATGAAATGACACAAACGATTACTATAAATTTGAATATCCGAACAAAATCACGGTACATTGAGCACAATTACATTTGAACACATCAAAGGAAGCAAAGTATAAGATCAATAAGTCCGAAGCACCTACGCACATAAAGATAACGTCGTCAGTTTAGAAATGCATCGAGTAGCCAGCGCGGACGTCACAGCGCGCACCGACCCTTACACCTAGTTAGACCAGAATAAAGAAGTGAAACATTCAGAACGAAACATGCACAAGTATAGTGTTATGCGAAATATTGGCAATAAAAATGCATAAGTTGTGACTATAAGAACCACGCGAGCCACCGCGCCGCTATGTTAGTGTATAAACAGTACAGTTGTATACAAGCAGTCTTGGTAAACACTGAGAGTAGGTACTTAGTGCTACTTATATTATGTACGAACAAGTCATATAAAATTATAATTGAAATTCTCAATATTACACACCCAGTAATTAGTCTACTGGTTAATCCTAGACGATATAAAATGCAAACTAAAACAGCAGTATTTCATTTACAAGAAACAATTCTGTCTAAAACAACGTCTTAATAATATTGTAAAGTTTACTCTATATTTACACAAATAATATATTATGCGATTCTCCGACTGACAAATTTAAATAGTAACATAATATATATTTTATTCTATTTAACACTATGTAGTATACACTACCACGTATAAAACACGCATTCAAGTCCCTGGTACCTTACGTAATAGCTATTTTAATAATAAATCAGTCTGTCAATTGGGACGTTTTAATTCCTCTACTAAACAATAAACCAATACACTCATCGACTCAACAAAGGTATAAATGTACCGCACTCGTGTTGACTGTCACTGTTTGTCGCACAGGGCGGGCGCACTTATTGTCGGTGCTCGAGTAGGAACATTTGTACGAACTCTTGTGCAGGCGCGGTCGCGCAAGCGCGCGGGTGGCACCGAGCGCGGCTCGCGCGGCGGCGCGGCGGCACGCGGCACGGTGCTGCGGCGTGAACACATGGTGGCGAGTGCGATCATAAGACGGGGGTGCGGCGGGACAGTGGGCGCGGGCGGGGAGTCAGCCGCTCATACATCGAGAACTAGACGCCCTGCTGCGCCATGTACTATCTGATCTCCGCCGAGTTCAGCACGAACGGCACGTAGAACATTTTGCTCTCGAGCAACAGGTTCGCCGCCGCTTGGATCTGTAAGTGAAAACGACAACTTAGTATCGTGAAATCAAAAGCTTTCCTTCCACTTTCTATTGTGAATGTGCCTTGTAAATTTTACTTTGTGGGATAGACGATAAATCTGCAATCTTATCCCTTGGTAACGAAGCCGGCTTTATAAATTGTGTATTTATGCAACGTTACTGACTGACAAAGATATAGCATGTCGAGTGATCTATAACAACTCTCTCCACCGAAAAAACGATTTATTCATCCGTGCTGAAAATTAAGAGAAAGCACAATGTATGGCCGTGCTTGCTCGACTTGGCGGGGGGCACTTTAGAGAAAGCAAAATGAAATGTTGCAACTTACCTCAGGTATCCTAGCGAAAAGTTCCTGTAGCCTTCCAGGATGATGCGGAGCAGCGTGCTCCAGGTAACTGCGCAACACCTGCACGTATCGATCCTGAATACCCTCCAACTCAACTTCTGAAACAAATGAAAACAAGAGTTAAAATCTACCAAGCAAAATCAATATGCAAAGGTGCAATCTAACGTCCAACTCAAAATTATTCAACGGTAGCAGTCGTAGTAGTCGCGATTTCGCGAATGGCATTAGGCTTGTATTGAGTAAAGTATTTCCTACAATCATGCAATGACGATCGCGTGTAGTGCGCCTACTCGCTGGTAGATGGCGCTGAGCGGTGAACACGGCGCTCGCGGTGCGGCGGTGACGTCACGCGCTCAGTAGGTCACTCCGATAGCAGGGCAACGACCGCGGCTAGCCGTTGACCTCCGCTCGAGCTCGCTCGCGTCCTCACCGCTATTGCTGTCTCGTTCTCGCGCGCACATTTTTCCACGATATTGTACGCGCGACTGTTTCGTGTGTGCTGTTATTGCGACTACATTTAATTGATGTATGTTTATTTTTACTGAACAATATAAAATAAATTGTAGAATATATTACTGATGACAACTATTTTGATGAGTTATGTTGTATTGTGGCTATATAAAGCCACATATTCTCTGATTCTGACTTTACGGAGCGGCAAATAAATTCAAAGTATGTTTTTTATCGTGTGGTATCAGTGTGCATTTGAGCGAGCAGCGCGCGCATGTAGTAGGTACCGGTTACGTAAATGAATGCGCGCGAGACGTAGCGGTACTCGTTCATTCTATAATCTGCGCTTGCGCTTTTTTCAATGCGCGCAGTGCGCTGCAAAAGAGAAAGTTCGCCTTCCGCGTCGCGCTTTCCGCTCCGAGAGTGAAATGCTGTCCCGTTTTAGCTGACGTAACTAACTCTACATTATTGTACGCATTGCGCTTTTGAATGCAATGCGACAGTTTTAATTCTATACGGGTTAACAACCTATTGCTGTTTGATTTAATTACACAGTTATTAGAGTGTAACGTTTTTTTTTTGCTTTATGGGGAATGTTTAACTATTTGCTATTTGTGTCTAATAAAATCGACAACGGTGAATTGGCAATACATTCACAATGACAAATATGGCGATACGTTCCTAAAATTCTAATGCATTACTCAACAGGGCTCACACACAACAAACATTTTGTTACAAGTATCTAACAAACACACATACATGACATACACACACACAGCGGTACAGTCGGCGCGGGCGCAGTTGCGCAAGCGCTTTCCATTTCACCGTAGTCCGCACTAGTCACTAGTACAGCTATGGTATCCTACTCACTTTAACATACGTGTGTATAAAGTGAAAATAAAATTTCTGTGACAAAGACAAGAACCTACCTACTGATATTTATAGGGACAGTTTTCGAAAACCATCATTTCTATTTCTATTTTCGGAAGAATTGCAGAAAAATTTAAGCTCAGAAAACTTTAGGAATTTGACTTGAATTGGTCTAGGAAGGAATCATTACATCTGTGCTTCGACAGTTTTAGTCGAGGTACCAACCAAGTAACCATGCGCCTCCATTAAGCTTTTGTTCGAATCAAAACAGTAATTTCTTTAAAACAGTATACAGGCGATTCAATCAGTTCATAAGTAGGTTATCAACAATATCAATTTGAAGCCAATTCCGTTCGATAGTTCGCTTCATTGACTACTGGTACACAAGTGGCGTACCTACTCCTTATGTACTTGCACTGTTTGCTAGATCTAAGATTTGATAACGACAGGCAGCCATGACTTTATTATGTTAGATTTACGGATACATGCATGAGGAAAAGTCCTTCTGTTAACTCAATTCATATACACAAGTAAATGAGTCATAATGGCGACCTACAGTAACGTTTTTAAAAGGATCTTTAGGAGAGTGGACTACTTTCGTAAATTTTGGTGATGTCAGCGCCAATTGAGGAGAATTTAACAGGCTCATAACGGACTCAAACAAATGAAATTTCTTGGGTGTCATATTCAAACGATATTGCCTCTATAGAGTCAAATGCTTAATTATTCAGTGTGCCTCGCGTGACCACGCTACAATCTGTTTTACTTTGAAAACCGTTGCAGTTGGTAAACATGGTGTACTTAGTATTATTATGTTCAAACTTCAAAGTTTAATTTACATAACCATCGTGCAACATAATACGCGGTATTTCCGAGCGCGGCCAAACACTCTCTGGGTACTTTCAGTTTGATAAACAGCGCACCTACTTGACGTATACATGTGCAAGCGCGGTGAAAATAAATTTCAAACATGGAGCTAGAGCGTGGTGCGACCTAGTTGCTAGACTTGCTAGCGATAACACAGGATGTCACAGTTTCCCTGCCACAGTCCACAGTACTAGGACGTGCGAACCTACTGTGATTAACCATGTAAAACCATTATCGTCGAAGGTTAGATGTGACTGCGACGTCTCGCGACGCAGGTACATTCTATTGCGTCTCAGACTTCGTTATTGAAACTTGACTTACAGTGTAGCTAATGAAATTACGTTTTCAGTTTCTGTGTATATTTTTTACAAGGTTATGGAGTTTTCTATTATTTTTCTTTCTACTTAAGTTAGTCAATCATATCCAAACATGGACGGATACTCAAGTTAGTGACAAAGAAGCGAGGCAGCCGTAGGACCCACCTACATATTATGGCAAACTTTTCCGAAACAAATAAAGCAAACTTATCAGACAAGATATCTGAAGACTTTCGTATGTCAGCAGAGTTCATGGAGTGAAATGGTTATCAACGTTGAGAAGTGGTTCCTAATCGGTGTCGCGAGCGACTCTCGACTGACCACATCTGGGTTACTTGTAACATAAATCATAATAATATTAACGAACACTTTGCACTGCGTATCGCACTCACTATGCGCCGAGATTTTTATTGTCTTGTCGCATTTCGTATTGTGTCCATTAATCATAAGATAAAATCTCCAGTTACATTTACAAAGCTTTCGTATCATATTAGAAAGTAAATTTTTGAGCTCTCTTTACTTTTCTTCGAAATGACAAATTGCTGGTGTGGTTATCGCGGCTATGTGTAGCGTTTGAACTATTGAAAGTGAAACGTTTTATCTTTATAGAAAGTTGATGGATCAATTAATTAATGTAAACAACATCTATTCTTTTCAGTCACCGAGTAGGATACCAAACAAAGATGACTTGAAAACATCATAAAGTTACTTTTCCGCTTTACGTGTCCGCGTGTAAAGGCGAAGTAGATATAAAGCGAGTAACATAATGGAGTCAGGTCGACGTCACAGCGTAGGATGCCTAGCTTGCGTAACAGTAACTGACCTACATGCAACGTGGGCCGATGCACCCCTCGGCCACTATGTAACTGGATTACAATGCGGTGCGTTGACTTACTCAAGTAATGAGCCGGCTCTCTCAACATGGTTGTGTACACATGGCTTTATGTCAACTTAAAGTAATTGGAATGAGGAAGTCTTAAAGCGCTGATCTTATTAATGTGTCAACAAGCATTTCAATAGCTTTTTGGAAACCACAAGGTTTTAAATACTGACCTTTTTTCCAAAGTTTATTGTCCGATAAATCTTAATTTGGATATCCCAAATAGTGTAATCACTATCGCTCATTGAATATTTAAAAATAAAGTGTATTTGGTTTCGTAAACAAGGAAACGTGCTATTCATCCTATTTACATAGCCTTAATAAATCCGGCCTCAATGGCCAGCATCGCGGTGAAAGGTTATCCAGATGCCAATTAACACAATTTAAAAAGGAAAAGATTCTTCTGAACTATGAAATTATGACGTCAATCTATTATTTACAGTTCAAGTTTTTATCGAGGGATTAAAATTTATTTTTATATGCAGATAAGTTTGTAGGAAACGATTATAAACTGGCGCCGAGTATTAAAACATCCAGCGTTACTTACTTTAGGTATATCCCGGAAAGTGATGAAAAATGTCAATAGCTCTAAGACCATGCTTCGACGTTCCTCTATTGCATCTGACATGTCTATATTGGTTTCCGATCATGTCCTTTATTTTTTGCAGCAAATTTTTATCGTAAAGTTGAAAAGAAAGTATTCGAGGAAGCTGTATTAAAACACACTTTGAAGTTGTTGTTGTTGTAAGATCTAGTAAACAGAAAAACCCGAATGTCAACCAACTGTTTTGAAATACGTTAGAGTACAATATTTGTACATCAGATATAAATAGCGTTGTTGCAGGTGGGTGACAAATAAAGGTTATAAGAATTTTAAAAGCATCTCTCTTTCTGTTCATCGGATATAGATCTATCCGATTACGATCTATCTGACCTCCACAACCCAGTTAGTACTGGGTAATACGATACTCCAACTGTTGAAGAGAAAAAAATCTCGGTAATAATAATATTGTTTTTACCTTGGTTCAAGAGTATGTAGACCTTGAGGCAAACGTACTCCTCCATGCGGAGCTGGATGCGGCGGAAGACGCAGGTGATCTGCGTCATCTTCTCCACCACCAGCCCTACGTCCAGCCGCAGCTGTTCCAGCGTGATGGGTCGGCCCATCAACGACGTCAGGCAGTTCTGCAGCGTCCGGAGGTTTGCGTTTACCTGAGAAGGAAAGATCGTTTGTTAGTAATTGGAAGTTTGTAAAAATCTCAACTTTTAAAATTCACTTCGTGTTTAAATTATTTGAAAAGTCGTTCTGTTTCTGTCTTTTGGTTGAATGTGACAGAGTCAGCATGATGTTTCACTCATCAGATCATAATCTGCCTAGCCTTTGCCCAACTATGTTGGGATCGAATTCCAGTCTACGGTCTTAGATACGGTACGAATCGAAGTCGACATTTTGTTTTAAGTGCAGCGCTCCAAGTCACATATCGTCATAATCTTCATCTTTTGAACTAGTTGCTATTTCTATATCAGTATGACTATTCACAAACGCTTCGATTCGATGTCCATCGACAAGTCGTATGTCTATCTTTTTTTGGCACTACGAAAGCGAGCGAGGTAGACATATGACTTGTCGATCGACATCGAATCGAAGCGTTTGTGAATACTGGGGCTGATCTATCCAGAAATAAACGCTACTGTTTTTAAGTCTAACTTTGTGCACCGTTTGTCACATGCGTTGTTTTCTATAAAACAATTGGTTTTATACATCTCATTTAACGATAAGTAAATGCAAATGAGGCATGTCGTTTGCCAAGGGCTTTTCTTGTTAGTCATAAACCTTATTAGCATATTATAAAACCAACATCGTTTAATAATTAGAAATAGTAGAAAAAACTACCCCATTTGCATTTGCAATCATTGCAAATTGCTAAAAAACGTATGCATGGATGTAGCACCAAACATAATACTCGATATTTACGTAATATCGTATGCATAAATAAAGAGGAAATGCTCTAGACAATGAAATATACTTTCTGTATAACTACCGTAATTATGTTACGGCGCCGCGTGTTCAGTTTATGTAACACATGCAATTATCGGGTCGCGATCCTGCTTATTGCATATTGTTCGAGCCAGCGATATAAGTAATAAATCTCTATTCCTTGCTAGACATAACATAAATAAATGCAGCCAATTTCAGAGTACCGAAACATAGAATCTAAACGTCATAACGGTGACTAAATAAACTTCTAACAGTTATAAATCGCCAACGTACAAGATAATAGAATCGTTTAGTGTCTGGTACGGCGCACTAACTGCTTAGTATAACATAGCTGGTTATGCGGCCAGTACCGAGTGTGCAAATGTCCGAGTGCAACTAGTTGTCTGGCAGCCGCAGCCGGCGACTTTCTACCGCGGTTGCGCAAGCGATGCAGATCACGTAACTGCACTCCGGCGCATGTGCGGAAGTCTCTGGAGCGAATGTGACCCGGAGCGTGCTTGAGCCACATCTAGGGCTCGTTAGTCAAATTGTGTGGAAAAAACACCTTTATGAGACTTTCGTAATATTTCTACTAGCACTGTAACATTTAATTTTGAACTCACCTCTTGCATAAAGTCTTGTTCATGGTCGGACGAGGGCGGCGCGTGCGAATGCTTCCCGTGCATGGCCTGGTACGCCGCCGTCGTCAGTACAGAGATCTCGTGCCATTTCTCCATCAACAGCTTGGAATGTATTTCCATTGGTATTTCCATAATGAATGGTAGTTTTTTCGTCCAAGCGACCATTTTGTGTACGATCGAGTCCCCGATCTTACACAGTTTGTCTCCGATTTCTGAGGTGTCGTGGAGTAAGTCTGGTAGATGCCGCACCGTGGCGATGTCCTCCATGGCGTCGCAGTCGATCAGCGCTCGGATCATGTGTAGCGCCCTCTCTAGGGGTACAGCACGATCTCGCGATGATGACACGGCACTTTCTAGTCGTGCTCTTAAATGGACAACCTGGAAGAAAACGGCAAATGTTAAAATAAAAGTAATACTCGTAAACGAATACTGCTGGTAAATTGATATTTTTGTATTGTGACTTACCTCGCTGGGGTTGGTTAGTGCAGTCTTAAGAATGGTGCCATTGACCAGGTGTGATGGGATAGGCGGCAAAGGGTCTTTCGGCTTTTCAGGCGGTGACGCTCGACTCGTCGTCGTCGCTGCCTTGTTCGCTTTCTTGTGTTTTTTGTATTTGACTTTGTATAAGTTATAGACGGCACCACTATTTCTTCCACCTGGCATCCGATCCTCTCTTACCGCTGTAAAATAAATTTTGTTAGGAAAAGAAATTAATAAAATTTGTTTCAAATTTTTACAAATTTGATGTCTATACACACCTTGTAATACCATTCCTTGTTCGATACACTTCTTGAATCGGCAATATTGGCATCTATTCCTTTGCGCTTTCGTGATCTCACAGCCACCATCAGCGACGCACGTGTAAACTCGTCGGTTCTGTACAGTTCGCTTGAAGAAACCTTTACACCCCTCACAAGTAATAATGCCATAATGAAGACCTGTGGCTTTGTCTTCACAAATCATGCAGATCATAGGTTGTTCATCTTCATCACGTTCCGCTTCAGGTGCGTAAGCGCGGAGGTCCGGTCTGGGAGCCAGCGCCAGCGCGCTCGCGCCCGCGACCTGTGACGCTCCCGCGACGCTGCCGGCTGTAGCGGTCAGGTTCAGTGCTGTAAGCTGCTGGTGCGTGGTGAGCTGCTGGTGCGCGGGCAGTTGAGATACGTCTCCTGCCCAAAGTAATTCCATATTCAGAGGAGGTCCTCGTGGCCGCCTTAGTTCACCACCCAGATTGAGCAGTAGACGCGCGGCGGACTCTTCGCTACATGTAGACGGGTCGGGGGTGGGTGGCGTCGGCGTGTGCGACGCACTCGGCGACGGCTCCCCACTAGATGTAGGTGCCGGCAGCGTCCAGAACATCGTCCGGACTCCACCTGACTCGCCCATGATCACGGCAGGAGTGCCGCGCCATTGCGTGGAGCCTCGCGCGCCTTGTTTGGGTTCAAGTTGTTGCGGTGGAAAGTGCCCGCCGATCAATTCCGGCTTTACACCGTTGATACAAGCAGTCGGTGGCCAGGGTCCTGGCGATAGCGAGGTGTGGGAGCCCGGCGTCGGTGGACCGAGACTACGTGGCCTGTAGTGTTGAGACGGTTCAGGGGTGCCCTCAAGCTTTACAGAGGAGAGCTGAGGTGGCGTCGCATCAGATTTGTTGCTGGCTGGCGAGCATTCTGCCTTGACAGAGGCCGGTGAACTCTCGAACTTGATGACAGAGTAGGGCGGCGCGGAGCGGATGACGGTGGGGTGGCAAGCTGGCGAGGGCGTCGGGGAGCCGCCGCCGTCGAACACGGGCGGTGGATGCGGCGGCGTGCTGCAGCCCGCCTCGGCCATGCGCGGCGACGGCGGCCCGGGGTCCGGCGACGACGTGCTGGTATCGGCGGCCGACTCGCCTGTGGGCACACGCGCTTGGGTCAACAACGGTGACTGGCGACCTCTCGTCTCGCCGCGATACAAAAAGAAAACACCATGGACTTTTGAGAAGCGACAAATAGAAACTAGGTGAAATGTCAACGACCGCGCGGGGCGCGGGGTGCGGCGCGGGGACGCGACACTGCACTTCCCGACGCCGCCGACTAGATTAGCTAGCCGGTTGCGTCACGACGTGAGCGCCGCCGCTAACGTCCCGGCCACGTTCAAAACTAATCTATTATATTTATGGATGAAGTTTTGAAACATGTTTAGATCATAATGAGGATCTCGCAAACTTATGATTAATGCGAATGTAACTAATTTATTGATCCTAAGAAGTTTGGGTGCAGAAAGTATTAATTTATGTAACTATCCGGAATAGATGTGGAAAATGTAGGAAGCGTGGATGCGGGTCGCGGCGCGAGCACGAGATGCGGCGGCGCGCGGGAGGAGAAAGTGAAAGCGGCGCAAGCGCAGATGCGGCGCCCGGAAGCGTTGCGCCTGCGCCCCGCGCACACACCACAAAGGGCTCTACGTCACATAATAAAAATGCCTATTATGATCTAGCATTATAACATGCATAGATTGATACACTGTATGTAAAATTTCTAATGATTCAAAAATAAATTTTGTATTGCTTATCTAAGTAAAAATTCTTATGCGAGATACTAAGTTCGGTTAAGGAATAATCAATATGGATTATCAATATGTATATTTCTTATTTGCAAAACCGTACCTACTATTTATTAGAAAGTAATTGCAAACTATTTAATTCCTATTCTACATATTATATCAAAAACCAGAACACAAATCCCATGTCATAGATCCGACGCTGAAGCAGCAATGCTAATGATACAACAATATAAGATTTAAGAAAATACAACTCCATGTCGTACAACCGTGAATCCTAAACTATGGCCCTAGAAAGAAATCTCTAACAAAATTAAATCATTACCATAAATTCTAAACACTAAACTTTACCGACTTTTTATTACTAAATCCATAGGCGTAGTCTTTACCCACTCACGTGACCTGGCTTTACATCGCATACACGGTCAAAAGTCCGATAAATTCAGTAAATGATCTAATTTTTAATCACATCATTGTCCACAAGGTTCTTATTGAAAATTTCAAGATTATGATATTTGATAATTTTAGTAGGAAACAAAAGTATTGTGATGAAATAATGAACTTCATTTGAGCAAAGGCACGCGGTGGATTAGCCTGGAGACTGGAGACAGGGACGCGCGGGCGCAAAATTTTGCGCAGTTTTGTTTACACGAGGAAAAGTCGCGAAGAAAGTTTTCCACTGTCGGCGGCGCGACGTCGGGCGGCGGGCGCGCGCAGTGAGCCCGACCTACCGCACGAGCGGCAGCCCCCCGCTCCCCGCAGCGCTTCCCGGTCCCTCCCTCCAGCCGCTATTAGGTCACTCAGACGGCCGTGCGTGCGAACTGCAACCGCACAATGACTAGTGCAACGCGTGTACCGCTCTCGCTTCGAGGACGATCTCTATTTCACTACGCGTCCTTTGCTACAACATTGGTGGGGACCGATCTTTCTAGCCGCGTGATGCAATAGCTCTAGAGGTTCTAGGTAGACTCACACAAGCGCCTAGATAAACGTCCCGTTGTGATTACTTGTTTATGGTAGTGGTTATGTTGCACATAGCTAGTTTTCCTGTATCTCGTTGCCTGTGCATGAGCGTTAGAGTTCATTATTTTATGTAACAAAGCTCGTAAATTGCTTCTCGACCAATCTCAGCTAGCGAAGTTGTAGATGGTAAACGAGTTGTGGTAGACGGACAACAATAAAGACGGTTATGCAACCAGCAAGTCTTGTATTTCGAGGCGGATGAACGGTCGTTTATTCGGTCGGTGCAGGCTCGAAGGTCGGCCGCGGTCACCGACACATGGGAAAGTGGGTCACACCCCTAACCCCGGCACCCCCGCCCCCTGCCCCCATCCCCCCTGCTCCCTGCCCCCATCCCCTCTGCCCCATTGGTTCCACGTGACCAGGTGACGGCGCCGGCACCAGCACCACCCCCGTGCTGCACCCTGGCCCGCCTGCGACCTGACTTGCACCTATCAGTCATTTCTTTAGCGAAAGTAATTATAAAATTAATTATTTTTATCGACTTTGCTACAGAAAGATAAACGTTGATTTTCAGTTTCATCACATTTCTACCCCTTTTCAACGACACTTTCTTGATTCAAAATATATCCCGATTTTCAGGAAATGACCTATCCGCCGTAAAATAGCCAAAACAACAATTACCTTACATCGAAAATCGACATGTGTAAATGCTATCTGAAGGAGCTTCCGTCTCCTAACGATCCTGAAGGTTTAATGGAATCTCTATTGACACAATTGACAGTATGCTGAATTGAACGTCGTAGTTTCAACATTCGTGATACTCAGGGAAGGTTGGGGGTGGTTTGTTTGTCGAACAATCAAATGGAAAACTGATAGGTACCACGCTGGGTTTTACCCAAGTTATTCCTGTTAGGATACAAAAGAGAGTTATACAATTTATGGGGCAGAGTCTCGCATGAATCTCATGACCAGAAAGAACCGACAAATCAGGTAAAATATAGAACCAGTAGAACTTCGTAGCATGAGAAATCAATTCTTGCCAGAAATCACTCAACCCCAAGTTTATGCACAACAATGATCGCTTATCTTATCACATACAATTGGCCTCCAGCCTTCGATATCAAACTACCTCTCTCTGGTACCTCATGTATGGCTGACCTCACAAGCGAAAATAGCGTGACGATACAAACTGTTTTACTATTTCAGTTGAATCTGGTAATAATTTATTTACGGTCGGCGTTATCAGGGGACCTTCGGCGGCCAGTACAACGACACTGTGATTAGAAGTTGTGAGTATGTATAGCTTTTCGCTACTGAAATGTTCATGCATTTTACTCGCATATTTATTGGATTTTCCATATACCTATACCGCAGTTTCACTAAAGTTATGAATCTATGAAATCGAAACGAATCATATAGTTATATTATGCGGCGTAGCAAGCATTGTTTTAATTATACAAAAGTATTAATAATTTTACAGGAAAGTGAAGCTATTGATTTATTTATAGAATGTTGTGGGTTGACTGCACCCTTTTATGATGTTTCCTTTTTCCATGGCCACTGCTGATAGGTATTTCTCATAAAACCTTAAGTTCTTAATGGCAATTCTAAATTAAAAGATCTCCCACATGGAGAGAAACTATATTTCATAATAATCTCTGAAACGATTATTTGCGTATTCCGCTGTCATGTGAAATTTGAACCAAGTTTGCTTGTTAAACAAAAAACGCATATTAATTGGTAAAATCGACACGTACCGCTTCAGGAATTCACACCCTAATCCCTTTCAACAACAAATTAAATGGCCCGAAACTCATTAGCCATGCACAATTAAGACAGGCCAAAAACAATTGGTTGGGTCGTTATCTCGTTAGTACGTACAAAGTGGTGTGTCACAAATGTGCGTGGGAGGGGCGCGTCACGATGACGCTCCCCGCGCGTCACGCTGCCACCGCGTCACACCCCACGTGAAGCGCTTTCCTCGCTGCTACACTGCCTCGTTCCGCTGAACTCCCAACTTAGCTACACCGTTACTCAGATTGTAATGCGAATAAGTGATTACCGAAAATAGAATCGTTCTATTCCTGGTATTAATAATAATATTTTTAAATTGGATTTGCTGCTTGTTGTTGAGTCTACTGTTTTGATTAGGCAGAAATAGGCTATCCAACAAGTTCAAAAACAAATACACACAAGTACAAGTTCAAATTCTTGATAAAGCTCATAAAAAAATGAGCCATGCGCATTCGATTCGGAATGACGTCTAGAAAAATGTATCGAACGTAAGCATTAGCACGTAAACAATTGCAATTGTTATTAACAACTTAAGATGAAAAAAAACAGCATTAAGTTTTTCGTTAATAACTCTAAAACTACTAATATTAACTACTAAGGAAATTTTCAATAAAAATGTTCCGACTTCCGGAACTCTATCTCTATTATTTATAATTTTAATTCAACTCCGTATATGGGGCTCCACCCAGCCGATACATTTTTCTAGACGTCATTCCCAATCGAATGAGCCATCGCTTATATTTTTAGGAGCTTTGTCAAGAATTAACACGTTTTTGAACTTGTTGACGAGCCTAAATGCTCTTTGCCTATGTATCGCATGTTGTGATGTTGTGCAGCCCGCTTATAAGCACTCTAGTTTATGATTCTTTAATAGGTACATCAGATTTGAACAGTTTATAAAACGCTGAAATAAAATGATTTTCCATATCATGAAATTACTCGGAAAGTTCAACGGTTACCGCCGTTTGTGTAAGTAATAATATGACTTGCAATAAAGCTCATTGTCTGATATTTCTCGCAAACAGTTGTAATTTAGACAAAAAGCAATTCATTCCCATTAACACTGAATAGCATAAGAAATATGCAAAAAATAAAAGATTGTGCGCTTAAATCTTGTTCGGCACTAGCCCGGGGCGTGAAGTTACGTTATATGACAGTGAATACATCTTTCTCTCATGAGTTATTCATGAGTCCACAATAGCAATAATTACGGCACCGGTATTTATTGCTTTCACCTTTCGTGGGTTTACGTAAACTTTCTTCATCATCCAATGACTTCACTCGCTACGTCACATCTTACGTAATCTTCATGAAGTGTAAATGCAAAAAATATTAACATGTTAATTGCAATTTTTGCAAGTTCACTGTTTAGTGTGGGAAAAGGTGTTGCGTGTGAGTTTATAAAGACAGAAAGAAAGCTATTAAACTTGTTGTTGAAGTATTCCGGGGTGCAGTGAGCACCATAGCTTTAGTTATGAATAGGATTGTTTTTATTATCTTAACAGCGCGCATTTATCAAATGAATGACACGAGAAATTAAACTGCCATTATAATTTCTTAAATTTTTAATCAAGCGTAGCAAAGCGCAGTAGATTTGCGCTTGAACAATGCCGTCTCTATTTCAATAAAACGGCTTGTTTTATGACTTAAAAAATAATCGTTCTGTCTCGTCTGTTATATTAACGGAAAATAAGTTTGCAGAGATTATACCCGCTATTCATAATGCGTAAGGCGGCGACTGTAACTTGTTGAACCGGATCTCGTTTTTCGAAGTTTTTTTTTATTATTTTATAAGTGAAAGTTTGCATTTCTCGGAACCAGTCTCGACTCTCTCACGGCTTGTTATGTTGATCTGTTATTTAACTGTCAGTGACGACCATTATCAAACAGTAATTTGTTTACGAATATCGAGTTGCGCAATTCGATTATGATAATATCGATTTGACTGCATCGATTTTAATAAAAATAAAGAGTGTTGTTATTTTTTCGTGTTTCGAATGCAGTTATATGGGAATCGATAGGTTGGTGGAAACTTGTTTATTGATATTGAAAACCTTAAGAAGTTTTGTTTGTTTTTAGCAAAATCCAAGGGTAAAACAAATTATATAAATTATTAAAAAAATAACGAAAATTCTACTAAAAACAGACAGCGTACCCGCCATTAGTGGAAACACGAAGGTCACGTTTAAATGAAAATGAAATTACTAGTAACAAAAGACTTCACAGCGTCAGAAAGTGATAGCGGTCCGTGATCCGCGTCACAACTATGGAAGACATCTCGGCACGAATAACAAGTGCCGTCGTACTGCGAGTACTGCGACCTTACGTCTCGCACTTTATCTACCTATTTATTTACAATAACAATCCGTAATGTCTGCTACCGGCCGGTCTGACAGCCCTTTATGTCCCAATGACGCGGGAAATAAGCTTAAATCAGTCTATGGTGTTCTTTTTTTAACTTTCGATGGCGAGAAGATTTACATACAAATTTAAATATCGTAAAAATATCCATGGTGCTCTTTTTAAAACGTACGACAGCGAGAAAAAGATTGCAATAAAAAAAAGAACATTGACAATAAAAATGCTGAAGGTGTGATAATACGAATCAATACTTGCTTAATGCCTTTTGGCAAATTAATAACGAGTTAACGATAATCATGTCTCATTACAGTTTTTATTGTCAATCGGGAGGATAGAATTAAAATAATGATTAATTTGCATGCTTACCATCGCTACTACATCTGGAGTCAACTTTCCGCCTCTTGAGTTTGAGGTCTTGGAACAGACTCATGTTGTCGAGGTCACACGGGCCGCGGCTGAGTGTCATTATTCCTGTGAACAAAACAAAAACAAACATTGTAATGCTATAATTTAACCTCTTTTAATTTACAAAAGACAGACATAGTGCGGCATGGATATTTTGGCGATTGAGTGAAATATTGTCGTCCCAGGCACGCGTTGGTAAACATTTGTAAAATTGTAAGGCAAAAAAAATTACGACAGTTGGTTCCACGTTCCGAAGTATACATTTATATAAAATTAAATTCAGTATCTTTTTAAACAAACGTATTCTTATTTTAAACGCGAGGTGTCTGCCAACTTTTGACAGACAAAAATTAACGGCAATGCGATTAGTGGATTATTGAACGTTAATGCAAGAAACAATCTGGCATTTTTTTTTATAAATATATTATGTATTTTATATATCTCTGTTTTAAATTAATTTTGGATTAGCGGTTATCTTTTAAAAAATAAGTAGTTTTTTTTAGTTTAGGCAAAGGCAACTTACGGCAATCCGGTGACATATCTGGCCTAGACACGTAGTACGGTCCAGATATGATCGGGTATATGTCGTGCATCATTTGTGAATTTTATTTATTTTTCTGCGATTAAATTAAAAATATTTTCATTTTTCAATGTCAACCCGGTTCATGGCTGAAGTTGACTACGGGCGGAGAGCGCGTAACCCTAGGTTTTATTTAGAAGTCGTTGTGATTTCCATTCATCTTACGTAGAGTACATTTTATAGCTTTGATAACGCAGGTAATGGAATTTGTCGTAGTTATCGTGTGCCCGCGTAGGTTGTGAGGTCATACATGAAAGTGTAAGACATTTCAGCAAGTAAATATTAACTGCGTTTTTTTTTCACACGTCAAAGTTTGCGTAACGTGTTTGTTCTTTAATATTCGTAAGATTGCAACTTGTTTAGTGATGTGCCACTAGTATTATTGAAATGATAAAATATTTTTCATTATAATTATAACATTCAATTCATATTAATAGCAGAAGCTGCTACGATTTGTAAGCATGATATGACATCATTTCCCTGCTTTTATTCCAATTTGATTCGGGTGCAGCCTGTCTTCTTCTTTTTAAGCATGACAATTGAAAAATACATAAACATTTATATTCGCCTGACAACCTGTAAAATGAAGCCTTATTTCTTAAAGGAATTTGTACATAATGATATGCATAACACGTTTAAACATACTAATTTATTCATTGTGACGAAATTGTCGTCACGAAAATCATGACCGATTAATGTATATCGTAGACAATCGATGTCAATTGATATAGGAATTCGCGTAACCATTGCGTATCTTTGCATACACGAGTATTATAATATTACACATAAATACTATGTACTAATGGATGTACGTGCACGTGACAGGTCAATGGACAGATACTCATCGTGCGTGTCACATGGCTAGAGAAATTCGACAATATTTTTTTTATCAAAATAGGTTCCTTAACCTCGGTTTTAAAATATATGAGTTCATGTATCTAAGCGTTGTTGATTTTTGTTCGTGAATACAATGGTGTGGGTTGTAATGATCTGATTACGTCATCACACGGACTGATCTTGAGTACGATTTCATTTTTGAATATTCGGTTTTATTTGGCTATTATAGCTGCAATTTAAATTTACCAACGTCATATATACCCAGAAATTTTACCTGATAGAATGGTAAAAAGGTCTAGTAATATTATTTGTGCCAACGAAATCACGCTTATTAAACTTTAATATGTTTTTCACAACAATATTATTGAGTGACTACATTGGAGTTTAAACTGAAGTGCGTATTTGTAAACTAGTGCTGTAACATTGACGTAGAGTACGAGAAAAAATACTCGTAAAATTATTTATAGCGCACACCGGCGCGGGCGCATGATAAGAGATTAACTCATTCAAACGTCACTTCATACTTTAATGATAGAGATTGGAACAATGCACCGTGACATAGCAACTGTTATCCAGAGTTATCTTTTACAAAATCTATCTAATCCAATGCTTAGGAGGAGCTCGTGGCTAAATAATAACAGCCGCCCAGGTCGATCTTTAAGGTTAAGCCGTGCTTGCCGAGGTTGGTCTGTGGATGGGTGACCATAATTACATATCGAGTTTTCTCCGTGCCTCGGAAAGCACGTTAAGCCGTTGGTCCCGGCTGTCATTTGTAGATCTTTGACAGTCGTTACGAGTAGTCAGAAATTAAAAGTCTGACATCCAGTCTTACCAAGGGGTATCGTATTACCCAGCTACTGGGTTGTGGAAGTCAGGTAGGCAGTCGCTTCACGTAAAATACTGGTACTCAGCTGCATCCGGTTAGACTGGAAGCCGACCCCAAGATAGTTTGGGAAAAAGGCTAGGCAGATGATGATTTAATCCAATGCTTAACTGTTATGGTATGTTAATACGTACATCGACTTGACGTAACTGCTGTGCAATAGAACGATCGAACTTGATGGTGAAAGTTCGTACCTGTATGGGTTTGTGCAAAACACACAGCATAGTAGACTAATTTGATCATTCTCTGAAATTCTAATAGCCGTTACGTCAAAGAGATAAATAAGTTAGTGACCACGTACTGTTTATCGGACCGAATCAAGCGAATTAATTTAGAATTACAGTCGGGTGCAATGTTCTTTAGAACTATTTTGTCAACATTAAACGAAGTCTAGCCGCTCAAATAAACTGGAATGAGTCAATGACCTTGATAGTGACGTGCAAATGAGTCAATAAAATTATCCGCGGATTTGACTCAGGCGACGAGTCTTTTGCAAGCTTTGTGCGAGGTCGCGAGCTTTGACTTCCGCGGTCATATAGGAAATATATACTTACGATTTTATTACCTTTATACAAATATATGATGTTATAAAATGATAATAAATTGACTTTACGTAACCTTCTTTCGGGTCTTCAAAATAAACAGAGATTGGAAAAAAACTTTGCTGAATTTAGTATGCAAATTCTACCAAAATCAATTCTGGTTTGTACATATATTCATCTATACATATATCACGCCTTTTGGGAAGCGGAAGTATTTTAGTATGCTTTTGTATGTTTTTCTCTCTCTTTATCCAAACATATGTATGAGTACATGGAATGGTGAGAAAATAGAATATGGATTGGATTAAAAGAATCAATAAGAACATATTTGAGCAACCTCAAGATTCTCATTGCATTTCTCATTGCCTTGAAAATGGTAGGTATCTAAATTCTTGAAATTGAATGTGAAAAAATCGATACTAATTAACAAACTATTATCATCTCATAGAAAACTTTTATCAGACAGCAGTTCCCAATTTTCCAAATCAATCTCATAACTTAGTTAGTCCTAGTTTCTACACAATTCTATTTAGCTTAAAACCACCTTTCAACCATTAAATGGACAAGAATAAATTACAAAGCGAATTAAACCAATAAACCACAATAATTTGAATACCGAGTTGTTTGACTACGTCCGTCCAATACAATCAATATTCATGTATGCATATAGATAAAGGGATAATAGAATTGCTTGATCTTGAACGCAGCCTAAAGCAAGATCACACGGAAGCGCGCGTGCGTCCCCGCACAGGGCCGGTCACTTGACCGCTCCGCTCGTCTGTTCGGGCTTTGTTTTATTGCATTCATTAATATTGCTCATTATATAGTACGGAGGTACGTTCTCACTTTATGTCCTCGGGACGCAGTAACCTTGTTTAACCTATGTTGGAATTTGAGAAGTATCTTTATTCAATTGATTTAATGTTGCTGGATTTAAATGGCTACATCCCGTTTGATAACTTTCCCATTTCGACAACTAAACAAAATACCATCACAAAAGTGCCGTGTCGTAATGGGAGTATAGACCCAATAATTTAACCAACATAAAAAGAAGAGTTTTAAGCCACCAACTCCTTTTACACCATATACGGGTACAATAACAAACTTTAGAAGTTCCACGAGAAGTTTCAATAGGCCGTCTTATCGCTGAAAGCTATCTTTAACAGACAATCTTTGAAATAGAAACGATTTGACGTTTCGATCGCTTCAGATTACAACGAAATCACTCATAATGAGCTGAGGTCGTGGAAATCATATTTAAGGACAGTATTTCCTACTAGCCAAGGCTGGTGCAAATTAAGGGCCTGTTAATACACGTGTTCTGGCTGAAAGCATGTACTTGTCGGCCGGAAGTGCTGTGACCTCTGCCGCGGTCGCCCGCTTATCGCCTACGGTGCCGTTTGTAGGGTTCCGATTTTTTAGACTATACACCCACTAGCACGAGTTCATTGAAAAAGTACCAAACTTTTTATAACAAAGAAATGAATACAGCGAAAAGTTTTTGGTCATATTGTGCTTGTTATATTTGTTTACTTTGGGAATATATTTCGGTATAGCCGACCCACATATTGTTAGTACAATAGTTGGGTCGGGTATATATGTAGGTTTATGAATAGCATGGACTAGTGTCCATATTAATCATGAACCCACAGTGAGGCAGGTTCATTGGAACTACATGTTCTATGTCCGCAAACCGTAAATATTATGGTTAGCTGAACTAAATAATCTATGAACGTTTGTGTTTAGAAGTTTATTGCACAACATTAATAATGGTGTTTGGGAAACCATTTTGAAAAGCAAACCTTGTTCTTTGAAAGAATTCCTGACGTTGCAGTCGACCCAAAAGGAGATAAAACATTAAAAACAAGAGCAGTTAAATGTACCTAACGATGCAGGTACTTACGGACATCGATTTAATCATAAAAAATCCGCTTGAATGCTTAATGAGCGCTTTGGCAACACGCCACGTGATTGAACAAAATGTTTACTAAACCATAAAGAGTATCGTTTTTTCAGTTTACAGTACATCGGTGCAATGCACTTCTTCTTAGTGTTCGTCTGTTTACTCTTGATGAGCAAGTGCAGCACTATAAATTCATGTTCGACGGCTTCTGACGATGAGATTATCGAAATACTCTCATAAGTTTTCTTTGAAGAAACTTTGTTCAATGAGTATAATTTTAGATTGAAAAGAAAATATGTTTTGCAAATACTCAAATAAAATCTCTTCTCTCATTTCACTCAACCTATTTACATTTGTTGAAACATCCAGAGTTCTAGACATTTGCTAACCGTGTTTCGCTAAGTTTAGTTGACGTCAGAAGTTCCGAAGATTGTTTGGTCAAACGGACGTAGAATGTATCGCCATAGCCAGTCTCGTGTGAATGTTGTAAGTTGTCAAGGTTGCTTGTACTAACTGGTAGTTCTTCTTGCATCATGCCAGGCTTAGCAAGGCTTGGTGTATTCGGAAAATGTAAGTCACAATTCTAATGATCTGGTTTGGCAGATTTAATAGAACGTTCTAAGTATACTGGTGTTCAAAATTATCTTATTTATTTATACTAGTTTGAAGAATAATGTCAGGAAATGCTCTTAATGAATAAGTACAAACTTATTTATTTCAGTAGATCACTAAATACGAATATCGGTGACCTACTCGTATGATACACTGATTGGCATGTTTATACACTATGATATATTTTTACACCTCCAAAATAAATGAACTGCCTGAAAAGACGGATGTTGTACGAAAAAGTAAGTTATCTCGAGTTATATTTAGCAAAATAAATGATATCACTATTCCTGCGCAAAAAGCGTGAAGACCTTAGTATTTCCGAAACATTGTGGTTATCCGACCGATTAATGTGGGTTGTTCGGGTGTAATAATAGAAGAGGTAAGATTGTACATCTTGTGTTGTCCGTGTTATGTGTCAGGAAGTGGTCGAGTGGTTCCGGTCGCAATGTCAGTGTCACCGGCGAGGTCGGCTGCCCGATTCAGCGCCAACGACCGTCCGAACGCAGCTCGGCGTGCCTGGGTGAACGGACTGCGTGTACGCATGTTCCTTGGACACCTCAGGGCTGTGAGGTAACACCGGTAGCTTGTAGAACCTTTTATTGGATCTTATTTCGGAATGAATTAATGGAATGTAAACATAATCTATTTAAATTCATGTGCATTGTTGTCCGTCTCAATTGTGTTTCGTTGGCATTCCTAAGTGAATATCTTTTCTAGACATATTTGTTTGTAATGTAAACACAAATAGGGCAATGACCACAAAGGTTTAAAGGTGTCAACCTTATACGTACTTCCGTTTTGCCGTTTTTACTTCAGCTGAGTTTTTTTCGACGTCTCTATAACAACCTGCTATTAAGAAAGTGGTCGGGTTATGACTGATGGTTTATATTTAAAACAGACTTTTTTAAATATCGTTTTGTACTACAAGTTTTAGCTTTGCGATTTGTCTAGCTACTATAGAATAGAATAGAATTTTCTTTATTCGCGTCTCCATGACTCAAAAACTGTTAGTAAAACTAAGAGCGTTTATACCCTACGGCATTTCATACAAACTTTCAAGTCGTTATTTTCCGAAATGACTGAACAGATTTTAATGAAACTTCCTACGCATAAGCAGTATACATAGGTCTAAAAAGTAACTAAAAACATTTTCGAAATGTCTTTAAAAAATGAAGATAATTGGAAATTTCTGTTTCTATAGATAGTTAAAAATCAGTCTATTTTAGCTGTAACATTATTTTTCGAAAATGTTTTTTAGTAACTTTTTAGACCTATGTATACTGCTTATGCATATGAAGTTTCATTAAAATCTGTTCAGTCATTTCGGAAAATAACGACTTGAAAGTTTGTATGAAATGCCGTAGGGTATAAACGCTCTTAAGACAATGTTAGTAAGCACTGATAAAAACAAACAACACAATGGAACACCGCTGCAACAACCCATGAAACTGTAAAACAGTAACTTCTTAATGGTCAATGGAGAGAATATAATGCACATGGAATTGAAAACCATCTATTTACCTAGCTGAAGTCCCCCGTCTTCATTCGCACACCAATTGTGACTGTTTTAGGTGACGAATTTAAAAACTTTATTTTATCACGAACGTTTTTTCACGAACTGAGAAACATACTCAATGATTTTTTTCAAATTTCATACAAAGCTGGTCATACAATATTTACTTCAAATTTATCAAAACAGATCACAATTGTCCATGTATTTTGGGGCCCCAATGCTGGGCCTCTCTCACGGCCTCTGGCGCAGACGCCTTGACATTCAAGCAATGTTGCGCGTGCGCTCACAGCTAAAACGTTCCATTTTTAAACAGACACTTCCGATACGATGACTTCCTATTAAAAATAATCCTGTACCTTAGATCAAAGTTATTAATTTTCTTTTATTTTATTTCTGCTTCTTTCGTTTCGTGCTGGGCAACAGCTAATGTCGTGCTAAAAGATCATAATCAGCCAGATTCCCGAAATAATGAAATTTGTACCGCTAGTGGTACCTTAGCCGTATGAATGGAGGCTCTCTTAATGCACCCTTACGACCTTTAAGATACAGGAAAATAATTATCAAAATCGGTAATTTTCTGTTATCTTGAATTTTAATTTCCGTTAATATTACATATTTATTTTTAGCTCTGGTATGTTCCGTACTTCCGTGTTTCCGTATACAAAAAATGCACCTACAAGATCGGAAATTTGAGATGCCATTGGTAAGGTCACATATACAAAATAAACGCTGTGTAGCAGTTGAGGAATTTGTTATAACCATAGTGCCTTCGCTAGAAGTTGAGAGGTAAAGTATTAATACAGAGTTGAGCGTGAGGCGTTATTCTGATGTATTTGTTGCTTTATCCTGACATGTTATTGTGAAAGCTAAGTTCTGGATTTCCAGTGGCGATTATTTTTGAGCCACAATATTTCGTTACGTTAAGATTTCAAATCTGAGCAAAATCAATAAAAACGTTGGATTTAAACCCGTGGCAAAAAATCTTAACATATATCAGTTTGTGGTCCTGTTGACAGTGACAGGTTAATTTCTATTAATCTAACCAGGTGCTTTCATATCCTTGAACGCCTCCTCAAGCAAGTATATTTCAGCACACATGCTAGTCTTGAAAACATGTTATCACCGCGTACATAGACCGCAACGAATATAAATACATATGTATTCAAATTAGGAACAATAGCGTTTTTTGACAGGCGAACTAACGCACCTATTATTATCGAAACTCGACAACGTCCTCCCACTACAATGCTTTGAAAGGAAGCAGTGACATTCTGTACCTTTTCGCTTTCACCGCATTGGAAAGTGAGCGTAAAAAACGTATTTCGGCAACGGCAAAATGGCGCGAGATCAACAACCTCACCGACTCATAGAGCATAGACAAAGGGCGGCCATATTGTAACGAAAGTAAAAGTAGTCGGTCATAGACTATGAAGTCACGATTGTGATCCACGAGATGATTTGGGAATGTCATGGTTACCGTTCAATGGTAAAACGGCACCTCTTTTGTTTTGCAACACTATGCTGAATTATATTTTTAAATTGTTTCAGAATCCGGTGTTTGCCCAATAAGACATTGAGCCAGTAACACGGTTATGTTTGTGTGAGCGGTTATAGGTGTTATTGGTTTCGATACAAAGTTCATATTGGCGTGCGAACTAAATATACAGGAAGTGTTTTCCAAAAACACTTTTATCGTCCGACCGTCTATTGTTATTCCTTTCAATTAATACATTGTAGCATGTATATGCATGATATCTCTAAAGATGAGAATTTTAAACAAAAAACATTGAGTTAAATTAATTTTAAGTTTCTATAATTATTGTGTAATTATTACATAATTCATATATCATATTATCCGTTTAACGAAGTTGCAAACTTTACTTTTAATTTTGTTTATTTACATACATTTTCATCACGAAATATTTCAAAGTAAGTTTTTTTTTGTCAAAAACATTTTTTTCCATTAATTGTTTTTTTTTTGTGTAAGTTAAGTAAGTAACTCACCTGAGAGTTCGCTTCGTAGCGAGTTCGTAGCAAGGATCTACGAGATTTGCTGTTGTAGGTAAAGTCAATATTCTTACAATTTTAGTATTATATAGTAACTAGTTTTATTATTTTGAAATAGAGAATGAATTGAGTTGCCAATGGCAACTGTTTTTGATATTTTAATATTTTATACCGCTAAAAATACAGTGCCAAGGGTAAAAAAAAATACAACTACAATAATAAATTCCATTGTTAAAACGCACAGTATTAACAAAAATATACAACAAGATGTCAAATCAGTAATTATTACGAATCAATTAAAGAAATCCCTAAAATTATATTGTATCGCGTAGCGCGTAGCAAAGTGCTACGAGAAAGACATTCCTTCACCATTAGTATACGCACATCCCAATGTAGGTTAGTTTGATTAGTATTATTGTAATAAAGTATTAGTAACAAGTATGATAATATAAAAAAAATATTCACAACATGATAATGTTAGTATTTTAATAATATGATTTTTTTATGTTGTTTTTTTCATATGGCTGGTTTTCCGACGTGTTGGTTAATTTTTAGTTTTTTTTGGTGATGTGGGGTCAGTGTGATGTTTTGCTTTATAATCACAATATTTACCCATCGTGGAGGTCATCGTCTGCAGTTGGTGCGCGTGAGTGGAGGCGTCCAGCGCCTCGTCAGGCCGTAGCCTGTCGCCTGCCGACAGCTTGCTTAGCGCATCAACACGCACATCACACGAAGAACCACCTTGTTCCGAATTCACCGATCACCTTTTTAATTTACGTCTCCGAAAATTTTTGGACACACAAACTTTCAGCATAGTTTTTCAACGCAAGCACTAGACACGTTAAGCATGCAGAGTCCGGAACACTTCCTGCGGAGCGAACACTTTAGGTTGCGCGGGCGCGGGTCACAGGCGCGTCGCGGTTGTCTGCGCACTCTCCGAACCTCTCGATTCGGCAAAATCACTTTAACGACTGCGCGCGAATGTCGTCATGTCGAAATTCGAAACACTTTCACCTAAATATTCCGCCTCCGTTTCGGCGGACGCGGGCGTCGCTCTCGGCGCTCACGCACACACCGCTGACTCCGTCAGTGCTCAATTACGTACGCTGTAAAAATTGCGTCAGTGTTTTTCGTAGCCGAACTTACATTCGTCGAGTACACTGCCGAAATATAGTTATCTCTGTCTGGTACTCATTCACCGTTACGCGAGCAGTTTTTTTGTTTCATTTTTTTATCTGGCCGTTTCGTCCATGGACGCGCGTGTGAGTGTGCGGATTTCGATAGCGGGGTCGTTGAACTGCCGAAAAGGGATTCGGTATGGTTAGTGGTGATGTTTCAGTACTGACTAGGATGGGCCGCAGTAACGTTGACGGGTGCGAGGCGTGGCGTGGAAGTATAGCGTGTGTGGTCTGATGGCGGGTACTGTAATGGTCGCCAGCGCATAAGTAGGTCAGCCGCACGCGCACGCGCGGTTCCTCATGACGGCGCAGCGGCCGCTCCACACACTGACACTATTGTCTTCAGAATTTTATTAATGCGATCAATAACTTGAATTATTATACTATTTATTATATTATTTACCTAAAAACAATAAATATGTCAAATGACACGCAAAATTATAGCTATAAAAACTTTTGTGTTCGAAAATGATATTTTTCAAGATTTTGCAACAGTGACCTTGTAATTACCTCCTTAATACAAACTGCAAAATTTCTACAGTTGAAAAGAGTCTTGGTATTCACTATTTCGAAAGAAACCTGTTTCGGGGTTACCGACATTGACTGCTGATAATGTGTTATTTATTCAGTTATCAAGAATGGTTTAATTGTAGTCATGACAATGCATAGCCTAGTTAGCCTTAGTTTTTGTCTGAAAGGTTACTCGGGCCGATGGCACACTTATGTGTCGGGTTACATTAAAACTGAGTTCATTCGCATCGGCCGCTATTCATCAGTATCTAGATTACGGTTTTGATTCATTGTTGGAACAAATTGCTGAGTGCTACTAATGTTACATTCACGATTTATTTAGTAAAAATTCCAAGACTATGTGAAAATTGAAAGTGTTAGTTCTTTAGATATGACGTAACTTGAGAAGAGCTAACTATACAATTTCGCATATCGAAATATTAAGACAAAAACCTCTGTAGTCAGAATGTAAGGTATCGTCATCAGTCGATATTATCACACTATTACCGGGTGTTGCAAAAACTTGTTAGACATTGCAATAGTGAGTTACTTAATAGTGATGGGTAGCCCGTTACCTTTAGGTGGCTTAACGATGTATGCAACAACTAAAACTGTTGGATTCTACTAGAACTGCATATTTTTTTATGTGATACCAATGTTACCTGTATATATTCGCTAATCTATATTCTACATCCATGATATATCCCTAGGAGGAGTTTATGGAAATGACAGACTTTTAGTGGAATACCATAAAATAACCATAATATTTTCGAACGGTAGTATAAAATAAAATAGTTATTTCATACTTTATTTATTCATTTCTTCTTTTTTTTTGACGGCACTATTGGCGCAGTGGTTGAGCGATCGACTGCTGTGCTGCTTCTCGCGGGTTCGATCCCCGCACGGAACAAATATTTAAGGCCTACAGATCGTTGTTCCGGGTCTGGCTGTTTGTATAGGTATGTCGGTTTAAATGTTTTTAAACGCATCCACGATACAGGAGAAGTTACTAATGTGCGGCAAAGTTAAAAAAAAACAATTGAAAATTGTGATTTATACTACCGCTACCGTTGGAAGATATTTTAGTTATTTCTTTCTTGACAACCATAAAAGTTATAGGTAAAACTTGAGACCTCACGTTTGCAAAAAAAAAACTTCCAGACTCAAAAAGTTTTACAAAACTGTTAACTTATAAGGCTTTAGTTACTTAACGTCACGGTTCGATTCTTGAAGTTAATTCCAGCCCACTATGCCAGAAATACATGTAGGCAACTGCACTCCAGGTATTTTGAAACGCACCAATTCGTCTGATCCATATCATATGGGATTCTACGTACACATGAATCACTCAGTTAGCCAGTCAGTACAAACCCTGCCAACTACTCGCCACATAAAAATAAAAGATATTTTAAATAAGATTGACAACGTGTCATGCGGTGTGCTGCGACCATGCATTCCTGGTATGCGTTCAAGTCAGGTAACTGTGGTATATTTAGCCAGGACCGACCGAAACTGGGTTAACTATTCTCCCGAGAAAACACCGCCACTCGAAATATTGACGCAACGCGCTATGTATGGTTGGCCTATCTGAAGAATGGGTGAAAGCGAGCTGAACCGAATGACCCCATTCTAGGCGCTGCGAAAACAGGAAGTCCTGCAATATTCGACACCATACGTTATTTTTCTTGGAAGCGCGTCTGTTTAAATTTCGAACTATATTTAGTGACAATGAATTTTTCATGGGCTGTTAATCTGTTATGTGGCTTTATGTGTCAGTGCGTCCGACTTAAACGTCATTAGACACACACGATTTAGTTGAAGGTATGTATAATTATGTATTTTATGGAAAGCTACGTCAGAGGAGGTTAATAACACTTTGTTATAAAGTTCATAATGGCAAGGTACTTCGAGAATCTTTCGTTGAGGTTATTTATGAGATTACACATCATCATCATCATTTCAGCCCAAAAGACGTCCACTGTTGGACATAGGCCTCCCCCATGTGTCGCCACATTGACCTTTTGGGAGGTTTTGCCATAATCGCCACGCTTGGCAGGCGGGTTGGCGATCGCAGTACGGTTGTTACAAAAGCACAGAGAACGCTGCTGCCCATTCTCTGGCAAGTCCCTTAGTCGCCTCTTACGACACCCACGGGAAGATATGGGATGGTGCTATTCTTTACGCCCGACACCATACAGAGCGATTGACCATGAGATTACACGGACTGACTAATATCAGCCGTTTTCGACGAACTCGGGTTATTGTGCGCCCCCAACATTTTACGTATAATAATCCAAATATCTACTGATTAAAATGTCTGCAGTCTGCGGACTACTTTCCTGAAATAATGTCATATACCGACTGAATGATAAACTTTCACACAATAAATAAACAAAGCAGACACTAAGTCAGACTATTGAGATAGGTATTTATTCATGTTGACGCTGAGCTCTATCGATGAAAAACATGTCGACTGATAACATTTTTAGACAACGTGACCAACTTTCAGTGTATGATATCGATACCTGAATTACAGGTGTATCAAGCCTTGCCTAAATTCTTCAATTGAACAAATATTTGACTTTGATATTAGAGAAAGAATTCTGCTAAAGTTATCTTTGACGAACTGACATTTTTTGTTGTATTTTATGTTGAAGAGTTAACAATAAGGTTTCGCAACTGCATCATAGAATTTAGAATTTCGTTCCCATCGTTTGAAATGTTTATCAGTTGGTTAGCGAGGCGTATCGACGAATTCATTGTATCGATGTGACGTTGGATGTGGTGTCGATGTTTTTCACACGCTTCGTCGAGACTAGGTGATCTAGTTGAAGTTGAACGACCTACCTTAAGCGGCACCCAATATCTTGGATATTTCGTCAAAATGTATAGAAACAACCAAAATCAAGAGTCATTGTTTGATAAGGCCACCGGTTGTTGATAAATAAGTAGTAGTTATGACAACAATTCACGAACGAAACGAACATAAATGCAAATATGGTGATCGCATGTTTATTTTCTGGGACACCTGTTCTTATCTATAAAATCAGAATTCAAGAAATGCGTATTGCGTGCAATACTGTTTACCTACAAAGAAACGTGAAGTGAATAATAAATATTGTAATAATACGAGCCCGGAGTTGACAGTCAATAGGGGATGATCACATTTTTTTTTTCTTTGTCTGTTGGGTAGTTTATTGAAAAGTATTGGACACGTATTTTTTCTTTTTTCACGTGGTCATAAAATTACGGAGATAAATTGAGTTGAAATGGCGCATGACGTCACTTGTAGGTGATTTTATGCCTACTTGTGACGTAGTGAGCCCCCACTCTCCAACTTCAATGAGTTTTAACTAAGTGATTTTTTGATAATTTCTTAAAACAAAAAATAGGTGTCTAATGTTTTTGTATTACCTGTCTGACGGACAAAATAGAATTTCGTTTTCTTTACCCAGTATTATCCCCTATTCTTTTCATGGGTCCTTTGTAAACAATATTCGTCTTATTCGCCTAATATTTCGGTTCGGATTCCTGTATTCAATCCGGTCCTTACCTATTACAAGGACGTAGACTCTACCTGACCGATTACAGTACCTAATATGACGTATTGATGTGATCTCTTTATATATCAGTTGACGGAACGTTCGCGTGGTGACAATCCGAATTCTGCCGAGTCGCACGATAAAGGTGTGAATGACCTCACCCATTGGTAAACATAGCGACAAGCGAACCTAAATGAGTCTACTTCAACGTTTACTCGGTCTTAATTTATTTTATTAATTGTAGTCCATTGGCCGTGACAGACCAAAGAAACGATGGTAAGACTGTGTGAAGGATGGTATGGCTAGAAAGGAGTTGATTGCTGAGATGATGAGTAAAGGAGTAGTATGGAAGAAGACATGCTTCGCCTACCCCCCAATAAAAATGAGATAAGGGCAGGGGAATGATGAAGAATGATTATGGCCGTGACAGACCTCGGAAAGAATTTAAACCTTGTTTGTACTCAATTGGACTGGCCACGTCTGCCGCATGCCCAATGATCTGTGGGCCAAAATAACCACATTTTGGAGCCCAGACACAGCCAGAAGGCGTCGTGGTAGACCTCGTAGAAGATGGCGGGACGAGCTAGACAAGACTAGCGATCAGTGGTCCACATTGGCCCTGGACCGAAACAATTGAAAGTCATAAGGAGAGGCCTTTGCCCAGCAGTGGGATGATGCAGGCTAACAGTATCAGTATCAGTTGTACTCAATTATTTCATATTTTTATTTTGTTTTTTTTTTAATTTTTTTTTTTCGTAGTTAGAATTATAAATTCATCAAGAGAGAACTAGATATACCTTCGAAAATTAACTGCCAAATCTTTGGTTTCAGCAATATTTTTCTGACATTTTTTTTAAACACTACTTAAAACATTAAAACTTACTTAACACCCACATTATCTTTTGAGAACAAGATCATAATAAGTTTGCATCAATTTTAAAGAATGTAATGAGCAATTCAAACTTGTTCGAACAAAAACTTCGAGAACGGCTTGTAAGTGTAAAAGTAAAACTGCGTCAATTTAACAATGAACAATAGTTATGTCAATGACACTAATCATCACCATTGTTATAAATTTTGGCTGGCCGGTCCAACCGCGACTGCAAATACATCACCAAAAAATATATGTTTGCATTTATACAGATCTTATCAGCTTTGAAAGAAAGTCTTGTTAAGTGCCGCGCACCAAACTATGCTTTCATTAATTTTATTATAAAACTCAATTTGAATTGACGAGGTCTCTTATTTCGAAATCCATCTGATTTCACACACAGCGTATTTACATATCTCATAGAGATTGCTGGAGTTGAATGTCAATGGCATGAAATTTTGCGTATGAGAAAATAATAGACGCGAAATTGTTTAAATGACCCTAACCTAACAATGACTATGTTATGCGTAGAGATTTTTAATGTCTTTACATTAAAAATCTCTACGCATAACACAGTCATTGTTAGGTTAGTATTGTTAGGTTAGGCTTAGTTACTGTTCATCATCAGCATTTCGCCCAAAAGACGTCCACTGCTGGACATAAGACCTCCCCCAAGCAAGTTTTGCCATAATCGCCACGCTTGGCAGGCGGGTTGGCGATCGCAGTACGGTTGTTACAAAAGCACAGAGAACGCTGCTGCCCATTCTCTGGCAAGTTCCTTACGACACCCACGAGAAGATATGGGATGGTGCTATTCTTTACGTCCGACACCATAGAGACGTTACTGTTGTCCTAATAAAAAGGAAGATTATATTGATGACATGCGTGACTGATTTTATGAAACATGTTGTGACAGTTAGTAGGAATCAACACTGGCATGCTTCCTATTACATAAGATCGGGTCGGACGGACCGCGGCGCCCGCGCACCATCGTCGCGAGGCCTCGCGTCGGAGCCTAGTTTCACAATCGCTACGCTCAGCCACCGCAGCCGTTTTCACTTTTTCGCCGCCAAGAACGAACGCTAACGATAAACAAACTAACATTTTGGCCGTCACTGCCAAACTATAAATTAAATACAATATGTCAAAACTACCCGCTCATGCCAAATGATTACGACACCTAATACTTCGGATCTGAGTCCAAATTGCATTAAAATAACCGCGTAACCTACGATAGAGTTCACTGTGCACATAGTAACTTGAATATCGAGACGTAAGGTCTTTATTCGCGAACGTATAAACGCAATTTGAATCTTATTTCTTTGGAATAGTATTCAAAATAAAGTAGCGTGAAATGCAATAAACGCCGTTATGTTATACAAGGTTCGGTTGTAGAAATACCGAGGCTGTTCATTGACCTTTTTAGGCACATAACACTAGCGAAACAAAAGACGAATTTTATTAGATTTAAAGAGGAACCTTGATCTGCACACTGCCTTGTTGTGAAACAAGAAAACCATTCCAGATGATATTTATTAATACCCATGATGTCTTTTATAGTGTTAATTTATTAGAAACAACTATAAATTCGTAAAACTGTTTGAATTGAGGGGCACTGTCATTGAAAAAGTCTTCAACGAATGACTTTACAGTCGGTGTAAGATGTGAAAGATTGCCGTAGCACCTAGTTCGTAGCGGCGTAGCTCGTAGCACCATTTTCGTAGACCTCTTTAGTTTACATACATGACATTGGTAAACACTAACTTTGATAGTGTTATGTTGAAATCAGGTTGTTACAAGTATTTATACCGTGAAAACATCTCAGTTTTGTTACTTAATATTTTGAAATGTGTTACGAATTAAATGTACAGATAATTTGACCTCCACCTTTCATTTGTACATTTGCAGTGCTGAAAATGCACTATTAATGATGTTAGTTTAAAAGACCAATAAGAATGGTAAACAAGACAGTGTGCAGTCGAGTTGATCGGCAACACGGCTTTGTGTGGTGTGTCTAAGACTGCGTAGCTGTCATAACAATCGTAAAGGCTGACATTGCCTCTCACCGGGCTACGTAACACCGAGTTACGTAAAAGGTCTTTACCCTTGTTTATTTGGGACAGCTATATCATAGAGATGTTTTAATTTACGAGTATTAGCACTTGTGTCATTGAGTAACTTCGTACAATACTACATATCACGGCACATCACTTTTCAATTTGTGTTTGGGTAACATGTCTGAGCTTTTAGCAGTTTGTCGACGAATCTCAGTTTGCTTTGTGTTTGCGAAAGATAACTTTCGAAGATCAGACGTGAGGGTGTTTTTTTTTAATAGGAAAAATCCTAATTTATAACTCTATGAGACTTATAATCGATGTCAATAATTATCGAAGGCGATTGGTCTCAATAGAAATGATTAGATTGAGTTCATTAATTTTACTGTTGTCGAAATCATAATCGTTAATCTTAAAGCTCAGTTTAATTATGTGTAGGAGTGTTATTTAGTAGTTTTTCTAAAGACATTAAATATCTTAACTGTTCCAGTTTTCTTTACTGCTGATATAATTTATTTATAATTTTAACCTAATTTTATAACGGTTATAAGAAACTTGTACTTGTCAATTGCCATCATTTTTCTTGCGTAAATAGCTTTAATATGGATTTAATAAGTAAAAAAGAGTAAAAATGCATATAATGATTCGTTCAATTACCCACTGCGCTTGCGGCTATACAGTTTCGCAAAAAAATGGTCTAGACTGCAAATCCCAGATTATAGTTTGAAAGAACGTATTGTATAATAGCTGGTTAAGGAGAAGACAGTTTCTAATATCTAACAAGTTCTTGTTGTGGATTTTAGAAACTTAACGAGTTAAAATTAGTTTCATATTTGTGATATTTTGTTTGAATTTATGCATGTAGCAGAAAATGATTGAAATTCCATGCTGAATTGTATCAAAATTGAAAAATGAAAAAAAAAAATGCACTTTCTTGATTATTAGTAATTTGATTCGGAAATACTACGGAAATGAAGAAAATGCAAAGTTTTTCGCTCCATCAATACAAACCCACGGTTTACATTACTGACGCTGTTCAGACATTCCTGCATGTCTAATGCAGGTAGTGACGGTGAGCAGTAGCGTTGCCCTTAACAATGCACGTGTGCTTACACTTTCGTAAGTGCCGCCGATTGCTCGTGCATCCTTGCGTAAGCCTGCGCAGGCAACGGCAATGTCACACCTTATGTCAAATCGGACTTTGACAATCACAAGTAACAGTATTTCTCTGTTCTCGCTGTTCTAGACAAAGATGCAACTAACATTACTTTTGTTTTCGATTCTTAACTTCGTAACAATGAACTGTTCGTTCAACTTGTTCCGTCAAGATGCAATTGCTAGTCGAATGGTCGAGATACAATCGCGAAACTAGCAATTTGTCAGACTTCCCATAGAGCAACATTAATTTAAAAGTTGTGTGAAACTGTTGTTTCGTAAATAATAGGGTTCTTATTGTTTATAAATTTACAATTGACTCACCGCGGCAGTTGCAAGCATTTACGAAATTTTCACGGGACCAAAACACTAAAACGAATTTCCTCATATAAACTGGCGTTAACCCAGCTACGAGAAATACTTGTTGCGGCGTCATCCGCTATGTTTCATGGTATTTTTGTTTCCCTATTTACTGCTCGCATCTGTTTTGCTGCTCTGAAACACGATACGCGTTGCGACATCCGCGACATTAATATGCATATGTAGTGTAGCCCAAAAGCTATATGTTTCCAACGATTAAAATTGTCTTTCAGTCAACAAACGATTTGCTGTTAAAACATTATAAATGAGGGTAATGAAAATATATCTTTGCCTGGAAAAAATCATGACAAACAGGCGGCAGTCATATGTTTAATGTCTCTCCAAATGGAAGGATAAATGAATGCGCTGACAAGCTTAACAGCTTTCTTTCGAAATAACAAAACGGCATGTAAATGTGTTAAAATATAATTTCGAAAATAAGTTGCCTTTAAAATTATTTTGTTAAGTTAACAGATATACATATATGAGAATTTTATTAAGCAAAAACTTTAAGTGCTTGGTAAACGCTGTAGTTTTTAAATGGGACAAATAGGTGCATCCTGATGCTATTCCTGTCGATAGCTAAAAGCAAACGTTAGTGCAACTGCTACATGTTTGTCTCATGCGACAAGATAATTAGGTCTGCAGTTTTGAGTGGTTCGGATGTGGCGGGACAGTTAGTGGGGGTGATTGAGCACGCGATGGAATCACGCGAGCGCGCCACAGTAACACACTGCTAAAGAAACTGCGAGGAAAACGCCTTCCGGGGTGAACGGCCGCGTTGCGTAAAGCGCCCGCGCTGTGGCGCAACCGACCCCCTCCGCGGTCCACCGCCGTGACGCGCAAGGCGTGTGCGCAGCGCCATCTTACGGACGCTTTCATTGTCATTATACATATGTGTACCACATATACATGTGTACTAAAATTGCAAGTGTTTAGCTGTTGTAGCCTGTGGTTGTTAGTTAACGTAGGTTTTCCGGTTTTCACTCTCAGGATGGAAATGCTTTTAAGATTTCTACTAGATAATTCATTTATCTGTATTTTAAAAGCCAAAATATTAAAAATTACCGTCTAATGATGCGCTCAACAGTTTTGATTGCGACTCGTTGCCAATTTTAAAACTTTCTTTATTGCTGTGTCCGAAAATAAAATGTAGTCGTTATTGCCACTCCTCATTTTCTTGTAAACATTTGTCAGATTTGCATCGTCAAGTGCCTGAATACCTTATAATCAACATATTACTCACTCACTTTGCATTTATAACACAAACGTGGCGGCTAATAAATTGCAATACGTAGCGAGTAAAGCGGGAATGACGAAATGAAATTTAATTCCTAGGTCAAGGTTTGGCTTCTCTTCGAAATGGGAAAATTGCCACATATCGGCGACCTTAACTCGGCTCGAGTCCGCCAGTTTCGTAAGACGACACCGCGAATAAAGCCCCGAATACACTGCCAAAGTGAGTTACCACGTGGATACTACTATTAATTTTGATGATATTCATTTATAAGGGTTTTTGAAGTAATTGGTGACAGTCGTGAGGATTTCGTGAGTCACACAATCTTGCATCAAACCAAACTTGTACAAAACTATGTGACATCATTCCATGGGTAGTAAACATGGCGTGTTACGTCATGGAAAATGTTTTTTTTTTTTTTTTATTCTTGTATTTTATCGGAGGCTTTTATCCTCAAAGGCAAGTCAGCCTCATCATAACTTAACCTATTCTAAACTAAACTACACATACAATATAAATAATAATTCTCTAAAAAAATTCAGCAAGGAGAATTGCAATCTCCGTTGAAGGTTGCGCTAGAACCTGAACATATGGACCGGTATCATATTTATTTAATTTTAACAAACTGAACAGAGTTTCTTTTTCCTTCTTGTACTTAGTACACTCTACAAGTATATGGTGAACGTCTTCAACCGTTCCACAAGTTTCACAATTGGGAGAATTTACTTTCTTCATCAAAAAACCAAACTTCCGAGAAGGGTAGTGACCAGAGCGCAATCTATGAAGCAAAACAATATGACCTCTACTCATTTCCTTGCTAGCAAACCACGGCATTCGAAGAGGCTGATATTGAATAGTTTTATACCAGATACCCTTTTCCCTGCTACGTTCATCAAAATATTCTTTAAACCTATCATAACAAACTCTTTTGCAAGAACTTATTTGCTCTAAATAATTAGGTACTACATAAAATTCTTGACCCTGAGTAACCGCTAACTTAGCTAATCTATCAGCCTCTTCGTTGCCTCTCAAACCTACATGAGATGGAACCCATTGCAATCTTAGAGCAATGTCATTGTTTGTTAAATCTATTATCTTACTTAATATGGAGTAAGCTATCGAAATACCTCTGATGCCAGAGGCACAGCGAGCTAAATGCTGCAAACCACTCTTACTATCTGTGAAAATTACAAAACATCGATCTCCAGAGTTGTAAGCAGAATTAATGGCTTCATAAATTGCAATGAGCTCCATCGTCATAATAGACACATTAGTGTTAACTTTATACATACTTGAATTGTTCCTATCAACATCATAAAACGCTGCTCCCAGACCATCCTTACTCTTAGAACCATCAGTAAAATATTTATTATACAGAGAGTATTTATCGTGAATTTCTTTTATGATCTCAAATTTAAGAGAAGAAAAATTTAACGAGTTTTTAGGACCTATTATACTTTCTAAAGTACATATAATGATATCATCTATTTTAATACTTGTTACCCAAACATTTAACGAAAACATTTCTAAAGAATCAGAGGAATGCACACGGAAAGATTCACATTCATCTAGTACCGAAACAAGTAAAGGTTTTTTTTTATTATGCCAAAATCTTGTCTGCATAAGAACATTTTGTTCTGCAAGAAGTCGCATAATCATACTGTTTGACCAGGACATACTTCTCAGACAGTATTTATATGAAAGAAATAGTCTTCTATTATGCAAAGGAGGTAAACAAAGTTCGCTTTCCATTACATGAATGGGACTGCTTTTAATAAAGCCTCCGATCATTCTCATAGCTTGATTTTGTATTTTATCTAATTTATATAAATGAACCTTAGCGCAACTTCCGAATAAAAAACATCCATAATCCAATCTACTTCTAATCACCGAAATATATAACGTACGTAAATACTTTGGATGCATCCCCCAATTGGAACCCGCTAAAACTTTTAAAAGTTTCAAAAATTTCAAGACCTTCTCAGCTACTTCATTAACATGTTTTCCCCACAGTAGGGATCGATCAAGCCACATACCTAAATACTTAACATTTTCAACTGTATTAATAACATGCTCATTTACTTTAAGATCGATTTTGTTTCTTCTACGACCTCTAGTAAAAATACACATTTTAGATTTATTAGGGGAAAGTTCTAAACCTACTTCATCCAGCTTAGCTATCATATCGTTAACTGCTAATTGTAAAGTAATTTGGCAAAAATGTATGTCCCTGTGCTTTATATAAAATACAAAATCATCGGCATATTGCAATAAAGAAACGTTTTCAATCTCACGACAAATTTTATACGTGGTTAAATTAAACAGTAAAGGGGAAAGAGGGTCACCCTGAGCCAAACCCCTATTTGTCCATCTACTTATTACTGATTCCCCAGGATATAATTTTATCATTAAACATCTTCCATTTAAAAACTCCCATATATATTTACAAATATTGGAACCAAACTGCAAACTATCTAGTATAGACACGACACTCTCAACTGACACGTTGTTGTATGCATTCTCTATGTCCAAGAAGCAAGCTACAGTAGGCATGTTATTCGAAAATCCTATTTGAATATCAGTGACAAGTCTCGCGAGACAATCCAAACAGGATTGTCCTTTCCGAAAACCAGACGTAGCAGCAGATAAAAACTTATTTTTCTCCGTATACCACTCCAGTCTCTTTACTAGCATTGTGTGAAATATTTTACAAACACATGAAATGAGAGATATCGGCCTAAGCTTTGGTTCTGCGTCAGCACTGCTGGCAGTCTTTGGTATGGGTATAACGCTTATTTGCCGCCATTGGTGTGGAATATATCCAGATGAAAAAATTTTGTTATATAAGTTTAGTAAAAATAATTTGCCTGCAGGAGGTAAGTAATAAATCATGGAGTAGGTTATTCTATCTTTGCCCGGAGCAGTATCCTTTTTTTTTAAACAATGTTTCATTTCTTGCAAACTAAATGGTGATTCCAATAAACTATTACGAGATGTGAAAGAAGGTTGTTTGTTTGTTACTGTGTCAGGTGTTAAAGCACTTAACAACTCTTTTTGTTTAATCTCAGATGGATAAGATTTAGTCTGTTTATAACCTTTGAACCAACGCATTTTCCGCCACATTTCAGACACAGAAATAGTCTCAATTATACTGCTGCAAAAATATTTCCAACTATTTGATCTAGCTTTACTTACCAAAGCGTGAGCTTCCTCAGTTCTATCCTCTAGAGTTTTGAGATTACTAGGAGTAGGATTACGTCTAAATATACTCAAAGCTAGTCTACGTTTAGCTACTGCTCTGGACAATGATGGATCCCAATAATCCTTAGGTTTAAAATTACCGGCCGGATTGGTACAGATCTTTGTCTCAGGAATATTTTTACTGGCTGACCGATTAATGTGATCCTCAAAATAATCATATTGAATTTGAATATCTTCAAATTGATCAAAATCGGAAAATGGGTGTTGAAGATTTTCGCTGAACGTTTTCCAGTCTGCTTTTTTATAGTTGCGTTTTTTAATATAATCTTTTGATTCAAAATAGTTAAGTGTTATTTTAATAATAAGGTGATCACTTCCTAGATTTTCATTGAATATTTTCCAATCACAATTTATTGCTATATCTGAGGATGCAAACGTAATATCAGGTGAGGACCTCTTCACTAAACCATTCACTAATTTAACCCTAGTAAAATCGCCATTATTTAAAGAAATCCAGTCATTTTCCAGTGAAGAATCTAACAGTTGAGTTCCTCTTTGATCTATTTTGTAAGACCAATTCGTATGGTGCCCATTAAAATCCCCTGCAATCAAAGTCTTTTTGAGATCTAAATTAAACAGCTCATCCCAGTCGGCAGAACGTGTAACTACAGAAGAAGGGCAGTAAATTGAAATTATATTTTTAAGACTTTTACAATTTAAAACTTTGACGTGAATAATTTCTATGCCTGGGTTTGATATATTAATAGGACTTATTTGCGTATGCAATGATTTATGAATTATAATGGCAACTCCTCCATAAGAATCTAGTCTATCCTTTCTAAATATATTGTAACCAGTTAAATTAAAGTTTACATTTGAATCAAGCCACGTTTCGCTCAAAACAGCAATGTGAATTTTTTCCTGGTTTAAAAATATTTCAAAACTATTTAATTTGGGTCTTAGACTTTGTGCATTCCACTGACATATTTTTAACGACATCTCTTTTGGTGAACTATCCATCATTTTTAGCTACAAATACGTTTAGTACATCTCTGTCCATAAAACTACTAAGCAACCATAATTTAACTTCCTCAAATATTATTTTGAATACCGACTTCATTTTGTCCATTAGATTCTGCTCATTCGAAAACACAATTTCCATAATACTTCTCCAAATTTTCCTCCATTGAAATTTCCTCTCAGTTGTTTCTCTCTTTTCTTCCTCATGATATTGAATATTTCCTAAATTTTCTGTAGGCACCGATTTATCAGTGTCGTCATGAACATTTTTGTAATTCCGCTTCTTAGGGTTATTTGATTCTTCTTTTCGGATTTTACAAGTTTTATTTCTCACTACTGTCGCGTAATCTTCTTGTCTTTCTTCTGATGTAACTTGTTCAACATCTATAGTTTGTTCTGTATGGTCAACCTGTTCCCCAGATAGCTCTTTAAAAAAGTTATTATTTGTAGGACTACAGCTCACATCTGTTTGTTCCAGGAAAACCAGCTTGTTAGATTTCTTTTTTTCATTAATGTATATCTCCAACGCGTTTTTGTATGTGGTATTTTCCAAACTCATGATAACACGAATCCTCTTCTCTTTAATAAAATACGGGCATATTTTGCTAATAGCCATATGAGGACCATTACAATTCAAACATATAAAACTTTGTGTCTCACAATTGATGTGGTCTTTTCCACATTTCGGGCAAAGGTTTTTATTTATTGGACAAAACTTTTTAGGATGGCCAAACTTCCAACATCCTGAGCACTGGGTCACGGGAAAAACATATTTGTCAACTCTAAATCTACATCCATATGCATGTACATACTCTGGAACAGTCTGGCCTTTAAAAGCTAACCTAACGGACTCACTGTCAATCCATTTACCCAAATCGTTCAAGCGTCGTAACCTTCTGACAGACACAACTTCGAATGTGCTACTGAATGATTCTAATATTTCCTCATCAGTAATATCTAAATCAACCCCTTTAATTAACCCATAAGATAGGTCAACCTCATCAGTAAATTGAGCTCTAATATTAAGGTCCTTGTTTTTAGGAAAATTCAGTAATTTTGCAGCTTGTTTTCTATCATCAAACTGCACAAATACTTTGTAAGGGCTTTTATATTTGATCCTAATGATATTTTGAATATTTCCGTTTCTTAACCACTTAGCCAAGGCCATCTGTTTTGGTAAGACTTGTAATGAGGTCAAACATATCTCACACGTACCATTTGTCAAAATGTCAGTTTTCTCCGCGGCGTCACTACTCGAAAATTGGTTATTTTTATTCAATTCTAACCTGAATGAGCTAAAATTACCATTCGATGTGCTTCTAATAAGTTTCTTTGGTCGTCTCCTGTTAACTGTAGTAAAACTTTCTTCACTACTATCTTCACTCTTATCCCTAGATCTTTTTTCTGATCTTGTAGTAACTTGTTGGTCAAAATCCATCGTCCCCGTCAACATCGAAATCTCACGCTCGCAATTCTTTATTATTTCTGAATCACTTGTATCGGTCAGCGCATCTTCATATTTTGTACTTCCACCTTCCTCCATTGTCACCGTTAGCGGGAGCAGCCGCACCGAATAAATTTAACTTTATCACTGATCGGAATGTTTGCCGATAAACACGTGCGCACAAAACCCCGCTACACACGTAAAAACAATTATAATATTAAATTATAATACCCGGTATCCATTTGAAAACCATTTCGCACAACATGACAGCTGTCATTGATGGAAAATGTTGAAAATTGTTAATTGCATATTTTATTAATAATTCCAAATTAAAAATCAATTTCAATAAAATATGTGCGTCCGTTGCTACTTTAAGCTCCATGGAGATGAGGCTTTAAACTCTGCCAAAGAAATGGAAAGTGTGTTATACAACGGCCACCTGAGTTCGCCGTGAAAGGCGCGTGAGTTTTTAATGTCAGCCACCCGTGGTCAAGGCTCAAGTTTTTTGAATGCTTGCTTCACGCGATTTTATCTTCTGTTTTAGTACACGCTTACGGGCTGTGATTGACGTCGTCCGCACTTCGCTGCTTTGTTGCCTTATGTCGGAATGGAACTAATTGAGCAATCTGACCCCTAATGTATTTCAATGAAGAATTAGATATCGATAAACAATCTCCATTAACATGATACGTAATCTTCATTTAAATCCATCTCATAACAATGTTGAAGGCCATGTTTAGTGCATAAAACGTATATACAAAACTTTTAGAAACATCATAAACGATTCTCATAAAAATTGCATCATCCGTAAGCACAATAGGCATCAATAAAGCGAAGAAAGTTCATTGTCTTCGAAAATAGGATTTACATCGAAAGCGAGAGTAATTGGCGGGGTCTAGGCGGCGCGGGCGCGGGCGCACTCACGTAGCGAGCGGGCGCGGGGCTGCGCTCGGTGGCTCGAGGCAACGGTACCGGGTGTAAGTTACGGTACTTCCCGTAGGAACGGGTTCGCGGCATCCCGCAACTGTAGGTAGTGATGCTACGCCACTGGATGAACGTAAATATCGACAGATCTAATTATCTGACATCGCACGTACCTGTCCCTTTTTCTTTTTTATTCTTTTTTTTTATTATAAAGTTAGGGTAGCTACATTGTTTTGTCTTATGCTTCATCATCATCATCTTATTGGTTGCTTTTAAAGTTGAGAAATGTTTTCCAACATTGTTGTCTCTATGTTTTTTTTGGAGTTAAATAACACTTTTTTATAATTAGTCGTGCATAATATAAAGTTGTTATTATAATATAGTGTTATTAATGTAGCATTTTAAGCACATGATAAGTTTATTTATGAGCGTTAAAACATTGTAAGTATAATAAAATACCGTGTTAACTTAATTTCATCTTGCGTAAGAGTGAAATATGCAAGTCATTAGTTTTAGACTTTTACTTTCTATGCTCATACTACTCGAGAAATAGACAATGTTATGAGAATCTCTATATTCAAAAAAGACTTCTCCTAACTAATGTAGACCCAATACTCCACAGTCTACGCACTTTTATTCGTTTTATTTATGCCCATGCCAACATCGATATTTCAACGAATTTATACCATTGCAGATGGTGCTACAATGACCATGCAATGATGGTGCTATAATGTAGATTTTGAAAAAGTCATTGTAGCACCATCTGCAATGGTATAAATTCGTTGAAATATCGATGTTGGCATGGGCATAAATGAAACGAATAAAAGTGCGTAGACTGTGGAGTATTGGGTTTACGAGAATAAAATTGGGTGAAGTTATTCTAAACAGTTTTAAAATAACTACGTTCTTTAGTATTTTCGTGTTTAGTATGTGTTACACTGTTACAAGGACAAAGCCGAATTGTGCGTTCGCCGAGAGGTCAATAACACCGGACTGGGTTACCGATGAAATTTATCGATAGCACAGTCGGCAGCGCGACAACACTACTTGAGCACCGGTCAACCACCATTGAGACCTTAACCACTTTCTCTTTCGATGGCCGCTGATCGTGGTTGCATGTACAGTTGCACACACAAACACATGCTGACGTTTTACGTGTTTTGTGTGTGTGTGCGTGTGCTTTGTCGGTTACATCACGTAACTTTGGCTGACGCATCAGTGGAGCGAAAGGTCAGTATCTATTTATAGTGTAGTTGCGCTCACTTTCCATAAGAATGTCCCCGAGATCTATTCGATTTCAAGATCGTTCACCTCTGTTGATTAATTGCTCCACGTGTACTTAGTTATGGACGTGTCATTTAATTAGTAATGACCTGTGTCAAACGCGTCAGGCGGTGGTCACGGGATGCGGGAGCGAATGTTAATGAGTTCTTTGTTTATTTTGTTTCGGTGTGACCTTAGATTTTATACTCCATGATTTTGAGACAAGAACTCATACTTCTGATTACCTCCTTTAATACACTGTTGAAATTATCTCAAAGAAATTAATTTAGATGTTAATCATATTATTATTACCGTGTTTTTACTCACTAATCGCAATTCAAGCATGTGCAACAAAGCGGGGTGGTTCGAACTAAATAATTTGCGTCAATGAGATTAACACAATGGCAGCAGGCGCGAGTCCATGACTCCTCGATAGCATTGTGCTCCTACTCGCACTGACAAAGGTTTAGCGCCAAGGCCGGCGCAGGGCTGCTGCGTAGGAAACCCTATTGCAGTCACCGCCTTACCGGCTCACCGACTCACCGGCAACCGGCTAGGTTGTCAGTTGTTTGAACTTAGATGTTGTTTGCACAACTTTACGCGGTTATGTTGTTCTGTTGGCTGGCAGTTTAATTGGAAAATATGGGTTTACAGCTTCCGCGTTTTACGCAAAGCTGATTTTAGGTACAGATATGTAGATTACGAGAACGCTACCCACTACATTTTTGGTTGAGAGTTTTTCTCTTTTTATCGACAATTTAGATTATTTATTTTTATGGAATAAAATAATGCCTTTGTTACTACACTTTCCTTCAATTATTGAAGGAAATAGTCAACACTATTGAGAGCACATTCAAAAACCTGCTAGAAACTTAACTTGAACTTTTGCCATTTTACTGCTAAGACAGGTGTGGCCGTTCATGAGCTTAAATCATAGCCCCCTTTTAAAAGTCCCAGCACTAAGTTTCGCATTGTGTTTTATAGCCTATGCTTTAATGCTTGCCTGTGCATTCGAGATTGGTTACATTGATTTAGACTTAGGTTATAAGCAGTGGTGGGTGGATGGGCGGTAATCGCCTACTATATCCGCTGACAGCTCTGAGATTGAAGTAAATCAAATGTTCTGTCATTGTTGTAAGTAAATCGTAAATATACGTATATGGATAATTGAATGTCATGTTATTCGTATATAATGCGTACATTATACCGTCTTTAGGGTGCTTTGAGATATAGGTTATTTTAAATTAAGTTGAATTTTGTTTTCAGGATTGTCTATCTATGATTTGTTTCTTGCGCAAAACAATGTGAAACTTGGCAAAAAATGTTTATGACTCCAAAAAAAAATCAAGCCAGATCATTAATCATTTTTATCGTGAACTTGCCCCAATACCCTTCGAAAAAATTACGGAAAACACACACGGTACAGCCGCGTACAAATTGTTAGAGCCGGCGAGGTACAGTCAAGGATGACGGTTTTACTGTCTTATCATCATTGACCCTAATTTTAGACAGCGCATACCTCCCGCTTCTTCAGCCATCTGTGAATATGTTTTATATTTTTTTATTCGTCTCTAATATGGATACTTTTTGGGTTGCCGTTTGAGTTTGCCACACGTGTCTTTTGTATTAAGATTTTATTATTCGTTATTGCAATGATTTTGAACTTTATTAAAACTGTCATAGAGACAATTAACGCCTAATTCATTAGCATCCTGTTCACACTTTCAGGCTTTTTTTTAAACAATGCAATAATAAAATACATAATTATTTTGATTATGTGCTTGGGATTTCCCCGAATGCCCAAATATATTATGAATCATGGGTGCGGGAAATATAATAAAAATATGTACAAAACCTAAAAAAAAAATACACTATTTTGATGTCGGCGTCTGTATACATCATCATCATCATCATCATCATTTCAGCCGAAAGACGTCCACTGCTGGACATAGGCCTCCCCCAAGAAGGGGGGGTTTTGCCATAATCGCCACGCTTGGCAGGCGGGTTGGCGATCGCAGTCGGTTGTTATAAAAGCATAGAGAACGCTGCTGCCCATTCTCTGCTAAGTCCCTTAGTCGCCTCTTACGACACCCACGGGAAGACATGGGATGGTGCTATTCTTTACGTCCGACACCATACAGAACCGTCAAACCGTCAACCGTCAGAAACGTCTGTATACGACTGACACAATTCTTAAATTGTCGTTTATTTCATGTTTTCATCTTAAAATATTCTGAAGCTTCTTAATTTACTAAAATTGACGGCTTATGGACAATATATCAGTGTTTATGGAAATTTTTACAACATTAATGAACGCCTGCGCCAGCGCAGCGTGCCTGCTGCGAGTGGAAACTAGGACAGATGGACCGACATCCCGACTGACTGGCGTATCTAGCGTTATGATCTCTATGTTATTGTTATTTTGCTATGTGAATTTAAAAATAGTTCTGTGTAACGATGGTAGATTGTTGCCCTTGTTACTACTGGTAGTAAGAATGTTTCCGTGACTTGCCCGTAGTACGGGCAAGTCCCGAAATTTAGGGCTTCGTCTATGATATTTTGCGAATCGTTTAATTAGTGTTTTTGTGGACGACTGACCACAAATCCCATGTATTCAGATTGATACTTTGACTAGCATATGAACCAGTTCATATCATCATCTGCCAAGCCTTTTCCCAAACTATCTTGGGGTCGGCTTCCAGTCTAACCGGATGCAGCTGAGTACCAGTATTTTACATGAAGCGACTGCCTATCTGACCTCCACAACCCAGTAACTGGGTAATACGGTACCCCTTGGTAAGACTGGATGTCAGACTTGTTCATACTATTTCAAAATTGTTCATGTCATGAATCGCGAAAACGTTAGGTGTAGGTACGACAATTAATAAAATCTGACCTTAATCTGCATAACTGTGTACAATATATTTTTTAATACAGTTGCTCAAAAAGTGGCGTATTGCAGGGACGTATAGCGTTCGGGATGTGGGCTATTACACACTCGAGCTTTTTCTTTACCTTTCCCGAACTCGTGCGTACTCTTTCCCAACTGTCAAAATAATGTCTATTAAAAAGAAAAAAAAAACAACTACGGAGTTTTTACTAAAAAAAAAAATCATAGAAGTTTTAATGATTCATGCAAATATTTCTAAAACGAAGCTACTAATTTGTTTCAATATCAGATTTAATGATTTGATTCAATGAGTTAGGTTAGGTTTCATTTCATTTTCATTTCATATCAATAAAAAAAATCGACTGAAGACTTGGCTGTATGGGCATAGTTCCCTTTGCCTACCCAGAATGAGTGAAGAAAACAAAAAAAAACTCTGCTAATATTCTTTTACTGCTGGCGCCATTTTCCAAAAATGTTCTTTATTAAATTGCTTCATTTTTTCGCAACTGTATTAAAAATTGTTGTTCAATACACGTGCGGAACCGTCATTGCAACTTGTTCCGACTGTCAACCCTCACCTTCGGCTGCGCCTCGGCTCGGGTAGACATTTGTCGGAACTCTTTGCAATGACAGGCTTTCCGCACTCGCAATGAAATATACTATTTCATTTCTAGGTACTTGAAAGGTGTGTCTTATTTCTTTGGTTTTCCTAATTAGCTACCTTTTATTAGCTCTGCCTCATACCTATCCATACTTATATTATAATTAATTATATTTGTAATAATATCAATTTTTTTTGGATCATTTTTAGACCAATACAAAACAGTCAGCGCCATCTATCAGTTCCGAGCGTAAACAACGAGATAAATTATATGAAACGCTGAATGAATACAATTTAGATGACAAAGTTCTTGCAGTTTGATTAACATAATATCTATTATTAGTGAGTGGCTGCATACTAATACTTGTTTACAGTACAAACGGATGTTACTCATTCAAGTTTCTAAGAAAAAGCCTTATCGTTGTAAACTGGATCCTATTATAGAATTATTTAAATTTATTTTATTATCATTTACCCGCAGCTTTGCATGACCTTCGGAGTTATGAAATAGGGTTTAGCACATAGTGCCCTAGAAAAAAACATCATGACATAACACAGGTTGTTTCTACAGGTGTGAAAGCCAAATTAAACAATTACAATGTTAAAGACTGATTATGGCGAGTGATTTCAAGTTCGTTTCTTACGATTTAAACATGAAAAATGACCTCTACTTTTTCCAAAATTTACAGCTTCATATAGAGACAGGTATACTGTGAATACATAATTTTATTTGCTCAAATACTACGATGAACCAACCCTGAGGTTATATCTACCAAAAATGGATTATTAAAAACCATTGATGATTTATTTCATGAACCCTTTTGTTTATGTATATGTTACGTTTATACATTTTTCAAAGCGCATCTCTATTACGCACGTAACATCACCAGTATTAGAATAACTAATACATTCCTAGTGACAATGTGTCACCTTGCCAGCGTTCGTTGACGCATCTACGTTTTGTCCAAGCGACCTTAAGCCTAAGCGCGTTAGACTAACTACTAATAACAACAACCAATTTGTAGCATCCCGCTCGCTCTAATAGCCGTTATCATACCCTAGAATGAGACGTAGCTATGTGAATGATAATTTGAGTGGGTACAACATCAGCATTCACCTTCATAAAGGTAAAGTATGGACGGCGCTAACTAAAATGAAGGGCGATAGTAGTTTCAAATGTTTGAAGGTAACGGGCTTCGGTTGAGAACTAATTGCTAAGAATTTACGCTTGTAGGTAAATATCACGATGCCGCGATAGGAGTGATCGTCAATTGGTGGACACATGGCAGCTATTAAGACACATCTGCGACCACATTATTTTAACATTAATGTCATATTTTTGTTTTGTGAATCTTTATCATTGAAAGCTTGAAGTGATTAGTCTGCAGTGTTAGGTCTGAAACACATTTAGAGCATTGCGCTGGAAATACACGATCAAACGATTTTTAAATGTGCATTGTGTGAGCTCTTTGAAGTATAATACTTTGCTGCGGAAGTACCTACTCCTGAAAATTTTATAAGAATATTAAAGGAGTAGTTAATCTTGATCTTGGCAAAAACGTACGTTTAACACATTTTTCAGGAGTTTTACTGAATCTTCTATTAAAAAACCAATGCACATTGTCTATATCTTAACAATGAAAGTTAAATTCAACAATTTATATAAGTCTTGTGAAAGGATTTTCGAAAAAAGAACACTTAACGTAAAGTTCAAAAGTTATGACGTCACTATTGCACATCCTTTCTCTCGGCTTTCACCGTCCTTGGCGAGCAAACGGTAATAGGTGCCTACAAAGCTCTATGTACAACGCGAAACACAGTAACGTCCGTAACTTTACGACACCAAGGTTCACAGTTGATTGCACTCAATTTGCAGGAGTGCAGTTGTAAGATTGTGAGAAGGTACATGCCAAGTCGCAACACTTCATTGGTATTGCACGCGTTTGTCAGTGGAATCTTATCAGCGAAGCAATTTAGCTGTTAAAACATAAAAAGTTAAATTTGCATGGTTTTAGTATTAGAGAAAGTAAGCCATAACAGCCAAATAAGTAATTGTGAAGATTTATGGCGAATTTCTCCATGTTGGAGGACGAGATCACGAAATTAAAATTAAATAGACTTGGACAAAAAAACTTAAAACTGTTTATTGTTTAGAACGAATTTTATTTCTCAAATACAAAATGAATGGACTGATGGATGTATATTGATTTCATCCAAGGTTATTATAACATTACCTAAAGATCTCTCTGACACATACATTGTTTTAAGTATTATTTCTAGGTCTAGGTAACATAAAAAGCTCCATTACATTGCGGTGTTCACGACCAATTAAGTCGTTATATGATTCAGATGAGGAATTCCATTTTTAAACAAGGAAAATATGTGAATCAGGAAAGCTATTTTTACATGGCTGGAGTAAAGAGGAAGATAATACGTTGAACAGGGGAACGCTAAAAAATATTCAGTTTAATTTTAAACTTAAAAATTGGAACGCAGTCATTAATTAAGACATTAAATATATATACTGGAAATGGGAAAAAACTGTTGATCCGTTTCACTCATACCAATATTTGGAAAACTACGAAGTTGAAATGGCATCTGTGAGCAGTGAAGATAGGTTTTATTCATCACTATTTCTTCATTTCATGCATTATAAAATAGGTATTAATAAAGTCCACATGTGCACTGTGTCACTTAATGTGATTATTAATCAGTTTAGTGCAGGAGACAGGTTGCCCGACAGATAACCTAAACGAAAACGCGAACGCATTGATAATGATAACAGCGCGGCTCGCGAGGCGCTACGGGCCTTTCGCGCCCGCCACACAATCGTTAGATAAACATATGGGTCACTGAACCGACCCAGTTTCGTTCGAGAGCCCACACGATGGGCCCGTGTGCGCGTTTTACTCAAAAATCCACAAACACAGACGCAACTCCTCAATCGACGCACACATGGACGCTTTCGCGTACGACACGCAAGTTCGTGAACACTTCATGAATTAGTACTACGGTACCACGCAATCAACTCACATAATTCTCGCTCTAAATATTATTGACCAATACTAAATACGCGTCATTGCTCGTTGAATAAATTCGTGTTTACTGTTTAAACGAGGAGCCGTTTAAAGGTATTTCGAAACTGTGTTGCAGCTATGTAATACCTACTTATGTAATACGTGTAATTATCACGCTAAAACGGCAATAATAATTTTAAAAAATGCTGTTTAGTTGTCTCTATATAGTATAATAACTTAATAAAAATAATATAGTGGCGTTTAGATACAATTTATTTTCAAAGTGCAAAAATAAATTTGAATAAAACCGACAATAATAAAAAAAATCTATTGTTTTTTTTATTTTGTAGGCAGAAAAGATCGCATTTATATTTAATGTTTTTCTATACTCTTAGCGCCTAAAAAAATCGTAGCTGCGTAGCATTTCCGTTGCCTCGTAGGCAAGTAACAGAAATAATTAAACCTACCCTTAGGTAATACGAACATTATTGCACATGTTGGTATTAAATGTATATAACCAAGTTCTGTTAATAAAATGACACCGTAATTTCATATAGGCTACTAACATAAAAAGCACCAAAATATTTTTGTACGTCCATTTAAATAACTGGTACAAGTTTCGAAAGTTACATGGTCAATGGTCTCCGGTAGGCCTTGGCCATGACGATTACAATGTTGTTGAAATATCAACAGACCTCAACGTATAGCTGACGAGTTTCAATTTCAACCCTTTCACAAACCGAGCTAAAGGCAAAGTAAGCTGTTCTTTGTATTTGACTCCGCACAGTCGGGTGGAGACGGCGAAACAAAATGTATTGGGGGTGCGCCGCTCATCCGCTCGGTCGGGCGGTGCGTGTGTATACGTCATCCATGGATATCATACAAGCCAATATGAATAGTTTCAAAAATTTATTTCTCACAACTAAAAATAATCGTATCAGTCCGAAAACAATAAGTATTAAAAGAACACAGGGATTACCTGCGATGATTATTACCATCCAATGAGCATAGTTACGAGTAGTAAACTCTTTAAAGGACGAGAAGCTTCTTGTTGAAATTGAAAGTAAAAACAGCTCCTAAGTTAGGCATCGAAGTTAAGCCTATTCAACGAAGAAACAATAAAAGCTATTCTTTTTATGTATATGAAAATATACATTACTATAGGAAAACTAATCTTCCCATCGGTATTGAAAGTAGCAATGGGGTTGACAACTGTGGAACTAATGGCTCTATCATAGCTGGTTCCAAGCATCGTCATTGGTTGAAAATCTGGTGATGTTATTTTATATTTCAAAATAGCTAGACCTCATTGGTCAGACTGAGATCCAGCTATAGTCGTGCCATCTACAATTAGCTTTTAACGGTCTTCCCCATTGGAACAAGCCAACTCTTGTAAGAAAATGTAACAGTTCGTTTTGAGACATTGTCTATCTGATATTCAATCACAACCATCCTACTTCAATTAGAGTTTATCACAATCGGATAAGATCAAAGCGAGAAAGTAGTGAGTTTAGCAGTACTCAACTCATTTGCGAGTCTATGTACAGTCAAGACCAAAAATATGTCTTCCCTTTGTGAAATTCAGCATCGATGATGTTCTCCTAAATAATTGAATCAAGTTATTCGGTGTTGTGCATATAGAAACTTTGCACATTTACTTTTGTGATCTGTTTTAAATATCTTATCAATGGAACCGATAGTAGTCTACGAAAAAGTCCCTAATGAATTCTACTAACTGTTTACATATTTTTGTCCTTGACTGTACATAGACTACGTAGATCCGGAGCCTGCAACAATGGTGAGCGTAGCAGGCGGTCGACGGTTCATATTTAATCGTGAGCTCATCATCCAAGGATTAAGAGTCTAATGCATAAAAATAATTCAACCATATGTGCAGTTTTTGGATCTCAGTAGAATTTAGACATTTTTGTTAGTCATAAATTGGAGGAAGGGTTTCAAGAACAACGTAGGGATTTTTTTTGAATTTAGAAAAGGTCAAATGAATGGCTTATGTAGATATATTCCAAATATCGAAAGATTTTAATCTTGATTAGCTTTTACTGTAAAATGGAAGTCAATCACAGGATGTCGAGGTATTTATTTTATCATCATATGCCTAGCCTTTTCCCAAGCTATCTTGGGGTCGGCTTCCAGTCTAACTGGATGCAGCTGAGTACCAGTATTTTACAAGCGACTGCCTATCTGACCTCCACAACTTAGTAACTGGGTAATACGATACCACTTAATAAGACTGGATGTCAGACTTTTGGCTTCTGACTACTCGTAACGACTGGCAAAGATCTAAATATGACAGCCGGGACCAACTGCTTAACGTGCTTTCAGAGGCACGGAGGAAACTCGGTATGTATTTATGGTCACCAATCCACGGACCAACCTCGGCAAGCACGGCTTAACCTTAAAGACCGACCCGTGCGGCTTATATTATTTAGCCAAGAGTTCATCGACGTACACAATTCCAAAAAAAAAAAATTTGGCTGGGTCTGTAAGTTAGTGAGTATCTGGATGTTTTGTCCTAAATTCATTATTTTCTTTGGTATTCCTTCGAGTAACATAATTATGAGTACCTACTGATTTATTAGTTATTATTCATATATTTGGTTGATTATTATATAAGATAAAGACTTCAAAACATGACGATAACAACAAGATAACCTACATTTAAGTGAAATTAATTTCTATATTTATAATCGCAATATTTTAGGTAAAAATATACACAAACAGTAAATTGTGTTATCATTAAATAATATTAACATCATGAGCCGCTAGAGGGCGACATCAGCAGCACATAGACAAATCCAAGATGGCCGCCAATCAAGAGACATATTTTTCAACTTTTTTTAAATGTAGTAGACGTTAGTATTTATTAAATTAACGACAATCGTATTAATTTGATAAGGTTTAAAATTAACCCATCAAATAACTAGTTTAATAAGAACATTGACACAAAAGCAAAAACATTAATTTATGCTGCAACATAACAAAAAGCTGATTATTTTTCTTTGGAAAAATTAAAATGGATAAACTGCTTAGTTGGTCAAAATGATAACACAATGATAAGAAGTAAAAAGTTGTTTTCTTTCTAGCGGTGCCTAAGATACTGTTCAGACGGTGGATAATTGGATCATTGATAAATTAGTTTAATGCAATACATTCGACAGTACACCGATAATAATGATTGGTATTCGATAGTACAATGTAGAATATTTGATGAGAAGATAATATAAATGTAGATCTTGTCGATAGAAATTGTGATTAAGTAAATGAATATGGTCATCGGAATCATAGAAAAACACGTGGTTTTTTACGTGCGGTGTGTGCGTGGCCGTCTTCTAATAATAAACAAGGAATGAATGAAACGACGAGACCGTAAAGTGCATGCTAACGTGAAAAATAAAATAACATAAAAGCTATACAAGACGTACACAACGTCATCTCACCATAAAACATTTTGTTCAATTGCCCTTGTCGTCCGGTCAGCTTTATCGTGTTTGTGTCCATTCAAAATAAACAGCCAAACCGGTTTAAAGAGTCCTATTTAATTTCATAGAATAGTTCATCACTATAACGTGTCATAGGTAAGAAACGTGGGCCAGCTTGGGCCAGCGGAGCGCACACAGGACCAGGAGTCGCGCTCGCGGTTGGCGCCCGCACGGAAGTAGGTTAGTAACTAAAGTTTTGTTTGCGTGAGGCTGCGACTCGGTGCACTCGCTCGCTAGTGCGGGCGCGCGGCTCTGCCCGCTGCCCCGCCCCACGCGCAACTCCGCACCCCCGCACCCGCGCATCTTTCACTTTCGGCCCGACTTTGCCCGGCTCGGTCCGCCCGCCCTACGCGCCCATTGTTGCGCCCCTATGTAGCAGGAACCGCTTTCGACACAACTTGTCTCCTTCACAGATATAACAATTGACAACTTTGTAGTAACTTCCGAGCTAATTACACTTTGGTTTGACAAAGGTTTTTAGCCAGTTTACCTTTAAGCAGAAACTTGCTATTTTACTGATATTGAACTGGTTCATTGACTTATTACAATTCATTGTTATTATTTCGGTTTAATTAAAGGAATTTTAAGTAAACTAATTGTTGCTTAGATTGCTCAGAAAATACGAAATAATGTTATCAGGTATTACCTCTGCGAGCATTGAACCTAAGCAATTATAATTATTTAACAGGCATTGAGGTAGATTTTTGAATGTCTTACAATATCCCAAATAGATTCCAGTTGTAGTTCTTATCCGTTACAACTATCTCAAAGTAAGTTGGTATTTGCACAATATTTTATGCGCCAAACTTGTAAGAATGATATATTTTGCTCTACAAGTTCTAATAAACATGAATTATGGGGCTGTGGTTTAGCTACACGTTCATAATATGGTTCTGACATTCATGCCTAAGTATCCTAAAATATTTCAGAACTGACCTTGACAACAATAGCGACATAGAAATAAATACCGTGAAATTGACTGTGCACACTTCTAGAATATTTCAGACGATGCGTGCCTCATTCAGTTGATAGATGAGTGTTTTTGATGTATGCAAGCAAGTGGTTGTAGGCTAGAGAAGTAGTAAACAGTTGCATTGCTCGGCTCGGGAGCCGCCGGTGTATCGGCAACAGCGGGGTCGGCTGGTACATCACACGCATTCGCCGAGCGCTCATTGTCGTTGGTTATGTAAAGCGGAGGCCGCGTCGATGCCGCTGCGTTGCTGCGAGTCAACGAACGGCATTGACACGCGCCCGCCTCCCGCCGCTGCCGCTGCCCCCGTGCACCGCACCCCCCCCGCCGACTCCCCTCGCCGCTGCTGAAACCAGCAGCTGCGAAATTGGGTCACGAGCTCCGAGCCACCTCACGTACACATCGACCAGCTAACCGAGACCTCTGACGTGCGCACGATTCCCTCCACCTCGCATCATGAAGCTAGTGAGCGACAGGCGGCAAGGGTCTTGTGTAACTGGTGCTGTACTTGCAAGACGACAAAAGAAATAAACCTTCTGCCGTTTAAAATAACTACGTGTTTCAACATGATAGATCGGACGCGGAATCGCCATACATCCAGCAGCAGACCTTGAATTCTATGATCTTAGAGCTCGTTACGTTACAACTTACTGTGGAATCAAAATTTTAATTCAATGTTATAACTATTATGTACTATGTACTATCAGTTTTCTACAGAGTAGAGAGATTCCGAGACTTTCCTAATTTTCAAAACTATTTATCAAATTAATGGTAATTCATGATTTCAGGTATATTTTAATCAATCCATTTTGAAAAGATTTTCCTAGAAAAACATTGTTAGATCTTATTAGGATTTTGTGAATTAATTAAGAAAATAAATATTGAATTATTTGCAGCATAGCTCCTACGAGAGTTGTACCATTTCATTTCTAAATATGCGTTGTATATTCAAGGTTAATTATATTATTTAAATGCAAAGTCGTGTTTAATTTCGCAAGTTTTTAAGGTCATTGCAGCAGAATGAAATGCAATAACTGTCTACAACAATTCTGGATGTATCAACAAAATTCGTCATTATTTAGTCAGAAATCGATGGGAATTCCAAAGCTAACATTATAACAGAAACAGCTTCAATAGTTTCTAATATCAATGCATGAAAACGGAGAAGGAAAACAGCACTGCGCCGGCATCGAACGCTCGAGTCAACGAACGTCATTGACGACAGCCGCCAAGCAATTTTCTGTGCTCTAAGCGTAGCTATAAAGTTTAATATTGAGTGGGACGGTTGCTAAACCTAGCCTTGGCTCCTACTGGCCTGGCAGACTTAGACATTCTATCTACTTTTACGAGTACATGGGCGAAGGCTCCAGTACTGTTTGGTACTTATAGTGCAGGTAGTAAGTACTTGGATGCAATAAGTTTATCGCTGTCGTCAGCGTGCTTATGTAATGTTCTAATTCTTGGTACTCTCTCATTGGATTAGCGTCGGCGATGTTTGTACTCTGTTGTTGTTCTTGGTGGTATAAGTTATGTCACCATAAACGCATGTATGTAGGTATGTGTACTATTGGTAAGTTGCTACTAAGTTAGTTGTCAATTTCGCTAATATTCTCTGAGGTGAAACTAATTTCATAATCGATGAGCATAAGCAAGTGTTTTACTTGATTTCTATCCGTATAAAATCATGCATATAAAGAAACTGCATCATATTTAATGTTATAATATCTGTTATAACATTAAATATACGCAATGCGTAATATAGGAAAAATAAATGCACACACATGACCTTGCGCACTAATATTGTATACATGTTTACAAAAGAACAAATAAACTTGAATACACAACACTTAATAACAGACGTAATCTGTAGAATTTACATTGAAAAGCTGATCATCGAAGGTCAAGTTAATATTAATAATTAATTAGTAACCTGTTGTTGTAATTACCTATTGTAAGACCGATTATATGAACGTAGACCTACACAGCTCTATGGTACAATAATATTTTCAATTATAATTTGACAAATAAATCATTGTTTTATCAAATCAGTTCAAGGAGGATGTGGGGAGGGGGGCTGCCTGCATCACGATGTAATGACGTCACCCATTTACTCGGTTATCATCCGTATCACAATCAGTGCCATATATTTCCTCCAACATGTACTTGACCAAGATCCTGTTTCCCACAAAACGAATAGCTTGTACGCTTCCTATTGTCTCGGGGAATACAAGAAGGAAAATGTTATAAATAAACAAATGAAGGATTATATAACGTGAGCAGCAGACCCAAATCTGACCCCGGGGCGGCCCTTCCTTATTTTTGTTGTTGCCATAACAAGCCAACAATCCAAATACGTTTCCGTTAGTATTACCTCATTTTCTCCGTCATTAAATGGAAATAAAGGGTGTGTCGGGATTAGGTATTTTCATATTATCTTGGTAGCCGATGGTATTGATTGATCTATCCGAGTGTGAATTACAACACCCTAAGTGCAGTTAAGTTATATAAAGGCCGCCCTACTTTCAGGGTGCGCAGGCTGCACAGCACAGGGTGAAGGAACGTCATTGACCCACCTAGTACCTGCGCGCTATCACCCCCCTCCCGCGCCCAGCCCCGCACGCTCCTCACCCGACCAGACTGATAAATATAGCGATCTCCGGGAATATGGCAATGAAACTGTTGTGTATAGCTCACCTAGACTATAGATAGAGGTAGGTTAGTGCGTCAAATGTGCATACGTCAATGGTTCAATCAATACGAAGGATTGGGAGGAGTGGCCGCCTGACCTATGCCTCAACGAATCTGTTCGCTTCGCACAGATGAAGATGAGGTTTTAATTGAAATAGGTAAACCTTGATTATGATGTGTAGGCAGTTGCTATGCGTAGTCATTATGATCGCATGTTGTCTGTGGATTTAAACACTAGTCACGTGCTTGTTATGTAACTGGAAAAAAAGAACTCAGATTTTCTATAAAATACATGGCATACGATGCTATTACATATGCTGCTAAAGAACAGGAAAGCACATCAAATATAGTACCACATAGGTACCTACTATGCACAATCGTAATCGTTTAAATAAAATAAAAAAATCTCTTTTGGTGATAAATGCATTTGTAACGATAAAATCTACCAATAATTTAACAAATAAATATGTCACACAACAAACACATGTAGCTAGATAACAAGGACATTCAAGTATCAATTTCAGTTCATTATCTACAATAGCAAAGTACAGAATATGAACTAAATTTTGATCGTATGTGTGGTTCTGAACGAACGTCTCGCAGATTACAAGTATGGAAACAAAGTTACAGGTAGTATTATGAAGGATGCGCTAATAACGTGAATAATGTATTAATTGAGGCATTTTGTAAGGTTCACCAACGATCACCATAAATTTCGAGGAGGGCGGGGCGAAGTGGGGGTGTGTGCGAGGGGGGTGCAGTGTGCGCGGGGGTGCGCGGATGCGAGGTCGACACGTGCGGGTTGCAGGCGGGTCAACGAACGTCATTGACCCACCTCCGGGGCCTACTTATAACGCGCTGATACGACGACTGATTCGTCTGTGTGTCGTGTTTATGCTAATAACAATACTACACTGACGGCTTGCTTTGAACAATTGCTCATGTGTGCATAGGTCCTCGTCAATGTGCCTGATAATGTCAATAATTGTAGTAAGCAAGGTCGCGAGGTGTGACGCTGGAAACTTCAATGTGAAGATGAACATTTTCATTAGCAGACTGAAAATATTTATTTAACCTTCAAATTTATATAAAGCAATATTTACATTTAAATATGAAGCTTACTGAATTGAGTGAGAGTTTAATTTAGTTTATAATATTGGTTCATATAATTATTGTGAAACTTCGTCTTGCCTAAGTATGATTTTACTCCCTGCAGCTTGATTAGAGGCAGCACAATTTTCCTTCTAGTATAAGTAATGATTTTGTGCCAATGTCAAGTGTAACTGGGGTATTCAAATGATACTCACTGTATAGATAATAAACTCATTCATTTATTGAATCCGTAACGACCGCAAATTCTTTTATAAATAGAAATAATTATGTTTGATGGTATTTTATTAAATTACTGCAGTAACTATATTTGAAAGGTTAGGATACTTCCCGTTTTTATCTGAAAGAATTGTAGTTTTTTTTCCTTGTTGCTATGATAATAAAAAATAATAAATAACGCGACAGTGTTCATACATGTACAAAGTTTCATATACACAACACACACTACGTTAATTACGTAGTATATCTACATGAAAGATACCTCACGATACGCGGTGTAACGTGAGGAAAATTTCCGGGAAATCCGTGAATGAACTGTCAATACGGTTCGTCTTCTGTCAGGTGTTCTACTATACACTTGTTTTATAGTAGTAAGTTGTATTCCGTAGGGTCGTATCGGAAATGTAGTACCTATTCGCTCGTATACGCCCTTATATTCACCCTTACTGGAAAAAAACCTTGGGCTGAGACAAGAAATTAAAAAGGTATTAAGACACTCTAGTTGTAATTAGTGACAGATTGGCCCAGTAAAGTAAGGTAATTGTTAATGTCCTAGAATGAAGTACTTCCGATTCAATCACAAGGAACTGAAAAGCTTCACGAAAAAGTTGAACTTGCATTGGTCAGTTGCCAAGAAACGAATGTTATTAACCGCCTAGAAGTTTCTTTAGCCCTTCGAAGGTGGTGCGAACAGCTCGTTGGAGGTCCACTGCACCGAAGCCCACTTCCGGCCTCGAAAGGGCGATCAATACGTATCGGGGAACGAACTCCTGACCTCGGGCTGGGAACTGGGGCGCCGCGCAAGCGCAGCCCGTCGTCGAAGTCGTCGCCGCGCCGGCCGGTGCATCCTCATACCACTCCATTTTGAATTCCTTTTTTTTCTCTCCAAAATTTAATGATCATCATTCTTAATGGATCTTAAAATATATATCGAGACCAACACCACCACCACTCTATCCTTTTTTTTTTGGCGGGTTTTTCGCATTTTTATAGAAATAAAAGGCAACCTCGTCCGCCATCTTGGTTGGTTGAACTCATGACATTCGACATTTAAAGATCAATAATTTCGTGGAAGGGGTATTTTTTTTATTTTCTAGTTGCCTGTGCTGTCTTACTGCTGAGCAAAGGCCTCCCCCGATTCTTTTCACGAGCTCTTTTGCCGTGCCTCCTCGAACCAGACCTCGCGGTACGCGTCCAGATTGTCTCGCCATCTCTTTTTGGGTCGGCGTCGGCGGCGCCGTCCGTTTGCCGGCAACCATCTTGTGGAGACTTTGCATGCGGCTGACGTGACCTGCCCAATCCCATTTTAGCTTAGCAGCCTTCTTTCCAACGTCCACTATGCACGTTTTGGAACGCAGCGTGGTGTTTCGAACCACGTCTTGTCTTTTGACACCCAACTCCAAGGCAGGCAAACTCCAAGGCGGAATTTTTAAGTCTCGGTGAGTGACCAGGTCTGAGAAACATACGTTAAAACGGGTAGAATGCACATGTCGATGAGTTTGCGCTTCAGGGAGATCGGAAGATCACCCTTCATTAGCGTCTTCATGGACCAGTAGCTTTCCCAGTCATCGCCACTCGACGATCGATTTCTGTTATATTATTAAAAGCTGCAGTCGCGGTTGTAGAACCGCGACTGCAGCTTTATTTATTTATTTATAACATATAGCAAGTAGTTGCTACCTCATTGAAAATAGGTTACGAGCTGCGACTACTTATAGCAGAGACTTAGGTTTCAAATAGGTAGTTATTACAGTTGGAAGTTTTCATTTCAATGTACCTATTGGTTTTTTATGGTTTCTATGCTAAATTATTCTAGTTTCATTTGGATATAATAAGCGCTCGCGCTGGTGAGATCGATGGCTTAGTACTTAATTGACCTTTTGAGTTTCAGTTTGTATAGAATCCTAGAGACTTGATTCATTTTATCAGCCTTTTATCAGCCATTTTAGTATTTTGCTCAAGTCATAACCACAACATCTAAAAGTAATAAAATATTTTCAAAAGCCAAAGACTGTATGTACTACTTAAATATTTGGTTTAGTTTTATCTTCAAGGAGTTATTGCCAAATTGCATCGAGGCATTTTAATAGCGTAATGCGTTTTCTTTTTTTTTCTACATCTAATGGCGCAATATCGCTCAGTGCGAGATTCGATCCAACCAGATAGTGCCCGATATTGACTCCGTTGACCTTTACAATAACACAAAGTACGTGCACTGAACAAAGCGAACACTCCGAGCCAACTTCTATAATTAACAATTGACTGTATTAAACGTTTAAAAATAATATAGACGAAAACACGCAGGCATCAGAAGGTATTACAGTACTTCTGAAGGTAAAGGCCAGCAGATATTGTTGTTCGATACTTGGAATAAATTTTGAGGCGCGGGCTTTTGAATGCGGCCCTGCTGCAATGCCAAGGCGACTGCCAAAAGGCGAAGTGAGGTCAAAGCCCAATGTCAGGGGCCCTAAGAATTTTGTCTCCGCTGCATTTTAATGCGATACATTCAGGCGATTAATGAGCAGCTCCATTCAGGAGCCACGAATTTCGACGAGATGTGTTTTATACGCTTGTGCGGAAAGTAAAAGTGACAGAGTTACAGTTTCAGCCGGTTTCAAAGTAATTTACTGCTTTTCATCGTTTTCGTCGTAATCTGTTTTCGAATTTATCTGCAAGTACCTTAAGGTGTTCTTTAAAAAGTTGTATTTACGTGCATATTATCACCTGCCTAGCCTTTTCCCGAACTATCTTGGGGTCGGCTTCCAGTCTAACCGGATGCAGCTGAGTACCAGTATTATACATGAATCGACTGCCTATCTAACCTTCACAATCCAGTAACTGGGTAATACGATACGCCTTGTTAAGACTGGATGTTAAGACTTTTGGCTTCTGACTACTCGTAACGACTGTCAAACATCAACAACTGACAGCTGGGACGAACGGCTCAATGTGCTTTCCGAGAAACGGAGGAAACTCGATAAGTAATTAAGGTCACCCATCCACGGACCAACCTCGGCAAGCACGGCGTAACCTTAAAGATCGACCCGTGCGGCTGAGCATGAGGTCCTAGGTTCGATTCCCGAGTCGGGTGAAGTGTTATTGGGTTTTTCCATCGGGAATTTCTCAGTAGCAGCCACGGGGTCTGGATTTGTGCCCGGTTGATGGCGATAGGCTCACCCCCTTATTTGACAAAAAAAAAAGCGTTCGCCATCGTACTACCGCTGCGTTCAAAATAAAGCTACAAGGCTAAGTTAAGGTTTTTTATCGGTTACATTTAGGGGAGTGTGCGATGGAATTGCATGATCAAATTACGGCTGGCCCGTTTCATCATCGGGCTACCAGACGCACGGCGATGCGCTATCGGTACATGGTGGACACCCCTCCTATACGCACTAAGCGTTTTGGAAATACTTTTATTATGCGTACCGCTAAGGAGTGGAATTCCCTGCAAGAGTCTGTCTTTCCCGATAGCTACAATCTAGGGGTCTTTAAGTCAAGAGTGAATAGGTTTCTTCTAGGCAAGCGTGCTTCATCGTCGACCACATCATCGCTTACCATCAGGTAAGGTAGTGGTCAAGCGCGAGCCTATAGATAATAATAAAAATAAAAATTGCTTCGCTTCACACAGCAATGCTTTTTGGGTTATATCCAAGGGTCGCTAATTTAGAACTCCTTCTTTTCTCGCGTCAGCATAAGCTGTTCGATAAAATTTGAAGCCACGGTATAAACAATAGTACATTGTTACCCCAGGGGGAAAGTACTTATTTAGTCGTGCATCTTTTGTCGACGTTTTATAAGTGCCCATATAGGCCTATGTAAAATAAAATATTTTGATTTTGAGTCCCGAGACGGGGTTTGAGTTCGAGGGACTAAATAAGTCTTTAACCCCAGGTAAACACTGTGCTTTTCATTACGAATACAAGGAAAGTAAAAATAAAAACATGAATTAGCTAAAGAAAAAAATAGTAAATATTATTTTGGATTGCCGCTTTCCCGCCTGTTTTGTTTTTTTTTCTGTGACCAGCCATCTATTATTATTCAGCCACTATTTTTCATTTTCGTCATTGAAAAAATGGTAAATATTTTGCCCAACTCTAAGTTATTTAAAAGAAATTGTTGAAACTAAATTATAAAAACGTTATATATATTCTTTACTCAATACTTAACTTTAAGTTATTTAAATTTTACATCGTGGCTGCATAGAAAGTTGGACCATGGAATAAACATGTGTAAATAGAACTAGTTTTTTTTTAATAATTTGACGTCTGTCAGTTGAAAGCGATTCTCCCTAGGGATGAAAAGTATTACTTTCGTCCCGCTCCTCAGGCTACTTCAGACCTACTTTCAGACTATGAGTAATGAAAAAACATATTTTCAATTGAGCAATACGTGTTTTTTTTTAAGACGAGTTGCTTTGCCAAAGAATTACGTGATTGTTGACACGACTCACAAGTTCAAAAGTTAACCATGACCATCATTTAATTTTAATTTTACAGAAGGTGATACGAGGTGTGATAGGCAGATGGTATAGTCGCTTTGTGGAAATTGGTGTACCAATCAAGACCAGTTGATGCGGATCTCTCATTGTACTGGAAATGTATACAAAGCGAGGCCATGTTATACTGGAAATGGACAGCTTGATGTTTCGCAGCATGTTGTACAAAGACGTCCGTTGCGTTTCGGGTGCTGAAATTCAGCTGTCATTGTATCTAGTCGTCATTTAATTATGTTTACAACGAGTATGCGTTTTATTATTCTTATGATTTATTAGAACTCATTAATTTTAAAATAAAAGTGTGTTTGCTTAAGTGGTTTTTCATGTTTTACAATTACTTTTCCTATTTCCACTAAAGTGGCTGTATACTAGTAATAGAAAGCAGCGGTGGCCCAGTGGTGGCTGCTCCGATTTACGAGCAGTAAGCCGTGGGTTCGAACCCATGCAAGCGAATATTTTTTTTTTTTTGCCTGGTCTTTCCCACTCCTGGGCAAAGGCCTCCCCCCATTCCTTCCGCTTTTCTCTGTTTGTTGCCTCTTCTTTTCAGGCGCATTACTATGTGTAATTTATTTCATCACCGCTGCTCTCAAAACGGTGAAGGAAAACATCGTGAGGAAACCGACATGTCCTAGAACTAAAAATTCGAAGACATGTGACATCTAGCAACCCGCACTGGGCCGGGTGGTGGATTACAGCCCACTCCCACTCATAGAGAGGAGGCCTGTGTCCCAGCATTGGGAATATTTTTGGCTGATGATGACGATATCTATTCTTGGAGGCAAGTCCCAATAAAATTTTCCTTAAGTACGTAAGTCTCAATAATAGTTTACTACAGTGGCTGTATACCTAGTAATTAAAACATAACATAACATCAAGCCTGTAATACCAGAAGGGTTAGACAGAGGTGAAACTAACAGTAGGTACAACCGCATTCCACCAGTTATATTAAAGTCTCATGTAATAGGGGGCGAGGATATTGTCATCAACCGGGCACAGTTCGAGACACCGTGGTCGCCACTGAAAAAATCATAAGGAATAAACCCAAATAATATGCCCGACCCGGGAACCGAACCCAAGACCTCTTGCTCAGCAGTCGCGCTTGATCCCACTAGACCAGGGATGGGGAAACTACGGCCCGTGGGCCATCTCCGGCCCGTGGGCCATCTCCGGCCCGCGAAGCGTTGAAATCCGGCCCGCGGACATCAAACAAAAATCAAGTGAAGCTAAGAAAAAATTGTCTTCGTATTAGGCTTTCGTATGACCACCTTTAATCACTGTTAAAAATTTCAGAATCACAGATGGAGCCGGCTTATGATGAAATCATACAGAAACAAAAACAGTTCCACATGTCCCCAAAGACCAGCTTTCCTTAACCTTCTACTTCACAGCTAACTTAAAGTTTAATTTAATGCTATAAGCATTTTTTTCTTATGACAATATTTTTTTTGTAATGTCGTACAATACATTTTCAGAAAAAAAAACATATCAATATTTTTATTTCAGTACTTATATAATATAGGCAAAAATGCAACAACTTGGCCCGCCATATATTTCGTTAGTAAATATGGGCACGCGAAGGAAAACGTTTCCTCATCCCTGCACTAGACCAACGAGGCAGTCAAATAAGCTAATGTTTTATTTTTGAAAAATTAAAAAACATATTTTTAGAGAATTTTCAATAGGTACTAAGTAGTGTACTTAATCACTGTCCGCCTTCCCAACAGTGCACTGACATTCGGGTATTCAGGCTGCCCCATTAAAATTATTTAAAATAACACTTAAGCAGAATGTAATTAAGGTTAACAGTTCAACACAGTTCTTCTAAACATAACTATCACGATTCCTTTAATTCTGCGAAAAGTTTATATAAATAGAGTGCAACAATTATCTGTTTTGAAATATTAACTGTTTCTATGAGCTTCCGTTGCCATTTTTTTATGGATATAACTGACTTCCCCCGGGAGTCCCGGTACCAATAAAAGTTAATTGCGACCTAATTTACTATCGCGGTGCTAGGAAAGTTTTTTTTTTTTTATTAGACATGAATGTAATAAAAAAATTCAATCAAAATCGGTTCAACCGTTCACAAGTTATGCTGCCACAAGCACACACTCATAATACACCTTTTTTTGGTCGGGTTTAATAAAATAATCAATGAATCCACAATCAAAGGCTTATTGAGGGTTATGTTGTTGGTTTGTTCTCATAGAATTCTCTTTTCGAAAAAAGCAAGCGGCTTGCAAAACCTAGATCTTTTAACAGCCATTACCAACCTCAACCTCACCTGACGGAAAATTCTGTTGACTGTAGTCTTTCGGTCAATATCAACAGACTAGGGTAAATTCTTCATTTTCTTGATGTTCATGTCGTAAGTTCAGTTCAAATAGAAATAAATATGACGCATGTTGTGTTGGGCCTGGATATGACCGATGTCCAATTCTTTCCAACAGGGTTAGCAATGTCTTTTGCATGTGTTTACCCGAACCTGGCCCACGCGGTGGATTATAGCCCACTCCACTAAAAGAGAGGATGCCAGCTGTGGACCCTGCCGTGGGAATGTAACTGGCTGGTTTTGCTATTCTTTAAGTTTATGCAGCTTAGATCCAGTCCTGAATATATGAAAGAATACTGGAACATTATATCACATTTCCCCTCTGCGTACTTGAAAAGCGCGCTAGCAAAACGACAAAAAAAAAGTTTGCCTTGATAATGTTAAATTACGTGAAAAAAGTTTCCTGCAAGAATGATGAAAGGAGGAAAACGCCATCGTAATTAGGTCACATCTCTCGTTGGCTGAGTGGGCATTGTTTAAAAATAAACGTTTTATTTACACTCCGTTGTGTACGTATTTTTAGTATCTTTGTAAAATATTTTTATCGTCACAAGGGCTTGCTAAAATGAACGGATGAATAGAGATGTAATAAATGATGAGATGTAAAAGCTAGTATGGTAGTACCGTTCGAAGTGACAACTATCAAAGAAAATGATTAACTCGATTATGTATCAATGAAAATAATGGTTTTGATAATTCCGAAACCTGGGTAAAGAAATCTTTTTGTAATAAAGAAATCTGTTTGTTATAATAAAATCTGTTTGTAATAAAGAAATCTGTTTGTTATAATAAAATCTGTTTGTAATAAAGAAATCTGTTTGTTATAAATAAATCTGTTTGTTATAAAGAAATCTGTTTGTTATAAAGAAATCTGTTTGTTATAAAGAAATCTGTTTGTACTAAAGAAATCTGTTTTAAAAGTATTGCATCTATTGTAATTGCAATTAGTAGAGACAAGTTCTAACGACTTATTTTAATTATACAATCAGAGGTTATTATTATTAATAATAATTTAATTATGAATGAATGAATAATTAATTAATACATTAATTTCAGACATAGTCCATACATTACATATGTTTTTAATTAAAAATCATATACCATTACATTAAAATTATCAAGAACAAATAAAATAACACATACGCATGTCATTAGAATTACATAAAAAATGTTCAGCAATATAATTAAATGATATGAAATAAAATTAAGTTAAATAAAATAAATTAACAAAAAAACATTAAAACAATAATTATCAAAATTAGACATACACAATAATTATATACGCAATTTAAATAATAACCGACCCGTCTTGTATGTTATTAAACATATATTTAGAGATCTATACATATCCATATAACCATGTTTAATTAACTCCGATTCCACAAGGGACACAAAACAAGATTTTCCTACTCTAATAACCCAATGACGGATATCACACCATAATTAGGACGGTGAAAATTCGTTCAAAATACATGATGCGTTACCATGGAAACCGTACAAAGTCCCAGGTTAGCCGGTGGCTAAGTACCGGTATGATGACCTCTTCAAATTTCGAAGGTCGTTCCACGTGGCTCCATTGATTTTCGTAGATTTGTAGGTGTATACACACCGGCGCGTATCTACGAGTGTGTGCTGTGGCAGTGACAGTGGTTCGGCCCCCTTTTGACCTATTTTCAAGTCCCTTGTACCAGCGGGATTGTGACGCAAGCAGGCTCGGCACAGCGCAGCTATGAAAGCTGAGAACTTATTACATGATTGTAATGTTTTTGGTTATTCCTATATTTATTAAATTTAGTTCATCCCATCGGACTACCATATTAATTATGCTGTAGTCTGCAAAACACTGAGGTGGAATATAGTCTTTGGGCGCTATGAAAAATCTGGTTTTATACCGATCCGTATCCGTTAATTAAGTAAGTTATATCATCATCATCATTCATCATTTCAGCCCAAAAGAGGTCCACTGCTGGACATAGGCCTCCCCCAAGTGTCGCTACATTGACAATTTGGGGGGTTTTGCCATAATCGCCACGCTTGGCAATCGGGTTGGCGATCGCAGTACGGTTGTTACAAAGGCACAGAGAACGCCGCTGCCCATTCTCTGGCAAATCGCCTCTTACGACACCCACGGGAAGATATAGGATGGTGCTATTCTTTACGTCCGACACCATACAGACCAGTAAGTTATATATCTATCTATATCTTACTCATAACATTTCATGCTATTGATTTCTCACGACCGTTTTTTAAAGTTTACATGGTTTGGCCTGCATTAATGTAGCATTTTGCATTTTATAAAAATCATAGGGACTCCCGATAAGTTTATAAATCCTTATCTAAAAATAATTTCAATTAAAAGTTCAATGATTAAAAAGCAAGTAATAAGTAGAAATTCAGTTTACAGTGTAGTCCAATATTTCAATAAAACTAATTAATGACCCTGTAACTTCAAGTAGGCTTATAAAGTCGACTACGGAATCATAATCAAAAGTCTTTCATACAAACAAGACTGAGACAAGACTTCTTGAAAGTAAAAAAATATATATATGAGACAGTCCCCCAAAACGAATGTACTTCATCTCACCTCACGCCTGTCATTCCCGAAGAGTTATTCTGAGGTATACCTAATAGTACACCCACATTTCGCCAGTTATGTTAAAGTCCCATGTAATAGGAGATGAGCCTATTGCCATCAACCGGGCACATATCCAGACTCCGTGGCTGCTATTGAGTAATTCCTGATGGAAAAACTCAATTACATTTTGCCCTTTCTGGGAATCGAACTGAGGACCTTTTGCTCAGCAGTCGCTCTTGCAACCACTGGACCACCGAGGCAGTTCTTCACCTCTTACTAATGTTTAAGCTAAGGAATTATTTTATAAAACTAAACAAAAAATAAGTGCAACACGTCATCTCCATAGTTACCGTGGTTGGATGGCATGCGTCCGGCGTTTGGTTCGCGGTATCATCGCCAGTGGCTTGTTGGGATCCCTTGGAGACGGAAAATCAGTTGCAAGTACATCAACTAATATTCCTACTCTCCAGTGCGTTAAATGGTAAGAAAAAAATGGATAATATAAGTTTTAATGTACATTTTATACGAAGTAGGTTTGTATTTAACTAAACTTAAGTTTAGCTATAGTTATTGTAGCAGCAATTACCTAAAACACTTACAATTGTTCGATAAAACAAAACAACTCAAAGATAGCATTACAAGTCAAGAGGATATTCTATAAATAACTTCCTAACAACAACGTAATACGACCCGTCTTGTCTAAATAAAGCGAGAATTTGGAGGCTTTAGATTGGGCCTCGTCTAGGGCGGCGAAGGCGGCGCGGCGCGTTGCCATGACAACGCTGCAGCCTGACGACGCACCGACCCAGTTCCCGCCCGCCCAAATGTTAATGACCTCCAAAACCCAGGTCGAAGTTCACGCTCGCTACACGGGTAAGGGATCTATCCGTGTACCCCGTGGACGGTTTACGGGTCACACCATGTATTGATCCAAGAAATTTTAAGATTGAATCTAGGTTAGAGATGGTGGATTTCTTGTGGAAATATTTCTGTACCCTTGAACATGATATTTTTGGAAGTTGTACGAAATTAAACGCATTTTTTCTGTCTTGTTTTGGCTTCATGCTTGTTTATTGGACAAGCGGGTCCATTTATTAGTTGTTGTCATTGTTGATAGTCGCTGTTAAGTTATAAATTAAAGCTTATTGTTTAAAATGTTGTTGACGTGTTGGAGATCGTTAGCATGTTTGCGTGTGTAAACAAACAGCCCTTTGTCAGTACAAGTACAAACGTGGAGTGGACGGAGGTAGGTGGTCGTGAAGGCGCCGGCTCTTGAAGCGAGTGTGTTCTTAGGTTACTATTGTTACATCTTCAGGTCAGGTCGTCAGCCTAGCGCGAGGCTAATAACCTGGATGTGGAATAGTTTCAGTACTTTTATATTTATTTCTACTGAGAAAGCATTTGAACGATCTTTGTAATATTTGGGTCTGATTAGCTTGTTTGTTTTTTTGGAGAATGGTTGACTAGAGTCGGAGAATTGTTGATCGTGTCTACAAAACGGTGCCTGAAGCACCGCTTTGTAGACACGATTTATCTGATGTAGACATTATTACTTTTATTTTTAATGTTTCACATAGTACCTAGGAGTAGAATTTAGTTTTCGGCACGTTTCGTTTCGTAAATAATACAGAAGAATCTACTTAATAACCGTAAAACTATCCGGTACACATATAGATTATTTTTATTAAAATAATCTAAATTAAAACTTAACACGTACAAAATACCCATTCCTAGTTATGTTGCTTATAGATGGAACAGAAAGGAAATTGCAAATAATTTTAGCTCATTACACCGACTGCTCCTAGACTGAGTTGTGTTAGTGTGTGTGTGTATGTGCATGCGATCTATGCAATTACACGTAAAGAATAGTGACAACGCACACCAACGCCAGTGTAATCGAAGGACTGCGCCGCGTCGCATGCATTTTCAGAGCTAGCTAGGGCTGCTTCTAACTGCATTTAATAAGCAGTTGCGGCTGACATTGAAAAAAAACCATAATTACTGACACGGTATTCTATCCTTTCTTTTGTTCTATGGTACGAATTATAAACTTTCTTATTATAAAGATCTAGGTTACTTAGGATGCCTTGACATCGGGCTTTGATCCAGCGTAGGCGTAACGTATACGCTGCGTGGGCTCTGAACAACCGTCAACGCAAAGCTATGTAAAGTATTACGATAGCAGCATGGCGGTTGATTTGCTGTCATTTTTTGAAGAGTTCCGTTGTCTGTCTCCGGAACCTACCATCAGATCTATATGAAACTAACTGTCCCATGCAACTTCGTCTGCGTCACATTTTCCCCGTTTTCGCAACAGTTTTCATTGCTGCAGCGCTGCTATACAGCGCCATCTATTGAATAATTACTCAATCCAGTCAACAGATACAGCCATCTGTTAGAATCGTTTGGAACTACCAGATAATTGTGACTTAATTTGCAATAAAATAATATTGCGACTATAAATTGAGATGTAAGCTATCCTATCTTTCAAGTTGTATCAAACTGCACACGGTGTGCAAATTTGATTAAAATCGGTTAAGTAGTTTAGGAGTCCATCCCCGACAAACAACGGGACACGTAATTTTTATTTATTTATATAGATTTAAACAAGACCATTTCGAAATACCCTGTCGAACAAAAAAAAAAGCAAATCCGTCTATATATGTGGAGTTATGCGCGAACATACAAAAAAAAAACTAACATACGAATTGATAACCTCCTCCTTTTAGAAGTCAGTTTAAAAGGAGTGCGTGGTTGGTCGTTGCAGTGACTGCTGAGAATGAGGTCCGATGAAGTCAGGCAAAGTGTTATTGGGTTTTTCCATCAGGAATTTCTCAGTAGCAGCCACGTAGTCTGGATTTTTACCCGATTGATTGCCATGACTCGCTCCCTTTTACATGGGGTTAAACATAACTGGCGAAATGGCGGAGGACTATTAGGTGTGCGTCTGCCAACCCTTCGGGCATTACGGGCGTTCATCATCATCATCATTTCAGCCCAAAAGACGTCCACTGCTGGACATAGGCCTCCCCCAAGTGTCGCCAAATTGACATTTTGGGGGGTTTTGCCATAATCGCCACGCTTGGCAGGCGGGTTGGCGATCGCAGTACGGTTGTTACAAAAGCACAGAGAACGCTGCTGCCCATTCTCTGGAAAGTCCATAAGTCGCCTCTTACGACACCCACGAGAAGATATGGGATGGTGCTATTCTTTACGTCCGACACCATACAGAACACGGGCGTTATGTTTATATAATAAAAAGAAAACTATATCTGTTAATTTGTCTGTTTGTTAGATACAAGACTATTTGGAAGTAAACTGCATGTCTGTTACAACCCTACGATGCGCCGGAGTCGCAGTTCGCACAGCCGTAACTCATACACGCACATAATGTTGGTACTCGCTGGTACTTCCATCTATTTCGTGATGCAATGCACTCTTGCGCACAGTTTTACGACGACCGACGTTATTTACTGCTTAATAAGTTTAATCGATTTTAGTCCTAGGTATCCTAAGTTTTGCATATTAGACTTATTTATGGAAGGGTCCAATACGGTCCTCATTTCAAGATTTTATCCATTGCCCGTAAAATTAATTTAAAAAAAGTGACATTCAAAACCATGAATGATTCTCATTTCTTCTTTTAATGAAGGAGTAAAGCTATGCAGCAAATATTTTTGTAAGATTATGGAAACGCTTGAGACACGCTTAGTAGCTTGTTTAAAATCGTTAAAACAAAATATGCTTTTTAATATAATGTAGATTATACTGAACATTCATCATTCTAAAAGAAAGAGAACTTCACACTGTTTAAACACTTCTTTCTCAGGTATTTACCAATAGAGAAACTCAAATTTTCTGTCCAATTGGTCCACTAACACTTGAATACGCGAGTGTTTGTGCGTGTGAAGTGCGTTCTCTACGTGTCGTCTGTGGGGTGCCTAATGGAACGTGCTCACGTGCTCGCTTTAACGAACCGATAGATCGCGAGCTCGCTTCGGCAAGGTGCTTATGTTGTGTACATTTATTTATGGCTTCTAGTAAAAGTTATTGCTAAAACTGGTAATTTTCAGCGAAACTATCTTAAAATGGGCATAGTTTTCTAATCAAAGCAAAGGTAAAGTAGCGGCTGTTTTAAAAATAGTTTTCTATGTTACAGATGAAATTAATACACATAGAAATGAGTAATGTAATTGAAATATTACACCAAAGTGGGGACACTTCCTTCTAACGCGGTTAAAGTAAAACAAAACTGTTCACCCAGATGAAATAACAAGGCATTGAGTAATCGCATAGACAATATAGACGTCGACTAATAAAACCAAGAAGCAAAACAGCTCACAGATCAAAACAGTTTGTAAAACAGATGATAAACTCCTCCGACCTAAAAAGTTGTAAATCAAAAGAGGTTTCCTTTCAACAGGTATAAAAGGGTGTTTGAAAGCAACGCGGCATGTAGCATAAAAAGCTTGTATGTGTCCTTTAACGAGCCAGTACTTGGCTGGTGTAGGGCGCGAAGCGGGGGCGGCGCCTATTCCTAGCGCGAAACTAGGCCGGCCGCCGACCGCTGCTGGATGGGTTAAGGGAAGAGAGGATAGCGGCACGAGCTGCAAGGTTGGAGAGGCGTAGATGAGTGGTTGCTTTATAAGGGATCTCCCGCGCTACGCGGCCATGACCACGGATTGTCGCATGACCGGCCGCTATATTAAACAAAAGTAGTCGAACTGTTGCACGACCAAACTCTCTTCCGGGTCGAACCTTCTGCGGCCAAAAGTCGTGGTTGTGACCGCATAGTGTGTTGTCCCTAAGATGAGTCGAAGAATAGAGCTAACTCTATGCTCTGGCATGGGTGCGTAGCTGATGACATATCAAAATATCGTGCTGATGCATGTCATGTCATCCATTTATAATAGCAACTTTAGTGATATAAAATTAAACCAACGGAGTTACTTTCAAAATCTGTTGTAAAATTATGAATCAAATAAACATTACAGAGAAATGTCGTTGGCACTATCTTTAACAAGTATTTTTGAAAACAAATTATTTATGTGAAGTGGCTAACTTCTTTGTGTTAAATTACCATGTACATAGATCAATAATCTCTGTTTATTTAGGTCAAATTGCAAATAATAAAATGTAATGCATTACTGCTGAATAATTTTGGGTATGGTAGTATTTCAAATATTAATTGAAAACAAGTTTATCTTGATCGGCACACTTTCATACATGAATCATAGTTAAATATCCGCAAACGCTAAGTTCAATTTTCTTACGCATAAAAAGTGGGCCAGTATATTACAAAGAAAGTTTTTCAGCACCTTGACAATGGGTATCAGTGTAAGGAGTTACTATTTCTTTGTTACAACTTTTACAAATCATTTATGACACATTCATAACTTTTAGCGTCATAATGGCCTTACACAAGTACCTTCAACTTGAACTACGCGAGTCGCCCGTGACTTGGGCCACACAACGTTTTAAACTCCGGACGCATGCAGTGCCAAGACAAAAATTGCTTCTGAGAATAAAGGTTCAAGAATCAAGATCTATGTCGTTTGAGAAGACTTGAATATCAGATCCTTTTCTAACGTATTTGTGTCAGCGAAAATGAAAATTAAAAGAAACAGTGAAACAAAGTGTTTGTTTGTGTGTTTTTAAGGTTACCAGGAACCCATCGGCCCGATTGTTTCTTTTTTAATTTGGGCCATTTTTTTCTTGTTTGGCCATGTGGCTCGTGTATCTGAGGGAAGAGAGATATTGCAGATTTTATAAAGTGAATAAGTAGCATCATGCTTTTTGACATATTGATTTGTAATAATTACGTTACCTTTGTTAATGTAACCTTGTAAAGTAAAGCTTCAGTAAAGATTTAATTCCTGAACCTGTTATATGTTTTTAGATTTAATTAACTGATCTGACTATTTGCTTCTAACTTCAATCTAAGCCAGTCTAGGAAACCTCTTATCTCTGTTTGTTAGCAAGACGATGCGGCTCTAAGAAACGTTTTGAATCTTCACAATAATGGCAATGTTAGCTATATTTAGACATTTTAAAAATAAAAAAGAAGGCAAACAAATCGTCATACAACACTACTTCTAGCTAAGATACACCTACACAACACAAAACTAGAATTTTAGGTAAGTAAACACGTGTTCATGTTTTCCCAAAAAAACATATTTTCTCTGTTTCACTCCGTGAGCTGGAAGTATTTATTAATGTACCAGTTCTCGAATTACAGCCATTTGTAACATACGTATGAAGATCTGTCTTAAACATATGATTAAACATTCGTGGGACTTGACGTCATTGAAAATATAAGGTCAAACTGACAAACACGCTTTATTTCGATAAAGAAAAGTCATCATCTGCCTAGCGTTTTCCCTAACTATCTTGGGGTCGGCTTCCAGTCTAACTGGATGCAGCCGAGTACCAGTATCTACATGAAACGACTGTCTATCTGACTTCCACAACCCAGTAACTGGGTAATACGATACCCTTGGGTAAGACTGGATGTCAGACGTTTGGCTTCTGACTACTCTTAATATAACGACTGTCAAAGCTCTACAAATAAACAGGCGGAAACAGCGGCTTAACGTGCTTTCCGAGGCACGGAGGAAACTCGATATGAAATTATGATCACCCATCCACGGACCAAACCGCACTGGGCCCGCGTGGTTGATTACAGCCCACTCCCTCTCATAGAGAGGAGGCCTGTGTCCCAGCAGTAGGAACATTATAAGCTGGTGATGATTATGATCCATGGACCAACCTCGGCAAGCACGGCTTAACCTTAAAGATCGACCCGTGCGGCTGTTATTATTTTTTGCCCCGAGCTCCTCGAAAAAGAAACACAAAAAACTGTGCTTAGGATAACGAGGCAAGAAAGGAGGTGTCTCATGAGATGACAATTAATAGGGAAGTATAGAAGAAGACTTGCTGAAACGACCCCAAATAAATTGGGATAATGGCAGGAGAATGGTGATGATACGGACTTTCAAACGATTCTATCTATTTATGTGCTACAATTACTACATTTGCTAATTGACATATTTCATTTGAGTCGATCGTAGAAAACTGAAAGTACAGCTACCAAGTACTGAAGTAATGGTGCCACTCCACTATACAACAATTCTTATAATATTTTTATTGCAAGGTCAAATATCCTGACCCAATGCTGTATCCACTACCAACCTAGTCTTTATTCGACCTTCATTGCAATCGTGATTCTACAAGTTGGAATTAAACTGTATTACGAGTTACGACAAAACATAGCAAGTAATATTTAATGACAGCACTTTTATAATTATGTTTACGTTAATAAAAACAATCCAATTACTCAGCAAGTGCAATATGCATTAAGGTCTGTGACCTGGCCGTCATCCGTGTATCGTGGCCTTACATCGTAATGAAAACTGTACAAATGCAAGCGGACTCCGCCAATTATACGCGCGCTAGGTAATTTCAAACGACCAATGGTGATGCTGCAATGATGGCACGAGCCAATGAGAATCATTTGTAAAATTAACAAACGTTTTTATTGCAATTTACGGTGCAATGGTTTGGTCCTAAAGTATCTAGAAATTGAAATTAGTGCTGGGATTCAATTGCAATTCGTTTTGTAAATGTGCTGATATCATTTGATTTAATGTTAGTCACAACATCGACGTTTAAATTGTTAGGAAATCAATGCATGGCCTTTAATTTTCTGTGAGATAAATCATATTGACTAGATAAGCATCTTTGCTGAAGTCTGAGATAAAATCAGTCTGTTTGAAATAAAGCAGGTATACCGACAATGAGCTGTACAAAAGTTATTTCAACTTGAAGTCACATTAGCGCACAACTTACAAGCACTGCGTCAAGTCAGGTTGGCTTACAACTTCACTTAAAGTTGGGTACATCCATAGATAGGGTAGATAAAAGCACTCTACATGTGCAATGTGAAATGCATTTCTAATTTTATTGTTAATCTCTACTCTCTAGTCTCTACAAGCATTCTAAATGTGGAGATAGCCGATTAATAAGTACATTGGAATAGGGATGGTTCCAAAGCTCGGTATTTATTAACGTTTATTTGGCTATGAAAGTGTGAAAATTCTTTATGACAGAGTTTGATATACGAGCATTTAAATAGGAATATCTCCAGTTTAGTAAAGTTAAACGGTTTTTTATGAATCTTAAAACAAAATATATTGTTTGATCAAATAAAAGTAGCTGCCAACTACAAATACGAGAATTGTTCCCAATTTTGAATACATTTCGGGTATTTGTTCTCATTTTTAAACTCTAGACGATTAGGAATCGATATATTCGGGATACCAACATAGGCGTGGCCGAATCGAGTACAATTCGAATCGAACACGCGTGTGTAACGACTGTAGCGAGCATCGACTAGCGCACTCACTAGATCGCCAGCGCCAGCGCTGTTGTGAAACATCCGCATTCGTTAATGTTCTCCACAGATGATCTATGTAGCGCGAACAAGGTACGCAACTGAACCACATTTCGCTTGCACTTTCGAAAGTAAGGCTTTGTTTTCACTCGGTAGCGGTAATTATAGTAATATGGAGAGATCATTGTACAGACTTTTGTAAATCGCTTCAGTGTACTCTCACTGTATTTGGCAGGCGGCCAAATATCGCACATTACTTTTTGATTTAATGGTTTATGGTGAAGTTTTGATTTTAATTACTCGACGAATATTAAACTTGAGAAGTGACCAAAATGTGGTTGATTTTACGTCATGAGCCTGCAGTTTTAATTCTGTATGCAATTGTTTTTTGGAAAAACTCGGCTTGTTGACCTTTGGTTTCATAGCTACTTAGCTAAAAGGTACAAATATCGATTTAGCAGCTGCATCTCTAAAGTTATACATATAAGTACTTTTCCTTTCTTATAACTGACTTTTTAAAAGCATGTTTTACCGTGAACTTCCTACAAACAGTTTGTTATGAGAATGTATGAGTTGTAACGTTTCAATGCAGGTGTTAAAACCTTGGAAGTTGCTGTAAACGCACTTTCACTAAAATACATTCGAGTGCGGGAACAAATGGACATACGGAATATAGGCCAGAACACATTGACTCACTCGCAGACAAACGAACGAAGATAGTACCAAACCCGCTCTGTATTCTTCAGCCACACAATAATATACAAATAGCCTTGAATACTAATACGAATCTTAGCCATGAAAACGTATTTTTCAAAAACATAGGTCCTAATCAGTTTAACTGTGTTACCGCATTAAAAAAGTAGTGAATATGCGTGAATTTTGTGTCATCTTATCGCAAAAATCCTTCGTCTTTTTAGACTAGAAGATATAGTTGTAAATAGAGTCATGGTCGGTTGTCGATCTCCTAATTTGATGGTCACTCGTTTATCATTGCTTTATACGCGCTACCTTGAGATGATAAAACGGTTAGTATATAGTCTAAATATAACATAATAACCACAACATTTGAATATGTCTACATTAGGATTTTGTAACGTTCTTTGGAATCTATATCTACTGACACATTCGTTATTGGCAATAGATTTTCAAGGTCTGCAATTGCAATTACTAAGAAATACAGGTAAATTGAAATGTCCATGACGAGACTTTTCTCTTTTAATTTCACGATCTATACGAAAATTGGCAAAAATATGGAGTGTTTACACAGGCCACGGTCTCGAGCTCGAACTTGTCCGATTTTTATTGCGAGTTTAAAGAAGCGAGCGAACTTGCCCCAGTGACCACGGGTAGCGGTTAATATAAATATAATACATAGGCCCATGTCCAATAATAGAATTGGTCGGTGGCATATTGCCGGCGCTCTACGGTCCCGAGCCCAAATTCCTAACTATAGTTACAAACTTCTCCAATGCTAGTCGATATATAGCTACGATGTACTTTGGACATTTCAAAAATGGAATGCTTTTTTCAAGTGATTTGTTTTCTGTCCAGTATCGATAATTGTCTAAAAAACTTTCAATTACGTCTATTTACCCGATCTTTGAATTGTGCAATCGATGCGTATGTGAATTTATTGAAAGGATTCAGTTACAAAGAAACAGGATGTTCAAAGGCGTTTCTGTTAACCTATTTCTGTCTGTAGCAGCGCAGTATGCATCAGTTCTTTCCAAGTAGTGTGCATTTGACATTTTCTTGTCGAAGAGTGCACGGATCATAGAAGTAGTTGCGTGGTGTGCGGGGTGGAGGGGCGAGGGGGGAGCTCGCCGGTTCGCGCGGTGTAACCTACATACCGGTCAACACTCCGGCTCAGTCAACACTCGCTACAGGGACATTTGGAGCGTTTGATGAGCCAGTGCACTTGTACAAGTAACTAAGGCGAGTGCCAGAAGGGTAGTGAATAGAGTTTATTGGAAATATTACGACCCATTGACCAGAGCTCCCAATGTTTACCATGCAAAAGATGTCGTCGATGTTCAAGTTAATGTTGTTCTTCAAAAAAATGGATAATTTCCAAATCAAAGGATTGGGTTTTCGTGGAAGCAAATTACCTATATTTTTCAATTATTCGTTTTTAGAAACTTCTTTGTAGTTTGCTAAATTTTTTGTTTTATAACTTACGAGTACTTCAGCTGGATCTCCAATAAAATAAGACGTACTCACCTGAAAACAAATGAAAATACTGGTAAATTAAATGCTCAATACAAATATCTGTGTCCGCGTAAACTTAATTAGTAACCATGCCAATGACCGTAAAATTTGTTTTAGCTTGACATCTGTTTACACATATTTTTTTGACATAAATACTCTGTGTAAGTGTGCAGCCTACTAAATAAGTATTAATTGGAGTGTTTCAGTGTGTGACTAACACTAAAATCTAACACAGTGAATAATGTTTCACTTTTAAACCAAAATGCGAATGTTCAAGCCAGTTACTGGGGCAAGTAGAAGCGCGATGTGAACGGACTAATGCCAGCATTAGATGCGACTAGACAAGGCCATAGCTATCAGTGAAATGTCGAGAAGGAAAGAGATGGATACATAAAGTATTTATTGCACACATAACAACACTACAAGTGCAATTCACGCACACACCTACAACTTTTCTATTTCTATTACATAGTCTAGGGTTGACTACTGGTGTTAATAAAACCGGTTAAACTAACTACGTCAATTTAAATTGTTGGTATTAATACTGAACTAAAAATCTTGGCGATAGCAAATACATGCGCTAAAGTGTGTCACGGGCGCAAATACTCTCCGCGAGATTACAGTCTTAAAATTTGGTATAAATATCCAGCTAATTAAAAAGATTGAAACTCTTGAACTTCGGGTTTTCTGCCAAAAAAGTAAAGGAAAAAAAAATGATGACGTCGCATAGAACGTATAGCAACGAGTTCACTTACTATAAACTTCCTGTTTATTTGTAAGGTTTCCTAGTATTCCTAATGCAATGATCTATTATAAAGGCATACAGTATTATGTAAGTGCAAAAATTTTTTGCATAAAACAATATCTTTGACAAACAACTCATAAGAAAGTCAGAGAGGGCATCGAAATACTGCTAATAATACTGATTAAAGCAGGAAAAAGGTGTTTCACCATCTAGGTCGGTTAAGGAGGTTACCGACTATCTTCAGGAATTGGGTGAGCGAGTGTATAATGCGCACTTGATATACAAAATACCTATCTTGATAACGATAAGCGTTCCGAACTTGCTAGTTGCGACAGACTGTCCTAGAACCCGGTTTGAACTCGAGTACCCTCAATAGCTCAGCCCAAATTTTTATAATAATTTATCGTATCAGCATATTGCGCGTGATTGTCCGTACGTAAGTACTTGTTGATCGCGGATGCGGCAGAGCCATGGGTTGTGTTGTGGACTGGGTCAATTTGATGTCGGTTGCTCAATAGAAGTCACGTGACTGTCGTGCTTTAGCAGGTGCTAGCACACCTTGTGTTAACGGATTGAACTTCTGATCAATTATCTAAAAGGGAGATAAGACCTTACTAAGACCTCTTTTTTAATTTGGTGTAAAATAGGGGCTATTTAAATAAAGAATTTTAAGAATGTTTGTACCTAGCATTAGAACAAAAAGCTCTATAGTCAGTCTCAAAATTTATTTTGGGTGCCAAATGTATTGAGAGTCATACATTGTATAAAAACTAGAAATTTTTTACTAAAGAGTCTAGTTTTAAGTTTTTTTATTTATACTCTTAAAACTAATATAACATAAATAACTTAATATGTGTAATTTACATAGAACGATATTGTAACTTAAATAGAATATTTCTCAAGCCAACATAATTCTATGTGATAGTCATAAGGAAATGATATTTCGGTGTTGTGAAAGACAGTGGCTTCAACAGATGGCACCCAGATCCTCAAGTTGAATGTCTATCTAATTATGTATATACAATCTAAGCTCCGAATAGGTTAATTAAACTTGACATTATACCAAAAAAGAAATATTTATAGACGGATTTAAAACGAAGATTTAAATCTTTATATTTATCAGAGGTGATTTAACTTCTAGCGATCACTCATGATCATCATCATCATTCTTTTGCCCGTATCCCAATTTATTTGGGGTCGGCGCAGCATGACTTCTTCTTCCATACTTTCCTATCACTCGTCTTCTCATGAGACAGCTCACAATCCATCCATCGTTTCTTGTTCTTGTGTTCATTCTGTTAACTTGTATTTCCGCCTAAAAAAACAGGAAGGCCAGTTGCACCGTTCTCTAAGCAAACTATAATCTTAAGTAAGTGGCTTTGTAAACCAAGTTGTTTGCCACAGCAAAACTTTATGCAATATTGGATCAGTCATACACTTTTCATCTATGTGTTCCTCGCACACAGTTCCCATAGAAAATGGGGTTATCTTGATAGATTGCCCTCTTGATTTCAAAACACGATAGCATTCACTGAAGAAAGTATCAGGTGCTGAAATCTCAGCTTTGAAATATGCTGTTTGTCTAAGAATAGTTTCGAAATAAAGAAAGAAATATTTACTCTTTGAAATAAAGCTTCTTCAAAGAAACAAAAAATGTGATTTCAAGAAATTAATAGATTTTGATAATATTTTGTTACTCCAACAACGTTATTCAAGCATGTCGTAAACATTCTGATCCAGTTCATTCATTCTCCGTGTCACAATACGCCTATTTCGTAATCGAAGCCATAAAAAATATAGTTAGATTCGTCTGCGAGCTTATTGTGTCAACATCATAATATTTTATGACACTTGGTCATCTGAAAGCGATGCACGCTAACCTTTGGGAAGTGTATGGAGCAACAACGCCGGACGCCCTATATTCACATTTCGTTCTGTCGCTGGCAAATTGCCCAAAAATAATTAGTCATCAACGGCTCTATTCCTTCGCGAACCTAGGATAGGACGCTTCTCAGAACATGATACGGTTTCAGCGACCACAAAGCATCTATTGCATTTCGAACGAAATATGTAAATGGGACATTTATGTGGGTTATTAATTTCGTAGTATTTTAAGATTTAGTGGCGCAAACTGTAGTATAAAGTACATTATAAATGGCTATTGCCTTTGACTGTTATTTGTGACTCATAATTTTTAAGCAAGTGTATACATCTTGGGTACCTAAACTCCCTATTTTAAGAAATTCTATCAGAAATCGTTAAGGGAAATAGGCTTAACAAAATTATGATTTTTAAGGGATAATTTAGATTACAATTGCATGTTTTCTAACATTTTCACTTTCAATAACACATTACAAATTGCTTTATACAACAGCCCTCTAGTGTCGAATTGCCGAACTTTCGTTGCGTCCGCTCGCCAGTAGATGGCGCTAATACACGAATGGGCCGGTGTTGTAGCATTTCGTAGCATACCGTCATATTATAAAATCCGGCTATCAGAAGACAAGTATCCTAATAAACCAACCGTAATTTAAGTATTTAGTATTTAAAACAATTACTACTTAACACCTTCCTCTGTTTTTTACTGGTTTAAAAATTAACAAATTGTTGAATAAAATTACAATACGGTCATAAAACATATCAGATTTAAAAAATACGATTTTTAGCAAATAAACAATAGATGAAACTTTACGAAACAGAAAAATAGCAAAAACATTCTTACGCAAACTTCGTAGCAAGTGCTACGGCGTAGGCATTCAAGCGCGACACTTGAAGAGTTTCATCTTGCGTTCAAGTTATGGGGCTACGAACTGCTACGAGAAATAGAATATATTTCCAAAGTTTATATTTTGGCTAATAATTTTGATGTTTAAAACTATTGCTTTATTTATGTTTCGCACTTGTGTTTGGTCCGTATCGAATAACATTTACAAACAGTTAAATATTTCCGGTTCGCTTACGATTTGTGCTCGTTCAAGGTTATTTGATATTTTGTTTACATAAATAAGGATTAGAATACCGTTATTTCAATATCATGTAGTTATTTTCAGTTTGACGTGAGATTAGACTAATGTAAAGTTCATGTACAACCCGGTAATGTGTTATGCATCATATTCAATGAAAGTTAATTGATTAATAGTCTCCATAATTTCCGAGAACAAATATCATATTTACTTAGCATTACGCTAGTAATCGTTGTGGGATTAGGCTGGGGTGTACCTAATAGTACACGCATATTTCGCCAGTTATGTTTTAAGTCCCATTAAATAGGGGGCGAGCCTATTGCTATCAACGGGGCACAAATCTAGAATCCGTGGCTGCTACTGAGAAATTCCTGATGAAAAAACCCAATCACATTTTGCTCGACCTGGGTATTGAACCCCAGACGTCATGCTCAGCAGTTGCGATATTAGTTGAAAAACCTTGAGTTTTCAATAATAATAGATAAAGATAATATGATCCTATTATCAGTATTATTATCACAGGTGATGAAGAGCGTACTGATGACGCTAATTTGATTGCATCCTGTCCGTTCTAAGTCAATCACAAGTTCTGCTCTTTTTACGGTACCAGAAATCGTAAAGCACTTTGTAAAATACAATAAAAAAAGATATATAGAAATAAAGTATCGCCAAAACAGTAAACAATCATAAGTCTTTTGACCTTGAAGCAGAGTGCAACATAATGCTGAAAAGTTCAAATCCAAACAAAAACATGTAGATTCGAAGTATACGTCTCCTCCCTCTCCAATAGCATAATTGAACTTCGCGTAAATATCTTGTGCGTGTGTGTGTGAGTTCTGCACACAATACGTACTAGGCACACGGACTTAGGTCTTAGTGCGAGTGCACCGAGCTATGTTAGGGTAGGTCGGGTACGTACTACGTGAATTACTTTATTCGAACGAGATTTGAAACGCGATGAATTTGTTATTATGTTTTGATTGTTTGAGGACGCTATTTTGAGGAATGGTTAGCTTCGCTTGACTATAATGACATTGTAACGTAGTCTGCTTTACGAGAACATTCTAGGATTACTTTCGAGTCTAGAATTATCCAAAATGTCTAGATGATTCGAGAATAATCCGAGATTGTTCCAAATTGGAAATGTCTAGAAAGTTCGAGAAAGATCTGGACTTTCCAGGAACTTTCTAGAAGGATTGGTTCCTCTATGGAGCTATCTTGAAGGTTCAAGAGGTTGTGGAACTTTCTCGTAGGCTGGGTTTCCCCTCAGGAACTGCCTAGATGTTCACGGAAGTTGTGGAAGTTTCTCGAAGATGGGTCGGCCATATAAATAGTCGACGGGTTTGCAGGAGAGTCACCGACCCGATAAGAGCGTCGCATTCGACGACTCTGAGAAGGCCGAATGCCTAGCCGACAGCCTGGAGTCCCAGTGCTCCCCCAGCTCGCAACCAGTAGACAAGCGACATCTCGATGAGGTGAACGCATTCGTCGAACGTAGAGCCGCCCTGCCCCCCGAAGAAGACCCTGATGATCCTCTGCCTCCGGTCACAGCTGACGAAGTGCAAGACATCATTAGCAAACTTCAACCGCGGAAAGCACCCGGCTCCGACGGAATCACCAATAGGGTGTTCAAACTCCTCCCCGCTCAGCTCGTCGTGTTAATGGCGGCCATCTTCAATGGCGCCCTGAGCAACAACGCGTTTCCCCAAATATGGAAAGAGGCCACTGTCATCGGTTTCGCCAAGCCAGGCAAACCCAAGTCTGAGCCTTCGAGCTACAGACCTATCAGTCTCCTGAATGCACTCGGTAAAATCTACGAGAGACTTATGTATAAGCGACTCAAAGACTTCGCCGAGGCTAAGAGTCTCATCCCCAACGAACAGTTCGGCTTCAGGACCGGACACTCTTGCATTCAACAGGCCCACCGTATCGTAGAACACTTGAGCGCTGGCTTCCAGCGTGGAGCGATGACGGGTGTGTTGTTTTTCGACATAGCAAAGGCATTCGACAAAGTCTGGCACAACGGCTTATTATATAAGCTGTACAAACTGGGAGTGCCAGACCGTCTCGTGCTCATCTTACGAGACTTTTTGTCGGATCGCACCTTCCGCTATCGCATCCGGAAGGCACTGTCTTCCCCCCACCCCATTAGAGCCGGAGTCCCTCAGGGCTCCCCGCTCTCTCCCCTTATCTTTACTCTGTTCACCAGTGACATCCCCAAGAGCAAGAAGGCACAGTTAGCCCTGTTCGCGGACGACACGGCCATCTATTACACTGGCCGTAGTCACGACGCTATTTACAGCACCCTCCAAACCTCAGCCAACGTCTTAGGCGCTTGGTTCCGGAAATGGAGAATCGAGGTGAACCCCGACAAGAGCCAGGCAGTTCTTTTCTCTAAACCGCGTAAAAATAAGCCACCCGCGCTCAGCCCGATCACTATGTACGGTAAGCCTATCCCTTGGGAGAAGCAAGCCAAGTACTTAGGAATCTTACTTGACAACCACCTGTCTTTCGCGGCGCACATCAAAGCAGCTCGCGACCGAGCTGCCTTTGCTATGGGTAGGCTTCATTTCATGATCTCGGCAAAAAGCAAATTGTCACTCAAGTGCAAGTTGCGCCTTTATACCGCGGTGATCCGCCCCATTATGACGTACGCTTGCGTCGTGTACGCTCACACCAAGCCTAAATACATCCATAGGATGCAAACCTTGCAGAACCGGTTCTTACGTAGAGTCACGGGAGCCCCTTTTTATGTCCGTAACGACCGTCTACACGTAGACCTTAGAATGCCCACCGTCCTTCAGTTTATGAAACGTCTTTCGAAGCGTTTCTTCGATAACGCCAGTAAACACCGTAATCCCCTGATCGCAGCGGCCGCCCGTTACGAACCCTCGCGAATTAGTACAGTACGCCGTCCTCGGCATACCCTCGTCACTCCCGATGATGCTATCACCCTCCTCCAGGAGAGTAGCAAAGAGACTAGCACTCTTAAAAAGTTCAGACACAAATCGCCGTCTTTCCGACCTCGCCGTCGAGGTCCGTCGCGACGTCCCGGTCCATGCCCTCCTCGACCCTCGCTCGAGCCAGCCCGCGATGCTGTGCCAGTAGTTCTAAATCAGCCCCTAAATAATGATATCATTCAGATCCAGCCTGTCCCCATGCAGTCCTCCCCCAGCGACGCCCTGAGCCGAGGCTCGTACCCCACAGGGGGTGCCCACAGCGTATAGTCGCTTAGTTTGTAAGTTTTTATGCCCTGGCTGGAGGCCTTACTCTTAAGGCACCCACAGGATAGTCCGGTTAAGCAGACGACAACCTCCTAGGTTGAACAGCGAGATGCCATTCATAAAAAAAAAAAAAAATAGGAGAGTCAGTCTGATTTTGGCTACGGAACGAAGCGATCGAAGTAAACTACTAGTGCGATATCTAAGCGAATAGGGATCAGTGGTGTATTTGTGATTAAGTTTTAAGTGTTTAGTGTTAAATATAGATTATTGGTGTTTAATGGGGAAGACCGTTAAAAGCTAATTGTAGATGGCACGACTATAGCTGGGTCTCAATCTGACCAATGAGGTCGAGCTATTTTGAAATATAAAATGACATTACCAGATTTTCAACCAATGACGATGCTTGGAACCAGCTATGGTGGTGCCATTAGTTCCACAGTTTCCATCCCCATTGGTAGTGTGTTAATTTATCCTATACCCATCTCGTACGAATATACTTGATGTTTCTTACGATGATGCACTTATTTTAGGTTAAAACACATCAACATATCATCACGCTTGTAATCCCTGAAGGGTTAGGCAGAGGTTTACTTAATGTAAACCCACATTTCTCCAGTTATGTTTGAGTCCCATGTAAAATGAGGCGAGCATATATCGACCGGGCACAAATCTGGAAGCTATCACTGCTATTGAACAATTTCTGATGGAAAAATCCAATGACAGTTTACCCGACCTGGGAATCGAACCCTAGAACCACATGCTCAGCAGTTGCGCCTGCAGCCACTACACCACTGCGATAGGATAGGTGAGTTATAATTTTTATAAAGTTTTGAGTAGTTCTCATTGTTGTACTCGATAACTTGTCTAGAAACATAAGAAATGAGAAGTCCCAGTGAGAATCTACGTTAGTAATGGTTCAACTGCAATCTTTTTATAAAGTCAACAAGAGTATCGATAGCAAGTTTTTCACGATGCTGAAGAATAAAAACTGAGCTTATTTATGTGTTAGCAATTTTCAGCTCTTGTTTTTCTGATGTATTTCACTTGCGATGTTGAACTTTGATCATATGTGTTTTAATGGTACCTACCAGAATTTTTTAACCGTTACATGAATATTTGATACTAGCTGTCCCGCGTAACTTAGTCTGCGTCACATTTTCCACGTTTTCGCTTCATTGCTGCTCCGCTCCTATTTGTCATAGCGATAAATGGGCTATCTAACACTGAAAGAATTTTTCAAATCGGATCAGTAGTTCCTGAGATTAGCGCGTTCAAGCAAACAAACAAACTCTTCAGCTTTATAATATTAGTATAGATTAACTTAAGGATTAGCTGAACTGATAATATATGTACTTGCAATTTACGCAAAACCCCCCAAAATGTCAATGTGGCGACACTTGGGGGAGACCTATGTCCAGCAGTGGACGTCTTTTGGGCTGAAATGATGATGATGATGATGAATTTGCGGATATCCGTCAGTTTTCGGTGTCTGCACCCAATCCGTCAATCTGTCAATTCAGATCCTTCAATCAGCAGATGCTTGTTGACCGACATCGTCATGAAACATGTTTACCCCACTACTTACTGTCATTAATACTTAGAACAAAAACAAAAGAGCGTGAGTTAATAAAGTGCATGGAGTCCTCATATTAAACAAATTGTATTGGTGGTAAACAAGTGCAGCAGTACCTACCTATAGATATTGTCAACAGTGCAATACATAGACGGGACGCGTCTGTGTGCGTGCGGGACTGTCCGGACGTCTATCTAGATATCTAGATATGGGTGCATCGGTGCAGTGTTGGCGTAGGTCCTGGGGGGTAGGTCGGGTAGCGCACACCCTCTGCCAGCGCGGGGGGGGGGGGCACTGGCAATAACTACCATCACGTAATCAAACGCTCCGAGTGGGATGTGCCTGCTATGGGACTCCAGTTTATTTTTCCCTATAATGAGTTTTTGTTGTTCACTCGTCGTGGAACGTATTTAATTTGAAATGTCAGTTTGTATGTTGAAATATTGTCCGTATAAAATTGTGGTGCTCTATGAGTTAAGTCGAACTGATTGGAGTTAATGTCTGTTTCACAGTCGAGATACAGACGCTGTAGTGAATTGCTAGTTCTATTAGTAACATGAAAGTTTTATCTTATATGAGTTGGGAAAACCGTCTGTGATAATATAATAGCTACGATTTTCTCCACTTTCGATTTGCATACGCTCTTTAGTTTTATTCAAACACTTACTTCACTATACAACTATAACTGGGACATCAACATAATAATAAAGACATTTACTGTGCTTTCGAACTTATATTGATCAATGAGAAAGAGACTTTATTTTTGAAAGTTTCTAGTGACAGCTTACGACTGATCACATTTTTAATAGACCTAAGGTACAATATGACGTTAATACGAGTAAGTACACTAAGTACATTACCGATACAATCTCTATGAAATGTGATTTAATATGCATCGAATAAAACACATGGTATTTAATTCTCATATTTATTCATTTTGTCAGATTATTACCTTTTGCTGTTATTCCATTAATCTACTAGCACTCGGCTTCAATCACCTGCTTATCATCCTACGCAAGAAAAATCGTTAAAATAGATAGAAACACGTGGCTAAATAATAAGAGCCGCACGGGTCGATTGCTTGCCGAGGTTGGTCCGTGGATGGGCGACCATAATTACATACCGAGTTTTCTCCGTGACTCGGAAAGCACGTTAAGCCGTTGGTACCGGCTGTCATTTGAAGATCTTTGACAGTCGTTACGAGTAGTCAGAAGTCAAAAGTCTGACATCCAGTCTTCCTAAGGGGTATCGTATTACCCAGTTACTGGGTTGTGGAGGTCAGATCAGTCGCTTCATGTAAAATACTGGTACTGAGCTACATCCGCTTAGACTGAAAGCCGACCCCAAGATAGTTTGGGAAAAGGCTAGGCAGATGATGATGGGATACTAATACTCAATACGAAGAACTGGTATTACACCTGGGTAGGGTAATAGGTATTATTCCTGTACTACGGTATAAACAATTATAATCATGAATCCTATTTCACTGAGTTATTATGGGTAGGTCCAAACTATTATTAACTCAGCGTAGATTTCTCTCATTCCCTCTAGAGATTGTCTCAGCCTAGAATATTTCATTTAGAAGGATTTCTACAGGGGGCGCTATGATTTCAGTAATCATAGCACTTGAAACATGTGAGTGAGTGAATGAGATTACTGAATAATGTATAATGAATACAATTTTGTATTTAAATAAATACTTTATGATAGCATGTTTTATTCATTATTGTTATTACGTATGAACCTACTTAAATATGAGTCACGACGTAAAAAGGTAAATAACCAAGCTATACAGTAAACATTAATTCAACTGGGTCTGAATTCGGGATTCGGTTCATGTATGCATAATTGGTTTTTGAATATTTGTTCACTAAAAATAGAACAGAAAAAACGAGGTATTTCTTTAAATGTTACTTAGTTGTCTTTCTAAAATAACAATCTACTGAAACTAATCGCCTTTACTAAAGTATAATTTACGAACAAATATTTTTTATTTCGCTGAAACTATACTATTTAACAAGCTTAAATAACTTCCGTATTACACCAAAATTAAAGCAAAATATTCAAAACACATCCCTCAGCTTCCCGCTAGTCAATCAAAACGTGGAATCAATACCGACTATACAATATAATTGTTATGTAACCCAGCATCAATGTTTATTTACCAATACGTATGTCGTTGCAGGTCGTCGACCCGGGCTCCTGATCGGGAAATTTCGGCGATGTCCGCACTTTAGAAGGGGATAGACTTATGCAGGGTACCGAGGGTGCGAGTGCACATCCTGGGAGGGTAGAGACCTTGAGCTGGCAAAATCAAGGGTAAGATGGTGAAGTGGTGTGCGTGAGTCCTCGGAACCGGCTCTGTGTTGGTGCATCGATAGCTATACACACGTGCGCGTATACCTAATAATATATTCAGCATACACACAAAAAGAAGTGAGTACTTGCTACTTAAGTGTGTTTATATATATTTGCAAGACGTCTCCTGTCCACTGAACCTTGAGAATAAGAAAATGTTAAGCAGTCTTGTCTGGATATAAAGTGCTGACTCAGACTGATATACTTTTTAAATGTCATGAGTTCGGGTTAGAATGTAAGTGCTTTGACACTTCTCCAGCTACCAGCAATAACTAATGCTGTTAGGTAGATGATAGCGATACCAAGAAAATTTTACGAAATCAGTTTTAAATTAATTTGAGTTTATGTTGTTTTTAATTTATTGTTGTGTATACCTACTCAATTATCAACTTGTCTTTAGTAACAAATATTTTTTTATTTTTGTTTGTCTGACGTTTGATTTGGGTTGTTCTGTTTGGATACTTCAGAAATCAATTTGCAATCTCCAATGGCTATAATTATATAAAAATACGAGGGCGTCCGAGACTGACAATCAGCAAAAATGTTTTAAGATTGCAATCAGTCTAATGGACGAAAGACAAGTGCTCAAAATATAACGATACTTGCATATTTGACATTCCAACAACCATTCATACCTAAGATACATTTTTAAAACCTGAAGTGGAAATCTGAAATGAAAACGTAAACTTTCAAGAAAACCCATACAGCACCTCTATCGCTCCACTACAACAGTGCGCATAAATCGTAAGGACTGAAATTACAAGCAATGATGCAATTCAATTAACCGATCAAACCGTAAAGCCGCCGTAAAAATAAAAACGCATGTCAACAAGCAACAACTACGACCACGTGCTCAACCCAAAATAGACGCGCTCGCACACACGCGCAGTGCACGGACACCGCACGCACACGCGCGTATGCCACGCGGCCCGCCGAGCCCGCGGAAAAATCAATATTTTGAGCAAAACTACTTCCCTTAACGCAGCTGTGTGCGACGGTTACCTCCCCGTATCCAAACTCCAAAAGCTCTATCGCCGATTTACTACACAAACTGAATCATACCTTATCTGTTACGAAACAAAGTGTTATTTCCCCTATTAAGAGCGGGGGTAGTTAGATCGTGAGGGTATGAAGAGGTAGTGCCGTCCCGCTCCAATCAATCGGATGGCTCGGTCGCTCGGCCGCGTGGCGCCGGCCGACGACCCCGGCCCGGTCGTTACCCCGCGACAGTTGCACCCTGCTACCCCGTACCGACAAGTACGCACCCTTGTACTTGCCGAATCTTGGACCCACGCCTCGCCGCCGCTGACATTGACTCGACGAATGGTTCAACGACCTCCGCTAACGCTTCCGCCTTCCGGTGTGCTCTATCGAAATCCTTAAAATGTTCCTAAAGTGGAATTTTATTTTTATTGCACCATATAAATATCATGAGCACACTTAACGCAGAAACTTGACAGCTATACAAATAAGAGCATAAAATAACGATCTTTTTAAGTTTTAAAAACCTTTCATGAGTCATCGTTTTTCACCTGAGTCTGAATATTGGGGAGCCCTTATACGAGGCTCGGAGAAATAAACGTATGTCATGTATGTCATGTCCCGTCACATGTAACATGTGTTATTGACTCCCCGTCTCGAACCTTTGGTAAAACGTATTCTATGTGTTGTAAAACTAAATAGAATATGACTGTATACTAATACAAAATTTTATTGCAACTTACTAAGAGTACGAGATAGAAAAAGCAGAAATCCAAATGTTTGTAAAAGATTCAGTGACTCACGTCCAATTAAGTCCAATAAAAATAAAACACAATCCGTTACTCAATGAATGAAAATGAATGACCATCCATGCGTGTGGGCACCGGAGCAAACAGACGCTAATGCAATGAAACCAGTCACAAATCATTCCATATTCAAAACGAATTAGGCGCAAAGGCACGCCGGAATCCGGCACTAAACCAAAAAAAAAAGAAGAAAAAAAAAGTAAAACAAATGTGCCATCTCCGCTCAGTCAGGCAAAAATTAAAAAGAAAAAGATTCCAGTGCACCTTCCCCAAATTAACGAAGTGACTAAGTGAGCATTTGGGAAGCGCTTACGCATCCTTTTAGTACGAATTATTTTGGACCAAGCCGCAAGATTTTTGCTGTGGATATGGTCTTTCGTCGAGTGAATTATAAGTGAAGTTAATGTGAAGCGAATAAATTAAAAGCACAATGCAATTTTAAAAACCGTGAGATATTTTTAACCGACTTCTAAAAAAGGAGGAGGTTCTCAATTCGGATGTTTGTATTTTTTTTTTATTTATGTTTGTTCGCGCATAATTATGTTGAGTTATCAAAGCTACGAGGAAAATTGAAAGTATTTTTTAAACACAATGTTGTTGAAGCTTTTAAGATCAACTGCAGTAAGAATGCGCTGAAAACCTTGTGTACCTTTCCCAAGGTAGCATTGCATCAATAGCTAACCAGACAGGCAGATGTAGTCTGCAGCATTATGATTACAATGGAGATTGCATTTTAAACTATTATTAGGGCTGGTTCACTACGCAGTATCACATTTTATAATCCTTTTTCATGTTAATATGATAAGGGGACTTTGATATTGCACCCCTTGTAGACGGGAGAAGAGTGAACTTTTACCAGACTCTATTATTATGAAAGTAGAAAAACCACGTTATGTTTAAATAATAGTACTTCATTGTGCAGTTGGCTAGTCTATGATTATGTGCAATAAATGGCTACTGATTCCCCCTGCCACTGAATTTAACCGAACGGTGAAGCCTGAAAATGTAACAATGGTGATATTCCTATGGGTATTGTATGAACGATAATAAAAAGAAAAAGCAAAGGAAGATAAAAATAAGCAAGGGGGTGCTTTTGTATTAAACTTTGTTTAAGAAGAAACCTGTTTATAAAAACCTGAAAATGTTTCAGTTGGTAGATACGTTTGTGTATCCAGGATAATGAAAAGCAATAAGGAAAAAAGATATCCGCATCATTGTTGGCGTTGTTTACGAATTATTTCGCGGTATTGAAAGATAAACTTTTACGCAGCGTCTTTCTAAATATATGTATTTGTCAAAAGACTCGACGCGTGCGCAGCGCGTTAAGCTGGCGTCAGCTTTAATTGGATTTAAATTTGTTCAATAAATCTCTTCCCGGACATGGTTAGAATGTCCCGGGAAAGAAGTTTTTATCAGATTTTCCGGGATAATTCCTTTTAACGTTTCCTTGCTCTTGCGTCGGTTTGTTGCGTAAGTTAACAGAACCGATCAATAAACTGACATAACATAGACCGAGTTAGGTGTAATAAATATTTTTCCTTATCTTATGTAATCGTGGTTTATGACATTATAAAATAAAACATTTATTATAAACCATTTAATTGTGAATTGTGATATAAAAATAGAAAGCCAACTAGTTTTCCTTCCTGATTTCGCAATAAAGAGAGTAAGTTATTTAAACTTTTGTTTTTATTTTTGGTTTAACTGAAAATCCCGCTACATTTGACGACTTATAGCTTACAAAGTGGCCAGGTAACATCTAATTTAACGCTCAGCCAGACAGGTAGACATCGTATTATTATCTTGTTAGTACAAAATTCGCCATTAACACCTAAGAGAGCCAGTGTGCAAGCCATTGCATAATTCTCTTCCGCAATCTAGATCAGAGAGTCGGCTCGCGGCGAAAGAGGCGGTTAAACGTGTGTGCTGTAATAATCCCTAATATATGTACAGTTTACGGCGAACACCTTGTGAAGCTTGCTTCTTACTTGTACTTCTATTTCGCCGTACCTTTATCGGTTTGCCAGCTAGTATCATTTTATTTCAGGTGTGACCAGTTATGATACCTGAGTGACGGTTCCCGTATTTTTTTATGACGGTCGCATCACAGTCCCGGCTCTCAGTTCCTGATGAGTGTCAAAAAACGTTTTTGAAATTGATCGTAGCTGATATATGATTGCAACTAAGGTTTGAATGTTTTTACGGAAACGGACACTCAACAGTCGCGATAAGTTCCGAATCCAATATCTTCATCAGAACGTTGGTAACATTTTTTGTTGTTTCACCAAAAATATAATGCGACGCGGCGTCGATACACCTTCCACCTGCCGTGGCGGATATTCAGTATACTTATAATGCTTTTTAATTTATCTTCACACATCGAACCGAAAGTCGGTCTCCTAATTTCCATTCTAATTTAACTTCAATTTCTGTATCATCGTTTTCAGCAGGTGTGTTGTTATCTTTAAACACTCTTTTATTAATTCACACATTCAAAATGTAGTATTTTGAGTGTGGAATAGTTACAGGAAATCGAAAAAAAACCGGCCAAGTGCTAGTAGGACTCGCGCACGAAGGGTTCCGTACCATTATTTATAAAAACGAGCTAAAAAATCACTTTTTTGTATGGGAGCCCCCCTTAAATATTTATTTTTTCTGTTTTTAGTAAGTATTTGTTGTCATAGCATAAACAGAAATACATAACCTGTAGAAATTTCAATTGGCTAACTATCACGGTTCATGAGATACAGCCTGGTGACAGACGGATAGCAAAGTCTCAGTAATAGGGTTCCGTTTGACCGTTTGGGTACGGAACCCTAATTATACAAGTCTAATCCCAGCCATGTATCGTTTAATATGCAGCAAAATATTGGTAGAAACTTGTGACACGAAATGTGGACAGTTTTGCGTATTATCTAGTATTTATCACTACTGGTTACTGGAGATAATTAGGAGCTTATACCTAAATACTTGAGTAACCAAGAATTAGCGTGAAATGTAACTGCTTATGTTGAAATTGTAGATTTCTTAGTAATATTTGGGCCTGCGAAATGGGATTAAAAAGTATTTGAGTATAACGGTAGGAATATGAGCTTTACTTTTTGTCTTCATTTATACGTAGGTCAGAACTCGACGCCACATAAATATTAGAGACCTTAATTGAACGCTTGATTGTATTTCAATGACTGTTCAAGGTCTTTTGTAACACACCTCGTAATTTCGAAATAATTAAAGATGCGACTTTAAAGACATTTATCGACTATTCACAGTGCTGGAAATTCTGAAAATCTTATTGATGCCTTATATAGTTGATTAATTAATTCATTTTAACACTTAAATGTGTGATCTGTGTCTGATTTTTAATTTACTCGTGTTTTTAGTAGACTGCTAGTAGCTAGTTCCTTACTAACTTTACCAATAAGTTTCCTTTTTCTTTTTGAATCTATCTTTATATCCCAACCATAATAACACAAAAGGCCAAGCATGGGAACTCAAAGTGTATCCTCCCTCGATCAATCATGTCCATCTTAAGCTCGTCCAGCGGGGGTGGCTCGTGGCTACTGTGGCTAGTGGCTACACCAGGCGTATAAAAGTGTCGTCTCTATATTGCACTTTCATTAATCACATACGATACTGATTTTCTTAAGTACTGAGGAGAGATATAGTATATTACTGCCGCGGTTTATAATGACTACTTTGCTGGTCGCGCTGATTATGGCCGACAGCGCAGCGTAGCGCAGCTCCAGGCCGACACAGCGCGGTCAGCGTGCAGCACTTGATGGACGAGCTGAGATAATGGCCGAGACCGTAGGTCGAGGCCTTTACAGCGACGACAGCAAGGGCTGCAATGATGGCCAAGCTGAAAGGCCTAGAGCGTAGCTAGGCTAGCTCGAGGCGTAGCGGGACCAGCGAAGCAGTCATTGTGGGCCAAGGTTTGTATAGTGCTTTACTCAAAAATGCAAGTACCTAATCTAAATAAAACCAGCAAGTAATTTGAATGAAAAACGTATTAATTAAAATTTTCGCTGAACCGTGCTTTTGTTACTTCTTTGTTTTTTTTTTTTTCGAGCAATCGTAATTGGAACAAGACAGCCTAATTTGGAATAAAATCTTTTTGTACCTATATCTATAGATACAAACAGCTGTGTTCTAAATAAAATCTTTTTGGATTTGATTTTTTAAAACGTTGAAACGTCAAAATAGCGGCCGGCAAAGCATTGCCGGCCGCTCCTTGAACGGCAAGGTTGACTTTGCTCAAACAAGGTTGTCAAAATAATGACCACATTACATGCATTTTTGAGTAAAGTTTCTTAGGCGATTTATCAAATTCTGAACAGAAAATGGAAAGAAAAACTCTGTGATCAAAATTCTTGTAGGTATGGTAACGCCATCTAGTGTCAAAATGTCCAACTATTAACATGCACGTATTCACTTCGCATCGTACATAATAATTATAGCTAAAATACTTGATGTAGGTACTTGTAAACCAATATTCGCCCAAGCGTGAAAATTCTGACAAGCAACGTTCCCAAAATCGTTCGTAGCTGTTTATAGGAAAAGCCTGTGTACACCAGACGTTTTCAACCTTTTAATACATATCTAAACAAGTGAATATGGCTAGGGTGATTCATCGGAAACGTCAGGAATTGCAAATATTGCCACGGGTGTAATTAAACAGTTTCAAACATGCAGGTTTTAAGTAACAAGGCCGAATATAGAACTTCCTTTGCGTCTGTCGATGGCTTACCATCAATGGCGGGTCTCTTCCTTTAAGATCCCAGAAGTTTCATAAACGGCAACATGTTTTATGTTTATGTAATAAATTACTTGCCGGTAACATTATTGATGTGTTATTAATATTTATCGGCAATATCTGAGATTTATTAGATTACTTTTTATTAGGTTTCGAACATTATCGTATATCTTTTTAATTAATGATTCTGTTAACATGACATGAGGTTCTTTAAGGTGACTTCCAGCATCTATACAGTAACTTTAGAGTTAGTAAGATTGTTCACCCCAAAATAATAACGTGTCAAACGTCCACGTGGTTAAGTTAACTAACCAAAAAAATGGTCACGCGTAACGTATTTTAGTTCAAATTAATATCTGGTTCTTAATGCGGCATTTATCTAAGATCTATGTACATACATCTCATAGATGTAGTAGGTGGCAGCGAACATAAATAAACGCATCACGAGATGCACCGCGCTAGATTCTGTAACAGCTGTGTGTTCAGGCAAGCCCGCTCGGGGTCAATGCCCACCCGTATTTTCAACATGTGCCGACGTTTTCCGCGTTCCACGGAAAGCGCTCGCTTGTCATTCCTTCGGGAACCTCCGCTACACTTCGTGAATCTTCGGGTTTCAGTACTTCTTAGTTTCGTAAACGAGGGAATAATGGCTGCTCGAAATATAAAGTGTTTCTTTTTAAGTCTCCTTCTATTTTGTGTGCTCATCAAATTGCTTTTAGACGTGCATAACAATGCTTCAGTGTAATGGCTTGTTTATGCAACGCGGTGGCATTGGTCGGTGCAGCATCCTACAGATTGTTTTCTTGGAAGAAATAGATACTGAAGACTGTGGGTTTCTCATGATGGTAGATGGATAATTGTTTGATTTTATATCTATACTAATATTTGTTTGTTTGTTTGCTTGCTTGAACGCGCTAATCTCAGGAACTACTGATCCGATTTGAAAAATTCTTTCAGTGTTAGATAGCCCATTTATCGAGGAAGGCTATAGATTATAATCTTTATGCGTCAAATAGAAGCGGAGCAGCAATTAATAATGTTTCAAAATCGGGGAAAATGTGACGCATACGAAGTTGCGCCGGACAGCTAGTTTTAGTATAAAACCCTACGTTATAAGAGTACGTTTTCTACAAAAATAAATACGAATTAAACTGATTCTAAGTTGGGAAATCGCGTGTAGGAAATTTCACAGCTAACATCCAACCTACATGTAAATCACAACTCCATTACAAAAACCCTAAACCGTCGGTCATGAAGCGACCTTTCACAGCATATGCAATAATGTATAACACATAACATAGCACTCTTGTGCACAACGGACACCTTACAGTTCAAACACAGAGTGGTCAAAAACAAAAATATTATCACTTTATGTCCGAGTGTTTATATAACAGCGTCTGGGACCACCGGCCGATGACATTGGACACGCTGTGACATCATTAACACCTTATATTATGCCAAGGTCTTGTTTTAAGAAGGTGTTTGAGTCATATTTGAGTTAAGATTGGAGATCAAAATAAATTAGGCTGAACTTTAAGAAGTAGAATATAATCTCTTGACTAGCGTATGATCGCGGCTTCGCTCCCGTTATGCAAGGAACATAACCCATGGAATCGTTTCAAATGTAGCCTATGACACTTGAAGATAATATAGCTTCCTGTTAGTAAAAGAATTTTCGGAATCGCATCAGTAGTTCCGAAGATTACCCCGACATATAAACTAGCAAACTTTACCTACTAGAAATTATAATTAAAATAATTGTACGCCGTTAACGGCAAGACATAGCGTTCATAATATTTAATTAATATTGACATTGACATCTGTACCCTTATTAACCTGTGTACTAAAAATAAAAATATTTGAATTTGAATACCTCTTTACGATATAAGTATAGATAATGTCGTGGTAGTAGAAACTAAGGCACACAATATTTCTAATAAATAGTTTTAGTTAGTAGTATAGGATGTAGTGCTTAGGATCCCGTAAGTTTTTGTGCTACTGTGTGCTATAATCATAAATCAATATCGTTCTAAAGATCATACCTCGTATTAAACACAGCAAAAATAAATAATGCACCAACAATATTTTTTTGGATTCATAGCATCCCTTAAACTGCTGCTAAACTACTGGTATAAAAACCAGCCTAAATTACAATTTCATGACCAATCGTCATGCTTTCATCTACCTACATGCCATAAAATCTTAGTTCATAACTACGAATATGTTCCTTGTTCAATGCTCATTTACTCCCGGCGCCGTCGCAGCAGTTAAAGGATGCTCAAACAAAAGCCGTAAAATTATGTGCATCATGAATGAATGAAAGTTCGCAGAAGAAGGGTTCTTCCTCGTATTCTATTAGTGAAGTAGGCGCTCAGTGTCTTGCTAAAGCTAACTTGGCAAAAACGATACAGTAATATCATCATTATCGCCCCGCAAATGTCCACTGCTGAATGTACAGCACGCGTAGAATCGACATAATGACAGATAGACAATGACAATGTGTCAGTTTGTCGATTCTTCCGTCGACACAGCCCGTTTCTGCGGCGGTCATGCTACGCGGGCTGAGCCTCCCAATGGCTACTTCACCTCGTAATTACTATGTTTGCATTACTGTGAAGCGTGAACATAGTTTTTCAATCTATACAGGTGATTGGTTAAATTTGGACAGCATTTTAAGAGAGTGAAGTAAGTACTCTTAAGTATTAGAAACTTACTATGGTATTTACTCTGAAATAAGAAAAAAAAACAGTTCTTCCCTATACTTTTCTAGTAATGCGACCATAAATGTATGGGTAGTATCTAAGTGTAACTGGTATTTTTTCGTGATTTCATGGTTGGTCCCATAGGAAAAGTGGTTCATTTTCATGACTTCTACACCCCACTGAAGTATTGCCCAGTTTTAAAAAATCACAAAGCATTGCGCTATTATATTCATGTGTAGTTCTGCGCAAATATTCGAAGGTATTTCCGAATACAACTACGAAATTACTTCCTGTTACTTTTAGCCTACATCATTTCACTGCTCTGCAAAGGTCTCTCTTAATGACTTCCAGTTCTTTCGATCCAGGGATAATATGAAAATGTACCTTTTAATTTTACTCTGAGACAAGCTAACCGGGCCTATTGGCAATAGCTTTCAAGACGTTTCGTGGTATTTCTGTAACGACTTTCAACATTTCAGTATCTTCATCACCTGTATAGCCTTTTTTCAACTATGTCCATAACATAGTTGAAAAAAGGCTCAGTATCCAGTATTTTACAAGGAGCAACTGCCTATCTGACCCCCAGAACCCAATACGTAAAGCGTAACCCCTTGGTAAGACATTTCAGTAGCTTATCTCATGTCAGTCCAAAATATTTTTTATTTACTTCGATCATTGATCGAAGTTAATTTATCTATAATCGATAACAGCAATGAGAATTGTGTTCTGTCTAAGCCCTAAGAAAGTCTATTGTCTCTAAAGTGAAGCATATTTAAAAAAAAAAACAAAACTCAAAAACAAAACTGCTCGTGCTGTAAAACCGTTAAACTAAGAATATCATCGACCTCTAGTTTAGCTATTCTGAAATACGATGTCGCTTTACCAAGGTTACTCAATCTTACTATAGATTGGTACTATATTATGTCTGTATCTGTTTATTTGACGTTTATTACGTAGAGCTGCCCTTGAATCTTTGAACTCATTACGAATGAAGGATCGCACGGTTACGGTAAAATATTTGGCAGTTGTGTTTTCGCTTTGTAGCGGGATATAATTGGGTTGAATCAGCGTATAACTGAAGTGTTATTTTAAACTAAAGTTGATCACAATTTTGATAAAATATACGTATTGGGTTTCTCTATTTCAGGGAATAAAACGTTGAAGCATAGAGTAATTTCTAGAATTCGATATTCAAATAACTCGTCTTTACTTTTCCATTTTAAGTTTTTATATAGAGGTAAATTTGGAAAACTGGCAACATTAATTCAATAAGCATGATAAATTCTACTTTTGAAAATAGTTTCAAAAGTTTGAATACGTTAAATATAGATAATCTTGTTCAACTTCTAAGCAAGTTTACATCTGTCTGTTACCACAAGATTAATAACAAATAATCAAACATTTAGCTGTTCAAAGAATAATGTTAGCATAGTTTTATTTACTTTAGTTATCGTTGTGTAGAAAATACTGTAGGCCATATAACATTGCCAAGTCAACAAACACGCGACGCATACGCAGTCAAATGCGAAATTATAATGACACAACAATGCAGATATTTGAATAAAGAAAAACAAAAACAAGTTGCGTATTCAAATATTCCTGGAACAGCAACACATGCCATCAACGACCATTACGTTCACTCGAAATTACTGGCTGAAAACATTTTTAGGCATTAATTCGAGTTCCCTTTGATTGGCCGAAGGTAATAAAAGCCATGAATCTCAATCGCCAAGGGCGTGCGTGGACAATGGCCGTCTCAATTGCATTCAGTTGCATTCGCACAGATGCTCAGTGTTTATGGTTTCGTAACTCCGATGGTTGGCATGCGTGAGTCATGGTCGGCCAAGTTCATTGTCGTCCGCCCGAACTTGAACCCGCTGACGGCATGACAATTACTACACTACAAGATATAGAACATACCGTAATATGGCGAGCAACAGACTATTTATAGCCGAGCTGTGAAAACGATTTTATGTGAAAAGGTATGAGAATGGTGATATGAAGGAATGAGGACAGTTATTTTGAGTCTGATGACGACCTTGCGAAATTATATGTATCACAGTATCTGTTAAGATCTTGTTATAAAACAAGGAAAACGTGGTTACCCGAAACTTTTCAAAACAGAACACATCCATTTAAGAGGAAACTAACACCAAAAACGGGAAAACCGTTGACCCCTTACAAATTCGCAGTAACGGATATTCGTCACCGAACTTGAATCTTTCCATAGTTTCCAGTTGTAATTGTGCACGGTGTTAAGTAAGAGTAGTAAAGTCTGCCTTTTGATAGCATAGCTTATGTACAGCTGGAGGTATAGCACCGGGGCTAGCATGTTATTGATAAGGTTGGTCAACAGTGAGTCCACAATGGTCGCTGTATGCACAGTGTACGTGACAATGACTCCACAGGGCTCGTCTCGAGATATCAGCCGTTACACATGTTCAGATAAACGTCCAATCACACCGATGTTTACACGCTAATGTAAAAATATTACCATTCTACGTCCATACATAACGTTACGTGTCACTTGTATCGAGACTGTGCAACGAACCGTATTGTTTTGAATACTTCTACATTTTTATTATGACTACATACTTGAATAGGAGTTTCACAATGTAATCGAATTAAGTCATTATTGTAGATACATGTTGCTCTAGTAGGTGAAACAAGTTTTTACTATGTAGGTAAAAAAATATTTTTCTACGAGTATTATTGTTAATGAGTTTACAAGAAATTAAATGGATCGACAATATTTCATGGCTTTTCTTTACTTTTCTTTTTTGTAAATAAAATGCCCGTGATTAAACTGCAGCTTGTTGTAAATACCGTGTGTTTGTGTTATGTAGGTATTGTATTGTATGCAGAATTATCCTCAATGTCATCAGGGAAGTGACGCAGATGTCCATGAACCTGACGACTTTGTTTCAAGATCATCGCAATGTTTATCGTTGTAAATAAACACACAAGTTACTGTTTACATAAAATATACTTCATTTTTTTCGTAGGGTTACTTAGTTTGATGTACAGAATGCTTGGTTGACGGCTTCATGAAGGGTTTGTTTACACCTATGTAAACTATCAGATAACTATCTGCTCTATATGGTGTCGGACGTAAAGAATAGCACCATCCCATATGAAGATATGGGATGGTAACACGGGAAGCCGTGGGTGACGTAACTGGCGACTAAGGGACTTGCCAGAGAATGGGCAGCAGCGTTCTCTGTGCTTTTGTGACAACTTTACTGCGATCGCCAACCCGCCTGCCAAGCTTGGCGATTATGGCAAAACCCCCCAAAATGCTAATGTGGCGACACTTGGGGGAGGCCTATGTCCAGCAGTGGACGCCTTTTGGGCTGAAATGATGATGATGATGATGAAACTATCAGATGGAATAAAATAGGAACGATGGTGTTCCTATTTCTGCGTTCCATAAATCAAGTTATAGATGCTGGAGAAAAAACAGCCAAGCTGAAGTGGGAGTGGGCTGGCCTCGTAGCACGAATGCACCCAGAGAGGTGGGCAAAGATCGTCACTCACTGGACGCCTGACGGAGGAAATCGCTGTCGAGGTAGACCGCGGCGAAGGTGGTGTGACGATCTGATCTTGTTTGCTGGGCGATCATGGCCTGATATCGCACAAGATAGAAAAGTTTGGAAGGAGAAAAGGGAGGCCTTTGCCCAGCAGTGGGACAAATGAGAGGCTAATAAAAAAAATCTATCAGATGATATAAACCCATATAGTTATCTCATATGCTCACATATGGCTCTGTATGGTGTCGGACGTAAAGAATAGCACCATCTCATATCTTCCCGTGGGTGTCGTAAGAGGCGACTAAGGGACTTGCCAGAGAATGGGCAGCAGCTCTGTGCTTTTGTAACAACCGTACTGCGATCGCCAACCCGCCTGCCAAGCGTGGCGATTATGGCAAAACCCCCCAAAATGTCAATGCGACACTTGTGGGAGGCCTATGTCCAGCAGTGGACGTCTTTTGGGCTGAAGTGAGTGAGTGAGTGAGTTATTACATTAAATACTTCTATACCAGCTCCAAATTCTGTAGTAACTTCAATACGAAGATATCCTAGCGTTCGTGGTAGAAAAGGGCAGAAAAGATTGGCTATTATTTGTTCCATGTGGAAAAATGACAGCAAGACCTTCATCAATTTTCCTCTGAAAGCGGACCCGAACGTTAGTTTTAGTTACATACTAGCTACAATTTACCGACTCTACTTCTATCTCCGTAATTAAAATTAGAAAATAAATAAATTTATCTTTGTCTATATTTAAACGGTTTTAATCAAAACCTTGGGGTCTATGGCACGCCCGATAAATTCAACAACCAGAAATTATTAATCATTGTCTTTGTTGCTATTGTTTTAATTATTATTTGTATTAATGAGTAACCCGGCTGTATACCGGCGCAGGAGTCGTCACCGAGGCAATGACCTCGCGTTATACTATTGGAAAAGAATTTAGGATATGTACCGATGATGACGTCACTTTCAATGTCAACGGCAGCTTGTAGTGTTAATGCCATGGGTGAACTAGGGACATGATAATATGAATCTAATTATTATTGTAATGAGTATTTAGATGTTGCGGAAGTTATCCTGTATTATTATGTTAATGTTGTGATGAGTGTGTTTTTAATAGACAAAAGATGTCATTACATATTTTACAAAACACGAATAAACATTATAAATTATCATGAATACTAAAAACTGGATATTTACCATTGGGACTGCTACGGATCATTGGATTTATCCGTGATCATGGCGCTTGCAACAATATCGGGGACTCATAACAAATAGTCAACATGGTACTTAAATATCTCGTTTTCAGTGTTAATGATAACAAATAAACAATCAAATTAAATTAACAAAACAGTCAAATTTGTACGTGTAGTAAATCGTCCGTAACAACCTGAAAACATAACATAACTGAAACATTTGTATTGAAAACAGGTTAGCACCTTAACAACGTCCTACGAAACGTTCCAAAGTTACATGTTACAAGCGACAAAACTGAAAGCCGATATTGCAACACTAATCTATTAGAAATAATTACCTGGGATCTCGTAACAGTACGTCAATCGGCAGTAGTGCAACAGCGACGGAATTAATGAGCAGGACTCTGAGAGTGGACCAGTACAATAAATAAACGCGCACGATAATATTCGGAGTTCACTCGCGGCCGTCCGTGGGGTCAACGACCGTCCTTAGCACAGCTGCGCGGTCCTCACAGACGTATGTCTGTCTCTTTCCCGCGGATATTGCGCGCTACCGTACCGATTTCCATATTATTCAAATCAATTAAACACTTCGGTTGTGAACGAATTTTTATACGGCATCTATGTGTTGACTGAATGATTTATTTATGAAGCGACCGATTAATGTAGCGTCTGTTTATACACTGATTTGTAACTGAAGTTTACTGAAACGGCTGTTTCAGTTAAGAATTTTATTGAAAACAAAAGAAAAATTGCGTTTCGTTGTGCTTCTTTATAAACTCGGTGTTATGAAATAAAACTTCCTGTAAAATTCTATGAATTTAGATTCAATGATAATAATGTAAATAACTAAATATGCAAATACTGACGATTGCTATTCATTGAAAATACCTTTAACTTTGATATTCATTGGGTCAGGGAGCTGTCGTGCGGCTAGTGACAGCCTCTAATTACCCACTTAATATAACGATATACAAATAAACTGTTCTGAATCATTACACAAATAAATTGTCTTGTTAGTCATCAATTATCAAATAATCTAGGCTTGTTCAAATTTAAAATACGCAAACGACGCATCTTGTTTTAGAAATAGACACGGACGGAACTACGGGAACTATCACTGCCTCCCACGACTTCTGCAGGCTTTCAGTCGAACAAAATACTGAATTCGATCACCTGTTACATATACAGGGACATTGCCAAATTAATGCTGAATAAAATAATGAGATTATAATAAATGGCGCGGAAAACGGGAAATAATGGTTGTCGTGTGAACGCACCTGGCGGAGACGATGAACCCGTGGCGGCCGGGCGGCGCTCCCGACTCCCGTGACGTCGACGTCTCGCACGCGTCTACGCTGACGTGTCGTCGCACCTACGCAACCACTATTATATGACCATTCAGGAGCAATGCTTCTTGTTCCGGGTACCGGTCGAAGATGAACGTTTCCCTCGGGTATTGTTCCTGAAGCCAACTTTGCCACGTACTTTTAAAAAGAAGTATCCATTCTTGCCCCTTATTTTTCTTCTCGGTAATCAAAGTTGTGTCTTCCCAAAACTTCCCTACGAGGATATCAGAATCAAAAACCTTCATAACTCCCTTTGACTTGCCCTTTATTTATTTATTTCCGTATGTAATGCATACGATTATTACGATTCTCATTAAAATATACCAAGTGATTTTCACGTCTCCTACAATAGTCTTAATACATCTCGGGGGACGATCCGTGACTGTATTTCAATAGTGCAGCCATAAAGTTCCCGGCAGTGTCTCATTTCATTTTAGATTAAATGCTGTAAAGGCTCTCCAAAGGCCCTTTGCGTATTACACTCTCGAGCAGCACAAGCCCTATTCAAAGACCGGGATGCTACTTTTGAGGATTTTTCGTCAAAGAGACAAATAATACGGTACCTGATATGCTCGTCAGTCGTGTCAAACGTTGGAAGATCTAATGATGACTCATACAATTTTTAACATTATTTCTAACTAGCGACCCGCCACGGCTTTGCACGGGTGCAATGTGATACTAAATATACTACAGAATGTCTTTGACATCACATTGGAAACCTCTAAAATTATCAGTGTTTCTCTGCTATATCGTGCATGTATTATACCTATAAACCTTCATCTTGAATCACTCTATCTATTAAAAAAACCGCAACAAAATCCGTTGAGTAGTTTTAAAGATCTAAGAATACATAGGGACAGACAGCGGGAAGCGACTTTGTTTTATACTATGTAGTGATGATTGGATTCAATTCATTATCGAAAGTTTTTGAATCGGGCAACGGTAGACCGGAAGCAAACTTCATTGCATTAGAAGGTATATAATAATAATAAAAATACTGCAGAGCTTGAGCAGTAAATAAATATTCAAATAAAATAGTCAATTTAGTATAATAATTAATGAAATTAACATAAGATTGTCGCAGAACGGTGGCATTTAAGATTTCTATGATTAGTATGCATTATAACGAACGACAAATATGTATGAGCCTGTCAACTGTAAACATAAATACATTGTGGGATAAATATGTAAAGGAAATTATGTGAATTCTTAGAAGGCTGATGAATAAATAGGTAGAACTTAAGCTTGGTATAATCATGAACTTCAGAAACCTCTTGATGCGTCATAATATAATTGTGACCCATTATACTTAAGTTTACACATGACATTGTATTTAAGTTGTATGATTAAAAGCTAAATTAACAATCATGGAAAAAAGGCCAAACAAATAAAGTAGTTCGCCTTTTTCATGAGAACAAATTCAGAGATCCATTAAAACAAATTGTGGGATCCCTTGATTTTTTGTATCCGTTCTGTATCTTTCAATAGATGTTTCTGAACTTTTTCCAAGAGAGGCGTTCATCCGAGCTCGTCTCACCACCACGTCTGGGCAACGAACCCTACCTCTCATAAAATTGAAGCTATTTCAGCATTTACAATATCATGCATATTAGCAGTGATAGCTTAGTCGTGTGACTGTCGAACAGCTAAGTCATAGGTCTCACTCTCGAGTTCGAACCTCTGATTTTAAGGTTCCGTACCCAAAGGGTCAAACGGGACCCTATTACTGAGACTTCAACTTCGATAAAATAAATATTTAAGGGAGCTCCCATACAAAAAAGTGACTTTTTTTGCTCGTTTTAGTAAATAATGGTACGGAACCCTTCGTGCGCGAGTCCGACTCGCAATAGGGGATGATCACATTTTTTTTTCTTTGTCCGTCGGGTAGATTATAAAGTATTGGACACGTATTTTTTCTTTTTTCACGTAACTAAGTCATTTTTTGATATTTTGATAAAACAAAAAATACATGTCTAATATTTTTGTATTACCTGTCTGACGGACAAAATAGTATTTCGTTTTCTTTACCCAGTCCGCACCCCTATTGGCCGATTTTTAAGGTTCCATACCCAAAGGGTCAAACGGGATCCTATTACTGAGACTTCGCTGTCCGTCCGTCCGTCCGTCCGTCCGTCCGTCTGTCACCAGGATGTATCTCATGAACCGTGATAGTTAGCCAGTTGAAATTTCTACAGATTATGTATTTCTGTTGATGCTATAGCAACAAATACTAAAAACAGAATAAAATAAATATTTAAGGGGGTTCCCGTAAAAAAAGTTACTTTTTTTGCTCGTTTTTATAAATAATGGGACGGAACCCGTAGTGTGCGAGTCCGACTCGCACTTGGGCGGTTTTTTCGTATTTATGTGCGTATTGTATAATTATCACTTGCTTCGGTGAAGATATTTCTCGACTGCATGGAAAGCCAAGTCTGAGGCCCACAGGTGACATAGAAACTCTGACACGAGGGGGCACTAATCATACGATAAAGAAAAGAATATCATGACTACCAAAATAACATCGTTCCCTTTCAAGGACCAAGTTTCTTCATAATACTCTTCGCCAGTAATGGATGTCCTGCTGTCTGGCGACATGTAATGCATTTCCAAGCATCGAATGGATGACGCTAAGCTTGCTGCTTGATCCCAGCCTTAAGGTCGGTCCATACGTGCCCGGATGGATTCGGAGCGCGACCAGTTAGGAAGGGATACGTGAACTGTTTGTATGCGGTGTAAAGTGCTGTTTCGTAATGATGCTTTATGTGTGGGGGCCTTAAAACTATGGAGACGATTTTTTTTTCAAGTTGTACGAAGTTATCAATGTATGTCAGACAAACATTGTCGGCCCTTTTGTTGGCTTGTAGTAATCCAGTCCAAGCAATGGGAGTATGTAATGGAAATCAAAATCAGTGATCTTTGAAGATTTCCCAAATACTATCCATCATATATCATATCATATCATATAATACTGGTACATCACATGCCAGAGAATCTTCTTCTTCTTAGCGTATTGATGGCAAAAAGTTCAGATATTATGTTAAGCCCAAAACTCAGCCACGCCAACTCTGCTCACTGATGCAGAAAACAGATCATCAAGTGCGCAGGTGATGAGGTTTCATGGACGGCTCAGAACTTAAGTGCGTATACTCCTCACAGACAATGGCCCACCTTCCATCTTGCACCTCAACCCAGAGATTGATCACAGGGTTATCAAATCTCCTGTCATCTCTTCATCAATGCTTTGAACCTTTGCATCAGCCTTCGAGCTTGCTCTGGTTTAACTATTTTTTGTTTTACAAACTAGACCTTATTACCACCGTAACTACCCAGTTTCACTTGGCAAAGCTTACAGTACATAGAGGCGGTATCTAATCCTGTGATCCGTATCTGTGCTGAGTCGGAAGCCTAATATATTGCCTTTAACTTGAATATGTTTACGAGCGCCCGCGTCGCTACATTGTCGCCATTACATGCGTGTACTATTTTATAGCACAAGCGAAAATAACAGATGAAAATCGCGTGAAAATGACTTACTAAAGTTGATTTAGGAATTTATGCTCTAATTTTGAACATGTGACGTCCAATGTACATACATAATTATGACGTCACATTTTCGAAATTAGAGCTTAAATGATGAGATTAACACCACGTGTGGTGTCCATCTCATCATTGAAACTAAAGTCAGTATGTCAATGCTTGAACACTAAGTTATTTCATTGAAATATAAACCTACTAGCTGTCCGGCGCAACTTCGTTTGCGTCACATTTTCCCCGTTTTCGCAACATTTTTCATTGCTGCTCCACTCCTATTGGTCGTAGCTTGATGATATATAGCCTATAGCCTTCCTCGATAAATGGGCTATAGATACTCAAAGAATTTTTCAAATCGGACCAGTCGTTTCGGAGCCTATTCAATGCAAACAAACAAACAATCAAATCTTTCCTCTTATAAAGAGGAAAGATTTGATTGTTTAGTAAAACGACTAAACTTTTATTTATTTCGCGATAGCATTTTCTTTCCCTTCCGTAATTTGTCTACCGAAACTGCAATTCACATGTGCTATACCATCCTCATAGTAACACATAGTATCGCATATCTAATTAGCCACTAATGGGTGTGCCAGAGCCTAGTTAGTTATATCATTCATTACTTCACTCGCATTCGCTTAGTCCCTATTTAAATGTCTACGCGGCTTGTATAAAGAACATTAGAAATTTTCTAGTGAAAGTGAAATAGACGATACTCTTGACTCTGCAAGAGAATACGTATATAGGGAAGTAGTAAATTCATAATAGGTATTGCTATTGGAGACGCCAAGAAACTGGCGGATACTTTCAAGACTTAATTGTTTTTAAATGTTTTTCCGTATTGCGACCGTTCTGCTGTTGAAATTAATTTATTTATTATTATTGAATTTATAGCAATAATAAAATTACCTGAGTAATAATATGTAAAACGCAAGATTTTAAAAAAATACATTTTTTGGAAGGTTAGCACGACAACAACGCATGCGCATGTTTCCCGCCTTTGCATCAAGGGTTTTTTACCACACCACTGCGCACGTTTGATTTTGGTCAAATACTGGGGTTATTCTCACATATCACACTAATAAAACTAAAAATAACATACTGAATAAAGATTGTAAAAGATACAATCAAGAACATAATGCAGGCATTAGATTTCTCGCGGCATTTTCCTTCAGCTAAATAAGTCTGCAGTAAACATTCAAAGCGCAGCGGAGGCGGAGAAAGTGCAAGCAAATGCGGAAGAGTCGAGTTGCACGGCTGCACGGCGCGGCAATGCTGGCCACAGTTCACACCGACGCTTTGTTGTGCCACGGTAATGAATACAGGCGATTAACGATCTCGGATGCGTGTCTGTTGTCGGTGTAACGGAATAATTAGCTTGTTTATTAATGAAACTGTGTTATCTTAAAATGTGATCGACGGTACGACTGTTCATTTGTTAAAGCTTTAGTTCTAAAGTGAAAGTCATAGAATTAATTGAGTGACCAAGTTATTAGTCTCTGTTTACAGTTTACGCAAAAATGAAACTTTCATCGAATTGTGGATAGCAATTTATTTCCGCAAACATCTTCAGATACGTAGTTATATTATGAAAATTGAGAAATTACATCGCAATTTTCTCATCAGGTTTGATGATAGTAAAATAATAGTAATTTTCCTAAACAATAAGTTATAATATCGTGCTGGGGGTACACGATGATGGCTCGTTTCCGCCACGGCGAGAGTGCATGACGCGACGTAACCGTCCAACGAAAGTAAAACCGATGATGATGAGCGAATGATTCGAGACGAGGCTAGCCCCGACATTCTGTAATTAGCCTATTTCACTTGATTCGAATACTTGTTAAGTTTGAGGTGAATTTTGGAGCAGTTGAGTGCAGTAGAACGTCGGCGGGTAAAGTGGTTTCCTTCAAGTTGACTCTACCGAACATTCGAGAAGCTTTATTCAGCTTATAGATTAAGCTCGTATTCAGTGTTCAGATTGCTGTTTGCAGATTCTAGATCATTAGTGAATTTTGATGTTATGACTTCTGGGTGAATTTGGGATGAACTTTTAAGATTTTTTTTTAATAATCTTGGACACTTTTGGGAACTTAACTATTGTGTCCTTAAAACTTTAAAGATTGGGAAAATTTAATGTATTGTAATTTTAGGTACGGTTAAATTAATTTTATCAAGTGAAACGTTACTTAGCTCGGAATTGTAAAATTCTATTTATCGGCAACACATCTAGGTGACATTCACACAAATAGCATTTTGACTCACAGACTGATAAATGAATGTCTCAGCTAGAGTGCGAAGATACCTTTCACACTAGACTCATCGCTAGATGTTGCAACACTAGTCGGTGCAGCGACGCGAACTGCAGTTACGTATAGTAAACTAAACGCTTCCGCGTGCGAGCAGGAAGCCCCGAACACTTTCCCTTTTGCCCGTGCGCAGCAGCCGACTACTCTATGCATCACTATAACCCCACTAAACCGAGACACATCAATGTTCCACCACTACTCTCTACCAGACCAGCCCTCCTCAACTCCGCCGCCTTATAATGCAGTTAACCAACAAATGAGGTTAAGTGTTCGCTGCTCCATGATGCGTAGCAGCTGCTAAGCATTTGAATTAAGGTATCTCATCGAACCTAAGGATGTGATCAGACATGTAGAAAATTGTCAATTAAACCAGCTCCACTTCCTATGGGTTCATTGACCACTGTCAGCGAAGCTATTGTCATATCAAATGTTGCATTTTTAAATAACAATAGAGGTTAACGGTCTAGCTTTCTAATCCAGGTTGATGAGGATATATTTTGCATAAAATGTTCCATAACCCAGTTATAATTTAACCCCTTCCGTACAACTGGCAACTTTATAAATAATTCATGATAAAATAACCGGTTATGAATTGATGTATGATTGTCGTGTTCATCGTAAAAGTCACGAAATAAACGAGTAAAATTGACAAAAGGTACCTGTTTTAGCAACGGGTTCTGAAAGAGTTTTCTAAAAGTTATTAAAGCCAAAATCGCGTAACATTAGCGTGGCACAGCAAGGCTGACATAACACAGACGACGAGGCGCCTTCAGTTGACCTATATACCACTCGCGGACATTGACCCCATCGCACAGACTCGTGCGGTTGGCCGAATCGCAATGGGGTGGCTGACGAAATCTTTCTCTTAGCTCGGGAACATTGAGCCACTAAAATGAACTTTATATGTAGCTATCTACGCAGGTATAATGACGTCTGAAAATAACTGTCGCAAAAGAGTTCATTCGAATCTCATTAGCGACATTTTTTTGGAACCAACTTTTTCCCATAGCATTTCTACACCGATGATATTATTAGACCGAAAGATATTTGCAAAACTTGTAAATTTTACATTTATGTGTTTGTAGCCAAAAATATTTACAGAAAACCGCCTGCATAGGCCTGAAAATGTTAGAATAATAAAAACACGAGGGCGGTAGCGATCGAGCGGAGTGCGGAGTTCACGATCGGGCGGCGACCTCCTGAAAGTGGGCCGGGCCTAGTCTGGAGGCTCGCGGGACGCCATCATTTTCACGATAAATCCGTTCTGTTTCCGACGAACCTTCGGAAAACTCCCCAAATGTTCATTCAGTTTCCAATTCAGGGATTAACTCAGCATCGATAACTTTGACAATTAGGAATACCGATCCGAGATAACTTCGTTACATTTTCCCGCTAAATATTATGTATAATGTTTCCAACTTAACATAACTCATAATAACAAAATAATCACGCCAGTAATCTCCAAAGGGTTAGGCAGAAGTGTACCTAATAGTACACCCATATACCACATAATATGTACTTACATGTTTTACTAACACAATTTGTAGCAATTGAACAAAAAAAACACTTTCGCAAAAGGCTGAGAATTTCATTTCGGGAACGGATGCTCTGATTAAAAGGGACAAACCTAAATATTTTCGGGGCGCGGGAGCAATTTAGCTAAGTCCCGACACGGAGAAATTTAATTTACTGCTTCATAAGTAGCTTGGCGAATTGGTGTTCGCTTCCTCTTTGCTGTAACGACCAAGATTTACGTTGGCCCAGTTAATAGAAAAGTAAAGCTAATAATAAGGTTTGCGTATCAGTGAAGTAACATTGCATAGATGTGGGACATGAAAACAGTAAATTAATGGCAGTATAATATGAGCTACAATATTCGATAACGAGTAGAAACAATGCAGTTCGTATCGAGGGCGCATTAGACCTCAGGACCAGAGCGTTGAAGAAAATCGTTAACCTAGTATTTCTGCGATACCTTCTTATATGTAAATAGTAGTTTTCTTCTGGGAATCGCCTGTTAAGGAAATACCCGCTGACATTTTAAACTAACATGAAGTGTTGAGTGATCACATTGCTGTGTACGGATGCGCTATTTAAAATAAAGAGTAGTTTTTCACGGTTCGTGGTTTTCTCGTTTACTAAGTTATTTTGTTTCTGTTTTTCTTTTCAAAATTACTGAAATCGAAATGTTTTTTAATTAAATGGAAATAATTTCATTACACAAATTTTATTTTGAAAAAGTGGGCGTAGACGAGGAGGTGTGCATAAAAAATAAACGTAGCTTACTCTCAAGGATTGTTTCTGATTTATCTGTTCGTTGTCCTTTCGTGATACGCCCTTATTTTAGATCTGCTTGTAATGATGAAGATCTAAAACAACATCAGTGTTTATACGAAAAATTTTAGAGCAACACTGCATACCGCTAACAAATATGCGCTGTTGGTAACATACTTAACTGTGTGTTAGCTTTTAAAGTTAGAACCATGGATTTCGAAAAATATTAGAAAAAGACGCAGTTCGGACATGCTCTCAATTAATGGTCATAGACTCGCCTCCTGGTACAAGCGACCCCTCGTGTACAAACATACACAATAGGACCCCTGCCTAACCCTTCGCACAAGCACAGGTGTGAGGACTTCATAATGCTTGTGTACTTATATCATGTTTACAGCTTCTCGTCCGGTTGGGGTCATTCGTTGCTTTTAAAGAATGCTTTAATCTCTCTACTAGACAGCTTAGGTACTGATTCGATGGTAGTGTGTATGTACATTTCTAATCGCATAGAAAAATACATAATTTCACTGCGATAACTACGAGTACTAGTCGCGGGAACCGTTGCTAATCTAACTGACCTATATAATGTGGCCGGTGAAAGACCTCGTAAACTACTGCCGCCAGTGCATTATTCCTGCAACAATGCACCGAGCTTCACCACGCAATTCCATAACCTACCTCACTCAATAATAGATCTATTATTGCTCGCAGCAGACGCACAGAACGCGTTGTGCGTGTATATACTGGCCGGTAATAGTTTCGCAGAATAATTTTGTTTAGAACACATTTATAGTTTCAACTAATATCTAAAATTGAGAACGTGCAACTGAACTTAATAAGTTTTTAAATAGTGGTCGCTGAATGGTTTCCGCTCATCCGCGGATGTAAATGAAACTGTGACTATCTGTGTGCGTTAGTAAAAGTATATTGCGAGAACTGAACTGATAGGTTAGAAAGCTTTTCCAATTTGTTCATTATTACCCCCATTAAAGTACAGTGTGTTATAACCAAACATGGCTGTAGTGGCACCAACACCGATTGGTCTTGTTTAAACTTGGCCGTAAAGTTGTAAGAGAAACCAATGTGTAACGATATATTGTTTAGTAATACTGTCCCATACAAATTGGCTGAAAGCAATTTGTAATGCATTATATTGAGAGTAAACATACTAAAGTTGCCGGTAAAATTTACGGAGTATCTAAAAGTATTTAATATCTAAAAGGACATTAAGATTTTTACATCGTAAGTAATGAAATACACTGCCTTATTTCTCGATGTCTTAGCAAAATGGAACTTTGACTTCATTTCAAGCTTTTAATTTTCTGTTATTTTCCGTCATACTTGCTGCTCATTTAGGAGGACCTTTTAGTGTTGCGGTAGCTTACATATTTTTCAATAAGTAGGCACTATACAATCTAACAGTGTGCCGTAGTTTTCATTGATTTTACTAAGAAAACCGTATTCGCTGCGAAAACAGCTCGCGGCCTGACTGACACTGACTGACAATTTGCGGTAATTTAGGTATGTAACCGGTGTTTCGCAAATTATAGACAACCTACTATTTGTACTAACTTATTCGCTAATTATTTTACATTCCATGTTGCGTGATACCCTTAGGTACGGTGACAAGCTGCTTCGTCGTTATATTGCAGATTATTTTCATAGACTGTTGTAGCAATAGTTTTATTTAAATGTTTTAAGTGCTGACAGGATCGATTTATTTTCCTGCTCTCTGAATGAATTCACAAAAACAATATTGTATGTGTTATTTTATTTAAGATAGTAATATAAGATAGTTTCATTAAGGACCACGCTAATGCATTAGGAATTCCCAGTCATGTTAGTAGTGTATGCGATAAAAAATAAATAAATAAGTAAAGTAATGCGTAAATATTGCGGACCGTGGGGGCTGGCTCAAAGAGGCACGGGAGAAGAGCTGAAGGAATTGGGGCAGTAATAGGAAAGTAACATTTGACATACCTATTCACTGTATTTTCTAGTGCGTTGCTATGAGCGTTAAATCAACCTCTACGAATTTCTGATGTGAGTTCAGCGTAATGCACAATGCTCTTTAGTATCCTCATTCTAAGAATTCATTAGTAGTAGCTCTTTGACAATTTTAAAAGGAAAGATGACGTGTACAGTCAGGTGCCGGGCGAAGTCTCCAAAACCGCGTGCTTGCAGAAACGTCTCCTACGATTTTATCTCATGTCACCGTATACATCGGTTGAACGACCGTACAAGAATGTGCAAGTATTACATTAAATTGTTATTAATCACTGGAAGAATACTTTACGGTAATTGAATACCAACCTTGTTTAGTTAACCGCAGATTTCATTTTAAACTAGACAATATTAGCTCAATAAACACTTAATACAAGTGGTTTAGCTTCGTTTGCATGATTTTAATTAAGTTTAGAAATTGCAGCTACAGATTTTTGCGTATTTTGTGTGTAAATTGTAAATTTTCCAAACTTAGGAGCCATTGCGTCGAGTTATTTTTTATGTAGAACATACTCGTATGTTTCAAATGCGTGAATAATTCAGTTTGAAAATTATTTGTGTTAGCTGACCCACGCAACTTCGTCTGCGTCACATTTGAACCGTTTCTGCAATATTTTTCATTTATGCTCCGCTTCTATTGGTTGTAGCGTGATGTTATATAGCCTAGCCTTCCTCGATAAATGAGCTATCCAACACTTAACGAATTTTTCAATTCAAACTAGTAGTTCCTGAGATAATCACGTTCAACCAAACAAACAAACTCTTGAGCTTTATAATATTAGTATAGATGTAAATGGTGCGAATTAGCGATTTGTATTATTAAAAAATTAAAGGCTTTTTAAACTTCCTTTCACAGACCTCTGCTAGCTAACTCTTATCAGAAGCTTTAGCAATGTTATTTCATCACTAATGATATCTTTACTTCAATTTTATTTCAGTAAACATTTGTACTTATCTCTTAATTCAGAATGAAGAAGAAGAATTTAGACATATTTGGTATCAGTTGAAGTCAGTATAGATTATGACAGTTGAGTTTGAATTTGGGATTGGGACTGCCTGATTTGCCGAATTATTTAATCTGCTTTTTAAACGTGTTGATGACATTTCTCAGCTTTCTATGGAAGATATAAGAAGAGATCATACCCAAAAATATATTTACATGTATGCATGCATTTGCACTAGAGTTCAACTTTACACAAGAAAGGTATAATTTAAGACTAGACATGAAAATAGATGTAGGTATATTTTGATAAAATCGCGCGCGTGCGCATGTAGGTTTAAAAATAAATCCGCGTCAGTTTTGCTGAACCGCGTAACTCGTGACGTGGTGGTTATTCGACGCGAGCTCGAGTCGTCATGAGCTCATAGTCTTAAGACCGTTTACACGAACACATGCGACTACTAAGTGAATGCCTAAATTTCGTTCCGCTGTTGGAATGTCAACTATCGGCACTGAGCACAGTGTGGAAAAGACTCTCAGTTTCTGTTTAGGCATTCTGTAACGTCTAGTGTTCATGAAATCGGGCATTAGTCTCGTGGAACATCGTCTGTCCTCCACAGTGTATTGCACTAGCTCACATGACTCAGTACATAAATACATTAATGTATTTTTGGTAGATTTTGGTTTGTAATAAATGATTTTATTACAGCATATTCTTAATTTTTTCTTTAATACTCTACCTTCTTGAGATGCTTAATTAAAATAATGTCAATCCATCAAGTTTAATTTTTGATGTAAAGTTACATTGACATTGATAAAATGATGTTCACTTCCTCAGAAGGTTTTCTACCGTAATTGCAATGAGATCAAATTATTATGAATTGCAATCTTCCATCTAAACTAATATTATAAAGAGGAAAAATTTGATTGATTGTTTATTTGTTTGTTACGATTTAACCTAAAACCTACTAGGCCGATTTTTAAAGTTCTTTCACCATTAGAAAGCTACATCTTTACCGAGTAACATAAGCTATATCACAATTTCCGCGGACGAAGTCGCAGGCGTGCTAGTCAGTAATAATTTCAGGAAAGCATCAAAGTTAAGTGAAAACATAAAAAAGTAAACAGATCGATTACAACTAAGAGAGCAACTATGATAGCAGAAAAGCATTGCAAGGATATCGTAGAACGCCAATTGGATGCAAGCGAGGTGGATTTCATTTCCAGAACCAAAAAATCCAAAGATATGATACATCAACAATGCCGCACTAGGCTCGCATGGTGGATTACGGCCCGCTCTCTCTCACAGAGAGGATCAGAGGAGATCAGTGTCCCAGTCGAGAAAACTATAAGATTTATGCCTATGAGAGATTGCATGTAGCATGTAGCCCTGGGTTCGATTCCGGGGTAGGGCAAAATGTTATTTGGGTTTTCAATCAGCAATATCTATCTAGTAGCAGCCACGGGATCTGAATTTGTGACCGGTTGATGGCAGTCCCATGTAATAATGGGACTTAAACATGACTGGCGAAATGTGGGTGTATTATTAAGGAAATCTCTTCTCATCCCTTTGCGGATTACATGAGTGATGATGTTAAGTTACGTTTATAAGACAAGTAGATATATGTATTTATTAATACGTTTATCAACGGCACTTCCTAAAGATGTCTTGTCTCTAAATCGAGGTCGAACTTAGACTAATAAGTATCCATTCAAAATATACAACTAAAGCAAAAAAACATTAATTGTCTATGTCATCATCTAAACTATTTATTACACCAGTTTGTTTCAAAATATTAGGAGCTCGTGGCTACCTAATAACAGCCGCCAGGTCGATCTTTAAGGTTAAGCCGTGCTTGCCGAGGTTGGTCTGTGGATGGGTGGCCATAATTACATATCGGGTTTCCTCCGTGCCTCGGAAAGCACGTTAAGCCGTTGGTCCCGGCTGTCATTTGTAGATCTTTGACAGTCGTTACGAGTAGTCAGAAGCTAAAAGTCTGACATCCAGTCTTACCAAGGGGTATCGTATTACCTAGTTACTGGGTTGTGGAGGTCAGATAGGCAGTCGCTTCATGTAAAATACTGGTACTCAGCTGCATCCGGCTAGACTGGAAGCCGACCCCAAGATAGTTTGGGAAAAGGCTAGGCATGGAAAGGCTGGGAAAAGGCAGGGATGATATTTCAAAATATTTCAGATATTTCCGTTTGAATAATATCCTTTTAAGATTTTCATATACGACCGGCTTTTAAAGAAGGCAATATAGGAAAAGCCTTTGAGTTTCACCGCGCATTACGATTACAAATAGGGTTCAGTGGACCGACCGGGTTTCGGTTATCCGGGTTTCAGCGATAAAAAAAATACAGCCAGTACTTACATTTTTACTCCTATGCCTCCAAGGTATCCGTTCAGCCTTTCTCGCTCATCTCTAATGGAGCCGAATGAAGGTAAGGAGGTGTCACGGCTACGGACAAAAATTGATACTTTAGTATTTTTATTACGTAAACAATACTAAGAGCAGCGGTGGCCCAGTGGCGGCAGCCCCGACTTACGAGCAGTAAGTCGTGGGTTCGAAGCCAGGCAGACGCATTACTTTGTTTAATTTATTTTATCACCGCTGCCCTCAAAAATGGTTGAGGAAAATATCGTGAGGAAACCGGCTTGTCCTAGAACTAAAAATTCGAAGACATGTGACATCTACCAACTCGCACTGGGCCCGCGTGGTGGATTACAGCCCACTCCTTCTCATAGAGAGGAGGCCTGTGCCCCAGCAGTGGGAACATTATAGGCTGGGAGCATTATGAAACAATACTGTGAGAAGTCACGATCATCAGTGATTTTTTTGCCAATTTAAAACAGTACAAGAAACTTTTATGTTTTAATTGAAGCAGGAGAGGGTCTTCTTCTTTATCGTATGGTAAGTTGCTAACTTGGTCAGAGTTTGTATGCGGCCATGGGTCTCTGACTTGGCTTTACATGCCATCGAGAAATATCTCTGTATTTCTTTAGCAGAAGAGGATTATGTTTTGTTTGGCACTGTATTTTTTGTTAAGCATTAAGTTTTTTTTTTAATGTTCTTTATACTTGTGGCAATTGCGCCAGTAAATATTTTTTCTTTCTTTCTTTTTCTTTCTTTTGTAAGTGATTATGTTTATTAGTAATTACGGTGGAATTCAGAGTATTATATTTTGGTTCTTTTGTAGCCGCATACAGGAAATGTGGTTGACTTACCACATTTTGAACTTTAAGTGACGTCATATAGAATATAGGTATGTATATACGAAGATTGTTTACGTTTGCACGTATAAATTAAATTAGGCCATTTAGTAGTAAAACTTCCTCTTAGAACCAAAAACTTCCTCAAACAATAAAAAGTCCCGGCGGATTCAGAGAGTAAAAGTAAATTAACATTTTCGTTTTAGCTCTATTATAATGTTCATTCTTGTAGCTGATCGATTTTGACCGTAAAAATATTTTTCATTTTTTACGATTTTATAGTAAAAGTCGTCATTTAAATAGTTATTGGTACTTATTAACTTTATAATGTCAGATGATTAATAATCCTTAATGTCTCTTTAACCAAGGAATCAGGTTAAAAACAATAATAAACATGTTGCAAATGTAATTGGGTATCTGCGGAAGTGCAATAAATTAAGTAATCACGTAATTATCGTTAATGTTCCGATTCAATTTGACTGCCACTAACTGCCCGATAATTTTAAAATACGTAGGTAAATGCTCTACTTAATAGTTACTTAAGGAAAACAATAGGCGAAGCACTCACTACTTAACTTTGTGAAAAGTTAAAACTTCAAGATTTATTCACGTTTGTACAAAGCTTCAGGCCCTTCACGAACTTAAAATTAATGTAGACTTTAATTATTTCCTTAACAACGGTCTATTTTAAACTCTTATTTATTCCACCGTTCATTAATTAAACACTTATTACGTAAACATTAAAAAAGTTTACAAAACAACCTGAAGTTATTACTGCAGAAGTCTCCTCTACAGCAGTCCCGGAAAAATCCTCAGTAACAAAAATCCTCGGTAGTAAGTCACTTTCCACTTTCTTACACATAAACGGTCACAATCCACTGAAAGATAGAGGCACTCTGAAAAACAGAAAAATCACGTCACAAGTTCATACTAGACGTGCCATGCGTACCAGGGCAGCAGATAAACATAGGAGGTGTCGGCTACTCGGAACAGTCGGAACAATAGCAGCGCGGCGTGGAGCGGCGCAAGACGATACGGCAGCGAGCGCGCGGCGCGCCGGTAGAGCGGTGACTGACCGGCACACTGCCGCGCCACCCCGCCTGGAGCGATCCTCCGGGACCCTTCCGCCGGGAATCAGACCCGCAACACACGAGCCAGCGACGCTTTCCTCACGCGACCACACTGCACATGTGCTCGACTGTTCGCACCACTCTTTGTGCTTCATTGTCTCAACAGGTTTATGCAATATCGTCTGGATCACGCTTCAGTTCCGACCTCTCATTTCGTCTCAGTACATTTCGGCACTGCGATTAAAATTCACAGCATGTACTGCAATCTGTGTAAAAGTATGCGGATGGTATGTATTCTCTTTATCTGTCCGAATATTTCGTGCAGCGCACGGTCGTTGACATTAGTGTTCATTTGTTTTCCTTACATTATCGAGAAAATTGTTGAGTTTGCCATTTGCATTGTGTATTGTCATACAATATGTAAACAAAGTTATCTGGACCTCCCTCGATCTCGGAATTGGATACTATTAAAAAAATTGCAGTAGTTGACGATGACGGGGTTGTAAGAAATGCATGTAGTGCGGCGTGTCAGGTTTCACCCGTCAATCTAAACAGTGATGCGACTGTTACAGCAAGTGTAAGCAGTTCTATAATGGTATCCAATGGTCTCGGTGGAGAGTGAAAGTGGTCGCGGTGCAGGCGAGCGCACCTCGCAGGGGTAGAGGGGGGGGGGGACTGCACTACGCGGCGCGCCCTGCGAGACCTTGAGCGAACTGTTACTGAACCAAAACATTTGTGTAGAAAGTCCACAAAAATTGCAAAATTTAAATTTACATATATTAAACTAGTTCTGTCGTACATTTAGGTAAGGGTTAACGACCACGGACGTCCCTAATTCATTGACCCCCTAGACTAGAGTACAGAACTTAGTTTGATAAAGTTTAGAGATGCGTGAATCGCAAATCTAGCAGGCAGGAGTTACTTAGGATTTTCCTATTAATCTGCGAGAGGGCATGACCTCTCTTGTGTAATGAAAAACCCAGAAAATCATTTTCATGAAATTTATCTACCTAAATTATTACATGAATTAATTTATTTGTCTGAAACTATAACAACGCTCTCTAGACTGGTGAAAAAATGTTTTACACAAATCTCCACATCACCCTGAAATGCTGAAAACTGATAAATGCAGGCTCATCAGACCACTTCAACATGTTTTTAATATTATGCTTGATTGATGCCGAAACTAACGCCGCCGTTGGACCCGGCTGTTATTTGTAGATCTTTGACATTCGTTAAGAGTAGTCAAAAGCCGAAAGTCTTACCAAGGGGTATCGTATTCCTCAGTTACTGGCTTGTGGAGGTCAGATAGGCAGTCGCTTCATGTAAAATGCTAGTACTCAGCTGCATCTGATAACACTGGAAGCCGACCTCAAGATAGTTTAGGAAAAGGCTAGGCAGATAATGATGTTGCCGAATCTTTCGCTAACGTCTCCTTGCCTAAAAGGTGATCTTCAAATCATATGTGTTAAAGCATGTAATTGAAATAAACAATTTTTAAGTCCTCTCTACAAAATACAAATAAGTTATAAAGAGGGTATTATAAAAAGGGTAAAGTTCAACTGTTACCAAGCAATTACAACGAGTTTCCCTTTAACTGTATCCATAGAAATTAATCTTCTTATTTTCTGCCTTTGAAGCGTGACTATAAATGTGTTGAGCGAATTTTATTTAATTTCCTTAAATAATCAAAATAAAATTCTGATTTAATATGTTTATTGTGTATTATTTTATGTTGTATTGTGGCTTCAATTGTGTAATTATGTAATTAATAATGTTTATTATCATTTTGCGACAACAATGTGAAGAAGTAAAATAAAATTCGCAAAAATGATTAGCATTTGGAAACTTCTCAACATGATTTTTGCTGAAGGTTTATAAATACTTTTTGAACCGTTCGCTGAAAAAAAGTTGAATCCTTTCCATCACCGTTGGTTTTTCTTAAGGTTAATTTTATTTTGGCCAGCTATGTTTGACTTTCTTCAAGCAAAACTCAGATATTACCACGGTATAGGTGAAATTTATTGGAGCATCAAATAGAATGAATTACTTTTGTTGAACCGTACCGTTACATTGGCAGTACTTGGTTCGGTATACCTTGCAGTCTTCAATTTCCGGAGTCACCGGGTCATTAGCCGGGTTTTGTCATACGTAAATTATTTTTTATTTTATTTTGCAATAAAAGCAACATTCTGACCAGATAATGAATAGCAACAATTATTACTCGGTACACCGCATAGTAATTTTGAATTCTGACATTTTTAATTAGGATATGCTATCCCACTACTGGGTAAAGGCCTCCCCCATAGCCTTCCACTCTTCTTTCCGTGCGGTTTCCGTCATAATTCCAAAAATTAAAACTTGAGTAATAAATAATCATATTTTTTTTTTGTGAATCCCGTTTTGCATATCTTTGCTCGTACTTATTCAAAAAAATAATTAGATCCCCGTCCCCTTCTGGCGATGCCCCTAATGACAAGTGACAAGATTTCAAATTTAGAATAGAGAGGACCTGTGGAAATTGTTTATATCCCTTCATCAACTAGAAAAGACGTGAGGATCTTCAAACAGCTGAGCAGATTTTCATGAAAGATAGCTAAGAACACTCTCGATTAAGACACCTTTCAAACGAAATCAATTTTATCAAAATCGGTTAATCCGTTCAGGAGCTACTATGCCACAGTCAGACACACAGATAAACATGTTACAACACCCCTCTTTTTTGGTCGGGGGTTAAAAAATACTACTTTAATAAATTGGTATTATTTATCAGTGCATCTATGCTTCGTTTGATTACAAAATCAATTAGAAAACCTTTATTTGTTTTGTTTTCTAACCCTGTTTATCTACGTAATTGATTGATAAATCATTAATATATTATTTTCGTCAATGTCAAGTCCAACCGAATGATTTTTTAATGATTAAGTAAATTGTGATTGTAGACGATTGTTTACTGTAGATACACTAACTTAATTACTGTTATCTGTATATCGTTAAGGAAGTGCAGATAATTTTGGTCAGTTATTGACCTTGTAGATTCGTAGCACAACAACTTTGTTTTCTAAAGAAAGTTCAACGACCAAGAAATAAAAATCTGAACTACTTTTATTCCTTGTTTTTTCTTTGTTGCGTAACAATTTGAATATTTTGATTGTTTTAGTCAAATTTTTTCTCTTCAAGCGTTGAAATTTTACTTTTTAGAAAGATAAGTATAAGACTATCATGTTGCAACTGACTGCTTCCTTGGTCGAATGGTCGGAAGCGCGACTGGTGACCTGGGTTCGATTCCCGGGCCTCGCAAAGTGTTAATTATTTTATTTTCGCCTTCAGGAATTTCTCAGTTGCAGCCACAGAGACTGAATTTGTGCCCGGTTGATGGCAATGAGCTCGCCCCCTGTTACATGGGAAAAAACACGCACAATATGCCAGTTGACCGAATTGTGGGTGTGTATTATGTGATTTAGGTGGGATCCCTTCTTTTCGAATAATGTTTGTTATATGTCTTATATATGTTTATTTTGCATTGCATAGTAATACTTTGCCATATTTTTTTTGGCATACCCACAGTTTATGTTGGCAAAATTATCTTGGAAGCTAATTTGTATTTAGGCATACAATTAATAGAAATAACGGAAACAAATTAGAGTTATTTTTACGTATTTATTCTTAATTTTTTATTTAAAGTAAAATTAAAGTACTGTCTTTAAAATTCAATGTGTTGCACTACTAAAGTTAGTGAGAGAAATAAATCGCTGCAAAACCGACTCCACTTAGTCTGCCCTACCCTTAGAGTGTAATCTAAGCCCAGGTATGTGCGGGAAGAAAACCCACATATGTTCACAAACAACTATGTTAAAAAAAAATGTTATATAAAAATCTGTTCTACCCACAATGTAAAGTGCCTACAAATTTCATTCGAGAAAAATTGTATGAAAATGTGTATTAGTGTCTAACATTGTAGGAGTTAATTATTTTGCTTCTGTGTTATGCCTATAAAAATATGTTTTAATATCATTATGCGTAAATAAATTTAAACATTAAATTAAATTATGATAATGAAAGAAAATGTTACAAATGCGTAAATATGTACATATCATATGTGAAAATACCTGTAATTAGGACAAACAAAATTATGCCAAGTTAAATTAGGTCTTATAATTTTATGCAAATGGATAGGGAATCGATTTTGTTTGAGCACAAAGATTGTCTTAGTTTCATGAATTTATTTTATTAAATGATAACAGAACAGGACAGTTCTGCCAGTACGTTAGTCAGACTGAGTCTTAGACTTTACTGCGTGGTTAAGTAAGTGCGATGGGGCAGTTCTAAATACTTTCAGATCATAATCAAAAGCCTGGTCAGATCAAGCTGATCAAGTGATTGCATCTCAAGGCTGTTTGGTAGTTCTTAATCACAAGCATTCTTACATAAATGACTCACTAAAGATCTGAAGAATGTCAAATTACAAGTATTGTTGATATTTGCTTGGAATTCGCGAACCAATGGCCTAAGCTTCACAAGGAATTCAGATTTTTCTTGGAAGAAGTTATGGAGTCTGGATTTGTGACCGGTTGATGGCGTTGATGGCAATAGGCTGGCCCTCTATTACATGGTACTTAAACATAACTGACGAAATGTGGGTGTAGTATTAGGTACCTCTGCCTAACCTTTGGGGAATTGCAAGCGTGATGCTATGAAGCGAACACAGCGAAGCTGTCCGCAAAAACGGTGAAGGAAAACATCGTGAGAAAACCGGCATGTCCTAGAGCTAAAAATTCGAAGACATGTGACATCTACCAACCCGCACTGGGCCCGCGTGGTGGATTACAGCCCACTCGCTCTCATAGAGAGGAGGCCTGTGTCCCAGCAGTGGGAACATTATAGGCTGATGATGATGATGAAAGTATAAAGGGTGTAAAAGTACCAATAACGAAGGCGAAAAGCACTAGTTCTCTTCGTCTTTTCTTCGTCTAGTGACTTTTTTTTCTAGACCCTGGGAACCATTTAGTTACGGAGATATTCGGGGTCAAGGTTCCGACCTTTTCACAAGTTTTTAAAATTAAGTTTTTAATACATTTCAATACATTAACAAACTACAAATACATCTAAAATAATACTAAAATATGTACAAGTTTCAAAATTACAGAGCGTCAAAAAATTCGTCCACATCGCTGTTGACAGGAAAAGTGCCCAAAACGCTGGCCGCATTGCCACGTTGGAAGGCAATGCATTCTTTGGGCAAAAAAAGGACAGCACTCTGGTCACGTGAAAAGTCGACCAACCGTTTGGCGATATCTCGATACACAAGGGGGCGGGCAGTCGGGCCCCATGGCCCCAATGTTTCAACCCCGAGCGGCTCAAACACAATATTACCAATTAAGTTATTGTACTTGCGCCGTTTGACGTTTTCAGCACCTGCAGCAGCCGCCTTAATTTTTAATGTTAAAACTTTTCTTGAAAGACCTCCACGGCCCCCATTCTATTCAATGCATCCTTCAGCACAATGTTTTGAGTGCCTTCCATTGATTCCTACAGTAAACCGTGTTTTTCACCTAAAAAAAAGTCATTTCCCAGGAATAATTTTTGCGAAGAGCTACTTAGTTTGATGTACAGAATGCTTGGTGAAGAACGGCTTCGTGAAGAGTCCGTTTACACCTTGTAAATCGTAATGTCGTCAGAAAATACGCATCCGAAAATACGAATGTCTCGTTGGTCAATTGGTCAAGCATTAGTGCTGAGTACGCGGTTGAGTACGCGGTTCTTTGTGGTGACGGACGTAAAGAATAGCACCATCCCATATCTTCCCGTGGGTGTCGTAAGAGCCGACTAAGCGACTTGCCAGAGAATGGGCAGCAGCGTTCTCTTTGCTTTTGTAACAACCGTACTGCGATCGCCAACCCGCCTGCCAAGCGTGGCGATTATGGCAAAACCCCCTGTCAATGTGGCGTTGGGGGACGCCTATGACCAGCGGTGGACGTCTTTCGGCTGAAATGATGATGATGATGATGACGCGGTCCTGAGTTCGAATCCAAGGACGTGATGTCGTTTTCCCATCAGATTTTTGTAACAGCTCGGGGTCTTGATTTGTGTCCGGTAGATGATAACAGGCACGCCCCCTATAACCCATGTTAGAGGGGGCGAGCCTTAAACATACATACACAAATACACGGTCTCTGTCTTACTCTTCGGCGAAACTATTAGGTTATGGTTAGAAAATACGTTAATATTGCTTTGTTTCATAATAAAATCCTTTACTTCTAGCATTTCTTGAAATGATAGAAAATTAGGATTTCCATGTATGAAATCAGAAGGAAAATAAAGGTTTTTCTTCGCGCTAAGACCCAATTTAACGTATAAAAATGTAGTTTATTTAAAAAAAGGAATTTCCTTATGAAGAACCACACAAGACACCTGTTCAGTCTAGGTTATAAAACGCTCATAGACGTTATTAAAAAAAAAACCGGCCAAGTGCGAGTCGGACTCGCGCACGAAGGGTTCCGTACCATTATTTATAAAAACGAAAAAACAAACACTTTTTTGTATAGGAAAAAAAAATGTTTTTCAGTTTTTATTATTTGTTGTTAAAGCGTCAACAGAAATACATAATCTGTAGAAATTTCAACTGGATAACTATCACGGTTCATGAGATACAACCTAGTGACAGACGAACGGGCGGACGGACGGACGGACAGCGAAGTCTCAGTAATAGGGTCCCGTTTGACCCTTTGGGTACGGAACGCTAAAAAACAATGGTAAAATGTTATTTAAACTTTTTCCTGTTTTTGTTCTTTGCCAAGTGAAGCTGTTTATCCCATTTTCATAACAAGACTGATTTTTATTTTTTACTCACGTGTTTAAAATTAACCTACAAAAAATAAAGCAGTCTGAAATATTAATTTAATTATTATTTAATTTAATAACCCCTTTTAGAAGTCAAAATCTGAAATCTGTAGCAGAAATTAAAACTAATTAAAAAGATTTCATTACTAAACATTCTATTAAAATTAATTCCTCTCTCAGCTTGGCGACAAACTAACGAAACACACTCTACTTGAATGGTTCACTACAATTTACTTGTAGGTACATTTCATTTTTATTACTATGTAAATGTTATCAGAGAGTTCATGACGAGTAGTGTAGTTGTGTGCATGTTTGTCTGTGTGTGTTTGTTATGTCGGGGTCTGCGTACAGTACGCAGGAGCGATTACGCAAACCGCGCTTCCCCGAGGACTGAGGTCGTTGGCAATGGACTCGGTTCAATGTCACCAAATATATCACCGCGTGGTGTAGCGCGCGCGATGTGAGTTGATGCTTGTAGAGAAATACGGTACTTGGAGTGTGCGTTTGTTGGTTAGAAGTTGAGTAGATGAGTTAAAGAATGTTAGGGGTTAAGTTTTAGTGTAAATTGTTTGTTAGCTGCTATGATAGATAGAATACAGAATACTCTTTATATCGGATGAGACTCGCGATATAATATGACATAGGCTGACAAAATGCAGAAGATGCAGTAACTGGAAATGTATAAATAAATGGAATGCACTTTAATGTCCCTAGTATTTTATTAAAATCGTTTATTTTATTTTGCAAAGGTTTTGATTAATGAAAATTATCTACAGGGCTACCTGCAGCAACAACTCCGAAAAGTCTTAAAACTCGTCGTTTGACAGAGGGGAGGAATGTGCGCAGTGCACCTGTTTTTACCCGACTGCGGTGAAGCCCAAAAGGAGGGTTTGTGTTTCTTTGTTCCCTTGTGACTCCTAAACGGATGAACCGATTTGGATAAATTATACGTAATTAGATTCGTCTTGGTGCTCCAAGTGTCAGCAGCTATATAAAAAAAAAAGTGATTGGGCGCCATATTGTGGAATACGTTATTTTTTTCTTAAAAACCCAGCGTTAGGGGATCAAAATGGAGGGATTTAAAAAAAAAGTATTACAATAATATACAACAAAAAAGACTGTTAAGAAGAAAGGAAGACGGTGAAAAAAAGCGCAATGAAACAAACAAAAGTGCGACTCCTGAAAGTACAGTTATTTTCCACATTTCAGTGTTTTTCTTGGAAGTCATTTATTTGTAGGTATATACATGAAAAGAAAATGTTTGTCAAATACATAACCATCTCCTTTTTAGGAAGTCTGTTAAAAATTGACAAATTGATACAAAGTGAAAAGTCGTATAGTAAAAAAGTTTAATCGTCAGTGAAATTTTTCATATTACTAAAGCTGGAAAACTTAAACACAAAACTAAAAAATCTGACTGAAAAAACTGAAAAGCAAGCGACACCCATTTTAACATGAAATTGTGAAAACGGAATGGGTCCCGCCTGCTCCCAACTTTTGTTTAATTTAAAATGTGTTTGTTTTTTGCTTTCCATTTTTTTGTCCGGTTTTTGTTTTAAATCCTTTTTTATGAATGTGCTCAATGCACAAACAAAAAAATAAAAATAAGTAATTTAGTAAATCCATCAAACATGACGTATTTTTGATTCAACTCGAATATCGAATGACACAACACTTACAGCTGCGTGAGACCAAGGTATCAACGCTAGGCGAGCGCGCTCTACGGCCGGGCTCCTGACCGGGTCGACGACCGCATTTTCGGCAGGCGCCCCAAGTTTCAGCTGTAACGCGATCCTGACGCACACGCGCGCGGCGCGACCGTGCAACTACACGCCCGCACACACGCCCGCACGTACGCACACCACCGCGATACTACCGCCGGAAAACCATTGTCGAAATGTCACCGTTCTCTGATATAATATAAGTGCAGTAATCAGAACAGGAATTTGATGCAGTCGTTAAGAAAGAGGAAATACACATACTATACTATTTTATTAATTAAAACTGAAAATAAATTATTCAATAAAATCCACTTTTTTACTGCCAGCGCCAGCGTACTGCATTGTTTTAACCTTACGCACTCCAGGATACGGAAACGGTGATCCTATATAAGATTTCGGGAAACAAAAGAAAGTTCAATGCTTGTTGAGAGAATAGATTTTGTTTGTGAAGTTTTGGCGAATTTGGTTCAGCCCTGAACTCCGTGACCTTTGAACTTGAAGGAGTTAACGTACCCTTGACTCGAGCGGAGTTCCTTCTATAATTAGACGTTGATAACGCCGATATTTTCGTTCATACGCTGTCAGCCGACGAACTATAACAAACGTGTGTGTCACTCGGCAGCTCGACAATGACGCACTTCCGAGAAAATGGCGTAGGTAGGTATGTAGGTAAACGCACCGGGAAATCTAGACGGGTGACTTTGAAAATTTGTCAGCGGCCTTATACAGCGCTCTATTAAAAACTTGGATTGGAAACTTTTTATATCTATGTCCAATTCTATCGTGTCCACAGTCGTAGATACGCGTTGAATGGTAAAAATAAAATGTCTCCTCAAAGCATTAAGAGGTTGTTCACCCAATATTTGGGCATCGCCCTGCTCCCTTCAGGGACTATTTGTCAAAGGATACAGTCTTGTCGTCGTACTTTTATTTTCTCATTTCACGTGTTAGACACTCGTAAGTTAGATTGAGAGGTGCCACCTGTCCCACGACACGATAATGTAACTGTCTATGTAACAATTATGTTGCCTGTTCTGCATGCTAACCGTTAAACTTCAAAATTGGCATGCAGTTTATGGATGACTTTAGTTTATGTTAACGTTATATTATTTCTCCTGTCTTTACTAATGATTATTAGGGCATTTTATTATAAAAGGGTACACGTATAAACATTAATAATAAATTGTGACTTAAGTGGTGATGTATATATCTGAATATGAGATTTGGACATACGCCATAGCAACCGACACTAAAATATGCTAAACTTTTCAGTGTCACTATACGGTAATGTTTTACTTTTGATTTGGAGGGATAACATTAGAATGAACAATTTTAGTATTTTAGGAAGTTCGATTACAATGAAAACCAGTAAATTTTATGAATGACCTTTAATTAAACTTTGATTTCAGCTCATCCCCGGCGTTACATGTGTTACCCAAAAATAAAGTTAGCACGCGCGTACAGCAAATTAGTACAATAATAAACCATCTTTACGCTAAATATAAATTTCGGTGCGCTTTCCGATAATGCGGCTTAACCGCTTCATAAGCGTTGCATAATAATGCGCAGCTTATAATACGAGTACACTGCGCAGACGCAGGCGCAGCCGCACACACGCGCGCGCACACGTGCATGTACACATGCGTGCGAGATAAGAGCACGGTTATTGAACCCGCATAAGAAATAGCGCCTGAAATTAGTATAAATCTTATAAGGTAGCATCTTTAAGGTTTATAAATAAACAAAGAAGTTTCTTGCCCATTAAGTAAAAAAAACATCTAGCCTAACTGAAATGGAAATCAAGTAATCTGTAATCTCAGCCAATAAGCAATCAAAGTAAAATGGTAAATGCAGACAATAGCTAGTTATAGTGTAGAACTGCGGGCTGGCGCGAGGCGGAACGAGCCACTGTGATCTTGAATGGAGTGAAAGTGGCTTCGGATACTTCCTGACACGTGGAAAGTGAACGCTCATGAGCACCCAGACACGACATGATCATTGATCAAGCCTGCCTAGTGTCTAGTGTCTAGCTTGCAGATACACATCTTTCGCACTAGGAAATACAACAGTTTTCAATCTACTGAACGTTGATTTTCGCTGATACAAGAAAAGTTTCGTGTCGTAAGTTTTTGCTCTCTATAGCGTTTGTACACACGTTTTAGAGGAAGAACATATTACTTTGTCTGACCGTTAGCCACGCTTATATTTTTTCACCAGTTTCTGTGCATGATAATAATTATTGTTAGTTTATGCAAGATAAGTGCCAATAGCTACGTGAAACATTCAACGTCACTATCGTCAGAAGAAAGGAAACTTCTGGAAAACCCAAGAGCTATTGGCTAACGCCGTAAAACCTGTAAAAGTGACAACGAGGATCTTATTGGACGATTACTCTGAGAGATCTGACCGAAGGATTTTGCTATACAGGGTGTAACAATTCAATTCAAAACATTTATTTCAGACTTTTAGGGAAAGGGTATATATACATACCTAAGGGTGTGCTACAGACCATCAAACTGAACATGTTTCTCCACAAACAAATATCGTAATAACGAAAAAAATATCTGCTGCCCCACACAAAATTTCAATACCTATTCGACCCAATGTATGGGGCAACTGATATTTTTTTCGCTATGACGATGTTGGTTCGATGGAGAAACATGTTCGGTTTGATGGTCTGTAGCACACCCTTAAGTACCTATGTAATATTGTTCCGTTCCCACAGACAAACCGTGGAAACGGTTTTGTGGGGCATAGTTCTTAAATGAAAGTTTGTATTAAACTTGTTTAATAAATAAATAATAATAAATTAAATTAAATTCTCAGTTTTCCAGTACCTACTACTAGTACTACTTTAGAGTGGAAAGCTGAGAATAAGGTTTTTGTTGTTACGCGGCAAAATGTTCAGAAAACGACAGTCCCAATTTAATTTCACTGTTTGAATAACGCTGGCTTCTTCTTCGTGTCGCTGGCATCACAATATTCTAATTTCCTTTTCGTCCAGAACTACGCCACATCCACGGCGTCGTCGGTAGAAGCGCAGAAGACAATTTGATTGAATGTTTTGGGGCACAGATGGCAGGACAAGATATCCTCAACTGCCTAGCCTTTTCCCAACTATGTTGACGTTGGCTTCCAGTCTAACCGGGTGCAGCTGACTAGGTACCAGTATTTAACATGGAGCGACTGCCTAGCTGACCTCCACAACCCAGTCTTACTAAGGGGTAATACGACACCCTTAGTAAGGCTGGCAGGACAAGAGATTAAATGGTAAAATCTCAACATAACTGAATTGTCAAAAAAACATTCTTGATCCTGTGCGATCTCTAAATGCGCATTCATAACATAAAGCATTAATTTATTCTCAGGCAACTTTAGCCTAGCCCATAAATTTTACAGACTAACGATAAGCTTGACGATGATAGTCCTAGTCCTAGGAAATGGGGATGGAAACTGTGGAACTAATGGCACCACCATAGCTGGTTCCAAGCATCGTCATTGTTTGAAAATCTGGTAATGTCATTTTATATTTCATAATAGCTCGACCTCATTGGTCAGATTGAGAACCAGCTATAGTCGTGCCATCTACAATTAACTTTTAACGGGCTTCCCCATTCTCAGGCTGATGATCATAATCCTCATTGTCACCATCACTATCCAGCCAGTATTACTCAATTTATTCGGGCTCGGCGCAGCATGTCTCCTTCTTCCATACTTCTTTGTTTCTCGACATCTCAGGGCTGATACATCGGTAAATATACCTAGCATTACGAGGTGGGTATAAGATAAATTAACACACTACCAATTCAACAGCAAAAATCTTTTTGCTGTTTAATTGGTATTCAGGACTCAACACTTGAAACTCAATCACAAATACACTATTCACTTAGATATCGCACTAGTAGTTCACCGTGTTCCGTAGCCACATTCAGACTGACTGCTCTCGCAGACTACCTTCGAGAATCTTCCGCAACTTCCGTGAACGTCTAGGCAGTTCCTTAGGGGAACCCAAGCTTCGAGAAAGTTCCAGAACTTTCTCGTACTTTCTAGACATTTCCATCGTGGAACATTCTAGGATTATTATATAATCTTCTAGACATACTGGATCATTCTAGACTAGAACTTAATCCTAGAATGTTGTCGTAAAGCAGACTACGTTACAGTATTAATTAAGAGAGAGTACATGAAATCTATTGTACTTATAAAATACTTTCGCTCCAAAGATTTCTTTGGTACCCAGGTCCAGGAGGCTAAAAAATAACAGTCACTCGGGTCGATCTTCAGGTTAAGCAGCACTTGCCTAGGTTGGTCCGTGGATGGGTGACCACCCATCACATACCGATATTCCTTCGTGCTTCCGAAAGGACATTAGGCCGTTGGTCCTGGCTATCATTTCGAGATCTTTGACAGTCGTTACAGTGGCCCGAAAGTCTGACAACAACCAGTCTTACCAAAGTACTAACTGGGTTGTGGAGGTCAGATAGGCAGTTGGTCCATATAAAATACTGGTATTCAGCTGTATCCGGTTAGACTGGAAGCCGACCCTAACATGGTTGGGAAAAAGCTTGGCAGATGATGACCCAGGTCCAGGTGTCGAAAAAAATGCGTAAACTGTATATGATGTTCTAAAACATCAAATGCCGTCCCTGTCTTGCTTTATCTTGCCTCTTTGATGGTAAGAAGAGAAGAGAACAAGCGATATCGACTAAATTCTGAAGGCAATGTACACTGACTATAATAAAAACAGTGAATCACATTTAATTAACAAAAACCGGCCAAGTGCGAGTCTTACTCGCACACAGGGTTCCATAGCTCCAAACAATATAATAACAATATTTTGAACTGTCATTCATTAGTTAGTAGTATTAGTTAGTAAACTTCCACACAACCGCAAAACTAAATTTGTTTTTCATAGTATGTTTATGAAAAACAAAGTTACTGCTGCAGTTTGGTGAAAAAGTCCCATATCTCAAAAACTAAACGTCATATCTTATTGAAACCAATTTTCGTTGATAGTTTTTTTTACGTTCTACAATCCTAAATATTTTCAGAATTTTCCACCTCTTACTTTAGAAATTAGAGGGGGGGGGACACACATTTTACCACTTTGGAAGTGGCTCTAGCGCAAACTATTCAGTTTAGAAAAAAATGATATTAGAAACATCAATATCATTTTTGAAGACCTATCCATAGATATCCCACACGTAAAGGGTTTGATGAAATTTTTTTTTTTGGTTTTCAGTTCTAAGTATGGGGACCCCCTTAATTTATTGTTTTTTTTTCTATTGTTGTGTAAAAATCCTAATGCGGTTTACAGAATACATCTACTTACCAAGTTTCAACAGTATAGTTCTTATAGTTTCGGAAATAAGTGGCTGTGACATACAGACGGACAGACAGACAGACAGACAGACAGACATGACGAATCTATAAGGGTTCCGTTTTTTGCCATTCGGCTACGGAACCCTAAAAACCGGCGAAGTGCGAGTCAGAGTCGCGCATGAAGGGTTCCGTACCATTATTTATCAAAACGAGAAAAAAAATCACTTCGTTCTATGGGAGCCCCCCTTAAATATTTATTTTATTCTGTTTTTAGTATTTGTTGTTATAGGAGCAACAGTAATACATAATCTGTAGAAATTTCAACTGCCTAGCTATCACGGTTCATGAGATACAGCCTGGTGACAGACGGACGGACGGCGGACGGACGGACGGACGGACAGCGAAGTCTCAGTAATAGGGTCCCGTTTGACCCTTTGGGTACGGAACCCTAAAAATGTGAATAATTTTGTAGCTCGTCACGTGAATTTGTAATACAGTATCACATTACGGGGGTATGTGACTGTTACCGACCTACACAGGGTGGAAAGGATACCGACGCGAAAACGGTTACTGTCGGTAACGGTATCGTCATCATCCCCCGCCATAGTAATTTTTCATAGGTAATTAAAAAAAAACCAGCTTCAGCAACATTTTGACCGTGTAGGTATTACACTTTTGTAGAAAACAGCAGATTTTATAAATTTCCGATAAAAATACGTAAGTATTTGAGGAATCTCGATATTATTTCTCAAGAGCTATTGATGGATACCCCACACAGTTAAACATATATGGAGCGCCACCCCTACTTTTATTTAATTATTTCATACTAGCTGTCCGTATTTGATCCGATCTCCTAACAACAATGCAATAATTCAGTGACGCTGACCACAACAGGAACTTTATTCACTACGCCACTGACTCGAGCGGTCGATCGATTTTACATGTTGAGGCGACCGCTGTAAAGTCTCACTTGATTGATGGGTTCCGGAACAATGTAAAAAGCTAAAATATTGAGATGGATTCGCCAGTGCGTATGAATAAGGTGAGGAATTATTCAGGTGATAGATGGGCAGGAGCGTTCACCTCCGGCTGCGGGTCTTCGACCGGCCGAGTTTCACACAGCTGATCGGCACATGCCCGCTCGTAGCGTCACTCGTTCCCGACGTACCTACTTGTGTGTATTAATAAATGCTTTGGTTCGCAGTCTTTTTTAGGAAACCGTTATTTCTCATTCCGTAAGGAATGAACCGGAATTATTCATTACATTGTACAATTCAAAGGAATTTCGCGATTTAATATAGGTTTTCAACTACTCGACAATAGATGGCGGTGTAATCAATTTCAGACTAAGGTATATATTGCCAGATTCTTTATCAAACTGATTTCTGTGAAATTAGAAAAAACGTTCCTTAATCATATTTTTTTAATGAAATTGGTCACCTTTGTTTGAACTTGGCGACTTCTATTTCGACCCTTGATGCTGGTTGTTAAGAGTATTTATTTGTTTGTTACATTTGGACTTTGACATTTTATTTAGTGTCACTCATAATATCTAAAGAGTTGCTGTATTTTTTTCAAAATTGCAGTATTATCGGTCATACACAAAACTACGTGTATGGTAATTACAAACTATTAATTATTGTTGGTAAAGGAAACATGAGTAAGCGAAAAGGCGAGATCGGCCACGAAGAGCGGGTCCGGCAACACCTGCAACTATTGTACGCGAGGCAGACTTGTGAGAAACAAGTGTTTGTGGAGGATCTTAAGGAGTTTCGCAAGCGCAAACAGAAAACCATGTTTAATAGCCTTACAACTGCAGTGGGGCCCGCATGGTACCAAGCATTAAGTGTGCAACAAAGGATTGCATTAGACGCTTTAGAAACGTGCATGTACCAAGATCTACTGGAAGGACGTCCTGTTAGGACGGCCGTAGTTATACATAAGCTTGGTCTGGTCCCACGCCCGTCTAACCCGGAACTTATGTCTTGTATCACTTTAGGTTGTGATGACTCAAAAGAAATGCTCGCACAACTTTACTTCTCAACGTACGGCTACCCTATAAATGGGAAACGTGTTTCATACTGTCTTAATGCCAAACTTATATTATCAGCAATTCTCTATTTAGGACTTGATAACTTGATTTTGATGCTTGAGAAAACATTCGCTCCAGATAGATCAATTGCAAAACCTGAACCTAAACCAAAACCGCGACCACCGACTAAACTACCATCTCCGTATCTTACAAGTATGGTTGCAACATTGTATATCCCGGACCGCAACCGTCGGAAGCGGCCCCGTCCCTTGCCGGACCTGGCTGCACTCAATGAGCCCTATGAAGAGGAACCGGTGATGATGAAACCGCCACCGCCACCTCCACCTCCGCCACCACCGAAAAAGCGAATACCGATATCATACTGCGAAAAATTAGCTGGCATGAATCCTGTAAGGCCTTATGTATCGCCCACCAAACTTCCAGACTTAAAAATAGTTGCCAAAATCTCAAAGAAACAACGGGCAGCACAACCAGCCGAGGATAAAAAAAAATACGGCATTGGCATTACCCTTGCACCAAAAAAAGGAGGGCGTCGAAAGAGACAGCCGCCCCCTTTGACTGGTTTGTGGAATGCACAATATACTATAAACGGAGTTTATGAAATTCAAGGCAGGACCTGTTATGTTTTGGGCAGTGTAATTATTCTACCGGCACAAGGAGAAATGATCCACGGAGGTTATGTCTTCCGAGGTGGCCAGAAAATTAACATACACTGCGGTTATCGTGGATGGCCGCCGGAACTGATGCCGGATCCCTGTGATTGTGTACAGCAATGGCAAGATTCTGTTATGCAGTATGTCAAAAACACTAAATGCAACTGTGGCCATCGATTCGATTTTCGCAATGAAGGCAGGTGGTCACAAGAAGAATTGCCCTATTTTACAAAACCTACTCGTCACAGCCCATTACAGTTTCACTACGACACAATATTCGATCCTGATGCAAAGAGACTGTACATAAAGAGGGAATTCAAGAAGGTTTGGGAGACAGAGAGTGCGTTGCGAACGGCAGAAGATACAATTAGAATGGAAAAGAAAAAGAAAAAGAAGAAAGCAGAGAAAGAGAAAGAAAAAGAATTAAAGAAAGCTAGTCCGGTGCAGGCCAAAGGAGCGCAGGGTGATAGGGCGCAGTCCGATAGGGCGCCGGCCGATAGTGCCCAGGCCGTTGTTGCCCAGGCCGATAGCGTTCAAGCCAAGGACGACGCGAGTCAAGTGAGTAAGTCGAAAAAACAACAATTATTTGCCGAAACATCTCAATCTTGCTTAGGGGCGGAACCCAAGATTACTGATTACTTAAAGTGCGGACTACGGTTGATGCGAAAAGTGAACATCGCGGCGCGCCTGCCTGACTTGTATTTAGTTCCAGAACTAGTTGAATGGATGCGAAATAGACTTTATGGGAGGTTAACTGTTTGTCAGAAAAAAGAATACTTGCGTAAGAGCACTACATATTGGAATATGTTTAAGACGCTCGCAGAACACAATTATGGCCACGTGTCTCCGCCAAAAGAGCCAAAGTACCACGGCCATACCACTTGGAAATATAAACAGAGTTTGAATGATGATTTTAGGCGGTATACTGAGCAGTACAAACTGTCTATGTTTAAATCACATGCGTACGTCAGTAACCTGTTTTGGAGAACTATGTATCAAGCCGAATTCCCAGATAAAAAATTTCGAGAAATATTTTTCTCCTATTTGTTTAGTAGAGTAAACGACATACAATTAATACATCCTTACAGTTCGAGAGAGTGTATCGAAAGAAAAACGATTTTAATGAACAATCGATATATTTGTCTGCCAGCCGGATTAGAGCCAAACGATTAAAAAATGTTTTGTCCTTGTTTTATTGTCCATATGCTGTTCCAGAATTACAATAATTGATTGATATATTTTCTCTTTTTATTAACCAAGGTGAATTTCAAAAGGAGGGGAAATAGGAATGAAACTAAAGTATACGTAATTCATAATTTAATGTGATAATTTATATACCTGTGCAGGTATATTAACTTGAATTTATGGCTTAAATTACATTTTCGCTGTAACTATGTTGCACAATACGACATAATAGTTGTGGTTCGAAACATATATTTTTTAAATTTTGATACAGACTTATCCATAATTCCCATAGTCTAATACTCCAAAGGTATTAAAAAATAAATTTTGATTTCATACCACATTTAACTTATCGTATTTCTTAAGAATATTATGATACAAGTCTTATTCTATTTATTATAAAATCTATAACTTTTTATTTAAAAATACAACACTAGGACTTCATCGCAGCGGGTTCGAGTTGACCACTACAACTTTAGTCTAAGGGATATTCAATCGTCTTTGGTATCATTGTTACAGAAAACAAACATGTCGACACATGGATCGAATTTATAAGAAATACTGATATTTATAGAAAGTTAATGTCATTTAAAGCATATTTCAATAAAACTAACGAAACAAAATGATAAATGGCAAAACAGTTATTGAAACAAGTTTATAGAACAATACTATTATTATGTTATAATAAATATTCCCTTCCTTACTGAATTAATTCATATTGCAACTAATGAAGGCATACAACGTCGAAGAGTAAAATTAGATAATATAGATAAACTGCGTGCAATACTTGTTAATTGTGCATTTAACTGTATGAAACTAGACAAGCAATGAAAGCCCATTCATTACACGAACACACCTCCATACTGACCGTTGTACCACTTGTGCGTAAAACTATGAGAATACAAAGACAGAAAAGCACAAAATATTTTAAAATCTTCTTTGCGAATACCGCTTGAAATAAACTAAAGGAGGCTGGCTGTATAACGCTCTATACATTACAAAATAGCATTGAGAAACATCACTATACTCGCAAATAATTATATTAATAACTTTACAACGGTTTCCACAAGTATATCTTCATTCATTAAAATCAAATGCATCAACATCTCAATATGCCATTAGTCATCCAATAAAAACGGAGATCAAAACGTAAAATTTTATTTAGAGACAGTATTACCAGTGTTGCCAATGACTGGAAGAATGGAGGTGTTGCCACAGATATAGATAAAGGTGGATATCGTATTGTTGATATTTTCGTTCTTTATAAGGAGTACTGCTTTCGTTGGGAACTTTTGATCATTTTAAATACCATCTTTTATATTTCCCACATTATTATCGACATAGTAAGAAAGCGTTATAGTTTATCATCATCTTACTTCATTTATGTTGAAATAACAAGGGCAGAGGGGTTCCCAAGACGTCTTGAACGAGCATTGTTTTAATGTCACTCCAGTGTGAGAAAGAGACGGAGCTATACAGGACGTCTAGCGCCATCCCTTTCTCGCTCTAGAATAATATTAAAACAATAGTTTTAGGACGTCATGGTAGGCTACCAGGTAAGTTTGAGGGCGACTATTTTGTTATTGCTACCCCCAGAAAACGTATCTACTGGCAATCTCGCTGCATCCCCCGTATTTATATCCGTGAGGTGCCGCTGTCGTGTTATATCTGCAGCTCCTGGTGCGAGTGCGGCGCGTGCGCGGGTGCGTGCGCGGGGTGCGCGGGCGGCGCGGCGTGCGGCGCGTGCGCGGCGTGCGGCGCGCGCTGCTGCAGGTGCACGAGCGCGGACAGCAGGCGCGTGTTGGCCTCGTCCAGCGCCGCGATGCGATGCTCCTGCGCCTCGATCACGCGCTGCTTGTGCGACAGCGCCGCCGCCATCTTGCGCTGCTCGCGTCTCAGCTCTTCTTCTACGCAGATCAACCTGGGAATGAGAAAAAAATTGGTGAGTTTGTGTGTTTAAATTTAGCTTAATTTAAAGCATTTTTTTTGTAGGTTATCCATTGCAATTTTGAGAAAAGATCTATTTCTTAATATCATAAAGTAAAATAACACAGAAATTCACTTTTTCAAATTTTGTAAGTATTATATTTTATTTACTAAATACAACTTTTTTTGCTTGTGATTAAATCTGGGCTTACCCAATAATATTTTCCAAATCAAAACTCAACTTTTAAACTATAAAAAATTATTACCTTGAAATGATAGCCTTCATTTTGGCATCAGTGTGATCGACTTGTCCTGGTTCTGCTGGCCCCAACCTTCCCCGTAAAAGTTCCACAGAACATTTTAACCTTTCGATTTCGCGTTCGTACTGTAAAAGATATAATTTAGACTTAGTCTATGTTCTATGTCATATTATAACTGCGAAATGATAATGACTGGTTGGTATAATATGGAGTTTAATACGTTGTGAATGTGACAGCGACACGGGGTCGCGACAGACCACGAAGGAGATGGCTGAAACTGGATGTCTTCCTTGAGTATTGGAAAGAAATAGCACAGAATCGTGACCGTTCGAAGGAACAGAGGGAGGCCTGTGCCCAACAGTGCGGCAATATGGGCTAGCTATAATATATTAAGTTGTGAATGTTGCTGACCTGTTCAATGGTCCTCTGATGTTTGGAGGCACGTCGTCGGCCCGTCGTGCTGTACAGCGTGTCGTCCAGCTCGTCCGAGCTGTCCGTGAGCTCGCGCGCCGACTCCAGGCTCAGGCGGCGCTGCAGCTTGTCGCGCGCGCCCCCCTCGCGCCCCCCGCCCCCGCCTGCGCCCCCGCCCCCACCCGCGCCCCCTCCCGCGCCCGGGGGCACGACAGCGCGCTCACTAGCCTCGCTCGACTGTGACTCGCGTCCGAACATTACTCTCGAAGGAGACTCTCGTCTCTCCCGAACCCCATAGTATTCCTGATGCCTCTCCAAATCCTCGTTCAGTCTACTACTCGACATCTTCGCGCCGGAATACGTCCGATCCAACGGATAATTCGTCTCCGGGATCGCACTCTCCGTCATCGAATACTTCTCCGGAGAGTTCTTGGAGTTCTCCATGTTGTAGAGCGCCTTTTGACTTCGTGAAATCTGTAACCTGTACATTTCTTTGTTCACTTCCTCTACGTTCGAGTCAGACCTGCTCATCGGGTAACCGGAGTCGGTTGAGATGTGATGAGGCTTGCTTTCGTACAGCGATTCTCCTCTTTGTCCGAAGTGCTTGAAGTTGAGTTGATTTTGATTCGTTGAGTAAGAGAGCATAGGGTTTGTTCTGGGCATTCGCGTCTTACTACTTTTCCGTAGACTAGGCGAATTGCTCGACGACTCATCGTCCCGTATCCTCGGGGAGTGACTGTGGTTGCTCCTCTGATACACATCATCATAATTACAGTTATCTCTGGTGAGTTTTCGGTGGGAATTGTTGCGATTCTGTTGGTCATAGTTTCTACTATCCTCGTTGAAGTTAGTAGAACCCTCTTCAGAGTTTGTCTCGACGTTGTCTGTGCTCAAACCCTCCTCATCTATCGATGAACTGGATGAGCCACAAGGACAACGTTTTGAATTTCTGTTGTCATTGTTCTTCTTCTCCTGCGCCTGACGGTTGTCATCCATGTTGTACACTGGATTCGTGAACACTAGCGGAGCTACCTTTGGATTCGCATTGGCATTTGACGGAGTATTATCCGCAGTTGTGAAATTTTGAATTCCATACTTTTGGATGTCATAATCAATTTTCTGTTGCACTGGGCTCTTTGGATAGAACTTTTCATTTTTACTGTCGTAATACTGTTTGTCTCTTTGTTTCTGGTAATTTATTTGCGAGTACCGACTCATGGGCTGCCCGCCGTTCTCGTAAGGCTGATGATGGTGCGCCGTGTTCTCGATGGGACTTGAACTTTGGCTGTACGTGGCTATACTTTGGTAGCCAGAACTAGCTACGTTTGATAAACCACTGATAGAAACGTTCGAACCGTTGTTTGTGTAGTTCGTTTTATTCCCATTTACGATATTATTGTTGTTGGAAATAGACTGTGACAAGTTCTTCTTGTTCATGATGAGTTTGTCTTCGACTATTTCCGACTCATCAGCGTACTTCAAGAGGTCGGACAGTTCCTCGAGCGTGGCGGTCTCCTTCATGATGTTCTGCATGTCAGTGGAGCAGTAGTTGTGGTTGATGCTGTCGCTGCTCGGTGATCTCTCCGTGCTGTTGTAATTTGAGTTGTGGAAGTGCGATTGTTGGTTGTTATAGTTATTGTTAGGTTTGTACCTCTCCTGGAACCTGCGCTCTAAGCTCTCGCTGATACCATTGTTAATGCCTTTCGGGTACTGGTCGGAGCCGAAACCTATCTGCACGACCTTGAGATTAACGCAATGTTCTTGGTTGTTATACTGCGAGCTGTATCTATCTGGGTTAACGGATTGGCTGACGGGACTGGACCCGTAGCCGTTTCTGGGCAGCGTGGCTGACCGTAGGTTGAAACTAGGTGACTTTGTGACTGCAGCATATCCAGGCTTGTACTTGGACTCCTCCGCGTTAGACTTAGACGGACTGATGTTGAACTGAACGCCGTTCTTGTTCATAATGGGTGAGCTATGAGCGAAGTTATTGTTGAGCTGACCGTTGGTCACTGGCTCAGTCGCCTGTTTCGTGGGAGTATTGCACGTGGGGTCGTTGAACCTGCAGTTAACGGTTTGGTTATGAGATTTTAAATTAATTAGGCAACCTAAAACAAGATTAGTCAGATCGTGTGTGATTTTTGCTTACCTAAAGATGTTATCAGCGGCAGCGGGCGCAGGAGGGCTGATGTCATTACTCAGTAGCCTCTTGCTCAATTCATCCAGTATATCTGATAATGGGTCCAACTCCTGCAATGCAAGAAATATTTGGGTTTAAGTAATAACGGAAATACGTCTACAATGCAAATGTTTAACAATTTAAAATTTAGTTAACCATTTAATAAAATATCTTTTTTATAATAAAATATGTCAACATACCTGTATCTTATTAGTAGGGAGCTTCGGCAAACTGTCAACAAGCAGTGAATGCAGCGTTGCAAGTTGCTTGCCGAGGTCCACGTGAGGAGCCCACTCGGGGTCGGGCTCCACGGCGTCGCGAGGTCCCTCAGACCCCGTGGCGGAGCCCTGAGACGCGGCCGAGTTGCGCTTACTGCAGTCTTGTTGCTGTTGTTGCTGGTTCTGTTGCTGTTGCGCCAGCTGCTGCTGGTCTTGCGGACGCGTCTGCCGATAATAGAAAGGGTTTTTAGACGATTCACTCTTACGCCATCGAAACATTGGGTAGCTCATTTTATGGTACGAGTTTCACTACTTTTACTCGCGATGAAGAGCAAAGAGAAATAAATCAATTTTGAAGCACGTTTGGCTTTTTATCGTTATAGACAGTCGTTATCGGAAGACGTGACTAGGAGCCAAGTTAGGATAGTAAAATATTATAGATTGTAATTTGATTAAATGAATAAATTATTATTATTATAATTATATGATGATAGGTAGTAATCAGGACTACACACTCAATTCTAAGAAAATGTTAAGAACTTATTTCACAATCTAAGTCTTATTCAAAATTATTGAAGCTAGATCTAATCATCCTAGAGTATAGTATAAGTAGTTGATATGCTAAACGCATATGATGTATGTTTTTTAATGTGATTACTCAGATGCAAGTGGTTGCGTGCCAAACAACCAACAACAAAATCTGTGGTCACCGTCAAACAGACACACGCACAAAATATGCAAACTCTACGACACAAAGTTGAAATGATTGCCATGCAATGATGCCCTTAAAATTATACACACCTGCCTTAAATTTTATTTTATTGTCGAGTTTTTGGCAATTGTAATAGTTTTCGTGAACTACTTTACAAAGAAGCTGCCTTACGTGTCCTGATGTCTGCCATAATCGTCGCCAAATTATTGGCCATCGAAACGCTGAGGAGTAGAAGAAGATGCCTTACCGATATCGCTCTGAGGAACGCCTTCATATTAGGTGCCTCTTGCTCCAGGAAGTCATTGAGGAATTCCATGAAGGCCTCCTTGCCCTGGAAGCGCGTGAAGTTCGCCAGGGTCTGAAGGGTCTTCGCCACCAGCGTCAGGTTACGGGCCGCACGCTCATTCGGGTACTCTGCAATAATCATCAAAGTTATGACCTGACTTCGTAAAACCTGTAGTTAATCGAGAGACAATTGATCTTGTATCATTTAGCCAAGCTGGAACATTGATAATTCTAAGTTGAAGAACCGTTTGTTAAGTTTTTACACACTGAGGTACAAAAAAAAGGTGTCAAACATCGTACAGCAGGCAATGCTTACGTTCTAAATAATGAATATCAATCAAATTACTCTTTCATGGAGTTTTTTCTGCAATACGAAGTACCTACTTATTTTTAAATAACCAAATCCTAGGTATAGTTGGATTCAAACTTAATGGCGGCTCGGATGTTAGCTGCGAGCGTCGTCGGTCCGCACAGGTACAGTAAAGACAATAATAATTAGGTTACATTTCAATTTTGACAGACTGATTAAACTAAAGAAAGAAAAAAAAGGTCTTGTTTGTTTATAAACAAAAGATTTGCAAAAGTACATACCATGTGTGATTCCAAAGAGACTTGGAGACAGTATAGCTGGACAAAGGAAGCGAAGGAAGATCGATGCACTGATCAGGTTGTCCGAGATGTCCTCTCGACCCATCGCCGTCAGTCTGCAACGGGAATAAATACGGGTTTAGTAAGACCAATTAAAAATAATTTTATAATTTGTTTCCTACATTCCTTGCTTGTTGTCAGTGGCCCGAATGTCTGACAGCTAGTCTTACTAAGGGGTATCGTATAGGTACCCTCCTCTGGAGTTCAGATAGGTAGTCGCTCCATGTAAAATACTGTATAGTACTGGAAGCCGACACCAATATACTTGGGAAAAGGTTGTGCAGATGATGATGTTGAGTAAGACCAATGTCGATAACGTACATACATATATTTGTCATATTGTCTTGAATTCTTGATGAATGTTCCTTGGCTATTTTATGAAAACATTTTTATAGTGGTGACCTTAGATGAGCCGAACTCTATCGGTCTATCCCTGATAGTGTGGGCAGGGAACAGGTGGAGGTCAATAGAGAATGGCAGAGAAACTCATTTACTGTCAGTGGTAGGCGCGCTTGAATCTACGAGCATCTCTCGGGCTCGTAACTCATGGTAGAAGTTGGAACAGAAAGGTTTTAATTCAGTAGGAGTTAGATATAACCCTCTGTTCTCCCCAGACGGATCCAAAAGAACTTTCCCACAAAAGCAAAAACAAATTAGTCAAATATAGTCATATGAAATTACCGTCTGAAATTATCGTCTTTCTATTAAAATAAGTTCCCGAGTTCATTCGGAAAAACCTAGCAGTATCAGCAGTATGTTAATATTTTCCACTTTAGTTATACATCTACCACTGTTTGTCTCTGCATCACCCATAGGTTGACAGGTAGAAAATGACTATGGCATTAAGTCCGCCTCTGTTATTTGTGCTGAGGTTACCTCTCCCGGAAGGTAGCGAAGCAGTCCCGCAGCGGCGGCGGGAAGCGCGGCGCGGAGTGCGCGATGGCGGCCCAGGCGGCGCCCACGGCGTCCCGCAGCGCCGCCTGCTGCCGCCGCAGTGCCGCCGCGCCGCCCGCGCGCAGCGGGTCCACCTCGCACTCCGCCGCGCCCGCGCCCGCTGCTTGCGCCACGGCGTCGCACAGCGTGTCCTGCATCAACACAATATCAAAATTAACAATCATCTTCTTAGCGATGTCCCAACCAGGCTTTGCCCATGATATTAATTTGCAGTTCACAATTCATCATCATCATCTTCATCATCATCATCATTTCAGCCAAAAGACGTCCCCTGCTGGACATAGGCCTCCCCCAAGAAGGGGGGGTTTTGCCATAATCGCCACGCTTGGCAGACGGGTTGGCGATCGCAGTACGGTTGTTACAAAAGCACAGAGAACGCTGCGTTCACAATTACTTGTTGACATTTGAAATTCGTTAAGACGCACAGCGCTTTCTCGCATCGTATGATTAAGAAAACATATTTTGTGGCAAATTTGACGCCACAAAATATTTTCTCTAAACATTAATTATGTTAAGTCATCGCACGTTAAGCCGCTGGTCAAGGCTATCATTTATCAGTCCAGTCTTACCAAGGGGTATTATATTACCCAGTACTAACTGGGTTGCAGAGGTCAGATATGCAGTCGCTCCATGTAAAAAACTGGTATTCAGCTGCATCCGGTTACACTGGAAGCCGACCCCAAAATAGTTGGAACAAGGCAAGGCAAATAATGACTTATGTAAAGCTATCTAACAACTAACCTGCAGATACTGATCGCCGACGAGCTTGAGGTAGGCCTCCATGCTCTTGGTGGCGAGCGAGTTCCCGCGGAAGGTGAGCGAGTGGTCGCCCGTGCGCCGCACGTCCAGCGCCACCACGTCCGCCAGGTAGCGCGGCGCTAGTCCCGCGCCCGCCATGCACAGCACCAGCGCACACCCTATGTCCTCTTTTGCTTTTACACCTGCAAGTTGATCATGTTGCTTAGCTACTTATAATATAGGGTGCTAGTAAGTGGGTTGAAAAATCTAAAAGGATTACGGTATTATTTAAAGTGTGTGACGTCCTATTAGTAAAAACCGAGAAAAAATACTCCATAGTCAGTTATTGCGGCAGGCACCACCTTTTGAATGGGGTCAGACTCATTTATACTAATGAGACGCTGTTAGATTAAAGAATTAAGAAATGTACAGAATGAGAAGAAATACTGCGCTGAATCCAGAAAAGATTAGAATTGTCGAGTTAAAATATAGTTAAACTTTGTGATAATAGTTACCAATGTTTTCGTCTAATGGCAGGGTATCCTGTTATACTTAAAAAAAAAAACTACAATCCCAACTCACCAATAACAGGCTCCAAATATTCACAGAGCCTCCTATAATTCCTCTTGAGATAGTCCAGGAACCTGGCATAATGGTCGATGGGCAGTACGTCGACGCTCTGGTAGCGACACTTGATGCGCAGCGCGGGCGCGGGCGCGGCCGGAGACGTCGGCTTGTCTGTCTCGGTCAGCGGGTACCAGCGCTCGTTTAGGTAGCGGGAGGACACGTCGTCGACTGGGATTCGGACTGTACCTGGGGGTGGAATTGAGATGTTTAATACTTTATAGTAGTCCTTTGCAAGTTTTCTGCTACACAGTAAGACTAGAGCGATTTAACTAACTTTCAGAACGCACCACCACATACATTCACGGATGGGGCCGGATGACCGGGCACGGGTTTTCCTTGAAAGTTGTTAAGAGAGGCACTCTTAACAACTCTCAATTGCAGGAAAATCCGTGCTTGCGTGAGCATTGTAAGAGAATTCAACGTAGCAAATGTCTGTCATATTTGACGGGTAGGTATAGCCGTTTTTTTTAATAGGAATACTTATGTAGAGCTTTCTGCACTGGAGCTCATCTGGGAAGAGGGGAGGTTAGCAATATTTCCACCATTTCCATTATTTCTTTTTGTGTTTTTCCGAGACGGTCTAGTTTGCGTCTGGGATAAAAATCACAGGTACGCATTTAGCTTTGCTAGGTTGCCAATAAAAAAAAACAGCAAGAAATTGTAGCATCGCAAACAATTTCAAAGTAGACTGACCAACAAGCGCATGTTTGTCTCTCTTCCGCGAGCGCCGCTCGGGCTCGCGGTACACGTTGACGTGTATGGCGCGTACGGCGGGCAGGCTCGCGAACTCGTACACCTCGCCCCAAAAGCATAGCTCCGTCTTCAGCTTTGATGATGACCTGGAATATTAAACGAGTAATTTATAATCCATAACTTACGTTTTGCTAGCTTTTGGAGATCGAAAAATGATTCCACAATCTTTGCCCAGATCATGGTTTATGTCAGTGCTAGTGACTATAATAACTGTACGTCTACCATGAGTTGTCATAGTTAGATCGCTTGACGTAACTGCAATAGTTCCGTCAATACGCAAATACTATAGTTAGCTTTTTCAATGGTACCATGAGCTGTGTTGGTGCTTACTACTAATGTTATAGTTACAACTACACAGCGTTGTTATGTTGGCATCATTTTATAAAACGATGCTCACTTCACATTGCATATTTTCATCTCTTTTTAAATAATGCACGATGATAGAGACAAAAGACAGGTCATATGGTACTATAATCCAACAAAATGTGGAAAGTCGCCTGACTCACTCCTCTCAATGAAATCTAATGCAGCCCAAATTTATTCGTGTTACGACGGTTCATCAGCTTGGTGTCCGTTATGCAAGAAATCACACAAATTCTCAAAAGCTTCTTTGGTTAACCTATAAAGTTTCCCAAGCCTGGTGTCACTTAAAGTTTCAAGTGGATTTCCAAGTAGAACACGCATCTCACTTTGAAACTTTCTTTGTTTGCGCCGTTCATCTCCTAATTAGGCAGCAGCTAACATTTCCCATATCTTCCCGTGGGTTTTGTAAGAGGCGACTAAGGGACTTGCCAGAGAATGGGCAGCAGCGTTCTCTGTGCTTTTGTAACAACCGTACTGCGATCGCCAACCCGCCTGCCAAGCGTGGCGATTATGGCAAAACCCCCCTTCTTGGGGGAGGCCTATGTCCAGCAGTGGACGTCTTTTGGCTGAAATGATGATGATGATAACATTTCCCACACAAAAAGTGATCTATTGAACATTATAATTAAAAAATAACAAAAGTGATCGCAAACTATAGTCTTTTCACGGAACAAAATGTCGGTGAGTGCCGCAACTACAATAGTAATAGTTCGTTACTATGACATTTGTCAAATTTGTAACTCATGGTACCAAATTCTAAGCAAATGAAGCCCAAACTACAGTCGCTGTAGTATAGTTTACTACACGGTGACGTAGGATAGATAACTATGTGACTCATACTGCGCATTTTAGTACCCAACTATCCGCTAGAGGCGCTGTAAAAGTTTTCATACATTTTTTTAACTACAGACGCTTGCCAGTATAGATTGTTAAAACTCATGGTAGACGTACTGTATAGGTACGGTCAGCAACGAAAGTCGCTACACATATCCAAAATTATAAAACGTCTTAGTTTTAGAACGACCCATTTTAAAAGACTGGAGTAAAAGACAACAATATTTTCATCAATGGTTACACAAATTCGCAAAACAATATTACATCAGATCGCACTTTTGAGCACAAAACTCGGTGCAATATTGCTATGTGTTAACCGACTTCTGATGCCGACTGTAGTAATAGAGTGTATTTGTATGGATTATTTTGTTATGTATGGTGTCGGACGTATATCTTCCCGTGGGTGTCGTAGGACTTGCCAGAGAATGGGCAGCAGCGCGTCTCTGTGTTTTTGTAACAACCGTACTGCGATTGCCAACCCGCCTGCCAAGCGTGGCGATTATGGGAAAACCCCCCTTATGTCAATGTGCGGTTGGGGGAGGCCTATGTCCAACAGTGGACGTCTTTCAGCTGAAATGATGATGATGATGTATGGATTATTTAGTTAAATGACTACCTCGCTGGTGTAGTGGTCGCAATCGCGACTGCTGAGCAAGAGGGTCCTGGGCAAATTTCTATAGGGTTTTCATAAGGAATTTCTCACTAGCAGCCACAGTATCTGGATTTGTGCCCGCGGTTGACGGCAATGGACCCGCTATTTCATGGGACTTTAACATAACTGGCGAAATGTGGGTGTACTTTTACGTACACCTCTACTTTACCCTTACCCGGGGATTACAAGCGTGAAGTTATGTTATTTTCTTAGTTATTGTAAGTAAGGATGCAGTTATCAGCAGGCCATGATTCATGATACTTGGTTCGTTTTATATTATCCCAGAGACCATCAGAAGTACTTCAATAAATGTGTAAAAAAAAAACAAAATTTAGGTAGTTTAGAAAGTTATTAAAATATTAAATATCAACATACACAAACACTTTTCAACGACAAGCATTTGTAAAAAGAAAGTTGTTTGCTAACATAGACTATTACTTAGCAAAAGAAACCTAGCTGAATACAAGGAATAGAAAATACGCACACGCAATCCGAGTTTTTCGTTTGACCTAGGCATATTTGCATGAGATTTATACGAACGAAGGCACGATAGGCCACAGGCAATTGTTTGTTTTATACTACGCTTGTCGATAGCGAAGAAAATCGATCTTACATACTGCGCAGTGGCAGATTTACAATTTTTTTAAGTATAGGCAGTATAGTTTTTACCGCCCTTACCTCTACAATTTTCATGTCCTAGATTATTTTTACAATCCAACAATTTCGTTGAATTTGCAGGTAAAATATTTTTTTGCAGATTGTTGCTGACTTTTATCTCTAAAACATCAGGAAACCGCCATGCTGAAATCTTCTTGATTGCAACGAGATAGCAAAAAAAAAATACGGTCTCCAAATTTGCCGCCCCAAAAATCTGCCGCCTTAGGCTCCAGCCTACTCAGCCTGCTGGTAAATCCGCCACTGATACTGCGTTTATATAAATGAAAGTGTCCAATTTCAAGTGAGCAAAGAAATACTTTCTACCATGCACGGTTTGTGCCCAAACGTTTAAGGTACAGCAATTATTTTATTAAAGCGGGCACCATGGAATCTCTCTTAGTTAAAAGCTCTGTTAGGTAATTAGTTATGGGAAAGAACTCTGATTAAAGAAAAGTCTCACGGTAGCTCTTAGACGTTTACTGGCTAATTTAGTTAAATTATATTTATTTATTGCTGTTAATTTGAAGGAATGAATTATGTTTTGGAAAGTATATATGAAGTCGATGTTTCCTATTGAAATACTCAAAAATGAATGATTTAATGAAAACAAATTTAGATTAATTTGATCCCCGAAGGGTTAGGCAGAGGTGTACCCTATTATACTACACCCACATTTCGCCAGTCATGTTTAAGTCCCACGTGATAGGGGCGAGCCCATTGTCGTCAACCGGGCACAAATCCAGACTCCGCGGATGCTACTGAAAAATACCGGATGGAAAAACCCAATAACACTTTGCCCGACCCGGACCCGGGAACAAATTTAGATGTCTGTCTCTTTTATAGACCAGACATCATCTTGGTCAAGTCACATGTATGTAGTCTTGGGGAAAGACTCAAATAGATTTGATTGGACCGGGCAGTGTACGCATTTGAAAGAACAGTCAAAAGAGATTATTTACTTGCCTTAGTAAGTCAAACCAATTTTTTTTTCATAATATAATTGAAGTTTGTAATTAAATATCGAGTGCTACATCGCATTGTTAAAAAAAAAATAAGTATTTCTGTAATCAAATACTCAAATCTTAACTGGGCATAAGTCCATGTAGTACCATACCATAATAATACTTATCTTGTGAATAATAAAGTATATATTTACCTAGCATATAACGTATCGTCGAGCAGGATCTCGCAGTAGTATCTCTTCTTGGGCGGGATCGCCTTGGCCTCCAACAGCCACAGCTTGACGGTCCGCTCACACCGCCGCGTGCGCAGCTCGTCTGGCCGCGCCGCTTGCCGCAAGCTGGCGAGGGTTAACAAAGATATATTGTTATTGCGAATAATTTTAATCAAGTAGAGAGTAAATACTAACACTCTCAGTTCATTGAATATTTGAATCCCATTCAAAGACTATTTAATGAAAAAGTAATTTAATGGGATGAAATAAAGGGTTAAACTAAAGATTTTAATGAACAAACTCTGAAAAGCCTTATTTGTAATGGTCGCAAATTATATTTTAATCAACATACAACCCGAGAGTGACATGAAAATTGGAAAACAAAGTTTTTCGCGGCTTTCCCCGTCACTTTCACATCAAGGGTCAAAAACATAACTAGAAGGAATTCATAGTGTCATAGACAACATTCTAAGTAACAATAACGACAGACAGAGTACCTACACAAACACATATTTAAGATAATAGTTAACCATCCGGATCATTTTCTAATGACTGTAAAGACTCATTACTCGTTATGACATTTCTTTAACCTCTAGTTTAACTAACAACCGACTAAACACATAAAAGCATTACAATATATTGATAGTTTTGTACAAAACTCTTCACAAACTTACTCATACAAACTATGATTGTCGATCGTATGCTTCGCCACAGAGCAAGGCATTCTTTCTTTGTTTTTATTTATTTTCATAAACATCTAAACAAATATAATGTGTTCCATAAACAAATGCAACATATACACGGTCAAATGTAACGACAATTTTTTTTATTTTTTTTTTGAACAGACCTATAATTTAATCGCTGGTTGGTCGAGAATTTTGTTCTGTATTTTGAAAATCGGTTCACAATAAAATTGGCAGAGAAATCGGTAAACATACAAACAGTCGAACATAGATATAGATCCTCCACCTTTTTTGAAGTCAATAAAAATGTGCCACACTGTTTATACGGTGTATTTGTAGACCTTTTTATAGATAACCAATTAAACGGTGGGTGTAACGATACTTAGACGCTACCTACACCTTCGAAGAATGGCTGCTGACGTTACGAAGACAGTAACTTAGACGTTTACTTTGTAAATGATATTGATTGATAGCGACATCGACGACCTACTTATTAGGGTGTTAATGGGAGCAGTCTTATACAAGTGATCCAGAATTGCTTTATAGTAACAACCAGTGGAAATTATAGGGCTTGCTTGCGACAGTCTCTTCCAGTTTATTTAGGATCAGCAGCAGTTTTTAAGCGCCATACATTTATACTATCAGCTGTCATCACAATTTTCTCTTCCTTCCTGATAGCTTACGTCATCTGCACATTCCATTCATGTTTTCTTAGCTATGCCTCATATGGCCATCCGCATTTATACTAAGCACTATTCTTGTTAAGTGCTCCTCATTCCTCCAAAACGCATGTCCAGTGACCATGGTGCGGTTCTTGTCAACTAATATCTTGATGGTGTATCTACCTGTATATCCAGCGGTCCCGCTCCTTTCGTGAGGCACAGGCGAAGTAGCGAGGTGCTCGACTCTCAGCACTGAGCGCGAAGCAATGTGGCCTACCTAGAACTGACGAGTGGAGAGATCGGATTTCTACCTGGAAACATGAAAAAGAAAAGTTAGTTTGCACCTCTTACTCTTATAATCTGCCTCGTTAGTCGAGTGGTCGTAAAAGCAATTGCTGAGCATAAGTTCCTGGATTCGATTCCAGGGTCGGGGCAAATTGTTATGGAGTTTTTCCATCAGAAATTTCTCAGTCGCAGCCACAGGGTCTGGATTTGTGCCTGGTTGATCGCAATAGGCTCGCCCCATATAACATGGGGCTTAAACAGAACTGGTGAAATGTGGGTGTAATATATTTGGGTCGACTTCTGCCTAACCCTTCGGGGATTATAGCCGTGATATTAAGTATGTTATAAGAGTCTTCACGTAACACATTCCCTAAGCATGAAGGTTCGAAGGCATGTAGACTCCGAAGTTACGAAAGTTCTGAGTCAAAGGATGCCTGCGATGGCATGTCATACTGACTAACAAAGTTCGTCGGCAAAGCCAAAATTGTTTCCGTTTGTTAACCAGTACGGTTGGAAAACCGACTACAAGTTAAAGCTACTTTAATGTAAGATAATGTCAAGATATACGGCCTGAGTGATGCACTAAACTGATTTCTGTTACTATATTCCCATTTTATTGTATTCCTTTTAAATCAAACAAAGTCACATAACAATCATTTCGGTTTAAATATTGAATACGCACTTGATTAGGTGGACCCAAATCCATGGTGGAAACGGCGGGTGAATGTGCAGACAGGAGGCTTTCATGAGATCTGAAACAAACAGATTTGATTACCGTTAGAGCTCTGCTCTTCAAATGGATTATTTGGACGAGAATTGAACGACAGATTTCGGTCTCCGACAAATGTGAATAGTAAATGATATCTTGTACCTACTCTACCGTATACTTTTTTATAACAACGCTTTGATTTAAAATTTAGATCAGAAGTTTTGTTCGATACACGTTCCTTTTTTAATCCATCTACAGATAAAGCAAAACCAATCCAGGAAGTGATTCCTTTACAGTTTACGACCTCCATTGTTTATGTAAACGTTTACACTACATGAGCCTTTCCATCTGTTAGACGAAAGCTTCAATAATCATTGGCCCATTTAAAACAGCCGTTAATTGGCCGCCACAAGTTACACTATTTAATTAGGTCTCGATGAAGTTGTCGTGTTTGCGTTGGGAGGGAAGTAATTAAGAACATTTGGTAAATAGCCGTGAGGCAGACGGGGAGGGGCGACACTCCTACACGTTGAAATACGACACCATACAACCTGGATAACGTTTTACAGTCACGACATATCGCTAAATACACATGACAGTTGTTTTACTGGCCAATTTATGCCAGGATATACGACAAGCTCATTTGCTATCCAATTTGCTGACTATAAAGTCGAGCACACGTCATTGCTCCGTGGACGCAGAATTTCGAAACTTTTACAACACAGCAAACTTTGCGATTATGCGTACGAATAAAGTTGTGGCTAGGCTAGATTTCTAAATATTACCGATAGTAGAGCTATGCTGACGCGGAACGAAACACGTATTAAATTATGTTTGTGTAAAATTATGGAATGTTTTCAAATACAATATGTCATGTTTTGATGGATAACAATAACATGGGGAAACATTGGACATTACACTAAAAGAAGCTTCGATATTAACTTATTCGACTAGACAATATGAGGACTGCGTAACTTTTATATTACAATTTCGCAACAAGAGTTTGGGGCTGTTTTACGAGCGCTATTTCGTTAGAAGTACTACTGGTATTTCTATCGTAAACTCAGTTATGAGGTGAGAAGAGGGATGTTTCGTATTACACAGATTATTTTATTTGGGTCATAAAACAAGTTATTGTTGTCAGCAATACGTTTTCTAGTAATCCACTGCAATAGCGACATTTTATAGACATCAATAAACTTGGTAGATGGAGGGATCAACAAACTGTGACAGCTGTTCTTTGAGAGTATAAAAATAAAATATTGCTGAGAACACTCTCTTGAAAGAAAAATTAAATCACGCTTACGTGACTCCGATCAATTCTTTGTCTGAACTTCAAAGTCTATTGTGTTTTATAAATCAAGTTGTATCTCCAGAAAATCTCATCGACTTTCAAGTATTGTTAAATTGTGTTTGAAAATGAATTCTGGTTACACTAACAAGCGACGATGGTCTCATCTAGTTCTACTGGAAGCAAACTCCTACACCTATTACTCGGATCACAACTAGTTCAACAACTAATTAGATGCACATATAGGTACTCACCTTGATGTCCGTAAGGCATGTGTAGGTGGATGTGTGGGTGCAGCGGCCAAGGCTCGTTCCCTCTCGAGTTTGGTCGCCGACTTGGTCCTCTTGAGGGGGTTGCTCCTGAAGGATCGCTTCGAGAAGAAGAAGGAGGCGAGGCGGGAGGGACTGTGCTGCGCCTGCGCTCCAGGCACTGGGGTGCTCGGTGCTGAACCCCGGCGACATGCCTTTTCATATGAGGTGTCTGGAAATAAAGGAAGTAAAGGTCAGACATTGTTTTTCCAAGCATACAGTTTGTCAACAGTATTGACAAATAGTCAACTTTTGAAGAGAATGTTTGTTTAAAAATCCATTCTTTTAAACATTACCAACACAGCCCAACAAATGATAAAATAAATACTGCCTCATATCCGTTTGATCGAACAACACAATTGACACTGATTTACCGTCAACCTTGCAAGAAAATTACTAGAACTGTGTTGGCAATGCGCATGTAATGTTCGCGAGGTTTCACATTACGGCGACACATTACAGATAGATATGTAATATGATATCGACTACATAGCAGTAGCCATGTACGGCGTGGTTTCCGCCGGAAGTTGCGCGCACGCCGCCCGTGACCGCTGCGCATGCGTCGGCAAATGTATGACAAAAAGTTTTGAGCAACAAATTATTATGGTGTCCGCGTCCAAAATATGTTTTAGTAAACATTCAGCGATGTTTTTGTGTAGCCTAAGTTGAATTAGCCGTTTGTTTCTGTGAACGATTACAAAGCTACAATTTTACAAAAACCATTGACTTTAATTTGTACATAAATATTTTGTTCTTGGAAACACGATAGTCCATTGGTCTGTATTCATATTGACAATAAATGTTTCTGAAAAATATATTTGTGGCGACTATTAAATGTTAAATGGATAAAGTTTCCTGTTTGTTTTGATTCGCGATGCCACAAAAATTATAGCTACTAAGTTATTTTTGTATAATAATAAATGTGGGAAAAGTTAAGTAAGCAACTGCCTCCACAATGTCAACGACTCTTCGACGTGTGAAGCAACAGATGTTCTCTCGAACCCATTATCGTTATTACTTCGGTTTATGTGTTGTGCTCTGCGTTATGCTTATGAGTTATGGCCCCTTTACTGACCAGTGAACAGTAGCGACTACACAGGTGCCGATTTTACACTGTTACTACTGTTTCCAATGCAAATCAAGTGCAAAACCGTTTGAAGAGAAGTAAATAATTTTAGCAACGACGCCACGGACGTGACAAAATTGCAATAAGTCACAGTTTTCAATGTTTTCATGGCTAAAACTTATTGTTGTCTAGAGGTCTTCGACGTAATTTAACAAAGGTTGTTTGAAAACTCCGAAAATCACTATATTTCCGAAATAAGGTAACCTTTTAAATTATCAAGTAAACACTTGGACTGGTCGTTACTAATGCTATTTGGAAGCAATTATTTAAAAAGCCTGCGGACTCGATTCTCTGCGCAATCATTATGCGTACTTTTGATAAGGAGACGACGACGATAACAGACCACGAGGAAGTGCAACGCGACGATACGATAGTGACGGTACATTAGCGACATTTTTATGTTTGTGTTACGAAACATTTATGTACCTATAACTACATTGTTTTGAAAGACCGACTTCACTTTTGTGGCTCAGCGTTTTTGAGCTAAAGACGTGTTGCGAATATTTAATAGAAACTGTAATACAGTATTTTGTGTGGGTTTTCAAAGTTGTAGCACATATTATTTCAGAAACATAATTAGAGTCTAGAGCTAAAAGAGAAAACTACCCAATTTTGCCGAGCAGTGGAAAATAACTTTGTCTGTGTCAAGCAAGGCTTGGTCCTGGTAAATAACTTAAAAAGGATTAACAAAAATAACCTTGGTTCAAATATAGTTTCATTTCAAATATGGGAAACGCTTCGTGCATTCGTAGCAATCTTCTGACATATTAATAAGAGGATGACACAGGGGGAATGTACGCAGCAGTGTTATGGGATTCCATCCAATTTTTTGCACCTAAGTAAGGTAACAACATAACATAGGTAGAACTGTTAAGGAAAATAGCGGTGATTTACGTGTTATTAAGCATTGTTCACGATCATCATTGCCTACTGGATTCTATTATTAGAATTCTCACACCTATGGGAATCTTTAATTGTAAAGTATTTAATGTGTCTCATAGAATTCAATGCACTTCTCATCTTCATGTTTCATAGAATTCACTTCTGCATTGAATTCTATGAAACATTAAGTACCAACATGGTATGGTAGTTGTACTAATCATATTTTTATCATCTACCTGTTTGTCTAACCTTGATTATTTAACTGATATAAATATTCAATTTTGAGTTCAACTCTAATATTTCTGTTCCAGTAATAACTATAAATCAAGTACCGATCAGCGTTGTACTAAAAGTACAATTTGAATAATAAACCATTGTTTATAACGACAGTCACTTAGATATAATGGGCTTTGAATAACAAGATGACTTCCAGTTTTCGTAATACCAACTTTAAGAAATGATGTATCGTTCGCTAAAGACCTTCGCTTCAGATCCTTGCCATGTAATTAGAGGGCATTGTTTGCCGTTATGAACAGCGTCTAGTGGAAAATACCACACACTGGTAGGATAGTTCGAAAGTGTTAAGTCATCCGTATTAGTATTCGCTTAGTAAGGGCTTTCAAACGCTTTCTCCTCTCAAGTGTCTGGCATTGTCCAATAAGTGCTCCAGTGTGTACCGTATTAGGTGATCGATCAATATAGCTCGTATAACACGTATAGCCAAGGTATATCCAGAACATACAACTCACTGAGTGGAAATCTGAAGAGACTAGTAAAAACATTCATTGAATAGCTGAAAATGACTTCTATGTGTAATAATAAGTTTGAATTGCTTTTTACTGACTCATAATATTGTATTGTATTCGTAGCTAATTTATTTTAGAAAGGATCTCGGTTATTCATTCAATGTTAGTTATTATTTGACGATCAATGTCAAACAGGCGCACGCCTCCATATTTCACTTTACGCAACGAAGTTTAACGCGCTGTTTCTATTATAGTATAAATTATGGTCAACGAACACAGCCGATGGGAAGTAAATTACCATTTACTCAAGGTTGGAATGAATAATGATTTTTTGAAGGTAAATATCTTACCGGAATGTACAGCTACATCATCGTCCACATCCAGGTATGCCCGTCGTAAGCTCATCGGGCTGTTGGCCATTTGAGCTTCATTTTTCTTAATCAGAGCACAGATAACTTCTGATTCGCCCCCATTACTATCTACAAAGTTATCATAATTTTCAGTCAGGTCCGTCACTACAGCGGCATGTTCGTCGAGCCCCTCTTCGATATGTCTTGCAGTAATACTGCGCAATAAGGAGTTGCTTCGCGACAATTTTGTGCTACGAGATCTTCGAATAAAATTCAGTCCAGACATTTTTCCAGGACTTTTATTAGGACTCTCTGGAGTGACAGTTATCCTAGGAGTTCTAAATATAGACGTAGAACTACTACTGCCTCTAATAGGCGATGGCACATTGAGATTTTGTGGAAGTGTTTTCGATTTCTCCTTCGCAGGAGACAAAAGCTTTGGCGAATCAGGAATGAGTGACAAATTGGAATTCATGATTGAAGTTTTCGAGGGAATTTTGCTTCCAATGTTCGTGGTGGAACTATTCAGTTTGTTTGATGAAATTGATCCACCGATCGGTGAAAATATCCGGTCGTAACGAGGTTCGCACGATGTCGTGCTTCGTAATCTCGGCTTGGTATTTTTCATGAGACTGCTTTGGGCGACGAGTCTCGGGCTAGTCAAATCACGGTGACCCAATCTTGTCAGCGCCTCGTTAGAGCTCGCCGTTGATGACAAAGGCCGACGAAACCGTCTTTCTGGACTAAAGGCGCTCATGTCACTTTCACTTTCCGTAAAGGATGAATCACCCCGAGATGGGATTCGCAATCTGCCGCTGTCTGACGCATTCCTCCTTTTAGTTTTTGTAGAGATGCTATCTATATTTTCGCCAGATATTAGAGCGTCTTTTTCTTCTGGCGTCAAGGGCAAATAATTGTCGAAGCTCTCAAACAATGGCACGTAGAAGACGGAGCGTCGTCGCGTCGGCTCGTCGCCGACGTCGCAGGCGCTCGGCGACAGTGTACTCGACATGGCTGGCGGGCGCGGCAGTCGCGGCGCGCGGCGGATGCACGCTGCGTTAACGCCTATTGGCCTCCACTAAGTTCTCTCGCCGCATCGCCGCCGCCATTCGTTTCACTGTTCCTCTTCTAGTTATCCTTTTTCTGCTTTCATTTCACACTTTGCAACTGTTAATTGAAACCCAGAGTGCACTTTTGATTACTCACTGTTTTAGAACGCTTGAAATGACTCGTTCTACAAAACAAGGACGAATATGTTGGAGTATTACACGGCCGTACAACGCCATAATGGATACTAAAGATTTTTCGCGTCTATTGTGAAACTAACGAATACCGAAAATGATTTACGGTAAATGTGATAAGGGAAAGAGAACTGATTCATAAGTGGGTGAGGTACATGTATGTATACAAGTATTGATCGAAGTAAAACTGTTTTGTTTTATCAACTAGCGATAAGATTATGCACTAACAGCAACCAATGAAAATGTCGTATTGAATCAATGGAAGGAGGCCAGGCTAATGTCACACTTGTACTTATGAATAAAATTACAAGTGGTATAATATTTGGGTCCGCGAACTAACATGCTTTAGAACTAGAAAATATCGAAAGTTAAACCCTGATAATGTGACGGAAACCCATACATAACATATGAATTAAAATGATAGACAAGAAGGCGCAATTCCCCATAACGTGACATGTAAGTAATTGTATGGATGGCCGTTAGCGCGTGAGCGAAAATAGGAATGTTATTAGGGCAACATGTGCGTTCGTTTGTGTTGGTGCTGAGGAGTGGTGGTGTCGTGCGAATATATTTAGAGCCGCCCTAGCCCATCCGCACTCGCAATTAGCTTACGAAATACGAATCAGTTTAATTTAATTAACGCATGCGTGTATACCGAACATTTTGCTACAACTCAGGGAGCATATATAACTATGATTTACGCAAACTCGTTTTGTTCGTAAATAAATTAAAGCTAGTCGTTTTTCATTACGATTTTCTAGGTCAAACTCATTTCCGCGTGCGTAGAGTGCATGAAACGGCGTCACTTAAAAAGTTAAAATGTTTGCTTCCCTAATCAGAGAAACTCAATTTTTCCTAATGACAGGTTTCCTACATCAAGTAGGTCTAAGCCATCACGATGGTAATTTGTGCAATCACAGTCACGACGTGTTAATGGCTGCAAGTTTAAGCAGCGCTAAACTAATCACACTTTAATAATACCGGAATAGTACGCAGCCCATCACTCAATTCCGCAGACGAATAAAACTTAAACAGTAAACAAAAAGTTTACGACAAAACTACGAGCGCGTGAAAAAGGCATAATTTAAAATATTCGTACAAAATCAGAACAACATGGCCATAATTGTTCCATATACGAGCCTGCTTCAAGTTCATTGTACCATGTTCAAAGAAACGCAAAATAAAATACCGGATGTCGTGAATACAGAGGCGAGGAGCGAATGAGATCCGAGCTTGTGATCGCACGACGAAAGCGAAGCCTGCGGAACGAATGCACATAGTCAAGCACCACAATGTAGTAGCTTACTGAATAAAACAAGTTTACTATCCACGCGATTATCTACGCTGATGTAAGAATTAAAAACAAGAGTAGCTATCGGGTCTTACGATACTCGAGATACTTCCCAGCCAACGATGCTCCATTGAGAGTATCATTCGTATGTAAATTAATGACTTTAGTAATAGCGCTTGTAGTAATTTATGTGATGCAATCTGAAATCTGTGCTCACAACGTATTACTACATCAAGAAGTTTTGAAGTAGGTAAGTATGTAATAAAGTAATTACATATCTTCACGTGGTACCTGAGCATGGATGGAACTCAGTTTACCTCATATAGCGAGAAAAAAGGCAAGCCTCGCGTTCGTGTTATGTATGATATGAAATACTTTACATATAACATCTCAAAGGCCTCCTGAAGCTTTGCGGAGATGTGGACCTAAACAAACACGCTCCCTTCACAGATTTAACAATTCCAAGTATTTCAATAATTTCATTTGAGCGACAGACGGGGGACGCGGCTACAAAGGACCAATGTGAGAATTAGCTAATACTAACGAAATTTCACAATCAACACCGGTTTATTTTATCAGCGGCTTTTAGTTGATAAGGATTTCTGTCAATGAGATAGAGTAAAGATAGAGGTAATAACATCAAAACAATCTCGATAGAAATGGAATAGGTATGTTGTTTTGTTTATATCTTGTGAACTAATCAAGATACAAAACAACCCTTCATAAGCCTTTCAATGACCTAACCAACCATGTAGTGAGGCATTTTCTAATTACTGAACATTTTTTAGGCAGCAATGTAAACTATTCGACAAACGCCACCAGGATCGCATAAAACTATGGAAAATAAAAATAAACGGCGAGGAATGGAAATATGAGCCTTCGCTGAAAGTGGCCGAGCGGTGGCGTGACTAACGCGCGCGGACAATCATGATTCAAGGCAGGCGCTGGCGCAGGGCTGCGCAACTTTGTAGCTATGAGTGTCCCTCGGTCTTTCAACTCGGAGGAAAGCGGAATATCTGCTTACGGAAAGCTAATCAGCACCTACTACGCTAATTATATTATTATGCATCAAGAAGGCTTTATCTTATCTTAAGATTCCAAATTTGTTGTTGTTTCTAAAAGTATTAAACTCCGTATTGAACTTCTACAAGTAATAGTTGAACAAGCTTTGGAATATAAAATCAACACCAAAAAGCAAACTTGGAAAGCTAACACAAAGTTGTAACAACACAAAAGAGCATAACAAAACAAACTTCAAATAAATACTTAATCATAACATTTTACACCCGGAGATCCCCGAGTGTGAAATATGGATACGAAAATAAAACGTCCAATATGGCGGCCAGGGCATTTTTCTCACGCAGTCCTCGCGAATTATACAACACGCAACTTAGCTAAGCAATTTGCTCGTCACTTGTGTGAAGGAATAATAAATGGATACATATTCCTTTTTTATCATTGTCCTTATGGGAATATTGTAAGACAAACCGTTGGAAGTAATTTGTTAGCCATTACAGATACAAAACACATTAAGGGTTTGAAAGGTCATGTAACCATCGTAACGGGGAACGGAGTCGATGCCAATTGGCTGGCAGTTACTATCTCCATTACTGTACAGAAAATAGATACGGATCATAGAACAAAACGAATGGCATAACTACCCAAATATAAGAATAGATATATTAGGTAATAGTTAGACGTTAGCTTAACATCCCGGGTTTGTTGTCCAATTTATTGAAAATATTTCAAGCATGCTGTATAATTGCTGAATAATTGGTCTCTGAATTTAATTATAATATCTCAAAATAACACACCACAGTTATAGGCATAACAGACTTATTAATAAATTTCCTTAATTGGCGAACACAAATGGCCCCTTAATTAGGACAGGTATGTGTTTATTATATTTGAATAGAGCAGGATAAGAGGGGGACAAACAAAGTATAATAATAATATTGAGCGAATATATACTCAGGCGGATGATATAATAGAAGAACTCGACGGTAAATAAAGGCATATGAAGAAGTATTTCTTAATATCTTTGAGCTCCTATTCATAGTAGATGAAATAGCACAACAACAATTAGAAGCGTTATTTGTGACATGAATGGACTAAAGATTAAACAAGCTGAATATAGTTTAATTGGATTGCCAATTGCTATGAGGATTTAAGATCGAGTTAATTTGTGATTTAGAATCGGCCTTAATCAACTGAACAAGAGTTCAATCAAATTACAACAAAGATTATGTGTGATGACTGTTTCACAGCACTTAATGCCTACGACCTAGAAGATGAATGTACTGAGAAGAATCTTGAAAACTGTCCTCATGTATGCGGTTAAGACATTTCTGACAATGATTAGTGCCAGACGGCGCCAGACGCATGAAACTAAAGCGGTTGCAAAAGTTTCCTCTGGGCTTTCGCAAGTTATTCCGACCGCATGCTCGGCGAATGCAACGAATACCATAAAACCACAGAACCGTTACTCTTGCGCAATCAAAATATTATGTTCTTTGAGATCATATACAAGAGCACAATGACGAAAAACATTAGTAAGAAACTACTTTTGAAAGGAAAGAAGCGGCAGAGCGTTGGGCTCGGATGTTTAATTTTAGAATTATTTGAGTTTGTGAGCGACCTTATAAGTAGATCTCTTACAACTCTCTCTAAGTTCTCTCACATTTAACATATGCAAAATGTTTTAGAGGTAAAATACTTCCAAATAATTTTGGCTACAAAGTAACCCTAACTCAATATTTCATACTTCTAAGCCAATGGTTGATATAAGCGTTCTATAAAACGAATTACAAGCAATTATTGCAATTTGCAGCAGTCATTAGTACCAGCGCCTTCAATTCATTATTTATGCAAATTATACTGCTCTGAATTAACTCTGTGGGTTTTCCAGTAAGAAAATCTTACAAATATTTTTGACACTTCATTTTATATACGTAGAGAGAGATATTTGCAACATTGAATTATTATGATGGATTTTATAACCTGGCAACATTACGTTGCGTTGAGGCTTTAAATTATTTCTGTGTAGGAGGCAAGTCGATAGTAGATTGAACGGTCTCAGTATTATGTGAATCGCTGTTATATTTGCAGGCTAAGAATAAAGTTGCGGCAGAACACGGAACACAAGCCGGATTTAATTACTGCGTCTAAGTGCTCGACTCCCGGAAGGCGAATGGTGTCAAAACTAGAAATGGTATCCGGTGACAATGGTACAGTACCTAGTAATAGCTCCAATAATAATAACTTAGAGTGAAAGAGGTATATTACTTTGAGAAGCTAGTAGATAAACTACTAGCTTCTCAAAGTAATATACCTAGCACGAAACGCAGTTAGGCCTTCATATTGGGACTATGTTCAAACACCGATCTAAAATAACAAATCCGAATCTACGACTCTCGTCAAAAAAGTACGGGTAAAAGCTCTTCGATTTCATCATACAAGCGTAAACTCACCTTTCCTTTTACACAGAGACTTCTTTCGAACGAGTAAAAGAAAATCCGGTTTTATCGACAGAATTATTGACGCAATTATCAATACCATGGATGGAGCTGGATGCGTTAGTGTGTGAACGACACAGTCAAACGAATACAAGTCGTCTCCCTTGTCGTTACTAGGAGACATCGTAGTGCGGATGCACTGCGATACTTCCTCAGCCCGCTCGACAAGATTACTAGCAATAGATACAGGTTTGTCGACCGGACTTCGACGTGTGAGTTTATAGCTAGGCGTAATAACGTTTGATCAAAGATACTCATTTGAATCATACTCTAAATTAACGATATTACTATCAATTATGGATGTCCCAAATAGGGCCACATTGAAAACGAGTAATGAATATAATTTCACGTCTAAAACCGCATTCAAAGAGAACTTTCTGATAATCATCATTAAGTTTGAGGCCTCTTTGGTAGAAGGGTTAAGTAGCGCGTAATTTCAATTGAAATCAAGTTTCTGATCAAAGCAAATCACCCGATTGAGGGGACGGCTGCGATCTTACGTCAATTTGATGTAGGAAGACGATCAAGCTTATCAATCATGACTGTCTTTTCAATGAATAGGGTCTCCGCTTGTCAATGTGTCGCGCATTTACGTAAGTTCAATTTATTTGGGAGTAGTGATGCTGCTTTGTCGATACTTCCGAATCGTAACTTTCTTGGAGTAGAAATCGGCTATTACTCAAAATGATGTCGAATTAAAGTCGATTTCTATTACAGTATAGGAAATGTGATGTTATGCAATGCAAGTTAGAGGTAAAATAACATGATATTATTATTATCACTGGTTTGGGAATGCCAGTTAGCAATTACAGAGTACCTTGAATGCAATACCTCATTTATTTGGTGGACTCTATTTAATTTAATAATATTAAGCACTAAAATTAAAAGATTCCATAATATCAAAGTAGTTAAACCGCGTCGAACTTATTGAATCCTCAATTAAGCAACGTAGTCAAAAGCAATTGCTCTATTGTGTAATTGCTCGTATACAAATGTTCAAGTTAAGGTCCATATAGAATATTTTTATTTTAATGTTTATACTAATAAAGAAAAGTACTCGTACTTGATTTATTATTTTATGATCTCCAATAAATGTCTACCGTAGACCAATAATTGAGTAAAGCGTAGTTAAGTTGGCAGATAGAGAGATATAGTAGAACCCTGATATATTAATAACAGATATAAAGTACCGTTTTGAACTGGGAATGGTTTCCCTGGTCGTAACCAACCAGACACGAGCTACCTCGAACAAGTTACCTTTAATACGTACGTGCCAATGCATGAGACCGTCTTCTAGCAAGTCTATTGAGGTCAGCGTGTTGCACAGTTTTGAAAGACAGTAATTGGACGAAAATGAATAGGTTCTAAAGCCTTTTTCGAAGTTTCGCCAATAAATCATTCACTAGTTGCCAGGATACGAAAAGTAGACATGAGGTTAAAGTTAAACCATCTAACATAGATAAAAATATTCCCAACCAACTAAAAAAAATCTTGTTAATCACTCCCATAAACGTAATGCAGAAAATGAAGCAAAAAGCAGCGATGGCGTCCCATTTAGGGCATACGAAACCGGTTATCGATCCCGGATTTTCCCGGTTTTACTTTGGGATCGAAAATCTGTTTCGTATGCCCTAGTCCCGTTATTTAAGAGTAAAAGACTCTTTCACAAATTAACTGTATACAGAAGAGTTAAACTCTCATATACACGTGCTTGTACTCACTTGCCCAAGAGAACAGTTATCTGTGGCGGCCAATATTTCGGAGCTGCAGTACAAATATTGTTCGAATGTATTTGTATTGTTGTAATAACTAGGAACCCGTTCGACCACTTTCTGTTTATGTGCTACGTTTTGCAGTACAAGTGCTTAGGTTAAGTTTCCATTAATATTTTCTTTATTGTATTTAGTACTGTTCTTCATCGTGTTTATACTTTTCCCCGGATCTAATAAATCTAGATAAAAAACGAATCACCCTTCAATTCCTCTATTAAACTCAATAAAATCTTTCCACGTTCCGTCAAAAGGAGAATCTGCCTTCGCCAAATACAATTTTCTTTATTACATTTTCGTAAAAGCCCAAGTGCTAAAATGTATTCGCAATATGTCCCCGTTTGTCAAATATGACGTGACGTGACATCACAGCCGCGGGATATAGGGCAGGCGGTGGGTCACGTTAAAAGCTCTTAGTTACAGTGCACCTCAACAAGACTACGAAACGAGGGCAAGAGCGTGACTACCAAGTACCAAGTGCAATTTGTAGTAACAACACTACCGTTCATGCTAACCAAATGCGTAATGTACTACGAATATGGAAGAAGCCACGCTTATTACTACCGCGGATAAACAACCGCTAACATTTCGAAATAACTTAAACCATAATCTTCGTGCATGTCTTTATACGTAACACAATATTGACTTACTACATCACGAAGATCTGTTTGCTAAGTAATCACTGGGAACATGAATATCTAATCCAAATATAGAGGTACGGGAATTTGTAAGCGGTACTACTGAAGCTCATAAAATAATAGAGAGAAAATTGTACCGAGGAAGTTCAAAGGTGACACGAGCTGCAATGATTGAAGGCGATGCAAACGAAGGTGCCCAGGGAACGGAACGTGTTCCGAAGGTAATCACAGTTGCGTTGTGCAATAACGATTTTCCATGCCACGCCAGACATTGTTTGAACAATGAATGCACGAATCCAAATATTTACAGACGTCGTCGTCAAAGATTTCACCAATGTTCCTTAGATTTCGAAACGACAGATTAGAAAGAAAAATATGAGGTTAATGCATAAGAACTAAACAGGAAATAGTATGAAATGCAATCCTAAAAATTAGTCGATGAAATGTCGCACATAGAAATGCGGAATCAGCATCCAAAACTAATGCGTGACTCAGTTTTATTCACGATTTTAAAGATATGCGTACACAAAAGAAAACTAAATCAAATGGTAGATGGAATCGTGCCGAGGCTTGGTTGCTTGCGTAGTAGATAGCCCAACATTCACTGACGCAAGGTCACGATCAGTCAGTATGACGGCACTTAATGTTGCTACTTATTTAAATGCAACAGTCCAAGTCCGATCGCAAGCGGGTCGGAATCCGCATAATCGCGGAATACGAGAACAACCACTGCACATGCACATACATGCAAATTCTTAGGATGTGGATAGTTTCAACCCCGAATGCTGTTTCTGCTTTAACTCGATTTAGATTTTATCAAACTATTTAAAGTCCTCTTTTATCTTAAAACAACTGCTTTAATTAGGAAATGATAAGATAAGTGTAGAGAAGTGACTAAAACGCATATAAAAAATTCGCATAGCGAATATATATAATACATATAAATATGCGCGGCGATTCATTTGTTAGACGAGGTACAATTTATTTATAACCCGCTCTAAATGACACCTATCGAAGACCAATTAGAATGGTGCTTAAAAGGTCAATATAATAACATAGCCCTATTTGTATGTTAAACAACTATTTGTATGTTTCTACATCAACGAAGTTATTATAAAAGACTAGATGACGCCGTACAAAATATGTACATTGTAATAAATAACATAACAATAACATATTTCCTAACGCTATCTTAATGCAAAAATTCTGTAAATCATTAATTAAAGTAAATGATTGAAAACACTACGATAATTAGGACATTTGTTAATGACAATATAATTGCTTCATTCTTCTAACTCGTACTTAGCAGTCGATTATGATAATTAGAAAATCTTTATGCCAGCTGCCGACTGGAGAATGTCGACAAAAAATATAATTAAGAAGCCGAATTCTGACAGAGCACTTATCATCTATAATGGACCAACCAATTTCCCCCCGTCAATGTTCACTGAATTTTCTCTATCTAAAATTCGTTCTGGGTTCCGTTTTACAATGTTGAAGTAAGAAAATAATCAAGCTGTAGAATGATGTTTCAATTGGAATCAATCGCATCAATGAAAACAATAATTGCACCACTCGTAACGGTTTCTTCCGGCGTTTAGGAGCTGATCGAGATGATTCAACACACAAAGGAGCCGATTACCGAAGTAATTCGCACGGGGTTGCGTGACTCACAAGTCGCAAATCCAACATAAAGGTATCGAGAGGATAATGAACTGAACTTAGAGGAACAAAACATAGAATTATTAATAATGTATTGATAGTCATACGGGTAGTCGGTAAACAACGAGTCATGATCATAATTAAATTAATTCATAAACATTGGGAGGAAGCGTAAAGCATTTTAGTTGTCAGTGAGATAACCCGATTTCCTGTCAAATGTTTTCATGGTCTGTTATTGGTCAGTAGTCGGGGTCAGTTCGATACTACGAGAATTATTCTATAATTCTGTTTGTCATAGCCATGCGTTATAGGGATTTATTAGATTGTTCTTTTATTTTTTTGTTAATAAATCAAAAACCTTAGTAGTGTTATTCACCATTTGGGTAAAAGTTCCACCTGTTTTCGGTTCACCATAATATTTATACGTACACGAAAAAGGTGTATCCAAGACAGGTGATCGGAATACTTTTTGTGGTAGCCACTTTTAATTACGGATATAATATGCATACATGGAATTAATTAACCTCCCCATATGTATATTTTTGGTGGATAATAATTCTAGTACTAATTTTCAAGTGGTTTCAGTATTTGCTATCTTTATATTATGTAACATTACACGCACTAAGTCTGTGTAAACTCGGCCCAGTCCGTATAGCCAAGTGTTTCAATGCAATCGCATCAAATGAACCGTACCAACAGTAACAATAGGCAATATTTTACACATTAAATGCACTGTTACACACTGACTTTACTGTTTATTTTAAATGCTACGCACTTATAACACTCAGTACATCTCTTGTTCTTATAAATCTTTTGAAAAGTGTATTTATGTAATGTTAAATAATCTGCCTAGATCATAAAACGACTCCTGCTGTTTTCTTATATTTGGTTGTTTCTTACAGAAAAGTGCTTCTAATTGCTTTTAAGAAACTCTTACTTAATAAGTATCATTAACATCCAGTACGATATTTAAAAAAGTATTGGAATGCCAAAATATTGGGAATTAGCATAGCTTATACTGGTTTGGTGATGATTCACAGACCGTGAGAGAAAACTCAAAAGTGAACGTTATTTAAACAAAAAATATTAGTTCAACACATTAATAGTAGTTAATGGAGCTTAAAGTGTAATTAGATCATAAAATTGTACCGGTTCTACAGCTTCTGGCTGGATAAACAAAATCTAGTTTACAAATCGTGTGGATTGAAACGTTATTAATAGGAAAAGCTTAATAATAATATGCAAATTAATTTTTAAAAATCACTTATTTTATCAATAACTTCGTTATTTTATCATAATCATATGTAAATGTTTCTGATAAAGAAGATACAATTTTGATGGATTTGTCTTTGGTAAACATCTTATAGGTAGTTAGAAACTTTGCAACACTTCAGCATTATTGCACTAAAATATACTACATAGTACTTAAAGCATAAAAAGGGGTACTTGGCGTCGTAAAACTAGTCAATACTTTTTGCTATGAGTAAACTTTAGTGTGCATAGATTATTATTTTAATTGCATTTTAAGGTGTAATATAAAAAACAGGCAACAAGATGATGATTGCAGTCAGGTGCATCTTGTAATTTTTATTATCATAACCACGATGAGCATTTTAATGATGAGTTCCCCGACTGAAATCGTATTTTAATTGTGATTATTGTTTGTATTGATATGAGTTTTATGTGCATTTTAATCGATGTATTCTTAAACCTTTTTTCGTTTTATGGATGGTATAGACACCAAGTTTCTGTGAATACTCAAGGCTTTTTAGTACCTGAGTAATATTAAGTTAAACTTGAAACAATAAATGAAATGGTCATAAGTCTGCATCCTTCTTGCGTCAAACAACATTTACACGTTGTAATATAAAGTAATTTGCTTATAAAACATAAATCATTTATACATTCAATCTTAAAGATTTAATGCTGTATCAAGTTCTCGGTCGATTCCGACACCGGAAACGACAGGCCTTATAAATTGAATTCAATCGTTCTTCGCTCACATAACACTTAAAAACCAGCAAAAAAACCTAAGAGTAAGGAAAGCGAATTCAAATCACCTGCTTAGTATGTAAAAGGACACCTGCCTCGGCAGATGGTTAACGAAAACCGCCCCCTTTGTGATGGGGGTTCGAGGTTCGAGGCCTACACAGCGAACTTTTACTGACTCATACATATGTGATCCACACAAAGACTTCGAAAAAATATCTTTTGGTAACCAAATACCTGTTACATCATATCGTAGTACTACGGGTTTCCTTAAAGATTTTGCATTCCTTTTTTAAATTTAAATACCCAACGTGATTCCGCGATACGGTTTATTTAAGTGGACCGTTGCAGTTTGGTGCTTCAACGAAGGTATTACGTAAACGGAAAAGGTAAAAGAGAAAAAGGAACGCATGTAGTCGCGTGGGTCCGGTTTGGTGAGCCCGCGCCGCCACTAGCGGCAGCCCTGGAATGTGACCCAGACCTCGATGGGACTCGATGTGACTCATATGAACGCACTTTTTTTTAAACTACAGTTCGTCGAGACAACATCCCGCCGTTTAGAAAGTCCATAAGCTCCGACGTGGGTGCATAGGTAAACAGGATTACACACACCTACACGCGTTTTTAGTCATATAACATCCCACACGCACGTTTGATTTGAATTTATTCACGCTTGTTATTATTTTTATCCGTCAATCATACGCCTGCTATACAAAATCTAATCTAGCGCCAACCAAAATGGAAATGCTCTATACTTCGATGCAATGGGGATGGAAACTGCGGAACTAATGGCGCTAGCATAGCTGGTTCCATGCATCGTCATTGGTTGAAAATCCGGTAATGTCAATTTTTATTTCAAATTAGCTCGACCTCATTGGTCAGATTGAGCACCAGCTATAGTCGTGCCATCTACAATTAGCTTTTAACGGTCCTCCCCATTAGTTTCACAACAAAAATCTCAAATACTAACGAGGTCAAGGGACTGTTGCAAACGTGCAGAATATAATTAATCAAGTATTTGTTCAAAGACTTTCCTGAGTGAAAATAACAATACCGCCTCTAAACAAAAAGGCCATAAGGACATTAATTTTATTTGAATTAATACAATGGCGTGCCTGAAACTGTTATCTCAAAGCTTTGAAGGATAAGACGGGGCGGTGAGCTGCGAACTCGCTAAGAAGATTAACGCCAGACAGCGAGTTGGCTCCGACGTGGATTTATCAAGCGATGAAGCGGCTACTGAATTTATGCACAACAGCACAACGCCTAGAGACGGATTAAATCTCTATATACAACGCATTTATCTTATCAAATGAAGTGCATTGGAGTGAGAATAGAGAAGTATCGAAAGATTAAAGGATCGACTGTTATTTATGTCTCTATTCAACACAACTTTCTGATAACTTATGGACAGGAATGTAGAGTAGCGAACTATCAACATGCATTTTATTTATTCGTGCAGCAAATGGCTATAAAACTCATGATTATTATAATTCGGAATAAAAAGAAAAGCTTAACAATTCTCTGTATACTATCAGGGGCGTTACAGCTATCTCGAAAGCCAATTCGGAACGTGACTTTGATGTGGGTGTCACGTTTCGCGCATTTTTTCCTAAATGCCGATCTGTGTAATAGCTGTCTAAACACGCACGTTGGTCCCTCGGGGTGACGCAGGCGCCCACACACGACCTGACCATCAGTTAAACTGCCCTTCGGTGGAACCCGATTCATGGAGCCTTGGCTTCGACGGTCCAGACATTAACACACACATAAACACTTGGAATGTTTACCGTCCGGGGACATAAGACGATCTTTATATAAAATAGTCTTGTCATCATATATTGACGTATCTAGGGATCGACAAAATGAATGTTTCCTCTATTTACTCATATTGCTGTGACATACTTGAGATATGTATGTGACAGGGGAAGGTTCATTCGACATTTTCTGTCTCATCTTATAACATATGAATAGGTCTTATCGGAATATCCATTTATATTGTCTTTGGAAATTCAAGATGTATGAATATTTCTATCTACTATAGCAAATACTTACAAGACACGTACAGTTTTACTGTATTTGGAGAAAAAAAGTTGTAAAAGAACAGTTCAAAGTATCCGTCACATTATTTTAAGATGTATGACCTATTGTGTTTGCTGACAATGCATCAAGAAACGTGAGGGATCGTTTTTATGCAACAAGTTAAGCACGTGCGAGGCTCGGCTTTGGGGAACAATTAATAATTAAAGAACAGTGTCGCATGTCCATGTCGTCCCGGAAAACAGTGTGTGCAGGCCATTAGTTAGGGGGAATGTATTACTACTGGTAACAGTATCCAGTATGCTAATATGTTAGCATCTAACCGGCACTGCTGTCTTTGGGTGAAAGTCACCTTACAAACTATGTAACTTCGATAAAATATTGAATAATCGGTTATATCGCAACGTATACAGGGTTCGAAGCCCGGGCAAAAAGTTTTCTTATATTTAAAAACTACTTGAACGTGTTCCTTTTTTTATGTGACCATCATTTTACAGTACTGCTTTAACTAATCAAAAAATTATGCATAACTATTAAATATTAATTCACAATAAGCATTGCAATCATACGATACGGCGTTCTACGGCCCTCAATACTCCAACATTCCTTTTATACACGTTGACATACCACTTTTTATTTAAACGAAATAACAGAAAAACACATAAACACAATTTTCAAATTAATTAGCTTGTTTTATTCACTTTTACACTTTTTTACACAAAACGCACTTATAATTGGCGGTTATGGAACGGAACACGAAAGCGCGCGGCCGGTCAGGCGCTCCAAGTCGAGTAACTTTGTTGACAAGCGCTAAGCGCACCTCCGCCGCCATGTTTGAAGCCTTCGGCAATCTCCGGCCGCGCTCGGCGATCTTCGGGAGTGTACACTACCAACATTACTCACTGATTCAACGGAGTGGTTCAAGTGAACAAGCCCTCCTCTTTTCAAATGTCTTTATGAACGCATTGAATGCCCGACGTTTTATTTTTGTTTGAAATGTTCGCATTTCGTGAACGGGTGATGTTCAATTGTTATTATTTATTTTTAGGTACTTATCTATTATATATTTTTAGAAAAATACAAGCTGTTTAAGTTACGGATAACTAAATTAATACAATAATATTTATAAAAATATAAATTTTGTGAAGTTGACCTAGGTCGCAGATTCTCAGGCCGCTACGCGATTCCGGGCTACGCCATTTTTCAATTTCTAACTTCCGAATTTATCCGGCAAGACATGTTATTCAATTTATTTTTTGCCAGGTTATGTACAAATATACATTTATAAAAATAATAAAATCACAAATTATTTAAATAATACATACGTATATACATTCTATAGAATAAAGTTTACCTATGTTATGAAAAGTGAATATGGAAAATGAATCTCACAAACTTATCCTTGAACAAACAGTATGTAACGTAAGTAATGTTGATAAAGCATAATGAAACATGTATAACGTGTTTTAAGGAAAGAATTTACCCTAAACATTTTTATGAATGAAGCTTTTACCTACGAAAGTTCGTAGCGCTACGGGGCTACGACGACACAAAGTTGTAACCTTTGTAACCCTAAGAATAGAAAGTAAACAGGTAATCTTTTTATAAAACAGTTTATAACAAAAATATAAAATACATATTCAAGGTTAGAATTAAATAATTTTATACGTTTCCGCATTCTCCGACCGATACACGCTACATACAACGTACGTACCTACTTTTATTTTCAACCAACAAAGTTGACCTCTAGTTCCGCTTCAAAATATGTGTTATGAGCTCTTTATAAAAGAGCATGTGGGTCTAATAAAAGTGGTAACAAAGTGCGGTTCCTTTCTTGGCCAGTTTTTATTCGCCGTAGGGCACAAGTACATGAATAAATCACGACAAGGCTCGGCATTATGCGAGAGGCGATCGCGTCGGTCATGAACCTACTAAACTGGTTCTTGTGGTATTGTTCTTAGTTCACATCAAGGTAAAGACGTTACAAACCTACATATTTCTACAAATTTATACGATATTGGAGGTCATTGATGAGATTTTCTGCATTTAAAATGATTTCCAGATTCAATTGGAAATGTTTTTCATAAAATGCAGTTTTATACTTTGTACAAACTTAGAAAAAATAAAAACAAATTTAGATTTGGTCATATCCATAAAATCCCCTATGATTTAGAATTAAATATTACGAATGTAACCGTATTGTAGAGCCATTGTGTTGTTGTGTGAAGTAGCGCTGCTACTGCCATCTTGCGTCAAGTAGCAGAACTATAGTTGCTTTACCTTAACGTAGAGGGCGCTACCATTACTAAAAGAGTACGGTGCTTGTGAAACTTACCTGAAACAATAACATTAAATCATTAATACAACATAAAAATAAAATACAGTCAATATAAATACAGTAGCTACATACTTTGACCCATTTTAATACAAGAAGCCGTCACGAAACTGATTTATAACTTTCCAACACCACACTATAATTACGTACCCACAGTTAATAGGAAAATTATTATGTAGATTGAAATGAGTGTTGTTGGTACATATCGGTCGGCTGATATTGCAGAATATGTACTAATTTACATAGAAACTATCATTTCCTGCGTACGGCATACTTTTCACATGCGATAACAGTAGACGGCTATGGTTATTGTACTGGCTTATTCCGCACTACATTTTTTTACTAGTCAATGATAATTTCAAAGGAAAATTACGAACTGAACGATACGTTGCGCACAAACAGGTCAATTATGATCATTATTTCACAGCTAAATTATCCTTGAAACTATAGGATTTTACAACATGTGTAATTGTATTTGAAAAGTATTATTTACTTGTACCTAGTTATTATGAGGAAAAGAGAGTTTTTAGATTAGTTGCTCGTAAGAGGTATTTAAGCAAAAGCCTCATTGGGCATGACCAAACTTTGATGACAAAGTAAAAAGCTACCGCTACAGTTTCACATAAGTAAATTATAGGGGTTTAAAACATGTTTCCATCAACGTATAAAAATCATATTTCGTTTTATAAATTCGAACAAAAGAATGCGATTTTCTTTCATTCATTGCAGATATAAATGAAACTGCATTAAAAAAAAAACTCTGAACGCACAATTACTAAAATAATGTTCTTTTATGAATGACGTTTGACAAACGCTGCTCATATCAAAAACCAGCGGCTTGCCAAGAAGGAGATATTAATAGAAGACGAGTGCAATGGACGGGACAAATCAAAACATTTCTGACCAACGGCGAACTTGTGTTTTACTTACACAAAGAATTATGTAAATAATAGATATCTTTCTTTCACCATTTTCGCAATGGAAATTGGGAAATTAATTGATCTTGTCTTATTCGTTTCAATATCACGAATTGACGATATCCACTACAAAAACTTCAAGTGTTAATTTAATAAATGAAAAGTTAATCCAAAACATTTTCTATATCATCACATGATCTAGATGTAATCTCACCGAGTTTTTCCCTAAAGATGCAATAACTCGATTTGAAATTTTCGTACCGTCATTTAAGTTGTCACCTTTTGTGACCTGCATGGTAGAACAATGCTAGAAATATTTGTTTAAACAGAAACTAGGGAAAGCAGGTTACTATAGTACCTGCAAACAATGGCCTAGTATACATACTTGTAGTAGTATATACTGTTAATTCGCACTATTGACATGTAAGGCAATAGGTTTATTGCTTTGCCAAGAAAAAACGCATTTCTTACATAAAACTTGGAATTTATATGTGAACACAGCCTAAAATTGTTGTAATTTCAGAGCGCAAAACTTCAATGTTTATTATAATGACAGATGAACGCCGATAATTATGATCATTGTGATATTTCGATGAGCTCACGAGTGATCTCATGCGCGTCTACAATACGCGCTTGAGCGAAACGAACATTTTAATTGTTACAATTTACTTTATAATTGAACATGGCACGGGCCTGCTGAGACGAGACACTACTCCGAAGACTTCGAACCTAATAAACCATAATGAGATGAAGAATGTTTTTAAGTTTGTAACTGAGAAAGTAAACCTGAAGTATTCGTGCTACAGCTGTTTGTGATGACAATTAGCACGTGCACGTATTTCCTGGCTCCTAAACCTCATGCGTATGCAATCGCACGACAAAGGGTTACGCCGGTATGTTGGCTCTTGGCTCACAAGTTCCACGCAGCTTCCGTCAGTAATGGACGTCTTACAAAAACCAGCCCCCGCAAGATGCTGGAGATAATACAGGTAACAGGATTGACAATATTGATGTCGACGCACTCAGCGGATGCTAATAATTAACAAAATATCTTGACTCTACGTGACTTCGTTGAGACGAGTAGTGAGGCCGCGTTTTGTGTGTTGAAATATTACTTGGTGGGAATTCAACAAGATTTTTCTACGATAAAAGGTAGGCCACCGTGGTTTTTAATGTAAGTGTGATGTAGATTATAATCGTCTTGCCCACTATGGACTTAAATTGCTAATGGGAAAAATATTACAATAAGCTTCTTTATGTGAATTAAATTGACTGTATTACGTTACTCCGAAGTTCAAAACACCGATGTACACCGTATCTCAAAGCACCAATTTTCATTAAATTTTAAGTACTTTTAACGGACTCCGAGTACTATGCTATGAGAGATTCTGTTAGATCACTAATACAGTTACCAGCTGGTAATAAAATAAATATACCTACATTAAATTATTTAACCCAACAAACTCATCTCTTTGATATGATCCATTGTTTATTTAACCTTGATATTATTATAATTTGGGGCGGAAGTCGTGACTGGTACTGCGAAGGGTTGTAAAGGCAGGAACACAGGAAGCGGATGTGCGGCGTTGGGCGCACATAGCATGGCACAGGTGCGGCGCCCGCGCACCATGATTCAACTTCAAACTTTGACGTGGACTTAAAGTAAACACGTGACTTTTTGGTTTTAATAAGACGTGCTCAGAATATATTAAAGCCAGGTAATATTTAAGTTCTGCTAAAATACAGAATGTTAAAAAGATCCGGTTACTACCTCTGATACTAAGGTTCGTGTTTATGCATTCAGAAGACGTGTTCACACATTATTGGTCCGTAATTGTTGCTAAGTAAATCGATGATTTCAACCACATCTTAGGTAGGTAGATGAGTATTTAATTTATTTTTCCAACGTCACAATAATGCCAGCCTTCTGAGACTATTGTCTTCTTCTGCCACTATACCTTTTGACAGCGATGAGGTAAATTTTTTTAGTGCCTTAAATGCTTTTTGTTTTTTCTGTAAATATGTACATATTTTTAAGTTTGGTGATAGATATTTATAGTGAATTCTGGAGACTACATGCAACTAAACTCATAGTTATTTGTTCGAAGTCTGCAGCGATAAAAAGATAAAGCACACTTGCAATAAAAACAATGAGAAAAACCGTATGTAATATAAGATAAGATAAAACAACATAAGGAAAACAACGACAACATGGAAAGACGGTCTATCAACACTTCCTATGTGCAGATCAACATTCAAAGGAATTTGACCTCTATTGTAATGGAGATATATTGAAAATCATGTGAGATGCTATGAATCGGCGATAAGTACATAATACGTCAGGCTACCCACGATCATATACGTAAAAGACGTAATATACCTATGCGGTGTTACAGTGAGTCATAGTTAGCGAACACGCGAATATTACTGCGAATCAATGTCAAGATCGTTTCATTGATAATATCACCTTGAATTTTTTAGCGAATAATGTTTGTGATAATGTTAACGTTGATTGTTATGCTAACAGTCTTGAATGGTAATATTATTTATGGATGTAGAGACAGTATCACTGGTTTTATTAATTACTAGCTTTTGTTCAGAACTTTGTCCGCGTGAAGTTATATCATAAAGCATTATCTATGACACTGGGCAATAGATTTACTATCGGTGAAACATTTTTTGAAAGCGAATAAGTAGTTACAAGCTAAAAACTTCTCTCCCCTTCAGTTCTTTAAAGGTAATTTTAGTTTTTTTGTAAATTATTCCTTGCTTCGTCGGGTATATTCATATGTGCCTGCGTGTTTTCATCATTATTAAAAGATGAAACATTAAATAACTTCTCAAACATTTCACAAAAACGCTTCAAGGATATTTATTGGAAATCCCTAAACTTAAAGTAGTAAACTAACATCAGTTTGTTTATAAGTCTATGATAATTTACATAATATCTACTGTTTAGCTTATCTCTCATCATATTGCCCACAGACACACATTTAAAGCTAGCTGCATCAACAATGTTACTTCTATCCGAGTTAAATTACACACGTATAAAGTTAGACACGGTTTTACTTATAGCATTCACAATCTGCGGTTAGCGGTCAGGCTGACAGTTAGAACAGGGTGCCTGTGATATGCCGTAAATGTACGTAATATCTTCCTTATATGCCACGTATATAGCAACATTTCTATTTGTACTATGGGCATATGCGACCATCTGTCTTTCTGCACTTAGTATACATGCTTTTGCAGCATGCTTACACTTTTTTATTATTCTTCCATTAGATACTTTCTCAATCTTTGTAAGATATAGCACAACATCAAATCATCAATATTAATCGTTGGTACTTATTTAAAATATTCTCAGTGCACCACGGGCAGTCAGCACCAATCATTTCACTGACTTATAAATCAAAAAGGAATTCAAATTAGGCTCATAATCAGCACTTTTAGAACGTCAAAGTTTAAAAAAGCTTTACCCTTCGTCACTTATTGGTGTTTTGGCTGGGAAGAAGAAGTGGCGTAACATCTATCTTACTACCTCATTATGAAATATTAATGTCAATACGAGAGAAGAGAAAAAGTCATCTATAGCAATATTTTGACAATACAAACCAACCGCAATTTTATAAATTGTACTTGATGTCATCTTCACCGTAACCCTTTATTGACCCCTATTTATTCAAAACTCATATCGTTTATTTTGTTAAATTCCAGGTTCTTTTTCCATAAATCTCTATCAGTGGCTACCTGAGCCAAAAAAAAAAAAAGTTTTTTTTAGAATCCTTCGAAATTCAAATGTAAGAACAAACACTTTGCGGATTCAACACTACCACTCAGGAAAAACAACAAGACAAGATTGCTTTATCATCATCATCTTCCTGCCCTTGCCCCATTTTATTTGGGGTCGGCGCAACACGTCTCTTTCCTCCATTCTCCTCTGTCATTCGTCATGCATTTACTCCTTTTTCCTTCATATCATTTACAAGATTGGTTTATATGGATGATAAGATAAAAGTCCACTACATGAATACTAAAAGTCGCGTTTGTACACCTGGGTGAATCAAATCCCAGGTGAACAAAGGCCTCCGCTTAAGTCGAATTAATTCACCTGGGAGATATCAACTAAGTGAAATTCTTCGGAGGTGAAAAGAGGACACCAAAAGATCTACTTTATTCACCTGGATGATATCACCCAGACTAACATAGTGATTAACCCCTTACAGGTCGACCCCTTTCTGGAAATATTTTTCACACAATTCATACGTTCCTATAATCTTCTCTTGAAGTTTTAATCGAAATATCCGGTTGCATTTATAATCTGGCCCATTGGTCTTTTCTGACATGTCCATATTATCTCAGCTTACTTTCTTGTAGCTTGCCCTTCCTTATATGCCAGACACATAACCAATACGGCTATAACCCATAGGCACATACGACGGAACCACTTTAAATACATTTACCATAAAAAGGATGTACGATTTACATAATAACAGATTGTAGTAAGCTTATGTAATCTTACAAGTTACTTTTAAAGGACCGGTTAAAAATACTGGTTTTAATGATGGAGAGCGAGCAAAAAATGTTCTGTCATCTCTCTATTTAAGTATGTAGTTCGTTACTTAGGAATACAAGATCATTTATTAATTAAATCGTAAATACAAACTGCTTTGGTTATAATACACAGAGAAACTGCCATCTAAGGATATCATAATCCTTCTATAGCTTGAGGGATTCTGAAGGAAGGATATGCTGATACACCGAAGCTGCAAAATAGATGCAGCGTGCTTTGATTAGTGATATTAATACTCTACAACTGCTGACAAGCGTTTCGACGCAAATATTAACTAGTTTAGCTTGTTATTCATCAATAAATTATTCTAATGGTAAGCTTCTATGTGGTTTCTATTAAGACTATAATGTCGTTTACCATAGTTTCAGTATTTTAATCTTCCACCTTTTTGTGCCATTTATAAAGGTATTTTTAAATACTCGCACATAATTAGTAGACACTTTTCAATTAATAAGAATATTGAAACTTGATGTTTGATAAACGAGATACCTTTAAATCTATCTCTCTACGTATAAATGATCCTGTAAAAAGTGTAACACTACTATCACAAACATTTTAAAACGAACACATCCGGAAAAGAGAACGCCGGCTCACCTAACAAAAATAAAAGAAACGAACAGGATGATTTGTTTGTTAAACTAAATAGAGAACTGCTGAAAAGATTCAAATAACAAATCTCCCGAGAGAAACTAAACATCATCCCATTTATTACGACACGGACAAACATAAACACCGGTGATTATTAATATAAAAATATAGTCGACGAAATTAAAAATATAATGATGGGTTCACTGACGGATAGATCCGAATAATGAGTCCGTTAATTAATAAATTCTTCGATCTTTATATGTCAGACCCCTTTGTGGGTCAGCGGGCGCATTACGTGCGGACCAGTTGTCATAGGAGTATTCTTGATCGAGGCATACCCCCCTACCCTCTGTAAGTTTGACAATATAAATATTATGAGGCATTCGAAACATATAGGGTACTATATTTTTTTAAACTGACATGGTCACTAAAACTATCATTAAAACTGGAAACTTTCCGTTTATCCGTGATCATGGTGCTTTCAACAGCGCCGTAATATCGGTAACTCACAACAAATTGTAATAATGGTAAAAATCCAGCTTCCAGTGTTAAATATAGTGTTATATATATAAGCTTCTGGGGAAATCTGGGTATATTTAAATATCTTTGAGTCCCCCGTTCATTGTGCACTTGTAGTGTTGTTATTGGTCAAAATATTCGCTAAGCCTCATCGAAATTGGAAGATTCCAAAAGTACAACTTTGGCATTGAATAATTCCCTTCTATATGCAAAGGCCAAGAGTGTTTTCCATTAAATGAAGAGAATCCCAATAGCTAAGAATTAAAATATCGGAATGTTAACAGCATTGCATTATCATCAACCATTTTATTATCAGAATAAAATGCATAATAATTACTTTGAAATGTCAAGCACATGTTACTAAAATGTTATTCGTTTGTGTTATGTTAACTTGTTGATAGCAGACGATTCGAATTTACAGTAACGACCGATGCATAAATTACGTTTCGATAATTGATTAAGTACTGATGAGTAATTAACAAGTGAGTCGTCAATTATATGTGAAGACGTAAATTAAAATACACTTAATGAAATGGTGGCTGTTCTGAGGAATCGGGTTATTGTAAGCAGTAACCCTAAAACGGTGACATGTGTCATGAAATTTCAAGGAATTTGAACTGGGGAACCGACAAAATCAGTGGCAAAAATACTGTCAACGTGGTTTGTTAAATTATGTTAGAACCCGCTCAACAGATGATTACTACAGCAGCATATTCAATTTTACAGTACATTTGAGTAGGTACATACCAGTTTCAAAGCTTCAATATCGCTCACCGGATATTTTCCGTGATTATTAGTTCTTGTGAGCTTCTGATATTTAGACGCTCGCTGTTGCAACTTGCAAGCGCCATGATCGCTAGATACCGCGATCAGGTGACAGTATAAGTTTAGTTATAAACCGTGAAAGCTTAAAACAACATACCATTTTCATCCTGTGCTTCGAAATCCGCTAAGGAAATATGTGTCAAATCCTCGACATAGACTTGTGGCTGTGTCCTGTTCAAAGAGTGCCTCCCTCCGAGGGAGTGGTAGCAGCTTTCCTCATCGTCTGCTGCCTCCTCCGTAGAGGAACCCTTCAAGCACGAATGGAAACTCCGGGAGAGGCGCCTCTCTGTACTCATCGTCACTCATGTCCCGAACCACGCACTAGTTTTGAACTTCACCACGTTTAAAACAAGCAACTGCTCGTTATATTTCATTCACTGTATTTTTTCACTTTTCTTAACACGTTTAACCTTCCACTGATTAATTGATTTCGTATATTACGTCACTTTCGGTATCGAGTTCTTGCGATTGGTGGATTTAGTGTTAAATGTTCCGTGTAAACTGCACACCTTTTTAGATAACACTGTTTATTTCACTTTGTCGTTTCCTTATCATTCGTTATCGCGAAGGACTCTGTAATCGTAAGGATTCAATGATCTACTACTCGAATGGTCTACATGCAAATAAACAGCATTTAACTTAATATAGTATAATAAATCATTTCTAGCGATCGTGCTTTAAGTGAGATTGGTGTCACGCAGAAGTAACTGCATCTTCGTCACCGGTATCGCAATGGGGGTTAAATAAATATTACGAATAATTTCACGTCTGTTATCTCAATATTATTTGCCTACAATTTGGGCTTTTTACATCACGAATTCACGACAGTCACGGTAAGACGAGCCTACACAATCAGAGTTCACGCCTTCACTAAAGGATTGGATACGCGTTATTTCCAGTTCTCACCACTACTGAATATGGGTACCATCATTTTATTTCGAGAACGCATAAATAATAACATTTCAGTTCCGAGTATAATGCATAAAGATAAGAAGAACACATTTAAAGCGAAAAGAAATCTCTTTATCTTAATTTGTTGAATCTCGGCATTGTGAGCGATTGCAACATCGAAAAGTACCAAAAGCGCGTCAACCCGTAAAACACGTTACATGCGGACACGCAGGAAACATGACAGTTCAACGCACTCCCCAAGAATGGGGACCATGCCACATTCGGCTAATGAATGGCAGACGAACAAAGGAGCACATCTTTGTGGCGCCGTGGACCTATTCACGTATGCTTGCGACTGTCGAGTGTGTGATGTTTCAGTTTTTAGTGTCGTAACTTTTTAGTACGGCCGCCTCATCGTTAACTAAAAATACAATACACCCTTTTCGTCCAGCAACATCACCCGCAAAAACAGCGCAATCCGATATTTCCTCAGTAGTCGTAGCCCTGACCGTTGCTTAAACAATATTAGATACGGAACCAATGGCTGAATTAACCATAAAGCTATTACAAACTAAACATTTCGTGTCAATCTACCGAAGTTTTAATTAGACGAGCATTATGATTTACGAAATAACGAAGCTCGTACTAAAATAATGTAGACATAACGGATCACAGTTTAATTTTTATTTTATTAGCTGACCGTATTATTAAAAATGATTTGCAAATAACATTCAGAAACATAGCAAAATATTCCAATCTGAACAAAACTATACTGACTACCATACAATCACAACAATAGTGCACTATTTGTTTCCGGAATCATTGTTAATGTAATTATCATTGAAAATACAATAGCAGAATATGCTCTATCATGCAAGTTGCAACAATATAATAGGAACTGAAAATCGAATGATATTTCGCTCACAGCAGGATTATGTTTACGCAAGAATCCGGACGTGATTGTGAAAAAGTTAAAAAATATACATGACAAAGCTTGCACGCATTGCAGTACATAGGCGTGTGGGAGCTCGAGGTCTTTACATAAGAATTAGTGAAACAAAATGTAAAATCTGAATCGAGGAAGAGACTGTTACGACTGATTTTAATTAACACCGAAATGCGGCAAGTTGATGCGTTGACAAAAACAGTGAAATCTTCAACGACCTATTGTCTTAGTGGAAAGTTCTGCGTGGGACCGACTTCAAACGTGCTGCCGAGAAAATTGCGGAATCAAGCAGTGAACTTTCATGAGTATCATTTCATGTAGAAACAATTGGTGTTCTTCTGCTTTCACACTTATTTCGTATCTTATATAAACACAGCTTCACGCAGTCGTTTGTTATAAACAAGAGCACGTGGCTATTTTCGCCGATCGGCCCTTGCCAAGGGGCTCCTTGTTGTAAACAATGCTACAAATTTCCCATTGTTCCGAAGGTCGTCTCAAGGTGCCAGACCACCCGGAACAATTCGATATATTATTTAATACCATTATAGTAGTAATTCTATTCAGCTAAGATTAAACAATGGAAGTTCAGATTCTGTAGCTAAGACAAAAACGTAATAGGAATCCTAAAATAAAGACACAGAGTTATAGCTGCTGTATAATTCGTTAATGAGCTCATTATAGACGAATTTACTAAATGCAAAAATAGACTCTAAAAACAGAAATCCATTTGGCATAGTGCAGTTAATCAAGCCTAGCGTAACCGTAACACAGTCGGTACAATAATGGAAACGCGCGTGAGGACGACAACTGGCACGACGCCAATATTTTCCGTACGAGACTGAGATTTTCCCAAGATAAAGTACGCCAGGGCTCCGACCAGTGGCCTCAACATCGCGTGTGCCACCTAAATCATTTTCAGATTATCAACACGAAAATGCCAACCGGGTTAAATCATTAATGCCAACACTAAAATTATATATTTAAGTATGTCATAAACGACAACCTTGTCATACTCATAATCCAGATAAAGAAACCTCTGATTTGATAACTCGAGTGTTTTCGATGTTGACCTTTCTCTGAGATTTTCGTCGGAGCAGCGTAGGTATGCGATAAGATTATAAGGACTGCCGATGTTGTGTTTCCAGGAGTTAAATTTCGAAAACTGTATGTCAAGACTCGCATGAATAACACAAGCAAAACGTCGGTTAATCCTCTAAGTGAGACCTGTTAAGGTTCCATTCTTATAGAGCTGGTTATAAATAGAGTTGGAGCAAATAAAATGCATCCGCTAGCGACAATCGTTGACATGTTAACTAATGATGGGTCAGGTATAAATCATGTTTATAATAGCGAGTCAACGCGAAGATGGTCGGAGGAAACGGTCGATTTGCGACGGATATGGCCATTGGACCAAGTGGAGCGGCGTACGCGCGGTGAACTCGTGAACTGACTTATTAATCTCGCTCATTATGTCGGCCACATAACAATGCCGTCATTGTCCCACTCGCTACTGTCTGCTAATCATTGAATAGTTCACATTTTTCTGATATTTATTTTGTTTGGCGAGCGTGTGTGTATGAATGTGTGACATGTGTTTTGTTCTTGTTTGGAATAGCCATTTACATTTTTGATGCAAAAACAAGTCCACATTGTCTGTTTATTGTCTTCAGCCAATCGGGTATGGGGAGCAAGTGCAAAAGTTGAAGGTTGCTTCTTCTTTAGCACAAGAATTTTAGGGTTACTGCCACCAAATGCATAAATAATGAGACCTCATTCACCTATGTATTTGTTATGGTTAAAGAAGTGATTCATGGCGAAACGTCTCATATTTCATACTAGGTGAACGACGCACTAAACTCGACTTCTTTACGGCAAAGTCGTGTGTTACCTTGTATGTCAGCCATGATAGGTACCATATTTTCATCACCTTTATCGTCTATTAGCTTGTGGACAATCTCTTCAACTTTATGTGCAACTATACGGAGAGCGAATACTAATATAAATGCTAATTAAACTGTTAAAGCTATGCAAGAAATAACGATGCTGTTTAATCACACGAAGAACATCACAACTAAAATAGAATTTACCCAGAAATAAACGTACACGTCACAATCGTGTTGAGAAACTTCAAACACAACACAACACTGGGATCCGTATGCGGACTGGTTAGGTTATGGGCCTAATCCACATATACACGGATTCGTCCGACTTACGTACTACAACGTAATTATAGAGTAGCACAGAACGCCGCGTGACTGTCTCCATTGACAGATAGCAACACACTGAGTGAACCAAGCGGCGAGTCGGTGAGGCGCGAAGACAAGCAAGAGCGGCGCGCGCGCACGCCTTTGCCAGTGTGCCCTCCGCTGCCAACCGTTTATTTACCATTCACAGTTTAAAATTCGAGCGTGCTCTATAATCAACATAGTGCAGATAGATCGAGGATACCTCAAGGTACTATCATAGGTCCGGAGATGGAGTTTTTATAGAAATTAAATTTGTAGAAATAAGAGATGGAAGAACACATAGATAATGTTGTATCTACTAGGCGGATTAAGGAAACACGCTACTGAATGAAAGAGAAATTAATGCAAATGACATTAATAGATAAAGTTTATGGAAACCGGATCAATAATACTAGGTAGGTATATGGATAAAATTGAAAGTGAAAGTCAGGTCGTCGCCACTCACCAAATCCACTCGAGAAACCTGTTAAAAGTTTGGAACACTTTTACTCTTACGAGAAAGAAAATGCCCCGAGATGTAAGCCCGGGGCAAGGAACTCTAAAGGGTGGGTTGCGCCAACGCACTTGTGTAATTATTTTAAGCCCGCTAGACGAGGACAAGTAAACAGAGACTGACTGGAATGTCGGCCACATATTTAAGGAGAGCTTCCACAGTGTCATGGAAGGAACACAGGAGACAATACACTCGCTATACACACACACATGCATATCTTTGTATAACTTGAACATGAATCAAGTGTAAATAGACACCAGGTTTATCAGCGTTTTGTTAGAGTAAATAAGATTATTCTTCCAACACGTCTTTCTCAAATTTCAGCTTCTTCAGCTAACATTACTTGGCTATCTTATGAAAGCTTGGTTATCAAAAGAGCTACTGAATAATAAACCCCCTCTATTTCCAAATATCTTTCTTAATTGATTTAGAAAGATATTTGTAATGTCTTGGAATGAAATAAAATGGACAACATTCCAATCAAAACTTTTACGGACCCTAACCGTACCCGTACCCTTCAACCGAGTTCTTTTTAGGGTTCCGTACCCAAAGGGTCAAACGAGACCCTATTACTGAGTCTTCGCTGTCCGTCCGTCCGTGCGTCTGTCACCAGGCTGTATCTCATGAACCGTGATAGTTAGCCAGTTGAAATTTTCACAGATTATGTATTTCTGTTGATGCTATAACAACAAATACTAAAAACAGAATAAAATAAGTAATTAAGGGGGGCTCCCATACAAAAAAGTGATATTTTTGCTCGTTTTTTATAAATAATGGCACGGAATCCTTCGTGCGCGAGTCTGACTCGCACTTCGCCGGTTTTTTTATTTTTCTAAATTACAGTAAAAAACTATACTACATTACAGTTAATCCTGCATCACAATTCCGCAAGGGAACCCCATTGCAGCAGGTGGTACACTGTCGCACACCGGTTCACCTTTAGCCCACTTTTATTTGCGGAATATTTACTAGAAAAAATAAAATATTTTTAGGGGCTCGTGGCTCGTGACCGAACTGTAACGTAAAACCGTTGAACCCTGCTGTCATGTTACGTAGTAGTCACATGTAAGTCGATGCAGGTAAAAGCATAAAAGTATACAAATTATCCTCCCAAATACTGGCACCACTAACCTACTCTAACATACTTAGGTGTATTCAATGACGTTGTGTACCATCGTTCTTGCATTTTTCCTTCACAAATACATATAAATTTCAGTTATACAGGGCAAACCTCTCTGGGATTTAATTTCAAAACTGATATTCAGGCAACCGAAATAAAATTCTGATTTTATTACATTTTCCTTAAACTCTAATTTTGTACTAAACTTTTATATATTTTTCATTATATTGCATGTTTTGAAGTAGTCGCGGTCAAATCTACAGTACCCTCTGAGTTAGTTCATAAATTCAGCTAAATATCAATAGTCAACACTTCGTCAAAGCGTTCCGCCATTTGAACAACAGAGTTAGTTCCACTTCGCAAGGTAAGAAACACTCCAGCGAACACTCTAATATTGCCCACAACTAAACTTTACCACCAGAAATCACGTGCAATTGAAGATCTCAATTGGCAGTCGTGACAGGACACAAATCCAGTAACTTCTCCCAGTCAAGTTCACAACACGCACAGGATAATAAGCAGCTGTTACACTGCATTTATTTTAATTCCTCGATCGGTATGCGCATAAAAAGTAAAAAGCGATTTTTTCCCATGGCAACACTTGAAACTGAAGGTATGTCAGTAGCTCAAGACGACGGCCTTGAGTACAGAACAATGTTACGCTTACGCTGCTATACATCTTGTATGGCTGGTTCATGGACACGCGATATCTCGTCGAGTCTCGTCGTGCGAGATACATGCGAGATGCACTCGATAAAAATAAACGGTAACATTTATCATGGACGCAGTTGCGAGTGGCTTCGGAGGCGGGCTCATGTTTTGACAGAACCTTTAGTGCAATAGGAAAATTGTGCAGTTTGCAACATAAGGATGGAGAGGTGCGTACGTGCAGGACGGCACATGGGCAGGTACGATATTAAATTTTAAAAACTTTATAAGTACCTATGAAGTTTTAAAAATTTGTCACAACTTCATCGGAGAATAGATAATGTTTGCAATGCCCAAATAGACTAATAAGGAGACGCCATCACTACAACTATTGAGTTGAGTCACAAAAACGAATCATTCGATTTTATTTATCAATTTTTTCTGTTCTCAATGCCATTCTTACTATGTAGTATGTTGTTTACCGACCCAAGCCCAACTCTTATAAGTGTATATCGTGTGTCTTGTCGGCTCCATATTTGAAATAGGAGTACAATTGTAGAACATTAACAGTTATCTTATGTTGATCGTTCCAATGACAAATCCTAATGGATGCTAAGAGCAGCTTACCGATGCTGCGTAGGCACATGTTTGGGCGGAGGTGGGCGGCTGAACTTGGCACGCCGGCGACTCTTGCGCAACCAATACAAGCCCTTCTATATTCAATGACAACTCGAAAAGGATCGCAGTTTGTCCACAATACAAGTAAACAGCCACTTGTTCAATACAAAGCTATTATTGTATGGATGAATACACCTTTAAAATGCAGAAGGTTATTTTTTACGATTGCTTTATAACACTCATGTCGCAGCAATTATATTGTTAATGATATTAAGTTAAAACGCAGTATTGAACTGAATTCCCTCCCTACCCTTCTGCAATGAGGTGTGAGACAGGGAGACGTAATATCTCCGAAACTGTTTCCGATGCTCTGGAAGATGTCCCCAAGGTTCTGGACTAGGGAGGGTTAACTAACTGCACATGAGATAAAACTACGCAATTAAAACAAAACAAGGTGCATTTATTTATTTTCTTAATCCAGTTACTGTAAATAAGGCATTCAATTTGCTACAAGTCGATATTATCAATCCTGAAGACTTTGAGAAGTGTATAACACGGAGCAAAATACATAGCGCGTGACATCAAATCAATTATAAAATCAAACTCTTTAATAGAACACTGGATCAATGAAGAAGTCAGTGGCAAGGAAAGCGCAAAAAGTGGAATAAATAACAAACTTTCGTTGGAGAGAAGTGTGCCAATAGAATGCCGAGGGAGTGTGCGTGTGCGCAGACAAACGGCCGACGCGACGCAGCCGCAGCCGTGCAAATGTACTGAATAACTGCATGCGTAAATACTTCAGCAAACGTAAGTGAAACTGATGCGTTCCAGACACAAATACAGAATAATCATGTAAATAATTAAACGAGTGTTAAAAACGAACGCGATGCAGCCGAAATACTATTAAATTATGTAATTGGACCAAGAAATAATATTAAGAAACAACATCTCAAAATAACACCAACAACGTTAAACAGAATGTTAACGATAAACAAGCAGTCGTACTCATGAATAACAATTTAAATGTTTAACATCGAAATATAACGCGTTACTGTAACATCTATGAGTATACGCTAGACGAGGCAATCAGGGTAGTAGGGTAAAAAGAATGCAGTCGCCTTACAAATGCTCAATGGAAGAGATTAAGCACGCACGCCGACGACGCATTACCGTTGCATTACATACCTACCCAACTACTGTATGTGTATATGTTTACACTGACGTACATATATGTTTACACTGACATACGTGGGACACTCAGAAAGTTTTGCGAAACTAAAAAAAATTGTTCTATACGTACATATATTTTTATTAAATCTTTTCAAAGTACTTTCCACCAGCCTCTATACAAAGATTCATGCGCCTAAACCAGTTTTCAAAACACTTTTTCCAGTCCGCCGCAGACACCTCGTTTACAGCCTGCTCGAACCCAGCCAGCGCATCTTCCGGCGACGAAAATTGTATCCCTTTGAGCTGATTTTTTATTTTTGGGAATAAAAAGAAGTCACACGGTGCTAGATCAGGGCTGTAAGGAGGGTGACCCAGGAGTTTGACTGGCGTGCTGTCCAGGAAGTCCCTCGTTTTGAGTGCGGTGTGCGCAGGTGCATTGTCGTGGTGGAGCAGTAGCCCGCGGAGCCCTGTGTTTGGTCGCTTGTTGCTTATAACAGAGAAAACTTCTGGCAAACATTTGGAAGTATACCATTCGGCATTAATGCTTCTTTGATCCCGTAAGGGAATTGATACCAAGTGGCCAGTCAAATTAAAAAAGCTAGCGATCAAAATCTTACCCCCGCTTCTAGATCGCTTCACTTTGGTAGGCGTTGGCTCATTTTGAAACACCCAAACAGTCGACTGGCGCTTGGTTTCTGGGTCGTATTGATAAATCCAGGACTCATCACCTGTAACGATGTCGTAAACACGCCGAGACGAGCCTGCTTCAAATTTGTTAAGCATATCACGGCACCATTCCACCCGGGCCTGCTTCTGAGCATCGGTGAGGTTGTGCGGCACCCAGCGTGATACTATCCTCCTCACGCGAAGATGGCTGTGTAGAATCTCGTGAACGCTTCCCGATCCAATCTTCAATATGTGTTGAATCTCCTGATATGTAATTCGCCTATTGTCTTGGATTAAATTTTTCACTGCTAGCACGTTTTCTTCGGTAACAGCCGTCAAAGGGCGACCGCTTCTTTCGTCATCCCCCAAAGTTGGTCGACCGCGCTTGAATTCGTTATACCAACGATACACGGTTGCCTTGGAAGGGCCTTCATCCATGAATGCCATTTGAAGTCTATCGTACGATTCATCCGGTTTCAGGCGACACTTGAAATCGTATAAAATCATAGCTCTAAAATGTTCCCGGCGCAGATCCATATTTCAGTGAGACACAATACTTTGAATTAACTCGCAAAAAATGTGGAGGGAAATTTTGAAATTGGAACTTACTTATTTTTACTTATAAATAATCATATTTTCGAAAAACATAATAACTGGCCAGTCTCCCATATATAAAAACTTTTTTTCGCAATACTTTCTGAGGGGCCTGGTACATATAATAATGAGATCATCCTTATTGCTAAGGGGAAAATTTTACATAAACACTATGGTACCTATGATGATGAAAATCTAGATTTAAAACACTCTAGTTATGATGTAAATCAAGATCAATTTTTCAATGGATTTATACGACTAAGAAATTCATCGGTATTGTAAATAATTGATGACATGACATGACACTAGCTATACAATTAATTTAACAAGCCAAACATGGCCAATATACGGAACATAATATTTACAATGCAAAACGAAAACATCACTGATGATGACACACAATTCCGTTAGAAATGTATCGCGCACCATTTCTACGCTGATTGCAGTCAGCATTTCCGCATCCGGCACGAGTGGAACAACGCGTTTGGGTTCAGATAAAAGCTTGTAAAGCCGGGAACATATTTAGGTGACGGCTCAGCTCGGTAAACAGTGTCAGCTATAAACTGTTGTTTGGACGAACGCCAGCGTTGATCCCGATCGGCTGCTCCCGGAATCGATGTAACTAAATCTGCCTTTGCAATGATATTGGTACATTCGAGTATCGCATCGCGCCTCTCAATTTAGACGGCCTTACGCTGGATAAATAGCTCAATGAGATAGACTTGACTGGAATGAACGACTCCCACAGCATGCAGAATGGTACAGTATTGTCCTTATTAACAAAGTAGATTAAAATAATTATGAAGAAGTGTCACAAGACGGGCTAACGGATGTAGCAAGTGTATCTATTAATGAGAACGTTACTAATGCAACAACACATTAAGAAATTAGGAAGTTTCACTTACGCCCATTTAAACTCACATTTGCTGAACACATTGAAGTAATCAAAAAAGAATAAAAGCAAATGAAGACAACGAAATGCAGTACTACACTATCCAGATTTTCAAATGAACTTATCACAACTTAGTCTAATGAACACAAATAGAGTGCACATTGTTGCAATCTAGCATCACAAACCGCCGTCATTGTCGATTCGCGTAATGTTCTATCAGGATGGTTTCGCAGAACTATACCAAGCTTAAGAGCAATGTGCTAATGACCGAGGATACGGTGCGTACAGAATTTTAAAATAAACAAGCAATTATGATGTACAAAGCGTAAAGTGTACATTTATCAAGATTTCCTCTGACAGGACGAGCTCTGCAATTATGTTAGAATTAGTTTTATGCTTCCAATGAATTTGGTATTACGTTGGGTATAGAATTAGAAGTTATTTCCACCAATAACTACAGGCAAACTGTCGATATTAAATTTAGATTTAATCATTCGATTATTTATGAATGTGGTCTAAAACAACCGTGAGAAATGATTGTGACCTATTCTGGAGACAGGTATGCGATTATTGTATCAATTCATTCTCTTTCAACCAATATTTAGATTTTTCCTTTGTGGAAACATTAAACATACGCTGAAATTGAATGATATTTAATTTCCACGTACGTGTGAATGCAACTTCTGAGATTTATGACTGGCATTTCAAATATTATAATCTAATGCAAGTCAAGACTCAAGATTGCGCCAGAGCAGCATATTTGTATTTACGTTCTAAACATAACTCGGATGAAACGATTTGCTGGCAACGTGATGATTATACCAGCTCTATCTAGTAATATTACTACAGTATAATGCCCGCAGGACATCAATAACATATTATTACACATCTTTACTTTTAAAACTGTATCTAGAACCAGATCAACGTTGTTCAGCTCTGTCTCATCTATTGCTTATTTTATGATTTTTGACACATTTTCTAAAATATTTATGTAAGTATAGTTACAATGTTGCAAGCTGTCAGCATTTTCACAGATTTCGGTAAGTCAAAGAATTTCACTTAAAGTGGTACATGGGCAGGCAAGTAGTCCGACAAGTTCCACATGCGGTCATAAAGTGCGACTCGAGCCCCGTAATTGACAGACCTTAGTGAGCTACAAGAATACACGCACGCCCATACAATGTGATTTCTCCACATTTACTGACACTCGCTAACTTAATAAGATCAAAGAAATCTTTTTGTAAATGTACCTTCACGTAATAGGCTTTAAGCGCATTCGAAATTTTCATAAAAAGCGAAAGCTCTTGTATAACCGTTACAAGAACAAAGTATGCCGTAAAAACTCTGAAATAATACAATGTATTTTAATTTTATGTAGATTATTTCCATGTTTCCCACGTAATTACACTCATTATAGAACGTTCCCAAACAAGATTGAATTCGTGACTATCACTAAACGTGTATAAGAAATTTCTATAAGACATTGCACGTTTTGTACCGTTTCCTACTTGCACAATCGTTGTTAAATAGGCCCTATGTAGTAAACTACCAAATATCGAAAGGTTAAGCGTGCAAGAAGTTAACAATGGTTTGCGGTAAATTGGCAATAAAGAATAATTACACGTCGGAGTAAAGTCGTTTAGAAAACATGATACTTTAGTGAACACAGTTGCAGTTCAGTAGCAAATCACTTTGGAAAGCGAATATAAAGTACTCGATGCTTTCCCTCGCAGGCTGATGTCAGTAGACATTAGCGTTAAGGGTACTATCAATATTTTATCAACAGACTCCAGCGTATTCGATATGTTCTCGATTCACATCATTTTATTGCTCACAGATCAAACACTAACGGAAATAAAAGTCGACTTTCTAGTGGTAAAGTATAAAACTGTTTGCAGAAATCTCGTTAACTGGGATTAAAATAAAACTCAAGATTAATTTAAGGATTGTGTGCAAGATAGTTAAGTGACTACAGCACAAGTACAGTCTCCTGCAGTACCTACAATTTCGAATATTACAAATTTTGCAGCAGATGACTATATTCCAATATTTTTACCTATTACTCAAAGCCCCAAACACCAGATAATTTAAGGATAATGCGACGATATTTCGTATGAAATAAGCAGTACCTTTGTACTCAAATATTTTGTGTTTTTTTCCCGTGTTTTGTACTGTGTGTATATAAATAGTCAAAGGAATAAATATTGGCCAATAGTGGTCTGACTGACACCATAAGTGTGCGTCAATTTCCGGCGTAATACAGGTGCCGGAACTGCGGGGGAATGACCGCGATCCTATCTGACAACTGACCACTTAAGTCTGCAGCACGCTGCTAAAAACTTACAATAAGTACCGTTTGCTGCCACACTTTTAAGGGAAAGATGTTAAGATACTAGTGCTTTTATGATCTTTGTAATCGCTCTACTTAGATCTAATTTTAATTGCCCCTTATTTCCTTATGCTGAGCAACGGACTTTCCTATTTCCTTCGAAGCTATTCTTCTTTGTGGTGAACGTTCTTGGTTCGTCTGACTTGTCCTTAACACTGCACCACTATTCTGCGTAAGTAATCAGATGTAATATCATTGACCATGATTACTAAGCTCAGGTTACCAACACACTTCATTACACATCAAGCTCAGTGCAATGACTTCCATGTAAGTGATTTCACTTCTTCACTAAAGTAGGGGGGATTTCCCCCCTACTTTCAAACTATATGAAATAGTTGTAGAATTCAAGCATGTGTTGGTCGAGATAACCGCAGGATAGTAAAGTCTCGTTATCGGCCTATTTAAATAGATATGTGATAGGACCCAAATAACGATAAAACGTTTTGTAATAAAACCTCATACAACCTGACATTGTAACGCTCACCCTTAAATCTAAGGAAAGCTTCTATCGTAATCAACTTGAGTTATGTTTATTGGCCTTAAATGTTCCCCAAAAATCCAGGATTATCCCCCGAATGCGTGTTCTCACGGCATGTTATCGGCTTCTCGGGGAATTCGGTTCAGTGACGATAAGCACGCACTTATCTGTCGCCGGAGACCACGACACCGATTTATAAGCTAGTGACGATACGCAAGGGGAACTCTTTAGTCAAAATACTATTCATTTTTACAAAACATTCCGTAATACGTGTTCGCCTTGCACAAAGAAATTAATGTGGACCGCAGCTTTTATCTTCCGTACACAAACAGTTAAGGATTCCGGCGGTGAATTACGGAATGTTATTTGTAAGCGGGCTTCGTAAAGTATTTTTCTGGCAAACAGCGGTCCCGAAAATAAATTTCTATTATGAAAACAGCGATTAAAATTCCATCGCATATGTACAGGCCCGAATCGGATTCTCTTTGCATTCAACGTTGATGCACGGTGTGGGTAAAAAACGTGGTACGATTGACAAAACAGCCCATCGGACTATTATGAATCGTTTACCTGTATGCCAGTATCGCGAACACATAACTTTACATTCTGTCAATGTTTGCAACCTCCTGCAGCCGCATGACAACACACGCATTTGATTTGCAGTATGTAATTGCGTTGATTACTCAAAAGGAGCTGTGCTTTATTAAGCAAGCGAGTAGTAATAAACTATAAATAGCACGACGATGGCGACGCGACGGTGCAAGCACAATGACATTCTACTAATCAAGAGCAACTACGATGGTGTACTTGAGAACAAAACAACATGTTATTGTTGTTCTTAGAACAAAACCGAGTAAGAAGGTCCATTATTACCACGAGGAGGGAAGAGAACAATGCATGGCGAGAGGCAGGTAGCGGGATACGGGCCCCAAGACGTCGGCGTCGTAAGACCAACACACGACATGTGCACGCGTGATTTTGGAACACCCGGCACGGCAGATGCTTCCTTACTTTTTTGAATCACCGTTCAATTATTCGCCAAGATTAAACTCCACATTCCGAGTACTTTATCAATAGAGAAACTGAAAGTTATTACAAGAAATTTTTTATCAGATGTCAGTTGTAATCACGTGGAGTTAAAAACACGAATGCTTTTGTTAAAAATATTGGATCCCAAATCGTTCGTGTGTATCTAAACTTCTCTTCATTGAACCGCGAACTGTCGGCGCTCGGTCACGCTACTAGATCAGGAGATTTAACAAAATATCTTCAATATTTTGAAACTGAACAAGTACTTAACTAGTTCCCTAAGACGAGAACTAATTCGTTTCTAAACGTAAAGGTAGTTATCAAATTTGAACGGCCATAACGAGCAATCATGGAGTGATAAAAGTAATGTAAAGATGAGGCGAAAAGTTTAAAACAAACTGAAGTGAATTGATGATGCCGAAGCCCCAATAGAAGCCTAAAATAGTAAATAGACTAAAGTTACAAGAAGTTAGAAGTTGAATGGTAAAACATGCTTTAAGTAAAGTTCGGCTATGAAACCAAACTTGTATCCGTATCAGAGCAGGTAGGTTAACGGCATCTTTGTGTTAAAATCCAACGTGACTGTCGCACTCAATTGTTTTGGTACAACCTGTCTCCATGCAGAACAGATGACAAGATGTGTTACAGAAAGAGACAAATTGTACCATAAATAAAACGTTGACACGCTAATTAAACGCGTAGCATCTATGTATGTAGATGTCAACGCAAAGGGTGACTGTTGTGACCGCCACACTCTAGCCAGCTATATTTAGGCTCCTCTTACACGGTGCGACCCACCGACGTGTGATACGATGCTTGGGCCACTGGAGGCAATCAATATACTGAGTGATTAATTGATTTATTACAGAACACTGCTCTACAGGGCCACTGTCAACTTATCGGTTGACCTTATAATTTATGAAACCTGACATTTTATAAGAAGACTTATTTGCAAGATACGCAAGACGATCCGTCAGACGCTTTCGAAAACGTAAGCTGCGTAAAGTTCAGAATGGTTTCGAATTTCTTATCGCAGTTATGTAAGTTTAGTAAACTTGACTGGTTAGTCTTGAAAGTTGCATGTAGTCATTCGATGGATCATTGAGGTAAAATAAAGTTAACAGTATACACCATACAGCTACAGCTGACATACAAACTGTTGGAAAATGGTCACTGAACAAAACCACGACGTGTAACACTTGACAAAAGCACGTAATGATTCCACAAAACAAGCACAATGGTACGGTGGTTCATTGGGAGCAGACCGCAGAGTTCCTGCGCATTGTGGCGGGGACACACCGGGTGACGGACACGAGCGTGTGGACGCACCTCGCACAATGTCGGACAAGCGAGGCGCGACGTGCACGCGACACGGACCGATGCCAACTGTTTACCAACGCGGTCGCGCGCTCGGTGTGCACCCACCACTACCAGGGCTGCCACGTGACCATTCAAATGAAGATATTGTTGATTGTTTACTTTACCCGTACGGATTAAATCGGTACTTTAATGGTATATGTAGCGGAAACTAAAACGATCATACTGAATCATTCCATTAAAGGAAAATATGTATTTAACTGTACTAATCGACACAAAATTACCTTTACTATTATTTCATTATTAAAACTTTGTAAGTAAAATCAATCAATCATATTTATATGTTATGGGTAATTTCCATGGCAAATTGAAAATCAAAATAACCACTACTTGGAACCCTTGAAGGCGTTGCGGTAGACCTCGCAGAAGCTGGCGGGACGAGCATGACAAAACCAACGACCAGTGGTCCACGTTAACCCTGGATCGGAATTACTGAAAATCAGGCCCCTCGCCTTTGCCCAGCTGCACTAACAGAAGGATGCAGAGCTACAATAATTGAAAATATTGAAAAATACGTTAATGCACTTCTAGGCAACCTAGGCAACCCTATTTAAATCATACAGCTTATTTCACATAAAACTTGGTCAGACACGATAAGCATTATCATACGCGTCAGAACTTCGAAGTTTGTGTTATCATTCCTATTTGGTCATAGAAATATAATATTTTCTCTATTAGACATAGTATTGAAATGTTCAACTTCACATATGTTTATGTGGTACGGTCTAGGTAAGCCGTTGTAAGGTCATCATGAACATATTGAGCTAATAAAACTAGCGTCGGCTTACTAAACGCTCTTGATGTAAACAGCTTACGAGTACAACTGTGACCATCTAGCTTAGCATTACAAAAAACTGTTCTATTTTTAAATTATAATATATTTTTAATCCACGCTTGACTTTTAGCGGGTTACGAAGGATGCAAGTATGCACCAGCCTTAATGAAAGGATTTAGTACCCAACGAGTGAGCTGTGGCTTGTGCACACGTTTATAATTATGGAACATGGCTTGCTTGGCACACTTTCGTACAAAATTAAAGCACTTTTATATATTTTACTTTTGAAATTTAAAACGTTTTACTGAAAGTGTAGTTAAACAAACCACCAGATATGCTAAACAAGGTTACAAGTAAGAAATAATACACGTGTCCAAAGGAAACCAAGCAGTGCAAGCAAACACGACCTGTGTGAATGGTGAACGTGTCGTTCACTTATACATACATAATTGAAACTTCACTTACACAAATTGACACTGATAGAACCGAAACGGGGTCGCACGAACTCGGTAACAACGATAATTTGACGGCAGTTTTCTTTTAGTCTCGTTTGCACAGCGATACGGCAGAATGTTTGGAGCCCATCGTATGTAAATATCGATAGGACATAGTCGACATGTGTTCAGTGCAGTAGCCCCCTTATCTGCGTGCAATACATTGCAGATAGCACTAAAGTGGGGCTGTTACAACATACTTATTAAAGATTTAAATTCTGATATAAAGTTATCTTAATTAACACAAGAACGTAAATGATCACACATCCAGGTTAATTTATGTATTGTTTAAACTACGAATATTTATAGTTATCGCTGGAAGAAATGAGTAAACATAAATCTTGGGCTAAAATTAGCGTCCAAACTAGAGATGAGATATACCTGCCATTCTCCATACCCGGCCTTTAAGGTATGGGTATCACTAAATACCGGGTACAAATACCGGGTATCAAAATACTTCTAAGTATTTGGGTGTGGTAGGATTTCGGTAAGTAAACGTATGCGATAAGTATGGTATGCCTCCAATATAATGTAGGTATGATGTTTCAAGTACCTATACGTAATTATGCATTATGACATATGAAATCTTTCCTTCCTACTTTACCAGGCTTAGGACTGTCGGCTAAGAGTATGACGATGGTTATTAATGAATTCTAGTTATTTCTATATATAACTAAATTAAATTAACCGAATGTTCATAAAGCACGAATGACGTTTCGGGTCCCTTCGTAAGCTGTCGGGTTGCTTCGGCGTACCGAACTACCGATAAAACTGGGCGCTACCTTGTGGTAGCGGTTCGTATCGTACTATGCGTCTGACGTCATACCTTCAAGGTATTTACCCCGTATTTCGGTCCGTACCCGGTCTATGTACTGGGAAGCACATACTTGGTATATATACCTCTGCCAGTATATACGTCTCATCTCTAGTCCAAACACTGTGAAACACACAGCACAAAGCCCCCGGTGCTGTGTGTGTACTACACAAAAAAGGAACACTTTTATATGGACAGGGCATCAGTACAGCAGTCCGTACATCGGTAAAGGCCGAGCCCATTGCGTCACGTTTTCTGAGTATCTTGGAGTTTTCACGCACGCACTTAAGCACGTCCAAAGATAACAATTAATAAATAAATCGCGATAAGAACAACTTAATCTGACTTTAATTTAAAGCTTTCAGCTTTGTTTAATTTAGATGGTAAGATGTTTCGACAATTCGACGTATCTACATTTTAATTCACATAATGGCAGCACGCCACATTACTTTTTCATGCTGATACATTTTTTCTTAATTGTTTTACATGCATGATTGCTCCTATAATTACAGTAAAACATTTACACAAAAACGATTCAACGCAAGTGCATCAAGAGTGATTCGCTTAACCAGAAAAAACAAATGCTTTTCGTGAAAGTTTCAAAATATTCGGCATATGAGCTCAGTACCCAGCTGTGTCCCGATTTGTATGCGTAAAATGGCACATCTGCATTGCCGTTGGATGTGGGAATAATATTTTTGGCACAGGAGTTTTAAAATCGGGCCAAATCGCCGTAGCACCGAACTATTGGTTTTGACGTTATGTAAAACGTGTGATTTATATTTTCTTGGTAGGAGTTGAAACTAGCGTTATTGGCAAAGAAAGTTCATAACAGTTTACTAGATCATGATGATCAAGTTATTGGCGTAAGACTCTTAAGAATATTCAATTTAGCAGTTAATGGGCAATTATTTTGACCAAATAGCCATTACCATCAACTCAATGTTTTCCAAAAACCATCACGTTGTTTTACTAAGAACCATTTTACGGTCCGTTCAAAATGCGTATTTGTATCTAAATTCTCCATATAAATGTGAGTTTTAGTACAAACTGTTCCAAGACTCCCACACTCCTTATGCGAACAGAATCGTTAATGTGCGTGCACTATGGCTTATAGAGAAAATTTTAAATATCGGCTGTATAACGATTCTAGGAAAAAATGTACGGAGCCGACCACGAGAGCTTAACATTATGTTATGTGCCTCGCATAATTAATACGTATAATTTAAAAGAAATTCTGCGTTGAATGGCAGTGAATGTGAATACTATTGAATGAATAACTTAGAAAATACGACACTTTGAAACCGGTTTATAAGTAGGTACTTAAACGTCATCGGTTTTAGAATAAAATGCAAAACAAAAATTCTAGTTGCGAGGACACCGACGCGACGCTAAAACGGTTACCACGGATTCAGTACATCATTCAGCCCCCGTATTCACAAACGCTCGGATTCGATTTCGATTGGGAAAGTCGTATGTCTATCTTGTTTTGGCATTACGAAAGCTAGCGAGACAGACATACGTCTTTCCGAATCCGAGCGTTTGTGAATACGGGGGCTGAACCCCCCACATAGAAAGTTGTCGTCGGTTAACGGCTGTTTCCTACAAAACTGCAATACCTACACGGTCAAAATGTATGGAACAGGAACAGCTGATTTTTTTAGGATTACCGATCAAAAATTTGTCTCTCTGTATATACTACGCTACATTGTACGCCTCAATCCACAACTATGCAGGTCGTTTCGATCAAACGTAATCCCGTTCGGAACGGTGCTAACAAATTGTCAGTGGCACTGGCAGGCCATCATGACATAATCACAACAGGTTTATTAATCAATACAGACTAACAGTGGCTGTTGATTAACTCGGCTGATTCAATAACGGTGAGGGGGTGACGACATGGCACACGCCGGATCAACATGAGGAACTAAAATAACTTTGTAAACATCCTTGGATCGGTGTCAGATGAGGTCGTAGAGGTGCAACAGGGATTTTTGTAATTTTAGTAGATACTGGGCCGAATCATTGGAAATATTATAAATAGAAATTGGGTAAACAGAGATGACGATTGATAGAGCTGATGCTAAAACGCTGATGCAGAAAAAGATTTACGCTTTCAAATAAATTGGAGTAAGGACAAGAGAATGATGAAATCGCAGTTTTGGGTTTGCTTGATTTAGTAGAGCCATCTGAATAGACTGCACGCGATTAAAATCGTAAATTATTCTAGACATGAGTGTCACTCATAGGTAACACCACAGATGCTTGTGCGGTGGTCTGAGCCTTTATCCATGGCCATTAAGTTAAATCTGCGAGCATACAGGATTTTCACAGACCCAGTTACGCACGTCAACCAGATTTCTTGTTTGCGGTCGAAACTTGGCACGTCAGCTTGAAAGCCTGGACGAGCCGACCGTGTAACCCTAAGCTGCTCTTGTTTTCACAGGCATCCGGCGACCGGTGAGGTGGGCACCGGATGGCCTCGCAGGACCAACGCGACACACGATACAAAAGAGCATTAATTACACCAGTAAATTACTGCACTTTATAGCATCCGTTATACAATATATTCTCTTTTATTAACAGCGTCATGAAATTATCATTTTTAAATTGGTATTGCATAAAATTCTTAACAAAATGTACTTAATTTGTTTTTAAATAACGACCCGTAAAAGCTTATCCGTTCGACGCAATTTGAACTGTATTACATAAATGTCATTTAGGATGCCATAAAGAATCGGATTATCGTAAACAATTTCTTAACGATTTACTTGATAAGATCAAAAATATAATTAGCAAGTATCTGAACAAAACAGTGTTAAACTGTAAAATTAAGAGATACATCTTAATGGAAGCTGCAAGGTAATTATAGCGGTCAGTCACCAAATTAAAAGTCAACTGAATTCGCACCAATTGTATGAGAGGTGAGATCGTCGAGACCTTTGTTTAGAGAGCGTGAACATAAGATAAGTTAATCTAAGGTACGCAGTACTTACCGTGTAACGCCACAATTAATTCGTAAAGCAATCGACACTTACCTGTAACAAAATGATTACATAATTAGTGAAAGCTCATACCTAATTACAATTTAAATATTTAAGAAAGTGTTTGAATATATAAAACGGTAAGCCTATTACACCATGTCATCAAAAATGTTGGTAAACAAACCCGTAGCGTATGGCAATGTGCCTAATTAAAAGTTTACAGTCGGCATGGAGTCGGCAGGCTACGCTAGAGTATGGCAATTAGAGTCGGCTCTCTCAGGCATTTACAATTAGTTGCTAACATGTAAACACAAATACTACTATAAATACTTAAGGGTATACAGAAGCAGAATACGAGATTATCTTTGCTAAGAAAAAAGGCAAGGATAAAGTGCAATATGGCCTCCACAGTGAGGTGGGGAGGTGACTCACTAACGAGCACTCCGCTGATTCATTGTTTTCATCGCCATAATGAAAAGTTATATAATTTGCTGCGGAACCCCACTCAGACACACTATGTATAAGAGGATACAATCATGTCTACCAGTCTACCCACACTCAACTGGTAACTAATCCTACCTACATCAATTCTCAATTTATTTAGTAGGTCAGGCTATGCTTATTCACTGACTAACAGCTTCATAACTAAGTCTTTCAATCTTGATTTGACATGGTAAATGTTTATGCCAGCGGATATATCAGAATCGTTCGATGTCAAAATAAATATAACCTTATTAACAACCGGAAGATGTGTTCTGTAAGCGTAGTACGGAACGGTAAAGTAATTTAAAATGCAAGAGAAAAAGATCGCTAATCGTATATTCGCATCCTGTTACCCCCCGCTGCGTTGAAGGTACCCAGCGTCTCCCATATGTCGCGGTCGAACGATACATAAATGAAACAAAACAATGCCGCTGCTAATAATCATGTTGATACCATCTGACTTCTGAAAACAATCTGTAATTTTCGATGAGAAATCTAGGGCGTTTTAAGTAACATAAACAAAGGAACAGGTTTCTGAGTCAATAGATTTCTGAAACGTTTGAGAACTACAAACAGTGACTTGGGCAATCGCAGATATTGACGTCTTAACAGATTGCTAACTAGCTAGTAGATGCTACTCAGTTTAACAAACATATTAAAACAAGAAACAGCTTTTCAATTTAGGTCTGATCTCTGTCTGCCATGCCTGTCAATCATACAAGCGTTTGATGTCTAACAGCTCGTCGTCCCATTAATGGCAAACATAAAATCAAACTACGTGTTAACATTATGTAGGTACCTTTAAAAAGTCGAACAACGCCATATAAAGACAGGAAATAAAATGGACCATGGGCACGAACGGGCACAAAACGGTCTTAACTCTTTCCTCAAGTATACGGGCTCAGTAGAGATCGGTTTTCCGTATTCATCGAAAGAACGCAATTGGAATTGCTTCTGAGAGCTTAGTCGGATAAAAACTATGGAGAATTTAGTAATGACGGCCTTCAGAGCGTAACTAGTTTTTTTGTGGAAGCAGCTCTCGCTTCTACATCCACAGTAGGAGGTTGTCTCTTAAACGAGCTTCCCATATACGGAGACTTAACTTGATCTCGGAAAATGGATATCGGAAGATCAAGAGCACTTTACACTGCGTTTTTGTGTCCGCAATTTGTTGTACTTATGCTAAGTGGTCTCATGATTCAACATTACGGTCAGTAAACGAAACATGACTATGCAGCCCTTACTAACCCTTTTAGTAAACAAGGTAAAAGGATAAGGTTTAATAGAAATTCAGAGAAAGCCCTTTATACGAAGCTCGTAGGCTGACCGCAAAAAGATAAAACATTGAGTTCGTAGCACTAAAGTTTTAATTCGTCATGAGTCAGTTCTTAGAAAACGGATGCGTTAATTTGACACAATTTGAACACAATAGCAGGAGCTGCTCATTATCCGTGACGCGCTCGGGGACACCACCGCAATTGATTTTTGCGAATTTTTCATTGGATCGAGATGGAAACTCGAGAATTATTCACCCGTAAATTAAGGTTATCAACGAATTCGTTGTAACTGCATTCACAATTATACTCAACCAGACTTGACTAACAGAACTACCTATAGAGTAGAAAGCGAGCGTGTGAATCACAAGCCTACAATTTGAACACAACATTAGATAATATAGTGAAGGGAAGTACCAAAACTGTAATTATTCTCTAATTGCAAATAACTTCCGAATGTCCCAAAATCATAATAATCAAGAACGGACCGCAATGCTTCTATTAAGACCGGATGCACTAGAAAATGTTGGCCTCATAAACTAATACATATGCAAACCATTGAAGGGACCCATTATGCCGGTTATTGTTGATTCAGATATGCATAAATTCATTCGAGAGTATGTACGTAGCTGTGTTTGAAGTCCCGAAGGAGGCGGGTGTGCCGGTGACGATGGCCTGGCCAAGAATGTGGGTCAGACCTGTACACTGACTCCGACTATTGAGGCTTGCGTGAGCGACATTTAGTCTCACATGTGTACAAACAAATGTTGCAGGAACATTGTTTATGGAACTTAATAACCATGAACGTTTCACAGAACAAATTAAAGTTTCTACAATAAATTAGAGACATAGTAGTGGGTGGAGCTCAAACTACAAAGATAACAAAAGAAAACATCACAAGATAATTCTACAACAGACTGTTACATGCCAAGTTGAAAGACCTTCGATTTCGAATGCATGTAAATGTCTTTGATGATTGATGTTTCCTGTGTCTTCATTTACATGAAACCTATATTTTACATTTCCAAATACCTATGGCACACTAAGTATTTAGGCATAGGTATTAGACCGTCACGTCATTGTTACATTATTCTAGCCTTTCAAATGGATAATACTGGGCATTATAATAATATTTTCCATTACCATGTATTTTATGTATATTTAAGTGAGGAAACATATCATTGTTATGTCTAAATGCGCCGTAATTAGCAGATTTACGTAAAGTCATGGAAACCATGTCGTGGGAGCCATATTGTCTGCGCATAGGCAACGTTCTTCGCTATGAGTGTCAGTTTCTTTATCGTCAGCGCATTGTTAAGTAGTACCTAAAGATTACCTCTTCGCATTGCCAACTGATGTCCTTTCATGATTTTTGCTTGGAACAATGACAATTGTTTCCGAATAAGGATGTAGAATGAGACGAGTTAGCTCAGCGGTATTATTCGCTGATATTCGCTTGAGGACTGCTGGCTTTTTAATTAAGAAGAAGTGATATTCATTTTAAAATTTGTGTGTGTGCTTGTCCCTTCCACCATTGAAAGAATTTTAACGTAAGACATTTCACAAAACTCAGTTATTATTCTTAAATTACAAAATATTTTCTATAAAAACTGTTTTCTAAGATCTTGAAGATAATAATAGTAATGCTTCAGTGTTGTCGGTTGTCGCAAGGGCTCCGTTTGTTGTAAAACCGTGGCTCACGAACGTTAGAGTCGCCAGAAATGTAACAAAGATTGACCTCATTCAGAAAGCGGCAACGTTTGACGCGGTTGGTATAGTAAACACAATGGTATGAATCATATTTTCCCACAATTGAACCAAGAGGAGGCAATAGCCCTGCCATCACGCGTCTCCACAAAAAATCCACACAGTTGGGCACAATGTCATCGTGTTGATGTTTGAATAAATATTACAAGATCTAGTTATGCAGTGCGTTAGGTGTCTTTTAATATAAGAAGTCTCTCTATAAAGAAAGAAACGATACAGTTTGATAAAAGCAAAATGTATCTTCGACAAAACTACGACAAAACAATGAGTGAAATGAATGAGCTTTACAGTGATGTTTTAGATCAGTAAATGCTACTTCTATTAACAAGTAATACTATAACAACGCCAAAACATCTGTACGAACGCCACCAACACAAAGACAATAATATTTGCACGGAGCAATCAGTGCTGCCATCTAGCGCCGAGTAGCGACAATACTTACATGCCCTGAGCGCGTCAAGAGATGGCGGTAGTGTCGCTGAACTACCTCCCTGCATTGCCGCTAGAGCGGAGTACGACTCTCGATCAACTGGTAAAGCTTCGCTGTATTTCCTCTTCCTGTGAAGAATCGCCTTCCACATATTAAATTTTGTACGTTTTTCCCTTTGAAGACTCATTACATATTTTTTTAAACACTTATTACTAAACACCGCTCACTAAACTTGTACTTTTTGAAGTTTATTTTAATCGGTTGTGCATTGCTGTTTGAAAGGAAATTATTTGAGTGCCTAACAGTCATAAAGTTTCTGTTATAAATTGCAAGCGAGTTCAAGGGTCGAGTGAATAGATGCCGACAATTGGCGTGTAAATCACTGGCATTACGACACGAAGATGTAACGAGATAACGATAGTGAATGAAGATAGGGGCGCTGCCCTCAAGTGTCTCTCTCCGCATCATTGTAGGAAGTTATGCAATCATTTCACTTTAAAAGTCAATTTGTCTATATCACTACTGTCTCGTGGTAAAAGACGGTTTATAATATCGACACATACTCAAATTATTATTAGGTTACCATTTATTGGAATCTGTCGTTATTACTTATTTTGGGTTGATTTTTATATTTTCCTTTACCTAGTATGTAAAATGACAAAAATCCTACTAACTTTACGTACATAATATATATTTTATACAAATACATATAGTATTATAAATGCGAAAATAAGTTTGTTTGTTTGTTACCTTTTCACGCCTAAACCAATGAACCGATCATCCTGAAATGTTATATATATATAATATATGTTGTCAGGTATACAGAAATGGAAATAGGGTACCTTTCATCCCGAAAAAAAGGACTATTCCCATATATAACAACAATAACGTTCGTATGATAATAGATGGCGCCCGTTTCCGCGCCGGCCAAATTCTAATTAACTCGAGCGAAGTCGCGGGCAAAAGATAGTATTGAATAAAAACAGTGTACATCAAAAATGTGTCTGAAATTCATTAACATTCCAACACGGTCCATGCCTGAAAGTAGCTTAGTGATGTCTTAATTGGTCGATCAAGTCGTGTCTAACGAGTTGGTAATTATTCGTGTTATTATTTAATTACAGTTCACGTTATAAATGTAATTATGTACACAATGATACTTCTCGTTTCAGATGTCTTCATTAATCTTTCAGAGCGTGTTATGTGATTAAATGATATCGTTCTGTTAATTGCCCGTTTTTATAATCAATGCATTGTAGGAAAGTTTATTTTTGCTTAACCAAAATTCATATTGCTTTTTAATAAAGATTTATCATCATCATCTTCTTGCCCTTGGCCCATGCCATACACTTTTAAATAAAGAATGCTTGAAGAGTCCTTGAAGTGAATTACCTGCTCATAAGGCAACGGATGGTTTTCCTGTGAGGTCACTCCCTAAATTCCTACTTGAAGCACTTATGACAAAGTTATCAGGACGAATAACGGGCTACTGGCATTCCGTTATAGAGTGACGACATTACTAAGGTCTCTTGACGATTCAATTTCTATATGGTTACGGAATTCAAAGTCAAAGAAAGCTGATTGGATATTGTGTAAGATTATTAAATAGCCCAGCATTAAGCAAGGAAAACACAATAAGAAGAAGTAAATAGAGGTGTCGCAAATCGTTCATCGATACTTCAATTTTGTGGTTGTCTCACGCAAATAGTGGCTGTCAAAACTACTGTGATATCATGGATTTAAATGACAACGTTTTTAAAAAAAGATGGTAGTTATGTACCTTCTTATGTTTAGTGCAATAACAATAATTCAGGGCTTACTTAACTCGGTGCCAACGAGGCCAGCTCGAACGCTTTGAGTAGCCCATTGAACTGGATCAAATAACTGTCCGTGACACTTCAAACAATAAAATCACAGGTGCACACTTTGCATTCCAATTACGTTCCGATAATTAACAATTTATCGTCCATTTAAAACAAAAGCACGTCCCACCGCATTTTAAAAAGTGCTGCAAATAGCAGTATTTGTTTTACAATTAAGTAAATAAGGACGCGTGTTGACACGCTCCGCAGACCCTGGACTGTGGCCAAGAACAACTCCTAATTAAAAATCTGATGAGATGTAATCGTCACGTCGTTCACAGAATTAATGTACGCGCTTTTCAAATCCTTCACTAACAATGGACTACGAAAACCTTTGACAGAAATTATATTTAATTAGCGATGTTTTAAGATTAGACAAACAATAAAGAGAATATGTTTACGAATGATTGTTTACGAAATCAACAATGGTGGGAATAAAATTGAATAGATGTGTGACGTTCAGTCCCAAATTATTCAAATATTGGCCTCTGTCACAGCTATTGTCCACTTGATCAGAAGCACATAGACCGCAATTTTACGAAACGAAATTACGAGATCGGTATTGCAAAAAAATAATCCAATTTACATATTTTTCCTTGCTAACGGAATTAGGACAGCACCTTGGTTCATCTAGGTTAAAAAAAAGTTAGGGAAAAATAGGCGGGTAGGTTACTTAAGTGTAGTGTCTCAACTTCCTTGGTGAGGCATGACCAAGCTCAGTGCAATACCATAACAAATCATTGGTTCTTTGTCTTAATTCGCCATTGTACCGAAACTAGCAGAAGTCACTGCGGCGGTTTGCATACAATGCTGCTAACTACTAAAGATGAGTCAACTGTACGCGACTGTACTGCGATTTGTGGAGGGTTTGCATCACCCAGTAATTTTAATTTTGTGAGTAATCAATGTGGTTGTGGATGTACTTTAAGTGACGTAGCAGGAAAGTTTTGTTTTCAAGAATTAGCCGCAATGATGGGTTTTCTATGCAAGCGCTAAGGAAAAACATAATTTTCTTTCTTTTTCTGGTGTCAGAGTTTCTGTGCCGCCCATGGGCCTCTGACCTGGCTTTCCATGCCGTCGAGAAATATCTCTTAGGCATGCTAGTTTGGTTTCCTCACGATGTTTTTCGTCACAGAAAAAAGTGATAATCATGCAATACGCATATGAATCTGAAAAATCAGAGGTGCTTGTCTTGGGTTCGAACTCGAGACCTAGGACTTGGCAGTCCGACGGTCGCACCATTAGGTTAAAAACAAAATCTATTGAACTACTTTTGACTTGCTAAGTGGTTGAGATTTTGACTTGCTACGAGAGGGTGGGGCATTTCGTATTACCACTACTCACTCATAAAGATGTTAATAATATAATAATATAATCATATTAATAATATAGTTATTAGGTAGGTAAGTTCTAGTAGGGGTCAGAGCCCATTCGTCCCCTAAAATTCGTCCCCCAGCATAAAAGTTGTAGATTCGGCCCCTATATAGGTGCCCATTGGTCTCCTGGTAGGGGACCAATTAATATTTTAATAAAAAATATTATTTTTAAGGTACCCATTCGTCCCCTCTAATATATATACAATATAAGTTAAAGATTCGGCACCTGTGCAGGTGCCTATTGGTCCCCTGAGATAAAATTAGCTATATTTTACATAAGCAACGGTTAACATAGTACACTTGTGAACAGTTTATTAACGGAATTAATTTAATAAATCATAACAGATCATTGAAAAAAGAGCTATGATGAATGATAATCCGTCATGATAATAATATAACCTGTCGATAGGCTTACGATGTAAAATTGTCTAGTTAATGGTAGAAATAAACCAAATATTTTGCAATGTTTAGACACTCTACATGAAGAAGCGAATTTATCAAACATAAAATGTATCAGGTGCAAAGGGGTGTCCAAACAAATAATCGGACTCCTGAATCGATTGAAAATGAAGCGAGAATAAATCGCATAATTAGCCAATTTTTTGAAAATCAGTTTTCACTAGGCCACTGCATGAAAAAGCTATGCATATATTATTAATTTAAAAAGAAAAAACAAATATAAGATTAGTTTTATACTAAAATAATGTTGATTTGTTTAATCTTAAAAAATACGGTGATTTTAGCCAATTTTTATGTAGGTACTTCTAGTTACAATTTATTAGATTTAAGTTATTACGATTTTGCATGTAGTTGGTTAATATAAAAAAATATATGTTGATTTATCTAGTCTTCAATAATTACTGTGATTTTAGTTTTTTTTTTTGTACTGTTATAATTTTTTAGATTTAAGTTATTATGTTTTTGCATGTAGTTGGTAAATATACAAAAAAATAAGAAGTGATTATTTACTGTTGATATGTGTTCTATTTTTTTTTTGCATATTTTATATTGTTGATTTATATGATGGTCAATCAAGGCTGATTTTTGTAAAAAAGTTGTATTTTGTTAGTTTCTAGGACATTGTGATTTTGTATGTGTTAATCTTATTTGAAATAAACATGATATCTACCGAATTACTATATTTTTTATTTTAGCCTTTTCTGCGCGACCGTACCAGGACTACCAAGCTGCAGTATACACATATACATGTACTTATATTAGAAGAATGAATAAAAATAAATATTCTTCAGGGGACGAATGGGCCCCTCAAAAGTTCCAGGGGACGAGTGGGCACAGGGTGCGAATCTTAGGGGACGAATGGGCTCTGACCCTCTAGTAGTTGGAACTGCAGGAAACTCAGAACAATTAAGTCTCCGAAGCATTTCAAACAACTTTACGTCTAACTTTCACAGACTACCCACATTAACAGCTCACTGCGGAAACGGTAAACGTTTTAAGTTACCTGTAAACTTCTTGGAATCTAAAGTTTATTATTTGATGGTTGGGTTACTGGTGAACGAACTAGGAACTACCAAATAAAGTTTCTTTTTAAACACTCACTGACAGTAGTCATAACATGTTCAGAAACGCATTGATACCTTATCAATGTATTTGAAAACACATAATAACAATTCCATGATAGAACCCACGACATCTAATGTCGTGTTTTTATCCGATAACCTACAGCGGAGCGACTTCTAATCTGTAAAATAAATATAAGTTTGGTATGTTTTATCATCAAGTAAGTTTTCAAAACAGTACTTCGTAAGCGTTCAATATTATCGGTTCGCGTAACAAATTTATGAATTGCCTATAAACTTGCCTACGTTTAGATATTTATAACCTATTTATAGAGCTGATTATTATGTGGGTTTAACAAATCTTTGCGCTTGCGCAGAAGGCGGTAGTGTGCTACCCATCCTTCCCACACTAGCAGGTGAGTACTCGATCTCTCAACAAACGTTTTACTAATAATAGAATCTTATTTAACGTTTCATCATCCTTCACTGACGTCGAAGGCATCCTACTCAATCCCTGGAAATGCATCCCGAATTGAACATGATTGCAAAGTTTATTTTTAGTTTTATTAGTAGAGAGTTAGATTTTTGCGTTTCATACACTAAGAGCTATTTAAACTGATAACGGTGGTTCTTAGGCTTAAAAATGAGTTACCTGATGGCCTTCCTGTTTTAAGAATTCTTCTTACTTGTCATTGACGCCGAGGGAGGCATAAGAAAGTGTAGAAGCTCAACCCATTTATGAGAGATTGCCGAAAGAAGACAACGAACAACGCAGAGTGGAAGGCTATAGACTGAATCTTTTCCCAGCAATGGGATACCACAGATTGAAGAAAAAGGACTGCCTGATATTAAAACTTATACTATCACTTACGGGATATTTTCCATGATTATTTTTTCTTTTGACTTCCCGAAGAAGAAAAGAACATGGATGATATCCCGTAAGTGATAGTATAAAGTGTAAGTTTAAAACAATGTTTCACCTGATATCTATTTCCTAGCGTGTAGCATACGTTAGAAACTAATAAACAAATCGTGATGATACGCGTTTACTTACTATTGTATAGTTATTGAAACGAACAATAAAATGACTGTCAATGTTTATAAACAACTTGTAAACAATGACTGATTAACAAGCATAATACGTTGTCATCCGTAGTATTTTTGTAGACGAGAATGCATTCCACAGTTAGCAAATAAACTGCCAGTGATGTGGATGTTTTGAGAGAATCAATCAGAGAATCCGGAAAGGAAGACATGAACAATTTGCCACTGAAACTAGAAGATTTTTTAGACATCTTTCTGAAGTATTGAAATTGCGAAAGCAATCTCACAATTGTAGTATCAGGTTTTTAAGTCCGATGAGCTTAGTTTTGGCACAAACATTAATTGAGACTTTGGAAATATTTGTTACAAGCAGTGGCCTACCAAGGGGCCAACAATACGGCAAAGTATAAGGCAAGTAGACTGTTCAGAAACCCTTACATCATGAAGAGTGTATAAAAGTTCTGCCACTAACAACAAGAAAGCTAGCTAGTTATCCAAAGCCCATAATTGTGATGCACCGGATGTACGTCACTTTAGCATGGAGGTGGGATTACAAACCGCATCAGTAAGATTTGACAGGAGGATACTATAAATCAAGTCCTACATAAATTGTTGGCAGAGCAGATAATAACCTGTCTGTCCTATCCTATCATCGCTAATGCAAGTAATTACCACTATCAGCGTCATATCCCTGCAATAACCTTGTATTAGTCATCAGACGTTCGCGCAAATCGCCAGCAGATGGCGCCGCGCCAACGCCATTGTTTACTCTGCAATAGCCGTAAACCAGAAATAAGGCCGTAATCAAAAGAATACGGTTACTCTAACATTTGATACTATCAATGGAAATAGATGCAGGAACTGTTACTATTTATTACATTCTTGCCCAATTACTTTTGTACGTAAAGTGAATTTGTAATTGGTCGTTGCTCTCAATGCCAGGATTTTTCAAACTTTATCTGTAGAGTACCCACTACACACTACATTAGTTGTTCCTACGTCTATTTTTGTACTATAATTAATTAATGTGATAAATAATTCAAACGAATGGCGCCTTAGATCTTCCTTATTGCATACAGGAATGGCCCTGCTGACACTCGCTAATCGTAAACTTGTGATATAATATGAAAGGTAGGGCAAAAATATTCATCATTCATCATTCTCTTGCCCTTATCCCAATTCATTTGGGGTGGGCGCAGTACGTCTTCTTCTTCCATACCTCTCTATTACTTGTCATCTCATGAGATACCTCCTTTCTTGCCATATCATTCTTCACACAGTCCATCCAAAAGGCAAAAATATTATTAATACAATTTTCATTTGACAACCTAAAAATTGGCTTATTTTTTTGTCAGTGTAACCACACCTCAATGATCAGCCATTGTTATAAAAATTAACGGATTTGACATTGAAACTTCAGGGTTGCATACTTTATGCTTGCGGTTTAATTTTAATGGCGAATATCTCTGAAAGACCACAAACTATAGTCAATGTCATGACCTATATGCTATCTATCCTATTTGCGTACAAACAGTGATTTACCGATACATTTAATATTATGGAAATGACCACCTACTGCGAGCTACGACGTAGACTTTACTCAAAATACATGTTTAGCTAAAAAAACATTTTATGGGCTAATAATATTACCCATATGAAGTCAGTCGCCGGAACCAGTCTCGTAAAGCTTATAATAAACTTTCGTCAATAAGAAGACTACGTTATGATCTGAAATATAGGCACGTTGGTCAGAAATTCTTTGATTCAGCAGGATTTAGGGAACGGGCCCATTACGCGGCCACGACAGTCGCTTTTGGTCGCAGAAGCGAATTATGGTCGAAACAAGGATGAAAATTTGGTCGTACGACCGGGTATCCGACCACTTATGCTCGAGATAGCGGTCGATCATGCGACAAGTAGTGATCGAGGCCGCATAGTGCAGGAGGTCCCTTAATTGGTAAAACCATAATTAGCAGAACAAAAGGATCCTTTGTCCGATTTTGCCATGTTAGAGTCCAAAGGGGAAATTCGTCTATGACGTCAAGTTACAAACGCTGATCATAACATCCCGACTTGAACATCCTTGCTGAACGGATGCTGGCAACTGGCCAACTCCACGGTACGAACAGGAGAAATGATTTAACGCTTATTTTCGACAACTACACAGACTCGGCAATATACGGTTTACTACCACTGAGCCTTGGTACGCTGCTGAAGTATAATTTTACAAGCCATTCTGTAACTACCGTACGAGTCGTCTACAATAGTTCAACTGGGTAAACTTCGCCAGTTTCCTGACTTTATGGGTCTCGGTCTACTAGCTTTGTAAAATAGACAATCCGAAAACATTACTATGCCGCCTACGCTAACATCCATCTTGCTTGCACAGACCACAGTACCTCATAAATACGTTTCTATGTTCGACGTTACGACGACACCAGGTTTAAGACTGAGTGTCGATGACTCACAAGAGGTAAGTACTATTTCCTTAAGATTCTCCCATAGCAAATTGGTCAACGTTTTTATAAAACACATATCGCACCGATTCTGATTATGACGTCACATGTCACGCCCATAGAGTAACGAATAAATCAGAATAGACTAAAAACCTCGACCAGTGAAAAACCAATGTGGATATCCACTGTTGACATTTAATTATGTAAATTAAATTAACCGTCTGTTTTATCTTTAAATGTGACCCGGAAAACAATTGTATCTTATCTCGCACGCAACTACATATTTTAGCAGTAGTTGAAATTGCATTTCATTTGGTCATTTGAATGTGCATCCAATTCGGAGCTGGGTAGAAGTTGTAATCTGACAGTGACTTTCTACATATTTACAAATACATATATTGTTTGGCGCGAAATGTAGGGCAGATGAAAGTATTTTGTACCTCTTATCCAAACAGTCCACCCTAGGCTGCATCATCGCTTCAGGCGAGTTGCGGATTTCTTAAAAATAAAGACACGTTTTCATAGATTGGTTTGGGCAGTTGTTTTTTATGTGTGTTATAATAACAATATAGTATATTTTTTTTTTGTAAATTTATAAGGTATCCATGACTATAAAGACTGCTAAGGTGAGTTGAGATGAATCTAAATGTACGTTAGTTTATTGTTTTCTATGTGATGCTGGTAATGAAACAATAATAACTCGGATGTGGTTTGCGGGCCTCCCATACAATACAAACGACAATCAGTTTGCGAAACACGTGCTAAGACCAGCTGAGCCACGTCATGAGAAATATTTATTTACCGGTATAGAAATATATACATTGACACATCAATATTTATATTTGATTTTTTATATTGTGTGTACGTACTTGTGGCAATTGGGCCAATAAACGTATTTTCTTTCTTTCTTTATACCTGGAGCAGGTTATCGAGTCATTCCATCTTAAAAATGTGTGGAATTTTCGCACTTCTCTGTAAATACCAGTTATGAGGCATTTTTTTATAATTTCTCAAATCACACGAAGCTCGAATTTCTCTGCATCAATGTTGATCTGATAAATAAAGAAACGAGAAAAAGTAGTCGATTCAAAAAAGCCAGCACAGCTGAAGATGTTTAATTGCAACCGTCGTACCCCCTACGTAATTTCAGCCCCTTTACTAATATTGCAGACTGACTAATGTTTCCCTCTCGGCAAAATCTCTACATACTTATAGGTTACTCCTACAGAGATATAGGGTTCATTTAATATCAGTCCTTCTGGGTGGCCTTCCAATGTTTGCACCCACCCATCAACAACGCAAGTGATAACTTATTCACGATCAAGTCATTCACGCAATCTGTTATCTATATGTCAATCACGTTTAGTCTATTGCCACCGCGGTCAGTACTTACGACGCAACTTGGTATATTAGAATCTATTACAGTAGATAAGTTGGCTTGAGGAATATTGATATATTGACATCTACTTCCAGAGGTTACAAGCGCGAGAAAACTACAGTGCTATGTAAGTTCTTGCTCGCTGATTTCAAAATCAAAATCAAAAGGCACTTTTTGAACGTCAAAATTTCTTCTGACGTAGGGTTTTCACTGGATCCGGGTAACATTATATGACACCAAAAGGGATAGTTGATACTGATACTGTTAACCCGTGTCATCCCAATGCTGGGCAAAGGCCTCTCCCCATGACTTCCAATTGTTTCGATCCAGGGCCAATATGGACCACTGTCCGTTGGCCTGGTCCAGCTCGTCCCGGGACAGGAAAAAAGGGACAATTAGCTATGTTATAATATATTCCTCTCCGAAACAAGAAAACGACCAAGGAAACCAATAAAACGATGGATGGATTTTGTGAGGAATAATATGAAAGAAGAAGGGGTAAATGATAATGTGCCGGTTGACAGAGGAGAATAAAAGATAAAGTGGTGTTGCGCCGACCCCAAGTAACATGAGAAAAGGGCAGAAAGATGATGAAAGGGGACAATAGCTTTTATAGTTCTCACCTCCTCTTAATATGTGAGGGGAACTGGGGGTAGATGTTGAAACGGACCGCCAACTACCCCATACATTGGTCTAATCACAAATCGATAAAATGGATAAAGAAAATAAGGAGAATGATCGGTAATTATCAATGGTCTTCATTGTTTACAGCAAAAGTTTATTATACCTACTTATACCTGTTTTGTTTTGTAAAGCTATTCATCACCAGACAATGAAAATCTCGCGACAAGAAGCAAGAAACCTTGCTGTCTACAACTTGTTCTGGTAACAATACATCTGTTACCATCTACGCCTTTCAATCAGTTTCAACAAGCAATGGCACTTATAACTACAAAGTAAGTTAAGAACACTTGAACAAATACACTGCTCCTTATATGGAACGGTTTATTGTAAGGAGAAGACATACAAACTATCGGCTTTGAATCTATGACGGTCGAGACCTTGGCATCGATATCTGCTGCCGTTTAGCGTAGATTTAGCACGATTAGAGATAACTCTTAAAGTGGACTAGTTTTAATAATTAATAAACAGTACTTCAATATCCTGACGTAATACTTTGATACTCAATCTGAATAAACATAAATTTGTAGAACAGTACTGCACACCAGTACGTGACAATTGAATTATTTCTTCAAACACTTAATATGAGAAACATCGCGCAAGTAACTCGATATTAAAACTTGTAGGGCTTCTTAAAACATGGATACTATGTTTGAAAACATTCGAGTTTCATCAAAACAAAACATCACTACTATAAAAAACACTCCTTAATCCCGTCAATAGGGAACAAAGACCCTACCTCATAAATATGCATGTACCACGAACCAATTACGTACTGCACCCATTGCAGTTGATGCTCATCTAAGCATATCGACTGCACAAGCGGATTCTGAGGGCGTCCCCTCACAGGATTTAACTTTAGGGTCCTAGGTCACCCTCCGGGGGTGGCAAATAAAATGTGACTACCTAATGAACTGCGTCGGAGTTCCCCCAACAGTAATGGAAGGGTTCAAATAGCTAAGCTAGCGAATTTTGTAGTGACAAAAGAGCAGCGTAGTTTTAATGTAATGGAAATTAACTTTTTGTACAAGGCAATGATTTATCTTTTGTAGCTACTGGACAAGCGTGTTGATTAGTATTCGTGAGCCTCAATGCCAAGAACCTTATACAGCTTCAAGTATTCGTCCAAAATAACGAGCTTTAACTCTGTGGCAATCAGCATAACGTTCAATTCCAAAGGCGCGATAGTATGCTTCCTCAGTTACAGTCGGCTTACCAATAGAAACACAAATTAAGTGCGCGTTCAATTCAAGGATCAGTTAAGATAGTATTATCAGGCAGACATCTAAATAGAGGCAATAAAATTAATTATGAACGTGATCTCATTTTAATTGGAAACAATCTTATCCGAGTATTTGCTTTCACCAGCTCGCTACGCGAGATGTCCTACGTCTAATGTCCATTACTGAGTTGACTAGAGATAATGTATTTCAACATCTATTTCCTGATATCTACACTCTACGCATTGTACGCACTCATCCCGTTATTGATTCTATTGTGTGTTTGGCGATAAGAATCAGTCATGCATCAGTATGTTTTATCACTTTCCAGCTATATAAATGTAGTGCTGACTTTTGATTATTCTTGGCAAGAAAATGTTTGGTCTTTGTAATAGTCAGTTTAATAGTGTTATAGTCAGTTTCATGTCAATAACACAAATAATTTCAACTCCATCTCATTCATTAACAAGTTCCAAAACCAACCTTTTAATAACATTTAGAATTAATAACGGTTCAAGGCCATTAAAACACCTATCACAGATAATCTAATTACGTTTTAGCACAACGACCTCCACCGATTGACTCTCACACGCCATTAATGTTTACTTTATATAATGGAAGGGAAAATGTTTCCACAATGTTAATAACATATCGAGTCAACTTTCGCTAAAGACATAAGTTTCACTGCGGTGGGGAAATTGCGGTTTGACAAGCTGCGCATGAGTGACTGCTGATTATGATAAGGCTTTAGATCAAGAGATATCGTTGCGTAATAGATACAGAAACGGTATGGGCTTTTTCTTTTCGATTTTTGAATTGAGAAGGTTAGTTGTAAAAGTCACGTACAAGATTGAGCAATAAAGCTTGAGATCTTTGGGATGCATCTAGAGTATCGACGACTTTTATAAGGGACAACCGAAGTTATTACTAATGTTAACAAGATTTAGGAAAAAGGATTTTTTTTTCAGCCTAAGCTAATTTAGATACGGTCATATGTACGTATGTGAGTAATTATGCTATACTATAACAGGTAGAGAGGTGATGACATAAAGAACTAAAGTTTCAAACTAATTTTAGTTATGTAGCTAAATCGTAAACAAGGTAGATTGTTCTAAGAAAATGCACATAGAAGCACCTGGAAAAAGGCGGTAAAGAAATGCATCTGATGCCAATTTAATCAATTTCTTGTACTCGCACAGGCAACATTGAACAAAAAAATAAAAGCACATAAAAACTCCTTACAAAATCTGTCACCTTAAATTACCGTATTAAAAACCAGTAATTACACTATTCAGTGCTAATAAACATGACTACTTTGTTGTGATTTCACATTTAAATAAGGAAATTACAATTTATTAAATTAAGATCATTATAACTTCCTGAAATACATAAATTTACCGCAAAGTAGACCTTGTTTACCTTTTATACATTATTTGTTGTGATTTTATTGTTTTTAAGTTATTTTAATAAAGTGCGTTTCTGTGTAAATATATATTTTACTAAGTTATAACGATAAGCCTAGAGCACATGACATGACATATTATATTATAATAAAGGTCTCAATTCTACTAATAGATATTGTAGTATCTATACTTAAAATAATGCTTTGCAGAGAATACTGTTGGTGAAGATATATTAATAAATAAATTAGTAGTTGTTTCATCAAAACAAAAGTGTAGTGGCCTAACTGTACTCTTTATATTTATCACACATTTCGATATTTATACAGGGTTACTGGTAAATCACTCTAAGTAATAGCAAAATTTTCAAAAAAAATATGGTGATTAGTGATCATTGCCAAAGTTGTGGGCATTTTTACACTTTTAATTATTAACAAAGGTCTGCTACGGCATCAACTAATATAATAGCTTAAATTTCAGTACAGTCGCGCCAAAAATCATTTTTAAATTGGCTATAAATCATTTAATCAGGGATTTTTCATAAAAAACTAATAATCCAAGTAACTCAAAACTTTCTGAATTTCGGTAGAACATTTGGTGGCTTAATTTGTTCCATTTTAACCCTACTATGACGCTCTGCAAGGAATACGTCGAGTTATCAGTAACCTTGTAGTAAAATCTTAAATGCAAAAATAAGAATACAACAACAAACTACAAAATTAAATTGATTAAGTCGTAACGTATATTGTATAACTAATCTTATTAACATTACTGCTACAATTCACTACGGTTAGTTTCTTGCTATGATTCGACGTTGTCACGGCTTCTGTTTATCGTTTTACATAAGTTTACGATACATTAACACAGCTAAATACATTGCTTTAAGGTACAATATGGAAAACTGTATCATAATAATTTAGCAAGAGACAAAGAAGCATAGAGCTTCTCTACATTGAAGAAAAAACTTTAATTTGCAAAAATAATGAAGTTTTTCAAACTTCTGGAGATAAAGCATGCAAAACAATAGAATGAATCCGTTATCTGAGAATATAATCAGTTATTCTTATAGTTTATGAAAAAAAACTCATTATCGTTTTAGACAAAGATGTCTGACAATTACAATATAATCCAAGGTTCCGAGAAGTATGCAAACAAATTGAAATAAAAAAAAAACAGTTTTGAATCTATGGCCTGTCTAATTATTTACATTATAAGGTGAAAGAAAAAAGAACTGCGTGTTTGCTGCTATTAAGTAATTAATTTGCATTCATTATAATATTTATTTACCTCACTAAGTAGTAATTAATTATGCATACACTATAAACACCGCTACGACTTTCGTGCCACCAGCCATCAACCGTACGTTTCTAACTAAGTACCCATAAACAGTAGAGTTTCTTGCAGATTAAATAGCAATAACTCGAATACAGTGGCCAATCAGTCGTAACTGTCACAACTCATTTAGCATTTATCTATCACATCAGAAAGTGGACACGTCCACATGGGCAGTAATTTCCCCTCGCGTGATCACATCTCCGATTACCTGCGTATATACTCGTAGATCTCGATAGAAACTTGCGTATCAAACCAATATAAGATTAAAAGCAATAAGTGCTACATTTGTCAAAAGCACGCATGCTATGTTATCCCCTGTTGTTATTCGGATAACGTTTAATTTGCATTTGATCCGTGATGACTCATCATAATAAGCTAGTATCTGGTGCGAAAAGGTATCGACATCAACAAGACAAAAATCGATGAGCGAATTCAGACAACTCTTGAAATATCAAAACAGTGTTCGATAACCAACCTTATGGGTGACGCTCGGATGTTTCGTGATAGTTATTGATACTCGTCATATTGGTAACGTCGTGAAGACATTCGTAGAACGAATCGGAACGAATCGTCACAGTTACTGTTAATTGTACCACACACGTCAGGAAGTAGTCATTAAAACTCTTTTACAAGAAGGAGCACTGCTCAAGTGCTCATGCTCAATCAATTAACGGTTCTGGTTGAGTTTGACACGATAGGTAGCCGCCGCACGGTATTTTTATGCAATACCTTACTATCATAGTGGTATGTTACATAAACTATGAAATCGATAATAATTATGCTGTAACAGTTACAAGCATACTGGAATGTTTAGACTTTAATCACTACACGGTTTCGCGTTAACGTGCTATCTCGAACAATTAGTGACACCGTGATTATGATCGTACTTCTATTTGCTTGGATAACGATATAAAGTGGGCGATAAGTCTTAAACACGCAATGGAAAACGTCTGCGCCTAGATTTATTTACGACTGTCCATCTTCTACGGTTTATCAATGAAGCTCGTAGCTCTAATGAGGTTGAATATATCCGAAGCGAATGTAAGCGTAGACTGCTTATAAAGTCAAATATCAAACGCGGAATTCCCACTCGCGAGCTTGACTCATCGGAACTGAATTTTATCAGAATATCTAAATGTTTTTAACTTTTCACTTGCGTTCCCGGAGCTAACACTTTTTGCTTGAATACAAAAACAAAATCCCAGAAATACTAAGAATTCTCACGGGTAAAACACGTTGATCTACATAGACTTCCAATGTGCGTAATGATAATGATGGTCAGGTCAGTCATTAAGGTAAACTTGTACATTACCTTCGCGAGAGCCGCTAGATTCACTCTCTAAGTTTTTACAAACGTCATTACTCATTAGTATGACAATAATTACTTTAAATTCGCCGGAAACGTGTATCAAATTATGTCAACTTGTCGGGTTTCTGTATACCGACATATTTGCATAAAGTTTATACTCGTAATTACTATATTAGGACGATATTTCACAACACTGTGGATTGTTTACTGTTTACATTCAATTGGCATTTCAGTGTTGTAAAATCAGAATAAGAAACTCACCTGGCACCGACAATAAAACGATTCTGAGATGGCAATAAGAATAAACAAAGACTCGGATTAACGTTAATTGAAGAAGAGAAAATATATTTTTTAAATCGTCGAACACGTGGTTCTAGATTTCCAATGAATTTCTAAGTCTTAGAGCAGTGTTTATAAATACGCACAGCTTATTGGTAAATCTATCTAGCTAGAACATCATATCAGTGTACGTATGCTAAGATCATCTTCTAATTATTGATATCTATATTGCTCTATCATAAACAACACACTTGAATGAAAACTTTATGTATTACATAACTAGATTCATTCATTGATTTACAGCGTACGCTTTATATGTTGAGGCCTCTACATCATGACATGACCCTGCTTGCGTATTATTTATAATTATAATACTTATAATCAATTAAGACAAGGCAAACTGTGAGAACGTAGTTGACAGACTCCTACGCATGTGTTGCCAACGGATGCTGATCCATAGTCCTTTTTTATTTATTCTGCCAACGTGCGAAGGTTGCATCGCAACTTAAGTTTAAAAAACTTAATAGTATTCTAAATTCAAGTGCACTCGTTTATGTTATTGTTTTTTTTTTATAGAAAAAAAATATAAATAACGTTTTATAACCAAAATTAATGTGCCCATCTGAATGCGTAATATGTGCTTGATAAGACGCATAATAGAGGACTGCATTGCTTAATATTCATACATTCGAGACGAAGAGGAATGTCTAGGTTCTCTTCTGAGACCTAGAAGGTCAACAAATAGGATTTATACCTATTTATTGTTAGTTAATACTCTGTAGTTATATACAGCCACACACAAAGTTTCCCACAAAATAATAAGGTATGGTACCAAAACTGTAAGATCAGGAAGACTGATCTGTACTTAACTAATGGGAACTTTGAGGCTATAACATTTGTTGCCGGCAGTACATCGATTATGAGTTAATAACAATCAATCTAACACCTACACGTAAACCTTTAGTTAATAATACATCAAGAAGGCATGTCTTGTACTGGCAACATTCAATTATAGACTATTGAGTAAACAGTTAGCTACAATATTTAAGATAATAAAAGACGTTAAAATTAATGCATTCTTAAATACCCTGCTGAGCCTCCAATTGAAATTTAATGGCATCTGTCAATATTATTGTTTAGTCAACGAGCTATTTGTTACAATCAGTTGAACATCATCTATTGTCTTCACCGAATGTTGGTGTAAGCAATCCACAATGAGTTGCCTGTCATTCATATAGAATTCCGCAGTATCGTATCGTATTGCTACCTATATATTTCGTAATGAGTGTAATTCAAAACCAATTTGTTGCCAATGTTTACATAGAACAACAGAAACCTTATGACGTTAATTCCAAAACAGCTGATCGAATCACAAAACACAACACAATAGCACCTCACACTATCAGATTTTATAGCTTTCAGACAATTTCCACGCACTGAACTTTACTTTCAATCACAAAAGCAGTGTGTACGATGAAAATTTCAAAAGAAGAAAATCGCGCCCGATTGTTTTCGAAGTTTGAAAATCCGATCGGATTCGGCTCCTCGGTGTGTCGAGTCGGAAGCGGCGTCGCACACTGGCGCGGACGCCGCGTACGCGCCTCGCGTCTGCCGCCATTGACTCAGAGAAAAGTAGGGGCGTCACTAACAATCAACGTACTACATATAATTTTCCGCTAGTTTACAATTAAAATCCGAACCGCACACGATGTTTCAGCGAACTGTCTCTATTGTCGTATGCACGCCCCAGAGAAAGCACATATAATTATGGTTAATTGCAGTCTTTAGCTGCGTTTGTTTACTTTCATTTATTTTGTGTGTCGAGCTAAATATTTCACACAGCGATTAAGAATAATTATATGCGGATTTATGAAGTCTTTATTCGCTACTTTTACATTTCACACCTATTCTAAATACATGGGAGACAATGAATCTGTAAAGCTATTTAGTTTTTCCTACCTGCGTTCGTAGCGGGCCTGTCTACGGCGTAGCAGCCCTAACAATACATTACGCAGGGACAATAGACAGTAGCTATATCAGTTCTGTCGCCGGCTGATATCAGTGAACACTGGAAATGCATCGCATCCAATATTGGAAGTATTATGATGAATCACTCGCTGCATCCAAAAAGGCCACGAGCTATATTTGGCAGGGTTGAAAATATTATGGATGATATTCATTAATGCTGCAGACTCCCCGCCTACATGTGTGATGCCAATGCTGAATGCACGATTGTATCGTGTTTTACGATCTTATTAAAATGTGCATCGATATTTAAAAAAAAAGATGAGATGTATGAGATTTTCTTACAGTAGTAGTAGGGGTGTTCCTAATAGTTCACCCACATCTCAGCAGTTATAATTATATATGCCATTTTTTTTTTGCCATGGTTGGCTCCATGGCAAAAATCCCGACTACGTGGCTGCTTTTGAGAAAATTCTGATGGAAACCTCTATCACACTTCGGTCGCCCTAGGAATGAGACCCTTCTTTACCTACATTCAATTGTGTTAGAACTAATTATCTTGCGGTTTAAACTGTAACGTTAATATTATAATTATAATAATTGCGAGTTCACATGACCAACCGGAAAATCAAGTTCACAACCTTTACAAAGTGGTGGGCGACCATTACTAATACATAAAAATAGACAATCACAAGATTCTCTGTATTTATTACAATAGATGTTTCCATAGTCATAGGGTAAATATTACTCTATAGACACTTATAAAGCATGTGTCACGAATTAAAATGATAATAAATAAATATTTGTAGATGTGGTATAGAACTACAGATTAGAGAACTAAACTACTTTCTTCATGGGACCACCACTCGACCCGAATATATGGGACTGCAGGAGATTATTTCAGGATTATGATGTGCTCAAAGTTGTTCAGTATGATTGGTCTAAACAGTATCCTTAAATATGATCACACCTGTCTACATGTTGTACATATTGAAGCTGTTATACGGACCTACGGTGCCTTATAGGGAACATAATGAATCACATATTGTTACCGACACACACGTAGGTATATTCCACAGGGTATACTACTGAGCTGTAAGTAATCCTTTCATGAAAGTTCAATAACGTACGTCTGGCAGTGAGGAGCGAGGTCGCACCTTTTATGGTCGAGTCATGCTTTCCAGTTTTAATTCTCTGACCATTTGAGTATCGAATGTTTTGGTTGGTTTTATTCCAAATAGTGCGAGAATATAAAATAGTGTGCCAAAATAACCGCCCTGACATAGCCAGAAGGCGTCGCGGCATTCCTCGTAAAAGATGGCGGGACGAGTTGAACAAGACAAGCAGCTAGTGGTCCACATTGGCCCTGAATCGAAACAATTGGAAGACATGGGGAGAGAGTTTTGCCCAGAAGTGGGATGAGGCACGCTAACAGTATCAGCAATCAGCATCAGTGCGAGAATCATCTTTCTGCCCTTCTCCTATTCTACTGACGGCGCGACACGTTTTCTTCTTCCATTCTCCTCTGTCAGACGTCATTACTCCTTTCTCTTTTACATCATGCCTCACACCATCAATATTTTATTTCGCCTTCCGTCTTCTCTCCATCCCTCAACATTAGTATTCATCACTTAGCGTTTCATCACTCGCCATCACAAATAGTTAGAGAATCATTAGGAAAATACGAGCAGCAGGCAAAGTTATTTAACAAATAGGTAGATTCTACAATACTTCAGTATTGTTCTGTTTTCTTATGTAGTTTAGAATATCAAAGTCAGATCAAATGTGAAATTTGTGATGTGATTGATTTGACTTCCTGTTCTTCATATTGTATTATATCATTTACCGGTTTGAATATCCAAGCTATCTATTATTTGTGTAAAATTCCACGGACTGTAGCCATGTTATTGTTTCAATTCATTTTCCTACTTGGTAAGTAAAGAAACTGTCATATACTCGTACAAACGCAAAGTAAGCAGCATAAATATATTAATAAACGGCATATTCATTGTTTCGTGAACCACATAACTTGAAAACTGATAGCGCTATTTTAAATTATAGTAGTATTTACAATTTCACAGAAAAATGATATTAAGTGAACTAATGCAGTCTGCGGCATGCCTTGCAAGTTACACTAAGTATACATTTAACGTGCCAACGTTTTTGCTTAACATTCTGGTAACACTTAACAGTTTAAGCTCGTGATTTACTGGTTTATAAATACAGAGAAGTCGACGGTAAAACTTGAAATTTCCCGCTCCATACTTTCGCAACTCTGGTATTAACAAGTTGATCGACTAACCGACGCCAGTTCTATTAAGAATTCAGTTTTTGTTCGGAAACCAGCCGGTCCTTATAGACAGACAATGTGTTGAATACCAATTAATATTCAGGACGGGCGTCAGTTCATAGGAACTTATGTGTAAGCCGCCTTTACTTCCCTATCAATACTACTGACTCACTAAATTATACTTAGGTAAACGAGGCATCGAACTCATAACTTCAGAATTATTCGTAAAAGTTTTATGAGTATAGCTTAGTCACAAATCAGACCTAAATAATATTTCCAGTATCGTCACAAAACTGAGAATTAAGACAAAAGAATCACGATAAGTCAACTGGAATTAATCGCACCACTCGTTAAATGACAATTAACAGAAATCGTCACAAAATTATCTTCATTTTTAAGTTGTAATTAACACCCAATATAAACAGGTCGAGTCAAGCCACCCACTCCACCCAGTGCACTTTGGCAGTGACATCTTGAAACGTTTCTTCGTAAACTCCATATAATGTGTCCAACAAATAAACATTCCTTAGTCAGGAAGTCCCCAAAAGGAGTAACAAATTACAGAGGAAGATCAATGGTTTTTTTCCACGCTAAGTGCTTAGGCCGCCGCGGTTAGTTTTCCAACCATCCAAAATATTACGGAGTAAGAAAAAAAAAAACTCTGGTTCGAAATTAGAATTTCTTTATAAACCGTTGCTCCTCTATTTCGGAGTCGTCAATCGACCCGTGTTCGCTTACTGACGAAGTTCGTGTCGCGGAGCGTGCGACAGGTTAAACAGTTCCGTTTAAAATACGAAAAACTAAAATAATAACTATTTTCTTTTTTCGTATTTTAGTTCTTCTTTGTAACGAAAATATGAAAGCAGAAAACTGAGTGATGGTTGGTGCATTTGTATTGTGGCGCTGCTGCGTTCTATTTTGAACACGAGCTTCAAAGACTGATTTTCTGGAATCGTATTTTAGTCTAGGAAGTCAATGAAAGCAGTTCGGTTGGAAGATTTATCGTTTAAAATATTGTATTAGTATATGAGTGTTCCAACTTCCGTTATACAATGGATTTATTCAAAACATGGACTGGCCTTCATTCCTGTACAAATTAGGGCTTACGATATATGTAGATAAGATAGCCATATAATAGTGACCGGACTATCATCATGTTTTTATTAACAAGGTCAATGCTATGAATATTTTAAGTCAAACAGATGCTCCTTTAAAATAACAAAGCAATAAGTTCCACCTACGTTGTCTATCTGACTAGTATTGCCTAATTTTAATTACTAGCGGTTTCCTTGCGCTACACGACATTTAACAATAGGTACAATGGAAATAATTAAAAATTAATTAATTACTTATTAATTAAGTCAATATGAACTAGGTTAAAAAAAAACGGCCAAGTGCGAGTCGGACTCGCGCACGAAGGGTTCCGTACCATTATTTATAAAACGAGCAAAAAAATCACTTTTTGGTATGGGAGCCCCCTTAAATATTTATTTTATTCTGTTTTTAGTATTTGTTGTTATAGCATCAACAGAAATACACAATCTGTAGAAATTTCAACTCCCTAACTATCACGATTCATGAGATACAGCCTGGTGATAGACGGACGGACGGACGGACGGACAGCAAAGTCTCAGTAATAGGGTCCCGTTTGACCCTTTGGGTACGGAACCCTAAAAAAAAGATATTTTGACAATTATTTAGAAACTTACCTACCTCTACCTACGTTTTAAAACCAATGTTGATGATTCTACAAACCGATGAGGGAGTTTAACTATGCTACCTACCCTTTTTGGTGGCTACGCTCCATTACGTGGGACACTCAGAAAGTTTTGCGAAACTAAAAAAAATTGTTCTATACGTACATATATTTTTATTAAATCTTTTCAAAGTACTTTCCACCAGCCTCTATACAAAGATTCATGCGCCTAAACCAGTTTTCAAAACACTTTTTCCAGTCCGCCGCAGACACCTCGTTTACAGCCTGCTCGAACCCAGCCAGCGCATCTTCCGGCGACGAAAATTGTATCCCTTTGAGCTGATTTTTTATTTTTGGGAATAAAAAGAAGTCACACGGTGCTAGATCAGGGCTGTAAGGAGGGTGACCCAGGAGTTTGACTGGCGTGCTGTCCAGGAAGTCCCTCGTTTTGAGTGCGGTGTGCGCAGGTGCATTGTCGTGGTGGAGCAGTAGCCCGCGGAGCCCTGTGTTTGGTCGCTTGTTGCTTATAACAGAGAAAACTTCTGGCAAACATTTGGAAGTATACCATTCGGCATTAATGCTTCTTTGATCCCGTAAGGGAATTGATACCAAGTGGCCAGTCAAATTAAAAAAGCTAGCGATCAAAATCTTACCCCCGCTTCTAGATCGCTTCACTTTGGTAGGCGTTGGCTCATTTTGAAACACCCAAACAGTCGACTGGCGCTTGGTTTCTGGGTCGTATTGATAAATCCAGGACTCATCACCTGTAACGATGTCGTAAACACGCCGAGACGAGCCTGCTTCAAATTTGTTAAGCATATCACGGCACCATTCCACCCGGGCCTGCTTCTGAGCATCGGTGAGGTTGTGCGGCACCCAGCGTGATACTATCCTCCTCACGCGAAGATGGCTGTGTAGAATCTCGTGAACGCTTCCCGATCCAATCTTCAATATATGTTGAATCTCCTGATATGTAATTCGCCTATTGTCTTGGATTAAATTTTTCACTGCTAGCACGTTTTCTTCGGTAACAGCCGTCAAAGGGCGACCGCTTCTTTCGTCATCCCCCAAAGTTGGTCGACCGCGCTTGAATTCGTTATACCAACGATACACGGTTGCCTTGGAAGGGCCTTCATCCATGAATGCCATTTGAAGTCTATCGTACGATTCATCCGGTTTCAGGCGACACTTGAAATCGTATAAAATCATAGCTCTAAAATGTTCCCGGCGCAGATCCATATTTCAGTGAGACACAATACTTTGAATTAACTCGCAAAAAATGTGGAGGGAAATTTTGAAATTGGAACTTACTTATTTTTACTTATAAATAATCATATTTTCGAAAAACATAATAACTGGCCAGTCTCCCATATATAAAAACTTTTTTTCGCAATACTTTCTGAGGGGCCTGGTATTTACCACAGAATACACTGTAGTCGTTGCAAAAACTTTTAACCATCAGAAAAATAAAGATATAGGCTCAACTAACACCCTAAAAAACTAACAAAATCAACCCCTTTTGTTTTGTTGCGTGCCGTAGCCAGATAATAATCAAGTGGTATGCATATTTGCGTATCAAGTCCGAGATTGATAGGCAACGGGGCAACGCACAAGTCCGAGGACCGAGGGACCGAAGTCAATTAAAAACTGCCGGGGCCCTAATTGTGCCCATTTTAGCTCGATTGCGTCAGTCTGCCGAAGGGACACCGAACACTGTCGCGTGTCCAATTGCAATACCGTCGCGTAGAGTGGAAAAACATACGTTTATATACTTTATAAATTATGGCAACTCTTTGTCAAGTGGCTTTACAAGTTTTTTTTAGCTGGAAACTTTCTGTTATGTTTTGAAGTGGGACCACCATTACGGTTCCTGTTTCGTAAACAACTTTTTACCCGGTTCATAACTAAAGGTATTCGTATTATGTTCTTACCTTTTAAGGTAAGTATTTTGAAAAGGCGTTGACCAAAAGATTATAAAACTTTTGTTTCCTAAATGGGAACAATCAAAATTCAAAATTTTCCTCGTCCACGTCAGCTGTAGTTCCCGAAATTAATTAACATTTGTGCCTTTTAAAAATCATGGTGCACTCAAAATATAAAAGAAAGCTGTGTAAAAGTTCAAGAAAACAGCATTTTACTGAGAGTCCTCAAAAAGATGAGACAATGATTGCCACAAAAAATACCGAGGACTGTTTCACAACAACAACACAACGCAACGAAGATAAGGAATTCGTTAAAGAAGCTAATATTCTCACAAATTTTAGGAGTAATAATAAAAAAGAGTGACAAGTATGAAGCAGGGGCGTGAAACATTTGGTTAAAATCGATTGGTGACGGGTGCGCTCGCGTCACGGTGCGCGCCCTTCTTGCGTTATGTTGGTGGCACTGGACAAAACGTCACTCAGCCGACTTTACCGCTTACTAATGAAGTGAAAACTTGTTAATGTTATACATGATTAATGTCAGACTTTTATGGAATTTCATAAGCTTTCGCGGAAGTTAGTGGGTAAATACGTTAATACGTTTTCCCTACTTCGTCCATTTAGTAGTTTCCTGAAAGTTCAGAAGCGAAAGCTATGTTTCATAAATCATAACTGAGGTTAAATTAAAAACTCGGAATGTTCAGAAATATCTTTTACACTTTCGCTAAAATTGCTAGAAACTAAACCTTAATTCAACTTCTATAAACTAAATGATTGCCTAAATCCGAATTCCATCGCTATACTTACATATATAAAGGGTGTAAAATTGTAAAAACAACTAAAAGAAGACATTTTTTAAATAAATAGTAGCTGTAACCTAATTCTCAGCCTAAAAGGTTTTGCAAAATGTTTCGTTGAAGATTCTTAGAAAATAAATAGGCGTGCAGCGACATCTTTAGTACGATGCATGAACTGTTACAGCGCCATCTAGTATCGAGTAGAAACAAAACGACGGTCTTACTCGTCAACACTTGGACAGAGGGCGCTGATCACCAGTTGTTTCTATTTCACACTAGAGAGCGCTGTTATAAAATTAGTACATACCTTGAACAGGCATTGCTCGTAGTGAGACTGCATCTTCTTCAATTTCTTCTTCAACTTCTTCCTCTGTTATCGACGGTGGTGCAGCCCAACAGCGGAGTCTCACGCCGGCGGCATTGCCAACGTTTGCTCCGTTGTCAAGCCTCACTCGAGGAAGGCTTCGGGATGAGTATTCCCCGTTATTATTGGTCTGGCAAACAAAAATATTTCTATAAGTTTCTGCAATATTTCGTTGAATATTAATAGTTGAAGTTATCAAATTAGGTTACTACTTCGTGAAAATAATTAATGTCGACAGTTAAATGTCTATAGACGATTTACGCTAATTACCTAGGTGTATTCGGCTAATGAATGATGCAAAAATAAAGCAATAAAATTAAGGAAGTCACTGACATTAACACTACATGTATGCAAATGCTTTACTGAAGCTAATTTAAAAACACATTGCAACGAAACAAAAAAGAAATCGATTCAACTAATGAAATAACCGAAATAGTAATTAATTAATCGTTTGAAACACGAGAGCTTAAGAAACAGGCAGCCACAAACATGAGGTGGAGGATTTGGGGAGTCACTTCTACACAGTTAGACAGTGGTTAGGTGCAAGACTGTTCTAAACCCACAAATGCGTACAGGTTGGGTGGAAGAAACACAAAATGAATCGGCTGTTCCATACATTTGACTTGACCGTGTACCTACACGGTCAAGTCAAATGTATAGTACTTTTGTAGAAAACCGCAGTTTTTTTTTTAAATTACTGTTTAAAATTGTCTATGTTGATTGTGTATGGAGCGGTTGTTCAGAATGATGATGATACTGAATACGTGGTGGTAAACTCTTATTGTGTGTAAAACTTTCTGTTAGGTTAGACTTAGGCAATAGCAAGATCTAACGAGGGTAAGAACTATGGTATTCAATCCCCTAATGACATGAATTTAATAAGGTCCTGTTGACCGATATGCATATAAGGTCGACGGACGCTCTAGAAAAACTCGATGTGGCGATTGATTTATAGTCCGGGGAATTTACGCCGAATATTAGGCTAACTTTGCATTAATTAAAAACAGCGATTTTTTTCATTGAATGTGTAGGGTATGGACAGGAGAGTATATTAAGCTGTATCCCGCGAAAAGTTCACCTCCGCGTATGTGTTTTTTTTTAAGAAAACGTCTAATATGTATTTAACTTGGTGGAAAAAAATATAAACAGGTATGTTTATTTGGAGTATTTGTAGAACAGATTGAGTACTACAAGTAGGTCAGAAAATTAAACATTTTCGTCCACGGAACATTCGTTTTTTTTTTTTGAATCTTATAATTTGACTTCGTACTTAAGGCAAAAATATTAACAGGACAAAAATAGTGCTAAAACGATTTATATCACCATGTCTAACTATTATTATGAAAATTAAACAAATTCTGCTCCGGACTTCACAGAAAATCAAGAAAATCAAAAAATCTTAAATACTACTTACGGCAAAAATGTAACAGGATTTAAATTCATTTAATAATGAGAAATATATAAATCCAAACCTTAATCCCCCAAAATTAAACAAATTAGAGCGATAATTAATATTGTCAAAGTAAAAATTAAATTACGATGCACGGTGTCAGCGCTAAGCAGCGTGCGGCGTACGGCGTGTGCTAGTGTGCGTATACAAGATAAGCGCTGCGTTCATTGTGTGCGTATGACTGTGTTGTTGTTTGAGTCGGTGTTTTATTGAGTTACGCGATTGTACACCTTATTTCTATTTCGGAAAGATCAAATTCCTATGAAACTGCTGCGCCAAATACAAGAATAAAGCTTGCAGACGTATTTTACGTAAACATTAATTGATTTTTTTTTTCACGATTTGCTTCAAAGTGTTTAATTTTCGTGTAAATAGGTTAGAAATAGCCTTTAGATGAAAGTTAAACTAAATTAAACCCTGTTACGTTTTTGCCTCAACCGCTATTGTAAAAAAACTGGTAATAATAACTTCCGGTAGTACAATTTGTTTAATTTTGTTTATTGGCGGTGTAATATATTAATTTAAGTTATTTTATGTAAAAATACCGCTGTTTATATTTTTGCCTTAAGTACAATCCAAAAATTTCGTAAATGTTTTTTTACCGTAATTTCCGTGGACGAAAATGTTTAATTCTGAAAAAATATATTACTGTCACCAATTCTTTACCTAAAGTAACTAAATTTGTCCTGTTAACTTTTTTTCCCATGTTTTTATTCACAAAAACGCGTTTTCGTCTTTTTCAGCTTGATCCGGTCTCGGAAAATGTTTAATTTTTTTTATTATTTGAAGAGAGAGGTCAAGTACACGATTCAAGAAAAAAATCGCTGTTTATATTTAATGCAGGGTTCAAATCTAAAAGCCCCGGACTATTACCTGGTACCCAAAGTAAATACATGATTATATAAGAGTTAAGTGGGTAGGTAAATAAATACAGCGGTCTGTAATCAGAATCACACGCAGCCGTCGAATGAACGACTCACATTTACTTTGTAAGCACGAAGTAGCAGCTGCCTACTGATAATGACACGTTATGAAGAATAAATACTGCTTTAAATAAGGTAATGTTGTGAGAAGGGATTTGTAAATCAAGCTTTGCAGCTTAAAGAGCTTATCGGTGCAATACTGAGATAAATAAACGAGGAATACGATGCGTTGACTGGGATATTTAATTCTTTGAGTAAGGTAGACTACACTAACACGACTTATCTTAGTAATTTTCCGGTAATGCTCATTCAATCTTTTTAAAATTAATGTACTGTAGTTTTAAATATTTTGTGTGTATATAAATAAATAAATTAAATAAAATTCACAGAAGGATGATATACAAAAAGGAAGAGCTTTCTGAGGAATTCTTCCACCTTTAAACAAAATAATAGAAAACCAAAGTGGAGAAGAACCGAATTTAAGAATCATTGATTAGAATCAAAATGAATTAAAACCCAGTTTAAACAAAATGGCGCTATGTAAGTCCTTGAAACATCCAGACACATTAGCGATGTGAAAAGATTTGATTATTCAAATCCTAAGCTAACATACGCATCTCTATTTAAATAAAAAACCTGAGCTTGTAACTGCGTGTGTTCCTTAGGATGTTAGCAGTCACCAGCAAAGCGTATTCTATTGCGCTGAGTAACGGGTCAACATCCCGTCACCGCTTAGCATTATCGCTGTTTTTTTGCTAAGTTATTTTAGGAGATCCTGTCGTACGACGGATTACGCGTAAGTCACGGTGAATGAAACTGTCTTATATCTACTTACGTATGAAGAATGATATAAAAATAAGTTACGTGGACGAATGAAAAGAGCTTAGCATGTTGGCGTTGGCTTGAGCTTTTGCTCCACGTACGAGGACTAAATACTCGTAGCAATAGACGCGTGGCTTTTGGCTAGTTTTTTTTTTTTTCAAAAAAACCTAACATCACGCCTGAAATCCCAGAAGGGAAGAGCAGACTTATTCCTAATAGTACACCCACATCTATCATCTATGTTCTGTATGGTGTCGGACGTAAAGAATAGCACCATCCCATATCTTCCCGTGGGTGTCGTAAGAGGCGACTAAGGGACTTGCCAGAGAATGGACAGCAGCGTTCTCTGTGCTTTTGTAACAACCGTACTGCGATCGCCAATCCGCCTGCCAAGCGTGGCGATTATAACAAAACCCCCCTTATGTCAATGTGGCGTTGGGGGAGGCCTATGTTTAGCAGTGGACGTCTTTCGGCTGAAATGATGATGATGACACCCACATCTCGCCAGTTATGTTTTAAGTTCGTTCGTTCGAAGTAGGGGGCGAGCCCATTGCTATCAACCTGGCCAGACTCCGTGGCTGCCATGCTACTGAAAAATCCCCGATAGAAAACACCCAGAGAGTCGAACTCGGAACCTCATGCTCAGCAGTCGCGACCACCCGACCAACAAGTCAAATAAGGTTTTTTATACAAGTAACTAGTAATAAAAAAACTCTAAAGAAATACATACAAAAGCATAGAATCCACTTTGAATAAAAATTAACCCTAAAGACTTATGCTAGTATGCCTAATGCACCTACATAACTAATAATTACTCTAACTACATCTAAACTAATAAATATAATAAATTATAAAGAGGAAAGATTTGATTGTTTATTTGTTTGTTACGATTTAGCTCAAAAACTACTCAACCGATTTAAACAATTGTTTCACTATTAGAAAGCCACATCTTTAACGAGTAACATATTATAGGCTAAATTATATCACAATTTTCGCGGATGATATCGCGGGCGAAGTGCTAGTGATAAATAAAAGCACTCATTATTACACATGTATATTTAAAACAATCACGTACTCCAGTCAGCACTAGTGTTACGTATGATGAATAACCGCAAGCTTAACGTGCGACAATTAATAGGTAATCTAATTAAGTGCTCGAGCAAATTATAAAGATGTATAATTTGCTGGTAGAGCCCATAATGCGGGGTTATATAAAAGTAATTAGGTACAATGTAGGTGAGCGGTGTCGGTATCGGTATGGGTATCGTGGGAACAAAATTGCATCGCTGCACTATATTGCTAGCGCCGGATTATTCCGAGGCCTTATACGGATCCTTTCGACTCGAGATCATCTCACCCAGTGAGATTGTGTTCGAGTGTACGGTATAGGTAGGTTACTGAGAACTGCTTACAAAGTAACAACTTGATTGGATTGATTACAAACTTGTTGTTACCGTTGATTATGCTGGCGTGATGTTTACAAGATTTGTAACCCTGCGTGGTAAGAATAGAGTAGTATTTTGATGACATTGTCTCGTCAGTCGTTCGACTGCTTTGGTGGTAGAGTGACTGTTGAGCTTAAGGTGGATCTAATTCCCGGGTCAAGCAAAGTATTATTGGGATTTACTTCAGGAATTTCTCAGTAGCAACCACGGAGTCTGGATTTGTGCCCTGTTGATGACAATAGGCTCGCCCCCTATTACATGGGACTTAAAATATAACTGGCGAAATGTGGGTTTATTATTAGGTGAAACTCTGCCAACCCCTTTGGTATTACAGGCGTGATGTTATGTTATGATATGTCTCTTAGTTTCGAAACAAATGCATGTGTGTTTTTCAGATTATATTGTGTGATAAAACACACTGCCTAGTAACTGGTTTTCACAATAATAAACGGCCTGAAATAGGACGCACGGTGGTCTTTTGTTTCAGATAATGTACCCAGTGTCTGCTCTGTATGGTGTCGGACGTAAAGAATAGCACCATCCCATATCTTCCCATGGGTGGCGTAAGAGGCGACCTAAGAGATTTGCCAGAGAATGGGCAGCAGCGTTCTCTGTGCTTTTGTAACAAACGTACTGCGATCGCCACCCCGCCTGCCAATCGCAATTCGCAATCAATGTGGCGACACTTGGGGGGGCGTATGTCCAACAGTGGACGTCTTTTGGGCTGAAATGATGATACTATCAATAACACTTGTAACGGGATATTTACCATGTTTATTATTTGTTAATAAAAATGGTAAATATCCCTTTACAAGTGCTATTGATAGTGTTAGTGACCATGTCAGTTTAAAAACTGAAATGATGATGATGATGATGAATGTACCCAGTAAGTAGCGAACGCTGAAACACTATAAACATTATTCACTCAAACTCACTATTCATAACATAACTCTTCATTAACACACATCCATCCATTCATAACTCTTCACGTTCATTAACGCCAACGCTACAAATCTAGAAAATTCTCGGCAGCATTTATTATTTCTAATCGTGCCTCATTTAATAAAGCCAGCAAAACAAATGAGGTGGGTAACTATAGAAAAAAGGTCACAATGACATTGATTGCATATCGTAACAAAATATTGCACAATATCGGTGCATTATGTACAGTCACTAGCACTTAAGAACGTTTACACCTTACGGCATTTCATACAAACTTTCAAGTCTTTATTTTCCAAAGTGACTGAACTGATTTTACTGAAATTTCATAAGCGTTATCGAGATTCATAGGTCTAAAAAGTTACTAAAAACATTTTCGATAAATAGTGTTACAGCTAAATAGACCGATTACAAATTATCTATAGATACGGGTTTTTTGTAAAGACTTTTCGAAAATGCACTCGCACTCTAAACATTGCACTTTTATATGCATTGAATAGTACCTACGGCGAGTCAAATATAAAAACTTGAATTTAAAAAATAACTTGTAAAAAGTCTTTCTGTAGGAAATACGTGATCACTGATCAACATCTATGTTGTATGGTAAAACTAAAAAAAAAGGTGTGAATTTCCAAAAGTCACAGAACAAAAGCTGTTCAGTATGATGAACTAAGACACCTGCACACGAGAAGTTGTGTTTTATTATGTTACAACTTGCATATACATATTACTGCTCGCGACTGTACAAGTAGGTACAATACCGTATTGAACAAATGCCATACAATAGAGGTGTACAAACACCCGAGCTCTGGCGGAGGAATCCGAAGCACGCGTTTATTTCCTATATTGTAAATACTTGGACCGTGACGCTGATCGCCACTTGATACTAAGTCACTCAATGTCCTTGCTGGACGGTGTACCTCTCTAATGATACTATGTGACATGATCACTTGGCCACATTTAAACATGCAAACGGATTTATTTAGGAAATAATTACTTGTGCAGTGTGCTAAAATGTCAGTTTAAAACTGATAAAACACTATTTGTTGATTACTAGGTTATGAAAAAGCTGTGAAGAAATATTATTTTCCAGTAGGTTTATTATTTTCTGCAATATTTGTTACTGGAACCAATTATATTTTAGTAACAATTATGTTTTTGTTACTGGTGAAATGCGGTTTTACTATAAGGTACACCTTTGCCGAACCCTTCCTGGATTACAGGCGTGATGTTATGATGTAATGTTATATTTTAGTACAGGTCACCTGAAGAAAGACTTAAAAACAACTCAGCTATGAGCGTTTACACCTTACGACATTTCATACAAACTTTCAAGTCCACATATTCCGAAATTACTGAACTGATTTTAATGAAACGCCACACGCATCAGCAGGATAAATTGGTCTAAAAAGTTGTTAAAAACATTTTCGAAAAATAGTTTTAAAGCTAAATTCGACCGATTATAAATGATCTATAGGAACAGAAATTTCCAATTATCTTTTTTTTGTAACTTTTTAGACCTGCGTATGCGTATTAAGTTTCATTAAAATTGTTTCAGTAATTTCGGAAAATAAGGACTTGAAAGTTTGTATGAAATGCCGTACGGCGTAAACGCTCTTAAGTCGAACTCTCGACTGTAAAATCAATTAGACGATCAGTACCAGACAGCAGTCCAGAAGCACCATGTGAGAACTCTGCATTTAATTAACTTGTATTTATTTGTATCACATAGAGACACTATCTCCGACCGTATCACCGTTCCAAGCCAGTGACAGAAGTAACAGTTCCGAGTTTCACGATAGCGGTCGAGTATAGTTAACAAGTTGCGACAAGGCCTACGGAGATACCACAACACTGGGTTGACACTTATAGCTGGCGTGGGCAGATATAATAAGTTGCTGATCTTTACACGCCATCCATCATACATTAAGAATTTAATTAAGAGCGGATTTCACCGATAATACGTTTTCTTCTTAGCGTGTAGATGGCAATCTAAATTGTGCCGGCTCAGATCTGAGCTACTAGGTTGGCAGCCTCAGTAACGTCCATGAGTTCCTGTAATGAGCAAACAGCAGGACACCCAGAACACGATATTAAGTGCCGCATCGTTTGTGGAACGGCACCACATTTACACTCCAGGGCAGAGTCATTAATGAATCTCCACCAGAGCAGGTTTTTCTTGCTGCAACCAAACTGGGTTCGAAGTCTATTTATGGACTTCCCGGGCAGCCATGGCAACTCATGCCCAGGTGGGAGACTTTCAGCAGGTGGAACGAATGCGTTTGGTAAGGATGCACTACCTCGCCACAGCGTTGGTCTCTCCGCTAGCCAGTGAGTGGGGTGACACACTTCAAAAAACTGTTTCGGCTTTTCAGCCTTTGCCATAATACTGAACGTGATCAGCACATTTCTAAACCGCGCGCGGCGCTTAATAACTGTCAATGTCATTGGCACACGCAACTGTTGAACGCAGCCTAGGTAATATTACCTTATCGAGTTTACGTCTTTGATGAATATTGCCCTAAGTAATAATATGGTATAAAAAAGTCTTCCAAACTTAACAGGTTTGTTTTATATACCATCTTGCAGCACTTTCTATAGCTCAATAGCGATAAAAATGGGACAGCGACGTGTCAACTTACGAGTATGTAGCGTTCGTGTTATTGTTGTGTCGGACAACACATGTCATAAACACCACGAGCTAGACACAATACCGTGTCCGGTTGGCAAACAAATAAACTGACATATAAACTGTTTATATTATATTTTAATAGTTAATAACCAGAATAGACTTAGACGAAGATTAATTTAATAGAAACGAAGTAAATAGACATTGGTGTTAGGTACTTTTACTTTACTTAGAGTAGCGTTTTCATTAGAAAATCTTATCCACCAAGTCAAGATAGAGCGAATACAGCTCTGTTTTCAGAACATTGCACAGACGTGCCTTCACAATTGACGAGTATACAAGAGTAATTAAATACAAATGATGATGCGAACGAAGGCACAGTAAAGAAGGACACTGTATTCAATAAATTTGTGAGAGACATTTTTGTTTTACACAATTAGACGATTTAATTGATATTTCAAGCTTGATTAAATGATTACTTTAAAAAAAAAAAAATATGGTTACTAAAACAGTATGAATCCTATTGTTAAAGTGCCCTTTTAACTATTGAGCTGCAAATGTCTGATATAATGATATCACCGGACATAATTTCCCAAGGTATCTTCAAGTAATTATTAAGCATAATAATTAATATTGAACTTTAAAGAAAAGGCGTGTAGTAATTAATATATCTAGAGAACGTGTCACGATTAATAATGAACGAAGATATACCTACATTACATACACACACTAACATAATATAAAGGGGGGAAGGGATATTGACGCAGAAACGACTACTTCTTGTCCTGTATAATACATACATACGATACGTACCTACAGTAGCTGAGCACAACGACTGACGAATTTACCCAAAGAATCTGAACGCGATCTGTACCGCGTTCAACAACTGTCAGTGTCATTCTTACAGAAGATTGAAACTGACTGTTCTTAAACGCGTTCAGTTCTATTGATGCAATTCGTCCCAAAACGATCTCCTTTTGGGACGAATTGTCACAAAGATCATAGACACGACGTTCTACAAAACCAAACTTGGTGTGCCCTCTCCCTGAATAAAGCCTCTGATGCTGCAATAAACATGGCCACCTACTGGGCCCAAACCGTTTAATATGGAAGTGTCATCTGTACGACAAGAAGAAGAAGAAGTCTGATATTAGACAAGTAATATTAATACCCCGGTACTGTAAGGCATACACAACGCAGCATAGTGTTCCAACAAGTTATCAGCAGTACCGCTCTTTCCGTTAGTTTGAATCTAGGTTCAAATCGAACGATAAATAGCTTTACCAGTTAACATTCTGCGTTCACTCACTGTTCATGTAAAATAACAGAAGCTATGGCATGTTCAAAGCAAGTTGATGCATTAAACGGGTAATAAAAAGTGAACGAGCAACATATTTCACGATGTTCAGAAAGCTATACGTGACCTAATTAGGAAGCTTTCTCTTTGTGACGGGACTTGTTCTGAGAACCAGGGAGTAGCCAATGTCTGGATGTTTCTTAAGAAAACTTGTTTAACCTACATAATCTTAAGAACAAACCAACATTAGCTTTATACTAAACACACATTAAATATTTCTTTTATTCTGACGCCATTTTATTTGCGAGCTTTCGGTAATTGTTAGAATCAGAAAACATATTATTGAAATTAAATTAAAACGCTTTGAATTCATACAAAATTGATCAATGTCCAACCTCATAAATATTTCAATCAATTCGGCTCAAACTTCTGAACAATCACACAATTCACTTTAATGTAGCCATGAAAATTAGCATAATTAGATACAGTGGACAATATAAACTATAAACATAACAATGCGGCTGAATTTATGAAGTGGTAGGCAGAGAGGGTTAGTATACTGATATTTGGCCAGTACTTAATGTCAAGTTCCATGTAATAGGAGCTAGGAGAGCCTAATTTCACTAACTGGGTAAAAATTCAGATTCCGAGCTGTCACAAATAGAACTCCCTAGATGGATTACCAAAAACACTGCGCCCGACCCGTGGATGAAACCCAAGCTCTTCACTTTTGACTTTATATATCTAGTCATCACCGTTTACCTAACCTTTTCCCCACTATGTTGGGGTCGGCTTCCTGTCTAACCGGATGTAGCTGAATACCAGTATTTTATATGGAGCGACTGCCTATCTGACCTCCACAGCCCAGTTCGATCTGGGTAATACGATACCCCTTGGTAAGTCTGGTAGTATAACTTTCGGGTTACTGACTACCTGTAACGACTGTCAAACATCTACTAATGACTTAACGAGCTTAGCGAGGCTCGGTATGTAATGTGTGGTCACCCATCCACGGACCAACCAAGGTAAGCGCGGCTTAACCAAAAGAAATCTATCTATTAATCTAACTGATAAAGTATTTTTTTCCTAAACATCAGATCAGGTACGTAATGTATGACATGTAACACAAAACTTGCAGACGGACATTGCACCTTGTAATAGACACTTAAAAATAGGCCGGAGAAAGCTGTATGAAATTAGAAACGCCGTTGAGAACCGCCCTTTGATATGTAGGTAAATAAATTGTGGAGGCTACCGCTTTGAATTAGCTTTATTAGGATGTCATCATCACAGATTGCTATGTAAGGCGTTAAGAACAGAGGAAAAGCTAAGAAGCTTAGTATGAAAATCGTAGCCACGGATGCTGTCAATTGAGATCAATGTTTGTCGTCTTACGTGTCATGCTAGGCATTTAAGAGAGATCTCTCTAACATGCCTAGCATGACCGACAGATAAACAACAGCCAGAGAATGAAAACTGATCTTCGTATGCTTAGTCATACATTATTATGGAATAAGCATGTAACTTACAATTTATTGGTTATACATACTGAACTTAGATTATAGCCCACTCCTTCTCATAGATAGGAGGCCTGTGTCCCAGCAGTGGGAACATTTATAGATTGATGATGATGATGATAAGCTCTAAGTAAGGTTTTTTGAAAATGGGAATTGAGTTGAAAGTTTTTACGGAAGTTAGTGATTTTTGCCGATTGACAATCCTATAGGGTGGTACCCATTGACGTACAAAAGTAGGTACATCGTTTTGAACCCTCATAGATTTTTTTACGGCAATTTTCAAAATCAGCTATGCCATACATTTTCACAATTTTTTTTGCATATTTGTAGGAAACAGCAGATTTTTTAAATAAACATGGCATTGATAATACAGTTTCATTTCAGTTTTGAGTTTCATTCTCAGTATATTGAAAACATAGACCTTAAAGCACGTTCGATGTGATTTTGATGAACATAAGTACATTACTTTACAGTAATAAATAACGGTAAGTATTCAGTAAACTAAGACTATGTACGGCGTGGTCAAGGCATTCCACTAACATTTAATTTTACAATAACCTTATGAACTTAGCTAATAAATTATTTTACTAAAATTATTAATATCTTGTAATAAACTCCGCCAGCCCGCCAACCCGCCTGCCTAGCGTGGCGATTATGGCAAAACCCCCCAAAATGTCAATTTAGCGACACTTGGGGGAGGCCTATGTCCAGCAGTGGACTCTTTTGGGCTGAAATGATGATGATGATGACGATGAATAAACTCCGCAGTCATTCAACTACTTCAAAATTTGAATGTACAGACAGCACATCAAGCTACAACAATCAAGTTTCTGTATTAGTTTATTAACTTTATCGTTAAAGAATAAGATTCAAGGTTGATTGGAAAAATTTGACTGTTTCGGGTAGCTTGATGTGCTGAAGTCTGTACAAAGACAAAACTGTGATGCAGTCGGATAGAAACAGAATTAGGATGTATCAACATCATAAGTCCATTTATTTTTCGTAGCACCCGCGTAGAACCAAAAGGAACTGATCTAAAGAAAAGTAATCCTTACCTATGAACATATTGAGTACGATATTAATTAATCTGTAATTGAATGCTAATCTTTCCATGGATAAAGATATAAATTGAGCTAGGTCAGGATTGAAAATAAAAACGATATTTTCGCAGTAAGTGTACCTAGCGGCTGGTAGCGGCCCTATTTCCGTAACTCGATTTATAGAGCATTATCAACTTGCTGACATAATTCATTCATATTTTCGGTAGGTTTTATCATCTTTCTAATTTTATTTATAATTTATTAACACTTCTTAAACTTTTAAATAAGTAAGTGGGCACCGCGAACCCTGAAAATTTTTCATAAATTCTTCTAGGAGACATTAATACAGCGAAGATTGTGTACTGTTACTTTTATCTACAGCTATCTAATAGATTTCACATTCTACTATAAAACCATACACGAAAATGATGCAATAAACGCAATTTATCTAAAACTAGCTGTCCGGCGCAACTTCGTTTGCGTTACATTTTCCCCGTTTTCGCAACATTTTTCATTGCTGCTCCACACATATTGGTTGTAGCGTGATGATATATAGCCTATAGCCTTCCTCGATAAATGGGCTATCTAACACTGAAAGATTTTTTCAAATCGGACCAGTAGTTTCGGAGCCTACTCAATGCAAATAAACAAACAAACAAACAATCAAATCTTTCCTCTTTATAATATTAGTTTAGATCAATAAAGTGACTAAAGAAGGAACGTAATAGAATATTTTATTATTCATTTTATTTTGAAATAAAATAATAAGCCCTCTTTAATACTTTATAGCGGTTTGTGGCCATTCTGAGATGTATACCAGGCATGCATGAGTGAGGGGAGAGAGGCTATTTATGAACTGGCATCATCGAGGTACGCATGTTTTGTGAAGTTTTGATAATTTAAAGTCATAATTTTAGCAGTTTCGACTAGTAGTAAACAAGGGACTAACAAAGCGTGGGAAATGAATAAAAATATAAATATGTTTCTTTAAAATGGGACCAATATTAACTCGAAATATTGATTTGCCTATAAATGGAGCAACTTGAACTTCTTGCCTGAAACAACAAAAATACCACACAAACCTATCTCTGTAGCTCATAGCAATCATAAAACCCATAAACAGACAACTCAAAGCAACAAAGTCTATAGAAATCCTTTCAAATCATTCAGAAAGTACAGAATTCCTTGACATAAAGTTCTTCACACATCGGCGCGTCGCGTCTTTACGCAAACGAAGCGACGACGGACGGACAGACGAACAGGACGAGACTACAATGTATTATATACTACCTACCATGTGCTAGTTGCATAACGTGCATATTGCAGTTTGCACGTGTGCTCAGACATGCGATTGAACGCATCGGCTTCGACCATATTTCAGATGGCGATAGATACGTTTATTGAAGAAGGAAACTCGACTAAGATACGAGAGTACGTTTAAGAAAAGTGCTTTTGGTATGTTCAACTGTATCTATCTAGATAGTAGCATTTTTCTGTTCAAAATACTGTGAAATACTTAGGTACTATTTGCATGAAAACTATTTACAGTTTATTTAATACACTTGAATTATGTGAGAAGTTACTACCATCAAGTTCACTGACGGTCTGCCACTTTTCACCTTTATATCCAGTATAAAGTAATAACAATAAGGTATAAAAGTAATAAGGTTCAAAATAGATCGACCGTCAGTGAACTCGGTAGTACACACGGCGATACTTCAAGCTATACATTTCCAGTATAACATGGCCTGGCTTTGAATAGATTTCTCGTACAATGAGAGACTCACATAACCTGGATTTGTATAGCTTGGTTGGTCGTCGTGCGTACGATGATAAAATAACTATCACATTGATCAAGAACTTGAAAATTCAATCAATACAAATCCTGTTCATAATATTAACTCATCTCCTATGTGACGACATGAGCAAAGAATGTTAAAATTGCTTTTATCAATTTCCAAACACCAATCACATTATTACGAGCTAAGAATTACCGAAAATATTTCAACTGAAGCAAAAAAAAACCGGCCAAGTGCGAGTCGGACTCTCACACACAGGGTTAGCAAATATCTCATCAACCGTTGACTTATGAAAACAGTGTTTTAGAAAACTCGATATCATTAAATTTTTCAAGAGCTTTCGATAAACACACAGAGAGCCCCATTTTTTATTTGATAATTTCACATCCACAGAGTAGGTGTCTTTTATGAATCGCTGGACAAAAGTGTCCAGCGATTCATAAAAGACACCTACTCTTCAAATTTCAACCATGTGGTGCCAACAGTGTCGGGGTAAAATGGCTGTGAGATACGGAGGGACGCACAGACATAAGGACAGGGCGAATCTACAAGGGTTCTGATTTAGCCATTTGGCTACGGAACTCTAAAAACAACATTACGTGTGTGCCGAATTCGCCGTGGTCAATCAATCATTGAACTACCGCACTCGTAATTAGGTAGTTTATTACCGAACCATTTAAATAAATTACTTGGTTCCTGTGGCCTGCGTAGATTATTATTTTTAATTTTAATTCATGTTACACAGCGATAAGGTTCAAGTTTTTTTTTTCACTAATATTATTCGCTATAAGCTTGGTCAGAAATATAAATAAAACAGCATTAGTACCATGAAATATTCTAGCTTTGCTCATGTTGTTAAATATTCAAGATGAAGACCAACACTAAGGTAAAACTAGTTTGAAAGGATCTATCGATGTGAAACGCAACAACTTTTCAGTTCAAGTCTCACAGTTTATCAAAACAGTGTTGTTAATCTCTGTACCCGACGGAATACATAAATAGCTCTGACTGTAGGCACTGTGGCACCAGTATGGTATTAATTGAGAGCATTTGTTACTCGATATATTCAAGGGACAAGTAAGTCTACGCGACTGTACCAGAGCGTTGTGCCCATAATTTACAGCACTTGTTGTTTTATAAGACATCAAACTAGTCGCAGTCTAGCTTAACTATAAATATTAACTTGATCTTTAAACAGAACACTCATAATTATCATTCTACTGCCGTTATCCCAATTTATATGGAGTCGGCGAAGTATGTCTTCTTCTTCCATACTTCTCTATTACTTGTCATCTCATAAGACACCTCCCTTCTTGCCATATCATTCTTCACACAGCCTATTCATTGTTTCTTTGGTCTCCCTCTACTCTTATACCCATCCACATTAAAACTCAAACCTGTCCTCACGACATTTTCCTCTTTCTTCCACATCATGGCCATATCAAGCCAACCGATTACCATACAACTTTTCAGTCACCGACGCCACTTACAGACTTACTCTTATGTACTCATTTCTTATTTTACCTATTCGCCTAACACCATTCTAAAGGACATTATCCTTATTGTATTTTGATTATGTTTTTCTGTTATATCCATGTAAACTTTTAAAGGTCACGTTCCATGGCTGTATTAATAAAAGAACAATAACAAGCTAGTGGAATGGGCTTTGTTTTGTTAAAACCAATGTGATAATTCTACTGTGTGGCATACTAACAAACGTCTATGTACCAAACTAACCTTACGTTCCAAATCCATTATTTTTTTATAAACGTTAAGCTTGCTATTATTCTTAGTCTGAAATTTAAATAGTTTTAAAAGCAATATTTCCTCCTTCGAACATTTTTTTAATTGAGCAGTGCGTAGTGCTTTATTTCGTGGCGATAATATCTCCGTGAGCCGAGTGCGGACCACATGTAATGGTAACGGTCGTCGATGGTCAGGTATCAGGTACAAACACCAATAATTACGCACGATTTTATAAGCCACGCGATCAAGTACTCGATAACCCGATTACCTACTTCAGTTTTAATGGTAACATTTACCAATTGTTCGAAAGGTCAATTTAACGTGAGATTCGGTCGGTTTTATGTTCCACAGTTGCACTAGTCGCCTGGGAATGATCTGTCCTTGCCTTTACTCCCTTGAAAATGCAATTTCAATTATTACATCAGATAGTTACGTACAATCTCTGCATATACGCGTACTTATTCCATTGAATTCATAAATTAGTTAAGATTTATAGGGTCTAGAATTAACTGACATGTAGTTAAATTATGGTCAATCAGTACATTTATTTAACCGGTTTTCAGTCTATAAGTGCGGTTGAAAATTACCAGCAACTAAATTTTACCGTGACATCATATAAAAAATCAATACCGATTCTAGCTTAGCTTTGCTTGTGTTATAAAACGTGCGGACGAATTAATAGGGCAAAAAGATTCTAAATATACACTTTATATAAAAATAAACACTTTGTCCGTATCCCGCATGGTCCGTCGCGCACATGGCCTTAATAAGTCCATGACATCACCCAATGTGGTACCATTTACATCGGCACCATGATCCAAAAGTACTTCCGAGAATCAGGACAAAGAGGATTGACTGGGTTATAAAAGCTTCATACAACAAGTGTGGTTTGAAAAGATATAAAGTTATTAGTAGTTAACATCAATTATCGTAAACGTGAGTGTTATTGCATTAACTCGAGCTTGATTAGTCATTACTTGTTGTAGAAAGTGAGTGTTGGACTATATGTGTTATAGGGTTCATACAATCACTTACCGTAAAACGGGGTGAATAGGGACACGGGGGTGAATCGGGACAAAACTTTAAAAGGCATTTTCACGTTATTTAAATATTATTGGTAGGTAAAAAATACTCTATTGATTATTAAATTAAAACAGAAATGATCCCAACAGATTTTTAGTGAAGAATTATTTGTATTCTACGATGAAATCCCATTCAAAGTTTTGTAGGTACCTATTCTCTCTACCTATTCCCTCGCATCCCTATTCACCACGTCTTACCGGTACTGCACGCGTAGCAGGACCACTTTAGAAATGAGTTTTGTCTACGGAAGAAGCGACATAATGACAGATAGACAATGACAATGTGTCAGTTTGTCGATTCTTCCGTCGACACAGCCCGTTTCTACGGCGGTCCATGCTACGCGTGCAGGATACGGTATAGGTATATCTTTGTTCACTTTGTGTGAACAAAGATAATAAATAATTTCTCAGACCGAGAAATTATTGGTGATCAATAACGCTTATCCTATTCGTAAAACTGGAATAATTATGTCAAAAGTGACGAACCTTTTTATAATATTACATACTAAATAGGTTTGCGTTTGGCTACAACTCGCCTGATGTAAAGCGATGGATACATCATAGGGTGGAAATGTTTACACAATCAAAATAAAACTGTGTGGGGATAACTACTGCTTAAACGTGAAGCATGGAGAATTTGGGACTAATAGTTTCATGCATGTCATTCGGAAAAAAGGCGACGAAAGAAAATCAAAAACACCACATGTGCCAAATTCAAATTTACAAGTAAAACTACAATGAAACGGGTCAAACAACGAAATATTTACACTCATTTAACGACATCCATGAATCAGGTGATAAAGAAGTGCAACAATCGTATAAAGCCAGCGCACACATCTTACCTTATCCACATAAAACCCAGGGAACGACTGTCCGGCCGCGTGCAACAATACAAGTCACAATCAGTGATTTAATACACATAATACAAAATTAAATAGAAGAAATTGCTGGTGAAAACATTGTTTTAAGGCTTTTTTAATGAAAGTCTCAATATTTTTTACCACTTTTCCTGAGCTATTTACTATTGTCAGAGTCGTCTACTTATGGAAATTCATAGTTCATTCTTAAGTCACATTTATCATGGGTAAGATGTCAAGCGAGGTCCTCAATTTGACCTCAGCATGTGGCAATAAGATGGTTTTAGCTTGTTCATGTCGTCTATACAAGTTTACGCCGCCTCGTACTAGACACAACATCATCATCATCATACACCTAGCCTATTTCTAGCTAAGTATGTTGGGGCCAGCTTTTCTGATTCTAATCTGATGCAGCTGAATACCAGTAGTAGTGGTACCAGTAGTAGTAGTAGTACCTGTGCACATTAGAGTGAAAAACTGACATGCAAAACCCAGTTAGTACTGGGTAGATACCCCTTGGTAAGATTGGTTGTCAGACTTTCGGGCCACTAACAGTTTAAAGACTGTCAAAGATCTACAATTGACAGCTGGGCCCATAGGTTTAACGAGCTTTTCGACGCACGTAGGAAACTCGGTGTGGAATGAGTGGTCCCCCATCCACGGACCAACCTGGGCAAGCGCGGCTTAACCTAAAGAGCGACCCCAGCGGCTGTTAATGCCAATGGGCTTACTTGGTCTAACGTAATAATTACACATAACTTCTGCTTATTGCAATCAAATGTCCGTAGACATTAAAAAGACGTACAAATATTATAATCTTGCGGAAGTAGTAAGAGTCAACGAGAAAAGCAGACGGTAAAGTAAACGCAAAGCAAGCTGTTATTATGGAGATCGTGATCGTAAATGATTAGCTAACTACCCGACAACGCCATAATATTATTTTAATCTTAGCTTGACACGTCTTTGATATTCATAGCAGCATCATAATTATTTTATAAGTAAAGAATATTGACTTTTAAGGATACTCCTGCATTTCTTCATTTACAGCTGGCTTTATTATTGACTTAGAAAACCTAAGGAAAGAAATCATCATCAATCTTTTGAATGAGGGGGGATTACATCGAAGAAAACAGCTGGCTTTCGTTCATATAATTAATTGGACAGAAAAACAGGTTTATCAACAGCTTCTGAATTCTGAATCAAAACTAATTCGATTCACATTAGAGTCAAGTTGACACTTATTAAAATATTGAATGTATGTCAATTTCATACATATTTTTGTTCGAAATGTATGTCAACTATACAATCATTCGAGTCTTATTCATATCGATTGAAGATGTCGAAAGTTCACCTGCTGTTCTCTTCTACTTTTAACATGGATCCAAACTTTTATGTTTCCTTTTGGAGTTGAACAATTGAGGAGCTCGTGGCTAAATAATAACAGCCGCACGGATCGATCTTTAAGGTTAAAGTGTGCTTGCCGAGGTTGGTCCGTGGATGGGTGACCATAATTACATACCGAGTTTCCTCCGTGTCTCGGAGAGCACGTTAAGCCGTTGGTCTCGGCTGTCATTTGTAGATCTTTGACAGTCGTTACGAGTAGTCAGACGCCAAAAGTCTGACATCCAGACTTACCAAGGGGTTCGTATTACGCAGTGACTGGTTTGTGGAGGTCAGATAGGTAGTCGCTTTATGTAAAATAATGGTAGTCAGCTACATCCGGTTAGACTGGAAGCCCAAGATCGTTTGGGAAAAGGCTGGCCAGATGATGGATTTGGAGTTGAACAGATACTTATCCAAATAGCGATCATTCAACCCAATCATCCAAAACACCTACGCCTACTAGATGATTAGATGACACAACGCATCTACTACTTCATGAATCAGCTAGAAAGTGATGCGTCTTCGTGAGAAGCGGAACCCAGTCACTCAGTAGCTCTGCGGTTCCGTCCTCATTGTTCCAATTTCAAGACATCCTGTATTTGATTAATAACTCCATGTAGGACGTATTCTACTGTATTCTAAACGTTTGGTCATAACGTTAAGACTCAAATAACCTCGCCCAAGAGATGGCTTCGTACTTTGAAGAGGAATGTAAATTTTTGGGACAAGAAACTCATTATGAGTCATGATTCGCGTGTTGGCGCTCTCATCATGTTATATGTGATTTTCAATAACGTTGAAGTTCAACGGAACAAATACTGTTTAGATAATTATATGGCTATAATATGAGGCTAAATGATTAAAGATGCAGTAGCAGAATGAATTGCTTTTTCTGAATTTTTGTTTGGCCTAGATAATTATGTGGTCATGATATCTAATGGAAGAAACATGAGTATACTTATGACATGGTCTCTCTGCCACATTTATTTGGTCATTTGCTTATTTTCGCATTAAAACCAATAAAGAAACCTTCTTCACCATGAATCCAAGAAACATACTTCATACAAAGCCTTGAGCTCAGAAAAGAAACATCTTCATTTCAATTCACCACAAAGTGTCTAACAAGTAGCAAATAGGCCATAAAACTGCGGTTCAAACAAAGCTTTAACTGCAGAGTTCATTCGTCTTATCCTGCGGCCGGGCGGCAAAAAGCCGCTCTTAGGCGCACAACGCATAATTTTGATTTATGCAGAGTGCCGGCGCGCGCCCACGCCTTGCGTTTGTCTGTATGTACTCAGCGCGCAGGCGACGCACGACTAAAATATTGTGGCCCTATTCTAACAAATAGGCAAATTCATACAAAATAGGCTATTTAATAACATACATTGAAAATTTGAAACCATTATAATCATGGGTATTCCATGAAGCATTTATTACTTTATGGCAGGATAAGCTTAATTTCAAAATAACGAGCTTTAACTCTGTAGCAATCAGCAAAACGATCTATTCCAATGGCATGATAGTATTCTTCCTCAGTTCCGTCGGCTTACCAATAGAAATACCAATTAAGTGCGCGTTCAAATGTTGGAGGCCTTAAATTCAAGGCATCCACAGGACAAGACCGGTTAAGCAGAAGCCAGCCTCAGAGGCTGAACTGCGATATGCCAAATACAAAAAAAAAGCTTTATTTAAAAAAAAAAGCACTGAAAACTTGAAATCTACATTCAGCAATTATAACCATCAAAAGCAAGTAATAAACAGTCAGCGAACAGATTAATAATTTCCCAAATATGAAATGCGTAAGAGCAAACTATTAATCCATCCGCTAACTCATTATTACTTTATTAATGTACCTCAAATTACTATAAATCTGTCCGAGGCCTACAATTAAGCCAAAAATGTAAATGAGTAAATCCATCTCATTGTAGATCATCATTAAAACGGTTCATGTGTTCGTACCCATTTCAAACGCATACACACGGCGGCAATTCAAGCTATACATTTCCAGTATAACATGGCCTCCCTTTGTATAGATTTCCCGTACAATGAGAGATCCGCATAAAGTAGTTTTGTATAGCTTGATTAGTCGTGCGTACGAATCGCGTTCTCTGTTACAGCACTTAATCTAATTTCCCACAGAATGACGTAACATCACTCGTTGGTCCCAACTCCCATGGTTATTATAATGAGTGTAATCAAAACTAAAATAATGCTAGGCTGTGCTGTCGAACGTATCGTTGTGGGATCGGTATCGATAGGCTCCAAATTAAAATCAACTTTCACTTATCTCATTAGGGTTGGTATTTTTTTTTTAAATAGGGTAAAAATACTAATTCCTATCAACGAAAGTTAAGCGTCATTGGTCCTGCTGATAGATCTGTTCTTCTTGTTGTTCGGTGCAAAAATAAAGAAGGCCTGTATAGCTTTTGGTCAGTGCATAAGACTTGTAAAAATGGGGTCTCAATCCAAAGATCACAGATCATCAGGTGTATGGTGGCCAAGAACACAACTGACCACAGTAAAAACGAAACTCCAGGGGCTACAACGCCTAGCGAGCGTAGTAGCTACTGGATCTATAAAAACCACTCCATCAGCCGCTTTAAGTACCTCTTAAACTTGAGGCCTCTGGATCTTAGCATACAGGAAGAGGCGAAGACAGCCGCCTTACGACTAAGATCGAACGGATTGTGGAAACTTAACGCAGAGACAACATACTCAAAAGTTCTGCAAGGGATTCTAAAGGAGATACTACTCCTGGATGCACCCATGGACAGAACTCCACGTCAGCTCGTCTTCGATCGAAGATTGCTTCCACTTGATGTTATGTTGACCAAAACACAGAGAAGTAATACTTTTTTTTTGTTTGGTTGTTTGTTCCAAGAATTACTATGATGTGTTAATTGGCAGCCCTGTTACAAATGTGTAAGGATAATGGTCGGGAATGTTCCCTTAGCTGCCCGATGACTATGAGCCACTCTGGCACACGCGAGCCGCGCGCACGCAACCACAATCAGATCAGATCCAACACTCAAATTCAGCTATTTCTAACTAAAAAATTAAGAACAAGTTTAATTATTTGAATTAAAAATGAAAACCAAAATTTTTAATTCAAATAATTAAACTTGTTCTTAATTTTTGAAAATTTTGGTTTTCATTTTTAATTCAAATAATTAAACCTGTTTTTAATATTTTGTTTACTTTTGGATATGGCAGGCGTGTTTTTTAATTATTTGTTTTTTATTTCTTACGTTTCAGTGATAAAACAATATTTTGACCAACGACCAATTTGCCAAGAAAGAGCTTTGTTTGTTGCTGTTCAGCAACACAATAAAATTTATCGATTTTTTTTAATGAATTGTGTAACTTGTGAGTTTTGAGTTGATTGGATCACGCAGTAAAATCTTTCAATGCAAACTTCAACCCTGAACTACTTTTTTAATTCCTTTAAGGCATTTTTTTAGAAAACCTATAATGGTAAATATTATTAGTTCCTTAAATTAGTTTCCTTGCGGTCTTGCCAAGTTTCAAGTAAATTGGAGCACGCATTTAAATTATTGATAGAAACTTTAAAACCCTGTAGCTGCCGTCGGGAATGGACTTGGGGGTTACAACCTGGCCAGGTTTATTCCTTTCATTACTAGAAATCTGTTGGTGTGTAGTTTGTTTGTTTCGATAACTGGGTTTTTAATGCTACACCCTACATTGTTGATTAGTATTATAAGTGAACGGAGAGGTATTTAATACTACTGTTACATATTTTTGTAATCTACTCAACAAGTTCTAGACGATGATTATATTAGTTGACAATAAAAAAAACAAAATTGATTTTCATTCTTAATCCATTGCCACCCTACTCTATTTTTTTAATTTTTCACTAGGCTTTGGTACCCGGGATAACGCAAGGATTTTAACGATACCACATACATTAAAATCGATTTGGGCATTTATAGAAGTTCTAGTGGAATAAAGAAATGCACAAACATACACGGAACCAGAAAACATAACACTTTTTTTTTGCAGTCTTGTAATAAGCGTCTAGATGGCTATCTAAATTGATTTTGTCCAAATATTGGCACTTTTATTTGAAGCCTTTTTTTAAACAATTTCTGGTGGCGCTATGTCTGGCAGTGAAAACAGCATCTGAACCGGGGTCGATATGAGATCGTAATGAGTTTTTTTTTTGTAATTTGCAACCAGTGATGGTTGGACGTTTTATTCAGAGCTGTATATACTAACTTTGCTTGGGCTGAACGACTCCAAATCAATTCCAGTCGACACTTCCAAGAAAACTTAACTGAAATTTCTTATTTTCATGACAAAAAAAGAAAAGATATTTGATAAGTGGGGTCGTTGTCTGTTCAAATATGACTAAGCAAATGACTTGCTGTAAACACTCCATCACTTTAAAAACCATCAAACGTACCGAACAAGCAATTTTCGCGAGATTAGGAAAGCGGAACAAACGAACCGACGGATAAATCGCAATTTCGAAAATAATAAAGCAACTTGTATGTGAGAAAGTGACCATCATTACGTATAACGAGAATTACTCTTTTTTGTTAAGCGATAAAAAACCTTTCCTAGGAGACAAACTCCGAAACTTTACGAACCTCTGAGTTAAAAAAAACGAATGAAAAAATGGGACACATTATAGCAAGTAAGTAGTTTGAAAATCAATTGGCATTTCTTATGTCTACTATCCATTACCCTTGCTTATCGTTCTGCGGATTAGCATAAATTATGCAAAAAGGAGTAATGCATTGTGGATACAAAAAAAAATTGACGTTCCAAATACAAAAACTTAAACGTGTTCGACAACAGTCACGCTCTATTGCTCTCAGATTTAGTAACATCACCGCATCCGGTTTTCTATGATTATACGGTAATAAATAAAACCTTCGTGTTGGCATTAGTTACTGACCCATACGGAATGCTAAACTACGCGATTTGTCTACATAAAATCGACATTAAAACTGGAAAAGGTAGTAAAAAAATTAGAACGTCCCGTCCTGGATACGAATCGTTTCTTTTTTCAGAACATTAAACTCAAAAGTTATGCGTTTGTGAAATGAGCGTGTAAACTGAAATTATGATTATTAATGTAAACTTATCCCTTTTTTCATTCAATATAGGGTCGTCAACAGTAATTCCACCACCTTTAGCTATAAAAATTGAGCAGTTTGATACTTTTATTTGTAAGTGACTGATAGTTCCGTTTCAGTGAACAACGTACGCGGTAATTTATTGATCAAAATAATTGTAACTGGAAGCAATGAACGCTTCATAGCCTCAATCATGTTTATGCCAAATGCAACCATAATAAATATGTTAAGAAGCAAGTATTCTGTTACTCTTTCTACGTATCGAGGTTAACGAGAATACTTCTTGAAGTTGTTTAATTTTAGCCATTTTCCTCACTTTGTAGCAAGGCAGGTATATGTATTTATGAAGGGTGAGTACTTACAGCTAGCTCTTCGCTGGTGTAGGCAGTGAGGATGCGGCGGTCCTGCTGCAGTACGCAGTAGAATGGCTCCCAGGACAGCGGCACCCCCACAGCCGCGCCCGCCACCGCGCTCGATGCCCCATCTGGTGAAAAACAAAAGGAAACTTTTTATTACACGAAATGCAAACTACACAACAAAAATAATAAAGCCCAGTCCAGCATGACGTGTGCACTTCTCATGAACATAACAAAAGACGATCACTGATTGGTTTTTCAATTCATTCATATCAATATCACCCGGCTGTCATTCATAGATATTTGGCAATCGATACGGGTAGTCAGAAGCCTGACAGTCTGACAACCAGTCCTTTATGGGGTATCGTGTTATCCAGTACCTCTGGGTTGTGGGGGTCAGATAGGTTGTGGCTCCATGTAAAATACTGGTTTATCCGGCTCAGCTGTATCGGGTTAGACTGGAAGCCGACCCTAACATAGTCGCGAAAGGGACAGATGATGATCTTATCAGAAGCTCCAATAGTTTTTCGAATTATTCGGGTCAAGAGTTCACCACAAAAGTTGAGTCATATTATTGGCGTCGAGACCTTTTACGCCATATCTATTTATGCTTCATTAGCAATAACCATCGACCGCATTTGGGTACCCAACAAATCAATTAGCAGATACACAGCCATTTCATAACATGTGGCCGGTCGATGGACATATACGGAATCATCTGTTTGTAATATCGCTCATGTTTATTTACAATATTATAATAATCTATCTGCATCATAAATCAGCGCTTTAGAGGTTTCTGTTCAACAAAAAACATAAGGAAAACTCATATTTCAGTTTAAGTGAAAGTTATGAATAATAGAAGCAATAGTGCTTTGAAAAACTTGTTTTTGCAAAGCTTTTTTACAACCTCAGTTTTATGTTGAAATAAAATGTAAAAGTGGAGAAATTCTTCAAGTGTTCAAGAGAGATTTGAGTGATCGGTGCGTTTGGCTCGTACTTGTCAATTCTTTACAAATGTTATGTTCATACTTAGCCAAAGCAATAAAAATAATGGTGTAAGATAATATTTTAGTAAAAGAATGTAAGTGCAATCTTTTGGAAAAACATTTTGTAACCTCGTTATAAAAAGTTCTTCCGCCATCTTTAGCCTAATTTTTTCAGTAGTTATAGAGTTTATGACCCTTTGTTATGACTAAACTTAGTTCACCATAACAACAACATAAAAATCTAATTGAATCACAATGTAAACGTAATAAACATAATAATTCAATAACAAAAACACTTACGTTACGTTATGGTACTGCATTACCAAGTGAAAGGTACTCTACCTACTTATTTAATTGTAAACATTACATTCCATGCCACAAAATACCATAAGGTTACGTGACTTTTGTGATACAGGTAAATTATATACGTCCATACTTGTATCGTGTACCGACAGTTTTTAATTACCGTATACGACGTTAGCTCGAGATATTATGGAAAGTGGGCCGTTCATCTATCAGATAAAATTGGAAAGATCTGAATTACATGCACGCTGTTCGCCGAGGTGTGGCGTAACGTAGCGTACATATAAATTAATTTCACTGCACACTATAAGCTAATGACTGTTGTCAACGGCTTTACGAAAAACTCTCGTGACTGCTTCGTTTGTGGAAAATATTGATTATGAAGACATCTTTATCTTACCATCATCGAATTTGTCGAAATCGGCTTCCAGTCTAACCGAATTCAGCTGAATACCAGTATTTTACATGGGACGACTGCCTATCTGACCTTCACAAGCCAGATATTAATAGGGGTATTAGGATAACCCTTGGTAAGTCTGATTATGAAGACATAAGCAGTAAAATATTTTGTAGGAGCACAGGCTGTTTAAAGATTCCTATAAAGTTTAATGATATTCAAAAGAGATGTGATGTAACATTATCATAATAATTAAGTCATTATTCATAGTAAGCCCATCAAATCAGATACACCCACAATATAAGACAAGACTAACAAGCTGCCTCGTTATCTTCTAAGTTATAAAAAGGTTTAGTTTACAATTTAAATAATCACGATGCAACTAGTCGGCAGCTAAGTACTTTAGCAATATATTACGGCATCGATGGCCGCAGAGTAGAAAAACGAGTCAACTCGACTGATGATGGACCAATATCTTAGCTGCGGCACGACTGATCTATTACGGACTCCACGTCCCATACATATTTTATTGTAAACCTTTCAACGCGATCTTAATCAGTATTTTATAATGGCGTGCCCATATGTTATTAGTCACACTACGTAATATAAGCATAAAGTATAACATCACAACAAAGGCAGTATTTTAAAACAATCTGGATAAACGGATTTCAATGGGGCTTGTGCCTCGTTCACAGTTCACACTGATCTACCTTACGAGGTAAACAAACGGGCCGAGAAACACAAACATGAGGTGTTCGTGCCCCTCAAAGCCACATAAGGTAATGAATGTAATGATGCTATGCGCTTTAAACCTATTTATAGAGAGGCAGCTGCAAATTCATCACTTGTGTGAATACAACAGAAGCTTTCGCTCAATCGACTGTCAGAGTTACTAAAGAGTGTAAGCGATGACTGATTCATAATCGTTGATTAATGAAGACTCACTTCATACTTCTAATAAAGTAGAAATCCATGTAAAAGTTTAGAAAAGGCCTCACAAATTAACGAGAGCTTAAAACCGTCCGGATACAAACATTGTCTACAAAAGCTCTTTTCACCAAGCCAATTAAGATCGGCGATCTGAAAATAACTTCTGTATTTGTCTGCCATTGTATCTGCTATCTAAAAATATCCCTTAGAAAAAATCCTGGAGTCGATTTTAAACAGGACAAAGGCAGTAATTGAAGCACTTGTTCGGCTAATAAAAGCCAGCCGTGGTGCGACGCTGCATCCACATGGATTAATGCGTTCCATTTAATCTATTAAACAGTGACTCATAGGGAACGACGATTCAGTACACGATCATCAAAAGGGATAGCGGTATTAATTTCAAGCTTAGATACTACTTTGTTCCCGATATTAGGCTATTTTGAAAATTCAGGCAAGTAAACTTGATGAGTTATCGTCAAAATTCAAGACATAAACCAAGCATACAAATATTTCGAAAGGCCGAAAGCTTCGAATGTTTAAAAGCTTTGTTCTTTCCTTCTTTCTTTATCGTGTGGTTAGTGCCTAACCTGCCCCCGTATTCAGAAACACTTCGATTCGATGTCGATCGACAAGTCGTATATCTATCTTTTTTTGGCATTACGAAAGCGAGCGACATAGACATATGACTTTCCGAATCGAAATCGAATCCGAGCGTTTGTGAATACGTGGGCTGGTGTCAGAGTTTTTATGACGCCCATGGGCCTCTGACTTGGCTTAAAAAGGCATCGTTGCACTGAAAAGCTTAACTTCTAATGCCCATAAAATAACAGACTGAAATTGATGCACGCAATGTACTGTACCGTCTACGGTAGTGAAACTGTGCAACAAATAAATTTTACTCTCTTTAGGTTATTGTCAGTACAGTTCGGAGTGACTCATACAGTTGCCGCAAACGCTATACGACACTGAATTATGCTCGTAATATCAATCGTTTTGCGTATATTTGTCTCGTGGAGCACGCGAGCTAGTAAACGGTATCAACGTACTACATAATACTGAATTATTAAATGTAGTTTGGGTAAATTTGTGGAATATGTAGTGTAAAGGCGCCATAGGGAAACAACAGTATGATAATAATTGTAATAGTTTAACGGAGCTCGGGCAGAATGGACAGGGCTTTAAAGCTTGGTACTAAAATTTTCAGTACTTTTTCACTAGGCAATAGGCTACTCTCGATGATGAATGCGTCCTAAAAGATCACGATATTGCGTAAGTAAGCAGTAATGTATGTAGCTAGTCCCGTAGCCGACGAATATGATCGTAAACCGTTTCCTTTCGAAGCTTACTCAACTTGTACGGAATGATAAATAGCTGCCGTAAGATTTTCGTTGACTCCGAGATGCCAATGCACCTACTGGCAATATAAAATGTTACGTTGGTATTACTAAGCTAGTACAGTACCCACCCACGGCGACGTTGTGAATTTTTGTGATAATCTATCGTGCAAAGCACACCTACTCGAGCCAGCGCTTGAGGCAAGTCAGCAAGTCGTATTGAATACGCGAGAATGTTTAATCGTGTAGAAAGCACATTTATTTACGCCCATACATATCAAATTTTTCAAAGCGTTAATATCTATTGTATATATTTAATTAATTCTTCTATTGGTATGGCGAATTGGATGAATAAAAATTATCATGAAAAAAGTTAGGAAGATTATGGATTAATTATTAATTTCATGTGTCTATTTCTTATTAAACTGACTGGTTTATTGCATGTTCATAAAACTGGTTAATTGATTAAATTGATTAATGGTTTTATATTTATGGATATAAATATTTCTTAAATTATACACACCAAAAGCGATTATTTTTGATGGGTACTACTTGACCTGTCGGGCCATTACAAAGTACCAAACGTACGACCCTTTATTAAAAATATTGGACATACAACGCTGCCGCAAAGAGTATTCGAAATACACGAATATTTAAAACGAAAAGTACATACAATCACACCTGCTTTACAAAAGGTGCATAATGTTCTTAATTAACATTAATTTCACATGTTATCATTGAACGAAATGTTAATGCGTTGTGTTGCGTAAAGTTGAAGCACAACCAACACACACTTGCATTGGTTAGTTGTTACCATTTTTTTTATTTCCCCATGTATAATTTCAGCAGTGAAAAATATTACTAATAAATAAATAAAAAACTTTATAAACTTGTAGGTGCTCAAATTTAATTTAAGTCCGCAAACCTAAAGCTAAACACTATCTTATCTGTTATTTCTTTCAAGAATTCCTCAAAGCCGCCACAGAATACTTATAGTTAATGAGCGTAAACCTAGAATCGCCTTTAAAAGCCCGTCGTGCTTCGAAAATAGCCGGCGGATATCAAAATCACTATCTCCGTCTAAGTCACGCACGCTTCGCCTTCCATGATACGGCTACGAGCTAGGAGGGGAAACCCCATAATAATGGATATTCAACTAAATATTCAGAAACTATTGTTGGAGAACATTGCTCAATAACTGTCCAAGTTATAATAAAGATATTATTACACTTTACATAACATCTAATTATTAAAATTACATCATTAATAAGCTCTACTTCTGCATTACGTATAGCGTGACATTGCATTTTAATGCAAATTATTTTTTTACTATCGCCTTGAGAATTCAACACACATAGCTCATAATTCTGCCGGTGTACCTTTCACGTAGGTAGGCGTATCCGGCGATCGTATCTTAGATCGTCGATAGCCCTGATTACCAGTCAGTGTGGTAATGCCGGTGGCACCTAGTTAGCGCCAGCCGACGGCAATGATTCAAGCCGAAGCGAGTGCAGTTCGCGACTCATCAACGAACAAGAAAGACTCGTCCGGGTACAAGTTACCTTATAATAACATTATACCACCGAGCTATGGGGGACACGAAAGACAAAACCTGTACCAAAACTTTTGGAAGTCAGTCAATCTTAACGTAAGCAACAGAGACCAATGCAAAAAAAATAATCTTAAACACGGAGGACTGCACTGAAAAAGTTTTTATACGATCCATAAAACAATATGCTTTATAAACATGTATACTGCAAGAGACAGTATCATTACGTTTCGACTTAACAACAGCATCCACTTTCCAGTTTATTATTCCCTTTTCTGTTTGGCCTTATGCATCCTAAATGTAAACAGTAAGCAGAAGTTGTTTTTAAAGACAATGTATGGAGGCATATTAACTGCTCCCTATCCAATGAGAGGAAGCTTTTAAGTTCGTGTTAAAATCATTTCAGTATTTGTGTGAAGGGGTTCGGTTGCGTGGGAGGGCGGCGTCGCAAGCGCAGGCGGCGAGGCGGAGAGGCGCGCCTTCACGCGAGATGCTGCACAACAATGAACTTGAAATAAACAGGCGAACCTCACGACCGACGCAACATGTTGCCCGCTGTTTATTTATAAACATACCGACACCACGACAGATAGATAAACAGATAGGTAGCTACCGATGGTGGCACGTAACATCGATCTAATTCGATCGTTGCAAATATTTTACTGTCCATTGTCCAGTATTATTATTCTGCACACTATTGGGCCAGCCTCAGATTGGAGACCTTTCATAAAATTAATTATTGAACTACATTAAACAATTCATGCATAACAGCGCTCCAATTCCGGTGATACACAATATTATCGTCTACCTTACATCTGCTTTGTGATCTTGTCAAATCTAAAAGAACAGGCAGATTCAGAGGCAACGTTGCTTAATTTGGGAACTAAACGACTGTTATTATTCTATTTATCTTCATAACAATGTTAATAACTTGTTATGTAAATACATTGCAAAGCAACGAGTGAATATAACAATAATTGTTTCTCACGGAGGTGTTGTATTTGCGCTTAATTTATTTTATAAATATGTCATTAAGATTTGAGGAATAGATTAACAATTGATTAAACTAGTTAACCTTGTGGGTTGAGCTCGTTGACTGGCCAGAATCAGGTTGAAGGGAGTTGAGTGAAGTGTTTCTAGCAATTATTATTAATCTAGGTTCGTCGAGCCTAAATAATTCTGATTATGTTTCAATTGATTTTGTGACTTATAGCATCGTATTGGACCTGTCTGTAATGTTGCTATAATTGACGGTAAATAATTAATAAATAAGTAATTTAAGTGCTTTCCTGTGCTGTCCATAGCCTAAGCTTTCGTCTTCCGTTCCGTGTCGTCACCTTTGTTAAGCAAGTTGCTTAGACTTAATTTTACAATGTACACATTACAATGTAAAAGTGTACTCATTGTTGAAAAGCCAACAAATAATTAAATAAAGTCTTCTGAATTTTTCTATGCGTTTTTTACGATATTCCCAATCAAATCGTAAAACGAAAGAGCGAGCGGTTTCATGCATCTTCGAAGTTTATTCAATGTTATGTTGGTATAAAACATTGTACTTACATATGAAAATTTAGTAAAGCTTCATGGTAAGTACCAACCATGTGTTGCCATGGAAACAATAAAAATAATGAACAAAAAACAATTTGACTGCTTACCTAACTAATTAAACGTAACATAATAAACATAGAATGTGTTACGTTATAACTACTTGTAACATAAATTTAATTTGCTATATCGCTATATTCGTTACTCAATAAAAATTAAATGTCAGGTCAAACCGACGCAGGTTTTTAACACTTCAACCTCATTAACTTTGTAACACACATGATTGCAATTACGAAAACGAGCGCACTATGCAAAAAATTGTTTAGTAAACCAAGAACTGAGGTTCAAAATCCTCTAAGAATAAAATAAAAACTGTATGGCAGGTAATTAACAGAGAAACAGGAAAGACGCAACAACGAGATAAGACTGAATTGTCTTTGAAAATAGATAATAAAACAATTTGTGATAAGCTAGAAGTCGCTGAGACTCTAGACAACTTCTTTACCAACATTCCGTTAGAGGTTACGAAATCTCTCCCCTCTTCAGCTAAATTAGCTGAAGCTCTTCTTAAAGAGAACTTTACAAAGAACATACCAAACTTTAAATTTAAACCAGTATGTATTGCTCCAATTAAAAACGCATTCAAAAGTCTCAATATAAAAAATACTGAAGACTTATGGGGGATATCCGTCAAGGTTCTTGGAGATATTATTGATAGGATTGCTCCTGTCTTAACAGGCATATTCAACCAATGTTTGGACAGCGGCAAGTTTCCCGACTTGATGAAACATAGTAAAGTAGTACCAATTTTCAAATCAGGTTGTAAGAGTGATCCCTCTAATTATAGGCCTATATCTGTGCTTCCAGCACTGAGTAAAATCTATGAAAAAATCATGCTGGACCAGATGTTGTCTCACTTCAACTCTAATAGGATACTGCATTGTCAGCAGTTTGGCTTCACGAAGGGTAGGTCGACAACGGACGCGGGCGTAAAACTCATCAGTCACATTTTGGAGTCCTGGGAGAAGTCCCAGGATGCTATTGGCATCTTCTGTGATCTCTCAAAAGCGTTCGACTGCGTCGACCACAAAACACTGATCTGTAAATTACACCACTACGGAATTCGTGGACAAGCTGCTGATATTGTTTTCTCTTATTTATCAAACAGGCTGCAAAAAGTATATGTAAATGGAGCGACGTCCTGCGGGTCTATAGTCAAGATGGGCGTGCCCCAAGGTTCAATTCTCGGCCCTTTCCTGTTTCTTGTTTATATTAATGATCTCCCATATATGATGGCCAAATTTTCGGATATAATTCTATTTGCTGATGACACTTCGCTAATCTTTAAAATTGATAGAAAAGATACGGACGTCTTACATGTTAACGAAAGCCTAACTATTCTCTCGAAATGGTTCGCAGCCAACAATCTTTTATTGAATACGAATAAAACAAAATGCCTTAAGTTTTCTTTACCAAATGTACCACAACGTGACCTAAATTTAAATCTTGACGGCAAGAAGCTTGATGTTATAGCGGAAACTGTATGCTTGGGGATTACTATCGATTCAAAACTGCAGTGGGGCGCGCACATTAGAACTCTTTCAGGAAGGTTAATCTCAGCTGCCTATGCAATCAGAAAAATAAGGCAGTTAACTGATATAGCCACAGCTAGGTTAGTATACTACGCTTATTTCCATAGTATTATGTCCTATGGCATTCTGCTGTGGGGATCGGCAGCAGACGTTGATTCAATTTTCATACTGCAAAAGAGGGCAGTCCGCGCTATCTACAAAATGGGTCCTCGTGAATCCCTCGAGAGAAAAATTTAAAGAAATCGATATACTGACTCTGCCTTCCAGTGGCGAAGGGTGAAAATTTTGAAAGGGGAAGCCGAAGAAAAAAATGAGAATTTAAAATGTAGTTTTTTTATTTTCGTTTTAGTCATCAGCAAACCCGAAAACCCGGATAATGACACCCATGACAAAAATACCAGAATTTTACGTCACGCTTTGGCGCTATTTTTAATTTTGGCGTCAGTATCGTTATCAGCGACCCCAAAAACCACGAAAATGTCACCCGTGATAAAAATACCAAAAAAAATCTAAGGACCCGACTTGATCTTTTTTTTGTAACGATAAATGCACAGGAACTATTAACAAATAAAAATATAAGCTAAAAAACCTTTTTGAAACAAGATTTATAAATGCACTGAAAAGAAGAAAATAAATCTTTGTAAATGAAAACGATATAGGATAATTTTCACAAAAGCTTGTCGCGTTTAGTTTTTAAAGCATTTACCATTCACTCGACAAGCTTCAGAAAACTATAGAAATTATGTTTATAAAAGTGAACGCGTATATTAACAAAGTTTCATGTCTTTGCTACTAACCGTTGAGGAGTTCCCTGAGGAGCCTGTTCGTGAGGAGACCATCCTGGCGATAGGATGAGTTCATGATACAAATCGTGATTATCTATCAAATTTGAACTCGATTGCAAAGTTTCATGTCTGTGCTATAAAATATTGAGGAGTGCCCTCGTGAGAAGACGATCCTGGCTACAGGATGAGATCATGATATAATTCATGTTTGACCATCAAATATGAACGTGCATACAAATTTTCGTGGCTGTGCTATTAACCGTTGAAGAGTTCCATCGTGAGGAGACGATCCTGGTTGTAGGATGAGTTCATGATACAAATCGTGATTATCCATCAAATATGAACTCGTATGCAAAGTTTCGTATCTGTGCTATTAAACGTTGAGGAGTTCCCTCGTGAGGAGACGATCCTGACGGTAGGATGAGTTCATGATACAAATCGTGATTATCCATCAAATATGAACTCGTATGCAAAGTTTCGTATATGTGCTATTCACCGTTGAGGAGTTCCCTCGTGAGGAGACAATCCTGGCTGCAGGATTCAGTTATGTCTGTCACAAGAATGTATTGTTCTTAGAACCAAAGGTGTGTGCAAAATTTCAGTTCAATCAGAGATCGAGAAGTGGTTCTAATTTAGCTTTCTATACATAGAAACTTTGTCGTAACTCGATAAACTTCGGCTTACCTAGTTCCTACAAAACGCTGTTGATAGCCGCGAAGTCATGTGTCTGCGTCCATACGAATTTAGTTCTGAATGCTGACACCCGACCATCGGCTTACTGGCGCCACATGTTGCTTTCTTAGTTGACATAAAAAATTTTGGCACTTTTTTATGTTTTCAATCCTAAGATGTATCCAATGTCTATACTGTGAGGTGATACCTACAGATGTGTACATAATTTACTATTTGAATTCAATAGACACTACGTATAGTGCCTTGTTCCCAAAGGGAAGCCGGTAGGAATCGGCTTATTAGGTGCCTTCGGGCCTGCTGCCTTCACTTTATATTTTAGAATGTATTTTATATGTCCGCAAAAACCAAGGACTTTTCAAAATTAGAAGCGACTTCCATAATATAAACACACGCAGTAAACACGAAATTGTAATACCCAAATTCAGATTAACCAAAACTAGCAAGTCTTTTCTTATAAACAGTATACGGTTTTATAATAAGTTGCCGAAGTCAGTTACAGAACTGACCGATGGAAAGTTTAAAAATTATATTAAACGTGTCCTAATTAAAAAAGCATATTACAAAATTAAGGACTACGTTGAAGATAGAGAAGTTTGGCCTTAGCCCCTTCGCACATGCGGCTTCCCTGGTAGCTCATAAACGGCACAAATGTGTGGATGTCTCTAACTATTCTCAATCTTATTTTTTTTCCCTTTCTTTTTAATCAGATGTTTTACAATAGTTTTTAAATCATTACACCTTTTGTTTAGAATAGTTACAGCACGGATGACAACATTTGTGTCACTTATTTGATCTAGTCATTTTGTGATATTTTCTATTTATTTTTTGTTGTTGTATAGACTCTTTTTCTTGTTTACATATTGTTTGTAAATGTGTGGACATTGTAGGCCTTATAGATTCCTAGATCCTTGGTAACTTTTTATTTCGTTCTACGTTTCGTAGTAAGCAACGGCTTATTGTCAGGCCTACGATGTCCTCCCATACTTTAGTACTAATGCTGTAACAGAAATATTGTAAAACCAAATGACTTTAAAAGAGTAACCATGGAGTTTCTTGCCGGTTCTTCTCCATAGGAAACGACCAACCCGAACCGAGCACCTTTTGCCGACGTTTTATAAGTGCCCCTGTAGGCCTATGTAAAATAAAAATATTTTGATTTTGATTTTTGATTTCTACCATCAGAAAAGGCGCTTATAAAAACTCGCTTGCAATAATTCAAGAAAAACATTTTAAAAATTCGAGATAATACTAGCAAGAATTCATGCTTCATGTTTTGATTCTAAACTGTACATATATTGTACAGTTAATAATCAAAACTTGGTACCTAGACTTTATGATATATCCTAAACTTTACCTACTTGTGGTCAAGGAGAAAAATATGTTAATCGTGTGCCAGACGTAGGTTTTAGAAACTAAGTATCCCTAGTAAGAACTTGACCCCAAGTTTAGAAAAAATGAGGATTCCTGCATCTTGGTTTCCTGCCGTTATTAGCCCTAAAGGTCAGTTGTCGGCCAGCTGTTAAGGTCGTCGCCCTTTGGAAGGTACGCCAAGCGGGGAAAATTATAAATTATACGTTTGCACAAACGGATCTCTTTATACATGTAATTATATCACTTCACATATACATACGCACAAATAGAATCTAGAATATCTATAAAAAACTAACCATAAACGTAGACTGGCAGGACTACGAACGTGGGAATCATAATACTTCATAATAGTATGCAATTTTCTTCTTGTAGGTAAAACTATAATATTCATGCCGCCCATACGCTAAAAGAGTTTACTGATTCATAATGCATTACCTCCAAGTTGTAAAATAGCATCAAGTTCTCAGGCAAGAGGCGATTCTTGTTGCCGCTGAGACGAACAGGTTGAGCAAGACCATATTTTTATTAGACTTTAACAATGGCACAGAAAACTAAACTTCTATTACGTGACATTAGTAACGATTACTCGAAGTTGAATGCATACACGGTCCTTTCATCACGACGACGGCATACTTACATTTTCATTAATCATATTTGTATGTGATTCACGTCATATTCTGAGGAACGTCTTGAAGTACTAACGAATCAAAATCGCCTGTATATCTCCATCACGCCTGCATTGGGGACAATGTAAGCTTCCAGTCAGGCAGATTGTCGCGTAGGAGTTAATCTTCGTATAATATAATGCTGGGCGTTAAAAATGTGAGCATTTTGACAGACGATTACGAAGGCATGTGAACGCCACGCCTGCGCATGGGCAACGTTTGTGTCGAATTTCATGCGTTACATTACATCGTGAGCTGAATACAATTACAAGGTGCTTCGAATACAAGTGGTTTGGATTCTTTTGGGCATACAGTTGAGGAGCTGATAATTTGCAGGCTGTTAAGAGTCGTGTACGTTTTTGACGTTTTTGCGTCAGATACGATGAGAAGAGGAATTTAAGCGATAAATGCTTAGATTATGCTTAGCGTAGTCTTTTGCTAGCACAGTTGCCCTATTCGGCATTGATGCTCACACACTGACTGTAAATAATTACCTGGATTATTAATTCACAAAGGCATTGCCTGAAATTAATTGAGCTTAATTTACAACACAATACGTGTGTGCATACCAGGTGATAATTTCTGAAGTGCGTGGGGACAACATGTCAACATCTCGCGTGACTGACTTTCAAGCCCTTCAAGCGCTCTAGAGAAAGTAGATCAGATTATTCCTACGTTATGATATTAGTCAACATTGTTTTCAATTGTATTGTCTTAACGATCGTCTGTGGCTTGAACATAACATCAACATCAACCACAACGGCTCTTAAGTGAATAACAAACAGAACACAATTCATATCCATAAGAAATGTTTCAAATCTATCCCCCTTATAAATCAAACACGTTGTATACCATCAATCTTACGTTTAAATAACATGAAAACCTATAGGAAGAATGTCTAAGATATAATGATTGCAAAACAATAACGGTTCGATATACTTGATTATCATAAAGTGCATATAGGTTGCGTAGGTGCTCTTATTACCTAGAAAGAAACCATAGTCTAACAATACTGTGATAATTACAAACGTATGCAATAGTTCCCACAATTGCACGGTTGATGTAACAGATGTGGCGTTGGATAACCGGCATTATTTGCAGCGGAAGCCCTACGACCTCAAAGCTGATTAGCTGCAACATACACATCACGCGAGAGAGCAATAAACTGATCGAGCCGAGCACGAAAATCACAATCACACAAAGGTTTGAATTACCTTTAATTCCACCTCCAAGGATTTCCTCATAGTAGGAATGTTCCCTGGTCATGCTAGTAATACGATCTGGGTATTATAAATTCCTTTGTTTCCATCAGAAATAAAGGCGAATTAGATAGTGGTTCACATTTCATAAGTCGTGTTGGCCATTGTCAACTTGATGAACATTTAGCTGACAACGACGGCGTGTCCGTTGGCGGTGGCTATTTCACACGCATCGGGCTGGAACATTAACTTGTGCGCGTTTTACTTATTGTTCATATTTCGTATCAGCCACTACATCTATGCTCTTTGTGTGCAGCCAACAGCCAATTTGCCTTTAGATACATGCATGTTCATAATGCTTAAGTCTTTGTAGATCACAGCATAATTATAATCCTGTATTGTTTCGAAACCTGACCTGCCCTGAAGCAACATGTGCATCAACAAGTTTCCTGTGAGTAAATGCCTAAGATGCGCAATGCTTGTTATTCTACTAGTCTCTTAGTTTAAAACTGTACTGTATTTAATTTAGTCCTATGATTTTTAAAGAAGAAGGGTTGGAAAGCCAGTCCTCTAGAAAGTTAACTTAGCAAAAACCAATTCAGTTAAGTCATAAGAAGGAAGTATCGATCTCTCTATCAAAAGCTCATTATTTTAGGATAAACGATTAACTTCCTGCAAAACCAACGGTAAGATCAAACATAAGTAGTAATGTTGGCAAACATCAATCACGTCGGTTTTCTATGAAGAACTCCGATATTAGTTTCATAATCTCTTCCTACATCGACTAATCATCCAAAAAAAGCCGGCGACATGATGTAATGGTAAAATGCTATAGCATTGTTAAGAAAGAAGGCTTGACAACTTTCTCTATGAGCGAGTGCTCTGCCTGCCACCGGAAACGCATTTGTTTGCGCACGCGTCACTCGTGTGAGCTTCCAAGAACTAATAGTCGGACTTCCTTCGTATTATGTGCATAATATAAATTGATATTAATACGAATTTCATGAAAACCCATAAAGCATCAAGCGAACATAGCTTCCCGTATAAGAGGCTATTATGAAAAGTCAACAGGATGTTTGAAGAATCAATTTATAGTAATACGTATGGTCACACACTCGATAAGCTATTATATTTATCTGCTGACTGAATGAATTATGGAAGCTTATGAATGAAACAGAACAAAGATAAAAAGAGGTCACTCCTTCCGCGAGGCTGCCTTACATTCATTCATATAAGAAGAAATCAATTATAATCACATGAATAAACTATTCAAATTGCTATGTGCTGCACACGCGAGCGCTGAGACTTACTAGAATTGAGTGGTACGGTACAGTTGACATAAGTCACGAGCTCTCCGCCTTTACATTCAATGCATGAATAACACTTTTGTCGGCTGTACCGAGGGGTTGCAGATGTGCACAGAATTATTTCAATGCCCATTTAAAAATCATTGATCATCCGTCTTCACTGTATTTATACGAACTTGACTTTTTAATTTATTTATAGCCAACTGTTTAGGCCCGGCGTCGTCGTTTATCTCTTGTCATTTTAAAAGCTTTGTACGGATTATTTAGTTTCCTCGCGCAGCTATTTTTATAAGAAAATGTATTCTTAGCTTCAATTCTGAATGGTTTATTCCATGTAATGTACGCTAAACATGAAATTTGTAAGTCTAAGCGTACAATTAATATCAGTTTTATGTAGATTAAAGCCGTTGTAGTACTTCAAATGCCGTGCATAATTTAATATTACTTTCGTGAGACTAAATCCGACATTTGAGCAACGCACCGTAAAAATAATTCAAGTGAATGAATATACAATTTTGTATTCTTTGCTCATCGTTTTACGTTGAATTTATACATATGTTAAGATATAATAAATGTTTAGATATAAACTGGTTCTTGAATGGAGCGTACATGACGCGTACAACGCAGCTAAAGTTACCTATGTTACGACCTAAAAACTTATGTTACAAGTAAGACAAGCAAAACGTGAGTACCTAATAGAGATATGATCAATGCCTCACAAAATCTCGGTGCCAACATTAATTCAAGGCCATTAAGAAACTGGGACGGTTGTTTGGATACAAACATTATGAGTAAGTTCAACTTGCGGTGCAGGTGTAAAACAAACAATCAATGTTTCCGTCGGCCTTGACTTTTGGTCACTATCACTTTGAAAGTTTTAATCGATAAGTATATGTGGTCGACTGGTAGGTGACGTCAGCGTTGAACTGAGCTGGGGAAACTGGACCAGTCGGGCGAGTGGTCGAGCGGCCGTGCTGGTACAGGTGCGCCCGCGCCGCCGACCGACGCGCGTGCCCCAACACCGCAGCTGCCAACCACTCATTGAAAACTATTCAAAAAATTCGCAATGCAGCAAAAAATTCTATGAATGCAATTCAAATTCTTAACTAATTTTCGATCCACACCTATCGCAGTTTCAACTTAACCTAACCGGTTCCAGCTAGTTGTTCATAGTAGTATAGAAATAAATCTTCGTTAACAGTAAGACAACCGAATCTGGATGCTTGGTGAAAGGCTCTTTAATATATTCAACAGTTATGCCATATCAAATAAATACCAGCCGGTGCTTAAATCAACTATACTCAGTCACATATTTGAACATATTTATGATATGGAAATAAATCACAAGGGTATTTATCTCACGTACCAAAACACCATAAATTGTGGAACGACGATGGATATCGGTACTCCTAATTTATTTATTAAACGCATTCCGATTCCCAACAGTATGGAAATTATGCGATATACTTCGTTAATGCATTCTAGGCTTCGTACTCTGTTGCCATGATTATCGAGGATATTTGTCTCTCAACGAGTTGTAAATTATCTGCAGATAGCAGTTATTGAAAGCGCTTTTTCAGTGAACAAGATACCTGCAAGACGAACGACTCCACTCAATTCCGGAATCGTACACATTTTTCTAATACGACGATGCCGATCTCTAACGTTTGTCTGACGTTGATCAATGAGGTCTATGAGGAGCTACGTATTACTTAAAAGATGTTGATGTCTAGTAGAACCATGATATCAGAACTCATTAACTTATTAAGTTTCTATTCGATGATTTGTTGACCAAGAAACAGCATTAAGTAGTTAAAGACTGAATTGTAATTTGCGTATTCCCAAGATAATGTTACCATTTGAGTACGATTTTAAAACAAGAGATCATAACCGTCATCATAACGTCAAGCAAACGCATGTTTTGTAAACACATTCGCACGTAATACACGCTTAGTTCTCGGAAACAATAAAATAAAGATAGTTCTCCGGGAACAATACATATAAGATGCCATACCAAACCATCAATGGCCAATATCCGATATATAGACACATGGTATTATCAGAGATGTGATTACAGTAATTATTTTATATGCCATCGCTCTCAAAAACGTATGCACACTTTACCATAATTACGCAATACTACATGTAGATATGAAGGTCGCATGATTGCGTTGAAATGAAAAATTGTTCAAATTAGTCTCAATCATACCTCAAATTATTTCATTTCACAACAACACGTCACGTCACTCAACAAACAATAGAGACAATGCCCCTTGAGCGGATGAAAAAACCAATAGACATATTTATGCAATCGAAGCGAACAATATACCGGTATTCGGAATCGATATTGAAGATGTCTTCATTGTAAGACATTGCATTTCCAAAGAAACGTTGTTCATTTTTATTCTCGGCAGTTGAAAGGATGGAGCGGCTCGTAAAAACTTCCTTCAAACAAATGCAAGAAACATTCTTGGGAAACGCGAACTCAGTTGTGAACTTAAAGTCAAGACTGATAAATATTTGGAAGGCGTTTCCTTTATCAATAAGCAAATAGAAATAAACGAACGCCCTCTCCGTGGACGCAATGGCAAACTCACTGATTAAACTGGACTAAGTTGTCTGAGTCATATTCACGATGCCGATTATGTATGTACTGGCATAATTTGAAATATTTCTGTATTGAGAAAACACTGGGCCTATGTCGAATGAACTGCAATTGGATAAGTGGATAGAGCAAACACTATAATTTTCGTAACTTTTGAAAGGGTTTTATACATTGGTCCTTGTCGAGTCTCAGCAATCCTTCTTGTGTAACTTATGTTCATTGGCCTGATGCCAGGATCCGCTTTCCTAATAGCCTTTCTCCGTTGCATACAAGTAAACAGCCAACAGGACCAAGATTGCGACAGAAATAGCTTTCAAGATGTTATTGCGATTGGAAATTGTTTTATGACTGCATGCTCATAGATTACGACTATTACCATACCTATGCAAACATTAAGTTGAGGTTCTAAGCGATAAGTCTCTTTGAATTTTCATTTAGCGTAGTCTTCAGCATAAGATTCTACGAATTCTGAATTATCTTTATAATACTAAAAATAACTTCAGTTGAATTGACGTATGCCGTCGAGCCTACAGTAATAACGTTATGTGTATGTTAAAACATTAAAAGTCCAGTACTAAAGTCGGACGAACTCAAGTAACTGTATACACCCAAGTTACTCCAAAATACTCAACCGCATATACTCATTATGACATAATTAGATACCGTACACTCAATTCCGTATCCGTATTGTCTGTAAGTTTCTCAAACAAATTGCTGGTTATTACGCGAAATTGCCACTACGGCAGTAGGTGACCGTCCTGGTATTTCTTTTTCTATTATCGAAACGTAAGAAGTTCTCAATATTGTTGAGTGTTCCAATTTGGTCTCGATCTCATTTGAGATAAGTTGTTGTAACACATTTCTTGTATCACACATATGTATATTGTATCTACATTTTGTTTTTCTACGTTTCTTATTTGCGTCTAGAGTCTCTGCATTCTTACTCGTTAGTAATACATAAATGTCTTCACATAATTCAAACTAAAGTAACTTTTATTTGCATCTTGAATTTAATAATTAAGTTTGCATTCGGTGCGCGTGTCGCCACGAATATAATCACCAAGTTATTAATTATTCATATTCAAAATGCAGGTGACTGTCAAGCGAATTATAGAATTATTCGCAAACTGACCGACATTCAAAGTCTTGTCTGTATTGAAAATAAGACTAAAACTTTCGACATTCTGACATCTAAAAGTTGCAAAACTTGTATTTTAATCAAAACGTCGTGTAGTGAAATGTTAAATCCTGTGCTTGCCTCACATTGCACCGCACCGCACGCGAAGTGCTAAGTGCATGCGCAAGTGGCTTCCTTCAAGAAGCGGCTTACAGGAAGGGCAAGCTCATTAGAAAGTATAAGCAAAACGATTGCATCACATACATAACTGGACAAGGATGCGCACCCAGCCCCTGATCGAGTCTAGCGAGATTATTGACGTTATAGTCTCGGGATTCCATATAAGAAACTTGAAAGAGCATGTGAGCTGAGCGGGATTTAGTGCTGGTACCGAGGCTAGTTATTGAATTTAATCGTCCCCATCTTATAGTAGGCTCGATTTATGGCTGATGACGATCATAACTCGGACAGACGTACGACTCATTTAGCTAGTGGAGCTACGTAAGTCTCTAATGTCTTTTATATTGCGGACGTGTCGTAATTAAACAGTACGAATGTTAGATTAATATTTGCATAGAGTATTAAGATAAGACTACTTGTCGTATTGGAGCTTGACATGGCGTCTGATTGGTTTGTAACAAGTTGTACGGGACTGGCAACATTCTTGACTATCTCGGAGGTGTCTAGTGGTGACTTGTTGAAGTTGATGAGTCGCCGGAAACCGACATGAAGTAATTATTGCCGTTTATATCATTGAACGAGTGCTACCGCGCATACATATTGATGATCTCTCGTAATTATGATGTTGATATATCACAACGATTTGCTCTCTTCTATCTATTTAGTCTATGATACGTAACAAATCGATACATCTGATTCCAGAGTATTACTGAGTATTTATGAGATATTACAAAGATTAAGAGACTTGTAATACATAGAAACTGATAAAGCTTTCCAAAACAACGGTAACAAGAAGTGCACTTGAAAAACACAAATCAGTGCTTAAATTAGTTCAAACACACTGCTCGAAATTAGTTCATAAATCAAGTTCAACAACAATAGACGTATAAACATGATGAATCACTTTCGGACTAAATCCAATGGAAATGTTCCTTTGATAATAATACTTTGCAGTTTTAAGTTGGCACGTCGGCACAATGCGGTGTAAATCAACATATGTTTCCTTGTTTGGCCTTTTGGGTACGTAAAGCATAATATGAAGCAGAGGTGATCGTTCTCACGGTGGCCGTGTTTTTAAAAACATTTGGAAAATCTGGGTGAATACAAATTTGGGGTACAGAAAACTTGAAAGTCGTTGCGTGAGGACAGTTTTAAATGATAACTAAATCGACTGCAGCTACTTTAAACAGTAAAAACGACTATTGTAGAAAGAAGTTGTAGTAAAAGTAAAAACTTGATTTTGTATTTTCAAGTCTAGAATTAAGGAAATCCATATATGGATATGGATCAGTTCAAATTTAAATCATTTACTAAAATAAACAGTGAAAATTTACAGAAAATCAAATAATATAGATTAGTCTAGGAAACTAAAGATTTCGGCTATATTTCACAACGACGTTTCAAAAATAACTCCAAACCGTTATTTCGAAGTAAAACCGAAGAATCTTTACGTTACAACTTACAACCGCGACAAACCCTCGTAAAATATTAACAGCAATGACCCCTTAGCTTGCTCACGTATTGTAAAATACTTGTTTATATGGTAGGCCACGTTTCGCGACTTTGACTCGCTCTTTTGACAATGAACGCAATGACGTTTGTTATGAATGTTCGCTACTCCACAACAATGTCACGAAAATACCATTCCATGTTCGTACAATTTACCAAACTATGTCTGTCTGTATGTTATCAGATAACCTTGGATTTAACGGTTTTTTTTTTTGTTGCCAGTCATTCATTCTTAACGTTAGCAGTCAGATCTGTTGATAGGAAGGCAGGTACGTACTGGTTTTTACTTAAATTATGATGAAACTGTGATAGCTTGCAGAGTTGTATGAAGATTTGCGATAAAGCTTGGATTTTGCCTATAATTTTCGGTGCTTAGAACGATATTAATCACCTATTCATCAATCATGATGACTCAGACGAAGAATCTTCAGACTATACTGAGTTTGTTTAACCCGAAGGTTCTATTAAGGAAGGCTCGTAAGTCGGGGCTGGCACAGTGGTGGCAGACCCGACTGACCCCGACTACCCGACTTTTGGAGGCCTGTTTCCCAGCAGTGGGAACATTATAGGCTGATGATGATGAAGGTTCTATTATCAACCATGAAATTCTTCCCCTTAGATTCAATCATTGGCATCATTGTTATTTTTATAATACTTCATTAGAAACTGAACAATCCCTACTGGATTGTTCAGTTTATTTCAAGGAGTATTGCTGTATCGCAAAGCGAGCCTAAAAAGTCAAATAAATATAAAACCAGAATGTTTGTCTCTACCTGTCTGATCGTTGAACACAATTGGACCCCATTAAAAATCCATTGAAGCATTTTAATGGGACGTGCTGTTTTTAACGTTTAACGACCGGCATTACAAAATTTTTGTTCACGCGGAAATAATTACTTGAACGAGTACGCTTAAATTAAATAACTATATAAAGTTATAAGCTTTGAAATTCTCGTTATTGTGTTAATTTATAGCGTATTGCTTCACTGTATTTTTACTATTGAGTACTCCTCTTCTTAATTTTTCTTTTTAATTTATGTTGATAAATAAGGGTCAAGTCATTCATGTCGCATATATCCATTTTGACCCAAACCACGCAGTGTCCGTTACATTTTCTCCGCAGTGTGTGCTTTCAACGGGAAAAATTCAGAGCATTGACTTACACCATATGTTTTCTTGTTTATCTCTATATATATCTCTGTATCTTTGCTTATCTGCTCCGGTATCCAACGGATTTGCATCAGCCAACAATCGCCCTCTATCGCTACCGGTAATTAGAAACTTGGGACTAACGGTACGCAATTTGTACGTAGCGCTACTACAATATAAAAGCTTCGTTGGCTGTTGGCTTCCGCATTACAGAATGCTAACAGTTTACAGATTTTTTCTACCATGCGACTAGGTAGCACATCCGTGATACCTTTAAAGATAACTTTTTTCATATGTAACTAGTTTTTCGACAAACTCATTTCAACTCAAATATCGATTCCTATATCAAGGCCTACTCGTATCAACAATGTTATATCTAGTATTAAATAAACAGGCAAGACCATGATCAAGTACATGACTTGCGAGGTATGTAGGTAACGTTGCGTGTGTTATGATAAGTACCTTTACGGTCTATTATGCTTGCTTGCCGATAGCTGGCTCTGTTGTCACTACAAGTATGACAATGCTGCCAATGATTGATGCGATAGTAATTTCCCGCACACCGTTGTTCGTATCGGATACGAGTCGGATTGACGCAGACCACACGGCGGTGTAGCGCGGCTGCTCTATTCGCTGTGCTCCTAATCACTATAATTGAACGTTATCACAACAGCGGTTCCGGGATGCCTGAGCTTAACTGCGAATAAATTAGTTTACACGTGACTTACCAATGCTGCTGTCAGAGAGCGCGTACAATATTCCGCACAAAGTAGCTGAAGCGGATACAGCGGGATTTCGAGAGAGCCCTTCACCGCAATCTTCAGACTCAGTTTGCGCCGGTTCAAACAGAGCTAGGTCCAGACCGTCCATATCACTTCGGTTTGACACACCGTCCTCTTCCGCCACACGATCACAAAAGTGTTCTGGGGAGTCGACATCCTTGGGACTGCGACTACAAACACCGTCACTCAATGGATCGCAACAACACGTGTCCGAGAAAGGCTCAAAGTCTCTACAGTCAAACTCACATCGCTCAAAACTGTCACAAGTGCATGATGACAAAGCATCCGAATCGGACTCTTCCACAAGAAATACATCATTGCTTTGCACTACCTCTTTGCGTGCGGTGTCAGTTTTCGCGGAGATGTAAAACACGCTTGAAGTGTATGGCACTTTCTGAACTTGTAATGTTACATTATCTGTTGAATTTTCATCAGTGTAAACCTGATCTTCAGTTTCAGATAAGATCTCTTCGATCTGTGGGCGGCAGTCTTCATAACGAGCAAAGCTTGATGTATCGGTGAGATTGGACGAACGGTCTACAGAGTAGACGTCTGCATAGGGATCTATAGAATCGCTTTGCAGAGCTGGTAATCTGTAGGGAGCGTGGTGAGAACGAGCGCCCAGAAATATGGTGGTGTAGGGGCAGGTGTGGTGGGGTCGGCTTCGGTCGGCGCGGCGCGGGTAGCTGGCGGCGAGTGGGTCCCGCATGGGCGCCCCTTCAGTGTCTATATACGCCTCGTTGGTCGAGAGCACGTTGTATCGCCAATCTGGCATTGCTGATCACCACCATCACTTTACGGCGACACAATAAAGAATTGTCGGCTTCATTCCAAGGTCACATTCACACTCGTGACCTAACTAGCCTTATATGCACATTATGTCACTCATTGTTCAATCTAAATAAAATATTATCGGAACAATTTTACTACTGTCGGTGACTGCAACTGTACAAACATGCGCTCAAGTATTTTTTGGATCGTTTCGCATTATAAAACTGGCTCAGTTATGCCAAAATGTTCTAGGACTAAGTAGTAGACTATTAGCGTAGGTGTATGTTCAAAGTTGACACATTTATATCAAAACAACTACTCATAATCTAAATCTAAACTAATATTATAAAGAGGAAAGATTTGATTGTTTGTTTGTTTGCATTGAAAGGGCTCCGAAACTACTGGTCCGATTTGAAAAATTATTTCAGTGTTAGATAGCCCATTTATCGAGGAAGGCTATAGGCTATATAACATCACGCTACGACCAATAGGAGTGAGTAAGTAGAGAGAGAGAGCAGCAATGAAAAATGTTGCGAAATCGGGGAAAATGTGACGCAAACGAAGTTGCGCCGGATAGCTAGTACCTAATAAATTAATGAAACCGTATAAGGCAACAGGACTACATACTGTCGTCACTTGCACCATAACACATTTTAAATTTCATAATTTCATACATAGCAGCTGCTTTATATGTCTATAAACTGTCCCAGTTTACATAATAGTAACGAACTATAATGATACATGATATGAGCAATCAAATAAATTCTGTTTGACTGATTAATTTCAGCGACCACACAAACGCTAATCGAAAACGCGTCACAGTTGTTAATGGGTGAAGCAGCTTCAAATGGGACGACTATTATGTGGGTCAGCTGAGCAAGTGAACACCAACTCGTAATAAAACCAAACATAATATGCATAACATGCACAATACATGTCTCACGAAATCTGATAACGTTACAATAACCGTTAAAAAATAGTATCGAAATGGAATAGCAACCATTGATCCTATATTCAACTTCGTAGATATCAATCATTGAGAGATATCTACGGTCTTCGATAGAGATAGTTCCATTTCCAAACTAGAGTGTCTACGTTACATTTAAGTATGTAATGTGTACAAAGAGGCTTGTGTTAAAGTTGCCGGATGTATTCGAGACTGGTTGTAGATATGGTAACAGGTCCAGTGCGTTACGGTATCGTATCGGTGGACCCGTTACGTTCGAATTATTTTGACTCACCTCCGCTCCAAAATGTTTACTCTTACTTGGCTACTGTAAGTGGTATTATATGATCAAAATGTGTATGTATTTTAAAGGTTTAGAATTTTAGATTGTATTTAGCTCGTGCCTAGTTCGTAACTGTTGGCCGGTTTCGTTTCCTTTCCTCCAGGGAAAATCCTTGGGTTTGATCTAGGCAAGTTGTTCTATACTTTATGTGTTAGGTTTAACTTGAGAATTTGTTTTGAAGTATCGATTAGTATTTGTTGATATCGAATAATGGTATCGGTGGCTATGCTCCGCCCTAGAAACGATGGTACTATTTGAACTGTAGCAAAATAAAGGAGTGAGTGAGTAGCCCGTATATCCAACTAGTTTGGGATCAATTGAAGCTCTGGTTCAAATTAATTGTCATCTGTTAGGGTATTATTATTTAATCAAACATGCTTTTATCTACCAGCTTCTATTTTGGGTGCCCTCATCTTTAAAAGCATCGTGATATACAGAATCAAATTAATGTCCTATACGCTCTTGGAACCTCATCCTTACAAAACAATTTACGATTTGTAGACACGAATGAAAAACAGCAAACTATTCCAAACTGTCGTCATTTGGCAGCACTTAAACTAAACTTAACTTTACAGCGAAATAAAAAGCATATTTTCTTCAGTGAAACAAACGCCAGTAAGTGAATAAAGGGTCAACGCCTTTGAGTCGTGCTTAGAAAACGCAATTATTTTGTAAGTACGTTGGAAATTGTTATAGCGGCATGATAATAAGAGATGGGACTTCGTGATCACTGGGGTACTGCGCTCTTTGGAAAAAAGTCCACGAATACCAGTTTACTGAACAAACCACGAAATAAAAGTCTAGACTAAGGGCAATTTTAGATTAGCATATTACCAATTGTAAAAGCTCGTTTTTAGATGCGGGTTTATACGCGCGCATTTTGCCCCACGCAGAATTCGTAAGAGCGTTGCTTGATGCGCGTCAAGAGCAAGTCACGAGATAAGTCGTCAGTTAAAGACGTAAAGTGGCGCGCGTATACGCGTGTAAGCCGGTACGAGCTTAATACGCGCTACAAAACAAGCTAGTCTGAAACCGCTCTAAAGACATTTCGCGTAAGCTAATCCAACGCTACAACGTTTTCGTCAGAACAATCTTAACAGATAATTTGATCGCCATAACTAGAAGTTCACATCGAGCGAGAACAAGATCTATTAAGAGCTGTTATAACAAACTAGGTCAAAACTATTAAGACTTTAAAGCTGAACATACACTAATTAGTTATTATCAACATATTTATCTTGTGCCTGCGAACAATGACTTTTACTTGACTGCTTTGATTTAATTAGCGTAGAATGTGTAGATAACAAATAGGAACACTTAACGGATTGTTAAATATTTAATTTGCAATTCATTAACATGCAAATTTAATTATTTAAAAAGTTGTTTATTTATTTTCAAATTCAAACAAATGTAACTTTTGTGTTTAATTTACATGTTAAAGAAAAGTTAACATACAAATATAATTATTTAAAAAGTTGTTTATTTATCTTTCTTATTCTTACAAGTGTAACTTAACTTTTGTATATGATTTACATGTTAGAAAAAGTTTCAATGTAATATATCGGCGCAGGCGCAAGCGCGTAGGCACGTGCTACAATTCCTGAGGCTCGATGCGGTGGGCGACAAAAACATCAGTTAACCACGGTCAATGAACGAAAATAACCAACCATTTTACTCGTATACCTGCGCACGTCTGATACGAATAGGAAATGCTCTACATCTATCATTAAATAAATCACCCTACGGAATAATGGAGTATAAACGCTTTTGTAATATGAATGTGCTTTGCGTCTGCGCTCTATAGAAAGCATCCATCTAAAATCATTGATCTTTAGTACATGTCGGTGGAAAAGCAACAATTAGTTAAGCTCGACCAGTAATTAATTATAGCGAAGTGCACTTAAAACTGATACTAACTTAGACAAGAGAAAATGCTATAAATATTTATACATTTGTTGTAGACGAGTTAAACTTAGAAAAGAATATTACGTAATGTGAAACTTTGAAAATATTTCCTTTTTTATGACTTTTCACATTACACTGTTAGATATTATATTACGAAAGTATTAACAACTCCTTAACTTTTATTATGTAATTTAAAATCAAACGCAGAAAAACTGGACACTTTTAAATATTATAAGCCAGTGTTAAGTTAAACATTGACATAAACAAATATTATGTATTATAGTTTTCTTTGCAAACTGCGAAAGTAGTATAATAATATATTCCTAATGCACTTGTAACATTGGCATCATCATAAAAGCTCGAACGATGTATCACGTACTATTTTATTGCATCGAAAAACAAAGTGTGTGGGTGTAATAAACTCATACAATCGCCATATTCCTACACTTAAGCACTAATGCTATTAGATAGTAGTAGTAAACTAGTAAAGTTTATATGCCAACTAAGCCATTTGTATCGAGTATAAAGCTGTGCTGATTCTTTTGGTCGGTTTTGTAAACTATCATGGAGACGCCCTAACCTTCTTTATTTGTGATTTGTTTCTTTAAACCTATCATTGAAGTACCCTTGTTACTTTGTTACCCTTGATCAAGTTGTTTGGTTTCAGCAGCAGCCGTTTTAGATGAAAGCATCCATTTTAAGGCCACAGTTTGGGCAAGAGACTATTACCAAATGTTTTAAAGGTAGAAAGTAACCTACCCAATCAATTGTTTATATATAATACTAGCACTTAGTCCGCGAAAATTATTTTATAATAGCCAAAGTTACTCTGTAAAGATGTAGCTTTATAATGGTTAAAGAATTTTTAAAATCGGTCGAGTAGTTTTTGAGTTAAATCGTAGCAAACAAACAATCAAACCTTTCCTCTTTTTATTATTAGTTTAGATAAAAGTTTGTGATTTGTGATTCTTGTAAGAAAATAATCCTGTTTAATTGATGCCTCAACACGCAACACAACTTTTCAAATCCATTAATTAATCACTAGATATTTATTTACACCTGACTACCCATTTACCCAATATCCACGATATGGCATTCACTTTCTATTTTATAGTTATTCGCGAATCGTTTTAATAATGAAGATGTAAATATAAGAATTTTGCATTTCGCTGTTCGAAATTCGAAATTCGAAACGTGGACAAGGAAAGTTGGTCTAGACAGAGACAATCGCGACCTCTTTGGAAAAGCTCCCGAGAGGTTTGACGACGCGGGGCCACCACTAGATATTGCATGGTAAGTACCGGTGAGAGTTGCACCCACTGGGCCAGTATTGGGGATTATAAACCAGGTCTATTGTTGGCATTGCCTGGCTCCTAGCAACGGCTATCGATATTTTATAGACTTGTACTATCTTTATTTTATAGGCTTTACTTGTACTACAGAGCAGTGCTCCTCGTGCTTGGCTTAGCAACATGCGAAGAATAATGAATGATGCTTTCGTAGTTCGTACATAACTTGGGTGCATTTAAAATGAATTGAAGAAAACTGCTGGTTTTCCCACAAGTGTCAAAAATACCTTTGAGACTAGGACTTAAAACCCAGATTCAATTATAGGACTAGAAATAGACTGATATTAAAGTATACGAAACTTAATTATAAATTGTTGACCTCCAGAACATTTAGGTACAGATCTTGCTAACATTTGTGGTATTTCAAAAGAATTTCATGATTAATCTCTACAATGCAATGAGTAAACACTTGGCGGGCAAACTTTTCCTCTATGTCACACAAACTCACGTCTAACTGCACGTTTATACATGCCTCACACGATTTCATGGAATTTACTTTAATTAAGTATAACTCAAAAATAATAATAGTACCCAGCAAAAGCTGCTAGAATCTGAACACAGAAGTACTAAATGAAACAAGTAAGCATGCACGTTACCAATGGTAAATAGGAACACGGAATAAATCAACACCAGACCAAACAAAGTAGGTAAACAATCCGTGAAATTGAGCGCATGGACATACAATTTTCTTCTCAAATTCTTTCAAATGAGGTAAATCCATAAAATGTCACGTGAATATGAGACACTGACAGTAGTAAACATAAACAATCGAATGCTAGGAAAGTCCTACCGAACGCAAACACTGAACTTGACACTGGACATAAAGCTGTCACTTTTCAAAATAGTAATTTGACAAGACAGTTGGCCGTTTCATTCGAATGTTTCGATAGTATTCGTTTCGTTATGACGCGCGGTACAGAGGTGCGCGTGGCGGGTCGCGCTCGCACCGACTGTGCGCGCCGCGGTTGCGCGGAGGGCGCCCGCGCGAGACCCGCTCATCTGTTCGCAGCTGGTAGCCGGCGACGTACGGACCGTTACCACTCGTGAGGGACACCAATTTCAAGTCACAAACAAATCCCATTTGATATTCATGAATTCATGTCAACTATTAAACACGCAACAAAGGATTTGAATCGAACGCGCCTATCCAAAGCGTATAGTTGTCAACACTTTTTTTAAAACTTGTTTGCGCGCCTAGTTTCACAATCGGCTAGGGCTGGGGAGCACACAGGGGCACAACATCATTACACCGCTTTTTGAATCCAGTGATTTACAATAGAAGGCAGATACATGGTATTTTTATTCTGTTGGATTATCATAGGGGTCGATAGAGTTCCCAAAATCTCGTCTATTAGTTGAGAAAGAGTGTCAAAAAGTTTTTATAACACAGTATTGCTACTTGGAACATAAGCGTTACTTTATCGTTGATATCGAGCGGTAGACCGGTTCGGTTCTGATATATTTGCATTGAACCGCTTGGGATCTCATGAGTAAAGACAACAGCAGTTGCCTGTTAAGCCGAGATAAAAATAGTACAAACAAATGAACATGCAGTGTGTAAGCAATTTCACACTGAGCGTTTATAGCACTTGTGCAAGGAAATTGTATTGTGTTGCTTAATAGAGCTTAATTGAAAAGTCAAAGGTCTCTTATCTTGGGCCATTACGGGCCACAACGATTACTGACGCGTTGTTGTACAATTACTGCTCTTAGTCTATATTTACTAATTGCACAATTGTATTTTCGTTGACATTCGTTCTGTGCATATGCACAAGAGTTTCTGAAACCGTTTTCATTATTAGCTTCAATGCAAATGACACTTTTATTCATGAAAGTTGTTCTCGCGACTTGGCATTATAATTAAACTTGGCATATAGAATAGTATGCAATACATACAGCCAGAACCAACAGTTTAAAAAAAAATCCTTGAAAGTTACAAATAACCAAGCTACTTTATAGAGCTTTTACAAACAGAGAGCTTTTGAACATGACAGTTGAAGCCTAACCAGTGCAGTGCAGCCATCTATACGTAGGTATATGCAGGAAGTTTAACTAAAAGGGGTGAAGGGTTAGGAGCTAGGACTCCCCAATTCCTTTCATTATCCGTACATCAAGGACAACGGACTAGAACTTATTGAAGCACTTCACTGATGCACGCCAAAAATTAACAACACTATCACGCAATTTCTGATTTGAGTATTCAATTATAGAACTACTTAAGGTGGAAGCGACAGGAGGGTGGCCCGCGAAATATATTTTTTTACGTTTTTTGCAATTTGCCGGTCAGTGTCAGATTTTATGTTGAATAAAATATGATACGCGGCCGTAAAACGTACGTATTTACATAATTGTAGTGATTAAAATCATCAATACAATCCCTATAAGTTCATATAATCCCAATGAATGACTATTTTATGAAAAAGTCATTCTATGGGGTTAAATTAACTTAAAGGGGTTGTATTGATGACTTTTTTTTTTTTTTTTTTTTAATCTTCTTTATTTAAGGGATTTTTGTACACAAATGCGACGATGTCAATCCCATCGTACTTATACAGATATTAACTTACTTCCTAAACTAATTTAGCTTATTAAAATTATACAAAACTTAATGAACTTAATCTAATTATTTATCTAATAAAAAAGTATATAATATTTTTGCTAATTCAGACGTAGGCTTAGCTAAAATACCATGAAACACTCCCACGTACATTACTGACAATTTTAACGCGTTGAGAAGTGCGTTTCTTTTATTAGTATGTCGGACACATTCCACCAACACATGATGTGCATCCTCTATCTTGCCACACACCTCACAGTTTGGAGAGTCAGCTTTTCTCATGAGGTAAGCAAATTTGTTTAGTGGGATATGTCCTGACCTCAAACGATGCGCTGCTACTATTTGGCTTCGATTAAGTTTCGACCCGGTGAACCAAGGTATATGAGGAGGCTCACATTGTATACTTTTATACCAGATTCCTTTTGTTTTTGATCTTTCATCAAAATGTTCTTTCCAAGATAAATTAATTATTTTTCTAAATTTACTTAACAATTCCGAATAGCTTGGTAATATACCCTGTGTTTGCGTGCCTAACAGAATGGCATATTTAGCTAATCTGTCAGCCTCCTCATTACCCGGAAGTCCAACATGAGACGGCACCCACTGCATAGCAACTTTTTTACCTGTCTGGTTAAAAAGCTGAATTTGTTCCAGAATTCTGTATGCTATAGCTAAACCCTTTGACCCATTATGAACACACTTAGAAATATGCTGTAAAGCGCTCTTGCTATCTGTACATATCACGACTTTCATCGCATTTAATTCTAGCACATATTTCAAGGCCTCAGAAATGGCAATAATTCGGCAGTCATAATGGAAATATGATTATTCAAACTGTAAGTTTTATGGCACTCATTTACTAAATCACAAAAAGCTGCTCCCACTCCGTCAGATGTTTTCGACCCATCTGTGTAAATGACATGCCAGCCAGTGTATATTTCCCGTAATTCACTAAGGGCATTATACTTTAACGAATGAATGTCATAATGTGATTTTGGAGCAGTGACACTGACTAGATTACATTTAATAACATCCTTAATTTCTATGTTAGACACCCATGTCTCTAAAGTAAACATTAAAACTGGATACGAAGACGAAATCTCCTCATTTCTTATCATACTGTGTGAAGTCACTAGTAGAGGTTTCTTCTTCCTATTCCAGTACCTATTTTCAATCATACTGTCAAGATCTGTAATCAAACTTGTTGACATATCATTTGTCCTGGATTGTAGCTTTAAACAAAATTTTAGAGAGAGGAATTGTCTTCTAATTTGTAAGGGAGGTATACTCAACTCACTCTCCATTACGTGTATCGGAGTCGACTTAATAAAACCGCCGATTATTCTTAAAGCTAGATTTTGTAATTTGTCCAATTTATAAGTGTGACTAATTGCAGAATTATCGTATAAAAAACATCCGTAATCAATTCTACTTCTAATAATCGCCATATAAAGTCTACGCATATATATAGGGTGAATACCCCATGACGATCCCGCCAGAACTTTGAGTAACTGAATTTTTTTTTGTGAACTCTCATGCACCTCGTTTATATGCTTTCCCCATCTTAAGCACTTGTCCAGCCACATTCCTAAATATTTTATATAATTGACAGCTTCTAAGGTGTTATTGTTTACTTTAATATCAATTGACAGTCTTCGGTGACCTCTGGTAAATATACATAATTTGGATTTATTGGTTGATAGTTCTAATCCTAACGTCTGTATTGATTCTACAAAATAATCTAAAGCTTGCTGCATATTATTAATACTATCTTGCATTTTAGTGTTGTTACAATATAATACAAAATCATCAGCGTATTGACTGACACAAACTTTATTAATATTTTGACAAATATTGGCCGTAATTATATTAAATAGAAGGGGGGATAAAGGATCACCCTGTGCAATTCCCTTGCCAGTCCATCTTACATACAGTCTTTTGCTTTCATCAGCTTTAATAGTGAGATGTCTTTCTTTTAAAAATTCCCAAATATAAGAACAAACATATTTCCCAACTTTCAAATCATTAAGAATATGTACTACCCGGTCGATAAGAACGTTATTATAAGCTCCTTCCACATCCAAAAAAACAGCTACAGTTGGGGTATTTTTTGTAAATCCAATTTGTATTTTAGTAACTAGGCGTGCAAGGCAATCCTGACATGAGTGATTTTTTCTAAAACCGGTTGTACTAGGAGATAGTATTTTATTAAATTCTATAAACCATTCTAGTCGCTTCAGAATCATAGAGTGAAGTATTTTGCAAAGACAAGATATCAATGCGATTGGACGAAGCTTACCATCGGAGCCGCTACTAGTCTTGGGAATCGGTACTATGGAAATATCTCGCCATTGAACGGGAACCGTTGATGTTTTAAAAATTAAATTATATAATTGAAGTAAATACTTTTTAGCAATAATAGGCAAATTAAAAATCATTGAATATGTAATATTATCGATACCCGGAGATGTATCCTTAGTTTTAAAGCATGATTCCAAATCCTGTTTTGAAAATTCACAATTTAGAGGTGACTCATTATCATCAAACACGGGTGTTGACGACATCACAAAGTCTGGGGCCAATGAACACAGTAGTTCTTCTTTCTTTTCGTCCGATGAATAAGATCTCGTCTGCCCGTAACCCTTCATCCAACGCATTTTTCTCCACATGGTTGCTGAGGTTGTAGTTTCATCAATACTGTCACAAAAATTATGGAAAGACTTAAACCTAGCTTGCCTTATAATCTTTTGACTTTCATAAATTTTTATATTAAGTAAATCCAGATTTTGCGGTATGGGGTTTTTCCTAAAGTTTGTTAAAGCTAAACGACGCTCGGCTACTACTTTTGAAAGTTGTTGGTTCCAATATGTTTTTGGTGTAAATTTACGAATTGGATTGTTACATAGTTTAATGAATGGAATCGATTTATCAGCAGCTTTATTAATTTGGTTAGTTAGGAAGTCATACATAGATTGTACGTTATCTGATGGTGGCGGTACTTCTACAAAATAGCTAGAAATAATTTGACGATAACTAACCCAATCTGCTTTCTTTAAATTTCGTTTTAAGGTAATATTAACTGAATCGGGATATTTAAAACACATTTTTATAATCAAGTGGTCACTTCCCAGGCTTTCACTACTAACACTCCAAGAACCATTAATAGCTATGTCTGTGCTACAGAACGAAACATCAGGGGAAGTTTTTTGGAAAAAACCACTCACGAGCTTTATTCTTGTGGGATCACCATTATTTAATGAGATGTAATTGTTTTCAATAGCAGCTTCGAACAATTGTTTGCCCCTAGAATCATTTTTACTGGACCAGCAGGAGTGATGTCCGTTAAAATCGCCCGCAATAATAGTATTTTTTGGAAATCTTGAAAAAATATGCTCCCAATCTAATTGAGAGGTTCGCACAGAGGACGGACAGTAGACCGAAATAATATTATGAATTAATTTACAATTAAGAATTTTAATATGTAATATTTCTATACCTGAATTAGTCACACTTACAGGAACAATGAAAGTTTTTAACGATCTGTGCGAAATAATCGACACTCCTCCGTATGAGTCATACCTGTCCTTTCTATATACATTATACCCACTTATATTTATGTGGCTACCTGCATCCAACCATGTTTCACTTAAAATGGCTACATGGATATTTCCTCTATTTAGTAACAACTCTAAATCCCTTAATTTTGGCTTCAGACTCTGAGCGTTCCACTGATATATATTGATATTAGTAGTAATGGGGACATTATCCATTTATAAATAATCCAAGAAGTTTGCTTACAATATCCCAATCTCTAAAATACGAAACAACATATATCATAATTTCTTCCAGCACTAATCTTACGCTCTTCTTCACCTTTTGTTCCGATGAACAATCTGCCGACCATATTTCTTTAACCTTGTTGTAACACTTCTTCAATTTAGATATGTTTTCGTTTTTATAGGGACTTTCTTCTTCTATTTCCTTATGTTTTTTTTCTATCTGTACATTTTGATTTGTATTACTCTTTGTTTGTTCTTTTTTCTTCCCGTTCTGTTTTTTCTTTTTCTTTTTAATTGTTTTGGATGTAGTTACATTTTCGTTACCATTTTCTTCGCTTTCACTGACTTCCTCTATCGAAAGACTGGAGTCCATGTAGGTATTTACTTGATTTTCTGATGGTACTAGGGGGGTGAGAGAATCTCTATAGCTTCTATTCTGTGAAGAAGAGGTAGAAGGTAGTATTTGCCTAACTTCAACATTAACAGGAGTAACTTCCTTACTTTTTTTCAGTTTCAAATAGAAGTCTAGGGCTATCTTGTAAGAACACTTATCTTTACTCATTATGTCCCTAATCGTTTTCTCTTTCAAATATACTGGACAATTTTTATTTAATGCCATGTGTGGGCCTTTACAATTAATACATGAAAACACCTCAGTTTCGCAATTGACATGTTCTTTGCCACACTTAGGGCATATTATTTTCTGGGTAGGACAAAAACGTTTTATGTGGCCATATTTCCAACACCCTGAACATTGGGTAACAGGGAACATATATGATTCAACCTTAAAACGACACCCATATCCATATATATGTGAAGGTAACGTTGCTCCCTTAAAAGCGATGCGAATAGCTTCACTATTGATCCACTGCCCATCTTCAGTTAATCTTTTCAGTCTTTTAACCGCGCAAATATCTGCTTCACTTTGAAATATTTCCGAAAGTTCCTTTTCCTCTACTTCCAAGTCAATATTTCTAACAATGCCATAAATAATACTTAATTGGTCTGTTCTTTGACATCTAAATTCTAATTCTTTAAACTTCTGGCAATTCAGTATTTTATTTGTATCTTCAATATATTTTAGTATGATGAAAATTTTGTAAGGACTTTTATATTTGATTTTAAGTATGTCGTTAATATTTTGAGATTTCAATAATTTAGCCATACCAACCATTTTTGGAAGTACCGTCTTAGATGTAAGACATACCTCAAAATATTTCGCTTGCTGTGTATTGTTTTCACAACTACCCACAATATCCTCACAATTGTTATTTTGTGAATTACTGCGCAATAGTCTTTTAGCCTTTCTAGTTACGGTGGTAAAACCATCATCCCCTTCAATAATTTCTTCACTATCTTGTCTCACCCTTTTCTCAACATTTCTCTGATTTTCATCAACGTTCATCGTACTTCTTTCAATAGTTATTTCTTCCCTCGTATTCTCCGTCATCTCTTCATTGATATCACTTTCAACAGGTATATTCGACTCCGAACTCAAAGATCTTCCAAATCTATCCATTATCTAAATGATTGAGTATCATGAAGGTAATTTTATAAATAAGTAGCACGACAAAATGAGTAAGACGTCCGCACGTCTCAGTCGTCAACGCGGCACTCGTATTGATGACTTTAATGATTATAATATAATAAAGCCATATTAGTTAGGGCCGCAAGCATTAAACTCCAATTACGTTGTTTTATTCAATGTAAATAATGTGGTACTCAAAAAAAAAAAAAAATCGTCGTCGCCTCCTTCTGCGAAGCAGTCATGCTAGCGAAGGAGGTGGCGGAACGTGAGAAGGAAAGAACCTCACGTCCCAGCCACCGCGGGAGACGCCCCGGGCGTCGGGGGGCAACCAGTGGCCCCCGGCCACCGTAGGCCCGGGCATGTGGACGGTGAGTAATGGGCTAACTCACCGTCCGTCCGTCTTATGACGACAGGCCGTGCCGACGGCGCGTTCGTGTGCCACGCGCGCCTCAAGGAGATGTCAGCAAATCGGTAGGGGTCCGAGAGGGCCGATGCCTGCCAGGGCTGCGGGTTGTTCGAAAGAGGAAAGAGATACCGTGGCCCTGGAACACAAAGGGCTAAGAAGGAACATGGATGGGTTTTAGTCAGTCAAGTCTGACACTCCCTTCCGCTCCGTCCAGAGCGGAAGAAGTCATTTGATGATTTCCAATACAAAAAAAAAAAGGTAGGGTTTGACAAGTTCCAAACTTGAATTACTCAATTCAGAAAACATCAATATTTCTACTTTCTAATATTTAACGTTGTATGTTATCAAACCGTTAAAACCGTTTAATTATTGTCTATGGATATAGCAACAATGTTGCTAAGTAAGCGATCATAGATGTAATCTTTCACACGGGAAGCGATTGTTTGCGCAGAGCTCCAAAGCAGATGGTTACCCGTCATTGCTCCGTCAATATTGAAGTTTACAGTAGGTCACCTAAGTAAATAGTTCTGGACATTTCATATTCTGTTGGTCACCCTCTGTTTAAAATATCAAAAAGATGTTGTTCTAAAAAAGCTCTCTGAAATCGAGAGTTTTACGACAATACCGTTTTTTGTTTTTACATTATAACTTATCATAGTAATACTCGTTTTTTGGAGTCGGTAAAATAGCCTAGCATAATGCAAGTTTGTCTTATAGGTCTATACAAAAAAATATTGCAAGAAACGCCTGTCATGACATACTTAATGGATTTATCCCGTAAACTGATTTTGTATTTCCGTTTTTGTTTGGCCTTCCTATAAATACGGAGATGGCAAACCGTTACTTACTGGGACGCCATACAAGACAAGACAGCTTTTACAAAGATTATTAGAATTGATTCCGCTATGGACGGCGAAAATGTTACTTGCACACAACAAGATCGGTAGCAATCATACAAAAATGATAATGATCAACGATTTGATTGTACCGACAGTCGTGTCGGCCAATGGCTTAATAGCAAAAAGCTTCGACCAACATTTGAGGAGTCTTTCGCTTGGCAGCTGAATCAAGGGCTTGATTCAGAAAGCAGTACTTCTGGACACGCGCGTATTGGTAGGAGGTTCCTCTCTCAAGAGCCCTGACCACACCGGTAGCCCGGACCCTGTTCCCGATGCCGGTGGGCTACTATTATTTTTATTTTTAAATGCTTTTTTTATATAATTTTGTAAAAATATTTAAAATATATAAATAATATTTATAAATAATACCTATGTATAATCGAAATCTAAATCTAAACTAATATTATAAAGAGGCAAGATTTGATTGTTTGTTTGCATTGAATAGGCTCCGAAACTACTGGTCCGATTTGAAAAATTCTTTCAGTGTTAGATAGCCCATTTATCGAGGAAGGCTATAGGCTATATATCATCACGCTACGACCAATGGGAGTGGAGCAGCAATGAAAAATGTTGCGAAAACGGGGAAAATGTGACGCAAACGAAGTTGCGCCGGTCAGCTAGTGATGAATAAACGAATAGGTAATAATGATAATGATTATTCTCAACTTCAAAATCACTTGCATCACTTGCATCCTCGTTTTATCCTGACATCGACCACTGCAGAACATTACGTCAGCGGTGAGACTAATATCTCGGATACCTACATTACTTAAAAGGACTCATTACAAATTAGCTCCATGAGTCAATCCAAATACCTATGAACCGATCTTGACTAAAATAAGCTACTGCAAATGAATTCAATGAATTTGAATGTAAAAACTTTGAAATACATAACATCACACCTGTAATCCCCTATGTGTTACGCAGAGGTGTACCTAATAGTACATCCACATTACCTGAGTTATGTTTAAGTCCCATGTCATAGGGGGGAGCCTATTGCCATCAACCGGGCACAAATCCAGACTTCGTGGCTGCTAATAAGAAATTCCTGATGGAAAAACGCAATAACACTTAGCCCGACCCGGGAATCGAACCCGATGCTCAGCATTCGCGCCTTGCGACCACTCGACCCACGAGGCAGTGAAGTATTTTGAAATAAGTACATACATTTAATAAGAAAAAAAGGTATACAAAGCGAATTATCCATACTAATATTATAAGTGTGAAAGTCACTCTATTTGTTAGTTTGTTTGTATGTTTGTTTGTTACCTTTTCACGACTAAACGGCTGATCGGATCTTAATGAAATTTGGCTAAAAGATAGATTTCAACCTGGGAAAGGACATAGGCTATATATCATCGCGCTACGACCAAAAGGAGCGGAGCAGCAATGAAAAATGTTGCGAAAACGGGGAAAATGTGACGCAGACGAAGTTGCGCGGGACAGCTAGTTAGATTATAAACACTGTTTTAAAGTTTCACGGTTTTAACTGAACTAACAGGGATATCTTCCATGATTATTTATTGTTTTGAGTTCCCGATATTTCGACAGTCCTGTTGCAAGCGCCATGATCGCGGGATGGAATCCCGTAAGTGATGGTATAAGTACTAGATTATAAATGCCAAATCACCTGTAGCACCTATGCGCGATGAACTATCAAGAGTTTTCACCGTTTTACTGAAAACTTCAAAGAAAACTTGTAGTCTAAATAAACTTTACAAAAGTAGTCGTTTAAAGCTTTGTTGCAAGATGCTCGTTCTTCACGATGTTTTCCTTCACCGTTTTTGAGAGCAGCGGTGATGAAATAAATTACACAACGTAATAATACGCCTGCCTGGGTTCGAGCCCACGGCTTACTGCTCGTAAGTCGGGGCTGCCAGCAATGGGCCACAGCTGGCCTTCAAAAAATGTTTCATCCGTAATCATTAAATTAAAAAGGTAATTTAAAAAACCGGCTAAGTGCGAGTCGGACTCGCGCAATGGTTCTGTACCATTATTTATAAAAACGAGAAAAAAAATCACTTCGTTGTATGGGAGCCCCCCTTAAATATTAATTTTATTCTGTTTTTAGTATTTGTTGTTATAGCAGCAACAGTAATACATAATCTGTAGAAAGTTCAACTGGCTAACTATCACGGTTCATGAGATACAGCCTGGTGACAGACGGACGGACAGCGAAGTCTCAGTAATAGGTACCCAAATTCCGTACCCAAAGGGTCAAACGGGACCCCGTTTGACCCTTTGGGTACGGAACCCTAAAAAAAAGAACGTGGTTACCGTTTTAGCGTCGGTGTTCCTTTTACCCCGTATAAGAATAAAGGGTAGAAGTGGAATAAACGTGACACTGTCTTCTTCTCATGATCCTTTGTCTTTATTTGTTGCATTAAGTTACATACTAAACTTGGCCCCTAACCAGGAATTATTTAACCACAGGAGCTGAATGAATACGTATTGGTTAGTTACGTCGTCTGCGGCCTCATTTCAAATACATCACAATTTTCTAGTCAAAGGAAAGGCATCTCACGTAGCCATGGTACCTACAATCCTTTCACAGTTGTTTTACCTCTGATAGCAACAGCCGAACAGCAACATTATGTTAACGAGAATAAAGATCATTGTTATTTTGGCAGAGTTTGGAGGAACTCGTGGCTAAATAATAACAGCTGCTCGGGTTGATCTTCAGGTTAAGTCGCGCTTGCCTAGGTTGGTCCATGGATGGGTGACTGCCTATTAAATACCGAGTTTCTTCCGTGCCTCGGAAAGCACGTTAAGCCGTTGGTTCCGGCTGTCATTTGTAGATCTTTGACAGTCGTTACTAGTAGTCAGTGGCCGCCGAAAGACTGACAATTTGTATTCCAAGGGGTATCTCGTATTAACTGGATTGTGGTCAGATAGGCAGTCGCTCCAATTAAAAGACTGCGCGGTTAGAATGGCAGCCAACCCCAACATAACACTTGAAACGGGATATTTACCATGTTTTCTAATTTTTTATACGTATGAGTTCCAAGTGTTATTGATAGTGTTAGTGACCATGTCAGTTTAAAAACACACCAACATAGTTGGGAAAAGGCTAGGCAGATGATGTAACTTTGGCAGACGTGACAGTGGCAGCAACCCAACAGCATCCTTATTGTAACGGAAATAAAGATCACTGACTTTAACAGTGATGCAATGTCATGAGTTACATATTGGTGAAAGGACTGTAGCAATCTCATACCTAATGGTAGTGTCATCTTGTGACAGCAATGAGGTCGTAACGCTTTAGGCCTAACGTGCTCTACACGAAGTGTTACAATGCGGAGCCAATAACATCTGCCTTGTAAAGCTTGTTTCTTAATATTATTAAAAAGCTTTTTCGGATTAAGTTTGTACGAAACATGAATCCTTTCTTCGAAGCAGTTGTTGGGAATTTCACATTTACACAGTGTTAAAGAAAAATCCTTGGAATATTTAAGTTTACAACAAACTTTATTGTTCCTGCTTAATCTCCAAATCATACATGTTTTTGGCATCGCTTTCTTGTAATTTTAGGATTGATGTCGAAGATTATGGAACTGAAGATCGGCGCCAAATTTCTTGCCGGAACAAATATTGCTCGAACTTTATTTATTGTCCCGCCCCCGCACACCAATATTTTAGGATCACCGCTATTTATGGATGAAATCAGGGAATATTTCACGCCAAACAAACAAATGAACGTAGGCGTACCGAAGCGGTGCGAATGGCATTCTCGCAGAGTTCCTCAATCCTGCACCAATTAGTATAAACAATAACACCCACGAGGACTAAATAGGTGCTTTACAAATCATATTTTCATCACGATGTCGTTGACCGAGCAAACAAAAGCGCTGGAGCTATGATAGACTGTACAATTATGTTCCACTGAAACTATGTAGCTTTTCACATGTGGTAGCCACATGACATTACCTACGTGTGGTACATAAAGAGAGATGGACTCGATATTATTTATGTGTGTACCCTAACTGACAAGTAAAGCAATAATTCGCTATTTACTTGGAAATATTTTTGTCCTGATAGTTTGATCCTTTTTTGCAAACTAGGACACAAATCGAATTTTAAACTACTGAAACATTGAAATATTTGTGTAAAAGTATAATTATAAGACTTACAGATATAAACGTCATTTCAATTCGAATAAAATTAATCAAGGAAATAAAAGAAAATAAAAGTTAGCTAAAAGCTTTAAAAAAAAAGGAAAAACAATTGACACCGAAAAGTTTACCAGCGCCATCTATTGTCGAGTAGAATTTAAGTTTAATCCTAACTTTGAAATGCACCATCTAGCGATACATTTATGAGTCACAGTGACAACTATTTAGGTTCCACTTTAAATCGTTCCACTACTCGCTACTAGGTGGCGCTGCTCATGACACTGATGTACCAACACAGAACACCAGTGCTCAGTTTTTTAAATACGTGAACTTGCAATAGCAGCTTAAAGTCAATGAATATGGGCGGATATTTTTGCAAACAAACAAACGTATTAATAACAGTGCAAATACAACATAGGTACAAAGTGAAGTGGAGTCACCTGCTTGACCACGGTTCGGCGTATGATAAGCGATTAGCTTTCCGTCTGTTGCAGATTTGATCCCGGACGGGAACAAAATATTCAACCATAGGACTATTCAGGTGTCTTAAACAAAGTAATAGCGCCTGATTTATGTCAATTTTAACCAAGACACTGACAAAACCTTGTTGGGATAGAGCCAAACAATAAGATCCGTCATCATAAAACACGGGGGAGGATATTCCCTTGCACTTTGATAAATTATTAAAACGTGTTATTGACCTTCAGGTAAATGGCTTGTGAGTCAGTACGTATGAGCTCATAAGATGTGTGTCAAGAGCTTCTCACGTTAAAATTAATTCGCGCCATGACTCTTGCCGGTATTGGTCAGGTCTCTTGTACGAGTATACAGACCTTGAACGGAAGACTATGTCAATCCAGTGCTTCCATAACGATACAGGTTACCAGTATGGCCAATTCATTAGGATCTGTACGAATCAGAATTCTGTACCGATTAGTGCGGTGAAAATAGTTGAATACTTTGGTATTCAGCTGCATCCGATTAGACTGGAAGCCGACCCCAGCATAGTTGGGAAAAGGCAAATGACGATGATGACTTTCTATATTTTTTGCCCTCCGGTATAAAGAAACAGGTTCTTAGTAAAAATTATACAGGTTTTTCTAATCCCAATTTTTCGGGACCGGAAATCCTGTATCTTTATACAAGTACGCTTCCTTAGGACACAATTATTTTAAATGACGCAAATAGGTAAACATCTTTGCTAAGTTCCGATTCTATTTCGTATGTGTTCTACTTATTTCTATGTTACACTTATTTAATTTTCTCGCCATGCGAGAAATTCTCATATAATGGGAATCGCTTTTCTATATTTTGTGTTATTTATTTATTACGTATCCGAAATTTGTTAACATAACATGATTCATCACTGATGTAGGTACCTACTTCTTGCAATGTGTGACTAAAATATCTGTTTGTAAGTACATACGTACTTACTATTTTACTACAGAAGAGCACTTTAACTACGACAATGTTTTACACAGACACATCGCAAATCACATCTTACAAGACTATACCATTAGCAACTTGTCTTCGATGCTTACATTCTACGCATAAGTAAACCTCTATAACTAACAAAGCTTTGTCATACAATTACGTATGTATGAGTTCAAATAACAGGTGGCTTAGCGTATAGCCAAAACATGCTCATTGCTCGCGGTTAGAATGCGCAACCGTTACGATGAGGTCACTGCATTAGCGCTGCCCCACACGTCCGGCAGGGTATCGCAGCGGCAGGACATGGCCCGTCCTTCCACTGCTTCCTCACGCACCGTCACGAGCACCAGTTTTGCGTACATCACTCACTCACACACCACAGTACCGTTACAGTATTTGCACATCGCCATCGTGATGACCGTTTTTGGGCGCACACCCATTAGAGCTTGCGATTTTTGAACACTCTTTGTTCATTGATCTGTGTAAGTAATGCTCGTTGAATAGTTAGGTCATTATTCTCGGAAAATGTTGAGCATCTAACATTGGCTACATTGTTCGATGTATCTATACATGTTGATAACATCAAACGGGAACGTTTCAAACACGTGTAGTATCAGTCTTCGAAAATTTTGAAGAGCTGATTACTATTTATTAAGATTGACACGAATTAATGGCCAGATCTTGTTTGGTCAGCTCGCTATTATTCTATTGATATCCGACAATTTGTCCTTCACATAACGGATGAACAATAATATAAAGACTGTGCATGCATCCTTTGTGGGCGTCACGCAATAAACTGTTTTGAATACATAAACAGTGTCTCTATTCAAATTAGTGTGAAGCAGCCTTTGATGACCCCGGGCGGACATTTCGACATTCGCGGTAGACAACGTTTGGTATAAAAATATAAAGGCAGAAGAGTATCCATGAATATATATGAATAAATTAGCAGGTACAGTCATTATGTCGTTGAGCAAAAGATAGCCAAATAGATTTGATAAATGAATTATTTTAAAACATTGTTTAGCGTCGAATTGTAGTACATTACATTTTTATTCAAACAAAGCATAAAGTTACTATCTAATAAAATATTATACAGAATAGGGCCTTACCTACTTATTTTCCTTCATCCCCATATAAAAGATAAAAGCTCCACTTCAGTAGGTATTTTATTTCCCGAAGACCGGAAAGTCCGGACATTCCTTTGTAAGTTGTTTAACTTTTTAACACAAATTCTAAGTTCCCTATTTATCTACCACATGAACATTCTGCCGACCGACTCGTTTTGCAAGAGAGACCGTGATATTAAACACGTCTGTCAACAAGTCTTCTATAACTAAATATAGAAACAATAACATAACAACACATCTATTTAATTACTTAGCACCAGCGTTTACGACTACAACTATAAACGTAAGCATATATTCGAGATATTTATGATGCATTATATTCTCAATTATGTTCTATCGACCAACACATTAATTTATTTAGTTTGCCTCATTTATATTTATTTTTAGCGATCCACACGGAAGTCGAATGCAAGTCTATTCAATAGATTGCGTTACAAAGCGCTTTTGCTATTTGGAACACTGGGCATTTTCCAACAGTTTCACAAAAACTCAACGGGTTGGGCTGTTATTGGAGCATTTCAATACATAATGGTAATGAAATTGCGCAAACTGCAAGTCACAGTTCCTATACATATTGTCCTAATTTATAAACGAGTGGTAGATTTAGTTTTAATTCAATTTGCTAATAGTACGACCTAATTGGATTCGCACATTATCACGTTTTAGGAAATCGTGGCAAACACAAATAGCATTAGCTGTACTTATCTTCCCGCATACAAGTCGTAAATAACTGAGGGAAATCTTTATTAACGAGTAATGGTAACTGTAACACAATTTGTTACATTACTATTGCCCGAAGCTGTGGGCCACCCATCCCACACACATCATATTTCCGCCTGGAGCATAGACTCGTGATGTATCGGTAACAATCAAAACAAATGCCCACTATCTTGCTTCACTTTGAGTCGTGTTTTTCTGTTACACAATGTTCTTATAAGCACTCGAAGAATGTGCACGTGAATACCAGGAAAATGTAAACGCATACAAGTTCTCGTCAACCACGGCTTAAAATAAACTATTACAAAATCAGTAGAGTGTAACTGGCAACATTAATAACTGCAGTTTGCCAAAGGCAACAAATCCATCAGTTTAATAAAGAAAAACTCATAAGTAGAATCCGCCCACGATCCACACAAACAAAAAGCAGCGAACATTTTATTATATTGCATAAAATTTGAATTTTCATTTGATGAAAATGGTGTACCCAGAGAGGGATGAGCGCTGGGGAGGCATCCGGCAATCCCTCCGGAGAGAAATTACGTTACACGCTCGGGTGGACACTGCCTGCACTCAGCGATTAACCGGAACGAGACGCAGATTAAGCTCACATACCCAGCCTCATAGCGTCATAATGCATAGTAAGCCTATTCCAATTTATTATGAGATAGTCTGCCTCGTAAATTGAAATAGCCCTAGAGTAGAGCTTCCCAGAAGGCTATGATTTTAGTACCTATACTAATGGATTTCCGTAGCTGCGATAACATGCGCCCAATGCCGTCCGTCTTCTAATATTTGAATAACATCGGACAAACCAGTATTATGTTTGTTCGTAGCCAGTACGTTATTCAATGTACAATGCATTGCATGTATTAGGTAAGAAAATATTCTACAGTAGACTAAATTCCTTTAGTTTGAAGTAGAATTGATCAGATCATAAGAACCGAAAAATCGTATTAGTTCATTACTAATTGTATTAAGTGTGCAAATAAAGCAGCAATCAATTTGGTTTGAGAATCAATCAAATCAGAGTTGAACAAATATTTTCAATCATCTTAAAAAATGTTTACCTACATTCAAGAGATTGCTACGAGAACCAAATCCCTAATTTGTGTACCTACATTTTGCATGTCGTTGAGCTTTTATTCTGTCTACGAAATTGTAGACCCGTCCGTAGCGGTCGCGTAGACCTTGCTACGAAAACTCCTAAAACGCCCGCGCGTACCGAATTCGGTACGCGCGGGCGTTACCGCTGATCCTCGCCGTACCGAATTCGCGACGGTACGCCGAGGATCAACGGCGCACCAGCAAACTTAAACGCTAATATAAAAAAAAGTTAATTTCTAAATCGTTCTGTCAAAATTTACCTCTATGGTCAACTAGTAGTCGATTCAAACAAAACCAATCGTTAGTAATACTAAACGGCACAACATTATTAAAAAAAATATAGAAACTCGTCTATGTCGAATGTCAAACGACAATGGCAACCCGTGTTATTATGTTCGGAAAAGTGTGGTTTAGTGAGATATACGTTGTAAAACTTTGGTAAGTAAATGTATAGTATGTTATAAGTGTATAATGCAACTTTTTAGATAGTCATTTGCTTGAAAAAATAACAAAAAATTATGATTTGAGCCAACAAAAAATCCTTTGTTGTGAAGTTTGTTAGTCGAAATTAACAAAAATAATTTGACTCTTTAACCATGTGAAATGGTCTTGGAAACAATAGTAGCAAAGAAAAAATAGTGATAATTCATTATTTCATGTATTCGAGGCATATCTATTCATATTTATTGATATTTCAAGTATTTTCATGCTTTGAACAGCGGAATTCTAAAATGGCCGATTCTAACAAGAAGTTTGAGTTAGGATCTTATAAGAATAATGTATGAAGGACTCCTAAAAAACACTGTCATTAGATTACTTGTATATTTGTGATGTTAGATATAAATTTTCGTGTAAATTGAATGAGTAGTTTTACCAAACAAAAATAAGCAACGAAAACAGACGTATTTACTTCGACCTCTCTCATATATATGGGATATGTATAATTCTCAAGTAGTTCTAAAAGAGTTGTTTATTATTAATAAATGGCCCCGTTCATCACGAACCCGACACTGTTTACCGTTTAAGATTAGAGCTAATATAACTCGAGTTATAAGTGTTTATCTTTACGATATCGGATGACTCACGCGATGGCGTAATCAAGGGGCCCCCGAAGGGCTACACGCGGGGTTTTACTGTTCGCGCGAAAGGATAAAGAGGTTAAATGGGATTGAGGCACATAACATCCGTAAACACGTTTACTCTCAACTTATTTGACTAGTTAGTTTATATGCAAGCCCACCGCTTGCCGATTCAGTCCTCGCGTCCATATTGAGTAGTCATCGCTGACGCAGCGGTTTATTTACAATTCAGTCCACTGACTTTGAGTTGCATTTCAATATCCGTGTCAAGGGCTCAGTGGGACGACAATATCGTTACATTCAACACTATGTTTATAAATCGCACATTTACAAGCTACATTTATTGCCCAATCTATTTCATTGTGAACTTATTGCGAAATCAATACCGCAAGGTCGACAACCCCTCACAGTCGAACTTGTTTATGATTTTACGCAAAAAGCTAATGTCAATATGTCCCAAGTCCATGAATATGGATTCTAAAATCCGTGCTAAGTAAATGTCAGCGTGCGCAGCTATCGGCTGTTAAATGAATTTTAAAAGATTTCTATTACATATCATTAAATTCTACGCACAAATTTTTGTAGCAAGATGCATTAATGCGCCATTTATTGTATTCGCTGCAGATTTGTGTAAATGATACTGAAAAATAATGCATTTTTTATGAACGTACAACTTTTCAATTCATAACAGTATAAGGATTTTAAAACATTAATATTAATTATAATGTTTTATTTAAAATGCATCCCGACGAATGCAACGAAATACGCAATGAGGAAGTAACCCGAAGCCTGCAACATGAAGCACATTATAAATTATGGGTTCCGTAATAAAACTCATCCGTTCTTTTCTTTTGATCATCATAATGCTCAACATTATTATGACTTGTGCTGCCTGTCCCAATTTATGTGATTGGCGTTTTCAATTTCACAGAATACCACTGGTCATTTATTTAAGTATTATATTCAGTAAGCCCAAACCAAATTACTGTTAAGTATTCATAAAGTTAACTCTTGTTAAATTTAGATTACGAAAATGACAGATGTACTAACACTTTAAACAGTGGCAGGCAATAAACTCCCCATTGGGAATCGCACAATGGCAAAGACACCTTATCAGTAATGAGCACGTCATCACTGTGGGGACGTTAATTCTTGTAAAAATATATCATTGTAGGCAGACACGCGTGTAACACAGCGGCGGGTGAGGGTTGTTTCGCTCTGTCTACTCCGGGTCTGTCAATATTCAGGAAGCGGCGTTGTCATGGCGACGAGGGAGAGCTTCCTACATGACGGTCGCTGCCCCCTGCACAATGCGTCGCAGAGGGTCGGAGGGCGAGAAGCGAAAGAGGCCTGTTGTCTGGGATTTATGCAAGGGCGTCCGTCGTCACTCGCTGCAAAGAGCCCCGAGGAAGACTTAATGACGTCTAAAATATTCACAGTAGGATGATGTCATGCCATGCAGCGAGTAAAATCATGTTATTAATAAATACTAAAGCTGTCTCGATGGCTCCATAAATCTTGGTTTTAAAAACGAATAAAAATATGACTCAATTTGATATGTGCTATTTAATGAAATATTCAAGTAAACGAGGCTAGAATTAGGTTTTCCCCACACTTGGTCACATAGCTTAGCTGTTCCAATTCCCTTTACCATTGCGTGACAATAATAACAGTATAATTCCCGTTAAACTTCGTCTAATCATATTCGAATGCTACATGCATGCAGGCTGTTGGACTGAATTACTTGTGTACATAAAGTTGCTATGTAAAACGACAGCAGACACCAAACAAAATGAAACCTCGTCCTCTAAGAATTTAATAGAACAAAATACAAAAGTTATACAATACGCACTGGACTCATAACTTCATAATTACGGTCGTAAGGTCAGTAACATATTCGCCCACGAAACGTTATGAACCCATGGCACGAAACCTTTTAAACATTTCTACATCGTACACCGAAATAAAAACGCACATTATGAATGGAAATTACGTCCAATCCGTTGTGGCGTATAATTATTATTGTCATAATCACATCACGAGTCAAAGAACGGTGTAATTGTGAGGTAGATGTGAAATTAATATGAGTAGAGTGTGGCCAGCCTTCCCACACACATGAAGACGCGTAGTGTCACAAGATGCGTTCTCACCGTAACACGAGATACTGTTCTAGCAACAATAGTCGCGCTTGACCGCATCACAGTCATCCATTCGTCAGTGAAAAAGCCGTCAGACATAGATTTGTAAAAATCGAAATAAAAAAAATATTAAGCTGAATCCATTAAGTAACAGTACTACCAAAGTTGCCCGGTCAGATTCGATCCACTGGTCAATAAACTATCGGAATAAATTTTACATTTTGACTCTTTTCGAGTGCTACGCTGGGAGCACTCGAAAAGAGTCAAAATGTAAAATTTATTCCGATAGTTTATTGACCAGTGGATCGAATCTGACCGGGCGACTTTGGTAGTGTTAATGAATAAATAAATTCACCGCTAACTAACAAAAGGTGCCATGTTTAAAATTTAAATTATACAAAAGCTTAAATGGCGCACAAAACCATTTTCGATACATTTATTATCTGCAAACCGCGCAGCCGGAATTATTGGAATTGCGGGCTGAAAACGGAAATGGGAAATGTATGTACTTTGGAATATCGATGATGGCAGAACGCCTATTATTGTTTTGCACCATTACAGTCGTATTGATTTTAAGCTTTGGTGGAGGCCGGGCTTTGTTCAATATTGACAATATACATAGGTAGGTTCTTATTAGAGTATTTTCATTTAAACTTTAGCATTTTAACTGGCGGCCTGTTGCAATAGAAATCTATACAAGGTGTTGTTTTGCAACGTCGTCAAATTCTAGGAGGTAACTATGCTAATGATTCTCGACCCGAATCAATAATAAAATGAGTAGGTAATTTTCTTTTTTTTATTTATTTACTGAAATCGGTAACTGTGAACCACCCGTGTTTTAAACACGGGCCGTCTGATCCCCGCCTTATAACGTCACTTACACACAAACAAAAAACCTCAAACGTTTTTTCGATAATTTTATACTCGCTAAACCACGTTAAGGGGGTTATTCTGAAATATTGACAAATTTAAACAACAAAAAAACGCAGTGTTTTTTAATAATTTACTAGGTACCGTAATTTATACTGATTATTTATGTCTTTTGTGACAACATCCTGAATTTTGACGAGGATGCAAAACAACACCTTGTATAAACAGTTCAACAATCCATAGGCTGAAGCTATTCACAACTTTTACGTAAGTGTTTGTGCGTGAGATGTAAATGGAAGCTTTATTTTGTGTGCACTTCGAACTTAGCACCGTAAAGATAGTATATGAATCAACTAGGATTTATTGATTTGATTCAAATTGCTCAAAAGCTAGGACAGACGTGACGGTCAATCGATTACCACGCAATTTCACATTTTACGCTTTCATAATCAATCTGAAGTAAACAATACAAATAATTACAAAAGTAGAATAACGTTATTTTTATATTATAATTTTAATTACATAGTTTATACGAGCATAACATTTACAATCAATATTATCTGTCGGATCTGGTACGGGTATGTAATTAAATTATGAAAGAGAGACTCGTAACAACGTTATATAACGTCGTTGCATTTTTTAAGTTCTTTGGGACCTAGCTGTGTAAACAAATAAATAACTTTATTAAATGATGTGGAAAACGTACTAATTGAGTTGTGGAGGTCAGATAGGCAGTCGCTCCATGTAAAATACTGGTATTCAGCAGTATCCCGTTAGACTGGAAGCGGACCGCAACTTAAGTAGTTGAGAAAAGGCTAGTCAGATGATGACATTACTTGGAAAAAGGTTGAGTAAAAACTTAGAAAGATCCTTTGAACAGCAAAGAAAAATGGTGTGTAGTTTTACCATCTCCAGATAATCCAAATTTTGTTCCATTTGTTTACTTATTTGCATATCCGGACAATGTGAAAATGGTATTTAAAATCAAGTTTATTTTAAACAGTAGTTAAATTAATAGTCATTACAATTCAAAAGTAGAGAAAGAAATTCCGATTGTTTTTAAAATAAAATGTAGGTAAGTATGGATGCTGTCACCGTTCGCCAAAAAGGTAACTTGTATAATATTGGAATAAAAACAAGTGTGGAAGAAATACGATATCCAAGCTAGTGTCACGAAGTCACGTTGCATTGATCAACAGCGAATTCTTCGGTTTCGATTACCGCACATTGAGCTTTGAAACAGGGCTTGTTAACGTTACCAACTAACAAAATAATAACCATTACTTAACGTTAATTCTAATGTGATATCAAATTAACGTTACTAAAAATAACGTTAATTGATAACATTACCAGTAATTTAACGTTAAATACAATTAACGTAAAATACGAGAATAACGTTACTTTTACCGTTAATTTAGCTGCAACCCGGTCACATTCAAGGTTGTTAGCGCGGCGTGGTGAGGCCGAGCGGGAGGGCAGCTTTGCATATTGTAATCAAGGCTTATTTTACTTATGTTTAGTAGTACGCACGGCGACAAAATCGCATTGTACGGGAAATCTATAAAAAAACGAGGCCATGTTATATTGCAAATGTAAAGCTTGATGTGTCGCTGTGTGTACACTACTACCTATTTATATTTGAAATCTTTTTGTTCCTTTAATTTAAATAGTTTATACAATCAGCGACTAAGCACATATTTGTTTTTTAAAGAAGACTAAGTTATAAACGAGTGCAATCATGTACCAACGAAGCATATGGGACGTAAATGAATTAAGCTGTAACGTCTCCAATTTACCTCCGTTGGATTTTAAGCAAGACCAACCACGACCTAGCGACCCACGAATGCGGCGTTCGCAACACTGGTCGCTTTTGAACTGGATCGTATGCCAGAAGAAAAACTTAGAGTAATTTATGTCGATTTACTCACTATTAGAAAAGTGCGACAGGAAAACGACTTGGATAACATAATTTTGCCAAGTTACGAAGAATCAGAGTAATAATTATAAGTAAATTGATTCAATTCTTTTAAATACTATAATTATGATTTCCTTTATTCATTTTCATTACGTAGTTATAATATTTTTACATAATTATATTAAAAAAAATATATATATAAAAAATAGTAGCCCACCAGCATCGGGAACAGGGTCCCAGCTACCGGTGGTCAGGGCTCTTGAGAGAGGAACCTCCTGACAAAACGTGCCGTGTCCAGAAGTACTGCTTTCTGAATCAAGCCCTTGATCCAGCTGTCAAGCGAAAGACTCCGCAGATGTTGGTCGTAGCTTTTGGCTATTAAGCCATTGGCCGACACGACTATCGGCACAATGGTTGCTGTTGTCAAATCCCACATGTCGACAACCTCGCGAGCCAGATCTAGATACTTGAAATGCTTATCTTTCTCTGCTTTCACGAGGTTCTCGTAATGCGGAATCGTGATATCAACAATCATTGCGCGACGCTTCAATCGATCTATCAACACTATGTCAGGCTTATTGGCAACAATAGTCCTGTCAGTGACGATAGATCGATCCCAATACAACGTGATATTACCATCATCGAGAACTGGGTCGGCCACATACTTATAGTATGGCACTTCTGATTCCACAAGGTTGTTTTTCAAACCAAGTTGCTGGTGGATAATCCTGGCAACAAGGTTGTGTCTATGCAACTACTCTCCATTAGCCAAACGAGAACACCCAGAAATAATGTTTCGGATCGATTTTACCGGACGGTGGCATGCCCGACATATGTCAACCGTGCCATCCTTTACTATGTGTTTCCGGTAGTTATTCGTCAGCATAACTTCGTCCATTATTATACAGACAAAACCTTCAGTTTCCCCGAAGAGGTCACCAAAACGCAGCAAGGATACAGACGCTAAGAAATCTGCATCGGGCCCATGTTAGGCCCAGTAAAAACGTCCTTGAAGCTCCTTGCTTTGCCATACCTCCCTGCGGTCATTAGTGTCTCATACTACAGGCTTACGCCAGTTCTCGTTAACCAAGAAGATCGGGGTAAAGCCCTTGTCTACTGAGACCACATCTCGGTGCATCCCCACGTCGGCTTCTAGGAAGTATTCCCTGAGCTTTGCGGTCAGCAGTACGCGGACCTTCCTATCTAGGGCATCATTTCCTATATAGGGTTCTGTCTGAGGCCATTTGAGTATGCCGAAAGAATACATCAAAACCGGCATGACCCAACCGTTGAAGGCGCGCACCTTGTTTCCTCCTGACAGAAGACTGCTTAGCACCTTATTCAGGCGGCCAAATAAACGCTCCTTCAACGATTGTTTCATGTCAGCAGTATTGATGCCTAATGCTTCCGACATACCCAAATATTTGTAGGTTTCTCGCTTCACATGCATGACTGTACATTTGTCCACACCAAATTCCATCCTGATGCGCTACTGAAAGTTTCAGTTACCTTCAGTAGCTTCATCATTCATCAACATCATCATTTCAGCCCAAAAGACGTCCACTGCTGGACATAGACCTCCCCCAAGTGTCGCCATATTGACATTTTGGGGGGTTTTGCCATAATCGCCGCGCTTGGCAGGCGGGTTGGCGATCGCAGTACGGTTGTTACAAAAGCACAGAGAACGCTGCTGCCCATTCTCTGGCTGGCTTCGGTAGCTTCATCAGTTGCAAATTGTTGGGGGCAAAGATTTTCAGATCATCCATGTAAAGAAGGTGAGATATAACCTGACCACCTCTCCTCAACCGATAGCCTAGACCTGAACTTTCCAGCAGTGTGCTAAGAGGGTTCAAGGCTAGACAAAACCACAATGGACTCTAGACTATCACCCTGAAATATACCACGCTCATCCTGGATAGCGAAGGACCGTCCTCCATTACCCTATACACGACTCAAGGAAGGCGCGTAGAGTTATCTATCTTGTACAACTCCAACAAAAAAAATCTATCCAACATGTAGACAGATGCCTTTGGGAGCGGCACACCTGTTGGCTAATGGCCATATCAATGAGGAGCAGCTCTTTAGTACCACGGGATCCGTTCTTACATCCATTCTGAGAGGGAGACATGATGTAATTACTCATTAAGAGTAATTACATCATAATATCATCACATGTTGGTTAATTTTAGCTCTCAAAATGGATGTAAGAACTTTATAGACCGTTGGTAAGCAAGTGATAGGTCTATAATTTTTGGGCTCCACAGTACTACCTGATTTATGGAGCAGGTGGGTAATGCCTGTCGTCAGGAACTGGGGCAGCGACCCTGACTCTAAGGCTGATTGAAACTGGGACGCCAAGCGAGCTTGCGATCTTTGGAACCATTTGATTCAGGAGTTGTGCAGTCCATCCAGTCCTGGAGATTTCCAGTTAGGTAACGGACGGACTGCACGAGCTACGTCTTGGGGGCTGATGATAATTGCCCCCATTTCTGGTATTGGATCACACGCTTGTTCATTCCGGGTCCAACCGCCCTCAGTGTGACTGACAGGCACCGACCAAGTGCTGCGCCAGAATGAACACAAGGCGTCATCATCCGGCAGACGCGTGTCAGTCACCCCTTGGTCTGGTCGTTCCCAAGCCCCATATACCCACCTTTCATCACTTCGGAATGTGCAATTCTGAGTGTATCGCTCCACTCGCCGCTTGTACCTACGAATACGACTTGCCCATGCACAGATCTTCTGCTTCAGGAAGTCGATACGCTCTGTGACTTATCCAAATGATCACGAGAACTAATGTCAGTTCCCGAGAACGCCCGCCTCACAAAGCGCATCTCTAGGGCGAGTATTGATTAACTTGCCGATGAGTACTCTAGCCTCACCGATACGCCGCTCAATCCTGCACTGCCAAGCTGGTACAGCTAATTTTGGTCGTTTAGCTCGTTCACTGTCAGGAAATTTGACATGAGCTACACGACATGCCGCTACGGCTGTGCAGTATAATATTGACTGGGTATCAGCAAAGTCTTTGCTGTTGTCAAAGCAGTTTGAAAGCTGCGAATCTAGAGTACACACCAGCGCCTTGTTTTTCTTGTGCATGGGCAAACGAGGTAAACGTGGTCTAAGTTCAGGCGGTGTGGAGCGATACTCCCGGAATGCACCCTCCAAAGCGCTCCTCAATTGTGCGTTGCACAGGGTACTCACGGTTATAACTTCGTCAACATCTTCTTCACCACCGCGATCGGATCGCGGCGAAGCACTTGATACATTCTGCATCTGCGCCGCGATCATTTGCGAAGCAGGCGTAACTAGGTTACTCCGTGAGACGAGGCGTAGTCGATCAAGTACAGTGTCATCCAACATATGGTTACGTTGGATGACCCGCACCTGATCCGATAGTCGCTGCGCCGACACGCTGACAGCTGGTTCAAGCACCTGAAATAGAAAGAGCATCCGACCGCGGTACGCAGTCAAGTTGCTTCCCCTCTGAGCAGCCCCATAATATGCGCGCATGACGTTCTCATTAATGAACTGAGTCCATCGCATGCGCGACACATTTCCACTGGCAGCGGGGACCCTGTTCAGGGCCTGTTGGCCTCGAGGTCCCAGGCCCGCTAGTGGCCGTCCTCTTCTTCGTCGTCGTGGTGGTGATGGCGTCGACGGCGGGGAGAAAAACTCGTCGCTGGAACTCGACGCAACTGCAACGACCGGCGACTCAGCGCCCACAGATGTGGCTGCAAGGCGGAGCTCAGCGACGAGCCCAGAGATGGGTGTGCTTCGTTTAGTCGGGCTCTGCGTCTCGTCAGCATTGATGACAAATATGACGTTACATTTTCATAAGATTATTGCATTTTTGTTTAATTAGATCCGGTTTTGTGTATTAAGTAACTTTCCTTTTTTTTTTCTTTTAATTATTTTCTTGGTTTAAATCAGTGTTCTGCGTTATTTTATACTAATTAAAGTAAATAGTGTGAAAAACTTGTCCCGTCAGTTTGACACCCGAGCCACAGATTTATGATGATTATGATTATTATTTACTATGTCCCATCCCTACTCGCATGCGAGGAAGTTGGCAAAAGATTAACCGTTTAAAAATAACGATAAAAGTAACGTTATTAAACAATTAACGGTTATAAAGATTAACGATAAAATGTTTCAAAAATAACGTTAAATCTATTAACGTTATTCTAATATTAACGGTAACTCTGTCAAATGAAGGTAACGTTACGAAATTTTTAACGGTATTTAAAGCCCTGCTTTGAAATAGATCTCTAGGATTATAGAATTGGAAACCTATTCTGTGATCATACGTTTGTATATTATTTCCGTAATGTATTTAGCCTTTTCAAGGTTATAAACATTATGCGTCGGGAAATTTAAGCTTCGTGTTTTTGAGGGCAAAATTTGGGCATCATATTTGAAGTTGGAATGTGACATCTTCATCACGACAATCCACTGTTATCCTCAAGGAGATGTCAGCAAATTGGAAAGGGTTTGAGAGAGCCGATGCCTGCCAGGGCTGCGGGACTGTTCGAAAGAGATGCCGTGGCCCTGGAACACAAAGGGCTAAGAAAGAACATGGATGGGTTTTAGTCTGTACAACTCTGACACTCCCTTCCGCTCCGCCCAGAGCGGGAAGGGTCATTTGATAATTTCTGCCTAGCCTTTTCCAAAACTATCTTGGGGTCGGCTTCCAGTCTGACCGGATGCAGCTGAGTACTAGTATTTTACATGAAGCGACTTCCTATCTGACCTCCACAACCCAGTAACTGGGTAATACGATACCCCTTGGTAGGACTGGATGTCAGACTTTTAGCTTCTGACTACTCGTAACGACTGTCAAAGATCTACAAATGACAGCCGGGACCAACGGCTTTACGTGCTTACCGAGGCACGGAGGAAACTCGATATGTAGTTATGGTCCCCCATCCACAGACCAACCTCGGCAAGCACGGCTTATCCTTAAAGATCGACTTGGACGGCTGTTATTATTTAGCCACGAGCTGCTCATTGGAAATTTCACATCCGTAAAAAAATAAGAAGAAGGGTATATAAATTGGAAGTTGGATTAGGACATAATCATCTGGAAAATCCACTGTTATCCACTTCTGGGCAGTTCTGGGCAAGTAATGTACGTACCTAATTAGAGAACTATCCGAAGTCATTTTATTTGTTGACACAACGTTACGTAACGTCTGAAATCCCGGAAAACTTGGGCAGAGGCGTACCTATACCAACATTTCGCTAGTTATGCTTAAGTCCCACGTAATAGGGGTGAGTCTATTGCCATTGAAAAAAATCATGATCGAAAAACCCAATAACCCTATGCCCGACCCGGGAACCGAACCAAGGACCTCATGTTCGCTTGCGACCAGTAGACCAAAGATGCGATGTGTGAACTCCAACGTTAAATCATCCTCGCATACCTCAAAATTGCATAACATAAGAAACTTTTCTCAATCGCAATATCCACACACGACGTCACCGACGAGGGCATGGCAGATAAATACGTTACGCGTGGCAACAAAAACTCTTTACAAAACTGCACTTTACGAAATCGTTGGCACGGAAAACAGTCTGTTTCGACGTCCAACGAAGAAATAAAACTTGTGGTTTGTAAAATAAAACTTGTCGCACGCCTTATCGTGATTGAAAGTGTGAAAGTAAAAATATATCAAGAGCCGGCACGACCACCAGTCTACCACGAGTTAGTTGCGTTTTCACGACAACTTTTATAAGCAAGTTTTTGTTTGTGTAAACGACGACCGATCAAGCTATACAAAACCAGTTTATGCGGATCTCTCAATGTACGGGAAATCTATGCAAAGTGAGGCCATGTTATACAGGAAATGTTTATCTTGATGTGTCGCCGTCTATACACGTCTACGTGGCGTGATATAATAAACATTTAAAAGCAAAAATAAAAAAGACATAAATTAAAATAATTGGTATGTTTTCCACCTGTTCGCGAAGAAGACCACAGTCCACAAGTCTGCAGGTGCTATTTCAGCAATAATCACCGACCGTATTTTATGCAACTCCTAAATAAATTGAATACGAAGACCATTTAATTAAAATATAATGTAGATTATGTTTAAAAAAAGAAACATTTAATGGAATAATTATTTAAAAAGATAACAATTTTTTTTTTACATAATGTATTATTGAAATTATGTAAATAAAACAGACATCTTTTATGCATAAATAATTAGCCAGAGATTTTATTGTCCTTTTTCACGCATTATTATTATGAAAGCATTGTTGTTTAAAAGAGCTTAGCTGTATTTAATTAACATTAATTTTAAATGTTGATGGTATTGCTGTTTTGGTATTTAGGTCCTATTTAAATTATTCGTCGAATGCTTACTTGGGATTGGGACCTTAACATAGAGTAGAAACAGTTCGAACAACGGTACCTAATTCACGGAATACTTGAAACCCTTACCTAGAAACAGTTGTCAACTACTCGGTAACAGCTGATTAACAAAATTTATAGCACGGCTACGATGATATCCATCAGATTGAGATCAAATGTTCAGCTGACACGTAAAATCACAATTAGAAACGGGTTGCCGTTGTCACATTAACGTAGATGGCCGCTTGGCCGCCGACCCCGGTCCAGTTCTGTTGATAAGCTGTGACCGTGGGAGGATACTCCATGACCTCACTATTCCTCTAATTGAATGATAGGCCAGTATTTCTCACTTATCATTATCATTAATATGCCTGAAATGATACTTTTCTTGTGCGTTCCATTTTCTTAATGGCGTTCTATTTACGCTCGAGTTACCGACTCCGAACAATGCGACGAGGACCAATCAGCGCTCACCAGCTAAGTACAGCCGTTGCATTTTTCAGGCTGGAGCTTCAGACGGTCAATACTTTTATTTTAGTTCGATAAACCATTATATCGATACGTAATAGACTCGATGCGACCAATGACCTAACATGTGATGTAATTATACCTTGAGGCGATTTCGTGTAGAATTGGGCGCAACACGTAACGGAAAAGTTGTAGCCAAACAAAAAAACTATTGGGAGAAACAAATCATACCAGCGATAGACATACCACCGTCGTTGGTTGAACAACTGAAATAGACATTAACTACTGAATCCCGTAAAGCTAAATTAAATTAATTTTCAATAAGTTCTTACAGTAACATTTGAAAAACAGAGCAATTTTAAAAACAACTTAAGCTTGTCGGTATTCGATAACAAAGATACACAATGACAAAGACTTAAAGGTATGTAAAATAAGAGATATTTCATGGTGTGGAGTACATATGGTTTAGCGAATATAGGTACACTATCTAAGTATTAGTATTCCGTTATTTATTTTATTCAAAGATAACGACAGAAATAGCCACGTGATCTTTAACAAAGGAAGCTATTTTTAGTGCGGACTACAATAACACCTTTCCTAAATTGGCTTAATGTAGAAACCTTGATTGAAGACTCAATAATTCCGAAGAAAACCTATAATAACAATGACCTGCTTTATCACAATCTAAACTCAACGTCCATAAATGCATCGGCATTATCTTGTAAGCTGTTTGATTTGAACACTTAAGTCTTAAACCTCTTGCTAGCAGGCATTTAAACAGAATGAGGATTAGAAAAGCCAATAATAATGGTTTGTTTACTCAGCTTGACTAGGTGTTACGAGGAATTGCCGGTTTGCGCAATACTTGTCGTGTTCGTAAGTGATGCAAGGCGGGTGTGGACACAGATGAACTGTCCTTTTGGCGTGCCCAAACATGAGCCATAACCAAGCCCTTTAAACATTCTACGTACGTTTTATATAACGCATTCGTGTTTTTGACAAGCTTGTTTCTGTCTAAGGGAACAGAATTAATAATTTGGGCACAAGAACCTGTTAGTCCTTAATTAGTAGATTGACATTCATGCTACAAAGAATAATTTCGGATTTCATTAGTCATGCAATTCAAACAATTTCAGTGAGACCTTCATAACTGCCCCGGCATCGTCCCAAGTCCCAAGCAGTTACTTCATCAGTGACGTTAAGGAGAATCAATTTAGTAGGGATTCCGATAGCGTGATCAGCAAGCCGAGTTAGCAGTGATTTATATCCAAAACTCCAGAGAGCCCCTTGAAACGTCGCCCTGGGGCGTAGAGTAATTACCTAGCGATTCGAAAAGACCCCTACACCAGAACATTCATTAGATTGTTACCACTCACCCTACGACGACCCACCAAATTACTCAACTTCAGGGAAAAAGTGCTACAAACGAATTGTTTAATTATAGTTCTCTAAATACAGTACAACAATTAAAACCAAATAAAATTTGGAATGACACGCATGAGAATTTGGAAGCTGACACAATATTAACAACTTTCTAACGCAAACAAAGCCGAGCAATTAGCAAAACGGTGTGATCATTAGTTAATTGTGTCGTAAACTGTGTGAAAATACACCAAAAGCTAAAATACTTCAGTTTCTTTTATTTTATTTTCATTTTACGGGCTGTAGAAAGTCGGTGGTAAAGTTTCACGAGATAGAGATGTCACTTTGGAGAAAAAAACAATTGTCTCTGGCTGGTGTACCCGAGTACAGTCACGAGCAAAAATATGTATACACTTTCCTAAAAAATGAGAAAAAGCAATTGTAACTTTGATATAGGATAGGACCCATTTCATAATAATATGAGTTCCAAGGTACAGAACAGAAGGAGATGATGTTTTTAAAAAGTTGATGAGTGTTTAATATTGGTGCTCCTGACTGTACAGTGAACTGTAGTATCGAGGACTGTGGCTCATCGGGGCAGGGCGATGTGCCTACGTTAATGCGAGAGTTTACTTTCTAGCGAGTGTCATTCGCAGGCGGGGCACGTGCCCGGTCTCTATCCAAGTCAGTATTAAAATAACGGAGCTTCTCTCGTCACGCTGAGAATGTATTACTCGTCGCGAACAGGACGGAACCACCATATTGTTGTCACTGTCCGATAAGTATGGCATAAAATAATCATTCAATGACGATATCTACCTCATTTCCATCAAGATGACATTAACTCCAAATGGCACTGATTGTAATCGTCGATACTCGTTGGATTATGATTAGCCTCTAAGCATATGCGACTTACTTATCCGGTGAGGTCGAAATCCAGACATTAGGCTGAGATGTAATCTGAGATAAATACAGCTTTACATTAGATATTATCACATAAACTTGCGACTTTTTCTCACGCTTAAAAGCTAATGACCGCTAATTGTTTTACGGAACGGTTTATTATTACATTAGCAACTGAGTTTAGTCAGACGTTTCCTTTTTAGCCTGCTATAATTTGGAACCAACCTCAAAAATAAGAAAACATGATCACCAATATCTTAATGTTTCACCGTGCATTTTGCAGTATCACAGGCGAAGGTAGGAAGGCAGGGAAGGAAGGAATACAATATACCTTATTTCAATATACCATGTTCAAAAGTCCTTTGTATTCTTCAAACAAATTCCTTAAAAGTGGTTTAGTTCCATTCACGATAGATATGACCGTATGTTAGTTATTATTAGATCATTGATTTCTGTAGGTTGCTTAAGTTGGTAATTTTTTTAAAGTAGTAGTAATTACCTTAGAACACGCTGTAATAAAATTAGGAATGTTGCGAATGTAGACGCAACAATAAAAGTCGTAGTCGACTAGCGCTCTGGAGTCAGTTTTCAGCATGGTCGTTGAACCTACAGTTTCGTCAAACAAAAACTTGTCTTTGACTTTACTGACATAACTATTTTGGTTTTATAATAAAACTGCCATTGCCCGCGGCTTCGCACGGGCTATCCAGACGTACAAGTGATTGATGTGATGTAAGGTCTACTTTAACTAAGCATAAACATAGATAACTGTACAAAGAAAATCTGTGACCCAGGTTAGGCATTAACCACACGATAACGAAGACAAAGTGGTAAAATTTGTTAGTTTGGATGAAGGGGGTAATCTTCGGAACTACTGATGCAATACTGAAATTTGTTTCACTGAAGGGAAGCTACTTTACTTCCGAGTGTCACAGGCCACTAGCCTGTGGGATAATTAAAACTGCCATTGCCCGCGGCTTCGCACGGGCTATGGTCTGTTTGGTTTGGTTTGGTATGGTTAATGCCTAACCTGGGTCACAGTTTTTATGGCGCCCGCGCCCATGGGTTCTCTGACTCGGCTGTACATGCCGTCGAGAAGTAATATCTCTCAGGCATGCTGATTTGGTTTCCTCACGATATGCACATGATAATTATTCAATACGCACATGAATCTGAAAAATCAGAAGTGCGTGTCTTGGGTTCGAAGTTTAGACCTATGAATTGCCTTATTGGCAGTCCGACGGTCGCACCACTAGGCAAGCAATGATATCCTTAGCCTAGTAGTCTGACCTGATATAAGTCAAAAAGGATTATTACAATGTTTATTTTTTTGCAATCATTTCTGATTCTGCTATAGAATAGGTACCTATTCCTCCAAGCATAGTGAGTAGGCACAAACAAACAAGCCATGAAGGGCACAGTATGACATCACTCGTCCACAAAGTTCGTATTTCAACATTATATACGGCGTGACTGAATAGGTCGGTAATAGGCATTAATTTGATTAAGGCACACCAGAGCTACTTTATTAACCCCCGACCAAAAAAGAGGGGTGTTATAAGTTTGACGTGTGTATCTGTGTATCTGTGTATCTGTGTATCTGTGTGTCTGTCTGTGGCATCGTAGCTCCTAAACGGATGAACCGATTTGGATAAAAGTGGTGTCGTTTGAAAGGTATTTTAATCGAGAGTGTTCTTAGCTATGTTTCATGAAAATCTGCTCAGCCGTTTGAAGATCATCACGTCTTTTCTAGTTGATGTAGGGATTTAAAAACTTTCACAGGTAGTCTATTTGAAATGTTGTCGCTTGTCACCATGGGCATTGCTGAGGGGGGGGGGGTGCACCCCCCCAATTTATATTTTGTTTAATTTATATCTTTCCTTGGTTTCGTTAACCAGGAGTAGGAAAGTCAAGGCTAGGCAAAAATAAAATAAGTTTAAAAAGCATGAAAAAAAATTAAATTAAAAATTTAAAAAACCCCCGACACAAAAACCTCTAAAAAGCCAAAAATAAATTAATCCAAGCGTCGTAGCGTCGGGGGACCGCTAAGAAGACCGCTTAGTACAAGCACAGAACAAAGCGGACCCCCGACGCTACGACGCTTGGATTAATTTATTTTTGGCTTTTTAGAGGTTTTTGTGTCGGGGGTTTTTTAAATTTTTAATTTAATTTTTTATTATGTTATCGTAAAGTTGTTACGTCGAAATAACAAGAAGCTGATTTCTGAGTCTTATTTATTCTTGTCTATCAAGTGGTGAAAATTAGATTTGACGCGTGTGATGTAAATAATCGAAAAATTGGAGCAGAACCAATTCAAATAGATTAGAGCGATGATCAAGGTGAGTGGTCCTCGCATCCGTATCCGCGTCCAGACGTACAAGTGATTGATGTGATGTAAGGTCTACTTTAAATATGCTTAGACATAGATAACTGTACAAAGATCTCATTTTGGGAACGGCGACGTAACGTTGTAATAATCTCTACTCAACGACAGCAACTAAGGTCCATACATTAAATACACAAATTCATCTTAAAAATAATAAACTAATATATACATAATACAGAAAACATATTTGTACAGAATACAGAAAACGTTCAGGATAATCTATAAACAATACCAACATGTTCTATTTTTAAGAGATTTCAGCGAAAAGTGATCGGTGTCACTTCGACAATGTAAGGTAAACTATAAAAATATATCTAGGTATGCAAAATTAAATGTGAATAATACATAACCTCATAATATAGGTATCAAAAGACTAAGTTACGACGAAACTTGCGGTTTCTGAATCTAACACTGGCATTGCGGTAAGAAGGACCACAATACAATTGGGGTGGGTACCTGAGAATATGTGCGTAGCCGCGTAGCACTACGCTCGTAGCGCATAACTCCGTTACTTGAAAAAATAAAAATTAGTATTCCTGAACATTTTATAGCATATAAAATATTTATAGTTATACCTAGTTGTTAAAGGTGCATGTATATAGGAAACATACGCATAACAATCATTCAAATTGGAAGCCAATTTCTGCAGAACAAAAAAAAACGTTGGCTTTGATTTTATATGACTAATTTTACAACACTAGAAACTTTTCCTTCTGCAGTTTTGTCTATAGTTCGTTTTGTTTTCACTATAGATTTATGCACATCACGCATTTTACAATATTTGTATAGAAAATTGCCATAATTAAATACCGAGTCCGTGCCTCGGAAAGCACTTTAAGACGTTGGTCCCAGCTGTCATTTGTAGATTTTTGAAAGTCGTTACGAATAGTCAGAAGCCAAAAGTCTGACATCCAGTCTTACCAAGGGGTATCGTATTACCCAGTTACTGGGTTGTGGAGGATAGATAGGCAGTCGCTTCATTTTTTCTTTTGTTATTACTGGTACTCAGCTGCATCCGGTTAGAATGGAAGCTGACTCCAAGATTATAATTTGGGAAAAGGCTAGGTGATGTATAGAAAATTGGCGATTTTAGTTCATGTGTCCTGTTAGGATACTGCAACGTACAAGTTAGGTTCGCTGTTGAGTTTGTTTGGGAGTTAATAACACGTGAGTGTAATAGAATAGGCTGCTGAATTTAAACCTCAAATTTAAAAAAAAAGTGGTAATGGAAACCCAACCCGAAAAATAAATTTAGCATTGCACTCTGATTCAGGAGGAGCTCGTCGCTAAGTAGTAACAGCTGCTCGGACCGATCTTTAGGTTAAACCGTGCTTGCCTAGGTTGGTCCGTAAATGGGTGACCACCCATTACGTACCGAGTGTCCTCCATGCCACGTTAAAGCGGTAGTCAGTGGCGTGAAAGTCTGACAACTAGTCTTACCAAGAGTTACCGTATTACCCAGTACTAATTAGTTTGTGGAGGTCAGATAGGCAGTTGCTCCATGTAAAATACTGGTATTCAGCTGTATCAGTGTAGACTGGAAGCCGACCCCAACAAAGTTGGCAAAGGCGAGGTCGATGATGACTCTGGAAGTCAAGATCGATGGAAGCGGAATTTCCAGGGTTTGGGCCTTTTTCAGTCACAAGTAACAATGACTTAATATTACTAGGGTTCTCAAAAGTTCTTTTTATGTAAGATTTTCTTACTAGAGACAGAAATAGTGAGACGAAAACTATAGAAATAAGCAAGTTGCATGGATTCCACTTGAAAGTTTTTTAAATAGTTTTATTAAACCCATTTGTACATAAAGGTAGTGTGTGCATATGCGTAAAAATAATGATGGATTGGATATTTTATTAGCATATCACTGAATAATGTAAATAATTTAGTATTCAGTATTGTAATGATGTAAGAAAATATGCAATAATGATCCACTTGGCTACACATACAACATGCATGTCTATCACTAGATACTCACCGATCCGTGTAATGCTTTATTTGTTCGAATTAACCGGATTTTAGGTGAAATATCTTCGGTCTAATTAATTAATCCAGTACTGCAAGTGTCAGTGAATGATTATGTATGGTATATCAATATTTATGGATGCTGTAACACATTGTGAGAACTCAAGGCAGCGAGATTAATCACAGCTTCCATGAGAGCAAAGCACGCATCATTGAAAGTTATGACGTGGTTTGAACTAACTTAAATCTAGGCCAGAGTGTATCATATCAAACACTAGCTAGGCTATTTGAAAAAAGTTCCTAGTTCCACCACTTAAATACTTATGCTACAAACTGCGTTCACGTCTACGCTAGTCATCCCATTTTTCCCGGGTACTTTGCGCTAATCATTCTCACGGATACCACAGTCCCTTAATTGACACTAGAAAGTGAGTCAATTGGTCCCAGCCTGATGGACCGAAACTCGATAGAAACCGCAGAGCGGCGTATAGTTTTCACTGTAAGTGGGCCATACGCGAACGACCTGCTACTCTCTTGACGATAAGGTCCGTCATTGTATTAATTACTGTAACGTTTATATTATTCTAGTACGCAGAGAGTTGTAAATACTAACTTGTCAGCTACGTCGAGGAGACGTTAACCTTTGGAAACGATAGATAGGTAATTGCGGAACTAAAATATTGTTGTTCAAACATCTTCGGGTTTATATTAGAATTTTATCTGCTTTCCAATCACTGAAATACTAACTGGGGCAAGGTCTACTTCTGAACAAAGCCTCCTTTAAAAATAAATGTTAAAAACAGTTTTCTAGCATCTAAAAAGTTATTTTGATTGACGCGAAACTCGACAGTGTCTGGATGAAGCAAAAAGTTTTGTTTGAACACTTAGCATACCAAAGAACCTTTCTAGTTGCAGTTGGCAATTTCTTTTTTAGTCATTTGCATAGCTGTATTATTGTTGCAAATGGCAAGAAACGAAATAGTAAGTACACAAAGCTTCTGAGCGTCGTCACACTCATATCAAATAAGATTATTTCAGCGCTTACTCAATCTCTTCTGAAGATCAGAATGACTAAGCATTCCGCACGTGGTTCAATTCAGACTTAAACAATTACTTGTAGGTTCGCGTCAAGTCAATATACATAATTGCCGGATGACGGGGACAATCGACGTGGCTGTGGGACGCCCAACACCCACTGTTGTGCAATACGACAATTAAACACAATCACAACATCTCGGCCACAAATCAAAATCAATTCACGCAATAGGTCCCGTTTATTAGTCATTCTGTGAAACGTTTTCATTGATGAATTCGACGTACTATCTCATTTCTGCTGTCTAAAAAGGGAAAAAGGAATACCAAATTTTTACGTAGTTTCTATTGTTCCGTATCCAAGAGTCAAACGGGACCCTATTACTGAGACTTCGCTGTCTGTCCGTACGTCTGTCCGTCCGTCTGTCACCAGGTTGTACCTCATGAACCGTGATAGTTAGCCAGTTGAAATTTCTACAGATTATGTGTTTCTGTTGCCACTATAACAACAAATACTAAAACCAGAATAAAGTAAATATTTAAGGGGGCATACAAAAAAGTGAATGTTTTGCTCGTTTTTTATAAATAATGGTGCGGGGCCCTTCGTGCGCGAGTTCGACTCGCACTTAGCCGGTTTTTTTCTTTTTGTGTAGTCTTTCGGACGACCTGGTGGAGTATTTAATTATCATGATTTAATTTAGACCAGAACCAGTTATCAAAAAATTCTAATCTGGTTATAGCAAGTATGAAATATTTTGTTTATATTCGTAATTACCATTATAATACGAGACAGGTGTAGTTGGCAAAGCCCGCGACCTTACTCACTTGCATACATGATACATGTCACTGATTGAGCACTTACGTAAAGTGCCCCAAATAACTTGCAAATATTTCACGGTAAAAATAGCAAGCGTAACTGAAAGTAAACTTTGTACAGAGTGCATTGAAGTGTTAGTACTTACCACATCGGTCGAGCCAGCCCTCGGCGCGGCAAGGGAACGATATCACCACCAGCTGATTATCACTCCTCATCTTGATCACAATCACTTGTCAACAATAAACACTCGTAAAAGTTTCGCGGACGATACATAGGTACATTGCTTTACATTTCACTATACAACGGACAGCTTGTCTGATCAAGCGCTTCAAGCACTGGACTCCTCGACTACACAACACTTTCACCAACTGCCGATAAAAAGAGAAGTATGTTAATCATTAGAAATAGCAGCGCTTCAGCGGTAAAACAAGGTACAAATTGAAATGCTCTATCTTCAGCACCTTCTGCAACGCACATTCGGAATCTATTTGTTCAGTGTTGCGGCTTTTATTTTTAGTAGGCTTGAAAAAAAATTACAACCCATTCAGTCATTTTATGACATATTATTAGATTACCCAAACTAAAAATAAATTTTCAACGAAGAATTATTAAGACACGTTATATCATGCATTGCAAACGGTTAGACCTTTGCACCTTAAATGAAATATTTATATTTTGTAAACAAGAAAGCAAATAGAAAGTTAACTATCGGTAGATACTACGTAATTACCTCGTTTATTTATTTTTTTGGTAAGAACGGACTTTCTGATACAAGTTAATTAGGTATTAGTCGAAATTAAATTATCCCCAACAGAATATAATTATTAACTTTCTTCATCTGACTTTCAGACACCTCGTAACTTTGTTGCCAAATTTTTACTTTTAAAGTTGAGGGTAGTTAAATTCTTACTTCCCTTTCAAGTTTTCCTACCTATTCCTATTTATCAAAATGTTACAAATATTTACAAATTTATTCCAAAAAAAATATCGAAAATATATATAATGATAATTACCTTAACCGTGTACCAACTCTGTATCCTAAATAAGTTATAGATTTTGAAAATTCACGCGCACGTGATAATTACACTAAATCGCTAACCATCAACACACCCGCATCCGACACCAACACAGAAAAAACTACTGAATTGACGTTTCCATTCTGTTTTCCGTTCTGGTGGGAGAGTGAAACAGCTATATATTCTATCCCTTTCACTTCTTTATTGACCCGCCTTCTTATCATTCATGTTATCAAAATGCGCGCGCAACTAAGGCGAGCGTAGCTGTAGCCTGTTTTAATATGATATTCTCTATTTACAATTATTAGGGTAACATTGTCAGCTCTACATTAGCAAATATGATAGATCAACTGTCGCTACAGTAAAATACTTATTTAAGCTTAAACGTAATGATGTTCAAAGACTATGTAAAACAATTTGAATCAAAACAACAATACTTTACTTGACATTTTGAGCCATAGACAACAAAAATACTTCCATTTCCATGGTATGTATGGGTATATTGGAATAACAATTGCTGCAGTTATTTAGCGATATGGCAGCTAAAATGTACACTAAACAAGTACATTTTGGCTACATTTAAACTATTGTGCTCACATAAAATTGAAATAAATAGTTTAATTCGTGTAACAGGGTTACGGGGTGCCCGATTCTTCGAATTCGTTCTTTGACGTTTGACAGTTTTCACATTGCTCTTTAGTCTACGGTTCAAGATGGCTCTCAAGGCACAAGTTGGGCAAAGTGAGTTAAAAAAATATGTTTTTAGCTATATTTCATCGCTTTCTACACGTTATTACCGTTTATTTTAGAAGATCAAAATATATTTCGTATTTGAGTGTAGTTTTTTTGTTAATTTTGTAACATTTTCTATGATTTAATTCCATCAACAGATATCAACTTATCGATGACTAATAGTTTTGTGTTTTTGATGAATTATTTTGATATTTTTAACTAAAAGTGCCTAGGAGTGAACTGATCACACCAACATTTTTGATGTGCCCTACATTTAATGCGCTGCATAAAGTAGCGTAGAAACAATGGGTTGCTGTAGCTTAATAGAATTAGACAAAGATAAAATAAAATGTGCGTTTAATTAACGATACATCGCAACGATACGCTATTACAATTGGTAAACTACAGCATTTGGTGTAAAAAAGTTACGTGAAGGGGCAGAAAAGCTTCGCACGTAATATTGATTTTCTTGTGTCACTTGAGCAAGGGGGTGGGGTGCTACCCGTGCTACATACGTCACGAAGCGGCTACGAACATTGCGAATCCTGAATGCATTGTTTTCAGGCACTTTTTGTTAGAAACTGATGCAATTTTTGTAAGATTCATTGCAACAGAAGACTATCTATTCCTCTCTTGCTTCAAAAATGTAATACTCTATTATTTGCTTATCAGAATCATCATGACAAAAAGGGAACAACTTTTTTAATAGTAGCATCTTTTGTTTTGTTATGGGTAAGATCACCACATAACATGGGATAAAATAAATTAGGCCACAATGACATCATCAGTGGTATGATCAACAAATCTTTATCAAAGCATAATAGCAAGCTGCTATTATACCATTCTCTTTCCAGAGATTATGAACGAGGTGATCCGGTATCGGTCAAAAGGAAAGGATAAAATAGAATGGCGCGTGTTAGTGGTGGATCAGCTGTCCATGCGCATGGTGTCTGCCTGCTGCAAAATGCACGACATCTCTGCAGAGGGCATCACTTGTAAGTATTTCCTTATGTGAAGTTATTAAGATGTACTTTTTGCACAACTGCTCAAAAGAAAGTGTTACATCAAATAAATGAAACTTGTTTTTTACTTAACTATTACATGGATGCTGACTAATATAATGATTATTATCAAAGAGATATTTCTTTGGTGCCTCTAATTAGAATATTTACTCATTATTTACTAAATAGTCTTCGGTCACTGCATGTAAAACAGTTCACAAATACTCCATGGACAAGGCTAGGCTGATGATAATGACTTGATGCCCTATTTACTTCATATCAACTCATGGAGAATAAACGCTGGTTGTAGCTACATAGTTGTTATAATTTTTGTATGCCTAAGTAATCAATAAATCATTTTTCTTCATATCCTTTTTCAATTGGATAGCACTGCATCCACAGAATAGTTGAAATCACATATTATGTTAGTTCAAAAGATTGAAGTGCTATTATGTAGATTAGTAAAATAATTGTAATTATAATTTTCATATTGCAGTGGTTGAGGACATTCACAAGAAAAGGGAACCGCTGTGTACCATGGATGGAATCTATCTCATCACACCATCTGAGAAATCTGTGCATGCTCTCATCAATGACTTCTCTGTGGGGAACCGCATCATGTACCGGGCTGCTCATGTGTTCTTCACTGAAGGTAGGTTAACTTTGACCCTTTAGTTTAACCTTTCATTTCTGTTACTTGGCTGTTTATATTCAATACAATGATGAAAATACTGAAAAAAATTGGATTATGCTTTGTTTTTTGTTTCTGGCTACATTAATTTTTTCTTCATTTGGGCTTCAATTTTTATTTGCAATTTAATTTCTATTTTTACAGCTTGTCCTGATGCACGTTTTGACGAATTATCACGTAGTCCTGTAGCTAAATATATCAAAACATTAAAGGAAATCAACATTGCTTTTATTCCTTATGAACAGCAGGTTTGTCAAATTCAATTGTTTCTAAAGAAGGGAGAATTCATCTATCAGGCTAAAGTAGAAATCATAACATGTGAAATGAAAAACAATTTTAAAATGGCTCAGTTTTTGGAACCATGTATTGGATTCTTCTTTAGCCATGCCTTAAACAGATAGAATTCAACCTTAACACTAATATCCCACACTTTTTACACGCTGCCACTAATCAGTATGCCCTGAGGAACTGTTCAATGAACTCTGCAAGTCTACAGCAGCCAGAAAAATTAAAACTTTGAAGGAAATTAACATTGCTTTCTTGCCTTATGAAAGCCAGGTCAGTAAATGAGAATACTGTAGTAATTCATTATGAGAGTTTCCTCTGAATTTTACAGAAATATTATTATTCTCTTACTCTAATTGATGTGTAAGTAATATGAAAATAGTATCGTCCAATTAGTCAATCAGCAAGCATGATAGGTGACCAATCTAAGTGGACCTATGACCTGGTGAAGGTTTCAGGCATCCATTGGATGCGAGTCACACGGGACCGGTCAATGTGGCATAATTGGGGGGAGGCCTATGTCCATCAGTGGACGTCTTTCGGATGAAATGATGATGATGATGAAGCATGATAGAGAGGCTAAACAATCAATATGCGCCGCGGTGCCGGTTTCACCTAAGTATCATCACTTATTGAGTTGAGCCTTTATTACACAGTAAATTACTAAAAATATTTTGTTTACATTGTCAGGTATTTTCCCTGGACTCGCCCGAAACGTTCCAGTGCATGTACAACCCGGCGCTGGCGCAGACTCGCAACGCTAACATGGAGCGCATCGCCGAACAGATCGCCACGCTCTGCGCTACTCTCGGAGAGTACCCTTCTGTGCGATACCGCAGGTTAATATTTTTACAAGCTTTTATTTCACTTGCAATGTTAGTGTGATTGGGCACGAATCTTGAAAAAAAAATTAAAATCAGAATAAAAAAATAGCTAAATTAGAATCACTTCTGATGTCCGATTGAGCTGAAATTTCAGACCTTTAGTTCTAATCACAATACATGTTTATGAAAGACATAATCCTGCAGTCAGGATTGTCTTCTCACAAGGGAACTCCTCTATGGTTAATAGCACCAACATGAAACTTTGTATAGAGACATGTTCACTTTTGATGAATAAACATAATTCCTATTGTTACCTGATCATACGGCCAGGATTGTCTTCTCATATACTCCTAAACTGTTGAGATAATGATGTTTATAAAAGGATAAGCCTATTGTTAAAACAAGCTATTACAAAAATGCACTGAAAAGAAGAAAATCTTGGAGTAAATGAAAACAATAAAGGATAGTTTTCATAAAAACTTGTTATGTGAATGGTAAAGGCTATAAAACCTATACGCGTAAACCTTTTTTTATATCCGGGCTATTAACCGTTTATTAGGAGTTTGTGAAAAGTTACAAAACCTTTATCAGTTTTTAGTGTAAATGATGAGTTTTGAATGTGCCATGTCCTAAAGACCTAACAGTAAAAACCATGCATGTGTAACATAAAAGATTGGAGTAAATCATAACCAACAATTGTTTTACAGTGACTGGGAACGCAATGTGGAGCTCGCCCAGTTGATTCAACAGAAACTGGATGCCTACAAGGTAAATATAATAAATATCGAAAACTCAAAACAAACTCTTAGCTGGATCAAGACGGGTTACTGAAATTCTATTCCAAAACTTGATATTGTGTGGTACAATCATGATTCTATTTTTTTAAACCCTTTCCTTAGTAGCTACTTCACCTAATCCATTGTATTTGTTCCTCTAGGCTGACGAGCCGACTATGGGCGAGGGTCCCGAGAAGGCTCGCTCCCAGTTGATAGTGATAGACCGTGGCTTCGACTGTGTGTCGCCACTGCTGCACGAGCTCACCCTTCAGGCTATGGCATACGATCTCTTGCCCATTGAGAACGACGTCTACAAGTAAGTCTTTTTAGAATACTACCTACCTACTCAGTAAGTTTATTTTCAGCCTGACTATAGGTATACATGAATGTAATTTGCAAATGTAAGCACTATTACTGAACATGAGGTTTTGAATTTAATTTCAAAATTTCACAAATCATTATTGAGATTTTCTATCAGAAATTTTTCAGTAACAGACACGGCTCTTTTCGTCTTGTTGATGGCAATAGGCTCGCCCCTTATTATGTACATGAAACTTTAACATGACTGTCTAAATGCGTGTGTACTATTGGTACCACTGCTGAATCCTTCGCGGATTGGCGTGATGTTCGTTAAGAAGATCAAATCATTACTAGTTTTGTCCAAAAGTCAATTCCAAGTCTCAAATTTTACCTGTTTATCTTAGATACGACTCTTCAGGCAACATGAAGGAAGTGTTACTGGATGAGAATGACGAGCTGTGGGTGGAATTGCGACATCAGCACATTGCCGTCGTGTCTACGTCCGTTACTAAGAACCTCAAGAAGTTCACAGAGTCGAAACGAATGGGTGGAGGTTAGTGACTAAATATGTCCTACTTTATTCATTCTACTTTAGTTTTGATAAACTAAAGAGCAAAACACGCAAGGAAAGCTCTAGGAAAAGCTGCAATTAACTTTATTAGAAGAAAGCGATTTGAATCTTTTTTACTTAGTAAATGAAAGTCCTCTAAAAGAGAGAATGAAGAACAATCCCAAAAAAAAAAAGCAATGCCATAAACAATGCAAAGTGTGTTTTAATTATTTATCTACTTTCATCTTTAACAGGTGACAAGCAATCCATGCGGGACCTGTCCCAGATGATCAAGAAGATGCCTCAGTACCAAAAAGAGTTGTCTAAGTATGCCACACATCTGCGTCTGGCTGAGGACTGCATGAAGTCTTACCAGGGCTACGTCGACAAACTGTGCAAGGTTGAACAGGTGAGATCTTCATTTCAAATATTCCTATTACTATATTGGCCACCTTGCCTAACCACATATTCACAGTAACTTCCAATACGTAAAGAATTAGGCCCTTTTACATTCCAAGAATGTTCTTACTTACAAGACTTTATGATTTTGGATCAACAGGACCTGGCTATGGGCACTGATGCTGAAGGCGAAAAGATCAAAGATCATATGAGGAATATAGTACCAGTGCTTCTTGACCAGGTATGTAAGGAGTCTGATTATAACGTCTTTATATGTATAATAGCTCTCTAAAAAAGAGGTTCCATTTCGGCAACATTTTTTTTTTCTCATCATTCTCCTTTTGTTGTTTGCTGGAAAATACATAACTTTTATCAATACTTACTTAATATTATAAAGAGGTATAATTTGTTTGTTTTGTAGGCGTAATCTTCGTAACTACTGATCCGATTCCGAAAATACTTTCAGTAATGGGAAGATACATGATCCCGGAGTGCTATAGGCTACATTTGAAACGTTCCCGTGGGTTAATTTCAGTACATAACGGGAGCGAAGCCTCTAGCAAACTCTAGTTGATCATACTTTTACTTGGATTTTACTTATCACCTTTTTTCAAACACTTGCAGGCTGTGATAAACTTCAACAAGATGCGGATCATCGCGCTGTACATCATGTCCAAGAACGGCATCTCGGAGGAGAACCTCAACAAGCTGGTGACGCATGCGCAGCTCGAGCCGTCCGACAAGCAGACGCTCCTCAACCTCGCCAACCTGGGACTCAATGTCGTTGTTGATGTATATTTACTATATATAGATATATTTATGTATTTTTTGCATGTAGCATGCTTTTTGTTGGTTTTGTTTTGTTACTCTGACTGTTGTGATAAATTGTTCACTAAGGTTCCGTATTACAGAACGGCACTCAGCACTGTACTCGAGCGTTTACTTGAAACTAGATTCAATTCTTCAGATTGGTTGAAACTAATTTTATGGAATGCTTGAGTCTTGAGTGGGAGCTCGTGGCTTAATAATAACAGCCGTTTGGAACAATCTTCAGGTTAAGCCACGCTTGCCTAAGTTGTTCTGTGGATGGGTGACCACCCATTACATACCGAGTTTCCTAATTGCCTGGGAAAGCACGTTAAGGCATTGTTCCTGGCTATCATTTGTAGATCCTTGACAGTCATAACAGGTATTCAGTGGCCCGAAAGTCTGACAACCAATCTTACCAAGGGGTATCGTATTACCCAGTACAAACTGGGTTGCTGAGGTCAGATAGGCAGTCGCTCCATGTAAAATATGGTATTCAGCTGCATCCGTTTAGACTGGAAGCCGACACCAACAGGGGAAAAAGCTAAGCAGATGATGATGTGCTTGATTCTTGAGTGATGTTCTGTAATATGGACACTAATCCCATTGATGTACCCAAGATACAATATTCATTCAAGCTATGTGTTTAAAAATATGTTGCTTTGATAGTTTACAACAACAGACAAACATCACAAAGGATCAAAAAAAAAACATTTTAAAACAATATTATAAAACGGTTTTTTTAGCAAGTGCTCAGTTTCGTTGATAGAATGTGTAACTTGGGTTTTTCGTATAATTCTAAATGTCAATTCTATGTATCAATGTCTAACCCCCAATATTCAATTATTATTTTTCAGTTTCTATTTTTCTATCCTTTTTTTTCATATTAATATTTAAGTGTTACATAGTCGCTTCAATTGTGAAAATTAGTTAAGGTTTCCCTAAATAAATATTAGCAATTAATGTTACCATATAATCTTCGTTATACAGGGGAACCGAAAGAAACAGTATCAAGTACCAAGGAAGGAAAGGATCACGGAGCAAACATACCAAATGTCAAGATGGACACCTGTCATTAAAGTAGGTTGCACTAATTATTCTTAGAATACAAGAACCGCAAAATCACCGCACGGTTGCCCAATAATTGTCTCTTGTTGTAGGACATCATGGAAGACGCTATTGAGGACAAGCTTGACCAACGTCATTTCCCATTCTTGGCTGGTCGCGCGCAAACCTCTGGATATCAAGCACCAACTAGGTAAAGCGCCAACTCTTTCAACATGTACAATTCTTAATCCCGGTTTGATTGCTTGTTAACAATATTCATCTATTTCTTCTTTTTCTTTTTTTTCCAGTGTGCGTTATGGACACTGGCACAAGGATAAGGCACAGCAGACTATTAAGAACGTACCGCGTCTGATCGTCTTCGTTGTTGGAGGTAACTGAATATTTCATAATGTTTTAACTTTGTACGCGACATATTGGTATCTTCGGTTGCATCTCGTTATGATAGAATATCCAAAAATGGACCTTATGCTGTGTGGCATACAGTATACTTTACATTCCTTCTATTTCAGGCGTCTGTTTCTCTGAAATTCGCTGCGCATACGAGGTGACCGCCGCACTAAAGAACTGGGAGGTGATCATTGGCTCTTCCCACATACTGACTCCAGACAACTTCCTGTCAGACCTGAGCTCTCTAACCGCCTAAACACCGACGCTTCAGGAACCGGCTATCGACATACATGGAAATTTCAAAGTTAATATCGCCTTAACTTGTTTTTAGTTGTCGAAGTAAATGTTAGCAATTGCCTAGGTCCTTCATTGTTTGTATTTATTACATAAACATTAGCAAAACGTTGCCGTACTTCGACCATTTATTGTGATATAAGCATATTGTAACTATGCAATTATTAATGGCGAAACTTAATTTATTATAAGGGCCACATTATTTATCGCTTTTACTTACAATTTTGAATTACCTCCATCTGAGGATGTTAAGAGTTGTTTTGGAATATAAATTGTGAGTACTATAATAACTTAGTATTTTAAATAATTTTTAAGATCAAAATAAGTGCAAATGTGCTTTGTAATTATGTTTACTATATTTTACGTTTTGTTGTACAACAGAATGATCAAAAAGTTTATACTGTTGACTTTTATTTCGAAAAAAATTTAAATCAGAATTTTAGTTTTTAAGAGTTTCAATTTGTATTATTTTGTTGTTGATAGGAATGTTAAACATTACATGGCATGGGTTTGCGTACTATTAATATAGACTGATACAGACATCATGCGATTGTTAAATGATGGTACATTTAAAATTTCTATTGAGGTATCGACTTGAGGGAAAGTGCAGGCATAGTTTAAAAACTAAATTGTCTACAAAATTATAGTAAGGAACAATGTCTTTTATCATGTGTGTGTACTAGATGTAAAATTTGCTTCCGAAAACCGTTGTGCAGTTTATTTAATGCCAAATGCTAGAATCTTAACGAGTATTAAACGTAGATATAATTTGTTGACAGGATTCGATTGTTCTTATACCTTGCACCTTCGATTGTCCTTGTTCAACGCACTAGTGCCGACGTCGCATGTTCGACGCACTTCGGTAGCTCTCGACACTAGGAGATTTCCTCCTCATCTTATATATTCTTATCTATATATTATTCTGCGTGTTTAATAATATTTATCTACTATTAACAGATGCGTTTACATTGATACATTCCAAACTATCTCGCTATATATTAGACAGTCTTACATGTTACTCTTGAAATGATTTGTGTTTACCTCTTTGAATTTTTCTGTACTATGTTAGGTACGTTTAACGTATTGGTGATTTACAATGTATTCATATGATAACAAGTAGTAATGGTCTAGATAGGGGATGATAATTTAATTTCATTATTATAATAATTGATAACTCGATGTAGTTCACTGTTCAAGTAATACAAGTCCCCATTTGCATCTGGCCACTATAGCCTTAAAAATGTTAAATCTATCAATTTGCATGGATTGTGTGTTAATGACGGATTGTGCAATTATGTAGGGAATATTCGTATTAATAACCGATCTAATCATAAATTTAAAGTATCAGTATTTAATTGTTAACAATTTCATTAAATTATTTAATCATCAAATACTTATTTTATTTGATTTTAACCTTGCTGAAGAATTCCCTATTTACGTGGAAGATTTATTTTATTGAGCCTTTCTATGATAATTCGCATTCTTAGAAAATTTGGTATAGTAACACAAAGACAAACACTGATTCTGAGCTTGATGGATGGAGCCAACATCACACTTCTGAGTAAAGTATGCAAGCTGTACTCGTCAGTCATTTATTTCGTTTCAGAACGCCTTTGTGATAGATGGTATCACGAATCGGAAGTTTTTAGGGTACAAAGGGATAGTATCTATTTGCAACCATTTGTGATGGTCAAGAGTTGCGTGTCTTCCTTAACTACGACTAGTGATGGTAAATTCCTGAGAATATTCTCCTTGCGAGAACTTTGCTGTTAAGTTCTCGAGAATATTCTTTTGGCAGGGAATTTACGAGAATTTAAAAATTGAATGACTCTTTTGTGTCGATTTATTTTAAGAGTAATAGTTTTCAGTGCATTTTAAACTCTTACGAAGTCTACGTTAAAATAATCTACTCCACAACTTAAATTCTCAGTAAATTCTCTTGAGCAAGAACATTCCCGAGAATATTTTCAAGAAAAAATCCATAAATTCTCTTAAAGTTCCTAAGGTATTAATGTTAAATTAGGATTTCCGTATAAGAACAAACTTTGTGAGTTATACAAATAATCAGCTTTAGTAAAATTTCAAAAAAATAACGTTTTAAGAATGGTGTATGGTTTACCTAAATAATTAAAAACAAAGTAACAACCACAATCTTAACATTTCTTGAAATTGATAATGCAGTAATGCTATTCGTCTATTGATAACGATTGATCCATGTAAGTTGATGTGGTTTGTTTCCGCCAAGATTACTGGCTCATCCTCTGCCTCTTCTTCTGAAGAGCTCTCTTCAGATTCGTTGTCTAAATTGATTGTAGGCTCTTCTCTTTCGCTTGTGGCAGAGGTAGTTGGATTTGGTTCTTCAGACTCTTTGTTTAAACGTTGTGGTTTGTTCATAATTTTCCAATTGTGAGCAATCCGACAAGTTTTGCATAAAATTTGGATTTCAGCCGAACGTCAGGTAGAGCAGTCACGCGATCTCATGGTGACATGGAGGGAGCGACTGTCGCAACCCCGTGCAGGGCACGCCCCAATAGTGGCGATAGCAATGATAGATGAAAAGGCGCCACGGCGTCCTCACCTTCCGCCTGACGCAGGTCCTCACCGGACACGGTTGTTTCGGGAGGTTCCTGCACCGAGTCGGGCGGGAGGAAACGCCCGGGTGTTACCACTGCGAGGATCGGCCGGAGGACACGGTGGAGCACACCGTGGAGCTCTGCCCCGCTTGAGCTGAGCACCGCCGTCTCCTCGTAGCGGCGATTGGCGGCGGTGACCTCTCGCCTCCGGCCCTGGTTCAATCCATGGTCCGGAGCGAGAGGGAATGGGAAGCCGTCGCTTCCTTCTGCAAAGCAGTCATGCTAGCGAAGGAGGTGGCGGAACGTGAGAGAGAGAGAACCTCACGTACCAGCCGCCGCGAGAAACGCCCCGGGCGTCGGGGGGCTACTAGTGGCCACCGTAGGCGCGGGCCTGTGGACGGTGAGTAAAGGGCTAGCACACCGTCCGTCCGTCTTATGACGACGGCGCGTTCATGATCCACGCGCGTCTCAAGGAGATGTCAGCAAATCGGAAGAGGGCCGATGCCTGCCAGGGCTGCGGGACTGTTCGAAAGAGATACCGTGGCCCTGGGTTATTTGATGATTTCCAATCAGAAAAAAAAAGTTAGAGCAGTCAGTTAATCCAATTTTAAATTCTCGTAAATTCTCCGTCGAATAGAATTTTGCAAAATATTCTCGATCCGAGAATATTCTCCGTGAGAGAATATTCTCTCGACCCATCACTAACCACGACATTGCTGGCGGGGGAGAGCAGACATCGAAAACATCATGCACCTCTTAATAATAATAATAAATAGTATAATAAAAATCAAAACTAGACAAGCAGACAGATGACAGATGTCATAGACATTCTAAGAAATAAATTGGATATAAATGGATGAATGAATTAGAAAATGATAACAAGAGCTGCGTCACAACGAGCACGCCTTCTACCCCCGGAATCGTCGCTGAGCTCCGCCTCGCCGCCGCCGGACCCCGGATCACCTGTGTCACCGGCAGCGGCAGTAGCGTCGAGTTCCAGCGACGAATATTTCTCCCCGCCGACGTCGCCAACACCTGTACGTCGGCCGGGGCGAGGCCGGCCGCCGAGAAGCTTGGGACTTAGGGGCCAACCGGCCCCGAGCCGGGTCCTCGCTACCGGTGGTTGTGTGCAGCGCATGAGATGGACTCAGTCTATAAACGAGAACGTCATGCGCGCATATTACGGGTCTACAGAGGGGGGAACTAACCTCACTGCGTACCGTGTTAGGATGCTGTCTCTTTTTCAGGCTCTTGAACCAACCGTCAACGTGTCGGCCCAACGACTGTCGGATCAGGTGCGGGTCATCCAACGCAATCACATGTTGGACGACGCCGCACTTGATAGGCTGCGCTCAGAGGTACCGAGCAACCACATCGACTTGACTCCGGCGCAAACCGCGGTGCAAGCGTCAACTATTGACGCAATACCACCGCGGTCGAATCTTGGTGTTGTAGAGGAGGATGATAGGGTTGCCACGGTAAGTAGCCAGTGCAACGAACGTTTGAGGAGCGCTCTGGAAGATGCGCTTCACGAGTATCGATCCACTCCTGCCCAACTTAGGCCCCGATTACCACGGTTACCCATGCATAAGAAAAATAGGGCGCTGGTGTGTGCCTTGGACTCGCAACTCAAAAATATTTTTGAGAGTAGTGAGAACCTCGTTGATACGCACTCGATCTTGTATTGTGGGGCTGTAGCGGCTTGTCGTTTAGCTAACGTCAAATTCCCAAATTTTGACGTAGCTACTCGACCGAAACCAGCCGTACCAGCTTGGCAACGCAGGATCGAGGGCCGTATCGACGGGGCCAGGGTACTCATCGGCAAACTATACTGCTTCAGGGAGGGCAATACACGCCCACGTGTGATGCGCTTTGTGAGGCGGGCATTCTCGGGGACTGGAATCAGCCCTCAAGAATACATGTCCCGAGTCACAGAGCGCATCGACTTCCTGAAGCAGAAAGTTTATGCATGGGCGAACCGTATTCGGCGGTATAAGCGCAGGGTTGATCGGTACTCGCAGAATCGCATGTTCCGGAGCGATGAGAGGTGGGTATACAGACATTGGGAGCGACCCGAGCAAAATGTGATAGACGTATGCCGTCCAGATGATGCCGCCACTAGTTCATTCTGGCGCAGCATCTGGTCGGTGCCCGTCTGTCATACTGAGGGTGACTGGATGCGAGATGTCGAGCGAGTGTGTGAATCTATACCAGAAATGGATAAAATTGTAATAACGCCGTTAGATGTTGCCAGAGCAGTTCGTCCGTTGCCGAACTGGAAATCTCCGGGACCGGACGGACTGCACAACTTCTGGCTTAAATGGCTAAGTAGTTCACACACTCGCCTGGCATCTCAATTCCAATCATGCTTAGAGTCTGGGTCGCTACCAGAGTTTCTTACAACGGGTGTTACCCACCTGCTCCATAAGTCAGGTAGTGCTACGGAACCCAAAAATTATAGACCGATCACGTGTTTATCGACGGTCTATAAACTTCTTACATCCATTTTGAGAGAGAAAATTAACAAACACATCGATAGTAATTCTATTATGTCGGCCTCTCAAAATGGATGTAGGAACGGGTCCCGTGGTACTAAGGAGCTACTCCTCATCGACATGGCCATTAGCCAACAGGTTCGTCGATCCCGCAAGGATCTGTCGACATGTTGGATAGATTACAAGAAGGCCTACGACTCTGTGCCACATACATGGCTCATGAGGGTGCTGGAGTTGTACAAGATTGATGCAACACTACGCGCCTTCCTTGAGTCATGTATGAGGCAGTGGAGGACGGTCCTTCGATATCCAGGATGTCGACAGATCCAGGGGAACGATGAGCCTGTATGGATTAAACGGGGAATATTTCAGGGCGACAGTTTGAGTCCTCTTTGGTTCTGTCTAGCCCTGAATCCTCTAAGCACATTGCTGGAGGATTCAGGTCTAGGCTACCGGTTGAGGAGAGGTGGTCAGGTCATATCTCACCTTCTTTACATGGATGATCTGAAACTCTTTGCCCCCAGCAAATTGCAACTGATGGAGCTACTGAAAGTAACAGAAAATTTTAGTAGCGCCATCAGGATGGAATTTGGTGTGGACAAATGTGCAGTCATGTATGTAAAGCGAGGGGAGATTATGGAATCCGAGGGACTTCAGCTCTCTGATTCCATACACCTAAGATCCCTTTCCTCATCTGAAAACTATAAGTATTTGGGTATGTCGGAAGCGTTAGGCATAAACGTATCTGATATGAAGCAATCGTTGAGGGAGCGCTTCTTTGGTCGCCTGAAGAAGGTACTGAATAGCCTTCTTTCGGGCGGGAACAAGGTGCGCGCCTTCAACGGTTGGGTCATGCCGGTTTTAATGTACTCTTTCGGCATACTCAAATGGACTCAGACCGAACTGGACGCCCTGGATAGGAGAGTTCGTACACTGCTGACCGCAAACCGGATGCATCACCCACGATCATCGGTGATGAGACTGTACATCCCGCGGAAGTGCGGGGGTCGAGGCTTTTTAAATGCGAAGACCCTCCACAACCGCGAGGTGTGCAGCCTCAGAGAATATTTTTTAAAAACAGAGGTGGGTATGCACCGAGATGTGGTCGCAGTCGACAAGGCACTCACCCCGCTGTCCATGGCTAAAGAGAACTGGCGCAAACCTGTAATACTGACTACCGATGACCGCAAGGAAATATGGCAAGGCAAGGTTCTTCACGGGCGCTTTTACCAGGCTCTATATGGGCCCGATGTAGATTTTCTAGCGTCCGTGTCCTGGCTACGTTTCGGCGACCTCTTTGGGGAAACTGAAGGTTTTGTCTGTGCGATTATGGACGAAGTTATGCTGACGAACAACTACCGGAAACATATTATGAAGGACGGGACAGTGGACGTGTGTCGGGCATGTCACCGTCCGGGTGAATCCATCAGACATATTATTTCTGGTTGTTCTCGTCTGGCTAACGGCGAGTACTTGCACAGGCACAACCAAGTAGCCAGGATTATTCACCAGCAACTTGCCTTGAAATACGAACTTGTGGAATCTGAGGTACCGTACTACAAGTATGTGCCCGACCCAGTTCTAGAGAAAGACCATGTCACGCTGTACTGGGATCGGCCTATCATTACTGACAGGACTATTGTTGCCAATAAGCCTGACATAGTGGTGATAGACCGATCAGCGCGCCGCGTAATGATAGTCGATGTTACCATCCCGCATGACGAAAACCTCGTGAAAGCTGAGAAAGAGAAACAGATAAAATATCTCGACTTGGCTCACGAGGTTGTCGATATGTGGAATGTGGACTCGGCTATCATTGTGCCGATTGTCGTAACGGCCAATGGCCTTATGGCCAAGAGCCTCGACGAACATCTGTCGAAGCTCTCACTTGGCGGTTGGATCAAGAGCCAGATTCAGAAGGCAGTACTCCTCGATACGGCTCGCATTGTGAGGAGGTTCCTGTCTCTGCAGCCCTAACCACCGGTAGCTTGGACCCTGCTCCCGATACCGGCGGAAACCTGTTTTTTATATTTTTAAATGTTTTTTTACCTTTTTTGTTTTATAAGAAATATTTAAAAATATAGTAAATAAGATGTAAAATTGAATAAAGGAGATAATAATAAATAGTAGTTATATCTCTGTCACATAGTATGAAAGTTTGAGAGAAAGTAATAGAGAAAAGATTGCGAGAGGAGAGTGAAATTAGCCAAAATCAGTTTGGATTTATGGGTCGAGGAACAATGGACGCCACTTTTGCACTCCGCCATTAGGTGAGAAGTACAGACGTGCGCACCAGAACTTGCACATGGTGTTCATTGATCTAGAGAAAGCGTATGATAGGATACCTCGGGAAGTGTTGTGGTGGGCCTTGAAAGAGAAAGGTATGCCTGGGAAGTATGTAGAGTTAATTCGTGCTATGTACAGCCAATCTTGTACCTACGTCCGGTCAGCTGCTGGCAACACCGACGAGTTCAGTGTGGCTGTAGGCTTGCATCAAGGGTCGGCTTTGAGTCCTTACCTCTTCCTGTTGATTATGGACGCTTTGACGTCGGACATACAGGAAGAGGCACCCTGGTGCATGCTGTTCGCCGACGACATTGTTCTTGTTAGTGAAGATGGACCAGAGATCCAGAGCAGATTGGAGAAATGGCAACAGAAGCTGGAGAATGTTGGCCTGAAAATCAGCAGAACTAAAACCCATTGTACATGTTCTGCGATTTCGGCGGTCTCTCCAGTCCTGGAGTCATAGCGCTAGATGGCGCGTTTCTTCCTGTCTGCTCCGACTTTCGGTATCTCGGTTCACTCGTGCAAAGCGATGGCGAAATAGATCGTAGTGTTAAGCACAGAATAAACATTGGATGGACGAAATAGCGGCAGGTCACGGGAACTATCGGCGACTCCCGCATTCCCCTTAAACTTAAGGGGAAGATTTATAAAACAATAGTTAGACCTGCTGTCTTGTATGGGTCAGAATGTTGGGCCACAAAAGGGATGAATGAAAGGCACTTGCATGTGGCTGAGATGAGAATGCTAAGGGGGATGTGTGGTGTTACGCGAATGGATAGAATAAGGAATGAGTACATAAGAGGAAGTCTGAAAGTGGCGCCGGTGACTGAAAAGATGCGTGGAAATAGGTTGTCGTGGTATGGGCATGTGATGCGGAGGAATGAGGAAAATGTCGTGAGGAAAGTTTTGAGTATGAATGTGGATGGGTATAAGGGTAGAGGAAGACCAAAGAAACGATGGATGGACTGTGTGAAGGATGATATGGCAAGAAAGGAGGTATCTCATGAGATGACAAGTAATAGAGAGGTATGGAAGAAGAAGACGTACTGCGCCGACCCCAAATGAATTGGGATAAGGGCAAGAGAATGATGATGAGTTATATCTCTATCAGCCCCCAACACGTACCTCGTGCAGTCCGTCCGTTGCCGAACTGGAAATCTCCAGGGCCGGACAGGCTGCAGAACTTCTGGATTAAATGGTTTGTGAGGTCGCACGCTCGCCTGGCAACCCTGCTCCAGTCAGTGTCGCCCAGGTTTCGATTTCCTGACTACAGGTATAACGCACCTGCGCCATAAATCGGGTAGTACTGTGGAGCCCAAAAAATATGGACCGATAACCTTTCTCCCGACATTGTATATAGTTCTTACATCTATTTTGAGAGCTAAAATTAGCAAACACATTGACGACAATTTGATCATGTCCGCTTCTCAAAATGGATGTAGGAACGGGTCCCGCGGTACTAAGGAGCTGCTCCTAGTTGATTATGGCCAGTAGCCTACAGGTTCGCCGTTCCCGAAGGGATCTGCCGACATGTTGGATAGATTATAAGAAGGCCTATGACTCGGTGCCACATACATGGCTCATGAGGGTGCTAGAATTGAATAAAGTTGATGCAACTCTGCGCACCTTCCTGATGTTGTGTATGGGGCAATGGAGGACACTCCTTTGCTATCCAGAGGAACCAATAAGGATAGAGTGTGGTATTTTTCAGGGTGATAGTTTGAGCCCACCTTGGTTCTGCTTAGCCTTGAATCCTCTAGTCTAAGCACGCTGCGGGAGAATTCAGGTCTGAGCCTCGATTGAGGATAGGTGGTCAGGTTATATCTCACCTTCTTTACATTGATGACCTGTAACTCTTTGCCCCCAACAATTTGCAACTAATGGAGCTACTGAAGGTAACTGAAACTTTCAGTAGTGCCATCAAGACGGAATTTGGTGTGGACAAATGTGCGGTCATGCATGTAAAGCGAGGGGAGATTGTGGAATCTGTGGGAACCCAGCAACCGAAACTTACAAGTATTTAAGTATGTCGGAAGTGCTGGGCATCAATGTTGCTATAAACTTAAGTTTTTAAATTGACATGGTCACTAACACTATCATTAACACTAGTAACGGGATATTTACAATGTAAAAAAATAAAAATGACACCCAAAAATCAGCCATAGCTCAATATCTCCTTGAATCAGGATCGAATCACTGGATTGAGTTACAAAACCCTCAGGGCATCTCGACAGAACGCCACTATATACCCAGACTGGTAAGAGAAGCGATTGAAATGACTAAATATAAGAATTTCAATCGGGAGTATGGGTTTCAACTGGCAAGAGCCAGGAATCCGGTTCAACTGTGTAAAAACCGAAAGAGTGCCGTAAAAAGTCCGCGAGTGGACACAGTGAGTTTCGTGTGTCGGGAACTTAATCAAGTTGTGAGTGACAGTGGTAGTGGTACGGCGCGCAAAAAAACGAACAAGAAAGAGGGTAGACCAATTTGTCTGCGCATAAACACCCACCCGCAATAACTTCAGTTTATCCGTGACCATGGCGTTTCCAACACCGCCGAAATATCGGGAACTCGAAACAAATAATAAACATGGTAAATATCCCGTTACTAGTGTTATTGATAGTATAAATGTTGCTGACATGTAGCAAATGTAGCAATAGTAGAAGGAGCGCTTCCTTGGCCGTCTGAGAAAAGTATTTAATAGTCTTTTTCTAGACACTTGCTCATAAAGTGGCTCTACTCTATAGTCACCGCAATTAGGCACAGAATGACACCCATAATCAAACTGTGACTTTTTAATTGCTAAGTTTTTTATTTTATTTTTATTGGTTAAGGTGCTTTGTTCTTCGCCGGTACCCCGACCCTTGAGAGTGTCAGGAAGGGTCAGGGTTGCGTAGCAGCACGGTTCGGGGAGATCGTCGTAGCAGGAGTCTACTTCTCCCCGAGCCGAACTCTCGCCGAGTTCCACAACTCCCTCATGGAGTTGAGTGTCGTCATCCGAAACTATTCCCTCCCCGTGCTTGTGCTCGGGGACTTCAATGCCAAAAACTTGGCTTGTTGTTCTCGTTGCACGGATGTGCGGGGTAGGATGGTGGAGGACTGGGCTCTGGAGGTGGGCCTGGTCGTCCTAAATCGGGGTTCTGTCCCCACGTGTGTGCGGATGCGGGGCGAGTCGGTGGTGGACATCTCGTTCGCTAGTCCCGCTCTGTCACCGCGTGTCATTGACTGGCGCGTCATGGAGGGGGTGGAGACCTATTCCGACCACCGGTACATCTGGTTCGATGTCTCTGCCCCGGACTCAAGCGCGCCGGTCCTACAGGCCCCGAGTGATCCGCGTTGGGCGCTGAAGCAGCTGGACCGGGAGCTCCTCCTGGAAGCCTCGATAGTGCAGGCCTGGGTGTCATCACTGAACAGGCCTGCACTATCGACATCAACAACGAGGCAGGGTGGTTCCAGGAGGCCATGTCCAACATTTGCGACGTGGCAATGCCCCGAGTTCAGCCAGGAAGCGCCTGGCGTCAGGTGTACTGGTGGTCGCGAGAACTGACGTCTCTGCGCGAGGCGTGCGTCGCCGCGCGGCACCCGTACGCCAGGCATCGCAGGCTCCGCATCCACCCTCCGGATGCGGCAGCCATTGAGGCGGAGCTGTACGAGGGATACAGAGCAGCGAAGACCGCCCTCCAAGAGGCTGTCCAGCGGGCCAGAGACCTGGGCCGCGAGGAGATGCTGGAGACTCTCGACAGAGATCCGTGGGGGCGCCCTTACAAGATGGTGCGGGACAAACTCCGCACCTGGGCCCCCCCGCTGTCGCAGAGTCTCCGCCCTCAGCTCGTGGAGGACGTGGTGAGCACTCTGTTCCCTCTGCGAGGGGAACACCCTCCCCCGCCTATGGCTCCGCCGCTTGCGGTGCCGGAAGCGGACCACATTGAGGACGATGACGACATTCCGGAAGTGACCGGGGTAGACCTGAGAGCGGCGGTAGGCAGGCTTAAAGCCAAAAATACCGCCCCGGGACCCGATGGCTTGCCTGGCAAAGCCTGGGTCCTGGCCTCGGAGGCTCTCGGGCCCCGACTGGAAGGGCTCTTAAGCGCATGCTTGGAGAGAGGCCAGTTCCCGCTTCGTTGGAAGACGAGGAAGCTGGTTCTCATCCGGAAGCCGGGGCGCCCTGCGGACTCTCCGTCCGCATACCGGCCCATTGTGTTGCTCGAAGAGGTGGGCAAGCTCTTTGAAAGAGTCATTGCCAACCGCTTCGCCGGGCACCTTGTGGGGATGGGGCCGGATCTTGCGGAAAACCAGTTTGGTTTCCGCGGAGGGCGCTCGACGGTGGACGCAATCATGCGCGTGAGGGCTCTCACGACGGGGGATGCGGTGTCCAGGGGTGGGGTTGTCTTGGCGGTGTCTCTTGACATCGCCAACGCCTTCAACACCATGCCCTGGAGCTGCATTAGGGAGGCACTCCGGTATCACCGGGTGCCGACCTACCTTCGTCGTGTGGTCGGGGACTACCTGACGGATAGGGCCGTCATCTACCCCAGTCGCACCGGAGAATGGAACCGGCGAGAGGTGTCGTGCGGTGTTCCGCAGGGATCGGTTCTGGAGCCGCCCTTGTGGAACATCGGCTACGACTGGGTGCTGCGTGCCAACCTCCCTAGCGGTGTCAGTGTAGTTTGCTACGCTGACGACACGCTGGTGCTGGCACAAGGGAGGTCGCACGAGGCGGCGGCCGAACTTATGACACGCGGGGTTGCGATAGTCGTGGAGAGAATCCGGCAACTAGGTCTCGAGGTGGCATTGCACAAGTCCGAGGCCATGTGCTTTCATGGGCCTCAGAATGCGCCACCGTCGGGATCAATGACTTTTTAAATGATACAAAAATTTGATAATATAATTTGTAAATGACATAAGTTTGTAAAATAATTATAATTTCAAAATATTACAATTAATTTTATTGACAAGATTTATTTGTGTGCAATTAACAATTATTTTTTTTTTGGAATTTTTATTTTACTTTATTAGAATGACAGGTTAATTGTTAATTTATAATAATATTGTATCTAATCTGTTAGTTTCTATGAATTTGCATGACGTAAGGTAGAATGTAGCGGAAACCTTCAGCTATTGTATCATCTTAAACTTGTACCTACATTGTTACATAAATAAATAAAAAAGGCAAATAAATAAATCTGAATCATAAATACGTACCCATTGACGTAAATGACGTAATAACGCGTTTCGGGAGAAGACGTAAAAGAAAAAAATATTTTGTTATTTAAATACAGGGTGTTTGGTGCATCGTGTGCCAAATTGAAATGATCGACTGGGGGTGGGTCGTCTGCTATAAGCCATGTTGCCAATGTTGTCTAAAGCCAATTGAAGTCCGAAACTTTGCGAGTAAATTTAAAAAAAACTAGATGGCTAATGTCATTAATTTTGAGTTTAACGCAACTTACGGACAACAACAAGTTACGGAGGTCTTAGGCTATTTAAACGCTAAGACTCTCCACAATAACGAGATATGCAGTCTCAGAAAATATTTCCTAGAAGCCGACGTGGGGATGCATGCGAGATGTGGTTGCGATGGACAAGGACCTCACCCTGCTCTCCTTAGCAAAAGAGAACAGGCACAAACCTGCAGTGCTTGACACTAATGACCGCAGAGAAGTATGGATAAGTAAGGAGCTTAACGGGCGCTTTTTCAATGCCCTGCATGGACCCGATGTAGATCAATAAGCTTCCGCAGCCTGGCTCCGTTCTGGGGGCCTCTTTGGAGAAACCGAACGTTTTGTTTGTGCAATTATCGATGAAGTTATTTAGTTAGTTTAGTTATATTATGATGACGAATAACTACCGGAGATTTATTGTGAATAATGGCACGGTTGACATATGTCGGGCATGCCACCGTCGGTCGGGGTGAATCGATCCGTCACATCTCCGGGTGTTCTCGTCTAGCTAACGGAGTATACTTGCATAGACACAACCTTAATTGTAGCCAGTATTATCTATCAGCAACTTGCTCTGATATACACCTTGTAGAATCGGAAGTTCCGTACTATAGGTATGTGCCGGACCCAGTACCTACTCGAAAATGGCAATATCACAGTGTACTGGGATCAATCCTTTATCACTGACAGGATTATTGTAGCCAATAAGCTTATTATAGTGGTGGTGGATCGATCAAAGCGGCGCGCATTGATGGTTGACAAAACGGTTCTCTACCAACAACCTCGTGAAATCCGAGAAAGATAAGCATATCAAGTAACTTGACTTGGCTCGCGAGGATGTCGACAGGTGAGATGTGGGCTTAGCGATCATTGTGTCGATAATCGTATCAGGGGTTGGAGTATACGTAACGGGGCACTGAGGAAAAAAGAGTTTTTTTTTTTGTAAATTGTTTATTTTCTCGATTTTATCGTATAGAACACCTAAAAATAAGGCGAAAAGCATCTGGGTGATTTTTGTCTCCGACCAACCGTTTGTCGTAAAAACGATGTCGAAGGGATTCCAGGGCATCCCGTTTCGGATAGGTTAGGTTAGAAGGGGATGGCGGGGTCTTCCCCTTCGTGGTTATTTTTTCTTAAACCACCCAGAAGTAGGAGCCTCACGAAGCGGGGCTCCGTAACCCCTTTCAGTCATTCACTCACTTAATTGCCAAGAGCCTCTGCCAATATCTGATAACTATGAGGCTCTCGTTAGGCAGCCGGATCAAGGGCTTGATTCACAAAGCGGTAATCCTGGACACGGCTCGTATTGTTAAGAGTTTCCTTTCTCTGGAGCCTTGACCGCCGGTAGCTTGGACCCTTTTTCCGATACCGGTGGGCTACAATTTTTTTCAAAGGAATATTTATAAATGTAGCAATAGTATATATAAATGAATAAAGTAAATAATAAAATAGATATTAGTTAACTAAACAATGATGTGTAGTTTATCTTATTATTTTATTGGGAAAAAACAAATAATCATGAGTCTCGGTAGTATTATCCGCAGGTTATCAGTTGTGTTGTGCTGTATGATGCGGTCACAAACAACTTGTCTGGGAATTGTGTAACCTTAGTACTGAGACGTACTTGATTCTGTAAGAGGATGGTAAATAATTTAAGACGCGTACGTTAAACTATATACGTTCCTCTTAATATCATGCAACAATGCATTTAATAACTATAAGTAGATACTGATGCCACGGGTCATAAATCCGTCATAATAAGGGCTTCTTTTCGGTCGTACGTTTTTTAGTTTTTATAATTTCGTTTATTATCAGTTTCTTTTAAGTTGCCATGTAAACAAACTGACATTAACAATTGATATAATAAATGTTTTCAGATAGTAGAGGCAGCATAAAAACTTTATCACCGAATAACACACTGTTCACCATAATTATTTTTCATTACTCATACTCTGAAAGAAGGTCTGAAGTTGCCTGAGGAGCGCGATGAAAGTAATATTTTTCATCCCTAGGGAGAATTGCTTTCAACTGACAGATGACAAATTATAAAAAAAAACTAGTTCTATTTTCACATTTTTATTGAACCATGTTCCAACTTTCTATGCAGCCACGGTGTAAAATTGAAATATCTTAAAGAATATATATATTTAAATAGCTTTATTGTAATTTAGTTTCAACAATTTCTTTAAAATAACAGAGTTGGGCAAAATATTTACCATTTTTTCAATGATGAAAATGAAAAATAATGGCTGAATAGATGGCAGAACAGAAAAAAAAAACAAAATAGGTGGGAAAGCGGCAATCCGAAATAAAATGTACTATTTTTTTCTTTAGCTAATTATTTTTTTTTATTTTTACTTTCCTTGTGAAAAGCACAGTGTTTACCTCGGGTTAAAGACTTATTTAGTGCCTCGAATTATTGGCGCCCTCACTTCATTCGGGCGCCAAACCCCGTCTCGGGACTATATAAGTTACTTTCACCCCTGGGGTAACAATTATTTATGTATGTACTATTATTTTTGAACTCATGTGTGACAATCAAATGTCACAACAACACGCCCGCGAACGAACTACCTAGGTAGAACTCTCCCAACGGATGCGACCGTAGGGTTTTGAATGTGCTGGTTATAACAATTACGACTGTAATACCCAAAGGGATAAGCAGAGGTGTACCTATCTCATAGTACAGTAATACTACATACATTTCACCAATAAGTTTAGAACTGAATAAAAGTGTAGGTAGGTACATTTAGGCGCAGTATTATTTCTCATACAATGTTTATCCTGGTATGAACATGTAATGAGGAGGGATGAAACGCATGTGACTAAAAGAGTTATTGATATGAATGTTGATGGATGGAGAGGGAGAGGAAGGCCAAAGAAATATGGATTGATGGTCTGAGGAATGATATAGCTACGTCGTCTGCTTTACGAGAACATTCTAGGATTACGCTTGAGTCTAGAATGATCCAGTATGTCTAGAATATTCGAGAATAATCCTAGAATGTTCCACGATGGAAATATCTAGAAAGTTCTGGACCTTTCTTGACAGATTGGTTCCACTAGTGAGCTATACAAGGTTTAAGAACGTTGTGGATCTTTCTCGAAGGCTGGGATTCCCCTAAGGTACTGCCTAGATGTTCACGGAAGTAGAGGAAGTCTCCCATACCCAGCTCTAACAATATGAAAGAGAAGGAGTAAATGATGCTGTGACGGAGAAAGAAACATACAAAAACACTAAAACTAGCGTAATTAAATGTTTACAATTAGATACGAGAGTTTGCGTTTATGCATGGTTCTAAATAAGATTTTGCATCCCGGTAGGGTCACAACTTCGGAGTCCGTGGCTGCAACTGACAAATACTTGGTGGGAAAACCAAACAACACTTCGCCCGACCTGGGAATCGATTCCAGAACCTCATGCTCAACAGTCACGCAAGTATAACAATAGTTTGGTAGAATTCTCATGCTCTCTCTCTGGACACCTCTATGCTTGTCGAACCTGAACTGACGTGATTTATGACCTAAGTGCTATCAGACACCCACCCACCGTAGGTACCTACACCAGCATTCTTCGCAAGTGAAACTTCTCAAGTTCGATTTAATTAATGTATTCGGATATCACAAAGAGACGCATCACTATTGTGTTAACCTCAGGGTTATCAGCCCATTCGCGACAGTTCATTGTCGCTTTCAGTCTATCGACTACTGTCTGCAAGCAATCACTCAATAAGCGTAATGGCGAAAGATCTTGTTATTCTTGCTTACTCTGGTGGTCTGGATACCAGCTGCATCCTAAAATGGTAAAGTAATAAATGTAATAATTATATCTTCGTCTTTTATCTTGCGGTTCATGCAGAAAGTTTGGAAATCCACTGTTTTCGTCTCTTGGTCTTGTACCAAACAATAACGAATGTAGGTACTAAGTTAACGAGACGTCGTAGTACCAAGAACATTATGTTGTCTAAAAACAGCACAGAAGAAGAAAGTAACAAGTAAATTGAGTAGTTATTCAAAGCATGTTTCCTATGACCACCATCCTCTTGCTGAGTATTAGATGATAGCATCCCATTCAACTTACTGACCTTTAGACACTGTTTATGTTTTCCAGGTTAATCCAAAAAAACTATGATGTGGTATGTTATATGGCCGATGTTGGTCAAAATGAAGATTTCAAGAAAGCTCAGGAAAAGGCTTTGGCAGTAGGAGCCAAAGATGTAAGTCTTTAAGTACAGACCAGCACATCAAGCTATAAGTCTGTCAAATTTCTTTAATAGATTTTCAACCTTATTATAAAATACGGGTCAAGCAAGGTTGATTGGGAAAATTTACAGTTTCGGGTACCTATTTCAAATATATTTTTTTTAATTTTGCGGGTTCATTATGTACGTAAGTACCTAAAACTATCTACATTAACAATGCAATAATTTATTTTTAGGTGATAGTAGAAGACCTGCGTAAAGAATTCGTGTCGAAATATATGCTGCCTGCAGTTCAGATGGGTCTGGTTTATGAAAGTCGTTATTACTTGGGAACTTCTCTTGCAAGACCGTGCATTTCAGTTGGCCTTGTGAATGCTGCTAAAACACTCGGTGCGAAGTACATCTCTCATGGCGCCACAGGCAAGGGCAACGACCAAGTCAGATTCGAACTTAGTGTGTACTCATTGTGGCCCGAAGGAAAGGTAAGGATAGCGTAAATCAAGTAGGTACTTAGGATTCAAAATACTCGTAATCTTTCACGGTAAGCGTACTTTGTCTATCAAATTATTTTATCCAGGTGATAGCGCCCTGGCGGGACCCGGAATTCTTCGAAAGGTTCCAAGGTCGCAGTGATCTGATCGAATTCGCAAAACAGGAAAACATCCCGGTTTCTGCAACCCCCAAAGAACCCTGGTCAACAGACGAAAATATTATGCACATCAGGTAAAGATAATTTATTTAAATTATTAAGTATTCTATTTTAACGCGTTTTATAGAATAAAATTAACTAGTTATTAAGGTCGTTGTAATAATTTCTTTCCTGACACTCATTCAGTTACGAATCTGGCGTACTAGAAGATCCTGGAGCAATTCCTCCAAATGGCATATTCAAAATAACTCGGGATTTGAAACAAGCTGAAGATTATCCAAGTGCGATTGATATAAATTTTAAAAAGGGTGCGTAAACATTCACTATACTAAAGTCAAACAAGTCTAAGTATCCTAATTATACAGGATGTAACGGAAAGGGGGTGGGCTACAGACCATCAAACTGAACAAGTTTCTCTTTTGGACAAAATTGGGTCGAATACTTAGGTATTGAAATTTTGTATGGGGCAGCAGATAATTTTTTAGCTTTTACGATGTTTTTCCGAAGGAGAAACCGGTTCAGTTTGATGGTCTGTAGCACACCCTTATGTATGTATATACCCTTTCCGTTACACCCTACCTATAATTCTTGAAGTATCCCCTAGACGTAATAAATGTATACCATACTAGTCTATGGGATTAGAAACCATAAAATAAAACATTATTACTCGACAGGATTACCCGTCTCCGTCCGAATCCCTAGCGGACACGAGAAGTCCTTACTGCTGACAGATCCACTAGCTATTGTACAAACCCTCAACAAGCTGGCAGGCCAGCACGGAGTTGGGCGTATTGACATTGTGGAAAACCGTTTCCTAGGACTGAAGGTTTAACGCTTTTGCTTAAAATTAAAAATAAAGTATTTTTTTAGATTTGAGTAAACAGTTTTTGGTCACAACTTGGCTTTGATCTCCTTTCTTTATTTGCTTGATATTAGTATAAGTCTTTATTCTTGCGTCGGATTTGAAAAATCAGTCGACAAACCTAAAATGATGTACTTTTTTACAGTCCCGCGGACTATACGAGACTCCTGCGGGGACAGTTCTTCACGTGGCCCATATGGATCTAGAGGCCTACGCTCTTGACAGAGAGGTTTTAAGGTAACACAGTAGGTACCTACATATACTAGAATGGTTCTTTTGGCTCTTGGGTGCCATTATGAGGAGGTTGGTATTTTTTTTTGTAAAATAGTAATGAAACAAAATAAAATGACGGTGTTAGTTCGGACTATGGCCTCCCACCAAAAGAACCACACAGCACTACTATAGCTATCTGAATGGTATATTACTCAAAAAATAACACTTAGAATTTTAAAATGAAGATATTGAGCTAATGATAATTATTTTTATATTACAGAGTAAAGAAATATCTTCAAGATAAAATGGCTGATTTCGTTTACAACGGATTTTGGTTTTCACCTGAAGCCGCCTTCACTCGAAAATGCTTAGAATTGTCTCAAGAATCTGTAAATGGAATGGTTACAGTCCAAATTTATAAAGGAAATGGCAAGTTGCAATCAATTACACTTTTTGATTTATTATTTTAACCTACATTGCCTAATTATCTGATGTATTTTTGATTATAGTGACCATTTTAGCAAGGAAGAGTTCAGCAAGCTTGTATAACAAAGATCTGGTGTCGATGGATATTGCCGGAGGATTCTCGCCTGAAGACAGTACCGGATTCATCAATATTAACGCTCTTCGTCTAAAAGAATTTGCTAGATTTTCGAATCTATCTAAATAAGTAAAATTTAACAACAAGATACTTTTGCCATGTGAATATTTTAATTATACATATAAATTCATGTTGATTTTATATTTATAATACAATCCTTGGGAATTTTGTGAAATCGACGAGACTGACTACAGATGTTACACTCCGGTTAATTTAGACATCCGACGGTACAAAAATTCGCACCCAGCTCAAAATTGGTAGGATTGTGCAAAATACTATCTTATTTGAAACCTAAAAAGTCCTCATCGATTCTCCTATTTTTTGGTCTAATTTGACCGGACTAGAACTAAAACGAAGGACGAAATTCATATGCACCTATTACGTCATGGTCCTGATGACCTAGCCCTGCAGATGGGCGTGCGGTTGCACCCCAGTCCCAAGCCTGCGGATTCGCATGTTGTTGTTGTTTCTTTAATCAACTTGTTATATTTTTATCAAACTAACCAGCTACAAATATACGCACGGGATAAATCTTACTAAGATACGCAAGTACGCACGGGGACCAATCAAGGTACACCTTGGCAAAAAAGAGTCTGACGCAGTCACAATTGGAAATATGGTGTTTGCGTAGCGTCCGAGGGACTGAACCACCCACTTGGGATAATATCCCAAAAAATAACAAGTATCAAAATCTGTTGAGTCGTAGTATTACGGGTTGCCACAGTTGCGATACTGGCGACCTCATTTATTCCACACTCTTTTTTGCCAAGCTGTATACAAATCCAGTTTATGCGTTCTCTGATTTTACATGAAATTTAAACAAAGCTAGGTCTTGTTATATTGGAAATGTATAGCTTGATGTGTCGCCGTGTGTAGTATGTTTTTAAAAGTTTTGAACTCGGAACAGTTAAAAAATGCAATATTTCTGAAATACTGGCAACATCATGAACAATTTAGTCGGTGAATGGCAACTTTTACTTCTAACCACAGACTACAATTACAATACATAGCAAAGAGATACATAGAATAGAATAGAGATACTTCTGTCAAAGAAGTTGTTTTGATTTGGTGAATTTGCTGCTTCTGCTTGTATTGCTTGAAAATAAAGTGCGAAATAAGTCAAAATGCAAAGAAATTTACCCCAAAATAAGGAAGCATTACTAAAATCATATACAACCCGACTAAAAGAAGATGTAAAGAGTATGTTAGAAAACTTTGAAGGTAAGTAACAAAACAGATAATGCTTTTGTAACTTTAGGGCATCATTCGGATAAATGACTAAAGTTAAATTAGATCGCGGTTTGTCTTAAAGTTCTATTTATTCTTCTTCTTCATCGTTCCCTCGATGCTGAGGATCGCGACCACAAATGACGTGTTTCCGAGCTGTGCTGTCTTCTGCAGTATGGACCGCTCGGTGCAGGCTGCCTCCTACAGCCTTTTTGATCACGTCTGACCATCTTGTCAGTGCTGCATCTATAAATAGGTGCATGTAAAATCTGTTTTTTTTTATGAGATGTTGCTTTGTCTCCCTGTCTTCTATTAAAACGGTACAATATATATCATTGCAATCTCTAATCCTTAAGCCAGGTATTATTGTAAAACATAAAATAAAAGCTTTGTCTTCCAATTAAATTTATACTAACAAGATTCCATTATTGAAGTATAGACATTTCTTTATTTTCAACCACAAGTTCCAATTTTTTTCATTTTAACATACTAAATGCCCATCATTCAGTTTGTTTCTAATTACAGAAATCATAAAACTTGCAAAACTTGAAAATGAAACCCAACTCAATAGAATGACACAGATTGAGCAAGACACATTTGAAATGCAAGTCCGGGCTGCCAACATTGGTAAGTTTACAACAATGTTTTTATTATCAACAACACTTGTAATGGGATATTTACCATGTTTTTTATTTGTTATGAGTTCCCGATATTTCGGCGCTGTTGCAAACGCCTTGATCACGGATAAACTGAAGTTATTGCGGGTGGATGTTTATGAGCAGACAAAACGGTCTACCCTCTTTCTTGTTCGTTTTTTGCGCGCCGTACCACTACCACTGTCACTCACAACTCGATTCTGTTCCCGACACACGAAACTCACTGTGTCCACTCGCGAACTTTTTACGGCACTCTTTCGGTTTTTACACAGTTTAACCACTGGATTCCAGGCTCTTTGAAGAGAAGAGAGAGAAGTTGTGAGTGACAGTGGTAGTGGTACAGCGCGCAAAAAACGAACAAGAAAGAGGGTAGACCGTTTTGTCTGCTCATAAACATCCACCCGCAATAACTTCAGTTTATCCGGGATCATGGCGTTTGCAACAGCGCCGAAATATCGGGAACTCATAACAAATAAAAAACATGGTAAATATCCCGTTACAAGTGTTGTTGATAGTGTTAGTGACCATGTCAGTTTAAAAACTTAAATGTTTTTATTTAACAATTTCCTCTAAGCACAGTGACATGACACTGTACATGTACATTGCTCAAGAGAATCTTTATAAAAAATCTGATCATAAATCACTTGTCTCATAGGTTTAGTGTGTAGGCTAACCTACACACTTAAAAATTTATCACCACCAAATAAGTAGTTTGTACAGCGATTTAAGAAATAATTTGCCATTCATTTTTTTTTTTTTAGTGAGAGCCGGTGAATCCCTGATGAAGCTGGTATCAGACATAAAACAGTATTTAATATTGAATGATTTCCCATCAGTCAATGAGGCCATTACACAAAACTCTAAACTATTCCGCACAAAACAACAAGAATGTGACCAGAAACTAATGTCTCTCCGTGATGACATAGCAGCTGATCTTTATGACTTAGAAGATGAATATTTTACTAGTATTTATAAGTGAAATTATAAATAGAAATTAATAGATGTTTAAAAATGGCCACTATCATGCAATTATCTTAACATTTTATAAAGTTTGTAAGTTCCACCTAGAGAAATCCATTCTGTCTAGTGATTTTGTAAAAGTATTTTTCCAACGGTTGTAGATAGAAACTATGAAATGCCACATGCTACAATAAATTGTAACACCACTGATTGAGAGTGTTAATCATAGGGATAATTCTGGGTAGGTAATATCATATTAAAAGGATTTTAAATAACATAAATGCTTTTTTTTGCTTTTTCCTACTTTTTTTCCTACTTTGGAAATGGAACCAAATATGTGAAATTGTTTGCCATATCTTCACATAATAACAATTTCTGGATTGAGAATTAGATATATATATCTTACATGTTGTAAAATTAATGTATATTAGGGTAGAAAAAAAAATGTTAAACACAATTGTTTATTGAAACTATTTTTTAAATAATAATTCTAATTTGAACAGACCAGAACAAGAACAACAGTTTTATTTGTCAAATAAAAAGTGAGGTCCCTGGTGTGGGTATTGCTTGGCAATTACAGGCCTTCCAATTTTATAATCTTCCAAAAAGAAGAACAATGCAAAGGATCCTCCAACAACCCCCAAAAACCATGTCCACTGGTGCAACAATGAGAACCTTCTCTTCATTGATGGGTCATAACGGTCACCACCAAAAATTTCCATTCTTGCATGTATCTGAAAATAAATAAATATGATTTATAGGACCAGTCATCTACTGATAGTAGCTTCTAATGATTAAAGGACATTTTATGGCTTACAGGTTCATTAAAGTTTCTCTTCAATTCTGGATTATCATAAGGGTAGTGTGGATCCTTAGAATCCTCTCCAATTTCAGGCAGTTTCGGGTAATCTCCATAGCCCATACTCTCGGGATACGGCTGGTACTCCTCAATCGTCATGCCATACTTTTTAGCCGCAGCTTCTCGCGCTTCTAAGGTCTTAGGATACGGACCAGGCATGTATTGGTAGTTCCAATCTAAAATCAAATGACGTAACAGTCACAACACTGGATATTTTTTATAAACAAGTACAGTTTTGGTATATTTTATTCTTACGGTTTCGTGTGGCATTGGAAATTATTCCAAATGCCTTCCGCACACTGGCAGGGTTGGAAAAGATAGCTTTTTTGAGTAAACTCGATGCCATTTTGCTAGGATAGCACCTAAAAATTAAAACATTTGACAGATTGCCTACTTGACTGACGAATGACAATGGCAGTCAGTCTGTCTGACACTGACATGGATTTGTCCACAGATTAGGTAGAAGCAAGACCATTATGTGTTCGTTCCGTCAGCCAAAGTATGGTCTGTGACTTTTTCTTCAATAGAAAATGAGGCGGGCGCGGGCGTGATACGCACGGCGAAAAATCATGCTATTCATACCAGTTTATGTGTATCTGACATTGTACGGGATACGCCGTGTGGTACAATCCACTAGTTCCTCAAAAACATAATCTGTAGGTGTGCGAAAGGAGTAGAGAGGTCGTAGCAGAAGACGCTTCGTTATTTCTGCCATGGAAAAAGCATTTTAAGCATTTAGATATATTATGTGAAGTCTGTGCGTCGTGAGATTTGAATACCAACAGCAAGAGGCCGTGGCGTGGTTGGTGATCGGTGACCTTGTACAATTGCTGAACACAGTGCTATGAAATTATTTGGTACTAAGCAATTTCCTCCGTGATAAAGAATTACATGATAATCATGATTCTCCTGCCTTTATCCCAATTTATTTGGGGTTGCCGCAGCATGTCTTATTTTTCTTCCATACTTTCATTTCCATTCAGGGGAGCTTGGAGCTAACATTTCCATTGCAATCTTTCGAATTATTTTCCTCTATGGTAACTCGTAATAGTCACTTCTGTCATGTGTGACTGTGTGACTGTCAGTCTGTCAGTTTCGAAATGTCACGTTAAGCTGCGTTGAACATTTCGATCATGGTTTTGTTGTTTCTTGTTTCACCGTAATAATAATATATTCACGAAGTTTAAATTCGTATCATTTGAAATGGTATATATTTAGTTAAAATCCTAAATGATGGGTAACGACAGTTCACAGTTAAGTGGCCTAGAAATTGAGGATAAAGCAATAGAGATAACCGATTTTTGGTGCCACTATCAGGCCACAATTAACGATAGTTGCAGGTATTTCAGTCTTAAAGGGGATGGCTCAGTTTCTGTTTTTAAGGGAGAAGCCGCAGTTGGTCCGCTTTGGTCAATATCGACACCTCTTGAAAAGTTTTCGAATGTACGTTTTCAAATTGTCTATTAAACTTGATAATATATTCATGTTTTGTGAATGCTTTTAATGAATGTCGTTAATGTTTTTAATTACTTTGTAGAATCTTCTGAAGTACCGTCATCCATGCATTGTTCGATACATTTCCGCTTGGCAACAGCGGTCAACATTCCACTTAGCCACTGAATTTGTGCAGCCACTGTCGCATATTCTACAGTCATTAACACCGCTCCAGATATGCATAGGACTCAACAATATCTTAAGAGCTTTAGTGTTTATTCACGACCAGGTTGGTATATAATTTAAATAAAGCATGAAACTACAATCATGGTATTCCAACAAATTTATTTTACATAAGGTGGAAACAACAGGGTGGCTCGCAAAATTCAAATGTTCTTACGTTTTTTGCAATTTGCATAGCAGTGTCAGGTTGTAACACCCTGTTGCTACCTTAACACCAAAACATTAACTGGTTTCTTTATCATTATATTTCAGGCTGGTATGTCCCATAATAATGTGAGTGTGTCAGCACTATATGTGACTGGAGATGGACAATGGAAGCTTGGAGGACTGCAATACCTATGCCCGTTTACTGAAGTGACAGCAGCTTATTTAAGACATGCCAGAATTCACAGGTAGAATTTAAAATATTCGTATAGTGACTGCAGATAGATACCTTAGTAAATAATAATGAAATTTTTGCTTTTCCTAAATTTTATCAGCCTAGAGCCTAAGGTAATTTAGAACTATCACATGTGGCTCCTTTACTAATAACTCACCAGATAAAGAACATAACCATCTGAGAATTAAAGTTTATACTCCTTTCTTTATACACAAAACTATTTTTTTTTCTCATTTTAGGTATGATAAAGCAGTTGACCCAAATGAAGATTCTTATGACATTACTACAAAAGTGGATCAATATGCATTTGCAGTATTGGTTGAAGATGTTTTCAAAGACTGCAAAGATGGTATATCACCACATTAATATTTTATTATCATATTTATTTTGTTGTTATCATTAGTTAATTACTTGCTTTATTTTCAGATGAAGTACCACATTTAGAAGAATTTAAGAAATATTGTCGAGATTACTTGCAGCATCAAAATCCTGCCAAAAGGCCCAACTTATCTGAGATACTGCAACATAATTTTTTCAATCATGAATTTATTACAATCTATAAATTTCTTAATTTCCTCCCTTTAAATTCAGAAGAGGATAAGAGCCAGTTTTTTTCTAACATTTTGGATAATCTTAAATGTTATGATGAAGAAACTGTGGCAAAGCAACTAGGAGGCCTTTTGCTATCCAGGCTTACAATGTTAGACCAAACAGCAAGAAGAGATGTTATTCCTTACATCCTCAAACCTAAAAATGGTAATGATCCTATCTTTTCATTATAGCACACATTATGAGAGCAGCGGTGGCCCAGTGGTGGTAGCCCCGACTTACGAGCAGTAAGCTGTGGGTTCAAACCCAGGCAGGCGCATTACTTTGTGTAATTTATTTCATCACCACTGCCCTCAAAAACGGTGAAGGAAAACATCGTGAGGAAACCGGCATATCCTAGAACTAAAAATTCGAAGACATGTGACATCTACCAACCCGCACTGGGCCCGCGTGGTGGATTACAGCCCACTCCCTCTCATAGAGAGGAGGCCTCTGTCCCAGCAGTGGGAACATTATAGGCTGATGATGATGATGATACATTATAACTTATTAATTCAGACTAAGCTGAGACTAACTATAATTAGCAAGTAAAATGCTCATAATTATATCATTTTCAATTCCAGAGCGCATACCTAATGGAGAAGTACTAGGATTTTTCAGTCTTGGTGTGTTCAAAGAACATATTAAACCTAGACTAATGCAGTTATTTGGAGTGAGAGATGGTCAAATCAGGATGCTACTTTTGAGACACTTTTCCAAGTTTGTTCATGTATTTACACATGAAGAGCTCTCTCAACACATCCTTCCAGAGGTTATTTCATCAATTTATTATGAAACAAAAAATTTAATAGTACCATAAAACAACTTATTAATGCTAGACAAGTACATATCCCATGTGGAATGTTTGCTGCAAGAATGTAAATTAAAAAGAAAAATTATATACATAATGTTTTTTTTCTGTTTCAGTTACTTTTGGGTATCAAAGATATAGATGATGGTTTAGTGTCAGCAACTCTTATATGTTTAAGTGAATTGGTACCAATATTAGGAGCTGGAACTGTCATAGGAGGAAAGAGATCGAAATTTTTCTCAGATGGCAGACCAAATTCGAAAACAAAGCCTATGTTGCCAGCAGCCAGTTCGGTATCTGATAGTAGTGTATATATACCAAGTAAGTCTTTGCGAGATTTGCCTTGTTCTGGAGAAATTTACGAAAGTGACGATAGAAATGAACTAATATCATTTGATAAGTCATTAACGTTAAATGAAAGACCTTCCCCAGTTGGTGGCGAATCTATAGATGATTTGACTATGGCAACAGAATTACTTACAAAGATAGCAGACAGTGAAGATGAATGGAGCGACTGGGATAATAATCGCCATTTAACAACAAAAAGTGCATCTCCAATTTTGGATGAAGACAGTAGTACACATGACATGTTAATCCATATCAAGGCTGTAGATGAAAAAAGTACTTCTACCTCAAACATAAATACGAAAGTTGTTTCCGAATCAAGAACGAAGTTACTGCAAAAAGCTGCAATGGAAGCAAAAAAGAATATTGTAGATATTTCTGAACTAGACATAAAAAACCAAAAATACGATTCAAAAAAAAGTTCAGATGAATTCGATTTTTTTGCTGATATGACGCCTGTAATAGAAAAGCCGACCGTTGTAAATATTGATCAAAACAGCGGTACCCAAAACTTAAGCAGCAAATTAGAATTTGTTCCAGATGAAAATGTCGACGAAAATGAAGGCTGGGGTGAGGGTTGGAATGATTAGTAGGCAACTGAAATATTGCTGAATTAAAAATAAGGGATAATATAACTTATTATACAAGAAATCTAAAAGCGATGTTTGATCACTTCTACACTTTATAGATAAGATGTATATAATTTTAAATCAAATATTGAATGTAAATAGAATATTTGGTAACAAATGTGCAACCAGATGGACCCACAGTCAAATAGTACGAACAAACATACAGCTTGGCAAAAAAGAGTCTGACGCGGTGACAGTTGGAACTAAAATTCGTACTGGACATTGAAGCCTTCCATGGTGTTTGCATAGCGTCCCAGGGACTGAACCACCCACTTGGAATTGGGATCATATCCCTAAAAATAACAAGTATCAAAATCTGATGAATTGTAGTATTCCGGGTTGCCAGAAATACGCCGAACAGTGGCAAGCTGTAATGAAAGAGCCAAAATGGCTTCAGACACACGACACCCTATGCATTTAAATACCCTCGTGTCGCAAAGGTTGAAAAGCCGAAACAGTTTTTTGAAGTGTGTCACCCCACTCACTGGCGAGCGGTCTATGGAGAGACTAACGCTGTGGCGAGGTAGTGCTCCCTTACCTAACCCATTCGTTCCACCTGCTGAAAGTCTTCCACCTGGACATGAGTTGCCATGGCTGACTTGGAAGTCTTTAAATAGACTTCGGACCCATGTTGGTTGCAGCAAGGAAAACCTGCTCAGGTGGAGATTCATTAATGACTCTGCCCTGGAGTGTAAATGTGGTGCCGTTCCACAAACGATGCGACACTGAATATCGTGTCCTGCTGTTTGCTCGTTACAGGAACTGATGGACGCTACTGAGAGCGCCAAACTAGTGGCTCAGTTTTGGGCCGACACAATTTAGATTACCATCGACACGCTAAGAAGAAGACTGGTTGCCACAGTTGCGATACTGGCGACCTCATTCATTCCACACTCTTTTTTGCCAAGCTGTATTTTATTTAATATTTTTTCTCGCCATTATTCTGGATTCAATTATTAACGCTCCATTTGTAACCTTGGTTTATACAAATTTGTCAGTTAACATTTTTATAATTGATCAATTATTTGGTAATGCATGTCGAATGTTCGAAGTTCGGCTTTGTGCTAATCTTGTTTAGATTTTATACAATTACAGAATACTATCCGTGCGTGATAATTTGGCACCTTCGTACGAAAATCGTCACCGATTTCAGGTTCCAACTTATCGCGCACAGGTAGTAGATGAATTTAACTACATTAATAATTACTAAAAACCCTGGTTTAGACTCTGATAGCCAGTATCATGAAATATTGCGTTTGTGATTAAAAATGGTAGTAAAATACTGTTTATTTTGTGTATGTGCAATTTATTTATTTGCTATTTTCTCCCGCTCAAGTACAACATATTTGATCGCGTGTTATTATCATAATGCAGACAATTTTATTAGAATTTTTATTTTATTCTAAAATTTCGTAGTTACTACCTGTGAAAAGCTGGTTTAATGTAAATTATAATGAGTAACAACAATTATATTATTGTAGGAAATAAAAACAAATTGGTTGTAAGATAATTTTAGCTCATGCACAGAATGTAAAAAAATACCTAAATAGGCAGTAGGTACTTGTAAAGATTTGAAGGAAGTAATTATTAAAAAACAGTCAGGTGGAATGAAAAATTAACTTCGTATCAATTAATATCAACTAAATTAGACTGATCAATAATTACCAAAATAAAGGTTAAAATATGCACCATGAATTGCTCTCTTTCTGGAGATATAAAGCGCAATATAGAAACGTAGGCATTTGATTTTTTTTATCTTCAAATTTGCGCATGGTAACGCGCGTATTGCTTATCGTATACTAATTGGCTTTCAGTGATTTTTCTATCGCCATACTTAATTATTATTGCTACTAAAATCTCCAGTACCTACTATTTTGCGCATGGTATTATCGATACCGTTTTGGAACGTGATCGATTACACATAAAACTAACTGGTGTTATTTAATATAATTTGTCTAAATTGCATCACGTTCATCATTGCTTTAGATTATAAGCTTGGTGTTAGGTGAAACTATGTGAAATTTTAACTCACAAACTCACCTTACAAAACACTTATTGCTTAGTACCTATATTAAACACAGCCCAAACAATAAATTATATTGCATTATAGATTCATTGGCTTAGCCAAATAAATATTTATCTAAAATTCTCTAGACTTGTTTCATTAAATATGATACCAAACTAACGGTTTAGACAAAAAATTGTCTTATGGCATAACAATTTCGTATTATTTATCAAAGTGAATGCTTACATGAAGAATGTGTGCTAGAACAATTGTTTATGCTGATGTGCAATTTAGTTTTATCAAGAAAACTAAGTTCCACACATACACATAGTCATAACTAAGAACTGTATACAAAAAGTAACCTAATAAACGTTCAACCTTTTAATGTCTCGGACCATGAAACTGAACAACTTTTGTTATACAGGTACTTGAAATTCGTAAGGAAAAGAAATATTGGACGTTCAATAGGAATTTACGCGATCAGCTGATGTATGGTAAAAATAAAAAAAAAGTTAGTTGTCAAGCCATAAAACAAAAGTTCAGTATCATGGTGTAAGCCACCAAACACGGGATGGTTTAAAAAAGAATAGGCCCCACACTACGAGGAGCAAATTTTCAATCTCGTGTATCATGGGTTTACACACATTTAAATTTTTTTCTGACATACACAACAGCCAGACCCGGAATAACTACCTGTATATCAGCATGTAGCTGTCCGGCGCAACTTCGTTTGCGTCACATTTTCCCCGTTTTCGCAACAATTTTCATTGCTGCTCCACTCCTATTGGTCGTAGCGTGATGATATTTAGCCTATAGCCTTCCTCGATAATTAGGCTATCCAAAACTGAAAGAATTTTTCAAATCGGACCAGTAGTGTCGGAGCCTATTGAATGCAAACAAACAATCAAATCTTCCTCTTTATAATATTAGTTTAGAATTAGAAAACGCAGCGCAGCAGCCAATTGCTGAGCCACTGCGCCTACCGTGCTATTATGCTGTATTATGTTACACCTTGTTTAAAAGTAAACGCAAATCTTATATTTACGCCGCGGCAGTATAAAACATACATGAGAAAAAACAAGGCAGTGGGTATGGGCTGGAAAAAAGCAAAATATTAAAATAAAAAAATTGATTCATGACTTACCACACTACAATATCAATATCTTACAATATAAATACTTTATATTAGAACCTTCTAAAGGGCAAAAAGGAAGATCAAACATTTTGGTATTATATCAGTCAACTAAATAGCGAATATAACTTATCAATATGACTAGAAAAGTAATAGGAAATAATCCTCTTAATACATTTGACTAAATAACAAAACAAAAACATGACTAGATAAATGTTTACAAAAGGAACAATGTAAGTTTAGTTTATATAATAACATGGCTTTGTGGAGTAAATTTAATTAATCTTGTGTCAAGTGAATGCTTGGCACTTGTCTTTTTATATCACATGCCCACTTTAATATTAATTATTATTTCATTCTAACTTTATTATTCTCATTCCTTTCTATGTATATGCATGAAAGGAGGTGTCTGTCAAGTAATAGACAAGTATGGACAAAGAAAATATGCTGCGCGAACCCCAAATAAATTGGGGTGAAGAATGATCATTCTTTGACAAATACCACACATTCTAACTTTAACATTTTCATTCACAAAATGGCAATAATTGGTTTCAAAAAACAAAATAATTAAATAGCTCTTAATTTTCTATGATGAGATTCTAGGAAATATCTTTAGATTTGTTTTATACTAATGGAATGTAAGGTGGGTTAGGACACTGTTTAAATTGCAATTTTCTTTTGCATAACTAGATCTTTAGAGCTCTCATGGAAAACATCAATCATTTGTTGACGAGCCATTTCAGATAAAGTTTCAACATCATCACGTGTCATTCCACTTGTTGGTATAGGAGGCAATGTAGTGATGACCACCTTTCCTGTAAATAGTTTTCAAGAAATATATTTAAGCACCTTACAGGTTACTATTTTTAAAGTGTTTGGGATTTAAATATTATCAGTCAGACCAACATACCTGGTTCAAATGTCTTAGTCTCGCTGTCTAAGAAGTAATATTGACTAAATACAACTGGCATAATTGGTATCTGAGCATCAATGGCTAAATAAAATGCTCCTTTCTTGAAAGATTGAATACTGCCTTTGTTGTATCTAGCACCCTCAGGAAATATCCAAAGCTTAGTCTACAAAAAAAGTAGGATATAAGTTGTTACACATTTATAAAAATAATAAATATTGTGAATATGAAGAGAACATACTTTTTCTCTTATGACTCGTGCAGTTGCATCCTTCATCAGTTGGCGCGCTTTCTCTGTTCTTAACCGGTCAATAAATACTAGACCAGAGAGCCAAGCACCAAATCCAAAAGCTCCAGTAAACATTAAAGGTCTCTTTGCCACCACAGTACAGCGCTTCATGCGAGGCCACATTTCAAACATACCTGGTAAGTATTGAAAAAGTATTGTAAAAAATGTCTCATTCAATGAGCTAGCGTGATAATATTTTTTGGGGATATTACCTAATATATCTAATGAGCTTTGATGATTAGATATCACAATGTTGCATTGCTCGGTATTCCAATGTTCCATTCCCCGCAATTCCCATTCTATACCTACTATATGCGAGGCATAACGACAAAATTTGGAAGCAACTCTGTAGAAAGAAAACAATTTACATAAATACGTGCATACACGACATTAGTGATTATTATCTACTCGCGAACACGAAATAATAAATAATCGATATCTTACATTAGGTTTGTTACGTCGCGAGGATATATTAGCACTACGGGCAAGAGCACCGTGCATGTTATCAACACATACGCGTAATAGAGAAAAAATTTCAAATAATACCGAAATACATTACTTTTTTCATATAAAAATGGCAAGGTAAATATAAAACCCGCCAAAAATAATTCAGGATATGAATAGGAGGAAGCCATAGCGAAGATTTAAATTATTTGACATTACATTTCCAGGAGTTACCAAACTAAATAAAAAAGAAACAAATGTTTCATGATAATTTCCAAATAAAAAGGACTAAAGGATAAAGATTTATCCTCTGAAATATTCTTTAATTCGATAAAACCATTGTAATTTGTTCATAATAAAATACCGCATCGAAATCTGTTGGACATGTCCGATGAATCGATCCGACATTGTATCCGGATGTACACAATGTCGGATCCTGCTACAGCAGTAGTATTTAGGGAATTATTGCCGGCAGCGCGAGGGGCAGCCGCAGGGCTTGAATATAAATGTAGTATAAGATTATAGAGCTCAAAGAGCGGTAGTCAAAGTAATGCTTAAAAACCTTTCCGATTCCCAACAGAATTGCTTTATAAGGAATTTCCTGTGCTGCGAGTGCGACAGTTATTTATTTTAAATGCCACACTACGTACTCACAAATCCATAAAAAATAGGCCAGATTACCAAAACATAATAATTATGTGGGTAGAAGATGATATTTATAGTTTTAATTTGGCTGGAGATTAGGTCAGAGTGTCGTCTTGGGGGCACTATGAAAAAAATACTTAGAAAAATTATCCAAACCAAACGCATTTTACACATCCCTCTTCCCGATGCAACAAGTCTCCTGGCTAGGCGGTGTCCTTCTTACTCTCACACTCATGTCTACAACAAAATAAATAAATACTGTAATATAAAAGGCGATCACTCAAGTAAAAAAGTGATCCAGAAACTGCTTCTCTCCTTACCTTACGATGAAACCGAAGACATTATCAGTTAACAACACCTAATCTGTGCTAAACCTTCACCACACATACCCACTAACATACAGACACCCATACACACACACACATTATTCCTAAACATTAGAATTGTTCTTATTTTATTTTTTTAGTGTCTTCTCATTTTCTGTTAAATATTCTTTTTCTGTTAATCCAATTTATTAAAATGTTTTGTTATTTTCCAAAATGTCTAATTAACTCAACTAAAAATATACAGAGTGTGGCGTAAGTAGTGGTCCACCGTTCAGGATTCAATGAATCAGATAATTAACTATAACAATTAAAAATTTTAACCATTTTTACCCAAGGGTTCCGAAAATATTTCGTTTTTGTCTTTTATTTACGAAATTTCTACCTTTTATTACAAATTTGTTTGTAGTTTCAACAAAAAACATTATTTTTTCATTTTGATTTCTGTTAATTACTGCTGAATACTAGAGGTATCATTATAAATTATGTTTTTTTATGTAAATTCACCTCTTTTGTAGAAAAAGTTGGTTCTTCTCTAATTTTAACCCGAATTTTTCAAATACCATCCAAGTTCAAGGGCGATTTTTGTAAAAAAAAGTACTACACTGTCAGTGCCCATTTATTTAATAATATGCTTACTAAATACCAATTTCAAAATGGTATCACTGTCAGATCCTATTATTTAACAAAAAGATATTCAATTTTAATAATAAATTAAGTGTTTTTTAATTCTTTGTTCAAATACCTAAAGTAACAAGTTAGGTCTAGATAACTCTGCAATAGCAGTTTTTTTTTAACAAATCAGCACTGACACTGTAGTGCATTATTTTTGCAAATATCGTAAGTATTAACGCAATAAAGTAGTTTAATGAAAATCTTCTTTGCTTCAATTAAAATGTAATATCTTTTTGTTAAATAATAGGATCTGATAGAGTGATACCATTTTGAAATTGGTATTTAGTAAGCATATTATTAAATAAATGGGCACTGACAGTGTAGTACGTTTTTTTTACAAAAGTTGCCCTGGAACTTGGATGGTATGTTAAAAATACGGTTTAAAATTGGAGAAGAACCAACTTTTTCTTCAAAAGAGGTGAATTAACATAAAAAAACATAATTTATCATGATACCTCTAGTATTCAGCAGTAATTAACAGAAATCAAAATGAAAAAATAATGGTTTTTGTTGAAACTACAAACAAATTTGTAATAAAAGGTAGAAATTTCGTAAATAAAAGTCAAAATCTAAATATTTTCAGAAGCCTTGGGTAAAAATGGTTAAGATTTTTAATTGTTATAGTTAATTATCTGGTTCATCGAATCCTGAACGGTGCACCACTACTTACGCCACACCCTGTATGTTTTAATTTAAAGTTATCGCAACTCCGGCCACCGGCCACCAAGATACAGGCACAGCCTAGTTTGGGGTCCACTGTTATCTAAATTTGTTAAAATAAAACTTGTTACCGATATCCTTAATGATGTTAGAATAAGAAAATTACTGAAATTCTGGAAGAAATGGAGTTTTGGCACTATTACTAAGAGAATAAATGAAAGATCCTACATTGTAGTAGTAGGTAATAAGGAATATAGAAGAAGCAGATGCCACATCAAGCCTTTCTCAGGAGAAGCGGGCTCTAAGTCAGTTGGCCGACCAATAGAACACACTGCTGAGTACAGGCCCCATGATAATAATATTACTTTTTCAGGTGTTGATACGTTTTATAATTTGCATCAAAATACAGAGTCTCAACTTCAAGATATAGAGTCTCCAGTTCAGCCGTCCGTTTATTTAACACTATGGTTTAATAAATTTATTCTTATTCTTATTATCTAACAGTAACTTGCCTTGCAGTACAACCTGTGGTTCCTCATGCCGAGAATCTCGTGAACGCTGAGATTGAGGAGAGATATAAAAAAAATAAGAATCCTGATTGAGCATACGATTGAATCGAACGATAAAACTTATATTTTTTACATTTTTAAAGTATGTTTTTATTTTAAAAAATACTATAAAAATAATATTTCTTAGGAAAGTAAATGAAGAAGCTAAAAACCACATCGCTGCAAAGCCTTAGTAAAACTAATAATTTGTCTTGTATTTTGTCTATACGAGCTGGCAACATTGTATTTTATGTCAGATAGCAGCTTTTAAAAAGTTTCTTTTTCCGGTGGTGTCCTTTCTCGGACGCCCGATTCCTAAATAGATTAGGAATAAATAAAAATGGTGAGCAACGGTGCTAAAATATTTTCAATAGTTCTTAGTGTGGTTAAATCTTGTGTGTATTGTGGAACGTTTACTTATTTTTGAGTTGTGATTGTGAAAATATGGATTGATAAATTTTCGCCATGTCAGAAATAAATTTATACTTGTTAGTTGGAACTATAGCTTATTACACGTCGTTATTTGTGTATGAATGTTACCTTTTTATTACCATTAATATACTTCTCTTTATTGAATGGGTCCTTCTTGAAAAACCTTACGCTAAATAATCATTTTTCAATTTCTAACCTAAATGATGAAACACCGACACATGCGCGTCATCTGATGCTGCAGAAGAAGCAAGATTGATGTGTAGTGCCATGTTTTATGTGTACTACAACATTGATTTTGTTTTAGACTGCAGCACTATTGATTATAAAGTGTCTCTGATAACCTAAAATAGAGAAACAATAGTGTATAAGTGCAACGCTCAGTTGATTAAACTACAGCTATGTTTTAGGGTTTCGTGAAAGTTGTGAAGAACAAGCAGTACTTCAAGAGGTACCAAGTTAAATTCAAGAGGCGTCGTGAGGGAAAGACTGACTACTATGCCCGTAAACGCCTCGTTGTTCAAGTAAGTTATTGTTTTCAAGTATTATTGTAGTTTACTTTCATTTGCCTAAGTTCTAAATTTAGATAAATTTATAACAGGACAAGAACAAGTACAACACACCCAAGTACCGCCTGATCGTCCGCCTCTCCAACAAGGATGTGACCTGTCAGGTGGCTTACTCCCGTATTGAGGGTGACCACATTGTGTGCGCTGCCTACTCTCACGAACTGCCACGCTACGGCGTCAAGGTTAGTCACCTGTTTGTGTTTGTAAAAATTATAAATTTTACTAAAGCATTTCCCCAGAGTATGGTTCAATACATGCATACTAAAATGGTGTGCTGATTTTGCATCTATCATAACCGGTCAACCGTAATTAATTTGTGAAAGGGTCATCTTAAGGGAATTGGGCTTTCAATGATGATTTTGAACGGGCGGTCTGAAGAGACGTACAAACTCATACAACCCTGTTGTTATAAGGTTCAATACTGATCTATTTAAATAAATAATGGAATGAGATACCTGTTTAAAATTTTAATAATGGTTATAATATGGATAGTTTATTTTTAGGTTGGTTTGACAAACTATGCTGCGGCCTACTGTACTGGGTTGCTGCTAGCAAGAAGACTGCTCCAGAGGCTTGGCCTTGACTCCCTATACAGTGGTGCGACTGAGGTCACTGGTGATGAATACAATGTAGAACCCGTTGACAATGGCCCAGGCGCTTTCAGGTAATTTTCTGTTTACATTATATTTATTTGAGTAAATATTTAACTGTGCTACAAGGGCTGTTAGTTGATGTGTAGTCAAAGAGTAGTTTTATTATTTGTGTAATAAGATGATGAAGTCATTACGGGCGGTCTGAAAGCACGTACAATGCTAAAAAAGAATGTTGTTTCGTATTCTCTGATTTTATATTATTTCTCTAGTCACACATTCATCTAAGTGGATTTTTAGATAATTATTTGCTTTATCTATGATAGATGTTACCTTGATGTGGGTCTTGCACGCACCACTACTGGTGCTCGTGTGTTTGGAGCCATGAAGGGTGCAGTTGATGGTGGCCTAAATGTTCCTCACTCCATCAAGAGGTTCCCAGGATATGATGCAGAAGCTAAGAAATTTAATGCCGAAGTACACAGGTGAGCCTTGTTTGTTTAATGACATATTAAGTGTCTATAATATTTTGTAGCTAGCTCCATTCATCCTCTGAATTATGGTTTATCTATTGTTTGGACAGCGTTATTGGAGCAACAGTAAAATGTTAAGGCTATTGGTTGTGATAAAAAAAAAAATGTTAACTTTTTGTAACCGGTCTTAAAAACACTTATTCAAGAAGAATATGGGTCACTGTCCTGAAAAATCGTACAATGAAAAGAATCTGCAGAATGATAATTTCGCAGTTACATGCTTTAGAAATTCACAAACAAGAATTTAACTGTTTTCAGAGCACACATCTTTGGTCTACACGTGGCTGAATACATGCGCAGTCTTGAAGCAGATGATGAAGACTCCTTCAAGAGACAGTTTGGCAAATACATCAAACTTGGTGTAAATGCTGATTCTGTAAGTACATCCCTCTATAATGCCTCACTGGTCAACTGGAGGTGGTGGTACTACCTCATTGGTCGAGTGGTCGCATGCGCGACTGCTGAGTATATGCGTTCTTGGATTCAATACCTGGGTTTTGCAAAGTGGTATTGCATGGGACTTGAAACACTACAAAATGTCTGTGTGTAATATTAGGTACAACTCTGCATACCCCTTCGGGCATTACAGGTTAAATGTTATCCCTTTTTATTGCCCTTTTTTTAGAGTTCCATACCGTAAGGGTCAAACGGGACCCTATTACTGAGACTTTACTGTCTGTCCGTCCATCTGTCACCAGGCCGTATCTCATGAACCGTGATAGTAAGCCCGTTGAAATTTTCACAGATTATGTATTTCTGTTGATGCTATAACAACAAAAACTAAAAACAGAATAAAATAAATATTTAAGGGGGGCTCCCATACAAAAAAGTTATTTTTATGCTCGTTTTTTAGAAATAATGGTACGGAACCCTTTGTGCGCGAGTCTCGTACTTGGCCGGTTTTTTTTACAATCAACGTCCAATCAAATTACTGTTCTAGTGAATATACTAAGACAGTGTCGATATTGGACAAAATTAATGCAGTGATTTTCCACACTTAATCTTCCGTAATTCTAAGTACTTAAACATTGCTACAGTTTTTAAAATATAAATAAATTATGATAAAACTAACCAGGACAGAATTTATCTTAAAAATCAAAAAATATTAACCTTTGCATTGGTTTTTACAGATTGAAGCCACTTACAAGAAAGCACATGAAGCAATCCGCGCAGACCCATCCCACACCAAGAAGGAAGCCAAGAAGAAGGATGCTGGCAAGCAGAAGCGCTGGAACAAGCGCAAGCTGACCCTGGCCGAGAGGAAGAACAGGATCAAGCAGAAGAAGGCATCCTACATCAAACGGCTTCAGGCTCAACAAGAGGCGTAGGCTCTAAAATCAATATATGCCTGTGCACTTTAGATAAAGTACTTTCATTTCCAACCTTGAATCCTTTTCCATTCAAATACGAATTAACATAAAAATAAAAATAAATTAACGCGTTATATACTTGGTCAATCAGGGTCATTGTATGGGTCAAAGGGTCAAACGGGACTCTATAACTGAGACTTCGCTGTCCGTCTGTCACCAGGCTGTATCTCATGAACCGTGATAGTTGCCAGTTGAAATTTTTACAGATTACCTATGTAATTCTGTTGCCGCTATAACAAAAAACCGGCCAAGTGCGAGTCGGACTCGCGCACGAAGGGTTCCGTACCATTACTTAAAAACGAAAAAAGAACTTTTTTGTTTGGGAGCCCAACTTTTTTTTTTTTTTTTTAGGATGGGAAATCATCAAATGACTTCCGCTCTGGGCGGAGCGGAAGGGAGTGTCAGACTTGACTGACTAAAACCCATCCATGTTCCTTCTTAGCCCTTTGCGTTCCAGGGGCACGGTATCTCTTTCGAACAACCCGCAGCCCTGGCAGGCATCGGCCCATGGGAGCCCACCTTAAATATTTTTTTTTTCTGTTTTTATTATTTGTTTTTATAGCGTCAACAGAAATACATAATCTGTATAAATTTCAACTCGCTAACTATCACGGTTCATGAGATACAGCCTGGTGACAGATGGACGGCGAAGTCTCAGTAATAGGGTCCCGTTTGACCCTTTGGGTACGGAACCCTAGCGATGGGCGATTCCGAGATGTTTTAACAATCGAAAGAATCGGAGTCGTTAAATTAAACCATCGAGTCAACAATCGACTCGCCGTTCTACAAAACAATCGAGACATTTTTCGATTGTTCCGAGTCAACAGAATCGACTGTTAGTTTTCGATTGTCCGAATCAGTCACTCTCACTCACCGAGTCTCGCTCGGTCACCGGGGTCAGTCGATTGCATGCATCAAGCCGAGGTGCAGCTTAGTTAGAGGCGAGAGCATGCTAGACTCGAATCGAGCCAGTCGCGCGTAATTTGTGAACGTTTACTTACGGTGCACTGTTCCGTGCCCGATTGATTTTAACTTTAAATTTAAAGTAGATAGATACATAATTAATAAAAAAACAGATTCATTAAGAACCCTCGATAAGTTTTATTTATTTTCATGATTCCTTAAATCTAAGTATTCGTACGTAAGTTAACTACTTACATTTTATTCCCGTAGCGGTATTGATTATTTTCGATTGCTCTTGTTGAAAGAATTACTTAAGATTCGCAATCACAACGCAAGTCAAAAACTCACGGAACAACTCGCGAATGAACGCGCCTTGCGCCAGTCGCAATAAAAGACCGAGTCGGACTCGAGTCCAAGTCGTAACAATCGAGAACCATCGAGATGTTCGAACAATCGAATAAAACCTCTCGACATCGCGCATCGCTACGGAACCCTAAAAATACCAAAATCAGAATAAAATAAAAATTCAAGGAGGGCTCCCATACAAAGAGTGTTTTTTTTAGTTGTTTTAGTTTTTAGAAATAATGGTACGGAAGCCTTCGCGCGCGAGTCCGACTCGCATTTGGCCGGTTTTTTAAATGTAAGTGCTGTATCACGTAGAAATAAGCCGTGATTGTCTATCGAAGAAAGTAATGAATAGCGAGATAGAGATAGAAAAACTAATATTCTTTACAGGAAAGATTTGATTGTTTGTTTGCATTGAATAGGTAGGCTCCGAAATTACTGAACCACTTTGAAAAATTCTTTCACTGTTGGGAAGCTACACTATCCCCGGGTGACATATAGCCTATTTTCAAATAAAAATGCGGTTTTACTAAAACTCCAATAATTATAACCAAAGGAGTAAAAACAACCCTAAAATATTCTTTACTTAGCGTGCGCTGCGAAAAATATTGATGAAAAAATAAAATATGTACTACGAGTTTATATATATCATATGTCTAACTATTCTTATAGTTATGCCACAATAACTGTTCTTTTATTAAAAAAAAAATGAATTAACGTGCCGGCGCTAGAAAAGGCTCTTTATTTGTATCTTGGTGTTAATTCTTATCAAAATAAATTACTTCATATTCAAGACTGCTTCAATACCTTTATATAACTTTTTGAATGATTCAATTCGGACATTCCATTCGAAAGATATCACGAGTATAAAAATGTAAGTATTAGAAAAAAGTTGCGTGGTCGCCGCTCATCTTGCTCAGCTAACTAGCTAGGCAGCACCTTACGCGATGTAGGCGTCACTGGGGTAAGGGCCGTACGGGAGGGGAATCGATGTCAAGAAATGATAGTGTAATTCATCCTTTCAGCTGAAAGACGTCCAATGCTGGTTACAGGCTTCCCCCAAGTGGCACCACATTGACCGATCCCATGCGACTCGTCATCCAGCGGATCCCCGCAACCTTCCTTCACCAGGTCATCGGTCCACCTAGTGGGAGGCCTTCCAACGCTTCGTCATCCGTTCTGCGAGCAATGTGCCCTGCCCACTGCAAGTTTGGCATTCTTCGGGCTACGTCGGTAACCTTGGTTAATCTTGGTTGTCCTCATTCCTGAATTGATCACTCAAGGAAACTCCAAGAATAGCCCTCTCCATTGCCCTTTGGGTGAATTTAAGCCTTCTGATGAGCCCATTTTAAGCGACCACGTTTCGGTCCCGTGTGTAATCACTGGCAACACACACTGGTCATAGACTTTCGTCTTGAGACACTGCGGTAAGTTGGACGAGAAGATACCACGCAACTTCCTGAACGCTGCCCAGCCGATTCGGATTCGACGATTGACCTCTTTCTCGAAGTTAAACCTACCCAACTGGACCGTTTGTCCCAGGTAGACATTTATTTATTTATTACATAATCGTCTACTACTTCGATTTTAGAATCTCCGCTTTTGATAGGAGTGGGTGTTACATGGGCATTCAACATGAAAGTCATGTTTTTGTCTCTCTTCATTTTAAGACCCACTTCATTCTTGATGACTCTTGAAAACAACTTGTACACATGGCTTACAAGTGAAAGGGGCCTATACTTCTTCAACCGGGCATTGTCGCCCTTTTTGAAGAAGGGTACTACCACACCCCCGCACCATGCCTGTGGCGTTTTCCACCCGCCTTCAGAATTTCGGCTGTAATTCCATCGTCACCCGGTGCCGTGTTGTTTTTAAGCTGTTTCAGAGCCATCCTAATCTCGTACAGGCTGATGTCCGGGATGTCTTCGGTATAGTGTCGGGTCAGTCTAGCTCTTGGGTCATTCGCTAGATTTCCAACAGGATTCCTGGTTGACGTGTACAACTGCCCATAGAATCTCTCGATCTCCCTCAGTAGCTCCGGTTTGGCGGATTCAATCTTGCCATCGTCGGTCTTCAGTTTCGTGAGCTGGCTCTGCCCAATAGCCAGATCTCTTGCAAATACCTTGGAGCCTTGTAATTATTATATATAGCTGCGTCTTTGCAGCGCTGGAGGTCGCTTTTCAAGGATTTAGAGATCCATCTATTGAGCTGCCGGTATTTCCACACCTCTTCTGAAGACTGCAGGATCATCTCACGTCGTTCCTTCATGAGCTTGAGAGTATGATCAGAGAGGTTTCTGTTCTTCGGTGTACGACATGTCTTGAAGAACTTAGACCCGGTCGTACGGACAGTTTTCGCGAATCCATCATTGTATTCGTCCACTGAGCTTCCTAGGCACCCGAAACGATTCTGGAGTTCAAGCTGAAAGCTCTCGGGGTTTTGGATCTGGATCTGTGCTGATCGGAGCGAAGACTTCATCAGTCGAGACCTTTCAAGCTTAATATTAATGTTCAATGTGCCTCGATCTTACCATGCGGTGATCGCTCCCGATTTTTACCGAATTGATCACAGAGACATCATTGAACATTTGCTGCTTGGTTGACATGATGAAGTCAATCTCATTTTTAGTTGCACAATCGGAGCTCTGCCAGGTCCACTTCCTGTGCTCACGCTTTCTGAAGAAGGAGTTCATCGTATAGAGGCCCTCCTTCTCTATAAAACTAGCCAGTTGGTGTCTCCGGTGGTTCCGACATCTAACCCCAAATTGCCCCACCTGCAGCTCATCCCCGTCTCGTTCGCCCAGTTTTGCGTTGAAGTCCCCCATGACAACGGTGAAGTGATTTTTAAAACCGTGCATGGTGTAGTGGTATGGAACCCAAACATGCACACACCCTTGCGAACTCAACTACTTAAGACGATGCAGTCTATGAGTTCGTGGCAGTTCAAATACGCTACCACACACAGCCGGTCATAACCGCTAACCGCGTCACTCGCGTCGATTTATATTAAGTAACCTAATCATAGTCTTTGTTTATAAACCTTGTTTAGTTATAGTAACCGCATTATTAAACTCAGTGTGTTATATTATGATCATTTCATTTCCTATTATATAGAACCTATAACACACCCTAACAAAAGTTTTATATTGGTGACCCCAACAAAAGTTCTATATTGGTGACCCCGACGAAAAAAATACGGTTCTATTACACTGTTACCCGCAGGTGCAATTGCGTTATATACAGACTTGATATATAGACTTGTTTAGTGTTGTTACTGTGAACTAGCTATCTCATCTAATTCGAGATGTCCAACGCTAACACTGCTGCTGCCGCTGACCGTCGTTATCATCGATCCTGCGCCCACGGCAGTCACGGCTGGCACCGCACATGGAAGCGACTACGCACCTCATCAAGCTGGTCTGTGTTATACCATAGACCAGCACCAGCCGCCAGAGACGAGAGCAATCACCATCAACTCCTGCATCGCCGACTTCTGGACAGCACGCCCGCGACTATGGTTCCACCAATTCGAGACCATAATCGGTGCACAAAAAGCAGGTTAATTGCGGCATAGAAGAGTCCGAGTCCAAGCAATTACACGCGTGGCTTTCGAAAGTCGAGCTAGGGGATGAACGACCCACTCAACTCCTTCGTAGAATGCCAAGAAAAATTCAAAACAAAAATCGCTTGGACTGAAGAAGACATCAACGCATTTAATCGGTGCAAACAACACATAAGTGATGCCGTCCCTCTCGCGCATCCAGATCCGTCAATACGTCTTTGTCAATTGGATTTTATTTCTCAGTTTTGCTAAATTGATTACGTTAAGGGCAAGCTTAATAACGCCGCCGACGCTCTTTCAAGAATAGAAGAGATTTATGTACATGGTATTTTCGATTATGTGCAATTAAAAGCCAACTCGAAAATACACAACAAACAAATGTCGGATTATGTTTTCATTAAAAACGAAGTAAAGCGTTCATTAAGACCACCATACGAAGGCCCATTTAATATTGTCAAACGAAGCGATAAGCATTACTGCCCGGTTTCTGAAGTTCCCAGTTATACTCTCATTAGCTATCGATACAATAAAGTTATGTATAGGTTAAACGTCGGTTAACTGTCACTGCGTTTCTGAATACGCAATGAACCGTTCAATAACTATCAAACAGATAAGCAGTTCCATAATCTGCCGTTAGATGGGTCTGTATAAGCGATCAAGTTTAAAATTGATTTTATTATTTTAATTCAATGTTATTACTAGTTTTATTTACGAGAATATTTTATTCAAGTGTAAATAAGTAAATAAGCATTGTTTTAGTTATTAATTATTAAAATTCGCTATTTATCAGTGGCTGAATGAACGACATCGTTGTCATTATTTTTTTAATAAACGTCAAACTCTTTGATGTTAAAAAAAAAGTTTCGTCTAGTTTCATTCATCGTGGTATTATTTTTCTTTGCTTTTGCCGTGGTCTTTGCTATCGTTTGTGCTTTATCTTTTCAACATAACTATAATGGAATCTGGAAAACGCAGTAAAAATTTTACTGAGAGAGAGAAGATGCTTCTTATCGAAGTTGCCAAAGAATTTGTGTCTGTAATCGACAATAAAAAGACGGATGGAACTTCTGTGGAGGCAAAGAAAGAAGCCTGGATGGCGCTGACAAATAAATATAATGCTGTCTCAGAAACTGGCGTTAGGACTGAAAAGCAGTTGCATGCCTTATATGATAATTTAAAGAAAAAAGCGAGAAAAAATTTGAGCGATGATAAGGTAGGTCGTATCCTTGTAATTTATATTTGATTAGACTCCCTTGTATATTTTAAGAGTACAAAACGAAGGAAACCTTTAGTTTAAAGGTGTAATAACTACTTGGTACCAATAATATACATAATTATACTTATCTAATATATTTGGAATATTAAATTCATTAATTCTTATTTTACACAATTGTGCCAGACAAGAATGTATATATTTATGTTAAATATTAATTTCAGTCCGAGATGTACAAAACAGGAGGTGGAACATTTTGCCCCAAGACAACCACAGTCGATGAGAAAATTGTGGCTTTATTAACTCCTCAATTTAAACCATTACGAAATGAACTGGACTCATCGGCACCATATTACAACATAAGTAAGTCCTAATTTATTTCTAATATCATATAACACCAGAATTGATCATTGTTTTCACTGATATTTGGGTTAAATTCTTATTATATGCACTTTTTAGGCATAGGTTAAATACTTTACCTGAGCACTTAAATTTATGCAGGCAATATTGTAGACAATAAGTAGTTAAAATTGAATTGAGCTCGTTAATAATTTATTGTGAAATAGATTATTATATTTATTTAATGTGGGCTTTGTGCCCATACTCACTGTGGTTATATATACTTACTGTGGTTATATATACCAACATGTCAGTACAATCAGCAGGAAAAATAACGCAGTAGTAAGTGATTTTTACATTTTATTAATTACAGGTATTGAAACACAAGTAGTAAGTGAAGATGCACAAGTTGGTACTCCTCAAGATACATTTTTAGTATTGGATGCAAAAGAAGATTCGGTGTGTGACATCCAATCAAAATCTGAAGAGGTTGAATGTCGCAAAAGACCAATTTCACCAGTTGTGAATGTATTTCAGGATGTTGAAAGCACACCAAAATTAAAAAAAAATTGTTTAACTGAAACAAAAAAAAGAAATATAAATAATCTCAGTGCGTCAATAATTAAAAGAAAAAATCAAAAACAAAGTAATGAAGATGCTTTAACAACCAAAAAATTGGAAATATTGGAAATTCAACGGCAACAAGAACTTATGAAATTAGAAAAAACTAAAATTTTACTAGATATTGATATTGAGTTAAAGAGAACTCTTTTAGAAAATGCAAAAATGGACCTGGAATATAAAAAGAAGAATTTTAGTTTATGATGGGCAACATAATTATAGTAAACTAAATTTTTGTTTTTTAATTCCAGAATTATATTTGAGCATTTTTTGAAAAGCAATATCTAGTAAAATTTTTGTTTTTCTAATTTCATTAGTTCTTGTTTTTGTTGAATCTGTCATCACATTTACATTCAGTGTATTTTTCACTTGAAATATAAATAAAATATATTATCTACTCAAGTTTGTTGCTTTTTTTATTTTGTGTTCCCATTGTGTATATAAGAAAGAAAAACTTTACCAACCTAAAATATTGTTCCAACAATAACTGACGAAATCGGTTTCCTTCAGAGGTAATAGGTGATTGAATGGATTCTGTAAGATTAACTTCGTCTTCAGAAGCAGAATCAACCATCACAGTATCATTTTGCTGTAGAGCTATATTATGTAACACAGCTGTTGCGACAATTACAGCTAATGTGTGATCTAATTTTAATCTTAATTTTTGAGAAAGGCATGCAAATCTCCTTTTCCACACACCAAATGTCCTTTCAACTGTGTTTCTGGTCTTAATTTGTGCTTCATTATAAAGTTTTTCTGCACTTGTGACTGGATTTAAAAATGGTGTCATCATATACCTTCCACAAGGATAAGCACTGTCTCCCAGGAGGTGACCATCTATTTCATTGTTATCCAGTCTTGCTCGCAGGAATGAATTATGATACACTGTACTGTCATGAGTTGATCCATGCCAGCGAGCATCTATATCACGGATATATAACTTAGCATCACACACAGCTTGTACATTAATAGAAAAGAAACCTTTTCTATTTCTAAATAGCTCTGCTTGCTCACCTCCAGGAGATTGAATGGGTATATGCGATCCATCTACACAACCAATTACATTTGGAAATCCAGCGATATTAAAAAATTGTGCCTTTACTTCTCTCAGGTCTTCATTTGGCATACCTATGTAACTCCTAGCTAGCTTTGCTATTTCCTTGCTCACTTTATAAACCACTCTTGACACAGTGGTTTTGTGAACGTTTATGTCATCACCAATGACTACTTGAAAAGTACCTGTAGCATAAAATCGTAATGCTATGAAGATTTGTTCCAACACAGACAATGTATATTTGCGATCCATAACGGGAGCTAGATCAGGGCTGATAATATCACTTAGGTGTATCACAGTGTTCTTGTCAAAACGATATCTTAATTTAAATTCTTCATCCGTAAACATTTCGAAAGGATTTCTCCTACGTCTCAAGTTTCTAGGTACTGAAATATTAGAAATAAACTCCAATACTTCCAAATCGGACTCTGATGAGCTGCTCGTATTCATTACGTTAATATTAATATTAAACTTTCACTGACAATTTAATAATAACAAGTTATAACCTAAAAGATTATGTAATTTGCTTGAAACAAAACGTCAAATAAAGTTATGAAATCGATAAACGGCACACATTGGTCAGTTAAGTTAACCTAAGTTTAAACGGAGTTTATCTTACATTGCGATGTTCAGAAACGCACTTTCTTAGGTTATCGAACCAATAGCGCTAATGAATAGATAAACTGCCGTTAAAAGTTCCTCAGAAACCGGGCATACGTCGTTCAAGTAGGTTCTCGAGTAGTCACTATTTCTCTCGATCGTCCCAAACCTGCTTATGTTATAACTAGCTCTGCACTTTAGTCACCACATGCAGATTTCGTTCGCCCGAAACAAGAGCAAAAACTCCGGTTGCAGCCCAACGACCCCACTCGACAAAACAGAGCCACTTGTCATAACAAGATCGGGTCGAGTTGTTTAAAAAAAAAAACCGTAAGATTTGCCATTTAAAACATTTTTTGTTGCCAGTCCCAAAGCAATAAAATCATCAATGTGAAATGTGAAGTGCGGTGTAGTGTTCTGTGTTTTAAAATAGACCAACAAAACTCTGCAAAATTGTGGCGTCCTCACACTAATTATGTCAACTTATAATGTATTTAATCATAAGTTATCGTTACCACTTATAGAAATGTTTAAGTTAACTCACATATTTAAAGCTTTTTGTATCAACTTATTGACCAATGTATTTACTATTTTTACCAAATGTGTTTAGTTTAAGCATCCGTATGTGTAGTTTTGTTTTTATACACATTCTGAATAGCTCTTATTAGCGTAGTATAACGGCGGTAGTTTTGGCGGGCAGAGAAATGAAGCGACGGGATGGTAATAATGTATATAATCGGCACACAACGTATAAACTTAACAGGCTAGCTTTTACTACTCCTCGACAACGCGGTATAGGGCTCACGTTCGATGGTTTAGGTATCGGCGCCACACAGTTGAGCATGCGCACTCTCTAGCGAGGTGGTAGGCCGACTGTCGACGCGGGCGGCGCGCGGCAGCGGGGCGCGGGACGCTTAACCTTGTACGAGCGGGCGGGGCGGCGCCAGACGAAGTAAGCTTGGAGCGGCGGCAATCACGTACGCGATTTTCACGTTGTTACACACTCCCCCTCTAGTTCGAACATAGCGCCCTCGCGTTCGGGCTAGCAATCGTATCTACGGGGTCGACCACGTCTGCGCTTTTCCCTAATCGGAACTTCAACATCACCGATGAACGGTGTCAGATGAGAGACATGGTAACGTCCAATGTGCTCACCTTTGACGGTTCCCTCTACTAGGTAAGTAGTGGGACTTATGACTTCCCGTATACGGTACGGGCCATCTCTACGAGGTATAAATTTCGCAGACTGTCCGGGGCTAACATCGTTCAGCCCTTGCGTCCTCAACAACACAAGATCACCTACCTTATAGTCGGGAGGCGGCCGTCTACCTTCGTCTGCATACTTCTTCTGTACGGACTGGGCCCGTTCGTGGACATCTCTAGCGTCTAGCAGCACCGTCGACAACTTACGAAGGTAAGGAGTGATGTTATGCACGAAATTATCGCCGTCCACGATGGTCTTCATGTCCGCCACGACATCCGAAGGTGCGCGCAGCTCTCTCCCGAAGGTAAGGAAGGCTGGTGAAAATCCGGTACTCGCTGTAACAGCGGAATTCATCGCAAACCTTATGGCTGCGAGGTGAGTATCCCAAGATGTGTGGTCTTTTCCTACTAGTATGGCTAGTTGAGGCTTCAGGTCCCGGTTCTTTCGCTCTACAGGGTTCGCTTCAGGATGATACAGTGGCGTCAAAGACTGTTTGATACCCATCACATGACACGCCTGCTGCATCACCTCGGCAACGAATTGGACTCCGTTGTCGCTTATCATCCTGCGCGGGACTCCGAACCTCATGAAGACTTCGGAAATTAAAACTTCAGTGCACTCCACACTGGTGGCGTTCTCTAACGCAAATAGCTCAACCCAATGGGAGCAAGTATCTTCTAAAATTAAAATCCAACGATTACCTTTCGTTGTTCTTGGTAGGGGACCGAATAAATCGACGGACACCACCTCGAAGCGTCGAGTCGGTGCCGGGGTTTGCAGCAGTCCTGCGGGCTTCCGGTTGTCGATTTTGTAACGCTGGCAAGCAGTGCAGCGTTTGATATAGTCAGTGATGAAAGATCTCATACCTGGCCAAAAGTATCGGGCTCTGATGCGTTGCAGGGTCCGTTCCGCCCCGAAGTGACCTGCTGTAGGAGCGTCATGGAAATCTGCAAGGACAGTCTCCCTCTCATGCTTAGGTACCACGAGACAGGCAGAATCAGCGTCTTCAGATTCAGGCGCGCATCTATACAAAACACCATCCGACATCAGGTATCCTCTTTCTGACCAGCCTCTCCCCCTAAAGGGGTCGTCGGTCGCCTCCAAATCCTCTACAATGTTCTTCAGCTCGGGGTCTTTGAGCTGGTTAGTGCGCACGTCATCAGGTTTCCTGTGTGGCACATCTACTGTCACTAAGCATACCTCGCAACCACCTGGGTTTTCTTCGCAACAGGCTGGGCGGCTTAGTGCATCAGCGATCACGTTCACCTTTCCGGGAGTGTACTCGATCTGTAAGTCATAAGCCTGGAGGGTTAGTGCCCATCTGGCCAGTCTACCGGTGGGAGACTTCAGGCTCATCAGCCAGCGTAGTGGCTGATGGTCGGACTTAACCACTACCTTTGATCCTTCCACGTAACCCCTGAATTTTGTAACCGCCCATACGACGGCAAGGGCCTCCCGTTCCGTGGTGGTGTAGTTGCGCTCGGCCGGCTCTAAAAGACGGCTGGCGTACTCTATGGGTCTTTCGTCAGGGCCCTCCCCCTGCATCAAAACTGCGCCGAGACAGTAGCCACTGCTGTCTGTCCGGAGAGAAAAGGGCTTGCATTCGTCGGCTTGGCGTAGAATAGGAGCAGTAACCAGGAGAACCTTGATACGCTCAAAAGCAGCCTGCTGTTCTTCATGCCATCTCCAAGTGCTGTTCTTTTTAAGAAGGTCAGTTAACGGCTTGGCGATTGCAGCGTAGTTCGGCACAAAGCGCCGGAACCAACTAGATGTCGCTAAAAAACCTTTTAACTGCCTTACGTTCTTTGGGGAGGGCATGTCAGCAAAGGCTGAGGTTTTACCTGGGTCGACTTGCAGACCGCCAGGGACGATAATGTGACCGAGGAACTTGACTGAGTCTCGGGCGAAGCAGCTTTTCTTACGATTAACACGCAGGTTAAACTGTTCGAGTCTGTCGAAAACTGACACAAGGTCTTCGATGTGACCCTCGAAGGTCTGTGAAAGGATTATCAAATCATCAAGATAACCTAAAATGGTCACAGGCCTGCTTCCTTGAGGATCTGAGGTTGCATCGGAGCTGTCATTTACCTTTTGGCCTCGAACGGGTACATTCAAGTTCGATTTGAATCGGTCTATCAACCTTTGAAATGTTGCACCCGAGTTACGTAAGCCCATCGGCATCCTCTTAAACCTGTAGGTGCCGGAGGGTGTCACAAAAGCGGTTTTGTCGCGATCATCTTCTGCGACACAAACCTGAAAATAACCGGAGTGGAGGTCAAGCGTGGTCATGTAGCTGGTTGTCTTCGCTGCATGAAGTACATCTTCCATGCGCGGAAGCGGGTAACGATCCGGTTCTGTCACCGCGTTCAGCTTCCGGTAGTCGACACACAGGCGAACTCCACCATCCTTCTTCGCTACCAAGACTACGTTGGCAGCCCAAGGCGACTCGCACTCCTCTATAACATCTGCGCGCAGCAGCTTCTCAAGCTCACCGTCTAACAACTGCTTCTTACCTTGCGACATTCTATAGGGTGGTGAAGCGGTCGGCTCCTGCTTCTCGTCAACCCGAATGCGATGAATGGCATATGTTGTAGGGGGTCCGTCGGTGGCGAAGCGCTCAGCTCTACTTATTATGAGCTGGTTGAGCTGCGTTCTCTGGGCGGGTGACAGCTTCGTTCCTTCATCCTCTCTCAGCGCCAGACTGGTGGTGTCGACCTGCATCAGCCCTGTGTCACTGGTGGATGTGAGGCTGTATGACTGCACAAAAGTAAACTTCTGCCCAGGTGCATCACGAAAGTACCAACAGTTATGTTGGAGGTCCAACAATATACCTGCTCTAGCGATGAAATCTTGTCCTAGAAGCGTCCTATTATTCGCTTCTGGTATCACTAGGAAAGTGGTGGGGATAACGCGTTCTTGGATAGTGACGTTTGTGGTACATACTAACAATTCACGTACCTGCTGAGTTCCATCGGCGAGACTGAGGTTTCGACGCGTTTCCGTGAATGTGACGCCGGTGTCGAGGAGGATTTTATATAATCCAGGGCTAGCAAGACTCTCAGTGGCACCTGTATCAAACACTGCGACACCTAATAAAGACGCAACTCCTATCTTTACTGTGGGGTGCGACAGGTCAGATTCATGGGTGACGGCACTTTGGAAACTCGCCTTGTCGGCGGACGATGTACCTTTACACGTCGGACACTTTGAGCGTATTACTCCTTGTTGACCGCAACCGTAACAAGACAATGGCGCGTTATCAACATTTTTATCAGTCGATTTCGTTTTATTCCTACACCCGATAGATCGAATGACCAAACTTTTTACAAAAAGCACATCGTGGTCTAACACGTTTCGAATTCGCGTCATTACAATTATTCGAACTAGAGTTGAGTGTGGCATGCGAAGGGTTATTTTGAATAACGTTCGCAGTCGGAGGGTTATTGTTTACATTTCGAGATTTCGTAGAACTTACAATGTTACGTGGGACACTCAGAAAGTTTTGCGAAACTAAAAAAAATTGTTCTATACGTACATATATTTTTATTAAATCTTTTCAAAGTACTTTCCACCAGCCTCTATACAAAGATTCATGCGCCTAAACCAGTTTTCAAAACACTTTTTCCAGTCCGCCGCAGACACCTCGTTTACAGCCTGCTCGAACCCAGCCAGCGCATCTTCCGGCGACGAAAATTGTATCCCTTTGAGCTGATTTTTTATTTTTGGGAATAAAAAGAAGTCACACGGTGCTAGATCAGGGCTGTAAGGAGGGTGACCCAGGAGTTTGACTGGCGTGCTGTCCAGGAAGTCCCTCGTTTTGAGTGCGGTGTGCGCAGGTGCATTGTCGTGGTGGAGCAGTAGCCCGCGGAGCCCTGTGTTTGGTCGCTTGTTGCTTATAACAGAGAAAACTTCTGGCAAACATTTGGAAGTATACCATTCGGCATTAATGCTTCTTTGATCCCGTAAGGGAATTGATACCAAGTGGCCAGTCAAATTAAAAAAGCTAGCGATCAAAATCTTACCCCCGCTTCTAGATCGCTTCACTTTGGTAGGCGTTGGCTCATTTTGAAACACCCAAACAGTCGACTGGCGCTTGGTTTCTGGGTCGTATTGATAAATCCAGGACTCATCACCTGTAACGATGTCGTAAACACGCCGAGACGAGCCTGCTTCAAATTTGTTAAGCATATCACGGCACCATTCCACCCGGGCCTGCTTCTGAGCATCGGTGAGGTTGTGCGGCACCCAGCGTGATACTATCCTCCTCACGCGAAGATGGCTGTGTAGAATCTCGTGAACGCTTCCCGATCCAATCTTCAATATGTGTTGAATCTCCTGATATGTAATTCGCCTATTGTCTTGGATTAAATTTTTCACTGCTAGCACGTTTTCTTCGGTAACAGCCGTCAAAGGGCGACCGCTTCTTTCGTCATCCCCCAAAGTTGGTCGACCGCGCTTGAATTCGTTATACCAACGATACACGGTTGCCTTGGAAGGGCCTTCATCCATGAATGCCATTTGAAGTCTATCGTACGATTCATCCGGTTTCAGGCGACACTTGAAATCGTATAAAATCATAGCTCTAAAATGTTCCCGGCGCAGATCCATATTTCAGTGAGACACAATACTTTGAATTAACTCGCAAAAAATGTGGAGGGAAATTTTGAAATTGGAACTTACTTATTTTTACTTATAAATAATCATATTTTCGAAAAACATAATAACTGGCCAGTCTCCCATATATAAAAACTTTTTTTCGCAATACTTTCTGAGGGGCCTGGTATTTGCGTGATCATGGCTCGAGTTATTATCGCGGGGTGGAATTAATGATTGAGGTTGACTTACTTCGCCCAGCGTCTCCTCTACGTACCTTGCTCGCTCGAGTAGACAGTCGACACTACTTACACTATCGCGTGACACTCTCTTGCGGATTTTACGATGTAAAAGGCCGTATACTATGTCTAGTTGCATTATTTCCGGTACATTATATGGTATTCGCGACATATTAGCACGCACTCGCGATATAAAGGAATCGGCACTTTCACTGTCACTTTGTTCTCGTGCGAAGATTTCTCGAAAGATCCGGTGGGCGGGGTGAGGGGCGCCGTACATGAACCGAAGTCGGCGTATAGCGTCGTCCCAGGTCTCCACGGTTGATTTGATGCCTTGCCACCACACGGCGGCTTCTCCTGTCAGCAACATAGGCAAACCACGAAGAGCGTGTTCGTCGGACACGTTTGCGCACTCTTTGTATATAAGCACGCTCTCGACGAAAGCTTCTAGGGTTTCCGCGCCGCGTGCGGCTCCGTCGTAGCGGGCCGTGCACCGGGTGAAGTTACTATGCAGGGTCAGCGTGGGCGATCCAGTGTGTGTAGCGGTTGGATGAGTCGGTCCTGTTGATTCGCCGGTTGGCGAGCTCGGCGTTGGCGTCACGACGCTTCGCATCACGTTGGCAAGCAGTCGCGTGAGTTGATCTTCTGACATGGAGATCATATTGCCACCCGCTGTCGGTGTAGGCGTCACCGTACTGCTCGTACTCGCGGGGTTAGCAACCGCGTGGCTTTCTTCGTCACTACTGGAAACATCGTGGTTATCCTTAGATGCGTGTCGGCGTGTCTTCGGCGGCATCTTCTCGTCGATGACGCTCGGCAGCGAACCAAGATGATAATAACGGCAGCACGGTCCAGTAGGTATAACTCAGTAGCGTGGTTTCTTTCGCGCTCGCGTCGGAGCACGTGCCACTAGTTGGGCGCAATTTATAACGGCGGTAGTTTTGGCGGGCAGAGAAATGAAGCGACGGGATGGTAATAATGTATATAATCGGCACACAACGTATAAACTTAACAGGCTAGCTTTTACTACTCCTCGACAACGCGGTATAGGGCTCACGTTCGATGGTTTAGGTATCGGCGCCACACAGTTGAGCATGCGCACTCTCTAGCAAGGTGGTAGGCCGACTGTCGACGCGGGCGGCGCGCGGCAGCGGGGCGCGGGACGCTTAACCTTGTACGAGCGGGCGGGGCGGCGCCAGACGAAGTAAGCTTGGAGCGGCGGCAATCACGTACGCGATTTTCACGTTGTTACAGTAGTGTTTTATTTCGTATAATAAATTTAAGAGTTTAATATAGTTATATGTAAGTACTCTTTTATAAATAATAAAATGGTTTAGATTTTATTATTTGCTAAGTATATAATTATTTTTACAATGTACTGATTGTTTTTTTGGTAGTTATTTTTTTTACCTTTTATGAAATTGTTTTTATCAAAGGGGGGAGGACATGTAGTGGTATGGAACCCACACATGCACACACGTACCCTTGCGAACTCAAATAATCAGTTCAAATACGCTACCACTCACAGCCGGTCATAACCGCTAACCGCGTCACTCGCGTCGATTTATATTAAGTAACCTAATCATAGTCTTTGTTTATAAACCGTGTTTAGTTATAGTAACCGCATTATTAAACTCAGTGTGTTATATTATGATCATTTCATTTCCTATTATATAGAACCTTTAACACACCCTAACAAAAAGTTCTATAATGGCTTTAGAGATATCCTCATACATGGTCTCCACTTCATCGTCAGGGTGTGCCGAGGTCGGGGCGTAGCCCTGTATGACCTTCAACGAATATCTTGAGGACATTCTGAGTATAAGGTACGCCACCCTGGTCGACACACTCTCGATCTTCACCACGTTATTCACAAGGGACTTGTGGACGATAAACCCAACACCACCCTGGGACTACCGGTCACCCTCTCGGAAATAGAGCAGGTTGCCGGCCTCTTGATAGTCGCACAATACTCCATCGCCACCGGGTCAATTCCTCCTCGAGTTCCGTTATCTTTTCATCGGTCCGGAGTGTTCGCGTGTTTATTTGTTGCCAGGTCAAGTCGTCGGTATATAAGCAGCCGGATCCCTTCCGGAAATTCTTTGCACTGCAATTATTTCCTTGCCACGCCGTAACTTCGACCGCCACGATAATCGAGGGTGGATGGGCTGCCGGGTACTAGGGGCCATTTCTTTTTTGCGCTCATAAGGGGTTTTTGCCATAATGGCCACGCTTGGCAGGCGGGTTGGCGATCGCAGTACGGTTGTGGCAAAAGCACAGAGAACGCTGCTGCCCATTCTCTGGCAAGTCCCTTAGTCGCCTCTTACGACACCCATGGGAAGATATGGGATGGTGCTATTCTTTACGTCCGACACCACAGTACACAGTAAGTACAGATTGTGTATTGGTGTGTATTATAATTTTGTTTTTTTTTTTTGTTGTTAAATAATAAATAACAGTGCGAAACCGGGGCGGGCTGCTAGTATTAATTTAAAGCATCATCTTCCTGCCATTGTCCCATGTTACTTGGGGTCGGTGCAACACGCTTTTTTCTTCAATTTTCCTTAAGCTTGACGAATTTGTGCTCCCTAAGCAAAATGAAGCAAGTATATATTTAAGTTCAGTTGCTATTTTAGCGTTACTTCTACTTATACTTTCGTTATTATTCTATGGTCTTTGCTCTCGGTGCTCTGTTTGACTTTGAATCACTGAATTTGGCAACGGGAGCATAGGCTAATATATATAATGGAAGTACGGGACGTCAAGGCGTCACACGGAGAACATCCTAAATTACCTCCAAGGCCAGGTCATCCCAGTCGCAGCCGTCCACCGCCGTTATGAGACCAGTACGACATGGTACTGGTCATCTGTGACCCAGACAAAGGACATCACCCGATCTTTAAAGTAAAGTCGGTACGGTCCCTCACAGGCATCTCAATCGATAAGCCTTATCGCTCAAGCGTAGTCGGACAGTGCCACCACTGTCAGCTGTACGGACACAGTCAAGCCAACTGCCATGCGCCGCACAGAAGCGTAAAGTGCCTAGGCGACCATGGCACGGCCGACTTCCCTCGTCCCAAAGACAAATCCCAGTGCTCGGCGCCACCGAGCTGTGTGCTCTGCGGCCAGTCGGCTCACCCGGCTAACTACCGCGGCTGCCCGAAAGCCCCCAAAGACTCTTTCTCTAAACTGGCGAAGCGTGCAAACGCCCGTCAGCAAAGAGAAAGCCCATCGGTGAGGCTAGGGCTACCCACTGCACAGAGGCCGGAGAGACTCAGCCCTCAGAGGCCCTCTTCCTGGACCACGCTGAACCACCAGAGAGCCATCCCGGCACTCGGCCAAGCAAAGTCGGGCCCCAATCCCGGGCTATTAGATGACCCTATCCCCACTCCCGCGGCTGTGGACTCCTCCCCCAACGTAATTTTAGAAACGTTAACAGAGTTAGTGACCCCCGAAGCAGACGGCATGGCGGCTGACCTCAGGGAGGCTAACACTGGTGGCGATAAGCTAAAAATTATCATTACGTCCCTACTTAAGTTAGGCGACGTCCTCCGCAACCTAAACCTCGACTGACAGCAATAGATAATACGAGATTACGTTACGTTAGATACGACGTGGTCCAAACCCCGATCCCATTAGGGTAGGTACTTTAATGCCAATGGCATTAGAGGCCAGCGTGATGAGATCGCCACATTCCTCCGCGACCATCAAATTGATATCCTCCTCATACAGGAAACCTTCCTCAAGCTCAGTCACCGTGACCCGAAAATTGCCAACTATCGCATAGTTCGCAACGATCAGTTACGCTGCCACAAGGGCGGTACTCTAATCTATTATAGAAAAGAACTGCACTGCATCCCCTTAGATCCCCCTCACATGGAGTCTCTGCTCGAGACTTCATCAACCGATCACTATCGCCTCCGCGTACATCCCTCCCGGTGGCACATCCGTGGAGCACACTCTGTTCATCAAAGACCTTGCCGTCCTCTTCGGCTTGAGTGACTCCGTTATCATAGCGGGCGACCTCTACGCCAAACAACCCGTCTCGAACAGCACGACGACCTCTGCCAGAGGACGACAAACTCAAACTCAAAGCATTTATTTCAATTAGACAATTACAGGCACTTTTGAAAGTCAAAGCACAAAAACAAAGAAGACATAATAACTTGTGAAAGTACTGTAGTTAGACACGTGTATAACCTGGGCGAGTCCCTCATCTTCGATCCCATCGCTCCTATGGAACATACTTACTATCCCCATGACCCCGACCAACATGCGGACGTACTCGATATAGCTCTACTCAAGAATGTCAACCTTAAGTTGCATTCCATCGAGACTTTACATCAGCTCAACTAAGTTTTCATGCACTTAGTTTCTCGCTTGGGTCCTTCTGACCCCAGCCAGCCCCCGCCGACCCAAGTGATAACCGACTGAAGGAAAGTCAGCGAAAAGCTGAAATTCACCACGTCGCCTCACCTGGAGGCCATCTCCGACCACATAGTCTCAGTCGCAGACACGACGCCCGCTATCAACTCGTTTACAGAACACGTGCAATCCGTACTGAAGGATTGCTCACGGGAAGTCCCAGCAATGAGCGATTGATCGCTCGCCGGGTACTACCCGCTGACGTACGTGAACTGATAACCGAGAAGAACGCGGCCATCCGTGCCTACAGAAACTTTCCCTGCGACGCGAACAAAGCTCACATGCGTTATTTACAGCGTGCTGTAAAAAAGCGCACTAGTGAGCATCGTTCAGATCAATGGGACAAGACGCTTAGCGAACTCGAGCCTACCCACCTAGCCTTCTGGCAGCTGCAACGCAAGTTGGGCTCCACCGAAGTGGCTTCGATGCCTCCCCTCACCCGACCCGATGAGAGCGTCGCATTCGACGACTCTGAGAAGGCCGAATGCCTAGCCGACAGCCTGGAGTCCCAGTGCTCCCCCAGCTCTAGTACAGTCCAGCACCAGTAGACAATTGACATCTCGATGAGGTGAACGCATTCGTCGAACGTAGAGCCGCCCGCCCCCCTGTAGAAGACCCTGATGAACCTCTGCCACCAGTCACAGCTGACGAAGTGCAAGACATCATGAATAAGCTTCAGCTGCGGAAAGCGCCCGGCTCCGACGGAATCACCAATAGGGTGTTCAAACTCGGGAGGAGTTTTCAGCTCGTCGTGTTAACGGCGGCCATCTTCAATGGCGCCCTGAGCTACAACGCGTTTCCCCAAATATGGAAAGAGGCCACTGTCATCGATTTCGCCAAGCCAGGCAAACCCAAGTCTGAGCCCTCGAGCTACAGACCTATCAGTCTACAGAACGCCCTTGGCAAAATCTGTGAGAGACTTATTTATAAGCGACTCAAAGGCTTCTTCGAGGCTAAGAGTCTCATCTCCAACGAGCAGTTCAGCTTCAGGACCGGGCACTCTTGTATTCAACAGGCCCACCGCATCGTAGAGCACTTGAGCGCTGGCTTCCAGCGTGGAGCGATGACGGGTGTGTTGTTCTTCTACATAGCAAAGGCTTTCGACAAAGTCTGGCCCAACGGCTTATTATATAAGTTGTACAAACTGGGAGTGCCAGACCGTCTCGTGGTCATCTTACGAGACTTCTTGTCGGATCGCACCTTCCGCTATTACAAGGCACTGTTTTCCCCCCACCCCATTAGAACCGGAGTCCCTCAGGGCTCCGTCGTCTCTCCCCTTATCTTTACTCTGTTCACCAGTGACATCCCCAAGAACAAGAAGGCTCAGTTAGCCCTGTTCGCGGACGACACGGCCATCTATTACACTGGCCGTAGTCACGACGCTATTTACAGCACCTTCCATACCTCAGCCAACGTCTTAGGCGCTTGGTTCCGGAAATGTTATTTTTTCAAGTAAGTTCTTTTCTCGGTGAATAAGTCAAGTAACTATAGTAACCCAAAAATAAATACCGTCAAACGTCCCAGTAACCATAGTTACCCAAACGATTAGTTCCGAAAAAACGCACTTACAAATGTTCCATGTCGTGCTGTATCTATGGTTTTGCCCTCTATATTATCTGTATTAAATTCCGCGTCGAATACAAAACGTACGAGAATCTCAGCCGTACAAAATTAAATGTCAAAAAAGTTTTAAAAGAAAGGTGTCAAATGTCACCGTATTTTCGTGGTGTGAATTATGTTCTCTGGTTTTAAAACGTGAATACTATTATATTTATAACCCAATGTTTATAGTGTTATATATCAAAATAAACTTCATTAATCAAGCTTTACGAATATCTAAGAATATCACGTTCGGGTTTACAAATACGCCTAAAATTTTTTCAGGTAAGTCAAACGTCCCGGGCGTAATTATGGGCCTCGATCATTATTTTTCAAAAATTTTGCAAAAATGGTTAAAATAGTGCTCGTATTATGAAAATTTGTTCAATTAAGTAATTATTAGTGTCTCCGCAATATAAAACATGAAAAAAAAACGAAATTTTAGTAAATTTTTTACGACAACACGACAAAATCAGTAGGTATCGAATCGATCAGAGCAGGGGTTGATTGGTTTGGTTAATTTGGCTACTAAGAAAGTGCCAAAGTAAGGACATATGGGTATTAAAACAAAGCTTATATAGTCTAGTTTAATTATAAATAGGTTTTATTGATACGAACTACAATTTTAAATGGAAAAACAAGACATTCTTATTGGAGAAACTGAAATTCCACACATTTTCTCAACTTCACATTTTTTTCGAAATACCTAAATCTAGTTGTCGTAATTAGTTTTAACGTAGTTAGATTCTGTATAGTGTCAGCTATACACACGTATTTTTTGTTTTGGTGTAGCTGCAATAGTTTACGAGATAATAAGCTTTAAGTGCGCCGTGGCACGGGTCGAAAAATTCCCGAGTTTAAAAAATGCGTAATGTACAAATAACGAGGCGTATTTTGTGGCCTTGGACGTTTCACCGGCTAAACCACGTAAAAATAAGCCACCCGCGCTCAGCCCGAACACTATGTACGGTAAGCCTATCCCTTGGAAGAACCAAGCCAAGAACTTAGGAATCTTACTTGACAACCACCTGTCTTTCGCGGCGCACATCAAAGCAGCTCGCGACTGAACTGCCTTTGCTATGGGTAGGCTTCATTTCATGATTTCAGCAAAGAACAAGTTGTCAATCCGCGACATTATGACATACGCTTGCGTCGTGTACGCACACACCTAGCCTAATGCAAACGTTGCAGAAACGGTTCTTACGTTGAGTCATGAAAGCCCCTTTTTATGTCCGTAATGACCGTCTAAAACGTAGACTTTAGAATGCCCACCGTCCTTCAGTTTATGAAACGTCTTTCGTCGTTATCGAAGCGTTTCTTCAATAACGCCATTAAGCACCGTAATCCCCTGATCGCAGCGGCCGCCCATTACGAACCCTCGCGCATTAGTACAATACGCCGTCCTAGGCATACCCTCGTCACTCCCGATGATGTTATCACCCTCCTGACTCCTCCAGGAGAATAGTACTTACAGAAACTAGCACTCTAAAAAAGTTCAGACCCAAACCGCCGTCTTTCTGACCTCGCCGTCGAGGTCCGTCGCGACGTCCCGGTTCATGCCCTCCCCGACCCTCGATTGAGCCAGCCCGCGATGCTTCGCCAGTAGTTTTAAATCAGCCCCTAAATAATGATATCATTCAGATCCCGCCTGTCCCCATGCAGTCCTCGCCCAGCGACGCCCTAAGCCGAGGCTCGAACCTTTAGCGTGTAATCGCTGAGTTTGTAAGTATTTTGCCTTGGCTGGAGCCTTTACTCTTAAGGCACCCACAGGATAGAACGGTTAAGCCCGTGGTCGTCAAACTGCGGCCCCCAGGCCGCATGCGGCCCGTCGCTGGTATTTGTGCGGCCCGCGACGAACCATAATAATTTTACAAATCATACAGATTTATGAAAATGTGTAGCGTAAGCCTTAATGTATGTGTCTGAACGAACCCCTAACACGGCGACGAGCGAGGGACATCACCCCCGCCCGCGACCTCAGGCCCCGCCGGCAGTGGAATTACGATCGCGGTTCGGTACGCCACGCTCGCGAAACGCTCCCTCAATAATTATCTAATGTGTACTGTTTGTGCTACTGATTGTGACTAATTACGTTAATTATACCTTTTACTGCTAACGAGCCGTCTGAACTTATTTTTAACCCCACAACACACCCCTGAGAGTAATTCTCCTACAAGTGTCGCCCAACTCGTGGCCAAGTATCAGTGAAAAACTCGTTAAATACAGTGAACAGTGACTAAATGCTAAATTCTATCGTGCTCCCACATACTGTGAACCCTTTCCGATAGTGCATTTCCACAAACTATCTCCAAACAGTGCAAAAAGAATCGAAAAAACTTCGGGCAAGTCCATTATTCCCGCGAAAATCGTAACCGAGCGACGCAACGTGCGCGCCCCCGCACCGCACCGAATTACGAGAAATCGCGCGTATCTATCGTGCAACAAACCACCCATACAACCGTCACCCGCGTTGTTTGAGTCTTCGAGCGAGTAACAGCAGAGATAGTGCCCTGTTACCATGCCGCCGAAGCCAGCAAAAAAACGGATTGGAAGAGATGGTGGGTCGGAATCCGACACGGACGCGGAACAGCAAGTGATTGCACCATCGCCATCATCGAATATAGTCATGTCCGAGGAGATGCTTATGTCCCTTGTGTGCAACATCACCAAGAACCAAACGGAAGCGAATCGCAGCCTGATCGAAAGTTTACTGTCGAGCAGAGATGAACCACATACCCCATCACCACGACAAATATACGAATCGAGAGACACCGCGCGGCATACAGGCAATTTTGCGAAGTGCACCGCGCGCTTTGATGGGTCGTCGAAGAACGCGGAAGAGCTCGAGGCATTCATTGACGCTATTGAAGTGTACCGCGACTGCACCAATATCAGCGACGAGCACGCGCTGCGAGGGCTGCCTATGCTGCTGGTCGGCGAGGCTGCCGTCTGGTGGCAAGGTGTGAAAACGTCGATAACGTCGTGGACCGACGCATTGCAACGTCTTCGTGGGATGTACGGAGTGCCGCGACCCGGTTATAAATTATTTCGCGACATGTTTAGTATCGAACAACAAAGTGAACGGGCCGACGTATTTATAAGCAAAGTGCGCCCGCTAATATCTAAGTTACCGTATGATGTGCCGGAAGTGATGAAGCTAGATATAGTTTACGGATTGTTAAATCGTAGGATAAGGAAACGAGTGTCCCGCGACGCGGTGTCCGAACTGGATCAGCTAATAGCGAAGGCCAGGTTAGTCGAGGAATCGTTGGCGGAGGTAAGTGTTTCTACCCATGGTAATAATAATGACAATGTCCCTTCCGTCGCCGCACAGGAACGTTCAAACACAAACGTTAACCCTACGAATGCCGTATGTGACCCGCGTAAGTCGAGTACTAATAAAAGTGTCGATAGGCCGTCCGACCCGCGTGTGGATAATAATAATAATAGTGATAGGCAGAGGCGTGTTAGACCAAAGTGTACTTATTGCAAGTTTTTCGGACATACGGTAGACGAGTGTCGTAATAAAAAGGATAAAAAAGACGAAAAGGTCAATGACCCTTCTACTAAGTCGAGTAAAAGTACCGAGTTGCGTTGTTACGGATGTGGTCAGCTGGGAGTAGTGCGTTCGAAATGCGATAACTGCAAAGGCGCGTCGAGTTCGAGTAAATCGGATTTTTGTAGCGCCCAGGTAGCCGATAGTGACGATCCGCGCCCGCTGGTGGAAATTCAGGTCGTGGATCGCAAGGGGGTAGCTATTTTGGACACGGGGGCCACACATTCTATCGCGGGCCTCATGCTATACGAGTTACTGCTTAGAGCCGGCGTGGTTTTTAAGGAAAAGTTACGTACTATAGGACTCGCTGACGGATCACAACAGGTAAGTACAGTACGTGAGTGTGATACTGACATTATATTAGAACACCACGTTATACGTACCACGTTTATAGTTTTACCGGACGCGCAAACTCGGACATTACTAGGTAGAGACTTTATTATGATAGCAGGTATCCTGTTGGACTTACCGCAGAGCAGCTGGTGCTTTAACGACGAGCCGGAGCACTGGTACCCGTTTATCACCAGCTTTGACTTGCCTACTGGCAGCGCCCAGATGGAGCTGATGAAGGTGGAAGCATCAAACCTTGCGCTGAGGGATGACGAAGGTACTGAGTTAACAGCTGATCAGAGGACGCAGCTGAACGCGTTTCTGTTGAAGAGGTCGGACCGCTTCGCGAAAGGAGGGCCACCAACGGAATACGCCACACACCGGTTGAAGATCGACTCGCAGCAGGAACCCATCGCCTCATCACCTTACCGGATGTCCCCTAGTAAGAGAGCGATGTTGGAACAAGAGTTGCAGAAGCTACTGGACACTGACGTGATCGAAGAATGCGAGTCTCCTTGGGCCGCTAACGTGGTCCTCGTGACGAAGAAGGGTGGAGGGGTTCGGCTATGTGTAGATTACAGGAAACTGAATGCTGTAACTGAGCCTGACCGCTACCCTCTTCCTCGCATAGAAGACGTTCTCCACGCAGCTAAGAACACCAGTTTTATGACAACCTGGGATCTCCGATCAGGGTACTTCCAAATTGCTGTGGAACCTGCAGACCGCGACAAGACTGCGTTTGTGAGCCCACTCGGGTGTTTTAGATTTAAAAGGATGCCGATGGGTTTGAGGAATTCAGGAGCGACCTTTCAACGACTTATGGATCGATTCAGGTCTGGCAAGGAACTGGCTGATGTTTGCATACTAACCTATTTAGATGACGTCATCGTCCTATCGGAGTCGTTCCCTAAGCACCTAGAAGACCTAAACGCCGTTTTCGACCGGCTTGAGATGTACAACCTGCGAGTGAACCGCGAAAAGAGTTGCTTTGCTCGCGAGTCAGTGAAATTTCTAGGCCACGTGATCGTACCAGGCGGGGTGAAGGCAGATCCCGATAAGACAGTGGCTATCGCAAAGATGCTCTCTCCTGAGAACATGAAACACGTGAAGACCTTTTTGCAAACGTCAAGTTGGTTCCGGCGCTTCATTCCGAATTACGCTGATGTTGCCAAACCTCCGACGGATCTCCTGAAAAAAGACAGCAAGTGGACCTGGACCTCGAAGCAACAAGACGCCTTCGACCGCATTAAGGAAAGTTTAATCACCGCTCCAATACTTCGACAAGCTGACGAATCGATGCCCTTTACATTGAGGACCGACAGCAGCGGTTATTGCCTTGGAGCAGTACTAATGCAGGGGGAGGGCCCCGAGGAAAGACCAGTGGAATATGCTAGTCGATTACTGAATAGCGCGGAGAGAAACTATAACACAACAGAAAGAGAAGCGTTAGCAGTCGTATGGGCCGTAACTAAGTTCCGCGCATACATCGAAGGATCAGAGGTTGTGATAAAGAGCGACCACCAACCTCTGCGATGGTTGATGACTGTAAAATCACCAAGCGGCCGCTTAGCGAGGTGGGCCCTTACTCTCCAGGAGTACAATCTCCGTATAGAATATACACCTGGCAGGTCCAACGTCATCGCTGATACGCTTTCACGGCCACCTTGCGCAGAAGAAGCGGAGTGCGATATCCGCTACGCCGAGGTTGATTTTCCGTCGAGGAGCCCCAAAGATGTCCGTGAGAACCAGCTCAAGGACCCTGACGTACGAAAGATCGTCGAGGACCTCGAATCAACCGACGACCCGTTTAGGGGGAGGAATTGGGCCGACCGCGGCTTCATCATATCGGATGGTATTTTGTACAGGTACGGACCTGACGAGTGTGAAGACATGCTACAAACCTTGACGACGTAAATAACGCTCTAATGCAGGTCCATAACTGGTTTACCGCTAACAATTTAGTACTAAATGGGAAAAAAACTAAGTGCATAAGATTTTCTCTACCAAATGTCAAATTTTGTGATACTGACATAGTATTGAATCAAGAGAAACTTGAATTTGTCGATGAAACTGTTTTCTTGGGGATCACGCTCGACTCAAGGCTACAATGGGGTCCTCATTTAACATCTCTTGCAGGACGGCTGAGTTCAGCGGCATATGCTGTCAGAAAAATCCGTCAATTTACTGATGTAGATACCGCGAGGCTAGTGTATTTTAGTTATTTTCATAGTATTATGTCATACGGTATTTTACTATGGGGACGGGCTGCAGACATCGAGTCTATATTTATTCTGCAGAAAAGAGCCATCAGAGCCATTTATAACCTGCGTAGGCGCGATTCTCTAAGAGAACTGTTTAAGGAAATTAACATCATGACTGTACCTTGTCAATACATCTATGCAAACATCATGTACGTTAGGAAAAATCTGCATTTATTTAGTAAAAGAGGTGACCGGCACCACTATAATACTAGAAACAGGGACCAACTGGTTCAGCCAGGTTTTAGGTTGGCTAAAGTAGACTCATCTTTCATGGGGTACTGTTTAAAATGTTACAATAAAATACCTCCCCCCATTCAACAACTCAATGAAACGAAATTTAAATCTTGCATAAAACGCACACTATGTAGGCAAGCATATTATAAGTTGGGGGATTACATTGATGATAAAAATGCTTGGCGCAATGCTGGTCCTGCTCCACAACCATAGGGGCAACCTGAATCATGTGAATTACCATTTGAAGTTATTGTGGAAGCAGCAGAAGATTGTAAAAATATATTTGCATTGTATAGATTCAATCTAGTATTATATAATTGCATAGCACATGTGTGAGTACTATGTACTGCAAATCTACCATTTACTGAGTACCTACATTGACGCGAATATACCCTGGTGGTTGTGTGAATGTCATGCTCACTTAAATGTCACGCTGATGGTGGCGGGTGTGTCGGGTCATTTAGTTCCCTTCAATATGGTTGAGTTGAATGATGGCTGATACATGCGTGATGTTCGTGAACGGGCGCTGTTAGTTGTGACTGGTCATCTCTTAGCTACCACGGTTTATTTTAATTACTTTGTTTTTGTATTACTGATTTAATCTTTTACTCTGGACGCTCTTAACTTGCCCGTATTTCTACATCGTTCTCACATATTTGTAATTTTTAACATGAATGATGTAACCCAAGATTTTGTAACATATTTTGATTTAAAAGAGTGTCCATGGAGTTTCTTGCCCATTCTTCTCCATAGAGATCTACGCTTTGGAATGGGCAACTACAGTACTTTCACAAGTTATTATGCCTTGTGACTGGGACTGTAGCTTTAGCTTAGCGTTCTTTTTTTTTTTGTTTTGTGACTTTCAAAAGTGCCTGTAAAGGTCTAATTGAAATAAACGCTTTGAGTTTGAGTTTGAGTTTGAAGAAGAGACAGGATGTCTCGTTGTACCGGAGCACGAGCGTGATAAAGTCATGGCAGAATATCACGACGCACCAACAGCTGGACATTGCGGAGTAGAACGCACTCTAGCTCGGATGATGTTAAAATATTACTGGCCCGGTATGCGGCAATACGTCGCTGGATACCTGAAGAAGTGTGTAGAGTGCCAGAGGTATAAAGCCGATAACAGGAAACCAGCCGGACTACTGCAGACTCCCGCAACCAATCGCCGCTTTGAGGTCGTCGCCGTGGATCTTTTTGGCCCTTTACCGGAAACTGCCGATAAGAATAGATGGATCCTAATTGTAGAAGACACGTGCTCTCGATGGGTCGAGCTGTTTGCTCTACAGGATGCTACCAGTTTGAACTGTTCCAAGATCCTGATCTCAGAGGTTTTCCTGAGATATGGAGTGCCAAGACGGATCTTGAGTGATAATGGTGTACAGTTCATAAGTGAAATAATGCAGCAAGCTTGCCATTCATTCGGCATTACTCAGTCGCTGTCGCCTGTTTACCATCCACAAGCGAACCCGGTGGAAAGGAAGAACCGTGATCTAAAACCACAACTCGCTATTCTAGTGGGGAAGGATCACAACACCTGGGACGCTCACTTACCTGCGATACGTTTCGCGATGAACTCCGCGGTGACCAGCAGCACTGGATTTTCGCCTGCTTACTTGACGTTTGGACGAGAGATGCGTGCGCCAGCTGATGTCGTCGCTGATATGCGTACCATAGTAGAGAGCGACAATGTTGTGACGAGTCTGAGCCCTTACCTTCAGAGAATGTCAGCCGTACTGTTTGAAGCTAGGGAAGTGCATGAAAAGGCTCAGGCAAATCAGAAACGTTACACCGACGAGGGTCGTCGCCCTGCACCTGATTACTCAATCGGTGATTTAGTCCTTTTGAAGACCCAAGGAAACAACGACACGACCCGTGGACAAACGCCGAAGTTCATACCGCGGCGGGACGGACCGTACCGTATTAAGGAACACGCGAGCCCCACTACTTATGTGTTGGAAAAGGTAAGTAGTGGTGAAACACTAGGCAGATACCACGTCTCCCAGTTGACCCCGTTCGTAGGCGACTTACCGATAGTCCCTGTCAACGAAAAGCGTAGGCGCGGCAGACCTAAGCGTTATCTTGACTGGCTCAGACGCGTGGGCGCTTGTCTGGGTCAGAGGGGGAGGATGTAGCGTAAGCCTTAATGTATGTGTCTGAACGAACCCCTAACACGGCGACGAGCGAGGGACATCACCCCCGCCCGCGACCTCAGGCCCCGCCGGCAGTGGAATTACGATCGCGGTTCGGTACGCCACGCTCGCGAAACGCTCCCTCAATAATTATCTAATGTGTACTGTTTGTGCTACTGATTGTGACTAATTACGTTAATTATACCTTTTACTGCTAACGAGCCGTCTGAACTTATTTTTAACCCCACAACACACCCCTGAGAGTAATTCTCCTACAAATGTAATTTAAAAAAAAAATAAAATTAAAATCGCCTTCCAAGTTCCAGTCATTTAGAAGACACCATGAGGATTGCATGTAGTCCCAAAGACGTCAACATAGATGAAATAATTAAAAAAATACAACATTCATTCGTAAAGTTCACCTTTAATTTTTCATTGTATGTTATTGTGTTGTCCTTTCTAATAAAAAACTCACTACACCTACACCTGCGTTTCTAGTTACACATGCAATTCACAGTCACACAAGTGTGCGGCCCTCAGTACTATCGCAAATTGTGCTATGTGGTCCTTGACCAAAAAAGTATGACTAGTTGACTACCGCTGGGAGCAGAAGACAACCTCATAGGTTAAACTGCGAGATGCCATGCCATACATAAAAAAAAAGTCAAGGCGTCAATCAATGTCACTGTAAAGTATAAACAAACATGCAACGACATAATTATTGTATAAATCCTAATAATCCTATAGAAATCGAGCCGAGATGGTAAATTACTGTGTCGTAAGAGGGTGTAAGCGGGAATCCTATCCAGGTTGTGGAATATCTTTCCATAAGTAAGTTTCATAATCATCATTCTCCTGCACTTACACCAATATTTTTTTGGGGTCGGCGCTTCCAATGATATACAAACTAATAATATAGATAGATAAATAATACGTCATTGAGCGCAGCATGTCTTTTTCTTCCATACTTGTCTTCATCTCGGTAGCATTGTCAAATTATAATGTAAGTTTAATTTATGGTTTTGAGTGCTCACAATATTTGTACATTGTGAGATAGACTAAGTATCAGTTTTATATTAATAATAGATAAATAATACGTCATTGGGCGCAGCATGTCTTTTTCATCCATACTTGTCTTCATCTCGGTAGCATAGTCAAATGTAAGTTTAATTGATGGTTTTTGAGTGCTCACAATATTTGTACTTACATTGGGAGATAGACTAAGTATCAATTTTATATATTTCAACCACCATACCAACTGTACACTGGTTTTCACTGACAAGAGCGTGATGTTTTGTGTCCATGTATGAAAACTGTATTGTTAACTTTGAAAAAGTTTCTCTAATAGTAAAATGTAATGTAATAGATAAATTTATTAAACCAATTTACAGCACTTGACTTGTTTAAGTTTGATGTGTCAATAATTTCTATTCAAGATACTGGTTGTTAGGACTCGGTGTGGGCTTGACCAAAGCTATGAGAGACGAGAGAAGCACCTCTATGCTCCTCTATGCTCTGCTTGTCTTCACTTTGGGAGAGTCCGGATCTTAGTGTAGTGTAAGCTTGCCTCAGTCTTATTGACTAGTGTGTTGCTTTTAATAGCTCATGATGAATGTTCTTTCTTTCTGATAGACTTAGATAAAAGCTCCAGTTTTGTTTTCAGGATTCCAGCTGATGAGGAAAGGAGAGATTTATGGATCAAGGCCATGAGATTAAAGACAAATGTGGCAAAATGCGCATTTGTTTGTGGCCGCCACTTTAATGATGAAGATTATTTTTCAAAACCTAATCCTAGATTAAAACCGGATGCTGTTCCATCAATATTACCAATGGTAGTGTAATGTCTTGTCATTTGTCTAACTGTAATCTACATCTTCATGCATAGAGAGGCTGTTAAACCATGAGAAGACCATGGCGTGTAGTCAGAACAAAATCCAAGCATTCTGTATGTCTCAATATGTAACATTGGGTTAACGTAATTGGCAAGTTTTTATTACATATGAAAGCTGGTAAATGTAGTAAGCACTGCTTTGCACACAAAATACTGTGCTTCTGGTTTTTGTGTGTTTAGAATGCGATGGGATAAAGCTTGTTTTTTTGACAACACTGAAAGTCCCTTAAAGTATACCACAAAACTTTAAGTACTAAAAAAAGAAAATTAAAAAAAAAACAGTTAAAATGAAAAAAAAAAAACGCTTTTTTGTAAAATAAAATTATTATATTATAATGTGTATTGTCAAATATTTATTGTTTGTACAAAATTTTTGTTACAGGTAGTTCCAGTTATTAAAAATGTTGTTCTGAGGGCCAATAAATTAGAAGTGGGAGTCTCTGATAGTGACGATTCTATGACTCCGGATGACACCACACATGAAGCACCTTCTGACCTATCAGGATATCATGAAGCAGCACACAGTAGTGATGATTTTGAAATTTTAGATGAACCATCAGTCAAGAAACTCAAACTAGTGGATATAGGCACACAAACTCAAAAAATGCCAGTATCACCTGAAACAGAAAAATTACGACAGGATATTAAGGTTTTAAGACAAAGACTTCGCCGCTACGAGACCAAAATTGTAAATTTAAAGACAATTTTAGATGTTGTTTTGAAAAAAAAGAAAATGAAAATTATCAGGAGTTGAGGCTGTGGTTTCATATTAGCTTTAAGTGTTTTATTTATTTCCAAATTAACTTGCCTGAACACGTCCAGAACTGAAACCAGCGTGTGGCTACTGGCTAATGTTTTAGCGGACGCCCGGTAAAAGGTGAAAGCCAGCCAGGGTAGCAGCAAAGTTATGCATGTAATTTCTAGATTGTATTTTGATCAATATGAGTCCATGAGAAAAAAAAGTTACTTTAAGTTCTTATTACCACATATATGTCTATTTCTTTCAAGAAATCATGACATTCTAGGCCATCGCAAAGAATCTTATTGATGATATTAGTTATTATAACTCTTGAAATACAAATAATTATACAGACGCAAATATCTACAACATGCCTACCGAGAAAATAAATTGTGATTTTATCATTTTGTCATAATAAAGTTGTAAATATTCTATCTATTTTATTTCTCTGTAATTTCGTTCAATTTCATAAAAGCTTTATGATTTATAAGGCTTGGCGTTCTGAAGTTTCTGCCTACCCTCCTGGGAAAAAGGCGTTAGTTTTCCTATGTATATTAACTTCTACGAGCGACGTATTTACTTATGGATGGATGGTGTGAGGAATGATATGAAAGAGAAAAGGAGTAAATGATGCCGTGATGTCTAACAGGGGAGAACGGAGAAGAAAACGTGTTGCGCCGACCCCAAGTAGGGACAAGGGCAGGAAGATGATGAGCGACGTATCATCGTCCGTTGCACCCATAGAGTAGGTTTATATAATAATCGAGGGTGCACTCTAACTGGGCAGTTAGCAAGACACGTTGACAGGCTAGTCTTGTAACGACGATCGCAATCTAAATTCTACTTATAAAACCGGCTATGAGCGTAGATTCACAACATCGAAGGGTGCACAAGAAAAATCAGAAATTAAAGAAGAAGTGGTCAACAGAAAATGGGATACAAAATATCACCTTGGATTTTTGCAACAGACTGTACCATCAGATCTGTTTTTATGCCACCATACCATCTTCAATTTCTCTCCACCAGAGAACTACAACCAAGCAACAGCAACACTACAGCCTAGACGTTCCGGTAAGTTGTGGAAGTTTCTCGAAGATGGGTCGACCATATAGCGGGTTAGCGGAAGTAGTCAGTGCCGCCCGTTACGAACCCTCGCTCGCGCATTAGTTCTGTACGCCGTCCAAGGCATACCCTCGTCACTCTCGATGATGCTATCACTCTCCTCCAGGAGACTAGCAAATAGACTAGCACTCTTAAAAAGTTCAGACGCAAACCGCCGTCTTTCCGACCTCACCGTCGAGGTTCGTCGCAACGACCCGGTCCTTGCCTTCCCCTACCGTCGCTCGAGCCAGCCCGCGATGCTGTACCAGTAGTTTTAAATCAACCCCTAAATAATGATATATCATTTTGAACCAGCTTGTCCCCATGCTGTCCTCCCCTATCGACGCCCGAGGGTCCTACCGTGCCCTTACAGTGTAGTCGCTTAGTTGTAAGTAGTTTTTATGCCATGGCTGGAGGCCTTACACTCAAGGCGGGTGCCTTGATAGTCCGGTTAAGCAGACGACAACCTCCTAAGTTAAACAGCGAGAAGACACTCAAAAAAAAAACGGGAGGAAAAAATTGTCAGTCTGATTTATTTATTCATCTATGAACATATTATTTACATTTTTATTACCAAATGATTTATAACAAAATTTTAAAATAAAATAATTGTAGTAGAAGTATATTGGGAACTGGGTCCGAGCTACCGGTGGTCAGGGCTTTGAGAGAGGAGAGAGGAACCTCCTAACAATGTGTGCCGTGTCCAGAAGTACTGCTTTCTGCACAGTGCACTGATTTAGTCAAAGAGTAAAAAACACTAAACTTATACCAAAGTCCAAAGATAAAGTTAGTTTTTTTTTTTATATGTGAATTCTGTGATCCGCTATTTTTGTTTATGTCAAAATATTGTAAACAACATTTTTCTTGCTGTGTTATTTTTCAACATAAAAGAGAGAAGGAGCATGCTCAATTGATTATTTTTATCTTTCCAGTAGCTATTAGCAGATGTTTATTAAAAGTTTAGTGTACTACATGATTTGGACCTGAGATTCGACAACCGATGTTTATTAAAAGTTTAGTGTACTACATGACTTGGACCTGAGATTCGTCAACCTGTGTCATGTCATCTTGGTGTCGCATTCTTTGGTATTGGAGTAACCTACAGAGTACTTTTATATAGGAGTAACCCATCTTTATCATTGGATCAATGGGATGACGGGACAACAGATGAGCGTTATAATCAACAAATAAAGTAGGTAGACATAGTTATACAATTTAAAATAGTGGAAAATGGAATACTCGATTGTACCTGATGGAAACATAGACATGCAAGGATTGTGTAGAATTTGTTTGCAGAATGCTAAAGAAAGTATAAGTCTGTTCTCGGGGAGTGATGAATCTCAAGAAGTTTTAAATAGAATATATCTTTGTTTTCAAGTTACATTATTTCATGATAAGTTCATGCCATTTCTAATGTGTGGTGATTGTTTACAAGAATTAAACAGTGCTAACAGTTTTAGACTCAAATGCATTACACTTAATGAACGCATAAAACTGTGTTACAAAGAACAACAAATCAAAGGACAAGGAACCACTCTTAAAGTTGAGAATAACTTAACAGATGATGTGCCAACATATGATGAAAATATTGAGACGGTTCCATTTCCAAGCAAATTTTCAGTATTTAATGATCTCTATACAAAAGCTCCTGAAAAAGTAGAGACTAATGAAAGTGAAATAATAAAAACAAAGAATAGTTTTAAATGCAATTTGTGTAATAAAGTTTTAAAGACAAAGATGACACTATTGAAGCACTATAATTCTATGCATGAAAAGAGAAAACATGTTGGTAAGGTGTCAGGATTTGGTGCAGCCCGAAGATATCATTGCACATCGTGTTCTTACTCTACACCGCACAGCCAGACCTTAGTCAGTCACATGAGAACCCACAACGGAGAAAGACCATACAGCTGTGAATGTGGTAAAAGTTTTACGCAGTCATCAAGCCTTGCAGCTCATCGTAAAACACACAGTACAACCACATATTTCACTTGTAGTTTATGTGGAAAGCAGTTCAAACACGCATTTACAATGAAAAAGCATATGCGTGTCCATGAGAGTGCTAGCTTCTCTTGCAATATTTGCTTTAAATTATTAAAATCAAAGGAATCACTCAAGGCTCATATGCATAGACATTACAAAATCTGTAATTATAACTGTGAAGATTGTGGAGACACTTTTGTCACATCAGCTGAGCTACATAATCACAGGAAGAAACATAGTTTAGAAAAGAAATTACAATGTCATTTGTGTGGATACAAAACACATACAAAGAAAAATCTAATTATTCATTTAAAACGGTAAGACTAGTTATAATCCGTTCATAAGTTAATGGAATGCTGCTTGTCTGGAATTGATCATATTTCAATCTGCTTTGTGTATTTTATAGGAGCACAAAATACCTGAAAATAGTTAAAATAAACAAGTCATCCCTTTTTTGTTTCAGACATACTGGCAACAGAACTTTTAAATGTGACCTGTGCCATGTAGGCTTCTATACACAGAGCAGCCTTCAGAGACATTTGAGAGTACACAGTGGCGACAAGCCATACTCATGTCCAACTTGCGGGCAAAAGTTCAGTTACAGTCCGAGTTTAAACAAACACATGAAAACCATTCATGGAGTTGACTATAAATGGGCAGACTGGAAGGAAACTTTAGTGAAACTTGCAGCAAAGACTGATGGAAATGTACCTAGCTCATCAAAATAAGTCAAATAAAACACCATATAAAGATAGAAATTTATTTATTGATGCCAAAGCACATACATAAAACCCTATTATACTAAGCCTACATACCTAAATTCCAAACAACACTGTTTTGATGTCTAGTGGTAAAATATTAAGAGTCAAATATATTATAATAGAAAGATTTAATGTTCAATTGCCATAAAATATGTAAAAATAATGCAACCAGGAATTGAGGCTCACTCTGTGGGCTCACTGTTTTTTGCCTGCCAGACTTCTTGCTATAAATGGCCCTGGTTATTGCTATGTATACAAATGTTACATCCTGGCCTGCCTCTGAAGTCCATTTGAATTGTTATAAAAGTCAATTTAATGCTTAACTATAAGTATTATTCCTATTAATAATACACTTAATCACTAGTAAGAAGTTACCAAATGAATTATCTACTTGGAATACCCTAATTTCCTTCTATCATAGACATGAAACATTGTCATATAAAAGCTGAAATAATGCGTAAAATATAAGTGCAACAAAGACTAAATTGGTTCTATTAATAATAAAAATATTGTAAGATTTAATCATTGAGAATATTTATGGTCAGTATTGCAATAAATTATAATAGAATTTTGTCTCTAAATGGCTAGTAATTTTATGATATTGTCTATGGAGTTAAAAGGTCTTACTTAAATATGATTGATCAATTACGTCTTAGTATTAGAAGGGTGATAAACTGAGTTTAATCCTCCTCGTAATCTTCGTCGTCAGATATATACTTCCGCTGTTTCTTCTTCCTGGATGGTGTGCTCTTGCTCTTACCCTTCAATTTGATCTTCATTTTGACGGAGCGGTTAGATTCGCCATCCGAATCCTCGTCATCTGTAGACATAATTTTATTTATATTAACTTTGAAATGTCTTTGCCCAGCAGTGGGATTTTTGACAGGGTAAGAAAAAAAAAAGTATGGATATATAGATCGCACAACATACTCTTGGGAGTATATTTATGCATAGAAGGCTGATATAAAACAATTACCACTGAAGGTACTACCACATTATATGTAAAAAGCGAAATACTAGAAAATAATCCACAAAAAGTTTTAGCTCTCTCATAAAGGCCGTAGGGATGTGACCTTTCTCATTATCTTCGGACTCGTCGGAGTTCTGGCCGCTCTCGTAGCGACGTCGCACTTCAATGAACACGTTTCGCAGGCGCACCGAGTCCTCGTATATCAGCGACTGCTCTTCGTTGTACGTTTGAGCGTTGGCGCATAACGTGAAGAAATCACGCTCGAGGTCCGATATTTCGGTATACTGTTACAGATAATAATTCAATTGAAACAAGTTCAAAATTAGAAAGGTGTGATCATATTTGAGTATCTGGTATGTACAGCCCTTAAGAAGGTACTCTAGTCGGTATTTCTCCATACAAACGTGTTCCGCTGTTTTCTTCGAGGATAATGCGTCAAGAGCAATGATTTTTTTCCAATAAAATCTTGGTCTTTTTAATACATGCCCCTATCATTTCCTTTTTTTTTTCAAAACATAATCACTAAAAGAATTATGACAAACCAAAAACCCGAAAAAAAAACTCGTTTTTACCGCCATGTTCAGACGGCTATCAGATAAAAGACATAAGTTTTTAAGAAGAAAGGAAATAATAGAAGCATAGATATACTTTTCCTCTAAATTTTGATATAAGAATTGTTTAGATCAGTTTAGTTTTGAAGAAGAAAACAGTGGAATAAAATACGTCTTTTGGTCAAGATTTTTGTAGGTAAAATGGTTTATTCCCCACCTCGTCGTCCCCACTGGGTATGAATGGGAAAAAAAAGTTTAACTTTTTATTTCCCACTCGTTCCGCTAAGACCGAGAGCCAAGATGCACAATTTGGATGCAAGAGGGAGCGAAGCGAGCTCTGGACTTGGGGCACCCCGACTCAGACAGGTTAGGTTCGAAGGGGATGGCGGACTAAGACCCCGACTTCCCCTTCGTGTTAGGTTACTGTAAACCCTGCAGACAGAAATAGGAGCCACGCATAGCGGGGCTACGTCGACTACGCTTTTTAGGCGAATATAAAATGGGTCTGCTATAGACCCATTTTATCATATTTCAAAATGGGTCTATAGCGGAACGAGTGGGAAATATAAATTCCGATCGCCGGAATGAAACTTTTTTTCCCATTGTTGCCCAGTGGGGACGACCGGGAATAAACCGGTAAAATCAGCCTGAGCTACAGTTGTCCCTTTCTCACTTTACGGGGGCTAGGTCGGGCGTAGCGCGACGGCAATAGTTTCTTCAAATACCTTCTAATACTTTCAAATACCGACTCGAGTCCTCTGTTAAAACTGTATGGGACCAAAATCATAATCGTAAAATCAAATCAGCTGTCCCATAAAAAATTTCAATACATACTCTACCTAAATGTTTGGGACAGCAGATTTTTTTTTGTTATCAGGATGGTGGTCCCATTGAGAAAGTTGTTCACATGGTTGTATTTACTTCTTTACAACAACATTCATTCTTCACCATCAGTTGTATTTATGAATTTACCTTGCCATCTTCAATTCTATTCATTATTTTCTTAATATCCAAGGGTTTCTTGATAACGTCATAATAATCTGGCAACTCGCGGCGTGAAGGAAGTTTCATAAACGGCTCAGATAGAACACGTCCAGCCCTGAAGCATGTCATTATTGAATAGTTCTTAAACACCATTACATAGAAGAAATTGTAATACAAATAAGTAGTGTACAAATAAGTGCACTTGCGACTGTACTAAATGAGATGTAAAATTTTCAATATAAGTGTGATGTTATTATAATATGATAATTTTGTATTAGAATGAGGATACACTGTAATTTACTTACTCATCAGTATATTCAATAACTTTCTTCATTATATTCTTCCACCGTTTCTTCTGTTGATTGATTTCTGTTTTACTCTTCTTCTTAGATGAACTTGGTGCTTCTTCTTCTTCAGACTCTTCTTGGCGGCTGTAATATTACGTTCATTTTATAATCTTTCATTTACTTAACTAGCATAAACTGAGATCGCATTGAAGCAACATATTGCTACCGCGGTTTTGGCCCAAAAAAAAACTCCGGTGAAGTTTTAGGTAGAAAAAAAAACTAGTGCCGCTAGACACGAAGAAAAAAGAGAAACTTAATCCGTGTGTCTTACCGTCGTTTGCGTCCTTTCTTGCGTTTCTTGTCCAGCACCTCGTCATCATCGTCTTCCTCTTCTTCTTCCTCGAACTCCTCGTCGATGGCCTTCAGCCACTCTTTCTCCGTGAGCGAGTCAGTGTAGTCCACCTCCTTGCGTTGCCGCGAACCGCGTCCTAGGGTCTCGTCTTCGTCTAGGTAGTTCCAGCCTTGACCCTGTTCCATGAATACATTGTTTTACCACGATCATCCTTCTCCTGTCCTTATCCCAATTTATTAGGGGTTGGCGCAGCATTTCTTCTTTTTCCATACTTCCCTATTACTTGTCATTTCATCAGACCCCTCCTTTCTTACCATATCATTAGTAAGACAGTCCATCCATCGTTTCTTTGGTATCCCTCTACTCTTATAGCCATTCACATGCATTCTCAAAACATTATTCACGACATTTTCCTCATTTCTCCGGATCACATGCCTATACCACACAACTTCTCAGTCACCATCAATCAGTCAGTATTGTTTTATCAAGATATAAAGTAGATATAATTAGCTAATTAAAATTAAATGATCGGCTAATTCTAACTTTGAGTGTGTGTCGCATCTTTTTATGGATTAGAATGACTTACCTTGTTGCAAACGACCTCGTCTTCATGTTTGACGAGCCAATCGGGCAGCTCCGACTCCTCAATCAGGCGGGATTGCGTTTCTGTCTTCTTGCGCTCAATGTCTACCTGTTTGAATATCTCCAGTTCTTCCTCTGACCGCGCAATCATTTCGTTTATAAGATCGTCATCTGGTAGCTCGTTCTCTTCCTAAAAAGTAAGTACATTTAATGTTCCTGTTTTATCTACAATGGTTTAGGGACATTGAAATAATTCCAGAGACAAAAGTTGCTTGACAAACCTCTTCATCATCGCCATCTTGGTGGAGGATACTCTGGAGGAACTGTTGACGCTCAGAGCCAGTCGACTTCTGATCGAACATACCAGCTTGGATGACCTTCTCGTCCATGTTCAGCTTATACCTTTAAATTATACAGGGTAGTTGTTAAAGAACATCATTTTACCATGAATAATAAATGGCCCTTAGTGTCGCATTATCTAAGATAATACGAGGTTATGCGGAGGGCCTGGGTGCGATACCTAGGTCGTGCTAGTCGTGTACGTTACCCCAACAGGAAAGTGTCTCCTAGAGTAAGATGAGAGGAACGTATATTTAGTGCGTAATCACTAATCTGCTATAAATGTGCGCTACTTATAGAATTTGTGCGCCTGGTCGTTTTGGAAAAAAACGGAAAAAACGATTCCTGCTAGGGTAAAGTTTTTATAGCAGGAAAATTTTAAACGAATGATCGGAGAAAGAAATATTGCGCATGAGCAGAGAGCTTATATTTGTGCACAAATGTGCCCCGAAAATATAATTTGTGCGTCTTCAGATTTTCGAGATATTGCGTTTCCTGCTGGAGTAACGTTTTGCAGAATCGTGTATCTCTTTAACCATTGTATGTTCGCCTGTAGACAAACATACACGAATAGCTCTTAATTTGTGCGTATTTGTGACAGAATTAGATTTAGGAAAATATTTATAACTTTCAAGTTCGCACTTTTTCGAAAACCCTTTCTTTTTCGATATTGATAGTGTTAGTGACCATGTCAGTTTAAAAATCTTATTTGATTTTCCATCAGGAGTTTCTCAGTAGCATCTACGGAGCCTGTTTTTGTGTCGGTTGATAGGCTCGCCCCGACAAAGTCTGAGTATTCCATGTTATTTTTACTCCGTGTCACATGACGACAAACTTCCCGTATATAAACAACCGATTATTAGATGGGACTTAAGCACCACTGGCGAAATGTAGGCGTACTACTGTGTACCTTAGTGCACCTTGGTTATTTATCCCTTCGGATAACAGGCGTGATTAAATGTTGAAAGTAGTAAGATAAATGTTACCTAGCTGCAGCAAGAATTCTCTCCTCCACGGAGTTGACGGTCATAAGTCGGAGCACTCGCACCTCGTTACGTTGCCCGATACGATGCGCACGATCTTGAGCTTGGAGATCCTATGAAAAGCAGGAACACAATCAAACATTGGTCTTGATTACATAGAAACTAAATAGCAAGCAGGATGAAAACAAAGTACAAGTAAGCTTTGTTTTCATTTGGCTTACTATTTAGTTACAAATAATTTGTTATTTTTTTCAAATATCCAATGTATCAATCAATCATAATATAATCATGCAATCAATGACATCTATAGACAATTTGTTTTCACTTACACAAAGAAAGTAACGGCAAGTTCTTTCTTTCTACGATATTTTACGTGTACACGCTACTTTTAAACTTTGACGTTTAAAATACTACAGTACCTGGTGTGGATTCCAGTCGGAATCAAATATTATGACAGTATCAGCGCTCTGTAGATTGAGACCAAGACCACCGGCACGCGTCGACAGCAAGAAGATGAAATAGTCTGAACCAACATCGTTGAACTTCTTCAGTAGCTCACCTCGGTCTTCCGCCTTTGTCATACCGTCCAGCCTATGAGAAAAGTATTCTGTAGTTCAATATAGTGTCGGTTTAAATGTAGTCGTTTTGCATGAGAGCTACTCGGAAATAACATCAAAGAATGTAGGTAAATTGGACTGACTTGGAGGTGTCCGTTGTAAACCCATTATAAGCGTTCAGCATCTTACCTCAAATATTGGAAAGCCCTCCATGAAAGGTAATCTTCAATGATGGTCATGCACTGCGTCATTTGACAGAACACCAATACTCTGTGTCCTGTTTGCTTGAGCTTCGGCAAGATACGATCCAGAAGTTCGAATTTACCAGAAACACGGTATAAGTCGGGCCTGTGAACAAAATCGAACGATCAAACATTGTTAAAACAGAAATCTTTCAGAAGATTTCGTTACTAATGTTGTCGTGAAGATCTGAGAATGTTTTGACCGTGTCTGCCAAAATAAACTATTTTTAAACTAATCCAAGGTTTTTATGATGTTTTTTTTTGTAATATTTTCGCAACTAACTGTTTGCTTGCCACTTCTTTAGCGGCAAAAAGATACTAAAAGTTACTAAAAGATATTCAATATGAATAAAGAAATCTTACCCAGAAACCACTCCGCCACCGGTACCGATGTGGTCGCAGAACTTCTCCTCGATGTGTTGGAACATGAAGGGATGGTTGCAGAGCTTACGAAGTTGTACAATTGTGTTCATCAGCGCTTTGGCGCCGCCCTTACCCTTGTTGCCTTTCTCTGATCCATCGGTCAACAGGACTCCCTTAGACTGCATGTGTCTGTGGCAAAATTATTTAGCGTCAGCTCCAGGTTTACCGAAATTAAGTTTCTTTTTTTTCAGGACGGTATTAAGCACATTGTTGTGTTTAGGCCTGTTACGCTCTTCTCAGGTCATTAGATATATTATGTCAAGAGGTATTTGAACGTCTGTAGGATTATTGTGCTACGAACGTACAGACTTAGAGTATATCGAAGTAGCATGCAGTGTGGCCGGAAGCGAAGATTGTAGAACGTTGAGTTTCACTTCGCTACTCTCTAGGCGACTCGCTAGGCTCTAGGCACTAAGCAAGCCACCTGTCAGTGCGTTCGTACCCCTAAGGAATCGGTATTTATGTTAATCAACGAATGCCAGGTTATCAACAATCAAAGCTGGATACAAAGTTTAGCATTATCCCTGTGTACTTACTTGTACAGCACTCGCTGCAGGCCGCTCATGTCACACTTGATGATGTACTCCACCTTGTCGGGCAGTTGACTCTCCACCTCCTTCTTGAGCCGACGCAGCAAGAACGGACGCAACACTTTGTGCAGACGACGGATGATAAGGATCGTCTCTTCCTCGTTCAGTTCCACCTAGTAACATTGGCAATTCACATATACATAGAGAATCTGTTTATCAATTTACAACTACTATTCGCAATCATTATAAAAATGACGATTAAATAACATATTTTTTTTAAACTAACCTTTTCACCGGTAGTAGCGAACGGCGCGTTGAACCACTGTTCGAAAGTGGAACAGCTCTTGAAGATGGACGGCAGCAGGAAGTTCAGCAGCGCCCAGAGCTCGGGCAGCTTGTTCTGCAGCGGCGTGCCCGTCAGCAGCAAGCGGTGCGGCGCGATGTAGTGCGTGTTCAGCACCTGCGTCAGCTTGCAGTGGTGGTTCTTCATGCGGTGACCCTCGTCGATTATCATGTACTTCCATTGCACCTGACGGATTGTGGGGATTAACTTGTGACGTTAATGGGTTAAAGTCAATTGGTTTATATTGTGATACTTTTGTTTCATACTGCTTAATATTTAAAACTTTAACACAACTCATACTCTAATCTGTTTTTTAAATAAAACTTACTCAAAATTTTGTAAAGCGCCCGAAGACAACACAACAGTTTGTTCATGAATCAAATTGGTTGGTTGGTAATTTACTCGGACACGCCACAAGGCATGAACTTGACGCCGACCACGGCCGAAGTAGACTTTACTGTTGATTCGGCTGTCTCTGGCTGCCTTGAACCTTGAATCACATTACTGCAGCACTAACCTTAGCCAGTACAGCCTTGTCCTTGATGACGTATTCATAGGTGGTGAGGAGCACATTGAACTTGGTGGATCGCATCTGCGTCTGCACGAGGCGACGCGACTGCGGGGAGCCCTTGTATGACACCACTTGTACTGTTGGCGCCCACTTCTCGAACTCAAGTACCCAGTTGGATAGAGTACTGAAATTTTCATTTTCTTTGTAGTTATACAATTAACTTGAAAAAGGCATCACCTATATCGGCAATTTTTTTTTGACTTGGACTAAGGCAAATGATCACAAGTATTGTATAAAGCAGAAAACACTTATAAAAGTAACGCAAACCAAACATGAAAATTTTTACCTGAGTGGCACGATAATAAGGAATGGTCCGTTTACTTTCTTCTTCTCCATCAGATAGGTGACCAGCGCAATAGTCTGGATAGTCTTACCAAGACCCATCTCGTCTGCCAGGATGCCATTCAGATTGTTATTGAACAGAGATACCAGCCATTCCAGACCCTAAAAAGAAAATTTGAATTTTTAAAGAAGTGAAAAATTTAGTTACATCTTTTGGAAAGGTAGGTGATAAATTGCAAGAAGTTTTACCTTGATTTGATATTCCTTCAGTTTTCCATTGACCAGAATGCTAGATTGTTCGGTGACCGACTCGTGAACTGTGTGTGCAATACTGAAATAAAAAAAAAACAACTTTTAACACGTTGAACGCCGTTGGGCAACGTTTCCACCATTCTGTTTCAAAAGGATAATAACTCAATTTGGTTGCCTATGGAATTAAATAAATATTAACAATTAATAACCAAGTGAGTCAACGGGGTCGAGTACGGTCGTCTTCGGACAATCTCGTTCTGCTTCATCGTGCGGTACCGAATTCACACATCCGACGCCAATTTTCTTTTCACCTCAGCGGGCGCAGGTACTCGACTTCATTCAAACTACTCGTAATCGTTAGCTCGTATTTCATTGCATTGACCAGTGTAATAAATGCATTGGGTGTCCGAATTTAAGTTAAGTCATCACCCGCACACGGGCTAACGACCACTCGTATAGTAATCGCGCCGTAAGCAACTTAACGAGACCGAGAAGTTATTTAGCAGAAGTATCTAGAACACTGCCTCTAAATGAAACACTAGCGAACAGGATTAAAAACTCTATGCAATTTGACAGAACATACCTGTAGTAGGTCTGTTCTTCCGTCTTGTACTCGTCGTCTTCGACCTTGGCCTTCTTGAGTATTTCCCGCGCCTTCTCCTCATCAGTCTTCTCTTTGTCACTCCTCTCGTCTCTGTGACCTCTTCTCGCTATTTAAAATAAAAAAATAAAAAAATAACTTGGTATCCAGATTATTAATTTTAAAAACAATAAGTAAAACAATCTTCTGATGTTCATTAATTCGAAAGAACTCAAGTTCAGTAAACATGACCTAAAGAAAATTCGTTAATTGTGGGGCTGAGGTTATTGCAACCCTGACAAAGAACGTCACTCAACAAAGTACTCAACCCGGAAGGGGGTTGTCATTTGGTATTCATGAAAAGTGCTTAAGTAATCTCAGTCATAAAATTCAATTAAAAGAGAGAAAAATAGTGAAATATATGAATTTTCGAGACCTTTCTTACCATCGTCATCTTGGCTGTCATCTCCCGAGTCTTCAGAATCAGACAGCACCTCCCAGCCAGGATGCGTCTCCATCCAGTCCTTAAGCTGAGACAACAGTGGCGCTTCTTCTCCTCTCAATATCTATGTGGTAAAACACAAGCTTTTGGTAAAATTGAGGTGATCGCGAAATATGGCTTGCTGATAACACCTGTATATTTATTCAGTGCTGTTTCAGGCACGGGGGTATCACACCACCAACTTTCTGATTCAGGATTACTACTGAGAAATTCCTAATTGAGAAACCGGACGTAGGAATCGTGTTCATCACTCATCACTACCATTTCCTTACTTTTTACTATTAGCACGATTATTACAGTGAATCCTGTAACATCAAGAAATCCAACCGTTTTTGTTTAAGTATAAGGTTTCCATAACAGAAGAATTCAATATTAGGCACGTTACTAACCTCGCCGGTCTTGGGATCCATGACGTTAACGCGCGAGTCCGACGTCTGCGAGCTGTCGTCCATCGCATCGATGTCGCCACCTTCCAGCAGCTTCTTCTTTCTCGACTTCTGCATTTGAATTATAAACTATTTCAATTTAACTTATAGAAGTTCTTTTGCATCCAGTCCGGCGTCCCAACCTAACCTAACATAGGGGAAACATTCACAAAAAATATATTAAAGCCACTCTTCAATTCTTCCCATCTTTTTATGTCATTCGATGGCAAACAAACCGAGTCGGCCCACCTTATTGTAAGTGAATTCGCTAAAAGGGGCGCGGGTGCATAATCGTGTGTCTGTTTTGAAAAATAGTATGAGGAACGTAAGCGCGTGCGACCTGTTTATGTAAGGACATTTTGACAGCAGGCACCAGCTCCGTGCAACCGCGTAAGTTTTCGCGAACGACCTAAAAGGTCATCGCGGCCTATGGACATTTGGAACACCAGAGGCATTGCAGAAATTGCACCGGAAAATTAGAAGCACAGTGATTGTGTTTTGTCAGACATGATCCACATCCCACATGACATAGGTGTTTAAGATAGGAAGAAAAAGAGAGAGGCCCATAGCAGCATGTTCTAAAACCAACCCTTTTCCTGCGCTCCTCTTCCTGTTGTTTCTTGCGCTGCTCCTGCTTATGCTGCTTGACCATTTCCGTGAGGCTGGCGATGTACTCGTCAGTCTGCGACAGAAGGAATGCCAGACGCTTGTCTTTCTTCTGATCAATGAGTTTACGGTAACCTTCTTCATCTTCCGCCATCAAACTAGAATAAATACATTTAGTTGTTTGGGATGATTACATTAAAAAAAAAAAGTTTCGGTGTTCTCCTGTGTTAGAGTTAGAGATGTTCCGACTAGTCGGCGACTAATCAAAAAAGCCGACTATCCGGAGTATCCGGCCACTTTCATAGTCGCCTAGGCAAAGAGTGCCGACTATCCGGCTACTTACTTTGTATGTATTTCTCAATTAAATGGATTGGAGGATTGACTTTCTTTTTGACATGATTAAATTTTGATTGAGCTCTTTGAAATTATTGTACAATAACAGTTTTGTCTTTATTATACAAAACACCGCTATGACCAGTGCAAAAGCAAAAATCATGAACAAGCGCCAAGTAAACAAAACATGTGCCGACATGCTCCCAGGTGGCGGTTGAGGCTTGCGAGAATCAGTTTTTTTTTTATTATCTATAGGCCCGTGCTTGACCACTATCTCACCTGATGGTAAGCGATGATGTGGTCGACGGTGAAGCACGCTTGCCTAGAAGAAACCTATTCACTCTTGACTTAAAGACCCCTAGATTGTAGCTATCGGGAAACACAGACCCCGGCAGGGAATTCCACTCCTTAGCGGTACGCATTATAAAAGTATTCCCAAAACGCTTAGTGCGTATGTGTGGGATGTCTACCAAGTACCGATGGCGCATCGCCGTACGTCTGGTAGTCCGATGATGAAACGGGCTAGGCGGAATCAGATCATGCAATTCCATCGCACACTCCCCGAAATGTAACCGATAAAAAACCGATAAACTGGCAACTCGGCGACGATGTTCAAGGCTCTGGAGCTTAGATTTGACCAGTGCCTCATTGCGAATGAGCCTCGTGGCCCGCTTTTCAATCGACTCAAGTGCATCAAGCTGGTATTTGGCAGATCCGTCCCAGAGATGAGAACAGTACTCCATGCATGATCGAACCTGCGCTTGATACAAGTTGAGCAGCTGCTCTGGCGTGAAGTACCTTCTCACCTTTGCAAGGACCCCCAACTTTTTGGCAGCCTGTTGTGCTTTTGCCTCAATAAATGAGCCAAAATTGAGGGTTGATGTCAAAGTAACGCCCAGAAGCTCAAGATGGTCTGCTATTGGCACGGTTACATCTCGGAAAGTTGAAGCCGGGTGAAATTGGCTCTTTTTCGCGGAAAAAAGACACGCCTGGGTTTTAGCAGCATTAAAACTGACCAGATTGGCCTCGCCCCATTCGGAGACTGCCTGCAAGGACAGTTTCAAACGCTCCACCAGGGCCTCACGGAGACAGCGGATCTGAGGCCCGGTAGCCCGTGCGTTAGACAAGTATCTCTCAGCAACAGTGCTGTCGTCTGCATACCCAAAGGTGCCGGGTCTTAGCAGATCGTTAATGTGCAGCAAGAATAATGTTGCTGAGAGTACGGACCCCTGAGGGACCCCGGCATTAATATGCAGTTGGTCTGACGAGCAGCCATCGATAACCACTCGAATGGACCAATCTCTCAGGAAGTCTGCAATCCAATCACACAGACCACCGGGCAGACCGAATGAAGGAAGCTTACCAATTAGGCTTTCATGCCAGACCCTATCAAAAGCCTTCGAGATGTCGAGAGAGACGGCAAGCGCTTCCCCGTGCCACTCGATGGCCTCACTCCATATGTGAACGGCATACGCTAGAAGATCCCCAGTAGACCGATTACGACGGAAGCCGTATTGGCGGTCACTAAGGATATCGTTAGCTTCTAGGTATGCTAGGAGCTTACAATTAAGTACACGTTCCATACTCTTACAGAGTATGGACGTTATAGAGATGGGTCTGTAGTTGGCTGGGTCAGCTCGACTGCCCTTCTTGGGCACGGGCTGTACGTTGGCTTGCTTCCAAGCATTGGGCACTTTTCCAGTCTCGTACGAAAGACGGAACAGGCGTGTCAGAATCGGAGACAATTCAGGCGCACAGGTTCTAAGAACGACTGCTGGTAAACCGTCAGGGCCGCTAGCCTTGTTCACGTCGAGGTTGCGGAGCACCCTACGAACGTCTTTTTGATGGATGCGAATATCCGACATACTCGTCTCGCATCCATCAGGAAAAGGAGAGGGCCGCGCGTCACCAGGACTCAGACGTGAAGATTCCGCAAAAAGAGAGGCAAATAAATTTGCTTTCTCCTCAGCGGAGTGGGCCAGCGACCCGTCGTGTTTCAGCAGTGGTGGTAGTGAGGGACGGCAGAAGTTCGACTCGACCGACTTGGCCAGGGACCAAAACGCTTTACTACCTGCTGGGTAAGAAGCAAGTTTAGCCCCTATTCGGCCAATGTGGTCGAACCGAGCTCCTCGCAACACCTTCTTGCAGGACTTGGCCGCCCTGTTGAAGGCCTTCTTCTTCTGACCCACGTCACTCGCTTTGCGCGACCGAGCATCGACCAATGCCAGGTAGGCCTCATGCTTGAGCGCGTCGGCGCGATAACAATCGGCACCAAACTATGGCCGGTCTTCGCTTGACGTTGTTATGTCAGAGAACGGAATATAGTACTCCATTCCCCGACGCAACACATCTGTCACGGCGTCCGCGCATGACGAAGGGTCAGCCGAAGAAAAGCAAGTAGGCCGCCATGGATAGGATGCGAAGAAAGATCGCATCCCATCCCAATCTGCTGACCTGTACCGCCAAACCCGCCGGGTGCCTCTCGGGCTAGGATCGGGCGGGGAGTAGACGGACACAGCCTTCACCAGACAGTGATCGGAGCTACCCAAAGGTGAAGTTATCGACACGGAGTATCGGTCTGGATCTGTTGTCAGCAGAAGGTCCAAGCAATTAGCCGTGTGCGAATCTACATCCGGTACCCTCGTTGCCCCCTGAACCATCTGGGTGAGGTTTAGCGCTAGCGAAAGCTTACGCATCTCTCGCCCAGCATGATCGGTGCACTGGTACGGGAAGAGCCACTCCTGAAGATGTAAACGAAGCATCCCGGAAATTTCTGAATACCCCCGAAACCGTGATCGGTACGGCCGACTAGTCGGTCTCTTTACAACCGACTAATCGGCTAGTCGGCCAAAGTAATAGTCGGCATATCTCTAGTTAGAATGCTAGATAATTATGTTCTAAAAGAGTTGGCATTACAAAAGTTGATCTTACCGGCGCATACGCTCTTTCTCGATGCGTTCTTGTTCCTTCTTCTGTTCGCGCTCGGCGTTGGCATGGTGGTTCATGATGGCTTTGTTCATGCGGGACAGTTTAGCAATGTTGTTGCGATGGTACTCCTTAAAGTCCTTAGCTGAAATATAACAGTAGTTAAGCATCACCCTAATATGTATTATAAATGCGAATGTTTGTATGTATGTATGTTTCAATCTGATTTTAACTATCTCGCCTTGTCAGAGAGTAATTTCCGGGCACAAAATACTTTTTAATTTAGTTTTATTTGATTTTACTTCCTGTTCCCCGAAACAACGGCACGACGCACAGCCAAGTTAACAAACATTAGAATGTTTGCTTCATAAATGTAACCTATGTCATAATCTGATTATACACAAATGGCGAAACGTGGGTTTTCCATCTGTTCCCGAAATACAGGACTATTGTACTAAATAATGTGACTGACCATGTTGCAGCACAGTTTGCAGGAACTCCTGGTGCTTTTGGCGGCGCTTTCTCTCGGCCTCGAGTTTCTGTTGCTTCTCCAGCTTCTCCGTGGCGCGCGCCTCGCGCAAGCCCTGGCGCTTCGTGCGCTTGTACGCCTTGATGTTCACCGCCGTCTCCAGCGTCGTGTCCCGACGTACTTGACCCAGGATCTATGAGTATAGAGCATTACATACTTATTTAATGTTCAATGGTACTTGTTAGTCAGCCTCGTTTTTCTTTTGTTAAAGCTGTAAGTACTCCTGTATTTAAATAAATGAATAAAATATATACCTCAGAACGTAATTGTTTTTGGAAGTTGAGAACTCGAAGAGCCCTAAGCTCGATCTGTGCTTGCAAGCGGAGGTCATCGGGTATACTGGCCGGCAGATTGGAGAGCATCTCGATGCGGTGGGCGATGCGCGCTGCTATCCTATTATTATGCAAAATAAATAAGAACATTTGAATAAAACATTCATAAACATCCAAGAATTTAATAATATAGTTTATTTAAATAAAAGTTTTGACATCATGAAATCCCTTACCGATTCTCTCTTTCATTCAAGATCTGAAGAGGATCAATGCCTACTGGCTTAGGCATGCTGGTAATACGATTCTGTTTCGCTCCTGGTATTGGTACGCCCGGCTGAGGAAAATTTAAACATGTCATGTTTATGAGTTAAATATTACTTAACCAACCATCGGACGCTACGAGAATAAAAGAATGGAGAGCACTCCTATTCTGCGCACACTTATGTGCACTATTTTATTTACTGCGTTCGTGGCTAATCCCTGTTGAGATTGGTCGCCGCGCATTGTAGCCGAAATTCAGCCGAGATGTTATTAAATAATCTAATCCTTACGCCCAAACTAGGCCTGGACTTGTATTTTAGGGGTCAGGATATTATTCAATTATTTATGGTTAAGAGATGTTCTACAATCAATAATTAAATATGCTGAAAACGGTTTTACCTGATGTTGCGGCTGCGAGCCCGGAGCCTGCGGGCGCAGCGGTGCGGGACCTCGCATCGGTGGCCCGCCGCCCATCGGCTGCAAGTCACACTTACACTCAATATTTAGTTATATTCTGTGGGCATCTATCCCACCGAAGACGATTAATTAGTGAAAATTGAGTAAAGATTGCAACTAGAAACGATTTTATAAGTAGCGAGTATAATAGGTGTACAATACCCTGAACGAAGCCGAGAAGTACTTGTTCTCCCCGTCATTGCATTTTTTTTTTGTTTTGGGCTTTACCTGGGTACCTTCTGGTTATGGAGATACTGGGCGTCAAAGTTTTGTAACTTCGATAGACGACGATAGTTGTCTATAGTTTTCTTTAATTTAAATTCAAGTTTTGAATTTAATGTTATATCTTTAAATACCTCCATGATCCCTGAACTATCCAATGTATTCACAAAGCTTTGAGTGCGTTACATTGAGTCCTACTGTTAAATCGCCAATTTTACCCCCAAAAAAAAACTCGTTTCCCAGCATTCATTTTTGAGTAGTTACTTAGTTTGATGTACAGAATGCATGGTTAACGGCTTCGTGAAGGGTCCGTTTACACCTTATACATATAATTCGGATAGTTTTTTAGTAACACAAATAATGCGGGTCGAAGGAGCAGTAATGAGTAAGTCTGATGATACCAAAATGATTCGAAACTTACCGGATTTACTAACGGTGGAGTCAGTTGCGTCGGAGGTGCCATCTGTCCGGTCATGGGCAGAGGGGTGGGGGGTGCCCCGCCCCCGCCACGCGCCGAGTCTCCCCCCGCACCACCCCCGCCCGCCTTGCCGCCCGTGGCGCCCGCCAGGCCGCCCGCCCCGCCCTGGCCCTCGCCGTAGGGTGGCTGCGCGGGAGGCGTCGGGCACTCCGGCGGCGCCTCACCGGTCCGCTTGCCAGAGGCCATCATAGCTGTCTGCTGCGACAGCGGCTGGTTCCGCGCGAGACTCCGGTAGGCATTTATTTGTGCCCTAACATAAGATTATTAGTGATTAAGTTAAGCCTCCGTGTGGGTATAATATTATAGATCGATGTCCCGATACTCACTTAAGCTGGCAGAGCTGATTGTTGCTGAACAATCCTTTGCCGGGGTCCTGAGGGTTCGAGCGCGCCCTTAGAGCTAGCAATTGTGAAAATCTTGGGTCCTCTTGTAGCCCCTTCTCTTCCATAGAGTCAATAGTCCGCTGAATAGCATGCAAGTTATCAGGGCCGGGCGCCGGCAGCGAGCCCTGCATCGGGGAAGACGCGGGTGGAGCGCCGTTGGCCGACGACGTGGAGGGCGGCGCCTGCCCGTGCGGCGGCGTCTGCGCGCCCGGCGGCGGCGCGCCCGGCGGCGGGCCCTGGCCGGGCATCAGCGCGTGGTGCGGCGCCATGTGGCCGGGCGCGGCGGGCGGCATGCCCTGCGGGTGCACGCCGTGCGGCAGCGGGCCGCCCGGCGGACCCTGCGGCCCGTTGCCCGGCGGCGGTCCCCCACCCATCGGCAAAGGGGCCTATAATGTTCAATTATTTAGACTACTTTAGACCATAATGAATGTAATTTGCATTCATTTTTTCAGTTTAGGATGGTAGAACAGACATTACCACCGTTACAGAACAGCATTATAATAATTGATATTTTATTCTCATTTAATAAACACATTTTAAAAAAAAACAACGTAAATTGAATTATTTTTGTCAATGTCTCAATTTTGCCATAGCCTAACTGAATCAGATGCTTTGCACAAATGCCATATAATATTTCTTCGAGTTTTTTAATAATTTATTTTTGCATGTCAGTATCACAAATAACATGCAAACCTTTTGATAACTACACATTATATGAAGTCACAGCCTTCAATTATAGAGAACGAGCTCTCTTATATTTTCTTAATGTAAGAAATGTAATGATAATGTTTCTTAATGGGATTAGTAATGAAGCTGCTGTCCCAATGGATGTTGTAGTTGATAATTGTTGCACAAAGTATTTCGAAGAAAAATTGCAAGATAATGATATAGAATATGTTAAAGTAGGAAAACAGAACTTGTAAGTTGGAAAATTGTAAACCTAATTAATATAGAATACAAATAGTATACACGAACAACAAAAAAACATGAGATGTACTACTATAAAACCATACAATTTATTGACAGGGTTGCGAATAAATTGGACCGTTATGTTGCAAAAAATACATCCAACCATGCTGTGCCTAATATAACTACAGCATTCCATAGTTGGGATTCACTATTGCTGTGGGTTGAATCCAAACTACACAAGTTTCCAGTTTTAAAAAAAGTTCAGATAGCAAGGACTTTTGAGGACAGAGAAGTATTTGTATTAAAGATATCTACAGGAAGAAAGAATACAGCTGTATTTGTAATGGGAGGTGAAGAGGGAAGAGACTGGTTATCTCCAGCAATACTTTTCAACTTTGTTAGTTACATTTTAGACCATCAACTAAATGTTGAGCTACTGATAAAACATTATGATTTTTACATCCTTCCAATCTTCAATCCCGATGGTTATGAATATAGCACAATGAAGGTAAATATTTCATGACCTTTCCATTCATCATTTCAGCCGAAAGACGTCCACTGCTAAACATAGGCCTCCCCCAACACCACATTAGAATAGGGGGGTTTTGCCGTAATCGCCACGCTTGGCAGGCGGGTTGGCGATCGCAGTATGGTTGTTACAAAAGCACAGAGAAAGCTGCTGCCCATTCTCTGGCATGTCCCTGAGTCGCCTCTTACGACACCCACAGCACCTTACGACACTTTTCCATTATTTGTCTTTAATATTGTGATTTGTGTGCCACTTTTTGAGTTAATTGAAGCAACACCTAGTCATTTTCGAAAAAACTAAAATCATTTAATTCTTTTTTTTACTAACCAAATTATAAATACGACTATTAAATTAAAGAGGGTCAAGTTAAATAACATTTCAAGATCCTAGTACCAGTTGATTTAGCTGTGCGCTATTATGTCAGTCAGTCAGTTTCTTCATCGCTATAATTGACATTAAAGAATATCATTATTTCATCTGGAAGTGACAGAAGTAACATTATTATCTTGGTTCCCTTTTACAGCACTGGTATTGGGCGCAAAACAGAAAAATATATTTTCCAAAAAAAAAATGTTCTGAAAATGAATCAGTTTATGGTGTAAATATTGATAGAAACTGGTTTTTCAGCAAAGATATAAGTTAGTAACCTGTTTTCTTATTTTAGTCATAAATAAAATGTGTGGTAAAGATTAATTAAATAAAAATTTATTTTCCAAAAAAAAAATGTTCTGAAAATTAATCAGTTTATGGTGTAAATATTGATAGAAACTGGTTTTGCAGCAAAGATATAAGCTAGTAACCTGTTTTCTTATTTTAGTCATATAGATTAATTGTATTTGTAATTGAATATAATGTTCATGGACATGTAGCGACCAACAAAAAGCAACTTACTACAAAAAGTACTACAGCGCCATCTATGACACGACGGAAGAACTAATATCAATTTCCTACATCTCACATGCAAAGTTTACATCGACTTAAGAGTATATAGAAAAACCCGACTACAACTGTCGGGCAGTTGCCCGCCAGACATAACACCTGTCTGGCCGGAGGATCCTCCCTTTACCACGGGGGATGAGGAACTTTACACCCTGTTCCTCATACCCCCAAAGACATAATATCAGAGGGCTTTTAGGCAGGATTTCAAATTCAAAAGTCTCAGTTTTGCAGAATAAAGTCATCTATTTTTAATTTACTATATCAAGAACTGAACTTTGCTATGTACTGCCGAATTCACAGAAGGGTGAAAAGTGGTTGACTGCAACCAGTTTTCATTTTCACCCTTATGTGTAATAGTGTTGAAAAGTGGTTGACCGAAGAGGGTAGAAAAGGAGTAAGGTAAGGTACATTTATGAATTAATATTTTTAATTTCTTTTTTTTTTAGTCAGAAATGAAGAATGTGATCCAGTTTACTCTGGTTCTAAATCTATATCTGAGAAAGAAACTGAAGGCCTGGCTATGTTTTTGGACAGCATTGCTCTTCAAATGTTGGCATTCATCAATGTGAGAAGTTTTGAATACCTTGTAACAATACCATATGGATATGATCATGAATACTGTAATAATTATCCTGTATTGGTAAGCACAATTTAATTTTTCACAATTATAAATAAATAGAAACTATGATGATTAAAAACTTTACTCAATCATCATAATCATGTTAAGTTAGAAATTTTATCACATCTTTAAGTACAGTACACTTACTCATCTTAATAGAATGTATGCTCATATGTTAATTTTCAGCTGGATATAATAACATCTGTGCATGATAGAATAAGAGAGGAGCATAATAAAACCTTTTTTTTTGGCACCACTGCTCAATACTTATGTGAGTCTACAAATATTTATTTATCACCAGAAAAATATAATAATATATTTTTAAACTAAATGACTTTATAGAATTGCCTTTGCCAAATTAATTGGGATAAGGGCAAGATAATGTTGACTTGGTAGAATTCCACAATATTAACACAATTTTTGTTTTCAGATAATTTCACTGGTAATGTTGCTGATTGGGTAAAAAGGAAATTAAACACTCCCATAGTATACACATTTTATATGAAAGCTGATGATTACTTATTCCCAAGTGCCAAGGATATTCAGCCACTGACAAATCAATTTTCAACTATGATGAAAGAAATATTACTCTTGGCTAGCAGTATCTACAGTCCACTGTTCAGCCATCAGATAAGACATTCCATTCAGGCCAGTGTTTTAATTATAAATATATTGTCTACATTAATACTATAAAATATTACACCTACTAGTTTTATTTCATACTTGACTAACATCAAATTAATTACTAAAGATATAATTTTTGTCACTCATGCCTCAATGCCATTTAAAACATAACAAAAAGTTGAGATTATTTTATAGCTAGAGGAGGAGGGTCATATTGAGGGTGTTATTTGGCCACTCCTCCACTCCCTTCCAAATGCATAATTGTACAGAAGGCAAGTATGCACATTTGCTTGTCCACCAAAATGTGGGCCAGTTCGCGTTTAGATCTCGTCAGAGACATCTCGTACTCAATACATTACCATTTTTACCACACATTTTACCAATAGTTTAGTTGTAGTTTACCATAATTTACTTGTGCAAGTGTTTTAGTGTATCAGTAAATCTATTTCCCTTAATTCAAGACTTTTACTTCTACCAATAAACCATATTCTTCAATCATTACGAGAATGGTCTGTTAGGTCACCATAGCACCAGATAATACTTTCTACATGGTCCTTCGAGAATTTAGTTACCAGTGACTTTCAAGTGAAACAGTGCCACACAAACCCGAAGATCGCTGTAATTGGGCGAACCTCAGATTGCAGTGACGGTTGATTGGAGCAAATAAGGTCAGAACAAACCATTTATTTATAACCATTACCAAATATTTTCAAACCATCTCTAATCTACACAATGTGAACTAGACCAGATTACTAATATTATAATAAAGAGGTCACATTCATAATTTCAGATTTACGGGGTAACTTTTAGAATAACTGATCCAATTCGGAAAAATCTTTCACTAATGGGAAGCTTCATTATTCCCAAGTGGCTTATGTTTATTTTAAAATGTTACTGTAGGATTATTTCCGAAGCCACAGGCACAAACTAGAAGAGTATAAAATAAATCAATAATCACCTGTCCCGGTGGCATATGTCCAATTTGATGCTGCATATACCCATGTGGTGGACCTTGGCCAGGCATGTTAGGATGTTGTGCACCAGGGTGACCGTTAGGTCCAGGTGGATGAGCACCACCAGGACCTATTGGATGACCAGGTGGTCCTGGCATGTGCGGGCCCACCATGTGTGGAGACATCTGATGTCCACCTGGCGGCATGCCAGGATGCTGTTGAGGCACACCAGGGGGGCCGTTAGAGTTGGACGCGATTGGGTGCGCTGGACCTGACGGCGACATGTGATTGGGCATCGGAGGCTGGCCACCGCCAGGAGGATGCGAAGGTGGCGGTCCGTTGACATGTTGCTGGTTGTAAGGGCTGTGTGGGGACTGCGGCGGAGCCGGACTCTGCGTTGGTGGGCCCATTGGGCTCGGCGCCTGTGGCGGCGGCATTGGGCTATTCTGGGGTGACGGACTAGCCATCTTTTTAAAAGCAATAATCACAGAATGCACATATCAAATTGATTTATACCAAACAGTTACACACGCAAGCACTGTGTTCAGAGAAAAGGTAATGTCAATGATAGTGCACAGTGTTTTATTGAACTATTCCGTAGCTTTCACACGGTTAATATAATTGAGTGTATAACATTTGTCCCTCTGACCACTGATGACGAGAATTTTCTACATAAAACAGTAAAATAAAATAATACAACATCCCAATCAATGCACACAATGTTGCCATCATGCAATTATTTTGCCATGTTGCCATCATTTTAAAACCGACTCCTTCCTGACTCCACACCATAGACTAATATATAAAAAAATATAAATAAATGACTACACAGTGCTCTGCGCAAACTTCCCATGAAGTTTAGTAGTTAATTAAAATTCTGGGTGTGTAGTGTTCTAAAGGATGATAAAAGTTTACAAAGGACTCGAACTACTCGAAGAGTGGATGTTGTAAGGAATGCTTTACAAACACTTGCTCGAAGCCACACAGAGTACATTATCTCGAAGCTTCCAGTGTTTTGTACAACAAAGAGCATGGTAATAGTTAGGTCTTGTAACGCACACAAAAACTTTAATATAACACGGTGGATCGGAAGCAGGCGCTTGCAAGAATAAAAGCCATAAACAGAAAAAGTTTTCAATTTCAATTCTGTTTTTTAATAAACTATAAATACGTTCGTTTTTTTGTTGCCATTTTTTATCTGTCAAAGTTGAAGTTATGTTGTGACAGGACTGAGGACAGAACTTGACAATCAATCAAAAAATAATCGAATGCATATTGCATTCAATTTCAAAATGTGCCGAAAAGATTTGAAATCTCATGCTCTGGTTTCTTTACATTCAATGGTGTAATAATCGACAAAAAATAAAAAGAAATCAGTTATTCTTATAAGAATCGTAGCATGACAAAGTAGCGCATACTTACCGAGCACGAAACAAAGAAACCGGTTTGATATCGGTGACAAAACATGGATGAAGAAGAGGAATATCCTGAAACTGCTTGGACCTACATAGCTTTGTGTGGTGAACCCACTCTATATGAAGGACTGCGATTTGCCAAGGATTTAATTATCGCTAATGTTACTCTGCGCCTCATCATACAGTTTGTCCCGCTGCCGCATAATGTTCGCCATAGTTTAAGTTTAGTTATTGGAAGTTTTCTTTTATATCATAATATTGGGCCCCCTTTTATTTGGACTGTAGGATTAACAAGTGGTGCTTATATATTTATTATATTAGTATCATTTGTTACAAAAAAATGGAGAGGACTGTTAATGTCTATAACTGTAATTGCATTCTTGATATTAAGCGAACTTTATGTACTTAACCCAAAAATGTGGCAACAAATAAGAGGAATCCAGATGATAGCAGCTATGAAAATAATATCAGTAGGTATTGAACTAGACAGAGATTTATTCAAAAAAATGCTTAATCCAGTTGAATTTGGAGGGTACATACTTTGCCCAGCTAATTGTATATTAGGCCCTTGGATATCATTCCACAGTTACAATCAATACCTTGAAGTTAAATTCTTGTCTAGAAGATGGATTAAAATAATTGTTATTAATCTATTTTTGGCCATGGTCTATTTGGTTTTATCTAACTGTATAGTGCCATGGTATATAGATGATGAAATGCCTGCATGGTTAATAGCATATAGAGATGCACAAGCATTTAGAATGTCACACTATTTTGTGTCATGCATGTCTGTTGTATCAATGATAAGTGCAGGATTTGGTCTTACAAATGATTGTCGCTCTGAAGTTCATGTCACTAAACCATTTTTTATTGAGTTGCCGAGATCTCTAGTCCAAGTGGTAATTTATTGGAATATTCCTATGCATCAGTGGTTGAAGAACTATGTTTTTAAGACTTGTCAACCGTATGGTCAATTTACAGCCGTATTCATTACCTATGCTGTGTCATCATTACTTCATGGATGGAATTTCCAATTTTCAGCAGTTCTTCTCAGTATAGGGACATTCTCATATGTTGAGTACAATCTACGTTATAAAGTGGCCTCAACACTGGAGGTGTGTTGTTTAGCAAATCCTTGTAAACAATGTGATCACAAGTATAAAAAGAACAGTATGCTTGCTATACTCACAAATAGCATATTTTCTATCATTACTATTATTCACCTTGCTTATTTAGGTGTGATGTTTGAGGCATCATTTTCTGTGCAAGAATCAGGTTACTCATACTTCCATACTATTAGTAAATGGGCAAATTTAGATTATTTTAGTCATGGTTTTACTGCCTTTTTATATGTTATTTATTTACTGATGTGATAAGTTATATCCCTAGTGAGTAAGCATCTTTTTATGGTATTTTCTGAATCTCTTCATAAGATCTCTTACAGTTAGTATTATTCATTAACTTTTTTTAAATAGGGATTTTAATTAGAAAAAATCAATTTAATTTTACTTTTTCTCCATCATAGAAAGTTTTAGAGTTTGATTTTAGATTAAAAGTTCACATTTATTCATTTTATACCATTGTTTATAACATTGACTTAAAGCAATTATGTGCGTCTTTGGTGTAATTCAATGGCTAGTCATTTTTGTATAGTGAAGCCCATAGAAAATATAATTAATGAAAATTTTGATGCACTAGGTATATTATTATGTCTTAACACACCTTAATTGATAATATATGTATTATGTCCAAGTAATCTAAATCTTTTTATGTAATAGACTAGCGGAACCCAGCATGGGTTGCAATGCACTTTTTCCTACCTACCCAACCCAACCCTACCAACCCAACCCTACCCTACCAACCCTAAATTTTCTTATATACAAACCTTGTCCCGAAAAAAACAAACACAAAAAAAATAATTATCCAATTTGGTGCAGTTGTTGAGAAGTTATGTGTGTACATAAACAGTGATTCATTTTTATATTTAAATAGATTATAAGTAAAATTGGGTAAAATAGTACCAAGATGTTTTATTCAATTCAATTCATTTATTATATTAGACAACTTTGATCCATAATGGTTAGTAACAACAGAGACTTATAACTATGTTAGTATGCACAATATCAAAATACATATATTATAATAACTATCAAATAACTATAATTGAAACATTTCATTTTACCGTGCCAACAACAATGCTCACCCAAAGCGAGTGTATCGGACACTGATAATATTTACTAGCAATTATCTTCAGAATGTCATTGCTACCGCCGCGTACTCTGCCCATGCTGTTTATATTCACTGCCAATTTATTTCATTGTCTATTATACTCATACATTTCTTATAATATAAATCAGGTGTTTTAACATTCACTTGATAAGTCTCTGTACTATTATTATCAATTAAATGGACTTTAAAATTAACAAAATCTGTGATTTGAACCTCAGCAATATTTCCTGAATCTTTGCTTGAACTGAAATATCCTGGTCTTGTATAGATTAATATTGGTTTATATTCCTTAGAAACTTTTTGTATCATTCTAAGTAAATTTTTGATATATAAATCCATCTTTGTTATTTTTAATCCTTGTTCTGACCAGTAGAAAGCGGTTAGGGTATCAAAAATAAGCAATGATATATTTTGATGTTGATCTAATATGTTTTCCAAATTATGTATAGTAGTATATAGTTGTGTTGCATCATAAACTTCTAGTACAAACAAATTCTTTTGAATCCTTTTAAGAATTGTGTCTAATTCAGTGTTCCAATCCATATTTGTATTCACTGATGATTTTATCTTTTTCTTCAATGCATCAATTAAGTCTATGTAGTTCAGTTTTCCGCTGACTGTGTTAAACACTAGAACACCTAATGGTTCTGCATTGGACATGCTTGGCATTAATGCTTCACTTATCAAGTCTATTAATAAAGCGGAAGTATTATTCCCAAATATTTCAACAACATCTTCATTTTTTAATCCAGGCTGGAATAAATTTGAGTAAAAGTTTTCTATTACTGGCTTCTTTATCAATCTTGCTAGTAGTTGCACGCCGGACTCAACCTTATATTTTGTCATGGCCATTATTTTATTGTTTAAATATTCTTAGTACTAATAATTGCGGAATGCAGTATGGCGGATCATAATAAATAATCGAATACGACTATAATATAGTGAAGATCTACATGTAGATAAATAAAATCTGCAAAACGCGGTCAGTGGGTCGTCTTAGGGGCGGATTTTCACCGATCAAATAAATAAGTCGGCGATAAATACTAATTTATTTTTTTACAAACAAAACAGTTCGAAGTTTACAGAATCAGACCAAAACTGAAAACCATCATAGGCCGGTAACGGTATATAAGTTATGTGTACAACAAACTGGCAAGACAAGACAACTACTGACAAATCTTTGCTGACAAGTGAGTGTCAATATCAATACTAAGTACCATAAAATAACCAAAGCATAGAGGGAGCGCTAAAAAAGAACTCTGTGACCATATTCTTTTTTTTTTTATTGGATTCTGGCGGGAACTAGCGGGAAAAGAGCGGTTCAGAAAAAAAAACCAATTTTCTTTTTTACTAAATATTCACTAGTTTCTTGTTAAAAAGTTAATTAAAAACATTAGTGTTAGGTGTGCTAACGGGTAAAAATGGAAGGAAATGAGGGGGGCGGGGATAACCCGCCCACCTCACTTAAACGTCCTCGGCCTGAGCCGGGCGGAGGGACTGGGATGGACTGTGGTGATGGCGGCGGCGGTGAGCATTCTGACTATTCACCATATATAAAACCTAACAATAAAAGACTTTATCCAGAAAATGCCACTTATGTAGACTTTAAAGTGTTCATTGAAGCTTCCAACAATAGGGATAGAATAGGCAATAAGAGCCCAATCTATCTTAATCATATATTTTCCAGCGAAATAAAAGAGGTGACGGCTATACAAAGAATAAACGCAAATAAAATAGCAGTAATATTTAAACAGTAAAATACGGCCAATAACTTTATTAACAACAGCGCTTTTCTTAACAAACATGGCTTGAAAGCATTTATTCCGGCTGCACAAATAGAAAAAACAGGTATAATTAGATTTGTACCAGCAAACATTTCCAACAAAGAACTTTATACCAAACTTTCATCAACTTATGAAATAATAGCTGTAAGAAGATTCACAAAGAAGATAGGACAGGAGCGAGTACCACTACAAACAGTTAGCATTACTTTTTTATCGAATATTCTTTCTGATAGTATACAATATGATTTGTTTTCATACAGAATTTTTGAATATGTACCCCCATTACAGCAATGTTTCCGTTGCTTTAAATTTAACCACTCTGCTAAGATATGCAATGGCAAACAAAGATGTTCCATTTGTGGAGGTGAGCATTTATTTAAAGATTGTGATAGACCAACAGAGATCTGCTGTTGCAATTGCAGCGGGCCTCACATTGCTATTTCCAGATTATGTCCAATTATGTTAAATAAAATTTTAGAAAAAAAAATATAAAGATAAGATTACTTATGCAAGTGCTACATTGACGAAACAACACATGAATGATAATAATGAATTTCCACCTCTGCTACCTCCAAAAATGAAACCAACTGACACTGTTAATAAGTCTATATATATATAAGTCTGTACATACATTTGTAAATAAGTCTGTACCTACATCTGTAAATAAGTCTGTACCTACATCTGTAAATAAGTCTATATCTGTAAATAACAATGTAAATAAATCTAAAGATGTCCCTCATAAAGTAGACATCAAAGCCCAAATAATTGCCAACAATGATGTACTTATGGCCCTGGTACAGACGTTGGTGGAACTGGGTAATAAGGGAGATAATACGCCTACCACCGTAAATACTATTAGAGAAACACTTCTTAGAAATCTCAAATAATGGATCCAAGTCACACACTGTCTAAGCTACGTATTGCTCAGTATAACATTCAAAGTGCTAATAGTAAAAAACCCTTGTTGATTCAATTCTTACAAAAACAAAATATTGACATTTGCTTACTTAACGAAACATGGTTTAAAGATAATAGTTTTAGAATACCTGGATATAATATTTATAATAAAAATTCCAAAAATACTCATAATGGTGTAGCAATACTGATTAAACCATATTTAAAGTACAAAGTTTTAAACACTAGATTTTATGAAGACATTCAAACTGTTGCTCTGTCCTTATCTACTGTACATGGTAGCTTGACTATTCTTTGTGTATACTGTCCTCCTTCTAGTGGACATATACGGATCAATAGATTACGTAATATTATTAATGATCTTCCAAAGCCCATATTTATCAGTGGTGACTTTAATGCACACCACATTGCTTTTGGTTGTCTATCCACTAAGAGCAGAGGTCATGATTTATTTAATATCATTGATGACTTGGATTTATGTATTTTAAATGATGGTATGATGGATGGTGATGGTAGCTTTACAACTATTGACAATCCGAGACGGAATCCATCTGCAATTGATGTTAGCTTTACTAGTGCTAACCTCGCATCAATATGCGAGTGGTCTGTACATGATGATGCCATGGGCAGCTATCACTACCCAACAATAACAGAGATTTCACTTCATATAAATAAATATCATATTAATCCCCCTGTTGATAGGTTTATATATAAAAGCAGATTGGGAAAAGTATAAAACTATTTCTAAAACGATATTCAATGATTTAGTCCTAAAATTATATGATCCTATTTCAACCTATAATGATTTTTGTTCTAGATTGGGTACTTTAAAAGATATGACAATTCCGAAACTTACTAAACCAAACAATTTTAAAAGCAGACCTCCAGCTCCTTGTTGGAATGAAATTTGTGAAAAAAGTGTAATTGCCTCTTACAATGCATTGCAATTATATAGAAGTGAACCTACTATGGACAACTATTTAGATTATAAAAGAAAAGATGCACTTAAAAAAAGAACGATATCGGAACAAAAAAGAATAGGTTGGGATATTTTATGTAACACATTTAACAGAACTACATCCTATAAGTAAGATTTGGAATCTTCTAAAAATGTTTAAAGGTATATAAGAACAGGCAATAAATCATATAAAGATGACTTTATTTCTCAATTTCTAGATAAATTATCCGACAACAGCAATCTAAGTAATGTTAATAATTTAGACAATATTTTCGAATTAAATAATGATAATCTTAATTCAAAATTTTTGCTTGAACCTTTTACATGGTCTGAATTTAAAATGAGTTTGTTATCTCGGAAAGACACTACACCCTGGTTTAGATGATCTCCCATATTGTACTATTAAAAATTTAGATGAATCAGCACAAAAAATGTTTCTTGATATTCTTAATTTACTTTGGCATTGTAAATGTATTCCAGAGTCATGGAAAACACAATGTGTCATTCCGATACTCAAACAAGATAAACCTTCAGAGCTTGCCAGCTCTTATAGACCAATATCACTGTCTTCATGTCTAGGCAAATTATTAGAAAACATGATTAAAAATCGTTTGGATTGGTATATGGAATCTAACGGATTCATTCCACATGTACAATATGGATTTCGTCGAGGACGAAGTTGTGCAGACAGCTTCACTTCCTTAATTTCAGACCTGAAACATGCAAAGGATAGAAAGTTACACACCGTTTGTGTATTTCTAGATGTTCAAGGTGCTTTTGACAGTCTGGATCCGGCTATACTTGTACAAGTTATGTCTAGGTTAGGTGTGCCTGGCCAATTAAGTAAATGGATATATAATTTTTTGAATAATAGAAAACTCTCTACGACATAATAATACATTGCATGGTCCAAAATGTGCATCTAGAGGTACAATGCAGGGTGCTACAATATCTCCTTTGTTATACAATATATACACAAGTGAAATCTGTAAATTTGTTAATAGTAATGTAGATATTCTGCAGTTTGCTGATGATATTGTTTTGTACAGTAGTAATTATAATGTAGAAATTGCAATTGACAATATTAACAGAGCCTTGTCCCACCTATTCCACTATTATAATGATGTGCTACGTTTAAAAATTAATCCCTCCAAAAGCAGTGTTATGATATTTGGAAATGAGAACACAAATTCAAAAGTAGTTTATAATGGAGAATCTATAGATCCAGTAAATTCAAAGAAATTTTTAGGCATAGTAATAGATAGGATTTGACCTTTGAGGAACACATTAGATACATATCAAAGAATGCTCTAAAAGGTTTAAATATAATTAAATGTCTTGCAGGTGTCTCATGGGGAGCAGACCCGAAAAGGCTCAAGGGTATTTGCTAGAGATCTGGCTATTGGGCAGAGCCAGCTCACGAAACTGAAGACCGATGATGGCAGAATCGTATCCGCCAAACCGAAGCTACTGAGGGAGATCGAGAGATTCTATGGGCAGTTGTACACGTCAACCAGGAAACCCGTTGTAAATCTAGCGAATGACCCAAGAGCTAGACTGACCCGACACTACACCGAAGACATCCCGGACATCAGCCTGTACGAGATTAGGATGGCTCTGAAACAGCTTAAAAACAACAAGGGACCGGGTGGTGATGGAATTACGGCCGAACTTCTGAAGGCGGGTGGAAAACCGGTACTTAAAGCCCCTCAGAAGCTGGTTGATTCCGTCATACTCGAGGGGAAAACGCCACAGGCATGGTGCAGGGGTGTGGTGGTACTCTTCTTCAAAAAGGGCGACAACGCCCGGTTGAAGAACTATAGGCCCATCTCACTTCTGAGCCATATCTACAAGTTGTTTTCAAGAGTCATTACGAATCGTCTCGCGCATAGGTTTGACGATTTTCAGCCTCCCGAACAAGCCGGATTCGAAAAGGTTTTAGCACCGTAGACCACATACATACGCTGCGACAGGTTATACAGAAGACCGAAGAGTACAACCTGCCTCTCTGTTTAGCCTTTGTGGACTACGAGAAAGCCTTCGATTCGATCGAGACTTGGGCTGTACTGCAGTCTCTCCAACGGTGCCAAATTGATTATCGGTACATCGAGGTGTTGAAGTGTTTGTACAAAAACGCCACCATGTCAGTCCGACTTCAGGACCAGACCTCGGAACCTATCCTTCTGCAGCGAGGTGTGAGACAGGGAGACGTCATATCTCCGAAACTGTTCACCGCTGCACTGGAAGCTGTCTTAAAGGTTCTGGACTGGAGAGGGCTAGGCATCAACATCAATGGCGAGTACATCTCTCACCTTCGATTTGCCGACGATATAGTGGTCATGGCTGAGACCATGGAGGACCTCAGTACAATGCTCGATGACCTCAGTAGAGCTTCCGAAAGAGTGGGTCTTAAAATGAACATGGACAAAACCAAGATCATGTTGAATGCCCGTGTAACACCCACTCCAATCAAGATCGGAGACTCTACTATCGAAGTTGTAGACGATTATGTCTACCTGGGACAAACGGTCCAGTTGGGTAGGTCTAACTTCGAGAAAGAGGTCAATCGTCGAATCCGACTCGGCTGGGCAGCGTTCGGGAAGCTGCGTGGTATCTTCTCATCCAACTTACCGCAGTGTCTCAAGACGAAAGTCTATGACCAGTGTGTGTTGCCAGTGATTACATACGGGACCGAAACGTGGCCGCTCACAATGGGCCACATCAGAAGGCTCAAAGTCACCCAAAGGGCAATAGAGAGAGCTATGCTCGGAGTTTCCTTGCGTGATCAAATCAGAAATGAGGACATCCGCAAGTGAACCAAGGTTACCGACGTAGCCCGAAGAATTGCCAAACTTAAGTGGCAGTGGGCAGGGCACATTGCTCGCAGAACAGATGGCCGATGGGGCCGAAAAGTTCTGGAATGGCGACCGCGAACCGGGAGACGATGCGTTGGAAGGCCTCCCACTTGGTGGACCGATGACCTGGTGAAGGTTTCGGGGATCCGCTAGATGCGAGTCGCACGGGACCGGACAATGTGGCGACACTTGGGGGAGGCCTATGTCCAGCAGTGGACGTCTTTCGGCTGAAATGATGATGATGATGATGATGAACCTAATGTTCAATGGATGGTTGGAAAATTGCATGATTTTAAAGGGGTATTGTCGAGTGTTAAAGATTCTTGTCCTGGAGAAGATGGAATACCTTATGCTTCCTTTATTAAATATGGGTGATTCCTCACTTTTATATTATTTAGAAATAATTAATTCTATAATGATTTCTGGGAACATTCCTACCTCTTGGCGAACTCAAGAAATAGTCCCTATACTAAAGCCTAAAAAATCGCCACATGATCCGGATGTTTATCGACCTATAGCCTTATCTTTGGTTATTGTTAAAACTGCAGAACACCTGGTAAAAAACCGTCTTGAATGGCATATCGAAAGAAATAATTTGCTTTCGATTTCTCAATACGGCTTTCGTAAATCTAAAAGTACCATCGACAGTTTAAGTATCTTTACCACAGACATCAATTTGGCCTTTTCTAATAATTTATCGGTGGTTGCTGCATTTTTAGACGTTTCGGCAGCTTATGACAATGTAATCATAGCAGTGCTCAAAAATAAAGTAATGAAATTGCAGGTGCCGTTAATTTTATTATTAATATCTTATCTGTTCCCTTTATACAATGTGTTGTTTTGCATCCTCGTCAAATTTCAGGACGTTGTCATAAAACACATAAATAATCAATTTAAAGTTCGGTACCGGTCTATAATTAATAAGCGTTGCTTTTTTTATTGTTGAAATTTAACAGTATTTCAGAATAAAACCCTTGATTCAAAACCCTAAAAACAGATTCACCCAACTACGCACACAGCGACAATGCAGCTGCTCTAAAAAAATGTTTTTTACGTTTGTTGGAATTGGAAAGATGTGCTAGCTAAGTAGGTATGTAGAAATACTTTCGACTGTTAGGTATTATTGGCGTAGTTAAAAATTTGAAATCAACTTATTTTACACTAATAAAATTGATTAAGCTAACAACGTATTTACAAAATGATAGTCTATGTACAAATAAATAAATTACCTACTTAAGTTACCCGGAGGTATGTTCAAAGTTGCCACCACCACATTCTTGGCACAGTCGACAACGACGTAGCTGGTTTTCCTTCAGCTTACGTAGCACTATCACATTCCTTTTTAAAGTGTCGAAAGCACTAATTATCTTTTCACGTAATTCTGTAACACTTGTCACTTTCTCCGAGTAAACTAACTTTTTAACGTCTCCCAGCAATAAAAGTCTAGAGACGTCAGGTCCGGAGAACGGGCCAGGCCACAGGTCCTTCGCGACCCATATGGTCACCAAACCTTTCGGTTAAGTACCTACTCGCGTACATGCCGACCATATTGAGGGGAAACACCGTACTGCTCCACGTAGGCTGTCTCCACTGATGGCATACATGCGGACCATCTCTACCAACTCGTCGTTTGAGTAATTGTCCGTCATCTTGCACTTTGCACCTACGTCTCAACGATGTACCTAGGAGCGGAATTCGCAGCGCGCACGCACGCGTCGTCGGCGACATTTAGCACACTATTTGGTTCCGGGACGGCGGGGGTGGATAGGCGCGCGAGCGACAGAGTGCGCCCGCGCACCCCTCCGGCATACCCGCACACCCGCGCCGTGCGTGGTAGGGAATAGGTAGGTACCTATGAAATTATCGTATGTTCGTTGCGTTTGCGTTGTGTATGTATTGTTAGCGTTTCTTTGTGTGCGTCTAAGCGCGGTAACAGACGGGCGGCGTTTTAATACGGCTGGTTCACACTTACGGATTTCCGTAAATAAGAAAAAAAAAAAAACACCTACCCATTTTATTGTTGATTTGGGTCGAGAATCATTAGCATAATTACCTCCTTGAATTTGACGAGAATGCAAAACAACACATTGTATTTGTAATAACAAACCAAGGTTCAAGAATTTCACGAACTGTTTATAAGGGATTACCTCAAGGGTCTGTACTTAGCCCGTTACTTTACAACATTTATACATATGATCTTGAGGCGTCCTTAAATAGTATCTTTAGTGTTTTACAATACGCCGACGACCTACTTATTTATTCAATAAACATGTCTATCCCAACTGCATGTAATTTATTAACAGAATCCCTCACGTTACTAAAGGTTTGGTTTGATAATAATGGGATAGATTTATCACCTAACAAAAGTTCTGTAGGTGTTTTTACTAGAAAACGGGATTTTCCGCCACCTAAAGTTTTCTATTGCAATCATATTCTAAATGTTGGGGAGGAAGCTAAATTCTTGGATTTAATTTTGAATAAGAAAATGGCAGGTAAATCTCATTTAAGTTATATAGTGGATAGATGTGAAAAGCAGTTGAATATGATGAGATGTCTCTCGGGTGTGTGGTGGGGTGCCCACCCTTTTGACCAGAAATTGTTATACAATGCAATAATTCGTAGTATTTTGGATTATGGTACCTTTTTATTAGAAGGTGGTAGTAAAAAATGGTTCAAAAAGTTAGATAATATTCAATCTAAAGCTCTCAGAATCATTTCGGGTGCAATGCGTTCGAGTCCTTTAAATGTGTTGCAAGTAGAGTGTGGTGAACCTCCTTTATGTTTGAGAAGACAGCTGTTAGCTGATAGGTTTCTGTTTAATATACGCTAGAAACAGTGGTGGGACGAGGACCGACACCTGCGGGACATCCAAAACAATGTGTACCTCATCACTATGCGAGTTACCTATTTTAACTTGCTGTCTCCTACCTCGGAGGTAACTGTCAAAGAGGGAGAGACCTACCTTACCTTTTATAACTATAGCCTCAAGTATCTGCACAAGAATAGGAACAGAAACGGTGTCATACAGAACCCCTTTTTCGGGTTTAGAAAAACCGTAACGCATTTATAATCTATGACAACCTTATCAGTGAACAATGACCGCATCCTGAGTTGATCGTCCCTGTCCAAAACCGTGTGTAAAACTTGTGAATCGTTATATTATGTTGTTGTTATATGCTTACGGTGCACGGACGGACGGACGGACAGCGAAGTCTCAGTAATAGGGTCCCGTTTTGACCCTTTGGGTACGGAACCCTAAAAAGGTGATAAGACCAAGGACAATTTTGACTGGGAAAAAAGCGCGGGAAACGTTCAACTAGACGGACGCGTCCCTTTTTGAATTAAAGATTAATTATTTTATAAAATACTGTAAAATAGGATCAGTAGTTTAGTGTTCTCTTCTTTAATTTATAGTTTTGTAGTTTTTTTTTTCTTCGGTAGTGGTAAGTTTTTACTATATTATTGTTGAAGCCTTTTAATGAACGACCCGCCAGACCCGGGGGACTTTGTTCCCCCGGCAGGCAATTTTGTTACTGTGGTGAGCAATGAGTCAGGCATGGATACCGATGGGTCGTCCTCGGCTCGCAACCTTAAAAGAAGTCGCGTACATGTGTGCAAACACTGTAACAAACGCCGTCGCACCCGAAAAAACCACGGTTCCGAATCGTCGGGTTGTGGTTGCACGGATCCTAAAAGTCCTACAACAACTTTAGCAGAACCTATTTGCCCTGTAATACCAACCATTGCTGCTGATTTTCAGGCTCCATCCGTAGCTGTTCCCGCGCAAATCGGTCGTAAAGCATACGACAAAACCGACAGTGCACCTTACACTATTCATTTACAGAAAAAAACTATTTCCCCTGATGATGATACTACACTGCACCCAATCACATTTGGCAAATATCTCAAACATAACGCCTTTAAAAACATTATAAATGGAAGCGTCAAAAAAATTGGGCGTAATAAAATTTCTCTGTCATTTTCCAATTATCTGGATGCAAATTCTTTTATTTCACATAGTAGTCTGGAAACATATAATTACAAAGCTTTTATACCCACATTTAATGTTACAAGAATGGGTCTAGTACGTGGTGTTCCTGCAGAATGGTCTCCTGAGGAAGTAATTGATAATATTACAGTTCCAATTGGTTGCGGTCCAATTTTAAAAGTCAGACGCCTTAATTTTAAATCTGTTGTTGATGGTACAACCATTTGGAAGCCATCCCAATCCATTGTAGTTACTTTTGATGGACAGGTTCTACCTAAAAGAATCTTTATGTGCTACAATGCATTACCTGTTGATTTATATATTTTCCCTACTGTACAATGTTTCAATTGCTGTCGTTTTGGACACACTAAAATTCAGTGCAGATCTAAACCTCGCTGTTATAAATGTGGTCAAGGCCATACTGGAGATAGCTGTGAAAGGGAAGTAGAAAATGCATCTTGCTGTCTGTGCTCTGGCTTTCACTATGCCATTAATAAATCTTGTCCTGAATTATCTAGACAAAAACAGATTAAATCATACCAGGCCCCTCAGAAAGTATTGCGAAAAAAAGTTTTTATATATGGGAGACTGGCCAGTTATTATGTTTTTCGAAAATATGATTATTTATAAGTAAAAATAAGTAAGTTCCAATTTCAAAATTTCCCTCCACATTTTTTGCGAGTTAATTCAAAGTATTGTGTCTCACTGAAATATGGATCTGCGCCGGGAACATTTTAGAGCTATGATTTTATACGATTTCAAGTGTCGCCTGAAACCGGATGAATCGTACGATAGACTTCAAATGGCATTCATGGATGAAGGCCCTTCCAAGGCAACCGTGTATCGTTGGTATAACGAATTCAAGCGCGGTCGACCAACTTTGGGGGATGACGAAAGAAGCGGTCGCCCTTTGACGGCTGTTACCGAAGAAAACGTGCTAGCAGTGAAAAATTTAATCCAAGACAATAGGCGAATTACATATCAGGAGATTCAACACATATTGAAGATTGGATCGGGAAGCGTTCACGAGATTCTACACAGCCATCTTCGCGTGAGGAGGATAGTATCACGCTGGGTGCCGCACAACCTCACCGATGCTCAGAAGCAGGCCCGGGTGGAATGGTGCCGTGATATGCTTAACAAATTTGAAGCAGGCTCGTCTCGGCGTGTTTACGACATCGTTACAGGTGATGAGTCCTGGATTTATCAATACGACCCAGAAACCAAGCGCCAGTCGACTGTTTGGGTGTTTCAAAATGAGCCAACGCCTACCAAAGTGAAGCGATCTAGAAGCGGGGGTAAGATTTTGATCGCTAGCTTTTTTAATTTGACTGGCCACTTGGTATCAATTCCCTTACGGGATCAAAGAAGCATTAATGCCGAATGGTATACTTCCAAATGTTTGCCAGAAGTTTTCTCTGTTATAAGCAACAAGCGACCAAACACAGGGCTCCGCGGGCTACTGCTCCACCACGACAATGCACCTGCGCACACCGCACTCAAAACGAGGGACTTCCTGGACAGCACGCCAGTCAAACTCCTGGGTCACCCTCCTTACAGCCCTGATCTAGCACCGTGTGACTTCTTTTTATTCCCAAAAATAAAAAATCAGCTCAAAGGGATACAATTTTCGTCGCCGGAAGATGCGCTGGCTGGGTTCGAGCAGGCTGTAAACGAGGTGTCTGCGGCGGACTGGAAAAAGTGTTTTGAAAACTGGTTTAGGCGCATGAATCTTTGTATAGAGGCTGGTGGAAAGTACTTTGAAAAGATTTAATAAAAATATATGTACGTATAGAACAATTTTTTTTAGTTTCGCAAAACTTTCTGAGTGTCCCACGTACATGGCACATAGCTCAGTTTCTTATGCTGAAGCAGCTAAAGTATATCCCCCAGTAACTAAATCTTATGCTGACACACTTTTATCTTCTCCTTCTAAAAACTTTGCAGAAACTCCATCAATCTCTTCACCTAATAGAATGCAGGCTTCAAGTAGTTATAAAAAGACTGTCTTTCTGAAACCACGCTCTCCACCCAAATCTACACAAGGTTACAATAAAGAGGCCCACAATGCTATTATTAATGATTTTAAAATTCCCCAGCCATCTAATGGTTGTGCCTTTTCTAATAATCAAAATAATGATAAAAATGATGTAAACTTTTCTATAAATGATTTACTCTCTGCATTACACAATCTTCTTTCTCAGTTCAACATCTCACCGTCCAACGTTGCCTCAACTTTCAATGTACCTCAATCCATTCATAATGGACAACACATCCAATATAATCCAGTGGAACTGCCGCAATCTACTAAACAAAAAGAGTGATGTAATATACCTTTTAAACAAATATGAGCCATTTGTCTTCGCTTTAGCAGAGACTTGGCTCAAATCAAATCTTATTTTTAAAATTAATGGTTATTTAACCATTAGGGAGGATAGATCTGATGGGTATGGTGGTGTAGCTATACTTATCAAGAACTCTTTTCCTTTCTCTATTGTTTCATTACCTCCTCATAGTGAGGAAATTTCTATTGTAGCTATTAAGGTGCACCAAACTTGTTTTGTTTCTATTTACATTCCTCACCCTTCTTCTTCTATTCTTCAAGAGATGAATAATCTCTTTTCTTTTCTTCCAAAGCCTTTCTTAATATTGGGGGACTTTAATTGTCATCATCAATCATGGGGTTGTTCTGTTTCTAATTGTCATGGTGAAGATTTACTAGATATAATTGACTCACATAACTTATGCATCTTGAACTCAGGAGCTGCTACTCGCCGTTCAGATCCCAACCAAAACCAAAGTGCAATTGACCTTTCTATCTGTTCTCCAAACTTAGCCTCTTCATTAACTTGGCATACTCTAACCTCTACTTATGGAAGTGACCATTTCCCAATAGTTATTTCTTACCCTCTTTCCAAATCAAAGGCTTCATCAAGGAGATCTAACTTAAAACATAAATTACCAAGTAGAAATAGTAGTGACTGGGACAAATTTAGAAGCCTTGTTGACAGTAAGCTTTGCTCCCTGCCTGTAATTTCTGATGGCAATGAAAACAGCTGTGCTGAAGCTTTAGCACTTTTGTTAATTGAAACTGCAGATGTAGTTTTTCCTGTAAAAAATAACAATAATAGTATAATACCCTCGCCTCCATGGTGGGACTCTGAGTGTACAGAATTAGTTAACAAACGTAAAGAGGCAGAATACAATTATAACCTGGATATGTCTGATATTAATTTTGAAACTGTTACTAACCTAATTAACGAAACTTATAAACTTTTTAAGAAGAAAAAATTTGAATCTTGGCGTAACTTCTGTTTATCAATTTCACCGAACACTCACCCAACGATTGTCTGGCGTAATATCCGTAGATTTAGATCAATTTATAAGAACCCTTCCCCTATACCTGTTTCTTTAGCCAGCGAATTTTTAGATAATTTAGCGCCGCCTTGGGTCCCTGAGGCTGTTAACCCTAACATGTCCTTACCAATATTGTCAATAACCAACGGACCACATAACCAGGACACCCATACGACTCTAAATGACCCATTCACTCTTACTGAATTAAAGGGTGTTATTCATAAAACTAAGGATTCTGCACCTGGCAGTGATGGCATCCCATATTCCTTTTTTGCTCATTTAAATGAAGACGTCCTCAGTTACTATTTACAACTTATCAATTCTATTATGATCACTGGAAACATCCCTGTTGAATGGAAACGTCAAATGGTGTTGCCATTCCTTAAACCAAATAGAATCCCATCTGACGCTTCTTCATACCGCCCCATAGTTTTGTCTTCAGTTCTGATGAAATTAGCTGAGCACTTAATTAAAAATCGTCTAGAATGGTTTGTTGAAAGTAAGGGTCTTTTGGCAGAATCACAATATGGCTTTAGAAAGGGTAGGAGTACCAGTGACTGTTTAGGCATTTTAACATCGGATATTCGGATTTCATTTTCTAATAATCAATCCACTGTCGCGGTTTTCCTTGACATTAATTCAGCATATGATAATGTTGTATTATCAGTTTTACAAAATAAATTAAGAGCCCTAGGGGTCCCATTGAATTTGTCAAATTTTATTATTAATATCCTGACTGAACGCTCTATTAGTATGCTAATTGGTGATCAAGAGATATCTTACCTTGTGTGGAAAGGCCTACCACAGGGTTCTGTGCTCAGTCCCCTGCTTTACAATATTTACACTTTTGATTTAGACTCGTCCTTATCTGATCATGTTACGGTTCTTCAATATGCCGACGATTTGTTGTTATATTCTTCAAGCCAATCCATCGAACAGGCTAGCCAGGCTATCAATTCCGCTTTATCTAATTTGGAGTCATGGTTACAACTTAACGGCTTGAATATATCCACGTCTAAAAGCGCGGCAGTTTTATTCACCCGAAAGAGAAATATTCCCACAATAAATGTCCTTTATAAGGAAACTCCTATCCCGATTAAAGATAATTTCAGATATCTAGGTGTAATACTTGACAGTAAATTAAGTAGTGTCCCTCATTGTGATTATATTGTTAACAAATGTGAAAACCACATAAACATGCTTAGATGCCTGTCAGGTGTGTGGTGGGGTGCACATCCTTTTTCTTTAAAATTAATCTACAATGCTATAATCAGAAGCACTTTAGATTATGGATTATTTATTCTTGAACCGGGTAGTGTTATGGCTTTTAAAAAATTGGACCGTATCCAGTCTAAATCTTTACGAATTATTGCGGGTGCTATGAAGTCGAGTCCCATAAATGCCTTACAGGTTGAATGCGGGGATGCTCCTTTATATCTTAGAAGACAGTTTCTTTCTGATAAGTATTTGTTCCGAATTATTCAGTTCTCAACCCATCCTCTCATTTCTAAACTGGACATTTTAGTGACGCTGATTGATTCTTCAGATTACTGGTCCCATAAACGTGCTCCTTGTTTAGTAATAAGCTATAAAACATACCTTTCTTTATCTTCTCCAGTACACCGTTCCAACAAACTTCCCATATTTAGCAGTAGTTATGATAGTTTACATTTCAAACCCATCACACACTTTCACTGTACTAGTAAATCTGACCCCGTTTGTCATTTAAGTTTCAACAATTTTCTGGCCGAACACTCGGACTACCATCACATTTTTACGGATGCTTCCAAGCGTTCCCCGACAGGTTGTGTAGGGATTGCCACTTTTCATTCGCAATACAAAATCGTTCAAAAAATAAAACTTCCTCCGGAGACTTCCGTTTTTACAGGAGAATGTTTTGGCATTTTGAAAGCCATTGAATATAGTCGGGTTTTTAAGCTCAAAAAAATTATAATTTTTTCGGATTGTCAAAGTGCGCTCCTAGCCATCAACCAATCTCCACTGACACATAAATTCCAGTTGCCCATAATTTATTTAATAAGAGAATTTGCGTACAGAACCTTATCTGAGGGCAATACTTTGCAATTTGCGTGGGTTCCAGCCCATGCTGGAATCGAGGGCAATGAAGTGGCGAATTCTCTCGCCGGTGAAGCGGTGCAGTGTGGGGACATAGTTCCATACTTAAATTTTAACTCGGATATTATAAATTTACCTAAAACTTTTCTTTTGGACACCTGGAAGGTAGCCTGGGAAATCAGTAGTAGACAAAAGGGTCGTTATTTTTCTTTGATCCACCCCGAAGTTTCGGAAAAACCGTGGTTTGGCGGGGCTAAGTTTGGCAAGATGGAGACCTCCGTTCTCATACGTATGAGACTCGGTCACGTTTGTTCTCCAGCTCATCTTGCCAAACTTAAAATTATAAATGATCCCAGTTGTTCGTGCGGCACAGATGTGGGCGATTTGAACCACATTCTTTTCTCCTGTCCTCTCTATGACCGTTCTTCCTTTCTCAGTGATCTATTGTCTCTCCGTATTCCTTTTCCTACTTCAGTTCTCTCTTTATTTTGTACAAATAGTTTACCTGTATATAAATGTATAGCTTCATTCATCACCATTAATAATATTAGATTGTAATACAAATTTAACTTCATCAATATATTGTATTTCATCATTCATTAGTAATATCTAGTTAGTTATAATCCTATTATCCTACTGATCCTATATCCTAAATTCCGTTATAAATATTAATATTGATAAATTCCTGTTTCCCTAACTTTGTCTCCTTCAATAATAATCCTCCAATCTAAATAACTTGACACTGGCTAAATGCACAAACCGTGCGAAGCCAGAAAAAAAAAAAAAAAAAAATTTTGACTGAAATGTCATTTCAAATGTCAATGTTAAATAAAATCAAAAAATTGTCATTGACTGACACTGTCACTGTCAGTACTGAGTACGTACGGAACGAAACAGAATTTGCTCAAACTTTTCTGCGGAGATTGTCTTATTATTTTGAATTTGCAGAAATTATTACTGTCTTTGAAATTGCATTAAAATCGGGTATAATAAGTCGCACTAAAATGAATTATAAACAAATCATCGAGGTTGAAATACTTTGTTTAGTGATCGTGTAAAATTAACGTGTTTTAAATTCGTTTACTCAATATTCCCGCCTGTCAAAAACTCCGTGCTTCAAAATGTTATTTACAAATTACTTTATTGTTGTACCTTTTGTATTTGCGTTTTTCCAATGTGCCTTGTCAGAATTCATTACATTGTCCTTACTTGGTACTTCCGCTATATCGGCAGGCTGGTACAAATGGAGTACGATAAAAGATAACACATATTGTCGGTATGTGGAATGTTGTAATGATCAGCATGTGCCTTTCGATATAAATAGTGAGTGAAATCATAATTAATATAGCTGTCAATTACCAAACCAGTAATTAAATGTTATTCTTAATTCCAACAGTAGTATGACTCATTAATTTCTTAAGAAAAATCTCAATAATTCTTAACTTCAGTTAGTTTAATGCAATACAAGTTTCTTTTATGACAATTGAAACTGTTTTGGTCAGTGGGTCATGTTTAAGATTGTGTTTTTTTACAGAGTTAAAATTATCATTATCACAAAGAATGTTTGGGCAGCCATTGGTTGATGAATTAGTTAACATTATGCATGCACACAAAGAGGCTGTACATGACGAGAACAAAAAAAACAAAAAGGCTTTAGTTATAAGCCTCCATGGTTGGCCAGGTGTTGGTAAAAACTATGCAGCTACTATGATAGCTGAGGCACTTTATTCTAAAGGTATGCACAGCAAATATGTGAAGCTGTTTATGGGGAAAAAAGATTTTGACTGCTCTAACTTGCAGAAGAAAAAAGTGAGTGAGTTAAAATGATTTTATTACTATACTATGAATATTGCACAAGCATACCACACCAATTTGGAGGATGTTTCAAATTCAATAAACCCTAGTTACAGATTTATTAAAACATATAAAGATGACTGTGTGGGTACATTCATTTTGGTATTCTGTTTTAACATCATCATCTTTCTACCCTTGTTCCTTGGGGTTGGTGCAACTAGTTATTTGCTTTCAACCTTCCCTGTCAGCCGTCACTTTAGCATTTACTCCTTTTTCTTTGATCATATCCTTCCTCATACAATCCATTCATGTTTTACTTAATTTTCTTTTCTATATATATCTTAATTATTTTTCAGGAAGATTTGGTGGCAACTTTAAATAATATTGTAAGAAAATGTCCAAGATCACTCATTATTTTTGATGAGATACATGATATGTGTCCTTCAGTGTTGGACACTATCAAACCAATGCTTGACCATCATCATGCTGTAGATGGCATAGATTATAGGTGAGTATTATAAAAATAGGGGTAGGGTTGCCATCCATCTGGGTTTCCCCGGATTAGTCCTAGTTTAGAGAGCATCCTGGGAGCATCCGGGCGGTGCTTCATTTGTAGTCCGGGTTTAAAAAAATTAAGTCTTGGGCCGCCCGCGACACACGCAATGTGACTGCGCGCCGCGATCAACAGTTTTTTATAACACTGACTATGTTTAAAAAAACCTATTGACATGTCCGGGATCTGGGCTCTAAGATCCGGGGTTTTCACGCGTCGTGTCCTGGTTGCCAAATTTTAGAGATGGCAACCCTACATAGGGGTAACACAAGACCATCCCAGAAATCATTTGTAAATCATCTTCTAATATTAATGATATGTTTGTTTTTTTTTATATTTTATGTGCTGCCATACACTTTGTCAACTTATTGCTTGAACTTGCACAAAGGATATTGGCATAGTATTAATAACTTTTTTTTAAATATGTGAGTGAAGCTGCAGGCGGAACCTAGTCATACATAAAAACAGTATAATAAGCTTTTATTTGCAGTTGCAAATTAATTTAATGAATAACTCATGTTTCCTCTTTTCTTACAGAGACAGTATATTTATATTCATATCAAATATTGGCGGTCAAGAAATAGCAACAAAACTGTTAGATCTGTATGAGCAAGGTGTAAAGAGGAATGATGTTGAATTTCATGATTTTGAGCCAATCATTAGGAGGACAGCATATTTCCAAGGTATTTTTTATAATATTGCTTTTTCAAATTGTATAAATAATTTTGAACTCAAATTGTCCGTATTTAAGCAAAAAGAAACCACCCATCAAACACACACTTCTAAGATATCAAAGGATTTACAAAAACGTGTTCTCTGCTCTCAGCTCTGTTAGATGAAGTAAAATTACTATTTATTTTATTTACATTTATCGATTAATTACTTATTAAAGTATGTGTATATAAATTTGCTCTGAATACTCTTAAACTTTCTAAATAATTAAGAAAATGTGAATGTGATTCCTTTTAACATATAATAATTAATAGGTTTTCTCATGTACAAAAAAAACCGGCCAAGTGCGAGTCGGACTCGCACACGAAGGGTTCCATACCATTATTTATAAAAACAAGCAAAAAAATCACTTTTTTGTATGGCAGCCCCCCTTAAATATTTATTTTATTCTGTTTTTAGTATTTGTTGTTATAGGAGCAATAGAAATACATAATCAGTAGAAACGACTGGCTAACTATCACGGTTCATGAGATACAGCCTGGTGACAGACGGACGGACGGACAGCGAAGTCTCAGTAATAGGGTCCCGTTTGACCCTTTGGGTATGGAACCCTAAAAAGAACCACAACCCAGGGATTTACTAATATAAATGAACCTATGTATTTATATTATCGTAATAAAGCTTTAATTCACAAACAATATAAAATATCAAATTGGATTTTATAATCCACCGTCTAGTCCATCTATGTTGTCTTCTATTCCATCATCACAAATGAGACTATGTTAAAAACTGTGCATATAGTCTGGAATGGGATGTAATATGGACTGAATATTGGCTAGTTTCGCTGTTACCAGCGAAACTAGCCAATATTCAGTCCATATACTAGATTTCTTGACGACCACAGGGGAACTAAATGATTGTTCGGTCAATATTACAGCTGGTCTGCCAAGCTCTCAGAACTGCCAAGGAATTCTGTGTCATATTGCAAAGAAAATTAGCAGTTAAATTTTAATTATGGATTTTTTTTACGCATAACAATACCACTTCCAATTGGTGTATTAAAAAAAAGCTAATAATAGATAAATGTGGGTACTAAGTATGTGTGGATCTGTTTTGTATAAAACTAGCTTTTGCCCGCGGCTTCGCTCGCGTTAAGAAGTATTATTATTAATTAGGTATAGTTTTTGCGGCTTTACTTTTGTTTAGCATGTGTAAACAAGTGCGAGTCGCACTCGCGCACGAAGGGTTCCGTACCATTATTTATAAAAACGAAAAAAAAAATTTTTTGTATGGCCCCCCTTAAATATTTATTTTTTTTCTGTTTTTATTATTTGTTGTTATAACGTCAACAGAAATACATAATCTGTAGAAATTTTAACTCGCTAACTATCACGGTTCATGAGTTACAGCCTGGTGACAGACGGACGGACGGACGGACGGATGGACGGACGGACAGCGAAGTCTCAGTAATAGGGTCCCGATTGACCCTTTGGGTACGGAACCCTAAAAATTAGGGCCTACAAAACTTCTTTGTACACAATATTCTTAACTAATCTGTCATTAGGCGCTAAAACTATCAAGCTATTAGGTGAACTTACTCTTGAGCAAGCAACATAAAACTGTCCATGAGAGAAGCAATGTTCTCTCAAGTCAATACCCGCAAATTTGAGAGTCCCTGTGACTTTGACCAGTTGTCCCTGAGAATTGTTTATTGTCGTGGCAAAGCAGTCTTTTAGGGGATACTGTAATCGTTTAAATTCGAACGGGATATCATTAGGTATTAAATTATTAATGGGATTCGTGGTATAAATACAGTTTCCCCTTTCGCACACTCAGTTAATATAGTGGCTTCCACTATATTGCGCGCTTTCACTTGCACCCAACCACCCAGCACCTAAAAAACACATAAAAAAACACACATAAAAAAAAAAGTTAAAGTAAGTAAGTAGTCAGTGGCGTAGCTACCTAGGGGCTAGGCGGGGCAGTGCCCCGGGGCCCTCAAGCTCAAGGGGCCCTCGCATCCTTACCAGAAAATCTCGATGAACTTTCGAAAATTTGTCCCACTTTCAAAATAAAACTTTAATCATGGCAGCTCAGTTGAGAGAAATTCTAAAGTTATGCCTAGGGAATTCCCCTAAATTCTGTCTGTGGGTTGGCAGTGTTGTCAATTTGACAGATAGCGATATGTGTTTTTTATTATTCATCGATGTGTGCAACAATACAGAATGAAATGATTGAGAGATTGGGGACCTAACTCGAATCCCATTAGAATAAAATTAGGTCGTCACCGTTTTTCGCCATCATAACGGATACGACAGAGGATATATCGAAGGTAGATCAACTAAGCATTGTTGTGAGGTATGCAGTAATAACCAGATCGGAAAATGGACAGCCAATTGATATAGAAGTAAAAGAAGTGTTTCTAGGCTCTTATGCAGCCATCAAACATGGCGCAGCAGATTTAGTCAACGAAGTGACTACATTATTTATCGACAAAAATATTGATTTAAAAAAATGTATCGGGCAAGGTTATGATGGAGCCATCACATTACATTGTGCCACTCATAATTTAAATTTGGTGATAAATGAAGCCGTTAGCAATTGTGTAGAAATTCAGTTTTTTCGCAATGTTGCAAGAGTTGTATAACTTTTTCGGAAACAGCATCAAACGTTGGGATCTACTGTCAAAATACACTGGCGAATCGGACACCACTCTAAAAAAACTAAATCCGAATAGATAGTACAATATGATATCTGCAATAGAACTTCGTTTTTTTTTGATATTATCAAAACATTATCAGAAATAATTCTAAAAAGTCCTAAATGAGCGTAGTGAAACAGAGAGTATTAAAACAAATATTCAGATATAATAGGCCCTAGCTTTTCACTTCATTTTATTAACATTTGTAACCTAGTTTTACCTCTATTAACTCAAGCATGGACTGTTCACCAATTATATAAGTAAATAATGAGCAAATATGGAGTGCTAGAATGCGACCTAACGAAAGTATTTACAGCAATGTTACTGTTCTTTACAATTGCTGTCACTTCTCCAGCAGTTGAAAGGTCATTTAGCAAATTAAATATAATAAAAAAATATTTAAGAAATAGTATGGGCCAAACTCGACTCCGACATTTATCGCTAATAGCAATTGAAAACAAAACCGCATCAAGCCTGGATTTAACCGAAGTCATACTTTTGCGAAGAATAAAGCTATTTAGTCAGTTGATAGGTCCGACCGATAATAATTTTTACCTATATTATGTTACTATTTAATATTTTTATTACCTACCTTGCAGTGCACGAAAGAGCTGCTGCTAAAGTAGCTTAGCTTTTAAGTATTTGTATAAGTATTTAATATTTTAACTTGATAAACCTAACCAGTATAGATAGCAGTAGGGCCCCATTTTTTTATTTGCCCCAGGGCCCTTAGATACCTAGCTAGGCCACTGTAAGTAGTAAGTAAGTTAAAGTTTTTTTTATTTGTGGGTGGTTGTCCAGGTGGTGGGATTATTTAAGCGGACGTCTTCATCATAGTAACCCCAATCATTAATTTCAGTTCAATCAGTCGAAAAGCTATGAAGATTTATACAAACTTTCATCCCCTATTTCATCCCCTTTGGGGTGGAATTTATCAAAATCCTTTCTTAGGGGATGCATACGTCATAGTAGCTTTATGCCTGCAAAGTCTCAGCCTGATCAGTTTAAAATTGACAAAGTTTCATCCCCTATTTTATCCCCTTGGGGGTAGAATTGATCAAAATCCTTTCTTAGCGGGTGCCTAGGTCATAACATCTACCTGCATGCCAAATTTCAGCCCGATCCGTCCAGTGGTTTGGGCTGTACGTTGATAGATCACTATGTCAGTCAGTCACCTTTGAGTTATATATATTTAGATTTATCAAAATCCTTTCTTAGGGGATGCCTACGTCATAGTAGCTTTATTCCTGCAAAGTCTCAGCCCGATCAGTTTAAAATTGACAAAGTTTCATCCCCTTGGGGGTAGAATTGATCAAAATCCTTTCTTAGCGGGTGCCTAGGTCATAACATCTACCTGCATGCCAAATTTCAGCCCGATCCGTCCAGTGGTTTGGGCTGTACGTTGATAGATCACTATGTCAGTCAGTCAGTCAGTCACCTTTGAGTTATATATATTTAGAAGAAGAAGATGACATGGTAGTAATTGAGTTATATATATTTAGAAGAAGAAGATGACATGTGGTAGTAATATTGTATAATTGTTTGAACAATCGAGTTCCGTAGTGCTGTGGTTCGGTTTTGCTTTATTTGTAACTAGCTGTCCCGCGCAACTTCGTCTGCGTCACATTTTCCCCGTTTTCGCAAGTTTTCATTGCTGCTCCGCTCCCTATACAGCGCCATCTATTGAATACTTACTCAATCTAGTCAACAGATACCGCCATCTGTTAGAATCGTTTGGAGCTAACAGATAATTGTGACTTAATTTGCAATAAAATAATATTGCGACTATAAATTGAGATGTAAGCTATCCTATCTTTCAAGTTGGATGAAACTGCACACGGTGTGCAAATTTGAGTAAAATCGGTTAAGTAGTTTAGGAGTCCATCCCGGACAAACAACGTGACGCGTAATTTATATATAATAGAAGATGTTTGTTGTTGCTTTTGGTTCTTAATCTTGTGGTTTTGCATAAGATTTAAGACCACTCCTAAATAAGTATTGTTAAAAAAAAAGTGAACAACGAAATTTGTCGTGTGGTTCCTCCATTTTACATAAATAAGTACAATTATCACTCTGTAAGATAAGGAATGGTTATAATGGATACAGTAGAAAGACTGCTGTGACAATCTTTTTTTAAGTAGACAGAAGGATACTGATAGATTAGCTCTACCACAACCACAACAAAACAAAAAGTGTGCGTCTCGGGACGCTCGACAGAAGTGATAACTTAAACTAATCTAATATGAACTATTTAATATTGAAAGAGCCTGCCTACTGCTGCCGTATGCGTGAGAGAAAGGAAAGCCAGACAGAGTGGCGCCGTAACGCGATACGTTACGAAGCGGTAAACCCTCTCATAAGAATTTATCACTTCAAAAATTATCACATACTGAAAATTATATCTATCATTCCATGCTGGATGTGCAAGGTCACTCTTCTACGTGTAGACTTTTTCTTTTTCGCTCCACTCAAGTCAGATGTAATAATTTAAATCTTGAAAAATTCACCTTGTATAATTACCTGGAAAAAGGTTACGCGGTAACTTATAGTGAATGATTTAAACAATTTTTTCTTTCAGGAGGGTTTGAAAAGGCAGCTGCAATAGCAAATCATTTGATTGACCACTATGTACCATTTTTACCATTGGAACAGCAACATGTAGAAATGTGTGCCCTGTCTGAGTTTCGTTCACATGCTGTATATCATCCCACCCAGGAGATGATGGCGTAAGTACTCTGAATTATTACTTGGGAACATTGTATTCTTCTAAAATAAAAATCATTTGACAGTATAATAATTTTAAAGACATTTATAATTCAAATATATTTTATTTACAATATTAAGCTTAATATAACATTCTTATTTATTCACATGTTTTACAGGGAAGCATTATCTGTTATAACATATGGGCCGAATGAAGACCAGCCCATATTTGCTAACAATGGATGCAAGCGTTTCACAAGACACATTCCCTATATCATTCAAAAGAATAAACAGAAAATAGAGTTGTAACCAACCTCTAGTTTAAGGGTAACCTTGTGATATTTTCAACTGATAATTATTATTTGTTGAATTAATTATATTTATTTAGCTTTAAAACCTTGTTTGTACAAAATAGTCGTTATTTCGTAAGATGCAAAAAAGAGTTTAATTACCATGCATGATACAAAAATTCTATTTGGTGAAAAAAACTGTTTCTTTATTTGGAAAAAATCATGTATATTATTTATTGTTAAAAAGTTGGTATGCATTGAGATCTAAATTTTGTATTTAAATTAATTTAAATAAGTGCATACTAATGAATGATCTGTAAATAATACCTCAGCTTAGCAAGTTTTTTGCAAGATAATATATAAATAAGGAATGTTCTCTCTGTGTAAATTGTGTTTTTTTTTAATAATCACTGAAAGTGACTTCTTGCAATAAAACAATTGATTAATACAATGTCTATGATTGAATTGCATTGTTCACTAGGAATCACACTATACCATAAGGCTTTGGAACTTAAGCAAATAAAAGTTTTAGAATACACACAAATGTAGGAAATTGTCTGGATAACTCATGTGTTCAGAAAGCCATTGTAGTGGTGTGTCTGAAGGAATAACTACGCCATGTGTTCTCAGTTTTACTGAAAATAAAGAGGGTAACTTTAACATTTTACAAAAAATAAATATATGTAGCTTCACTCCAGAGTCATTCTCCTGCACTAATTGCAATTTATTTGGGGTTGGTGAAGAATGTCTTCTTCCATACTTCTCTATTACTTGTCATATCAGCAGTCACCGCCTTCCTAGCCATATCATCCTTCACAGTCCATCCATTGTTTCTTTGGTTTTCCTCTACTATTTTAGCTTTTTATCTGCATGTATACTTAAAATTATCCTCGCTACATTTATCTTCACACAACTTCAAACTTTGTTGGGGTCGGCTTCCAGTCTAACCAGATGCATCATTATCAGTATTTTACATGGAGTGACTGCCTACCACCCATCTCTTCACTTCTCATATGTAGAGTAAAAATAAAACGCCAAAATGGATGTCCGCACATAACTTCCGAACGACTGCACCAAATTAGTTTTTTTTTTGTGTTCAATTTTGTTGGACAAGGTTTGAATAAAAGAAAATAAAAAAAAATTATCAAACAGGACATTTAAAAAGTGAGATAAGTTAGGGTAGGGTAGGTAGAAAGGGTATGGTAGGTAGCGTCTCGTCGCTAAATGTCACATAAGCGAAATGTCCCTCTGTCGCTATATGTCACGTTCGCCAAATGACACATTTGCTAAATGTCACGTTCGCCAAATGACACATTCGCTAAATGTCACGTTCGCCAAATGACACGTTCGCTAAATGTCATGCGAAGTTACGCGACGAGTGCATTTAGGCCCAAAATGTTGAATTTCCCAGAATATTGAAAAGTCAGTCTAAAGACTAAAGTCGGAACCCATATAAAAAACTTCACATGGATCTCATACAGACCTCACATGGACTTCACACGGACTTTACACCCACCCCACACGGACCTCACTTGGACCCCAAAGCACACTTGGCCACACAGTGCTCGCCTACTGGCTTCACTTACCGTGAGATGTCCATGTGAGGTCTTTATGAGAATTAGAATTTATGAAATATCCTTAAATTCAAACTGTTCATAATCATAAAGTTTAATCACTATCGGTCAGTTCCCGTTTCGTTGGAAGACGGGGATGCTGGTCCTCATCTGGAAGCCGGGGTGCCCTGTGGACCCTCCGACCGCATACCGGCCCATTATGTTGCTCGACGAGGTGGGCAAGCTCTTTGAAAGAGTCATTGCCAACCGCCTCGCCGAGCACTTTGTGGGGGTCGGACCTTGCGGAACACCAGTTTGGTTTCCGCAGAGGGCGCTCGACGGTGGACGCCATCATGCGCGTGAGGGCTCTCACGAAGGGGGATGCGGTGTCCCGGGGTAGGGTCGTCTTGGCGGTGTCTCTTGACATCGCCAACGTCTTCAACTCCATGCCTTGGAGCTGCATTACGGCGTATCCACACATGCCGCCGGCTTATGCCACCGGCTTTCAGACCGCCTTGCTGCTGAATTTGCCGCCAGCTTTACCGGGGGCCTGCAAATGCGGTTGCAACAACACTACCACTCCGTATCGAAGCCGCAAGCAAACTGCCGCCGGCAACCAAAAGCCGCGCGTGCCGCAGAAAGATGCATGTGCAGGCGGCCTGGCCGACGGCCGCTGACATGCGGTGTTTCGATAGTCGTGGAGAGAATCCGGCAACTGGGACTCGAGGTGGCATTGCACAAGCCCGAAGCCATGTGCTTTCATGGAGCTCGAAATGCGCCACCGTCGGGATCCATACTGGCGGTAGGAGGGGTTCCCATCATCCTCGACAGCCGGTGGAACTTTGTGGAACACTTCCGACGTTGTTGGTGTCCAAACGCCTCCTGCCGCAGGCTCTACGCGGGGGTCGTGCGGTCCATGGCCCTTTACGTGGCCCCGGTGTGGGCGCGTTCTTTGAGGCGGCGAGCCGCCCACTACCTGAACGCGCCCCAGAAGGTGGTAGCCGTAAGGCTGATCCGGGGGTACCGCACGATCTCCGGCGAGGCGGCGAGCCTCTTGGCCGGATTGCCGCCATGGGATCTGGAGGCAACAGTCCTCGCGTGCCTGCACGAATGGCGCGTGGAAGCACTACGCCGGGGGGAAACTCCGCTGCCGCGGCAAATCGTCGCCCAGCGGACAGACCTCCGGCGCCATCTCATGGCGAAAAATAAATAAATACTTTCAATCAAAGTATGTTTGCTAATCACGCAAAAACGGTTGAATAGTTTTGAGTGCGTCACATTAAGTTGTGACTTTAGGCGAGTGTGGCATTGTGCGAGTGTGACTTTAGGCGAGTGTGACATTGTGTGAGTGTGACTTTTGGCGATTGTGATATTGTGCGAGTGTAATTTTCCAACGGGACATTTCGCTTGTGTGACATTTAGCGACGAGAGGGTAGGTAGGTAGGGTAGGGTAGCAGTGGCGAAGGGTGAAAATATTGAAAGGGGAAGCCGAAGAAAAAAATGAGAATTTTAATTTTGTTTTTCTTCATCGCATTTTTCAATTTTCGTTTTAATTATCAGCCAACCCGAAAACCCCGAAAATGACACCCATGACGAAAAAAACAGAAATTTACGTCGCGCGTCGGCGCTATTTTTTAATTTTGGTGTCTTTATCAGCGACCTCGAAAACCAAGAAAATGTCACCCATGATAAAAGTACCAAAAATTTTCGAAGGATCCAACTTGATCTTTTTTTCATAACTTATGTAATGGAATGATTAAATGCACAAGAACTACATAAAACACTGTATAAAAAAAATAAAAATATAATATAAAAAACCTTTTTGAAACAAGCTTTTATGAATATGAACTGAAAAGAAGAAAATAAATCTTTGAAAAAATTAAACCGATGTAGGATAATTTTCACAAAAGCTTGTCGCGTTTAGTTTTTATAGCATTTACCATTCATGCGACAAGCTTCTGGTATTATGTTTATTCATAAAAAGTGAACGCGTAATTTTACAAAGTTTCATATCCGTGCTATTAACCGCTGAGGAGTTCCCTCGTGAGGAGACGATCCTGGCGGTAGGATGAGTTTATGATACAAATCGTGATTATCCATCAAATATGAGCTAGTATGCAACGTTACGTGTCTGTGCTATTAAATGTTGAGGAGTTCCCTCGTGAGCAGACGATCCTGGCTGCAGGATGAGATCATGATAGAATTCATGTTTATCCATCAAATATGAACGTGCATACAAATTTTCTTGTCTGTGCTATTAACCGTTGAGGAGTTCCCTCGTGCGAAGACAATCCTGGCTGTAGGATGAGTTCATGATACAAATCGTGATTATTCATCAAATATGAACTCGTATGCAAAATTTCATGTCTGTGCTATTAAACGTTGAGGAGTTCCCTCGTGAGGAGACGATCCTGGCGCTAGGATGAGTTCATGATACAAATTGTGATTATCCACCAAATATGAACCTGCATGCAAAGTTTCGTGTCTGTGCAATTAAACGTTGAGGAGTTCCCTCGTGAGGAGACGATCCTGACTGCAAGATTAAGTTATGTTTGTCATAAGAATGTATTGATTTTAGAAACAAAGGTGTGTGGAAAATTTCAGCTCCATCAGACGTCGGGAAGTGGTTATAATTTAACTTTCTATACATACAAACACTGTCGTAACTCGATAAACTTCGGCTTACCTAGTCCCTACAAAACGCTGCTGATAGCCGCGAAGTCACGTGTCCGCGTCCATACGAATTTAGTTCTGAATTCTGACACCCGAGCTCCGGCTTACTTTTGGCGCCACATGTAGCTTTCTTTATTGACATGAAAAATTTTGGTATTCTTTTTTTTCAATCCGATGTATTTAATGCCTGTACTGTAATGTGATAACCACAGATGTGTACATAATTTACTAATTGACTACAGTAGACACTAGACACTACGTACATTGCCTTGTTCTCAAAGGTAAGCCGGCAGGAATCGGCTTCTTAGGTGCCTTCGGGCCTGTAGGGTAGGGTAGGGTAGGGTAGGTAGGTAGGTAGGTAGGTAGGGTAGGGTAGGGTAGGTAGGTAGGTAGGTAGGTAGGGTAGGGTAGGGTAGGTAGGTAGGTAGGGTAGGGTAGGTAGGTAGGGTAGGTAGGTACGGTAGGCATGAAGGGTACAGCTTGTATAGAATAAAAATGATTCTACAAACCATCATTTTTATCAGGGTACAACTCGGCCACCATCTGTTGCAATGTCTTCCTACTGCCATCATTGTTCTTTGGACTGACTAGGCGTTGACTACAAGTTCCATCATCTGAGTATAACTTTATTGGAATGTGTTTAAAACCTTCATTGTCTCCATGAGATTCCATCAGTCTCCTGTTAATAGCCCAGAACTGGTCAAATTTGTCTGAAATTAATAAATGCTTGGGTGCTACATCATACCTCTCAAGACATGAAAGAAGCATAATTTGCATTACAGCATAATCATTACAAAGTAGCAGCAAAACTACTTATTAAAATCGTAACACAAAACTTAATGATTTATTACCATTTTGTAAACCAAGCCATAACTGATTGTGATCTTTCTTCTGCATAGTGGACATGACTTGTCCTCTATGTTTTAGAACATCAGCTTCTTTCACTGTTGACATAAAATGAGCTTCCACTACATCCCTGAAAAGATTTATAAACATTCATCAGAGGTCCAGAACATATAAATAAACAAAAAGTAACTCATTTTATAAGAATCTGTGTAACTGGTATTACTTGTTATTACAATGGAGAAGGACGTCTTCAGGGAATTTGGTGAAGTGCACTGTTAGATGCCATGGCAGTTGAGGGTCATTGCCACAAAACAGGTCATAGAGGAAGCCTATTGGGTAGTGCCATTTGAGCGGCTGTCCATTATAATCCAACCACATTTCACTGTCAGCATTTTCTTGAGATATATAGCGCAAAAAGTGCCTTTTCATCTGAAAATATCGATGTACATTCGGTAAGTAAAGTATAATTTATCACTATTGAGAGCGTCACTCAACACGGTTTTTTAGGGTAATTATATTGCACCAACCTTGTCTGTTACAAGAGGGAAGTAGCTTAGTCGAGGGACCATCACATAAAATGCATCAGGTTGTTGTATTTCCATAATTTCTTCTTGAGCTAATTGAAAACAAATTGGCAATTTTCCGTCCCATATTTCACGTAGAACTTCTCTGTCGTTAGCCATGGAGATGCACGAGAGCGTGTATTTAAACCAGATTTAGAACAAGCTCTAATTTAATTGTTAAGACAAGAGAAAATAATAAAGCGACACCTTATTAAAATCAGTATGATATTTCGATAACAAAGGGAAGGGGCGAGGGGGCACTTCACTGATTACTGATGATGACACTGACAAGAGGAAAACAATGACATTATTGCAACATTGCCAGTTTTAATAATTGAATATGAAATGTCTATATCCACAGAATAAAAAAATAATTATTTTTCTATGTCTTTATCATTCCAAGTACTGGGTATGTGATCTTACGAAGAAGTGTAAAAACTCGTCCGCTTTATTTTATGTTGGAAACGGGGAACGCAGGAGAAAAGAGCCAGATTTTTTATATGCAAGTAACTGCGATAGTGCTAGTGCCACTGAGTAGTATGTTGTAAGCTCCTTTTTTTCCTTTTTCTAGCCCTGTTTCGTAATGACTTTCGTTGTCAACATTCAACAAACGTCACCCAATCAATGTCAAATTGTCAAAAACACGTGCGATACAAATCTAAATTATTTTAGCTTGTTTCGAAAATATGCGTTGCGCTTTTTATTGAATAATAATTCTGCTGATTTAAGCTTAAAAGTATCGTTATAAAAAATATCTGTGCAACAAATAATCTTCTGCTCTTTATTTTTTGTAAATTTAAGAGTGTGAATCATGGGAAAGAAAAGGAAACTGGGAGCGAAAGATGATGAATTTGAATTTGACCCGATACCAAGACATTTAGTCACTTCGCACATTAAAAAGCAAGAAAAACGCCTCGTTGTTATTTTGGAAAACGCTCAGCTGGAAACAGTTAAAGTAAGCAAGATACTCCTGTCTTCACATTAGGCTTATACGAGGTTATAAACTTTTTTTGTGTGTGTTAAAACTATTCGTTTTGATTTCAGACTGGCAATAGTTTTGAGCTGTTAAACTGTGATGATCATGCAAATATTCTAAGAAAAAATGACAGAGATCCTGGATCATGCAGGCCAGACATCACTCATCAGTCACTTCTTATGTTGATGGACTCTCCTCTAAACAGGGCCGGCTTACTGCAAGTTTACATTCACACAGAGAAAAATGTTCTTATAGAAATAAATCCACAAACCAGAATACCACGGACTTTTAAGAGATTTGCTGGTCTAATGGGTAGGTTCAAAATAAACATACCTAGTGTAGATATGAGTAAATAACTTGTTAAGTAAATATTTGCTTGATTGTTTATCATAATGCATTGTTTTTCAGTCCAACTTCTTCACAAGTTTGCAATAAGAGCTTCAGATGGCCCAATGAAGCTGCTCAAAGTTATAAAAAATCCGGTCACATCACATTTACCTGTTGGTGTGAGGAAAGTGACCATGTCTTTCAGCTCAACAGTTGTGAAGAATTGCAGAGACCTAGTCCCAAAAGATGAGCCAATAGTAATTATTATTGGTGCCATGGCTCATGGTAAAGTAGAAGTAGACTACTCGGAAGATGTCATATCAATCAGTAACTATCCATTGTCAGCTGCCTTGACTTGTGCTAAATTATGTACTGCCTTTGAAGAAGTGTGGGATGTTGCATAAATAAAATGTTGAAACTTCCTATTATTTTTATTTTTTTTTTCTTTTAAAGTTTTGTGAAACATGATAATAATGTTTTGTAATAACAAAAATGGAAAAAGGTGGAGGAGGCCTTTTCAAAACAAAATCTTATTGTATGGTCCCTATAGGTTACAGGGGCCATACAATAACATTTTGTTGTACATCATCAAGAATTTAATTTTGATTGTATGGATAAATAAAGCTATAAATATGTAGCGACCAACAAAAAGCAACTTACTACAAAAAGTACTACAGCGCCATCTATGACACGACGGAAGAACTAACATCAATTTCCTACATCTCACATGCAAAGTTTACATCGACTTATGAGTATATAGAAAAACCCGACTACAACTGTCGGGCAGTTGCCCGCCAGACATAACACCTGTCTGGCCGGAGGATCCTCCCTTTACTACGGGGATGAGGAACTTTACACCCTGTTCCTCATACCTCTAAAAATATATAAATTAACAAAAATATCCGTTTAATTCTGTCTGGCCGGAGGATCCTCCCTTTACTACGGGGATGAGGAACTTTACACCCTGTTCCTCATACCTCTAAAAATATATAAATTAACAAAAATATCCGTTTAATTCAGCGCCATCTGTTGATTGTTAACGAAAGTAAAAATGGTTTAGTTTTTACGGTGATTGATAGATGGCGCTTACGGTAATTAGGTGCGGAAAATTTGCTATCAAACAAATACTGAGCCCAAGCTCGCTTCGCTTAGTTCTTGTTTTTTGTTGAATTAAAAACCGGCCTAGCGCGAGTCGGACTCGCGCACGTAGGGTTCCGTACCATTATTTATAAAAATGAAAAAAAAAACCTTTTTGTATGGGTAAAATAATTTTTTTTTTCTGTTTTTATTATTTGTTGTTATAGCGTCAACAGAAATACATAATCTGTAGAAATTTCAACTGGCTAACTATCACGGTTCATGAGATACAGCCTGGTGACAGGGTCCCGTTTGACCCTTTAGGTACGGAACCCTAAAAATTGCCTATTAATTGGAATAACGGTGGATGTCGGACGGCAACAGCTATCCTTAGTTTCTGGGACTAAAAGCCTTACCTCTGACCACTAATGAACTCTCAATAATAGTTTGTATTGCACATGTACTGTCAGCTAAAGATTTAGTGGTAGCCTATACACCAAATAAGTTAGTACCTACCTAAAATTGTCCTGAATAAATACTAGAAATTTCCAGATAACACAACGTTAACCTATACCTAGAGAGACAAAACCGTTATCCTTCTAAGAACAAAACAAAGTATTTTAGTCTTTCATTATGATGTAAGAGAGATGGTGACAAACGTACTAAGTTGTAACGTAAACGAACATCAAACCAATAGGATTTAGGAACCATGACATCTGCCCACATGTTGGCTGAACGCGAATGTTATGCTTGCAAAAACTATTTCAGCAAAAACTGAAATGAAGTGACATCCGTTAAAATTACTACTAATGGAATCGCATCCTCAGCAACTAGCTAATTGGCTAATTAGTTCTAAAAGACACGTAGGTTTACAAGCGGAAGAACATTCATGTTTCTTAGAGAAGAAAGAATTTCCAAAGAAATAACGAACCTAAATTAAAATACATAATTTCATGGGATAATGTTGTTCAAAATTAACGGATTTTTATAATTAGTATGTGTGGAGCCGTTGGTAACATGATATTAATTTGCAATCAAGAACTCGAAGGTGCTATTTAGAAGTATTTTGGTAACATCAATCTATTTTTTGTCGAGATTTGATCCTTGAGTGAACTATCGTCTATCTTCAACTATCTCGATGGAATGCGAGGGCGGGGCGGAAGGCCGCGGGAACTATGGAATGCGTTCATAAGGTTTTGTTTTCTTTTTAAGTGAAACAAAAAGAAGGTTTACCACCACTGCCTATTATAAAACACAATCATATCGTATTCTTCGATAAAATACTGCTCAATGCAGTGTTACAAGCAAGCTATCTTGCATACCTAAGTCATGAATGTCTTAGCAGTTTGTTTTTTCTACATGATCATGCTAGTTTATGGGAGTGTACAGCGATTATTTCCAAGTCGTTGTGAACTATCCACATACTCGTCATGCCAACATTGTGCATACCTACTTATAAAAGGATAATGCTTGACATAAGTAATCGTGGCATGATGAAAGCGGTTGGCCAGCCGCCGCCGCCGCGCCGCTCGTCGACTTGTGGGACTAGATTCTCGGCAACTTGCCTTATACGGTGTATGGTCTGACTCTGTGAGCCAATTAACTGCACAATAATGTAAACAACTACCTACTAGAATGTATACACCTAGCCACTGGACATACCGATGAACTAATATAACGCGTCATGAATAACGCAAGGACTAGCATGACCACTGAACTGAATAGAGAGCTGCGCGATCAACGAGGAAATTCACAACACAGTGGCTGCATTGTGGGATCATTTGGAATATTGCCTGTCACACTTTAAAACTACAACTGGTTTTTGGCACAAGTCAGAAAAGCTGAGGTCACGCGATGCTCTTTGATGCCGCAGGAAAGCCACGTTTTCACACCGATACCTAATTACGGACGAGATGCTGGGAAAAGTTTCCACCCTACCTAGCCGATGCACTATACGATGACTTCTCCCATAGATTTTTATTTCTGTTCATTCGTTATATCGCGTAGTCAGTGGCGGATTTACAAATGTTCAAGGTATAGGCTGTAAAGTTTTTGTCGGCCTTGCCTCTTCAATTTTCATGTCCTAGACTATTTTTATTTCGTTGAAATTGCACGTAAAATATTTTTTTGGTTTATTTTTGACTTAAATCATTATATTAACGATTTTCCGCAATTTCGCTTTTATCACTCATACAATGTGTGGTCTGAGGGCGCAGAGGTCGATTACTGGTAGAGGGGCGGTAAACTAGCTGTTTTACTCTAGATTCTAGAGCAAACTTCCATATTCTACAGTCTAGAATATGGAAGTTTGCTGCACCGAATGTACAATGCCAAGTGAGAGGGAAAAGTCAGCCGCAAAATTTGTTGCAGACTTTTATCTGTAAAACATCAGAAAACTGCCATGCAGAAATCTTTTTGATATACATATAGGAGGCAGCAAAAAAATTTAAAAAAATCGTTCCCTAAATTTACCGCCCCAAAAATCTGCCGGCTTAGGCTCCGGCCTAATCAGCCTGCTGGTAAATCCACCACTGCGCGTAGTATCGCGTACACGTTTAGTAGGCCAGTTGATATCATTGCCGTTGGTAGAATGGATACTCCTCTGCTATGCTGCGACAAAGAAATGAAACCGCCAATGCAACTAATGCCAAAATAGAATGCTACAAAATTGTAACGCTGTAACTACGATTCTACGAAACGAAACGCATATACACGGCTACGCTACGGCAAATCGGCTGAGCGTCTGCTACGAAGCCGCTGCGCTACGATTACGAAGCGTAACGGCCTACGTGGCTTCTTTTCTGCTACGATACTGCTACGCTGCTACTACGAAGCGTAACCGCCTACGCGGTTAAATAACGGTAATATGGCTACGCACCCGCTACAAACTGCTACGCTGCGACAACGAGTCGTAACCGCCTACGCGCTACGCGACTATATTGCGCGTTTTTTTTTTACATTGTACTATACGCGACGGGCAGTGCGACTTTATGTTTTTGTTATGTTTTATTTTGTAAAGCATTTTCCGTATGCCGTATTTCATTTATCAAGACTTGATTAGTTACATCTATACAATGACTTTGTACCTAACTAGGGACCCGCCCCTGTTTGGCACTGAAGCATGTCATGACATCAGAATTCGGCTCCTGAGTGAAATAGTATTTATGAGGCACACACGCCTGTCCTGCCCAAGCAAAGGCCTATGTGCCGGATGCTGGTGGAAACTGCTTCAAAATACATTGTGCACGTGCAGTTGAGAATATCTTAGTGGTCACACAGACACATGAACTGTTTTATAATTTTTCGTGAGATAATAATAGGGTTTTCAAAATATTTCCTAATTCACGTGGTGGAGGCTGGTATTAGTTAATGATATTAAAACATGTTACTGTTTTGATCACAACGACTCGTGAAGTACTAAGATTAAAAACGTTACGCGATTGCCACAAGGCCAAGCGTAATTTCTTGGAATTTATCGAATACACAGTTCTGACCAATTTATATTAACTAACGACTATAGTACAGAGTAGTTACTAGTGTTGTAATAAAGACCATATAAATAATATAGAACACTAGTTTATAATTATGGACAAAGTATGTAACGTACACTTGAGAATAAGTGTTCTATATCAATAATAACCGCATAAGTATCTGATTACGCGGTTCCTTGAATTTGGTTGCTCACGAGCAAACAGATATAGTTGTAAGATAAGTTGACGTTTATATGTTCATATTACACTTCATCGATGTTGTTTGTGTTTTGGTAGTGGCTTTATTTCTAAGTTAGATAGAGTGGTAACTACTTAGTTCAAAACTTTGCGAAAACTTCTGAAGTGATTGCTCATTGTACTTACTGCTTCTCATATCATACTCTTCTTTATTTACACCTATCTGCCTACCCTATGTTGAGAATGTAGGCATTCCCTCCTAGTAGGTTTCCTTCACGCCATCGCCACTCCAATATTTCTAACCATAGGTCTTCTGCATCCAAATTCAAACTTATCCCCATTTGCTGTCTGTTCTTCTGCCTCCCGTCTCCACTTGCATTACTTAACTGTATTTATGCCGTAGAATAGTGCTGGCAGTACTAGTCGTACATATTGTACTTAAGACTTACCTTTTGAATGGCACCTTTGTTGTAAACGTTCATTCAGACATTTTTTTGGTGTGCAGTGTATAATTGTTCTTGTTCTTTACTTTCTGGTCAAGTGAACATTTTCTTTATCTTGTTAGCGGCAATGGTCCGGCACCGGGTGAATGGATTGAGTACGGTTGTTTCTGATATTTTTAATAAGACTATTTAATTTTTTATGAATAAATACGCTTTACCAGAACTAAACACTAATGTGTTTAAATGCCTATAATATATGAAGTCGTCATCACTCGCTGGTTGCAATGTCGTGCCGTTACGCAGAGACACAAGGTCCGGAGTTCTGAAGTACCTAATCAACTTCTAGGTACGCAGATATCCCACATTCCTGACGCATGAGAAAGATAAATAATGTCTAACTCGGTAAAATGTGTTATCAAGCGCAATCGACAGGAACAGAAAGGTATGCCGCGCATTTTGTTGCGTCACTGACTGCACGTCCTCCGTTGACTCAGACACGTAGCACTTCATAGGCCAAGTCTTGGTGGTGTGATGTGTGACGACGCGGCGATGAAGCTGAATCACGACGATTATGTAAATCCCTGGACATTGTTTATTGCTTTTTATTGTGATGTGCACGTAGGTAAATCAATATCATTTACCTATCCACAAAAGTCCATGGCATTTTTCTCATTACAAACAACAATACTACCTATTGTAATATTTATTGAGTTAATTCTCAAAGCGGAGCATCATTTCATTAAAATGTATTCTTATCTTCTGGTATAAAAGTTTAAGACGAACATTGTATTGTGTGTCGGATTAAATTCGTCGTAAAGGGCGCTGCGCTCAATCACGTGGAGGTGTGTGCGTTGCGCTTGCGCATCAAGTTGACGGCTGAGGATGGTTCGGCTGCGGCGGGAATAAAGTGCCGCATTGTATGCAGATGCAAGCTTGCGCCACGGCTCTAGTCCACCCGCCTGCCATATCGGGATCGTGGACGTGCGTGACAAAGCGCCCAATAGAACTTAGTACACACATAATCGTGGAGCGCGAGCGCGCCAGACGAGGCGGCGGCGGCGGCGTCGCGCGCCTGCGCCGCCAGACCGTTCGGCGCCTGCGCTCACAAAGGACTCTATTGTATTCCTCGCCGCCCGATTCTATAGAATGGATCCTTAGCTTCTTCGCTTTTTTCCCCGAAATTCCTGATACCAGGATAACAGTCAAACAATGGGTTTCCGTCCCTTTATTGGCACCTCATTTTTTGTGCCACCTTAAACGGACCCGCCTAAGTTCTAAACAAAATCACAACCTGTTCTAATATCGGTGAAGATTTCGCCGCCATTCCTCAATTTATTGCTTTTCCATTGTTTCGCAACGATCCCGATTTTTCGAGATTTTTCTTTTAATAGATAGTTTGACCTGCTATTGTTCATCGAGCGGCGAAAATGCAAGAGATTGCATCTCTTACTTATAAAGCAAGGCATTTCTTCACGGTATTATAAACAATTAGATGTTTAATGGTTATGCTAAGACGCATTAACATTAGGTGTGGCCGGTTCGCGGGCTCGGCAGACGCCCACGACCGACATCAGCTCTCCGACCAAACAGGTTTCCTCTCACTGGCAGCGCCGACGACCACGCCACGTTCACAGGCCGCACCGCGCCGCACTGCGTGTACCTCACCCAAAAACCACGACACCAAATGTTTTAAAATGTCTATGATATGTCTGTGAACGAAATGGTTATATATCAAAAGGTTCTCTTCGTTTATTAATACAATGGAGAGCCCAGGGAAGTAGAAGAAAACAGAAAGTGTTTAAAAAAACACTCTAAGTTCATAGTCTTACTGATACGTATGAGATATGCTGCATATTGTAAGTCCTTGCATCATAATTAACAAAAGATAAGCATATTATAGATACTAAGTCCATGCTCTAGTGAGAGCATCGAGTTGACAATATTTATCAACAAGTTACAATTGACGCATCAGGAAACATTACGCAATCACATAATTGCGCATAACTATTCCAGTTCCTTTTACTGTCGGTTACATTTTCCCCGTTATCTTGAGTTACAATATCGGCTCTGCAACTTTAGTTGAATGATGTCAACGCAGCGAAATGTTATCTACATCCGCCTGTGGACTCCTCTGTTGGGCATACGGCACGGTGATATACTCACGGTTTGCTACTGCACAATGCACAGGCAATGACGTGACGTATGGTCTACCGTATAATTACAAACAATACAAATATTTCGCGTTGTACGTACTTACGTTATCACTTCAATAATTGATCATTGCAAGGTGTAATAAATAGTTTTAAATAACTAATTACAAGCAGCGATGACTGAAGGTGCTAAATATTGGGACAGCGGAGCCGAGACTAGTTTGTGTATACAAATAACTTGTTGCATCGGATGGCCATGATTCGTCGGCTGGCGAGGCGCCACCGCTGCACCGTTACCGTTGCACAATAGGTGCGAAATCTACCGAGGTAACTCGGACAGATTAACACTAGCCACTATCTAGATCAGAATTATCTGGAGACTAAAATAATCTAGACTGAAATTTGCATTTAAATTAATGCTGTCGTCTTACTCAGTCGTGGCTTAGGCGGATACTAAAGATACCTGTTAATTAAAATACATAATCCATATATTAAGTAGGTACATTAGTTCTGCCTGCATTCTTGTGGGTTTTCTTTACGTAGGAATGAGTTAAGTATGAAATTATATCAAAATAAATTCCTATTGTTTATTGGATAATTACTTAAGACGCAGCCACTGGCTTAGAGTGCACGTGCAATATTCTTTTGTCCTCTGGGCGTAAAGTGCGTACTTACATGCCCTGTCTCAGTGTGGCGACAGCGTGGCTCTCGAACCGACGGACGCTGCCCGCCGCGCCGCGCCGCGCGCCGTCGCGTCGCGTCGTTGAGCGTTGATGGCGCCTGCATCTCGTGTCGATCGATGACTTGCGTACGCGCAGACGCGCAGCCCGCGCACCGCCACACTTGCACAACAGCCACCCGAGCGCAACGCCATCGCATCAAGTTCATTAGCGTGACAGAATTACATTAACCTGCCACTTTTGAACTGGGAGGCTAAAAAAGACTTCTACTTAGGTTGCTTAGGTTCTGAATGACTGCTCGCTCTGACCTGCTCGTTGCAACTACTATGCGATCATTAGTTAAAAGAAATAATATAGGTACCTACCAATTTTTTTATTACTGGTAAAGAAAGAGAACTTCTGAAAATTGTGTAATTTTTAGGAGGCACGACCTTCAGTGGGTTATATTTTAAGCCAATTTACTATGTCATGTTGGCAGGTACAGTTTAGATTTCAGGTCTGATTCAAGTTTTCTTAGAAGTTGTAAGTGCCAAAAAAATCATTGGTGATAAGAACTATGAGCAATTTAACAATTCATTCATTGATACTATCGTCAGATAAATAGTTACACGCATTTTCATGTAAATGGTCCGTAAATATCGTGTTGATTTAAACAATTTGTTGAAGGTACATAAGTAGGTAAGTATCTACTTAATCTAAGTTTAACGCGACCGGAAGAATGAATTTCCCATGATCATCAGAACAGCCGGGTGGTCGTTGAAATTCAACGAAACGAAGTAAATTTGTCATCAATCATCACTCACCAAGTCACCAAGTGCATTTCTGCTTATTTCATTGTCTTTGTTGCAGCATCGTACTGTATGCCAAGTGGTAACAGAGTACGTTTGTTATCTATCGCACAGTTGTAGATATAGTTTATTTACCTATAGGAGGTGCTGCGTAATAATTGGCAACGCGAATTACTGCACGTAGGCGCCTACTCGTGGTGATATGAACTCTAATACACACGTGGTTATCAATATTTCTATATAACAATAAATACTCATTCCGTTAACGTTCTAACAACGAGGCATGGCTTGACTCATAAAAGAGTTTGTTTGCTCGGAAATGTACCGGATGTAGCTTAGAGTCAGAGTTACTAAAGCAATTCATTAGTAAAATTAATAAAATACTGGCCCTTTTAACTGCTATGTTAAGAATAAAATTGGTACCTTGTACTGCCATTTTCTTTCCCTAAACCTTTACATAAAGGTGACACATTTATGGCAAACCATGACACGACTTAAACATAGGTAATTGGCGAAATGTGAGTGTAGTACCTCTGTCTGACCCTCCGAGGAAAAACAGGTGTAATATTATGTTTTCAGGTGATAATAATATCGCCATTTTACAAAGGAATGCGATAATGCATGGATATAAAATATTCATAGTCAGGTGCGAAGCGAAACCGAATATTTTAATATATAAATGAGGTGCCATAGAGCCGCAGAATTGGTTATAAGTAATAATAACATGATTGAGTGAGAATTGACTGGCCAATCACCTCTCAACGCGATAATTTAGTAGATGTAACTTAGGCTGGGGAACTGGCAGACAGAATGAGAGACTAAAATATCAGGTTTTATAAACATTCTTTCATCAAAAGCTAGCATGAGAAACGTATTGTGATGCAGGGCACGTTAGCCACTATTAGTTGAAACCAGTACTTACCTACGAAGCACAACCGTTTATCGGTAAGCATAGGTATCAACCTGATTACCTGAATCTGCTCGAGTAGACAGTACAAATGTTTCAGAAGAGAATGTTTGCTGGTTTCAGAAGAGAAGAAATTTAAGTTCAGTGATCATGGCTGGGTTCAATGATATTTAATGATTTTAAGTTGAGCTTGAAAAGTGTTGGTTGCATCAAAGATGTTTTTCCTTGTTAACCCCCGACCAAAAAAGAGGGGTGTTATAAGTTTGACGTGTGTATCTGTGTATTTGTGTATCTGTGTGTCTGTCTGTGGCATCATAGCTCCTAAACGGATGAACCCATTTTGACAAAAGTGGTGTCGTTTGAAAGGTATTTTAATCGAGAGTATTCTTAGCTATGTTTCGAGAAAATTTGCTCAGCCGTTTGAAGATCATCATCTCTTTTCTAGTTGATGAAGGGATATAAACAACTTTCACAGGTAGTCGATTTGAAATGTTGTCGCTTGTCACCATGGGCATTGCTGAGTGGGGGGGGGGGGTGCACCCCCTTCCCCCCAAAATTTCCTTTTTTTTAAATTTATATCTTTCCTTGGTTTCGTTATTTAGCGAGAAGAGACGCAACACTGAGAAAATTGAAATGAAGGGGGGGCCTATGGCTTCAGTCAAGGTTAAGAAAAAATAATATAAGTTTAAAAAGAATGACAAAAATTAAATTAAAAATTTTAAAGACCCCGGACACAAAAAACCTCTAAAAAGCCAAAAATAAATAAATCCAAGCGTCGTAGCGTCGCCCGTCGCCGCGTCGGGGGACCGCTAAGAAGACCGCTTAGTACAGGCACAGAACGAAGCGGACCCCCGACGCTACGACGCGACGCTTGGATTAATTTATTTTTCTTTTTTTATTTTATATCTTTTTAATTTATATCTTTTTATATCAGCAAAGTTAAGATATGATCCATGTATTAATTGATTTAGAAATGCTTGTGATGATATGATACCTACTTGCTTGGGTCTACTCTCTTCGCGAAAGAACGGTTTTCAGTTTCCAGATCGTTACGAAAGCGGAAACCTTTCCTTTAGTGTAACCAACGTCAAGGACGCCCCCAAGGCCCGCACATTACTTGATAATATCATCAGTATTAAAACAAATAAAAATAAAACAATATACAGTGTACTTGTACTGCTCTATATCATGCTGTAGTATCGATTGCCAGTTGAGTATAGCGACAACAGAGAAAAGATCGTTATCGCGCAGTAATGAGCGGCGTGCTTCACCAAATTCGCGATTATCGATACATTGCCCGGCACTTGGTGAAGTGATTGGCGCTCTATCAACGCGTGACCGCTATATTTGGACATGATGCAATCGCGCGCAGTGTGCTTGTGTCGGTGAATGACTGCAAAATTGTATCACAAACATTTGCCGTACTCGTATCGCCTCCTCCAGTTTACGATGATCTGAAATCGATAAACCAATCAGCATCCGGTACTGTCGAAAGATCTGACTCTCTTATTTTAAGGTCGGAACAAAAACCTGTCTTTTAGTAAACATTTTCGCTGGTAAAACCAATAACTCACAGCTGTTGCATATATTATATGTACCTACTTATGTTGCTATAAATTATACGATATCATACGAATAACCTACATAACAAATCAAGTCAAATACTTAGGTAGGTACTTCAATTTCTTGTTTGTAGTTTAGCGAACTCTATTTGAGACAGATAATGCCGAGATGTTGCGTTGCAAGAAAATAAGTGCGTATAAATATTAATTAGATTTAAATAGGTCGCAGCACAAGCTATAGGGTAACGGTTCGTTTCTGCCGGCTAGTCTAGCATAAACTATGATTAGCTCGTAGTTGTAGGCGGCGCCAAGCGTGATTGCGTCCGCGCCGCTTGATGCGCCGCGCCGGCCGCGTACAACGTCCCACACGTTTCATTAAAATATCTTCTAAATAATCACACATAATAACAACATGCTACACAAAAACTCTGACTGTCATCTTAAATATACGTTAACGTTTTGTAATAGCGTTTCAGAAACTCCAATTGATAACTAGCTGCTCTGGCTCTATCTGGCGTTGATAATTAAAGGCTTGACCTGTTGCGGGCGTCATAAAAAGGGTCTGTCAGATACCTAAACAAATACTTAGTTGCTAATAGAAACGTAATCTAGCTCATAATTAACGCTAAATTATTAGCAGCTGTGTTAGTACTGTCAACAATAACATCAGTAGTTTACGAGCGAACCGATGAGTTGTTAACATACAGAGCAGACAGTACATACATCTAAACACACGTATCTACCTCACAGTGGAAGATTTAAACGCTTTTCATTCTGTTTACTACGAATTTATGTAATTAACATAGAAGTTTTCCTCGGGTGTGCGCCGTAGAAAGCTAACGTGGTCGTGAATGAGGCGAGCAGGCCTTGTGTAAGTAGGTACCTGGCGATGGCGTGGCTCGCGCGAGCTTGGGCCGGGCGCGCGGCGCGGGCGAGAGGAAACGCGCAGGTGAGCAGAGATGACCACAAACCGGTTGCCTCGCATCAACGTCTCGCCACATCTTCACATCCACTCCAAATCAACTAATACTTATTCAAATTATAAACTTAATAGCTATTTCTTTTGATTTCATCATTTTGTGTATCAAAATAGCACTCATCTAATTCTTATCAAAACGCATTGCTCAAGTGTCCGATGAGAAATAATATTATGTAAAAAAGCGTCTTATTATTCCTAACATTCGTGCAGATTTTAGCATGGAGTTTACATAAGCAGGTGAATCATACTTGATCGCAACCAGATCCTGCCAACAGAAGGAAAATGTAGCTCAACATACATAGATACATTATTCTAAAATAACCCGCATCTAACATTTTGTATTCAATTTCCCCAAGTTGAATCATTTAACATTTTGGAGATATGATTCACTTGTAGATCAAACAATCCAAAATGCAATTTGGGAATAGCTCTCCTATATTAACTGCATAATTATGATATGGGTACTGCACTGTTTTTTAATCTGAAAGTTTCATTCAGAGTAAGAGCTCTCTCTCTCTTTAGTATCAGTAGTTACTGAAACCGGATCTCGCACTGTATTTTAGTGATGTGATGTGCTAATGTTGATCCAAGGATTCCTAGGAATATATTGGATACTTTGGGAATTTTGCTACTTGAAGTTATATGAAAATCCATTGGGTACACAAATTTGGATTGGCATTCTTCAAACCAGCTAAAAAATAATAAATTGAATATTTGTGAATTGACTAAAATGAACATCTTATGTTTTTTTTTTGCGTTACATGCTTCGACATGTTGCATTCTGTTATGTTATTCAGATAAAATAAATGACTAAATGGGCTAAGCCGGCAATACAACAAGGTCAAAATTATTATCACGACGCAAAAAATGCAACACTTGAAACTGCTGACGTAGGAGCTCCTCTTATCATCCGCATATTATCTTAATCTTCGATTATATTACTATCACTCTGGCTAAAAATGAATCCTCATTATATTGCTTACCCAGTGCTTATTGACTCTAATCGGAAGAGTAAACTTATTGGCGCACGCGCATCGCATTTGTTATGAGAGTGAGAGCTTAGTGTCCAATGTCTAGTGTAATATTTGTCGAGCCGGATGTTGTACAACTTTTTAAAATTTTAGAAATGCTCTCAAGAAACCTTTTTCGGAGTTGTGAAGATCTAAATTATAAGCGACAGCCAATTATCCAATCTGCCGTTTAGTATTCCTTAGAGAGACTATCTTAGTGCAAAACATTCTCCCAAAGAGCCTATAAACAGTTTTAAAACACTCTGTCCACAGGATGTGTCTCACAAGTCGATAGATATTAACGAAGCAAGAAACAGCCCATTAAGTCCCGACAGAGGCCGGTATTGATACAGTTATCAATGCTACGATCTCGGGAGATATATTATGGAACTCTAACTGGTCCCCATTTGGGTGACGCTTGAAACACACGTGTGCTTGACACCTAAATCTCTACAAACTCTAACAGAACATGCCACGAGAAAACACACCCTCCAAAATCTACTAAGGACTCTGTTTCCAACGCAACATGTTTGATATAAGTCATTATTGCTATGGGATTAAGTTTACGACTGAAGTATTTTATAGCTTCGGAGCTTAGTTTCGAAATTAGTATCGTATTGCCTTGACACAGAGTTGATAATGCGACATGTTGTTTCGGTAGATAAACCACTTCGTTATCGTGAAAAACTCATTGGTATGGCGAACAGGCAGCGGCGTCGATGTGTCTGTAGGTTTGATTAGCTGATTTTATGAGCGGCGACTGCTTGTCTTGTCTCTCTGGGTTGGTGCGAGGCTCCTAAATGTTCCACGACGAAACACATTGGAGGAAAATATACCTTTTTAAACAGTCATTATAATGATAATGATCACAAATAGATCTGAAAATGTCAAGAACACTAACTCGTGCTTAACATTCAGAATAATCTGTGCTAATGGATTCCGCAGTTGCGTGTTTTATTTGTGTGTAAATATGTGGTAGAAAACAATGATTCATCAGTTTTCAATATTTGCTAGAATGCGTGCAGCGTCATCGTCAGCGTTCTGTATGGTGTCGGACGTAAAGAATAGCACCATCCCATATCTTCCCGTGGGTGTCGTAAGAGGCGACTAAGGGACTTGCCAGAGAATGGGCAGCAGCGTTCTCTGTGCTTTTGTAACAACCGTACTGCGATCGCCAACCCGCCTGCCAAGCGTGGCGATTATGGCAAAACCCCCCATGTTATGTCAATGTGGCGAAACTTGGGGGCGGCCTATGTCCAGTAGTGGACGTTAAAAGGGCTGAAATGATGTGCAGCGTCATCGAAGTTTATCTGAGATTTGAAATCCATCTCGAGTAATCTAGTATCCAGTACCTACGGCCAGTTAGGTATCTTTGTTCAAGTTCACATAAAGTATATTGTTACAGTAAACTACCTACATTAGTAGCTTCTATAAGAGTGTTATTATGGTTCATAGAGTATTTTCTGGTTTGCGTTGGAATGCCATGCTTTGTCAGACACAAACTCTCTACTCCACGCAGTACCTAAGAGCTTTATGAAAGCTCTACTTGACCAAATCAAATGGAATTGCCAACTACACATACTTAATAATAGGTAACCTGTGGCCCTTTTACTTCATAAAAGTTGTTGCTATGGTGTTTAAGTGGGCTTTCGTCGTCCGCGTCGCAATTAACTAACCTGTCTAAATGTGATGTGAGCGGCATAGCGTGGTACCATGCAAAAACTCGAGCCAGCTCAGTGGAATATTTTACAAACGCCATGATGTCATGGTGGATTAAATTACTGAGTACTATGACCTTGCCTGTCAGTTGTAGGTAGTTAGTCAACGAATATTATCGGGACAGTACTTACAAGTACATATAATACAACAGCAATATTACTTCAATTGAACAGCAGGCCACAAGTCGTGAGCCTTCACTGATCTGCATAAGTTGGTGTTCCAGTTAAATACAGTATTCCATTTCAAAGTAGTGGTAAGCTGGTAAAAAAATTTCGACGCAAATTCAAAATTGGAAACTGAACGCAATATTTTTAGAATATTTTGAATAATTAACACGCTATATGTGGATAGCTATCGAGTTTTTATTTTTACTGATTCGATTAATTTTATCTATCTCGGGAGATTACGTTGATGATATTTTATAACGAGTGTAGAACTCGTTTTGGCATGAGCAGTTGTCGCCTGGAGGGGCCTCATATTAACATGGATTAATTCCAATCAAGTGAATTTGGTCCGCAGTTGAATGAGCGGTGATGGCGGAGCGGCGCGAGCGCACACCGGTTTGCTGGTTCTACTGTCACCATCCTGTTGCTGTTTTGTAACATTATTTGCCACTAACATTATCTGGACATACATACAAGCATTATTTGTAGTACGTAGGTACATTTCTTTGATGTTTTGTTTTTTTAATAGAAATTAGACCACAATAGTTGATTCTATGATATTTTTGTACGTGATCCCAAAGGCTAAAATGATATAAGTAAATCGAGCTAGGAGATAACCTTATTTGAGTTCCAGGGTAAAGTTTGAAGGAAGTAAAACCAGAAAGAGAAACAGATGATCATCGTATAATAGCAGCTAAGTCATTAGTTACATACTTCAACATAAAAATTATAATGGCCATAATAATAATTGTTGTTTTTATTACCACTGATTAAATGTTTTAAATCTGTACTCGGTTTAAGTAGCTGTAGGATTACAGATAGAGAGTATCTGTAATCCTACAGCTACTTAAACCACGCTATAACATGGTGGGTAGGTAGAGACATAGCTACATTATAATGAATTCGACCATACCAAGTTTCTTAATAAGCACAACATGAAAAAACTTCGTGCATACATACCCATTACCCACCTGTCAACTTTTTGCTTACCGTTCTTATGGCTGATTGCAAACATAAAACTTTCATAGAATATAATTATCTGAAACATTCTAAGTAGGAAGCAGTTATATTATATTACATCACAGACTTAGTTGTTCTTAAACATAATAATATATGTATAACGTTATATGACATATTAATAAAAGTTGGAAGAGACACGACACGACGACGTTCTGTACTTTCCATGTCCGCACATAGAATTTTTTCGTCGGTTTAAAAAAAAAAACACTGTCCATTTTGACCGTGTAGCTATTGCACTTTTGGTTTTGTAGGAAACAGCGGCTTTTTAAAAAAATAATGTGCACCCCACACAGTTTTTTTTTTCATACTGAAAACGTGGTAACTGTTTTCGCGTCGGTGTCCCTTCCAGCCTGTACAGATCTACATAACTTAAGTAACAGCTGAATGAAACTAATGCACTAGCCTTTCCTGAAAAAAAAAACAAGCCTATGCCCAAAGTTCTTCAAGAGTACCTAGGCAATTGCTGTTCAAATACCTTATTTCGCAATGATGAATGAGGATCTGCACTGCTGCTGCTGCTGGTCTAACACTACGCTTTCAGTCAAAAAATTGTATTTCATTGCTTAATTTAAGACAACAAACTTATGCTTGACAGCGAAAACAAAAACTGCAATGAATGCTGTTAATTGTTAAAATGATCTTACATTGAACTTACCCTGTACAACTCTCCATCACCTTTTTATTCCAAATCCTATCACGGGTTTAGACTAGTAATCAATTTCAGTCATGTTTTTTCTATCAAAATGTCTATCAAGTGCATCAAACTTTCGATACAATGTAACAACAAAAACGCAGAAAACAACCAAAACTAGGTAAGTACTTAACACATATCCGTGAAGAATAAAAAAGGAAAAAAGGAAAGGATCCCATCATCACCATATATCTGCCTAGCCTTTGAAACCCAATTATGGGTCAGTTTCCAGTTTAATCGCATGCAGCTGAATACCGATATTTTACTTGGAACAACTGCTTAGCTGATCTCCACAGCCCAGTTAGCTCGTGGTATAGGATCCCTATAAATCCCTCACAATGGGCCTCATCAGAAGGCTTAAAGTCACCCAAAGGGCAATGGAGAGGGCTATGCTCGGAGTTCGGAGGACATCCGCAAGAGAACCAAGGTTACCGACGTAGCCCGAAGAATTGCCAAACTTAAGTGGCAATGGGCAGGGCACATTGCTCGCAGAACGGATGGCCGATGGGGCCGAAAAGTTCTGGAATGGCGACCGCGAACCGGAAGACGATGCGTTGGAAGGCCTCCCGCTAGGTGGACCGATGACCTGGTGAGGGTTGCGGGAATCCGCTGGATGCGAGGCGCACGGGACCGGTCAATGTGGCGTCACTTGCGGTAGGCCTATGTCCAGCAGTGGACGTCTTTCGGCTGAAATGATGATAGGATCCCTATACCACAACAATATACAATGCCTACTCTATACAAACAACGATGCCTATCCCTGTGATGTAACGTTTATGGAATGGAAGGACTAGTGCCTTTAGATAAAAGATAATCTTGATTTTATCTAACTTTAAGTGTTCGAAGGTGGTGAGATACGCTTTGATTGTACTACTGCAGGTGTAGTTATTCTACTATATTAGTCGGTATTATTTCGTTTAATCATTTTTATACACATTTTTTTTATATTTCTTAAAAATAGTAGGTATTACTGATGTTTTTGTTCCGGGAACATTTTAAATTTTCCTAATAGGTTTGACTGAAAAAAAATCCTAATGCTGTCAAAATTCCCGGGAATAGACATCACTATTCTAGATACCAATTATGTTTAAAATAAAATAAACCCATTGTAAATGTATTAAGTATTATCATTTTAATAAAATAATCTCATAAAGTAAGAAAAAGTAGTTAGTTCGTTTCGGATCGGACCCCTCCAGTCCAAATTTTCCTACCCTTGCAAAGTTACCGGTCAGCTGTTCAACTTCCCTCTGTAGTCTCATGTCCCAAAGATATGTTTATACATTTCTTTTTAAATTAATACACATTTTTTTATTACAATATTTTTTTCAAAGATTGAATACATGATATAATTTATTTATTTTGATTATTTTGTTGGTTTTTATGTTGATTGGACATTGACTTCCCTAAGTACTTTTACACTTTTTATTCATACACAGTTCCTAGAATTTTTTGGAATATACCACAATTTTCCTCCAAGCTCGGTTGGCGATGACGTGATCTCTATAGCTAGGTATCTACGTCTGTTTTCTAGATATTGTTATCTGGATGAGTAGATGTTTATTTAATATGTTGTACTTATCTGCATATTTATGTGCGATTGTGCAACTCATGATCCACGTAAGCATGTTACAATAGATGGGTATACTTACGATGAAAAATCCACTATTATATCCCTCTGACCATAAAGATTAGGTGCCCAAACCCATCTCTTACAAACATCATCCCAAAAAAATAAAAATTCACGCCGGATACACAATCCAACTTCTTTTTTATAAATCGATTTAAAACTGTCTAGCACATTAAAAAAAAAAAAAAATTGAAAGAATTGAAGAACATATTGGAAGCGATGTCTATCGTGACTAGAGATGGGATTTTACCCGGTAAAAACCCAAAAGTGGGTAAATTCTAGGGAAAATACCCGGGAAAATACCCGATTGGGAAAATATTCGGGTGTTTTAAAATTTAGCTTATGTAATGTTTAGATACACATACATTAAATAGTACATAGTTTTTAAACTTTATTCCTACTAGTTAGAGCTTATATAAGTTGAAATGACGCACTCCACTACCACTTTTACGTAAACAAGCTTTAAAGAATGACTTAGATAAGCTTTAACGCTAGTTAGTTAAGACAAGTTTGTAATTTCTTAGAACCTGTAACATTTATACCTAGCTATTGGCGACCAATAAACCGCTCGAAACTACCTGCCCCCACCCCGGGAGCACGTACTTTCGAGCCGGACAATAGCCAGTACCTAGTAGTTGTCACATAAGTGATCTTTCACAAGTTGTTTTGGCTTCATACCGTGGGTACTTGTGTTAGTTTCTTTGATTTATTGACGACCTGGATTTTGTTTTGTGGACTTTTGATATTATAGTGATTAAATACGTGATATACTTCGGATTGATAACTAGTGCTATCCTTACGGACTTCGATACATACTGCATCCCATCAACATAAATAAACCGGTAAGTTTGAGCTTATTAGAAATGTAGGATACTTTAAAACATCTGTTTGCTTCTGTTCTTACAATTGTTTTTTTCTTTTTGCATTAGATTACACCATGCCGAGAAAGAAAAATAACGATGTATGGGAAAACTATTTCCATTCCGCAACCAGTAAAACGGTTAAGTGCAAACACTGCGAAAAAGTTTACATGTTTGGCAATGTCAACAAGATGGCCCGCCATCTGTTGAAATGTTTTAGATGTCCAACTGTTATCAAGAACAAACTAAACAAAACATCTGACGTTAACGCAACTGCAACAAATCTGCCTTTACAAGATGAATCGCAGCATGAAACGTTACAAGATAACAGTTTGACTGATACAAATTCTAGTACTACAACTTCAGCAGAAAAGAAACTTTATCTAGATCAGCTTTTGTCGAAAGCAATATTTGTTTCCGGTTCTCCTTTTTACATTGTTAACCATCCGCTGTGGGCACGATTTTTTAATGAGTTGCAACCACTTTACAAGTTACCATCCAGAAAAGCAATCTCAACTACACATCTGGAAGCTATTTATAAAGAAATGGTAGAAGAAATTACAGACGAACTGAAAACTATAAATAATTTGCATCTGCAGTGTGATGGCTGGAGCAATCAGCGCAATGAAGGCATTATCAACTTCATTATTGCAAAACCCGAGCCCGTTTTTGTCAAAAGTCTTAACACTCTTACCAACCGACATACAAGCCAATATCTTTCTCAAGATATTATCAAAGTTATAAATATGTATGGAGGCCACAAGTTTGTAACTCTTATAGGAGATAACGCTAATAACATTCAAAGAGCATTTCAGATGGTAAAAGATGTGTATACACACATAATACCGCTGAGATGTGTAGCACATACATTAAATTTACTTTGCGAAGATTGTCTAAGACCAGAACCTGTTAAAGCGTTTATATCGATTGCCATAGAGACCATAAAAGCAATAAAAAGAAGTCAAACTATGAGTGCTTTACTAGCCCAGATTATAAAAGACAAACGATCAGGCGAAACATTGAAATTGCCAGGAAAAACCCGATGGGGCAGTTACTGTACTGCTATAAAAAGCTTGAAATGTTCGAAAGTAGCATTACAGACTTTAGCTGTTCACGAAGATGCTACTATTTCAGAAGAAATAAAGTCAAATTTATTGGATCTCAATTTTTGGAACATGGCCGAAAATTGTATAAAATTGTTGGAACCGATAACTGAAAAAATTTTCAAACTTGAAGGAAACGGAATATTAATAAACGAAGTATACATGGCTTTCAGAGACATACAATCTACATTTAATTTTGTGCTACCCGAAATTTCTATTTTAGATGACCAGCACAAACAAGATATAATAAATGCTGTAACCAGGCGAACAAATAACTGCATCAAACCAATCCATTATGCTGCATATTTGTTAGATCCGAGATCGCAAGGCATTGAACTCGATGAAGAGCATGAAGTAGATGCCATGGAGTTTATACATGAAGTGAGCCAGTCACTCAATATTGATGTTGGTGTAGATTTAGCAAATTATAGAGCTAAACAGGGTTTATGGGGCAGACCATTTATATGGAAAAATGTCGCAGAAATGGACCCAGTCGTTTGGTGGAGGGGACTTTGCAGCTCCAAATTGCTAAGTAGGGTTGCAGTACGCCTTCTGACTGCTCCCTGCACTTCCGCAGCAACGGAGCGGTCATTTAGCACACATGCTCATATACACAGTCACAAAAGAAATAGATTGACTACAGATAGAGCAGCAAAGATAGCTTTTATATCCTATAATTGGAATCTTTTGCACAAATATAATGATGATGACAACGACGAAGATGACGAGACCTTGTCAACCCCTAGACAGTTGTCTAGCCCGATGAACAGCCCAATTAATGACCCACAACCTTCTACATCTCGTGGAAGCCAAGACATAGAATTCTGTGATATTGATGATTTATATGAAGATCATGACAGTAGCGATAGCGATTAAAATTTTGAATGAATGAAACGAGTGAATGAAAAAATATTTTTATAATTATTTTCTATTTTGTAATAAATAATTGTGATTGTCTAAGTTTTGTTTTATTTTTTATATGCAGAAACATGTTTTACAATCCTACTAGTAGTTTCACAGATTACCGCGTTTAAACAAACAAAAAAATCGCTTCAGCTTTATTGTATTAGTATAGATAATGAAAATACCCGTCTATTGGGTTTTTTCCCCCATAAATACCTGGTATTTACCCAAATGGGTAAAAACCTGGGTATTTTCCCGTCGGGTTTTTTCCCACCGCCCATCTCTAATCGTGACTCAAGGCAGCGCGTATAGAGCTGAAGTTTCGCTTCCATGCGAAGGAGTATTTCATCAATTTTGCTGACTGTTCAAGAAGTCCCAATAAAATAAGAGGAGGAGGAGGTGAACCCTCTAACCGAAGGTTCAATTCAATGAGAGAACGTCACTTTCAGGCCTATATCTTAATTGTTCATTTTTGTTTGTTAAGTAGAAGTTAGGAGCCTAGTTCCTTGAAGTATAATAGGAGGAAAAAAATTTCAAACAGACCGAAAAAAATAAATATATTTTCATAAGTAGGTACATATTTGCGCCATAAACTAAATTAGCGTAGAACACAAATGGCGAGCCACATCTCTGAACCCTGTTGAAAAGCAACACAGCTCTCAGTTCACAGATTATTTTTTTAAGTAAAGCCATTCAAAAATACCCTAATACGGCTGCAGTTGGTACAATAATATTTAAAACAAGTAAATGTAAAGTAATGTTAATTTTTTTTTATTAAAAAAAATGTATATAATATAGTGTACAATTCTATATTTGAGAACACAATTTCCTACGTTGCGATTGCTACTTGCAACAAAACGAGCATTTAGAGATGTCCGAAAAACGATAAATGGTATCGGTATCGGTATCAGGACCAGATTATGATTATGAGTTATAAAATTCTGTTTCAAAAGAATTTTATCAGGAAGGCAGGAATTAATTAGCTTACAAAAATATGACGTTATATACCTACGTCATCTAAAACCTACTTATTGTTAAAATGGATGTCTTGCTCTTGAGTCATTATGGTTTACTTGTTTAGTAAATTCATTAGAAATATGTGTGTAGTTTTTTCGATTTTATGGCTCTACTTTGAATTTGAACTCGACCAGTTTATTTCACTTATTACTAATTAAATTAGTATTATTTTCCATATTATAAAGCACTTTATAATTTTGATATTTTCTGTTGAACATTTTGAAACTTATTTGTACCGTCCTTTTTTTGAGTTGGATCGCTATTTTCACGGTCGCCGGACGCGAGCGAGGCAGGCGCAGCAGGCGGCCGCTCAACAAAAAAACAACTTTCCTCGAAACAGTGATGGCGCTAAGTTTACAACGAAATCTAAAACGTCGTAACCGCCCGCTTGAACCATGTTACTTGAGATCTTATAACAACGCAACAGGCTGGGCCGAAATAACTTGTTGATGTGCGTTGCGGGTGGGACGGGTGCGCGCGGGTGTAAGGGGGGGCTAGCGCCGCCGAGCGACGGCCTGTCTACGGCGGCGAGTCGGCGACACCCTGTCTGCCACGGTCGGCGCCGTTGCCGTTCCGTGCGCATTCCTATCCGCCCGCACCCCTCGATGTTCGTGAGCCGCCCGCGCGCACACAGTGGCAACACCGCATGCAAACTTGTTTCGTAAACGGATGTGGCAGCGACCGGGGCAGGGCATGTTTGTCTGTCTTCTTCTATTATGAGAAATTCTGCAAGTTTGAAAGAGATAGAAATGGTGGCGCTACGTGCTATCGGCTCCCACTTGCGGCATTTTTTCACGCCGAGAATGAGGCGAGATTACTGCCTTAAGCAACGTACACATGCGATTTTTTATGATATCTTTTTGTTTAGAAATTGCGCATTAGTTAAAAACTATTTTTGTACATTATGTTAGTGCGGAAATGAAGCTCCACCAAAATCCATTTTCAGAGGTGTTATATTTTGTCTACAAGTCATATATTACTCTCGCTGTAATTACGTTCTGAATTCATATTCTTATGCAGAGATTTTGTGATTATTTTATATCTTCTTTATAAATAAAGACGGGATCTTTACTCATGGACGTCCATCAAAATATCGATAGAAAACACTACAATATAAAATATACATTTTAATTACTAGTTTACTAAAACGAACTGTGTGAACAGCGTTTTATATGTATACGAGACTCACGTCGCACACTCACGCACGTTGGACAGGCAGCGGCGCGCCACCAACATCCGCGCCGTGCCGAGGCGAGAGCAGCCACAGTCAGTTCGGCGCCGTCAACCGCCACGCGCACACGTATTCTCCTCAGAATGGCCGCCGCCCACACGCACCCGGCCCCCGCGCCCTCAGACCGTCGCTCAGAGGGCCGCGCCGGTTCCCGCCGTATCTTCCCACCACAATTTAAGCTGCAAGTTCTCGAAGCGTATAGGCGTGACGCTCAATGTCGCGGAAATCAACGCGCCACAGCCAGAAAGTTCGGTATACATCGTCGCCAGATCCAAAAGTGGCTTCAAGCGGAACCTGCACTGCGAGCGGCACTCCTGAGACGAGCGCCGCAGCCAGCGCCGTCACCTCCACCGTACGCAGCAGGGTCTCCAGAGAGCGCTCGGTTGCCCACGCCACCGCCAGTGATAGTACCCACAGCGGTGCAAGTGCCCACGCCTCTACCAGTACCAGTACCAGTGCCTGTTCCTGTACCTATGCAAATTGCCGAGCCAATCGACCTGTCTGTACGTCGACCTACACCACCACCTGCGCCTCAACCGGCGGCATATGTGCCTCCTACGGTACCTTGTCCACCACGCAAGCCTTTTAAATTATTCCGGCCGTATCTCCTCGGGGACGAAGAAGAAAAGCGGCCATCGCTAGCGTCACTGCCTGTTTCTAGCGGCATGTATGTGTCAGCATTCGTGCCGGTGCAGAGTGCAGCGGGCTGCGCGCAAGCTGCCTGCTCCGCACCGCGTTGGTGCTCGCCAGTTCCCTCCTTCCCGGCTCCGCTCAGATGAGAGTATGCCACCGGAGTCCTGCTCCGTAACTCCTGTGATCTAGTCGCCGACGCCCGCCTGGCGCCGCCTGGGGCTTAGCCCTCTATCATCGTGCCTTAATGTTCACGCCGCCATAGTGCATTATGCCGTCATCACCCGATGACAGATATTTTGTGTATAAAGTTTAAGATTGTATTTTTATATGTGGGGTTTATGAAGCTTACCTACATTTATAAAGAATAAATATTATAACGTCTATTATTATTATTAAATAAATAAAGAGGATTGTTTATTAAAATGTATTTTAATTCATTAAGTAAGAATCCGCTGGCCGCTCTGGAGCAGGTAGCGCCGGCGCCATTCTCCTGCCTACCTGATGTAATCCCCTGTCCTATTATGTTTTACATACAACTATGAAAGACTTTTTTTTCTCTAGTGAATGGAATTCTCTTGGTCGAATACTCAATTTTATTGAATCTACTTCAATACATTTTGAAAAAAAAAGGATACTTTGTTCCTTTTATTGAAACTTAATAAATGCAATAATAAAAGTTTGCTCGTTACAGTAACTCTCATTTAATTTATAATACAGTGTTTACTTTCAAGCACATATACATCTGAAATCATAAATGCCTTAAAACCTAGGCAAGTCCCTAAGAAAAAACAAATTGAACTTTTCAGTACCACGTGACAATACTAGACGTGGACTGATTGTTACACAATAGCTATTTATATTCATAATCACGCTAAATATAATATCATAACACCACGCCTGTATTTCCTTGAAAATATAGGCAGAGGTGTGCCTAATAGTAGGTACACCCACATTTTAACACTTATGTTTACACTAAGAAAACTTTCAAATCACATAAATGTATGGTAACCACATCATAATACTTTATAATGACATTATAGGCGAAATTACAATGTTAATTACTTCGCTCATACGGCTGGGCAATGAGCGATAATTTAAATATTAAAAAAATTAAATATTATGTATTTATGATTCACTAACTTTATTTTCTCGCCCATAAAAGACACAAATTCACAAACCAGATAGCAGAACATATTTTATTGTGATTATTTCATACGAACTGTGAGATTTTATAGAATTTTAACCTATTTTATATGAGTTTTGGAAACCTGCAAGAAAATTCAAACAGAATTTCCTCAGATTTGTTATTCATTTTAGAACGAAAAGTTGATCTAAATTCGCTATCTACCAATAACTGCTCTTTGATTTTAAAATTAACATGAATTTAATTTCCCAGTTATAGGTTTTTTAGTTATATTGCACAGTACTAAAAATATTTTTCTTTGCTTTATTTCTTTTGTATTCTACAACGACAGTAGCGCCAAGCCTGCATTGGTATCAAAAGTTAATTGGAACATTATAGTGATGGGAAAACCCGGTATCGATCGATACCAGTTAAAATAATATACCTATATAATTGGTTATTCAGAGGTGATAATTGTATTTTAATGCTATCTGAATCTACGTAGTCGAATATAAAAAGTTTTATTTTCTAAATATAACTAAAGTCGTTAGTTTAATTTAATAGTTATTTTTTTTAAATTAGTTTGTTCACCCTTAAAAAAATAATTACTGATAATAATTGATAGATATTTTTTAAAAGTGAAGTACTAATGTTACCCATTAATTAACTATTTGTAGACCCGTAAGATTGAAAAGGTTAAAGCGGCCTTTTTAGACCTCTTGAATCCCTAACCACGTTTATATACTTAGTTTGTTAATCAGATTGAGTGTTCATGATATTATTGAAGCTGTACTCTCTGGGTACTATAAACTTACTAAAAGTAAAACTTGTGTTTATTCGGTTCCTTCTGGCCATGGATAATAATATGATTCTCATTATGATGACATGTCCATCTGCGGTTTTACCAATGGGCTTTCTAAGTAAATCGTATGACGGACGGTACATCATCAGTTTTTACTTATAAGTATTTTAAATGAAAATGAACAGTATCACAGCAAGTTTAAAGATTTTATTAATTATGAAAATGTAGAGCGTACAATTATAGTTTTGGGGAATAGTTTTTTAACTATTATTTTTATGGAACAGTAGGTATGGACACCATATTAGTACCTACTGAAAACAAAACAAATAAAGTCATATTTAAATAACAATTAGAACTCATTAATCTTATAGTAATCTAGTCCACTGTCCACATTAGTTGTGCGTGGAACGCTTCTGCAATGCCAAAGTAACCTACAAATTTGTATTATCATAAGGACAGAGCATGTTGTCGTACGGTCTTATTCTCCAGCAAAAGCATTCAGTGTGGAGACTGAAACAATAAAGTAGTTGTTTTATTATTGAGTACATTTGCTGTGTGGGGTAACGTAATGGCGACGAGCAGTCTGGCGCGGCAGCGGCATCGGCAGGGCGGCACGAGGCGAGGCGAGCACGCCGCGGTCCCCGCTCGCATACCCGCAAGCCCGCAACACATGCGGAATGCCTGTATCATAATGCCGCACTAGGGCCGCCGGTGCCGCCATTCTGACGATATAATGGAGGAGAAAAAACTCAGCTACTTAACAGTCACTGGTCATTAAAATAATTGGTTTAGTAGTTTAGTACACAATGTACAATTCAATTAAAACACGTAACCATTGGAACTCATAGAAACGTAGTGTAGGTTGCTAGGTTACCATTTTCCCCATTCATTAGATTTTCACAGGAAGACCGAAGAAAAAAAACCGGCCAAGTGCGAGTCGGACTCGCGCACGAAGGGTTCTGTACCAATATTTATAAAAAACCAGCAAAAAAAAAATTACTTTTTTGTATGGGAGCCCCCCTTAAATATTTAGTATTTGTTGTTATAGCATCAACAGAAATACATAATCTGAGAAAATTTCAACTGGCTAACTATCACGGTTCATGAGATACAGCCTGGTGACAGACGGACGGACGGACGGACGGACAGCGAAGTCTCAGTAATAGGGTCCCGTTTGACCCTTTGGGTACGGAACCCTAAAAATAACTTACTTATATGGTACAATCAAAACTGTTAATCGGACCAAACCTTTTACGGAACCGCATGGTTCCGGTTTTTTTAGGGTTTGACAGTCTATAGTCCCGGGGACACTACTCGTAGCTACCGGCTTTTGAAATTCTAAACTGTCAAATGACTTGGGTAGCTGTTGTTATTTCAGGCAGAATCGAATCGCAACAATTATCATGAGACAGTTTTAGACAGACATCTGCAATTCGCAGATTATCAACGAATATGCCTAATGAAGGGATCGGTGAAGGCCAATGGGGAGCAGTTTCTATCACAATTTCTAAGAACTTTTATATTTCACAAGTTAAATTGAAAGGGAAATGGGGTTGTTAGGCAGTCGCATTCAGGTGTATGCTAAATTGCTATACCTACATCATACTATTATCATTAACAATATTTTATAAGTCGATTCTGTCGACTAAAAATGTTTTGTTTATTCTAACTTAACATCTACCATGTTATTTACTTCTTGATATTTTTTTAATGTCTAATCTAATTCAAGCTGTTTTTATGTAGTTTTAATTGATTTTGATGTTCAATCAGTAACTTTTATGTGCGGTTAAACTGTAAATATAAGTTTGTTAAAAATCTAAATCTAAACTAATATTCTAAAGAGGAAAGGTTTGATTGTTTGTTTGTTTGCATTGAATAGGCTCCGAAACTACTGGTCCGATTTGAAAAATTCTTTCAGTGTTAGATAGCCCATTTATCGAGGAAGGCTATAGGCTATATATCATCACGCTACGACCAATAGGAGTGGAGCAGCAATGAAAAATGTTGCGAAAACGGGGAAAATGTGACGCAAACGAAGTTGCGCCGGACAGCATAAAGTGAATAAATAAAGTAAGTAGTTCTCACAACTCAATTCCGGATCGTGGTTTTGACTAGCTATTTTCAGATCAACGAACTCTTTAATTTTCCTGTTTTTACCACAATGTCGGGTTAGATTTTAAAACTTAATGAATATCAGTCATATTTGGATTTAATTGACAAAAGGATAAACAGATGTTCTAAAACTTGATTATCATTCCAAATCCGATACATCCAATGTTTAGTATTTATAATCCTTCTAGTTCCAGTTTTTAAGTTTTCATGTCTACTGTGACTCTGACAATGTGTAAGTACAATACACCAATAACGTCAGTCAAGTCGGCCTGAAATAAATAAAAGCTATCATGGTCACCAGATTATAACAGCCCTGATTTTGTTAAATTATCTACCCACAAACTTATTTAAAGTACACTTAACAAGTGCCGAGGGCTTCTAGACAGGAATTCAACTACCTACTTAACATAAAACTTGGATTAAGTAGTTTGTTTGGCAGTTACCAAATAAGGATTGATCTTAAACATTAAGATTTTACTAGAACTTGAATGGTACAAAAATTGGTTAAGGAAACTTGGAAAGATTCCCAATTCTAGAAAATTTAAGTTCGGCTAATGGATAATGTAAACTAACAAATTAGGAGGGCTTCAGGGTAGTATCTAGTTTTAAAAAAGTATGCTTTAGCATGTTCGAGTAAACGGAAAAGAATAAAGAGATAAACGGAGACTTATGAAAAACTAGCCTTTACCCGCGGCTTCACTCGCGTTAATTTAGAATTTTACAATGGCTTGGGCACGTGGCGCCATCTATTATCATAAGAAAAAGATGAAAGGTAACCTTTGTCCGCTTCAACCAGAAATGAACCAGAAATGCTTGGCTAAACTAGCAATATATCAATTATAATTAAAACATTAGGGCCATGGGGCCTTGTTGCCAGAGCTCACCTTGTGTTTCGAGATTTCGCCACGCGGTTGGTCGACTCTTCACGAGAGCAGATAGCTGGCCTTTTTTTTGCCCACAGAATCAGCATTGCCATCCAACCTAGCAATGCGGCCAACTTTCTGGGCACTTTTCCTGTTGACAGCGATGTGGACGAATTTTTTGACGCCCAGTAATTTTGATACTTGTATGTGTCAGTATAATTAATGAAATAATTTTTTTTTTTTTTTTATTTATTAAAACTTTATGCACAAGTATAAAAAACACTGTACAAAGGCGGACTTAATGCCTTGGGCATTTTCTACCAGTCTACCTTAGGGTGATGCAGAGAGAAAACATAGTAGGTGCAGCATAACAAATGGTAAGAAAAAAAAATACAAATATAACAATAAATACATAAATACATACATATAAACATAAAGTAAAGAGAGAGACAAACTAACAACTGTTTAATTATGAGATGATTCTGCCAGCTTCTTAAGTAAGTGTTCACGAGCTTTAACTTTAAATGTGAACCGACTGTTGGCCAACCTGATGTTCAGAGGGAGTGCATTCCAAAGGAAGACAGCCTGGACAAAGAAAGACGATTTGAGAAAACCAGAGCGGTGAGAAGGACAGCGTAGAAGACGATTATTGGTAGAACGAAGATTCTTACTGTGCGCAGAGCATAAATATTGAAAATGAGTAGTCACATAAGAAGGAGAAGTAGGCTTATTAAGAAAAGAAAATAGGGTAGTCAAAGCTCTCAACGCTCTGCGCTGTCGGATAGGCAACCATTTTAAAAGTGACCGATGTGCGGAGACATGGTCATACTTACGAAGATTAAATACGAATCGAATGCAGTTATTAAGAAGTCGGTCAAGTTTATTGAGGAGATCTGCATTCAGGTCGTAGTAGCACACATCACCATAGTCAATTATGGGAAAGATTAGGGACTGTACAAGCATTACCTTAATGTGTGATGGGAGAATATTTTTTAGCCGATATAGCGACCGCAAAGTTCCGGTGACTCTCTTGCTCACAATCGCGACCTGCTTACGCCAGTCAAGGCAAGAGTCAACATGCAAACCCAGATCCTTGACGTCAGAGCTAATCGGAATGACTGTGCCGTCAAAGGTAACTGGTGGTACCGTTAAGCCATTCAGCCTTCTCAGGCTATGGGGACTCCCTACAATAATAGCCTGGCACTTGGTGGGGTAACTGCCACCCCGAAACGATCAGACCAATTTTTGATATAACGTAAATCCCTGTTTAGCTCCTCGATCGCAGTGGACAAGCTGTCAACACTTGCCTGACAGTAGAGCTGTAAGTCGTCAGCGTAAAGATGATACACACACTGAAGCTGGGTAGTTATGAGATCTATAAAAATAGAGAACAAAAGTGGAGATAAAATACCGCCTTGAGGGACGCCAGCATCAAGGTCACACCAGCTGGAGTTAGAGTCACCAGCAAGAACTGACTGCTGACGCCCCTGAAGATAGGAAGAAAACCATACCAATACCTCGGGAGAGACCATGAGGTAGGAGAGGATGGATAAAAGGACTTCATGACTGACGGTATTGAAAGCATTGGAAAAATCGATTAACACCAAAACCGAAACTTTAGTGTCTTCCATTCCCCGCCTTATATCGTCAGTCACTTTAAGAAGGGCTGATACGGTACTGTGGCCAGGCCTGAACCCGGATTGCAATGGGCTGATAAGAGAATTGTGGTGGATGAAGTGGGAAAATTGCTTGTGAACACAGGCCTCGAGTACTTTGGATAAAAAGGGAAGGACGGAAATTGGTCGAAAGTGGCTGAAGAGAGTGGGGTTAGGAATTTTAGGGAGTGGCCGAACATGGGCTTTCCGCCATAGAGAAGGGAAAACACCGGAGTAAAGGGAGAAGTTAACGACATGGGAGATTGCAGGAAGGAGCTGATCAAGAGCCGTCACAATCATGTGACGACTGATGTTATCACAGCCCACGGCTTTGGACTTAATGGACAGGATTATCTTCTTGATCTCTCCGGGATCGACTGGGGTGAAGACAAAGGGAGAAATATTGGGTCGCGTCAGACCAGCAAGATAGTCAATGGTTTGACATTTGGTTAGACTATCAAGAATAGGGACAGTAAAATTATATGTAGGACTTCCTTCGCATGGAAGCCAAACTTCTACGCGCCGTCCTGAGTCACGATTTCACGATAGTCATTGCTTCCAGGAGTAGGTACCATCTTTCAGTTTAACTTTTTTTCAATATCCTAGACAGTTTTTAATCGATTTATAAAAAAAAGAGGTTGTATTGTGTATTCGGCGTGTTTTTTTTTTGTTTTTTGATATGATGTTTGTAATAGATGGGCTTGGGCACCTCATCTTTATGGTCAGAGGGATAGAATAGTGGATGTTTCATCATAAGTATACCCATCTATTGCAATATGCTTACGTGGATCATGAATTCATGAGTTGCACTATCGCACATAAATATGCAGATAAGTACAAAATATTAAATAAACATCTACTCATCTAGATAACAATATCTCGAGTACGGACGTAGCTATAGAGATCACGTCATCGCCAACCGAGCTTGGAGGAAAATTGAGGTATTTTCCAAAGAATACTAGGAACTGTGTATGAATAAAAAGTGTAAGTAGTGGAAAGTCAACGTCCAATCAAAATAAAAACCATTAAAATACCCAAAATAAATAAATTAAATCTTTTATTCAATCTTTGTAGAAAATATTGTTATTAAAAAATAAGTGTTTATTAAAAAATAAATTTATAAAAATATCTTTGGGACATGAGACCGCCTATTTTACAGAAATATGTTTACCTAGGTAAGTATCCGCCTTCCTAATAAATGTACAAGCATCAATTAAAATTACAGTTTTGGTCTCTGTAATTTTGTAGTTTGTAAAAAAATTACATAATGTAATAAAAAAAACTTAAATAGTCATTAATAGAGGTACAAGTAGAAGATAGGCTAGGAAATTTAGAAAAAGAACTTGGAATGGAAACACTGAAAGGGGAGGATCTATGTTGGATCAAAAAGTTATAAGAATAATGTCGAGAAAGAAAAGCACAAGCACAACAAGATCTGAAACTGCAGACGTAGGTAAAAGTATTGTTGTAAGGAAACAATAATAAAATAAATTTAAAAAAAATGAAGCCAAGAGCAAAAAATAAAAATAATTTAAGAAACTGATCCCTGCAGAATCATCTAGTAGATAATTTTAAGATGGAATCTGCGAAAACAGAAACCATGTCAGAGCTTAAAATAATCGCAAACTACTTAAGTTGCCAAATGTTTCCCTTCAGCTCACATTAAAAATATGCTTTAGGGCCTGCAAGTATTTCTGTGGCTCGGCCGGGCTGACAGCAGCGACGTCTACTGACGTGTCTTTGACGTATTGGAATATTTCGCTATTTTCTTGCGCTGAGGCGGATAATTTAGCGTGCCGCAAAATACCTAGTGTTAGAGTTGCATTCGCAGATGTGAGTGTGATATTTACGATGCGCCGGCGGACGGCGCGATGGGCCGTAAAGTAAGTAGGCACAGCATCAACTATGAAGTCAAGGATATTTTTGGCACACGCGAGCACAGGATACACTCTCTGTTATAGTTCACGGGTCATTTAACAATAGTCTTTCTTGGTACGTTTACTTTTTAAGGCTTGACGCAGTTTCGCTTTTACTTAGTTTTGATTTGTTATTTTGTAGTGAACATCTGGATTTCTATAGCCGTTAAAGAATTAAAAAGTTCTTGACGGCAGCTTTTGTAGCCGTGTTCTTTATGAATATTCTATAGAAGTATTTGTGTGTTTTAATCTGGATATCTTCAAAGTTGAAGTGAATCGGTTTTTTTCTAGGCAAGCGTGCTCCCACCCTTGGCTGCATCATCGGCTCACATAGCGCTGCTTTAGTTTAAAAAAAAAAGTTTGTATGTAGGGCGTGATCTTCGCAAGTACTCATCCGATATTCATTACATAATATTATCCGAAAATTCTTTCACTGACGGGAAGCTACATTAGCCCCGAGTGTGATAGGCTACATTTAAAACATTCCCGTGGGTTAATTTCCGTACATAACGGAAGTGATGCGACGATCAAAACCTAGTATCAGATAAGTAGAACATGCCTAGTTAGTCGTTATGAATGTTAATATTGGCGTGCCTGTGTGCCACTGTAAGAAGGTACTGAAAAATAAGAATATTGCATGCATGACGTTAGAACAAAAAAAAACCCTTAAATGCCTAGCCAGTCATATAAGGGTCGTAAATCCTAGGCTAGTCACTTAAGAGACTAAAACAAGTCTTATAACGGTTTTATAAGAGACTGCTTATAAAACCTAAGCAGACTGCTAAAGTTACTTTTACACGTCTTGTGATAATTATGGCTGATGCCCTATGTCTCAATAGGGTAGTCTCCAAGTTCCAAATTCCCTAAAATGAGTTTTCATACATGAATTCCCACGTTCCCAAAAATGAAAAATTCACACAGATGTGTGAGCTATACTTACATATTTTTTTGTTACAAATGAATATAATCAGCTCATTCAGGCACAGCCCATATTTGCAAATCATTTTATACTTTCCATGATGCACAGCTTCGACTCATACACCACTCTCCTTTAACACTCCTTTAACACTCAAAGTCAACACTACAAAGTGCAATAATTATAGCCAAATTCCAACCCAATACCTTTAACTGTTTTATTGCAAACTGACCTTCACGATTTTAATTGTATTAAAAAAAAAACCGGCTAAGAGCGAATCTGACTCGCACACAAATTATTACGTAGCACCTTATTCCTTATTAACGATCATTCATAGGTCAATTATTTACACTCAAGTGCAAAACTAAATTTGTCTTTCATTGTATGTTCATGAAAAACAAATTTTCTACTGCAGTATCCCGAAAAAGTCCCATAACTCAAAAGCTAAATATCAAACTCTATTCTATTTCAAACCTACATTTTTTCAGAATGTTCCTCCTCTTTGTAAAATAGAAGGGGGGACATGATTTTTACAGCTTCAGAACCGAATATCCCTTAAACCATTGACTTAAGAAAAAAAGTATTTTCGGAACCTCGATATCATTTTTAAGAGCTATCGATACATTTATATCCGTAGATTTTTTTTCAGCCTTCAGTTACAATTATGGAGGGTCGCCCCAATTTTCTTTATTCGTGATTTCACATCACTTTTGGGTAGTGGCAACAGTATGGAAGTAAAATGGCTGTGACATACGTACGGACAGACGGATAGGACGATCTATAGGGGTTGCATTTGGTAACGAAACCCTAAAAAATATGTTTACTTGTTTTTTTTTTAACAGCACATAAAAACGTCAGTTTATTGTTTGTCAGTTCTGAAATGGCCAGAACCCTGAAGGTGTTTGAGAAACTTATTTGCACGTTGGGTATTGAAGTGGGTTTATTTTCCGTTTTTCCGCATGACTGGCGGGGTGTGCGTAAAATCTTACTTTTTTTAAATTAATTCCATGACTACCTATTGTAATTGTTTAGTATCCGGATGTGTGCGTGTCGGCATAAAGGATATTCACTTTGGTGTTGTCTGTCTTCAGAGCGCGTTTGTTTCTTCAGCGCAAACACACACTAATTAACCGCGGTGCCTTTGTTTGCCTCTTCCAGAAATTGCTTTAAATGTTTAAGATGTTTGAATGTACCCGTTGCACCTCGATTTCTAATATAGTTTGCTTTGATGTCAGAGTCCAGTCCAGCTAGTCGTAATCACACAGAAATATCTAAACTCTCACTGCTTTGTTGGGGTACCACTCAGATGAATGGAATGTTGTCCTTCCACCTTTATTATTTGACTCCTTTCTTTGATTGTTATCAACATTTCAACCACCATATTGTTCACGACCCATGCATGAATATAACACAATATGCACACAACAATACCTAATTTATATATATATATATATATGAGTTTATGTAACAGCTCACCCATTATCTAATAAAACTAAATGAACGGTAAACGGTTTGTTGTACTTAGCAGGTACTCAGGTACGCGTACTAGGTCTAGTTTCTAAGAAGCCTTATACAGAGCAATGCGCATTATTGCAATGTATACGGTCTTAGATATCTCTTAAGTACTGGCCATTGGCAAGTTATTAAGTTGGTTTATTATTTTAAACATTTTGTTGATTAGTTTCATTTTTATTGATCAACGCTAACCTTGCACTGGACTACCTCCTTTAAATTCAGATAAACAACTCAAAAAATCTGATTCTTTTTCTTCCTTTTCGCTAACGTTATAGAGTCTAACAGTAGGCCTGAAGTTAGAACAATAATAGAGCAACCTTTAAGTCTCCGTGAGGTGATCTCCTAAATAAAGCAGCTCGGAGTCACGTCACTCCTTAGCACATAAATAGCTCAAGTCACAAGACAGACCGGTCGGCGCGGCGCGCGGCGCGGCAGCGCGCGCTCTGCTCAGGGGGGATGCGCGCGCGCTGCGCTTGTGTGCGGTGCTCGATGGCCGCTCCGCTTGGCGCCGCCGTCCGCGTGTTATTTCCGACGCCATTACTCACACCGGCTTCGACTAATTATAATATTCAGCGAGCTCACATCGGCCGACTGTCCGACGAGTCCGTTCACATATCCTGCACGCACAGCACAGCCAAATTGTTTTCTTGTGAATGTTATTTTGAGGTCTACATAGAATTTTACTGTCGTACTAAAGATGCGGTCGGTATTTCTACCCAAACTTTCCACACAAAGTAATCGCATGATCATCCTCAAAACAAGGCATTGTTAAAAGTCACACAAGCCGGCCGGTTCTGTTAATTGATGTCGTCTGGCTTTGATAGCGACCGTTCGGTGAGATCAGAGAGGTGTCGGCGACGTTGAAACGGCTCTTCTCTGTAAACACGCTTGTTGCCTATGTAGTCGTGTAACGCAATCAGCACGCCCTTTGACACCAGCTTCAGTACCTCTGATAATGTAGTTCGAGCTCTTCGTACCGTTTGGCACATTAATAGCAATGTTAACCTCATTCAATTTACTTTCAGATGAACATTTGTAACACAAATACATATATGTGTAATGTAGATAATACCTATGAGGTATTTACATGAGATATACGTACCTACCATCAAAGACATTATTCAATGGGTATCATTTAAGCTATCACCAATTTAATTAGTTTTGTGTTTCTTAAATAATAGGGTTTGTCCTCAAAATAGTAGATCTGTCACCAAAATGTAGTCACCAAACAATGCAAAATCAGTTCCACAATAAATCACCTAAAATCCTGAGATATAAGGTCTAGTACCAAATAAATGTTTTTGTATGTATTATAATAGGTGTGTCCTAATAAGTATTTAAGCAAACTAATTTAAAGAGATCACCAAACCACAGGTCCAAACTAAGGCGTTGTCGACGTAGCCCCGCTACGCGGGGCTCCTATTTCTGTCTGCAGGGTTTACAGTAACCTAACACGAAGGGGATGTCGGGGTCTTAGTTCGCTCGCTCCGCTCGCTCACTAGACCCCGCCATCCTCTTCGAACCTAACCTGTCCGAGTCGGTGTGCCCAATGTCTCTTATAAAGCATTTCTTCATAGAAATAAAGAACTGATCTATTTATTTGGTGACAGATCTACCATTCCGAGCACAAAGCTATTATTTAAGTAATAAAACTATTTTTATAAGAACGAAGTTTATATTCATCTAATGCACTACAATTTTATTGGTAATCCATCTCTTATTTTACACATGTATCAACATTTATTTGATAATTCATACCTGGGAACACTTTTTGTTTATCTGAGAACGAAAATATTTCGTGGCGATAGATCTATTTACTAGGTGATACAACTTTGATGACAAATATAAATTTTGGTGACAAGAAATATAGTTCCCTTATTCAATCACCAATTAAAATTACTGGTCCCGTTTTTATTAGGTACCGTACTAATGATATTGGAACATGTTCTTTCTACCCTACTAGATCTGTTAAACCAAAACAAAACCACTTACAGAAGCTGTTACGATCAGGGACAGATTGAAGCCTTGAAAGGGGTGTGAAGAATAAACAGGAATATTTTGATGACTGTACCTTTATGTTGTTTGCAATATTTCTGTACAGAACCTTTAAAAGATAGCTTAATGTTAAATTAGTGCAGTAACACATTATGCAATTTAAAGTAGAGCAAAGTCCGTCACGCTCTTCTATGATTTTCAAAGTTCTCTAGTTCTGTATATTATGTAGGTAAAGGGAGGCCTCCCTTTCACAGGCCCGAATTGATAAAAGGTGCACATAGGTATCAGTGGCGTAGCGTGCCTTGGCGGGGCCCCGTATAAAAATTTGTTTGGGGGCCCAGAAGGGTAAAGATTTCTCACAAAAGAAAAAAAAATGTTTGCATAAAATTAAAAGAAATATTTATTCATCATAATTATCTACATATACTTATGTCACTTTTTCCAATTTTTTTCCAAACAATCCAAATTAAATATTACTCTCTCCTTGCCTTTTTTTCGACAAACTGATTTATTAAATCATTTATAGCTGATGACGACTTCAGTTTTTCTAAAGTTTTTATTAGTTTTTGCTTACGCACGTCCCCGCATAATTGATACGGCAGATACGGCGGTAGCTACGCCCCTGATAGATATGGGTTTTAATGTCGATTAAAAATTACTTACATTTGTGTCAAGACTAACATGAAATTCATTTTCTTTCTCTAGTATTTTAATTTAGTCGATTGTACTTTAACAGATTCATCCTGTTAGTTTTCCTGTCGGAAGGGAAACACATATTGTTTACAGCATGTCTCTAAACAGTAATGAGTGAGCTAATGAGGCACTGCACGCGAACCACTCGGTTGCTATGATAGATGTGGTAGAGTGCGGTGATAGCCGATGTAATAAGTTTGACCGGGAGATTGGATGTAACTGTAGGTCAAGGTTATCACATTCAGATCCGGCCGTATCTGTCACTGGCTTAGCATTTTTAGTCCGGGATAATATTTTTGCAACAAGTTGCAGATGTTGGAAGAAACTTTTTAATTTCAGTTTTTTTTCTTATGCCTCAAATGCTGATATGATATTTGCTAAAATTAAGGTGTTTCAGGTGGTAATAATGCAACAGTATTTAAGTACTTATAAAAGCGTTGTGAAACAGAAAACCCTAGATATGAGCACGTCAATGAGATAAGAGTTTTTCAATACCAATGACCCACCATGACGTACGTGTGACGGTTGCCAAAATAATTGTGTATGTGTCGTTTGTCACATCACCAGTTTTAACGAATATTAGTAGCTTTGTTAGTCATCACGTCCCGTCGTTTAGTCTGCAGTGTTTCTACATATACCAACTGTTTGTTAATATTAACTTTATGTTTACAATGCACTGCTCTAAAACTGCGTTTATAGGTCATCATGATGATAAAGTTACTCGTCCATGTTTCTATCATTTACTTTACATTAGCGTTTGTGTCTACATCTACATGGATAGGGTTTGTTGTAATTAATAATTAGAGGGGCCATCTGAGCTTTAGTAAAGAATCGTGATTGGCTTGGCTGGTATTATAAGTTTGTTTAAAACAATATTCCACCTTGTACAGCATGAAAAGTTTTGTCTCGTTCGCAAGAGAGAATTCATGACCCGAGTCGAATAGGACCTAAGTATTTTCTGTGAACCTGAGAAAATAAACACAAATCAAGCGTCGATCAGTATAATTAGTACGTTTACAATCAGCCATCATTTGTTTGAGCAATTTTAACAATTAAAGCTTTACTATCATAATCATAATAATGTTTATTTATCTCGACATCAAGAATTCAAGGCGCTAGAATTCAAGGCGTTGGTTCACATAAGTACACTCTTATATAGAGAAAGGTGTCTGAAATAGTAAGATCCTGAGGTACAGATCAACTCTCGGGCTTAGAAATAAACATTTTAGTTTTGCAAATATAAGTCGAGATAAAATTTAGAATTGAAAGTACCTATGTATTAAAATTAAGAAGTTGTTTGAAATTTAAACAAAGGTAAATTGACATAAAAACATAAAACTTAATATTTCCAAAGTTTTACTACAGCAAACACAAACAAATGAGAAGGAAAATAAGAAACAAAACAATATAAATTTATATAAATAAAACTATAAACTCTAGTCGTATAGCTGTCTTATAAAAGTCATCTAAGCTGCTAATTATGGTTTCTAAATTGTTGCTGATCTGTTAGTGGTCACAAATTCACAATGCTATGAGTTATTCTGATTATTTTGGACGGATATCTTAATAGACGGTTACATGTACCTTCGTGTGGTTTGTGCTTCATTCTTCAACGCAAATTAGAAAAATATGCAAACAGTCGCCACCTGTTTAATTCCGATGTTTTAGATTTTACATAAAACTAACAATTAATACCTACCAACACATTTATTCAGAGTCATTGCCATAATAGCAACGGTCAGGGCATAAAAAGGCAACCGATCAATCTACCTCTCCAAAGTTCGTATAGCGTACTTCGAAATAATGGCAGAGCAATTTTTCTTGTCGCAGTGAACTTTACCTTCAAGCCAAGGGTCAATGGTGTGACAGTGGTCATTTTTCGCGCAATTTCAGGAACGACGACCGGCCGTGACGCAAATGAATACATGCCAATGAAAGCACTAATCACTTACATTTCTTCTTGTGGGCATTGTTACACCTACCGAATGTCAACGTGCCAAGACATAAATATTTTTGGCATTCTAAATTTATCGTTACCAGGCTAAGTTCTGATTCCATGATGTTAGTCATTTCAAATGTTGAAAACTTTCTCTAATATGATTCTGTTCTGAAGCATAAAATTCGGCTTCTACGCAAAGTGATGATTGCTTTGATAATGGGTATTATAGGTATAAGTACGTTAACATTAAAAAAGAAACGTTTTTCAACGGATCGCAAGTAAACATAGTAGTGACTTGAAGCAAGCGCTACAGGCTGAGATCATTAAAACGGGTTCATATCAGTTTCCATGAGTTTTTAACGGTTGCCCTCTTGATAAACTCCTGTTGATTGTGCGCCTCGGCCACACGGGCGGACCACCCGAGCGTCAGGGCGCGCTGTGACCGTAGTCATAAATATCTGTGGCGCAACGAGGATCATCCATGACAGCACCTTGAGCCCTGATAAGCCTAAGATACTGACATGATAGCGCAGGATCACCGAATCTGTTTGGATTTATTAATCCTCTTTGTTAAGGGCGATTACAGCACAGATTTAAGCCTAATCCATCGTGCTACTTGGTAATTATTTTGCGGCATATGGTTTAATAGGTACATAAGTAAATACAAGGACTATAATGAATTGTTACAAAATCGTTATTCTTATCATTTAGTAGTAAATCCATATGGAGTAGATGACCCAGTTCCAAACAAAGAATGAGTCAAGCTCGTTGTCATTGTGGAAGTATGCCCGGTCGGCTAATGTAGGGTGCTGAATATTGCACAAAATCATGCTTAATTTAACTACTTGAGAACCTTACAATGTGTCTCTTGTAAATGATATTATTATAATATCTTATAACGTCAATTTGTAATTATGTATTTTAGATAGACTTAGTTCTTTGTGTCGCATTTTGCTTCATCGCGTTGGTAAGCGAGTTTTATTTTCACACAAATAACGTATGCTTTTAAAAACTGAATATATGAAATAACAGCTTTCTTGCCGTGTCGTTTCATATAAAAGTTCGTTCAGATCGTAATGATGTTATCGATATCCAATTCCACATAGGTTTATAAACTGGTTAGTTAAGAAGTTGGGTGCGCCAAGTAATTTGCTGCGAGCGGGTGCGCGGGGCAGGGGAGGCCACTGAAGATCGGTTCCGGGGTTCAGCGACAACTTGTCTGCCAGGGCCGGCGCCCGGGCTCCGCGCCGCGCCCCCACCCCGCGCATTATTATGGGCTTGACGCCGCCGCCGCACGGTGGGCTGAAATCGCGAAGTTGGGACTTAAGGATTTTTAAATATATATTTGCATTGTATATACTTATACCATACTTTTATGTTTTGGAACTTTTTTTTAAAGTAGGTTATTACCCTAAAATTTCAGAGATTTAATTTGTATGAATAAAACAAAGAATTCGATGCATGGTGCATATTATTAGGATTATTATTATTAGTTTGTTGTAAATATTTTGTGCAACTGCATTCCACACCACTCTTTCCACAACACCAAAACCGGTTTTCTTATCAGTAGACGAGTCGTCATTAGTGACGTGCGCCAATCAGAGGGCAGTAAATTTGCAGGTAAAAAATATTTGGGGTAGCAAGTTGAAAACAATGATATCAGTTCGTTGTAACCACCCTTTACATACGGACTACCCGCTCGTTACTTGATTTTTGTTAAAAGTTGATTTTCGAGAATTTTGTGAAAATGTTTAGTGATTTAGTTACTAATGTTGATATGTTTGTGAAATTGAAATCAAGTGGTAGTATTAAGGATCATAACTTTTTATACAGTGCTATCAAGTCAAAATTGTGTGATTTAAATCAAGATAATGATAATTTGCTAAAGGAATTCTGCGCAAAGTATTGTTATAATACTTATAAAAAATGGGAAAATGCTAAACGAAAAGAACATACATTTAGAAGTAAATACAGTGATTGGTTGGCATCGGAGATAGTTTGGCCTGAGTTTATGAAAGATTTTGCAAAAAACGACGACGAACCAGTTCCTAGCACATCAACTACATCTCATGAAAAGGTGTCTGTTGGTACATCAACTCAAGTAAGTCCGAGAAAACCATTTACAGAATTAGGTCCTAAACAAAAAAAGAGACGTACGGAACTTACTACGCAAACTATTGCTTCAGAGGAGTTGTCACATGCCCATGTTTTTAACTTAAAAGCAGAAGGAAAGGAAGATGTTGCTGACATATTACAGCATCTGCTCAAGCATCCACAGGACGTGCAAAAAGTAAAAGATTGTCTTTTTGGAAATAAAAAGAAATCAGTATTCTCTCCAGATGAAGCTTTAGGCTTGTTTTTGTCTTTGAAATTGTCAAAATGGCAATATAATACGCTACGAAAAAGTATCGCAGAAGTAACTGGTACCAACGTATATCCCTCTTACTACGCACTGCAAAATGAAAAAATTAAATGTTATCCACCTAAAACTGCTATTGTAGTAACAGATAAAACGGCTATGATAGAATTGCAGGCACTATTGGATATTACTGTGAAGAGAATTATAATGTCAAACGAAATTAGTGAAACTTGTAAAGATTTGACACTGATTAGTAAATGGGGATTTGACGGAGCTTCGAATCAAGCCAATTATAAGCAGAAAGTTGGAAGAGAAAATGAAGAAGATGAGGACTTTGACGATTCTAGCGTATTTATGGGTAGTTTGATTCCTATCAAATTAGTGTCTGGTGACAGAGTTATATGGGAAAATGATTCCCCAAATTCCTCATTATGGTGTCGTCCGCTGTTTTTTAAATTCATGAAGGAAAACAAATTCAGCATTTTGCAAGAAAAAAATGCGATTGAGGCAGAGATTAACAATTTAGTTAAGACAGTGGTTGATGATTTGACCATCTCGCACAACCTAATACTAACCATGATAGATGGTAAAGCGACTGCAGTTCTTTGCGATACATCAACACAAAGATGTGACATATGTAAAGCTACTCCAAAGGAAATGAATGATTTGTCCTTGGTTTTGGCAAAAGAAATTGATGTCGATTTATATAAATATGGTTTATCGTCGTTACACATCTGGATACGATTCATGGAATGCATTCTTCATATAGCGTACAGATTAGATTTGAAGACATGGATGGTGAAAGGTGACAGTAAAGCTATTATGGAGAGCAAAAAGAGAAATATTCAGGAAGCATTTAAATCCGAAACAGGACTTTTAATTGATGTTGTGAAACAGGGTCATGGTACAACAAATGATGGGAATACTGCGAGGAGATTTTTCGAAAACCCCGATATTGCAGCTTCGATCACAGGAGTAAATGAAGAATTAATAAAAAGATTTAAAACTATATTAGAAGCAATTTCGTCGGGTCACCGTATTGATATATTGAAGTTTAAAGATTATACCGAAACCACCATGGAACTATACATTGAATTATATAATTGGTTTTACATGCCTGCAAGTGTTCACAAAGTTTTAGCTCACGGAGCAGCTATTATTGAAAGCTTGGGTATAGTGCCCATTGGAAAATTATCCGAAGAAGCAGCTGAAGCACGCAACAAAGATTTTCGGAGATATCGTGCTCATAATTCGAGGAAATTCTGTAGAAAAGCTACTAATGAAGATATTTTGAACAATTTGTTAATCAGCTCTGATCCACATATTTCAAAGATACGACACAAACTGGTGCGAAAACACAAAGCCTTTTCAGAAGAAGCAACAGCTTTGTTGATCGTTAAGGATACATTTGTTGACGATGATGATCAAGAAAATTTAGGGGTTTTAACTGAAGACCCGTTATTGTCAGAGCATGGTGTTGAGCATGGTGCAGGCCCCTCCTAAAAATATTGGTAAATGATTTGAATTTTGAATTTGTCTTTGTAAGTCTCACACATACAGAACACAGATTTGTAGTCGTGGATTAGGCCTATTGGGGAGACCACTGATAAAAAAAACGCGCCTAGTTCTCTACCTCTGGGGTGGTGTGGAATAGAGAATACAATAATTATCACTGCTAAGTATTCTAAGATTTAGGTGACTTTTAAGATATTTTCGTTCAAAAAAATCTAAAAAAGTCTAACTACCTACTAAGTCACAGTAAACTACAGTAGACGATTAGATGCAAATAAATTGTACTATTAAAATACTTATCCAACAATTGGAAGAAATTTGAGATTTTGTAGACTTAAATGCGATTTTAATAAGAAAAAAAAATTAAAAAAAAAATTCTCCTAAATCGCAGCAAAGCGCAGTAGCTGACTAGTTGTAAAAATAAGCTAATAAATAGTACTATTTTAATATATACATCGCAGTTGGAGATGTTTTCAGATTTTTGAGATTCTTTAGATTTTATGATTTTTTCTATACAAAAAAATATTTAAAAAATTGTAGTACTAAAAATAATGCGTAAAATAAAAAGTCATAGAACAATAATTTACTGTATTAGATAGTAGAACAAATTTGCATCATTAATCAGTAAAAATAAGATGACTTTTTTTTTAATGTCCTAAGTCCACTACGTATATAAATCAACCCACCGTGCGCCGGCCTGTGCCCCTCTTGCTCCGCACCGCACCTCCTGCCGCTGCGCCCGCGCCACCGCTTCTCAGAAAACGAATCCGGCGATATGGTGACGCACACATTGACATTTGGCAGTTGATACGACGGCACAGTTTCTACGACGGGAAAATGTAATTAATGTGCCAATGAATTTAGAAGATAGCTTTAAGATAAATGCTCAGATACTCTAAAATAATCAGGACACGAAAATTACATTACAATGCGGGACCTTCAAGGTCGGCATTAATGTGGTACAGACTACAGACAACTAATTAATTTTTCTTCGCTACTATAACTTTCTATTAGTTTCCCAAGTTCATATCAATATACGTTGGGGTTGATGATGACAGTGGAGGATATAAATATAAAAATGATCATAAATAAAACATAATGATGATGGACTTTTTATGAGTATATCATAGAAATACAACGACAATAAAGCTGGCGAAAAGCGCATGAATTCAAAAAACGAAAGATGCTTACATCCACTTTCAATAAACAGGTGGCGACTGGCGGCTTTTTCAATACACGTGTAGGACATAAATAAAAGTAATCTTTCGCTGTATTATATAACCAGAAAATATTGTAACTCTACATTATGGCTTGGGCTTATCAGAATCTAGATGTGAGATGGATTGCTTTGTGAAGAAGTTTTCTGTATTTTTAGCAGTCCTACCTATAGCTGGCTACATTTGGAATATAAAAGCACTAATAGATTTATTTTTAGAATTTAAATAACAGTTTCATTGTCATGAAAACCAACTAGATAAAACTGTATGTATAATTTTGGGATGATCTATAAACCAAAGTGTACCAAGTACCTAGTAGCTTTATTTTTGACTAACCTATTACCTACCTGTCTTTGAATCGAACTGATACGTTTGTAACATGTGGATAATGTCCGCACAAAGGAATATTATGTTCAATGCTCGTGTTGCGTGGACGCATCACAGCACTCCAACATAGATAATGTATTGGCGTTACATATAAATAGGTGTGTCAAAGTAGGTGTGATTCTGTCCGTGTGTGCGTTGTCGGTGCGAGTAGATAATTTATCGAGTAGTGAGCACCGCTTGCCGCTACGCAGCAACTTGCCCGGTGTGGTGAGGTGGGTCGCACTTTATATGGAGAGTTGTCTAATCCACTGAATAAATTACCATTGGGCCTAGGTTTCTCCTGAATGACTAATGGACATTTAAAGAATTAGCTCAATGCGCATGCCATACGCTTTCCAATTTCTACCTATGTTAATATAGCGACATGCTAGTAGGTACTTAGATATTTTTCAGTTTACGGCATTTACAGTAATAACTTAGGTTCTTAGTTGTTTCTATTTGAGTATTTATCAAGACAATAAATACATAATTATATAATATGCTAGATTGATCTGTAAAAAAAATTGACCGTTATTAAAACGGTTAAACTGTTATAAGTATTCCACGCAACGTGACGATTTGTTGTGGTCCTTCATGAAAGATCTCTATGTCCAATCAGTCAGCTTATTCATCTTATGACTCAAAGGCTGAATTGATTGTCTGATTGATGTTTTGAGTAATTAAGAGTCCGTAGTTGTTAGATACCAACACTAGTACACAACCACGTGCCTAGCAGATATTGTTAAGCGTCAAGAGTTTAGCAGTATTATAGCCGGATGTAGTCGATGAATACGGCTTTAGTTCAATGAAGGTGGCGCTACCGGTTAGCGCTACTTTTATTGCGCCTACATCCAGCCAGTGCGTGCATATATTTTGTGCTGAATTTGCTCAATAGTACTGAGCAACTTTGAAAGCAAATGGAGCTAGTCCACTGCTAATGTATATTAATAGTAAATTAGTAATAGGTTACGTAAAGAAAAAGCTCAAAAAAAATGATTTGACGAAAAGCTTGGATCCACAATTTATAGTTATCATAAGAGGAATCCAAAACAGGCCTATATAAAAACCTATCATAATAAAAACAGAAATAAACGAATAAGATTATTTTTATCAAGTTGGACATCTGTGAAATGGACGGGCGCGAGCTGCGCAGGTAGGGTCGCACTTCGTCGAAAGAGGAGCAACAACGTAGTCGAATGGGATCATAATGAAGGCACAGACGCACACTGTTTTAATATACTTACCTATTAACAAATGCAAATATTCCATTACATTAAGAATACTTACATTCAAGCTAGTACATTTCTATTAAAAAGAGCACGCAAATTTCGCTCAGTCTTTAAAAAAAGAAACACCCAAACAAAACTGTATTAGGTAGTTATGCTTTAATACTTAGTAGGTACATTCATACATTTGTATCATGCCAGTATACATAGATAAATATTGACCTACGGAGAGGGTTAGAGAGGAATTACGACTATCGCCTGTCTACTAAACTAATTAAATTTCTGACTCTGTCAGTTCATGTGTATCTATATTTAAATAATAGGCGGCACCTTTATTATTTACACAGGTTTTATATGTAACGTTGATATAGGTTTAGAACCTAACACTTACTGCAAATAGCAGAGCTGTCCTTCTTATGTATGATTAAGGGCAAATAACTATTATGGGCATTCTTCAGTTATTAAGGTTCAGAGACACGAAGCCAGCGAACCGATGAAGGTCAAATGCTCAAGTTACATTACCGTACATAAAGTATCTAGCGTGAACGAAGATTACTAATATTCTATACTAGGTATACTTAGTGATCAGGCCCCTACTTGCAATGAATACTTAATATGTTGCTAAAAGTAAAGCAACAAACATTTTTTCGGGCCGCAGTAAAATGCAGACCGCAATTTTGGCGGTTTCTTCATAAAAAAAAACTTAATTCGCTGTTTTAATTCTCCAGCACAAAGAGTTCAACCCCATTCTTATAATCTAAGAAAGAGACTAGTTTACCTCTAATTGTTTCCTAGGAATTAACCCAATGAGACTGTGGGATAATCCAGCAAGGTATTTGGGTTGCCAGTAATAAATAAATAATGAAGAAACAACAGCGTTTAACTTGTTAATTTTAATCAGAAGCATCTAATGACTGCTTCATTACAATTTCCAATTTGATTAAATGCAGATAGGTAGTGCGTCGTATAAAAGTGTGTATCGCGCCATTTTCTCTTGTTAGCTTACCTACGTACAAAACATGAGGGTAAAAACATTTATAATAACTTTCGCCATGTTCAAGAAGCACGCTTAGAGTTTACCAGGTGCGAATTGCTGAATATTAGCTAGCTCTAACGACACGCATGTAATCTTCAGTTCCATAGCACCTTTAACATACTAACCCTATACAGCACCAGTCACTGGCAGGTAAGTACAGGAAAACTCCACTCTAAATTCTGATGACAAGCATTGTGTCACTGCTCGTAGCTTCAATGAGTTTGGCGCAGCCGCGTAGGCGGTAGGTAGCTGTCTTTCGTTACTTACGCAAATTGGTCAATCTCCTATGAGATTCTATCAACGGTTGAACAGCATTCAAAAAGGATGATAAACAAAGAAAGTATTTATTCCATCTATTTACCTATTTTGATAAGAGTTTCCAACAACTTTTGGCGAAAAAAAACAAAGATCCTTGCTTGGTTATACCTACCTACCATTATTGAAAAGCACCTTGAGCAAAGTTACTCTAGATTACATTACATACCTACAGTTTCCTGTGAATGAAGTAGGTAGGTATCTAAGTAGATGTCTGAGTAAGTACTCATGTTAAAATTAGAATAATATTACATAATATTATTTGTAATAATAAGTAGCGGCAAGCTGCCAAGCTACACACCCACACCCGGTACCCACCATGGAAACTGCTGCCATTCCCTCAGTCCGCCATTGACGCGGGACCGCGTGACGACCTACGCTAATACATAAGTACAGTAAGTACTACCTGTCATGTACTTTGTTTTATTTATTCGTAAAGTTATTATTGTTGTTGAAAAGAAATATGTAGGTATGTACTTTTTATGACTAGTGATTGACGTATTGTGTATTCTACCCGTTTTTCGTAATTATTTTCCGTATTTGCTACTGCAAAGACTATTACTGCGATTCTTGTTTGCCCATTGGGTATTGTGTATTTTACTTGTAGTCCGTATAAGATACCACAATATTAAAAGTATGAACGGTGTCTTCTCCACTATAGTTCGCTTTGACTAAACTGTCCTGTTATAGTCACCATGCCAACCTACGTGCACAAGAAAGTTGTTGATAATTACTGTTAGACTTTGGATGATAGGCAATAAACACTTTTATTTGCAAACCTCATTAGTCTTTATCATGATGCGAACTTATCATTAATTGCTATAGGTATGCGTTGCTTAGCTTAGCAAGGAGCGTATGTGCACAAACGTACACAATTACCTATTTTCACAACAGCAATTTGAAATTAACCAAATCAACCATCAGTTTCGAAAGCTGTAGGAAATCTGAAGTACCTTAGTATCAGTCAGTGTTTAAGGGCCCTCCAGCTTGGGTGAGCGTCAAGGTAAACCGGCACGGCTGCACAGCGCCACGCCAGCGAGTCTGGTGCGGACACCACCGACCCCCCCCCCCCCTGGCGTCCTCCCCGCCCGCTGCCCGCAGCACCTACCTGTCATGCTACCCACGCAACCGATCGGCCTACGCGCCTTTGCTATGTTCATAAGTGTCTACGCATGATGCATAATAATGAGTAATCGTGATTCGTGCGTAAAGGATGTCTAATCAATGTTGACAGGAGTCGTTGAGTGAGATTTTTGAATTGAGGTTTAAGATTCCAAACGGGAACTTTACTAAACAGAGAATAGCACAATATATCAATCCTCTTAGCCAAGATACTCAAAACAAGTTTAATGGCAACGTATTTTCCAAACAACACAAAAATAAACCAATAAGCTGCGGTGGAGCCGTGTACCTATCATGAAGCAATCACGCTGTAGCGGCTTTTCCCACTATCTAGTCAAAACAAAAACAACAGTCACTCACAGAAAAAGGAATTAAAGGACTTAACAAGTTGGCGCGTCTTATCTATACCTTGAGGTCAGGGGTGTGCATCTCATTATTATAATGATATAGTGAGTCATCAGGCATCGTGATACAGCGCACGTTCGTCGCCACTCACTGCCACTACCTATCTTACCGCCTCTTAGTCGTTACACATACTTACATATAAAAGAACCAACGACCAACTCTTCAACGGACCTGTCTTAACGTTATCTTATAAACTTATATGTAACCGAGAGGCAGCTGTAGGTATATTAAAATTCTGCCTGTTAACTCGCAACCTAGGAATATTATACATGAATCCTCTGTAAAGGTAACTACAGCTACACTCAAAGATTATAAAATTAAAACTCAAACAACATCATATACTTCGTCCATTGTTAATTTAATTATTTCGATTCCATAATTTCCTTGTAAGCATTTAATTAAATGATAAGAAAGTCAGAAACTACATTGAACAATTTCTTTTTATAAGAAAAATATGGATGTAAGATTGGATTTTTGGTTACTTTTCTTTCTTTTTAGTAAGTGTTTAACAAAAAAATCAGCAAAGTAGTGTTTATGAGATGTTGTACTTTTAATGATATTCCTTCAACAGGTGCAGCTGAGGCTCAAGATCCAGGGAAATATAAAAAGGAAACTCCAATAAACAGGGGCAGGTTGTGTTACTACTCTAACAACTTTTAAATCAATATATTTCCCCAGATAATTTTTATTAACGTTTTGTTAAGCTACATAGACCAGATTAGGTACCTAACTTAGCAAAGAGCAAAACTGCTATTCCACTATGAATGATCAGTTCAACCGTTTTGTCATGTCACTATCAAAGTTTTAATATTCAGGTCAAACGAGTATTTACTTGAATAAATAAACAATTATTACGTCCCACAGATGCGGCGTATGTCCCACGTATTTCCAAAAGATATGTGCGTTCGACTTCGGCACAAATGCCACGCATATATTCGACAATCACTGCATAATGGACTTGTACAACTGCATGGAAGGCACCGGTTTGTTTCTTAAGCATATTATTAGCGTTTCCATGATTTGTGGGTGTGCGTCTTACTACCTTGCTACGATCATGATTTATACGTAATCATTTTAGTTCACTTGCCAATCACTATTGCTAAAGTAATGGACTAGAAACAATGACGGATGTTAGGGCACGATTTTCTATTTTCCTGTATGAAGTTGAGACGTGGACAATCCGAGCAAGAGAAAGACAGAGGATAGATGCATTCGAAATATGGTGCGGGTGGCGGATGCTCCAAATGCCATGGACAGCCAAACGCACAAATGTGTCTATTCTTTTCCAACTTGATATCAAGGCCCGATTGTCTACAATTTGCCTACAGCGTATTTATAACAATTTTGTATTTTAACATATTTCGGCCACATAATGCGAAGAGGAGATAGCAGCCTTGAAAAGCTGGTCATTGTTGGCAATACCGAAGGCAAAAGAGCACGAGGCCGGTCGCCAACACGATGTTGAATGTAGTGATTGTGATATAATATTGAATAAAGAGAAACTAGAATTTGTCGATAAAACGGTTTTCTTGGGGGTTACGCTTGATTCAAGGCTTCAATGGGGTCCTCATTTAACATCTCTTGCGGGGCGGTTAAGTTCAGCAGCATATGCTGTTAGAAAAATCCGTCAATATACCGATGTTGATACCGCGAGATTGGTCTATTTTAGTTACTTTCATAGTATAATGTCTTACGGCATTTTGTTATGGGGACGGGCTGCAGACATTGAGTCTATTTTTATTTTGCAAAAAAGAGCCATCAGGGCCATATATAATCTCCGTAGGCGCGATTCTCTAAGGGAACTGTTTAAGGACATTAACATCATGACGGTACATTGCCAATACATTTACGAAAACATAATGTACGTAAGAAAAAATCTGCATCTTTTTAGTAAAAGAGGTGACAGACACAATTACAATACTAGAAATAGAGATCAATTAGTTCAGCCAGGCTTCAGACTCGCTAAAGTAGACTCATCTTTCATGGGGTACTGTTTAAGATGCTATAATAAAATTCCACAGAGTATTCTTGAACTGAGTGAGACGAAATTTAAAACATGCATTAAACGCACACTTTGTAAGCAGGCTTATTACAAATTGGACGATTATATCGCTGATAATAATGCTTGGCTCCATGCCGGTCCTGCTCCACAAGGACAGGTTCGCATAAATTGATAGCATTTAATAGTATTGTTGGAGCTGCTGAAGATTGTACAACTATCTTTGAATTGTATAAATTCAATTAATTTAGTATTGTATAATCGCATAGCCCATATTGTGTGAGTCCTATGTACTAGATAGCTATCATTTACTGGAAACCTACGTCTTTTATTGACTTGAATGTGCCCTGGCGGTTGAGAGTATGTCATGCTCACTCAAATGTCACGCTGATGGCGGCGTGTGTGTCGGGTCATTTAGTTCCCTTCAAAATGGTTGAGTTGAATGATGGCTGATCCATGCGTCATGTTCGTGAACGGGCGCTGTCAGTTGTGCCTGGTCGTCTCTTAGCTGCCACGGCTTATTTCGAACTAATTATTTTATCTTCTGAATGTTTTTTTTTTTTGTTTTTGCTATGGACACTTTTAACGTGAAGTCTTGCTACATCGTTCTCACATAATGTACCATCTCAACATGAATGATGTAACCAAGGTTTTTGTAACAAGATTCTGATTTAAAAGAGTGTCCATGGAGTTTCTTGCCCATTCTTCTCCATAGAGATCTACGCCTTGGAATGGGCAACTACAGTACTTTCACAGTTATTATGTCTTGTGACTGGGACTGTAGCTTAATTTTTATTGTTGTTCGACCATTCAAAAGTGCCTGTAACTGGCTTATTTGAAATAAATGATTTGATTTGATTTGATTTGATTTGATGGTCCGACCAAGTAAAAGAGGCTATGTCCTCAAGCAAATTTCAGTAGTTGGTGATGGCAACTTTGGACCGGAGGCGATGGAGGCAGATTGTCCATTTAAAGGGGTCCAGTGACCACGATCCTCAGTAATGAGGGACCGATTGAAGAAGAGAAGGGCATTATAAAAGAATGGTCGATTTGGCTATGTTTTTTCTACACCCATAGGTGTGAATGACCCACTGGGAGTTTCCCCAGGAAATTCATATAGCACGAGGAGAACTTTCGAGTAGTGAATTGAAAATCTCTCTGATGACATTAATAGTCTAAACCACCCGCACCCTGGTAATGTTTGAAGTAGCTACAGAAACGTCTAAAATGAGACTTCTTTTTAACCGACTTCAAAAAGGAGAAGGTTGTCAAGTCGACTGTTTTTTTTTGTATGTGTATGTTCAGCCTTTTTTTCGCCAACTATAAACCGATATTGGTGATTCTTTTCTTGTTTAGTAGAGTATTATTCCGAGGTGGTCTCGTTTAAATTGTGTGAAGATCTGGTGCTGATCTACGCAGATATACAATGGAACTGTTTAATAATAGACGACAAATCTGTCGTGATCGCTGCAATCGTTTAGATGTTTATTGTTTACACGATATCATAACATAACATCGCGCCTGTATGCTCTGAAGGGGTACACAGATGTGTATAGTATACTCACATTTCGTTAGGTACCTATACTAAGTTATATTTTATTGGGGGTCTATTACCATGACATGTTATTAATGTAAAATAAATTCATAGCGAATATAGGATATTACAGCTAAAAATGGTAAAATTAAACCGGCTTCAGAAAAACAACAAATTTTGCAACAAAGTTTTTTTAAAGAGGTGCTTTACTGCAGCTTGTCTTAATTTATTATTTTTATTTTACGACTCTGAAAACTTTACATAGTACCTATATGCATATAAAATATAACGGTTGACTTTGAAAGATAAAAACGATGTATATGGTATGGTATAACGACTGCAATAACAACATTTACAATTGGAAATATTTTCAGTATTTACCGAAATAAAATACGCCAAGTGTCTATACTTCGGGAACTTCGCTTACGTTCACGGATACAAATATGAAGATGAGGACTACGGAGAGGATCGTATCAAACTCCTACCCTCAAAGAAGAACCCAGATTTTATAGTTTAAGAAATTTTTTATTTCGGTGATTTAAAATAAAATTAACCCTAGTACTCCTAGAAGAATATCAATCAGTCATCATTCTTATACCAAACATAGACTGCCACTGCCGAGATATCTTTCGTCATTATTATTTATTGTCAGCTCCCGATCAGTCAAGTGGTCATCCTGCGATCATGGCGCTTACAACACTTTCGAAATATTCGGGACGGGACTCACAACGTTTTTTTTATTTTTTTTAACTTTGCCCGCACTAGGAATTACTCCTGTATCGTGTGTGCGTACCCATAGACACCCCGTAAGTGACAGTGTAAGTTTAGTTATAAACCGTGAAAGCTTCAAACAGTGTTCTTAATCCATTCTTTATGGAATAGACAAATCTATTACAGAAAAGTATCCCCGCTTAATTTTAAGTTATTATGAATATTGGTTTAACTTAACTAATTAGTGTATACCATAGACATTGATTAATAATATCTTAGTTTTTAGTTATTATTTAACAGCATTATTGTTTAAACAAAAAGATATTGAATTTAAATATTATTATCACTCAATAAAAATTACGTATTACTGCACATTGGCTCCTTATTATTATCAAATAATTACATAGTGATACTGTTGTATGTTTAAACAATGGTGTGGAGTTAAATTATTGGGCACTGGGCAAATCTACATAGTATGAAACAAAATCGCTTCCCGCCGTCTGTACGATCTTTAAAACTAAGGTACGGATTTTGATGCAGTTTTCATCAGTAGACAGAATAATTCTAGAGGAAGGTTTATATGTATTATAAATTTATCCCTGAAAAACACATCAAAACATCAACGCGAACGAAGTCGCGGGCAGCAACTAGTTGATAATGAAACCCTATCGAAGTCAGTAATTCTGCACTCCATACCTTTTTAGTTTTACATAACAATGCTTAAATAAATCTAAGTCCATTTCTATTGCGGAGCTACCGCATGTGTTCACAACTAAGGGTGTCTTCACTTCACACTAACCAATGTTATTGTGAAGTGAAGGCAGTCTGTGTCCAGGACGACGCGTCGGCTAGTGTGAGGCTAGCCGGAGCGAGAAATATGGGCTATGTGGCGCCGGCCATGTGCCCGAGCCGCTTGTAGTCGATCTTGTCGAGTTGTACCAGCGGCCGGAGTTGGTCGGCGAATGCGCGCATGTCATCTGCTATCATATCCTGACCTTGAGGCGCAAGCACCTGAATGATGAATTAAAAAACTTATTTGTATACAGCATAAAATGTATGATAGACAAACATAATATTTAAAATGAGTGCTATTTTCAGCTTGCATAGAAGACACAATTGAAAGATGGACATATATCTTGAGGCACAAACCAAACTTTCAAAAGCTGATTGGCAATTTTAACTAACAATAAAAATACGTAATTGTTAACTCAAATATTGTTGTACCGTTGGGATGTCTGATCTGAGTATCAAAGAGCTTTTATTTAGGCGTTGTAGTAGACACAGGCCTGTGTCTACTACAACGCCTATCGTATAAGTTACACAAATTAAAGGTACCATGCCTGTCTGAACTGAACCCCCAACATACAAGTCATCATCATCATCATCATTTCAGCCCAAAAAACGTCCACTGCTGGACATAGGCCTCCCCCAATTGTCACCACATTGACATTTTGGGGGGTTTTGCCATAATCGCCACGCTTGGCAGGCGGGTTGGCGATCGCAGTACGGTGGTTACAAAAGCACAGAGAACGCTGCTGCCCATTCTCTGGCAAGTCCCTTAGTCGGCTCTTACGACACCCACGGGAAAATATGGGATGGTGCTGTTCTTTACGTCCGACACCATACAGAGCATCAGAGTCAGAGTATCAGAGTCATCAGTTGGATGTATTAATGAAAATAGGCATTCATAGTTTAATCTTCGCCTGTGACGAGACATCTATTACAAAAATAAATGATCTCAATGGCTCTAAAGCCAGCTGAGTTGAAGCTGGAGAATCATTTGTTTTTATCTTACAACTGTCAGAAAACTGTTACTTACAGATAACTCCACCAGATAACTCTGAGATATAGGCTCCGGGGGCATTGACCCTTGGGATATCTTGAACACCTTTGCAACTGTTATCTTCATGCGCCCTTTTCTGAACATGTAACCTGTGAAAGTAAAAAGCATACTAAAATTACCTTCATAGAATTTAAAAAAAAACAAAATTCTGTTTTTGGGACTAAGTAATTACGAGATTCAAAAGGAGTCCCGATACTGCTAAAGTAGATTTTGACTGGTTCTCAATAAAGAAACCCACAGTTTTAATGTGCTTAATAGTGTTAACTGTATGCTAGCTAATTCCAAGTGCCTTCTTAATGCTTTTTCTTACATCATTGGTGTTCATAATTAACTAACATTGTCTGTGCTACAGACAAATTGAGTTAAATGTAGTACTTAAATCCATTTCCCTGTATTAGGCATAAATTATGTACCTACAGTATCTTTTGATCGACTTTATAATAAATCACTAATTTGAGTTGAAACTGTGCACAACATGCACGCATGTTTCAACTCAAATTAGTCAGACTCAGACGTAAATATAATATTCCAACATATGCAGTGTGCAAGTCATCATCATGAAGTATGGAAGAAAACATGCTGACCTGACCCCAAATAAATTGGGATAAGGGCAGGAGAATGTTGAGGATGATGATGCAATGCAATGTGTGAGTATCACCTTCAAATAGCATAAAAGTGATCTGAAACTAAATTCAAGCAGCAAAAAGCTATAGATGTGAAGAACACATTGACGGCCAGCACCCAAGTTAAGAAAGAAAAGATAAAAGTATCTATGAATCAGATAGGATTCAGTAACTACTCGTAATGGTATTTATGTCTATCAGCAAAATGCTTTTCTAAATTCAAAAACAATTTTTCAGGGCATAATAACTGAAACTTTGAGATAAGGCCTATTTCCCAATAATATGGGTTCCAAAATACTATGTTCATAACAACATTAAATTGCTTTTAAAACAGTAAAAGAAAATCACGCATGAAATTTGCTAAGTGTATACACATTGGTGCTTGTGACTGTCCATGTATATTAAGAGTATGAGGAACAGGGTGTAAAGTTCCTCAATACTCCATTGAAAAGAGAGGATTCTCCGATGAGGCAGGTGATATGCCTGGTGGGCAACTGCCCGACAGTTGTTGTCGGGTTTTTCCTATACAAGTATAGTCTTAAGTTGATATAAACTTTGCTTGCCATTTGTAGGAAATTGATGTTAGAACTTCCATCATGTCATAGATGGTACTGTAGTATTTTTTGTTGTAAGTATATAAATTATGTGTCAAATTGTTTGTCAGGGATGGACTCGTAAACTACTTAACCGATTTTAATCAAATTTGTACACCATATGCAGTTTGATCCAACTTGAAAGATAGGATAGCTTACATCTCAATTTATAGTCGCCATTTATTTTATTGCAAATTAAGACACAATTATTTATTTATTTAAACTTCATGTACAATAGTGGTATATAGACGGACTTAATGTCACAATGGCCTAAGATCCCGCCATACAAGGACCTTCACCGAGCTGGTTATTGGATGAAACTTAATTTATATTAAATTTAATATGTCAATAAATATATTGCATATGGGTTGTCTAAAAAATTTCAGTCCAGGATACGATTAATATTTTTTTTTTTAACAAAAAATTTTGGAACCTTTTACTGATTTGGTTAATAAACAAATTCCATACCAATCGAAAGTGTAAAGCCCATAAAATATGCAAACGTTAGGTTGCCTTTTTAATTCATTAACCAGACCGGTGCAAGTTACTAGTATCGATTTACCTGCCTACCCGAGAGTTGTGACGGGAAAAGAAAAGGCAACCTAACGTTTGCATATTCTATGGGCTATATACTTTCGATTGGTATGGAATTTGTCTATTAACCAAACCGGTGAAAAGTTTCAAAAAAAAAAAAAATGTCCTGACTGAAATTTTTTAGGCAACCCATATGCAATATATTTATTGACATATTAAATTTAATATAAAATAAGTTTCATCCAATAACCAGCTCGGTGAAGGTCGTTATATGGCGGGATCCTATACTACAAGGCATTCTCTACAATCATCTGTTAGATCTAAACAATTTTATCCGATGGCGGTATCTGTTGACTGGATTGAGTAAGTATGGCGCTGTATTGAAGTGGAGCAGCAATGAAAAATAGGGAAAATGTGACGCAGACAGAGTTGTGCGGGACAGCTAGTACACAATAGATTTTACCAAGATTTTAGTACCTTTAACACTGTATTCAAATTCGATTCTGCAGCCTAGTTCATTCAGGAAGTCGATAAGCATTCCGCTGCAAGCTATGTCAAGGCTTGAGCGAACTACTGTGGGCCTGTTCTTATCTCCCAGATCTGGCTGACCAATGTACCGAAGCTGGAAGGGCATGTCACGGTAATCCAGAGCTTTTCTAACACGCAGCATCAATGGCGCAGCCTGGAAAGTAGAACAATACATGTTAGATACGAAATGTTTTATTTGGTGAGTGTTAATTGTTTTCATTTATAATAGAATTTTTTTTGTACATATCTTCAGACTGAAAAATAACGTTACCTGCTGGTTAGGATCTCGCAAACTAAAGCAAACTTCTTGGTCATCAAAGGTCTCTGGTCCAGCGTCGACATTATCACACAGCCCACGCAAGCGATGAAGTAAAACCTCTACAGCCGAATCCAACACTGAGCCCTAAACAGAACATTACAATAACAATATAAACAATCCAAACATGAGTGAATATTAAAAAACCGTAGGTGAAGTTACCCGCCTGTAGAAGGTATTCTTGATTCGGAATTATGTTAGCCTTTAACGCTTGTGATAAGCTGTCGGTAGCCGTAATAGGAGCTGTATTTGAAGCTGGTATTCCAGCCATTTTTAAATAGTATGCCCTTTTTCTTTTCTTTATTTTCTATTTTCACAATTTTATGATTTATTTGGTATAATTTTATCGCTGAGATGACACTTGCTTGACACTGACAGTGACAGACTGACAATGACAACGATTAGTTTTTTTCTTTTTTTAATCACAACATTGAATTAAATCAAGTATAATCACGTTCGGATGAGATTCTCATCATAGTGATCATCACCATTGTGAGAATGAATAGTCAGAAGCTAAAAGTCTGACATCCAGTCTTACCAAGGGGTACCGTATTACCCAGTTACTGGGTTGTGGAGGTCAGATAGGCAGTCGCTTCATGTAAAATACTGGTACTCAGCTGCATCCGGTTAGACTGGAAGCCGACCCCAAGATAGTTTGGGAAAAGGCTAGGCAGATGATGATTGAAATAAATCAAGTCTAATCACGTTCGGATGAGATTCTCATCATAGTGATCATCACCATTGTGAGAATGAATGCAGGCGGTGCCGCGGTGTAGTCTAAATATGTTCTGCAACTTTGCAGGACAGGAACCAGCTCTTAGTCCAGTCCGGAGTCCAGTCCGATCGGTTTGACCAAACTATTCATGGATGGATGAGAAAAACGATTCCGGATAATAAATATAATTTGTTCTGCTGTCAGTTCTTTGTCGATGGAATTTCTGATGGACGTCAAAGTCAAATAAATAAGTCAATCTCAATTTGTCAAATTGTTATACTTGATTTCTTGATTTGATGTTTCTTCTACTGTCTCTAACATTGAAAAATATTAGCGTGTTGTTTTGATTAATTTGAAATTATTTTCTGTTTAAGTTCCTGTTGCAAAATGACGAGTCATGTTAAAATACGTTTAGCCTCCGAAAGAGTAAATCATTCTGTTTCTACTAATAATGATTTACCTCGATTTTATACTCCCGGTCAGGTTGTTACAGGCATGCAAGATTTTATGCGGTAAGATTTGTTTATACTGCCTATCAACCGAAATTGCAATAACTCGTTAAAGACCTCATCATTGGATCTGTGCCTGTTGATGGCAAGGGTCGCCCTCTGTTACATGAGATTTCTTCAGGGTTACAGGCGTGATGTTGGTAAATTAACCTCAATAGCATTCATCATTCTCCTGCCCTTATCCCAATTTATTTGGGGTCAGCACAGCATGTATTTCGTCATAATATTGAGTTTTAAAATTGTTTTATTGCAGCGGCCACGGAACATACGCAGTAGACGACTCTCTAAAAGCTGCAGTAGCTGGGGTTATGCAAAAAGTTAACAAGTTGATATGTATTCGTCCTTTAAAGAATCGGTATGTTGGTGAAATAGGAGACGTTATTGTAGGGCGAATAGTTGAAGTCCAACAGAAGAGATGGAAGGTGGAAACTAATTCACGTTTGGACTCTGTACTTCAGTTGTCAGCTGTGAATCTTCCTGGTGGGGAACTGGTATGTGATTGTTTTTAAATGAATTGTATCTTAAATAATTTAATATTATATACTAATTTGTTTTAGTTCCAAATATTATCTAAAAGATTGGGAAGAAATACTTAAAATGTACTTCATGAGTAAAAAGGTTATTTTGAAAATTTTCAGAGGCGGAGATCAGCAGAAGACGAGCAGATGATGAGGAAACATTTACAGGAGGGAGACCTGATTAGTGCAGAGGTACAGAGTGTTTTCTCAGATGGGTCCCTCTCCCTGCATACCAGGAGCTTAAAATATGGCAAGGTAGGCCAAGTGTTCCAAATTCAAATATTTTGATTGCAACATCTAACGTGAATCCTGTAAGGGCAAAGCAATTTCACAGCATAAACATAACCAGCCTATAATGCTCCCATTGTTGGGACACTGCACCTCTAAGTGAAGGTGTGGCTTGCAATCTGACTTGCAACACGTAAGCCAAGGCCATTTCCGCTGCTTCACACAAATATTTGTGTATAAATTTAAGTTGTTTGTTTTCAGTTAGCACAAGGGATATTAATCAGAGTATTTCCGTCTACAATTAAACGGAGAAAGAACCATTTCCACCACCTGCCTTGTGGCATATCAGTGATCATTGGAAACAATGGATACATTTGGATCAGTCCTGCAGAACAGACTAATATGGTTGAAGGAGACAAAGACGAAATTGCAAATGTTGAATCACAGGTTGGTAGACTAAAACTTTTTTAGCATTACAGAGCATTATCACACAGGAAACAGGCTTCCTCTCAGCAAGAAAGAATGGGCTGCAACCCACCATGTAGTAGGCCTAGTAGCAGTTGTGGGTAGATTTTATGACTTGACCAAGTCTGCGTCTTTGCTTGTCCATGGACCTGAATTACATCCAACCAGTATTAGTATTATTAGCCACCAGCAAAGCTCTATCATTGGCTTGCTCAAATCTTTGAAGGTGTAGGGGGTTGTGCAGGATGGGAAGGAGGTGGGGCATGGTATATCCTGCTGAGGGGTTCAACGCAGGGATGTCATTCTACTCGTTATGGGCCAAGGAAACCCCATTTGGCCAGATTAATAACTGCCACTTGACCAAGTGATGACTTTTATAATTGATTGAATTTCTTTGGTATTTCCTAGTATTGAGCAAGATTTGTTCCTTTGAATTCGTCTATAGCTGATATAGTTTACATAACAGCAGCAGCAGCAGTTTTGTTTTAGTTTAGTGTGTTTTTTTGTTGTTATTTTCACTTAACAATATTCCATTTATCTCTTTGCAGGTTGTTAGCAGGTCCGACAGAGAAACAATGGCGAGAGTGAAGAATTGCATTATGGCACTTGCAGCTTCCGATATGATGCTGGATGACACGAGCATCATGTTTGCATATGAAGAGAGCTTGAAGTACGACGATGTTAAAGAACTGCTCGACCCTGAAGCTATGCTTGATGTAGCATTCCTAACTCAGCACAGAATAAACTATGTTGTTGAAGAGTAACAGGTGAACATTTTATTTTCTTTCTTTTTTTCTTACCTGATAGTGATTTGTTTGACAGCAGTTTAATAATACACGGTAATTTTACTAGACATAATTTATTTGCAATATCACAAACCACATAATCAAATATTAGAAGTGGAGTCTTTTCTCAATTTATTATAAAATATCTCAGTATCTCTTAAAAATGGTGTGATAGCCATCTTAATAAATTTTTAGAAGGTAATTAACAAAATTATTATTTGGTTTTTTATATTATAAACTATGGTACAATACTGTAAAAGAGTACAAATCTAAATTAGTAAAAATATTTTACAAATAGAAATATCGTAAAAAATCCTATAAAAGATGTAAATTGAAGTACAAGTGGTAATATAAAATTGTGACAAAGTTTGGTCAAAAGTTTGACACAGTTAACTTATTCTCTACTTCATACATTCACAACACTCGTACTTTCATATTTTTGGCACTTTAAAATGTCTTATTTCTCTTCCCAAGAATTTTCATAAGATCTTTAGACATGAAATATGGTTTTTCTGGCGAACCATCGTTTCTTTCGCAGTCTTCAACTGAAAAAAAGTAATGTACAAGTTGAGATTTATTTGTTAAAAGTAATAATTAAGGTATAGCAGAGTTCTTTATAATCTACTAAATTCTTGAGTGATAACTTACGGAAACAAAGGAACAACGTGTCAACGGCCATCTCATAGACGTTGAAGAATATAGTGCATATGAGATAGGTGGCGATGCTCAGGATGATGGCGGGAATGTGGTTGTAGTGCAGAGGCTGGCCCTGCGTCACCTCGTACAGCAGGTTCCACTGCAGCAGGTAGTACACGCCGACGCCCACGCCCACGGAGATCAACAGCTTGGACAGGAAGAACAGGAAGTCTGTCACCTAAGAAATATGCAAAAATAAACAGTTTAATTTACCAAGAACCATCATCATCTGCCTAGCCTTTTCCTAGTTTTGTTGGGGTTAGCTACCAGTCTGACCGGATGCAGCAACTAGTACTTTACACGGAGCGACTGCCTATCTGACCATAACCACAACCCAATAAGTACTGGGTAATAAAATACCGCTTGGTAAGACTTTTTGTTAGACTTTCGGGCCACTACCTAATGACTGTCAAAGATCTACAATTGGCAGCTGGGACCAACGGCTTAACGTGCTTTCCGAGGCACGGAGGAAACCCGATATGTAATGTGTGGTCAACTTACTGGCCACGAGCTCCCTCTCATTATTTTATAACACTAAAAACTATCATAAACTTGAAAACGTACCTTGTCTATGACGACGACTCTTACGATATTTCTCATGAGCAACGAGAAAGCGTCTCTCGCACTCTTGCAGAAACTATTCCCGTGTACAGCGCACATGATGTACGCGTTCTTATTGATGAACTTGAGGAAGTTCTCCAGGCACCAACAGAAGCATTTGCAGCAACACATGATGCATTTGGTGAGAGGGTTGTCGAACTTCTTGAGTTTCTGGTCTATCCACTCCAAGATGACGCGGATAACTCGCACTATGGCTATGATCAGCGCTCCCAAGGCGACTGTACCCAGGTGATACCTGTAACATGTTTAAGGAAGGTTTGAGCAGCCATATCATACGAAGACCCTCTGATAGTTAGAAGAGTCTGCGTTTTAGTGCATAGCCTCCATAGCCCACCGGACCACTGAACAGCCTCACGTGACGCTCCGGATATTAGGACTCTTTTCAGATAGCTACAAGATATTTGACCTCGGCACTAAGGGACCGATAGTAAAGAAAAAGGACGATAATGATACAGCAAACTCTTCTCAATAAGAAAGTAAATATTACCGTAAAGTTCGGAAAATGCCAGAAGTTAGAGTGAAGAATGGAAGGTCTCTCTTCTTGTACGTCCAGTACCACGTGGAGAATGTGCTGGCCAGCATCATGTCCGCCACGCCGCTGATGAAGAACATCGTCCAAAAGAAAGCCAACAAGTTGGCCACTGTGGGGGAAAACGACATTAAAAAATAAAATTTTCTTTACCAATATTGAAAAGAGACAAAATATAATACTTTTACTGATAGAAAGCAAGACACTGTAAACGAGGGCCTTATGATATTAGTTTCCTTCGCCTCGGAGGAAGTCGCAGACATAAGCTAGTGTTTGATACATTGAAATCTAACAGATATTTCTACCAGCAACAAATAACTACTATTTATTAAAGCACTAATTGTGCCGTAATAAATAGGTACAAGGTACTAACAGTGCAACCACACGACGCTGTTCGGACTATCTAGGCCTGTAAAATGGCACGTAGCCTTTTGACAGGCTCCTCCTCCTTGATCTTTACACCCTGTCATGAAGGAAACTGGATCGCAAGCTTCATTGTCCTGAAACAAAATTCAAATAAACATTGTTACCGGTATAAAGACATGACTACATGCAACATGTTTTTTAAGTTTATTTAGGGCCTAGCGGGTGGTTTAGACGATATGTCAGAATTACCAAGAGTTAAGAGTTCGTACGTTACGCGACGGGGTCATGCGTAAAGACTAGCATGCTTCTCCCCACCGTGCTGACCTGCGCGGGGTAGTTTGCAGTGAGGACGACGGCACACCATAGTCACCAAGTTTACCACCACCACGAAGCTAACAAAACATATCTACAGCTCTACACCATCATCGTATCGTACCTTACTATAATGGGCAAAAACTTGGTCGCAGACGCACGTGTCGTTCGCGAAATTAACAGTTTTGAAAGCCGGTTCTCCGATTGACAGCAAGTACATGAGTACCAGCACGCCATAAGCAATCACAAAGCATTGAAGAATCCAAGGGAATATCGGGAAGAATATCGTTGATTTTATCGCAGTCACAGCTCTGGAAATATTCAGAAAACACAATGTTATTGTATTACGAAAATGGTAAATTTTGCTGTTAATGAAATTTTGCTAACAAACGGAACATGAACGGACGAAAGTATAAGTCATATTAGTGAAATAGTATTTTGGTTTTTTAAGGTTTGATGAACTCACCTCCACCAATCTGGAGTAGTTTTGGGTAAACCATGCAATGAAGAGACTACGAAATAAGGTTTTATGATTTTTTGTCTGATTTGCTGAAATCTAAACTATAATATTATAAAGAGGAAAGATTTGATTGTTCGTTTCTTTGTTTGCATTGAATAGGCTCCGAAACTACTGATCCGATTTGAAAAAAAACAGTCTCAAATCATTTCAGTGGTATATAGCCCATTTATCGAGGAAGGCTATAGGCTATATATCATCACGCTACGACCAATAGGAGTGGAGCAGTAATGCAAAATGTTGCGAAAACGGGGAAAATGTGACGCTAACGTAGTTGCGTCGGACAGCTATTTGCATATATTCAGCTTTTGTCTTCAAAATGGACTTACTTGCTTCCTTCGCGAATAAGCGCAATGGCAATAGCGATTCGGTTTCGTAGGAAAATGACAATTAACACCAGGATGAGTAGCAACACGGCAACCAAGATGAGGATCGCCAGCCAGGTCCCTGGCTTGCTGAAGACGGACTCTGCGTAGCCCTTGAGATTAGTTGTCTGATGCATTATCGATGGGTTCGCCTTGTAATACGCGTAGTTCTTGTAACATAGGTACACGCCTGGAACAAACAGGACAAGTTGATGTAGACCAGTTATACATGTATGTACAAACTGCACAATTTGTTGTTTAAGTGTGCTTGTAAGCTGCCATGATTTTTATTGTCGTAGAAAAAGAAAGAGTGGTAAGTACAACCATATACGAAATGGAGGAATAACCCTTGTACGATAAAACTATTGCCCGGACGGACTCTTCCCTGATACCGTTCAGAGTACTTTTATTTATTTTACCAAAATAAATTGGCTGGTTGTTGTAAACGCGAGTAAAAAAAAATATTAGAAATATTAACTTACAAAAACCCATTAGGGCGATGAGTCCAACGATGGAGGCCCACACGACTGGGCCGACCACCCAGCGCAAGAGTAGGATGTACAAGAAGCATAAGATCACGACTCCGAATATTGCACCGAGGAGGTACCACCTCGATTGCACCAAGTCTTGAACTATTTGCGCCGACAGCTGATCATACACACAAGTTTAAAAATTAGACATATCTTAACTTCCACGTTACCTGCATATAATATGTTAGCCAATCGATTGATGTCTTAATATTCATAGATAAATAAGCAGGAATACATGTTTGTTTAGTAAATAATGGTAAAAAACACTTCTGTAAACAGTACCTTCACCATAAAATAATATGGATACCTGCAGCAAGATTAGTACAAAGTTAATTGAAAGAAACTGGGATGTTCCTAGCTTCTACACGATCTCAGTGGCCGAAAGGTAATAATTATAGCAAAGTAGTCAGTTAGAAGTCAGTGAGATATCGGTCGGTTACATTGAAGACAATTGAAAAAGTAAACGAACTGGCTTGAGTAAATGGTATAATAATAATCAATTTATTTTCAGGTACACAATAACTTAAAATATGATATTACTGAAATAGTGCAGGTTATAATATGATTGTGATGGTAATTATTTTGACCGACTAAACTCACTATAATATACAGGGTTACTGGTAACTCGACGTATTCCTTGCAGGACGTCATAGTAGGGTTAAAATGCAACAAATTAAGCCACCAAATGTTCTACCGAAATTCAGTAGTTTTTGAGTTAGTTCGATTTTTAGAGTTTTTATGAATAATCCCAGATTAAATCATTTGAAACCAATTTAAAAATTATTTACGGCGCGACAGTACAGAAATTTTAAGTTATTATCGTAGTTGATGCCGTAGCAGATCTTTGTTAATAATTAAAAGTTCAAAAATGCCTTAAACCTTGGCAAATATCACTAATCAAACATTTTTTTTTTGTAATTTTTGTTATTACTCCATACAAATTGTTGTCTAGTGCAAAAATAAAATACTACGCCTGATGTACAAATTACTAGGAAAATATCCTTATCTTATCAGCTATCCAAAAAGGTATGAATGTTAATACAAAGTCATGGACTACATTATGAAAATCGTTTTTGATTTAGTACAGGAAGACGTGCGTCTCACAAAAAGGTGATTATTCGGAAAATCAAATAAAACAATTTCGTGAATGTTATTATTATTTTTAATAAATTTCAATTTAATAACTTTTATGACATACATTTCACACGTCTTGTTCGATGTGCTGCCCTCGGTTTCGAATACATGTTCTTATTCGCTTCCTCATTTCAGTTTTTGTGATTCTTGATGTGATTGTTGCCCTCATCTGGTCCGCCGCATCTGTTATTCTCTCCCTTAGTTCTTCAATTGAATTTACTGGGGTCACATAAACTAGGTCTTTCATATGACCCCAGACGTAAAAGTCTAGGGGCGTCAGATCAGGGCTTCGCGCAGGCCACGGAATCGGCCCACCGCGCCCTATCCATCGGTTTGGATAGTTTTCATCCAGCAATTGTCGAATTGTGATTCGGAAGTGGGCTGGACATCCGTCATGTTGATAAATCATGTTTGCTCTTCTTTCTTCCGGTACATCCGCGAGCAGTGGTGTTAAATGATTTCTAAGGAAATCTTCATAAAGTTCCCCATTTAGTGTTCGGGGTAAAAAATGTGGGCCGATTAATTTGTCGTCGATAATACCCATCCAAACATTAAGCGAGAACCTACGCTGGGATGCGGTTGGTTTCAGTTTTTTAGGGTTTGCTTCTGCTTTCGGTGCCCAGTAATGTAAGTTGTGGTAGTTTGTGATACCATCACGGTCAAAACATGACTCATCGGTCCACAGAATGTTTTTTAAAAAGTTTTCGCCTTCGGCGTCGGCACTCAGCATGAAACGACAAAATTCAAGCCGTCTCGGCGGATCTCCCTCTTCTAATGACTGGACTGGTTGGTAGTGATATGGATGTCGGTCTGACAAGTGAACTACAGACCAGACTTTCCACTGTGACATACCAAGCTCACGCGCTACGATGTTTGTCGATATGTTGGGGTCGTCAATAAAACGTTGAAGAATCAGCTCTTCGTCGTCAGCCGTGTATCTCCGGGAACGACCAGTGTCAATTTGCCTGGTTCTTTGGACGCTGCCAGTTTCAGATATTCGCCGATAAGTCGATCCGAAGACACTAACGTGTGGGAGTCGGCGGTTGGGAAAGCGAAGTCCATATTCTCTCCGCGCTTCAGCAGCGTTACCGTCACAAAGTCCGTAACAGTAAATTATGTCAGCGTATTCTGGATTAGAATATGCAGCCATAGTCAGCACTTATGAAGGCACAGCACAGCACGAGAGCAAGATACGCGATAGGGATAGCCAGATAACAAAACACGAGCTTACGCGACGTAGAGTTGAGACTGACTAACGCTGACGACCACAAAATCGCACCCCGAGTCATGCCGAGAGAACAATAGTAACCAATCACAAAGCTTACCGTGTGTTTGGAGTTCAAGCTCAGGTAAAACTACGAATACTACGAATAACAAACAAAATGTTGATTGTTTTACAATTTTACCTGCTCCCCATAAAACTCTTCTCTACCCTGTCATACATGCAAAAGTATTGACAATCATACCTTTCTGAATAGCTGATAAGACAAGGATATTTTCCTAGTAATTTGTACATCAGGCGTAGTATTTTATTTTTGCACTAGACAACAATTTGTATGGAGTAATAACAAAAATTACAAAAAAAAAATGTTTGATTAGTGATATTTGCCAAGGTTTAAGGCATTTTTGAACTTTTAATTATTAACAAAGATCTGCTACGGCATCAACTACGATAATAACTTAAAATTTCTGTACTGTCGCGCCGTAAATAATTTTTAAATTGGTTTCAAATGATTTAATCTGGGATTATTCATAAAAACTCTAAAAATCGAACTAACTCAAAAACTACTGAATTTCGGTAGAACATTTGGTGGCTTAATTTGTTGCATTTTAACCCTACTATGACGTCCTGCAAGGAATACGTCGAGTTACCAGTAACCCTGTATTCACAACTATTGTTCTGAACTGGTGGAAATATTCGTGCCTACCGCTCCTACCGCCATCGCCTCGCGCGGTCTCTGTTTCTTTGTATTGACGCGTTCATATCTAGCTCACAAATATTTTCTCCAGACATCATGTTAATGACGATCTTAGTCAGAGTAAGAGGAAGAATATGCTATTACTGATAAGTATTTTTTAAACCAGTTCTACTTGTTTATTTAAACACCACCAACACTTAATACTTGTGCTAACCGTTACACACGTTATTATTATCTAAGAATGAATTGTTAAAAATAATGAGCTACAAAATGAGTTCTATCTACCTGTTGAAACTGCACCAGATTTATAAGTTGTGAGGTCACCTCCTCCGCAGTCATTTCTCCCAAGGACGCTATGGTTTTCTGGAGGTCGCCAACGTTCACGAAACACCGGCCCACCACTGCTCCAATCACCAAACATGCACAGCAACGTCGACAGCAACGTTTATGGATAAGTGATTTGAGTTAATTAATGACATGAGAATGTGAACAAGCTGTGAATTTTGTGAAACTATATCTAATAGATAGGTATGTACAATTACTATTAATTATACAATTTGGGTGGGACAGAGAACATTCCCTAATCGAGTACGACAGTTATGTTAGTTGTTTTTTGTCAGTCACAGGTGCACATGCGCGAAGGTTAAAATAAAAGTCAAGCTTCTACGCGTGCATCAGAATCATGCGCAGCGGAGTCGCGGCTACATACAATGTGAGTGTCGCGCTCGTCCGTCTTAGTGAAGAAGGACATCCAGCTGGCTACGATCCAGCCCACGTACGAGTCGAGAGCCGTCGCTCTGTTCACCAGCGACTTGCGAGCCTCGCTAGGGTTCCTCACGCAGCTGGTCACAGGACTCACAGCTCTACTCAGCCTGCTGTCCTTTTCGCATTGTAGAGTCGAAAGATCGCCGATGCAACGGGATAACACTGAAGTGTAGTTAATATACAATATCTAACACACGTCAAAGTTAGGTCAAGCGGTCTTAATAGGAATATCCGGAGGGACATGCCACACATTAAACCACGTGGTCCAAACACTAAGCATCACAACAATTAACTGGCAGAGTGTCACTCAAACCATAACACACAATCATCTGTCATTTTCACAACAATGATAGAACTGAAAAATTACCTGCTTGACTTTGCAAAACGTATGGAGCGCATGTTCCGTTTTCAAGGAGTGTCCTTGCTTGCGGGTAGGTCAAAGTGTTGGCGTTAATGTTGTCCATGCACACCATGTGTGACTGATATTCAGCATAGTTCATTTCAGTCATTTGCGCTTGAAACAGTAACGTTTTAGTCGGGCACTGCTTCACGCACACCTGAAAAATCGAGAAAAGAAAACGTTAAGATACAGAATAAAATAATTAATGAATAAGCTTTAAATTCGTATTTCTGATTACTTGCCTGTGGCGTAGGACAGCCGACGATGGGTGTGCCGGGTGACAAGCATTTGGAAATATCAAAGAACACGAGGTAGGGTTTGTCCTTGACGCCGGAGTCCATACCGCAGCGCGCGCCCTTGGAGTCGATGGGTGCGAGCAGTTTCTGAATATTGCCATTGCTCATACCTGGAAAATGATACATTTTAATATCTTTGAGAAGTTAGAACAAGTTTTACCTAAGTTAAATTCTGAATTCCTAGGAGCCCTATAGAGTTATCAAGGACTTAGGTATAATGTTAAAATAAGAGTTTTACAAATTATTCACCATAAAATCCGACATATCCCCAAACTCCAAGGAAGAGGATGAACAGTATTAGCCATATGATGTCCGTACACGATCGGTTGTGGATGGGACCGTTGAAGTTCGGATCGTACCGAATCGGCTCTCCTGAAAACATACAACAAACATGGTTAATTTAATTGTTCAGAATATAGAAGTACTTATCTGTTAATCTGTTCAATAAAGTATTCTATTAAAAATAATATTTATTTATCTCAGCTCTGCGGAGTGGCGCAAAAGAGGCGTAACGGCGGAGGGAATGTCCTTCGCCAAAAATGAAATTTATTGCAATGAATTGTCTTTGCACAAGCTTTTATAATAAACTAAATGTATTATTTTATGTAAACTCACAATTTTATGATTATGAGGTAAATCAAGAGGAAAAAGCTCGATTGAAAAACTATTTCTGTTTTTCAATTGAGCGAATATATAATATTACAATACCTACATACCATAACTGCATGATTAACCTGTTTCTTCCATAGAGTCTACCAGTTCAAGTAAGGAAAGGTTGTTAGTTTTTGTTTAAAACTCAAAGAACACAACTCAGTTCTGAGCCGGCTTTAAACTATTTCCTTAAGAATTACCCTACTTCGTGAAATCATGACATTTTAGAACTATTTTAATTTAGAGCTGTATTGTGAATGCTAATGATTATTACTCTGTTTGTTGCAGTCGCGAATCATAATTTTATTGATCAATATAAATCCAGAATATTTGTATTACCCGACCTTTCCACTTAACTAGACCGAATTCCAGAAAGTCTGGCAGGGTCCTATATTATACGTCTATATCTATCCCTTAGGCATCAGGTATTCAAGAATGCAGTGAGACGGTGGCTTTTATTGTACCGACAAATAGTGGCCTTAGATAACAGCTTTTATAAAGTTTTATATGTATTCATCATCATCATGTCAGCCGAAAGACGTCCACTGCTGGACATAGGCCTCCCCCAACGCTACATTGACATAGGGGGGTTTTGCCATAATCGCCACGCTTGGCAGGCGGGTTGGCGATCGCAGTACGGTTGTTACAAAAGCACAGAGAATGCTGCTGCCCATTCTCTGGCAAGTCCCTTAATCGGCTCTTACGACACCCACGGGAAGATATGGGATGGTGTTATTCTTTACGTCCGACACCATACAGAACCCCGACACCATACAGAACTATAAGTATTACTAGATCTAAAAATAATCCAGCGTGACTTTTCCGTAATTAATTAGCAGGCAACATTGGCCTCAAACTAAGTGTGCCGATAACGTGTTATCAGCTTTCAGGATAATGCACCTGCTTAGTAGAGACCACACCAGTTTAGCAATGAGGAGGTACCTATTTACTTTAACTATTAGTAAACTAACGCTCTTAAGTTACGTTACGGGGCAGTCAAGACCTGGAAAAATATTAGGTTGTATTATGTAATCCAAACAAAACTATTAAAATATTGCTAATACATTGGTAATAGGAATAATTTTAATACAAATAGAGATACGGAATACTGGCACAAAGCTTATCAACACTTACTGGACTCTTTCGGCGGTATACAGCAATCGGTAAATCCCATTTTGTTAATTATTTATCATGTTTGTTTTCTTCAATAGTATCATCACATCACGGTCATAAAACGGCTACTAGTTGCAATTTTGGTTAAAACGAAAAACAGTTTCTATCACATAATCTTCAAGCCGACGACGTCTATCGTGGACGCTTATCGCTACAGATTTTGATAAGAATTAATCGACCAATAGTCTTAAGCTGAAGTTTGCTTGAAGTACCAGTAATGTTTGGAAAGGTAATTCTCATATGTAATTTATTGAGCGTCGCTTCAGTAGCCTACGCGATTTTACTTCAATATGCTAAGATCAACTGAGCAGCACAATACTCCGCGTAAGTACAAGAGTACCGAGGTAGTAGTTAAGTGGTAAAGATGGTGGATTCGGTGATATCATTGAAGAAATAAATAGTCATGACGCTACCCAGTAACTAGATCTCACCAAACATCGAGTAAACTAATTTTTAATGCTAGTTATTAATAGACATCTAACATTGGACGCAGTCCATGACACTGTAGGTAGTTAGGTAGACCTTCATATTTTTATTTTGGTTCTGCGATGTTTTCTTTTTCTCTTATATTGTGGGTACCACAATATGCAAACAACCACACGTCCTGATTGGACATCTAATCACGTGGGTGCGGACCCACGATTGAAAAATTACTGGCGGGGCTAACGTGGTTCTGGCCATTTAACATACGAGACTAGATCGAAGAAAGTACGTATAAGACCTCTTCCCGAGGCAATCGTCTGGTCGCTACTGGGGCCGATGCTGGGTGTCTCAGCATACGATCCATCGGCGGTGGGAGACTGAGCAGGCGGGTTCTCCCCGACAAAATATCGGTTTGTGGTCGGGTGTCCATTGGTATTCATCTATTAGGCACTACAACGCACGCACAATCCGGTTTCAGTCCGGGTTCGGTCGGTCGAGTCCCGCGTGCCTCGGAAAGCACGTCAAGCCGGCAGCATCGGACCCTTATTTGTAGATCTTTGACAGTCGTCACCCGTAATAATTAACAAGCCCAAATGTCAGTAAGATATCGTTTTAAACTAAACAGTAAGTAAGTTGTGGAGGTCAGATGGGCAGTCGCTCCATGTAAAATTATGATCTAATGCCAATGGGTACTGGCATTCAAATGGAAGCCAACCCCAGCATAGGTAGTTGGGAATAAACTGTATAAAGGCCTTTTAGATTATAAGCTCCTACGTACTGTAGGTAAAGTGTTTTTTTTTTGGGGCAATATTACGACGGCACTCTGTGGGAATGCTTCAATTTGCGGTATCAGTCTACGTGTGGAGTGCACACGTAATTTTATGCATAGCGGTCGCATTCCGACTGCATTTGCATTATTTCCGTGTTGTCTCTGACATAACTAGTTTTGCTAATTCGTTTCTAACATAGTGCCTTTCTATTATTGATTTCATGATTTGTCTTACAACTTTACATATCTTTTTGTAGGTATAATAACAGGACTGAAGTTGCCCATTCCAATGCGTTGAATTCGAAGCTTCTCTATGAAGAAGCACGGGCTAGGAACTCCAAGGATAATCTTTAAGCTGTCTTTTACAAAATATCTACGCTAACGTAGAGTATCTGTATATTTCTACCTACTGGTGGTGACTGGTCTCAAAGATTAACTAAGTATCAAATTCGATTTTCCAATTTCCTTTCCAGCAGCTAATTATTAATTTACAATTTGTGCATACGATGGTACGGTAACTAATAATGAGAAAACCGTGTCGGTCTGGCTATTTTCGTGTAGGTATACTTTAATCATTAACAGTTGTGATAATATACTTAACAATAGCTAATCATAAAAACTGAGCATGTAGCTTAAACAAACTGAATATAATGAACATGTTGTTTTCATCTTTTAGTCTGCCGAAGTTTATCAGAAAACGTATCAAGTTTTTGGCAATAGTTATAAATAAGGTACCCAAGGTGGGTACCTTATTTATAACTATTATATTACCAAAAACTTTACGTTAAGACCACGCCTTAATTGACAATGAAGTTTAAACTAGCTTACAAGTAAATAGCTGCAATTACGGGAACATTATTAGTAATTAGTTTTTGTATGTGGGTTGACTGTTGTGACGTCAAGACCTTCCACGTAAACACTTATTGTCACTTCGTTAATTGCTAGTAGGTACAGATGTATCGGCTGACCGGTTTGTGTAATCAGAATGTTATCTTATCTTTAATAGGTAGGCTAATCAATGCGCGAATGAGAGGTACTTCCCTTGAATGATTAAGTGAAATCATCATTCGCATGCGTACATGTATATTGTTTTGATTTCGTGAAATATTAGTTGCTATGTACCTACATTTATGAACAACTTTGTTCCTGCTCTATTTTCTGTGTAGTACCTACTTAAAATTGTTTTGTTCTCACTGCTCACCATAGATACGAGTACTAAGCCTAGTGGGTATTACTTATGTAAACGTATTGGTTTAATCCATAGGTATGTTACGTGTATGGTATAGGTATGTTACACACAAGTGGTCCTTAGTTGGGAAGCCCTAGGTTTACACTTATAGCTTCCTGTTAGCTTACTTAATAATTGAGCACCTTGTTGACTTCGCGACAATTGTGGTTACATGAATCATTTAGAAATATTCTACTAAAAGGAAATCTAAAAAAAAAATGGTCTGGTCAGATCTTTGTAACCACATTATACGCAAATGTCTTTTCAATGGGTAATGATCCCTTTAAAGCAAAGATTTCTTACTAGACTCGTTGAAAATAAAAGCAAAGTACCCATGACAAATTTTAGAATTTCGAATATACTCCCGTACATGACTGAATAACGTCCTTGTATTTATTCTGTGTGGTGTGACGATCAAAGATAATCGAATTACTCGGAAAATTGTCGGGGGCCGGTCGTTGCGAAGTGGACTAATATTAGACGAGTCCACCTCCTTAGGAGTTGCATCCTCAATCTTGTTTAGGTACTCCTTGAACAATCTAGTTTACATAGCATAACCTACGCAAACAGTAGATCAAACTATGCTTAGTCTATGACTCACAGAAGTCTAAATAGAACTCTATTGTATCTTTCAAAGTCGATCGTATTCACGCAACAATAACACAGATAGTCAAACGAGTAATTTTATCAAATCACGTCTATTAAAACCTGTTTGTGACCGTAATTTGTTTTTTTCTTATCTGGAGAGCGGCATACCATTTTTGATAAAACTCACATTAAAGATGCCTGGTAACATTAAAACTCTATAGATACATTATGTTTTTCTATAGGCACATGTATGCTCACTGGGTCTTATTTTTAATTACCTACATAAAGTTAAACCACAGAATACAAAAAACTTAGTTGGTTAAACCTAAATAAAAAGCAATTATTGCTTTAACTTGTTATTTTTTAACATTTAACTTCTTTGATGCTTTCCTCATTCGCCTAATATATCCTGCTATAACGACTACTATAACTAACCAACAGAAATTACCTACGTACCAAAATATAATCAGCTAGTTTGCTGGTTTTGAGAATCTGATTAATAATGTTCCTTGTAGTATAGTAACGCAATTTAATTCAAGAAACACGTCATAACTTAATTCCAAATCCACTTTTTCTGGGTTTTCTTTTTTTTGTTTCATAGCGCAAAAAAGAACTTATCAATGAGGATATTAAAATTAATAACATAATTCTTTTCCAACCGAGATGCCTATTAAAATGACATTAGTACTGTTGCTATGGCCTTCAAATCCACTCCTCCTAATCCTCTCCTTTATTCGAAGGGCCTAAAGATAAAACCGTTTATTCACTTTTCACGTATAAATGCTCTTTGTTTTATTCATTAACGCTATAATTTAAGAACACGTAATCTTCATAAATCCAAAGTTTACACAACGAAATTTTCATTCTGGAAAATTGAAAGAATTTTCGCGTGGACACAGGTGTTTGTGCTAGTATTAAAGAAGGTACTTTTATCACTATAATGCACTGTTTGTCTACAAACACCTAACAAACACGTTATCTACAAAACCGGATTTGTTTTTAATGATAAAAACTTATAAGGATGTTCACAAGTCTAATACGTATGTGCACGCTTCAGCGTCGCATCGTAAACTGTCTATACTCGTGACATACACCAAACGTAAGGTGAATTCCACAACGAGCCCCGTGACTAAATAAGAAGACAATGGTGTCGTAGTTTTTGTATTATTGTCTTTTATTTCACATGTCAAGGTGGTTTTCAAGAAGGTAGTGGCTTTATAAAACCGCACGGAGAGATAGGGTTATGGTCCCGCGAGGTCTTACAACAGCAATAAGATAAGAAAAGAAAAAAAAGTGGCTTGGAAGCCAGACCAAATATTTCAGCCATATCTGCCTTTTATAATGAGTCAATATTTTCGTTTTACATTACATTAATACACTGTTGTATTTTTTTTTCATTTTAATAGTATGAGTTTCGCTTTATCTTACCACAGCGGAAATGACGAAGGCGGGCTTCGGTTTTTACAATGGCCGAGATTAGCAATTTGACACAAGCGTGCTCTTGCATGTAGCCTACCAAGTTATCAAAATAATGTAGGTGTTGAACTTCGGAGGTCATAGCAGACAACAAACAGGGCAAAATATATCATTTGAAATAGATAATGTGTACGGGTTTTCCTTATGATAGCAATGTGGAATAACGAGTTGACAAGGTCAGAAATATTTCGCTTGAACTTTATCTGACTGTGGGACAGTAATTAAAGATTGGACCATCGTGCGCGGCGCCTAATGTCAACATCAGTGTGAATGGCGGTGACGGTAACTTTATTTACGTCTTGAGTAGCCGATCAGCCAGTGAACAGCGTGTGCCGCAAATATACACTACTGACGACGTACACTAGTTTTATGAAGCTATTAACCGGACACAGATATCCGGACTCGAAATTATGTGAAAAAACCCACCAAGCAGTGTTTGTGGCTTTTTCCAAGCCCATAAAATCTGAGAGTTGCCCTCGATTTCCCTGAAATCCCATCATCAGATTCTGACTAGGTGAAAATGGGAGTACCTCAGGATTATAGGCTTACGAATAAAATAGACTTTGGAAAATATAAAAATATGGTTGATAAATTAGTTTTATTATTATTCGTGGGTTTAATCCACAACTTTGAAACCTTTCAACGTGTTTTTTGGTTCTTTCAATTACCTACTTCTGATTTGATTTTATACGTGATCTGATACTTATTACTTGTAAAAAACATACCAATAACATAACTCCCAAACCTTGGATGTTCTGTGCACATTTGCGTACCCCTTCAAAGATACAGGCGTGATGTTACATTATGGAATTGTGTCAACAATACATAACCAAGCAATTGCAGCAATAACCGAGATTTGGTATGGTTTATTGAAGACTTCCATTGTCTATCTCCGAAGATTTTCACCAATATCAAACGAAACCACCGCAAAAGAATCTTCTTCCAAACAAATGTAATGTGGGTACTGTACATGTCTGCATACCCCTTCAGAGCATACAGGCGTAATGTTACGTTATAAAATTGTGTAAATAATAAATATTCAACCGATTGCACCAATCACGACAGATTTGCCCTCTATTATTGAAGAGTTCCATTGTATATCTCCGAAGATCATCATCAGATCTTCTCAAAATTTAAACGGGGCCACCGCGGAATAATACTCTACCAAACAAAAAAGAATCTTCGATATCGGTTTACAATTAGCGAAAAAAAAGCTGAACATACACACAACAAAAAAAAATTGAGTCGACTTGATTACCTCCTCCTTTTTGAAGTCGGTTAATAAAATGTAATGGGATGAACGACTATATTTTCCGCATCTACATTCATATATCATTATCATATTTATCATCTTTTCTAGGAAATTAAATTGCCCAAGTCGGTGTATCATCATCTACCCAGCGTTTTCCTAATTATATTGGGGTCGGCTTCCTCTCTAACCAGATGCAGCTAAATACCAGTATAGTACTTGAAGCGCCTGCCCAGGGCCTCAAGTCTGCTATTTTTATAAATATCGTCATTCCAACACGATCCCATTGTCATTTTGCTAAAAGTTCGTAATCTGCTAATTCATAATGATCGATCATTGGTCTGTCAGTGGTTGGTCAGTGGTCTCGTAATAGAATGGTGTTATAATGACATTGTTGTATTGCCATTATTATAAAACCCGTTAGTAGAAATGATTTTCGAAAAACTACTACTAAATTTGAACATTTATTAATGCCAGAGTTCAATTATATATATTTTTACATATTATTTATTGGTGTTATAAGCAATCTGAAGTAGTAAGAAGTTTGTAAATAGCAGAAAACATTAAATGTTAAATTGGAAAACTCGATACTTTATCTGTTTAGCTGTCAAAGTCAAATATGACATTACTGTTTACTGTACTGACGTTTATTTGTTTTTATTATTTCTAGCGGCCGGTGTTTTGGTTTAGTTTCAAGTGTTCTAAATGATCTATAAAAGATTTATTGCAATACAAAATGGTGCTAATTGAGCAAATTTCGGCTCTAATTGACTTTTTAGAAAACCACCAAGACCTGCTTGGCCACTGCAGCCGCACCAATGAAGGGCGAAGTTTATTATAACGATATTGGATGGAGTGCGCCCAAATTTTAAACTCGTATCGGTGGACTTCCCAGTGCCCCAATAAAACGCCGGCAGCACAGTAAGTACATAAATCAGTATAATATTCTACGCATTATAAAATGATAAATGTATCATTATTGTGATTTTTGCACTTTTTTAGTTCTACAATGAATATAAAAGTAAAATATACCTTTTTTTATAGGTAGAGACCATGCAGCTCTTGAAGCTGGTCAATCAAAGCTGGACACTATTGAAGCCAGGAATGCCGAGGCAACTTTAAAACAAGCTCAGTTCATCAACACTGGCTGCAGCCATTGATTGACTGAGCTCCACCACAGAAAAAATGGCGCACCTTATGGGACACTGTGTGCCAAAAAAGGTAATTACTGTGGATTTACAGATTATTCACTGATATGAAATGGTTTTACCCAAAAGCGGAACTTCTACTCATTGTGTGTTCAACAAACATACCCACAATAAGTATTAAGGAGCATTGAAAGCAATACAATATAAATTTTAATATAACCCCTCCAGTTAAGCTTAAAAGCTTGTGTTAGGTGTAGGCTCACATCAGTAGTAGTACATCGGCCAGAATTTGACATCTTTAAGTCTGACTAAAGTTTTCTGAAGTATGCAAGAGGTAATTTTGTCAGATTATTTAAAGATAAATGAAATCTATATTAGGAGGAGTCTATGTCCAGCAGTGGATTCCAAATGGCTGTATTGATAAATAATTAAATGAAACAATGTTTTTTAAAAAGAGTATTCATTTATTTTAAATCATATTTTGTGCAATACTGTGGATCTGTAACAGAGTTAAATCATTTTAATAATAATTAAAGCATTTTCGCACTCCACTAGAATATTGAGGTGGGTTTAAATTACATACCTACTAATTTAATTTATGCATTTCTCCACAGTTTGTCAACAAGAGCCTGCTGCAGTGCCCAACCTTCAAGAAGATACCGATTCACCCTTCGATGGTCTTGATAATTAGGTGCTGCATAATTAATTTCCTCCTAAATTAAAAGACTGATTAGTTAAATGTAAGGTAAAATTTGATTTGTTATTCAAATGATAATTAAAATATTGAAGATCTTTTTATTTTGTATGAAGACTGATTTTGATTTGTTATTAATATTACATTAGATATTGTAACTTGGAATTGTTTTACTAGTGTAACCTTTTTAACTGTGTGTGAGATTATATAAAGCCACCTAGGCCAATGTAGGTGTGTATTGGAACAAAATTAAGGTGTGTTCTCCTAAAAATAAAATATAAACAGGATTTCGGGCGCCTTGGAGCACACTAAAAATAGCCAGATAGTCAAATCGAAGGGATCGAACTTTTAATCTGCAGGGAGGTAGCTTTTTATGATAAATTTCCAATGAAACAAGCAAAATATACCCTTGAACATTTAAATTTATTTAAGCCAGTAGCTTAGGATTCTAGATTTTTCTTAAATTACATTTTTTTGTGTTGTTATTGATTGCATCTTGTAAATTGAATTAAAGAAATATAGGTTACTCAGCAAAAGGCTGTAAAATGAATTTAAAAGGTGACCTCAGGCATCGAATATATTGTCGACACGTGGATTGGCAAGAACTGCATCGGAACTTAACCCAGAATAACCTGAGTACGACCGGAATAAAACCGCCAGCAGCTGCTAGCTGCAAAAGAAATACGGAAACGATGAGAAACGCGTTCTGCCGAATCTTTGGACCTCGTGAAAACGTGGCGATTCAAAGGAGACTTACCGTTTATTCCATCAAAATTGAGTTCTCTCAATGCACCTATAATATATTAGGTGACAGAGTCATTGAGGAGACGCACAATGGGATCTGGAAACAATAAGTTTGAATCGTAACGATGGAAGAATTTGTAGGAGAAGAAAACAAGAATTTGTTCGAAAGCATCAAAACTCACCAGGAAATCCGAATGAACAATCCTTCCACCACTCCCTGGGTCTTTTATATTATTTAAATGGCACCTCAAAGCCAAAAGTTATAATGGATTCAACCAGATTGAAAATTAATAATTTTTAGACGACATTATCACCGCCAGTTAAGGTCGCAAAGTGACACATCCAAAATTTGACACTTCAAACCTTCAGAAACTAACATAGATTAAAAATGACAGCTAGAAAAATTCGTTCAAAAATCGACTAATTGGTCAAAGACATGTAACGATATAATAAACTCGTTACATTACATCCCTCCCCGAAAAAATAAAAGAAAGCAATTTCTTTTATGCTAAGAAAATGAATAGGGTAAAACGAAGTTTTCCAAAAAAAACAGGAAATATAAATCCTAAAGGTATCAAAAAATATCATGCATACAAATAAAACACCAAAGTGCAGACAACACACTAGCACAACTGACCTACAACACTAAAAGAACCACATGAGTACAGTTAAGCACCTTCGCCACTGACTAACAAGTGAAATCCAAGAAATATTATAAGTACAGTTAAGTGCAGTAGTCGCTTAACACTGTATAAAACTACAACAGAACTATACCTAAATGAGTACGGTTAGGCACAATAGCCACCGACTAACATGTATAACCCTAAAAAGAAAAAAAGAAAAAAAAATACCAATATGAGTTCGGTTGGGCACCATAGCCACCGACTAGCAAGTATATGTATAATATAACAGGAGAAAAAATATTAATTGAAATACAGTTAGGCGCAATTGCCGCTGTTTAATGAGAATAATCCCAAAAAGAAATGTCTTTATGAGTGCAGTTAGGCTCCATCGCCACTGACTAGCAAGAACGAATTATAACTGAAAGAAACAGTATAAGAATCTTCACATCTCTAAAGATAAAAAAATATAAAGACAAATTTTGTGACCGGCTCAACTCCACCGACTTTCCGAGCACAAACAAAAAAAATGTTGTGACCGGCTCAACTCCACCGACTTTCCGAGCACAAACAAAAAAAACAACGAAATCAAGGGGACAAATATACCGAGATCCGTAAAAAAGATAGGTATACCTCTACAAGTGTAAACAAAGCGTACAAATATAGTAGGTACCGATACAGTAATTGTATACAAGAATGTGCACAAAAAATTGTATACAAGACTGGAAAAAAATAATATTAATAATAAGATCTTTCGATATGGAAAATGTATTTGTGTGGTGAGAAAAAGTATATAAAAAATGTCCTAAGTTGTATTTTAGAATGTTAATAAGTCAAATTTAACAAATTTATAAGAAGTTACCTAACATACATCTACTTTCTAATCGCCGATAACCTATCATCCATCCCAGCGTACATCACATTCAAAAGCGACCTTCAAACAAAATTATCAGAATCAAGATTAACAATTGGAAACCAAATTAAAATTTAATTATATCCTTAACATGATAACGACCAGTGGTATCCTTTTTAAGGTCTTTCAGAATATAAACATTATCAGAGATCTTTTCAGTAATTTTACATTTAATAAACTTAGGAGCAAACTTTGCCGAAAAATAAGTAGGTGCATGAGATTGAACGAAACTCCTTCTCCACACAACATCACCCACATCAAAAGAAATGACTTTGCGACCTTTGTTATAATAGCGAGCATTACGCTGATAAGCTTTTAATAAATGAGATTGAACTTTAACAAAAATATCACTAAGTGAATTGAGAGCATCGGCATAGTGAACTCTATTGGAAACTTCTAGTTCATCTAAATTATCGATAGAGTCACTAAAACGATGTAAAGAAGCATCAAAAATAAGTTCTCTACCAAACATCAAAAAATTTGGTGTGAAATCTGTGGCCAGATTAACACTATTATTCAAAGCTAGTTGAATATTAGGTAAAAATTTTGACCAAGTTCTATGATCATCTTTGACAAAACAAGCTATGCAAGTTTCAACAGTTTTATTATATCTCTCAACAGTATTATTTTGAGGCGTGTATAAAGTGTTATAAAATATTTTATTAATATTAAAACCCTTCAAAAACTCTACAAAATGTTTAGAAGTAAATTGTGTACCATTATCACAAACAATTATCTTAGGACAACCAAATTTAAGAAATATTTCTTTTTCAAAAAGTTTATTTATTACTCTAGTAGTAGCATTTATCATAGGAAAAATCCAGCAGTATTTAGCAAAAACATCAACAACTGAGAGAATATATTTATGTCCAGAATAAGATTTAGGTAATATACCTATAATATCTACCAGTGGCGAAGGGTGAAAATATTGAAAGGGGAAGCCGAAGAAAAAAATGAGAATTTAAAACTTTGTGTTCATTTTTTTTTTTTTCGTTTTGATCATCAGCGAACCCGAAAACCATGAAAATGACACCCATGATGAAAATACCAGAAATTTACGTCACGCTTTGGCGCTGCACTCTTGTATAACAAATAACTATTATTATGTTAATTATTTCTTTGTTTGAAGGTTTGTGTTGAGTCTATTAAACCTAAAACATACATTACTTGATTACTTAATTTAATGATTGTGTACACTTAAATGTAGTCACGTGTTAAAATTAGCATCCCATTCATTAATGTTTGCATGCCATCTTTATGGCGAAATGTGTCACTGCACTACTATTATTTTTTCCATCTTTTGTACCACATTTACTGCAAATAAATAATTTTGACTTTGACTTTGCTATTTTTAATTTTGCGTCAGTATCTCATGATAAAAATACCAAAAAAATCTAAGGACCCGACTCGATATTTTTTTTCATAAGTTATGTATTATAACGATTAAATGCACAGCAACGATTAACAAAAAAAAAAAAAAAGTTATAAAACCTTTTTGAAACAAGCTTTTATAAAGATGCACTGAAAAGAAGAAAATAAATCTTTGAGTAAATTAAAACGATATAGGATAATTTTCACAAAAGCTTGTCGCGTTTAGTTTTTAAAGCATTCACCATTCACTCGACAAGCTTGAGGTAACTATAGGAATTATGTTTATTTATAAAAAGTGAACGGGTATATATACAAAGTTTCATGTCTGTGCTATTAACCGTTGAGGAGTTCCCCCGTGAGGAGACGATCCTGGCGGTAGGATTAGATCATGATAAAATTCATGTTTATCCATCAAATATGAACAATCACACAAATTTTAAAGTCTGTGCTATTAACCGTTGAAGAGTTCCCTCGTGAGAAGTCGATCCTGGCTATAGGATGAGTTCATGATACAAATCGTGATTATCCATCAAATATTAACTCGTATGCAAAGTTTCGTATCTGTGCTATTAAACGTTGAGGAGTTCCCTCGTGAGGAGACGATCCTGGCGGTAGGATGAGTTCATGATACAAATCGTGATTATCCATCAAATATGAACTCGAATGCAAAGTTTCGTAACTGTGCTATTAACCGTTGAGGAGTTCCCTCGTGAGGAGACAATCCTGGCTGCAGGATTAAGTAATGTCTGTCATAAAAATTTATTGTTCTTAGAACAAAAGGTGTGTGCAAAATTTCAGGTCAATGGGAGATCGGAAAGTGGTTCTAATTTAGCTTTCTTTACATGTAAACTTTGTAGTAACTCGATAAACTTCGGCTTACCTAGTTCCTACAAAACGGTGCTGATAGCCGCGAAGTCACGTGTCCGCGTCCATACGAATTTAGTTTTGAATTCTGACACCCGAGCATCGGCTTACTGGCGCCACATGTAGCTTTCTTTGTTGACATTAAAAATTTTGGCATTTTTGTAATGTTTTCAATCCATAGGTTTGAAAACACGGTGTATTTAATGTCTATACTGTGATGTGAAACCAACAGATGTGTACATAATTTACTATTTGACTACAGTAGACACTACGTATTTAGTGCCTTGTTCCCGAAGGGAAGCCGGTAGGAATCGGCTTCTTAGGTGCCTTCGGGCCTGATATCTACTGAAAGCATCAACATAGGACGATCAACTTTTTTAGGGTTAACCATAATACCAAAAGGAGGTTGAGTGGTATGTTTATAAGCTTTACAAGTATCACAAACTAGAATATATTGTTGAACATCATTAAACATTCCTTTCCAAAAATAGTGTTGTTTTAATTTATTTAAAGTTTTATGAATACCCAAGTGTCCAGAATTAATATCATCATGATTAGAACGAATTCTATCTAAAATATGTTCTTTAGGAATAACTATTTTCCAATTGAGATTACTATTAGGATCAAACTTACTTTTACAAAATTTATATAAGGTGTTATTTTCTACTCTAAAGTTTTTATATCTGCAAGGAGATTTTTGACAATTAATAAATACTTTTTTATACCAAGGATCATAAATATCATCATCAGGTAAAACTAAATTATTTTGAGAGATTCCTATAGCAGCTATTTCAATACGAGACAAAGCGTCTGGGACTAAATGTAAAGATCCTTTTTTATGAACAATATCAAAAGTAAATTGAGAAATTCTAGCAGCCCAACGTGCTAAGCGTCCACTAGGATTGCTAAGACCTAAAAGCCATTTTAAACTAGCATGATCAGTTATTACTGTAAACTTCATTCCTTCAATATAAGGTCTGAAATGTTCTATTGAAGCTAAAATAGCAAGTAATTCACGTTCTGTGGTACTATAATTGCGTTCACATTTATTGAGTGATCTAGAATAGAACGCAATAGGATGTTGATCTCCATTATCATCCTCTTGACTCAAAACACTACCAATGCCAACAGAACTGGCATCACAATGTAAAAAGAAAGGTTTTTCAAAATTAGGGCATTGCAAAACAGGAGCAGTAATTAAAGTTTGTTTTAACTCATCAAATGCATTCTCAGCTTCATCGTTCCAACAAAGTGGTTTTTTAGAATTCTTACTTCCCGCTGTTAATTTAGTTAGAGGAGAGGCAATATCAGCAAACTTACAAATGAATCTACGATAGTATGAGCATAAACCTAGAAAACTACGAAGTTGTTTAACAGATTCAGGACGTGGGAAACTTTTAATGGTATCTAATTTAGAAGGATCAGTATGCAAACCATTACTATCCACTATATAACCAAGATAGCGGAGTCTATCTTTACAAAAATTACACTTTTTCAAATTAACTGTCAAACCAGCATCTTTCAGTATATTATAAATTTTATGTAAATAGTCTATATGTAAATTGAAATCCGAGTTAACACAAATTAAATCATCTAAATAACAAAATACAGTATTATCAAACTCAGGTCCAAAAAGTTTATCCACAAGTCTCTGCAACTCAGCTGGTGCATTGGTGAGACCGAATGGCATACGAACAAACTCGAAAAGTCCTTTTCCCGGAACTACAAAAGCAGTCTTTTCTCGAGAAGAATCTTCAAGGGCAATTTGCAAAAATGCTTTAGAAAGGTCAATGGTACTAATATATTTAGCTCCTCCAAGGTTATCTAAAATTCTAGTGGTATAAGGAAGAGGGTAAGAATCTTTTATAGTAACTGAATTTAAACGTCTTGAATCTAAACATAATCTGGTACTACCATCCTTCTTCTCTACAGCTAAAACAGGTGAACACCAAGGAGATTTAGAAGGTTGAATAATTCCTTCCTTTAATAAAACTTCCACTTCATCAAAAAGTTCTTTCTGCTTTGCAGGACTTAAAGGCCAATATCTTTGTTTAAAAGGTTCACTAGTAACATTAATTTTATGTTGAACAAGATGAGTAAGACCTAAGCCTCTCTTTTCATAAGAAATATCTTCAAAGAGTGAAACAGTATTACTTAATTTTTGTTTTTCAGAAGGAGAAAGTTCACTAGCAGAGGTGACTGAACTAACTTGAACTGTATTGCTACGGACATACGTTATATTTTTCCATAAATCCTTAGCCAAATCGAATTTTAACCAAAAATCAAAACCTAAAATGAAATCAGGTTGAAAAGAAGGTATAATTAGAAAATTAATATTTTTAGTTAAATTATCACAAGTAACAGGTAATTCAATGGTACCAATAATTCTCTGTGAAGAACCATCAGCGGTGTAAGCAGCACTAGAAACAGAATTTATTTTATAACCTAACTGTGAAAATTGTTTATGACTATTTGAGCCCAAAATACAACTATTTGAACCACTATCCAATAAACCAGAAAAAGTATGGTTACCTACGGAAAATTGTAAATACGGTCTAGTATCATCATTTTTGACAAATAAAACAGGAGCTGATTTATAAATCTTAAAAAATGTTTTTTAAGTAATCTAACCAATTCGCGAAATCTCTGTTACGAGCAGTATCCTCAGGTTTGTGATATTCAGTGAAATTTTCATTCATCGAGACACTCTCGGTTATGTCAGTAACAACAGGGGCTCGATGCAACCTAATCAGTTTTTTGACTCGCTAGAGTTTTTCTCTACGTTACAAACATCACAACTCTTAGATGTAACTCCAACCTTTTGACATTTAAAACAAATAACACCAGGTATGGAAGTACAATGCTTAAAATGATGTCCGGATTTTTTGCACTTTAAACAGGTTATAACTGCATTAGACTTAACAGTAGGTTTTTCAGTTTTAAAAGATTTATAACTTACAAAAACTTCAAGCTCTTTTGCAAGAACAAGAAATTGTTCTACAGAATCTATAGGTTTACCAAATATAAAAGGTGTGTAAATAGGCAACATGTTATGTTTAATAATAGTAATCAAAACCGCATCAAACAATGGCGAAGAAAGACGACTAGCCATGTCCATTATTTCTGTGATGAAATCTGGAAGAGATTCAGAACTCTTTTGTTTCCTCGTACGAAGTTCATGTTCCAAAAAATAGTCAAAATCCGGCCTGTCAAAACGTTTAAGTAAAGCAAGTTTAAGCTCATGCCAGGATGGAATACGAATGCGAACTGTGCGAAACCATTTCAGAGCAATACCACTAAGCAAGTCTGTGAATGAACCAACCAACAAAATTTCATCAAAATTTTTGTACAAAAAATATTCTTCAACTTCAGTAATAAATTCTCTAACACAAGATTTCCCATCGAATCTAAGTTTACTTTTTTTCAAGTCAGGCAACTTAATTGCAGAAGGCAAATTCTTTTTAATATGTTCATTAACCAAAACATTCATAGAATTAAATGAAGGCAGAGCGTGCGACGCAAAAGCCGAGGAAGAGTGAGCAATCCTTTCATTATGATCAAAAGTGTGTGGTGCTTCTGTCAAATTAATCATGTCCGGAACAGCAGGTGCAACATTAGGATCTGTGCAAACACCATCAGATTCTAAGTGGTCTTTAGCAATAGGCGGAGAAGACTGATCTTCTTTATCCATAATGAATAATTGAAACGATAATTGATGAGCAAAGCAAGATGCAAAATTTCAAAAGTTTTAAAATATTTGAGGTTAAGTTTAAAATATTTTCAAAGTTGAAAGTTAATTTGTTGAAAATTTCAAAGTTAAAAGATGCATTAATAACTTACAAGATAAATTAAAGTAACTTAAAGTAAGATTACCAAGTTAAACCAAAGTTTACTTAAGATTAAATATGAAACAAAGTTTCACCGCACTAGATTTGCACTGTTGAGTCACTTATACAAAACAAAACTGTCTTACCATACAAAATGTTGATTTTGCAAGAGAAATAAAGCAGTAATGCTGTAACCATAAACATTAAATACACACAATAGTACAAAGTACAATAATGTTAGTAGAAAATATTGTTTACCAACAAGGAAACATTTAAAGAAATTAAGTTGTAAATTACAACAATAAACAATAATGTGTTACAAAAACTATCTAATTGGTTCTGTAAACAATACTACAAATAAAGAACAGGATGCAATGAATAAATAACAAAATAAATAAGCTACTTCAAAGTCCCTGTTCGCAGAGCGACAAATGTAACCTTTTTAACTGTGTGTGAGATTATATAAAGCCACCTAGGCCAATGTAGGTGTGTATTGGAACAAAATTAAGGTGTGTTCTCCTAAAAATAAAATATAAACAGGATTTCGGGCGCCTTGGAGCACACTAAAAATAGCCAGATAGTCAAATCGAAGGGATCGAACTTTTAATCTGCAGGGAGGTAGCTTTTTATGATAAATTTCCAATGAAACAAGCAAAATATACCCTTGAACATTTAAATTTATTTAAGCCAGTAGCTTAGGATTCTAGATTTTTCTTAAATTACATTTTTTTGTGTTGTTATTGATTGCATCTTGTAAATTGAATTAAAGAAATATAGGTTACTCAGCAAAAGGCTGTAAAATGAATTTAAAAGGTGACCTCAGGCATCGAATATATTGTCGACACGTGGATTGGCAAGAACTGCATCGGAACTTAACCCAGAATAACCTGAGTACGACCGGAATAAAACCGCCAGCAGCTGCTAGCTGCAAAAGAAATACGGAAACGATGAGAAACGCGTTCTGCCGAATCTTTGGACCTCGTGAAAACGTGGCGATTCAAAGGAGACTTACCGTTTATTCCATCAAAATTGAGTTCTCTCAATGCACCTATAATATATTAGGTGACAGAGTCATTGAGGAGACGCACAATGGGATCTGGAAACAATAAGTTTGAATCGTAACGATGGAAGAATTTGTAGGAGAAGAAAACAAGAATTTGTTCGAAAGCATCAAAACTCACCAGGAAATCCGAATGAACAATCCTTCCACCACTCCCTGGGTCTTTTATATTATTTAAATGGCACCTCAAAGCCAAAAGTTATAATGGATTCAACCAGATTGAAAATTAATAATTTTTAGACGACATTATCACCGCCAGTTAAGGTCGCAAAGTGACACATCCAAAATTTGACACTTCAAACCTTCAGAAACTAACATAGATTAAAAATGACAGCTAGAAAAATTCGTTCAAAAATCGACTAATTGGTCAAAGACATGTAACGATATAATAAACTCGTTACACTAGATATATGACAAAATGTCTTTTAGTTTTACATACTATATTTACATTTAAGATTTTAAGTCAAGTTTAACATTGTTAAATAAATATTTAGTTATGAGAAATAAAGAGTACCTAATTTAACTGTTGTTTTTTTTAACATACTAGTATTATTTAAAATTCCAACTCCACTAAATTCCAAAATAGTGGAATATAAATCACATATCTGTTGCAAGCCAAGTTATTCTGCATAAACTTCGTCAGGTGGCAATGGTGCTCTTATTCTGCATAAACTTCGTCAGGTGGCAATGGTGCTCTTGCCATGTTTGCAATATGCAACATTCATTCACAATCTTGCCTGCAGTTGTTGGACTATAATGTAAAGCACGTGCTGCAAGCAAACACCTGCAAAAAAACAATTTACTTTTATACAGCCCCATTTAACTAAACGTCTTAACTTTTATATACTTACTGTTCTTCAATTAACCCCCTTACTGAGTCCTTTCCAAGGCAAAACGTTTTTACAAATTCCGCCTCGGGAATATCAATTATAAAGGTATTCATTCTCGTTCTCGTCATGCGACGGGCTTGACGACGTCTTCTGCAGTTCTACATTGTGCCAACCAATCTTCTTTCTCTAACATCCATTGCGTTGGCTAGCTCGAGAATCGAAAATATTTGCTCGTAATGAATACATAGGTAATCTCCATTCAATATTCCACAAACACTTGAAACACGATACTCGTAACGATAATAACTATAACCAAAGTATTTAGAAGCCGCTTGTTAGTAAACAATTCAAATTGACACTCCGAACAGTCTGAGATAAATGTAAGGGAAGCAATGACTGCACAATGGCGTTCTAATGGTAGTTCAGTGGTCAAAGGAACTGTCAAAATTTTAGCAGATTACCGCTAAAGTCAGTCATTCATTTGTCATTAAGTACGAGATTACCATTCTATGCCATGTCTTTCAATGGATTGTCAGTGGTTGTCCATTGGAAAGTCATAATGACGCCATTATATTAGTAGATTACCAAACTTGTCAAAATCAACAATTATGAAATCAGTGATAGGCCATTCTGACACGATTGTAATAGCAGACTTGAGGCCCAGTACTCATGTCAGTGTGTACCTAATGCATGCATGGTTATCATAAACCATTTACAACGCCAAACTTTAATTTTCGTTACAAAGAAACAAGACTTGTATTTTAAGTCACACTTGAAGCTATCTTCTTTAACAAAGAAACCATAGTCATGGCTTTACTTGACATCACTAAAGCGTTGGGTAGGCACTAGGTTACTTCCTACAGCTCTCAACAATTCGTAGAACTTAAAAATAAATCATCTAATGTAGTAACCTGTCTTGATTCAATATCAAAGACCTTTCTTCGCATTGAAACTTGGACATACTTACAACAGTAATCTAAAGAACAATTTTTGATTACCATAATTATGTATCTCGCTATGGACTGGCATACATTTTAATGAAAACCAGTTACATACAATTATGTGGTATCGGTAATAAGAGCACAGTCAAGTAATATTTTTTTTTATTATGATAGTTCCTATAATAAGTGATAAAATGCTCGCTGCAATATTATTAAGTTATTTTAAGTTAGTTTTAAGTTATTTTGCTGCGCCCTAACAGGGTGATGTACTGTCTAGTTTTAACTTTTTAAGCCCAGCTGGTAACTACGATTGTGTACATTTTGCATTAAATAAATAATAGACATTTAAAAACTACCTGTTGTTATTTCTTCATACCGTAAGGAAATTGCCGTAGTAAATTGTAAAATTAGTTATTTTTAGTTTTACGACGATACCATGACGCGTAGCAAACATGTACCGTGTAAATCCTAATTCAGTTTTTTAACTCAAAACCAATACCGAAAAACACTACTTCCCGTACTTCTTCGTTACCAAAGTTCTTCGAAGCCAAAAGTCCGAGATCCAGTCTTACTAAGAGGTATCGTATTACCCTGTACTAAGGTCAGATAGGCAGTCGCTTTATGTAAAATACTGGTACTCAGCTGCATCCGGCTAGACTGCAAGCCGACTCCAAGATTCTTTGGGAAAAGGCTAGGCAGATGATGATGATGATGACTACTTCCCGTAACACGTTACGTTGAAGTGTCAAAGATCCAAGCTCCCAGAGTGCTAATTCCTAATTCTCTTTGTGTTTTTCAAGTTCGATTACGGTGTTCATGCAGCTACCATCATCTACAGCTCTCGACTCAAACCTCTGGTGTACCTATAGGTACTATTTTACTACCTACTAGTTTACCTTTCTGGGTTTTTTTAAAGTGAAAACTTCTTTAGCCGCGTTGAGTGATTTTTGGTAGGGAAAAAACCTATGGGTTCACGTCACTGATGACCTAGACATGCTCGTGACGTATTGCGTATCCATTGTTTTGAGTTTTCACTTCTGCCGGCAGTCCGTATGGTTACCTACCTCTGTTTTTTCTTTTTGTTTTTTTTTTGGGTTGCCTTGTATAAAATATTAGACCGTAATAAAATACTGGCGCGTATAGTAAATCTTCTTGATATTATTATTTTCCTATTACCGTTTTGACTCCGGTGGTTAAGAGCTATTGTTAGTAGGCCAGTACTAGTATTTTTTTATTTACGCACGCATGTCTTGATTAAATTTAAAAACATGACTGATACGACAGGTACTCGTTTGTTATTATTAAAGTGACAGTGACTTGCCTAGCTATATAATATAGTCCCCTGAGAATGCAGCGGGCTAGAAGCAGTCGATTACAGTAGCTTATTGTATCTATCACATGGATAGGGAACAAGGTGTGGACCCCCAAACCCTGGCTGATGCTAAAAATTTGCTAATAAACAGAAACCATGAACCCTTTAAATTATAATTATTCTTGGAGTGGACAAAAGCTCACTCCAAGAATCAATCTCAGACCTCAAACTGAGTCCTCCTGCGTCATCAATCAATAATAATCAATCTCAGACCTCAAACTGAGTCCTCCTGCGTCTTCAATCAATAATAATCAATCTCAGACCTCAAACTGAGTCCTCCTGCGTCATCAATCAATAATAATCAATCTCAGAACTCAAACTGAGTCCTCCTGCGTCCAACCGGTGAGTCATTTATTTTTTAATTAAAATGGTTTATAAGTAGGTGTACTTAGGGTCATATACTGTATCATAGATAATAAATAGCGTTGCGTCGGTGATGGGTTTTAAAAGTATATGCACAGTGCTTAAGTGGAATATTGCGTGTTGAGTGTAGTCCTTGATAAGCCACTCAGATAATGAGAACAACTGAAAATTATTCATCGTTGTGGTTTCTTCATCATCTACCTACTTTGTTTAGCCGTTCTTTTATCTATGAACTAGGAAATTACCACCTCATGGGAACTGTATGATTATATAATCCTGGTTCACAGTACTACCTACATAAATTATTTTAGTTCCACATTTCTTGGCAATGCACTTATGCATATCAACGGAAGACTTAAGATTTAAAACATATTATAAGGATGTATATTTCCTGCACCTAGTTGTAGGTAGTTATGTGCTATTTTGAAGTGAATTTGTTTAGGAAATACATATAAAGTAAACAGCACGTTGTAATGCAATCTGCAACATTTTATGCGTCGTGAGACGGAAGATTTAGAAAGTCGTAAACCACGCGTAGCATGAACACTGTAGAAACAAGTTTTGTCTACGGAAGAATAGACGTACCTAATGACGGATAGACAATGATAATGTGTCATTTTGTCGATTCTTTCGTTGACATAACCCTTTTCTACAGTGGTCATGCTACGTGTGCTGCGGCTTTCTGTAATATTAAGTACTTATCCACTGTACAGCGACGTTTTTGTGTTACGTTAACGTAGTAACGTGTCCGGTATCAAATTAGGAATAGTGCCATTTCTATGGAGCTCTATTATCATAATGATAGGGCGCGGTAGGAAAGGGAGTAGGGACCGAATGACAGGCAACGCAACTTATCATCACATCTGGATAAAAGTTTTTTTTTTATTTCTCACACAAAAGTTGTCAAAGTTATATCACTTAATTTGCCCTGACATTTATTCGTGCTCAAGCGGTTCGCTTGCTAGTTGTGTGCTGAACGCTGAGCCGCGACGTGCATAACATAACATAAACACGCACATCCGACCTTCTAACCTTAGAATCTCCCGGATGCGTCATTGCATTGCATAATCATTTCAAAGACATAACGGGCTTAATACTTGATACACGAACCGTGGTACTTGCAGGGTAGAACTGAGTTCACAACATTATACAACCAAGCCCTTTTAACGTTGGAATAGAAAGCGGTCTTGTTCTAAGTAAAACAGGTAAATCAACGTTGATCTATATTTCACAGCTATTTATAAATAAGTATGAGTGTATTTTAAACGTACGACACTACGTCAGTAATGATAATGATCGATAAATACCGCGAATTGGCTAATAGATTAGGGCATCAGAATGTAAATTGATTGAAATAAACCCGATCGTATAATAAACAAATGACTGCGATAATGAATAATCTCCAAATGGCATATTGATGTTTACAACAGATTAAAATCCTATCAGCTTTCCATACAGTCAACAGACTGCTTCTAAAGGTATCTAAATCATGGTTGATTAGAAATCTTAAACGGATATTGGTAAGGAAACAATCAATTATAGGAAAAATGATTATTAGATTTCACACTAGCTATTTAGGTTTTTGCTATGCACAATACAATGTACTTATACAACGAGGTACCTCCACAAACTAGTTGATTAGCTATATATTGTTTATGTGAGTTGCTACTGATCCCCTGTAGAACCATGATTATTATTACCTATCTTATGTACCTATTACCATTATAATAGAAATGGGAGTACATTTTGAAGTCTTCGAAATTAATAATGTTTACAGAATCGGTAAAAAAGAGCTCGATAAAAATCGCCCTGTTGTAGTCTCACTCACAACTACATGGAAAAAACATATGATCCTGCGAAACAGACCTAACCTGCAAGAAGGTGTAAATATCAAAGACGATTACCCTAAAGAAATAATAGAAAAACGTAAACAACTGCAGTTGCAAGTTGAAGAGGAAAAGAAAAAAGGGAACATAGCGTTCATAAAATATGACAAACTGATAATAAAGAAGACGCATGAAAGCAACAGAGAAAAGAGGAAAAGAGAAACTTCAGGATCACCGAAAACACCATCACAAAAGAAAGTCAATGCAGGTAATACCGAAAGTACATTGACCACCATGAACAACGCCCCGGCTAAAACTGCACCAAAGGAAATAATCAGACCAAATAAACTGAACTATGTAGAGCGCGGGAGTTCAGCTTCATTACCAAATCTTTCAAAAAACTAATAGGCGACACCCGGATCCAAACAACCCCAACAACCACATTACCAAACACAACACTTATAAATTGCACCCCAAGCCGGCTTGTCACCGTGGGGGAAGAAGACAAACACCCTCCATCTAAATCAAAACATTATAATTCGAAACACCCTAAAGCAAACCTATCTAGAAAAAATTTGCACAAAAAGAAAACAATTCAAACAAAACTAAATAAAAAGATAACTGAACATATACATGTCTGCACACTGAATACTCGGACACTAAGAACAGAAGAGAGCCTAAAAGAACTAGAAATAGCCATATCCAACATAAAATGGGACATAATAGGCATCAGCGAGATGAGAAGGCCAGGAGAAGGGATAGAAGAGAGGAACGACTATATTATGTTTCACAAAGGAGAACACACCGGACAAAAAGGAGTTGGTTTCCTTATTAAGTCAAAACTGAAGAAGAACATTATGGGATTTGAAGGAATTTCTGACAGAATTGCGGTAGTTCATCTAAAATTTCCGGGTTATAAGAAAAACTGGGCCATCTTTCAAATATACGCCCCAACAGAACAGGCGGAGAAATCAGACGTAGAATATTTCTACGAGAGTATTTCAGAAGCAATAAAACCGCACTACAACAACAACATAATAATCATGGGCGACTTTAACGCACAGGTTGGAGAAAGGCAAATTGGAGAAGAATCCTCAATCGGGAAGTTTGGGCATGGCAAAAGAAGCCAAAATGGACAGAAACTAGTAGAATTCATGTTGGAAAATAACCTTAATTTAATGAACTCACGTTTTAACAAAAAAACTAAAAGCAAATGGACGTGGTCCTCCCCAGGTGCAAAATACAAAACTGAAATTGACTATATTATAACCAACAAAGCAAGCGCGTTCACAGATACCAACATAGTTAAAAATCTCAACTTTAACACAGACCACCGTATGGTAAGAAGCTGCCTAAGCCTAAACCAACCCAAAAGTTCCAGGAAAAACATAGTCAACAATAATAAGTTGTATCAAATATCAGAACACAGTCATTCCACTAATTCCCGCACAACAAATTCTCTCAATGAAATTATTACCTCCGATGCAGAAACTGGGAGTAAATACAGGAGATTACAAACCAAATTAAAAGAGATGCTAGTCAGCAAACCCAGAAGTAAAGAAAGCTATTTAAGCAAAGAGACACTAGAACTATTAGACCAAAGAAGAACACTGATATCAAATCAAAGGGACAAAGAAAGACGCCAAAAAATTGCAAACCTCAGCAAGGAAATTAAGGAGAATATGCGGAAAGACCGCAAGGAGAAAAGAAATAGAGTTTTGGAAGAAAATATAAAAAGAACAGGAGGTACAAAAAAAGCTATGAAACAACTAAGCGAACATGGGAAAGAATGGATACCGAAACTAAGGCAACGCGAATCTTACCTAACTAATCGACTCTCAATACAGAAACTAGCTACAGACTACTACCGCTTACTGTATTCAGATAAATACGATTCAGGGCTGGCCACAATTCCGGAAGTAAACGAAGCAAAGGAAAACACGGTAGACGAAGTTCCTGAAATCCTTGACTCAGAGGTAATCAAGGCAATAAATTCCCAAAAACTCGAAAAAGCCCCAGGGCCGGACAAGATACCTAATGAAATGCTCAAGGGAACCTTAGAGGAAATCAGTCCTGTGCTGGCAAAACTTTTCAATGAAATTTTAAAAACAAGGCAAATTCCAGAAGAATGGACCGAGTGTCACATAATTCTACTACATAAAAAAGGCCCTAGAGACGACATTGGGAACTATAGGCCAATTTCTCTAATATCAAACATATATAAAGTATTTGCTAAAGTGATCCTGGAAAGAATATCATTAACACTAAACGAAAGCCAACCAGTAGAGCAGGCAGGATTCAGAAAGGACTTCAGCACCATAGATCACATCCACACAATAAAACAGTTGATACAGAAGTACAACGAATACAATAAACAAATCTACTTGGCGTTTATAGATTACTCAAAGGCATTCGACAGCCTTAGGCACCAATACATATGGCGGAGCCTTGAACAACAAGGGGTCCAGAGCAACTATATAGAAATACTTAAGAGTATATACAAATCTAGCAAGGCCCGTATTAAATTAGAATCAACAGGAGAATCATTTCCTATCAAAAAGGGCGTACGCCAAGGCGATCCTCTCTCCCCTACGCTGTTTAACGCCGTACTCGAGCACATCTTTAGACAGCTAAACTGGGACCACTTAGGTCTGAACATCAATGGAGCTCGCCTAAACCACCTAAGATTCGCCGATGATCTGGTGCTTCTTGAAGAGAATCCAGCAGCAATAGAACAAATGATGCAGAGCCTCGCAAATGCGAGTAGAGAAGTTGGTCTAGAAATTAACGCCAGTAAAACAAAATTGATGTCAAACTCAAGGGAAATAGACATTATGGTAGATGGCAACAAGATCGAATATGTCAGAGAATATATTTACTTAGGACAGATAATATCCCCTTCAGATGAGATGACAAAGGAAATAAACAGGCGGATAGCCCAAGGATGGAGAAAATACTGGTCTCTGAAGGAAATCGTGAAAAGTAAGGATCTAGGCAATCACTTAAAAAAGAAAACATTCGAGACCTGTATTCTACCAGTTCTTACTTATGGTTGTGAAACTTGGTCAACAACACTTCACCACAGGGAAAGGCTAGCAAAATGCCAACGTGCCATGGAGAGAAGCATGCTAGGGTTAAAAATCAAAGACAGAGTCAGGAACGCAGACATTAGAACAAGAACAAAACTCACAGACATTCTTACCCGGATAGACGCCCAAAAATGGAGATGGGCTGGACATTTGCTACACCATCCCATTAACAAATGGAGCAAGCAAGTCACCCTCTGGCAACCAAGAGACGGCAAAAGAAGTAGGGGTCGTCAAGTCAGGAGATGGGAAGATGACTTGAAACAGACAGCGGGACCATTCTGGTTGAGAGTAGCAAGGGACAGGATCCACTGGAAGGAATTGGAGGAGGCCTATGCCGAAAGGCACACCGAACTTAGGGACCTCTTGTAACCCTATGTTTAGGAATAAAAGGCTATTATTATTATGTACCTATTATGTATAAGTATGTAATATCAACTCACATTGGAAAACCTTCAATAATCGTCATCTACACAGAGAAGGCAAAACACAAGGAGAATTGGAATGGAAACACCACAGTGTCCACGTCCACAGTAGTGAGAGAATTGGAATAGAAGTGGGAGAGTCTGTTTGCCCAGCAGTTTGACAGAATATACAAGTTAGTTTAAAAAAAAAATATATCTTTGGATCTCACACTTCAGTTGAAGTGTAAGATCCAAAGAGAAATAATAATTCACATAATATTGGCTGCATGATCACGCAAAACTAGCAAATTGAACCATAAATAGTACTTACTTGTAGTTAGTGTCCGTCTTAAGTTGGAAGACACAGGGTAGACCGCGTTACGTTTTTTGCAATTGCAATTTGCACGCCAGTGTCAGGTTATATGTTGATTAAAATATGATACACGACCGTAACCAATATTGCTTTACAGAATTATAATCACTAAAATCATCAACACAACTTCTTTAAGTTCATTTAATCCCATTGAATGAGTTTTTCATGAAATAGTCATTCAATACGGTTAAATGAACTCAACACACATTTTCCCCGTTTTCGCAACTTTTTTCATTGCTGCTCCGCTCCTATTGGTTGTAGCGTGATGATATATAGCTTTATAGCCTTCCTCTATAAATGGGCTATCTAGCACTGAAAGAATTTTGCAAATCGGACCAGCAGTTTCTGAGATTAGCGCGTTCAAGCAAGCAAACAAACATACACACAAACTCTTCAAATTTATAATATTGGTATAGATTTTAATAACTACAATTCTGTACATACGTTTTACTACCGTGAATCATATATTGTTTAACATACAACCTGAAACTGACTTGCAAATTGCAAAAAAAATATTGAGTAAATTTGAATTTTGCGGCTTACCCTGCCGCTTCCACCAAATCAACGAGTGTTTAAAAAAAATATATTCGGAATGCATGTGACCTGTTGCTCATGTATAATTTTATTATGCAAACGATACTGTTTACAGCTTAGCAGAGCAGTGTTATGTAGTGACACGGGACTTGTGCAATACAGAAAGTTATCTTGATAATTTAGTCTATCACTGTTTTTTATTTCATACTAGCTGTTGCTAGCGACCTTTGTCCGCGTGAGATTATTAATTCTTCCCTATTTGAATCGAAATTTGTTAATTATTTCAATTAATTGTTTTGCACGGATCTTTTTCTAAAATAAAAGTAGGTTAGTTATGTTAGGGGCCTAGGTAGGTTACTCCTTATAACATCAGCTTTATGCTAGTAAAAGAACCGTCAAAATTGGTCTAGCCGTTTCGGAGATTAGCATACCTAATGTTATTTTTGTCATAAGTACGGTATACATATACTCTCATATGCATCCAGTAAAAAGCTGTTATTTTAAAATTACAAACAGACATTTTAATTTTATTTTTTTGTATTGATTTAATTCGTCATAAATCAAGTCATATGCGCGTATTAGTTCCATTGTAAGCACCTAGGTAGGTACATATTAGCACGCTCTATACAATTCAGCTAACATCTAATTAATGACCATAAACTTTCCTTAATGGTGTAATTTAAACTCGTTAATGGCAGATAAAGTACCTACCGGTATTGTAAAACTGTGGTATTATTTAGTCAATGTCGCAAGCAGGCATTTCGTGCGACCATCGGTACTGCCCGACACGACAGACCTCCGTCTGCAGATAGCGTGACATTGGACGTATTTGGCATTGCAGATGTTTCACACCGAGTCTGGGTGTCGCCCAGGGGTGGGTTCGAACCCAAGAAGGCGCATTACTTTGTTTAGGTAATTTATTTCATCACCTGCACTGTTCTCAATACGGTGAAGGAAAACATAGTGAGGAAAGTGGCATGTCCTAGAACCAAAAATGTGTCATCTTCCAACCCGCACTTTCATTACTCACCCCACTCTCTTTCAAAGAGAGGTGGCCTGCGTCCCAGGTGTGAACATTATGCTGGTGTCATCCAGACTAGGTGTGGTGGTGACTGGGACTCATGCCAGATTGGTACCCCAGCTAGGTATAACTTATGGTTATATGGCCCGATAGACATTTTTTGGATTAAGACGAAGTATTCGCCCATCATCAGTAAATAAAATTCGATCCTATATTATATTTGGGGCCGGTTTAACACATTTCCGACAATATTGGCCCGGTGTCGCAACTTGAGTGAGGCCTTGTTGTGACATTCAGATTCATGGCATCAGAACCACTATCGGTTGCTACCGGAAATACATGGTTTGGAAGGAAAAAGTTAACGCTACAAGGTAACTTTTCCTTGAGGCTACCCGGCCATCTATGCTCGGCATGCCGGGTATAGTACAATTTTAAAGAAACGATAAACATTGCCGATATCCACACAATCCATTATCGTCAGAAGTTCAAACAACAACAGCTGTATCAACTTTATATGCCGTACTTGGTACTGACCCCTTTTATGACCCTAGCTAAAGGTACCTACTGCTTCTTTAAACTATGTAGGCTAATAAGTTAAGCCTTACTCCACGTTTTGGTGACAACGATTTTAAAATTTTACGAAGAAAGTAAAAACAAATCTAAATATATTAATTTAACTTGTTTTCGTTTTACAGTGGTTTACACATCTCGCCTTTAGTGCTTAATATACATATATATTTCATTTTTTAGATGTTTTGAAGGCTGATATATGATAACGAGTTACGGGTACCTTTTATGATATAGGTACCGAAGCTATATGTAATTTATCAGCCAAGCACACACAATGATTGCTACAGTTTGGTGTTTACCCACACCTCGCTCGACTGTGCAAATATCACCAAATGTAATTATCACAATTTATCTCCTCTGTGGGTAAATAAAGATAATTTCATGCCACCGTAACTTACACAGTACATGTTTTGAAACTCAGTGAAAACATTACATACGGCTTGATTGTTGCGAAACTACATAAAATTACCTGCCAACCTTTTGCGGACTAAATTTTCAATTATTTTTAATTGATCAAATAAGATTTATCTAAATATATCCGTCACTTAATACATCAAATAGGTAAATGGTAATATGGGCGTTGTGTCTTTTATAAATAACAGTCAGAGTTCAGTGATCTGCTCCATCCATTGTAATGGATTTCAATTGAATTACGTTGCCGCGCTCTCTTGTTACTTCCCTTCAAAAAAGAATTTCTGTTTAAGTTATATGTCAACATTGAAAGGTCCCAAAAACTTTAACTCTGTTAAATAAATACTCTATTACGGGTATTAGGTACCTACATTCAATAAAAAACAAAAATAATGTCAACAGTTTTTATGCGGTCGCATGTTGGTCCAACGAAAATAGAAATCTAAAACTGTATTATGAAGGAATCGTAAGTAGTCAGTCACAGCTCCGAATTGAGAAATGAGATTCGAGTAGTCTTACATTTAACAATAATATGAAGGAACCTATGTAACTAAACTATAAGGTGGAACTGCAAGTCTAGAATAAAGGTTTATAGAAGGCATTGCACCTGCATGATCTTTAAAGCCATTGCCTTGAAATTTTTCTAGGCGCGCTATGGTATTTGTCTCCCTCAAGAACACATCAAAACTGTTCCAGGACCTAGTAATAAAAGTTTGTTCGGTCAGTTCCACTTGAATTTATAAAATATGATCTCTGTAACATGAACTCACCATAATCCTTGCCCATGGTAGATCAACAGCACAGGTAGTTAGTTAATTTAGTCACTGCACAATAAGAACATTCAGTCAATTTAACGCTCAACACAGCTCGCTGTGATGCAATCAAACTTTATTACGAACAAATCTCCAGCGTCTGACTATTCTGTGATATTTTCAATTGTTACACATCGTGCAAGAAAAAAACACCATCAACACTTTTCACCGCGTCTAATTAATTACTCCTAATAATTTGTTGTTATTGAGTTGTTTACGTACAGTAACTAATTCATTAAGAAAATTGAAACAGTTTATTGAACTTCCTCGAATATTTTGTTTGTTTACTGTCGAAGTGAAAGTTTGTTGACATTCGAAGAAGTGGAATGTAAAGCGCGTTATAGCGGTGCTCTCGGGTCGCCCGCCGACTGCTGACTGGCTGTGTGACGCTGGCTTGGGAGCGCAGAGCGGGCGCTGCGCTGTGGCACTGGCCTGTGTGATTCACTACTTAACTAATACATACAAAGGCAGTTTCGCTTTGTCTCTTGTATTACTGCGGTCGTTGTTGTTCTTTATAATTTGTATCTCCATATCTAGAGCAACAACAAGCTCAATTAAGTCTGTCCCATAGATGTATTCTTTAAGTGCCATTAATGTCGTCTACCTACAGATATAATATTTAATGTGATGTTAACCAGTTTTTTTTCTCATTTATTTTTACATTATTTTAACTCCTAAGGGAAAACCGGAGCACAGCGTTGCAGGAAATAGTTGTTATGAAGAATTTAATTTCATAACGAGGCAAGGAATACTATGAAAATACATAAATATATTACCCACAAACATTATTTTAAAACAACTGAAGGGACTTTTCCCCTAGGTTAGCTTGGACCGAAAGCTAAATATCAAATAAAATCTTGACGATGACTACGCAGTTTTACAGTTTGCTGAAACCCTGAAGACATAGAGAAGATTAAAAGCAGCTTTGGTCTGATTTTTATTTTTTATTAAGCTCTTCCTTTGTAATCAGTTGGTAGTATTAAATAAACAAATACACGCATAGGTATGCACGACACAAATAAAAATAACATGTCCTTCAAATGTTTTCAGAAAAAAAAACTAATTTTATCAGCAACATTAAGTAGAGTGTTCAATTATAACAACGGTCAAAGTATGTCATGCACTTGGTAACTAAATAAAAAACCAACGCAGGCATCGTTCATCACTATGAATCACTGCGCTTGGGCATTTACTGGTTCTCATTTTCTTTCATTTATTTACTAGGAACAAGGTAAATTACGATTGTAACTATTTTCTGAATATCCATAATTTCGGTTCGCGCAATATTTTGTTTTATAATTGCACCTAATGATCATACTTTCCTACGTAACCCAAATTAAATACTTAGGGGATTTTTTGGGACGCTTCGTGTCGCTCTCGTTATGGTCGGAAATTAAATATAGCCTTAGCACTTAGAGAAAATGTAGGTAGCTCTTACTTCCCAACTGTGAAAGATTTTCTTGAAACAGGATGTGTAGTTCCGAAGATTTTTTGGAATCGTATCTGTAGTTCCGAAGTTTATTTGGAATCGGATCTGTAGTTCAGTTTTTTTTATTCGTATCTGTAGTTCCGAAGTTTCCCCGACACCCAGACTTTACCTCTTTACAATATGACTAGCTGTACCGAGCAACTTCGTCTGCGTCACATTTTTCCCGTTTTCGCAACATTTTTCATTGCTGCTCCGCTCCTATAGGTCGTAGCGTGATGATATATAGCTTATAGCCTTCCAGATAAATGGGCTACCTAACACTGAAAGAATTTTTCAAATCTGACTAGCAGTTCCTGACATTAGCGCGTTCAAGCAAACAAACAAACTCTTCATCTTTATTATATTGGTATAGATTGTAGATTTCACCATGGAGGCTTTTCCAAAAGTATGATTCCCAGTTTTTCCGCAATAATCGTTTTCCCGAACAAGTCGTAGTAGATATGACTCTTTGATTATGAAATGGCTGCTGATGGCACGAATTTTACCTTACCTATTTTAACTTTTATAGGGAAAACCACATCACAAATTCACAGTTAGGTATCCTTTTGCAAAGTTTTCGGGTCAGTTGTAAATACCTTACTGTAACAGAAATATTTGTCTATTATTTTCAAGATATTTGTATTAAGTATTATTCAGTCTTTTATATAGACTAAATGATAATAAAATTAAAGCGGTAGGTACTCTTGGACTCGGCTCGTATTGTTAGGTTCCTTTCTCGGGAACCCGTATCTTGGACTCTGTTCCCGATACCGATGGGCTACTATTTTTATATTTTTAAATGTTCTATGTAATTTTTAATGTTATTTTAGAAATATTCAAAAATGTGTAAATCTTTAAATGAAGTATAAGTAAATAAAAATGATATTCCTCATATTCATACCTGAGGAATAAGGTAAAATAAAAACAATGTGCTAAATATAGCTAGGCGCAGAGCTGCATTACATTAGTACAATAGATAAGTACCTAATTATGTGTTCTGACGTGTGAGATCGGTTTTATTGAACCCAATTTATATACTTATTTTCTCTTTGTTACAAACAAACATATTGTTACAAACGTTGACAAGATAATCTAAGAGATATCCTTCAAGCGTCTTTAGCAAAACGCATATAGGCACCTAGCTGACTAAGTTATAAGCAAAATTACTACATCATCATTAAAGTTAACGAAAACCAAATCGCAACACCCATATCGGTAGATATCTAGTCAATTAATTGGTGTAATATGTAGAAATTGTAGTGACAAATTGAAAACCAATGTTTTTCCTTTAGCATGTCCCTGTTCAGATAACCGACCTCTTGATGATCGATTTCCTTCTGTTTGTTTGTGTACAACGATAAAATAAAAAATGTGAAATAGACAAGGTTGCTTTTATAATTTGACGTGAACGGGTATTTTATTCGGGGTAAATGGCCAGGCGCCCGTCAGGGTCGGAACAAAGCACTTGCATTGCATCCCCGTCTGGTTATTGACCCGCCGTGGACTTTTATTAAACTAATTGTTTCTACGTTTCCATGTTTGTGCAGCGTATTTACTGGATACAGTAGGTACATACCAGCGTAAACCTACTTATTAATAACGCCTCTGTTTGTAAAAATATAAATTATAATTCAGGAAGTGATAGCTGGTAGACTCGACATTATTTGGCGCCATTTTGATGAAGTTCGTTCGTAAAACTGATAACGTCTATACCTAATAAATTAATAAACGCAATGGGGAAAACCACGCATAAGTGGTCATAATTACGTATCACTGTACAGGGTTTTTAAAATTGATATCTATAACAAATCAACTTACCTATCTGTACTGTGTTCATTTATACCTACTTAGAAATTAATTAATTATCTTTCTATGTATAGGGTAGTCGGCAAATAGATACCTGTCATACATACTATGTCATCGTGTGGGTAAACAAAACAATGTTATCTTTAATTAATTTTTCAATAGTTTAAGCTGGACTGTATTATGACTCAGGCCACCACTCCCAACAACAACACTCATTAGTATCGCATAGTGAAAACACTAGAGAGCAGCCGCGCGGTGGCCCAGTGGTGGCAGCCCCGACATACGAGCAGTAAGCCGTTGGTTCGAACCCAGGCAGGCGCATTACTTTGTGTAATTAATTTCATCACCGCTGCTCTCAAAAACGGTGAAGGAAAACATCGTGAGGAAACCGGCATGTCCTTGAACTAAAAATTCGAAGACATGTGACATCTACCAACCCGCACTGGGCCCGCGTGGTGGATTACAGCCCACTCCCTCTCATAGAGAGGAGGCCTGTGTCCCAGCAGTGAGAACATAATAGGCTGATGATGATGATGATGAGTGAAAACACTTGCAATTACAGTCTTACAGGCAAATAGGTAGCCAACAATATTTTGTAAGTGGTGCATGGTGTTTATTTGAATTGCCATGTAACTTCGTGATGCATGTTTTATTTACAGCCACGCCTGACTACCAACACTAAAATGGTGCAAATATGGTAATATTTATATTTTTATATCAACTAAAGCTTCTCAAAAAAGTTCCACACTATGAAGGCCCCGACGAGATTCGAACTCGTGATCTCCTGTTTACTAGACAGGCGCTTTAACCAACTAAGCCACGGCGCCTATGACTGTCTACACGAAATGAGTATTTACGTTGATATTCTACTGCGAATACATAAGAATAAAATATCACAAAATTATTGATAAGTACTCATGGTGAATGTTTATTCTCCGAAGTCTATACGAGTTATTCAGGAAGTTTCGTTGTGTTTGTTGTACCTAGTGCTCTTTTTCCGTAACAATAAGCGAATATATTACCTACTAAACGAATGAATCACACTGCATGTTTACCTTTTGAAACAGATTTTTTCCTTGGAGATTCAACTTTGCTAATTTATTAAGTTGTAAACTAGGTGTAGCTTACGTAACATGCAATACTGTATGATCGTAATAAGCAACTGTATTCGCTACCGTAGGCTGGCGCCAGGTCGGCGGGAGGTCGAGCCAGGCCCTCCTCGACAATAACCCTCAGTCGGGGCGAAGTTATTTTGGCTGTCAGCCAAACACGGATCGTTTTTGTCATAAAACATACGGTTTTGTTTTCATACCCGCTCCACCCGTGTATTGGAATTTGACATAATATTATGAAAAATATTGCTGTTACGTTTTATAAAAACTGGCCAAGTGCGAGTCCTACTCGCACACACAGGTTTCCGTACCACCGAACAATATGTATAATGAAAATATTTTCAACGCTCATTCATGTTTTACAATCAACAGCAAAACTAAATTTGGTCTTCATAGTATGTTAATGCAGTTTGATGACAAAGTCCCATATCTCAAAAATCAAATCATCATCAAATCTTATTCAAACGAATATTTTCGTTGAATGTTTTTTTACGTTCTACAAACCTACATTTTTTTTAAATTTTCTTTCTTTTGAAATTAGAGGATGGGACACAATTCCTGTATATTTTCACGACTTTGGAAGCAAATATCTCATCAACCATTCACTTAAGACGCGGTTTTATACGACAGATTTTTTTCAACCTTCAGTGTCATGTATGGAGGGCCACCCCTGTTTACGTTTTTTTTAATTTTTTCATATCATTTTTGTGTAGCGGTTCATAGAAGGCACGGTACCTACTCTCCAAATTACAACTGTGTGGCGCTAATAGTCTCGGAATAAAAACTCTGTTACATGCGGACGGATGGACAGACAGACGGACAGACCGAATCTTTTTGGTTCCGTTTTTGCCATTTGGCAACCGAACCCTAAAAAAATAAACTAATGACTTGCAGTGGCGAAGGGTGAAAATATTGAAAGGGGAAGCCGAAGAAAAAAATGAGTATTTTAATTTTGTTTTTCTTCATCGCATTTTTCAATTTTCGTTTTGATTATCAGCCAACCCGAAAACCCCGAAAATGACACCCATGACGAAAAAAACAGAAATTTACGTCACGCGGCGGCGCTATTTTTAATTTTGGTGTCTTTATCAGCGACTTCGAAAACTAAGAAAATGTCACCCATGATAAAAGTACCAAACATTTTCGAAGGATCCAACTTGACTTTTTTTCATAACTTATGTAATGGAATGATTAAATGCACAAGAACTACATAAAACACTGTATAAAAATATAATATAAAAAACCTTTTTAAAACAAGGTTTTATGAATATGAACTGAAAAGAAAATAAATCTTTGAAAAAATTAAAACGATGTAAGATAATTTTCACAAAAGCTTGTCGCGTTTAGTTTTTATAGCATTTACCATTCACGCGACAAGCTTCAAGTATTATGTTTATTCATAAAAAGTGAACGCGTAAATTTGCAAACTTTCATATCCGTGCTATTAACCGCTGAGGAGTTCCCTCGTGAGGAGACGATCCTGGCGGTAGGATGAGTTCATGATACAAATCATGATTATCCATCAAATATGAGCTAGTATGCAACGTTACGTGTCTGTGCTATTAAATGTTGAGGAGTTCCCTCGTGAGCAGACGAACTTGGCTGCAGGATGAGATCATGATAGAATTCATGTTTATCCATCAAATATGAACGTGCATAAAAATTTTCTTGTCCGTGCTATTAACCGTTGAGGAGTTCCCTCGTGCGAAGACAATCCTGGCTGCAGGATGAGTTCATGATACAAATCGTGATTATCCATCAAATATGAACTTGTATGCAAAGTTTCGTGTCTGTGCTATTAAACGTTGAGGAGTTCCCTCGTGAGGAGACGATCCTGACTGCAAGATTAAGTTATGTTTGTCCTAAGAATGTATTGATATTAGAAACAAAGGTGTGTGGAAAATTTCAGCTCAATCGGACATCGAGAAGTGGTTCTAATTTAACTTTCTTTAAATACAAACACTGTCGTAACTCGATAAACTTCGGCTTACCTAGTCCCTACAAAACGCTGCTGATAGCCGCGAAGTCACGTGTCCGCGTCCATACGAATTTAGTTCTGAATTCTGACACCCGAGCTCCGGCTTACTTTTAGCGCCACATGTTGCTTTCTTTGTTGACATGAAAAATGTTGGTATTTTTTTTTTAATCCGATGTATTTAATGCCTGTACTGTAATGTGATAACCACAGATGTGTACATAATTTACTAATTGACTACAGTAGACACTAGACACTACGTACATTGCCTTGTTCTCAAAGGTAAGCCGGCAGGAATCGGCTTCTTAGGTGCCTTCGGGCCTGGCTACCCTCATCAAAAATCTCCATTACCAGTCAACTTCTCAACAAATGGCACAAAAATTGAAGTAATTACACTATTAAGATTAGGCTCACAGTAGACACGCATTTCTTAGAAGCCCCATATAAAAAAGTACGATCAAAATTCACGTATGCACTTCGAAAAGTCATAAAAACTACTGACTTGCCACCTACTACGCCTACGCTCATGCATGGCTCAGCTACGGCATTACAATATGGGGAAATAGCACATACATTCCTACACTTTTCACTCTACAAAATAAATTAATCCGTATCATAGTTAACATAGAACAAACCGATAGCTGTAAACCCTTTTTTATAAAACACTAGCTGCTGCCCGCGACTTCGTTCGCGGGGTTTTTTATGGATATGAAAAATAGATGTTGGCCGATTCTCAGACCTACCCGATATGCACACAAAATTTCATCAAAATCGGTCAAGCCGTTTCGGAGGAGTATGGCAACGAAAACTGTGACAAGAGAATTTTATATATTAGATAAAATACTTACCTTACCATCTATCTAAACCCTGGAAATATGTAAATTTGTTAGAAAATACACGAACTTAATTACAACGGTGATGAAAAAAGAGACCGATCTGTCAGATATAAATGTGTTTATGTTTTTGCTAAACATAACATGTAATTTTGATAATTTTTAATAAATAAACTAAACTAAAAACATGCGAATGCCATCTTCGCGCATGAAACTACATTTAAATAGTCCTTAGTCTATGAACATGTTCAATATACTTCCAGATGAAATAAAAAATTAAACTAGCGATAGAACTTTTACAAATAAGCTTAAACAATTATTAATTAAGAAAGCATACTACACAATAATTGAATGCATAGGTACCTACATAACAAACAAATATATTTAACACAAACAGACACCATACATTGTTTTGAATCCACACTCACACATACAAACATAGATATATTATTATAATAAAATGTGTTATAAGCAGAGGTCGGAATTAGGTAGAGTTAGTTTTGTACTTGCTTCGAAATGTTGATATTAATATGGATCTTCACTTGCGTGTGCGCATTGGAATTTTGCAACTTTGGGCATCCGATGTCGGATGGTTTAAATTGTGTAAAAGTAGATAACTTTTTTTATTTAATAAATCACGGGTTTTATCTGTTTTTTATAATTAATCTCGGGATTTGAGGCATATCCACTTTATTCTTTCGCTGTATGAAATCAGTGTAAGTACACAAATAACTCTACCTAATTCCGACCTCTGGTTATAAGTTATTTGATTTTACCAAATAATTTTTGTCATTATTTTTTCTTTCCAAATATTTTTTACGTTATAATTTAAATCTACCAAAATAAATTATATTGTCATAAGTATAAATGATCTCAAATTTTTGATCTCTTAGGTGATGTTATAATTAAGCTAATAAAAATATTAAGGACATGTTTTAAAATTGACATCATCAATTATAAAATTGATGATTGAAAGCCAAAAGTATAAACTTTTGGCTTTGCCCTACAGGGCCCTTTATTGTACCTTAGCTTATAGCCCATTGTCAGATCCTCACACATTAAAGGAATGCAAATAAAATATGAATAAATTTTTAAGTCAGAATTTTTACTCACTCTTTGCTTTGCGTTCTTACATCAGAAATTTACTAAAAGAAGAAATATAATATTTCTGTAAGTTCTCCTTCAGTCATTACGTACACACGTCATGTTTTGTATGGTTAATGATATGATATGCAATGAAAACCGAAACTATAAACTACCTAAAAATATTAATAAAATGCTATATTTGCCGTCATTTCATCATTTACGTAATACTATATTTGCCTTAAACCTAAAATGTGGTATGAAATGTGTGGTGTGTATGTCCTCAAACGAACACAACGAATTGACCATTTATGTGTCATTACAATACCTACTTCGGTTATATTTTCCTCTACATGGAACTGACGAACATAAATTATTAGGTAGGTATTCAACGTATATGTTAAAAATAATGGTAGTCCTAACCCCTGAATACACGTTCGTACAACAGAAACGATTTAGATAAAGCAACCTAACTTAATGTTAGATCAGTCGAAATTGACTACAATCCATTTCGACTATCAGGTAAGCTAAGTACTGTACAGCTAACCAGATGTGCATTGTCATTTGTCCGAGAAACCTAACAATGGGCATGGTATATTGATGAAGCACTGTAGAACCGTAGCACGCGTTGTAGCAAGGTCTGTAGCACTTTAGATCCGTAGCCGCGTAGCACGCGTTGTAGCAAGGTCTGTAGCACTTTAGATCCGTAGCCGCGTAGCACGTGTTGTAGCGCTGCCTGCAGCAAGATCTGTAGAACTGTAGATCCGTAGCCGTGTAGCACGTGTTGTAGCGATACACGCTGTAGCACAGTTATCGTTTACGCATCGGTGACACGTAAACCTTACAATTACCTCAGTACATCATTCTAAATTCGAAAATTTTCATCCATTATTTAAAAAAAAATTATGTGTTGTATACATTTTGATCGTGTAGGTAATGCAGTTTTAGTAGTAGGAAAAAACCGTTTTTTTTTTAATAACCTGTGCCGATGAAAAGTTCTGGAAATTTTATACATCGGTAATAGTAAGTGGTAACCGTTTTCGAGTCGGTGTTCCTTCCACCCTATATACTTTCAATAAACATATATTTTTGAAAGCTTAACAGACTTAAATTTTTACTTGTACAGATTTATAACTATTATTTTTGGACCTGATAGATGGCGCCACGCGCCAGCAGGGGCGAATACGAACGTCATGCTCCCTGGCGGAACCAACTTTAACTTTATAAGTTACATAAAAAAGTCTATAGAATATCTATAAAATTCTACTCCTTTTAAAAACCAAGTCTATATCTCTATTTTCGACGTAAACTTAAAGTGGTTGCTGCGGAGTATCCTTCCCGGCGAATACATAGTATAAGCAAATGTATAGGAATATCAAATAGGAATTGTATATTGAACTAGTAGCCCCAAATCCTCAATCTATGTTAAATTAGTATAAGAACTTACGACACCATAGTCTTTTTCGTAGAAATGGTCATTGAGCGCCTGAAATAACAAGAAAGCACTAGTTTTCCGTAAATGAATACAAGGTTGTTTTAGTTCAGGCTTTAGTCCCTCGAACTATTGGCGCCCTCACTTCATTCGGGCGCCAAACCCCGTCTCGGGACTAAATAAGTTACTTTCACCCCTGGGGTAACATCATCTCACTACATCCACTTACAGCACAATAGTATGTACTATTGTGCTGTAAGTGGATGTAGTGAGATGTTTTGTCTGTTGAGCACAGATTTGGGTTAGGTTTTAAAAGTTTGGATTACTTCTGAAGTTGTGATCGATACAAACAAATATTAGCTGATAACGATTTCCCTTTAGGACTATAATATTAGCATAACCGTCTATTTTTGTGCTGAAAAATCAAAACCGCCCGTTTTTTTAGCAAAGGAGTTTATTAAAACATTGAAACACACCTAGGTATAGGGATCGTAAGAAATTAACCACTGTAATATTTCTAACACATAGTTTTCATTTAAAACACACACCTTGCTGCTGTCTCTGATTTTGTAATAAATACTGCAAGGCATTTTCTTCCGAGTTAATCATAAATACTCTAATTTTAGTAAACGAACAAAAAAGAAAATTATTATTCTTGTTACAAATAAACATACACAAGAAAAAAAAATAGATTTTGGAATAAATTTGTATATCTAATGAGAATGTACTCCGACAATAACAACAATAAGCCGTTACAGGAAAATTTAAAAGGAAATAACTATTCTATTGCTAAAACTCTCTTAAAACTGATATTAAAATACAAGAAAATATATTAATAATTTGTTTGCTAAGAACTTTAATCTAGGCGCTTAGCAACTATTTCTAAGAGGATTGAGGCACCGTTTTGTTCGTATATTTAAATTATTTTGAGGATTTGGGGTTACTAGTTCAATATAGTATTATTTGATACTATAGATTTGCTTGTACTATGTTTTGTAATCGATACATCATGGTGGTTTCGCTGGGAAGGATACTCCGCAGCGCGACCACTTTAATAAGTTTACGTCAAAACTAGAGATATAGACTTTTGTTAACAGGACTAGAATTTTATCGAGATTCCGTAGACTTTTTTGTATAACTTATACCTACTTGTTAAAGCAAAGGTGGTTCCGCCAGGGCGCATGACGTGAAAACTAGCCTGTCTTTCGCTGAAAGTTGCTGAAACTGGAGGTCGATTTGGAGATTAGCGCATACGAACATAGTGATACGATATTTTTGTACATTCTTTTATTACATCGTGTATGAAACGTACGAGGCACGTATGTACATGTAGGTGGGAAGGGATGGGGGCCCTTGCCATGAACAGGTCACAAAATATTCCTTCAGTCTCAAAACGTTCAAGTTGCAAAATAACATATGGTAGCAAAAAGTTCAAATCTCATAAGACCCAAGTCTCGAAACCCCCAAGTTGCAAAATAGTCAAGTCTCCAAACATCCATGTCTCATAATATACATTTTTTATTTAAGTGGATTTGTAAGTGGTGTTTTATATTTTTATGTCAAAAATATTACCAGTAACAATACGACCTTGAAATTCCAATAAAAAATTGGTGGAAACTGTAACGTTTGTTAAGATGTGTTTTTAATATAAATAATGAAAAAGTTTGTGCGCAATTAACTCGGGCAAGGAAGAGCACCTTACCAAGGTCACAGTTTAATAAAATATAAAAGACAATTGAATACACGCAAATTAATCGGAACGAAGTCATATTGTACATAATTGTAAACAAAAAACAAAAATGACTGGCATTTTAATCCAAATCAAATGTTCGATTTGATTTTGTTATTTTCCTGCAATAAGCATTTGCTTATTCATCATCATCATCATCATTGCAGCCGAAAGACGTCCACTGCTGGGGAGGCCTCTCCCAAGTGACCTCCACAACCCAGTAACTGGGTAATACGATACCCCTTGGTAAGACTGGATGTCAGACTTTTAGCTTCTAAATACTCGTAACGACTGTCAAAGATCTACAAATGACAGCCGGGACCAACGGCTTAACGTGCTTTCCGAGGCAAGGAGGAAACTCGATATGTAATTATGGTCACCCATCCACAGACCAACCTCGGCAAGCACGGCTTAACCTTAAAGATCGACCTGGGCGGCTGTTATTATTTAGCCACGAGCGGTCCCGTATGTAATCACTGGAAACACACTGGCTTTGATTTGCTTATTAATTGCTAGTAAATTAAAAATAAATATATAGTCTGTATTTATTTTTATAATAACAATATTAAATAACATTGTTGCATTTTACCTACATTTACAAGCTCCAACTATTTGAATTTGATACCAACATGAATGTTTTATTTTGGTTATATTATGAGATGTAGATATTTTGCAACATGGAGGTTTCGAGACTTGGGTCTTATGAGTAGTGTCCGACCGAAGGTGGAATTCTGGCCGAAGCCGAAGCCGAAGCCGATTAATCGGTATTCACCAAAAGCTTCGGCCGAAGCCGAAGGTGTCATTGACCTTGAGAAATACGATAGTTACTTTGATCTCAGAATATACTAGATACATATTGTGAGAGCTTTAGAGATTTACCCCAATAACGAGCCGAGTGACCAACATATACAAGTAGGTAATAAAATATTGTCTAAAACCAGACAATACTTACGGTTTTTTGGTTCTTAGAGTGCCTCACAATAATGAACGTATCACCACAGGTACTACTCACAGTAATAAATAAAATAATTTGTAATAACAAATATGAAATATTTAAAAACAAAACACTTATTAGAATTTTAAGACGCGCTCTCAAACTTGTTTTGACTCGTTTAGTTTACTAACTGCGATTCGTTTGGTCCGGTGCGGCGGCGCGGCGAAACTCTGCTGCTCTGCACACTCTCCGTCTCGCTCTAGCATCGTTCAGTAAATTTTAAATTTTGACAACTAGCAAACCTTCGGCTTCGGCCAAACCTTCGGCAAATTTTTGGCCGAAGCCGAAGATTTGGCCGAAGGTGCTTTTTTGGCCGAAGCTGAAGCCGAAGCCGGAGCTTCGGTCGGACACTACTTATGAGATTTGAACTTTTTGCTACCCTAAGTTATTTTGCAACTTGAACGTTATGAGACTGAACCAAAATATTTACACTGCTCAGTAAATTTGTTTGAAATAATAACTCGTAAGTAGTATCTGTGTATTTTCAAACGTTGCTTCCCCTATACTAATGGTGTTTCTATGTAATTTATGACGGCCGTTGTATCTCCGTGCTTTGGCTCAGGTCGATATGTGCAATACTAGATGATACAAAAATTAAAAACATATTCGGTCATAATAATTTTATTCGCATATAATAATATTAATTGATTATGATACATGGAGCGTTAACCCGCGTCGATCGGCAGACGCGCCGAGCGGCACTCGGTCGTCTGCGCTCCAAATTATATTTATTATTCGGTTACATCGCATCGACATTAGCTCTGCAAAATCCGTAGCTACATATTCACTAATGAGAAGTCTCGAGGCAGCATCGGACAAGGACGCGCGGTCCCCGGGGTACTCCGGTCGTCGCAGCGGAGCCGCCGACCGGTCGCGTCTATATACTTAAATATAACAGTCAAGGAGTCGGATGGCCGTCCGATCGACATATTTACATACGAACAGAACGCGCCGCGCATCGTCGCGGCCGACTCGCCGGCGGCCGCGGGGGCGCCGCGAGTCGAACGGCTCAGAATCACTTCCATAATTTACGTCCTAATTAAAATACCGAAAATCTAAAGTCGGCGACGTCGAGTTGCGTACGCCGCGCGCGGGATCGGCGCGCGATAGTCTCCGTGCAGCGGCACGGGGCGACACGGGGCGAGGGCTCGCGGGCGCGCCCTTCACTCCGCCTTCACGTCGGCGGGCGCGGGCGCGTCGGCCGCGTCGCCGGCCTCGTCCCCGCCCGGCGCCGCCTCTGCGCCGTCCGCCGCGCGGTCGCCGGCGCCGCCGTCTGCGCACACAACACACGGGTGAGCTCGGGAGCCGCGCGCACCGCGGACGCGTGCGAGAGGTACTAACTGCGCTGGTGCTGGTGGTAGTAGAGGTTAGGGCGCGGCTGGTGCGGCGCGTGGTGGCGCGGCGCGGGCGCGGGCGGCGCGCGGTACAGCGGTAGCGCGGGCGCGTGCGGGCGCTGGCCGATGGGCGCGGGGTAGCGCGGCGCCACCATGCCACCGCGCGCCATGCCGCCTCCGCCGCCACCGCCGCTTCCGCAGCGCCCGTTGTTTCCTCCGCTCACCATCTGCATCATCGCAAAATAAATCACAAGCCACGAGTCATTTTCTATTTTGAAGCGATATACGTTCCGAAGTTAGCACATCAAAAGTTCGACCTGACTTAAAATAAAAGTACTGGACGTAATATTCGACATAATCAGTCACTAGGAACGGAATACATCGAATCGTACATTTCCAAGTTCGGTTAACCGATATCATTTTCGGCAGGTTTATTATACTAGGCGAATTACATATATAATTATACTAGGTAAATTATACTAGGCTGGGAGATTGTTACAAAGGTTACTAACCTGTTGCTGGTGGTGTTGGTGCGGGGTGTGAGCGGGGGGCGGGTGCGGCGGCGGCGCGTGGTACTTGTGCTGCGGCGGCGAGTGCGGCGGCTTCTGAGGCTTGGTGGCGCCTTTGGGAGTGGGCGAGGCCGCGTCGCACAGCGGGGCGAAGCCGTTGGCGTGCTCGTGCAGCGGACTCTTGAGCTGCTGCGGCGGCGGCCGAGGCTGCGGCGGCGCGTACTGTTGTTGCAGCGGTGCGCGATACTGCTGCTGTAAATGTTAACGTGTAGATATAGTCTTCGTAGATTTTTCTATTGAAGACATTGAATCTGTAGGTACTGTTACATAACACTGCCTGCACTGCCACTACAAACCTGCATCTGCTGAACTGCTGCGGCGACCTGCAGTTGCGACGAGAGGAACTGCGACCCGAAGGCACCCGACTGCGCCGGCTGCGTGAACTGCAGGGGGTAGGTGGGCGCGGGCGCGGCGGGCGGCTGGTAGGGCGAGTAGTAGGAGCTGGCCGGCGGCGCGGGCCGCGGCAGCAGGCCGGGCAGCGAGTAGGGCGCCTCGCCGACGGGCGCGGAGTAGCCGAGGTACTGCTGCTGGTACGTGCTCACACCGCCGACACCACCTACGCCGCCACCTTTGCTGCCTGCAAATTATCGATTGTTCTGACTCCCAATTTCCAATTTCTATGATATCAAGTAAATGGACGTCGAGTCTTTTTTTTTTCAAGATAATTTAATATTAAACCACAACTTTACTGCAACTTAAATTCAGCCATTTTGAAAAAAGATTTATAATATATTATGTTTTTATATCAGATTTCATTTCTGTTTTCTCATTTGTGAGATTTTATACGCACCAATAGCGCCTATTTGTTGAGTGGAAGGCTTGACAGTGGCTGACATGAGAGAATTAGAAGTGCTCGAGATTAGAACAGTACTGGGACTATTACCCAGTTGGCCCGACTGGCCGAATGCTGCACCACCACCAGCGGCTGCGGCCTGGACAGGGGATGAAACAAAGAATAAACATTATTAACACAATTCACCATAGTTTAAGTAAAGCTTGCATTAGCTATACAGCTCTGCTCTTAAATTTGACATACTGTTTAACCAAACGTTAAATCAGTGTTTTATTCACGAAACTGCTTCCCCAAAATTAAAAATCCTTTATTTCGTGACCTGTGTGAGGCATGATTAAGGAGTGCAGTTGACCCCGGAACAAGCCGGCAACAGAATACACGTGAGTACTGCTTTTAATGCTATATTTCAAAATATGCTGTAAAATGAAAAGTTCAACTCTTCAAGTTCGCAGACAAAGTAAAACTTAAGGTTTTTTTATTATTAAAACGACTTATTATGAGTGACAGTTTACTTTATAACTGAAAATGTAAAATCCCAACAGAAGTAATAAAAAATATACCATGCTCTCTTACCATGCGGTATTGATTGGGTAGGCTCTGGAACATGTCCGGTGGAGGTTGATAGTTGTAAGGTGCGCCTGATCCGGCGCCATACGGGGTGCCCGGGAACCCTCCGAACTGACCACGACTCTGGTCGAGGAAGGCTCCATACAGACCGCTCTGCTGTGGCATCTGCTGCGAGGAACTCAACAGCTGCTGGGAAGAATTAAACATGACGGCCGGCGGTGAGGGCACCGACAGACCCCCATAGCCGCCTTGATACCCAACGTGGTTGTAATGTTGGGGCGGCGGCGACTGTAATTGTTGCGTGGGCTTCACCTTGCAAACGTTAGGTGGAGCAGTCTCCGTATTATTCTCTTCAAAACCTGCGAACTGTATATCTTCGGTACCTTCGGCTACTGCAGGCATCTCCCAAACTTTCTTAACACTGGCGATTTTTAAATTGAGATCAGCTGCCAGTGGAGAAATTGTGTTCGATGTGCTCATGTGTACGCCGCGTGGCAAGCCGAGAGATTTCGCAGATTTATCTTCAGTTAATTGTCCAAGGTCAGAATCAAATGCAAAATCAAGTTTCATATCAGACGAATCTTCTGGCTTTTGTGATGTATCGAATGTCATTTGCAAACCTAGACCTGCAGCTTCAGCATCCGTTACTACTGGTCTGTCAGATATAAGTTCTTGTATGGATCTAGGTCGTGGGCGTGGAACTTCGCCATTGAATGCTAAAGCACGATTTTCTAATTCTGTATTTATTTCTTCTGCTTGAGTTTTGGGAATAGGGGTAGGGATTTGATATTTTTGTTGTAGTGTTTCATCAGGTGTTGCAGACTTGTAATTTGTATTTTCAAATATAATCGTTTCAACAGGAGGTGTAGCACCATCTAGCACACCACTTTTATCAGTAACAATAGCGCATGTAGGCTGAGCAGCAGTTTTAGTTTCTACTGGAGTGTCTCCGGGCGTACTACGTTGGCTCGACTGAGTTGACTTGTTCTCTACTGTTTCTGCAGGTTCTTCTACGTTGCCACGTAGTGTTTGTGATATAGGTTTGTCCCAAGCGTTGACGGGCGGCGGCGGGGGCGCGGCGCCCGTGTCTGGGCCGAACCCAGACACCAACCCCATCTGTTGTTTCTGTCTTTGTTTGACAAAACGCGGTGCCAAGTTAGCCTGACGAGGACGATCGTACTGAGCATTCGTTTTGTTAGAAACCGGAGCTGAACCACGTGGATTTGTTTTATCGTTCGGATTTCTGGTTGTTGATCCATTTCTGCCACCACCTTGATTGGAATGAGATCTGGGCTGCTTAGCCAAGTGTTGATTGTTATCCTCTTTTGTTGGACCTCTTGCATCTTTAGAATTCTTTTTGTTCCTTACTTCCTGAAAACCATCATCAACAACTTCTTCATCTTTTTTGCCAGAACTAAGTTTGAGATCTGTCATAGCCTCTGTAATATCACCAGTTTTATTATCAGTCGTAGCGTCTTTTTTGGTGGACTGAGGATTACGTCCATTGTTTTGACGGTTACCAGAATTTTGATTACGCCCGCCTTGACCTTTCTGGGATTGACCAGATGGTCTTCCTGCTGCAGAACGGCGGTGACTAGATGTACCACCACCTTCGGAATGTTCAGATGTAGTTTCCCAATTTTCATCTTCACCACTCGGGGGCCCCGTGCCTTTCGGGCGTCGATCGCGACCCCTTCCTGTAGATGAACCTGCCCTTGACTTATTATTCCCCTTAATTTTATCTTCAATCTGAGAGTTGTCTTTAATTTCATCATTATCTTTTACAGCTCGATTAGCCTGGCTAAATGGACTTTTAGTATTGGGAGGTCCATAGCCAGTAACTCTTTTAGCAGGAGCAGGCGGGCGCGAGGTTCCTTGAAAACCTCCACGACCTCGTCGAGATGGTTGCCCACGTGGTGCAAACGGTTCTCTGTTTTCCATGCCATCAGTTACTGGAGTATGTTGATCCAGTGTCAGAGGTCGATTAGCATCGTCAGATTTATCGTGAGAATTCTTAGGCCCACGCGGGCTTCGTGGTGCTCTGCGTCTCTCTTTGCGTTCTGTATTAGGGGCACCATCAGTGGAGCCGTCAGATTCACTGGCTCTGTTGTTGGATCGTGAGCTACGGTGAGACCGTCGTCTTGGCCCCCAACCTCTATTGTAAACAGCATACCCACCTCCAAGATATCCTCTGCCTTTCTTCTCAGATCCAGATCCACTTGATTTGCGTTCGACGGGTTCTTTAGCAGGAATTTTATTTAGCTGCTCATTGCTTATTCTTTCGTTTTTCTTTTCATCACCAGAACGTTTTTGGGAAGCAGTACTAGCATGAAGAGATTCTGCAGAGTAAGTTTCACTAACTTTTATTCCTCCTAAGCTTGAAGGGTCGGTGCTAGACTTAGAAGCTATTGATTCAGATTCTGAAAGTTCTTTTTCGGACTTTTGCGATGAAAACATGAGTTTCGCAATACTCTGTTGTGTTATAGGATCAGAAAGCACTTGTTTCTGGGTTTGAGAAGTGTTTGTCAATGCTTCTGATGGGTTATGGTGTTTAGGAGCAGTTTGTGAAAGCACAGGTTTACATTGGTTATCTGTAAATGAAGATTGAGATTGGTTCACAGGTACGTGTGACTGAAAGTTAGTTGAAGGTGTTTGTTGATTTTGTCCAAACGTTTGAACATTAAGGCCGTGGTTATTTTGAGTCTTTTGAATTGGAGCTTGAGTTGTCGGCGGATTGGCGGCTTGGTGTTGGCTTGAAGCGACCTGTGTTTGTTGCAGTGAATGAGTTCCATGAGGCGAACTACGCTTGCTATCATCATTCACATTTTCGCGTTCATCAATTTCTGGATTTAGTTCAGTAACTTTCGTTACTGAAGCTTTTTCTGCCGATAACTTTTGATGACTGGAATTATTTGGTTCTTCCTGAGTTACTTCAGCCCAGGATGTCTTGCCAAAATCTCTTTCAGTGGATTCCCTTTGCGATAAAGTTGAAGGGGGAGAATTGCGTCGCTCAGGAGCAAGTGTTTGTGATGTCGAATCCAAGGGTGCAAAAGGTTCAGCAAGTCCTATGCTCTTCCTTTCAAATACTTCAGTCAGTTTATCAGCAGCAGTACGACTGCTAGGTTCAATTGTGTCTATTAGTTTTTTATCAGAATCATTTCTCCTATCTTTATAGTCACTATATGAATCTTTCGAATTCGATCTGTCTAACTCGCGACCAGATCTTTCATAATCTTGCATTTCAGACCGCCATTGCGGCCCAGGTCCATCTTTTTGATCTCTTCTAAAGTCATCCTCACGGTCTGAATAGTCCCTAGAAATAAAAATAAAATAATGTTTTGCATTTTTTTATTTCCTAATCAATACCAATAACATCTATAGATAGATAGAATAACTTACCGCGAATAAGAACGACGGCCATTGTGCGGTGCATGTCGTGGTGCATTGTAAGTCGGCGGTTCTTGACGCCTAGGCGCTGGTTTTCCGGAAAACGCCCAGCCTTTGTGATCATCTTGCTGCCGGTTTTGCTGCTGTTTCAAAAAACGCGGTGGTATATTCGCTTGGAACGTTTTCGAAAATGCTGGGTTTGTTTGATCACGGTCGCGACCACCATAGTCGCGATCCCTCTCTCTAAACTCACGATCGCCCCTTTCGCGATCATTTCGCTCTCTGTCTACGCGATCACGATCGCGGTCTCTGTCTGAGCGCTCTCGTTCCCTGTCAAACCTATCACGATCTGTGCGATCTCTGTTATCATTGCGATCTCTATTATCGTTACGATCTCTGTCTCGTGTTTCCATCCTTTCTTTGTCACTCTCTGCACGATCTCTATTTTCAACACGACCTCGATCGTTTCCTCTATTATCTCTATCACGTTCACGGTCGCGATCCCTATCACGGTCACGATCACGCTCACGATCGCGCTCTCGGTCTCGTTCTCGGTCACGATCGCGATCGCGTTCACGATCACGATCCCGGTCTCTTACATCACGTTCACGATCTCGATTATCATACCGATCCCTGTTATCAATGCGATCGCGGTCCCTGCTTTCGACGCGATCTTTTTCTCTATCACGTAAATCGTTACGCTCCTTGTCTCTAATGTCCACGCGATCCCTATTGTCGGCACGATCCCGGTCCCTATTATCACCTCTGTCCTTTTCCCTTCCTTCCTGTTCCCTCTCCCTATTGTCGTTGCGGTCTCGGTCAGGCCCCCTGTCCATGCGGTCGCGCGCATCTTTGGGCGGCAGAGGCGCGGAAGTGTCACGAAGCTGGCGCCGTTGCTCCTCTTCCTTGCGCTGGCGAGCGCGGGCAACGGCCTGTGCTACCTCATTACTTTGCTTCTGCCTACGTTCAGCCCAAAGCTGGTCTTCATCTCCAGGCTCGTGATGCTTGGCGTCGGTACGCTCGCTGTCGACGCTCGCACGGTTGCCTCCGCTCCTACCGTGCCCCTTGTTAGGAGCCGAAGACTCGCCGTCGGAGAAGTCCAGCTTCTGACTGTAAGGAAAAAAAAAGTTCAATCTCGATCCGGGGATAGAATAGCCTCCTCGGGAGTGTAGACGTCGTAACGACTTACTCATAGTCGATGTCATCCTGCTGCGCCCAGCCGGCGTCGCGGGAGATGTCATCGAGCGAAGAGATCTGATCGTCGCGCAGGATCGGGCGCGCGGTGAGCACCTCGACGGCGCGCGGCGTGGCGGGCGCGCGCTGCTGCTGGCGCTGGTTGCCGCCGCCGCCGCCGCCGCCGCCCCGGCTATCGCGCAGGGCGCCAAGGGTACCCATCCCGATCCCGCCACCACTGCTACCTTTCATCTACGCACATAACAAATTATTTCAATATTACACAAAAACCCAACAAAAATAATTCAAATAATCAGAACATCGTCATAATAATACGTACGAAGGATGGCAGAATCGATCTCGGGAGGCATGCAGGACTCTGTTGTGAGGCAGCCGCGGAGCCTGGCGCGGCGGCGGCGGCTGACGTGGCTTCCTGGCGGACGCCCGCCGTGCCACCGGACGTCCAGCTGCCTTCCGCTGCAACAAAGTTATTAGGAAAGGTAAGGCAAGGCATATTACTCTACATAATTATAAAACACTAGTTGACCCCGACAGCTCCATATGGTACACACATGCTTTTAATTTTATTCCACCAGCTTAGGGGTTGACATTTCAAAAAATCTTGCCGAATGCCTACAAAATAATGGCTATCTGTATAATTCGTTCAGAATAGTTTGAGCTGTGTATTGACAGTCTGAAATGATTTATAAGTATAGATTAATTAAAATGTCTTTTGTCCATGGTTTATGTTAATCTTAGCAAGCACAATACTTTGGCAAGCTCACCTTAAAGCCGTATTGGTACTTTATACACAGTTATTGTAATAACCCTAAACCTGAAAATGGGTCATTGAACTCATTATGGACAACTTTCACTATGGGACCAACAATGAAAAAATCAGCTGTTACATACATTTATGTTTACATAAAACAACAAAATCCCTTATTAGCATCTTTTAAAAATTATCCTTAAAGGAAGTAATAAGTACCTTTGTACTGAATATCACAGACACTTGCTTAACTTATTTCAATCCTTTTTTTCTTTATTGCTATTTATTGTTTTCAAAATATTATTAAACTTACTTTGTGGTCTCAGTTGTGTTTGTGGTGATGCATGCTCTCCTGAGCGATGTGAAGGTTGGGCAGCTGCCTCCAGTGAAGGGAACTCTGTGCGGAAGTGTGGGGACGATGGTGGGGGTAGTGCCACCCATCCTCCGGGTCCAGTCCCAGCAACCACACTGCTGCTCGACGTTGTTGACTGAAGAAAATTACATACTTACTACTAACACAAGATTGTGTAAGGTCAACTTGAGACATCCTTCACAGCAAAATGAGGATATTATAAAGTACTAGATGTGCCCATGCTGTGCTTATGAATTGCAATGCTTTTTTATATAAAGTATAAGTTATTTAACTAGATTATAAATACAGCAGTCAATGAACTTTGATGATAAGAATTTTGCTAACAATGCAAGGTAAAAAAAAACTTGAGCGACCTGCATTCCTTTGTTCAACTTATTAAAAGCCAAATGTGAAACAATATAAATAACTTACTGTTGTTTGAGAGGTACATGTTGAGGTTGTAGATACAGTTGTAGCAACAGCAGAAATAGAGCTGAAAAGAAGTTTATTGCTAGTCAGTACTTGTCAAAAGGTCAAAAACCTCATCACAAAACCATTCACCTCAACATAAAAGTATTATACTTTTTCTGTCTGCCATAAATTCTAATCCATAAGCAAAACATGTGCTTTGGATGTGGAGTTGTGGACACCAGCCCATTATACAATGCAATAGGTCAGGACAAAGAAAGTTAGGTCAAAAAAGCACCTTGTTTGTCACAATGAATATTTGATTTCTATAAAACCAGTATGAAATCAGCCCCTCCCTTGCCACTACAGGACTCAGATACTACAGTTTCCTGTGACGCGTGCCTTGTCAGTAACAAAAAGTGTCTATGTTTGCACAGCCCCCAACACATTGGTTGCACTTGGTGGCCATTCACTGGATTACATAAGTTCACTTACTTTGTGTTAGGGTCTTGGCCTGTTTCAGTTTTCAAAGAAGGTAAGTTGGCAGGAGGCCGCCTAGCTGAAGGTACTTTTCCAAGACTTTGCATTCCATGTTTGCGGCTTAGTTGAGATTTTACTGAGGACGGCTCTGAGTTCTCGTTCTATGATACAATAAAACAATTATTTTAAACAAAGCATGTTTTTAAATGTTTATGTGGCAGTAAAAGACATGATACAGCAATATTAAGGTCATTAAAATTTATGTTTCACAACGTATTTGTCATGCAGCATGCAGTTTTTTGTTACATATTGTTGTCAAAATTTCTAGTGAAAACTGTATACATTTCCTTCCAATCTTTTACATTGCAAATCTCTCAAGGTCATTGTCTATTTCACTGTTGCAACTAGATATGCACTAAAGCAACTGAAGGTCAATTTATTCAACTGTGACTACTACAATTATTCTACAGCTACCTTGCACGCTGTTAACATGATAAGACCTTCAAGAAAGCTAGTTTCAGGACAGCTGTATAGACCACACAAGATTTAAAAATTGAGTTAAAACTACCAGTTCCCACAAGAATGCCTACCAGTTATAGCAGACCAACAATTGATTCAGAAAAGCTATTCAAGTCATCAAGGATTGTACTGGTGGGCGTGTGCTAACTTGACGCGAACACGACGAAATCTATGGATCAGGAGCCTTACTTACTTTGTTGGCGCAGTACAAGCTATTGATGTCCAACTTCTGATATCTTTGCTTGCCGGACGTCGGCTTGCTCTGCGCCGTAGTGCCTCCGCCGCCCGGCGTTGAGAGTGCAGACATGCTGCGATGTACACACCATCAGGAGATCACCCTCGCAACGACCACCAGCTGCAATCAGCGAAAACCTCACTTTAATGGCCACACAGTAAACGCAAATCACTGTAATCACAAGCAACTAGCCACGATCAAAGACAATCGTTCTTCAATGTAATCCATTCCAATCCGATGCTAGCACTAAAAAGAAATATTCGTACTATTTCGAAGCACTAAGTAATAATTCACTGAAACACAAAACACTTTCACAGCACTGATAGAACAGTAAATTGGAGCCCTGCCCTCAAAGGTTTATTGACGTGTTACATCCGTCTGATGAACGCTGGATCGATGACTTCAATAATTTCACTTACGTTTTTTGTTACACTCTTTAGTCCGTTATTTTTCTATAACTTTCTAGTATCTAGCTCAAAATAACGGTACTAACAAGATTGAACGGTAAATAAACTAATTTTTATCTTTCTACAAAACAATAAAAGCAAAATACATCAGTACCTTGGTCCGTTACACTTGGTATCACGGAATAAAAATTATCTAAGCTCGATTGCTAATTTCTTAAAGAAGATTACTTTAGATTTAAACTATAATCTACGCTACCAAAAACTTATATCACTTTATTTTAAGATGGCGTCTCCAAAAGACGATCTCCTTCCCTTTTTACAATCAATAGCGTGACGTCACAAAGACGCGACACAGCGCTCTCTGGTGGATAAACAGACAAAGTTATCCGCGAAGTTTGCTAGACGAATAAAAATATTTTTAACCCCCGACTAAAAAAGAGGGGTGTTATTGCAGTATTGCTTATTGTAATCATAAAGCAATAAAGTGACCCAAAAATTAAGGCCGTAAACACACATATTTTGCCGTTAAAAATTACGGTTTATTTGCTATGGCCCATGACGGACGCAACCCTGACACGGACATCGCCTCTATATAACAACAACAACAACATACATTAATTTATGTATCGTGTTATCAATAAACCTCTATTGCTTTCGCACAAGGAACTTATAGATAAAGTTCCTTGCTTTCGCAGATTGGTTCATCGACTAAAGCTTCAAATCGATTTTGTTTTTTAGATGATGAAAATATTTACTAAGATATCGTTAAGATTTTATTTGATGATTTTATGATGTATTTATGCATGTGTTACAATTATATTCACACAAACTAAAAACAAATGTATTGAATTGAACACCGAGAAAACAATATACTTACTATAAAATGCTTTCAAGTTTTCTCTCCAATCACGCCTGCGCACAGGGACTTTGCACCATATTGATGAAAGAAAAATCAGTAGGCGAGGATCTGCGGAGAAGCTCATAATAGGAGGAGTGTTTGAGAAAACCGGCAGCCATGGCCGGGAATATGGGAATGGAACAATTGATTCCAATTGTTAACAAGCTGCAAGATGCTTTCACACAATTGGGTGTTCACATGCAGCTGGATTTGCCGCAAATTGCAGTTGTGGGTGGACAGTCTGCAGGCAAAAGCTCTGTTTTAGAAAATTTTGTGGGCAGGTAAGTGATTTAGTTACCATAAATTGTGTCTGTTTGACAATTTCAACATGTTTTTGGTGTAAGCAGAATACCATGAGGACTAGAGGGACTATATACAAGGTTTCTGAAAAGTTAAATTTTCCCATTTTCTACGTATTATTTAATGATCATAAGTTTAAATGTGGTTTTATCGAATTCTGGTCATTTAGAAATAAGTAAATTACGTAAGCAGTGGAAGAAGCTAGTCTTTTACTTAGCAATGTGCACCATCCACATTTATATTATAATTTTTTAACGTACAATCTCATTTCTCCGTTGGCAACTAATAAAACCCTGGTTATCGTTTTTTTTTGCGTTTAATTTATTCTAGTATTTCATTCATTACAGTATTATTGTTACAATTAATTACTAGATAACTACTCAAAATAATTATTTTGTTGAGGTATTTCTATATTTTGGCCTAGATTTAGTGCGCATGTCGAGCAGTATTGATTTACTGATGCTCAAATGTCAATGGTTGCGAAGGGTCAATACAATCGTTGGATGAGCCTGTTTTTGTTTTTAATGAATTATAAAAAGTTTATTTGTAACAATTTCACCAATCTATCACTGAAATGACTGAATCGGTGTCTGAATGCCAAATATTTTTTAACATGTACTTTTATTTAGCTTGAAGGTGTGATACGTGTTGTACAGACAGAGACAGAGATTGTTTTGAAACGTTCTACACTACGCTTTACAAATTTTTGACTGACTGAGTTGACAGTAGTCGAATCAAGCTGAATCGAAACGTAACGTAACCACCCACCACCATATTGAAAAATAAATTAGTTTATCGATGATGAATTGATGATGAGCAAGTGTTATTAGTGTTTTATAGTGATAATAGTTTAATGTATCTTAGAAAACATGGCTGGAAATTTCGGAATGCAGCAGTTAATCCCTGTTGTAAACAAATTGCAAGATGCATTTGTGCAAATGGGCGTGCACATGTCTTTAGATCTTCCCCAAATTGCAGTTGTGGGTGGTCAGTCTGCAGGAAAGAGTTCGGTGTTAGAAAACTTTGTAGGCAGGTAAGAAATCGTATCCAGTAGGAAGTTGAGTTGTGCTAGAAAACGTTCTAATGTGCGAAGGTATCAGAAGTATATCTTCTTTGTATAATGTAGACACAATGATTTATTAGTTCAATGTAAGGAATAGTTGGCCCGAATAAAGCACTTCCTTGGTGCATATATTGCAGTTGATAAGAACAAAAATAAGCTACTCCCAGATTCTATAAGATAATTTACAATCATTTGTGATGAGTCATATCCTAAGTAACCTTCTCAAACAACAATAATAATATCATTGTTTATTAAAATTCTATAGCTCTTTTCTATGCAGTAATGGTATACATCTTGCTAGAAGGCAAGCAAACTTTTTTACTCACTTATCAAGTTATGTAATATAATTGAGAGTGATAAAAACATTTTTACCCAGAAAAAAAGTAAAAAGAAATATATAAAGAGCTATGGTGAGTCATTGAGTTATGAGATTAGGAGGCTCGTATCAGTTTTGGAAAAGCGTTTGAAACACCATAAAATTTTGTAATTCATTGGCTAGTTCCTTATTATTTAATTTAATTGAGATTACTATGTGATGAATGATATGTTGATAGAAGGTCTAGGTCATAGGGTTCTGTTTAGCTACTTTGGTTTTGGTGTTAGCACAACAATTTCAAATCCAAATATTTGAAATTTCCTTAAAATTTAAAAGATAAAATTTAAATATCATATGAAACTATGACCCAATTCTTATCGGTATCCTATATTTTTGTGGTTTGTATTGAAAGGTTTAGCCATCTTTAATAATATAAAAATAATAATAATCAGTTTATTATCAGGCATCTAAGTTTTAATGGGTGACATGGGTTGAAAAGAATTCAGTCATAGGAAAATTTTAATCTAGTGCTTGTTTTTCTATTCTATACTCATATGTCCTTTTATAGATTTATGATTTCTTCTGAATTTTCGAAGACTATCTAAATTGTATCTGCGACTCCATGGCTGTTGCTGAGAGATTCCTGATGGAAAAACCCTATAACACTTTGCCTGACCTGGGGATCAGAGTCAAGACCTGCTATCATGATTGCAATCACTAGAGCAATGATGCAGTTCTGCCTGTACAATACTGTTGTTTAGATATAAGTTTTTAAACTGACATGGAAACACATAAGTATATGCAGCATATGTTCTCATATCGGGAACTCATAACAAATAATAAACATGGTAAATATCCCGTTACAAGTGTTGTTGATAGTGTTGTTTAGATTTCATGTAAACGGTCAGTTTTTTTTTATTGCGATGCGGTTGCTCTTGACTCTAGTCTAGGTCAGAGATGGCATAGACAAAGTCGAAAATGGTACAAGCTTACCCAGAAGAAGCCTGTACACTCATAACTTTGTAGAGGTTAGGATTTTAAGTGTTAGGAAACACAGATGCAGGCAGAGAGTTACACTCCTTATGAAAGACGCTCTCTCGCATTAGGAAAGACGTTTGAAACGCTTGGTCTGTAACAGTATCGAGAAGATAATTTTATAGTACGATTTTTGGGTAATTTTATATGGGGCATTGTGTATGAAAACTATTTTACAAAATTGTGAGCATTAACCAATAAACCTTTATGATAAATAACAGCATAACCTTTATGATAATCAAAATAAAATAATTGAAGTGGTAATATTGTTGAAACATCTGAATGCTGTTGCATTGATCCATCCTTTTATTAGGTCACCTTTTATCTATGAATAATTAATCAGTAACATGTTATCAATCATAAGTAAATAGAAACATTCAAAAAGGGTAAAACAATAAAATATTGATAACTACCTCAATTGTACACATGCTGCGGTTATTTTCCTTTATTAAAATATTACTATTACATAAACCATTACTAAACTAATATTATAAAGAGGAAAGATTTGATTGTTTGTTTGTATGTTTGTTTGATTGCATTGAATAGGTTCCGAAACTACTGGTCAGATTTGAAAAATTCTTTCAGTGTTAGATAGCCCATTTATCGAGGAAGGCTATAGGCTATATATCATCACGCTACGACCAATGGGAGTGGAACAGCAATGAAAAATGTTCCGAAAACGGGGAAAATGTGACGCAAACGAAGTTGCGCCGGTCAGCTAGTATATTATATTAGGTTAATATGGTGACTGGTATGAGCCAAGAATGTCTTTTCAAACAAATTCTCTATGATTTGACTGCCTTATTGTTCTAGTGGTTACAAGCGCAACTGCTGCGAAAGAGGTTGTGGGTTCGATATCCCAGGTCGGACAAAGTGTTATTGGGTTTTACCATCAGGAATTTTGTCAGTAGCAGGCAAGGAGTCTGGATTTGTGCCCGGCTGATGGCAATAGTCTTGTCCCTATAACATAGGAGTTAAACATAACTGGTCATGGGCGCCGGCAGGATGTTTTACATTACAGGGATCACCTTCAGTTCCATGAAAGCATGTCGAATTTTTTTGTTCTTCTCCTTGGATATGTTAGATTCAAGGAGTAACCTTGTGGATCTACAATGAAAAGCACATCAATAAAAAAAAATGGATTCAAAAGAGAGTGTAGTGACCTTGAAAATACTAACAACCACATCGAATTTGATAGGTTTTGTTTTGTCCTTTATTATAGACAAACGTAAGATGTTTGAGCAAGCTCGAGTATATTAGAATATTCTCAGATAAATTAGGTTATTTGTGTTCATGATACATTACAAAAACCACAGCAAACGCGTGAAGCCACGAGCGAGCGAAGCGAGCTCGAAAAGTTTTGCTTTGCCTCGGATACATTGGTTTTTCTATGTAGTTTCTTTTCCGTTAGGGGGCTGCAAGTGCACCCCCTCGGAGCCTGCTGCCGGCGCCCATGTAACTGGTGAAATGTGGGTGTACTTTTACGTACGCGTCTACCTAACCCTTTGGGGATTACAAGGCGTGATGTTATGTTCTCAGATTTAAATAAATTTGGATTAAGTATTTTTAAACAGAAAGCTATAACTTCTACTTCTGGCCATTATGTAATGAAGTCAGTCATTTAGTATATAGGTTTTAGTATTTATTTTCTACCACAGTTGCCAATGGAGATATTACCTACAACATTCCTAGCCACTAAACTGATAGCACATGGACAATTTTAATACATAATAGGTATTACAGTGCAATTGAGTATGTTTTACTAGATGATACAGAATTTGGGTGTGGTATCATCATTTATTTGCAATGTTGGCTTTGATTTGAAAGAAAGAAAGAAGAAAGAAAAAAATGTTTATTTGACGTCAGTCACGCACACACACAATAATAATATTAAAAAAAGTTACAGAAAAAAGGAGAATATACATAGTGTGCTGTGTGCCTTACGGCTGCGCCAAAAAGGTCCATTTCAGCATTCATGCCAGACAGGTGATACTGTCTGACGCTGGTCTTCCAATGAACCTTGAGGGTGTAGGTAACAAACAGAAAACAGTTTCAAACATATTCTATAAATAAATGGTTGCAATAAATAGATATCGAGTAAATGTAAGTAATAAGTATTTTATTTTGTAAGAAAGTAATACTGGTAATACTGGTAACAATAAATAAATACAGAGATAAACCAAAACAGAATAAATATTTAAGATTTGGTGATTTGGTGTTGATACACACGCAAGGGATGCATTTGCGCAACTGTGTTAGTTTTGTTTAGGCTTATGAGGGTACCTATACGTTTTGTATGTAGTAGAAACAAAATTAATAAGAAGCGCTTATGCAGTTCACGGCTGCATATATGGCACTCTCAGATGCGCCGAATTACCTGGATTTGCCTAACGCATCTAGTCTGTTCCAACCGACTTTTTAAGGTCCTCGTCCATCTTGGCTGCATGTGTCCTACACTACGTTTGAATAAGGACATGTCTGCTCCATTCCACTGACCACTAGCTAGCTCTTTGACAAATGTGGTTAGCCTACTACCACTTCAGTTTGCTATCTATTTTGGTTAATCCAGTTTTTTTACGTCTTGTAATTTTATTATTTATAGGAACACCTAGGGTGGCTCTTTCTATATATAACGCGGTAGGCGACGAATTATTGGCCAACTCGTTCAGTGTCCACGTCTAAGGCCCGGATATTGCATTGGTCGAATATTGCATATCTGCTTTCCGCTCCGCTCGCTTCCGTTTTTGTTCAGCAAAGACGAACTCCAGTCCGGTCCTAAGCACCACATGACGAACCGAGCAGTTAACGAAAATTGTCGCCCAACTTAATTTTATCTTCCGTCACCGTTTTTCTCAAATTTGGGTTTACCGATATAACCCGAAATATGTCCACCACTGGATATAACCCCGCGCCAAGCGTCTTGTGGATGCTGATCTTGTGCTTTCCGCGTCCAGCGGATTCCCACGGCCTTCGTCGGGTCATTGATCTACCTTGTGGATGGCATTCCAATGTTGCGCTTCTCGGAATATGGTTGCTACTCCACAAGCTTTGGGCATCATCCGTTCTGTGAGCAATGTCCCCTGCCCACTAAGTTTGGAACTTTTTGTCTTATGTCCACAGCGGGTACCGACAAATGTCGTACACCTCTTCGCCAGCAGAGCCACTCTGAAACGCAAAGATATATTAATTAATTACCTACTGTTGCCTTACTTGCAAAGCGTCCAAATTAATCGCCAAGGTTTACTCTAAAAGGTGGTTGTTGAGTTTCCCTTGCTTCAAACTGGATTTCTAGACTGATATTTCAACATCTTTACGTCCCCACCATTACGTCTCTGGTCGTCAACTTTCATCGAAACTTTTTCTGTATCTATTAGAAATTCGATGTAGAAATGTTTCAAAGAAAAGTTTCAGAATTAGAATCCAGTCTGTGTGCCCAGGTTTCGATAGAATTGAAAGCGTACGTTAGACAACGCAAAATGTGTACGCAAACCAGTGGCGAACCCAAAAATGTACAAGGTCATAAGATGGCAATCTGGCTTGTGCACCCTTCTCCGAACGAGATGCATTTGAGTACAATACAGGACAACAACCTGGTCCTGCTCTGTGGCAGATTACCCGAATCTGCCAAAGAGCCCGACCCGGTACGATCCATATAGGAGTCGTAAGATCTACAACCATATCGGACGCTCTGTTTCGTAATTCAGTCATTCATCATAGTTGCGCATCAAGTCCGACGTTTTTTTCTGAAATCACTGTTATTATTGCATGTATTACCTACTGTGACTCATTATCAGTTCGCTATGATTACATCTGGGTAAATTGCGTGACATCAACCATCTTTACTTTAGGTTTAATTTTCTGTTCAGAGATTACGAATATTTTCCGCAGAACATTTTAGGTTCTCATAATACCTAAAAAAAGGCTATACTGAAAAAGGCGACCTTTAGTAGCGATGCTAACTAAATGTTCTTTCTTCTGGCGTGCCCTAACCTAGGTAGTCAGCTCTTTAGCACGCGACCACCTTACTGGCTGGCAAATGTTTACATAAAAACATACATAATGGTCGTGCCGAAAGAAGATTTAACCTGGTCCTAAATATACAGCTGTAAAAAACTTGCATGTCCTTATGATAATTATTTTGTTTCAGGGACTTTCTTCCCCGAGGTTCCGGAATAGTAACGCGACGTCCATTGATTCTGCAGCTTATACATGGAAATGCAGGTACGCTTAATGATTATGATCAGACAAAATTATGTGTTACATCAAAATTACATATTTTACGGGGAAAATGATGCTCACTACACTACGTACATCTGTTTATTTTTATGTCTGCCTGTGATGTAGTTCATCATTGTGCAAAATGTGATCATTAACCTTCAGCTGTATTCTGAATGTTAAAACAACTAATTGGCTTACTAATACGCGCTATTACTGTATCTATCTACTTTGTCAAAATTTTAACAGTGTAAATAACAGTCTTTTACGGAGATCATTTCTGTACAGAACAAAATGTTGTATATTTTGGTATATTTAATACTGTGATATTTTTTTCGGTCACGTACTTAGAGTTCATTAACCTTCCGTTCTGCATGATTGAAACCCTACTTTTCGAGATGTTTTAATGACAGGCAGATGATTTATAAAATTATAAGATACCCATTATTAAACAGATAATATGATGTATTTTGTTCAAAATGTAAATAATTTATGTTTAAATAAATGCTTGGGAAAACCTAATCAAAGCCCACATTTTGTTGTTTGATAATACTGTTGTTGTTAGTGCTTATCGTGGAATAAAAGTGCAAAACAAAATTCAACTGCCTATTAGCTGCTTATCTTCGTGTTATTGACATCATAAAATTAATTGACCAAGAATATTCATTGACACGAAGAAAAACGGCTGTACGAGCAGGTGGCCATATGATGGGTTTGCCATCTGACATCACAGTTTTCATATGTGGCGAAGCCAATGTTGGTTTACGAAGCCGGCCTGATTTTACAAAAGGTCTTGGTCATGCTTGGTATTTAAAGTGTAATTCAAATATTTACTTTTTTTTCTTAGAATATGCGGAGTTTCTGCATTGCAAAGGCAAGAAGTTCGTTGATTTCAATGAAGTACGCACAGAGATTGAAGCGGAGACGGACCGCATGACCGGCTCTAACAAGGGCATATCACCAGTGCCGATCAATCTTCGTGTATATTCCCCAAATGGTAAGGTTCAAAATGGTATTATAATTATCTCATTGACATAATTTCCAAAAGAGAGATAAAATTAATCACTCTTTGTTATATTTCATTATCCACAGTTTTAGTAGATTAAAATAGTCCGACAAACCGTTATTTACTTCAATCTTTGCACGTAAGCCAGAGGCTGCTTACGGTTGATAAAATCCGTGAGCGACAAGAACATAAAATTCAGTCTTTAATTTGAGAGTTTATTTTCAACCTTTTTACACAACATTCAGGAGACGCGCTAAAACAATGTTAGGACGAAACCGGAAGTATCTTGATACGCATGCGTAACGTTATAGATTGTCAATTTTACGAAGCCATTGGCCGACAAATGCGTGACACTCTTTATCATAGTCACAATAACGACGTTTATGATTTACTGTTGCCTTTTGTTTAAGAGTCAAAGCAATGCATTGTCGAACAAAACTCAGAAGTTTCTTATCTGCGCAGTGTGCTAAATAAATACTTGTATGTACAAAAGGGAATATACCAAAGTACTTACAAGATCAATGGTGATGCAAGGCCGCAGTTGTTCACCTTTGACATACCTTATTTATAGGTCCCAGTTAACAAAAGAAGATTGCTCTGGTTTTATTTTGTGACGCTTTAACGAGTATGTCTACGAAGGCGACTTAAATTGTTTAATTATTGTTCGATTACAGATTAATTAATATACTGTTGAAACAATGTTTTTTTGTTTCTCAATAAAGATAAGGCTAATTCATTCGCTTTAATCATTATTCGACAAATTCCATCTTTTTTAGGTAATCAACGACAGCGGGTTTTTGTTTAGACAGTTTATCATATGGTAGATAGTAGAGATTCTTCGCCATATAATCGATAAAGCTATATTTGTTCCCTTGTATCATGATACTAAAAACTTATCGAGAATTTAAAGGCGTACGTATATGTATGTATCAGCTATATGACGAAGATGTCTCCCGGGCCTGGTAAAATATAATGAGTCAGTGTTAATCATGTGCTTTAGATAAGCCAATACACCGTTAATTGATAATAAAATAACATGCTCCATTATCAATTTACTGCTATTATAAATATAGGTTTTTGTGCCCATTTGCTAAAGAATTATTGAATGTTCATTGATGAGTTCATTCATAATTATCTATGCATTGAGTACCTAGAAATTCCGTTGTAGTTCATGAAAAAATATGTGTCAGTAGAATCAATATTTCCTCCACTGCTTATATGGAGAGAAAACGATTACTTATTGTTAAGTAGTTTGTACTACGTAGTATGGTACGGACTTGGATGGGTGTGTAAACATCTTAATTATGCAATCTTGATTATAAGATTGCTTATTTGATATTCTATGTGTAGTTTGATAATGACCTACATAACTAATGCTTAGTTTTTGTATAGTTTCCCCTACACTTTATAGTAGTATTTTCTATCTATACAGGGTGTAACGGAAAGGGCATATACATACTTCAGGATATGCTACAGACTATCAAACTGAACATGTTTCTCCATCGGACTAACATCGTCATAGCGAAAAAAATATCAACTGCCCCATACATTTGGGTCGACCCAAATGTATGCAGATGATATTTTTTTATTATTTTATTACGTGTCAAGTTGTTTGTCGGGGATGGACTCCTAAACTACTTAAACGATTTTAATCAAAATTGCACACCGTGTGCAGTTTGATCCAACTTGAAAGATAGGATAGCTTACATCTCAATTTATATTTGCAGTATTATTTTATTGCAAATTAAGTCACAATTATCTGTTAGCTCCAAACGATTCTAACAAGTGGCGGTATCTGTTGACTGGATTGAGTAAGTAATAATAGATGGCGCTGTATAGGAGCGCAGCAGCCATGAAAAATATTGCCAAAACGGGGAAAGTGTGACGCAGACGAAGTTGCTCGGGACAGCTAGTGTTCTTATAATTATTTATGAAGTCTGTGCAGACTTCTTAGTATAATTATAGATTATATTATAATAAATCAGCACCTGATAGTTACAATTCCTTAGTTTGTCTGTATGGTGTCGGAAGAATAGCACAATCCCATATTTTCCCGTGGGTGTCGTAAAAGGCGACTAAGGGACTTGCCAGAGAATGGGCAGCAGCGTTCTCTGTGCTTTTGTAACAATTGTACTGCGATCGCCAACCCGCCTGCCAAGCGTGGCAATTAGCGCAAAACCCCCCAAAATTTCAATGTCGCGACACTTGGAGGAGGCCTATGTCCAGCAGTGGATGTCTTAGTCGGATATAAACTGGCGTGCAAGAACAAGACTAGCACCAATAACTGCGTAAGACGACATTCCTATAACGTTATATTGTCATAATAACATCAATTTAAAATACCTACAAGGATTGTTCTATTAACTCTCAAATAAACCATTAACTACGCTTATTTTTCGGCGAGCATTATCTTAAATGCACGGAATACTCAGAATATTTACAAAAAGTCCACTTATCGGGGTTCACGTCTAAACAATTATGTTACTTACTTATTGTGAACGAATACATATAATAGCGGCTCCTGAAAACATAAACATACTACCTAATTGGGTTCCTATTTTGGGAAGGTCATGGTAAATCTCAGCACAGATGCAGACTTATTTTACTTACTAAAAATGTATTCGTGTCTTAGTAATATTGAAACGCGGATTATGAAGTTTTCCTGAAACCATCAAATGATATAAATCTTCCGTTATCTACCGTTATCATGTAATACAATATTATCTATTTTACTGATCGTTACAGCGCGTATGAAATGTTATTTTCTTCTATTGTATTTAATATTACTACAAACAACACGAACCAGAACGAATGCTTTCACTGGATTTGGCGATAAACGCATTCAATTATTTTTGTATAAGAAGGCCAGTGAGGGCGACTGCGATGCCTTGTGTCCTTACTGATTTTCATTTAGTACTTTTGAAGAAAATATTATAACTTCGTAAAAAAAAACATGTTTTGTTAACACCAATAAGCTGTAAAAAGTATTTATGAAGACTATTATTGAAAACATTGATTTTGTTGTGAAACAGTAGGTATTGTTAATTATTATTAAGCGATAACAATGACCTTGTGTTATTCTTCAACTGCAAACATTCCGTGATACCTAACATATGCAACTTAGTCACTATTCGTTAAAGATTCAACAATAAGAAATATTTTGGCACGCACCGCAGGTTTATAGGTCAATTTAGCATTTACGCTTAAGTTACTATCTATGTCATGCTTTCTGACAGTAACGTTAAATTTTAGCTTAATGCTATTTAACTGTAGGGACACGTCGCTGCGGTTAACCATATCATGACATGACAAACAATTTTAAGCATAATTAAAGTTTGTAATATCAACGACCTACAATGACCGATGTGAGCGATGAATAATGCTCCTAAAATCGACCATTAAACGAATAGAAATGTTTTAATTGCTTATTTTCCTTTCCTTTAGTGACGGTGACAATTTCGTAACATTTCAGTGCTCAACTTGACCCTAATCGACTTGCCGGGTCTGACGAAGGTGCCTATCGGCGACCAGCCAATAGACATCGAGCAGCAGATCAAGGGGATGATCTTCCAGTTCATCAAGCGTGAATCCTGCCTCATCCTCGCCGTCACGCCCGCTAACACTGACTTGGCAAACAGCGATGCCTTGAAACTTGCAAAGGAAGTTGACCCACAAGGCTAGTAAATAAAGTTCTCATATACTTAGTATTGTGACTCATTAGCCCGTTTAGGATATTAATAAAAAACCCGTACTTGTTAATGGTAGTAACCATTAACAAGTACTTATTTGTTTAATAACAGTAATTAATATGAATAAATATTTAGTAGGTACGAATTCCTTTTATGTGTGAAGCATATGGCTGTATATGGATGATCAGCGATAACTAATTTGCAACGGCAGACTTAGTACTTTTCAGTTTTTTTGTTTCAATTCATACAGTTTTTATTCTTAGTTCTTACACATTATTTTTTCTCACGGGTGTCATTCAACTTGAAAAGTTAAACAGCCTTTTTTGGCAGCACACTGTACAAGTTCGGGCTTTACAAACATTCCCACAGTTTAAGCATTTGAAGAACGCAAGTATTTACGCTGTAAACATGTTCGATGTTACAATAGGTCTCCGTACAATCGGTGTGATCACGAAGCTGGACTTGATGGACGAAGGTACGGATGCCCGCGACGTGCTCGAGAACAAACTGCTGCCCTTACGACGAGGATACATCGGCGTCGTCAACCGGTCGCAGAAAGACATCGATGGACGCAAGGACATCGCCGCGGCTATGGCTGCCGAGAGGAAGTTCTTCCTTAGGTATGTATCTTATGTTGCGGACCAGTTTTTGAAGTAGTAATGGCTGTACCAATGAGTCGGATTAGCGTGTGAGCGGCTTTGAGTTCGATATATAGTCATGTAAGACTTCTATGCCAAGTTCAGGTTGTAAAGTTCCTGTTATGACTTATACAAAAAAGAAACTTTATGTAAACGATTAGAATACCGTTGGAAAAGCGTTAGACATGAGTGATTCCAAGACAATCAAATGAGTCATTATTTTTGAGGACTTGTAGTAAATGACTCATGTCTCCTCAATTTATCACCACACAGTAAAAGCCTGTCGAAACGACGTCACCGTGTCGGCCAAGTGCTACTCGTACGAGAAGTTGCAATATATATTCTGATAGACATTATATAGGTTGCTCTCGACTATCGGACTGACCTACTTCCGCACTTCGTCGATTGCATTTGCAATTTGTGACATGATAAGAACTTATTTCATCACTAAGTCTTATTTTATCATACAACTTTTCGTATAAAATAATCTAGGATTATACATAGTTGGAATATTATGTAGTACTATGTTATAATTAATTGAATGAGAATGCGGAAGTCCGCCACTGTACATTGTACTTGAAGTGTTAAATAAATAAATAATAATAAATGCGGAAAAGAACGTTTTAGAAAAAAAAAAACAGGAAAATTTTGAGAGTTTTGTCAATAGGCAGAGTTGAATGAGTCTAGTTTATTTCATTGGTAAAGTTTTACGTTTACTATTTCCGTATATAGTGACTATTAGTAACCTACCTATATTTTTTTGCATAGAGATTACCAACTTATACTTAATTAGCCCATGCCGCGGCTTCGCCCGGGTGGTTTACGGTAATTGTCCCACGGGGAACCTACCCCAGTAGTACGATCACGATAAAAAGAAACGTAAGTGTTAGGTTAGGTCCAGGTTATAAACCACCTGTGTGCCAAATTTCATCCAAATCAGTTCATTCGTTTTTGTGTGAAAGAGTAAAAACATCCATCTTCATAAACTTTCGCATTTATAATAAACTAGCTGTCCCGCGCAACTTCGTCTGCGTCACATTTTCCCGTTTTCGCAATATTTTTCATTGCTGCTCCGCTCCTATTGGTCGTAGCGTGATGATATATAGCCTATGTCCTTCCCCAGGTTGAAATCTATCTTCTTGCCAAATTTAATTAAGATCCGATCAGCCGTTTAGTCGTGAAAAGGTAACAAACAAACAAACATACAAAGAAACAGAGTGACTTTAGCATTTATAATATTAGTATGGATAGTACTAAGAATCTTCTCTTTATTACAGCCACCCGTCGTACCGACACTTGGCAGACCGGCTCGGGACCCCATACCTCCAACGCGTATTGAACCAGCAGCTGACCAACCACATCAGGGATACGTTGCCCGGCCTTCGAGACAAGTTGCAGAAACAGTTGCTTACGCTCGAGAAAGATGTCGACCAGTACAAACACTTTAGACCTGATGATCCCTCCATCAAGACCAAGGCTATGTTGCAGTGAGTATCAGCGTATGGTTATTGATAAGAAATGCAATAAATATTTAGTTACTTGTGTATGGTTGACAAAACTTCGGAATATAAGTTTTACAGTTTACATCGCTTCATCATCATCATCATCATCTATAATGTTCCCACTGCTGGGACACAGGCCTCCCCTCTGAGAGGGAGTGGGCTGTAATCCTCCACACGGGCCCAGTGCGGGTTGGTAGATGTCACATGTCTTCGAAATTTTAGTTCTAGGACAGTTTTCTTCACGATGGTTTTCTTCACGATGTTTTCCTTCACCGTTTTGAGAGCAGCGGTGATGAAATAAATCACACTAAGTAATGCGCCTGCCTGGGTTCGAACCCACGGCTTACTGCTCGTAAGTCGGGGCTGCCACCACTGGGCCACCGCTGCTCCACATACATCGCTTATATAGCAGGTTTTACGACTTGTAATGGTTATTCGTTAAATCTTCAAGAATTAAAATTCGTCGAAGCATGTTTTTTTAGCAGCTTAGCCTCATACAAAATCACAAAACTTTATTTTCAGGATGATCCAGACTTTGCAAACGGACTTCGAGCGCACGATCGAAGGTTCTGGCTCGGCACAGATCAATACAAACGAACTGTCTGGCGGTGCGAAGATCAACCGGCTGTTCCACGAACGATTCCCCTTCGAAATTGTCAAAATGGAGTTCGATGAGAAGGAGCTTCGTAGGGAGATTGCATTCGCTATTAGAAATATTCATGGTATTAGGGTAAGCATGCACAATTTAAATGACCCTACATATCATAAGGTGAATAACGATTCACCTCTGCCCCTCAGTTTTACAATATTACGATATATGCTGTAGAATGTAACACCTCGAAAGTCTCTTGTTGCAAGTGAAAGTGCTGAACGATCAGTGCTAGTTACCTCGCACCCTCGAGCCTGGTGGTGTGTTAACCGGGGTAACTCTTTAGAAGTTCAACCTGGCAACTCGACTTGTGAAAATAGGCCCGATATACTCAAAATATAACTGGCTAAATGCAAACATTTAGTACATCTTTGTCCACCCCTTCAGAGAAAATAGGCGCAATTTTATCAAAATTTTGTAATACGTGTTCTGTTCCGCAGGTGGGTTTGTTCACTCCGGACATGGCGTTCGAAGCTATCGTAAAGAAACAGATCGCGCGGCTGAAGGAACCCAGTCTCAAGTGCGTTGACCTCGTCGTGTCTGAGCTGTCCAATGTCGTTCGTATCTGCACTGAAAGGGTAACTATGCGAACGAAACTCACTGTTATATTTTAGTTCTTTTGAATGGATAGGAAATATGGTCTAAAGTTGTCTTTCATCAGGCCAAATTCTTAGACGCAACTGAATTTTAAGACTCGTATTGTAGCGATAAAAAGACATAAAAGAACGGCAAAGTTAACAGTCGTGAATAGTCATTATAATTAATTCAAGGTTCTAAAGTTAAATCAACCTTAAGTTGCATTCGTGAACAGTCATTTAAGTATGTTTAGCAAAATGCAGTAAAAACACTGGCTTGATCATTTTTGGTCTTGTATAATCCTCCTCTGACACATGAAATTCTTCATCATCTCTTTTCAGATGTCCCGATACCCGCGGTTGCGTGAAGAAACGGAGCGAATTATCATGTCTTACGTTCGTTCTCGCGAACAAATGTGCAAAGATCAACTGGTACTGCTGATTGACTGCGAGCTCGCTTACATGAACACTAACCACGAGGACTTCATCGGATTTGCCAAGTAATTTATTTTTCCATATTTTTTCAATCCTTTAAAAAGAAAAAAAAAAGAGGAAATTATGAGATCTCTCGCCTACCTTCCACTGCAAGCGGAACGGGGTCCGTACGGCCTCCGTTGAACTCACAACAGTAAACAATAAATGATGATCGAAGTGGACTAAACGGAGAAAAAAAATTGTTCGAAGAGTTAACAGATTTCTAACGGACTCCGTACGGACCTCGTTCGATTCTTAACACAAACGTTAAATAAAAGTGCTTCCACTGTAACCAAATGAGCGTAACTGCCTGAATGAGTAAAAAAGATTGTTAATTCATGGTGTCAAGAACTAGTTTTGATTGGACTTCGCATGCCCCCCGCCCCTCCCAGCCGTCGCCGCGACATTACAAGTGACAGTTATTCGTCAAGCTGTTCTCTATTGACTCTGAAATAAGTTTTGAAATATTGTCTTGTAAATCGTAGTATATCGCCCTTTAACAGGTCTCTCTCTAATATGGCTGCTCATCCACCATCTAGGTTTGTTACGCTTCTTTTTCTTATTATACCTGTAGAGTAGCAAACATTTACTTATCGTATTTATGAAATCATCTTCACCAGACTGGTCGAAAACTACAAACACATCTTTGTTCCGCAACGCGCTGTCTGGCACTGGCGCTCACTCCGCAATGCCCACTGATAATGGAAGCAAAGAAACTCCCATACGACCCATCTCATTTCCCGCCTAGTTCACTCCGCGATACCCGCTGGCAATGGAAGGCAAAAACCAGTTATCTATAGAACTTTTGACTCCGTTCCGCTTCGCTATTACCTGGTCATTACTCTTCCAAATGGAAAACGTAGTCAGTTTTAAGAAAAAAATGTCTATCAATTATCTGGTTTTGTTACAGTGCTCAAAATCAGTCTGAGAATTCCACGAAGTCAGGACATCGCGCACTAGGAAACCAAGTGATCAGGAAAGGATACATGTGTATTCATAACTTGGGAATCATGAAAGGTGAGATGCTATAGCGTAATTATCTTTAATTCCTTTTGCTCAGCACTGAAAGGTGTAGGCACATTAATATTGTTTCTGCGGCTCCAAAAAGTAAGAGTTTTATTCCAGCATTGTCAGAACAAATGGGAAAGCACATTAATATGAACATCTTTATTGGCATTGATATGTATTTGTATTGATTAAACCTAAATGAAAACAAATAGCTTAGAACTATTATTATTCGTCTAGGAGGCTCCAAAGACTACTGGTTCGTGTTGACTGCTGAGAGTATTTCCTGGTTCAAAGATGAAGAGGAACGAGAGAAGAAATACATGCTGCCTCTTGACGGGCTAAAGCTGAGGGATCTGGAGCAAGGGTTCATGTCGCGGCGGCACATGTTTGCGCTCTTCAACCCTGAGGGCAGGAACGTGTACAAGGTACGACGAAAAATAATAGGGTAATCAGAAAAAAGAGGCTTTTTATGCCTCAATACGGCAGGGTCAGCAGGGCAAAATGTTCTATAGTTACGAAAAAAACATGAAAATTATCAATTATACTCATTTACAATAATGTTCAGAACTGTGACAAATAAAAACTAGATTGATTTTTTTCCACAGGATTACAAACAACTAGAGTTGTCATGTGAGACACAAGACGACGTCGACTCTTGGAAGGCATCCTTCCTCCGCGCAGGAGTGTACCCAGAAAAGACATCCGAAGCAGCAAACGGAGATGAGGTGAACATAGTTCATGCTTATCATCTTATATATTTATATATTGCCTGTCATATTATTATTATTCCGATCTTTCTTACCTCTCTACATATTTTCCCCACTTTCAAACTATTGCGGACATAACTTATGTTTTCTATTCGAGCTTATTTACTTACTAGATGGCTTTATAATAACGGTGTTTGATATAATTGTGAATTATATATTTAAATGTACCTATTATATGTCAGTTTTATGTTATAAAATCTGTTGTTTTGCCATGCTATTCAGAATGAAGGAACAGAGGTTTGTTTATACAGGATTATGAAACATTTACACAAGTACATAGATCACACAACACGGTGGTCGCACATTTAACACTGCGTCCGATGTGGATTTCAAGAATGACTATCTAAATTAACAATATCTTTACTAACAGTTTTTTGTATGTAATTAATTTTCTTGAAGTACATTCTAGCCGATGTAGCATGAGACGTGTAGAGTGCTGTTTTGTCATTTTTAGTCTCACATGCACTTCATTATCATATTGTTTGCGCCACTCACCGCTAACAACTGTTTGTAATAACACAATATACCTATCGATTAATACTGTTTATAATAGTAGAAAAAACATCTGAATGTCGTACCGAGCTTCGTTTGTTCGAGCATATTCTGCAAGATTCTGAGAGGTTTTTCGTTATTTTATTTTTCATAATATTTTGGAAGTTTAATTCAATTTTGTTTTAGCATGTTTATGTTTTTATTTTTTAGTTATTTCTGCCTTCCATGGGGTTGGGTGGAAATAAATCAAGAGTAAGTGACTCGTATTTTAAAGCTTGTTTGCTGGATTTTTGACTTGTTACAAAGGTGATGTGCAATTTATCTAGGCGGTAGTTATCAATTTGTATTATAAACAATTGCATGTGCAATTAATAATTTACAAATGATAGCTCTGTGCATCATATTGTAAAGCATATCATATGGGAGCGTCATGAAGGTCCAGTAACATGGTTTTGGTTTTATTTTGTAGCACTGACTTCATTGTTTCATGATCCATTGCGCGGTTGGTGAGTATGGTAGTGCTGTAACCTTGCATCGTACAGGACAAGACATGGTCTGCCGTTTTTCCATTAACCATTATTATCGTCTTTAGCCTTGGTTGTTTTAAACTTAGAATACTAATACTACAAGTAGACGTGATTGGCGAAGCATGCTGTAACACAATGTGCTTTTGATCTTCCTATACAAACAACACTTATTTTGACGATGAGGTAGACAAGCCGCATTCTTTTTTTAAATGTATTCAAGTATGATTCACATAATAATCCTGTTTTGATTTGGTATGTTGACGAGTTAGATGCTATAACTATTAAAATGTATTTCTTAGTAATGAGGCATTTTCTTCTATATTCAATTTTCAGTATCTACAGTACTTACAGAAAAAATGGTGAACACTCTAGTTAATGCTTTTGATACAAGATGATACTTCAAGATGCGTTTAGCCCTAACAAAATTCTTGCTAAGAGTTCCAACTTTCGAGAGCTCAACAGAACTTTTCGGAGCACAATGTTTGCTTCGTCTAAACGCACTTTTTCTGCATGCTATTTGAAAATCGTATGAAGTTTGATTTAATAAGTTCAACATCTTCGGATTGATTGACAAATCCGTACTGTACCTCGTCTCATGTGGTTCGCTCGGCCTGGCTTTTTGACCTACTGCGATAATATTTCGCTGGCACAACTATAACAGATTTTAATCTTTATGTTTTTCCGTTGTAGTAAGTTATTGTTTTTGTAAGGTTTAAAGCTTGAACGTTAGTGCATTTATGATTACTTATTAGAAAATGTTATATGTAGTAGTTTTCATCATTACAATCTAGATTATCATATCATGGGAATGCTTAAAGGTAAAACACCACATTGACACTGTGATATCAGTGGGAAACTGGGATTTGTGATTTTTTCGTCGTTTTCGAATTGGCTCGGAAGTGTGATAACTTTGTATGTGCCGTTCTTAGTTTTTAATTTGTTCATACGTTTTAATGACCAATGTTTTATAAACAAATAGGCCTAAATTGTATAAAAAGCTTCGATATCATCAATATTAAGGTGTCAGGAGTTCGTCATCAGAGAAAAATTCAATGAAATATGTTTCTACATGAAAAATAATTTTGTTTCCAGAGTTCGGACAGCTCAGGCACAAGTAGTATGGACCCTCAGCTGGAGCGGCAGGTGGAGACCATCAGGAACCTGGTGGACTCGTACATGCGCATCGTCACCAAGACGACGCGGGATCTCGTGCCCAAGACCATCATGATGATGATCATTAACAATGCCAAAGATTTTATCAATGGGGAGCTGCTTGCACATCTCTATGCTTCCGGTGATCAGGTAAAGAAACGAATGCTAGGTTTTGATGCAGTAACCTTTGGTCTAATGACGTAAAAAGTGAGCAGCTGGCACTAAAATTGTTACTTTACCTTCTCAGTCACAAATGATGGAAGAGTCCCCCGAAGAAGCACTGAAACGCGAGGAAATGCTGCGCATGTACCACGCATGCAAGGAAGCGTTGCGGATCATCGGCGACGTATCCATGGCGACCGTGAGCACGCCCGTGCCGCCGCCCGTCAAGAACGACTGGCTCGAGAGCCGCCTGGCCGACACCAACCCGCGCCTGTCGCCGCCCTCGCCCGGCGGCCCGCGCCGCGCCGCGCCCGCGCAACAAGGTGAGTACCCGCCCGTGCCGCCGCCCGGCAAGAACGACTGGCTCGAGAGCCGCCTGGCCGACACCAACCCGCGCCTGTCGCCGCCCTCGCCCGGCGGCCCGCGCCGCGCCGCGCCCGCGCAACAAGGTGAGTACCCGCCCGTGCCGCCGCCCGGCAAGAACGACTGGCTCGAGAGCCGCCTGGCCGACACCAACCCGCGCCTGTCGCCGCCCTCGCCCGGCGGCCCGCGCCGCGCCGCGCCCGCGCAACAAGGTGAGTACCCGCCCGTGCCGCCGCCCGGCAAGAACGACTGGCTCGAGAGCCGCCTGGCCGACACCAACCCGCGCCTGTCGCCGCCCTCGCCCGGCGGCCCGCGCCGCGCCGCGCCCGCGCAACAAGGTGAGTACCCGCCCGTGCCGCCGCCCGGCAAGAACGACTGGCTCGAGAGCCGCCTGGCCGACACCAACCCGCGCCTGTCGCCGCCCTCGCCCGGCGGCCCGCGCCGCGCCGCGCCCGCGCAACAAGGTGAGTACCCGCCCGTGCCGCCGCCCGTCAAGAACGACTGGCTCGAGAGCCGCCTGGCCGACACCAACCCGCGCCTGTCGCCGCCCTCGCCCGGCGGCCCGCGCCGCGCCGCGCCCGCGCAACAAGGTGAGTACCCGCCCGTGCCGCCGCCCGGCAAGAACGACTGGCTCGAGAGCCGCCTGGCCGACACCAACCCGCGCCTGTCGCCGCCCTCGCCCGGCGGCCCGCGCCGCGCCGCGCCCGCGCAACAAGGTGAGTACCCGCCCGTGCCGCCGCCCGGCAAGAACGACTGGCTCGAGAGCCGCCTGGCCGACACCAACCCGCGCCTGTCGCCGCCCTCGCCCGGCGGCCCGCGCCGCGCCGCGCCCGCGCAACAAGGTGAGTACCCGCCCGTGCCGCCGCCCGGCAAGAACGACTGGCTCGAGAGCCGCCTGGCCGACACCAACCCGCGCCTGTCGCCGCCCTCGCCCGGCGGCCCGCGCCGCGCCGCGCCCGCGCAACAAGGTGAGTACCCAGCGCACCTCATCTATGTTCATTATAATCTTTATTCTAAAGGCGAGTGGTGTATGGATAAGGAATTATGTTTTCACATTGGTTCGTTTTTAGGCTGAAGATGAAAACAACAAAATACTCTATAATAATACGTAGATAGTACGTGTGAGTTTTATGATCTCATTCGGATCTCCGTCCGACGCTCAACGCTTTAAGCCTATTTGGCTTTGGGAGAATCACGTTGTATGGTGTCAAGAGATCTGATCCCACCATTTTGGTGAAGAATGAAGAGTCGCCTTCAGCTGCATGCAGAATCCGAATGGGAGAGCACGGTGTCGGCAATTCGTTGTCGGCACCTCACCGATTGATTAATGAATGCACTGAAAGGCGAACACGCCGAGTTAAGATGCAGGTGACTTCGCAGGTTCGATGGGCAGCCGCGGCGCGCCCCCGCCCCCGGGCGGCGCGGGGCGGCCGGCGCCCCCGCTGCCGTCCCGCCCCGGCGGCGGCGCCCCCGCGCCCCCGGCCGGCCGCCCCGCGCCCGGCCAGCCCGGCCTGCCCGCGCCGCTTGTGCCCACGTGAGTATAACACTTCTATTCCTGGAAATTCTTCCTACTCGATAGCACAGGGTGGTCTCCGTTTAGGTTTTAGGTATTTTGTCATAAACCTAAGTTAGTTAAAAAATAGATTGCCGTCACCGCATAGAAAATGGATTACTTATTTCTTAATTGTATGTAAAGTATAATTTTACCTTATTCTGAGACTACCCTTAAATTTTGCTGATTTTAAGAGCTCGGTGTAAAATAAAGATCTGGGGAAATGTAGATTGCATTCGTTGTTTGAAGTTTAAGAGCACACACGATGGACGTGATGAGTTCTCGAACCTTGTATCAGTATGTCGTATTGCATAAAATATATCAATTATTATAATGCCGCGGCACTATCTGTGTGAGCTTTGCTTGAGTAAAATAGGAGGCATTTGTGTGGGTGATGTAACAGCCATAATTTGCAGTAAACACGTATTGTGCTTTATAAATTAGTATCTATTAACGTAATTTTGACTATGCATTACATATGCACGTTAATAATTAAATAAATCCATAAAGGAACTAATGGTTTGGGAACAAATTCTTTTTATCCATAAAGGAACTAATGGTTTGGGAACAATTTCGGTTTGTGTTTAATTTTCTGAGGTGTACTAATATAGATAAATGAAGTATGCAGAGTGAGGCAGTGTGTGTATGTGTTCGCAGGCGGCGCTAAGCGGGCCGGCGCGCGCACTAACTCACTAACATAAGTTACGTATCGACGTAAGGCACTAACTACGAACTTGTTAACTTATTACACAATCACATCAGTACACCCGCGTTAACTGTAACATTTGAATGAATAGGCGAATATCCCGAGACAATGTAAACACTTATCAGTGTGATCCATTCAGATTTCTTCAGAGATATTTGGATTTGTAACGAGATTGTAGTAAGTTAACAAATATCGACAAATTTATGAATAAATTATACATATGTTATATACAATATTATTGTTAGTCATGTAAATGATCAATACTTATGATACGTATAAAAATGTTGCTTCCATAAAGTTATAAAAATAATAGTGGAATTTATGATTACCTTTTGGTAGAATACAAATTAAATGATAATAATATCTGCTTATGAATCCTCTGCCGGCAGCCTTTCGTAAGACGATACCTATTTTATATACGTTGAACGTTTTATTTTGATATAAATATTTTTATTCCATAATCTGTAATGAAATGAACTCTCCGAATATTATATTTTTTTATGAAACTGGTTGTGTACTCATCGAACAGTACAGGCTGCCCACAGACAGATACATATTCCACATAAACAATATCGATTATAATATTACGATTACAAATGTCTAAGCAAAGCTATTACTTTGAATATTTGTGAATATGACGAGAATCAGCTAAAAGGAGAGGCTAACAATAACTTACTTTGGTTTTTGGGTGTTAATAACAAAAAGGTGTTATATTCATGAAATGTTGAGTTCGACTTTCCAATGTGTTAACAATCGAAGCACCGCATGCTTTGTGCACTAATTTGTGTGATCTTCATGATTTCAATAATACCGTTATCGTTTCTTAAGTGGTCATGTATCATTTTTTTTTTATCTTTGACGTCACCACAAATACGCTACTTGACATTTAAGTAGGTACACAATTAAATAGTAGCGCTGTGTGTTTCTGCTTAATTTAGTTCTGATAAAGTACCAAAGAAAAATATTGTGTAGCGGCTAAATTCCAATGCACTAAATAAATATACTATTCTGTAGAAAAGATGGATTTATTCTTAATAAAGTGTGACGTGATTTGTAGTTAATTGTTCTGTGTTAATTATTACATTCACAGTTACCCTGTAAGAGTTGTATATCACTATTATATCACCACTTTCAATACGAGACATTGCATTATTATGGCGGTTACGTTACTCCAGAATGTCTTACAGAGAAGCTGTGACAGCTTTAGAAAATTCACTTTTCTTAAAAAAATTACTTTTCGATTATATAAAACAATTCAGTCTATACGCACTTCCTTCCTCTGTGTATGTCTATCTACTATCTTGTCTGCGTGTATAGAGAAGTAGCTCGGGTATACCTTCTTGTTGTACTTTTTTTAAATAAGGTAACTAACAACCGTTGTACGTTGCCATTTGTTGAAAAAGTACCAAGTGTTGTAAGACGAGGTCCTAACAATCATCGTAACCCCTCCCCCCTACATTTTGCTTGTGTATGTTTTGTCATGTTTGAAAAGGAAATGTTCCCAATAAACCAATTAGGAGGCCGGGAGGAGCGATGCCCACGGGCGCAGGCGCGGCGGCGGGCGTGTACAACCAGATGCCGCCGCACATGCGCCAGCAAGTGAACCAGGCAGTGGGCCAGGCCGTCACCAACGCCGCCATCAACGAACTCAGCTCCGCCTTCGCCAGATTCAAGTAAACACGACTCTGTTGTTCGTTACGACTGTATGTACGCCATGCATTTGTTGGAAACGTCGCCACTTCGACCAGCAGCTGTCTCCAATACACTGACACATATCAGTAATAGACATTCCTTGTACACGTATACAGACTCACGGACATATCAATGTTGTTATCCCCGTTGCCCAATGACATAATATGCGGTATCACACTATTTTCTTATTAGAAAATATAAATATGCTTGAAAATGTGTGAACCAAAAGAATCTTTTTAGTTAGATCAATATGTATAGGATTAGGTAAAATGAATTTATTCGAAGTGACTACGTTTGCTACAAATAAAGTCTGTGGTTAGTAACCAATTTTCTCCTTGATATAAAACAACTTTTGTAAATGATTGAACTCGCATTAAAAATGTATTCAATTTAAAACATCGCTTAAATAACCCTCTTTAATATATTTCGAATCGTATGTTAGTTGTTACTCCTAAGCGTTAGCTCGAATCTTTAAGCGATGTTTTAGAGGTTATGAGATTTTCTACTGCTTATGACGTTTTACAACTTGATCCAAGCATTTTCAGAGCACATTGTTTAACCGCTTGAACGTTTAGTGTGAACTAAACCTCTTGTACGTGGGTATAGAATGCAGTGTTGTGTTACATTGCTTTTCGTCCAAACGTCTAAATGTAATCCAATGTGCCTGTGTAACACTGTACGCTGCTCATCAACTCTGCTTGTGATACATAACCAACGTTACCGTAGGGTTATACAATTTAATGTATTTAAATATTTTATGTTAGAAACTTTCAGTTTATTCGATCCGGTGCAGTTTGATGCACGTAATTTGAATTCGAAGTTAAAGTTTTGCTCAAACATCACAATCAAAATCACGGAGATCACACATGCTACAAAACGTATCAAGAATAAGATTATAAAAAATCATGTATTGTTACCAATTTCGTGGCATAGTTTTTCTGTGTACATTCCAATGGTTATTTCGATACGAACAGATGCGTTTGCAAGGTTCTCAAAGACTGGTGGAACCCGGCCAATGATCACAATGAGTACTTGCAGACTTATCTACGCTTTCGTACATGTTGCTTTATGTAATGGAATTTAGGTTATAATTATTTAATTAGGGTTGTTACCCAAAGATTTATACAACAATAAACTAAATAATGTATAGCGTCAAAATTATAAAACGACTAAATTGTGCAGTATTAACTGTGAACGAAGTATTGTTTCGCAGCGCTTCATGACTAAGTAATGATGCATACGTATACTGGAGCGGGGGGGCGCCGCGGGTTGCTTAGTACTTTAACTAAACTTACTTATGATGTAATTAAATTTATGTTACGATTAATTGTAAATGTTACATTCAGTGGCTTAATAATAGGTGTATATTGGGATTACGTAGTTGAGTTGTTTCGCGGAGGGCATTACGGGCTCCCGGAGTTCGGTAGAGTCCACGAGCATATCATATTGTTTTGTAATGTGCTAGGGTTGTTTGTACACTATCTAAAGACAAGATTACAGTTTGTTGATGTTGCCGCACCATTGTCGCGTAGAACTAGCTGCGTAGTAACAGTCGTTGCAACACTTGCAACACGTACTTATGTACTCACGTCAATGTCTAGGTGTTATTGTAGTTTAGAACTTTGACACGCTCGTCTAATCTCTTTCCGTCTCCTGTAGCGACGATGCGTATTTAACGTTTATGCATTTACTCTAAATTGTACCCAGCTTCATTGTTGTTGTATATATACAACTATGTCAGTATAATCTGGTATATAGTGACACTGGTAACACGTTACTTATGAACTCGTAACGATATATCTATCGATTAAAGTTTGTATGTAAAATTAATATGTACTTATAATGGATAAGACCAAAGCAGTTGTCTCATATATTGTTGCTGTTAGCAATACCTTTGGTCAATTATTAGAACATTTTATTGATGGTGATACAATATGAATTCGTTATTAAAAATAGTAAATAAAGCTTGTCGATATTTTAATCTTGGAATCACCTTGCATCCACTTTTCATCGTTAAAGATTGCGAGTATTAGTGATTCGCAAAGAGTCGTTACTAAACATGATGTCATCGTTGCAATACGTATAATTATGTTAGAGTGGTTCCACTGAACATGTTTAACTGCCACGTGAGCGGAGTCGCGGTGAGACAAGATGGCCGCTGTGCGTCGCGTACGTCGGCTCTCAACTAACCGAGTTCCTACACGTAATCAAGTGTTAAACGCTATAGCTATACTCATTACTCTATCAACATTAGCTGGAAACTACAAAAGTAATCGATCATTAAACGTTTTGCTCTCTCTATCTTGTTAATAGCGTTAGTACCATCGAAAAAGGTATAGGCAGTGATTGTTGGATTTGATATAGTTTATGAATATTGTTAATCTTATGCTGTATAAATAGAGTAATTAAATGCTATATGTGTACTAAAGACGTTTGATTTATTCCAGTAGTTTTGGCAAACATAATGCCCATTGGCCTCACTATGTTACTAACAGTTTCGGATAATAATATCTACAGGATGTAATATTAGGTAAGCTGAGTTTGAATAATGTTAGAAATATTTCAATAAGAATTGTGCTTTTTATTACAGTATTCGACGATATACACGATGCATTCAAAAGCCAGTAAAAAACTGTTCTTCCTGCATACGTTTAATTTTGTATCGGAAACGTACATTAGATTTTTTATTTTTCTGTACTTGTATGTATTATTAGCCATGTTTTTTTTTCTGGAGTATGTGTCTCCCTGAAAGTATCTCTAACCACGGAATTGCACGACGTATGCAAATTTATTTCTTATTGAAATATTTACCTACTTGCTGAACCGTTACGTAGGATTGTGCTTGCGTTGAGTATCGGTTCTAGGTATTGGTGCATGCGATTGATACTTGAAAGCCTGTGTACATATTAAAGACGTATGTTTTAGTATAGGCATTGCTCTTTTAATAGTTTATTTGAAATAGTAGCATGGTGACATGAACATACATCTGTATTCGATTAGGACTTATCATTTTATCCATAAAACCCCAGCTGACGGTGTATGGTATTGTGTGTCCGTTTCGTGAAGTTTCCCATTTTGCTTTATGCTTATGAATGTGACTGCGTACTAACGAAACCGTTTCATTTTCATTCTAATTTCCCTGTGGCACAGTCCACCATTTTATTTGTTAAACTATCATTGTACATTTCCTGCGTAATTAGATATCACTGTAAATAATATTAGCATTGTATGTATTTGTTTATTTGTGAAGCAGATTTTAATATAAATTTTGTATGTCGATAGCCGCCCGGTGCCGAACCAGCCGCCGAAGCTGCCTGAGCGGCCGCAGAACGGTCGGCCATTTTGAACTCGCCCGATCTTCGCCGCCATCTTGTGATACTAAGCGTCAATGTAAATATGTTCCCTACTATGTACCTATACTGCTTACAATTATTTAATGCTTAGCATTGACTAATGACTTTAAGTCGATGAAATTCTTATTTACATTTATAATTTAAAAAGAGGTAGTTAATTTTTTTTTATCTTCTAATAATAATACGAGCCGATAAATAAACGAGCGCTTGCTGAATGCGTAATGTTAGTGTTGTAAGGTGAGAAACTTTTATGAATTATTAAGTTACTGCAATACTAAACATTGGTAGCGTTTTGTGCTGCCGGCGTGCCTTTATTTCTTAATACTTAAAAATTATAACCATGAAAATTGTTAGTTCTATGTTAACTAAATAAATCTATTAGATGGTATCTGTACCTACATGTAATGATTGTATTTGACGGCACTAGCACGTGTTCTTGTATATGTACGTATGTTAGTAGTTACACTATTACTATGACCTATTTTCAATTTACAATTGATTTAAAAAATAATGAAATACTAGTATCTGGTTTGAATGTGCAATATACTTAAATGTACTTGTGTTGTGCTGGAACTAGGTGTGTAGCAAGCAACCTGTCGTATTTCGACTGATATTATAAGTAGGATATTGGCATGTTTGTGATAGAAGAGGCTACTCAATAAAATGGTCGCGCCTTCAAGTAGAAATGAACTGTTTCACATTTTAATCGTGTTATTGTGGCATTTAGTATTAAAACCTGGCAGTGAGCAATGAGGTAGCGCTAATGCATCGAGATTTCTATGTACAGACAAAGCATTTATAAACTGAGTTATCCGATGTTTTGTCACGTCTGTGCATCCCTTGAGACTAGTCAAGCTTTTACTTTATTCGAATAATCATTTGTTTTAATATAATGATCCCTTTTTTTTTAGGAAAATATTTTAGTTTTCATACATTCCTTTAGCCTCATGGTCCCGCGCCAGGTTATTACATGTATATAAATGTATAAATATTATTATAGACCTGTTTATACTTGTGTACTGTTGTATGCAATTGTAATAAATGTGTAAATAAAACATATTTAGTTTGTTTTCCCTTGTAAAGCACACACAGCACTATTTATCATACATGTAGGACCCCATTATCGAGGCTGGGAAGTTTTTGAAAGGGTTAATGCCCTGAATGCTTTCAGTTGTAGCAATAAATGTAAATATATTGGCAATATAAGGGGGTCATAAAAGTTTTTATCGTGACCACATCATAATCGGATTTATTGCTAATATTGTTGCACAACTTATGTCGTGGTTATAGTGAATATTAAGTTGAGATGACAACCTTTTATGGGCAACTGAACAAACAAATTATTCATTGCTTAATGTTCAGTAAGAAAAAGAATACAGAAACTTACCAAACGGCACAAGTTCAAACATCATCATGGCATGGCTTCAACTCGTTAATAGAACGACGCGATGGGCTTAAGTGTCTATTCGCTGACCCCACTTACCATCTGGGTATAGAAAGAGAATTTTTGACTAAGGGCAGTGTGAAGGGAGATGAAGTTAGTCAATGCGGCTACATGTTACGACACGATTCACAGGAACGTTTGCATAACTTTTTAGCGACCATTATTTAATTGAAGTGAAAACTTCTTTAGCAGCGTTGTGCACTTTTGTGATGTGTAAAAATGTTAAACTCGCGTCAGGACACGTGGCCGTCAGATTTTATTGACATTAGGTTACGAAGGAATTTGAACTTTATGACATCTGTCATTGTGTTTGGGTTTCCAAAACTGGAAAATTCGTAAGAGTGATTGACATTAGGTTACGAAGGAATTTGAACTTTATGACATCCGTCACACAAACAAAACCTTCGGTTTCTCCATAGAGGTAAAATTCGTAAGACGGATTGTAATTGTTCTGAAGTGTTAAAATTTTAATGTAATATAAATTGTCATATTTGTGTATGATAGCGCAATAAATGAATATTGTATTTTACCACATAAATGATAGTACTTTAATACTGATAAAAGCAATTCGTGCAAAATTATTCCCTAACCATTCCAAAATATCAAAAATGCACTACGTTCATATTCAAGTTTTCACTTCTGCCGGCACTCCCGGAGTGCAATCCGTTTTATTTTTATTTGCGATGGGTTTGCTCTTGACTCTAGTCTAGATCAGAGATGACAGACAAAGTCGACGATGGTACAAGCTTACCCAGAAGAAGCCTTTTCACTCTAACTTTGAAGAGATTAGGGTTGTAAGTATTTGGAAACACAGACGCAGGCAGAGAGTCCCACTCCTTTGCTGTGCGCATTATGCAAGACGTTTGAAAACGCTTAGTGCCAATTGGTGGAATAGCAATACGGTAGAGATGGTAACTTTCAGTGCGTCTAGATGTTCGATGGTAGAAGGAGGCCGGTGGGATGAAGTCGTGGAGTTCTTGGGCACACTCACCGAAGTACAGCCTAGACAAGCAAACAAGCCAAAACCGACATGCAGGCAACCTTGTGGCGCTGAGCCAAGCTTTGAAGCTTGGCATCCACCAATTTTACGTCGTCAATCAGCCTCTTTGCTCTGCGTTTTAAATGTAAATACTACCACAGGAATCTCTCTTCTTTTATGTCGACACGAGCTTAAGTAAAAGCTCCAATGACTCGTAGTTGCTTGATAAGTAGTTACAGGTCGGAAAACGCGGAGTTTAGTTCTCTCAACTTCAATTACGTAACATGGATTTGGTAACATTTGTTTCGGTAGTTAAAAAAAATTTCGTGATTTTATAGGGAGGTAGGTATAATTCTTGTGTTGCTTCCTTGAAGTTTAGGCAAATAAACTATCTATTTCGACCTTTGATGAGATAGACCTCTGATTAGTCAATCAGCTAGAACGGTAGCGAGACTGTCAGCCCTGGGTGAGCGGGAGGTGAACTCGTACACAACATATTTTTTACATTTTTAAATATTTAGGAGCCATTATTATTATATAATTATTCCACTATAAGTTAGCAACAATTATATTCGTGGTCCCTGTAAGGGTTTATTCCGTTCTAATACCAAAAACTAATACCACTGTTCTTTTTTAAACTTGCAGTGTTTGAAACAAATACCAGTGGAATTTGGTTTTGGTATTAGAACGGAATAGATCGCTGTAAGCCATACTATTACGAAATAGTTCTTATCTTTAAGTAAAAACCGTTATTTACGTGAAAATAGAATTTTGCTAACTGTTCACATATATTTCATTGCTTGCGACTGTACCTAACTATATATAGGCGATTTGTGGCCGAATGTTGTACCTATAGGACAAGCAGAGGATTCAATGAACTGACTCCAAAAGGACAAACTGGCGGGAAGAAAAATGTAGGTAGGTACACGAGTAGGCTTCCTTACCAACTTAAGGAAGCATACCTACCTAAAGACAACTACGCAGGTATTTTGATTGATATCACTGAGTTGTCGGCAGCAGAACTTACCTACCCTTCAAATCGGAAAATCAGCACTTCCTGTTAGATACGAACTCTTTCACAAGGTCACCTAAGAACTAATAGGAAAGTATCTGCCGTCATGTAAGTAGACCTATTGGCTTATATAGGAAAATGTGCGTCCAACCTACTTATGTTATAAATCCTGTGTAGGTAGGTATTTGCCAATTTGATAATGGCCAGTATCGGTCACAAATTCGGTCCGGAATTCCAGAATCCAGGGTGCTTTAGCAATTTTCTAAGCAGTATTATATGATTCTCTGTATAGTGTCGGACGTAAAGAATAGCACCATCCCATATCTTCCCGTTGGTGTCGTATGAGGCGACTTGCCAGAGAATGGGCAGCAGCGTTCTCTGTGCTTTTGTGACAACCGCACTGCGATGGCCAACCCGCCTACCAAGCGTGGCGATTATGGCAAAACCCCCCAAAATGCCAATGTGGCGACACTTGGGGGAGGCCTATGTCCAGCAGTGGACGTCTTTCGGCTTAAATGATGATGACCTAAGCTATAATCGTGAAAGTAGATTCATACCTATTGATTAAAATTTGAATTTGTTTTACAAAACTTACCATCACGCCTTTATTTCCCGAAAGGTTAGGCAGAGGTGTACCTAATAGTATACCTACACTCACATTTTGCCAGATATGTTTAAGTCCCATGACCCAATATGGTGCGAGCCTATTGCCATCAATCGCGCACAAATCCGGACTCCGTGGACTCCGTACTGAGAGATTTCTAATGGAAAAACACTAACACTGCCGGTTAATCAAAATGTTACAGGTGTTATTAGTCCAATGTGATAGTCACCCCATAGAGGTGCATGAACTATTCTTCTGAAGTTTTGAACATTAGGTGGGTAAAATGTAACTGCTAAACGGTACGCAATAGTATGTACCTATACCTATATCACAACCATACATAGGCAGGAAAGAAATAGAACACACACAATATACCTAATAGAGAAAAAAGAAGGTCGGAAATCTTGCCTGAAGGTATTTCCTGAGTAAAATATAGGTGCACCTAATCTCGCTCATGTCGGTAGTTAGTAACTAGGTGTGTAACTCCTGCATTTAGGCTATAGGGGGCAAGCCAATTACACACTAAACGTTTTTATATACTGTCACTAACACCAAAACCGGGATATTTACCTCATGTTAACTATTCATTTTGAGTTCCCGGTATTTCCGAACTGTTGCAAGCACCATGATCACGGAAAAACACTTTATTACACATTACTCTACATTAAGAACCTACTGCCAGACAGACTGGTATCGGAGCTGTAAAAAACAAGCTTCTAAGTAAACGCTATCAAAAGATATAGGTATTTTGATACTCACCAGTAAATCAAAACTGATGGGGTAGAAACCATTAAATTCAGCAGGACGCAACGACGAAAAACATTAATTTGTAAAATTACATGGTTTTCTCTTAATATAGTGCGTAGCCCATACGGAACAGTTTTTCGTCTGCAAATGGAGTTCTCCATTTGCAGTCGAAAAACTGTTCCGTACATAAGGGAATGTATGAAATGGAACCCAATCACTGTGCGTGTTCCAAGACGCACTTAACTGGTTTTTTATATTAGAACAGTTTAGAACCATGACCAACAATGTGTGAGCCGAGATGATCGCAGTACTGGCAGTAACTAAGCTAGGGCACCCCCACCAAATAGGTTTTTTTAAAAAGATCAAGATACATCAGACTTGTTTGCATCACTTGCATCAAATCGCCAGTAACAATCGTAAATTTTTCAAAGCCTTAACATGAAGAATGTTCACGGTGGCCGGCTAAACTTTAGTTTACCTGGACCCAAATAATAAATATGCCTATATGCCATAATTGATTATGGTTAAAGATAGATGCATATAGGTATGAAGGCAGGTATACATGTATACGTATATGTAGTTTACATAGAATATAAATTGACTGTTATAGTTTTGGATAGGTAAGTAGGTTCTGTGTCCAAGATCAATCAGGATTAAAGGAAATTCATTCCTACCGCTCAAAAAGGTGGTGTGAAAATGTTGTAGCGTGGAATGCTCTATGTACCTTCCTTTACACTTACGTAGATAGCGGGAGCACTCTTCAGTTTGAGCGCTTCCTGAAGGGGCGTTTTTCAGTCAGTAACAAAAGCTTTAGTGAGCGTCTTGCTTGGCATAAAAGAGAATTTTAGTTACAAAGAATTTATTCAATCATTTTTTGAATGGCCGCTTAATTTATTGTGGACTAACTTTATATTTGTTCTCACCCCTAGGTGTTCTCGCTAATTGTCAAATCGCATGTCGAGTACCACGTTTAACTACGTGAAAACGTTTCCGAAAACAAGCTAGTTCTTCAACTTAAATTAGGTAACTTTGAAAAACTTAACGTTGATGAAAATCGTGATTTAGGTGCTAATGTGACTCAGATACACATCAAAGTCGTTTTTGCACGTCAAGACGTTTTTAGGTTTCTAAGGCATTAGAGAATAAAATATTTTTGATTACAACGGTAGGTAGCTTTGTTCTCAATAAAATCAAGAGGTTGGTAGGTAGAGATCATTAGCTGTATTAAGCTTGCCCCGCCCAATATCCACCGCAAAGACAAAAACAGTGTCCATTATTACAATTTAATGAAGAGAGAAAGCCATTAGGAACGGGGACTTGATTAAATCGTCGGTGAGCAATTGTCGGGTTTGTGGCGGCGCGGCGCCCTCTGTTGCGGGCTGCGGGGGCCTAATCGCACCACCACGATTCTGATTACGTGTGATTGTTGTATCAATCATTTTCCCTATCAAATTATTCAGTGGCTGGTAATTGTATCAGCGTCGTCTCGTAATGGCCGTGGAGACGGGACCAGCGGAAACATTCGGCTGCACTTAGTCTCGCTTTGTTACCCGAAGGATTGTAATTCATATGCTATTACTAACGAAAATTAGAGAGACAATTGTCGTAGACAGTCGTTTGTTGTTGATTGCCGTGTCTATCATCAGATCTACGGAGTAATATTGAAAAGTCTTGTTATAGGCGTTATAATGGATTTGTGTTTGAGTGGATTTCTTTTGTCGTTATCGACAGTCATCATTAGTTATAGTTCCGGGTTGTCCAAACCTGATATATGAACACTAAAGAAAGTTGGAACATTTACCTACCTTCCCATGTTAAACCCGCATTAATTAGTACGAAAGCCACAAATTGCCTTGTTATGTCTTATAAATGTGCTACTTAATACCTTCGAAGTACCGAATATAAATCATTGAACAGCATATTTCCCTTATCGCTGGTGTGCGTGTAGCTAACCAGCCGATTAGCTATGCAAATCCGAGGAATTTACTACGAGTGCTAAACGGTGCTGTACCGACGGAGCTTTGCATAACGCTACTAAACGTTACCTTAACGATCTGTGGTTTACAAGTTTATTTTCGTCAGCTTTTAATATTTTTTATGACTTTCATCAGTTTCATCTGAGTATATAAACCAATATTTGGTATTTCTACCTAAGTAGACAAACATTCTTAGCTCAGTTCAAAATCAGAAAATTAAGTTGTTAATTAAATAGTTAGTAAATGCTTACGGAATTAACTTTGATATGCAGGTATACCTACGTTGTACTGGAGATCAAAAACTCTTTCATTGGGTTTACCTACGCGTTATGATTCTATACTTAGTTTCTGATCGGAAACGATCGAGAAATCCGATCTTTCAATACCTATCGGAATTATCTTATTGCTGAGCTTTTGGGTTCGGGGCTGTAAATGCTACCGTTACTGCAGCTGGATATAGGATTAGGTGATGAATGACTGGGGAGAAGTGAAGAACTAATTGTTACTTACATGAGACGAGGGGAGGAAGATGATGATGCTGAATTCTGTGCCGAAACCTCTGCCACATGTAATGACCACCATTGCCAGGCAGAATGTTTGCATGGTCTAAAAAACAATATTTTTAAGGCACGCAGCATTTAATCTGTACTTATTACAAACTGGAACACAAATATCCTACTTAATTGCCCTCTTTTGCAAAAGAATAAAGAAAATAGAGCACGTAAAAACTCAAAATCCTACGTAATACCTACCACGTTTAACGGGCACCAATTAAAGAAAATCAGCTCATTTCTATAACATTACCAACTCATTAAATCACTCCCCACGAAGTAAAAAACGCCTAATAATTCGTAGCTAACTATCCTTAATTAGTTAGTTACTAGTGCGAGTGACAGTTACATGGGCCTCAAATTAGCGGCAGTAAGAATCGAAGTAGAGTTTATAATTAAACAGTTGTCTAATATAATTGGCAATAGGTGAGTTCCCACAAGTCAGAAAGTCACCCTCGCTCATTACGTTCGTTCCGAATTTTCCCAACAATTAACATGCGAGGTAGTATATGTAGTAATTACAGGTGTGTGCGGTAAACGGTGGCTCAATCACGCTACAGCCCCACAGCCCGCCGCGCCCGTCGCGGCCGTGAGTTGCACACATTGATTTATAGCAAGAATGACGGACTATTGCAACGTTTAAAGGCTATTTATGAGCAATTTATTCCAATATACTCGAAATTTCGGATTGGTACATGGCTTCGATTGTTTTTTAATCTGCCTTAAAACCAATTACATTCAACATGAGGTTTTAAATAAATTGCATCAATTTATACTTGTTTCGGATAAAATTCACATTAATTTCTCATTTGGCTTTAGTAGGGGATACTCTAACAGTGGTCTGACATGTAATTACAATTATTATTTCACTGTTACGATAATTATGCCCTGCCACAGTAATTGAAAAAGTTTGCCATCGATAGAGTCCCCGAACAGCCTGAAATTACATTCTTTATTGTTATTTCTTTTCTCTCGATTCATATCAGCTTTATTTAGCGGTTATTACTATTTGAACTTTTAATAACACGAACTGCGACGTGCCCAAGGATTTCATGTCGAATTCGACATAATAACTCGAAGCGACTGTAATTTAAAAACTTACAAATTGATTACATTGTATTTGATGGTTTCGCTTCGTACGAATTAACTCCTACACGTTAGACGTTACTGTGTAAAATAATAGTTGTACTACCATATACGGCGAACTTTAGACCGATGTGGGTGTCTAATAGAGTCTAACTACTAACTACATTTGTATACAACGTCATTTAATAGTGAAGTGGAGTCAAGTACTCGTCATTAAACAAAAGTTCGACGGTTACCGAAAGAGGCAGCGCCACTCGAACGCTCGAGGAGCGATTTAACTTTTTGTAAAGTGCAACACTTTCCCAGCCCCCGCGTAGGGCCCTTCAAAACGCTACTGCGTTTAGACAAATGAACAGCGTTGCACCCTTCGTGGCACACGACACGCGACATCGTGCACGTTTCAATGGAAACGGCTGGTGTAGTTTTGTGAGCGTACTATGAACCGGAAATAATGTTAGTGATGGAAATTAAGTTTAGACTAACTGAAAGCTAAGGTATCTGCTTATACTAAGAACTGTTTACAAGACTTTCTCAAAATTCTATATTTGGCATTCATTACGTCCTCCATATTTTAGGTCGTCATCGGATCCAAATGATCCTTTTAGAGATTCTATTTATCAAAATTGGACGTTAATTCTACCAAAGAAACGATGGATGGAGTGTTTAAGGATGATATGGCAAGAAAAGAGGAGAAGAGGTCTGAAGAGATGACAAGTAATAGAGAAGTATGGAAGAAGAAGACATACTGCGCCGACCCCAAATAAATTTGGATAAGGGCAAGAGATTGATGACGGATGTGAATACTACAACTCAATCTTCAGGAAGAGTTTTCTCTTCCATTAATAATTAAGTAAATGCTACTACAAAATACTACCGTAATCACCATAAATAGATTCTTGATTGGAATAGCTGTGTATTCGTAGATTTAGAACAGATGAATAATAGATTTATCTTGGCGAAAATTCTACGTTGGCTCTATCTATGGGAAAAAATCCATTCTAAAGTTAGGTCATAAAATATCGCTTCCAGTGAACAACAATTAGTTGTAACACACATCCGCCACAAAATGGCGGAACTCGTAGGACACAATAAATCAATTGGAGTGGGTGGTTGACTTTTCACTCAAATGTGTGGTTAATTGTAACCGAAAATGACTGTTGATCGAGCCACACTTAATTTGAGTGGTGCTTTAGAACGCAGGGGTTGCGCAGTAGGGTGACTTCCAAAGTAATGGCTCCGTTGGTTTTGTGATTATTTCGATACTAATTTCCTAAACCTGCCGGAAATAGTACAGCAATTATACTTATTATTGTTTGTGTATCGTGTGTCATGCAGTTGTTTCGGACACAGATTTTTAATATCATGCAATGTAGTTTTGTAAAATATTTGTTGATATTTTATGGAATAGCTTGCAAAGGTCATAGGTATTTACTTCTTAATTTACTTACCAACCGTAGATTAGCATAGGTAGATCTAATGCTACTGACTTTTCTCTGTTGGTATACTAGACTACCCTGACAAAATGTAATTAAGACGATAAGAGTTGTGGCCCGAAATAAATTACGTAGGTACATCCATTATTTTATTAAGTTGTGTTTTAATTTGTCGTAAGATTTTCGTAATCATACATCAATTTCTAACATTAACTTCATCCGCCAATCGTAATCGAAATTAAAAATATAATTTTATTCACTTTTAGGATATGGTATAAAAAACTAGAACTAAATAATTATATCCCTTTTCAAGGGATTTAAATTCTAGACGGGTTACAGTTCTTCTGGCCAGTACACTTCGATCATCTTCTTGAGTCTCTCGTCAATCTCCTTGCCTTCCGGGGGCTGCTTGCCCAGGATGAAGACGAACTTCTCATGACAGTCCATCATTCCAAGGTACTGCCCTTCGATGACCTTCAGCCGCATCGGGTAGCGGTGGAACTCTGCCAGGTCTAGTTTAGCTGCGACATATTGTTTTATAATTAGTTTTTTTTGTTAGTTGCCCTACCCTTGCACTTTACAATACAATAAAGACAGGTGTAGTCATCATAATGACTGTCAATCACCTGCTCGAAATCAACGAAGTTGTATTGTTATATGGGAATTGAAGCCTGCAACTGATTATAATATACTATCATTACGCAAAAGTAGTTCGACTTATAAGCAAAACAGTGATATAAAAAAAAAATTACGAATCTTTTAAATGCAATAATAAGAAGAATAAATCTCCCCTTTGTCTGGTTCAGACGTACGTTGGTTATTTAAAAAAATCTTCTATGTACTCTAGTCTAGACAACATTGCAAACGCGTTCAAAATCGAAATATATGGAACTGCAGAAAATCTGTTCAGAGGGCTCTAGAATACTGAACCAATGGTAAAAGTTTGTGTCACAATCACGGTGTCCCTTAGGTATACACTGTGTATACCACTTACTACGTAATACTACTTACGTATATACTACTTACCTAAAGTTTACTATAAACCTACGTCATTATTACACTAATTCGTATTTGTACCTACCTGTAGATGGCGGCATCTGCACAGTCCTGTAGGATCCATCACCCTCAAGTTTCTCCAGGTAGTAGTCACGTGTCTTGTTGCTCCTCGGACTTGCACATGGAATCTGCATTTTTAGAACAAGGTTCTCCCATTTTAGGTTTTCCACGAATTTTCCGATCAACTCTTTCAGGTCCTTTCGCTCCTGTTAAAGCAAATAAACAATAATTAAATGTGTCAAAATTTTCATGACCCAATAAATGAGGAAGTCAGTTAAACCAAGATGGTCTTCTTTATCTTGGATTACCTGTTTTGTGTAGGATTTGCTAGTATCGAGAAACCAAACATGTAGTTGTACAAATATGCCGTTTGGAACGAGTGGGTGGACTGCGCAGTTATTAGATAAACGATACGTCTACTACGCAAGGTTCTCGTGAAGACCAGACAAGATAATTGATTGACCTTTGTCGTAACCGGTAGTCAACAAAGTAAAACAAAAGATCTGTTGAAATGACTCATGCTTGGAACCAATTCCTCGTCGTGTGGGTTCAAAGTCTGGGAAGTACCTGCATTGTCAAGGTAAAGGATAAAAAATTTAGTGTTAGGAAAACCGAAATAGTGGATTTTGCATGCAGATACTGCATGCGAACAACACGGATCAAGCCTGGTTATCCATGCTTGTTCTTTATTTATTTGGAAATAGGTACAGCTGGCTGATATTATGCATTGTCATCATCATTAGGGCGAAAGACGTCCACAGCAGAGAATTAGCTTAGCAGAGAATGCGCATTCTCTGTGCTTTTGTAACAACCGTACTGCGATCGCCAACCCGCCTGCCAAGCGTGGCGATTATGGCAAAACCCCCCCCTTCTTGGGGGAGGCCTATGTCCAGCAGTGGACGTCTTTCGGCTGAAATGATGATGATGATGACGTCCACAGCTGGAGAAATGCCTCCTCCTAGCTTCATGTCTGAGTCCACAACAACTGTTCCTATATGCAATTACTGTTCATACCTGATCGTTGACAGCGCTGAACTGAACGCAATGTGATTCTCCTGATCCTTTGGTCTTCTCCGTCCTATAGTGCAGAAGGTGCCAAGACCCGATAGCTTGGCTGTCGTTGAACGAGAGGCCCTGGGTGAACGCCTGGCATGTTGGGTGCTTATCTGGCTTGTCGTGTCGGTCGCTTTTGTCGTGCGAGTGATGTGCTACCGCATCCACGACCACGGTTAGCGCTAGTGCTAGAATGAGCAGTGTTAGAGTCTCAAACTGGTATAAGGTTAATATAATAGTAAAATAAAAAGATGCAACTGTAGAATTGATGGACAATTAGTTGGTTTCATTTCAGATCTAATCAAACGCAAGTAATGGCTTGTCACAATAAGACACTACAAATCATCCAATAGAGTACCTTCTGAACAATACTTTAAATTTAAAACTTGGTACTAAATTACAAAGATTAAAAGACGTAATACGGTCCTGGGAGAGCTAGACTTTATTATTTACAGACTCTTGCAGATTTTCTTGAATATGAGGTAAATAGAAAACTAAGTAAAAAAAAACAAGGAGGAAAAAAAAATTTTGACGATTTGAAAACAAGATAGTACAAGTACCTACCTGTGACAATGAACGTGGTCGGCGACATGTCGGGAGCTGGAGTGCGCGCGGGCAACTGCGGTAATGAACTGAATGACTTGATTGCGACTAACGATGCCGGGATTAACTCATGTTGCGCACCTCCGAAGATGGGACACGGCGATGGTTTTTTATTATTTAAGGATATATTTAAAATAATGTCAGAATTCCTGCATTCATGTACAATCACAATGTCACAAAGGGTCTTCCTATACGGGAAACTAACTAACAATGATCACCACGTTTTCGTCAGTGTGTGTTGGTATTTTTATACGGTTAGTAGCTTTGGCCGCGGTTGGTTCGCGTTGTGGGGAACCTTTTAAAATATAGCCTGTGATAATCAGTGATAATCTAGCTTCCCATTAGTGAAGCCTTGTGATTCTTTTAGTAGGTAGTTCCGAAGATTACCCCTACATCCTAACTTAGAAACATACAAGCCCTATGTCTTTATACTATTAAGTAAAGTTAAATTTAAAGAAATCCGACATAAATCATAGTGTTTGCGATAAACTATACATATACGAAAACAGAGTCGAGCATCCCACTTGCTTAGGTACACTTGCTACATGAGGGTTAAGTTAACGCAAACTGCATGATGATGATAAAATGCCAGAAATAGTCATAGTAGTAGTTTGTAATTGAGAATATTTAAAGGTGTCTCATTCAAAGTGAAGTTGCGATAAGACCGCACATTGTGTCGCCCTTTGTGAAATATCTTCTTTTATGTAAATATTGGTGTGGTGTACATAATATAGAATATTCTATGTATATTATATCTAAAGAAACATTCCAGTATAGAAAAGAGACACATCCAATGGTCCATGCGGCGCATACGTCTATGTCGCGGTGACCGCACGGTAAACAGAATAAACAGGCACTTCCCGTCTCCGTCCTCAGCGAGACGAGACAATTCCTCGTAATGCGATAATACTAATCAATCCTCCCCACTTTTAGCACGAACATGATTTGGTGGAAAAGAAGGCCCATCAAAAATAATAATCTCAGCAAAAATAATCATGTTGACAAAAGGAACCCTAGCGACATCTATGACGCAAAGCAAATTAAGTTCTAAATCCTGCATCGCGTTTTCATCCGCGTTGTTTCGAGGATTAGCAGATCGCCTGGCATTGCTGAGTAGTTGAATATTATGGAATATTTTTTTTTTGGATTTTTTTTCGTACCGATTTGTGCCCGGCTGATGGCGATAGGCTCGTCTCGACTTCAACGAAATATGAGCGTATAAAAGGTGTAAATAGACCCTTAACAAAGGCGAAAGGCATTTGTCCTGTCTGTCATTGCGATCATTTTTATGTTCTGGACAAAACCTGGGAACTCTTGGTTCCCCTTCTTCTTCAAACTTTGGCCACCCAATGCTGAGTGTAGGTCTCTTACAAATCTCTCCAATTTTGGCGGTTATAACTAACATCTTGGTTGCCGGTACATAACTCATTAAACGTTAACATTTCTACCCAATCATTAAGAGAAGTTGCTTTATGAATTTTACGACGCCAGTATGTGCCATTTAAGTCTGTTTAAACAATGATTATTGCATTGCGAAATGCTTAAAACATCATAAGTGTTGTGTTACCGTTGGACCACAAGCTTCTCGAAACCTCCTGTGTGGTTAAAGACAAAGCCAAGCGCGTGTCCTTTGTTTTGCGTTTATCCATCAACTACTTGCGAATTGTTACCATTGTCACCCGTAATCAAAATTAAACCATACACTCATGTGTAAAGGTACTTTTTCCCATGGCAATAGTATGGATTCGTATGGGGTTGCGGTTAGGTGCGCACGCGCTTCTTGTATCGAACATTTGATTGCCATCCTTTGTTGCGTTGCACGAAGTGTGACATCTGTCGTTTCTTTTGATTTCAAGAAAGTCTTATGAGTTATTGTTTTATGTTTACTTTAACCAGAATTCATTTGAAGTGAATGTAGAACATGGATAGTTTAGTTTCGTTTCTTTATTAATAATTATCAAAATTAAATGTCAGGTTTAGCAAAACAATAAATAAAAGCACAAATCATTATACGTTAAAGGAGCATAAAATACAAATTATCATACATTAAGAATTACTCGAGAAATACAATAAAAATATAGACTAATCGATAAAACGATCGGTATTTCAAGTTCACAACATCTTTCAGGTTACAACATTTTATGGGTGCCAGCTAATCAGACGCTGATATCAAGAGATTCAATTCTAGGAAAAACAAGATAGTTCTCAAGACTAAAATCTTAGCGTGAGAACATAGTTAAATGGAAAGAAAAAACATTTTATTACAAATATAAAATTATCATAGTAATTACAACGATCACAATGACTTTTTCTTGTGTCTTTGCCATTAGGCGTTTGCCAGCGGAGGCGTCAATTGGAAGTAAAGAAGGTACCAGTGCAGTGTCATGTAGGAGTCTCATGACGTTGCGTAGACGCACCGCTAGCGTGGCTTAGCTTGGCGTAGGCACGCGTAGTCACTGTGCTAACGTAGCGCAGTTGCAGCGTAGGCGTAGGCGTCGCATAAGCCCGCGTAGACCTTTCGCTAGCGTAGCGCTGTCGTAGCGTAGGCGCAGTAGGCAATGCCTACGGCCTGTTTAGTTGTTGTGTTAGTGTTCTGCAGATGCAGAACCGCTTTAGTGCGTCTTCCGTTTCACTATCATAGAGATAGAGTCTTTCGAATTAAGTAGTAATAAACAACAAACTAAGAAAGGAAAAAATTGGGGCAGGGCTTTGCCCAGCAGTGGGATAGAATAGGCTAAATAAAATAAATTAACGAACCATGTAGGTACATATGTCTGACAATTAGGCACTGTTTCAAAAATCAATAAAGAATCAATAGAATAATGAATGATTTGGTTTCTTAAGCAACATCAATGGTGGAAAGCAACACATCATGTCAGAGAGATGCCATTATGGTTTTATTACACAGTAGCAAGTTGTGATCTCCAACTCAACTAAAACTCTGGGAAACAGAGCCTGGCAGACATTAGTAACACTCAACAAGGCACGCATAACCAATTAAATGCGCGTTTCGTTACTCTATTGCCAATTTATATCGGACAATAAATCATTGGTGGACGTCGAGTGCGCTCATTAAATCTATTATTAGGTGCCACACTCATTTACCTACATACACATGCGTGTCTAATATACAAAATGTGGCTAATAACTGTGTCATCAATCAACCAATTTATTGACACACATACACTGCTGGAACTTTCTAAAAATGACTGAATTCAAATTAGATGGTATCATGACGAGTTGTTTCGTATTTATAACTTAGGATGATTATTTTATTAACTTGGGAATATTGAATATAAGCAGGTACTTTCCTAATTTAACGAATTTATCTAATTTTATTACGTTGAAACGTTTTTACAATTTGTCATAGTACCGACTCGGGTAGGTATACTTAGGTTATTTATGATGAGTAGGTAATTAATCAAATGCTTATCAGGAATTTTTGTTTAAGGATCAATAGTGATCCATAAAGTACATTATAAAATTAGTGAAAAACCAAATTTAAAGACTTAAATAGATAATTTTCTCAAAGTGTAGGTACTGCTCCGGCTCTGTATGATGTCGGACGTAAAGAATAGCACCATCCCATATCTTTCCGTGGGTGTCGTAAGAGGCGACTAAGGGATTTGCCAGAAAATGGGCAGCAGCGTCCTCTGTGCTTTTGTAACAACCGTACTGCGATCGCCAACCCGCCTGCCAAGCGTGGCGATTATGGCAAAACCCTCCAAAATGTCAATGTGGCGACACTTGGGGGAGGCCTATGTCCAGCAATGGACGTCTTTTGGGCTAAAATGATGATGATGGTGATGGTACTGCACCGTGCAGGTGACAATTAAACCGTAAACACAACAAAGCTTTTTGAGTTGAAATTGTATTTGAGTTACCCATCGAGACATTTAGATATAATCTAATCTGTGGTCGAATGCCCTTCTTGATCCTGAGGGAAGTTCACCAATAAAATTGAACGCGAACCACACACATAAACCGCGTTCCAGAACTGAATATTCGATAGAGATGATGATACTGACAGCATTTGAACGCAGTTTGAATGTGCTGAAACACAGTTTATGAAAATACAATAGTCCGTCCAGAATATAAAAAGCAGTAATAAATGTTCCAGTACCCACTCGTGGCTACATTCAGTTAGGTGCGTCAGCGCAGCGTTGCCGCTAGTTTATGTGGCTCGGTTATCTTCGGAGATTAGATCGCGCCTCGTCGGGACATCACGCCCACCGCTGGCCCACCAGGGGATCAGCAGAATACAACGTAAGAATATACTTGTAGAACTGAGGAAAGCTCGCGTGATAATGTTGTTGTTTTATAATAGTTTGAGTTCTTTGAATGGACTGTGGTTTTGAACTGTTATTTTTTTGTGTTATATTCACACTCCTGACCGGTTATCCTCTGTAATAAGGCTTTTATGAACCTTCAATAACTTAACATTCAAGAACAATATTTTTGAAACATTTGCCAAAGACTCTTCTTCCTGAATTATCGATACAGATTTTTGGATTCAACACTATTTAAATTAGTTCAATCCCAGTTTTTGCAAACGGATTATGATGTTGGATAGTGCATGAAGATCCTGAAAACAATCAAAGGTACACTCAAGAACTTGAGTCGGCTTTTAAAATTTGGCTGACACTATGAATTAATTATATGTCAGAGCTTATATTTTTAATACTTAATTAAAGTAAGTAGCTATATCTTAACGCATTTAAGACAAACTAAATTATATTTTCTATAAATTTCTGTAAGTTAATCTAATTAAATACCAATTGGCTAGCAGTATTTTTCAAACAAAAGTAATGTTAAAGCAATAAAATTAATGAAAAGTAAAAAAGTTATCTAGCTTTTTATAAACTTTTATGGCGTTTTCTATTTGCGTTTAAATGTCTCTCACGGCCTGTGGGCAACAATAAATTTAGCGCAGATACAATCAAATAATTACTTGTTAATACTTCTCATATTGCAAAAGAAGTCATAAGAGCAATTACGTACAAATAGGAAAAGGTTTTCTTTTAAAGATTGTATATCTTTATGAAGTTAACGAGCAGTAGAGTTATGTCTGGCATTAAATGTTTTTATAATTATTTATATATTGAGATATTCTACGTACAAAACTTGTGCATTTATAACACGAGTTTATTGGTAGCTGTTATCATATTTTCAGTTACTTAATTTATTTTAAAGGGTGTAAATCAACCCTTTACGAAGCCGAAGAGCACTTGTTCTTTCCGTCATTGCGATATTTTTTTTGTTCCGGACTACACCTGGGAACCTTCTAGTTATGGAGATATTGGAGGTCAAAGTTCTAACTTATTCACAAGTTTAAAAAAAAAATACAAGTTTTGCCGTATAATGTGATTTTTCACCCCAAAAAATAGTATATTTCATTGCGAGTGCGGAAAGCCTGTCATTGCAAAGAGTTCCGACAAATGTCTACCCGAGCCGAGGCGCAGCCGAAGGTGAGGGTTGACAGTCGGAACAAGTTGCAATGACGGTTCCGCACGTGTACTGAACAACTATTTTTAATACAGCTGCGTAAAAATGAAGAAATTTAATAAAGAACATTTTTGGAAAATGGCGCCAACTGTAAAAGAATATAAGCAGATTTTTTTTTTGTTTTATTCACCCATTCTGGGTAGGCAAAGGGAACTATGCCCATACAGCCAAGTATCAGTAGATTTTTTTTATTGATTTGAAATGAAAATAAAATGAAACCTAACCTAACTCATTGAATTAAATCATTAAATCTGATATTGAAACAAATTAGTAGCTTCTTTTTAGAAACATTTGCATGAATCATAAAATCTTCTATGTTTTTTTTTTTGTAAAAACTCCGTGGTTGGTATTTTTTCTTTTTAATAGACATTATTTTGACAGTTGGGAAAGAGAACGCACGAGTTCGGAAAAGGTAAAGAAAAAGCTCGAGTGTGGAATAGCCCACATCCCGAACGCTATACGTCCCTGCAATACGCAACTTTTTGAGCAACTGTATTAAAAAAGTAGTAACCAAGCAATATTTTTTGCGTAGGAATCACTTGGTTTGATGTACAGAATGCTTGATTGCCAGCTTCGTGAAGGGGCTGTTTACACCTTGTATGGTATTTTAGCCGTGTTTATGGCTTGCTTTATGACTACTGCCTTCCTGTGCAGAACCAGTCGACCAGCCTTCTTCCACCTCAATTAATTACTTTCTTCAAAATCAAAATATTCTTATTTTAGAAAGGCCGACAGGGACACTTATAAAACGTCGACAAAAAGGTGCTCGGTTCGGGTTGGTCGTTTCCTATGCTATGGAGAAGAACCGGCTGTAACAGAAATATTGTAAAACCAAATGATTTTAAAAGAACTCCATGGTTGCTCTTTTAAAATCATTTGATTTACAATATTTCTGTTACAGCGTTACTAAAGTATTGGAGGACATCGTAGGCCTGAACAATAAGTCGTTGCTTACTATAAAACGTAGAACGAAATAAAACGTTACCAAGGATCAGGAATCTATAAGGCTTACAATGTCCACACATTTACAAATCAAAACAATCGGTAATTAAGAAAAAGAATCTATCTAACAACAAAAAATAAATAGAAAATATCACAGAAAGACTAGATCAAATAAGTGACACAAATGTTGTCATAATTTTTCATTTCATTTCATTTATTTCAATAACAATCTTTACAATAAAGTTTACACATTAACCAAATAAATTCATCAAAAAGTAAATGTCAAATAAGAATTTAAAAACAAATTAATTCAGAATCATCCATTACAAATAATAATCAAAAATAATAGTGCCAAACCAAAATAATACTAATTCCCATACAAAAAAAAAAATTTGTTTACACACATACAAAAGTCGTAAAAATTAAAACAAAAATTTAATGTCAATAATAATAGTAGGTAAGTACATAATTAAAGTCTAGTTGTATGTGTCACAGAGAAACTCATCAAGGGTGTAGTAGCACTTTTCTATCAAAAATGATTTTAACTGCTTCTTAAATTGATTTAAGTTGTAAACTGATTTTAGGTGTACAGGTAGTTTATTAAACAGTTTAACTGATTGATAACCTGCAGCATGACTCACTACTTTTAAATGAGGTTGCATCTTATTTTGCAAATCCTTGCGCCTAGTAGCTTCCCGGTTACTTCTTTCCTCTAGTGTTTCAGAATTCTGCAGCTTTTTCATAAGATCAGTAAGAAGAACTAAAATATACAAACAAGGGAACCGTTAGTATCTGAAGCTCTTTAAAGTAGTCCTTACACGATTCCCACTGTGGAATTCGTACTATGGTTCTTATGGCCCTTTTTTGTATTACGACAGCTGTATTTATATTGTATGCGTAACTACCTACCCATAGAGTGATACTGTACCTAAGAGTTGATTGAGCGCGTAATATACCACTCTTAATTGCTCAATCGCGATCAGATCTCGAAGACTTCTTAGGGCATAGCAAGCCGAGCTAATTGAGCTTTCTACAGCTGTCAATTCTTTTTTCCAGTTAAGGTTTGCGTCAATGTGAATACCTAAGAATTTTACGCTGTCTACCAATGCTATTGCATTTTCACTCAATACTATGTCTATTTTTAGGGTTGCGTACCTCAAAAGGAAAAACGGAACCCTTATAGGATCACTTTGTTGTCCGTCCGTTTGTCTGTCTGTCTGTCAAGAAACTTTTTCTCAGGAACGCGTAAAGGTATCAAGCTGAAATTTATATCGAATTCTTAAGTCTACTGTCCCTTAGGGCTGTGCAAAATTCAAACTTCTAAGCCAACGCAATCAAAAGATACAGCCGTTTATGTCGCAAATTTTCGACACTCGCAAGGGAATCAAAACCTACAGGGTACTTCCCGTAAACTCAGAATCTTGAAATTTGGTACGAAGCAACGTCTTATAACACAGATAAAGGAAAAATTGCGAAAACCGTAAAATTTTAGTTAAATCATATAATAAAAATATTTTTAATAATTTTAATCTTTCTACCCCTTTTCTCATGAACGCGTAAAGGTATTACATTGAAATTCATACCATATACTCAGGTCTATAATACCTTTACACTGTAACAAAATCGAACTTCTATGTCAACGCAATCAAAAGAAAAAGCAATTTACGCCGCATATTTTCAAACTCGCAATTACTCGAAAGGTAATCAAAACCTAAAGGGTACTTCCAGTCGACCTAGAATCTTGAAATTTGGCATGAAACAATGTTTTATAACACATATAAAGGAAAAATTCACATACATCACATTTTTTTTTACTTCGTCCGCGCGGAGTAGTTACTTTAGGATAACGCTAACTTTAACCCGCGATTTCGTTTACGGAGAAGGTGAAAATTTATATATATAAATGACGTGTCACGTTGTTTATCGGGGGTGGACTCCTAAACTACATAACCGATTTTAATCAAATTTGCACACCGTGTGAAGTTTGATCCAACTTGAAAGATAGGCTTACATACTACACTTATATACTACTACACTTACATTATTTTATTGCAAATTAAGTCACAATTATCTGTTAGCAACAAACGATTCTAACATATGGCGGTATCTGTTGACTGGATTGAGTAAGTATTCAATAGATGGCGCTGTATAGGAGCGCAGCAGCAATGAAAAATATTGCGAAAATGGGGAAAATGTGACGCAGATGAAGTTGCGCGGGACAGCTAGTATATTTAAATAATACGTACGTTAAAGAGTTATTTTAGGTACCTACATAACGCTTTTATCAGCAAGGGCCTGCGCAGACGACGGCCTTTTCTCCGCGTCGGAGAAAAAAATTAGTCCGCCGCGGATTTACCGCAAACTCAACGCACACGGTGCACGATCATTTGTTGCCCGGAAATGTAGAGAAGGGCACGCTATGGAAGCAAATATTCAGAGGTTACGTTGTGATGCAATTTACATGAAGTTTAAAAAAAATAGAAGACATTTTAAAAGAAAATATTGGGTCCATTCCCTTATATCGGATCTCGTCGAGCCCACAACGCGGATTAAAGTCCGCCATGTGCGTTGCTTCGCCTAGCCACACGAGTTATATAAACATGTAGATTGTTGGTTATCCTCAAAAAACCTCAAAACTAATGTTATTCTAAAGAACTTCTGTGTACTCTATATTTTTAGTTTTGTTTCCTTTCGGCAGAAGTAGATATTGATTTTCACCAGAACCAGATCTCGGTAGGGCAACATATAGTTGCCCGGGCGAAAAACACTCTTGGCGTAAATCTCATGACTGGCCGGCCTTGCACATCATAAACGTTCGCGCAGTTCTTGATAATTATTTTGCTGCGCTGTTATTTTAAAACTGCGATATCTCCTAGGTTGTTCATTGAAATCGAATGATGCAAAGGGCAATTTTGTTATAAATTAAATATTTGTGATGGATAACGTATTGATTTGGATAAGGATTAATATAATGTTTATAAAAACACCTTCGATAATAATGCATTATTTTAGAACAAATTTGGTTAGCCTAAAAAGGTTTTAGTGATTTAACCTTTAATATAGACATACTCGTATGCTGTTGCAAACTTTATTTAGAACTTTTAAAAGGGAACAATTCAGTCATACATGATTTTTGCGAAACTTTAACCGTTTACGCAGCGCATGCAGCGGAATCTCTAAAAAAAAAACCCGATTTTGATACATTTTTCATTGGTACTCCGCTCCTTTTTGTCGTAGTGTGATGATATATTATAGCTTTCCTCAATAAATGAGATATCTAACACTGAAAGAATTTTCAAATCGTATCAGTAGTTCCTGAGATTAGCGCGTTCAAGCAAACAAACAAACAAACTCTTCAGCTTTATAATACCAAGTTTACCCCTATGTCGCGAGCCGCACGTATTATTAATATCATAACGGTGTCGGAAGATATATTTGGGCAAAACCTGCAGAAATTTATTCAAGCAGCAAAAATAATAATTGAAAGCGGTGTGCAACTATAAACGATGTCATATTTAATTAATAAAACTATTAATGTTTTTACTGGGTGTAATTTTACTTGTTATAATATTTTATGATTGTACTTTGTGACTTATAGCATCGTATTGGACTCCTCTGTAATGTTGCTATAATTGTTGATAAATAAATAAATAATAAATAAATAATAATATTAGTATATATATACATATAATATAGAAATTGACGTGTGTCGGGCATGCCACCGTCCGGGAGAATCGATCCGACATATTATTTCTGGTTGTTCTCGTCTGGCTAACGGAGAGTACTTGCACAGACACAATCTCGTTGCCAGGATTATCCACCAGCAACTTGCTTTGAAATACAAGCTTGTGGAATCAGAAGTGCCATACTATAGGTATGCGCCCGATCCAGTTCTCGATAATGCTAATATCACGTTGTATTGGGATCGACCTATCATCACTGACAGGACTATTGTTGCCAATAGGCCTGACATTGTGGTGATAGATCGATTGGAGCGTCGCGCAATGATTGTTGATATAACGGTTCCACATGACGAGAACCTCGTGAAAGCAGAGAAAGATAAGCAATTCAAATATCTAGATCTGGCTCGCGAGGTTGTCGACATGTGGGATGTGAATACAGCAGTCATTGTGCCGATAGTCGTGTCGGCCAATGGCTTAATTGCCAAAAGCCTCGACCAACATCTTAGTAGGCTTTCGCTTGGCAGCTGGATCAAGGGCTTGATTCAGAAAGCAGTACTTCTGGACACGGCACGTATTGTCAGGAGGTTCCTCTCTCAAGAGCCCTGACCACCGGTAGCCCGGACCTTGTTCCCGATGCTGGTGGGCTACTATTTTTTATATTTTTAAATGTTTTTTTTTATACAATTTTGTAAAAATATTTAAAAATGTAAATAATATGTGATAAAATGAATATAGAATTTCTTTATTAGAGTATCCATTACTCAAAAACTGTTAGTAAAACTTAAGACTATGTTAATAAGCACTAATAAAACAAACAACACAATGGGTCACCGCTGCGCCAATCCATGAGAAATCGCACAACAGCGACCCACATAAACGATATATATATTACCCTTTTCCAAGTTGAAACTCATATTGAAAACTTAGGTCTAATTGTCTTTACGGAACCCTCGGTGCGCGAGTCCGACTCGCACTTGTCCGGTTTTTTTTCTTTATTTCTCGACGTCAGCGTCATCCTAAATAATATGGCATTCGTTTTACTGACATTCAATTTGAGATTATTGATGGTAAACCAATGATGAAAAAGAGCAAGAGTTTTATTTACTTTACTACTGACAGTATCTACATCTTTAGCGGTTATAATTGTATTCGTATCATCAGCAAAAAGCACAAGTTCAGAATCACTTAGTTCCATCATATAGTCAATTAAATCATTAACGAATAGAATGAAAAGGATTGGTCCTAATATTGAACCTTGTGGAACTCCTTGTTTTATTAGTTTAAGTCCCGATTTGAAAACTTTTTGACTATAATCTTGATCCACTTTAATTTCCACATATTACTTTCGATTTTCTAAGTAAGATCTTAATAGACATAAGACCGGCCCTCTTACTCCATAATGTTCCATTTTTGCTAAGAGTAATGTGAGATTTACCGTGTCAAAAGTGGAACTAAGATCGAGGAATAACCCTATGACTTTCAATTTGTCATTAATTTTGTCAACTACTTGCTCCATTAATGTATTAATTGCGTCATTTGTCCCCATTTTTCTGATAGCCGAATTGGCTGTGATTAAGTCATCAGCTCAAAACTTCAGCCTTGGGAGCTCCTGGCTTTACTAACGATGTCACTTTGAAAGAATTACTTTGGCTTTAAAGAAAGAATTAATTTTAATATTTTTGCTTGATGTTTTTTTTGTCTTGGAATCATAAGATTTTGAGTTCGATGAAATAGTATTGTTCCTGAAGTGTTTGTTTATATGCTCCTAATTTACTTTTGTATTATTAGTGAGAGTCTCCGTTGTTTCAGAGTATACAATTGTACCCATTTCGATGCTACCTTTCTCCAAGATTGGTCGATAAGATGGCTGATGCTATTCTAAGCATCCGTGCTGTAACTATTCTAAACTATTGTAAAGATTTAAAAATTACTATTGTAAAACATCTGATTAAAAAGAAAGGAAAAAAGAAATAAGATTGAGAATAGTTAGAGACATCCACACATTTGTGCCGTTTATGAGCTACCAGGGACGCCGCATGTGCGAAGGGGCTAAGTCCAAACTTCTCTATCTTCAACGTACTCCTTAATATTGTAATATGCTTTTTTAATTAGGACACGTTTGATATAATTTTTAAACTTTCCATCGGTCAGTTCTGTAACTGACTTCGGCAACTTATTATAAAAGCGTATACTGTTTATAAGAAAAGACTTGCTAGTATTGGTTAATCACAACGGTAAATCACACAAGTAAATTAGCAGAGAAATCTCCTGAAAACTTGTGTTTGTACTTGTAGTGAAATCTTTTATGACCCAGCTTGGTTTTAAAAGATTTCACAGGAACACATTTGTTTAATCTTAAAACTCTGAAGTTACTTTAAGAATTAAAGCATTCTGGAGCAACTTGACCAGTACATAAAATAAAATGAATAGATTAGTCCATGATATTTTCTCTATTTCACGTGCATCGTATATAAGCAGGTGATAACCCAATCGTAGGCGGAGGCACCTGCATTAGCGAAATCATTTTTCTTCTGCTTCCATTAAAAACTGTTATAATTGACGTTGTCTAAACCGCAGCCTTTTGTTCATCGGCATCCGCGGACATCCCGTCGTGGTTTTAATTACTGCCAGCCAAATGCGTTAATGTAATCAAAGCTCAATACATCATACTCGCGCTATCGCCCCGCCTCGGTTTGATTAATAATTCTAATGAGCGGCGGTGCCAAACGAGTTAATTAAGCGTCGTTTTTTACTGGCCGGTGCCACCGCGGCTGGTAAACGGCGCATCAATCACCGCTTTGTGTCTGCCGCCGAACTTCTTAATGATTGAAATGATGCCGGCGAGGCTGGACTGCCCTTTGACCGCCGGTGCCTGCGCAGGCGCAGCCCGGGCTGTGGCCTGTGGGGCTGAAGGAGCGGGAGCAAAGTGTTGCAATTATTGTGCTAAAGCGCGGCTTCTAGCGGCATAGAAAATCAAATATTCAACTATTAGCAGAATACTGATTCGACTATCAGTGATTCATAAGGTTCAAAACTAAAGAAATACAAAATATCGATTACCGTATCTATTTTAGCTTAGAAACTTTTTAAGTACAAAAAATATCTAAGCAGAGGTAGTAAATATCGGTTTGTCTCTAGTAAAACATTGCCAAAATACCTCCCATCCCATGTAACAATAAAATGATAGATTTTATAATGAAGTATCGACACAAAAACTGTAGCAATTAGGACAATCAGTTTCTCAATATTAAAATGTAAGAGGTTTAATAAAAAGAAGAGCTGAGATAAAAAATACGATACCCTAATGTAATATCTAGACCGGTAGCTACAAGATTTCGGTAGGTATGTACATTATATATTATAGCCTGAGGCTTTATCTGGCTACCGGTCAACTTATCCAACATCATTTTAAGATTTACATAAAATAACATTTAATAGTCTATCCTCCAATCAGTGCATCGCTTCTTATATACCGTGTACCTATTACTTTGAAAAAATAAGTTATGTTACATTTATACAAAACAAGTCTTCAATGATAGTAATACTCTATCGTACCGCCAAGTAGAGCCGTGTTTGTAGGCGTAAAACACGTATTTTATGTTTTTTTTTTGCTGCCGGCTACAGGCGTTCTGAATACCAAAATTTAATTTTCATCATTTATAAAACGACAAATCAAAATATCTTTGCCCGGGGATGATCTACGAGACAAATAGCAAACATTAATATGAATCAAAACAGTTTATTCTGTAAAACTAGTGGGACCGGTGTTCGTCAAACATTATCAATCATTTTCGCTTCGGCCGCGGGCAGAACAGCTTTAATTTGATAAAACGCAATTAGCTACCAAAAAGAAATCTAATCTCAAGAGGCGGCTCCAACTTTTTTGGCCGCCATCTTTTTGGGTTCCACATTGACGCCTCGAATAAATAGAATGAATTACAAAAGTTAACTATAACGAATGGTTAATAGAAACAAAGCTTAAACTAATTAAGAAGACGGTTTTGATAGATTGATACCTAATCGAATAACACATAAATCGTTACTTAGTTTTTATTGCGTCTGCACAGAAAATGATTGCAGATGAGTTCTGAGCTGAGTTCTGGTGTGAGCTTAACAAAGCGCAGTCTAAATGAATAATTTTATTTTCTTATATTATAAACGCGTGTTTTCTACGATTGAATGGTCCTTCAATTTAGTGGCGAGTCATTCCAGTGGCAGTATCAAGTGGAACGCGCGCCGCGGGGTTTAATGTCTAATTCACCGCGCTACCAACAGGTGGCGGCTGCGCGGCTTTTCAAATCTGACAGACGCCATTGCCTTTACGTCAGAAAGCCGCGAATAAAATTAATGATGTTCGCGCCTTAATGACGTTTCACGACGCCGCTCCATTGTGTCCGTAATACAACAATTATTGAGATCATTTATTAAGTTTATTGATCTTTTAACTTAATCTTTTATTTCGTAATTTAGCTCCGTGCGAGAGCGCGAACTCTGAAAAAAATATCTCATATGCGGAGGTATTTTTTGGACTATTTTTGTCATTATACGGCGTGATGTGAGCGGGGTCTTTGAATATAGAGGCAATTACTGCCCCGCATGTGGTTTGATTATGTACGACGGTTCCATTCCATCTAGCGATGAGGCTATAAAACGCTGGTAAAAACATTACTAAAACCTTTGCCAGCCGTAGTTTTTGAGCTTCCGTTGCTAAATTGATGCTGATGTTAAGAGATATTGTTATGATTTTGTGAACGTTAGAGAGTAACTGTTTGGTTTTTTGTATGTTCTAAAGTAGATTAAGTTTTCGGATAGCTTCGAGTTTTGATAGTTTGCGGTATGGAGATGTGTATGTGTGTGTGAACTTTGTGCAGCATGTGGCAAGTTGATGCCGACAGTGCAGACGTAGTTAATTAGCAGTTAGTTGACAGTTAGGTTCCTTTGACGCCGGGTAATGTCGAAGCTTTGCCATCTTAGTGCCATTAAGTCTGAGCTCGACTGGCATGCTAATTCCTCTCGGCTTGTTGCAAATTAGCCAGCGTTTTCTGGGAGAAGTTAACGCGTTTGAGATAAGAAAATTCTGGTAAGCTAGGTACAATATGGAAATATAATGTTAGGTACCTACTATATTTTAGGTAGGTACTTAGAGTATACCTCGAATATTCGGCACATAAGAACAGGTTGATGAGGACGTACAATGAGCTCTGTGCACGTTCCAATAGCATTGACATCTTCGCCAACAATTATCGCAATTTCGCAAACAATTGTTGCTGACCTACAGTGGCCCCAGTTATTATATATCTATGTTATGTTATTAATTACTTATTTATTATTTGTTAATGATTGTATTATTCTTTAGAGCAACAAAATAGATATAAGTTTTTAAACTGACACGGTCACTAACACAAATCGGTCTACCCTCTTTTTTCACATTTGTTTGCGCTCCTTGTCACCAACACTGTCACTCAACACGATTCTGTTCCCGACACACGAAACTTACTGACGACGAACGAACTTTTTACGGCACATTTTCGGTTTTGACACGGTTGAACCACTGGATTCCAGGCTATTTACAGTTGAAAACCAATCCTCCCAGTTGAAGTTCTTATATTATATTATTTGGTAATTTCAATTGCTTCTCTTACCAGTCTGGGTATATTGTGGCGTTCTGTCGAGTTTGATCCTTATTCCAGCAAATGTTGAGCTATGGCCGATTTTTGGGTGTCATTATTTTTAACTGCCCAGATGTGTTTCGTTATTCGACAAGCTACCGTACGTTTCGTTTCACCGATATACGACTTGCCGCAAAGTAACTGCAGTCTACTTTATAAACACCGGGCTTTTCCAGCGGAAAGTTGTCCTTCGGCGAACACAGCTTCTGGAACACTTTCCTGTAAGGAGTGAAGACAATCCTTACGGCGTATTTCCGAAGAATGTTGGTAATCGTATCTGTCACTCCCCTCACGTACAGCAAAAATGCTGGCTGCCTCTCAACCTTGCACTTCCTGCTCTTAAGAACAGTTTTTTATTAAGTTTTGCGGTCTTCCTCGTAAATTCGTTTCTCTGTAGGACCCTCTGCACATGTGTCAGCTCAGCACGTTTATGTTCCTGGTCGCATAAATCATATTATGCATGGTTGGTGAGTGAAGTGGCTACAGAGTTAAGCTGTCTGGCATGATGGTGAGAATCGGCGTGTAGAAATAGATCCGTGTGAGTCAATTTCCTGAAGACTGTGGCCTAAGGAACCGTCAGTACGAACCCTTATTTTTACGTCTAGAAATGAAATTGTCCAACACATACGAGATGGAAAATGACAATTTTTCATCTCGTATGTGTTTTTTTTACCGTGTTTGCTGTTAAGGTGTGCCAGGCATACTTCTACCTCCTGTTAGTCTCCCTCAATACCAAAAACGTCATCAACATACCTCTTCCACAGTTTTATAGATAAATAATACCTAGATGCACTGAAGACGGCTTTCCCTTCAGAGTGCTCAAACCAAATGTTGGCTACTACTGGAGCCACTGGACTGCCCTTAGCTGCTCCGTAGATCTGCAGGTAGTATTGACCTTGGTATATGAAGTAACTCGTAGATAAACAGTGATGTAGTAATTTCACGTATTTTACAGGGATGTTGTTTTCTTGCAATTTTACCTTAACTACTTCCACGCAGTCAGCCACTGGTACATTTGTGAATAGGGACTCGACATCGAAATTGATGACAATCGCCATGATCATGGATAAACTTCAGTTTAACCGTGATCATGTGAATATCGGGAACTCGAAATAAATAGTAAACATGGTAAAAATCCCATTACAAATGTTATTGACAACAAAATAGATTTACGTGTGTCTTTTCTTTTTTTCAATTTTGTTTTCTTGTAGTTTTGTTATTTTTTTAGCCTTGAAGTAGGTATTCTATGCAATATTATAAAACATGAAATATGTAAACTGCTGTGCAAACCTGTCAGTTTCTATTCACTCTAGATCTTAAGTTTAATTGTTACAGTACCCCAAAAATTTTATTAGTTAATAAGCCGTTGAAGTGTCATAATTAAATAAAAACCTATTTTCTAAGAAATTCATTAATCCAACTACTCGGTGCAAAAAATTACAATTTTGACTTGTCTCTTACAACTTTGCTAGGTTCACAGTGGGACCTTTTAACCAAACGGAAGGACCTTATACCACCTAGTTATAGCACCTGAAAGGCATAGGAATTACATTCCTATGCCTTTCAGGTGCTATAACTATTTAATTTTAGGCCGTGGGATGGGAACTAAACTAAATATCATCAAAGATCCTAAGCCACTGAATCTGGAAATGCTTTAAAAATGTACAATTACACAATGCACAATTTACATGAAAATACGACAGGTTCTATAATATTTATGGAAGTAAGTGGGTTAAATATGACGAGAAAGTCGGCCATGAGAACTCGTGATATTACAAGAAAAAGTAATTTAAATTAGTACCTCTGCTTTTCTTTAACGGCTATTCAATAAATCGGTTTTTCTGGATTTTCATAATCAATTATAGAGCATAAAAAGCAGCTTGACTTATTTAATTTTCTAAGTAATATAATGTGTATGCTAATTTTTTTCGTGCCTCGGAAAGCACGGCCGTTGGTCTCGGCTGTCATTTGTAGATCTTTGACATTTGTTACGAGTAGTCAGAAGCCAAAAGTCTGACATCCAGTCTTACCAAGGGGTATCGTATTACCCAGTCACTGGGTTGTGGAGGTCAGATAGGCAGTCGCTTCATGTAGAATACTGGTACTCAGCTGGATCCGGTTAGGCTGGAAGCCGACCCCAAGATAGTTTGGGAAAAGGCTAGGTAGATGATGAGAATGTTATATATAAATGCCCTTTGATAATTTAATTATGAATAACCCTGATTTTCTAAATCCAATAATAAAAATTAATAGACTAGTTTACCTATGACCCACAGATTCTACACTAAATTGCACCTTAGTAGGATCAGTACAATAAGTTAAACAATGAACACTGAACGAGCTGTGAAAACCTATTCATAATAGCTTAGCAAATTTTTTTCTTAGTAGGTACAAATGTTAGTACTTACATGACTTTATATCATTTCACTTGGGGTCGGTAAAAGCAATACTGACAAATGGAGAACTGGCTGCTGACGTCAAACGTTGACAAATACTTCAGTATAACCATTTAGCATTACATGGTTGGTATCTATACCGGATTGACCCTCAATTCTAGGAAAGATAAACAAGATTCTAACTATTTTAATTCCAAGTTCCAGATTCCGTTACCTAAAAACAAGCGAGCATCGAATTAGCGTGTAGCGGCGAAGGAAATCGCCTGAACCAATTTCAGCGCTGTTATTACCTTGTAACATGCTGTAAGAGCACTTCGCGCCATCGCGTTACAGGCATTTGTTGGCCGCAAACGAAGGCAAGGGAAACACGTACCGCAAAATGATATCTAATAAGGCAGCGTTAAGATTATCGACACGATACGCTTCCCTCAACAAGCTCCGATTTCCCAATAACATTCCGTATCTTACCTACTATAATTTTAAAGAGCCTTCATGTACGTATCTACGTAGATAATCCGTAATTCCTTGTCTTCGGTCCACGATCGTCGGAAACCAGCGCAATTAGATGCAATCGTGTCGGAATTATTGTAATAACCAAAAAGAATCGATGGTCTAACGATGGGCGATCGCTGCGCGGCTATTGGCGCGGCACTCACCAATGCGCGCGCGCACGACTCGCGTTGTTAGCCGATCTACACGAGATAAGCTAATTATACAACAGCGGACGTTGATTGTTATTCTACTTTCCTCCTTTATTTTTCAGATGTTAAGCTTTCGAAGTATATCTTAATCGTTGTACGCATACATAAAGCTCAAAGTGGTTATTAAAATATCGATCGGAAAGAGAAACACGTTATTATTGTACGAATCGTCTAATCATTAACGATTGAATGGACCACCGACGATAGCCATTACAGAAATTAAAATGGGGCCTACATGTACAAATGTCTTTACCTACGTACAAACATAATATACTGGAACCAACATTGAATCAAATTGATACTTAGGAATATGTTTTTTAACATTTACCTTGGTAAACTATATAAACTTTAGGAATATTTTAACATTTTAATTGCTTACCATTATTTTCGGTATCTACGCCGCCATATTCATGCATGTTTTGTTCTAATAATCTCATGAACATAGGTATTCCATTTATCAAAAAAGTTGATTTAAATGTTGATTTTCCTCTTCACGACTAACAGAGTTATTATTGGTTACACTAAATATGGCGTTACTACCTATTTGATACATTTAGGAATCATGCATAAATAAGGAAAACTGTGGGGAATGCCACCGGAGGATGTAGGAACTGGAAAGTGATTATCACCGGTCGTCATTATTTGGGGTCGGCGCAGGATGTATTCTTCTTCCATTCTTCTCTATTTCTTGTCATCTCATCTTTTATTGCCATATCATCCTTCACACAGTCCATTCATCGTTTTTTTGGTCGACCTCTACTCTTATCCACATTCATATCTCAAAACTCTGCTCACGGCATTTTCCTCATTCCATACCCATACCACGACAACCGATTTTTTCAGTCATCGGCACCACTTTCAAATTTGACCGAATGATTAAATTCAGTACCATTATTTAATTGGAAATATGACTTGTGCAGCTGCTGGCATAATAGATTCGTATAAAGTCTGATAATTTTCAAAAAACTGAAATGAGGTAAAAGTATCGAAAAACATCTCAAAGTTTATGAAATTTTGATTCCCTTTTCCACTCAATTTGGTTTTGGACACGGAAACTGATGTGAGTATAATATTTAAGGCAGTGTGTGACAAAATTTAAACAACGCTTTTTAGACCTCAACCTGAGTAAACAAAATGAAATGGAAAATATTGTTCATGAAAACTTAGACTTAAAGAAACAAGTATTGAATATGAATCAGGAGCTTGGCGTACAATTGTGTAGAAGCCCATTGACTGCCTTCAATCATAATATGTCATCAGGTTCTAAAAGGAGCGTGCGAGGTCGGCTGACCAATAGTGTCTGTGTTTGACCTCTGAAACAGTGAAACCTAACGACATTACAAACACCGAAGACCAAGGCATTATTATGCCGTCGGCATCTGTTTTCATTGAAATAAGACCGGGTGTTTAAAACGTTTAAACTTTATAGCTTACAGTTCAAACTTAAGTTATTGACAAGGCCATTGGTATGCCTAGGGTAGACTTATTTTATGTTAATAGAGGATTAGTTTTTTTCACAAAAGCTGTTTCTGTAGAGGCCTCTCATTGTTGTCTATCTCTGGCCGCAGCCATCTAAAAGGATCCTTATCGCAAGGTGTGCAAAGATCAATGTGATTTTGACAGTGATGCAAAATCAGTGGTAAAATAAATGTGAAAGCAATAGGATTTCAGGTGGGATTGAGAGATGCAAACTGACTATTATAAACTTTGCAGTTGTGTATCTTCTTCAATCGGTCCCTCATGACAGAGGATCGTGGTCACTTTAAATGGAAAATCTGCCTCCATCGACTACGGTCCAAAGTTGCCATCACCATCTGCTGAAATCTGCTTGAGGACTTAGCCTCTTTTACTTGGTCAAACCATCGTGTTGGCAACCAGCCTCGTGCTGTCTTGCCTTCGGTATTACCAACAATGACCAGCTTTTCAAGGCTGCTATCTCCCTTTCGCATTATGTGGCCGAAATATGTTAAAATACGCTGTAGGCAAACTGTAGACAATCGGGCCTTGATATCAAGTTGGGAAAGGATAGACACATATGTGCGTTTGGCTGTCCATGGAATTCGGAGTATCCGCCTCCAGCATCACATTTCGAACAGTTATGTATAAGTCCCATGTAAAATGGCCTATTGCCATTAAAAGGACACAAATCCTAACTCCATGGTTGCTAGTGAGAAATTCGTGATGTAAACACCAAATAACACTTTGCCTGACCTGAGAATCGAACCCAGGCCCTCATGCTCAGCAGTCGCGCTTGCCACCACTTATTATGTAGGGGTTTTTATTATGTAGGGGTTTTAGGGTTCCGTAGCCGAATGGCAAAAAACGGAACCCTTATAGATTCGTCATGTCTGTCTGTCTGTCTGTCTGTCCGTCCGTATGTCACAGCCACTTTTTTCCGAAACTATAAGAACTACACTGTTCAAACTTGGTAAGTAGATGTATTCTGTGCACCGCATTAAGATTTTCACACACAAATAGAAAAAAAACAATAAATTTTGGGGTTCCCCATACATAGAACTGAAAACCAAAAATTTTTTTTTCATTAAACCCATACGTGTGGGGTATCTATGGATAGGTCTTCAAAAATGATGTTGAGGTTTCTAGTATATTTTTTTTCTAAACTGAATAGTTTGCGCTAGAGCCACTTCCAAAGTGGTAAAATGTGTCCCCCCCCCTCTAATTTCTAAAGTAAGAGGAGGAAAATTCTGAAAATATTTAGGATTGTAGAACGTAAAAAAAACTATAAACGAAAATTGTTTTCAATAAGACATGATGTTTAGTTTTTGAGATATGGGGCCTTTTTATCAAACTGCAGCAGTAACTTTGTTTTTGATTAACATACTATGAAAAACAAATTTAGTTTTGCGGTTGAGTGGAAGTTTACTAACTAATACTACTAACTAATGAATGACAGTTCAAAATATTGTTTTAATATTTGTTTGGGGCTATGGAACCCTGTGTGCGAGTAAGACTCGTACTTGGCCGGTTTTTTATTATACCTGCCTCATCATCATCATTTCAGCCAAAAGACGTCCATTGCTGGACATAGGCCTCCCCCAAGTGTCGCCACATTGACATAAGGGGGGTTTTACCATAATCGCCACGCTTGGCAGGCGGGTTGGCGATCGCAGTACAGTGGTTACAAAAGCACAGAGATCGCTGCTGCCCATTCTCCGGAAAGGCCTTTAGTCGCCTCTTACGACACCCACGGGAAGATTGGGATGGTGCTATTCTTTACGTCCGACACCACACAGAACATATACATGCCTGCATGTACATATACCTATACCTGCCTAATCTTTTCCAACTATGTTGGGGTTGGATTTCCGTGTAACCAGATACAGCTGAATACCAGAATCCACATATAGTGATTACCTATCCAACGTCCACAATAGATAAGTATAGAAGTAAAAGAATCTCAGTTACATTTTCACATGACATTAGTAAAATTGTTCTGGACACATTAAATGAATCAAAATTAAATGAAACATATGCCCTAACATCACTGAGCAGCATTGAGTTTACAATTTTGTGATATTAAGGCGACATTTACACGTATTAATTCGACGTCCTAGCACAAATTACAATATATCTACCTACCTTGAGTCTAGGGTTGCGCACGCAAGGATGCTTCTGAAAATCTAGATTTCAGTAAAATTTTGAAGAACAGATCTTGAAAACTGTTTAATTAAAGTATTTGATTTGGGCTTGGTACTGTAATAAAAAAAAACAATAAGGGTTTTAGTGGATTTCAACCGCAAAAGATCATATCATCCACCAACTAAAAGAAGAATACAAAACTTGACTTAAGAGTTTCAAGATTCTGTTAAAGTGAAGAAGTGTTTAGTGTGTAGACTCATGAATAAATAAACTGAAACAACTGTCAGAAATGAAAAGAACTGTTTAAAATCCATGCCACCTCTGAAGGGTTATACAGAGCTGAATCTGTAGTTGACTTACATATAACCAACTAGCTGTCCCGCGCAAATTCGTCAGCGTCATATTTTCCCTGTTTCGATACATTTTTCATTGCTGCTCCGCTCTTATTGGTCGTAGCGTGATGATATATAGCCTATGTCCTTCCCCAGGTTGAAATCTATCTTCTTGCCAAATTTCATTAAGATCCCATCAGCCGTTTAGTCGTGAAAAGGTAACAAACAAACAGAGTGACCTTCGCATTTATAATATTAGTATGAATTATTTTGAAATCATATGTAATGAAGCGCGAGTCTATTGCCAACCATCACACATCCCGGTTCCTGGCTGGTTACCCATACGCAAAACCAAAAAAAAAATTGTTTGGATTATTTTCGAAGGTACTCAATATCCACATATCTACACCTCCGGGGGTCAACAACACTGTGTTTCAGGCAAAATGAATTGGCATTTTCCTGGCCGCATCAGCCATCTTAGCCAGGGAGGTAAAGGACCACTCAATTCGCATACTCTCAGACATCATGGCTGTGCTGCAAGAGATAACCGACACGAGTGTCACCAACGCCTGAACTAGATTAGTAATCTCAATAAAATTACGATACAATGAATCAAAGGACACAGCGATTCCCGGGGCAACGATGCAGCGGACGAACTGGCTAGTAGGGGATCGAGCATGGCAGCAGTGGGAGCCATCGTGCCACTTCCGACTACTACGTACTTTAGACTCAGCCCCCGTATTCACAAACGCTCGGTTTCGATTTCGATTCGATAAGTCGTATGTCTATCTCGCTCGCTTTCGTAATGCCAAAACAAGATAGACATACGACTTATCGAATCGAAATCGAAACCGAGCGTTTGTGAATACGGGGGCTGGTACTCTCCGCAAGCTCGTCATAAACGCGGTTGCTGGCCTTTCTCGGCGAACTGAGGTGGATCGAATGATTTTCCGACCCGTACGCAAAATACGCGCTTTGGACGTGGAATTGCGGACACCAGCCCGTTATACAATACAATAGCCAATTCATATAATAGGATATTTGGATGTGAGTACCTACAGGTAAAATAGGAAATAATTTTAATTTTTAAACAAAAATAGTTTTAACTACCGAAGGAGAGATACCTTCTCACTAAAGAAAGGATGGATAGATGTTACGGCTAAAAAGGAGGTGTCTGCTGACATGCCGCGTCACAGAGCAGTAAGGAAGAAGAAGGAGATGCTGCACCGGCTCCAAATAAATCAGTATAAGGGCAGGAGAATGATGATTGAGCTTAAACAACCTACTTGTACAAAATATTGTCTATAAGTCAAGTTCCTGGCTGACAACCATAGCCAGGCCTAGCATTAACCTGGATCGTAGGCACAGCGGTCACGTACGCTCGATTGGGCCGGCTCTCTTCATTGCGAGGACGTGCGCGCGTCGTCCGCGCATGCGTCGTGGGTGCGCATTAAACGCGCCATGTGTACGCGCAGTCGCGCAGAAATTATGTGAATATCGTAAATAATTGCTATGTGCTCGCGTCAATTGTTTGGCTTAAAGCGAAGGAGGCTTTAGTGGGCTATTTAAGTCCGAAAATCGATTCGAAGTTTGAAGTCCCTTGTTCGCTTTTTGGTTTTATTTGAGCATGGGGTAAACTGCCTTAGAGACAAAATACCCAATGTTCATTCATTGGTTTTCCTTTAGCATTATAAAATAACTTTAATTTTATGAAGTCAATATGACCACATCCAAATAAGTATAGGAATAAAAAAAAACAGACTTTTAGTCACTGGGCCTACGACACGTTCAGCCGGATTTTTCTGTAACTCAATTTTCTTGATTATTGGTGTCTTGGTCTATTGTAAATAGGTAGTAAGAAGTACCAATAGAACCATAAAACATACAGAATGTAATTACCTATTTAGGTAAAAGTTAGTGAAGGAAGTGCCTTCGGTGCCTGGAAAACGGTTGGAGTCATTGCAGCTCATTCGTGTCGTAGCTGGTTGGCTACGCTGCTACGAAATTAGAATAACTCGGTACCTTAAAAAGGTAAACATGAGAATATATTTAATAAACTAAGAAGAGTTCGACAACAGTATTATTTCAACAAACTGAATTATTTGGTAGGCTGAAAAAACGGTGGCGAGAATTTATTTTCAACTAAAAGACCTAGAGAACAGAAGAAAATGGCTGCAAACGGTACCTTTACACCTTCAATCGATAATTATTTTAAAGGAAAACCTCTATTGATTTTAGCTACGCCAATGCAACCAGCCCCACCTGGTCTAATTTAACGTTATCGAGTCCCAATTAAAGCTAACTGCCACCAAATGGCGGAACATTGCCAGTGTTTTAACAAGAACGACTTCACTCAACCGCATGTCATTTTATTGCTCCCCCATAACACATAATTGTCTGCGGTTAAACCCACCCTTAAATACTTAAGCGAATCGTGCGCACTTCGGCACTACGCATCGCAAATAATTCCACAAACAAGCCGTAATCATACCTATACATAATTTGTATAATTATTTGTCATTTGTAAGTAAATTGCTTTGAATTTTATTTTATGTCATCTTCCGTAGCTTTGGGCCCTTAATGTTTCGAGTCACGCCCGTTTTCATTGTCATACAACATGTGTTATAATAAAAATAAATATATTTTCTGAACTGTCATGTTCGTATTTGTTTTATTTGTCCTCCGGACAACGACGCACACACAAGGTACCTGCACATTTCATTCAGCAGAGAAAATTACTGAAATCACATAAAACCTCTAAATAATGCATAAAATAATCGAGAAGTGTCATTACAAGTTCTAGATAATAATTTAATCATTGGTTATGAAGAGTTAAATGTTTGAAAGTGTGGATATAAAAAGTGTGGCGAGCGCGACGTAGTGCGAGCGTAGGCGGCGACAAGTTCAACACATTTGTTCCGATGACGACCGCCGCGATTTTATTATAATTCATTTACCGTGTTTTAAACAGAATCAGATACAGTATTAGGCGACAGAATTCCCACTCAATTGTTAAGATATCAGGCCACATGAGCAGATCGACATTTCAGTTCATAAAGATAGTGAAGATGAATTTAAATATAAAATATTTCATAACACAACATTCAGACACCTAAACATTTTATGAGTTAGAGATAGATACTTATAATAAATGGGATGAAGAAATAGTACTGTCTTTAGAAGCTATAAAAATATCTATTCAATTACACTTTAATATCAATTATGATTGAAAATTGCGGAACAGTCACCGCAATTCATTATAACAACTGTTAACATCTAATCATGGAGTTATACGGCTCCAAACTACACCTTGTACGACCAGAAAATTAAATTGAAATGGACTTGACTTGAGACACAAAAATTGGTAAAAAAACATTGTTGTCTTCGGCTTGCTCACCCACGGGTAATAATTGGCGTATGAAAAAATACAGGAAGTCATTAGTGGCAAAGCGAGCGAGCGGCATCTATTTCACCAGAATGGTCGTTCCTATACCGTGACTGCGTGTCACACCGGACTTCAAGGTGTGAATAGGGTTTGTAGATCTTTTCTCACAACCTGTTTTTTTTGCCTGGCAGTACTATTTAAAAGTTAATTTCGCTTTAGGTTTAGCTATTGTAATCGCCAGTTGCGTGATATGTCCCCAATAATCATTTGAAAGATCACAATAAGCGGTGTACAGCATGGTTCTAGATGAAGAGTCCAATTCGGATTGTCAAAACTTGCAAGCACGTCGACGAGATATGACGATCCAAGTTACGCTACGTTCTGACAGGAGGCGAACAACATTCGTCACTAATAAGCCTTGTGTCCTCGCAATTTGACATTTCGGACATTTTAATTCACTTTTAATTCGACTTATGAATAGCTCTTTTACGCGGTTTGTACATCATTTTATATTCATTAATATGATACTAATGTGTCTCGTTATATGTGGCCAGTGTAGTGGGACGGTGGCCGTTACCGATGTGTGTCACCCATTGTCGACTGTTCCTACGATCATTTCGGCAACTAATCTTTTTGTTCGCCAGTTGTTATAGTGGCTGTACGGAAAACGGTTACAAGAGTAATTTGTAGCAATAAACGGTATTTAGAGCGTATCTAATTTCGTATTTTAAACATTATCTTTATCAATTTCTCGAATCGTAGATGCCGTAATTCATGTCTTCTGGAAGTTTTTTGAGTCTTTGATGTTAATGTATCTTATTATGGGCAATTATTTATGCAAAGATAATAGCTCACAGCAATAATTTTTAATTACACATCGTTAATTTATGTAACACATTCAGAATTTAATGCTTTTGTAAGCTGAGTTTAAATATGATAATGTTATACACAAAATCGTACACTGACTTCTGAGATGTTTACTTCGACAAACTGCGAGATGGATTGAAATAAATTATAAAATATCCTAAACTGGTTCATTCATACCCACTTTTACCATTTCAGATTGAGAAATGTTTTAGTGATAGTTTTATAGTCTGTTTATACAACAAATGGGGCATGGCGTTGGGGTGAAGAGCGTGGAGCGGAGACTCGGAGAGCCAGCACTGCGTCATAAAGCGAGTATTCAGAAACGACACCCATAAAACCTTTATGATTAGTCAAACCGCTGGCGAGGACGATTCATTATGGGCCATTATGCGTCGTGTTTATCGACTTACTCTATACAAGCCAATAAAATAACGAACGACCGAGATAAGAGGTGGACAGTCCTCTAATCTCCGGAACAAGGGACACTAATTCGATTGTGGTTTTGGTCGAGCCTTTTTTGGGGTTTACGGCACAAATTGAAGTGTTAAAAAAACTACAAATTGGCTTTTTCGAGGGCCATTCATTAGTTCCACGCTGAATGGCGTTCGTTGTGTCGTTTTCGCTCAATTAGTTAAACGGAAATTCGAGCTTCGGCGGTCGCACACGGCGCGCGCCCCGGCTCCGCTCCTCCCGTGAAATATTACGACGTTTTAAGTGTTGCCATCAGCATTACGATTATACTGAAATGGAATAAACTATGTTATAGTAATTTGTCGCCTCATAAATATAAAATTTATATCAGCAGGTTAAGATATCCATAAGTTGAATGCAGATAGCTAATTGAATTAAGCATTCTGTTGAAGGTATCATAATTTACATTTGCATTAGTGTTATTTGGTTTTCCATTCTACATGACATATTAAATCTAGAGTTTATTAACGATTTCTTCGAAATATATTTACAAATAGCTATAATATGGGAGTTATGGACTTTATAAGATAGCCAGTTTATAAAATATAAATTCTGTTATGTTTAATAGTTAAGAATGTTATTGAAACATTAATTAGATACAAGAGTTGAATTTAGAGTTCTGGTTTGGCACGGGCATGTCTGCCAAAGCCGTTAATTAAGTAATTCATTGAATAAATTAGTAACTTGTTCCTCACAGTCAATCAGGCTGTATTATCGTATCGGTGATAGATTGCTGACAAAGTTATTTGAAACATTTAACTTTCTATCTACCAACATACTTCTATGGAATGGTTACGAAACTTATTGGGCATAATAATATAATATTATGTTGCTTTCACAGTCGTTGTATATTTCTAAAAGGTTTGACAGGCAAACATTAGAATATTATAACTTATAAGCGACAAATTGACTTCCTTTCTACTACTTCTTTGCCAAGGGTGAAAGTTTTCGCGTATGTGTGCAAAATAAATAAATACCTACAACGTATTTTAAAAAGTATCATGTCTTTCATACATACAAAAGTTATATCATGAAGTTGGAATAAAAAGACACATAAAATTAGAACACATTTGAGATAAAGCTAGCTTTACAATTCCCGGTGTTTTTTTCTCATGCATAGAAAACACTATATGGGAAATAAGGTTAAATTATGGTACAGGAGGATGATGCACCATTAATATATATATGTAGGTAAAGAAAGATAAGCATTGCAGAAAAACCCACCTGAAAAGTTCACATAAAATGTTCGCTGCTCTGTGAAAAGATTGAGAAGAGTAGAGTTTACTGTAGGTCTGATTATTTGTGTTAAAGAGTCCTGAATCCCTAAAAATGTTTTTGCTTATTATAATAATGGACCGGTATTTGGTTGTCAATTTTTTATGATGATTGTCTGCTGGTTTGTTTGATTAGATAACTAAATACATTGTGCCTAGTGCCTAGCCCAAATAGGGTTTTGAGATAGGTATAGCTATAGCACATTGTATGTGAAAGTTTCAGTTTAATCAGATGTTTTAGGTAAGCCTATACCTAGGTGCCTAGTGTGTAAATGCAAATATATATGGCCCATCTCTTATAACGTTTATCATTCAAATTGCCATTTAAACATCTACAAATAAAAATCAATAAGAATCTATTTGTTCCCCGTTTCATTTAGCCCACGCACATCCGCGTAGGTGACCAATCCACTTACTTTTCTTTTACCTCAAAAACACACACAATAAGTTGATTTTTAACACATTTAGCGTATCGTTCGTATAGTTAAAAGCTGTATAATAGCGTTATCTTAGGGCCGGCACTAAATTGGGATGTCTCGGGCGAGCGTGGCGGGGCCTTATCAGTTTTGTCGTGTTCATCTTGAGTTGTGTTAGGCTTTACTCGGGATATTTATGTCGCCCCACGTCGGGGTGGCGAGTTCTGCCGAGCGCGAGCCTACACGCGACAATGTCGAAAACTTATTGTTGACGTCGCGCAAGGAATGTAGAATTCTATTCTGTTTTCATACAGAAATTGTATTGATATTTACAAGAGAATGGCGTAGGCTGAAGATTTACCTATAGCTTACTCTGATTTTGATACGTGCACCTAACTTTACTATTTGATAAGGCACCCAGGCTATCATCCAGACTAATGATTCAACACATGACAACAATACATCGTAATTTAAACAAAGATGTCGTTTATGATCGTGGGCGCATTATAATGTGACAGTAACGGACGGATAACCGGCGATAGCGCAGCGACAACCCTTGCCGGACGCATCGGTTTGATGAAGCGCTTTTTTGATACTCTTTCACATTTTTTTTTCACCTTATTGTCCGTGGTCCATTGATAAACGGACAGGTATACGTACTCAGACAGGCGCCAACATTCCTCGCTCCGACCTCACACTTACTCGTTGCCTTATAAAAACGGGCACACTTTTTTATATTAGCACTTTTTGGACTTATTTGCCTCCCTTTGTGTTCGTCGCTGTTGTTTGTTTTGGTTATTAGAGCGGCTGTAGGAAGTGGACGCGATAAACCTATTGGGCCCCGGGCCTAAGCGTTTTATTGTACCAATTTTGGATATCCGTTTTCATACTGAGAGTCCCGATGTCCGTTCGTAGTCACTTATTTATTTGTGTGAGCCAAATGATACCCATTAACACCTCGCCGCGAACGTAGTTAGGTAATAAATGTATGAGAATGTCATAAAAACTATAGGGTAATGTTGTTAGTTGTCGCGTTCCAAGACGTATATTCATTAGCATAATGTGTTCATATTAAATGTTTTTGCCTGGTGTTAATTATAAAATTAATGGCACAAGCTGAACAGGTTGGTGGTTTTGTCGCTCCGGGCAATAAATTTAGCAAAAACAATGCGGAACTAATCGCATTAGCATTTTATGAATGGGTTGTAGCGTGTGACAAATATTTGAAAGTTGTGATGTCGCCGGCCATCGTCCATAGCCGAGTGTCCGGAGTGAACATCTGACGGACAGCTAGGTTCACTGACACCCACCGACTTAGCCCATCATTAATTACGAAATTACCTACATTTAAAACATAAACTTTAACGATCCCGGATAGTAAAGTCTCTTGTTTCCCTGACCGATTTTACGTTCTGGTATATATCTTTTTGTGTGGCGACCGAAAGCCTTTCATTTAATTTATAAAGTGTGAATGATCCGTGTGAATTATCCATCTCTTGTATTGATTTGATTGCTGTTTTTACATTTCAGTGTGCATTTCTTGTACTCAATTTAAGGTTCTTTGAAAAGCATTGTTAAAATGAATGCGTAGGTAGGTAGTTATTTAAATTGACTGAGTTGTAGATATCAATGAGATTGCCTCGGGCGACATGAGCCTCCTTGGCAGCCTACAGCCTGTCTATTAGGAGCGGTGTCTCAAATTAGGCACAATTAGAGTGTGGTGGGTTCCGCCTCTGGGTTCTCGAGAAATTAATAAATAGGGCGCCGCATGCGCAGCGTCACCGGGTCCTTTTAAAGCGCCGCCTAATCGCTGCGTTTACGTTCCTAGTGCAATTTTGATTTATTTGCCAAACGGGTCATTTCCGGCACTAAATGACCATTTCGGATTGTTTAGACTTCATTCATGGGTTTTTATGTTTCCACTAATTTGTGGAATGAGTGGAGAAGTTAAGGTTTTTTGCCTTTTCGATAATTTGTTTATGTTTCCAGTTTTATGTGAATGGCAGGTACCCACGTTAATTCAGTTCCAAACCTGATTCGATGCCAGTTTTTTAGATTACTACGGTCATTGTGGGAACTGATGCTGCGGCCTTGCATCTGTCTCTACTCAGATGTTTTACTAACATATAGGTAATTTGCAATGTACTCACATAGATAAATAGATACTCTGACATGGATAATTACTTATGTAACCACATTTTATAAATTGCAAGCAATCTAATGTTGTTTGTAATGATTTCTCATGATTGCATTGGCCTTAGAATCTATTATTTGTTATTAGGAACGAAGTCAACCACAACTGGTGGAATAACTAAGAAGTTATTTCCATATCGAAATCATTTTTGATTCGTGATTATGTGTAAGGTAATACATCTAGTTAGGTACTTATTGTCTTCTGCTTAACGTTGTTATTATACGTATTTATATCTAATCTGAAGATTGGAATGTGCACTGTGGGATTTTCCTTTAATTCTGTGGAACTTGGATTATAAACAGAAATACTTAATTGCTGTTACTCACGAGCAAACCTAAGTGTCTCTGGTTTATTCATCCTTTATATATATTATCATCTAACATCCTGTTTTATTTCATGATTTTGACTGGACTAGATGGGGCTGCCAACAATTAAGATCAGCTCAGTATCCTATTGGCGTGTGAGCATTTGAAACGATTGGCCACTGGATCTTATACAACCTTTTTCATCATCATCATTCATCATTTTCAGCCCAGAAGACGTCCACTGCTGGACATAGGCCTCCCACAAGTGTCACATTGACATTTTGGGGGGTTTTGCCATAATCGCCACGCTTGGCAGGCGGCAACCTTTTTATTGTATTTTTATTATTTACAATTTTTGTATTTTCGCGGTTAGATATTATTATGAATTATAGTCGCTACTTCTGGCACTTTAAAAGCAACGTGCGAAATGCTATGGCTTGATCAAAATAGCCATCACCAACAACACAATCACACAACAATCTGTATACCAACACTCTGCTTCATGATTATTAGACTGACTGATCAATGCCAGATTATTCTGCAGATGCAGTCCCTACACACACAAATGCCAGCAAATATTAATCTGAATTCGATTCTCGATTGCTCTACAGCGGTACGAATACCAGCACAACCCCGAGGGCGCCTATATCGATTATATATTTACGTTAGCTATTGACGTAGGACAATGTTCCTGTTTGATTAGCCCTGCCGAACAAACACGACATTAGCTTTGTTTTGCTGACGATCAAGCGGTAGGGGTCGTGTTATTTGCACGGGAACACTTTGCCTTACGAAATACGAGAATTTTTGACACTTGGCCGCAGAATTTAGAGGCAAATTCGAAGTTTTTATGGATTTAAATGGAATGACAAATATTTTGGAGATAGCGAGAAAGAAGAGTTCTGTTGTGTTTGGGGTTTGTTTCTTCATTGAATTATCACCTTTTAGCTGAGATCAGGTACCCTCTATGTAGTTTTCAGGAATTCTAAACATTCTAGCTTTTTTCAGGGACCTGTATTCGGTAACCTTTAGCTGCCTAGGCTGTTAGTGTAGTGCTGTTTTATATACCAGTAGGTCATTAGCGATGGGTCCTACTTACCTCTTATCGATTTAATACAGTACCCACTTTCCTACAAGCACATAAATCCTTGGCAATATGTCCGAATATACATACTTTTTTTTGAAGACTGTTTGTTCTCTTCCATTCACAACAGACACGTTGAGAAATACCTTTTAAAAGGACACGTAAACGTTGTACACATCGATTAAATCAATGAAAACCACCGCTCAAACGTGGTGTCATCGAAATCCTTGGTACCTATTGAATTATTCTTATCTCTCCACTTACAATACTGCGTGTGATGTCATCGGAGCCCGAGCAGGTATCATTAAGTACCTTTAACTTGGCAAACTTATTTTTACAAGTATTTAAACCTATCTCCAGTCTTATAGCTAAACGATAAAGTTCAATATTGAAGAGGAAAAAGTTCGGTAATCTTAAATAAGGTTGTATTTGTTATCTGTATCCCGACTTGTGACACCTCGGTCAGACCGGACGGATGGAGTAGTGTCCGACTAGGAGACTCTCCAATAACTTTTTATAAAGTTATTCTTTTTATTATATTTTTGTTATTAAAATTTATGTATTTTCGCGGTTAGATGTTATTATGATTTTTAGTTTTAGTCGCTACTTCTGACACCTTAAAAGCAACGTGCGAAATGCTATGGCTTGATCAAAATAGCCATCACCAACAACACAATCACACAACAATCTGTATACCAACACTCTGCTTCATGATTATTAGACTGACTGATCAATGCCAGATTATTCTGTAGATGCAATCCCTACACACATATGCCAGCAAATATTAATCTAATGGATGGAGTAGTGTCGGATTAGGAGACTCCAATATTTTTTTATAAAGTAGTATAATTATAGAAAAGTTTCAGAAAAAAATAGTCATTAGCGTATTATTAAACTTTCCATTAAATTAAGTTGAGCAACTCATAGCACCCTTAGCAGCAGTTCCCATGCTATGAGTGTAGTTTCTTTAGAAACAACTCCGAAATAAGTTAGAGAAACCGAAGACACACCAGACAATAAGATATACATTATACATGAACCACTATACTTAGCTAATGTGCTATGTGTGTCCCCTCTACTTGCTAACCTTCCACAGTTGGTAATATGCCCGATAGATAAACGATTTGCCAAAAAGAATTGCCACTGGCAACCTGCGAATTGATAAAGCTCTCCTGAAACCGGATAAAGAATTCCGTAATTGAATTGGATAAGAATTTGAGTAAGATAATCTCGATTATCAGGCCCAAAACATCAGGTTTCGGACATGATAATCGAAAATTTCTTAATTTTCAGGTTATTTCAGAAAGCTAATTTTATCGAAAAGATTAAGCAAACCTAATCAAATAGGTATTCGATGTATTCGTCCACAAAAGGCAACATTTATCCCTACAATAATTCAAAGTCTGTAGCCAAGTTTGAACAGGGACGTGCGTAAGAGGCGCCAAGCAGATTAGAAGGCCGCGCTCGCTTCAAATTAATTTGTTGTAAGACTCATAAACAGACTAATTAACCAATTAACATTATATTCAAGTGTGAGTGCGATAATACTTCTCGATGTAACATCGAATGAGTAAACAAATCGAATTTAAATTGGTCCCGAGAGATATCGATATTCATCAGGCTACGATACCACTTTTATTCAAACTAAAGATAAGTCTGACGATTAATTTTTGACTGAGAATTTAATTTTATGTTTATTTAATTGGTGAATGGTGCTTCCTTATTTATGTGAAAGCATTAATTCTTCAATCAATCCTTCGACAGTCTATTAATCAATGTACTACTTCAATGTTTTGGCACTAATAATATTAAATATTATTTTCTAGACATTGAAAATCGATATCAATAAAACATTAGTCGAAAGTTTGAATGATATTCAATGTCTAATGATATGTTAACGAAATATTAATTTTGCTTACAAAGAATAGCGAACCGCAGATCGTAATAGTAGAATACGATCATAACCTTCAGTTATTAAAGTTTTAATAGTTAAATCCATCATAAATTCATAACAGAACATCAAAAGCCACAGCAATTTATTCGTTCAATGGGTTCGCTACTCACTTTTTATTAATCTACGGTACATTCCGACGCGTAGGCGAACTCAGAAATTCTCACAGAAACGAACATTTAATAATACGAATGAATATAATGCGATTCAAACGATTTATTTTCCGTGTAAGCACATCACGTACGAACTAAATCATCGGTCGGAGAGCCGAAAAATATACCAGAATCGCTCCTATTAGCTTACGATGGGATCATTCGATACAAATCGTATGAAATCGATTCGTATCGAGACTAAACACTACAATCAGCGACGACTCGTTGCAGCTGTTAGTTATGCGATCGGCGTCATCCACTAAAATAATATGACACAGCCATTTCTGTATCTCCTTCGTGCACCCAAAAAGGAAAACTATTGATATAGCCATAATTAAGTGTAGTGGTGTAGCGATCGCAGAAAAACTTCTTTAACCTCAATTAAATATATTTGTGAATGAATGAATTGACATGAATTTGGTCGTCGCGCGTCCTGGTTATTCCATAAACAGTAAGTAGGTAGTCCGTTTCATAATCAGAAATATAAAAATAGATTGATTGATTAGAAAATAAAAACGTCAGCATAACCATAAATTTTTATTTTCATATCCAAAACCTTGGTTAAAAACATAAGCGCAACAAACAATTATTGAATCTAAATGCTTCAAATATTTAGGCATAAACTTGGTGACTTCAAACAATCCTTGAATAATAAGGACGTGTTGTAATATGTTGACGCTACCCATGCCTTGGATCAACGGCAGACATTGTAAGTGGTTACCCATGCTTTCAGAGCCTATAATTTGACAATATTTTGTGTCATTTGGGCTTTATTATTACTTACGCCATTACACGACTGTGGATATAACGTTAATACACGAACAGCGCCGTCCGAAGGCCCGATTAAGGGCGCTGTAACCACAGGTTCCCCTAATTCAATATTAAAAGCATCCTACGACGTGATCGCCAACTAATAATAGTTTAATTTGAAGAAATGTCCCTGAGAAAATGACGGAATGTCAACCTTTTTCTAATGTTTTTTTGAACGTCAAAATGAAATGGCTCGTTTCGAAATTTTTTGATCGGAATAACAGTGTTTACAGACACGATTTTTAGTAATAATGTCAGTTCTATTGCAGTTAAATTGGATATTACTGCCTGTTATGATGTATCATTAGATCATTAATGTGTTTCGAACATATGTAATGGTTCCTTTTCTTGTTTCCGGAAAACATCGAAAAACGAGCTTAGCTTAGCTTAGCTTCTCAGCCAAGCATTTAATTATATTCATTGGTTTTCTACATGTCGTGTGGGGTCTGTCCTAAGGGCCATGCATATGTACTATATTTAAATACAAATTAATTGGACGTTAACATTAACAAGTTTTGATTTATTTTACCTGAGCTTGCGAAGATGATATGTGTATTTACAATGAAAGAAAATGCGTTATGCCTACACGAGGAAAAACTCTCTGAAAAAATTTTTGTGGATTAGTTCGGATCTTAGAATAACAAAATCCTTATCTCGATAATAAAATGCAATCCCTAGGAACAAAACTAAACAAAAGCAAAACAGAATCGTGACATCACGTAATAAAATCTAAATTGAGTCGGTATGCATTCAAGGGTGGTTGGATGAATCTCGTTAGGTGTAAATGGAGGCATCGTTTATGTACGGAGCAACGTAATGCAGTAGGGCGCCGGGCTCCCAAGCCATGCATACTAACGCGTTGGGTAATAAGTAGCCTGATTCCATGTTTACCCTCATCTCTATCTCTGCCTCTCTTCCCTTCGCCCTCCGCCCGGCGTCAACCACTCAATATACTGTGAATTTGAATGTAAACGGAAAATTTCGCTTGTGACTGGTTTTGATTGTGTGGTGTGTGATTCGAATTGTTTTTGAGTGCATTTGTCGGGTTTGATTTTGTGGAAACTTGACTGCGGTTTGAAATACTCGTAGGTTACGGAGAGGAGAATTATTTTCTGAAAAAAAAAACCTAAGTGTTTATGGCAATCGAGAGAAAATTGTTTAATCTTCGGTTAAATCAAATCAAAATCAAAATCAAAAGTCATTTATTCAAATTAGGCTGATAATCAGCACTTTTTGAACGTCAAAATTACAAGAAACAGTCCCCCAAAACGCCCGCCCTTCGCCTAGTGTTTTAGCTGGGAAGAAGAAGTGGCGGAACAAACTCCCCAGCAACACATCTGTCTGTTAGGTTAGAAGAACCAGATTCTACACAATATTGTTCAAGTTCATATAAACAAAGAATCTAATTAATGTCACATGTCAGCTAGCACACACCAATAATAAAATATAAAAAAATAAAGAAAAAAAAAGTAAAGCCTCCAGACTAAAGGGCGTGCTTACACGTGCATACGGACGAAAAAAAAAAAAAAAAAAAATAAAGTAAAAAAAAACTATTCATGAAGTTATATCACATTTCAGTAAGCTAATTTGGAGAAAAAACACAAACATTGTCTTGAGTTCAACCCAGCGACCAACTATTCTTATCATTTAAATAGTCGTTAATGGAATAGTAGGCCTTTGAACAAAGGTTAGATTTTACTTTGGCTTTAAACGCATTAAATGGCAAATCTAGAAAGGAAGATGGTAGCTTGTTGAAAAAGGTAATACCAAGCCCTACGAATCATATCAAAAATATCAAAAAATTGTGAATATCACTGTTTTTACTGTACAAATGGATATTTTGTTTAATATATAATAATAATAAAAAAATGTTAATTATATCAACACAATGTGAAGGCTGAACTGGACTTAATTGACTTAAAGAATATCAGTACCACCACCACCACTCGAATTACCACATAAATGAACACTTTTTTCTAATTTAATCAATTTTCAGTTTTTGCCTAATATTTTTAGTTGTTGTTACTAGTGTTTAACATTCATAGAAATTAGACTTTTTTATTTTATTTATCCTTATAGTATAGTGTAGTGTAATTGTGTGTATGATATATTATTGATTGATATGACATATTATTTGAAGATACAATGGGGTTATATCCCTACATTAATAAACAGAAAAAAGCAGGTCAACGTATATGCAGTATATGTCAATGTCAATTCTTATCTTGCTACTACTATAAATACGAAAGTTTGTGAGGAAGGATAGATGTTAAGGATGTTGTTAAAAACTCCTAAACCGATTTGGATGAAATTTTGCAACCTTTTCATTTACAACCTGGATTAGCTCATAGGATACTTTTTATCCAAGTAATACGATCCTGTGGGACGGTTACCGAACTACACGCGGGAATAAACAGTATTTTTATTTTTATTATAGTTAAGTAACATGCTTATAACGAGCAGCCTTCGATTGTATGTGATGCGGACAGAGTCATTAAAGCAAAAAGTGTTACTTCACAGCTAGGCCATGGGCAGTCATGGTTTATTATTGACCTAAATGCAAAAATACCTGGGCGAGTTAGTATTATTATACAGTATAATAGCTATGATAATATGACGCTAGGTGCTGAGAAAATAGTTGCATAGTTACACAAACTTAGTATGGAGCAAGGACAAAAAGTTACAGGCAATAAGTCCATCCTGAAGACTATACTAGGGAGGTACGACTCCCCGATATTTAGGACTATTGTTCGTAGGATCTCGAAAAACAAGCTTGTGCCAAAATAAATAGTAAGTTTATAGCTAACATAGTTTATAAGTTATTTTACAAACCTTCTATAGAAGTTGCTCCGAAATAAAAGTTATTTAATTTAATTATTTAATTAATAACTATGAATTTGTTTAGTGATAGCTAGAGCTGTTTTATGCTATTCTGAAGAGTAATAAAACATTTATAATGGACGTTTCTTTTTTGTTCTGAAACCCATTACGCACTACGAGTCTCGCAATACTAACGCATAAAGTACCCAAATAAATCAATCAAGGTATGTTTGCCGGGACACTTGAGCAGTTCTGCGGCAAAACCTGGTTAGCTGGTAGCGGTTATTTAACAGGGGAAGTAACTAACTGGCGGTAATCACAATAAATACAATTATGCAAGGAACGCTTTTTAACAATAGAACATAAATCGACGCTAAGAACGCGATGCGGACGTACGACATGACACTCTAATGCAGAAATAAATATTGTCATTAAAAAACATAACAAAACGGTTATTACAAACGTGGTTTTACCGATAAAATGACATTTAATGTCTGTTTGATGCTGAATTAAATTCTTATTGTGGTTGCGGGCCATTATTTTATTAATAGCATTATAAATGGAGGCGAATTGTCATAGGGGGGATAATGAGGAGAGTTTTTGTCATGTGTCCTTTACCGTCACCGGCTATTAAGTGCGACCCTGCGGCCTGCGCCCGCGCCGCTCCCAGCACGTATCACTTACGAGACGTTATTTGGGGTATAATTGTCGAAAACAGTCGCATGTAGACGAAACTTCTTGCTTCAAAAATACTTAGATATGTTTAAAAAGTTTTTATGAAACGGCCACATTTTTTGTCCGTTCTGTGTCTTGTAATGGGAATTCTGTTTGTAAATTGTACGACAAACTGTAATAGTCCAAATGACTTTAGAACATGGCAACCCGCGGCGGCGACGAGCTCGGGCACCCGGCGCACGCGCATCGTTGCGTAAAAAGCACTGCGAACGGTGAGCGGTGCTTAATGCAGATAATGAGACCATCATCGTTTACAGAAGTAAGTTTAATTAACGTAAAAAGCGCGTTTACTCTAACCGCCGCGTTATCGCAACCATCTCGCCACTTATAATGACTTTTGTTCATTATTTTGTTGCTCGCTCTTCGTGTCTGAGCCGTTTCCGGTCGCGCTGGGCTTCTAAACACCAATTTTATGCTTATGTGACTGTTTGATTTCATATGTGCGCTCATTTTAGTTTCAATTTGGGAATCTGTTTAATTAATTTTCAGCCATAAAACATAGTCTGTTAGATAACATCGCTGTGGAAAGTAGGATTTAGACACTCGTAGGTACAATTAGCGTAATTGCTAACTGTTCTTCGTAAGTATAGTGCTGCGATCTCGGTTTTGTTAAGAAATGAGATAAGTTTTACATAAAATAAGATTGAGTTTTATTTATTTCGTTGTAATTTCTCCAAGAGACGGCAGATTTAGTGTTGTCAATCCACATTCAGCAAAGGGAAATACTAATTCGATGTTTTAGCTTTTTGAATTTTTTCCTTTTCGTATAAGGAAATGTTGATGTTTTTACCGAACAGTGTTAACTTGCTCCAGTAAGTACATACATTTCATGATTTACGTTAATTTAAAATGTAGTATTTTGGGTTTTATAAAGTAACCATAGTTTATTTTAAATATATAGGCAATAATATACCTTCTATTCTAGTTTGACTGAAATATGGTGACTTTTTGTATATTACATCAGTTAACTACAACAGGAATACATAACCTAGGTTAAATGTAATTAAATACATAGCAGAAATGCATAACCTAAATGCTATTAAATACAAAAACAATGCAGCCGTCTTAAAAAAAAGTGAAATAAAAAAACCTAAAAGAATAAACTAACCTAGGTTGTTCGCCGAATATGTATACAAAAGTAGGTACAAAATTAATAGTCATGCACACATGCCATTACATTTTCACGGTCCAAAGCATACATTGCTCAACACAAGTTTCGGAACAAACGTTCATGGTGATTCTTACATAACTAGTTCACATTATGTGACCGACTGTACAGTGTACATAATGTTACCGCTACTCGTTTTATCATGTAGTGAATTGTTTTTAATGACTATATTTAGGTTTTATGTTTGTGTGTTACGGCTCTTTTGAATCTATCTATTGCCTCTTGCCTAAAGCGACGTAACAGTATTGTGTTAAAAGATGGGACTGAGAACCCGATATTACCTTGCTTTCAGTTCCATACAATTACAGTTGCAGGCAATTAATACATATACAATTAATGACTTATTTCAAAAAACAGAATCGCTTTCAGGACTTATTGTAAAGCATTACGGTAAAGCATAATCCATTCTATTTTTAGTTATGTATTTCTATTCAAGAATTAATAATATGATATGATGATGAAATTTATTGGTTAAGTTCTTCTTCGAAGTGCTAATGTACCTATTTTTTTTAGTAAAATTGAGTAAGTATCTAAAAGCCTGTATCGTGTACAAAACGTATACCTACAGAATTCCTGAATTCTGGTGACACCAGAGCTCCAGAGCCACTAACTAGTCCACGATCAACTTTCAACTTACATAACGACCATTTACCTAAAACACAATACAGGTTACTTTTTTTTTAAGAAAAAAAAAGTAACCTTTTTAAGTTTTATTTATAGAAGAGAATCGGGTTTATCTACCAATATTGAACGTACAAAGTTGCATTAGGACATGCATTAAACATAGAGAAGTTATCTCGTAAAGAAGCGATCCTGGCTACAGGATCTGTCTGTCATATTGTCTATAACTTGCGGAGTCAACAGTTGCTCGTTAGAAAATATAATTTAAACGATACAATAATTAAGCAAAGTAGCCACGTATGGACAACTTTCTGCCTCATTCTCTTATCACGACCTTTTATTTATTTCATACAAAATTCGCCCTCCTAAACGCAAATCAAAATACCTCTTGCTTCGCAGTTTCAAGAACATTGATCTGGAGCGTTTGGGAGAGGATGCGGACAATATTGACTGGTCTCCTGTTTATGTCAGCAATGACTTGGACACTAAGGTGGCAGAATTTACCAAGATAGTGTTGAAACTTTTTGATGTGCATGCTCCACTTAGGAAGGTCAGGGTGAAGCATCTTCCAGCTCCCTGGTTGTCTGGTGAAATTAAAAACGCCATGTCTATCAGGGATAAGGCGAAAAGGCGTTATAAAAAGGACCCTACGGATGAGAACTGGTGCCTCTATAAGAAACTGCGTAATCGCTGCGGTCGTATGTGTAGGGATGCTAAAAGGCGTCACATACACAACTCAATCCAAAATTCCAACACAGCACAAGTATGGCAATTTCTGAAATCCCTTGGAATCGGCAAAGTTGCGAATGACAGCACGCCTGACTTTGACTTGAACGAAATTAATTTACATTTTTCTAAATCTCCAGTGACTCTGGATGACAATCTTAAATCTGACACTCTAAACGATCTCTCTAATCTTCCTCGGCCATTATGTACTTCATTCTCTTTTCACCCAGTTACAGAAGGAGATATTAAGCGGGCCATTACATCTATTTCCACGAAGGCAGTGGGTGATGATGGGATCCAACTTCAGATGCTTCTTCCTATCCTTGATGTCCTTATTCCTGTAATTTTACACATTGTAAACTATTCTCTCTTTACTAGCTCCTTTCCTTCTGCTTGGAAGAAGGCCTATGTTTTGCCTCTTCCCAAAGTTGCAAATCCCTCTTCAGTGTCTCAGTTTCGTCCAATCTCCATACTTCCAATCCTATCTAAAGTCCTTGAGAGTGTTGTTAATAATCAACTGTCTCATTTCTTTTTCTCTAATAGCCTGCTTAGTCCTTACCAGTCTGGATTTCGTCCTGGCCATAGCACTGTTTCAGCCTTACTTAAAATAACTGACGACATCCGATTGGCCATGGAAAACCGGCTTCTTACAGTGTTGGTTTTATTGGACTTCAGCAGTGCTTTTAATTCGGTTGATTTTGACATCCTCTTAGGTATCCTTTCCTCTCTAAACATATCTCCTCCTGTGACTGCTTGGTTTGATTCTTATCTTCGGGGTCGCTCGCAGTCGGTACACTTAAATGAGGCTTACTCTGATTGGTGTGATCTTTCTGCGGGTGTTCCTCAGGGTGGCGTCCTTTCTCCTCTTCTTTTCTCCGTTTTCATTAACGCTATCACTAAGTTTTTTAACTTTTCATTATCATCTCTATGCAGACGACTTGCAGCTTTATCGCCATTTTAAACTGGAAGAGCTTCCAGAAGCTATCGATGCCATCAATAATGATCTTCAAAACATCAGTCAGTGGGCTAAAAATTTTGGTCTGTTAGTGAACCCATCTAAATCACAAGCTCTCATTATTGGTGGCAGATACTTCGTAAATTTATTGGGTCATCAGTCCCTCCCGCCGGTTGTGTACGATGGTGTCGCTATAGCCTACTCCAAGAAAGTAAGAGACTTAGGTGTATTCTTGGACTGCAACCTATCTTGGCATGTTCACATTGCTGAAGTAAGCAGGAGGGTTTTTTGTTCGTATCGGTCACTTAAGCGTCTTCAGAAATTCCTGCCCTTTCAAACTAAAATTACTCTCGCTCAATCTCTTCTTCTACCTCTTCTAGACTATGCTGATGTCTGTTTTCTTGATGCAACTGAAGAACTTCTTGATAAGCTCGAACGTCTGCAAAATTTGTGTATCCGCTTCATTTTCGGGCTTCGAAAGTACGACCATGTGTCGGAATTTCGTAAGCAGCTGAAGTGGTTACCTATTCGGCAGCGTCGAGATTCTCACACTCTTTCTTTTCTTTTCTCTGTTCTTCATAACCCTAAAGCTCCTTCGTATCTTCGGGAACGCTTCGAATATCTTGTTCCTCGAGGTAAACCCTGTCGCTCATCATCATCTCTTCTCCTTCGCTTCCCTCCCCACTCCTCAAGTCGGTATGATGGATCTTTTACTGTTCGTGCTGTGCGTCTTTGGAATTCACTTCCACACTCCTTGCGGGATAGCCCTTCGTTAGACGTGTTCAAGAGAGGAATTAGAGAACATTTCCTGTCAACATGATTATAGTATATATATAGTATTGTATATGTATGTTGATCTATATATGTATAGTATGTATTACGTTTATTGTATGTATTAGTTTAGTTTATAAAATTAGTTGAATTAAGTTTTAAAAGTTCTGTTCATGCACAAAGCTGTATCCTCTTTGGCAAATACTCCTGTTAAATAAGGTTTGCTGTAAGAAAACCCATTTTTGGGTTAAGCTCGCCGTTGTACATTAGCTATATATTATTTGTGTGTATATCTTTTAATTTTATGTGCAATAAAGAATAAGAATAAGAATTAAATATCAAATTATTGCTGTTTCTTGAATGTATTGTCAGTATAATGCTGTGACTCTGTTAATAGATTGTATGACTTAGCGAAAGGTTATAGAGTCATATAAAAGAAAACAAAATTAATGAATTTATCGAATAGCTACCTCTCAGATAAACTCTTCTATGAAAAACGATAAATTAGTGCCCACAGTAAAACGATGAAGAAGATATTATAATGGAAATACCATCACCGCAATTAAAGGTATAAATAGACCGTGTAACAATAACCTGCATGACGTTTAAATATTGAATTTATTCGAATTACGATTGTCTTGTTACATACGTACACGAGCAGTTGCACCACATTTCCTTTTGTAGGATATAATTTTATTACCAACTCACCTTAACCGACCGCAACAGTAATAGGAAAGATCAAAAAACGCAGTCGACATAAATTCTTGAACGTACTATTAGAAAAGTGGATATAGGCTCATTTTTCAAACAAAGTTACACGTTGACCACATCTGTTTAACACCCTTACATAACTATTGGTCCGCACAAATAGTTTGCGGACCAATAGAGGGTAAAAAAAGCGAAAAATACGCGACACTTTTTAAATATGTTTTCTTTTAAAAATATCTCTGGCTCTGAATGATTCCAGTTGTTTGACCACCGTTTTACGACCAATAGGAATAAAACAAAAAAAGGGACCAAGGAATATAAAGTTTTTAATTGTTTTAACGCTGCAAGCAAGGATAGTCCTACCGTATTGTGTTCCAAATCCCAGTTTGGTGATGGTACAGACGCCAGCAGGTCAAGCTACCCGAAACTGTCAAATTTTTCCAAACAACCTTCAACCGTACTGTTTAACGATAAGGTTAAAAATCTATTAGAGAAATTTGCCAGATTCTTGTACCTTAATGTGCTGGCCTCTGTAAAATAAAAAAAATATGAGCAAGTATCAAGCAGTTTTACATTTGCAAGTGAATAATGAACAGTACCTAATCATTAATGTGGGTTACACACAGCCTATTAAACTGTCAGGGAAATAGTCAATAGGCGCGTAGAAAGAAATTAGTGCCGTGGTTATGTAACAGTGGCTTTATAACTAAGTTAGTGCGTTTACAGCGGAGATATTGTCAGCGAATCACTTCTAGACATAACAAAGAATATCTGATTAAGGGTACGCGAGCACGCGAACTATCTCGCATGCGCAATGTACCGTCAATTTTTTACTCGTCCCAAGATCTCTTGCACAACGATCAAAATTGTGTGATGTTAGTATATATACTGTGTACTGTATAACATTGTTGCGTCACCAACCTAATAATGTTGGTGGAACAAAGACGAGCAATTAAATAAGTATTTGTTAAGCTTGCTGAAGTAAAAACTCTAAATTAATGTGCCAAGCTTCCTGATAATGAGTAATTATTGCAATTAGAGTACGGTCAGCGAGTTAGCTGTCAGGTATTTTATTTGTGCTCGCCTTGTTTAATTAATTATAATATTTAATTAACGCATGTCATGCTGCTGATCTTTATGTAGGGTTCTTTTTAAATGGACCAATTAGTTTTATACTAATTCGGTATTTTTTTACTGAAAAGAGATTGTTGCTGTGTAAAATACAGAACGTAGTTACAACCCAGGCACCATTTTTTTTTTTTTAGTTTGTGAATTCATCAAATGACTTCTCCCGCTCTGGGCGGAGCGGAAGGAATAGTCAGACTTGACTGACTAAAACTCATCCATATTTCTTCTTAGCCCTTTGTGTTTATATTACAACGGCACCTGACTTAATGTCCAATGCTTAACCTAATGTTGGGATGTGTACACATTTTTTTTTCCTAAAACACTTGGAGACTACAGTTTATGCTAACTGGAGAGCCTACCTTATATCTAATGCCTAGATTGTATAAAAGTAGTAACCCATTCTGACTTTCGGAAAAAAATACCAACTTGTTTAGGATTTTTGCAGTTTTTCTTCGCTTTGTAAATGGAATTTAAGATTTTAGTGCAGAACATTAAACAATAAAACACCACACGTAGGTGTTGCTGATGCTGACGCTACAGCGAGGGGGAGAGCGGGGTGCGCGGCGCCGGCGCAACTCGCGACACAATTATGTCATTCGATCACAACAATTACGTGGGAATACATTAGATCTCTACACAATTATTGATTTTGTTAGCTGCGCTCACGATGATTATAAATCGCATGTGAAATGATAATAATCTCCGAGGTTATCCGATCAATTGCGCTTTTCCTACTAGCTGCTCTATGTGAAAGGAAAATGAAAAAATAATAAATATATAATAGAAAAGTGCAGAAACGTTATCTGTCATAGTCCTCTTCTTTTCTCCTAATTTTTCTGTGCCCGACAGGGTCCATATTGATCTTTTACTTTATTTGTGTGTTGTTTATTTGTGTTGTTATATCTATACATCTTACATATGAAATGCAATAAAGAATAATTGATTTTTGAGTATTAATGTAGGATTTGGTCCTAAATGTCGAAAGAGAAACCCCACAGGAAGAGTAACTTAAAACCTGTTCATGATCTAAAAGCGCTCGAGCCTCGGCGCTTGAGTGATTTTTGATGGGGTCTGATTCACCTACGCCCAAATTGGTTAAATAAAGCTTATATCATATGAATATGAACAATTCTAAGTTTAGTATTTATTTTAACTATGGATAGGTAGAGGTGGTGGTAGAGTGGTAGGTTATTGATTAGGGTCTAAGGTGACCTTTACCTTCAGTGTGACCCAATATTTTTATTCCTAAACTATTTTGTATTCTAAAACATTATTATACAAAGCGACATTAGAAGTCGCGTCTGTTCAACATAAACAGTCGCCACACGGTCTACATATAAAACATTCATTAACTACAAGAATAATAATTCAATAACTTATGAATGAAGTAGAAATTGCCATGATATCAAGAAACCGTGACTGATTGGCTACAACGTTTGATAACACTTCCGGAGCCACATCCGATGACGTACCTAACCTTGCTGTATTTTTGGAAGACTTCATTAACAAAGGGCACATGAAAGACTAGCCGCACCGGAAAAGTGCAGAAACGTTACAATTGTAATTAAAAGCAACGATTCCTTGGAAATCGATAGCAAAAAAAAAAACAACTGTAACGCGACTCGATACCGAGAACGGAAACGCTCGATAAACGCTCTAGTGTGCCGAGTACGAGCGGCTAATAAATTTATTATCATTTAAAATTATCATATTTGTAATATAAATTGCGAGTAGGAGCCATAAAAGTGGTGTGATTAGAGTTTTTCAGGTGCTGGCTGGTGGCGGGAAGCGTGAAATTACTGCCGGCACACACTTTGTAGCAGTGCTCACTGCTGGTGTGTGTGCGAGCCTGAGCGAAGCTAGGCTATGTGGCGCGAGCAAAGATGTGTCGGTGCTATCATGGTGATGACGATTGAGACAGACGACGATTCTAACATCATAATAAAACGACATTTTTCCCAAATCGTTAGGCAGAACCACTGGATACTATCTTATTTCGGCATTAATGTTCCAAGTAGGTAATAGTATGCGAGCCTAATGAGAATTTCTAGTGTAAAAACCCAATGTAAAAAATAGCCGCCATGACAGTCAGATTCGTAAATTATTAATATTTTCCTTCATATATATTTATAATACGTTTGGCCTTTTTAAAGTTATCTTCTACAAAACATATTATTCTACAATAATTCGCCCAGTGCCATTATCTTAAATTTGTAAAGGTGTCTTATGCACCACATACCCAACTTATTCACGTAAGCGCTGTCTGTGTGAGTGTGAGCACACATCCGTGTTGCTTTCAATAAACGCTTAGCAGCATTTGTACTATTAAATAGCCTTACATGCGATTAAACGTCCACGCGAGCGTGAAATGAAAATTCTAAATGCAGTATACAGATGGAATTCACTGGAAGTAGTTTTTTTACTCCATATAACTCATTTAATGGTTCTCTTGACCCATGTATTGTAGTAATGGAAGCGTCAAGTATGAGGAATTTTATCGATAGCTTCATTATCAGCTAGTTGTAGACACTTGTCTTATAAATGTTCATCGACGTTAGCTATTATGTGATAAAACATGTTGTAAAGATACTTTCCTCAGGCGATGTGGATGACCTAGTAGCCAATAACGTAAAATATCTAGGTTCCGATGTGTTGAATAGCACATTTGTATGATAATGTTAAAGTTTTTGTGCACACGAAGGGATCTAAGTTTGGTACTATAAATGTTAACCTATCTAGACGTAGCAAAACATTAGAAAAACAATTTACACGAATCGCTATAACAGAATGGTAAATGTACTAGACTAGAATCATCACGTCATCACTGTTGCTTCCTAAGATTAATTAGTGCATAATTACGTTGGTTTTTAGGGTTCCGTAGCCGAATAGCAAAAAACGGAACCTTTGTCGATTCGTCATGTCTGTCTGTCTGTCCGTCCGTATGTCACAGCCACTTTTTTCAAAAACTATAAGTACTATACTGTTGAAACTTGGTAAGCAGATGTAGTCTGTGGACCGCATTAAGATTTTCACACAAGAATAGAAAAAAAACAATAAATTTTGGGGGCTCCCCATACTTTGAACTTAAAACCAAAAATTTTTTTTTCATCAATCCCATACGTGTGAGGTATCTATGGATAGGTCTTCAATAATGATATTGAGGTTTCTAATATCATTCTTTTCTAAACTGAATAGTTTGCGCTAGAGCCAATTCCAAAGTGGTAAAATGTGTGTCCCCCCCCTCTAATTTCTAAAGTAAGAGGAGGAAAATTCTGAAAATAATTAAGTTTGTAGAACGTAGAAAAAACTTTCAACGAAAATTTGTTTCAATAAGATATGATGTTTAGTTTTTGAGATATGGGACTTTTTCATCAAACTGCAGCAGTAACTTTGTTTTTCATTAACATACTATCAAAAACAAATTTAGTTTTGCGGTTGTGCTAATGAATGACAATTCAAAAATATTGTTATTATATTGTTTGGGGCTATGGAACCCTGTGTGTGAGTAAGACTCGCACTTGGCCGGTTTTTATAAATAGGAATATTTAAATTGACAACAGTAGGATCTTTATTTCAATAGGGGGTGATCACTATTTTTTTTTCTATGTCTGTCGGGTAGAATAATGAAAAATATTGGACACGTATTTTTTTTTTCACGTGATCCTAAAATTACGGAGATATATTGAGTTGAAATGGCGCATGACGTCACATGTAGGTAATTTTTATACCTACTTGTGACATAGTGAGCCCCCACTCTCCAACTTTAATGAGTTTTAACTAAGTAATTTTTTGATATTTTGATAAAACAAAAAATACGTGTCTCTCGTCTCTCTATTTTTGTTTTACCTGTCTGACGGAAAAAAATAGAATTTCGTTTTCTTTACCCAGTATTATCCCTATTAAAATAACGGACGACTGATTCATCACTTTTTCCTTTTATCTTTCTGAAACTCTGAAATCATTCTGAAGTTTTTCTTATGATGATCTCTAGGTAGTGAGTGAAGTCATATTTGTTGTTTGTCTCTGCGAACGGCAGATGTACTGGTATTTTTTGCACAATCTTCTGGATGTAGTGACTCCTCTCCCCTGGTTCTTCTTATCCCAGAAGAATTCTTAGTCACCTACACCTTCGTGTAGATGACACAACTATACGTATTCTCAATGATATTATATTCGTGTGTGTAGTTTTAATTGTGTATATAATCGCTGGCTGCGCCTGAGTCGGTCTACTGTGACCTAACAGTAATTGCAGCACTTTGCCGTTTTTTTCCTTCGGCCATTAATGCTCTTTACGAGTTGCACTGAGCATGCACGAATTGCACGATATAAGCATTAACATTTATATTAGCGTATTCGTTATTTCGTCTGCAAATGTGGAAATAACATATTAGTTTCCGTGTTGTTATCTAAGAGTAAACTATTTGTTAGTTGCGTAAGTATTTTATAGTTGGAGTTATTTTTTAAATAGGTTATTGTTCAATTAAATGATTATGAAAATTTTGGAATATCGTTCCGTAAATTTTTTTCTTACTTACCAACCTGCACTGGGCCCGCGTGGTGGATTACAGCCCACTCCCTCTCATAGAGAGGATGCCTGTTTCCCAGCAGTGGGATCATTATAGACTGATGATGATGAATATTTTTCTTTGACAAACAACTATTACTGCGACTTCTTTGAATGAAAAATGTTAGGTTACGTTTGTCGACTTAGCAGAAGTAAGATAAGACCTCCAGGCTAGGTGCAGCAACGTAAGAAGAAAGCTATAGGTATCTGAGGGAAGGGGATGGCAGATACCCCTTTTATGTTTATTCTTAACATTTTTTCTGCAGATACGCCTCTAATGCTTAATGCGAGGCAGTTATGATGTTGTCTTTTCATGTAACGGGTGTAACGCGCTATCGCAAAGAGTAAAGGGCTTCAAAACCTTTGCCCTCTGATAAAAAATACCGTTTTAAACTCATTTACATTTGCTTTATTTTCTAAGAATTGTGATAACAAGACAAGTAACTTGAGTAAGCGTTAGTTAAGGTCTTTTAGCATGTAGCACTATTAACTACAAAATTAATGTAGGTCTGTAACGTAAGCATATTTTCCTATGCATATTTTCTTATAGTATGTACATAATTAGAAGCGAGCCTATTGCCATCAACCGGACACAAGTCCAGACTCAGTGACTGCTACCGAGAAATTCCTGATTTAAAAACCCAATAACATCCGCATCGAACCTCATGCATAACGGGAGCTTCTTAAAAAAGTTATCATCTACTGTGAGCCAATTTAAAAATAAAAATAATAACAAAGAAAAACACTTGACATAAAAGGTTTCATTTTGGTGTTTTTACGGTTTTTCTTATTCATTTACCTATTTAAAGGAAGGCATTCTCAAATTCAACGGATTAAAAATACTATACCCATGTAGTGACATTGCATGTAGCTAACACGGAATACAGGTAGGCACGAAAAAAGAAATTATAGAAGTAATGTAAATGTTATGTTGCATTGCAAATATAATGTTGTCTTGCCAAATAGGCAAACGACGTACTTTTGACGGTACGGTTGGCGCAGTGGCAGAACTCTGCGTGCCCTGCTGCGTGTCGCGGGTTCGATCCCTGCACGGAACAAATATTTGTATAGCCTACAAATAGTTGTTCAGGGTATGATTGTCTGTCTATGTGAGTTTAAATGTTTGTAACGCACACACGTTATACGAGAAGTACCCTAGTATGGGGCAATATTATGTTCCAAAATCAAACTGCAACCGTTTCAGCTGGGTCTCAGGCACTCAGGTTTACTTCGCTTTGAGAGGACTTGGGCCACAATCCACCACGTAGGCGGAGTCATCATCATCATTCTCATGCCCTTATCCCTTGGCCGAGTGCGGGTTGGTTAATGTGAATTGTCTGCGAATTTTTGGTTCTAGTGTAGACTGGTTTCCTCGCGATGTTTTTCCTTCACCGGTGTTATTATTCCTTTAAATCGGTTCTTAATTTCCCAAAAAAGGCATTTGTTGTAATGCTAATAATACGCTGTTCCTGAATAAAATTGAAAACTTGCCAAATAAAAGTCGAATTTTGCATTACCTATTTAAATTGACCAATGTAGCCCGCTAATATTGCGGGCAATATTGGACAAAAATTTCAGTTTATTTGTTTTAAATCGGTTATTTTTTCCTGTTCATTAGCTTCATTATTTTCATAGCTAAGATACCACTTAAAAGAAAAGTGAGGTAGCTCTGACACAATTGCCTACTATTGTTACTTACTGGGGCTGCCTCAGTTTATTTATGACACAATGTGTTTTTTTTAAACTACTTAGTTTAATTTTTTTTTCATGATGCACCGGAATTAATTATGTTGAGTGTAGGACCTATAACATAAAACACGTAAATGAAATTTGCATCAACGTGAAAAAAAAATTTTTCGGCTTAGTTTGAAGAAGTCACATCAAGTTAAGCCAATGTATCGTTTGACAAGTTCTTAATTCAGGAACCGGTTGTGAATGCGAACACTATAAAATGATACCTTATAATGACTCAAATTGTACCAAGGAATAACGAGGAGTAAATCAAACAAAAGCCGTTGGCGATCGTTGTTTTAAACGCCATAAAAAGCGAACAAAAATAGACTTTATAATAATAGAGACAATATAATTATTGTTGTTTGAACCCGATAAGTCATTGTTGTACTCCGATAGCTTCCAGGGACATGTGCACTTTACACTATAATAGTCTGCAAAAAACACGACTATATTTCATTGGATTTAACGAGAACAATTTCTTCTATGAAATGTTATTGTTCGTTTTTCGTGTTTTAAGAGCGATGGAATTAAACGACAGTAAATTTCTGACTAAATGGCGTGCGATTAATGAGTAGATTAATAGATATCTACTGATGATGAAGGAGGAGCTCGCGGTTTAATAATAACAGCCGCTCGGATCGATCTTTAGGTTAAGCCGCCCTTGCCTAGGTTGGTCCGTGGATGGGTGACCACCCATTACGTATCGAGTTTCATTCGTGCCTGTTGCTCATGCACGGCTGTCATTTGTAGATTTTTGATAGTCGTAACAGACAGTCAGTGGTCTGAAAGTCTGACAACCAGTATCAAGAGGTTTATGTACTGGTATTCAGCTGCATCCGGTTAGACTGGAAGCTGACCCCAAAATATTCGGTAAAGGCTAGGTGGATGATAAGGCTGATGATGATGATGGTTACGTGGCTATGGTTATCTTGCATAAATGCATAAGAATAGCCAATTAAAATGCATTGCAAGTTGTATGTTCTCGTATATCACCCAAACGGAAAATTGCAGTGAACATTTAACGATGTGTGTTGTTATACGCCAAAGGTTATAAATAGGATACGATTGAGAGGCGGTCAGAAAAAATGCAATTGAAATATTTGATTTAATTATTTGTAGAAAATTGCAAAAAAAAATATACGACTTCCAAAAATGCACTAAAAAGTAGAAAATAACTTTGCTTCCGGAAGTCAGTTTAACAAATAAAATTCACCGAGTTCCGAAAGTAAAGTTATTTTAGACTATTTGAGTGCTTTTCTGGAAGATGCATTTTTTTCTTTTTTCGTTTCTCCTACGGTCATACTGTATAATCACTGTATATATTGAAGTGCTTATCTAAGGAGTACTTACATCTGTTGTGCTAACATGGATTTGAACTAGACAATATCGGAGATAAGTAAGTCTTTGGGTTCAAGTTCGTTCGTTACTGCTGACCATATAGTCCTGGGTTCAATCGGGCCAAGTATTGGCGGGTTTTTCAAGAATTTCTCAGAAGAAGCCAGGAGTCTCGAGTCTCTACGGTATATGTTTCAAGCAGATGAGGTTTTGAAAACGTCCAAGAGATATGAAGTCAGAAAATGAAAAGTAAGTTTGCCAAATCGCTTAAACTATTCTGTCTCAGGAGTTTGTAAACTACATTTTTTAGGAAGGTGGTTTGCAGATTGTTGGGGGAGGGTTAATAAGTAGTTTCTAAGATTTATTGATTGTTAGCTACAAGTAATACTAGTAGATTAGTAATTAAGTGTACACACTAAATTAATTATTTATAATAATTTTATAATAATAATTTACAACTAAATTCAAAATTTAACGTATGGTATTTAGATGATGGAACCCTCAGCTCCTAGGTGATGTTGACACCGTTTTGCATGACCTACAACTCCTCAAACAGAAATTTAAATCTATTGGCCTGGACCTTAACCCCTCAAAGTGCGAAATTTACCTCTCTGACGTGACTGACGGACAATCGACTATAGATAAATTTAATGCAATAGCCCCACACATCAACATTTTAGAAAAAAGTTCCCTGCTCCTCCTAGGTTCCCCTGTTTTAGAAGAAAGTTTTTCATCTTTCATCGAAGACAAGATCAAACATTTTATTGATATTTCAGATAGACTCTCCAAAATTAATTTACATTCGGCTTTCACCCTTATTGGATATTGTTGTTTTGGTCCAAATTGTATGTATGTTCTCCGTTCTTCTTCTCTTTGGACGAAAGTAGAACTTTTGGACAAAATTGACCAAATTATACGCAACACATTAACATCCATTCTTAATGTGGCCTTGGACGACCGAGCGTGGCTGCAAGCCACCCTACCAATTCGTTTTGGTAGCCTCGGCGTCCGCAAAATTTCTAGTATAAGCTTACTTGTCTTACTTGTCTTCTGTCCATAGCACTGAAAAGCTAACCAGGAAGATTTTAACTCTCTTCCTGGTTGATTCGGAAGTGCCGTGCTTGACGGACGCAGAGGACGCCTAGAAAGTGGCTTGCCCGGACACGGATCAGCCCGAGAACCCATTCTCCCAGAGACAGTGGGATGAGCCGCTCTGCAGTTTGGTACGGAATAACCTTATTAATACGTCTACCAATACTGCTGAGCGTGCCCTCCTGCTGGCTGTGGGTGAGTGGGAGTCGGGTCTCTGGCTTCAGGTACTACCGTCACCTAACATAGGCACTTTGCTAGGTGACACAACATTCCGGCTCGCTACATGTCTGCGATTGGGCGCTCCTAGCGGGGCTCCACATCGCTGTCGATGTGGTGAAGCAGTCGAGGGCCTCGGACACCATGGCCTTTCCTGCAGTAAGAGCGCAGGTCGGATAGCACGGCACGCTAGCATTAATGATCTCATTCGTCGTGCTCTTGCCACCGCCGGGGTGCCAGCTGTCTTAGAACCCAATGGCTTGGCACGTGTCGATGGGAAGAGACCAGATGGTATGACCATAATGCCATGGAAGTTGGGTAGGCCTTTGGTGTGGGATGCGACTTGCGTCGACACCCTTGCGCCATCCCATCTTCCTAGCACGGTGAGCTGCGCTGGGGCGGCTGCTGCCGGCGCTGAAAACCTTAAACGGCGCAAATACAATAATTTAATTGGTAATTATGTATTTGAGCCGTTTGGGGTTGAAACACTAGGGCCATGGGGCCCGAGTGCCCATCTTGTGTTTCGAGATATCGCCAAGCGGTTGGTCGACGCTTCACGGAACCAGAGGGCTGGCCTCTTTTTTGGTCAAAGAATTAGCATTGCCATCCAACGTGGCAATGCGGCCAGCCTTCTGGGCACTTTTCCTGTCGCCTTTTGCCTGTCGTTTGAATTTTTTGACGCCCTGTAATTTTGATACTTGTACATATTTTATTTTTATTTTATATTTATTTGTAGTTTGTAAATAATGTACATATGTAATATACAAAATAAATATTGAAATATGAATGTGTGTAGCTATATGTATTAGAAAATTGTTCTTTTCAATCTCCACACTATTAACATTTTCTTTAAACATATTGTTCCGTTCCCACAGACACACCGTGAAAACGGTTTTGTGGGGTATAGTTATTAAATAAAGATTTGTATTAACCTTGTTTTTAATAAATAAATAAATAATAAGTGTATTTTAATTTTTAAATCTCAGGATGAAAGGAACCTATTTTAATCATCAGTAATTTCACCAATAATTTTAAAGATCAGACTACTCTTAATTAATTTCAAGAGTTCAGCAAACTATCCGGTCAATCACAAGCTTGTTCTTTGGTAAACTAGAAAAAAGATTTTTTTAAATAGGTCTATAATTGGCGGAGAAATCGGTGAACATACATAATAAAAAAATACATACAGTCGAATATAGAACCTCCTTCTTTTTGGAGTCAGTTAATAAAATACCTACTGTAAAACGTACAGTAGGTACTTATGGTAATAGTTTTTAAACTGGCATGGTCACTAACACTAACATTAACACTAAAAACTGGGTTTTAACCATGTTATATGGTAAATATACCTATGTTGTATTTACGTATGTAGGGGGAAATGCCTACTAAGGGACTGGAGATGCTATCGTCCAATGATTTGCGAGCAAAATAAAGTGATCTCATTTTGAACAAAATGTTTTCCTCCAGGGATATGTGGTTTTTTTCATGTGCTCATTTTAAACAACAAAAAATTGGTTTATTTCAGTTGTTTGTTGATTAAGTGAAACCACAAAAACATTTGTCACAGATTACCTACCAGTAGGTAGTGGAGAGGCATTATTCTTTACTTAGTCAAATATAATGCTAACCTATTTACACGATTGTTCTATTTTTATGCCTATTACTCGTCAACTGATAGCTGATTGGAAACTCTTCAAACTGGCATACATATCTAATAGAAATATTTATTTGGTAATACAAATACGAAAATATCCTATGTAAAAAGCATGATAGATCTTTTATGGTATCTAACGTGTTACGCGTTTTACTGGAAAATGAGAGGATGTATTGGAATCCGACAGAAACATTCCCGATTTCAACGGTTAAATAGTAGGGGAATTAGGGTTCTCATACGTCCGAATTTTTCCACACTAGTCCGGAACTTTAGCTCAGTGTCCGCAAAGCGCGTGGAAATTTAAAACTTCCGGAGTTTTTGATGAGATTGACATTTTAAATATACACACACTGACACTTTCATAGGTATACATAATGTAAGGTCCGTTTATGAAGTATATTTTAAGCCAGCAATGATCTGCAACAACCCTTTAAATATTAAAATATCGTTTTAAATATTGGCTGAATAGAATTATACTAATAACACAATTCAAAGGAAAGAAAAATCCGGATTTTTCTCCGGAAACCGTATTCATGGATCTTGAAACCCTACACTTAGGTCTCACACTGAGCCTTTATCGATGAGAGAGAGAGACCATTTTCCACACCACCTTCTAGTATTGTAGTACAGGTTGTTGCGGGTTGTTTAACATCATAGTAAACCGAATTAAATTGGTACATGCGCCTAATAATGGCGACTTTAGCCAAAAGATCTTGGAAAAAAATGATGCAAAGAGAGAGTGATGGAAGGGAGGACCACAGTACAATTTCAATTTGGTAGGTGAGTATAAAGGTTGTAAATAGACCCCTATCGAAGCCGAAATGCACTGGTTCTCCATTGCGATTTTTTTTTTGTTCTTGACCTTACCTGGGAACCTACTAGTTACGGAGATATTGAAGGTCAAACTTTCAGCAAGTCTTTATTACAGTACTAGTTTTTAAGGTTATAACTTTACTCCATAACTCGTTTACTAATTAATGCCACCAGCACAATGTTTTGGGTGCGTTACATTGAGTCCTAGCGCAAAACGTAACTTTTCACACAAGCAGTATAATTATGCCAGCTGGTGTGAAAAATTAAAAACCGAAAAAAAACCCAACAGTGGGTCATCTTACACCAGCAGGCATATACCCAACAGTGGATCAAGTTGGGCTGTGGATGATAATGAAGAACAGAGTATAATATATTTATCTATGGGAATTGGAAAAGCTCAATATAAATATATAAAGCTAATAAATTAATTTATATAATGGTGTGTGAATCTAAGAGCCTTTCCTTATATCAAATTCTCTCTTCTTTATTAACATTATTACGATACCTTTTGGCCGAAACTATACCAAAAGGTATCGTCTGAATTGGTACAGTTGGCATGGCAATTGCATTCAAAACGCAAGTAAACTTTTTGAATGCAATTATTTTACAATAAATAAGTTTACATCATCATCATCATCAGCCTATAATGTTCCCACTGCTGGGATAAGGCCTCCTCTCTATGAGAGGGAGTGGGCAGAAATCCACCACGCGGGCCCCGTGTGGGTTGGTAGATTTCACATGTCTTCGAATTTTTAGTTCTATGACAAGTCGGTTTCCTCGCGATGCTTTCCTTCACCGTTTTTGAGAAGAGCGGTGATGAAATAAATTACAAAAAGTAATGCGCCTAGTTGGGTTCGACCCCACGGCCTAATGCTCGTAAGTCGGGGCTACCATCACTGGGCCACTGCTGCTCTTATTTATCTATGAGGATTGGAAACGCTTAATGTAAATAAAGCAAAGAAATTAATTTATAGAATAGGATGCGAATCATAAGAGCCTTTCTTTTTATCAAATTCTCTCTTCTTAATAAAAATATTATTATGATAACAACCTGAATTTGTACAGTTGGCATGGCAATTGCATTCAAAACGCAAGTATCTTTTTAAATGCAATTATTTTACAATTATTAAGTTTCCACCGTGAAAATGAAATTATAATAAGTTTTGCCATCTCTTGAACTGTATTGTTGTTTAACTATTTTTTAACGTGAAACACAACATAACATCACGCCTGTTTGCATCGAAGGGTAAGGTAGAGGTGTATATTAATTAGTAAAACCACATTTCACAAGTTATAAATAGACGGCGAGCCCAATGGCGTCGTCAATCGAGCCAAATGGCATGAACCGGCCACAAATTCACACTCCAAAGAGGTGACTGACAAAACTTCAGAAAACCTAATAATAGTTTTCCCGAATGGGAATCGAACCTACGAGCTCAGCAGTAACCACTAGACCAACCAGACTGAATATTTTAACTAGTGACGTGGCAATATTTTAAAATAGACAGGAAGGTATGTTTTTAGTGTTTTCATAATACTATTAATTGGATTAATACATGTAGCTAGAGGTAAAAAGTAACCGCAACACAGGAAAATGAGAGCAGCCGATTGTTTCATTATTCGTTACGAATATTTAAATATATATAACATTTATATAATTGTTTATTAATAAAAATAAATAATAATAAATCTATTATACTTTTGAATCGTCTTTTAAAACGGACCGTTTACTATAAATACTTAGTTTGTTAACAGGTAAAAATACCAGTGCGAGATAAATAGACTTAATTAACTTTGTTTAAATAGGTATTTTTGTAACTTGTACATAGGTAAATGCCGCATAATAACTGTATTTGATCAAAGGATTTTAAAAGTAACGGTTATTTTACTTCACAGTGTCTTTCTTATCGTGGCCAGGCTTTTTCGTAAAGATTAAAAATGGGATAAACATATTGCTACACGATTCAATGGGTGGCAGAGGGTTGAAAGAGATCAAGAAGAAGAGTCAACTGTTTCCTCGCAGTCATTGCAGAGTTTTACTCGGCACCTACAAAGAGCCATTTAGTAAAACGTTAGGTTACTGAAAACTTCTTGGTAAGTTCCGCCAGCCCCACATGACCCTTTTAAGAGGTTGTCAATAACTATCTGGATAAATAAATTGCTGCCACTTTGGCATGATTTTTATCCCTAAATCATTGTTTTATTTATGTTGGCAGTAGGCAACATCATACATTCATACATAATTCGACATTTCATACACTGCCAACGTTGAAATTCAAAATTCTTTGATGCAAAAATATTTTACTCAATTCAAAAATGTATTTTTAAATTACGACAAGAGATAAATAACTAACCAGTCTGTATCATGAATATAAGTTATTCATGTTGGGCACAAAGCTGCGGTGGCTGACACGCTAGCCTCAATTTGGCTGGCGTGAACCAATTACTAGAGTATAGTGTCGCCAACTTTCAGTAAAACGCCGTCATAAAGTGCGATATCCCGCTGCGAGAACGCTTTATTTTCCTATAAAAGCGTTTTATCCACGTATAAAAGCTTAAATCCGCGCGGAGCTTTCTCCCGGCGGCGAGTTGGTAAAAAGAGCATTAAGTTGGAGCGGCAACATGGCCGGGGCACGCCCCGAGGCAGCGCGCGGCGGTTGGCTGCGGGCGCGCCCTCCCGCCGCGCCATTGGCGGGCACGCCTCCTGCCCACCGCGCCAGTCGAGCCCAGCCGCGCCACCGCGACGCACACTCCACCGCCGCGCCCGCGCATCTCACACGCGATCGCAGTAGCGCGCGTACCGCGGAACGTTTGTAACAGTGCTGCGCTAGCTAATTCGCACTAAACTTTATTTCGTGAGACCTACAAGTGTGTAAACTTAGTTGCTCTGTATCTGATAACTATTATCTGGAATTTTACTTTTAAATAATTAAAATAGACGTTGCGAACATTCGGAAAAAAAGTGAAAAACAAACTTATCTCGTTCGGAATTTCGGGAGCACGTGACTGTTGCAAGAAGGAGCACTATAACCTGGTGTGCCGGCGATGCCAGTTCGGAACTAAGAAGTGTTGCTAAAGTTAATAAATAAAATTGTTTTGGAATAAATTTGGACTGTGATGGTACGGTGATTAGCGAGCTGGGGGCGATTGAGCTGTGCGTGGGGCGCGCGGGGCGGGGGTGGCCCGCGCTGGATGCGGTAGGGGCGGCGAGCGGCGGCGGCGCGGGCCCCGCCGGCGGCGCGCTGGCGATGACGGTGCAGCGCGACGAGCGCGAGCGCGCGCCGCGCACGCGCTTCATGATCACGGACATCCTGGACGCGCCCTCCAGGGACCTCAGCGCGCACCGGGACTCCGACTCCGACAGATCCGCTACTGACTCACCAGGTAAGATTTTTACTTTAAGACTTCGAACAGTAAATGTACACTAGATCACCGTAATCAGCTCATATTTTACTAAGAATATGCCAAAGTATGATATTTTTTATAAAAATTATCCTAAAATGAAATCCTCAAAGCATGCTCGGAATGTGCGTCATATTTGCAGTTTTACCTACATGTGATAATTAGTACAGCTTTTGATACAATTGTGGTTGTAGATCGATAAGAATTGTTGGTAACAAAATTTGTTTAATTGTATATTATAATACCACAAACAAGTTGATAGTTTAGAATGGTGGTCGCTGGTTACCAACCGTTCAAATTAAGTCTGATATTGCCTGAATTAACCCTTATGAAGGTAACTAATGTTAATAGCTGGTAGAGAAATCCGTTACTATGGATAAAACTTGCGGAAGTAAACATTTAGTTGTAAATTGAAACCAAATAAGAACTATCTAGCAAGTAGATAATATGAAATATTGTAGGTTTTTATATTTGACTTTTTTTGTCATCATAATTCATAAATCTAAGGTATAAAAAATAGAGTGCATAATTTTGTCTGCAAAATTAATTCACGATATGAAAATAAGTTTTAAGAAAACAGCAGGGATATAAAACTAGATAAGCCAAACACAAAACAAATCCAAAAATAAGATACCAAAAAAAAGTACAAGAACATCAACAAAAAACGAATCACAGGGGTTGCTACGAAAATCGAAATTCGCCTACAGGAGCGCTACGTCGTAGCACTTAAGATTTAAGAAAAGACATCAACGCGACAATGCACTTATTACACCTTATCTTTCCCGGAGACGGAGTTAAACGTTTTCCTGCAGGCTCCATAACACTTGCACAGTGTACAGTGTACAGTGCTCATTATGAAACCAGCAACACGGTAAGCACGGTATTATAATTTGATCTACTTCGATTGCTGGGAACCACGATAAAGTGGCGCGCGGAGTCACGCGACGACTCAGAGTGTCTATTAGGAGACTTTACTTCGAAACGATTGTGATAAACACGTTAACTTATATAATGTATTTACGTGTTAAATGTGCTTCAAGTGACTGCTGTTCGTATGTTTATTAACTTTTGTTATGGCGTACTTGTTCAGTTTAAATAGAATTAAATATCGCTTGGGATATAATTCTTAAAGGTGTGAACTATGAAGTTAAGTAACTTTTTTAGGTTTTTTATTATATTTGGATAGGTTTTTCTTATATAATGACCCGAACGAAAATTGTGCGCTTGTTAAGTAACTTATACATTTGTTACTCGAATTTTTTTAATTTAAAATTAATTTCTTTCTTAGCTGTAGGTCTTAGCAGGCAAAGATTTAAAATTAGTTCTAAGTACAGAACCATTAGTTTTCAGCGTTAGGTTACTTAATAATTAAACAAATAAGTAGTTAAGTATCAAAGCTGTTATAAATTCTCGACAATAGGTGGAACCAGTTGACCGTTATAAACCTAATTTTGACTTTTGGCGGAGAATCTGTTTAGATTTAAGTTTTACATATACAATACAATTTTACATACAATAAATAGGTACAATAGAAAAGTTTACTGCAAATAATTATTTCCTAACAGTGCTTAATAAGATAAAAAAACTAGTGTTTTTTTTTAAAAGCATGGCCGATGTAATTTTGTAATTGTCTCATGAGATCTTACTACCGGGATAAAAAGATAAGACAAAAAATATCCTCTGAGTTGGTTGAATCAGGTTACAAACTATCTGTGTGCCAAATCAATTCAGTTATGTTGGCGTGAAAGAGTAACAGACATCCATCATCAGCAAGCAAGAAGTAAGATTAAAATGTGAACCAAAGTTCTCAGACTTGGCGTACCTTCCTACCAAAATAAAAATGTGCTTATGATATGTCGCTATCACGTGTCATCTAGTAAAATTAGGCAAACATCCTTTAAAAGTCATTCTTAAATCATCTACCAAATAGTGGACGTGTCGACTTTTGTTCAAGAAAGAGTTACTGCAAAAAAAATAACATAAAACAGTACACAAGCTGTAATTTTTCATTCTCGTCAAATACAAGGAGGTAACTATGCTAATGATACTCGGCCCAAATTAATAATAAAATGGATAGGTATTTTTTTATTTTTGTTTTATTTACGGAAATCGGTAAGTGTGAACCACCCGTGTTTCAAACGTGACCCGTCTGATCCTCGGCCTTTAACCGCGCTTTCACAGATACAAACAATCTCAAACGTTTATTCGATCATTTCCTATTCTCTAAACCACGTTAAGGGGGTTTTTCTGAAATACTGACAAACTTAAACAACAAAAAAAGCAGCGTTTAGGTATTAATAATTAATAAAGTACTGCAATTTTAATTGATTATTTATGTCTTTTGTGACAACTTCCTGAATTTGACGAGGATGCAAAACAATTGTATAAATAAATTTCTGTATGCTATCTCGGCACTTTAAAACATGTTTTCCTTCTGTATGACTTCGTATTTAGTAAGTACCAAGATCTGATATCATAATTAAGTTGCAACTAACAAAGCTTTCTCTACTTGAATTTTGGCAAAAGTTATTCGATTGTTTGCATTTAGTGATGAAAATGGCCGCTGCACATGGCAACTGGACCGTAAGTTCACACATCCTTATCATTTCGTTAATAAAAGGTCAAATGCAAGTAAGCAAAGCAGTTGTTCTTAAGATGAGGGACTGTTATGAGCAGGAATCGGAATAGGTGCGAGAATTCATCTCATGTCTTATCAATAAAGCTGTGGAACGCGCTACCTCTCGGTATTAAAAAAGGTGAAAACAAATTTATTTTTAAAAGAAAAGTTTGTAACCTCTATTTAAATCAGATGAAGTAGCTCGCAGTTAGAAGTCTAGTCACAGTAATTATTATTAGTATTTTCGTTTTTTTATTTTGGTATTTGTTAAAATATTTATTAGTTTATTTTATGTGTATTTGTGTATTAGTATCTATGTAACTTATAGACAATTTCGAAATTAATTACATATTGTTAGATATTGTTTTTGTACCTTACCACAATGTTGTCCTTTTTAACCCAATGGTTGACTGGTAGAGAATGCCTTGTGGCATTAAGTCCGCCTATGTACCACTATTGTACATGAATTTACTATTGTACATTTATTTACTTATTTAAATAAATAAGTAAATAAATAAATAAATTTATTTGCCTAAACTTCAAGGATCAAGCAACATGTGCCTCCCTCTAATTTAACAGCAATAATTTGGTACTTAAAAATCATTCCATTTTGACGACACGGTTGGCGCAGTGGTTAAGCGATCGACTGCTACGCTGCGTGTCGCGGGTTCGATCCCCGCACGGAGCAAATATTTGTATGGCCTACAGATAGTTGTTCCGGGTCTGGCTGTTTGTGTATGTCAGTTTAAATGTTTGTAAACGCACCCACGATACAGGAGAAATTCCTCGTGTGGGCCAAAGTTTAAAAAAAAAAAAAAAAACAAAACCGGGATTTTATTGGGGGTATTATCCACATGTAGTACTTACTTCCTAGAAATTTAGACAAATAAACTTTACCTATTCCGATCTCTATTTATATTCTTTTGCTGTCACGTAATATCAAAACGACCGAATATCACAAATTGTTAAAAATCCATAAACATTTTAACGTTTGTCGAACTCCTAATTTGAATCAACTAGATTGAACGCCGTATTTGGTCCCACCCACAACCACAGATCTAATGTATCTTCTACTAAGCAGGTTTAACCGAAAACGTTTACATTTCCATAGACTTGTAGCTGTTAGACATGTCAATTTGCAATAATGTTACACGAGGAATGGCTTGTTTTAGTTCCTATAACTTGACTTAAACAGAGGCGCTTTTTGGGTACTGCCTTGATGCAAATCCTACACAGCATAATATTACCTTTAGACACCCAAGCGATATCTTCCTATAAAAAAATGTATGTAAGATTTAGCTAAAGTTCTTGATTAAAATATTTTTTACAAATAATTATTTTATTCATCATCATCATCATTTCAGCCCAAAAGACGTCCACTGCTGGACATAGGCCTCCCTCAAGTGTCGCCACATTGACATTTTGGGGGGTTTTGCCATAATCGCCACGCTTGGCAGGCGGGTTGGCGATCGCAGTACGGTTGTTACAAAAGCACAGAGAACGCTGCTGCCCATTCTCTGGCAAATCCCTTAGTCGCCTCTTACGACACCCACGGGAAGATATGGGATGGTGCTATTCTTTATGTCCGACACCATACGGAGCATTATTTTATTAAAACAAACTTATTCCGATCGGAATAATGTCTTTACGATGTTATTTTTCGACCTTGTTAGGGTCAAACGTCACGCAGGTGCAGGCTCTTATGACAGGGGGGTGTCCGGTGCGGGCGGAGGGGGATGGAACATGATCCGGAGGCTTTTGTCACAACCGACCTCTTCCGATGCCAGCCGCGCGCCCGACCGGCACAAATGCTGTGTGACTCCCATTTTTATTGTTTTGATTGAACTTCGATCGGAATTCAAAAATTTTGACTTATTATTTTTTTATGTAAAGATTCTGATTACTATTTCAGCAGGTTTATATTTTATGACATTATTATCCCTATCCGCTTATACACTTAATAGTTCAACATGAAATAAAAGTAAAAACCCTGTCGGGTTAGAAACGGTTCTTAGTCTAAATGCGGAAGTTAGGTAAAGTCGGCAATTAATTTGATTAAACAAAAGACATTCTTATAATGTGAGTTCACGATGCCTATGTGTAGAGTTGAGGATATTATATAAAAAGGAAACAATAAATGAATAACAAGATACATGACGGATCTCCAAATAGACCTACACACAGTTCAAACCAAAGTCACGTTTGGACCAGAAGAAAAACAAGTTTTATTTTATTATATTACAAAAAAAAAACAATGACTTTGCACTTAATGTATCTAAAAATAATAAAATATCACAGAAACTTTTATGTGTGTATACCTAATTAGAACTTAAACTATTCAAAGTTTTTACGACTAAACGAAGGCTTATTAGCAAACATTATTTAATTAAGTGTTCTTAAGAGTTATTACCGTATAATTAATTATATTTTTTTCAAATATTAATGGCATGCGAAAAAATTGCGCTTTGTAACGCGGAACCGAACCGGGGCCTATAATTCTCATAATTTGTTCCTAGATAATTATCAGGAGGCCTTAAATTAGAAACTATTTGATATTCGCAACTATATACTAGTGCCCATTTTATTATCGGTTAGTGCTAAATATTTTATGAATTCATTTTTTTATTTAGTCTATATTAACCCACTACTATCTCTCACAAACGCCTCTAAGTCAAATTATAAATTCTATTACTAATGACAAAAACTATTATTTTTTTCAAAACAGTGTATCTTCTTGTTTAAGGGAAGACGAAGACGCATTGCTAACTAATCTTTAATCCAGTTTTGTGTTACCTTTACATTCATTTTGTAAAAATCCAAGTATTTTCGAGGTGTCTAATGCCTGTCTTTAATATAAAAAAAACTGTCATCATGCTGCAGTTTGAATGGATACCGAATGTCTGTTGATATTCAGTCTTATTTAGATAAACAATGAAAAGGACGACGTAACAATTCCCGGTTACAAAAGCACAATTTTATTAAAACGTTTCGATCACAAAGCTGTTAAGTCTAACATTGGAAAGTTACATTCAATAAACTAGCGAGCACTTAAAACGGGGCGTATTAAGGGCACTGCATATGATTATTATAATTTATTAATTTAAAGCCCCGACCGTGTAATCCCAGCTTCATTATAATTCCTCATTAATGTTTAATACGGCTCCGCTTCAAACTAATTAATGTACACTAAGACAAATGCTTGTTATCAAGATTTTATATTTACAACACGCGTTATTTGCATAAAATCTTTTAAATTGCTATAAATTAAACTAATGCGATCCTATTTTTGAAAACAGCTAATAAAATTAACTCATCTTTATTGGATTTGACACCAATAACATTCTCATTAGATACCACTAACGTCCCAATCTCTAAAACAATTTTTAATCACAAACGAGCTGTTGGAAAGTTTAATATAAATAAATTAACAAAACAACACATTTAAGACTAAGTAATGTTTGAGTTTAGATCGCATTATCCCATCGACGATTTAATAGTCAAGCGGCTAAAGCCGAAGCGTTAAATAAATTAAATAATAAAATGTATAATGGGTTGCGATAAATACAACCCGTTCCTAACACTCGGCTTCGAGATAAGTAAGCCCTTATAAAACGGACCAAATTAATCCTGGCTCAAAGGACTCTCGGTGTCACACGGGGGAAAAAGAAAAAAACTGACGTCATAATCAGCTTTTGTCAAATGTCAAGCTACGTTCGCTTTTTAATTTTTAAAATAGCTCACCGAAATCCAACAGATCTGTATGAGCTCGGTACAGTCAAGTACAGCTATATTTTGTGTAGGTACATTTATTTTCGTGCGTTCATTAAATTGTTTTGTACGTAGGCTACGTATAGACACCCCATGCTTATTATATTTCTTAACGTATACGTTATCTTACGAATTTACCTCCCAATTACTGTATTTAACATCCGTTGGAGGCAATTAAACGTTTCATGCAACTGTAAATACAAAACCTCTGGCATCGTAATTTGAAAAACCCCACTTACCGAGGATATGAAAAAAACACAACGTTTACAGCAATTAGTGACCATACAAGCCAAGACGATTTAACTAAGTAATTAATCTATGAGTAATGACAGCGTACTCAGTCGCACGATCAAATTGAATGTTTGGTTTTTACGAATTGAGAGAAAAAAACTGCAATGAAATAAATATATTACTTACGATACATATTCGAATTTAGCTGCACAAATATCGTGTTTTCCTTGACATTACTAAATGAGTATCTTATCTGAACTGAGCGAGCAAAGCGATTAGTTTTCATTGCAAAACTTATTTATTATCACTGATCACGTGATCTGAACACTGCAAAATATCTCGCAAAGGTTTATTTAGTGCCATTAGTCGTTGTGAAATACATTTTCGCGCATATCAAATAGCAAGGTGTTTTATGTTTAACAGGTGTTTATTTCCCACCCAGTTTCCTTAGTCACGATTACATTACTACAATTTAATTAATTGTGACTAGCCATTTGTCGTTGGCTGTACTTGTGGTGCACATCTGATGCCACTGGATCGACTCGTCACTCACTCGAAACGTCAAGCAAGCCTCACCTCGAGTCCGCGCCATCGCATCACTAAGCTGCTTAGCATACCTTCCATGAAATTATAATCAAGCTAATACAATTCTTATCGTCTCAACAATAAAGTCTCAAGTAACTTTAAGATTGAAGTATAACGTGACTTTTGGCATCGCGATAAGGACGAGAGGAAGGTGACGATTCTTTCATCACTGCGAGTTGATAACATCAAAAGTTTTTATTGTGACAATAAATAGATTACCATTGATATAAATAGGGTCAGTTTGAGTTCTCTCATAATACGGCTGCGATTGGCTTTGTGTCACATTTGACAGGCGATGCGAGCTGTGAAATTGGGTTCGATTTAAAATATAAAGGTTCGTCTCAAGACTTTGTGATTAGCTTTTTTTCCAGAGGGGATTATTTAAAGTTTGTTTAGTTGTAGTAGTGTTACAACTGTCAACCATATGCTTTGATATGTTTAATGAGAAATTTAATTCGTTATTAATAATTTGTTTATTTGGATTAGTATTTTTGTGACTGTTCGTAAATATGGAATCAGTCATTAAAAATAAGAATAATTTATATTTATAGCACAGACAGATCTAGTTAGACATAAAACCGTAGGCTGCTAGCAGATGAGCAAACTCAACGAAGTGTTAAGTAGTAGAAATTATACCGAGATAATCTTAAACAGACAGTGACTAATATTTATTTTTCTAGATCTAAGATTCCGCTATAATTTACAACAGTAGGTACCCGCTCATACTTTATATGCGAATTTTTTAAATTAGTCTTATACAACGTCAGGTTTTTAATGGATTTCGTAGTTTACTTTACTTAGTAAAATATTATTATAAACTATCGCATTTATGTAATGGTTATTGATAGGTAAATAAGACACGTAACGTTCCAACTGAATTCGACAACGACCGCTTTCCGATATCCATCTATAAATTAAACATAACGTTTACCGATAGAGCATTAGTAAATTATAACAATATTTACAATTCTAGCAATTGTATTACAAGAAGTTTACTATGATAACAACTGTTTTACTTCCACTAATAGGTTTTCCTACTAGGTTATTATAACTTCCTTCTTCTTACCTTTAAATTAAACTTAATGTTTGTTGACCAGCAATATGACAAACACGTAAGAAGCAAGGCAAGCAGATTGTTCAGAAACCATAACATCATAAAGAGAAGCTGTAAGAGCAAACCTAGCAAAATCCGCTACTTACAGCATTGTTCTAGTTATAAAAGACTTAGAAGACGACATAGGTATTCCAATCCACCTTATAATTCGTGCAGTTTGTAAACATGCATTTACGTAAAAAACAACAACAAACAAACGGAAACAGGCCCGCAGTCTTTTACATAGGACTTAAACACTACTGGCGACATTTAGGTGTAGGTACTATAGTGAACCTCAGCTTCACCCTGGAAAATACAAGAGTGTCACAAACAACAAAAATACATCCAAACTTATGATTATTTTATTTATTTATCTACTTACATCTTCCGTTACAGGCTAGCCCAATGCGATAAATGCACCTTAATTAATAACAACAACTTAATTTATACTTATAACTAATATTTATAGCTAATGATAAACAATGCAATCCTTGTGAATGATACAGAGATCTTAACATCAAAGCATCTTAGATCACTGGAAACAAAAGATGTAGGGCAAGAACGGCGTAAGTTTAGAAGTATTTACGATTTTTGTCGAACCTTATCTGTTTGTACTTAAGTAGATATTAGCCTGACCTATGCACACGTGACGTGTGTGAACATACCGTGTAATGGCCTCTCAGAGTCCACTTGAACGTTAGCTAGAAAAGCTGTGATGTTGAAAGTGTTTTTCCAAACCAATTTACAGATATAAACATATTTAACAGCGCTACCTACGGTTTGAAAGATCCTTGAATTTCCAAGACGAGAAAGGAGTTACTCCACAAAACTACCTTTTTTTTTGGGACAAGCCCGCCACACTATTCCCATACCACTGCAACTTCTGAATGCCAGAATCAACAGTAACCACCACCAGAAAAGCACCGAGACCATGAGGCTCGATGATGCCCAGAGAAACAATTTAGCTGGCTTGGATCCCGCAACGAAATTAATCAGAAAAGAATAGGGGAGGAGTAGTAAATAATTTCCACTTCTTAGGTAAAATCTACCTTTACCAAAGATGAATTAAAACAGAACAGAGTATCCACAAAAAAAAAAATGGAAAAAAAAGATGTAGAGCAAGAACGACGTAAGTTTACAAGGAGATATTAACGATTGCTTATCGAACCTTATCTCTTTGTACTTACGTAGATATTAGCGTGGCCCCTGTACACGTAACGTGTGTGAACATACCGTGTAATGGCCTCTCAGAGTCCACTTGAACGATACCTAGAAAAGCTATCGGAAAATGCATAATTTTTCATTCGATTTCACATCGACAGGCCCGAATATGTCGCGGTATGAAAGCAAAGCGATATCGCTTTGATATGTCGTTATTTGTATACGATACATTTGATATCGATATGTTTTTTATGATGAAGCATTACGTCCCTTTTTTTAGGTTTAGTTCGATGTTTAATCATGTGGAGAGGATATTAAAGGCTGTTTTCGCGTTCAGTTTTGTCTTTAAACGTGATTTTACAAATTAAGCACTTGATTCCAAAGAAAAGATGGATGGATTGTGTGAAAAATTATATGAAGGAGAAAGGAGTAAAAGATAGCATGACGAATGACAGTGTCGAATGGAGGAAAAAGATGCCGCCGACCCCAAATAAAATGGGACAAGGGCAGGAAGATGATGATGATTTTCAAGAAAAAGAATGATAAATCACGTTTATTTCCTTTGAACGGAAGTAAAATAGGTACATAAATGAAAACGTTAATGTCTGTTAATTCTTCATGACGTTTCCGGATTCAATTAGACGAGACTGTCTTAATACCTTTCTTGAACAGGGAAAATATATTAAAATGCATGTTGTAAGCGAACAATTACATTAATCACAATTGCACGTAATTGGTGCTAGCGCAAAATCACCGCATTGTTAAGCAGCATGTATTGACTTACGTGAACGATTAAATTAACGTACCTTATAGTTAACTGTTAAGTTTGTTCGTGGTTAACGTTCCTACCAATCGCGTTTTTCTAGCAATATCGTCATTGTATGGTATAATAACGTTTTCTTATTCCATTTGTTCCTAGTCTAGGCTACTGCACACCCATTAAGTGACTTTGAAGTTTGTTGATGCCTGAAGAGATAAAGTTCCCAATGTTTTTCGTTGCTACCATGTTTTTTCTCTATCATCCGTATTCACTCAATCCATTATTTTTTATCCCGAACCTGTATTCATCGATTTTCCACAATTTTCCGTGAAAAATCTGTATACGTTCTTGAATGAGGTAGCCAGACTCTGGAAGGCGAAAGCGATTCATACTGCTTCAATTAAATGATTTACAATGAAATAATACTTTAAAGTTGTTAGTAGTTCTAAGAGACACAATAACCAGTAGGTAGATAATTGTCAGGGGAAAACCACGGCTAGTTTTATTACTAATTGGGGTAGTTAAATGTAAAGTAGAAACGATACCGAAGGTTAATCTCTTATAGGGGTGGGAACCCCTATAAGAGATTAAGGCTAACGGGTTTTGACCGAAAGTTGGTTTAGGTTGAGTCTAAGAAACCAGGGCCGTCCAAAAGCGCGTTGGGTTGACGATATCGTCAAGATCACTGGTAACGGGTGGATAACGCACGCACGGAACAGAAAAGAGAGAGAGCAGAAGAAAGGCGAGACCTATACCCAACTGACCCGACAGTGGGTGATTCCGGGCTGAAATGATGATGATGAAGGACAACTCCGTGACAGCTAAAGCCATGCACTTATTGCACATCGCTTACGGCACCACCTACTGTCGGTAACATTATCATTCATCATCATCACTGTTCACCGCTGCTTCAAGCAGATCAAATGCTTTCCTTGATCAGATAGAGTTCAAAACAAGTAAGACTCCATAAAACTATAAAATTCAGCAGAATGCTGAGTGATGTTGAGCATGGGTTGCTTGGTTATGATTGCGCGTGTTATGCCACAGTCGTGACATAACGCGCATGCGCGGTGCATTTTGCGGCGTCCGCGCCGCTCACACGCCGCGCCGCCTCGCGACTCCGCACCCATTGTGCATCAATTCATTAGGATTTGGCACACACTGAATGGAAGAAAGCGATTTGAGTCTTATTGCAGTCTTATTGGATGGCTTTTGGGTTTTATATTATCGGTTTTGAATTTTATACCTATGAAGGAACTTATTTCCGGAAAGGAAAATTCTTCAGAAAATAGCCCAACAGTTAAGGAAAATGATTCTGAAAATACGAATAAGTAGATATTTCAAAAAGCTGCGGTTAAACTTTATCCCTTACTAGGTACTAACTCAAAAACATGATCAGACCAAATAAGATTAACGAGAAGACCATATACAAGGTACAGTTTAGCATCCTCGTCCAAATTCAGAAGGTTGTCACAAAAGACTTAAATAACCTATATAAATTACAGTACCTGGTTAATTATTAATAAACACTCCTTTTTTAGTTGTTTAACTTTGACAGTATTTAAGTATAACCCCCGTAACGTGGTTTGGGTATAAGAAATTATCAAATAAACATTTGATTTTGTTTCTGTGTTTGAAAGCGCGGTTATATGGCGAATATCAGACGTGCCGCGATTAAAACACGTGTGAATTAATATTAAATCAATAAAACGGGTTGCACTCCGGGAGTACCGGCAGAAGTGAAAACTTGAATATTAACGTTGAGCATTTTTGATATTTTGGAATGTTTAGGGAATAATTTTGCACGAATTGCTATAATTATCAGTAAAAAGTACCATCATTTATGCAGTAAAACTATAATATGTACTATTGGTCCGCAAACAATTTGTGCGGACCAATAGGAGTAAGGGTGTTAAACAGATGTGGTCATCGTGTGCACGGGATTTTGTTTGAAAAGTGTGCCTATTCCCACTTTCCCGATAGTACATCAGATTCCTTCGTAACCTAATGTCAGTCTTACGAATTTTCCACTTTTGGAAACCCAAACTCAATGACAGATGTCATTAAGTTCAAATTCCTGCGTAACCTAATGTCAATCCGTTCGATCAGGACACGTGACACTGGCTCGAGTTTAACATTTTTTACCCATCACAAAAGTGCACAACGCCGCTAAACAAGTTTTCACTTCAAAAAATGAAATGTGAAGATTATAAACGCTATCGCTCATGGCATGTGACCACTGCATTATTCTTGCATCGCCGCTCTGGAAAGCAAGCGTTTCAGTAATTAGGCAAATTGTATAAACGGCATATAGACTATTATTTAGTTGCTCGCTACCGGTTTAGATTTTAATTGCCATTAGATTAGATATCTATTACACAGCAATGCAACTGACGTTCTAACTTTATGTAACACTACCCAAAATAAATATTTTGCAATCCGTCTCTTTGTAATTTAATTAATTATTTCCTTTGTTTCAAGAATGTCGTTAAGAACCAGGAGGTTATCTAAGCAGGTATTATAAAAAAGGTTTAACTTTAATTCAGCTATCGTAACCGTTACTCAGGTTTGATGAACGTGCCCATAAAGTAGTGAATAGATAATAATTCCCACTAATCGAACAATTATATTAATTACGCCGTTAAGAGTGGGAGTACCTATATAGTGATTAAAACAATCTATTGTTAAATGAATTTCCTACACGGGATTACAGTTAATTAAACGACTAACAAGCCTATAAATCTATGAACTTCTTTCTAGGTTAAGTCATCATTGTTTTGTGATCGATGTGCCTATTCAGGTCTTCGCAATTTTATCGTTTTGGGTACGTCCGATGATGAAGGTAATGATAAGAAGACAATATGCCATGATGATAAGTCATTTAATTTGAATAATGTTCGTAATTTATTGCTTCGTCGTTACCTTGTCATTGTTTATTAAGTGCTACACTTGTTATCTCGAGGAATAGGCAGAACCGCAGAATGCTTTTTACTCCCACTCTGAACAATAACGACATTTTAGGCGCCAGCACCAGTTTTATACATCGATTTAGGGTATCATTTTATCGGCCCATATCGAGAGCGCTCTATCCCTATTCTATCCAATTGTCTACATTTATTTATCTTCATATCTCGCCACAATTTTATTATATTATGTTGTTAGAATACAGAAATAATTCAGTCACTTCGAGGTACCCAGCCTTGCATAAATTCAGACGATCGTATCACCAGCTGTCATTCTCTTTAATCTAGGTTGTCATTGAAATTCAATGTCTCTGAACACACCTGCCTTAACACTTTTAATTGCTTAATTGCAATCACTTGATATAAGTTATAACTATTGCTTAACATTGTGAACGTTGAAAACCTAATTAAAATAGTACAGTTTTTGTTGTCAGTCGATTCTAAAAGTTTAATTAGGATAATCGTTATTAGATTTGTAGATAACACTGTAGCTAATGTTAATGTCGTATTCAATTAATATGAATGTGTGATAAATTGCTTTTTACAATCTCTGTGTATGTTTAATTGATTTACATATTCTCGTACATATTTTAACGCAAGAATTGGCCGTGTAGGTTTATAACAGGCCACTAAACAAAGCTTTTAGCGTGTCGTTCCGTTTGACAAGTACTAATATAACGGCCTTCATTAACAGATTTGTTAATCAAGCTATCGTTAGAATTATCGAATAATTAAAACTAGTTTGAAATCAGCCGCGCGCACCTAAGTAACTTAATATTCAATTAGCGCCTAAACTTGTGTACATAATTACTTGTACGTACTGGATTGTCCTCTAAGAGTTATTACGGGGATAGACAGACGGGCGAGGCCACAAATCGTCACACGTTAGGAGTATTTAGCATCCATTGCTGTGTCTCTGACACCTTCAACTAAATTCTTGTCCACAAATCCTGCAGTAGACGTCACTCAGGCTAGTGATTGCCGACGTGTAGGGGCAGCATAAGTCATAATTTCAATTATAAAGCCATTAGTGTGCCGCTCCTACGCATATTGTTTCATATTCACATTTAACAGAGGTCGAAACAGTGATTATTCTGTCGACGACAAAAAAAACACAATTATAGTCAGTTATTGAACGGGTTTGTTTTAGCGGATTCAAAGGTGTTATTAAATAAATTAGAGTTAATAATACCTATGATTTTTAAGGCACGCAGAATGACTTGGTTTGTATGTGTAGGCCGAGGGGACACCATGTGAAAATTGCTTCTGTTGAAGTTAAATACTGGGGTGTCGCGTGGTGGGGTTCTTGTACAACGTACGGTCTACGTGATAAACAACTCGTGTTATACACCGATCTAACGTCGAAATAGGAACGTTTAGGTAACGGCATTGTTAAAATTATCAACCTATATTATTTACATTGTTATTCCAAACGTTATATACGGAATTCCCAGTGGTTAGATTAATGCAATGAAGTGGTAGGTAACAGGTCGCAACTCGCATCGAATAACATTCGATACAGTTTTCAATGATCTCGGCTTAATCGTCCACAGCGAGTGTTGCGCCACGGGCCGGGCGAGCCGGCCGGCCGGATCGAGTATCCGTGCTCCGATGCCAATTGAACCGTTTAGCTTTTGCGTCACGTCATCATACCGATTTCTCAATTAGTCGATTGAATTCCGTGTTCATGTAGATTGTGAACTCGATAATATACAAAGTGCTTTCAGCATCTGTGAAATCAATGAGACCCAATCGGTGGGAAGTCTCACTCGATTCGCAACTAAATAAGGTTCCCATTCAGCTGGCTGTTAAAAGCATTTTTATATCTCCGGAAACGACCCGCGGATTAATGCACAACAATATGAAGGAAAATGATACATAATACCTATATCAGCGGCTATTTCAAGAGACGTGTGTTTATATAAGCTTTAAGAGTAGTTCTGATAAGGGCAGTAGCTTAATGTGTGCATTGTGTTGTACATTACTGGGGACTAATGATAATAATTTTCACGGTCGAGTAAGTGCAGTCGGCAGTTGGACCTTATTATAATAAATTAACGGCGGTGTACCCTAATGGCCTGGCTGTACATAATTATACTCAATGTTACAAACGGCTAAAGGGTCGCTGGTAAAAAATCAGCTCGAACCTCCAACGAGCAATTTATATCCAAGGTTGTTTTATTACGGAAAACGTTTATGTGTTAACATTTTAACCGCTTGTTATTGAAAACAAAGTTGTTTCTGATCTGCAAATTGATTGCGGTACATTTTGCTATTAAAAGATTTTTGTTTGAGTACTTTGCTAATGATAATTACGTAAGACTTGCTCCTTTGTTCGTTTAATGGAAATATAATTAGACTTATTGCATAGTTTATTAAGCTACAAAAACATCTACCTAAAATATCGTGTTAATAGCTAAACTAAAAATATGTCTTATTTATATTTTCCCAAGGGTCGCAACAATTATCTGATCGCACTAGCCAATCTCAGCTAAAGATCCAACTTCCCACCTTCTACTAACAAAATATCCGATCATTGAATAGTTAACGTAAACGCACTGGTTTGCGTTACGACTGAGGCTCGTATAGCGGGTGAACGCGTACATGGGTGGCAAGCCGCAACGGCCGCAACCCGCGACCGCAACCAGCGCTCCACTGCGCTAATACCTTGCGCATTATACATTTAATCCTTTGTCTCCTCACTGTGTTTAACACGTATTATATTATGTTGACTTTAAGGCTATTACCAGGTGGAGGATAAGGAGCTTTTCTTTTGTTTTTAGGTCAAGAACAGAGCCTTGGCGTAAATTTTCATAACCGGTTTATTTCTGTTAGGGTTTTTATCCAAAACCGGGTACCGGGAATTTTTCGGGTATTTTCGTGATTTTCTTTATTAAAAAAAAAACTTTTGCATGATTGCTTAATTAACAGCCACAAAGGTTGTAGTATGATACTGACAACGAAATTTAATGAAATTATTAAAATATTTTTTTTTGTTGTTTTCCTTTTGGGTTTATCGATTGTCCATTTTGAGTACTATAGGCGACCTACACAAATGGCGTTTCTTTGGTATTCTTCATCATGTCATTGAGCTCCTTAAGTTATGACTCGACCTACACGATTACTGACAAATGCTTGCACTGGCTGGACAGGTCCACTCAAATCTCCGTGGTTCTTTCTTCAAAAGACGATCTCGGACAATTATCCGCATAGTCCTCATGTGAGTTGACCAAGATTATGGCTGGACCTAAAAAGAGACTATGACCTATGAGTTTGTTTCGGCTGTTTTGCTCAGAGTAGTCAGGTACGAAACAACAGCCTAATTTAGTTAAAAAAAGACTTTGCTCTGAGGTGCCGAAATTTCTAAGAAAGACACCTGAAGTCAAAAACAGCCGCTTTGCGTTTGTTATTAGTAATTAGAACGTGCCATTACCCTTGGATTGTATTGTCTGTTAATTAACACACTAGGCACCTTTATTTAGAACAAAATATTAAGAACCTATCGATAAAATCTGTAATATTTCTTTCTACACTGTAGTAATAAAATTAGTAAGTGGAGAAAGAAATATAATATTATATTTAATCATTTTAGGAATAATAAAATTTTTAATGTAAGCCGCCATTAGGCTTGAATCTTTACCTAAGTAACAAGTTCACTTTATCCTTAACCTAAGAAACTATATAGCTTACTAGCTGTCCCGCGCAACTTCGTCTGCGTCACATTTTGCCCGAATTGGAGCATTTTTCATTGCTGCTCCGCTCCTGTATTTTGTAGCGTGATGCTATATAGCCTTGAGCCTTCCTCGATAAATGGGCTATCTAACACTGAAAGAATTTTTCAAATCGGATCAGTAGTTCCTGAGATTAGCGCGTTCAAGCAAACAAACAAACAAACATACAAACTCTTCAGCTTTATAATATTAAAGTATAGATTAATGAGAATAATATATTTATATTTATTTATTTAATCATGGGACGCGGGTAGTAATAAATTAAACAGACTTATTCATGTTTCTACAATTTAAACTCCCTAAGACGTGTCGTATGACTAATCTGCGAGGTTCACAGTCAATAATAATCGATTCTAAAAAATAATCCATAAACCCGTAAACCCGGGTTTACTTAAATACAACAGAACCGATTTTTATTTCGAAGCTAAAAACCGGGAATTCTGGGGAATTGACTAAATAAAAACTTTGCTTTGTAGAGCATCGTCCCTGTGCTACCAAAAAGCATACGTTAGTTTTTGACAGTTTTTGTAGACAGACAGACTTTGTTTGACAGTGTTTGTCATTTTTACAGCCAGAACCTAAAGTACACTGTACAGTGTACCAACGCACCAGAAGTTTCCAGTTAGAATTTATTCGAAATCACATCAGCTCTTGTCGAGTCTCTCGTATTTCGATTACCATTCAATTAAGAAACTCTTAACTCGTTTTATAGGTACTGTAAACCTTTATATCAAACGTGCAAGCCGCGCAATAAAATCCTAATACCTATACTAACTTGTTTATGAGCCATATAACAATAAGCAAAGAAAACGACGATAAATATTTACTGTGAACTGCGAATTTATAAGCCATAAAAAGCCGAAACACACAAGCATTTTAATTCGCATTAAGTACTAAAACTTTTCGGCAAATGTAATATTAGGAAGCGATTATGAACCTAAACTAAAAACAAACAAAAAGGTATTCTCTTTTAAAAAGCTTTTCTGTACCCACTTAGATTGTCACTCACGCTAGGCGTGAGCTACATCGTAGTCCGTAGATACAAACAAATGTACTGAAATGACAGTGCAAGATGAATTTATTTCAGCACAGAGCACACACACTTTACAGCATAGATTTGTTTAGTAGTACAATAAAGTCTCTACCATTATATGCTTAAGCACGGTCGCAGTTTTGATTAGGACGGCGTTCAGATGAATTAAAATAAAATTAGTAATGCTCAAGCGGAATACCTCTATAATTAATAATATCTGTGACATATTGTATTTTTGCATTGGCATCGAAACAAAATACAAAAGTTTCACAATTGGGTTAAGTTATTCACATAGATTGAAAACAAGGTAGGACTTAGAATTTAACCCTGTGGAATGCCCATGGTGACCGGAGATCTTGCACAAATCTCGTCAACAACATTTACCTACCCTCTTGAATTATATTATTTAGATTAGAAAACATCCACTTTTTTCTTAGCATCATCTTTATTGAAAGGAGATATCACACTTTAACTACAGCCCCACAAATAAAGGTTAGCCTACAGTATCGAACGGCAAAAAGTAGTCCATTAGTTTATCCAACTCATTTAAAATTAAAACCCACTGTGGCAAAGCCCCAACTTATAAGTAGGTAGTATGTCATGTGAAGACATTCAAGACAAGTGTCGTGAAGGAAGCGACCGAGGCCCAGTGACCGCAAGAAGCCCTACCGCGAGGGAAGGCTTCGTGGTGACTGGTGACCGAGGACAAGCACTCTCTAATAAGAAACACGTTTCAGTGAGGTCGATGACTGAGACAAGGGTTTGAGGACTAAATATGATTATCGTAGTTGACTTAACATAATAATTAATGCTGTAAGTTCTCTCAAGGCTGTTTCACTCCTCAAGCTAGAAATGTGCCCCAAAGACAGGCGGTGTTGCCACTTTGTATAGCAACACTTAGCCTATGGCCAAGGTAAAAGACAGCCCTTGGGTCACGGGAAGCTTCTACTAGGCGTTTAGAAATTTCCTTAAAAATCTGTGAGAACTCAGACCCAGAATTTCAACCCCAAACGGCTCGTAAATATAGTTTCCACGTTAGAATTTGCTTCTAGACCGCGAAGATCTGCAGAAATTTTGAATTTATCCATTTCAACTCTATTCTTATGGTGTTTTCTGAATATGGTTTTCATAAAAGCGTTATTGATATTCAAATAACAAGCAATAGAGAAGTATGGAAGAAGAATACATGCAACGCCGACCCCAAATAAATTGTGATGGCAGGAGAACGATGATGATGATGATTGAAGGCTGAACCAATTGATTTATTTATAATTTATTCTTCCCCAACAGGTGTAAAAGATGACTCAGACGACGTGTCGAGCAAGAGCTGTGGGGGAGACTCATCGGGACTGGTGAAGAAACAAAGGAAGGCGCGGACGGCCTTCACAGACCACCAGCTACAGACCCTGGAGAAGTCCTTCGAGAGACAGAAGTACCTCAGCGTGCAGGACCGAATGGAACTGGCTGCCAAACTAGGACTTACGGATACGCAGGTCAAGACCTGGTATCAGAATAGAAGGTTAGTTAGCTTATCATTTTTTTAACACTTAGGGCATGTTTCACCACCTGCGGTTAAGTTCCCGTTAACTTACTAGGCAGATCATTTCATACAAATTCTATTTATTTATTTTTTAATTTATTTGGTAAGTAGTCGCTATTCGGACATCGTTAAATAGGCCCTATGTTACAAAGTCGTTGAATTTTTTTTTTACTGATAACATTTACTTTTTCGTACCGCTGTTTTTGGTTCTGTATGGTGTTGAACGTAAAGAATAGCACCATCCCATTTCTTCCCGTAGGTGTCGTAAGAGGCGACTAAGAGACTTGCCAGAGAATGGGCAGCAGCGTTCTCTGTGCTTTTGTAACAGCCGTACTGCGATCGCCAACCCGCCTGTCAAGCGTAGCGATTATGGCAAAATATGTCAATGTGGTGACACTTGGGGGAGGCCTATGTCCAGCAGTGGACGTCTTTCGGCTGAAATAATGATGATGATGATGACCGCTGTTTGATAAATTCAAAACCTGATACTTAATTGGTTTCTAATATACAAGGTATTGTTTTGCATCCTCGTCAAATTCAAGGAGGTAACTATGCTAATGATTCTCGTTCAGAATGTTTAATAGAATGGATAAGTATTTTTTTTCTTATTTACGGAAATCGGTAGGTGTGAATCACCCGTGTTTTAAACGCGGCCTGTCTGAATTTCGCCCTATAACCACGCTTTCACACATACAAACAATCTCAAATATTCGATAATTTCTTATTCCCTAAACCACATTAAGGAGGTTATTCTGAAATACGGACAAACATAAACAACTAAAAAAATCAGCGTTTGGTAATAATTAACTAGATACCGTAATTTTAATTGATTGTTTATGTCTTTTGTGACAACGTCCTGAATTTTGACGAGCATGAAAAACAACACTTGTATTGGTAAAAAATACTGTTTTTAAAATATGCTCGTCATAAAATTTTCTTTTAAACTACGAAAAGTGTTGACAAGGTTTGTTTATTTTTTGGTTTTTAAAAATATACACGATTGTAATGTGGATTTCCCTAACAAAATACTTATGTTGTCGGGTGACCACCTCTTGTAAGTTAGGTACGAATTTTTCAGAATTAAAATATTTGGGATAGCTAAAACAATGAAATAGGTACTTTAACTGTCGCAAACAAGACTTGACTGAAGGAAAAAAAAATCTGTTTGATGTTTTATATATGCATACTTTACACAAGTAAATACATGAGATCATACCACTGTTTCAGTAGGTACGTTTTATCGTTATAATCCATACATACATAACTCTTATAAACGATTTTAACAACATAGGTAAAGAATATAGAGCACGTATATGTGCGTGTTTTGGCAAAGCCAATAATGCGATAAATTACAAGGAAATTCACCAAATACATATTGTTATTCCGTTCATTATACCTAATCAGGTTCCTATAGTCAACTTGATTAGGGTAGTGACGTAAGTATCTAAGTGGTCGTCTAGCTATTATCAAGCACCACAAATATGATTTTTGTCAGTAAGTATAGTGAACTACTGCATATTTTAATATTAATAGTTCTCTTGGCCGAGTCTATTCCGAGGCACGAGGGTATCGTACCGCCAACTTCCAAACTCCGGGGTGCTACTAAGTAATTATTAATGGAAAAAACCCAATAACACTTTTGCTCGACCCGGGAATCGAACCCAGGACTCCACGCTCAGTAGTCGCGCTTACGATCGCGAGTCCACCGAACTCTAATGTACAAATAACCATCTGGAACATTATGCTAATATACTAAACTAATTAGGCACAAAAATAAAGCTAGCACTATTAAAAAGGGTTTAAACAGATCCTTAACGAAGCCGCAGGGCAGTTGCAGTGTATGTTTTTTGTTCTGGACCATACCTGGGAACCTTCAAGTTACGGAGTTATTGGAGGTCAAAGTTCCAACTTTTTCATAAGTTCACTCGCATCAGGACACGTGGCCGTTAGGCAACGTGTCCTAATCGAAAATTCGTAAGACGGATTGACATTAGGTTACGAAGGAATTTGAACTTTATGACATCTGTCATTGAGTTTGGGTTTCCAAAACAGGATAATTATCTTATGCACAAACAAAACCTTCGGTTTCTCCAAAGAGGTAAAATTCGTAAGACGGATTGTAATAGTCCTGAAGTGTTAAATTTTTAATGTAATATAAATTGTCATGTTTGTGTACGATAGCGCAATAAATGAATATTGTATTTTACAACATAAATGATAGTACTTTTATACTGATAATTAAAGCAATTCGTGCAAAATTATTCCCAAACCATTCCAAAATTTCAAATATGCACAACGTTAATATTCAAGTTTTCACTTCTGCCGGCACTCCCGGAGTGCAACTCGTTTTTTTTATTTTGCTTTCCTGTCAAGTGCCCCACTGCTGGGCAAAAGCCTCCTCTTTCATGCCATGTTCGCCCCGCAAACAAGATCAGATCGTCACACTACCTTTGCCGCGGTCTACCTTGGCGGCGATTTCCTCCATCAGGTTTCCAGTGAGTTACAATCTGTGCCCAGCCAAACACTCCGGGTGCATTCGTGCTACGTAGCCAGCCCACTCCCACTTTAGCTTAGCTGTTTTTTCCACAATATCTGCAACTTAAGTTATGGAGCGCAGGGTGGTGTTTCTGACGCGATCGACAGAATAATTTGGATTCCAAAATATGGTGTTCGTAACAATATGTGTTTACAATCAATATAGTATAAGAAATTTCACTTAGTTCATAATATGGCAATTTAGTACAGCAGGTAGGGTACAGTAAGAAAGTCACTTCTATACGTTGAACTACTTTTAAAAGTGATCTTCTTACTGTACCCTTTCTTACTGTTTGTAATTGCCTTATTATGGACTTAGTGATATTGAAAATATGTACTTCTCGTACGTAACATAGAGGTAGAGTGAAGAAAACAATTAACTAACAATTTATTTTTACCCGACTGCGGCGAAGTCCAAAAGGAGTGTAATGTTTTTAACGTTTGTGGTCCAAATCACAGGTGGTGCTTCGTATATAGTCAATTACATATAATTTCATTATAATTATGTTAACGTTTATGTGAAACTTATTTTACTTTTATCTTCTGAACCCGAGTTGCTTTAGGCTAAAATAAGTTTATGTGAAATGATAATTTTAAAAAAGTTTTTTGTATTTAAATGGAATAATCGCCATCATTGCACAACGTAGTGTCTGGCATTTTCCTTAAAAAAAGGCAAAAGAGCTCCATGTTGTGTCCAACCTGTGTTTTGAACCATAACGTAATATTTATTGTAGGTATCTACTAAGTAGTAAGTATTATATAATTTGCTTACTTAGTCTTCTACAATTGGGTCTTGTTTGTCAAACCATCCTGAAAACATGAAACAACAACAATGGCGCAAAAGACTACAGAATAATATGTACCCTATCTAATTTTTATCTTCCATCTTAAATAAATATTGATAGTTAGACCGTCCAATTTCATTAGTCAAACGCTATAAAGATGATGATGAATAAAAAATTTTATTCATCATCATGGTTTTTAGCCCGTAATCACCCACAGTTGGGTATAGGCCTTGTAAGGGATACCCAACTGTGGATCTTCTTTTGCCCTTGTCTTCTGCCACAATACTGGTTTTTTTAGCAAAACGCTAGTAACTTGGGACAAACACCAACACAGGTCGTGAGATAGTCGGCGTTCTTCACAGAGCAATGCTGAGTCAGCGGGACCGTCGACATGTTACTGCTACTGCCCAAGACTGGGCTCAATCGCCGTTTATGATAGTACTAGCTATGCCCGCGTCTTCGCCTGCGTGGAGTTCGTTAATTGTCTCATGGCATCATGCTACCGAGGCAAAAAGTATCCTTTGTGATACTTCAGTCAATAATCTATCTCTATGTGATGATCTCTATGTAATGTAGCAAATTTTATTCAGATTTGTTTGGCCGTTCTGAGTAACAAACACAAACATTCGCATCCGTAGTAAGACTAGTTTTGCCCACGGTTTCGCTTGCGTAGGTAGGAAGCCAGCCGCCAGCGTAGGTTGGAAATGATCACATGAAAATCTCCCACCGGTATCCTATGTCCTAAACTTCTAACCTAAGTCATGGTCTATCTGTGTATGCCAAATTTCATTCGAAATCAATTCAGAGTCACTAACAAAACTCATTTTCACATAATAGGTACGTTTTAAATTAGTTAGGATACAGGAATTAAACATTAACTTCTCAAAATCACATGTGATTGTTTGCCGAAACTATTTTTGATGATGAATGAAAAATTTAAAACAACCACCATTAATTTTTTTTTGCTAAAAACTCGTTTAATTCTTCAAGTTCGCAATAAAGTCATAAAAATATTTGACCTTACAAACAGAATTATAGCTACCATTAATTGTCTATTCTTAACATTATTTAGATTCTGAAGCGCTATTAAATTTTGATAGAAAAAAATATTGTAGTACAAAGTTTCTGTCGACGACAGTACGGCGGCTATTTCAAAAACAAACGTTTGTATAATAATTAGGGTCTGATCGCCGCTTTCGATGCGTCCCTTACAAAAAACTACGGTAGCTAATAACAAACCATACTAATTTTCTATTGATTGAATACCATCTTTCTAATCAAGATTGTGCTGTATTAAAAAGGTTCTAGTGCCTAATATGTTGAAATGTTTTGGGTTTTTGTGCGTACGCTACTTGGAGCAAAAACGTTATGTGGCAGCTTCTACACTCAGCTCTATACCATCCAGTTTAAAAATTTGGTATAAAAAATAAATTCGGTAGTCAAAAGCTACTTGCGAAACCATTGATTAGTTTTCTTCCTATCAGAAGGTATGCTCTATGCCCGAGGAACTCCGTGATCGCAAGTAGGTATGTCACTATGGTATGGTGTCAAGTCCTGCGCAGACGCCGCACGGTGATCACGCCCCCGCCGCCGTCTGCACCTTTTTGTGGCACTTTTTGTTGATTTTCTATAATTTCGGTTAAACTAATGTTTGGGCTTCGATTTTTCGGTTCGTGAAAGGGTGTGAAATCGTAGTTAATTGAAGGATGTAATGGGCTTTTGTGTTCGGTCACTTTCCTTTGGTTTTTGTACCGGCTGCCCAAATAGAATAGTGCCACTACCTACTAATAATAGACACCGATTTTCTGGTTCCCGGATACAGAATAAATTATACTAATATATGGATTATTTTTGAACAATGGTTACTCCTAATTTGGAAAAACACAAAGCTTTTTAATAACGACCCAAAGTGAAACAATTAATTTTAATTACCTATTTACAAGACACGCCGTTTGCTTTTTGCTTAATTATAAATAATTACACAGCTACATAACTTCTTGCCTACTTGCTTAGTGATTTTCAACAAACTATTTAAATGAAAAACATTATCATTTTGATTATTTGCTGCGATCAGTTTTAATTGGTATTAGATAATTTGTTTCACACATTCGCCAATTTTGTAATTAGAGAGTGGATTAGTTTCATTTTGAATTGCATTGCATTTTCGCAATTAGATCAGTAATTTGTAGTGTTGTTACGTCGATATGAGCTTGATTGTAACTTTAGCGACATAAGTGTCCCGGCTGCTAACTTTCCCACGCGACAGGTGTAAGAACCGAGGATGATTACTTGCCACCATGTAATGTTTTTCAGGGTAAAGTTTATACGTCGAATCACTGCTTTTTACAAGTTGAAAAGTTCAAGTTTCAAAGAAAAAGATTAAATATGTAGGTTAGTAGTCCTTTTTAATGGAATTCCTGAAGAAATAAAGCATTGAACTTGAAGTTAAACGTAGTTAAATTTATTGTATAGACGCAGTTTAGCAGAAACGTTGGTCAGGTTACTCTCATTTTGTATCTAAAATGTTGCTGAAACCAAAGCTTCTTTATACAAAGTATAACTGTAACCCATCCTTCGCGCTACCGTGTGACCGTCGGCTTGCTCTCATCACAAAGCTTGCAAGTCACCGGCGGGCCGGCGCCGGCGCCGCACACACTTCTTATTAATCACCACACCGCCGACAATCTGCCTCGACCGGCCAACGGACACTGGTGTGTGTTTACTTAATTGTTTTCAAATAGCTTCCTTATTTGGAGAGCTAAATGTGTGTTGCTAGCCGAATTTGGAGATGAAATGTAGATTAGGTGCAATCACAAAACAAAGTCTATGTGGAAAAAAATCATATAGGTAAGTAGTCCTTTTATACATGATAACATGACTAGCTGTCCGGCGCAACTTCGTTTGCGTCACATTTTCCTCGTTGTCGCAACATTTTTCATTGCTGCTCCACTTCTATTGGTCGTAGCGTGATGATATATAGCCTACAGCCTTCCTCGATGAATGGGCTATCTAACACTGAAAGAATTTTTCAAATCGTACCAGTAGTTTCGGAGCCTATTCAATTCAAACAAACAAACAATCAAATCTTTCCTCTCTAGAATATTAGTTTAGATATGAAACAAAACTCAATCTAAAAGCAATTGCAATACCTGCAATTTAGTACCAACTAGAATTTGTTTTACCGGGTTAAACTAACTGCAGTTTTAAAGGAAAACGTGGCTACATTCCTATCGCTAAACATTCTTCAATTAAGAAAAACCCTCTAATATTTTCCTTAATAGCTCATTTCAAAACAACGTTTTGATATCGAACTAAACAGACACAGGTTTAGAAGCTCAATAGACTGATTCACAGCATGATTCATCCATAGTTATAATGTTCTGTCCGAACGATTGTGAATTCTCAATAAGCCGGGGGCCGCGAACAAAATGTCGTTTATCGGCGTTTAGTCGTCGAAACGTGTAATCCGTCGCGATTACGTAATGACGTATTCTGTAATGACGCTCGTAACACCACATACCTGTGTTGCGACTAGTTCAGTCGCACGACTCTGTCTGTTATTAAGTCTAGTCGTAATGATACACGGAATTGTTGTAGCTGTCGACTTTATAATTTTAGAAGTGCGAAATTGTATGTCTTGGTTGACAGAAAGAAAGATTTCTGGTTAGGTACCTACTATCTACTTCTTTCTAACATTTTGAATAGTTTGCAATGCTTAGAAGATTATAGAATTAGCTTTAAGAGCTAATCGCCCTGATTCAATAATTGTGGAAAAACATGGGAAACATTGGGTCGCCTTGGAAATTCGATGATCGGAAAACCAACAAAATAACCTACTGAGAAAGTTGCTTAAACACACAGAAATGCAAAAAAAAGAAAACATATTATTTATATTAAAAAGCAATGAACATTAGCGATATGATTCATCATTTTCCCATATTGAAACTGAAACGTACGCGTAAGTGTGAATGCGAATATTAGTAAGAGACTAAACAGTTAACGTTTCTCGTAAATTCGTATCATTTGTATAAACGGTGCCGATCACCCAGGCTACGTGCGGAGCCTCGAGTCACACCACATGAAATACTGGATACGCATGACTACTGATTTTGTTCAAAATTCTGGTTTCATTTAGTGTGTAGCGATAATTTTGCCGTATTGACCGAGAAAAGAGGTTTTGGTCTCTGGAATTGGATGCCAAGGCATTAAAACTAGACTTTACGCAATACAGTGACCATTCCAATAAGGTATTTTCGAAAGGATATTTAGCATGTTCAATTCTTTATGCAAAATACCGTGAATCTAAATTGATATGAATTCAGCTGACTGTAAAATTAATAGGTAAAGACTGCTGTAAATATACCCCTGGAACCCGCATTGAACTGTAATATGCAGCAAATTTCCTAAGTATTATTGCACTATTTAAGTCTCCCTTATCGATTACCAATCTCAGCGTGCCTAAAGAATCGTTAACAAGTCGATAACTCGTAAATTACATCGAACAATCGGAACGGCACGTGCTTTTTAAACAATAGATTATTCAATTGATTGATTCTAGCATCCTAACTAGCGGCTGCTTTATTAAAATTCCGTACGTGTGCTACACATCTCTAATGACATAATGCGCGGGTTCCGCGACTCCGCGTAGCTACCGAGAACCAGACTAATCGGTTATAGCGAACCCTTCCAAATTACACGGCAGAGACACGGGATTCGAAGCAAGGACGCTCCGGTCGCCCGGCTTATCATTTAACCACTAATCATTATACTGCAAATGCCATTTCAGTTTTGGCCGGGTTTTAATAAGCGGATTGTGAACCCGGATTATTCGTTCTGTAGCAATTTTGCAGTTCTAAGTCTGGCGCATGATGCAATCTGATATTAGTGAACGTTCCAGTTGCAGGAATTGTTTTATTGTATACCTACCTACTTGTTCATTAAAATAATATTACGTAGTTTTAGATGTAGCAGACAAATTGCTACATTTGTTATTTCTACAATTAAATGTGGTTCATATTTTTTGCGGTCGCGCTGAGGTAGTGAGTAATAGCATTAAATAGTTAATCGTTTAAATGACCTTTGAAATGTATAATTTCATTGGGTCTGTATAAATGTCGATAAATAATCTAATAATCTCTTCCTACCTGTAATATTCGTGCAGTTATTTATTCAATGGGTTACTTATTCGCATCACGTTGATCGCATTTTCATTTGAATTCGGAGTTAAAGGACTTTTTATCCATAAAATCAAACAAAAAGGTATGTAGGTGTTAGTCTCTGCTGGTATGATAATTAATAAGTAGATTTATTTGATGAGGTTTACTAGCTCAACATCATCATCGCATATTCGGAATAATTTGCCTAATTATAGGATTCGTAGAGTCGTCGTAGCGGCCCGGCGTGCGGCGTAGCGCGGGGCGGCAGAATTTAATTATGTAGCTAAATATATTTTAAGAACGAACTTGACTATTTAAATAAAACCATTCAATCATGAAGTATGGACTGCGTATGCAGCATCCATACATAATGGTCTCTCATGCAGACGGGCTAACCTTGCAATGTTCATCAAAAACATGTTTAACTTGCAGTTGGTACTTACCTAGGTATTATTTGAGATATACATAGTAGGCGCACATGGATGGATGAAAATACTATACACAAATAAAAAGGGGACGCCCAACAACAGAGAGACCTTTTCTGACTCGACTCGACTGAAACGTTCTTGAAATTGTGTAGATATCAAGTTTATAAGGCTGAAACGATTGAAAATAAGAATACTTATCTACTTAGATGCTCATTTGTGAGGTTCCTACTTGCATGAGAGGTAAAGCATATTTAAATTTTTAGGTGACTCTATCTACTGCCATTCAATTCATTATTTTGACAGCTAAACGTCACAATATGAGTTTCTAACCAACATAAATATTGTAAGTACCTACTTATTCCTTGTAAATTATGTATTTCTTTTTTATTCAAAATAACATCATTACATCATTAAAGCAAAGCAAGTTAGAACAACAAAAAACATGATTTCAAGCAAACCTAAATAAATGAAATATAATGGTTATAAAAATATCAAAGTGCCTTTTAATTTTCATATTAAAATGCAATTTACTCTCAAAATAGCCATCGGTAATACTTTACTCATATTTTTATGCAATTGTTTTTATAAAAAAATTGTTGCCGTCTTAAAACTAATTTTTAAAACGCGTATTAAAAATTGCCTTGAGTCAAGTCTGCTCAGCTGAATCCAAGCCTATAAAGCCACATATTTAAAATAAGTGGCCAAAAGTGGCACTACCTACTCCAAGAAAATAACTGAAGTAGTTTTCCTTAAACCCAACCAAAACCGTCTTAAATGCCACCCACTGTATAGCTGGAGGCTTCAAAATTGTTTCAGATAGGCATGTGTCATGTTCACAACAATAAAGACGCTTAAACTTCAAACAATTCCCATAAGAGCGCTCACACAAACATGTTTCTGAAACTTTCTAAGATGCGTATAAATAACGTTCGATAAAGCTCAAATTGGGCCCGACTACGTGTTGGAGCCTTAAGAGCGTAAGCGGCCGGCGCGCCGCGACTCACTCCGATCGATGAAAGTACTCTTTGTTTGCCGGATATACAAGCCGAATTCGCATCACGTCGCCGAAAAACGCAAACTGAGATAAACAACCTCCCCCCCGGAGAGGTCGTAAGCGGGATCGTTTTACCGGACAATTTTCGTCTTTAACGAGAGCTGTTAAGGCCCGTTTTTGGACGGGTCTACTCCAACAACAATTGAATCAGTTCACGCAGCATCAAATCACTAAACCACTGGGCGGGGCGTACTCAGACTCCACCGGGGGACGGCGGAACAGGGACGGAGGAGAGCGGCTCTCGCGTCGCGCCCTCGAGTTAGACAGAGAGGAGCGTACTGTCTGTCGGGAGGTCTCGACTTGAGATGCCAGCCAGTCCGAATTTAAGTGCGCTCCGAGAGCTTTTTGTTCGTAGCCCGCGGCGGCAATAAAAAGAATAGTGTCACTGAGCAGATTGCCCCTCATTCAGCACTTGACAATTAAATAAGTGCTCTCGAATGACGTACACTAAGAGCGAGCCGTCATAATAACATGATTAATGAGAGCACAGCTTTCTATCGATCATTTGTCAGCTACTGATAATTAAAGTGTAGTATTTAAATTAGGATCGAGTTTAATACGACTTAAAGTGTTAACGTTATATTCGAAGCTAAAATGCTTCTATTATGAGGCTGGCTTATGTATTAGAGTATGAATTAACTAGACAGATGATAATAAATGGGGATACAAAAATGAAAATTATTAAAGGAATGACGAGCATTAAACATGAACTCCCCCTCATTTGCATTTAATAAAATTAAATGATCCATTTATAGAAATTAATTAACGAGGTGGGCAGTGAAGCGTCTGGTTGTGCGCCTAACAATGGGCGCACACTACGCGACTGCGCGACTAATAATAGCAATGATAATGCGACGACTCCCTACGAATTAATAAAAAGCTCACTCGACGACAATAACCAACCACTTCGGAACTAATCGAGTACCCACAACGGAATTATATTAAATTTTCAAATGGGGATGCGTTTGTTTGTTTGATGCGTGCGGAAAATAAATGCGAAATACAGTAATAGAGATCTATTTTTATTTTTATTGTATTATTATTTATAATGCTTGGTTGCATTCATCAAATCGGTGAAGGACTTATAACTTATAATTATTTGAATTAAAATACTGAAAATGTTTATCTAAGAAAGTTTCATATCATAATATATGCCCAGACAAAAAAGAAGATATGTAAAACTTTCAGCAGTTTTCAGCGCTTTTGCATGAGTTAAATAGTGAATTGAGCGCACCAATTTTAAAATGATACTGATATTAGTTATAAAGAAACTCTGCTTTTGTAACTCCTATAGAATTTAGATCATCATTCTTTACAAGTATGCAACCATTAAACTTTTTGCTAAATAGCATTGTGGGACAGAGCAGTTGTAAACTAAAGTAATAACCGTGTGTATTGTAGCGTAATTTATACGCGCTTACCCTTTCCCGACCGAATCAAATAAATCAAATTAAAGTACTCGACCACGCTCCGGCGACTCCACTAGTGCCCAAGACGTTTTGTCAAATTTATTATTTTATTTACATTTTTTTTATTAGTTTTACCACAGTGGTGTCTCTATTGTACTCTCGAGTGCACTGTGACAAATTTGATGACGATTGGGGTCACAGCGCGTGATCTATCGCCCTGGGGTCCGTAAACGGCAGTTCACAGAATTTTAGAGTCGATTTAAGTTTGTAATGCGACATAAATCGTTTCTCTGTACTTGTGGGATTCTCGTAACGATTTATTTCGATTTCAAATGGACTGTGAACTTTTTGTCAATCATCCTTTTTGCAATTGAGATACTTTTTTTATTTGAGTTCTTAATAGTTGTTATTATATTCTTAGATATTATTTCGGTCTTTTTTTATGTGTTATCGCGGATTAAATTATTGTTGTATTTCTACTGAACATTTTGTAGGGACAGAGTTGCACCAATCTATAAAAATCTGCTAAGCAACAGACACTTGGTAGAGTCCTTTCAATACACGATACAAATTTCATAAAATATTTGCGTAGAGTATCTTACCAACAGATCAAAACCCATTGTAAATTGATAACTTCGCATCTTTGGTGGCATCTTAGCGATTACCCATCTGGTTCTAACAAATTCTCCTGACAGAACTGAACTATCTCAAATGTTGTCGAATCTGCACATACTATACTACACTGTACCGTGTGTGTGTACTGTATATATTTACACCTATATTGATCATCTCTTTTCTTTCACCAGGACAAAATGGAAGCGACAAACAGCAGTAGGACTAGAATTGCTTGCTGAGGCCGGAAACTACGCGGCGTTTCAGCGCCTGTACGGGGGTTACTGGCCTGGGGTGCCCGCGTACCCTGCGCAGCCTGCGCCCGCGGCTGCCGACCTGTACTACCGACAAGCAGCTGTTGCCACCGCTGCAGCAGCTGCGTCAGCAAGCGCTAACACGCTGCAAAAGCCCTTGCCTTATCGGTGAGTTGTCGGATTAGAAATATTTTCATCAGCCCTCGCAGTAAATGCACCTGAAGGAATTGATAATAATGTCTTCCTCGACGATTTTCTCTAGTGTTTACAGAATTTGGAAGCAATTGACCAACACGGAAACCGGCTTTTTGGTTAACGTCATCTAGTTTTGTAGGATTTGTGTCTAATGCAAATTTTGAATCGTCTATTTTCACTTCTGTTACCTAAGTGATTCGTCCTACAACTGTGTTGTTCTTTGTCATCAGGTTATACCCCGGAGCGCCGCTAGGAGGCGTCCCACCTATGGGTCTGGGCTTGCCCGGCCCGTCGGCGCATCTGGGCTCCCTGGGTGCGCCGGCACTCGGTGCGCTAGGCTACTACGCGCATGCGCGACGAACACCCTCGCCTGACCTCGACCCTGGCAGCCCCGCGCCCCCGCACCGTTCACCCCCTGACACCCCCGCTGACAGGCGCTCTGATGACGATGACGACGATGAGCCCATACACGTATAATGTGAACAAACCCTTACCTACACACTTTTACGACAAGTGAAAAATTCCATCCAAAGTGATTTTGACATTTTAAAAACAGAAAGTGAAACCCTAAAACAAAGTGATAAACTCTACATAGGCGAGTGCTTTGGATATTAGGAAAGAAGCCATTTCCCGGACAAGTCACGTGTTTGGTTATGGTTTCTCTTGACTTGGTTTTCGTCCGCTGCACTGTTGTTTTGCACGAGAATTTCTTGTTCGAATATTACATTTCGAATGTTCTTTCCTTGAGACGGACGTTGCCTGTCCGAGATATGTGATATTATAAGAAGATTTGATATTAAGAACGTGTAAAATATAATTGATGTCGTGTTAACTACTTAATTATAAACTAGTGATTAGACAAAGCTTTGTAAGTTACAATAGAGAATAAATAGGCTGGAATCAAACATTCCGTTATCGATTAATTTATATTTAAGAAATGTTCCACAAGGTTTGCTTCGGTGTTGCATCTTCGTGATAAAGAAATATTATCCATTGAATTATAAATAATATCAGTGATCTACGATTGCCAATTCGATCTCAAACTCTCAACACAAGGATTCATCCATCAATCATTCATCCAGCCATCAGTTTTCCGACAAATATGATCTGCATTTTCCCAGTTCATTTTGCAGGTTGAACTGCAAATCAGAATTAAATTATTTCCTAAAGTATTATTGTACCTATTCCTTTTTCCACTCAAAATAATCCCTGTGTACTTTATTACTTAGATCAATTTAAAAAGCTTTCTAATTAATAAAATTTCTCAGATTACTTCGAGATTATTACCAAAACTTGATGTGAAAAATAAAAGAAAACTTGGCAATCGTTGGTAACAAACAAATGAATCTCATAATGAGTGATATTCTGACAAATGAGTAATGATGTGGCACTGAAGTGCACTGTACAGTATTTAGTGACGGAACGCCAGTCGACATTGTGCAAACATACTGTATATTATAAACATAAATATATAACTATTCATATACGATGTATGTATTGTTAGTATTAAATACACAACTTAAAGTATTAAATGTATGTAATAAAGTACCTAATGCTATTATAGTAATAACACAGCGATGTTCTTAAGCAATCCGAGATGTGGCATTTTATGTCCCATAGATTTTGTGGTGTTTTGTAATTAAAATGTTGTCAATTAAAAATAGAAATTGTTTTTTTTTGTTGTCACACCTTTTACTGATTATAGATGTTCGCTTACAATTTTGTATTATAATGACGTTTATATTTGACAGATATTAATTTTATTTACGGAATTAAAGAAAAATGCACTCTATCAATTGGTTTCAATGTAGTCGAAATTTGATAAGCGTTACGTTATGCTGTTGGTCCCGGCTGTCATTTGTAGATCTTTGACAGTCGTTACGAGTAGTCAGAAGCTAAAAGTCTGACATCTAGTCTTACCAAGGGGTATTACCCGTATTACCCAGTTACTGGGTTGTGGAGGTCAGATAGGCAGTCGCTTCATGTAAAATACTGGTACTCAGCTGCATCCGGTTAGACTGGAAGCCGACCCCAAGATAGTTTGGGAAAAGGCTAGGCATTACATAGGCAACGACACCAACAACAGTTACATGCATTCATATTTCAAGCGACAAGTAAAACAGTAAAAATAAATTGGCAATCGACTAATAACATGCAAATATACTAGTCAAGCAAACAGAGGCAAACGAGGTTAACGCAAAGATTAATTAGAAGTATATAAAAGCCAATTTAATACATTCTCCGTGGCACTTTACCAGTTGTAACGAACACCTAGCAAGCAGCCACGCGGCGTGGAGCTAACTCCGCTTTGTCACGCCATCGCCGCCATCGGCTCAGACTCGGTTAATAGACCCGTGTTAAATTGTGTGTGCTATCTCCATTTGCAACTGCTCCATTAGGGCTGTTACCAATATGAGCCTATATACGAACATTACGGGCCCAGCTATGTGCAACGTCCTGATTGCACGCTATGTAACTTTATGTCTGCGAATAAAAGTGTTTCTGTGTACGTCAATTTATTAGCGTGCTTGTTTAGTTTTTTTTGCCGCTAATGCCAACTTTTCACCGACTTTGGACATCCTTATTGTGGTACACTTCTTTAGTTGTTTTGCTTCATTCTTCCACGGTGGTTTGTTATTTTTTAATAATTTGACGTATTACATGACGGACTCGTCAGAGATTGAAACAATTATAAAGTCGTAGAGTACGCTCCAGGTCTAGGGCACGTCACGGTCGTCACGCCAGATTCGCGTTTTATAAAACAACTTGTCCTCGGTCGCGTTTACACAATCGGCCCTCACGAAAACTTCTCTTTGATTTCCTTCGAAACATTTTTAGCGGGCATAAAACCTATTTAAAAAGCAATCAGTCAGAGGCCGCTGATTGCCCACGGGGCACGCCACCGACCGTGTTCACAAAACGGAGCAATTAACAGCACCCCTCCCCCCACCACTGCACACCCCAGCGTTTCCTCCTGCACAGATCTAATCGCAAAACGACCGTTTTCTAGAATCGCCTCTACAAAGCATTGCGTGCTTCAGCGTGTTGGGGTAACGCAGTGACCACGATCAACAACCATGTTACTTTGAAAATACAAACATATTTTACTTGATGCCTGGCTTGATGGTCATCATAACTTATTGGGAACGATAGGATCATAGCCACTGTAATGTGGGGGCAGTAAAAAATATCCAATTAGCTATTCACAACGCTTGTGCAACTTATCAGCTTAACGTTAAATTCAGTCGACTGCTTTTAACAATCTTTGCCATGATCATCAATATAAGGCGCTCATAAAATTATAATTTCTTAGTTCCACTGTTTGCTCAAACTCTTTTTTACGTAATCGTTTACAGCAAAAAAAAGTTGGAGCTGATATAATAACAGGGTATAAATGCAAAGTATATTTATTACACATATTTAAGTAGGAACAACGCGTTACATAAAAACTAGGCTGGTATCACGCCACGCCGATAGGCACTCGTTCCGTATTAATATTTATGTTGTTTAAACGATGTTTAATCACAACAGACACGAATAGTTTTTGCTGTCAACTACAGTGAAATGAATATTTTCTGATTTAAATCAATACCTTACTAAAGACACGAATTACAGCGGAAAACTGATGACAGGTCAAGTTCAACCTGAAAATATGGACACTTTGGTAAAAAACCTTCCGTTATTTGTATGATTTTTATGAATGCTGACTTGGCACTGGCTGCAATCATATATACAATTGTATGAATATAAAAAGTTGTTAACATTACGACCCCTAAAATGAAAATAATTATAGAACTAAATGTTTATTACCACATAATTTAATTAGAAAACATTGACCGCACCAGAATGTCGTGTAATAAAACATATAATTTAATTGGCATTTAACTTATCCCTTTATCTGTTGTCAGTATCTATGGTCTACGAATCTGTTATGAGTGGGACAAAAAACATGACGGTCTATGGTCAGTTTACTCAAACGACTTCCTCGCGTTGCATTGTTGCCGTTAAAAGATTGTTTAATTGAGTGAATTATGGCTGATGCTTCCTCAATTCGCGTAATATTTAACATTTTATTGCTGTTCACCTACTAATGTTTCCTGCGCTTTCGGTAAGTACCCGTTTTAACAAAGCAAAATACGTTTCACTTAAGATGCATTGCGATCGTTAACTGTAATGCGCGATAATCAACGAGTACTACTCATTCTGAGAGCTATATTTGTAGATTAACCACTATGCACGACAAGATTTTGACAAATGACACATCAGCTGAATCGGCGGGGTGATCCGAATTGTCATGAATTTCACGAAATTTTCATCAACTTTCAGCGTTCGATTTTATTGTGAAAAATATGTCACGGGATCCGTTACATACGATAAATTTGAGGTTAATATCTTCAGTATCGTGTTGAAGGCGGTAAAACGGAGTCAGTCTATTGCCAAATATGCGTAAAATACATATTACTACACCCTTCCAAAAAGTAGGTACCTTATATGCGCTGGAAATAATGTACATAGGCATGCTTCTTGTTTGCTAAAACAATTCGGAAGGGCAAAATAAAAACAGTAACATTCTATCTGCATTCTTAGTTTTGCCATTATTCACACACAATTTCTTAAAAAAACCCAATCAAAGTCTAGACAAATATTACTGAAAACTATGTTGTAACATAACACTTCTTAGTGCTGACCGAAAACCCAGGTTTCATATTTACGATTAATTAGTTGCATTCAGCCTAATCGATTATCGCAATTAAATCGAGTTTGAAAAAAAAAGAGTTGAGACTGAATAAAAACTCATAAGTATAATTTTAAATAATTATTTAATTTTGAAATTGGTCATAATAACTATCTTTTTAAATAATTTCATTATGTAATTATTAGATCAAAAGCATCATAAAATTAATTAATGAACGTTGAATTCATGGGAAGGAGATTTATTACTAAGTAATAAGAACGACAGAAGACAGTAATCCCAAAAAAAACAAGTCAACATATTAATGATTAGGCTTAATTCCCGCCGATTTTTTTCGATTTCAAAATTTAAATAAAGAATGCACTCGCAATTCTCATTATTTAAAATAAGTATTTTAATTTTAATAGATAACATTTTAAGAATTTTATTGTGTAATAACTGAAGGTTGGTTAAAGAATGCCCAGGATCTTGGAAGGCATAGTAAATAATTATTATGATCTAGCAAGATAAATTATATTTATTCTTCCAAGACTGTGTATCGTATGATGGCGTTATTGTTATGTTACAGCTAGTCAGTGGCCCGAAAGTATGACAGCCTGTCTTACCGAGGGGTATCGTACTGCCCGATACTAACTGGTTTGAGGAGGTCAGATAGGCAGTCGCAGGTCGCTCCATTTAAAATACGGTTATGCAGCTGTATCTGGGAAGACTGGAAGCTGACCCCAACAGTTGATGATGATGGTTGACAATCGGCAATTCATAAGCCGTTTCAAGGAACATTAGTTTATTTTTCAAAGCGGTTCACTGTCTAGTCTAAACAGGTTTTTGAAGTGATAACTTCTTATGGGAGGGTAAACCGCTTCGTAACGTAACGTGTTACGGCACCACTCTGTGTGGCTTCCCTTTCCCTCACGCATACGGCAGCAGGCTTAGATTAGTTATAGTTTAACTTCTGACGAGCGTCCCGAGACGCATACGTTTTTTTTAAATCTGCCATTTTTAGGTATATCCATCAAAGGCCGAGGGCCGAGTCACTTGAATGAAGCCATGAACAGCCATAGATACGAACCAGAACCATCAAGAGTCTACAAAATATACGAGTAAGACTCTTACTCAAGAGTCTTACCGTATACTTTGGATAGTTTTGTTTAAAATGGTTTCTTTTTCATTTATGGGGTAGCTCTCCCTAAATCTAGCCTATCTAAGTAGGTGTAAAAAAATATTGATGATTAAAAATATTGGACGGTGAAGGCAAAAGTTAACTACATAAACTAAATTGGAAAGACATGGGCAGGCCTTTACCCGCAGTGGGACAGAACAGGCTGATAAATAAAGTAAAGAGTAAATACCCACTAACCAACCCAACCTCCTAACCATAATCAAACTACATAATTCTTTTTTACTATTCCTAGCGAGATCCTGTGCATTCTACCAATCTTCAGATAGTTCAAAACAAAATTCACAATAAATTATCTATAATAGTAAATTTAAATGCCTACAATATAAATTGGAACAGCGAACGAATTCCAAATTTAAATTTTGAGATGGATAAAAAAATCGGCGCGAATTTAGTCATAATATCAGTCCGTGCTGTTTATTGTTGGGTCGGAATGTACGAAAAACAATCAAGATTACCATTACAAAAGCCTAAAAAACATTATAATAAATATTTACTGTATTTTACACTTAAAATAAATTTATTTTAATTTTCATCAATCGATTTCTTAAATTTCTCAATTTAATTACTCGAGTTGATCGAAGATTACAAAAAAATAATCGATTGGAATAATCGCTTTCACACATCACAATAATTTAAAAAAAAAATGGTCGTCTATTTCAAAATACAAATTGAGCGGTGGTAATGAATATTATGTGTTATTGGTCCAGTATTAGTAAATAACGCTAAGATCTGGGCATTTACATACGGTTTATAATATTTGGAATGATATTTGTCATGTTTGTTACTGAATCTATACGCGTGTGTGTGTTATATGTGAAAAATAAAAATGTAAACACGCAAGATTGGCGCGAAACTTCGACTTTAGATTTCAAAATTCATCATTACCACTGCTTATTTAAATTGAACTATGGATGAATTAGCCGCATAAATAAATGAGAAGTTGATTATTGTCCATATAGTGGAGCTCGAATGTTCTAAAACCACATTTTTTATGATTTTTAGCCTCGACCAGCACAGCCGTCAAAATGGCGATGACCGTATTTATGCACTTGAATTTTATAAGGGTAAATTAAAATACTTGCGCGCTATTTACAGAAGTTTTATTGGCGTTGATATATGAAATTTTTATCCAACTTTCTTAATTAACGCACACTCATAGTATTTGATAACCAGAAAATTAAATATTTCCATAAATTATGAGGATGACGAATGACTTAATTGCTAGCCCCTTTCGGGGCCGATACCAACCCAGCGGAGGTTTGTTCGTTGAGCCCCTTTGGGGGCCCGTACCGAACTATATGGTTAATTCACAAAATGGCTGTATTGGCCCGGATACATCGGAATGGATCTGTAAAGTGCCAATTTGGGTAATCCTCAGTAACCACTGAGTATACATACGATGTACACATATGTTAATGAATGTATGAAGTGATCATAGGAGATTTGAGGTGCTGCAAATTGTGTTACATTTATTCTGTTACGATTGCAAATAAACGTAATCGTACCATCATTTTTCACAATAAACAGATTTTTTAAATTATAAACTTCTAAAACATTATGAAAATTAACTAAAACTGAAACAGCATGCCTGAAAATACAGCGCTTATTTAAAAAAAAAACTGATTCTGCTCAATCAAAGTGTTTTAGCAAACACTGCTCCATGTAGTGAAGGTAAAGCATTTAACGAGTGTTTAGCACTAAATCAATGGGCAACAAGCGCGCCGGCGGCGGCGCCCGCGCCGTTGCGTTGTAGATCACTATCTGCTTCCGTCGCTGCCACCACTCGTAATTACTGATTACAAGCGATTTTAGGCTTTTTGTCCAGCGAGCCGACTACACACGGGCATTAAAATACTATATGACTCACTTGTTCGTACTTTTTTTTTGTAAAGAAAATTAACGTTGTCACTTAACGGCTGGAAGCGATCGATTATAAACTGCTTGGTTGAGTCAAGGGCCACTAAAGTGTGTGGCAAAAAAAACTTAATAGAGTCGATCACGTTGTATGCAAAAGCATTTCTACAGTAATAACTACACTTGTGTAAACATTGCTAATGCCGAAAAAATTACAATTCTATGAATTCAAATGTTTTCGAATGTCTCTATAAATCGTTGTATGGTGTTTAAAAATGACGTGTCAAGCCCTTATCGGCGACATGGCGAAGTCAAACAGACAACGATTACTGTGGACTAGCGCCGGCATTAGTTCGGTGTAACTGTGTTTGTGATCAAAGGAGGATAAAGGGCTGCAACTTTTTTATTATGATAGGAAAGCGATAGAGTGTACATACACAAGTTATGTTTGAGCAGTGAAGTGCTCTACAACAGTTTTTATGAAAAAACTACGGTACACTCATACGGGAGACTAAATAGATCATTGCTGGCCAGTATTCGTCACATATTTCGTTATGAAAAGAAAAAGTTGTGTTGACAACATGTATGTAGAAGCAAACTTTGCTAGATATGGCACCAGACCACAACATCCTGAGAAACATGCTTGATTGAACCAATCCCTCCGGCAACAGTTGCCGGCAACAGTTGCTGAAAAAAATGCCAGTGTGTCCGCTACTACGTTTATTGACAGAAGTAAAATATACTCTTTATATATTTCCTTCGGAATGCGGATGTGTACGATGCAACACTTATGTTATCAAGTCTATTTAATAGAGCCTGAAGAATTGCAGCTGTCTTGTTGTTTGTGTTTTACTCAATGAAGATTATTTACTGGACATTGACAGATTTATCAGTAAAGATAGAATCTTTTAGTAACCATGCATTGCTTTGAGGTTACTTGTGCTTCATTTTCTTTCGAATGGACAGGAAATAAAAAACCCATCTCACATCTGGTTTGACAGCGACAATGGCGTGGGGGCTGTGGTGGCTCAATAGTAATGGCTAACCATAGGTACCTAATTGAATTTGTTTCAACAGACATCATCTGCCTAGCCTTTTTTCAACTTTGTTGGAGTCGGCTTCCAGTCAAGGCAGCAGAATACACAATATTTTACATGGAGCAACTGACTAGCTATATGATCTTACAGGCGTACAAATGACAGCCAACGGCTTAATGTGATTTCCGAGGCACGATGGAGGACATTCGGTATGCAATGGGCGATCACCCATTCACGTTCCAATCCAGGTTGGGCCAAAGCTGAGGATCGACCTGAGCAGCTGTTATTATTTAGCTACGAGCTCATCCACATTTATTTCAACAATAAATAATGCCCTCATGCAAAACGATAAATGATAACATTGTAAGAAAACGTCAAATGTTAGAATTATGAACCCCAAGACATGTGACATCTACTTACCCGACCCGAGCCCGGTGGCCTGGTGTGGTGGATTGTAGCATTTGTAGCACACTCCTTTGACAAAGATAAGGCCTTAGTCACACCAGTGGGAACGTTCAATTTGGCCTTGATTTTCTATAAGCCTATTAAAGCATTCCTTAGATCTGCAGATAGAGACGCAATCTTAACATCTTCCCTTTTACTACTTCCTGTAACGCTTATTACCGCTAAAACCTCATGGTTTTAGCGGTAATAAGCGTAGACTTCATAGTCTAACCGTACTTTAACGCCCGCTTTAAAAACTAAGGTGAAGAAATAAAGAGTAACGATATGTGAAAGTGGCACCACCACCAACAGTCCGCCACATTTTAGACACCGCATAGGGATATTAAATTATTAATGTACACTATACTTTAGCATATTAATCAGGCCGGTAACGTAAACGCAGCTAATGGGCGCCATTAAAACAGTGGAGCGGTTCATATTGTATGCACTTAATGCATTGTTACAATGCAGTGTGTGAATTAACACAGGATCTGCATAACAGGGATGTGGCTAAATGTGGAGGTAAATATATCCTTTGTTGGCTAAAGTTTACCTGGAACTTGGTAATCTTCGTACAGTATTAATGAAATGGATTAATTGCTTGGATTAATTTATTTTAGGTTTTTAGAGGTTTTTTGTATCGGGGGTTTTTAAATACTTAATTTAATCAAAAACGGTTTATCCGTTTAGGAACTACGATACCACAGACAGACACAAAGATACAAAGATCCACAGATACACACGTGAAACTGATAACACTCCTCTTTTTTTGGTCGGAGGCTAAAAACAAAAAAAAAACAAGAATGCCATGCCCTAGATGTCTGTCAATTTGTAGGTGCTACCGGCTATCTTCGACGTAAATCTCCAAAATATGACACGTCTTGTAGATAGTCCAAAAAGTAAGTATGAGCTTTTTGGTCAGTGATCAGTTCTCTTTAGTTTTTTGACATCCATACTACCATTGACTAGAATTATTCACGTAAGCAATACTTCAGGAACCGTTTTGCAATCAACTTTTTATGCTAAAATCTAAACACATTCACACCTTAAGCTTTTCCATAATTCAAAACGTTTCTATAAGAAGCTTAGCAAAAAGTGCATAAAACAAGCATAAATAGGTTTATTTTAGATTGTTTTTTTCAAAAACTCTTTCTTCGTTCTTGTAGTAATTACAAGCACTCTGCAATAATCATCAGAATTAATAGAATCGACTGCAACACCTGTCTCTTTTAAACAGAAAAAATCGTGTGGAACCACATATTGTGTTATATGTACTGTAAGGGTAACAACTATCAGCGGAATTGTATAAATAACAGCGGGAGTATTAATTATTATCAAAACAAGGAATAATAATTAAGACCGAGAAAAAACCTTAAGTGTCTGAGAATTATGCGAGTTTATGTTTTATGTTGCCAGAGAATGGGCAGCAGCGTTCTCTGTGCTTTTTTTTTTGTAACAACCGTACTGCGATCGCCAACCCGCCTGCCAAGCGTGGCGATTATGGCAAAACCCCCCAAAATGTCAATATGGCGACACTTGGGGGAGGCCTATGTCCAGCAGTGGACGTCTTTTGGGCTGAAATGATGATGAAATGAATGAATGATGTTCGCAAATAATGATATGGCTAAATGCAGCGACTAAAACAAAAACCATTTCTAACAACATTTTATTTAAGTCGCAAGTTAAATGGCTTTTTTGGGTTAGCTCGTTCGTAGACCTTATATCTGTGCTCAGGACAAGATTAAGGTTAAGAGTAGGCCCATTGAATATTAAAAAAAAAACATAAAACAGCCTTAACATAGAATCACTCAATGAACCAAAAAAATATGCATTCTTCGGAATTTTAGCCAGTGGCGCAGCCCTACGCACCGTAGCGGGTAAGTGCTGCATAAACGCTATTATATTATTGCATTAATTGATTATAAAGACATTTTATTTGCACGCAATACTCGAAGTAAGTGGAACAGGAGCGCTCCAGTTAATGATATTTCACCATTAAGATACGTAATTGCAGACACCGCGGTTTGAGTAGGAAAGCTGAACGATTTTTATTTTACACCCGGCGCAGCGATTCTATCGCTCTGTAATTAACCGTAGCATTTAGTCGTGCCGTAAACGATATGGCCACGTTTGTTACACGAATAAAATCACTATGAATAATAAAATATTAGGCAGTAGCAAGCATTGTTATACTAATTCATTATTAATTACAATTGTACGTATTGCGGCACGTTTATTTTACTCGTAACTATGAATGAAAAGTTTTCTTTTACATTTAGTTTCCTTGCGACAACGTGTACCTACAGGAAAATCTACTGACATGTGTATTATCTTTGGGTTGGTTTCACTGAGCTCTGTTCCTGTAATAAAATATTTGGCAGTGCCGATTTCCACTGCACCAACTTTTTTCAATTTAATACAAAAATCATACTTTCATTACAAAAAAATTAAATACAGGCATGCATGCATAGGTACTGCATAGGTTATCCATTCAAAGTTCATATCTACCTTTATGGGCTTACATTGTTTTTTTAATTGTCAGTCTGTGTTTCCTTTCATTTCAATCAAAATGATTAACAAAGTGTTGTGTTTAAAACCGCCGTGTGGCCGGTGAGGTCGCGGGCGGCGGTGCGCGATACGAGATGCTATCGCGCGACCACTGGGTAATTAGTCGTTTCATTTTAGTCGCGTCGCGTTCTGTCGCGAGAACTCGCTGCACGCTTTGTATGCACTTTTTTGTAATTAATTTCTTTGTATCGATTGATTCACCGTGTATTATTTGTGCCATGCACGTTTTGATTGAGATCTAAGTAACTATTTATGCAGCATTATGCAACCAGAACATACAGTTAAGTCAGTAATCTTGTTATTACAACAGCAATTAGTTTCGTTACATTTATATACAGAATGCGTACCATTTATGGCCTTTTATTATAGTGATTGGCTAGGTATCGCGTCACGTCATGCGCTCGCGCAACGTTTTTGACAAGCAAATTGGATAATACGCGGGAAACGCGGCGTGGCGCATTGTTCTGTCGGCGTCGCGATTGTCAGCGCTGTTTTCGAATTTTAATCTGCCATTTTGTGAAATTATGGAAATGAAATGGACGTTTCGCGGTTAGCTGCGTCCGAAGCAGGCCGGTAGCGGCCGCGTGTCATTTTATTGTTACGATATTAAATTGTTTTTAATAAACGTCGTAATTGATTCGGTAGTTAAACATTGGGTGTAGGTAGTCGGAATTCATAAGCAGCGACTCTTCATAGCAATCTTAATTCATATGAACGGTAAACACTTTTTTTATGGCGGCGGTACTAAAACATTTTTTGGTCTAATTACCACAAAAACCGTCACTACATAAAAATAATGATTACCGTAGATTTCTCTACAAACAATAGGCAAGTACTTCCATCTGAATTTCACTTAAACAGCTTTCAAGAACTGTGATCATTAGGTATTGCTTGTATTACGATATAGGCGATATAAAAGCGAGATGGTCTGTACATATCCATTATGCGGGTAACCTGTGTCGGTGTATCAATAATGAGCGCGCGATATCATCCGTTTTGTAGCGCGTAATCGCGATGTTATCGCGCCCTCCTCTGCCCCCCACGCCCCCAGCGGACACCCCACCCCCTCCCTCGCCGGACCGTAGCCCCCTGCGGATTTTATCACCGTTTTTAAACCGCTCATTTGCCACTCACGTCTTTTTAATGTGGAGTAGGTTATAGTAACTTCGTAGTCCTTTAAAATAGAATTGTTAAAATAAAATGTTCTTTAAATCGATGTATTCATTGCTATGTAGCTACAAGATACGAACTTGGCAAATATTTAAACTCTATCATGTTTTCCTTCGACGGTCACATTTATTCATTCGAGTAGAACCCAAAAATGTTCGTAGCTAAATAAGAGGGTGTTCGAAGTTAAATGTAATGTAACCTGTCAAATTAAACGAAAAGTTCACATTCAAGAACTCATTGTTACGTTAAGAATCGATTAAAAAAATTAACAAGAACAATGACTCTCCCATAAAAGGAAGTATAATTATCATACAAACTGGTTTAGTTTTAACTTCACTTAAAGGCAACGGAATTATGAATAATGAAGTTGGATTTTAAGCTTCGTTACTTCTTGTCCAAATGGTTTTTGAAGAAAATGTTGTTAATATCGTATGATGATTGATATTTATCATTTAATTAGGTACTCGTAGTTTTATAAGATTTTCGGTTTATTTAATATGATATTACGATACTACTAGCTGCGTCCCGCGGTTCCATCCGCGCAGACCGGGACAAAAAGTAGCCTACATACAAAATTTCATCAAAATCGATTCAGTAGTTTTTGCGTGAAAGAGTAACAAACATACATTCTTACAAACTTTCGCGTTTACAATATTATTTTAGTAGGAAGTAGGATTCAATGGATATAGTGAACCAACGAATAGGCAGTTGAAGGCAAGAGTGACAATCGGTGTTAATTTTATGACGTTTTAATTTTCTTTCTTATCTGCCTCGTTGGTGTAGCAATTGGGTTCGATGCCCGAGTCGGGCAAATTGTTATTGGTATTTTCCATCAGCAATTTGTAAGTAGCAGCCACGGAGTCTGGATTTGAGTCTGGTTGATGGTAATAGGCTCGCCCCATATTACATGGGACTTTAACATAACAGGCGGCTGGATGAGAGTGGCCGAGGATTGTGGTCAGTGGCGGGTCATGGGAGAGACCTATGTCCAGCAGTGGACGAGTACAGGCTGATGATGATGATGATGAACATGGATCGGAGTAGGTAGATTGATTTTTGGTACTTGTATCATAAATGCACGCAGAAAGAATAACATGGATAAGCCATTTTTCCAGAAAGTAATTCCGGTATATCCGGATTCAATTAAATATTGTTAATGTTGGTAGTGATATTATTACTACTCAAATCAAGAATTTAAAGGAAGGTATCAAAACTAAATTAATACTTTATCATCTAAATTAATTTCAATCAAATCAAACAATTCCGGAGGAATGTCCATATTAATATAAACGTTTCAATGACCCCAATTCAATCTACCTACTCCGATCTATGATGATGAAACATAACTGGCGAAAAGTGGGTGTACTATTATGTACACTGAAGCCCTTCAGAGATTACAGGCATGATGTTATGTATGTTTTTCAGTCAAAACTCATTGAAACTTATGTGTTTAAAATATTTTTCACTGAATCTTCTAAACTAATATTATAAAGAGGAAAGATTTGATTGATTGTTTGCATTGAATAGGCTCCGAAACTACTGGTCCGATTTGAAAAATTCTTTCAGTGTTAGATAGCCCATTTATCGAGGAAGGCTATAGGCTATATATCATTACGCTACGACTAATAGGAGTGGAGCAGCAATGAAAATTGTTGCGAAAACGGGGAAAATGTGACGCAAACGAAGTTGCGCCGGACAGCTAGTCTCAAATAATTTAGTCATATATTATTTTGACCCAGTCATTTGATAATGATATTCATTTATTTGCGTTTCACAATGTTGCATAGGTCCTGAATAAAAGGTATTACAAGAGGCTTTAAGATAAAAAACAATCATGTAACATTGATTATTAAAATTTTACACAGAACTACAATTAAACAATTCTAATTGGGTATAAGTGAAGTATTATATCTATAGATGTATCTTACAGAACTCATTGGCCATTTGAATCCAAGGGAAAATCCTAATTTCAATTCACCCTAGCGCCTCAATCGACTACTCTCCACCCCAACGGAGTTACAGTTGCACAGCGAAAGTGATTTTTTGAATAACCCTGTGTGTGACATTTTAACAGCTATATAGTTTTTACATTACTTAATATCTACTCTAAACTTGTTAAAATAATTTATTTTTGCCTGTTGTTATCATTTTCTATTACATAATTTTACTCATTATAATGTTACTCATACTTTTTTGCATACTGAAATTCTGTTATTCGTTATGTGATTATCGTATTTGTTTTATTTTTATTTTAATCCTGTGTGTGACATCATCATCTGCCTAGCCTTTTCCCAAACTATCTTGGGGTCGGCTTCCAGTCTAACCGGATGCAGCTGAGTACCAGGATTTTACATGAAGCGACTGCCTATCTGACCTCCACAACCCAGTAACTGGGTAATACGATACCCCTTGGTAAGACTGGATGTCAGACTTTTAGCTTCTGACTTCTCGTAACGACTGTCAAAGATCTACAAATGACAGCTGGGACCAACGGCTTAACGTGCTTTCCGAGGCACGGAGGAAACTCGATATGTAATTCTGGTCACCCATCCACATACCAACCTCGGCAAGCACGGCTTAACCTTAAAGATCGACCGCGCGGCTGTAATTACTTAGCCACGAGCTCCTGTGTGTGACATTCCAGAAATTTAATATTATTGACATTTTTTTAAATCTACTTTTGTGCTGAATAATTTTTATTTATACTGACATTATTTGTTAAATTTTGCATGCCAAAACTCAAGCAGAATGTACCCGGCTCACTATTATATATTTTATAACAACTTTATTTTACAATACCTTCCCTCTATGCGAATTAATGATTTGATTTGAAAACAAAACGGTTTCAATACCAATCAAATTCTTTTTGTAAAAGCAAAATATAACCTCACACCTGTAATCCCTGAAGACTTTGGCAGAGGTGTACGGAAATTTTAATTCCCGAGTAAAAAGGGCCATCACTGAATACTACTTTTTTATGGTTTAGTTGTTTTTATTATATTACATTCATGTACATTATTTACAAACTACACATAAATATAAAATAAAAATAAAATATGTACAAGTATCAAAATCGACATACTATTAAATATATTCAAGAAGACATTATTATTTATTTTTGTTTTTTTGCATTTTAGCTAATAGATTTAATTTAATAGATATAATAGATAATAATTTGACAGGATAATACTTTACAATTATTTATAATTTAACTATTTACGTTCTATTGACATGATATTTATCATATGTTATTGATTTTATTTTTTGTGAATTTTATCGTTTATTATTCATATTTTATTATTTGTTGTAGACAAATGTGCAGTCATGCATGTGAAGCGAGGGAAGATTGTGGAATCCGTGGGAACTCAACTCTCGGATTCCGTACAACTTAGATCGCTCTCCTCAACAGAAACCTACAAGTATTTGGGTATGTCGGAAGCATTAGGCATCAATACTGCTGACATGAAACAATCGTTGAAGGAACGTTTCTTTGGCCGCCTGAATAAGGTGCTATACAGTCTTCTGTCAGGCGGAAACAAGGTGCGCGCCTTTAACGGTTGGGTCATGCCGGTTTTGATGTATTCTTTCGGCATACTCAAATGGACTCAGACGGAACTTGATGCTCTGGATAGGAGGGTCCGCGTACTGCTGACCGCAAATCGGATGCATCACCCACGGTCGTCGGTGATGAGACTGTATATCCCGCGAAAGTGTGGGGGTCGTGGCTTCTTAAATGCTAAGACCCTGCACAATCGTGAGGTATGCAGTCTCAGGGGATACTTCCTAGAAGCCAACGTGGGGATGCACCGAGATGTGGTCTCAGTGGACAAGGGCCTTACCCCGCTCTTCTTGGCAAACGAGAACTGGCGCAAGCCTGTAGTATAAGACACTAATGATCGCAGGGAGGTATGGCAGGGCAAGGAGCTTCACGGGCGCTTCTACCGGGCTCTTCATGGCCCCGATGTAGATTTTCGTCAGTGTCCTGGCTACGATTCAGCAACCTCTTTGGGGAAACTGAAGGTTTTGTCTGTGCGATTATGGACGAAGTTATGTTGACGAACAACTACCGGAAACATATTATGAAGGATGGGACGGTTGACGTGTGTCGGGCATGCCACCGTCCGGGAGAATCGATCCGACACATAATTTCTGGGTGTTCTCGTCTGGCTAACGGAGAGTACTTGCATAGACACAACCTCGTTGCCAGGATTATCCACCAGCAACTTGCTTTGAAATACAACCTTGTGGAATCAGAAGTGCCATACTATAAGTATGCGCCCGACCCAGTTCTCGATAATGGTAATATCACGTTGTATTGGGATCGACCTATCATCACTGACAGGACTATTGTTGCCAATAAGCCTGACATTGTGGTGATAGATCGATTGGAGCGTCGCGCAATGATTGTTGATATTACGGTCCCACATGACGAGAACCTCGTGAAAGCAGAGAAAGATAAGCAATTCAAATATCTAGATCTGGCTCGCGAGGTTGTCGACATGTGGGATGTGAATACAGCAGTCATTGTGCCGATAGTCGTGTCGGCCAATGGCTTAATTGCCAAAAGCCTCGACCAACATCTTAGTAGGCTTTCGCTTGGCAGCTGGATCAAGGGCTTGATTCAGAAAGCAGTATAACTTCTGGACACGGCGCGTATTGTTAGGAGGTTCCTCTCTCAAGAGCCCTGACCACCGGTAGCTCGGACCCTGTTCCCAATGCCAGTTGGATCCTATTTTTTATATTTTTAAATGTTTTTTATGTATGTAATTTTGTAAAAATATTTAAAAATGTAAAATATATGTTGTAAAATGAATAAAGGAAATAAAATAAAATAAATTTACATATTAAATAAGACACATTACATATTAATAATTTACATATTACATATTATAATAATATGTACATGTCGCAGTTTGATTATTTTATTCCGTTAGGCACGGTCATCATGTGGGCAGAACATGGGTTTCGTGCAATGAAAACACACACACACTGTACACTGCTTTTATCGAACTAACAAATTACTTGAAATTACAATCCAACACAATAACACTAGGCACCATGAATCGGGTTACAGTTTCGGGACGTCTTGACTCCGCGGTGGTCAGACACAGACCGTCCGCCTCGCTGGGAGCTCGAAACATCACGACTCTGTAGTAAGCGCGCTTAGGTGTGGGTAGACTGGTAAGTAGGTCGCTTGACCTTTGGCGCGCTTTCGATTCATAGTCAGTCTTGTATCCGTAATAATGACTCCGACTCCGACACGGCCATCCTGCTAGCACACGTCCTCGTGTGATGGGTACCCTGCAAACAAATACTCCACGACAGAAATTTGTTCCACTCGGTCACTCCTGACCAAACGTTAGATTCAACGGGGTGGTGGGAATAAAAACATTGTAGAACTAGCCGTTTCGTTTTAACCGAACCGATTGGAAATAATCGAAAATACAATAATGATAACCCTGGGCCATGTACCATAGTCGTTCAAATCAACCTTTAAAACTCTACTGTAACAAAAAAAACTACCAAGCTTATAGAAACCGTCGTGTAAAGCCACTAACGCCACGGCTCTCTAGCCGACCAGCAATCGCATTGCTCTCACACATCCAGCGCATGGATCAAAACTAAAATTAGATCCAACAAACAATTAGGTCAATTAAAATGCAAGAGCAACCAAGTACCTCTTCATCCATCTAACCACCACATAAAGCAGGAATCTCATCCGTGGCCTATGGGCACTCAGGCCCTCCAACAAACCTCTGTTTGTTTTACTACGTTCCTCAAGAACGCCGAGTCCCACATGCATGACTCTATGGTCTCTACAAGACCCGACCTCCGCCAGAGCCACCCGCGCACCGCGCATCCACGGACTACTATAAGCAGACACCGACTTCTAACGGACTACGGCTACGAAATGGCAACTGGTACGGTCTGACCATCCGAACCAAGATTCCACACTATCTCTCAACTCTAAATCATTTACTTCAAACGGTACTTGGCCCTCGGGCATTCTCCTTAACCCATCATGTGCATACTTGTAAGTACGCTTAGAACTTAATGATCTCAATGTGTAGCGATCCCCCTCTAGTACTTCGACTGGTACGTGACCCGCTGGCATCTTCCTTAGCCTACCGCGTGCGTATCTGTAGGTACGCTTAGAATTTACAGCTTTCCGTGTTAAGGATAACCGTCTAAAACCTCAATCACTCTAAACAGACCTTTAATCTTTAACAACCCAAAATCACCAATCGCAAAACGTTTAATTTTGCCATCGTTTCGTCTACTCGGAACACTTGTCATGTTGAGCTAAGCTAACCCGTCGCGTCTATAGGAAACGTGTACCACCGGCTCGTCACCTTAGGTACCGGGTGCTTGAACTTTACCGGAGTGAGACTTCGCTACTTAGCACGTAACGCAGCTATTTACGAATATTGAAACGTACTGAGACTTTCCCGGGAACTAATTATAATCGAAAGGCTTTTCAGTCGTCTTTTTAGCACCAAGGTGAACGATAAGGGTCGCGGAAATTACTGTTTACCGACCATCGAAGAACACGAGCTAAATAGGGTACGCATTTAGACCTACCATTGCGTTGAATATGACAGTAAAAGACGCCTGAACTTAGCACTTAAGTCTTGGCTACTCAGTGCCAGTTACATTCGTTGCCATAACAGTTAAAAACCGATTGAAACTTATTATCACTATTATGCCTCACCGAACGTACACAAAAGATTTTCGTTAACGAAAACTCCCTAGCCGTTATGTTTGCAACAAAACCCCGATTTAAAATCTCGCCACCTAACATGACGTTACTTTGTAAATAATTATCAGGCAAACATTGCAACAAAGTTTCGATAGGGTAATCGTTAATCACTACACAGCATAAAATCTGTTCTGTACTGAATACTCGTGTCTGTACTATACCAGTCTTAGCAACAACGTGACTAATAAATTTGCCATTAAATTTCGATGGAAAACTTTCTTTCACCAACAAGTATTCAGAATCAGAATAATTAGTAAACCGTAACAACTCACCCCTGTGTTGCAATGTGCCCGCGATGTTGCTTGTACGACGCAGACATCGACGCGGCTCGGCACCCCGCCGTCAGCAGGCCCGCTGCACACTGCCAGCACTGCATGCTACCGACGCACGTACGCCGGACGGCTACGTGAACCGGCATGACACTTGACGAACAGCAAGGGCTTCGTGACCCTTTGTCGCTTGCCCGATGCCCGTAGCAGCCGGCACAGGCAGCGGCTTCTTCGTGCGACAATCCGCTTCGTTGACTCCTGGTTTCTCCCTGGTCCGCAAGCATGGCACTTGATTTGCGGTAGCGATGAACACTTGTGACGTTTTTCTATCCTTTGGTTTTTCACTACTCCTTAGTAGTGAGTGAGTTAATGAGGGTAGTCGTAAAAGTTTCGGCACACATAAATCTAGCCTTGAACAATTATTTAAACTGGTCCCACGTCATACCTGGATAGGTTATCAGTGTACCGCAAACATTTTGTGTTCAAGGTACATCTAGAAATTCGGTAGTACATTTTGGAGGTATACCGTAGATGGAAAATCTATCGCGCATTTTGCGAATGTTTAAGTAGATAGTTTCCTTCCGTCTGTCTATTTAACTTCAAAAGATAACCTTCGTTTTCCGAGGCACACCAACTAATGACCACGGTACACCAATGTGCCGCGGAACACTTTGTTACACTTTGTAACATTTTGTTACACTTTACTTTACTTTACACTTACGAGTATCCGTAATAATGACTCCGACTCCGACATACATATTATTTTCATTTTTAAATATTTTTACAAAATGATTAATAAAATAAATAAAAATACAGCTGCTTGTGAAAAACCCAGTAAAACTTACGACCTGGGAAACAAAGCCAGAACCTCAAGCTCAGTAGTCGCGACCATTAGACCAAAGGGGAAATCCTTTTACATCCAAACAAAAAGGTTTTAATGAAAAATAAATTACTTTTGTGTTTTATGAAATATGCAGTTTACTATTCATGCTACCGTTTTTACTGTATATTCATTGGCATTAATGACGAATTAAAACAAACGATTAGATCGCGATTCAAATAACCATATCGCTGTAATTAAATACTGTTCATTTTGTATGTGTTTCGGATTGTTTTTTGGGCTTATTGTTATCTCAATGAAAATTCTATCAATGACAAAACATTAAATCTAACGATATCGAGAAAGCAAAGTGGGACAAAAAAAAAAAACATTTTTCAAACTGTTTTTTTTTTCTTGTTCCACCTTTTGTAGTAAGCAACGACTTATTGTCGGGCTTACGCTGTCCTCCCATACTTAAGTACTAACATTGTAACATTCAAATATTGTAAAACCAAATGATTTTAGAAGAGTAAACATGGAGTTTCTTGTCGGTTCTTCTCCATAGGAAACGACTAACCCGAACCTTGCACCTTTTGCCGTTTTATAAGTGCGCCTGTAGGCCTCATCATCATCTGCCTAGCCTTTTCCCAAACTATCTTGGGGTCGGCTTCCAGTCTAACCGGATGCAGCTGAGTACCAGTATTTTACATGAAACGACTGCCTATCTGACCTCCACAACCCAGTAACTGGGTAATACGATACCCCTTGGTAAGACTGGATGTCAGACTTTTAGCTTCTGACTACTCGTAAACGTGTCAAAGATCTACAAATGACAGCTGGGACGAACGGCTTAACGTGCTTTCCGAGGCACGGAGGAAACTCGATATGTAATTCTGGTCACCCATCCACATACCAACCTCGGCAAGCACGGCTTAACCTTAAAGATCGACCTGGGCGGCTGTTATTATTTAGCCACGAGCTCCTCCTGCCCCTGTAGGCCTATGTAAAAAAAAAAAAATGTGATTTTAATAATCTGGGACTATAACATAACTGGTGAAATGTGGTTGTACTATACAAGGTGTAAACGTAATATTCACGAAGCTGTTTACCTAGCATTCTGTACATCAAACTAAGTAACTCTACGTAAAAAAATTAGCTGGGTAAAGACTTTTTTTTTGGGTGAAAAATTACGATTTACGGTAGGACTCAATGGAACGCACTCAAAACATTATGCTTGAATGTATAAATTGAATAGTATAGCGGTCATAGACGTATACAACATGTTTAAAAACCCTGTCCGATCGGAAAGGGGCTTATAGGTATACCAATGATAAAACCAAATAAAATACGAAACATAAAATATTCATGAAAGTGAACATATTAATGAATTTTAAAAACCCGATTTTTTGCCCAATTACCACCTTTTCCCTAAAATCTAATAAACTTTTATAACATGAGAACACCATATTTGGATTAGTATGTTCGGTCGTCAATTGTTTATTTATGACGTTACTATCTCAGAAGCGACCAGTTGTCCAGTTTCCTCATTTAACTACATTTTTTTTATTTCTACTAGTCATTCATAAAAGCCTACATAAATAGAATCTAATTTCGATACCTAATAACACACTGGGGAGAGTTTTTTTTACATATTGTATATGTATAAAATTAGAAACTTGGAAAAAGTTGGGACTTACTTTGAACTCCAATATCTCCGTAACGAGAAGGTCCCCAGTTTCCAAAAAAATATGCCTTTCGGCTTCGTTAACACTCTTTTTATACCCATTAGGTAAACTCTGCCTAACCCTTCCGAAAGACTCTGCCGAAATTGCACTGTAGCACCTTGCAGCACGACACAAAACCTTTAGAGCACGAGCTACTATCCTACACTCCTTTTGCTAAGTCCACTTCACACACCTGACCCTTTTTCAAGGACCTCACTAATAAGGTCAGTATAATTAATTAATACCCTTTACTACGGGCAAACAAACAAAACACTGCTAAGTATAGTCAACTGAATATATTGGTGGGAACACTTGTACTATATGTATGAACAAATATTTGTATACTACAGATAGTTGTTCCGGGTCTGGCTGTTTGTGTATGTGAGATTCAATGTTTGTAAAAGCAGCCACGATACAGGGGAAATTCCTAGTGTGGGGCAAAGTCTTAAAAAAGAAAAAACTATGAGAAGCAATAAGCAAACTGCAGCGAAATAAAGGTGCTATTGAAGTTTTGTTACCATAGACATAGACTGTAGAGTCACGACCAGTAATATCAACTTATAAAATGTTGTTCTTCTACTGTCTATTGTAATATTATAAAGAGGTGTAGTTGGTATGTTTGTAAGTTTGAATCTAGATTAATCTAGGGCTATCTTCGGAACTTCTGATCCGATTTCTAAAATTCTTATCCCGAGGCTCAAACGATTATTATTGGGGATATTTCAAACATTTCCATGGGATAATTTCCACAATGCGAGTGAAGCTGCGGGCAACAGCTTGTGATAGTCAGTTGCATGTCCACTCATACAAATATAGTATGAGTGGTCATTTAACTACTTATTATAATACATATTAAATTGTTACGTGGAACCCATAGAATTTTGCTCAGTGTAGATCTTTCGTAGACATATTAGTGCGCTTAACTGTACATCTAGTATTAATCGCTAAACAATTAGCAGGCCAGCTTCTTAACACACGTGTAAATGGGCATATCAGGTGCGTGTATATGTGTGGTGTGTGTCGGTAATTGCCGCGTCCGGCGGAAGTGGCCGGTTCCGACGTCAGGTGACCCTCGCACCTGTGTGTGTCGAACACACACACATTCGTAGGACATAGGGCCAGGGAGAATGACGTAGTGGTTTCTAGCTTGATCATGGGCACCGTGTTTGGGGAAATTATGGTTGTAAGTACTATGGAGATCCTGTAAAGGCTTTGCGAACGAAAAGAGCAATCTGGACCTTCGTAGTGCACACGCTAACAATTGCACGAACGTAAAGGGATACAAACAATACAATTTGGCAACTATCTCACTATATCACGATTGATCCAAAAACCGCCAAACCATACAGAAATCTCTTTAATCACCTGTGTCAATCTCATCACAACTTTGCAGTGAAACCAAACATTTGGTCCTTCTGAAAAATATTGAAAAATATTGTTCGTTTCAAAATTAAATAATAATTCAATTAATAGCAGTATTTAATTAATACAATTACCGTAGTCAACAAAACCATTATGCAAACTCTAAATTAAAAATCTAGCTAGAATACCGTAACAAAAAAAACTCATAAAATAGACCACCTTCCCACACACGACAAAACGCGAAACTTAATTTATTCTGATAGATGATATAATAAATTACGGACAAGCATAATATTACGACACAACAGTGCATTTGTGTCCACTGACCATTGAAATTGCATATGTGTGGTGTAGACACATGGTTTCTTTTCCCCTGTGTGAGTGGGACTAATTAGCTATTCGTCGATCGAACGATAAGGACAACAATTAACTTTTGTTGCTAACATAATAATGTAAAAAAGTAATAACGTTTATGATAAAATTTGAAATTGTTCCAGAATGCTTTTTGGGTTTGTTTCTTTAAGTTTGTGGAGCATTCTGTCAATTGTGAAGCTAATTAGCTGTACCTATAAGCAAGAATATGAATTCGTATCCTTGGTAGGGTGGGAAATTCAAAATTGTTAATAGAATAAATAGGTTTACTTTGTGTCATCACAGATATGACATGATGGTTTATTTGGTGCCTACTCTAATTACTTACTTACTGTTGGGTATAGGACTCACTTGCTTTTTTTTTTGCTTGTGTCAAGCTCTACATTCTTTTATCATGCTGCCAACAGTATTCTTAGTTATCCTAAAATTAATTGAAACAGATAAACACCTGGACTACAAAAAGAACATTCAATAAACACCCAGTTTTACACAAATAAACCACTCAATATTCTAGACAACGTACGATGGAACAAACAGCTAGACTATGAACTCGCCTCTAACATCAATCCAACGAGAGAACCAGCTATTAAGTGACGTAATTAAGCATTTTACTCATCAAACTCATATTTTAAACACTCATGCATGACTTTCAATTTGCAGGAAAAAAATATTATGGTGAAGAAATGTCGTGAGCTAATGTGTCGAGGGCGAGCGCAGGGAATGCTCGCCATTTTGTTTTTTTTCCTCTCCTCCCCATAATTACGTAATTAGTGGCGATGCGAATTGGAAGTGCATTTGTTGTGGGTCCTTTTGTCCGCGATCGGTGTGCCTGCGCCCGCGCACTGAACAGCTGTTCCACGGCCCGTTGAGCTGCGACTTTCTCGTTTGACAATTACGAGCTTTTTATAATTGATACTCAGGAATAGAATGAGTTCAGTTGTTCTTTTAAATACCTTTAACGAAGCATGTCTATTTATTCTTTAAATGGTTTATTAATGATGATTCTGGTCAATTATCCTTTTTATTCATATTTATAAGTTTAGTTTACTTTAAGCTGATGATCAGACCACCACTGCCTACCTAGGTAGCATCTACAGTACAGCGTGTATCAGAAGAATATGGTCTATTTAATCCGTTTATTAATTTACTTACATACTAATTACATTTTTACAAAATTATATAAAAAAGACATTTATAAATATTATATATGGTCCGAGCTCTTGTGAGAGGAACCTACTAACAATACGCGCTGTGACCAGAAGTAATGCTTTCTGAATCAAGCCCTTGATCCAGCTGCCAAGAGGAAGACTCCTCAGATGTTAGCCGAGGCTTATGGCTATTAAGCCATTGGCCGACACGACTATCGGCACAATGACTGCTGTACTTATACCACAACCTCGCGAGCCAGATCTAGATATTTGAATTGCTTATCTTTCTCTGCTTTCACGAGGTTTTCGTCATACGAGCCCGTTATATCAACAATCATTGCGCGACGCTCCAATCGATCTATCAACACAATGTCTGGCTTATTGGCAACAATTGGTCTATTTAATTATTATTATTTTTATTAGTAACTGGTAACAGACCATCAAACAGAATACCTTTCTCCATGGGAATAGCATCATCATCTGGCTAACCTTTTCCCAGCTATGTTGGGTTCGACTTCCAGTTAACCGGATGCAGCAGAATACCAGTATTTTACATGGAGCGACTGCTTATCTGACCTCCACAACTCAGTTATTACTGGGGTAATACGATACCCCTTAGTTATACTGGTTGTCTGACTTTCGGGCCACAGATTATCTGTAACAACTTGCTTGATCAACATCGCAAAAAATATCACATTTAGTTCGAAGTAAGCATTGAATTTTTTTTAGGTCACCTGATTATTTCTTCGATCTTTTTTCTGTGTAATCCTCTGATAGATAATTTTCGCGATATTTTTAAATCTTCTTCCCCGGTTGAAAGAAGACAAATGTAGACTCCTTCTTTAATTTTTTAGAGTCCTATTTTCATTCGATATTTTTATAAGTAAGGGTTATCCATTACACATGTCGATCCATTAATGACCTATCATCCTACAATGTATTACCAAAACATGATTGCAGTCGATTGGCCACGGTCGCGGACGCGGAGGGTTGACTACTTACTGCGACATTTGGCGCGCGGGCGTCGTGACGCGTCGTGCCGCGCCGCACGCCACGCAATCGATCGCTAATCGATTACTCCGATACCAACCTTTGTTTATGATAATAACTAGCTGCCCGGACAGACTTCGTTCTGTCAAAAGTTAAAGCAATGCACTTTTCCTACCTACCTACCCTACCCAACCCTACCTACCCTACCCTACCTACCTACTACCTACCCACCCTACCCTACCCTACCTACCTACTACCTACCAACCCTACCCTACCCTACCCAACCCTACCCTATCTACCTACTACCTACCTACCCTACCTACCCTACCTACCCTACCTACCCTACCTACCCTACCTACCCTACCTACCCTACCTACCCTACCTACCCTACCTACCCTACCTACCTACCCTACCCTACCTACCTATCCTACCCTACCTACCTACCCTACCCTACCTACCTACCCTACCTACCTACCCTACCCTACCTACCTACCCTACCCTACCTCAATCACCAACTCCACGCTCAACTATCACCTGGTAAGCTATGTGCTCCTAGTACCTCAATCCCGACCACGCCGCTCAGACTCTCTCGCCAAGAATATAATATATCTCCCGGTAAGCTATGTTCTCCTAGTACCTCAATCCCGACCACGCCGCCCCCAGACAGGCTCGCTAAGAACATAACGCGCCATCAATCACCTACTCCACACTCGACTATCTCCCGGTAAGCTATGTTCTCCTAGTACCTCAATCCCGATCACGCGCCCCAGACACGCTCGCCAAGAACATAACGCGCCAGGGCGTCATCAATCATCAACTCCACGCTCAACTATCTCCGGGTAAGCTATGTGCTCCTAGTACCTCACTCCCGACCACGCCTCCCCGAAGCGCGTGGCGCTCGCCAAGAACATGATAATAACAAACTGCGCCCTGCGGTTTCACCCGCGCAGACCGGGATAAAAAGTATCCTATGTCCTTCTCCTGGCTCTAAACTACCTCCCTGCCAATTTTCACCCAAATCTGTTCTGCCGTTCTTGAGTTATAAGCGAAGTAACACTAACACGACTTTCTTTTATATATATAGATATCCAATTGCGAAACACTACACGAGAGCTAGAAACTTTAACTTTAACTCAATGCAGCATAAAAGCATCCATAAATACAATGAACAGAATTCAGATATTGGATTTACCCATTCAAGATTTCAGATAAATCTTCTAAAACTCCAAAAGATTTAGTAGACTACCCAAGAATAGAACATTGATTTATAACTGTAAATGTGGCATAAATGCATAGAAACTCAAGTACGCCCCAATTTATATTAGATTTATAGCAGGATGTGGTGTGATGATATTCCTTTTCAATTAGCACTCAATGAATGTAGTAGCCGTGTGGCGTTCGAGCGGTTGCACGATTCGATACGCAATATCGACACGAACAACAACCGAGGCTTCCATTCATCATTATTATAAATGTGCCACACTCGCTTATTTACGGAAATCGATATTTTTTTCGGTATCGACTTTGAATGCTTGATTTCGACACGTCGATAAACGTAACGCTATTGTGTGGGATGACCCCGGCATTATGCCGCTGGTGTGGCGGCCCGCTGAGCAGCGCTCTCCTCGTCACATGAAAGTAGGAACAGCATCATTAGTTCCGCGTCTACATTATGTTATATATATTGTAATTATTGATTATAACAGGTCATGGTTATTGGTGAGTAGCGTTTGTAAAACAGACCGACTTAATTAATGATAGGCGCTTCTTTGTAGTTATGATTAGTTTAATTATCAATAACAAAAGCGACAAGAGAGCTGTTACGTGCGTCTAATTTTTCATCTGTCGCATGTTTCCCTATACAATTACTCAATCTATGACATGATAGCGGGGACGGCGGTGCGGTGGAAATGGAAGCTGCAATATTGATAAACGTCGACGGGCAATCAGTGGCCGAGCAATTTGCGAGCGATTGTCCGTGGTGAGATGCGAACACACGCAAATTGGAAGCGGCTGCACGTTCAAACGGAGCTGTTTAGAGCTCACATCATATTTAGTGCCGGCCAGTTACCGCGGAATGCTACTATTATTTAGTTATGTTTACGTACGGTCTAATTGAGTTTACACATGATTTTGATCGAGAGATAGACAAATAGAGACAAAACATAATAGAGACAAAAGCATATAAAGGAAATTAATTTCTGAAATAATAAATTATAATGATGCAAGTTAGGAATAGTTCTTGTTTAAAATCTTAACTAAGCGTGCATTGCATTTCCCTCAACGTTCTATCATCGATAAGGCTCAGTTGAACATGCACATTACTGTATCCATTATTGTATAACCGAAGGCGATCGTGAAGGAAGAGAAGGGCTCTCACGGGGTCACACATAAATATCTAATGAGAAATACGATTGCGCAAGAAAATGATATCGATATCAATTCGATATTCGTTCCAAAGCTAGCAATCACGAAAACAAATTTGCGTTCATTTCCTTTCCCTCGGAACAAACGTATAGCGAATCCGGCGTAGCAATATCTTTTATAAGGCGGTAGATCGTAATGGAAACCATTTCTCATCAATTTTCTAAATAAAGGCGCACAGAAGCTAGCGGATAAAACAAAGCGCGAGCGCTCACGACATAGATTGAGCTGAATTATCGCTTTACCGCAGAACACAATCTACCCTCGAGTGTACTCGCGGACTACCTGTAGGTACGTACTTACGGACACCAGGTACGAACGTATAGCGTGGTATCGGAGCGCCGAGCCCGACCGCCTTGTGCACTCAGCCCGGGACCAGATAACAAGTGTGAATTATGTTAAATCTAGACAGTTTTTCTCTCTTTTATCAATTTACTACTTCACTAAGTACAACGTTTGGCTCTGATCAAATTTAAACAATAATTTCACCTTTGCAATCGCATTCGCTAACTTTGAAATTGTAGCAGTAAAGGCGTACAGCTTGCGGAGCAAAATACAGAGTTAGGTTGAAATTATACGTACGTACGTTGAATGAAAAGTGTTTGGTAATTAGATATTAATTGTTTAATACCTTCTGCAGAAACCCATTACGTTGATCACAGACAAAGAAGGGTTAGACAGTCAATGTGTCAAGATTACGGAAACCCAGCTGCTCACATCTTATATAACAACAAAGCAACATATTTGTACATTAACCGTGCGCTTGTCGTAATCAAATTACATTTAATAGCGAATATTCTGTCATTACAACAACAATATTAATAATTGTAAATAAAAGAATTACAGTAATTTCAGCGACAGGGCAATCAAAACGTCGAGTTACAAAACCACCAGCAAATTGGGTGAAAGTGTGACGTTAATATTCGTACGGATGACAAATGACCGAATCTTGGGCAGGAGAAGCAGTAATGCGACCAAATCAAATGTGGACGAAGCATTTCGCATGTTAGTGGAAGCATTGTGAGCGTTCGTGCTGGGAGGCATTACCGTCACTCTGTCAAATCGTCACTAAGAAGAATGAAATCAAACATACTTAGGCTTTATCTTGCGACCTTCGCCTTCGTACAACCTTTTACAACGAGGAAATAACATTCCAAGAAAGTTTGTAAGTTTGCTTAGGTTCACATGCATGTAACGTTGTAATTACCCTCACTTTCATGCATGACGAACTACGTAATAAATAGCTTTTGAATGATTTTTCAGTAATACGAATTTTAAGAGTAACTTGTTCAGTTTACAGGTCCTGTAATTTGTTTTTAGTTTATAAATTTGAACATCGACAATTATAATGTAATTTTTGACAGAAATCTTTAAGTAATACACTTTCATGTTCAAAATCAACTATATTGACAATCGCATGCAGGTAATTGAATTAGACATATACTACTCTCACTTACTATACAGTTTTAATGATCTAATAAATATGACGAATGGCGCATTATTCAACAGCCTATTACATAGCATGTAGCAATAACTTACCCGTATAGATTACCCCAACGGGATATCATACAACCTTTTTATACGAGACCCAATAAATATTCCAGGGCCACTATCATTATTGACGAATAAGGTTGAACTTACAGACAATTAAATGTGTAAACGTGTGATAAATTGTTGGCTGGCCAGGTTTTATGGCGACCGATAACGGAGCGCTGTTCGCTTTATCGACACAACTTATTGAACTTATACTATTAATTTAAACAGAGTTCGACTGATTAAACAGACATTTAGTAGAAACGTGCTTTATTGTTTGGACTGATTTATTTTTTTACGTGTAGGTGTGTCAGTGTTTTCTTGTTTTAGAGTGTGGATGGGATTCAATGGAAATGCTGCTTTGATTCTTATGCCTGCTACAAAAGACTTCGTGGTGCAGTGCTTATGACATAACGTTATCAACTACGATGCGAGTAAAATTATAGCCTTTCGATGTCTATGTTTCTGAGAAATACTTAATACATATTATACATAGGTACACACACTTATTTAGGGAACACACGCACGCGTGTTTAGGAGCTCTCAGTGACTAAATATTACCTATATTGTGTAGTTCCAGCAACATTCTATACATATGGGATTACGGGTCGAACTGATAACTTACTTATTTTAAATCGGTTAAAAACTTTTTTGTTTTACTTCATAGGCTTATAGGCTTATGGGCACTTGTATTCTCCTACAGGGTAACTTCTTATATGCATTAAAATGAGAACCATATTCATTACACCGGCAGCTGCCAACACCAAATTACCATTAAATTCCAGCTATTTCTAACAGCTTCAACTTTAAAAGTAATTAAACTAACAAAAGATAATAGCTTCATTAGAAACAATCTCTTATATTTCCATGGCTTACCATATTTTTATGGGAAAACATTTAAATATATTATACTGTAAAGAATTGTATCTTTCATATAAGGATAGGGTTGTCAACGCCTAAAATGTTATTGATGAGAAGCTCTACAATGTCGTGCAGTTTGCTGCGTGTAGTTTAGTCACCTTTCAGGAATTTTTCAGGCAGATACATCTTCAATTTGGTAAAAAAATACTTTGAAGATTATATAACAAACCATAGCATCACGCCTGTAATCCTGAAAAGGTGAGGCAGAGGTGCCTAATAGTACACTCACATTTCGCCAGTTATGTTTAAGTCCCATGTAATAGGGGGCGAGCCTATTGCCATCAACCGAGTTCAAATCCAGACTCTGTGGCTGCTACTGAGAAATTCCTGATGAAAAAATCAAATTAAAATATTTTATTAACATAGCCCTCATGGGCACATAAAAAACGTCGACAAAAGGTGCATGGTTTGAGTTGGTCGGTTCCTATGGAGAAGAACCTGCAAGAAACTCCATGGTTGCTCTTTTAAAAACATTTTGTTTTACAATATTTGAATGTTACAGCGTTAGTAGTTAAGCATGAGAGGACAGCGTAGGCCCGACAATAAGTCGTTGCTTACTACAAAAGGTAGAATTTGTCCGACACGGTAATCGAACCAATCACCTCATGGTCGCGATTGCAACCAGTAGACCAACGAGGCAAATAAAAATTAAAAAGTAATGGAATAGTAAAATATGTTTGAAATGTAATATTTCATATAATATTTTATTTCAACTAAATAGTCTTGGGCGCTCCTTCCGGGGCTCCACGTCGCTGTCGATGTGGTGAAGCAGTCGACGGCCTCGGATACCATGGCCTTTCCTGCAGTAAGAGTGCAGATCGGATAGCGCGGCACGCTAGCATTAATGATCTCATCCGTCGTGCTCTTGCCACCGCCGGTGTGCCAGCTGTCTTAGAATCCAATGGCTTGGCACGCGTCGATGGGAAGAGACATATGGAAGTTGGGTAGGCCTTTGGTGTGAGATGCGCTGGGGCGGCTGCTGCAGTTGCTGAAAACCTCAAGCGGCGCAAGTACAATAACTTAATTGGTAATTATGTGTTTGAGCCGTTTGGGGTTGAAACACTAGGGCCATGGGGCCCGAGTACCCACCTTGTGTATCGAGATATCGCTAAACGGTTGGTCGACTCTTCACGTGCCCAAAGAATCATCGTGGCATTGCGGCCAGCGTTCTGGGCACTTTTGATGTTGACAGCGATGTGGACGAATTTTTTGACGCCCTGTAATTTTGATATTTGTACATATTTTATTATTATTTTAGATATATTCGTAGTTTGTAAATAATGTAAATATGTATTGATAAATAAACAATAAATAGTCTTGAATTGTTTTAGAACTTGAAAGATAAGACAATTCGAGGAAAATACTTAGCTACAAACGTACCTCGCAAGAACAATACAGAAATAGGAAAAATTGCTTTCAAACTTTGCTTTTGTTAGTCTAACTTCCATAGTTTAAATAAATAAAAAAACAATGAATGCAAAGTGTTACCGAATTGTCCAACCCTACCCGGACTGTGCCAAGTACTATAGGAATGGGTCATTTGACGTAGTGGGCGCGTAACCGGTGGGCGACTCGTAACGCATCGGTTATCTACGCGTCATTTACCATGGAACTGTTTGTTACGACTGTCCTACGATCTACGTCTTCTGCCAGCAGCCGACGGTAGCTGCTTCCAAACGTTTATTAACCGTTACTTGTCAAATTGTGAGCAGTTAAACTGATTCTAGGTGCAACACACTGAAACGACAAAACGAAATTACGAAATTTATGTTTTGCTTTGCCAATCAAGTTATGACATTTAACTGGTTTCGGGAGTAAAATATTCTTTTAAATTCAATTTTATTGGAATTCATTTAATTGTTGGTGATTATACGTTATAGATTATGGTGTGTATACGTTTCTATCAAATCAAATACTAAGAATTTTCTCACAAATTCCACACATTACCCTAAATAACAAAATATTGTGTAAACTAGTTAGGTTAGTTAGTTAGGTAACAGGTTACTTCAGCTTATTAAACCGAAGCTGTAAGTCTACCTCTCTCTGCCTTCAGGGTGCTACAAATAAGACGGACATATAATTTCCTCCTGTGTACGAACGAAACCTAAACACATACAGCAGACTCGATAAATGAATAAACCCTAGATAATAAATAGGTGAAGTTCTTCCCTGCCCCTAACAATTTAGAATCCTACACGTTTCTACAGAGATATCTCTGAATGCAAATCAGTAATTTATCTACTTTTCTTTTTCAGAAATCACACATCTGCAAAACCAGTCGACATCAACAAGGCTGCAGATTGAAGGATCCTAGTAGGATCGGATATCCATATAATTACTACGAGTTTAAAACCATAGATCAGATCTTTAGTGTAGTTTTGAGTCTTGATTAAATTAGTCTTTAGCTTTTAGCCACATGAGCTTTTTGTAAGATTTTCTTTTTGCAATCATACGACTTTTTTGATAGGCAGAAATCATCAATAATCAGAATCTTGATTTCCATCGATATTTTTTCTGCAATTAACTAGCTAAAATATTTTATACATAATCGTTGTTAAAATTTGCAAAGTCACTTTTCGAAAGGTTCATCACCCACCTCACTTGAAAACTGGCAGATAAGTAAATTTTCTTTTTCAACACTTCAACTTTACGTCCATCTTCGTATAAGTGGTGGTAGTGTGGCAGAAGCGTGTCTAACGGGCACACCTGCGGCTGCTCTAATGCGCCTGCGCCCGTTATGCGCTGGCTCTGTCTTACGGTCCACGGTCCACCATGTCCGATGCGCCTGATTCGGTCATGCCGCCTTACCCCTGCGTTTACGCGACCTTACGGACAAATGACAGGCTGACGATTGTCGTTTGTCTGTATATTAATGTATGAAGTGTGTGTAAAATTTCTAGGAATAGAAGATTTGCCAAATCAGTCTAAACATCAATAATAATGCTTCGGCTTTAGTCCTTGTGCGGTGAATTTATTTGGAACGGCAGAGTAGTGAGTTTATCAGGAGAAAAGATAGTCTGCAATTATCGTATTTAGTAATAAAACATTCTAAGTCCTAAGATTCAATATTCAAAATGGCTTAAATCAAAGCTCTGTAAAACTTTTAAGCTCTACGATATGTTTTCATTGTCATCGATGTCATTTCCACCAGTTGATACGTCAGTTTATCAGTAACTTATATGGAGTAAGAGGTAACGGTGCCTCTGCCATCAAACAAAACAAAACAATAATATAACGCACGAGAAAAACGTGTGATCAATAAAAAGCCAACCCATGGCCGTAGAACTATTTATTACAGTAACCAAATTAAAAGAGCATTACACGACAACAACTCCAGCAAGGAGTCAACAAACAAAAAGTCTACACCGACTTCCTTTTAAAAATGTAATCTGCGTCAAGCGCGCGGCGGCGCGGCGGCGGTGCGCGGGGTAATCATCGAATATTCCGTATCTAACTACAACTTTATACCGCGCGTTATCATGGCCGTATAATGAGTTATGTGCTCTTGCTCGTTTTGTGTCCATCACGGGGTATCGGCGAAGGGCGTCATCCATCATCCGCTGCGACTAATTGCCTGCTACCTTGCTTCGGCTCTCTTATCCTTTTAATTCGTCCTCCGAACACCTATACGACGACGGAGCGAGCTGTTACGAATAATTGCCTGCGAGATACCGACGTCCACTTGATTGCAAAATTAAAATGTAAGAGTAAAAAGTGCAAGGTGCATAAGTTGTTGTTAAGTGAGCATGTTATTTATCCTTTATGTATTAACATCACCCTTTTACATAAGTTTTTTTCATATCTGCACCTTTAACACAAAACAAAAGTTTAACAGAAATGATTGTTTTCAAGCAATATCAAAACTAAATATCAGTATTAGGCGCCATTACCGATCCACGATCTCTCATACATCAACGGACCGCTTAATGCAATACAAAAATCGTGCTCGACCAATTCGTAAGCAATCCAGCGACTGCGCTAGTGGCGGGGCTAGTCACGAACGATCGCCGAGTCTACTGGCAAATAAAAATAAGGCCCAGGACAGCGATCCCGAATCCCGCCGAAAGGGGTAGCTCGATTAAGTGTCGGTTTGAGTTTTATTCGCGCGGGGCGAGGGGGACGTGTGAGCCCGGCGCCGCATTAATCATTAACACAGCCTGCCTAATGACACCGCCGAAATGGGCCCAATAGTGCTGCACCCGGCGTTGTCGACAGTTGTGAGAAGGGGTTTAAAGGAGAAATGATGAACTAGTCTGTTATGATAGTAGAGCCTTCAGTTCGTAACAATGAAAATGTTTGCATCTCAACTAAGGCTAGAATGACCATCAGTAAATCTAGACTTTAGTGCTTGCAATATATTCGAGTTCAAAGGTTTTTTTTCCTAAAAGAGCTTTTTAGGAGCATTGAGTTAATTTGACACTGTCTAGAGAACATTAGAGAGCGACCAGGACTTTCCTCGATTTCCATACATCCAAACCATAATGCCTGAATATATAATTACGTACTCAAAAACCTTATAAAATATTAATATTTATCATTTCCAGTAGAGAAAAATCGGGTAACTCTCAGTCACACATTCCAGCAAGTTTACTTACAAATACAATAAAATTATCGACATAATCACGGGCACATCACTACGCCCGATATTAGATGTCGCTATTAACTCCGCAAAACGTAATTAATCGAATAAGTTTATGATTGATATAACCAGTTTGTGGGGCGCTTAATTCACTTTCCCAATTCCTGGGGACCCACTCGCTTTTATAAAGTTATCCTTTAAGAAAATTGATTGGCTCTATCGCTACGTAAGTGATTTAGTAATGAATCAATTCAATTATTATAATACCTTCCAAGAGTAGCGATCGAGGAAGCGTAAATAATAAGTAAAATTTAATCAAAAGCAACTTTATAATTGCGTTATGTGGTTATTTCGAAATAATATGGTGTGATTTTCTATTAGTGTCTGTGCGCTTCACTTGTTTTGTTACTACGTTAATCTGCTTGGTTCTATAATAAACCAATAATTATTTTTAAAAGAATGTCCATCAAGTTTAATTTGCTGATGAAACATACTCTGATGAAACATACTCTGATGAAACATCTCTATATAAATGAAGAAAAACAAACATTCATTTTCGCTTAGCAGCATTTTAAAGTAGGTACCTACTACTACATTTTTCATTTGAAAAGGCAGTTTTTTAAATGACTGTTTAATGATCCCTAAATAATTAAAAAAATCCTAGTGGTACACAGTGTAAGTAGTTTAATCAAAAATGACATGTAAGCATGAACAAATAAGCAACATTAGACTTACCTAAAAAAATCACGAAATAGTAGATAAAAACACAGTTATCAATCATAATCATACATCTGCTAATTGGAAAGCAAGTACCAAGCAAGGGAATCGCCAGTTTTTGAGCTAGGGCTGGGGCAGAAGGATGAGAAAAAAAAACAGATTTTTGGGTTTAATTTACTACTAACATAACATAACATCATTTATTTCAGGCTACAATGGCCCATAGATATATACCTTATAAACTATTATAGTACTTACAAAACTTTATTAATAAATTACAGATGCAGACGAAATTCTTCAAAGAATCTAAAATGCAATAGCTTCTTCAAAACTGTTAGCACCTACATACTACCTATTTAAGACAAAATTAGTAATTTCTTCTACTATTTAAACATATAGTAGTACAAGTTACTATTTTGTCAAGTTTTTTGAAGAGTCTAGGCTCTAGGCACTAAAAGATAATGTAAGCACTCCACTCCAGAAAAGTTATCTTTTCTTTAGTCCTATTATTAAGAAATACATGTTACTAAATTGACTTAGGGAGAAGATTTCAAGAACAAAAGATCTGAGGCTCCAAGAAAATTTTAACATCCTATACCCTGGACAGGTTAGAATGGTTTTGATCCTTCATACAGGAGTTATTTGATTGACTTAGAAGACCAAGATCCAATAGGGAGTAGGCTGCAAGAGCGAGCGAAGCGAGCTCAAAAATTTATTTGCACTCTGCCTTAGACATTTTAGAATAGTTTTGACCCTTCAAACAAGACTTATTTGATCGACTTACAGACCAAGTCAAGATTCACGAGGAAGCAGGGTTCAACTTTACGTACAATTTATTACGTACCTACTTACTGATTCTGTGGTATCAGGAAAAGTTATAAACAATTTCGTGCCCCTGGCGACGCCCATGGTACCAAGTACATAAATTACACACGATCTGGCGAGTAAAAGTAAAGTGAGATAAAGGAAATGGATTATTATTGTAATGTAGGAAATGGCAACGCAACTCACACTATTAAGTTACATTAGTAATCTAATTACCTCGAACTTTCCGCTATGCATTGAGCTAAGATGGCTGATAGTATTACTCATATCTATGAGCGATTTTTGTCACTGGAAAACCGAATTACAATATTGAAACTGCTATTTTTCCGAAAAGCTAATGTACATTTCTAAACTTTTCTATCGACTTTTGCTCTGAGAACAATAAACGCTACTGGGACCCTTACACATGCTTTGGTTTAGTGTTGTTGAGATAACACTGTCACTGACAAACGACAAATGCAAGACAGACGGCAATGTGTCAAAGTTCATATTTATACTAAGTAACGTTTAAAGAGCTCGGCGTTAGTCTTGAAAGTAGTTTTTATGTTGATCGAAATACGCTCCTAAGTTACGTTAGATCCTTAGTGGGTGTTGTACGAGGACTTATTTACCGTTCCACTGAAAAATATTGTATCTAAAACTCTATCTTAAACTCAAAATATTGTAATTGTAACACCAAATACTTCATTTAGCACTTGATGATCGAGTACCCCCTGATGTAGCAGCGTGAAAAAGGCAGCGTAAAAGTAGAGGGGGTGCACAGACGCGGGGGGCGGAGGGATGGCGGGGACGCAATTTGTAATATTTCACGAGCCAGTAGACGCTTATTAACTAGGCGTGCAAAAAATCGACGCCACAGCAGCGCCCAACCTTTGATCATTAATGGAAAAATCTAAATCGCAATTTTTATCTCTGTTAGTCAAATGTGTGTGGTGATAATTTATCCTGTATACGAGAATGATTTTAAGTATATTAACTGAACAAAACATACCTTTTTATTTCGTTCATAAGGCAGCTGTTAATAACCACATATTTTACAAGAAGTGTTATAAAAAATTACGGTATTATTTGAACACTAGCTATCCGGCGGAACTTCGTTTGCGTCACATTTTCCCCGTTTTCGCAACATTTTTCATTGCTGCTCCACTCCTATTGGTCGTAGCGTGATGATATATAGCCTATATATAGCCTTCCTCGATAAATGGGCTATCTAACACTGAAATAATTTTTCAAATCGGACCAGAAGTTTCGGAGCCTATTCTATGCAAACAAACAATCAAATCTTTTACTCTTTATAATATTAGTTTAGATACCATAGTTACTACATGTAAAATTACCAACTTACAACAATGTGGTGTTAATAGGTAATAAATACTTAACTATCATGATATTTCGATGACAACAAGTAACAAGCCATGGTATAAAACTGTGCAGCACCTCTGACTAATGCAAAAAGTCGTATCTAGTCAGGGCCAGAGTATTACGGGGCGGAAAATAACAGGCCCGTAGTTGGAACCCTCTTGATTCCTTATTATTTTATGGATACACTGTGTAATACCTACCTACACTGTGTAACCTTTCTGACTTCAACAGTTTTATGGTTAATTTTCAGTATGACACTAGCGTAGCAACGTACTCGTAAGCAGTATCTAAAAGGTAATTTAAAAAATAAAAATAAATACTCTTATTACCTACCTGTTATTCTAATAGGAGATATTACTTTCGAAACCCCAGTAATAACGGAAGAATTAGGCAGATGTGTACACCTCTACCTAATTGTACCAACACCCACTGCTGCTAATAGTTTCTAATATGAAATTATTACTACTCTTCATATTTTCTTAATCTTATACAAGAGAATCTCATTCTTGAAACTCACTATAAGTATTAAAGTAGGTTTTCTAATTAGAGTTTTAACAACATTTAAAGTTTAAAAAGTACCCAAATAGTTTTTTTAAGAATAAAGGTTTTAGTCTAAGTTGTTTTTCCATCAGAAGGTTGTCACTATTGATTCATTCGATCCATTGGTCACCCATTCTGGTCTTTAGCCAAAGAAAGACGAAAAAATACGACCACTTATTTTTATTTGACCTAGAACATTTGTCCGAACAGGCGACATTTTGTTGAAATGTCGAAAGAAAATATACTTGGAATGTTTTTCACGAACAATAAGTCTAGTCTCAGTAAATATTAATTTTAATTTGTCTTGTCAACCTTCTAGAAGCTAAAAATGCTAAAAAGACACTCCTATTTATTAAGTTGTATAGGTACTTATATAGTGTTTTAAGAAAATAAAAATATGTTGTTGTAATTCTGACGGAAAAATGTACCGATAGTAATAAACATTCCTAATGAGGACTACTTAAAGACATTACGAAATTATCTGTTACGATAAAGTAAGTTTCCGTTAAAGTCAGAAAATATATCACGAGAAAATTTTAAATAAAACTTATGGCACTTGCAGATAATGATGTAGCGTCTCATTAGAGAATCATTCTCTAATGGGAATTTTTCGGAATCAGATCAGCAGTTTCGAAGGTTACCCGCTGCAACCAAACTTACAAACTTTATCTCTTTATAATATTAGTATAGAAATATAGATAATATTAGAATAATATAGGTAGTATTTGCTTACCTTATGTTAAATTGCCACTTTCACGTAATAAAAACCGTTTTTGCGAGAATTAGAGAGTTTCAACCAACTTCGTAAAAAATATTGTATTTTATCTTTTACAAGGTGGATTATACAAGTCAGTACTTAACTACTAAGCAGTGATAGCCTAGTAGTGTGATCGTCGGACTGCCAACTCATAGGTCTTGAGTTCGAAGCCAAGCCGCGCACCTCTGATTTTTCAGATTCATGTGCGTATTGTATAATTACCTAGTATCAGTTGCTTCTGTGAAGGAAAGTATCGTGAAGAAGCCAGCATGACTAAAAGACATTTCTCGACGGCATGTAAAGCCAAGTCAGAGGCCCATGGGCGGCATAAAAACTCTGACACTAGGTTAGTCACCAACCACACGATACAGAAAGAATACTTTATTTTAGGCCGTGTGTGGCAGTATATAAGACCATTCTAAAACCCATATGGACCTACGGGATTCAATTGTGGGGTACTGCTAGTCACAGCAACATTGAAAGCAAGCCATTAAGAGCCATGTTAGACATACCCTACTAACCTACCTAGCAACAAAAATATACATCAAGATCTAAATATCAGAACTGTCAAACAAGAGATTGCTAAACACAGTAAAAGCTACCAGGATAGAATATCAACGCACGACAAACAACTGGCCTCAAAGCTTCAGGGTACAGGAAGTACCTCCCACAGCCGATTGAAGCGGCATAGTGTCCCTACGCTAACCACGAGGTTCAATTAATAAACACGATGAAAGGAATTTAAGAAAATAAATCTTTCTGCCAATGATGCCATGGATGGAACACCAATGTTATAGTATACCAGGCGATTGGCTTATTGTGTCAACACAGACTACCACGATACAGAAAGTACCTAACAGAAAAAAAAAGTGTATCAGTCGCTCCCCGAGCCGTCCCTGTATCATGCACGTACTTTTTCCGAGAGGCTATTAATCGCGGAAGAAGAGGGGGAGGACATTTAGCCGCCGCTAGACCGCTGGCCACAGAGGCCACTCAATAAGCGCTTTGCAGATACTCTTGTGTACCGTCTAAAGCTGTGCGATCGATAATAAGGAAGTGTGTATGGCATCCTTCCGTGATTATATGGACAAGATACTTTAATTGGGGACAGACGAACATAGTGTTGTGTGCATATTTATTTTAAAAGCGAAGCAATCGATGATGTAGAGCCTAGATACCTGCATCATCATCTGCCCTGCATTTTCCCAACTTTATTGGGGTCGGCTTCCAGTATTACCGGATGCAGCTGAGTATCAGTATTTTACATGAAACGAATACCTATCTGACCTCCACAACCCAGTAACTGGGTAATACGATACCCCTTGGTAAGACTGGATGTCAGACTTTCGGCTACTGACTACTCGTAACGACTATCAAAGGTCTACAAATGACAGCCGGGACCAACGGCTTAACGTGCTTTCCGAGGCACGGAGGATCCTCGACAAGCGCGGCTTAACCTTAAAGATCGACCCGTGCGGCTGTTATTATTTAGCCACGACCTCCTCTAGCCAAGATACCTGCAAATTTATTAAATCTATTCAAATTTCTAGCAGCAGTAGGTTTGGGCAATTCCACCAACCTTCAAAAACCCATGAGTGCTTAAAATCACTGTAAGCCGTGCTGCTAATTCTAATAAGCAGTATTGTAGCTTTTCGGTTCCCCTTATATTACTAACCTCCCATAAAAATAAGTCAAGTATCTCCTTACCTCTAAGATCACATGCCCAAATAACTTTGTTTCCCTCACCATTTACAACTCGAGAAAGTACATACAACTTCAATCACTGCTGAGTACATAGAAGGGAAAACAGGAACGCCCTACCTAATAATAGGTAGAACAAACGTTTAAACTATACGTAGAGACATTAATGCATTTTTACTTCGAGAAAGTCCCACAAGTTTCATAATAAGAGAAGAATGAACTTTAAGTTGGGATGTATAGGGTTGAAATTGGGAATGAAGGGTGTTGTAAGTGACTTTGTCGTATCGAAGTGCGTAGGGCGGGCCGCCCAAACGTTTAGCAGCGTTTAACGAAAGCCTCGAGGTGGGCGCGGGACACACCCACGGGGTCGATCTCACGACTCATCCATATTTCATATTATATTAAGCTTATGTCCTGTTGAACTTGCTTTCCTAAACTTGGAACCAGCATTTTACATAACAAACTAGGTTTTTAAAACATAAGTGAACAATACAGCAATATAAACACATAAGTATGTCAGTTTATAATAGTCTGAATAAAAGTTCAACGAATCTAGGAAATAGGATACCGAACTTCGTTAAGCTCCTGGCTTCCATTGAACGTTCAGAACTTACAAAATTTAAATACACTGCTCTTGACCGTGTTTTGGCAATCACAATGTCAGCGACGATCTAGCTATGTAAGTTGGAGATATTGTAGTACACAACTGTATGCGCAAACACTATTGCCCTCAGTCTCATAATCTGATAAGACTCCAATACGACACGACCAGAAATAGATCAGGCGCAGGGCCACGTGCGTTCGGAACCCCACGTTTGGCAATCCCGCTTGCAACCACGAGACCAAGTAAGTGAACTTACTTTTTTTCGTGGACCTGTAGATTAAATAAATTTAATTTTTCAATTCAAATTTATTCACAAACAATTTAAATTGTTTTTGAAATAACAAAAACAATAATAAAGGTTATAAAAAAAACATTCGTAATTTAAAGTAACACAATAAAAAATTAACAACGTAATTATTATCTCACTATATAATTGCTCGATGGTCAAGGTGTGCCTGTGCCAGTACAAATAGAAACTTCGCTCACATCTTGGTAGTTTTTAGGGTTCCGTACCCAAAGGGTCAAACGGGACCCTATTACTGAGACTTCGCTGTCCGTCCGTCCGTCCGTCTGTCACCAGGCTGTATCTCATGAACCGTGATAGTTAGCGAGTTGAAATTTCTACAGATTGTGTATTTCTGTTGATGCTATAACAACAAATAATAAAAACAGAAAAAAATATATATTTAAGGGAGGCTCCCATACAAAAAAGTTTTTTTTTTTCGTTTTTATAAATAATGGTACGGAGCCCTTCGTGCGCGAGTCCGACTCGCACTTGGCCGGTTTTTAATCTTCTTGCAGGGTTGCAAAGTTGGCGATCTCAATCAGCGAAGACAAGACTGGTCACAATACTGTTCCATTACACCGCCCCGTCTTATATACAAAAGTTTATGCCTTAATACCACCCCTTCTTCACACTTATAGCACGTAGATGTAAATAATTCAGGCACTAGTTGGCACTGAGCGTCGAGGGTTGCACTTACACTCGTTCCAATTTAAAATGTCATTTATTTCTGCGAATGCAACCCCGATACTACTTGCAAGCTTAAGCCTTCTTGATACTTTAGAACAACGGCAAATTTGAGAACTTGTTAATAGTGACTTTGTTATGATCGGAGTGCATGATGGTCCATGAATCGGTGGTCATTTCTTAAGTTTGTTGTTTTAGATATACTTACTCGTACTTAATCGTTATCCAACACGTTGACGTTTTTCAGACAAGTGGTTTTCCGGGTTTTCCTAACAAAAAAGTTGTTAGGAAAACCCGGAAAACCACTTGTCTCATTTCATTCAATTCAGACGCCTCAATGATTTGAGTTTAAGTTAGTATATAAAAATTTTTTTGTCTGTCCTTTTCCTGAGCGAAGGCCGCCCTCCACTCCTTCCATTTCTCGCGAATATTCAAATATGTACCTTGTTTGTTTTAAATAAAATATTATAAAGAGGAAAGATTTGATTGTTTGTTTGCATTAAATAGGCTCCGAAACTACTAGTCCGATTTGAAAAATTCTTTCAGTGTTAGATAGCCCATTTATCAAGGAAGGCTATAGGCTATATATCATCACGCTACGACCAATAGGAGAGGAGCAGCAATGAAAAATGTTGCGAAAACGGGGAAAATGTGACGCAAACAAAATTGCGCCGGTGCAGCTAGTTTTAAATATTTTTAACCGACTTCTAAAAAAGGAGGAGGTTCTCAATTCGGATATTTGTATTTTTTTTATGTTTGTTTAAAATGATGTCCGTTTTATCCACAGAGGGACACAGTGGCTTTGCTTCAATGGGACGAAGCTTGTTTTCTAAACGTTAGATCTAGGTTAGCAATCTCAATTATACTTTATCGTGAGATTTCATTGTATATTCATACAATGGTTTATTGCTTTTCGCACAGTAAAGTTTAAATTGTTTGTAAAACGAAATATTATTCATATAACAACAAAGTAAATAATGAGTGCCGTCAAGACATTTTAATAAATGGTATCTAAAAATCAAAATATAATGCCACTTGTGTATGGGTATTTTTGGGAAAGACATCCTCCAGACCTTTATTATACAAAAAGCTATAAGTCTTATAATTAAATGCAATATTCGATACATGCTTTTAAATTATAAAAAACTTCGCTCAGGTAAGTGAAGATCTTACAGAATGTTCACTGTTGATTTTCCGTTAGAAACTTTACTTTTTCGAGTAATATTCCCTAAAGCTAGAATACTCTTAGAAGAGAACAAACATTGTCCTTTCAAGTATCAAAACTGCTTGGTCACGGTACAGTAGGGTGGTGTAGCGAATAACGAAGGCGCGTTTGATATGTTAATTTATATAATTCGTAGCTTTTCACTGCTTTTACAAGCTGTTGCGATACGTTCTTCGTGTGAATGTCTATGTAACACAATTTGCTACTGCTATTAATAGAAATGGAATTAATAAATGGACATGTAGATCTTGCGTGTTTGCGTTGGTAAGAGCAACTTTTTTTTTTTTGGCAAGTCGCTTTTTGCGCATTTGCCACATACAAAGTGCAACTTAATAAGAAGTTATCTGACGTATGTCGTAGCCAAAGTTATCAATGTTGTCAACTTATCATAAATGATCCTCTTTTAAACTGGTCATCGATAATAATTCAAATAATGCATCTTTCTCATTTTTTTATGTTTATTTTTTCAAAAGAGTATGAAAAAACACTGTACAAAGGCGGACTCAATGCATTGGGCATTTTCTACCAGTCTACCTTAGGGTGATGTACACAGAAAACAAGCAGATGCAGCTTAACAGAAAATGTCAAGAAAATATTTATGCAAATCCAATATAACGATAAATACAAACAAACAAAATAAAACATAATAAAGAGAAACTAACAAAAATGTTATTTTGAGACGAGGCTGCCAGCTTTTTAAGTAAGTGTTGGCGAGCTTTTAGATACTTTAAATGTGAACCGACTGGTGGCCATCCCGATATTGGAGCGCATTCCGAAGGAAGACCGCCTGGATAAAGAAAGAGGATTTAAGAAAACCAGAGAGCGGTGAGAAGGACAAAGTTGAAGACGGTTATTGGAGGAACGAAGATTCTTGCTGTGCGCAGAACATACATTTTGGAAATAAGAAGTCGGAAAAAGGAGAAATGGGCTTGCTAAGTAGAGTAAAGACGGTAGTCAAGGCCCTCAGCGCTCTGCGCTGTCGGATGGGCAACCCTTTTAAAAAGTCTCAGGACTGTTCTTAGGACCTGAATGCAGATTTCCTCAATAAACTTGACAGACTTTTTAATAACTGCATTCGATTCGCTTTTTATCTTCGTAAGTACGACCATGTATCCGCACATCGGTCACTATTAACACACATCATCGTCAATTATGGGTAAACGAAGGGACTGAACAAGCATTGCCTTTATACGTAATATATAATATATTTTTCAATCGATAAAGCGACCGCAACGTTCCGGTGACTTTTTTTCTTTGCGAGTTCACGACGTTCTTACGCCAGTCAAGGAAGTGTCAACATGCAAGCCCACATCTTTGACGTCGGAGCAAAATGGTATGACTGTGGTGTCAAAGGTAACCGGTGGCACTGTTAAATCATTCAGCCTTCCTACGCTATGGGGACTTCCAACAATAACAGCCTGACACTTGGTTAGTTTAATGTGTATAGTTGAACTTACTACCGATACTTAACTAGGTCTTTATTCCTGATTATTTCATGACCCTTGTGAACAATTGATTATGAATTACATTCTATTAAACCTCCTATGAACCGTAAAACACCTGCATATGGTTCCCATTAAAAAAACATAGTAAATCGCAAATTATTACATGTCATTTGCATGTAATGATTATTGTGACAAACCCGTTATTTCCAGCCAGACGTTGTCGCCGCGTCGATTTAATGATAAAGTGGTTGAAATCAATTTGCGACACTTCTGTCACGATACAATAATCTAATTTTAATATTTAAAAGTGACAACATTAAACCCACGCTCGCTCCTCTCTGATTCCACGTTCTGAATACGAAATGTAAACGGGAAGCGCGCGAAAAGGCGGCTGCCATGTTGCTTTTAGCACCCTTTAATGGAAAATATTTGAGAATAAAACGAAGCGCCCTGATTAAAGTGTAAATGAAAGTGAATTGATATTTTAGCAACTGTTTGTAGATGCTTTACACGATGACGATTGTGTTTAATATTAAAGAGGCACGATGTTTTTATTTTTGACAAGTGCTACTTGGTATTTTGTTTCAGCAACTGATTTTCTTTCTTTTTGAGAGGTTTCCATCTTACTTTGCGGTCAATACTATGGAATTATTTCTTTACCTACTTACTAACTTACAAATTATGTTAAACCACTTATTGTTTTTTGCAATTAGTGCTTGCCTAGATGAATTCCCTAATTTTCAATAGGAAACCTTAACTAAAAGAAAAACTACGACAGGAATTAAAAAAAAAACAGCTTAAATAAATTCTACGTTAACTTACACTGTCACTTACGTTTAGTTACCTGTACCAACCTTGAAAGCTTAAAACAGTATAATCCTAAGTCCATACATCGTATTGAAGATTAACCTGAGATGATCTCGAAATCGCAAGCTTTTCAATTACCAACCAATTCAAGAGAAATCTTTTCAAGAAGTCTTGAGTAGTAAATTTCGTCAAAGCAAAACAGGCGAGTTCGTGTTACAAATCCTCAATTAGCGCGCACACAGCTCAGTTTAAGCCGGCGTTTAAATTCGTTAGGAACGGGCTGCGTTGTTTTCGTTCGGGGGTTTCTCATAGACTAAAATAATAGATATGCAACCTTAGGCAAGAATTAACTGGCATCTCTTTAGCTGGTTGAGGTTCATATCAGACTCAAGTTACGTATCCACAACGTTTAAAAGGCTGAAACACTGTTTAATTATTTTTAACAACTCGTTTAAATTGTTTCATTCTTATAAGGAAAAAAATTACTTTGAGTAATATTACAAACCATAGGTAACAAGACTAAAAAGCATCAAAGCAAAATATCAATGCATTATAATAACGCTCACAAGCGTTAATCTGAAACAATGCTCGACATTTTAAGGGGGAGTCTCACCGACTTTATTGCTATCTTGTCCCCTCTACAATTAAAATCTATGGCGGCGCCATCAATTGCGTATGTGAGCTGCGTAGCCCGCTAAGTGGATCTCCATTTTAACTCCTGAAACAAGCCGGTTGAGGCTTTCAGTCGGATCTCGGCATTTGCATGATTGGCATTACGCTGATTACCCCTCCCCGCACGCCCCGCCGGTTCTTCCGTCACGCTTCACCCCGCGCTCCTCATTCGTGGCTCGTGCCGATTTCAGAAAGCTAAACACATGCAAATTCGTTTTAGTGAACAGTGCGGAAAGTAATGGTGTTTCTTTAATGGACTGGTTAGTGGGTTTCATGTGTGTCACATCATGATTGTATTGGCGTGGATGATTTGGCTGGGTTGGGCAGGTTGTTGGTTCCAGTCTCTTCAATTCTGAAGAGATGCAAGTCTCTTACAGTTCAAAAGGTTAACTGAAAGACTTGTAATTTAAACTAGACGTTATAAAAAAAAACAACAGGTACAAGGAAACTACTGCAAACACAAAAATATTCATTTTAGTAGTCAGTTCGTACGGATTAAATCGTTAATCTGCCCCCGTCCCCCGCTCTGCGTCACCTCCCCCCCCCCCTCAGTACCGACAGTTGAAAGTGCTCCAGAAAGTGTCGTTTATGTACTCAAAGCATATGCAAATGGATGTTTTAAAATTTTAGGGAGAGAACGCCACTTTAGTCCCAGAAGCACTTGCGAATATCAAAATGTAAATTTACCCTTTTATGTTTACAAATCTTGTAAATGAAAGCGTTCATTTTATTGACTTTAGCCCGACAAACATTGAGTACACGGCCATTTTGATGTAAAGCCCGTTGAAATATGCATAAACAATTTTCATAAACACGTTCACGTTCGTATTTTATTTCATAGTAAACGTTTTAAAATTATTTTTGACGTGTCTATCTAGGTGCTACCTTTTTTAAGTGCTACTTTCAAATCAGGTACCTACCTAATCCACCCTTGTGTGCAAAGAATTTTAACACCACAATAATCATATCGAAGTACCCAGTTAGCCTTTGTGACCCAAGACGAAATAAATCTTGATATCAATCGTTACCAATTTAGCACCGAATAAATAGTAGAAAATATGAACACGGCCTCCATTTTGTTTTGACCAGTGCCAGCGTCTAAGTTACAACGAAGTATCAGTCTCACGCAACAAACTGTTAAATAACACAGATTATGTTTTGGTCAAACTCCGTTTACCGGGTGTAAAGTGAGAAGAAGGAATAGGAAGACGGTGTCGCTCGGTCCGCTGCGCGCGCGCCGATCTCAGCTGATCGAGTTACTTGTAGGTATCCCATGTTCAAATCAGTTTCCAATCGCTGTTAACCTATTAAGAAATAGCACCTTTAAGACGGTATAAACTAAGTTGATTTCAGAATGCCCAGAACTACTTACTGAAAAATGTTTTAAATTGTAGAAGAATCTGAACTTTACTTGTAAGTATTTAAGCGATTTTTTTCATAGAATACATTTTTGTTTACGTTTTTTGAAATTAACTTACTAACGCACCACAAATGCCAATACTTCGAGTCTCGACGTGTTGTGAGAAAAACGTCGACAATTAAAAGCAGGTATTTGTTACCTCGCATACTCTTATAACTATTAAGTGTTCGATAGAAACTTGATGATTCCATTGATTTATCACTTAATTTTCAATGAGAAATCATTAGTGGAAATTCCTGGAGTCTTAGCGATTAATTAAAAGCGAGAAATATTTAGAAGCAACATTCTGATCACTTCTTTGAAGGTGTTTTGGAAAATGAGTCAAGTCAGCATTATCTGTGATTACCGCCATAATTCCGTGTCACTATCTTCATCATCTGCCTAGCCTTTTCCCAAAGTTTGTTAGGGTCGGCTTCTAGTCTAACCGAATGCAGCTGAGTATCAGTATTTTGTTCTGTATGGTGTCGGACGTAAAGAATAGCACCATCCCATATCTTCCCGTGGGTGTCGTAAGAGGCGACTTAGGGATTTGCCAGAGAATGGGCAGCAGCGTTCTCTGTACTTTTGTAACAACCGTACTGCGATCGCCAACCCGCCTGCCAAGCGTGGCGATTATGGCAAAACCCTCCAAAATGTTTATGTGGCGACATTTTTATTTTAGTTTATTAATTTGGCCGATGACATAAAAGTGTGCATGTGTGGTTTCCACAACATAACGATCTTTTGCCCTTCAAGAGGAGGAATTTTAATGAAATACATATATGTATTGTGTGTTCCAATACCAAAATCCTTACCAAACTGCAAAAGCTGCCTAGGTCAGACTGACTTGACATATCTTACACATAAATACTTACATGACAAGGATAATGTCCAGGTCCAAGAAAACCTCTCTACTAAAAATATGCCATATTATTTTCGACATGACTTTTAATAGTTTTAATATCAGTACCAGTTTCTGATTTCAAGTGTCCTTTGTAGGTGTTCATTACAGAATGTCAGATTTTTCGTTCGTTTAACTCGTTGTGAAGCAGTGGTGCGAGAAACATACGTTACGCCCCATGGCTATATGTGACGATATCAATGCACTCTTTGTATCCGATTACTGTAATAATTTGAATAAATCTTCGATTACACTCATTAATACTGCGTTAATGGTCTGCTTCAACGAGTCACGCCGATGTTTCATGAAGATCTAAAGCGGTAAAGAAGTGATAAATAAAGAAGCTAATGCTTTTCTTATTCATCTGGAAAACAAATGAATATCGCTCATAGAACTTCAATACCGGCCAGTGATATTGAGAAAAATATCGACAAAGTTCATCATGCTTTCAATGATAATAAATAATACGAAACCTACCTAATAAATACCTATAACTTGCTAAGGAGCACTTAAACATGTTGTTTTCAGACTACTTTCCACCTTTTTATTGTGGTAACTGTGGACATTCACCAATACGGATATTTGTCGATATGTCAGTCTCAATTAATTCGATGCTAACCAACACCCAGAAAAAAAACATCTTTTCACATTTACCAAGCAGCAAAAAAGCGCAGTGTTTTTACAGCAATCTAATTTGTTCCAATAATCAAGAAGCTTTTGTCTGTTAAAATAAATCACCGGTCAATTAAAAACAAAATCATTTCAACGCAAGTGGTCGCAACCGCAACGTCCCTTCCTGTCAGCCCGATACGGAGTAGCGTTCACGTCAAACCAATGAGTTGAGAGCCCAGTGGCTAATACCAGCTGGATATCATGTTCACATACTCTATTAAACATGATAACCATCGTACCGGGTGCTGACCACACTTTGTTTGGATTAGAATTCAGTCTTTCATTCGTTGTTGAATGAGCAACGATTTCGTCGTGTCGGTTTTTGTTGGTGACTAATTTTTTAACTGACAGCGTGGAAACCATAGCAGTTTTTCAGCTTTCTGAGGGCATCACAGCCTGCAAAAATATCTAAATTCCACATTTTTTTTTCCCAAAACCATCAGACCAGTGGGGGGTAAGCTACTAATTTATGTCGCTCATCGACAGTTTCCTCGAGTCTTCAAGTCTGAAAATCATACGCCTGCTACAGTACATGATTATTTCATTATAGAATAAGACTTAAATCCAAACCGAACCCAAGAATTAGCTGTTCACAGCAGTATTAGCTTCGTACAGAAATTCTAATACAATTTCCGTACATGTTTAATTTCACAATTTGCCTGCAGCACTCACACTGGCCCAGCCTATGTCCACACATGACCACTGACAATTGCCCGAGTGTGGGTGCGTGTGCTCGGTTGCTTGTGGTTGCCGCGGCTCCGTTCGTAAACGGACGTAATCTCAACTAAACACTGATCAACTGCTAATACACCTCAGTGTTGGGCGGTTGAAAGGTTGCAGCAGTAGCATGGAGTTCGATTATTGAGTAAAACTTTTGAAATTCAGTCGCAGGCACGACATTGTATTGAATTCTCACATATAAGCATATAGCATATTGTCATTGGTCGTGAGATTTTTTTTTGTAAGAATTTTCGTAGCAAGCTCGTAGACTGCTACACTGCTACGCAGCGTTGATGTCTTTTTTGGAGGACAATGACATTACTATTTTGTCACTTTTTTCGACACTCACCACTGTTACTATATTATTACGATGAAAGAAAGAAAGAAAAAACGTTTATTGGTACATGCCACAAAGTACACACAATATACATAAAAGGACATATGAGAAAAAAAATTAAAACCGAATATACCATGGTGGTGATATTTTAATTTTGGGGAGATTTTATGGTTCCTACTCTAGTTTCTTTCGTAATAATTTATATTTCAGTGCGATACAGACGAGACAGGAATGCCAAACTAAAATAATGAAATCATGATTAGATCGTTCATCAAGATTACCTGATTTCAGTTTATCTGCTTTCTTAGCCCACGTGGACCCGGAAAAATGTAGTCTAAGGATGGGACAATTTCCTGAAAAATAAAACACTCATAGACACTAGACGCTAGCTCACTCTAAAAAGAAAAAAAGACATGTACTTAGACACACCACTTCACTTAGTTTATGCATCACTTAATATAATCTCAATATTATTGCAAAGTTGAGTACCTAGAACAACTTATCGCAGATCCTCTCAAGACATAATTACATACATTAGAAATACATTATTCCTTTTAAACGAGACAGTGAAACTACATCAGCGGGCAATAGTAAATCGATATGATCAAGTTAAACTATTGGTTAATGTATCAGTGACGGGTAAAGTGATACGCGGTGTGGCTACCAAGACGCAAGTCGGACACATCAATATTACTCAGTGCGCCGTGAACATGAGGTATGCGGTTTGACAGTTATAATGACAACATTTAAAAATGTGAGCTTCTTGATTCAAGTATAAATTGTGCTACTTGTGGTGAATGGAGAACGTCACCGTCTAAGCAGGTTTTCACAATTCATACTTACCTAGCAAATTCTTTAGGTAGTCTCCATAGAAATATTTTTCGAAGAAACGAGTCTACCGATATAGCTTGTGCATGAAATAATGAAACGTATCTCATTAAATAAACTTAAAACTATTTTTTTCATTTTAGAATGAATTGGTCAAAAATTACAAAAACAACAGTTTTGAAGACTTTTTGCATTTAATTTTAATAAATACAGGTTACAGCTTGGTAAAAAACAAAAAAAACTAAAATACTTTTAGAAAAATGCAAGCTTTTTCTTAACTGCCGACTTCAACCTAAAGTTTAAGTACCTACTTAATTATTTCGCAGCAAAAAGTGCACACACAGTACCACATATGACAGCTTACGTGTCGTGCAGCTATGTGTGTGTTACGGGCTATGCGCACGCGCAATTTCGCAGTGTTTTGTATCGTCGTGCGACCGCAGGCTCCGCTCAACTGATACAGCGCTCTCAAGTTACACCCAAGTGAAATCGTTTCATAAAAGGCCCTTTTGGCTTCTGCGACACTTTGTAGGATTCTAGCACGTCTAAGAATAACATACACAATACTTCTTCCCTCACTTCTTCAATTTCCAGTACCTACATATGTACATAAACATATCATGTCTCCCATGGGGCTATGATGAAACAACAGAAAGCTATCACCTGCGATTCATACATATCATCTTTTCTCCTTCTGTTTCGTTCACGGTGGCTCACGGTCAAGCACGCGGCTGCAAGTTTAAGACAAAGTTGAACACCCTATGGAATCTTAAGGTTAGATTTTGTGTAACAATGAAGTGGCCATAATGGTTTTCGTGAGAGTAATGAGCTGTTACCAAGTTGCATGAAAAGTTTACTATGGTAATTTAAGCAATTGGTTTCATTAATTACTTTGAATATCCATTTTTTCTACCTTTCTTGAAAGCTCTTAGCAGACAAGTAGATATTAGGTAGGTATTATAACTAGATAGTTATGAGGAAAACTTCAAGTTTATTAGTAAAAGCTACATTACCCAAATAGATTTTCCCTGCTCCCTGTACCCAGGAAAGTAATGTGATTTAACATTAACAGCAATCAAAATATTATCACATTTTACAACACGTTTTCCCCTCTCGTAATGTGTTAAGCATACGGGTACGTTTGTGTGAGAGTACTGCCGTTAATTTGCTCATGAATAGTAACAAGTGGGGTTCGACTCGAACCATTAATAGCCTGTTTTTGCCACCTACACTGTGATTATTTCTAGTAAAACGGTTGTTTCTTGCTATTATTCAGTGTTATACAAAGTGACTACCCAGCCTATTGTTTTTTTTTTACTTTCGTGGCTGTCCGACTGTTTCCACATCATTAGATACTACGCATGTATACCGATATTGCTTCGCGATGCAATTGCTATTTTATTATTCATTGTTTAAACGTACATTAAAAACTATTTTGCACGACCTGTTTGCTATCAACCGCTGTTTTTACTTGAGACTATTCATTTACGTGGAAAGGCATAGGCACCATCAACATGTAAAAATATTCAATTTTCGAATTATACAGTGCAATACATCTTACCCTGGTATCGATAGTCAAGCTAAAGTAATTACTTGTGTTAAGTAATTACAGCAACTATTTGTAAGCCATAGACAAGAATTTGAACGAAGTGAGAACCGTCAAAAAAGCAAAGATAAGGATTCTTACTTTTGACAGTTCAGAGTTCATTTATTTACAGTTCTAACTTCAAAAATTACTAAACTTTGCTTTTATACTCCAGTCATCACTTTAACTTGTTTATAGACACTGGTGTTATATCCTACGTGTTTGAACTTAATTAACGATATCCAGCACTTCGTAACTAGCTGAGATTGTTCTGAAACGTTTAACATTATCTAAGAATTTCCTAACAAGAAGTTTTCCAGGGACAACGCCGGCGCTACTCTATGAGCGTTTCTATGGAAAACGCTTATAATAGAGTTTCTACTAAAAGTATGCGTCGTAACAATTATAATTGATAACGTTTCTCATTCGCTCAATTATATTAAATGGAGTGAATGTTAGCTGTTTCCCGGTTTGAAACAATAACGATAATCAGACGGCAACATCTCGCGAACAATGACACTGCGCCGGCTGCGGTCACCATGATCTTTCATAGACACGTATTAAATTAAAACTTAGCGATGGAATTTTCATGATCTTCATAGGTTTTCTCTATATACAGGTTTTCAAATAAACTTTAATTTAAATTTATGTCCGTAACGTACCCACGGCGACCAATCAAGCTCTACAAAACCAGGTTCCGCGGGTCTCATATTGTACGGGAAATCTATACAAAGCTAGGCCATGTTATACTGGAATTGTATAGCTTGATGTGTTGCCGTGTGGACCATAGGTTCTTTTAACTTATAGCATCTACCTTAATACGATTATGAGTTTTTTCTTAGGAATTACTCTAAGATTCAAGTCTAAGTCTTCATCGTGATAGCCTTATAGAATGCCACACCCACAAGGATATGTAAATGTCGTCCCTTATTGAATATATTAATCAAACAATACGGCCAACATTCTTTTGAAAAATCTATATAATTATGAGTGGAAGTAGTTACCAAGTAAGTGTACTTATCCACTTTAACGATACGTAAGTACCGAGGCGATGGCAGTCAATCAAAGGAAGTGAGCGACGCAACACTACCACGGGATATCATAAAACGCTCAAAGTTTTCCTCCATACGCACATTACGAACCCATTTGAATATCCAATGCGTTTATAATTAGCAATTCAATAAACAGTTTAACACACTTTGTAAGTGGGTATGCAGACGACTAGTTATATTACATCAGCTGATTGTGGGTGGACCGATACTTAGGTTTATGTTGTAACCCCCAAAGTCCAGAACAATACTTAAGTTACACGCGCTTTTAGGTAAGTCTTTCAAGGATGACTGGTAATTAGTGGCCGATACTTAAACACATGTTTATACTCATGATAACAAACCACTTTCCCAAAGAAACATTTTTTTTACTCATTCACTTTTATCACAATAATACAACAGCCGTATGAAATTGGCGCGCGCGCGCCTATATCCTATCAGCTTATGATAAAAGAATGAGTTTAAAAAAATGGTTCTTTGGGAAAGTTGTTAGTTATCATGTGTATAATCACGTGTTTTAGTATCGGTCACTTATTACCAGTCACTCTATACAGTATAGCACATTACAGTCTAGGTACACTTTATGGGATATCAGGCTGCCTAAGTACTTATTCAAAATTTGGTTTCGTTCGCCACGGTAGCGTTGTTTAGAATTTAGGCATTAGGTACCTACCGAATTCTTACACAAATCTTATGAAAGGTAACCATTTTAACACTTTCCTACATCGCGACGGGTGAAATGCTACTTTACGATTTTCTTCAACGCAACCATAATTTAGAATAGTTTCTTAAATGGAGAGAACACAGGAAAAAGACGACTGAGCAATGCGTTATATTGGTGGTAATCACCTTGCACGACGTAACACCATAAATCTTGAAATAGCTTCTAGCAAAGGCAACAACTGCAATAAGCAACATTAATTTTAGAACCTTTTATGTAATGAAAATGTATTATTCGCCTACAAAAGGCACTAGTAACAGTTGACGCCAACAAATCGGCATGGTGGGCCGATTAATCGGTCATCGCCTGCGACAGGCCTATGTGCTACTCTATCTAACCGATTCATTGTAACATGCAAATTATGCACTGTTATTTTATTTTAGCATGTATAATAAGACGAATGAGAAAAACTGAAGAATCAGCTGGTTGATGTTCCGATACGTTGAGAGTGAGACAAAAACTGGTACTTTTTTTTTTACAACATTTGGTCGCAACTCCCTGATGCTGCGGCCTAGGGCGGAACACGCATGCCTAGAAGAACCCGATTCACTCAAACTTTGAAGACAACCAGATTAAAATGATCAGGAAACAGAGAAGCCAATACTAATAAGACAATAAATGTCAAGTATACCTTCTTCTAATGAGTGGTTATATATGTCTATATCTGGTAACGAACGAAGACCAGAAGAATCTTAGAGCGAATAAAAATAGATGAGTAGATCAATCTCGATTGGCTCTGTATGGTGTCGGACGTAAAGAATAACACCATCCCATATCTTCCCGTGGGTGTCGTAAGAGGCGACTAAGGGACTTGCCAGAGAATGGGCAGCAGCGTCCTCTGTGCTTTTGTAACAACCGTACCTACTGCGATCGCCAACCCGCTTGCCAAGCGTGGCGATTATGGCAAAACCCACCAAAATGTCAATGTGGCGACACTTGGGGGAGGCCTATGTCCAGCAGTGGACGTCTTTTGGGCTGAAATGATGATGATGATGATGAGTAGATCAATCTCGATTAATAACCTCGGTAGGAAAGCGACAGTCGATGCACATCAATTAGTTTACGGAAAACACGTAGGTACCTACCTAGGTAGTACATACACATTTTTGTGTCGATAACAGTTTTTTGTGTAGGTTTCGCTGGGTACGGTCACAAATTAATTTTTCCCATGATTTTGCACATCTATATTAGAAAACTCCCATTTTCAGTATTTGAAGAAATCCTAGATAAGCGTAAAAGCGTGGTGACTGCCAGCTTTTAGCCGAGTTCCCACGGCGCTGTTACTGTTAACCTAACTGCCGGTAAGCGGTGCACTCATAATACTTAAAAATTAAAAGTTATTGTATTTATGAAACGTGTGAGAATGTTTAATTAAATAAGTGGAATAAACGGAACTAAGCACTTATTAGACCTAATGAAAGTGACGACACACTGGTAAACATTGTAGAAACAACACGTAATGAGATTTAACTAATCCTCGGAGTTCTCAAGCCGATTAGGCAATATGAAACTATACACGAGTTACTTAAAAACGCATTGGTTTTTTTTAATTTATGGCGATACAATGAGCCAATTAAAAATATATTTTCTATCTTCTGAAGATATTTATCTTGGTTAAAATTATTCTATTGCGTTTAGCCTGCACCATCCTACTTTTGGGCAAAGACCTCTCCCCATGGCTTCCAGTTCTTTAGATCTAAAGCTTATATGGGCGACTGATTGAGTTGGTTTTGTCCAGGTCACCCCGCCATCTTCAAAAAAAGTATTTTTTTCAACACCAGTGATATTTAATTGTAGGACAATACCTGTAGAGTTTAGGGCTTGTTCGTTCAAATTCATTAAGGCGTCATGCGACAAGTCGTAGTCGATACTACGACTTGTCGCATGACGGGCGCTATCTTGGACAAAACTAGTCGGACGCCTCGTCGTGCGACAACCTTTCTTCTTATTCGAAGTTTCTGCGGCCAAAAAATGTGGTCAGAGCCGTGTCCCTAATGGTCTGCATATTGTCCAAAAAATATAAACCGGCGATCGGTAGCACAAACAAAGATTAGTTCCACATTATTTGACGTGTATCCTGGACTCATCGGAAATTAGTTGCGCGATCTGACGGGAGCACGCCCTCGGCGTCATGTGTTAGAGCCGTTCATTAATGAGTTACAGCAAAAAATATGTTCGTCTACACAATACAGGCGCATGACTCGCCGCTCCGCGATCAATTATTAATAAAAAGCGGGCCGCTTCATTGAAAGGGCGATTAGCTCAATATTTATATGGAATATTCGGTATCAACGGCGCTTTGTGGCCATAATTCGGTGGGTCGTGACGCGGCGCGTTTGACTCTCCCGCCCGCGCCATAGACCAACTGCTTCGGCTGATGCGTAGACTTGATACTGCGTTAATTATCTTTAAAAAGTATACAGTGTTATTGAATTTTACCATCAGGAATTTTTCAATAGCGGCCCGGAGACTGGAATTGTGAGCGGTTGATGACATCAGGCTCGGCCAGTTTCGTGACTTACCTAAACAGCTATGGCGATATACGTACGTATGGGTGTACTATTAAAGTACACCTTCTCCTAACAATTCAACCCAACATCTTGCATGCTATGTGTGTGTATACTCATGTTATGGACAAATAAAATTATCTTATCTCTTATCTTAGGTTTAGGTGCTTAGAACTACGTAAAAAATTTACCAGCTTAAATGAATAAACACCATATTAGGGCGTCTTAGAAATAGAACCTCTAAGAGTTTCACCAAATGCAGGCAAGATACTAAAATAGTACGCGTTTCTCCACGCTAGCGGTACGGCCCGGCCCACCACGTTCGACTCATTGTCCTACTGAATTGACTCGCCGACTCTTTCAATAGAATTCTTCGCCGTGAAAGCAGCCACTATGTCGGCATAGATCTATTTAATCTGATACATTTCCCGAACATCAATCAAACTATCACTCGACACTAGCGAATTATTGGATCAAGATGAGATGTGTTATTTTATTTTGAATAAAGTTTTGTTAGTATTCAAATAGCACAAAGAAAAACGATTAACGCTGCTCATGTTAATATTTTCTGGTATATGGACAAGGTTTGCACCTATGAAATAAACTAAAACAAAAGGCTATCACGGTCTATCGAGTCTATCCGCTAATACCTCGCGAACATATTTTTCGGGCGATAAATGTACAGTTTACAGAATGCTAAAATGGTCTAATGCCTATTAATTATTTGTATAATTAATTTGGCATTACCGATTCACATAGCAACCAATGGCTGCCAGAACAATTTTTCAGTAGAGCTGATGTTAATAAAAAGGCAGTTTCACGAGCTTTGGCGCCGGCCGACATGCAAATGTGCTGTTTAATGACGCGCGAAGCCACGCCACACAACTATACTAGCTTTGCGGACACAAAACGTTACATTACACACAGTTTATTGTGAAAACTCGTTGCAGAACTGTAAACGTTCCTATCTACGAGTTCCACGACTTTACCGATAACTAGATACGATCCGAGGCGAATCACAAGCAATGTCACTTTTGAATACATCTTGACCCCTCACTGGCCTGTACCTACTGACAATCGTAATTTATGGTGAGAAACACGGGAAAACATATTGCAGACAGAAAATAAAGTGGAGACACAAAAACACTAGCCATGAGAACTGAAAGCAGACACATTCTCCGTCTAGCGGCGCCTATTGACTGATTTCAACTAAATGTTTTACGACTAGAGCATCAGTAAAGCGACTACATCCTTAAAATAAATGTGTCACGATTGAGTCATTCGACCCGCCTTCAAAATGAAAAGCCCTTCAACCTTGAAAAGGCCAGAGAATGCGGCATGAAAGAGCCTCACAATACTCTTTTAATTTGTCATTATGCAGCAATAAAAACATGGTAAATGAGAGCGACAAAAAACTCGTTCAGAGACAAACAAAAACCGCGAGCTGGGGCGAAATTCGCAAATCATTCTACGATAATGACGGCCGCTTGAAAAAAATTTAAATATCAAAAGGCCGGACGGGGCACGGTAATGGTTTAAAATCATTTTTCATTCGAGTCAGTCGTGAGTCAGAAATATGAAAACGGTAGCCATCACATCGGGCGCGCTCCCATTAACTCTAGCCGTCTCGCGATTAGAATTTTGGACGAGCTCCATCTTTCATTTGTTACCTTTTTTGGAATAAATAAAACAACAACATGTTACAACATGTTGATCAATTACGGTGTTCGAATGAAACTACATAAGTACCTGGGTCGTTAATGGTTTTTATTTGCAAAGGTCCTTTTTAATATTAAATCGCATGACTTATATTATTTAAATGTCATTTGTTCTTCTTTTTCTTGTTCTTGGGTTGCGATTGGTCGACAGGGGGCAGCCCGCTATCGAATTCGCTCGCCGTATGCATGGAGCTCTGTTTAGATGTTCGAGGACCGAATGAACCGAATTTAGCTTTTGGGAACCTGTTAAGAGAACACATTTTTGCTGTAGAAATCTTGTCATCAAAATCATGTATACCAAAAAGCTAATTAGCTGAAGACACTGTCTTTCACCAGATCATACACGGAGGGTTAGAAAATATTCTAATCGTCCGCAACAAGGTAATTTCAAATCACACCAATATATTATCTACAAGTAACTCTAGTTAATTCTGAAACCGAATAGTTTAATGTAATTTCAAATGCTCACCCTGGCCTCTTCCTTTCTTCATCTTCGTGAATAGTTAGCCTGTTGCTCGGCTTGTCCTTACTAGTCGGATTGGACTTGACACGTCGGGCGAGTGCGCCGGGGGCGTCGCGAAGAGCGAAGGCCTTGGCCGCATGACCCAAGTGCAGCTGTTTGGAGTCCAGATACTCCTTCACGTCGCGAGGGTAGCCCGCGTAGAATCGGACCCAGGATGTGTATGCTAAGAGAAAGTAGTTGCTTGAGAAGACTTTTCTATGAATCGTTTACTTAGCTGGCGCATGTTTTCTCTGCTCGCATTCAGGGTTTATGGAATTTTAGAAGGCCGTTATCGGCGCGGGTCCAGGCCCCCTATTCACGCCGGATTCGGTTTCGATTCGATAAGTCGTATGTCAATCTTGTTTTGGCATTAGGAACGAGCGAGATAGAGATACGACTTTCCGAATCGAAATCGAATCCGAGCGTTTGTGAATACGGGGGCAGGTTAGTGCTGGAGTTTTTGATTGTTATGACAAAATGCTTTGCCGATTACGATGAGCCAACTGAAACTGAGCTTATTTCATGACCGACAATTTAAGGCCGTCGCCGTCGTAGGTCAGCTGGTCTGACACTAGTGTACGTACCTCTGCTAGCTCTCAGAAGCCAGTCTCTGTTGGTGTGCGCGGTGTGCTCGAGGCGCGCCTGCACGGCGACCGCGGCGCGCTGTGACGTGGTAGCCGCGGGCACCACAGTGCGCAGTGCTTCAAGAGCTCGCGACTCGTCTCCTTGACGTAATCTGAGATGATACTCAGTGTTTAGTTAGTAGGTACGGGATAAAATCATCTTCTGATGACAAAATTACCTCTTCAGCAAAATTTGAAGTAGGGGGGGCTGACAGCCGGGCTATCATCGTCACATTTGGGACTCAATAGAAAGGCTCGCATATAGCTAAAACAAAACGCTCACCTGATCCTCTTCTCTTCCAAATGCCTGATATAGCGTGCTTCGCTAGGTAGGAGGAACATCACGGCGGCACCCACTTGAGCTGCACGCCCGGTACGACCCACCCTAGACGAAGCAAATACATTAAAATACATTTGCATTTTCAATATTATTGGGAATATGGTATAAACAAAAGACTGTTTTGGTCTTGAAAAACCGGGCGCCATAACACCAGACGAAAATCGTCATAATAAAATTAGCACGAATACTAAATGTAAGAATATTAATACTTCATTCATACCTGTGCACATAATCGGTAGCTGATGCCGGAACGCAGTACTGCAGTACAAGGTCAACTCGTGGTACATCTATTCCTCTGGCGGCGACATCCTGACAAATGAATAACATTAAATAACGAGAAGCGAATCATAGTCAAATACGAGGATCATCATCATCATTCGCTTGCCCTTATCCCAATTTATTTGGGGTCGGCGCAGCATATCTTCTTCTTTCATACTTCACTATTACTTGACATCAAATCCGAGCATATTGGCAGTTTTAATATCTTGGGTTAAACTGGTCTAAATTCTTCAGAGTTAACGCAATATTGCTGGGTATTTTTTCGCCAAAGGATCGGTACGGACCCAGTGTAAAAGTGCCTCGAATGAGTGCTTGAGTCCTAAATTACTGTAAATGTCTATTGTTTTCGATAACGGCAATACAAGAAGATTTTATGACAAATCCCCATGCAAAACTCAGTGCATGTTACACCAAACAGAAGCGTCGCGTCGCGTAAGCGAGTGAGCGCCGCCGCCGCGGTAGCTACCGCCCGCTGCGACCGAGATTAAACCCGATACCATCTCGCCTTCGCGCCGTCATTATCTACACTATGGAGGACATTACACCGCCGCTATTGCTGTATTAATGCAATTAAAAACACACTACTACGTACAATGTATTCGTCGTGGCTAATTACCCGATTAGAAAATTATTTTACGCTTCACCTACAGCACTGACCAACCGTGGAAAATTTTCAAATGATAATAAAGCGCTTTCATATGGAATCGGCGATGAAACCCTTAGAAACATGTAGTCGATTACTAATTATATAGTCTGGTATAGATGCACTATCAAGACGTTTAGTTTTTGTTGCATCATTAATAGAGTATTAGTTCTTGTGGTTAACATTCATCTCGCAGCAAAAAAATCTTGAAAAGGGTAAAGATTTATAAAAAATTAATCCTGAAGAACCAATTGGCTCCACTTAATTAAGTCGAGTTTACAACAGAGACGGAATTCCTAATTCTGGTGTAAAAACAACTGCTACAATCATCAACCTTGTCCCAATATCCACTACCAAATTAAATGAACAATTTTATACAATAAGCTTGTAATTAGAATCCCTACCGTAGCAGTAAGGTACCGATGTCGGCGGTGATAGATGTAATAAACACATATAATAGTACATAATGGTCGCGTATTGTGGCGGCGGTGTGGGAGCGCACAGAGAGCTAGATGAATGACCAGCTAATAGGCAGAGAGCCACAATAGCAAGCGACAAAGGTGAGCGGGAATACGGCCGCCATTATTGAACTAAGAATGTGATGATTAATCTGGTAGCACGTTTTCGAAGATAATAAATTGAAATTCTATTGTACGCGTAAACACAATTAAAAAATATTCAAGAGATCGGAATTACATGTTCTGTGCGCGGTAATAACTGAAGACAATGATGGAAACGCTGAGATTGGACATGCATGAACATCGAAAAACTTTAACGACTTCAGAACTCAAAGCACTTTACGACAGACATGCATAGAATTATCATTAGAAAGCTTTAAATGAAACTATATACCAAGATTACCAAGAAACTTTCCGTTTAGGCACTGCATCCACCAACTATATGAATTCGAGAAACAAAGAAGCGGGATAATTCCGTGAGAAACGATGAAATAGAATAGAACGCAATAATAAAAACATCGATAAAACACATCTTTAACAATTTAAACTCACCGTGCAAATAAGAACTCCATTCCTTGCGGCGCGGAACTGCTTGAAAACCTCCATCCTTTGTTCGTGAGGCATGGAACCATGCAGACTGAACATGTCCAAGTCGACGGGCACCAGACCACCTTCAGTAGGCTCTTCGTATTCCACTTTGAAATCGTCCGAATCGTCCGATGAGGATGCGTCTTTGTCCTGAGAAATGCATTTGGTTTTTAAAATGGTCTTCGGGAATTATTATTCACAATTTATGAACTTTGATATACTTACATCGTCATCATTTTCATTCCCAGATTTTCTTTTCTTTGCTTTACCTTTATCTTGGTTTTTCTTTTTAACTTTAACTTCTTTCCCGGTTAGCGCGGTTTCTATCAATTCTGATAGGTAATCTACCATTTCTAAAGTCGCCATGAAAACTATCATTTTCCCACCTTTCTTGTTTACAATGCAGTGTTCCACGATGAGGCCGACCAGTGTGACTAGTCTTAGTTTCATGGGGACTATGAGGAATGTTTGGTTGACAGATGCCGGGAGAACTAATTCGTCTTCACCAACAGCTGATTTTACTGCCGCCGCGAAAGTATTAACAGCTGGTGCCGTGTCGCCTTCATGTGCATCGTCATCACTCCCGTCTTCTTCACTGTCATCGTCTTTTTCTACTTTAGGGTTCTTAAGTTCATGATCTCTTTGTGCTTTGAAGTATTCGTAATCGGAATCACTGTCACTATCTTCATCATTATTGGCCGTCACAGCTTTGCTTGGTGATGATGCTGTATTGCTTTGTTTAGGGCCCTCACTTTTGAATAACTCTTTGTGGTTTAGGCCCTTAAATGCTTTCAATCCTAAAATAATAGGAATCATTTTAAAAAATGTATTCAGGATAACGGTATTTAGACCAGTAAGGAAATTGACTTACCTCTTTTAGCCTCTGTGTTCTTTTCTTCAACCGGTGGACCCGCTGTTTCTTCTTCTTCCACATCGGCCTCTGCCGAATCTTCCTCTTCCGAATCTCCTTCTTCAGAATCTTCATCTTCCGAATCTTCTTCTTCCGGATCTTCCTCTTCCGAATCTTCCTTTATTTCTTTTACTGGCTTAGATTTTTCAGGTGCAATTTTAACTTCAGCTTCACTCTTAACTCCACTTACGTTTTTAGTTTGAGTAGTTTTTAGGGAATCCGCAATAACTGCTTTACCTTCAGACGTGTCTACAAATACTGGTGCTACTAGAGTAATTCCTGCTAGATTTTCAACAGCCTACAAAACATAAAGTAAGTATTTGTTTGACCGCAAATACGAAATAATGAGGACAAAAATCGATATCATGTAAAGCTTTGAACATATTACCTTTGTAAGAGTAGCAGACAGTAAAATAGTCTGTTTCTCTTTAGACAAAAATACATCAGTAAGATGATGTTTGATCTCAGCTTTTCCTTCACTGCTTTCCTTAGTTTCATTTAGATTAGCTTCCTCTGTTTCATCATCAGGAATTTTCTTTTTTACATTTTGTCTCATGAGAGCCATAGGATCGTACGTAGCAGCTTTCTTATGATCTTCGATAGCTTTAACAATAGCGGCAACATCCTTTTCGTAACCCATGTCTAGTAAACGATCAGCTTCATCCAAAACTAAACATCTGCATTAAATATCATTTAAGTTAATAGATTGCTTCAATCTGTTGTTAGAAGATTTGACTTGGATTATTTAAGGAATTGTTAAAGACATTATTGTTCCAGTGTAAAAAAGAGATGCGCTTTGGTTTTCATGTTTAGCACAATTCCTGTGTTACCTTTATCAAATAACATCAGATTTTTTAATATCAATTTTTAATAAACAAGGTTGAATAATCTGCACATATAGAGCATAAGCTACAAGATCTTAGCGATGCAAGCCTTGAGGTGAACTGAAGATGAACATGTCGAAGACCAAGGTCATGACCAACAGCTCCAAGAGGAGCATACACGTAGGTGGGGAGAGTATACAATATGTCCAAGAATATATCTACTTGGGTCAAATAATCTCTTTCCAGGCAAGGCAGGATAAGGAAATTGCAAGACGCACAGAAAATGCCTGGAAGAGTTACTGGTCCATGAAGGAGTATTTCAAAGGCACTCTGCCCATGTCTCTGAAGCGAAAGCTAATGGAAATGTGTATTCTCCCAATCTTGACCTATGGTGCACAAACTTGGTCTTTGACTAACATTCAAAAGTCCAAACTCAAGGTTTGCCAACATGCTATGGAGCGCAATATCTTAGGTGTTAAATTAACAGACCGTGTTCGAAACACTACATTGCGCTCCAAAACACAAATCGTTGACGTGGGTCAAAAGGCTGCCCAACTTAAATGGGACTGGGCAGGACATGTCTGTTGCATGCCGAACGAGCTGTGGCCCCGCAAAGCTCAGTATTGGTGCCCGGAAACAGTGACACGGGGTCGCGGCAGACCACGAAGAAGATGGCGGGACGAACTGGATGTCTTCCTTGATGATTGGAAAGAAGCAGCACAGAATAGTGACCGTTGGAAGGAATGGAGGGAGGCCTTTGCCCAGCAGTGGGACAATACAGGCTAGCTATAATATAATAATATATTTTTTAATATCATACTAAAACTTACCCCGTCTTGGCAAAATTAAAAGAAGCAGTGTGCCTTAAGTGATCATTGATGCGTCCTGGGGTACCAACTAATATGTTGATACCTTTCCTAAGTCGCGCTTTCTCTGCCTTCCTCTTTTGTCCTCCACTTAACAGACCAGGCACTATCCAATGAAATGGCTAACAATCAAATAAGAAAGAATTGATTTTAAGAATAAAGTCTACCAATCAGACATAATATTTTACATACAATACTGGAGTTGTCATTTACTACAACAAGAAACTACAAGTCAGAATATCAACAAATTAAATTAGCTCTAGATTTAGAGACACAATGAATTAAATTAAAAACTAAATTTAGTAAATCTACAGATTACCAGAACAAGTATCCATCGCCATGCATACTTGTTCCAATCAACCAATCAAGCTATACAAAACCAGTTTATGCGGATCTCTTATTATACAGGAAACCTATGCAAAGCGAGGCCTTGTTATACTGGAAATATATACTTGATGTGACGCCGTTTTGGGAATGACAGGCGTGAATATTTTAATGTGCGTTAGTTTAAAAATAAATAATTAAACAGTGTTACATTCACCTTGACTAGTTTAATAAATAGCTCATAGGTCTGAACTGCAAGTTCCCTCGTTGGTATCACCACAATGACCCTGATACCATCATTCCTGCTTATCTTAGGTCTTATAGCCTGTAGTCCCTCTATGATAGGCAACGCATAAGCCAGTGTCTTGCCTGACCCAGTCTGTGACCTAGTTTCAAAAAAGTGTAAGCTATACACATTATCAGTTTAGTAAGAAAAGGCGAAAAGGTTTAGTTAAAAAACTTATACATCAAACATATACTTAAGCTATTTTAATCAAATTCTTGAGTCAAAACATAATATATTACCATTAGTTGCACGAGACCAAAAACATTATTGCAATTTGATACCACAATATTGTTTTTGGTAAGTGTTAATCTGTACTAGCAATTATAATTTAAACTCACCTAATGAGAACATCTCGGCCCTGCAATATAACAGGTACTGCATTCTGTTGTACCGTCATCAGTTCTTTCAAACCTAAGTTTTGTTGCAAGTTTGCAACACTGTGTGGATGTATATCTAAGTCTGAGAAGGTCTTGCCTGCAAACACCTGCTCCACAATCGGTTTGACAGCCCGCTGCCCAATACGGGGCACTTGTGGATTGTTCTTGAATAGTGATGATATCCAGCCACCACTTCTAGGCTTATTTTGCTTCAACTGTATAGTATCACTAAGATCTTGATAGTTCTTCCCTTGATATTTGCCTTTGTTTTCACTAAGATCTCGTAGTTTAGACCCCAAATCATCAGATTTGTCCACTGCAGGTGAGAATTTGGCCACCTTATTAGGCGGACCTTCTGCTTTAGGCGGGCCTCCTGCATTTTGAACGATTGCACGATTGGTTGCAGCCAAGTTCTGGGGCCTTTTCCTGGCTATGGTCTTACCAGTAAACTTTGGATTGGATATGAATTTGTATTCCCCCGCATTCTTTTGAGGGGCACTTGGTTTTTTCTTATCCTATCAAAACAAACTAGTTAACACAAAGTCTAGAAGAAATATTAAAGTTGACCACTATTTCCTACACTTACCTTTTTAGGCACCGATATATTCAATTGCATATCATCCATATTTCACTGTTTTCTAAGTTATTTACGTTTCTTGGGTACATTAATTTGAGGTTATACGCACGTTTTGACGTTTGTTGTGTTGTGACGTTTACAATATTCGTTCAGAATCGTCTACACATTTACAGTTCTGAGAAGCGTTCGGAAAAGTATTAAATTCATATTATCTTGCATTCCGTAATGTGTGAAAAAAATTTCTTTTACAATTTCAACCGTTTACGACTTTAATAAAAATTAAATTAAAATTTTAAAAACCCGACTCAAAAAAAACAAAATAGCAAAAAAGAAAAATTAATCCAAGCGTCGTAGCGTCGGAGGTCTGTTTTGTTCTGTGGCTGAACTAAGAGATCTTCTTAGCGGTCCGCCGACGCTACGACGCTTGTTTTTTTGGGCTTTTTAGAAGTTGTTTGTGTCGGGGTTTTTTAAATAATGAATTGAAAAAAAAAAACATGCTTTTTAAACTTATATTGATTTTTCTTAGCCTTGACTGTCCCACTCCTGGGTATAGGCTTCCTCCCATTCCTTCCAATTTTCCAAAATAAGGAAAGTTATAAATTTAAAAATACCCCCCGGCAATACCCATGGTGTCAAGTGAAATCAACTAGACCTGTGGAAATTGTATAATTCATCAACTAGAAAAGGGCTGATGATGTTCAACGGCTGCACAGATTTTCTCGAAACAGCTAAGAACGCTCTTGAAATACCTTTCAACCGAAACCAATTTTATCAAAATCTGTTCATCCGTTCAGGAGCTACGATGCCACAGACAGACACACAGATACACACGTCAAACTTGTAACACCCCTCTTTTTTGGTCAGGGGTTAAAAAGAGTAGTTTAAATACTCAACGAGTACCTGTTTAACCAGCAAAAATAATTTCAAATAAAACCTTACAAAGCAAAATTTTTCGTAATCATTTTCATGCAACGGGTTGGGCAAACCAGAGATCGAACTCGCGCGACTGTTCGAGAGTCGGGTCGGAAATTGGGATTGAACCCACGACCGCATGCTCGACAACGGTTATAGACCAGGGTCGATAACTTTTTAAACGAAAAAAATTATAGTAGAATGAAACCCATTGGAAAAGGAGGAGAATATTATAAAAATGCTAGGAAAAATAATTTACGGGCGATCCGAGTTCGGGAAGGGGAAAAGGGAAAGGGACCCCCCCTTTCCCTTTTCCCCTTCCCGAACTCGGAAAGGTTACCGACGTAGCCCGAAGAATTTCCAAACTTAAGTGGCAGTGGGCAGGGCACATTGCTCGCAGAAAAGATGGCCGATGGGGCCGAAAAGTTCTGGAATGGCGACCGCGAACCGGGAGACGATGCGTTGGAAGGCCTCCCACTAGGTGGACCGAGGACCTGGTGAAGGTTGCGGGGATCCGCTGATTGCGAGTCGCACGGGACCGGTCAATGTGGCGACACTTGGGGGAGGCCTATGTCCAGCAGTGGACGTCTTTCGGCTGAAATGATGATGAAAATGATATTTTTTTTTTACACCATCGGATAGTAGAGATTTCAAAGAACACAAAGCACACCAACTTTTTTTAAAAAATCTGATATTTTGACGGATGAATTTTCGATTGAAAATTAGGGTGCTTTTTCGATTATTAAGTCAAAATAAGGTGAAAAATAAATATTTCAAATCAAATAAATTATAGTGTATTTGGAACATAAAAGGTAAGTTTTCACCAAACTTCGTGAAAAAAAAAATGTTTTTGTAAAAGATAAAAAAACCAAACACTTGGTTTTTTGAATTTTTCACATACATTTTGAGGTTATGTGAAGAAAGTGTAAATCCAAAAGTTTTAGATCTTTTTTATTACCTACAACTTTACCATTTGACTTTTATCCCTATGACTTGTAGTTTTGCCGGAAATCGAGATAAACCGTTTTTTACCCTTAAACCCCTCCTTTTTCCCTTCCCGAACTTCAGATCGCCCGTAAATTATTTTTCCTATCATTTTTATAATATTCTCCTCCTTTTCCAATGGGTTTCATCCTACTATTTTTTTTTTACTTTTTATAAGTTTTAAAGGCTTCTACCCTGGTCTATTAACCTAATGTAGTCATATCTTAAAGTAAACCTAACCGATTTATTTTCCCATGCACTACTCATACACACCCTCATCTGCTATTACAGCCTATTATAACCTAAAGTGTAAAAGTATTTTGTAAGCAGTGTACTTATAAACACGTGCCCAAAACACAGTGATGATGCGAATTACGCAGAGATCACGTGGCGACGCGTGGCGCCAAAATATCCCTTTGTGCCGTCTATGGAGTGGAACAAATATTTGAATTTAAAACCCCCTTGGTTAAATATTAGATGCCTGTTTTAATGGTTTTCATTATGGATTTGGTACTATGATCGTTTTTTCTGTGAGCAGTCTTAGTCATGTGGGGGAAGCCTGTGGCTAACAAACCTGTGAGTGGTAATTGCGGTAAGTCACGTCTTCCCAGTACCAAGATACATAGATACTTGACATTAATAATTCATTTATAACATAACATCACACCTGTAATTCCCAAAGGGATAGGCAGAGGTATACCCAATTATAGTACACCCACATTTCGCCAGTTATGTTATAAGCCCCATGTAATAGGGTGAGCACTAATGAATCCATACTGGAGAAAACCCAACATCACCAAATGGCACCCCAAAATCCACAATCTGCCTGGAGCGTACCCTCAGCTTTTTTTGACATTTATTATGCGTTCGCCAAGGCATTTTCTGGAAAGGCTTATAGTACTGGGCGGGGCAGAAGGTAAACGCGTGAAAGGTAGGGCACCGACAAGATGGACAGACGCAATCAAGAAGGCTGCAGGAAGCAGCTTGTACCGAGCTGTTCACACTGCAGGAGACCGCATGGCCTGGAGACTTATCGTGCACAAATACAGACTCCATGGCTGTTACGTTCAAATTCCTGATGGAAAAACCAATAACACTTTGCCCGATCTGGGAATCGTACGCGGGTGAGGTCCCGGGTGCCCTGCAGTCGCGCCTGTGACAACTCGACATAATATGAGGCAGTAATAATTCATTCATGCTTTCCATTGGGTTAAATAAGGTGGTAATACCTGGTCTACCTTCATAAGAAGGATATTGAGTTCCTCTCGATTTGGTTATGTAGGTTATGAACCTATTCGTTCCTGCACGGCACCGTGGAACCCATATGGGTTAGTTACATCATCCGCCGTTAAGACCCCGAGGAACCCAAATGGGTTACACTCATACTGGCAAACTTAAACTCTAATCGTACGTGAAGTAGGGATCAATGTCGTCAGCGATCACGTAAAGCGCGATGCCCAAAAGGGGCCCTCAAACGGGACCAAAGGATTCGGATGGGGTTAATAAGGTTAATAGCAAAACCAGGAAGAAAAGTATTTCACTGTATTTTAAAATAAAAGTTTCCAAAAAACGCAACTAAACATTACCATAAGGAGATAAATAAGATACCTCACTACATGTCCTAAACATCAACATCTACCCACATAAGCACCTACACTTCCCATGTTTGCATAAACTCCATTGAAAGGAAGAACCGCTAAATCCGTCCACTTGAAATTCAGCAAACGCACGATTTGGGCACACAGGGAAAATGGCGCGGGGGGCAAAGGACGGCGGAGGAGGCGTAAGGGCGCGTCGTGATTACTGGCGCCCAACCGGGACGACCCCGCGTGCCCGGTCCTAACACCCTTCTCTTATTTAAAGCAAACACGCTATGATTTTTGTGTATCTACCAATGTTGGGGTCTTTTAAAGTCCATAAGTTACATGTCTGTTTTATTGGAAAGTATACGTGGGTAACTTTTTTAATTTTTTGATGAGCATTTCATTGCTCTGCAATTCGGCTTGCGTGGTAAGGAACTAAAACCTAGCTAGGAAGCTGACAAATGATAGGTTCTTACGTGATTAAGTTACGAAGACAAGAAAAGAAAAGATATAAAAGATAAGTAAGTTAAAAAATATAAGACGGTTGTTATGCATGATAAATTAACTAATAAGTACATACATTTGTAATTAAAATAGACGCCTAGAATAAGTATTAACCGACATGTACGACTGCGAATCCTACCACAAGCCCAAGGTAGATCCGTACACTGTTTTCTGAAGGGTTACATTTTATAAGTTTTGACAGAATAGAATATACAGGGTGTTTGGTGCATCGTGTGCCAAATTGAAATGGTCGACTGGCAGGGGTCATCTGCTATTCTTTCAGACCCCTAAACAATTCTCATGCCCGGTGGATCTTTTTTCATCGACTTTTTATTGTTTTATTAAAAAAATACCCAAATTTTACATTAAGAGCGTTTATACACTACGGCATTTCATACAAACTTTCAAGTCGTTATTTTCCGAAATGACTGAACAGATTTTAATGAAACTTCCTACGCATAAGCAGTATACATAGGTCTAAAAAGTTACTAAAAACATTTTCGAAAAATAATGTTACAGCTAAATTAGACCGATTTTTAATTATCGATTGAAACAGAAATTTCCAATTATCTTCATTTTTAGGGTTCCGTACCCAAAGGGTCAAACGGGACCCTATTACTGAGACTTCGCTGTCCGTCCGTCCGTCCGTCCGTCCGTCCGTCCGTCCGTCTGTCACCAGGGTGTATCTCATGAACCGTGATAGTTAGCGAGTTGAAATTTCTACAGATTATGTATTTCTGTTGACGCTATAACAACAAATAATAAAAACAGAAAAACATAAATATTTAAGGGGGGCTCCCATACAAAAAAGTTTTTTATTTTTCGTTTTTATAACTAATGGTACGGAACCCTTCGTGCGCGAGTCCGACTTGCACTTGGCCGGTTTTTAAAAGACATTTCGAAAATGTTTTTTTAGTAACTTTTTTGATATATGTATACTGCTTATGCGTAAGAAGTTTCATTAAAACCTGTTCATTCATTTCGGAAAATAACGACTTGAAAGTTTGTATGAAATGCCGTAGGGTATAAACGCTCTTAATCTGGTATAAAACATATGTTGGAAGATCCCGGTCGCTTTTTTTATAGCCATGTAAATAGCTGCAACATGGACAGCTTTAATTGACGTCCGAAACTTTGCGACTAAATTATAAAAAAAAACTAGATGGCTAATGTCACTAATTTTGAATTAAAAAGTAATGGAATACAATATACATCTAAATAAAATTAAAATTCAGGGTCTACGACTTATACTTTTTTTTTTTGTAATTTAACTAAATTCCAAAATTAGTAAAACAAAATAAAATAAGCAAGTGTTAGGTAAAAAGGTAAACTTCTACATATAATTATGGACTTTGCAGTAAGATGGGAACTTTTTATTGTTACTTTGTCAATGCATGCGGGAATTAAAGGTATAAACCTCTTTTCCATTTCTCTACGATTTCATATTTTACATAGAGATTAAAATAATACAACAAGATGGAATCACGATGGAACGAATGTCAATCCAGAAATTGACAAAACGTCAGTCACAATTTGCTCGCTTAAAGCCAAAAAAATCCAGTGGAAAAATAAATATTTGAAATAAAATAGAATTCGACCTCAATTTCAGGTAGATATTCCTAAATGGACCGGCGCTAGGGTGACCTTTGTTCTTTAATATAGTCTAAATCTAAGACACGGAACAAACGCAGGCAGAACAGAAAGATAATTTTATAATCTAAAAAGTCTTCCTAACCAACTGCAATTTGAAAAGGTTCTGTGGGTTAAATCATTCACAGCAGACTTATCCTGCGTGAAAATATGATGCAATTGTAACCTCTAAAACAACGGCTTCCCAAAAATACTCGACCACAATTTCAAGTAGTTTCAGTGCTCTTTGAAAAAACATCGCCTATTGCAGACATTGCGTACATACAGCATCAGTATGTGCTAACTTAGCACATACTGCCGCTGTCTGTACGCAATGTCTGCTGTTAGTACTGCTAACCCCTCTACAGTACGGCCGAGTAAGCCAAGGGGGTAACTACTTAATGACGCTGTCTGTACCTACCGCATTCATTTGATTCACTCATTATTGGTTCCTTCATTTGGACAGCAGATAAATACTAAGAGTAATGGCAGCTTTAAAACCTACCACGTGTAAAGAAGCAATAGCCCGCTGGGAGAAGGCGAAAGGAGAAAATGCCGCCGAAGCCAAAGTAATCGAGTTGCAATTCCAGTGGCCTCCCATAGAAAAGATGGATGGAGCTCTGTCTACTCTAGTATGCTGCGAGTAAGTTTTCTTTTATCTTGGGTCTCAATCTTTGGGTTTTTAACCGTCCATATCACAAAAAAAATACAGCAACTTGGCAACATCTAGCATGGCAATTTATAGTGTTGAACTCAGTGGAACTATTACATACTCTAACGTTTATTTTTCCATGAATATGGGTCCATACGTCATCATCATCAGACTACAGCATAGTCCACTGGACAGGCCTGTTCAAATGCACGCCACTTAGCTCGATTCTTGACAAGTCTCATCCAATTGCTGCCAGCCGACCTTAGGAGATCGTCGCTTCATTTAGCCTGAGGACGTCCCACCTTACGTCTGCCGATTCGCGGTCTTCACTGACACTCCAGTGTCTCCAGCTTACTTATTCAGTGAGCGATGTCGCAACTTTGGTTCTTTGTCTCTTTCTGGATTCGATTTCTCAGAGAGATCCCAAGCATAGCCCGTTCCATATTTGGCTGAGGAACCTTGAATTTATGGACACTCTGTAAGTCTGTCTGTACTATGTCTTCTGTCTGCTCTGTAAGTTATAACACACAGAGAGGCGTACTGTTTGAAGACTTTACGCTCTGCCTCCCTCTCAAAGTTATTCTTACCAAACTGCAGAGTTTGCCCGAGCTTAAAATATTCTCGAACAACCTGGACAGAACCGCCGTTGACAACAATAGTTCCCGGGGTGACGTGTTCATTGATCATAAACTGGGTTTTGTCCGAGTTTACCCGGAGACCAATGCGTATTAAAGAATCAACCAGGTCATCCAGTATGTGCTGCAAGTCGCGCGGCGAGTCGGGCTTGAACTCGTGTCTTTGCGCTGACGATGACGCTCGATACGTGACAGAGACGAATGCTGGCTCTACAAATGTTAATGCAAAACTTTTCTCAAACTCGTTGTGGTTTATTTACGGATGGGAAGGTACTCGGTAGGTTTACCTACATTATGAGAATAAAATTACCAAATATTTTCTATTTTCAGGAAATTAAGCCTTTCATCGAACATGATAGACAAAATAGCTGGTATCGCTGGTATGAAATGTCTCAAGGTTTTATCCGTAGGACGGAATTATATAAAATCTTTAGCAGGAGTGGTAAGCCTTACCTTATTGTGCTGATCGTCACAAAATTGCATCAAAGTGGCTAATACAATATATCATGATCTCCTTATAAAATATCGGGGTACAGATATCTTACAAAAATAACGACTAGCCGCCTATCCATTGTAATTACACTTAAATGCCACAGCGACCCTGCTCTATAACATAGTACTTAGTAAGGGTTTAAAGATATACCGATGACAACTATTGACGACTGGTTTAAAAAGTTCCTAATCTACATATGAGGCGATATACATTAGAACCCGCGGTAGAACTTTGAATTCTTTTTATTTCTTGCCTATCAGGAAACTGTAGCGGAGACATTGGAGGAGTTGTGGATAAGCTACAATCCGATCGATAAGCTGAAAGGCGTCGGATCTCTCAAACAATTAAAAGTTCTGTATATGTCCAACAACAATATCAAGGAATGGGTGGAGTTCAATAGACTACAGGTTTGGTTTCCTTTCATCATCATTCCTCTGCCGGTACCTCCGATTTATTTGAGGTCGGTGCAGCATGACAGGTTGTTTTCCTTTCAGATAGGGACCAAAGTAGCAGCAGCAGTTTTGCAGCCCTACAAGCATAGTCGATTATTTCACCCAGGTCTTTTGGTAAGGGAAGTTAATTTGATTTCAACACCAATGCTCAAAATATGGTGAAGGAAAACATGGGAAGGAAACTACCATGTCACATCCAAACTGAATTTAACCTAAATTGACGGAATATAAAAATGATAATACTCGTTTATTACAGGAGTGTCCAAATCTCCGAGACTTGGTTTTTATCGGGAACCCAATAGTTGACGCCCAAGCAGACGTTGACACATGGCGCCACCAGGCTTCCACTCGACTGCAACAAATAACCAAGCTGGATGGTATACCTATAATAAGGGAAACTGAAGACTAATTTGCTCTTGAGGTAGAGCTAACTTTTTTTGTATATTGTAATAAAGCATTATTTTTTTATAATATGTGTTTTAGCGAAATAATTGCCAATTCATGGTTTTTGCATAGCGTTGAACGCTTACAGCCCTAATCTCTTCAAAGTTAGAGTGAACAGGCTTCTTCTGGGTAAGCTCGTACCATCGTCGACTTTGTCTCTGTCAAGCTAGAGTCAAACAAATAACAAAAAGAAGAAAAATAAGTGTAATGTTATTAGCACTACAACACTATCATTCGGATATTTCTGGTCTTTATAAAAATTCCTCGAAACTAAATTATCTGAATAAGAATTTTGATTGCGTGACACTTTCTGTAACAATGGGTGATAGAGGACCACTTGTTTAGCTTACGAATTGAAATGACGATAATATTCGAAATAATAGCCTCGTCGCATCGCCTCGCTTGCTTGACATTTATGACAGATTATGACTCTGGCAACACTAATAACTGCTGCACACGCCATCTATCTATTAGGTGACGCAACCATAACATGACAGCGTTAAGATTGAATTCCATTAATCGAATAATGATTGCGATGGTCAGATTGAAGATTACAGAGTAATTCAACTAACTCCGTGAAGCGATTAATTGAATCTTTGTTGATAAACACTATCACTAAACGTATCGATTTTTTTTCGATACACACCACACACAGTAACGTGTAAGAGATCTTAATTATGCAGTAACTATGTTGATAGTTAAATAGGTATACTGATTCTATGGACCAATTGACTACTCACATTTCCTCCGGAAATAGAATGCTATAGAGAAAAACGTGTGGAAATAGCAAAATAACGTAAATGACTCCCCTGATTTGGTACTAAAAAGCAGCTTATTTTATTCGTCCAAATCTTCATGTGAATGCGTCGCTATTGTCCGTACGGCTTTATGATTCGTCATACGTCTCAAAACCGACTTAATAGCCTGCTTAATTCGCGCCAAAAGGAAATACGAATTGGCCGGGAACGCCATTGCCGGCGGAAAAGTCCCTCTCTCTGTAGATGCGCGAATGGCCCCGCCATTGTGTTGCCACTAATAAAATTTAATGATGTAAACGGATAGCACGAATTTATCTAACTCAGAAGTCGTAGGGAGCGGAGCACTGAGGGGAAATCAATTAACGACAATATATCAGCTGTAAAGCAAATTGAATTCGGTATTGTTATACGATACTGTTGGAGTTTGATTATAGGCTCTCTTATTTATATTGATAATTTGTATTTTTAAGTGCACGAATTAGGTAACTTTTGGAGTGAATCCCACCGAAACCCAAGAATTAATGTGGCTAGGATGCAATTTTGTAGGAAAGATCTTAGTAGTTAGTTTTAAATCTATCAACTAAATAACATTAAATATTTGTGTTGTTTTGGGAAATATAAAAGAGAGTAAATTACTTGTTAAGGACTATCCACGTTTTATTTATTAAACGATTTTAGTAAATAACTTGCTAATGCCAACCTAGTTGTTACAATAATACCTAAAATACGTATAAACGTAAGAGTAGGTGGCATGTGTAAACGAGCCATCGAACCATGTGTATCAGTACGTAAGCGACATTTGAATGGAGCTCAATAATTTAATGGAAACCGGTCATTGTGTACTCAGCGTAATGGACCGATAATTGTCCATCCAAACAGAAGTAACTCTGTTAATCAAAATAAAGCTCGCACCTTCCCTACGCATTATAAATGAAGTAAGCTCCCTCGTTAATGCGTACAAATGCCGCCGACCGCCACCTAGCCCGTCATTATTTAATTATTAACACTACAATCGACCTAATTTTGATTTCTATTTGACATTTCGATTACGCGGCACGTAGCCGCCGGCGAGCAGCCATTTTGTGACATCTGTCCTCGAATGTGTTACGAACTATAAAATTCAATTTCCCCAATCGGCCAGCTCGACACATTTATTATTCATAGGTTGGTACCTAGATGCCCGGCCACTAACAGATGTGATCTTTTACGTGAAGGAATATCAAAAAACATGACTTCGATTTATAGAGCAGTGATTCTAAGGGACATGAATTTAATATAAGATCATGTGAATCCAATTTATGGGAATATTCGGATAGTATAAAAGAAAGTCCGAATACATTCACAAAAAAGCTATTCAATCGCGTGACATTAGAATTTTCCCGTTGCGGGAAATGAGTTTTCATTTCAGTTATTGAAAATTTGACTCAGTATTGTTTCTGAAAAGGTATTAATATTGTAGGAATGTGGCTCGTGCTTTATTGGCAAGCAATCGACTTCAGGTCACGCTACTGATCGCGTTTAATACTTGATTCGATTGACTGATAGTCATGCTGTAATGACTGTATCGTCCCAGCTGGTTGAAAGTTTCCACTCTAATTGAATGTCTAATGTTGCTTTTATAATTTACCTACTACGTAGGTAGTGAATATCGGGTTTGTGCTCTATTAGCCAATAAATCAATCCATGTCCTCGGTAATGCACAATCCATTTGCTCGCATGTAGCCTAATTGCCGTTAGCGCCGCCCAATAGCCGCATTAGGTTAAAACGTTGGTCGACCAGCCCGCCCCCGGGCCCCGCTCGTACGGTAAACTCATGAAGCTCCTATATATTCGACTATAATGGCTGATTTTCTAGCTCACGAGATGTATCCCCAGCAAACGGTCGCGCTTACGCCACTCAAAGGCGGAGAAAATGGCTTAAGTGCTTTCTCTATTATGCTTAAGGTCGTTCGTGAAAAGGATAATTTTCAACTCTCCAGCGCCCCCGTTTCGTCCGGATGTGGAATTAGTGGGGATATGACAACGCTTCTAACACTTTAATTTCTGTTTTTTTTAGAGGTTCTAAAGGAATAAGGTTTTAAGAATAGTCGTTGACTAGGGTTATCTTTTCCTCGACGAGACAAAATGAATCGGTAGAGAAAATTACTAGTTTAGGTGAACCAAGGGTACAGAAAGTTAACTGTGGAACACCTAGGTGAACCACTTTGGTTTTCCACGGGTCAGAAACGGTCGAACCGATCTCCTAAAATAGATGAAGATAAATAAATGATTTTACGTTTATCACTACGGTTCATACCAAAAATTTTTCATAAAATTAGTATTTCTAGCCACGTTCATACTTTTCCAACGTCAAGTAAGATAATATATTTTTAAGTTGGGTAACCTATTGTCGCGGCAAGCGTCGAGGGTAGCGAAATAAAGCTTTTCCAACAAACAATAGTTCCGGCCTTTTGTCGCACTCGGAGTTGAGTAAACATTAGTAGTTGAGGGCATTGTGAGAGGTTTCCTCCGAATCCGACCTCCTTCGAGCCTCCGCCGCGCTCTACCGACTCCAGGCCTAACAGTTTACGGCCAGATAACTCCTACTTACCCCTCATTACCTTTTGTTTGATAAGAATTGTTTGTTTTGTTTACGAAATACTTACGTTTGTATACAAGATATATGATTGGTATAAGTACTTAAGTATTTCAGTGAGATTTCAGCCAGATTCTTCTAAATCGTAATTATGTAGGTACCTATGTAGGTTGCTGAGTACCTGTAGGATTAAATTATTCTGCTGAATGTGCACAAAGTGTTAGGTAATGTTTTATTCATTAAAACGGCTGTTACAGCTAATATCCACGAAGTATAGTGCAAACAGTAGAAGTCACGATCGTATCATAAATTTCTTTCAACATTAACACCTACTTTCCATAATAGCCGATAAACCAAATTTAGTTTTCATGTTACGCACCCTCCACAACTACTTATAATAAGCAATGATCAATGGAGAATAATCCTATTGTGTCGCGCGCACACAAAAAACCATGTCTGAATTATTCCGCTACGGTTTCGCGCTAATATCTCCATCACATTATAGTCGAACCTCATTGTTAGCCGCACTACATCTACATGAAAAAGATTACGCGCCAAAATGTTGACAGTTGTCGCATAGACAATAGAAAAGTGAGTGCATTTCGATATACGCATAATGGTTTGTGTTTATTTAATTTAAGTCACTGGCAACATAGAATAATGGCATGTTTTCGCCAGCGGCGCTCAGCGTTCCGACTTGAGCCGGGAGCGCCTCGGGGCAATAAAATTAATGAAGCGTGGAGATGGGACCATTTTACTTGTATTATTCGTCTCCTGCGGCCTGAGACTGGAGCGAATGTCCATTAGTTCTGTTTTAACATGTTAGCGAGGTTGAAACGTTGTAAATGCGATTTACTTTGCAGAGAGGGTGGAAAAGTAGCCGGAGAGATTTGATCACGATCAGTAGCCAAAGCGATCGGAAGTGATCTCAAATACCTATTTGTTCTTTGTAAGAGTTCATAATTTATTTACGGCCAACTTTTGGAGGCCTCCTTTCTATTTACGTTTACAAAGTAGTTCAGTAAACTCTATTTATTGGGTATCACTATGAACACATGTCATGTTGGAGTACTTAGCTATATCTGTGAGTAATAATCATGTGGTAAATGCTGCAAATAATACCGTAACGTGAACAAAGAGCGCATTACATCGCATTAGATGGTAAGTGATGATCAGCCGATGGAAGAGCACGGCGGCGGTTCCGCGCGTCAAATTCCCGCGATATCATCTTAATCCGCCAATATATAAGTCCTGCACTAACGGCTCATTGTACGCATGTGTGAAGAGAGTTTATTTTTAAGCTTTCAATGGATTTAATAAATTATCATATAACGTGACTAGTTTGTGACAGACAAGACGACTCTACATAAATTCAAGTACCAAATCATAGTAAGTACACGATCTGGTGCCATATTTTTTTCTTTCACTAACCTTGGCTTGGAACCATTAATGTGTTTTGTCAGATAGGTATAATATTTAGGTATAGTATTTTCAAAACATGCCACGAATGTTGTACTTATTACAAAGAATCCATGACAAAAACAAAATCTAAAAATCCTCACAAAACCCGCTCGTTAGACACACATAATCACGCTACACACCAACATTCCGCTAACTGCAGAAAATTACATAGAAGTCATTCCTTCACAAAAGCCTCCTCGAGCACAAAGGGTGTATCGCAGGCGCTAAACCGTCGCACGCTCATTACGCGAACATTTGCTACCACTATTAGCATATCAAATGCTCTTATCAGATGTAACGGCTGGCGCTCTGCACTCGACCGCTACACCCGACTAATGCTCCTACGAGACAATAACGCGATTAGCGATATAAATACAGTAACAAGAGCATAACAAGGGATTTAGCAGGATACTCGTACTTTGATTCTTATCAGGCGCCACGTTTACAAGGGTAAAGTATTTGTTTTTTGAGATTCAAACGTATTGGGTTACTTAAAAGAGTAATGTTGATGACTGTTTAATGCAACAGAGAAATATGCTAAAAAATAAGCAAGAAAATATTAATTGTGTCGCTGTTAAATCATCTATAATAGAAGACCTAACGCAAAGTATGGTGAGTAGGCATCAGCCCTGATTGTAGAAAGATATATTTTTACATCACCATATCATTCCGGGATTCAGATTCAACGCTCTACGTACATTCGCAGCATGCTATCCGATTCCATTACAAATCTGATGATAATTTTATAAATCAGTTCATGACGTTGGTACCTACACTTTTTATTTAGATCCCATGAAGAGTCTACATCCCGCATCCGAAACAGGGCTTGCAAAAAAATACTAGCGGAATTTGTTTTACACGCGAATGATAAACTTTTATGAGGTTGTTACGTAGCAACAATAGGCGGAGCGCTCCCGAGGCCCGGGGGTTTAGTGCGTCCGATTTCCATACAAAAACTTCTATTTCCCCGGCTAAATGGCACGTGAGAGGACATAAAACTGCGGGAAAACTACACCCAGCTACCGACTAGTTAACTATTCGCTTTTTGTTTATTTTTTACCCTTTGCAGGCAAGATAAATAACTGTGGCTGCAAGGAGATGTATTATTAGTGTTATCAGGAAATATACAAAGTTACCCAGTAATGCTACGTTTACTTTTGTAGAATGTAAATTCGAAATGGAATGTTCAAGCTATTAAAACATTGGCAGCTCAACCAAGCTGTGGCGGATAAATATTTCCGTCTGACATCACATTCAGAGCCAAGAAAACTTGGATTGCTTTGCACAAGACTGCGTAACGTTTCAATAATATAAATGTAAGAATACAAAGTACCTAAATGATTTTCTTCTCATAACAATTTACAACGAAAATAAATAGTTACTGTAGTTGTCTTGACGAAAACACGTCGAATGTTACAAAAACATCACGAAAAACATTTGATATGTACCAACGACATTGAAGTCGATAAATCGAACTAATCTAACAACACAGTTAAGTCATACCAACTAAACCCAAGAATGTTAAGTAGGCATCATAAAAACTTATAGGGACGCTGGGTACGAGTACGAGATGTATCCTACACGCGTCAAACTGATCTCGAGCCCACCGACTTGTGCCATCTCTTAGGAAGTGATTTGTCAGCGCCGCCCCCTCTCGATTGAATAATTCAAATAATCGAGGTATTTATATGTAAATAGCGAGCCACATCTCCATACGAAAGGGCCGATCGGTACATAAATTTGGCAAGACGACGAGAAAACTGCGACGCACCACCGATCTGATTTATTCGCTAAGTTTTAGAAAAAGTGGCGCGCGTCAGGAAATGTTTGTCTAATCGCGTTTATTGCCCCGACCCGGGATTTTGCGCCCCACAGCACACAGGGGTGAAGCCGACTACGTAATATTCTGATGTACAAAACAACTAGATACTTACTATGTAAACAAATAAAAGGACTCTAAGAAAACCCGAGTACAATAGATCAAACCACAACAAATAATAAGGAACACTCACTTCATCAATCCCTTAAAAACTTAGAATACATAACAAAGTTATCGTCAAAACAATATTGTTACATAATCGGGACGACATGTTCTTAATAAACATTACACATCGATAAATATCAAAATATTATGGGGCTCTCTAAAAAGAAAAGAAAATATTTTAGAGTGGGGTAATTTACCTATTCAAGGTGCGTCATTTACCTACACAGACACTGCAGTTCTTCAAAGAAAGCAACCCTAAATGAAAACATATCAGCCTTAATGTCAGCAATTAATATCACTCTCTCAATTAGAGCAACCTATGACACTTATCCATGGAAATAATAACGTTGTTTATGAGCAGTGCTAGTTCACAACAGCGCTCATATGGCACTACACTATTAGTCATAGGAGCTGGCAACACCGGCTCATCAATCATTTTGGTACGAGCGGGGAGGAACGGGTAAAGTGTTAATAATCGCTACTGCCACTATTGTTCATTTCTAACTAAATTCACGTACGGAATGATATCACTAACTCGACGTACACCGTGGGACTTCATTAGTGGTTAGATAGTGGTTTAGATAAGTACTGTTTTTTGTGGGCGCTGCTAATATGCCTGATGAAGATAATATCTACGTGGTCATTGAGGGTACAATGTGGTCTTCTAATGTTGTACATAGAAGAGTTACATCTTGCCACTCAAACTTTCTACAGAGTGGGTTTGAGTGATTTATTATGTGTTTAAAACCTATATGTATGTATACCTACCTGAAATTGGAGCGGATGGGCTCTGAAAATAATTCACAACAAAATCCTAAAATACCTACCAAAACTGCGCCATGATTTTACTTACTTACTACAAAATCATTGAAATAATAATCAAACTTTTTTAAAACTTGAAACCTTCACTAGCGTCATTAGTCTCAAAATAAAATCCACGTTTATTTAGCTCATAATTCTACACAAAATCTGCTCTAGACCGCTCTCGATAAATAACGTTCTGACCTGACTCAAGGGTAAAAAGTTCAACCCTAAAAAATACATTCAGCTTTATAGAACAGAGAAATAAGCAAGTGAGCAACAAAACGCACTTTATCAGGTGGCAGCCGCTTTATCCCGCTAATGACCAACCCCTCTGGAGTAATAAAAGTCGATATTAGCCTCCCTAGGCCCGCCCCTGGCGAAGCGATCTTGATACTTTGGGTTTCATCTCTATTGGTGCTAATTCGTGATAGTTGTTTTTTTTATTATTCGACACAGACATTACTTTGATAACTCTTTGTAATGTGGTGTTAGATATAAAGGTTGTAAATCAACCCTAAACGGAGCCGAAGGGCACTTGTGCTCCCAGTCATTGTGATATTTTTTTTTCTGGACCATACCTGGGAACCTTCTAGTTATGGAGATATTGGAGGTCAAAGTTCCAACAAGTTTTTAAAAAAATACTATTTTTTAAGGTTAGAACTTTACTTTAGTTGCCTTCATGACTACTTTACTAGTTATTGCATCCATCATTGCACACCGTAAAACGTTATTTTACACCCCAAAAAATAAAGTCGTTTCCCAGCAAAAACTTTTGCGTAGGGTTACTTAGTTTGATGTACAGAATGCTTGGTTGGCGTCTTCGTGAAGGGTCTGTTTACACCTTGTAGAAACGTCAATGCTGAAGTTATCTTGACAATAGAATAACTTAGTCTAGGATCCTTTTCACCCTTTTAACCGCTTTTCTTTCATAGAGCTCCCTCTCATAGAGAGGAGGCCTGTGTCCCAGCAGTGGGAACATTATAGGCTGATGATGAACCGCTTTTCTTTTAGGGTTTTTCCCTTTGCCTATACACCGATTACAGTAAATTTTAAAAGCAGACTAACCCAGATACCAATATCGTTGTTGCCAATTCAGAGATACCTGTTACAAAACACGGTAATATTTCGCCTACTTTATTAGACGAAATAAAATGGCAAAAGGACCAAAATAGATTGTCGTACATGCCCAGCGAACCGCAGCTGAGAATTAGCGGCGGCGGGAAAGAAAAATGATTGTGACAGTCCGGCGAACACCACTAATGGAGTCTGCGTCTGCGAAATATCCCCACTTAGACCAGTAGTGGGTAGCTGTACCTACCCACTCTATAAATACGAGAGTCGTTGCCACTGGCTCAGCACTTTACCCACGTTTATAATTAAAACAACGGTCGTATGAACTATCAAACATTCATATTTTTTTTAACACTTCCATTATCCGTTATATTCGAAACTTCCATGCCAGTTGTTAACGCACTAATCTTTAGTTTAAAAGTGATCAATAGCTAGATAACACTGTAATATGGTACTATCTGATTCATGTATCTTCTTAAATTCAAATCGCCGTCGAAATACACAGAGGGCATTCGAATGTAGCAATAACGAGGCCCCACCCCTACGATACAATACAACACTCCCCTCACAAATTAAGTGTAAAACAAACCTAATGAAATTTAAATATCTTTTCGGCGACGCAATAACTGCACAAATAAAATCATGTCGCGGGGGAGAGTATAATCGCTTCTATTGTGTACACATTGTACGAAATTATTCTGTTGAGAAGTTTTACAACCCTGTCGCAGTGCGATGGTAGTGTCGTCCCCTTGTATTGTTAGCTTTATGCGTGGGATGGTTAGTGTGACAAGGTAACAGGGGCTCGTGACGTCGTAAGAAGGGGCGGGAATGCTCTCCAGACAGTAATAGGCTCTTGCGGTGATGATAAGACTCTCATTGTTAGCTTGTTAGTGGATAATTCGCAGTAATGTATTTAGCGTGCGTGGAGAGGAAATCTGCGTGCGGTGTTTGTTTTTAGCTATTGTTTTGGTTAGCTTAGATGGTAGGTAGTTAGGTACCTACTTAGATAGATACGTAAGTATGTTTTGATTTTGGTTCGATGACACCATTATATAGGTACCGTCATACCTAACCCCTGGCTCTATTAGCCAAATAAGTCGAAAGCCCTTAGCCTGGCTTATCAGCTATCACGCTATCACACAAAAACCGATTTTCGTCACGGATTTCAATCAATAATAAATATTCATTCAGAAATGAGATAAAAGAACGTGCACAATATTTTCACGTAATTGGACAAGTATTCAGCAGCGGAAACATTATTATTCTAGCAGATTAAGTCGAGTATCCAAATGAATCTCTTAAAAGACGCGCTCGCCCCTCAAAGGGGAGGATACTAATTTTCTTTCAACTTTAAAAGAAGGTTCCTTTCAAGAAGTGGAAAAAAGTTACAATCGAAAAGGAAATTTGCGTTTTAAATCCTCTAATGAAGCTGAGAACTTTGTAATGGAGGGGCGAAAGGCTGCTGGCAAATTGAGGAAAAAACTTACGCTCAGGACTGAACCGTTATTGTTGGAATGAAGTATTAATTAGTAGGTATAACCTTTTTGTTAGTATGGACCCATGGGTATAAGGATTTATTTTATTTCTATTAAAAAATGTAGGTTAACCTGCTTATTTTCGTTAAGTCTTCTAAAGCTTTTAATGAACAGGTGTGTACCTACTACAAAATTAGCGGTTTTTTTTTTGGTAGGTTATTAAATAATTCTATTAAACTAATAATAAATATGTAAGTACTTAGTTAGAGTAATAGTATAACAGTTAAGCTAGTTTGATTCTTTTCATAAAAAAAACAGCAGCGTAAACTTGCCAAACCTTTTAACGAACACTTTAACACATTGCTCGCTCGAAACATTCCGATCGCGCTTCGAAGGCACACGTACCAATTAGACTATGAATTAAATAGCCAGCACATTGTTTCCAGAAAGTTTTACATAAGAGACTTCAATGGACTGCGTACAGGAATCTATTAAATATTCATTCACATAACCATTTCTAAGTATTTAATTTGTCTAACGCCGTACGCCGTACGCACCGCACGCGCACTGGTGAAGGTTACGGGGATCCGCTGGATGCGAGTCGCACGGGACCGGTCAATGTGGCGACACTTGGGGGGGGCTATATCCAGCAGTCGACGTCTTTCGGCTGATATGATGATGATGATGATGAACCGTACGCCTTGGGCATTTTCTACCAGTCTACTTTAAGGTGATGCAGAGGCAAAACAAAGAAGGTGGAATAACAAAAAAATATATAAAAACAAAGAATATATAATATATATAGGTACTTAATTAGGTATACGTACATAAATAAAACAAATAAATATAAAGTTAGGCGAGTAAAACTACTGCAACTCAATTTTGACTTTCTGAGGCAAATCTGCACACTTCTGGAAAAAAACAATATTATTACCTATTACATTCGGGTCCAGCGTGGAGCCATCGAGGCGATTAAAGTTTAAGAAAGAAGGGTTTACCCTCAGTACTTAATCTCTGTACTTTCAGCCTCACTGTTTCGATGTTTTTAAGCCAAATAGTTTTAACATTCACAGAGATTTATATATATCTGGGAAGTCGCCATATTCCACGATCTCGAGTAAAATGTTCTGCTTTCGTATCAAACGAATTAATTTAAATCATCGTCCTCTTGACCTTATCCCAATTTATTTGGGGTCGGCCCAGCATGTCTTCGTCTTCCATACTTCTCTATCACTTGTCATCTCATGAGATACCTACCTCCTTTCTTGGCTTAACATCCTTTACACAGTCCATCTATTGTTTATTTCGTCTTCCTCTACATCTTATACCCATCCACATTCATACTCAAAACTTTCCTCACCAAACAAAATATGTTCCTGTTCCTTCCTAAGCTTTTATTTATACTTCAGCTACGAGTGCTACGACGTAGCGTATGTTGCTGTATCCGCGTAGCTGGCTACGTAATGTGTCGTAGCAGATAGCCGTTACAGCTCGTAGCATAGACGCATACGAGACGGCACTGTAGCGTCACACACACCTGCCGAAATAACGTTAAATTAGCGAAACCTCGACGGGTAAATGTACGCCCCAACGGATTTATTTATTTAAATCTTCATGGAAGTTTACACAATTGTTTAATTGATTTGATCATGATACACCATAACCATGATAGGATAAGGGCTAAAGAATGATGGACACCATGTTAAAAATTACGTGTTCGTGTTGATGTTTCATACCAAAGATTTTTCGCGACTACGTGAAAATATGATAAGCGATCGTCTCGTTCATTTCAAAACTGACCGCGCCCTCTGTCGGCGCGGCGCCGCGTTCGCAGAAACAAAAGTTCGCGACGAACGCTTAATTTGAGGACGCGGCTTGTAGGTATGGGTTTGATATGTTATTGGTAATTTTAAACATACCTAACTTGCCTGACCTGGCATGTACCTATGCCGAATTTCCGATGTACTATCGTCTGTCAGAAAAGTGGGAATAGTCTCATTTTTCAAACAAAATACCGTGTACCTACATACACAATGACCACATCTGTTTAACGCCCTTACTTCTATTGGTCCGCACAAGTATTTTGCGGACCAATAGTACTTAATAAAAAAAAACGTTAACCGAAAAAACCTTTTTTAAAATATGTTTAGTTTTAATAAAATTCTCAGGCTCTGTTAATGATCCCAGATGTTTGACCACCGTTTTTCGACCAATAGGAATAAAACAAAAAAAGGTACCAAGGAATAGAAAGTTTTTAACTGTTTTAATGCTGCAAGCAAAGACTGTTTTAATGCTGCAAGCAAAGATAGTCCTTACCGTGCTCCGATACCCAGTTGGTTGATGGTACCTATTGCCTATTTTTCACAGCTGTGCTCACAGTGTTTTCTTTCTAATTTAGTTATATTTCATTTTGCTGTTTTATACAAGGTGGTAGCGACACCGACGCGGCGACGCTAAAACGGTAACCACAAAATTATTCAGTATACCGATCTAAGTGCCACATTGAAATGTTTTATCGCTATATTTTTAATCTGCCGTTCCATATATTTTGACCGTTTAGGTATTGCAGATTTGTAGGAAACAGCTGCATTTTTTTAAAAATATTCAAAGGTTCTTTGTGGGGTTTAGTGTCGGTGTCCCCTGGTACCTGGTCTTGGTTACCCTGTATTGTGTGTACTTGTGCTAGATGCCAAACTAATGTATTTTCGATTAATTTATTCTAGTTTAGTAGTTCTCGTAGTGCCTAAATAAGTTACTCGAGTAAAGAGTACGTATAAGTTTACCCTTTCGATAATCGCGTTTTAAAGGCGCAGAGAGTAAGTTGTTTGTTTCGGATTTGTTCGCCCACGATCGAATTGAAACAGAACTTTTACTCAAAAGCTTGTCACGTGAGTGGTGTGGGTTAGTAGATGTCTTCAAATATTTTGGTTCTAGGACATGTATTTGCTTAATGTTTTCCTTCGTCGTTTGAAGAGTAGTGGTTATGAAATACATTACACAAAGTAAGGCACCTGGGTACGAACCCATGACCTATCCATGACCCATGACAAGTCGTAAGTCGGGGCCATTACCACTGAACCACCGCAGCTTTGTCTGACGAGGTATGTAATTCTAGAGGAATAATATAAAATGAGAGTCGTTTATAATTTTGTAACAAAATTTATTCATGTATATAAATATTTTATTATGTTACATTTAAATTCAATTACGTGGAGGAAACATAGCCCGACAAAGTATGGCTAATCAACAGATACAAACAAAGAGACAGAATTTAAATATAAGCGATTCGATGTTATAAATTGTGTTATTTCATTTGTTCTAAAACAATTGGTATCATTTTATTAAATATCCAAGATAATTCCTACATTTTCTAAGCTTTTTTTCGAAGGGCGAACTATAATTTGACAGCCGTAAATTCAAGGAGGATATCGCATCACAACTTGACGAAAAGTTAATTATAACGGAATAGTTTGAAATGTGATATCATGAACAAAGCAGAAAACTTTGGAAGACATTCATCATGAAACTAATTTAGCAATTTCTTCCTACAATGTATTTTAAGACATGGATCAATGTGTAAACAAATCCTTCAGGAAACCGATCTTCAAGCATTCTATCTGTGTACGCCAAAATTATTGCTGGGAAACGACTTTCTTTTTTGGCGTGAAACATGACAGTTTATGGTAGGACTCAATGGTACGCACTCAAAACACTGTACTGATGAATGCATTAAATAGTAGCTCATGGAGTTAGTTAAGTTAAAACAGTAAAAAAAAACGTGTGCGTCTCGGGACGCTCGAAAGAAGTGGTAACTTAAACTAATCTAAGTTGAACTATTTAATATTGAAAGAGCCTGCTTACTGCTGCCGTATGCGTGAGAGAAAGGGAAGCCAGACAGAGTGGCGCCGTAACGCGTTACGTTACGAAGCGGTTTACCCTCCCATAAGAAGTTATCACTTCAAAAAGTTTGAACTGACTGCCTGAACAAAAAAAAATCGCAATGATGAGGAGAACAAATGCGTTTCGGTTTCGTGAAAGGTCATTTTACACCCATTATTAGTTTCCATAAATTTTCATGACAGCTATACACAAGGACGCGATGTAAATAATTATAATACTTTATATTCTGTTAAAAATACATAATTATATTGCTTTAAAATGAGTGCTTACTGGGGAATATTGATAAGTGCACTATGAACCAGGCACTTGTGGGACAAGAAAATAATCTCATTCTCTGTAAAAAGCTTATGATACTATGTTAAAAAGTTATTGGTTCAATATTAAGAGCGTTTACGCCTTACGGCATTTCATGCAAACTTTCAAGTCCTTATTTTCCGAAATGATTGAACCGATTTAAATGAAACTTAATACGCATAAGCAGGATACAAAGGTCTAAAAAGTTACTAAAAACATTTTGACAACTTTTATAAAAATTAATGATAATTGGAAATTTCTGTTTCTATAGATAATTTATAATCGTTCTAATTTAGCTGTAAAACTATTTATCGAAAATGTTTTTTAGTTACTTTTTATCCTTTCTAGTATGAAGTTTTATTAAAATCGGTTCAGTCATTTTGGAAAATAAGGAGTTGAAAGTCTGTATGAAATGTCGTAAGGTGTAAACGCTCTTAAGTAAATTTTAAAATATTCAACAATAATAGAGCTGTACTATTTGTCAAAATTACTAATGGCACTTGTGGTCTTGAGATTTACATAACAAAAACATCACGCCTGTTTTTCCCGAAGGGTAAGGCAAACGCAACGCTAATGCGCCAAACACATTTTTTTTTTTATTAGAGATCATTTATATTGACTTTCTTGATGGTTTTGAGCGCGTGAGTTTAATCGTTTATTTGTAAAAACTGGTCAGTGCGAGTCGAAAGCGCAAAAAGGTTTCCGTAGCACCAAACATTATAATAACAATATTTTTAATTAACGAGACAAAAATAAAAAGACAACAGGAATTGGGTACGGAACCCTGAAAAACTTTAGATTTGCGCAATATAACCACTAAAGCTCAGGAAATAAACATCAAAGGCGACTAAATATCCCCAGACAAACAAGAAAGTTCCATACTCTGACTTATTTAAAAAAACCGGCCAAGTGCGAGTCGGACTCGCGCACGAAGGGTTCCGACCAATTATTTAAAAAAACGAAAAAAAAACCTTTTTTGTATGGGAGCCCCCCCCTTTTTATTTTTTTTTCTGTTTTTATTATTTGTTGTTATAGCATCAACAGAAATACATAATCTGTAGAAATTTCAGCTGGCTAACTGTTAAGGTTCATGAGATACAGCCTGGTGACAGACGGACGGACGGACGGACGGACGGACAGCGAAGTCTCAGTAATAGGGTCCCGTTTGACCCTTTGGGTACGGAACCCTAAAAACAATGTGCTTGGCGACAACCTTAAAACACTTTACAAAGAATTTATCTAACTTGTCTTTACAAGATTTACAACCCTAATAAATACAATACTTTACACAAATATCGATAAGTTTTAAGGAAATTAATGGAACTAAAAAATAAGTACATAAAAAATAATTTTAACAAATCGTACAACGGGTTGGTTGCATATGTTCAGAGGGCCGATCGCAACCTCTTATAGAAGTATTACTTTACTCTTACTCCAGTCTTACCAAGGGGCATAAGGCAGTCACGTACGGCAGTCGGTATTGGTCGTGGAAGGCAGATAGACAGCCACTCCATGTAAAATCCAGTATTTTAAATATCTGAAGGTTGGATATAGAATGCCCAGGATCTTAGAGGCATAATAAAAAAATTGTTTGAACCACCACAGATAAAATATATTTATTCTTCCAAGATTGTTTTTAGTATGTTTGGGTTATTGTTGTTACAGGCAATTACTGACCCGAAAGTCTGACCACCAGTCTTACCAAAGGGTATATCTAGGACCCAGTACTGGTTTGTGGAGGTCAGATAGTCAGCCACTCCTTGTAAAATACTGGTATTCAGCTGCATCCGGTTAGACTAGAAGCCGACCCCAACATAGTTTAAAGCCAATGCAGATGAGACTTTGATCTTCCTTCAGTGTGAGAAAGAGATGACGCTATACAGGACGCATAGCTCCATCTTTTTTTGAGCAGTAAGATTAATATAATAATGCTATAAGAGTTGGTGATGGTTGTACAACGACTAATCCAAGCTATAAAAAACCAAAATAAACTGATCTCTCATTGTACAGGAAGCTCATACAAAGCGAGATCAGGTTGTGCTGGATATGTATAGCGTGGTGTCTTGCCGTGTGTGAATGTTTACTGTTGCACCGCCGCGTTCGCGATGATGGACGGCGAGTTGATGATCTCTCCCAGACTGTCCAGCAACTCTCTACGGTAGTCGTCGAAGTCGCCGTCAACCTACGGAGAAAAGAATAAATAAACAGACATTTTTTTTGTTGTTGTTTTACTACAACAGTAACATCACGTTTAAATTCCCGAAGGGTTAGGCAGAGGTGTACCCATATTTCACCATTTTTCTAAGTCCCATGTTATAGGGGGCGAGCCTATTGCCATCAACCAGGCACAAATCTAGACTCCGTGGCTCCTAATAAGAAATTCCTGATGAAAAAACCCAATAACACTTTACCCGACCAGGGAGTTGAACCGAGGACCTTACGCTCAGCAGTCGCACTTGCGACCATAGTAAACATGGTATATATCCCGTGACCACTTAACCAGTGTTATAGATAATATGCAATTTATATTGGAAACTAGCTGTCAGCGCAATTTCGTCTGCGTCACATTTTCCCCGATTTCGAAACATTATTCATTGCTGCTCCGCTCCGTTTTGTCGTAGCGTAATGATATATAGCCTTTCGATAAATGGGCTATCTAACACTGAAAGAATTTTTCAAATCGGATCAGTAGTTGATTAGCGCTCGTTGTTCAAGCAAACAAACAAACAAACAAACTTTTCAGCTTTATAATATTAGAGATTATACAAGGTGTTGTTTTGCATCCTCGTCAAAATTCAGGCTGTTGTCACAAAAGACATAAATAATCAATATAAATTACGGTACCTAGTAAATTATTAAAAAACACTGCGTTTTTTTGTTGTTTAAGTTTGTCAATATTTCAGAATAACCCCCTTAACGTGGTTTAGGGATTATAAAATTATCGAAAAAACGTTTGAGGTTTTTTGTTTGTGTGTAAGCGACGTTATAAGGCGGGAATCAGACGGCCCGTGTTCAAAACACGGGTGGTTCACAGTTACCGATTTCAGTAAATAAATAAAAAAAAGAAAATTACCTACTCATTTTATTATTGATTCGGGTCGAGAATCATTAGCATAGTTACCTCCTAGAATTTGACGAGGTTGCAAAACAACACCTTGTATATTATATTATATAAGTATAAGTATATCTATATAAGAAGTATAACCGTACCTCATTGATGGTCTGGTCCTCAATAACGTAGAGCGCGCAGTCGGTCTCCCTGATGAGCCGCTCGTCGTGGGACACTATGACCACACCTCCTTTGTAGTCGTTGATCGCGTCCGCTAACGCGTCTATACTCTCGATGTCCAAGTTGTTTGTAGGCTCGTCCTATGGTTATAATTGTGTTTTGTCAACAAATCTTGTTGTGAGAAAACGTAAAGAATCCATCCGCATTAAGATTATAAAAGGTAATGTGGTTAAGTTTCGATGCGGAGGTAATCTTCGTAAATTGTCGTTCGATTTCAAAAATTCATTCACTGACCAAAAGCTATGTTGAGTGGCTTTATGTTAAAACAGGCATTTTTAGATGCTAGTTCATAATTGAAAAAAATAAAACAGGTTTAATGGAACAGATAGACAGTGTTTAAAATTTTTTAACAGATAGTAGACAGTTCCGAGATAACTTAACCGAAGGACCGACCTTTAACCTTTTAACGTAGCTTATATTTCTCGTAACAAGACGAAAGAAAAATTCAAGAAACTTTATTTTGTGGAGCTCACATGCTGCTATCTCGGCGAAATTATATGATACAAGAAGCCTACCTCGAACTCGATATAGTCACTATAAGAAGTCTACCTTTCGAGAGTCTCGAGAGTCATACGCCAAAATGTAGACGCACACTCAACTACCACGAAACATAGATTTACTCGTAACGTAATAATATGTTACATATGGATGGATGATGTGAGGAATTATGTGAAACAGAAAGGAGTGAGGATGATGATGATGATGATGATGAAGTGACGTCTGACAGTGTAGAATGGAAGAACAAAACGTGTTGCGCCGATACCAAATATAATGGGACAGGAAGATGATGAATATGTTACAGAAATCATCTGAGTGTAAAATCTTACCAAAATAACGACATCAGGCGCCATAAGGGTCAGTTCGGCTAACGCAACCCTGGCCTTCTGCCCTCCACTGAGGTCCATCATCTTGATGGTATGCGCGTGGCTGGCCAGCCCGAACGTGCCGAGAGCCTTGCGCGCCTTCTCGTACTGCAGCCCGAACAACCGCTGTAGGTACTCGGCCGGAGTTTCTTCTGCAGTCAAGTGCTCGCCGGAATGCTGGTCGAAACGACCTATCCGCTAAAGGAGGAATTTTGTGAGTTAAATTTGGGTGAGGAAGTAAAAGAAAAAAAGGCCTTTTATAGACACTCAACGTGGCGCATGAAAAAAATAAACTATACAGAACAAACAACAAGTCAAGTTGGGGGTAAATATGCAGCAAATCCACCCAAACGGCCTTATACACTACGATAGCATGTAAGGTAAAGATACATCGCTGGTTTTCAGAGACAGGCGGCGTATGATCTGCCGTTTAGCTTTTATTGAAAGTTTTATGTCGTTTCTATGGCGAAGGTGTCGAAGATAGAAAACATAGCTTGATGTGACGATCAACTGTCTAATATCATACTTTTATGATTGTTGAAATTGTGGTGCTCACAAGAGATCTGGCATCAGATTCAATCAGATTTCACAAACCTGTTACAACACTTGAAAAAAAATGTACTGACCAGCCTATGATTCCTGATGAGTTCTCCTTGTACGGGCGTTAGTTCGCCCACAAGCAGTTTGAGGAAGGTGGACTTGCCCACTCCGTTGGGGCCCACGATAGCGATACGCGAGTTCAAGTCTATGCCGAAATCGACGCCACGGAACAGAGGCTTCTGCCCAGGGAAGTTGAAGTTCACGTCTGTTGGTAATAAGAGAAATGGTGAGTATGGAATGTCAATTTTGTTATTTCCAGTACGATTTCGGTCGCACTTTTGTTTTTTCACGAAGATGAGACGAGATGAGTAGTGCCTTTGGGGACAATACGAAACAGACTCTTAATTGATTTTAAAAATCTATATTATTTTGATCACCATTATTTTTATATTATTATTTTGTTGAGTTTATCCGGGAGTAGATACGGCACATCAGAGTTTTATAAATATTCGTAGTTCAACTTTTACGCGTGAAAGACATGCAATAAGACAAGACACACGACAAGACAGGTTTCTACGTTTTTATACACCATGTTTTTTTTACACGTGGATTGGTACTATTTTCGGTAATTATCCTTTTCGACTTCTCCATACTGGAACTGGTCAGGTGGGAAATGGTCAGTCATACATGAGATTCCCTTCCCAAAGCTGTATTTATCATATAAAGGCCCCGATACTGTAGTTCTATGATCTCGCTAGTACGTACTGAGCAAGCCAAGTATAGGCGGCTGCAGCGGCGGCGGGTCGGGGAACGAGAACTTGACGATGTACTCCTTGGGGCGCTGCAGCAGGGCCGTGGGCGCGGCGCTGTCCTCGTCCTCACGCTGAGCCTTGCTGCGACCCTTCTCTTGCTTGCGGGTCAACGCGTCCTTTTGTTTCTTTTCCTGTTTAAGAAGGAGTTTGGTTTTTATAAACGGTGACATTTTGTAAGAAAGAACTGAAATTGTTAAGTGGTCTTAAACTAAAGTATGGTGCTTGTTATTAATATTTAGATATTTACAATGACATGGCCAGATATCGCACAGGATAGAGGTATAGAAGGAGAAAGGGAAGGCCTTTGCCCAGCAGTGGGACCCGATGTAGGTTGGAAAAAAAAGAGTAGCTGAGCCCTATCCTCCGAGATTCTTATTTCCTCCTAACTATTTATCTTTCTGTCCCCCAGAGACAGCTTCCACTGCCTTTAGTGAATGTATCTCCATAAGCCGATTCCAGGGTATTGTTACTTGTTTGTTAGAACATGCGACGGAGATGCGAATGGAAAGACAAAATGCAAATATAAGCCATGTAGAACTGGCACAGCCCATTATTCCTTTGTCTGTAATTGTTTTAAGATTTAAATCAAATTGGCTGTACCAGGCATACGCTACAAAGCGACGAACCTTCTCAGGGGCAAATAAGGACCTACCAAAAACCATAATCAGATCAACAGTTTAGAAAGGCATAGAGGACAAACATACAAACATTCATTTTTATTTATAAAAGTATCAATAGCACTTACAGCTTGTTTCTTCGACTGTCCATGCGCCTTCAACTCCTTGATCCTCTTCTCTTGCTTCTCATATTCCTTGATCATCTCCTTCCTCTTCTGTGCGTGCATCTTCTTGAACATTGAGTAGTTGCCCTTGTAGTAGTACAATTTCTGGGTGTCCAGGTGAATGATCTCGTTACATACGTTGTCTAAGAAAGACTGGTCGTGGGATACAACTAGAAGTGTCTTCTTCCAACCTTGCAAGTAGCTGGAAAAGGAACATTGTTGTATTTCTATTCCATACACCATTTTTTTTAATGGAATACTAAAAACTACCTATCCTCGTTGAAGTTCTAACACCGCGTAAGTAAATTTTTTGCGGTTCTGACATTGCTTTGTTTCAGCCAATCAGAAACAAGGAACTAATTTCAAGGCAACACAAATAAAACAATGGTTTTGTACTGATACCTAGGTTTAGCAGTTTTCCAGTCTCAATTTTCAGACTTATGTGGTGTTAGAACTTCAGCGAAGATATCGAGCTTTGGAAAGACACTCTATAAAGCAGTACTTTTTGATGCACTTTTATGGTTGAGTTCTACTGTTTCTGAATGTATAAACAGATCTATAATATCACTTTTGTGATCATGCTATTATTTCTATTGTAAAAGTAAATACGGCACTTACTTGTCCAGCCAAATGACAGCGTTCAGATCTAAATGATTCGTAGGTTCGTCAAGCATCAATAGTGTAGGTTCTATGTACAGGGCTCTGCAATTAGAAATTAAATAAATTAATATGGTTCAATAACTGACCATGTATGAGTGTATTTGCCAATAGGTGTAGCCTATAGCCTTCCTCGATGAATGGGCAATCCAACACTAAAAGAATTTTTCAATTCGAACCAGGAGTTCCTGAGATTAGTGCAGTCCACCAAACAGACAAACTCTTCAGTTTTATAATATTAGAATAACGTACCTAGCGAGTGAGACTCTCATACGCCAACCTCCAGAGAAGTTTTTGGTGGCTCTGTCCTGCATCTCCCGACTAAAGCCCAGACCCGCCAGGATCCGGCGCGCACGTGGCTCCGCTGAGTCCGCGCCTATCGCCTTCAGCTCAGCGTACACCTGGGGAACCAAACCATGTTAAACACAGAAACTTCCATACTATCACGTGTGTGGTGCCGGATAGGTGAGGCAGATGTGTATACCATTATTTCGCCAGTTATATTTAAGTCCCATGTAATAAGAAGCAAGAATTTTGTGCATAGATCGAGACTAAGGGCTGCTACTCAGAAAATCCATGTGTGATAACCAGAGGTCGGAATTAGGTAGAGTTATTGGTGTACTTACACTGATTTCATACAGCGAAAGAATAAAGTGGATATGCCTCAAATCCCGAGATTAATTTTAAAGAGCAGAAAAATCCCGTAATTTATTAAATAAAAAAGTTATTTGCTTTTACACAATTTAAACCATTCGACATCGGATGTCCGAAGTTGCAAAATTCCAATGCGCACACGCAAGGAAAGATCCAAGATTAATATCAACATTTCGATGCAAGTACAAAAATAACTCTACCTAATTCCGACCTCTGGTGATAACTGAATAACACATCGCCCGACCGGGGAATCGAACCCAAGACGTCACGCTCATAAGCGGTGCTTGCAACCGACTAAGAACTAAAACTAACTAGAAGTATAATATTATATTCTATTCATAATTTTATCCTTCACTGTTGCTGTTACTAACCTCATTTAACTTATCTTGTTTGCTGAGATCTCCTTTTTCTATTAAAGCTTCTAAGTCTTTGCATTCCTTGAGCAATTCTGAAATGGGAAAAAGAAAGATTTTAATTCTACATCATGCTATGTATAAGAGAAAAGAAATGTGTAATACTTAAGAATGTTTAATAGATTGATTGATTTATGTAGAATCAATTTATCAAGCACTAGACCAACATTTTATTTCAGATCAACGGATTCGATTTAAACTCTAAGAAGCAGAATACTTCTTTAATTAGCCCGTATGCAAAATACGAGCTTTGATACAAATTCCTTAAGACGCTGTGCCTCGTCAAAACAGGCAACTTTGAACAGTTTTTTAGCCAAATGTATACATTTTAGAGCAACAAAAAAAATATATGTTACTCTTGACCATATTTATGAGGGAACCTTCGGGCCCAAAACACGTTTTTGGAAAAACATCCCGATAAAAAAAAATCGAGAAGTTCTGATTTTCAAGCAAGTGTAACTGTACTACTGCTCAACTAATCTTGACTAAATTAATAACAGTGATGTAATATAAAATAATAAAGGGAACTGTCGCTTTTCTTTTTCGTTTTATTTACTATATTTGTAAGGATTCATGTTTTTAATGATAATTATTCGAACAAGTCGAACGAAACATCACGCCATTCGCGGCGTCTTGTCGCATCTCTTTTATTTCTACGCAGAGTGACAGTGACCGCTGAGGCGCGCTGCTAGATGGACGTATGTCACTTTTTTCCGCTCGCCGCTCAAATTTTTTCAATTAAATTTCGATCTGTTTGTTGTTGAAAGCTGTTTATTATATTTTATTTTATGATTAGTTTTTCGTTCGCGTAAATTTTTGTTCGATTTTAGTCATAAAATGTGTAAATAAAAAATTAGTGATCATCAGTGGCGATGAGTCAAAATTGTGGGTGGGGAACCTCAGTGGCGAAGGGTCAAAGTTCTGCAAAGGGAATCCGAAAACTTAAATAATGTAATTTTGTTTATTCGTCATTCCCGTTTTCAGCGATCCCGAAAACCAAGAAAATGACCCCCATGACGAAATAACTGAAAATTTCATCCGCACCATCTTGAAGTTTTTTTTTTCCAAATCTTCGTTATCAGCGACCCTTAAAACTACAAAAATGACACAAATGATAAAAATATCGAAAAATTTCGTAAGCGCCAACTTTATCTATTTTGTAAATTGTCAAGAATAAAATGTAGAGAAACCATAAACAAAATAAAAGTGATTTATCTTATGTAAATAAGTCAACTAAAAAGCGCGAGAGATACCATATATAAAAACGTCTTATGTTAGAAGACAACATTTTGAAGAATTGTGTCGTGTAGAATTTATATATTTAGATTTTGCTAAAATCATCAAAAAAAGAAATAAAATTTATTCAGACTTAGATTGTTTTAATTTAGTGTATTCTTACTGTTCGTTCACCTCTTCATGCATATCTCCATCCGCCCCGTCCGTATGTCCACCCTTTCATTCGTCTATCCACGCACCCGTCTGTCCAGTAACCTAGCAGAAAGGGGGGGGGGGGAGGGCAGAGGAGGGCCTCACAACTTCAAGAACAAAATACAAACATTAAGAAAAATAATAATATGTAGCTAGCACAGCTGTCTTTTTCGGGGATTCCCTCACAAACACTAGCTCAGCTATAGTATAATTCGGAAAAACTTTTAGTTATATCAAGACTGCGAAGACACTTAAAAGCCATTAATGATACAGTTTCTGAGTGGCTATCTTTAGACCTTTTAAAGTTTATTGTAGATAGGGTGATAGTCTGAGCTAAGTCACCCAGTGCTAGGCAAGACCACAGGGAGGCCCTGTGGTTTTGCCTAGCCTTAAACCCTCTTAGCATGCTACTGAGGGGTTCAGGTCTGGGCTTTCGGTTGAGGAGAGGTGGCCATACCTTGCCTTCCAACCATGTAAATGATTGATATGAAACTCTTTGCCCCCAACAATTTGCAACTGATGAAGCTACTGATGGTTACAGAAACTTGTTGACAAATGCGCAGTCATGCATGTGAAGCGAGATTATGGAATCCATGGGATTCCAGAATCTCCGATCCGATTCCTCTTCTCAACAGAAACCTACAAGTATTTGGGAATGTCAGAAGCATTAGGCATCAATACTGCTGACATGAAACAATCGTTGAGGGAACGCTCCTTTGGCCGCCTGAATAAGATGCTATGCAGTCTTTTGTCAGGCGGAAACAAGTTTCGTGATAGGAAGGTCCGCGTACTGCTAACTGGCTTAGAAACCTCGACCAACATCTGAGGAGTCTTTCGTTTCGCAGCTGGATCAAGGGCTTGATTCAGAAAGCAGTAATTCTGGACAAGGCGCGTATTGTTAGGAGGTTCCTCTTTGAAAAACCCTGCAACGTACCACGCCAGTAAACGCCTACGCCAGTGTGTAATTGTCATTTTGTCCGGTAGGAGTCGCCAGCGGCGCTGGGCGCTGCGCGCTTAGCTACGGTGAAACGTTACCGTAGCGAGTGCCGCTTTCTTTACGCCACCTCGGCGGTCTGTCACCGCCAGGTGAGACCTCCGGTTGCCCGGAGGAGGCCCAGCGGATGACGACCTGTGACGGAGGTGACTTTGTTGGCGCATCCTACCGCTAAGGATGCTGGCCCCCGTCTGCAGACGCTCTCAGAGCTAGCCGATCGCGCTCCAGACTAGGGGCCGTAGTGTTTGAATTTGAGCGGCAATGTACTGTGTAACGCTGCCCATGTAAGCGAATGAATAGCTGGTCTGCGCCGCTCCTTCGTCGCGTGAGTTAGAATGCATGACTAACTCACTTCCGCACCCGTCGCCTATTTATATGGCCGACTCATGTTCGAGAAACTTCCACAACTTCCGTGAATCTCTAGGTAGTTCCTTAGGGGAAACCCATCCTTCGAGAAAGTTCTACAACCTTCTTGAACCTTCCAAATAGCTTTATAGTGGAACCAATCCTTCTAGAAAGTTCTAGAAAGGTCCAGAACTTTCTCAAAGTTTCTAGACATTTCCATTGTGGAACATTCTAGGATTATTCTCGAATCTTCTAGACATACTGGATCATTCTAGACTCGAACGTAATCCTAGAATGTTCTCGTAAAGCAGGCAACGTAACACTGCCCCTCCTTAGACATGCTCGTCACGAGCATCGTTAGTCCCGTAGTATCGCGCTAATCGATCTACATGTACGATCTTAGGCGCACCTCGTGGACCCTTCTGTATTCGGTAGGTGACATCGTTGACCCTGGACAATCCTGGTCACGGCTCAGTATGGTCCATCCCATATGGTATGGTTTTGCTTGCAATTTCGGAGACTTACCTTTGCTACGCACTGGGTTATGCAACCACACCAGTGAATTCTCGTCGAAACCTCTCCTGTTCGTCTTCTGGTCATAACGGGTCTTCATCTTCTCAGACATCTTGGCCGAATTGTCAGATATGCTCATAGACATCGTTCAACTTGTTACGCAAGTCATTTGCATAATCTGTAACACTGCGTGGTGCATCAGGGGCAGTTCCAGTGATTGAATCTGCGGGCAACCGTAATTCCTTTCCAAAGTTCGCGAAGGCTGGTGTCACAGCCGTACTTTCGTGGACTGCACTACGGTAGGACAGAAGAAACGGCTGTATGTGCTTGTCCCAATCCTTTTGCCTGCTTGCTACGACTTTTGCCAGATTTATCTACAACGTTTGGTTAAAGCGTCCCACCATTCCATCAGATTGTGGGTGGTAAGAAGTGGTTCTTGTTTTGTGGGTACCCATCATTCGGCAAGTCTCCTGAAATACTTGTGATTCAAAATTCCTTCCTTGATCACTGTGAATTTCTAAGGGTACTCCAAACTTCCTGAACCAATTTATCTGCGACAGTTGTAGCTTCTTGGTTAGGAATGGCGAACACTTCTGGCCACTTTGTGAAATAATCCATGACAACCATTAAGTACTTGTTCCCACTTTCACTCTCTGAGAATGGCTCACCATTCCCAGGAGGCTCCAACGTTGTACACTTTTAATGCACCTCTGCTGCGTGTTTGGGGTCTTTTCACAGCCGCACAAGTGATACATTTACGACAACAGTCCTCCACATCTTCTCGACAGTGGATCCAGTAAAATCGCTCTCGGATCTTCATTAGAGTCCTTTTTACCCCCATATGTCCTCCTGAACATACATCATGGTAGAGCCGTAGAACATCCGGTACTTTGGCTTTAGGGACAACCATTTGTAGATGACACCTGTCCCCTCGAGCGTTTTCCCATTTACGGCACAAGACTCCATCCTGGATAACCAAGCTGTTCCATTGGGCCCAATAACTCTTCGTGATGGAACTCATCGCTGCCACATCACTCCACTTGGGTTTAGGAGCACCAGCTTTGATCTACTCGAAGATCGGTTTGATCTCTGAGTCATTTTGCTGAGCCTGCTGTAGGGTTTCCTTCCATTCATCACTGAGATTCGTTCTAAGCACCCTCACGGTTGCTACCTCCTTAGTCTCTTGCCTGGCACAGTGCTTAAAATCTTCAGGACAAGGTCTTCTTGACAAGGCGTCTGCGTTACCGTGAGTTCTCCCAGTGCGATGTTCAGTTATGCAGTCGAACTCTTGCAGTAGTTCAATCCACCATCATCACAATCCATGTCGCCACTTGTCCCTCCGGATTTTTAAACTGTAATAGCCACTTCAATGCAGCATGGTCAGTTCGCAGCTGGAACTTTCGTCCCAGCAAATACACTCTTTTGCAAAAAAAAACGGGCACCTAAGGAAATTACGTTCTAAGGACGATTTGAGTTATCACCGTTCTCTTGCCATGAAATTTAATTATTTGACGTACTCTGTATACTTATAATCGTGTAAATTAGTACGCGTGAAGTGAACTTCCGCAATATTTTTTTTTTAAAGTCGATCAATTCTTTCAAACCGATGTACACGGCCAAACAATAAGAAGTGGTCGGCATAAAGACAAGAAGATTTTTTTACTTTTTTTGATTAAATAAAGTTACAAATGTAAAAACCTAATAACGAGTGTGACCTCCTCTTGCCAAAATCACAACTTGAATCCTTCTGGGTATGCTTTCCACGATGTTTTTAATAACGTTTTGAGGAATACGTTCCCACTCTTCTGCAATGACTCGTTTTAGCTCCCTGATGTTTTGTGGAGCAGGTTGCACTCATCTTACCCTTCTCTTTAGAACATCCCAGACATGCTCAATTGGATTGAGGTCAGGAGTTCGATCTGACCAATCTAAACGACGGATCCCAACTTCTTGCATGTACGCTTCCACGTCGTCAGAACGGTGTGGGCGAGCATTGTCGTCCATAAAAATGGAATCTTCCCCAAGTACAGTCAATGCAGGTTGTGCATATGGAATTAGGAATTCCATTATGTACCGGTGTGCTTTTAATGTTCCATTTTCTATGAAAACTAACTCCGTACGCTGCGTCGAATTAATTGTTGCCCAAAACAAAACGGAGCTTCAGCCATAAGGAGTGATTTCTTCGAAACACACTTCCGCATAGCGTTCCCGTGGTATTCGTAGCACTCGTCGGCGTCGGTCCTCTCCGCACAAAGAGATTCTAGCTTCATCAGAAAACAATACTTTATTCCAGTCCTCCAGAGTCCATGAAGCACAGTTTCGAGTAAACTAAAGTCGAGCAACACGGTGCTCACGGAGTAAATTAGGACCCCGAGCCGGGCGGTAACTCCTGATATTGGCAGCCAAAGCCTCCTCCTGAACGTCCACAAGCTAACTTCTACTCCTCTTCTTCAAGGCTCTTCTTCAGGTCCACACTTGATGCTGTACGATTCCGCAACGCCTGACTCACCAAAAAGCGGTCTCTTGGTTCTGTGCATCGTTTTCTTCCCGATCCAGATCTTCTTTTGACCGAAGCGGTCTCTTGATACCGTTGCCAAGTCCTCTGGACAGTTGAACGACTCACATTTAGCCGCTGAGACACGTAAGTTCGCGAACGACCTTCTTCAAGTAGGGCTATAATTTTACCGGCCCTTATCGCTTTTAACTCATATCAAAAACTGGTATTTAATGTAAAAAGAAAAATTAAATTGTTTAATTTGCAAAGAGTTTTAAAATTTTAGTAATCAGTAAAAATATCGTTTCAGCAATTCGCGCCATTAGTAAAGCAATTTTACAATAATCAATATTTTTCTTTTGCTCATTTCAAAATTTAAATTTGGAACGTAAAGAATCATGCCAGGATGCTTCAAATGACATGCCAATACATTGTCAAATGAATAAAACCTCTTTCTTGTTATTTTTCATTGAAATAGAGGAAAAATCTATGGTGCCCGTTTTTTTTTTTGCAAAATAGTTTATTTACTGAAATGCTGCAATGTCTTTACAACGGCAGTAGCCCGTCGAGTAACGCAATGATTTCTTTCCGGTTTGGTTTGTTTAAAAATAGGTGTTTTGCACAGACGTTTCTTTAATTCCTGAAATGCGACATCGTAGCTCTTGTCCCAACAGAATTGTCGCTTTTCCTCAGTGAGTTTGTGTAGAGGTTTCGCAATGTCAGCAAAATTCTTTGCGAACCGTCGATAGTAGGAGCAAAAACCCAAAAATACTCTGACCTGTGTCCTGTCTTTCGGAACTTGCCAATTCTTGACGGCGACTACTTTCCGTCTGTCTCTTTCCTGTGATTATTCTTTCAACTCCTCGTATGTGAGGCGCACGGTCTTATCCACTGAGCTAGCATTGAACTAATATCGAACCGCTACAAGTTAATTTCTCTATCTTGAGCCTAATTTTATATTTTTATATAAATAAATATTTCTTTAAATATATATTTATATATTATACTTATATCTTATATAAAATTCTCGTGTCACAGTGTTAGTTACCATACTCCTCCGAAACGGCTGAACCGATTTGTATGAAATTGTGTGCATATCGGGTAGGTCTGAGAATCGTCGAATCGAATCAAAATCTATTTTATTTATACACATAAAAAAAGTCCGCGCGAACGAAGTCGCGCGCAGTTAGTTATTATATTATAAATGCGAAAATTATTATATTAAAAATTTGTTTGTTACCTCTTCACGCCTAAACCAATGAAGTGATCATCCTCAAATTCTGCATGTACGTTGTAAGGTGTACACAAACGGCCATAGGATACCTTTCATCCCGACAAAAAGTACTGATCCGAAGGAAAACAACAATAAATTTCTTATCACAATAGATGGCGCCACGTGCTATTGTCAAATTCTAAATTTAATCGAACAATAAATTTTAAATTTACTTCTTTATTAAAGAATAAAACTGCACGCGTAGCAAGACCACTGTAGAAACGAGTTTTGTCTACGGAATAATCGACATAATGACAGATAGACAATGACAATGTGGCACTTTGTCGATTTTTCCGTCGACATAGCCCGTTTCTACGGCGGTCATGCTACGCGTGCAGTTTTTGGAGCATAGTCTGTAGTTCCAGGGCTGTGTGGGCAAAAAGGACCATGTCGTCGGCAAGTCGGAGATTCGTCAACCTCTTACTGCCGACTTTAATGCCCTTGGTTGTCCATGAGGCTGCTTTGAATTATTTATTATTCGTTTGACGAATCTATTCGATAATATTTCGATAACCTTTTCTATAAAATAACAATCCAAACAATCCAAAATAACAATCAACCTATAACTTATTAGGAAAAAATAAGAAAACAAAAATATAAACATATTTAAAAAAAAAAGCGAAATTGAAATGTAGGTACATACCTTATATTAAAAAAATAAGATAAAAAAGAATTGCGTGTACTGAGGTTCGAACCTAGAGATCACCGCGGAAGCAATGTGCGAAGTAGTCTAGCGGCGCGCTGGGCTATTCGTACTTTTATAATGAGTTTTGAAATTAAGCTTCTATAGATTTATTGACGTTGCACATCAACGTGATTCAAGCGGGGCACCCCGCCAGTAGGCGGGACTAAAGGGACTACTCGACGCCCCTCTTCATCTGCTTCACCCCCTCAAAAGCATGAAAGTCGCCTAGAAGAGCGCCTTAAATAGCATACATATAATAGGGTAATATGTATGAAAAATCTCACCAGTCCTTTTAACATCAGCCTCAAGCAGAGTATCAACGGCGCTCATATCACTGGCAGTGACCTCCTGCTCACACAGCAGTATGTCTATATGAGGTGGAAGAGGGAAGGCACGCTGAGCCAGATGCCTCAGCAGCGTGGTCTTGCCGTGACCGTTCGGGCCCACCAGGCCGTACCGCCGCCCGTTCGCGATCAACAGGTTTGCGTTCACGAACAAATCTTTGCCTTTAGCAGCAATTGAAAAGTTTTCTACTTTTATGTCCACTGCGTTTTCTAGGGCTGCCATTTGACCTGAAGTGTGGTAAAGAGTTTAGCATTTGGATATCTGGATGGATTAATTACAATAACAAAACGCACAATTCTTAATTTTTTTTTCTTTTGTGTAAATCTCTAACGTCACACATCACAGAGCATCCATCAACTCAATACAAATCTAGACTCCTGGCTACTACAGAGAAATTCCTGATGAAAAAATCCAATTACACTGTTTTATCTGGGAATCAAACCCAGGGCTTCATACTTAGCATATTGCTGATGATTACAGCAATTCCAATAACCAATTGTTTCACAAAAGAATCTATTTTTAATTGAAATAACAATATTTTCTCTCAACTTGTACTTTTTATGTGTCGCATTTAGTGAAAATAAATGTTTTTATTTTTCTCTTTAGTTGCAAATGAAAAAGCTTGCTACCTACCAGCAGTTTTCTGTGCCTGACTGACAGTGAAGTTAGCATCAAGATCACTGTGTCCCTGACCACCCTTCTTCGTCAGCAGTTCCATTTGTTTCTCATACTCTTGCATTTTCTTCAACTTCTTCTTTTCTTTGTGACTCATTTTCTTCTCCGAGGGCTCTTCTTTCTCTCCCGATGGAAGTTCTGCTACTTTATCATCAGTCTCCATAGATGCTTCGTCCGCCGAAGCTTCAGGTTCTACTACTTCCTCTTTCTTAGGTTTCTTGGTTTCGTCCTGTTCGTAACAAAGGTATATAGCTAATCAAATGAAATATAGAAAAACATATGTACAACATATCAGCATATTTAATTCCCACTGCTGGGAAACAGGTCCCAACCACAACATCAAATCTACTAGACTAGAACTCTATCCTCATCATATCACCATCATCATTTCGGCCCAAAAGACGTCCACTGCTGGACATAGGCCTCTCCCCAGTGTCGCTAATTTAACATTTTGGAGGGTTTTGCCATAATCGCCACGCTTGGCAGGCGGGTTGGCGATCGCCGTACGGTTGTTACAAAACCACAGAGAATGCTGCCTTCCTCATCATATGCTTAGCTTTTATCTAACTTTATTGGGGTCGGCTTCCAGGGATAGAATATATCCATATCAGGGATAAAAAAAAAAACACTGGTAGCATTATAAATCTCTGATAAAAACCAGTGAATTTTGCGTGTGACCTAATTCCTTTTAGAAAATACCTTAGCCTTAGCAGGTGGCGGAGGTGGTTCCTCAACTTCTGGCTCAGGTTCAGGGTCTTTCACTTCAAACTTCTTTAATTCGGCCTCTAAATCGTCCAAGTTGTTCTTCTTTTTATTTTTACCTGTCAAAAGTAATAACAATCCCATTTAAGCTGTAAAATTAGCATCAATGTTTTGGCAACAGCAACATATATATTTTATTTTTAGGGTTCGGTACCCAAAGGGTCAAACGGGACACTATTACTGAGACTTCGCTGTCCGTCCGTCCGTCCGTCCGTCTGTCATCAGGCTGTATCTCATGAACCGTGATAGTTATCCAGTTGAAATTTCTACAGATTATGTATTTCTGTTGATACTATAACAACAAATACTAAAAACAGAATAAAATAAATATTTAAGGGGGGCTCCCATACAAACAAGTGTTTTTTTTTTGTTCGTTTTTATAATAATAATAATGGTACGGAACCCTTCGTGCGCGAGTCCGACTCGCACTTGTCCGGTCTTTTTATTATTTTTAAATACCTTTCTTAACTACAGGAATAGCAATTTGTTCCTCATCCTCGGATAGTTCCATTTTTAATTCCTTATCACTTTCTTCATCTGGCCAGTCTTCTTTCTTTCCTTTGCCTGAAATTATTTCAATAATTAATTATAACGGAAGGTAGCCCAACACGTGAATGTATTGCTGATTCATAATTTTATCATCAACATCTGCCAAGCCTTTTCCCAACTCAATTGGGATTGGATTCCAGTCTAACCTGATGCAGCTGAATACCAGTATTTTACATGGAAGAACTCCCTGTCTGACCTGCACAAATGACTGTCAAAGATCTACAAATGACAGCCAAGACAACCGATTTAACATGCTTTCAAAGGCACAGAGGAAACTCGGTTTGCAATGGATGGTGACCTATCCATGGACTAACCTAGGTCAGTCCTGCTCTGCTTATCCTTGTAGATCTAACCATGCAGCTATAAGTACGTTAACAGTTCTTTAAGTTACTTAATTTTACATAATGTACCATCTCAACATGAATGATGTAACCGAGGTTTTTGTAAGAAGATTCTGATTAAAAAGAGTGTCCTTGGGATTTCTTGCCCATTCTTCTTTATAGAGATCTACGCTTTGGAATGGGCAATTATAGTACTTTCACAGTTATTATGTCTTGTGACTGGGACTGTAGCTTCATTTTTATTGTTGTTTGACTATTCAAAAGTATGTAACTGACCTACTTGCAAAAAATGATTTTGATTTTATAAGTTAAAACATACATACCTTTTTTGTTCTTTGTCTTGACAGCAGGTTTAGCTTGATTACTAGAAACATTGCTAACTACTGACTTGGAGTCGTCATGATCCTCATCACCTGATGATTCAGCTTCTTCTATATTTTTCTTTTTATTTTTTGCTGCAAGGTATAAATTAAAGATATTGATAATACCAGTACTGAACAGCTCTTATTTCAAGGAGGTGATGTGCATCAACTTTTTCCTTTTTTTAGCTAAGTTAGCTAAAAAACCACAGCACAAAAGCCCACTGTGCAGATTGACAACTTAGTGCTCATGGCTTTGAAAGCAACACTATGAAACCATTCCTAATCCAATACCCCATCATCATTTGCCTAGCCGTTTCCTAAACTTTGTTGAGGTCGGCTTCCAGTCTAAATGGATGCAGCTAGTAGCAGTAAGTGCGTAATACGATACCCCTTGGTAAGACTGGATGTCAGACTTTCGGCTTCTGACTACTCATAACGACTGTCAAAGATCTACAAAGGACAGCCGGGACCAACGGCTTAACGTGCTTTCCGAGGCACGGAGGAAACTCGGTGTGTAAAGATGGTCACCCATCCATGGAAACCAATACCCCATATAACACAAATATCCCGTATAATCAAAAGAATAACCCTGATATATGCGGTTTTTAATCCTACTATGTAGAAGAATGACCACTTACTTTTCTTTTTACTAACAGGTTTTGCAAATTCCTCTTCAGATGCTTCTTTGAGTTCAACGTCACTTGCTTCTGAAGACCAGTCTTCATCTTTCTTACCTTTCCCTGTGATCAAAAATTTGTGTCAGCTGCATTGGCAGAGCAGAAATTGAAAAATGGCCAAATAATGGCAATTATTTTATTGGAACTAATGATGTATGAGCGTTTTATACAATGTCAAGTAATAAAAACCCATTCTGTTATGTACCACCCCTGTACTTCCACACATCAACCTATACACATCCAGTATAACCTGATGTTGCTTTGTATGAGCTACCTGAACAATGAGAGATCAGCTTTATTTAGTTTTAATAGATTAATTGGTTGTTGTGCATACACACACACATATCTGCCAATTATGTTTGTGTTGGAGCAAGCTTACTATTTCGAAACATTTAAAAATCAAAATATCTGCCTGCTCCTAATACTACTACAGTACCTACCTGACTTAATACCACCACTACTAGCACACGTAGCATGACATGCACATGCACATGTAGCTGTAGAAACAAGTTTTGTCTACGGAAGAATCGACATAATGACAGATAGACAATTACAATGTGTCAGTTTATCGATTCTTCCGTCAACATAGCCCGTTTCTACAGTAGTCATGCTACGCAAGCAGGGTAACCAGTGTTTTTTTTTTTTAGGATTTTGCTATGTGCCCGTCAGTGTCAGGTTGTATGTTGATTAAAATATAATTTGCGACTGTAACAAATATGGCTTAACTGGGTTATAATCATTAATATCATCAATACAACCCTCTAAATTCATATAATCCCACTGAGTGACTATTTCATGAAAAAGTCATAAGAATATTTTAATTTCACTGGCTACCCGGCGCTTCCTCCTTAACTTTTCTATCTATTGTAATAACTACATAATTTGAGAGAATGTCACAGAAATAATTAAAAAACCATAAAGATTACCTTTTTTCTTTTTACTAGACTTAGCTGGTTTTGATGCAGTGTTTGTTGCATTGCTTACAGTTGACTTACTGTCATCTTGTTCTTCATCAGAATCTTGAGCCATCTTTTTATTTTTCCCTGTAATTGTAATAATATTTAATGTGGTTTTTTTTTCAAGAATACATTATACTAAAAAAAGTGCGTGGAGTCCCTCTGTGCGGAAGAAGTGAAACTTTATAGTGTGGAAATGGGTGCTTTCATACCCCCTCCATGGTAGCATTAAACATTTAACGCAACCTTGTTGGAAGTCCCATAAAAAGTTTCACTTCAATAAAAGAATTATGGTAAATATATTGCTGAAAATAGATGTTTTAAGGGATAATTATTGAGAATTATAATTCCGCAACATTATTTGACACTAATGTATCGTAATGGTGATGTGACATCATGACAGACTAAAGACTGCAGTCACCAAGTGTGCTGCAAAATATTTGTGTAATTGTGTTGCATCAGATAGGCAAAGGAAAACATTATGAGAACATATTATCACTTTTATATTTGTTGTTTTGTTCTGCGATGAGCCTACGCGCAATGCAAATGAATGCATTAGATTTTTCTTAACATATGTGCACCTTTCTTATGTGATTTCTTTGCCGCTGGCTTGGGGGCGTCTTCGTCATCAGATGCTAACACCTTCTTCTGCACATTTCCTTCGTCACTGTCGCTCCAGTCGCCGGCGTTGCTTTTACCTTTCTTCTTCCCTTTTCCCTTACTTTTAGAGGTTACCTCATGATCGTTTGTTACAGTCTTTTTCTCTTCAAAATCATCATCGAAGTCTTGGTTTTTCTTAGTGCCCTTCTTTTTCGACATTTTAGTGACTTAGTTTTAAGAAATACCTAAATAAAAAAAAACACAATCAGCCAACTCGCTATTTTATGAAATTCACGACACTGATCAAATAACTGTGAACAGATTTCTGTGAATGACTGAATTGCCTGACACGACTGACACTGTCAGTGTCAACTGTCAATGTCAAAAAGAAACAATCCATGGGCGACAATCGTTTGCTTCGTTGTTTTGCATTTGTAGTTTATAATTCCATGGAGTGGTCCATTGTCATGTCTACAAGTAGAATTCTTGTTTTCTATGTGAAATAATATCTATTGGCGTGGCTTTGAGTTAAGATCAGCACTTAAACCGTTATGGCAAATGGCATGACGCTACTCTCTACTCCTTTGCGTACATGGCGTATTGCTCATCTATCAGGCGTCTAGTGATAGCCAATTTAATTTAATTGATTTTTGCCCGAAAGTACTAAATTATTGTATGATACTCCAAAAAGTTTTGCTTTGGTTTTACTGCAGCATCGTTGCATCGCGTAGTCGACGCTTATTGCATATTTGCACAATGTATTATGTGCAAATATATTTCTACGGCCCTAATGTGGCCAAACATTCTGATCAGAATGTTTGTTTGTTTGGTTTTTGTTAGATGTTTGAATATTTGTTTGCTTATGGCTGAGATGAGAATGCTCGATGTGTGGTGTAACTTGAACGCACAAAACCATTGTCTCGTAATCACAAGCGCGAATGTGATACCCAGGTCAGGCAAAGTGTTATTTGGTACGTTTTTGGTTTAGGAATTACTCAGTAGATATTAGCGCGGAATCAGGAATTGGCGGTATGAAAAATAAAAAGATATGTTAAATTATAAAAATATTTTTCTAATAACAGTATAAGTACAGGTCTTATAAATGGTTGTGCGTTGTTTCATAGGTAATTGTTTCATCGAATTCCGTTTCACATAAATTGTTTCTCATATTATCATTTCATAGAATGTCAGATAGGCAGTCGCTTCATGTAAAATACTGGTACTCAGCTGCATCCAGTTAGACTGAAAGCCGACCCCAAGATAGTTTGGGAAAAGGCTAGGCAGATGATGATGATGATGATTATCATTTCATAGAATGATATGAGAAACAATTTATATAGGTACCCAGAATACTTACTTTGAAGAAAATTAAATGATCGATTTTTGATTCAAATAAAGTTTAAATATTAGAATATACATATCATATAATAACAAATCAAATATTCTTTAGCCACATTTTGTTTGTTTCAAATAAAACTTATTATGAAGAATAACATTTTATCGAGTGACAGTTTCTATAATAATTATACCTTTGAAAGATGCATATCTTCGTATAAAATTACAACACCGCGTTCACAAAAATAATGTGAGTAAATTCTTGTGAAGCAAGAAAACACTCTGCTTATTCTCACTAATAGTGTCCATGCATGTTGCATGCAGAATGCAAGCAAGCATACAACTTGCAGCGTGCAAGCAAGCATGCAGCATGCAACAGGCATGGTTTCTGTCACGGATCCGGCGCTGCGGTGCTCCAGTGGCACCACGCGAGCTTATCGTCGCAGATGGTATTAACGCGCAATTTATTAAAATGTTTTGTTATTTTCCAAAATGTATAATTAGCACAACTATAAATATATGTTTTTAATTTAAAGTTATCGCAACTCGGCCGGAGTTACAGGCCCAAGATACAGGCACAGCCTAGTTTGGGGTCCACTGTTATCTAAATTTGTTAAAAAATTAAATTTAAAATTTAAAAAACCCCGTATACAAAAACCTCTAATAATCAAAAATAAATTAATCCAAGCGTCGTAGCGCCGGGGGTCCGCTTTGTTCTATGTTTGTCTAAGCGGTCCCCCGACGCTACCTTGGATTAATTATTTTTTTGGTTTTTTAGAGGTTTTTTTTTCATGCTTTATATAATTTTTATTATTTACTTATATAATTTTTTCTTAGCCTTGACTGCCCCAATCCTGGGCTTAGGCTTTCCCCCATTCCTTCCAATTTTCACGTTGTTGCACATTATCTCGTTAATTAACGAAAAAAAGGAAAGTTATAAATTAAAAAAGATCATTTAGGGGAGGGAGGCAGTGCAGCCCCACGGCAATGCCCATTGTGACAAGTGATAAGATTTTAAATTTCAAATCGACTAGACTTGTGGAAGTTGTTGTTATCCCGTCATAAACTAGAAAAGAGGTGATGATCTTTAAACGGCTGAGCAGATTTTCTCGAAACATAGCTAAGAACTCTCTCGATTAAAATACCTTTCAAACGAAACCAATTTTATCAAAATCGGTTCATCCGTTTAGGAGCTACGGTGCCACAGACAGACACACAGATACACAGGCACACAGATACACGATACACACGTCAAACTTATAACACCCCTCTTTTTTGGTCGGGGGTGAAATATAAAACTTGTTACCGATATCCTTAAAGATGTTAGACTAAGAATATTACTGTAACTGTGGTTTAATTTTATTCCAATTCTTATTTTAATTTAAAGTTAATAATTTCGTTGAAATAAAATACCATGGAAACATTCATCGGTTAGACAATATTCGTTAAAAAATTATTGTACTGTTTGATAAATTTGTTAAATAAAGAAATGTGATTACGAAATTAATTGAATATTGTTTCTGTAGAACAAAAATATTCGAAATAAAAATACGAGGACCAAATATTTTGTGAAAGTTTTTCTGCGAAACGAAATTCTGTGAAATTTCTGTCTGCGAAACAAGGTGACACCCTTATAAATACATGAAAAGTATCTACACTACATGTTTTGCCATTTAGGAATGACGTACAAAATATGATACCCCAGTGCAGTGGTAGAAAGAAGAAGAAAGAAAAGCAAGCCTAAGCAAAGGCTTAGTGCTAACTTTAATTTAATTAAAATTTTATTTAATAAGACCAAAGGGTCCTGTGCCTAGTCTGTCTGTGCGTGCACTCATGTGCACTTTAATATCTTTTGCACCAATGATTATTTTATTGTCTCTGTTGAGATTGGCCTTTAAAGAGGACTATGATTATGCTGGCTGCTTAAAAAAGGCTAAAAAAGAAATAATAAAATATGATTATGACTTATGATAGATACGAAAAAAGAACAAGAATGTTCTTCTAGGACGAAATAGCATATTTTTTGATGATGAAGACTGAAAACGTTTTTCTGCATTTTGTAGTTACCTTTGTGTTTGTATTTGCTTTTATAACTACGTGTGCTGCGGAAAATGTAAAAAAAAGTGTGGATGAAAATAGAGATGACAACGGCGAAAATAGCGATGACTCGAAAGACGAATCGCTGGACATCCCAGTTGAAACTGAACCCGGTAACATTACGTGTACGAGACGACAAAATAGTCAAATGCATGAAATACAGTCTGCTGCCATCGGCCAATTTCCATTTATGGCCGCTATAATGTCTCAACAAAATGAATATTTGTGTTCTGGTGTGGTAGTCTCCAACGGATTGATATTAACAACAGCTCAGTGTACTCAATTTGCTCTCAGTTACGCACTACTGAATACTACCACTGACAAGAAGGACGATAGCACAATATCGCTTCATGTTACGAAAACTGAAAGATTCCCTACTTATACTGGACCGGATTCATTAAAAGATGTTGGTATTATTTACACAGAGAAACATAATAATAGCGTTGCATCCAAACTAGTTCTCAGCAATTACACAACCCCTCGCAGCCTCGTCGATGTACAAGGGATAGGGTTTGGATTGAATGCTGATGTTGGGCAAACGAAACATCTTCAATATATCGGCATGGAAAACCGTTCCCCAGACGAAATAACAGATATTTTAAAAGTGTATTTTGATTGCGTTGACACTAAAGTAGTAACGTGTTTCAAAGACACCGGTGGCCCGGTGTTGTTTGATAAAGAGCTTGTGGGTATTGTTGTTAAAGGTCAAGATGAATGTTCTAGGGAAATGTCTGCTACCTACGCTGTAAACAAAAAGATGGCAGATGTTTTACCAACTTATACGTTTAAAGCGTGGCTTGACGCAAAAATAAGTAAGAATGAAGAGCATGAAACCGAGGCTCTAGCGCTAGTAGAATATCCGACGCCAATTTTCAGAGATATAAAATTATCAGATAGTCATCGTCGTCATAGAATGACAGCCTACAGCTCAGGAACACGACTTATTGTGAACCCTACACATATCATTACAGGATGTGCATGTTTGTTGGCGCTTCATTGACTTAATGTAACTTGTTGGTTTTCAATTAAACAACATGAAAAATAAATAAATAAATTAAAAAAAATTGTTGGTTAAATTTCAATTAAAGTTTTAAAGTCTATATTAGTTTATTTCTACTTTGTATTACTATCCTCAGACATAATCAGGTAGTTATCTACACTAATATTATATTATAAAGAGGAAAGATTTGTATTTTTGTATGTCTAAACTTAATATTATAAAGAGGAAAGATTTGATTGTTTTTTTGCATTGAATAGGCTCCGAAACTACTGGTCCGATTTGAAAAATTCTTTCAGTGTTAGATAGCCCATTCATCGAGGAAGGTTACAGGCTATTATACATCATTACGCTACGACTAATAGGAGTGGAGCAGCAATGAAAAATGTTACGAAAACGGGGAAAATGTGACGCAGGCGAAGTTGCGCGGGACAGCTAGTATGGAATAAACTTAAAAACTACTGGGCCGATTTCAAAAAATATTTTGTCGTTCAGTGAGTAACATGGCTATTTTATATTTTCAAAAAAATTAGGGTTCCTTACTAAAACTCCAATAATGTTACCCAAGGTGAAAAAAAAATCCTAAAATATTCTTTACATCGCGTGCGCTGCCAAAACTATTGATGATAGAATAAAATAATGTACTACGAGTTTGCAGAACACATCATTATTTACAAAAAACGTCGGGACAGCATATTATTTATTAAAGCTTGCCTGTATTGTCCCACTGCTGGGCAAAGGCCTCCCTCCATTCTTTCCAACGGTCAGGATTCTGTGCTGCTTCTTTCCAATTATCAAGGAAGACAACCAGTTCGTCCCGCCATCTCCTTCGTGGTCTGCCGCGACCCCGTGTCACTGTTTCAGGGTACCAATCCTGAGCTTTACGGGCCCACAACTCGTTCGGCATGCGACAGACATGTCCTGCCCAGTCCCATTTAAGTTGGGCAGCCTTTTGAGCCACGTCAACGATTTGTGTTTTGGAGCGCAATGTAGTGTTTCGAACACGGTCTGTTAATTTAACACCTAAGATACTGCGCTCCATAGCACGTTGGCAAACCTTGAGTTTGGACTTTTCGATGTTAGTCAAAGACCAAGTTTGTGCACCGTAGGTCAAGATGGGGAGAATACACATGTCCATTAGCTTTCGCTTCAGAGACATGGGCAGAGTGCCCTTGAAATACTCCTTCATGGACCAGTAACTCTTCCAGGCATTTTCTGTGCGTCTTGCAATTTCCTTATCCTGCCTTGCCTGGAAAGAGATTACTTGGCCCAAGTAGATATAATCTTGGACATATTGTATGTTCTCCCCACCTACGTGTATGTTCCTTTTGGAGCTGTTGGTCATGACCTTGGTCTTCGACATTTTCATCTTCAGTCCAACCTCAAGGCTTGCATTGCTAAGGCCTTGTAGCATTTGCTCTATTTCTGTGGCTGAATGGGAGAAAAGGACAATGTCATCAGCGAAACGCAGATTATTCAACCTTGTTTCACCGACGACGAGCCCCTTCTCCTCCCATTTGACTGCCAGCGTCTGAAAGACTTCTTCTAGGGTACTGGTGAACAGCTTTGGAGACAGGGGGTCGCCTTGTTTGACTCCCTTGAGAATGTCAAACTTTGGACCTAAACTCTCTAACTTAATGGCAGATGTACTGTGGGTATATACATATTATGCAAAAGATGTATGTAGGTAGGTTCTATCTGTTGTTTTGTAAGGGCATTAAATATTGCAGAATGTGTGATGCTATCAAAGGCTTTAGAATAGTCGACAAATGCAAGATACAAAGGAGTTTCATATTCCTGATATTTTTCGACTATTTGATTAACGGTGTGTAAGTGGTCGGTGGTGGAAAGTCCTCGACGAAAGCCTGCTTGTTCTGGAGGTTGTTTAAGATCTAAAAAATATTCTAAATGTCGGCCGATCTTTCAGTTTGCGTATCGTTAGAGGCAAAGACAGCCAAATTTCCGAAGATTTTTTTTCTGACACATTTCGGCCGTTTTTCTTGCAGAGCCTTATTACCCTTGTCCATAGAAACCATTTAGGTTCTGAGAAGCATGGCCCTACAACGCAGCGTTTCCGAGTTAGGAGCTTTTTAATTTTTTTTCGTGTATTCCAAAACACTCTATATTTCCAAAATGGTAGCTCAGATGAAAATCTTTTCTGAAAAGAAACAGTTGCTCTAGTGGAAAACTATGAGATAGTGTAAAAAAACGCGAAAATTATTGAGAAAAATAAATTGCACATTTTTTGTAAGTCCTCGCGCCATAGCGCCCCTAAGGCTACACTCCAACCGGACATTCCATTCGAAAGATATCACGAGTTTAAAAATGTAAGTATTATAAAAAAGTTGCGTGGTCGCCGCTCACCCTGCTCAGCTGGCTGGCTAGGCAACACCTTATGCGATGTAGGCGTCACTGGGGTACGGGCCGTACGGGAGGGGAATCAATGTCAAGAAATGATTGTGTATTTGTGTGTATTTTTTTTAATACCCTTTCGAAGCTGGGACGGGCTGCTAGTTTTGTTCATAAACTAATGGGATATAGGAATTAGCTATGACGACAGCAAGGAGCGAATCGCTGTAAAAAGGACAGGTGGGTTTGTTCTTTTTTTGTTTGCGTTTATCTATTCGTAACGGTCGAATTACCTTAGTGTGTTGTATGTGTTTACACTGGTTTACACCGTCACCTGCATTTTTTTTTAATTAAGAGCGTTTATACCCTACGGCATTTCATACAAACTTTCAAGTCGTTATTTTCCGAAATGACTACAAATTTTTTTATTGAAACTTCCTTCGCATAAGCACTATACATAAGCTCAAAAACAGTGTTTTTCCAGCAGGTCCATGTGAAACGGCTGTCGGCTCGGGCGAGTTCCAAGCGTATAACCCGAGCCTATGTGAAAAGAAGAGCGCCAGCCGATGCTCTCTTACCCGGCCTATGTGAACGGACCCTAATCCATTCTACCATCGATCGATGGCCTCGATCGAGGATCGGTCGATCGGTGTAGTAGAAACTATCGATCGACGTCTTCTAATCTATTTTACCATTGATCGATGGCATCGATCGACGATCGATCGATTGTTGTGATAACACCCTAAGTCCATCGATGTGGGCCCAACTTTGGGTTTCATCTCGGTGGGTCTCTTGGGCGCAAAGAATGTCGCATTGAGTTTTGAGGTAGAGATCGTAAAGAATTTTTGATTTGCATTGTGAGAAACACACCAAAAGCCGGTTTTATAAGTGGTCTTTGGATTGCCATCGTGGTGAAAGCATTAGCCATTCAGCGTGGGACTCGCTGACTGCCCAGGGTGCGCCGGACGTATAGTGACTCAGTAGAAACATCGCTCGGGGAGGCTCCTTTCTTGCACCTCACTATGCTGAGAACTGAGCCAAACTGGTGGCTCAGTTCTAGCCGACAAAATTTAGATTGCCATTGACACGCTAAGAAGAAGAAGTCTATAGTCCAAATTCTCGTAACAGTGTGAACTTGTTTTCTTTAAAACCTTTGTATGCCAGTCCATGGCGAGACATATATAGATTAAAAACAATTTTTTTACGACCGCTATTATAGTTCAAGTATATATGTTTCAATGTAAATGAATACGTCTGTCGACGAATGGACTAGTTTTATAAAGCTTCTATGGTGTTATGGCCAATGTACAGTCACGGACTATAATTGATGAGTCACTTGCCACTGTTCGTATTTTAGCCGTGTAATGCAAATCGGGTTTAGTCGGTTATATTCGTACATAGTACAGAGTAACTACCCAAAATCAACCAATTGCAGGTCTAGCAACCATTACCTAGCGACAATTTGTTTTATCGTAGCCATGGTAACGCTTAGCGTACGGAAAAATTATGATTGGTAATTTCACCATCGGAAAAACTCGAATCCACGATTTTATCCGAACGCGTGGCGTCCAAGATGACGTTCATGACAATTTACCATTTACCAAAACTCGGAATAATCTTCTCTGACTTTTCCAAGTCACTTTCGACATTGGCAGAATAGTCGACATCGGCTCTGCTTGCCATAATTAAAAATAGAATAGAATCTTCTCTGACATTGACACTTCAACTGTCTGAAAACCAATCCAAGGTTCTCAGAAATAAAGAGTTTTTAATGAGCTCTAATTCAAAGGGGAGTAAGGGGAGAACGGAAATAACACCTTATCCGGCCCAACAGTCAACCTCACCTGCACGCGTCGATGGTTCGTTAAGAATAATCGACGGCGACGCCCACTGGGTGCCGCGGTGCTCCCTGCTAGATAACAGACGAGGCGCTGGCGTCTGGGTGCAGAAGGCAACGGGAAACCACTGCTCCTATTTTTCCCAAGAGAGTCAGCATGGAAGGTCTAAGAACAGTAAATAGTATGTCTGGCGATCCGGCTAACGCCCGGCGCCACCTTCCCGGGAGGGGTGGTGTGAAATGTGCGACCGGCCATGCGCCCGTGGCTCGTCAGGCGCCGCATGGAAATTCAGCTACTGATGAATCTAACACCTGCAAGTCGATCCGCCACCCACATCGTATCGGGACATGGAATGTGTGGCCTTAACCAACCTGGCAAACTACGTATCGTGGAAAACGAAATGCATAGGAAGAACGTTCACCTGCTAGGGCTAAGCGAAACACACTGGAAAGGCCGAGGCCACTTCGTAACTGACCTCGGAAGTACAGTGTATTTTTCGAGCCCAGAAGACCATAGCAGCAGAGGAGTGGCTTTCATCGTGCCGCGATCGTTAAACAAGTGCGTCGTGGGATATGAACCAGTCAGCGATCGTATAATAACACTCAAAATTAACACGGTGCCATGCAAGCTTAACATCGTGCAGGTATATGCCCCTACATCACAGTCAACTGAGGAAGAAGTGGAGGGCTTCTACAATACGCTAGCTACAACACTGAAAGGACTACCAAAGCGAGAAGTTCCCATCATACTGGGGGACTTCAATGCCAAGGTGGGTGACACCACAGGCGATGACCACCTTTGTCGTGTTGTTGGTAAACATGGAGTCGGAGAACGTAATGATAGGGGCGAGCGCTTGTTGCAGTTTTGCTATGAAGAAAATTTCACCATCACCAACACCTGTTTCAAACACCATATCCGTAGATTATACACCTGGATATCCCCTGGGGACAGATGTAGGAATCAAGTTGACTACATACTAATAGGGACGCGATGGAGAAGCTCAGTGACGAACACTACAACATTCCCCGGTGCTGACTGCGGCTCCGACCACCAGCTTCTTGTAGCAACACTTCAAGTGCGGCTTAAGAGGATACAGAAACCTAAAGTAGTTCCGAGTATGCAAAGCATAAACGTCAGTGGTTTCAGAGAAGGTTTCAAACAGAGAATGGGAGATTTTCCAAATGACATGACAGACAGCGATAGTAAATGGGAGTATTTCAAAAGTATAATAGAGGAAACAGCTAGGGACAACAAACTGGCGAAACCTGTCATAAAAAATTTCATCACACCTGAGACGGCCCAAATCATCCTTGAGAGACGCAATCTGAAGGAGAACGGTATACGTTCAACTGAAGAACAGCAGCGGTATGCAGAATTGAGCCGCCAAGTTCAACTACGCTGTCGAAAAGATTATAATAATTATATCAACGAAATATGTCACGAAATCGAACAGCACTCACTAAAAAACGAATCCAGATATCTTTTTCAAAAAGTAAAAGAATTGACTGGATCGCGTAAACCAAAAACCTGTGTCATTGAAGATAAAAACGGACGTCTACTTACAAATGTGGCTGAAGTCGTGGAGCGCTGGAAAAATTACTGCGCGGAGTTATATGACACGAGAGAGCCTAACAACGCTAGTACTACATGGGCGACAGAAGAACCTGATATCCTACCATCAGAAATTGAGCATGCCATCAAAGCTCTTAAGTGCAAGAAATCACCGGATAAGGATGGTATCACAGCGGAAGTACTGAAAAACCTAGATGAGGTAGGCACAAAGGCTATCAGTGAAATCTGTAATACCATCTGGAGGACTGGACTATGGCCAAAAAACTGGACAGAATCGGTGTTTATTCCCTTGCATAAGAAAGGCTCTTCTAAAGACTGTGGAAATTACAGGACTATAGCGTTAATATCCCATGCTAGTAAGATCCTCCTCCATGTAATTTATCGACGTCTGAACTACTTTCTGAGCCGACAGATACCCGAAGAGCAAGCAGGCTTCGTCAAGGGCAAAGGAACACGGGAACAAATACTGAACGTTCGCCAAATCATCGAGAAGAGCAGGGAATTCAACAGCCCCGTGGTCTTATGCTTTATTGACTACACAAAAGCCTTTGACTGCGTGAAATGGGACAAACTTTGGAAAGTGCTACTAGAGATGGGTGTTCCTGAACACCTCGTTGCTTTGATCCAGAGTCTGTATGCTGAGAACCGTTCTTTCATCAGGGTAGGTACTGAATATTCCCATATGTTTCGAACCAAACAAGGAGTGAGACAGGACTGCATCTTATCCCCTGCACTCTTTAACATATATAGAGAGGACATTATTCGGAAGACCATCGAAAATTGGGAGAACGGTTTTCCCATAGGTGGAAAGAGATTATCCAACCTCCGATATGCCGATGACACCGTTCTTTTGGCAACATCCATGGCAGATATGAGGGAACTGTTTCGAAGACTCGAGTTAGAAAGCGCCAACATAGGTCTCGCAGTGAACAGGACGAAAACTAAAGTAATGATAGTGGATCGAGCCGGCAAACTAACAGACAGCACCAGCAACATTCTCGGCATTAATACCGTCGACCGCTACATATACTTGGGTTCCCAAATCTGCAATGACGGCAGCTGTATCCCCGAGATTAAAAGGAGAATCTGTATGGCAAAAGATGCTATGACCCGTTTAAGCAACATCTGGAAGAAAAGAGGAATTGGTATCAAAACCAAGATCAGATTGATACGAGCGCTGGTATTTCCTATCTTCCTGTATGGAGAAGAGACGTGGACAATCCTGGCCCGAGAAAGGCATAGGATTGATGCTTTCAAGATGTGGTGCTGGAGACGAATGCTGAGAGTACCCTGGACAGCTAAACGCACCAATGCATCCATCTTAGCCCAGCTCCAAATTAAAACTCGCTTGTCCACCATATGCCAACAACGCATCCTATCATATTTCGGCCACACTGTGCGTAGAGGCGACGAAAGTCTGGAGAAATTGATAGTTGTTGGAAACACAGAAGGCAAGAGATCGCGCGGTCGCTCACCAACAAGATGGACCGATCAAGTCAAGGACTCGTCGTCCTCCAAATTCTACGCGGTTGTAAGAGACGCGATGGACAGAAACCGATGGAGGCATATCATCCGCTGCCGATGCAACCTTCAAGCTGACCACGATCCTCAGACATGAGGGACCGACCCCAGAGAGAGAGAATTCAAAGGGGGTCAGTAAGAAATAGGTTGGATAAACATATGTAAAAATTTATAGATTTTTCATTGACACCTTATTATAGTATAGGATCCCGATATACAACGACCTTCACCGAGCTGGTTAATGTATGAAACTTATTTTATATTAAATACAATATGTCAACAAAATTATTGCATATGGGTTGTCTAAAAAATTTCAGTCAGTATTTTTTATTTCTTTTTTGATACATTTCACCGGTTTGTTTTATAGACAAATTCCATACTAATCGAAAGTATAAAGCCCATAGAATATGCAAACGTTAGGTTGCCTTTTCTTTTCCCGTCACAACTCTTGGGTAGGCAGGTATAAACAGGTAAATCGATATTAGTAAATTGCACCGGTCTGGTTAATGAATAAAAAAGGCAACCTAACGTTTGCTTATTTTATGGGCTTTATACTTTCGATTGGCATGGAATTTGTTTTAACCAAACCGGTGAAATGTTTCAAAATTTTTTTTTTTAAATTATTAATTAATCAATTATCTTAATTAATCATTATCCTATAGGGAAATTTTTTAGACACCCATATGCTATATTTTTATTGACATATTAATAAGTGTCTCGCAACGGGTCCAAAGGAGTCGGACGGGGTGGAGAGGGAGGGAGTTTCATCCATTAACCAGCTTGGTGAAGGTCGTTTTATACCGGGATCTTAGGCTATTAGTCATTCTTCAACCTCTATTGATAAGACTATTTCCGATTATTAGTAATATGTCATCTTGTTTACGAGCATGCGGTTTGAGTTCGGGTTTAATCGTGTAATTTCGTGAATGAATAAAACTGTAAAATTGGAAAGTTTAAAAGTGGCTCATCAAATAAAGTCCGTGACTGTACTTTGCAGAGGGGTTAGTCCAGCTATACCTACTCTAGGGTTATTTCCGCTATGGCGGCAAAATGGCGCATAAAATGAGCTTGTCAAGATTCTGTCAGCTGTCATCATCTTAGCTGTCAATCTGCTGTCAGCTTTTGTCAACTCGTTTTTATTTGCTATTGTGAAATTGTTTTCTAGGTGATTACAACGTACGAATTATTTCACTAAGATAATATATATCATGTAAAGTTTTGTTGTTCATTTCGATCGTAATAACATTCGGTTTAATCATATTACTGGTTTCTTTATTTTAGAGGAGGGCCCGGGAGTTCAACAAAAAATAAATGAATAGTGAGCGACCAGCGGGGGTAAGATATTTTGTTCAACTACGGTACTACATATCTTCATCACAAAAAATCCATATTTCAATAATTTTGTGTAATACCTACATCGGTATTTAGGCAGGTATTACACAAAATGATTGCATTAAGTATTTTTTGTGCTAGCTAGTAATCGATCTATAATAATCATAATGTAAGAAACATTATGATTATTAAAGATCGATTATTAGGATTGTTGCTCAGTATTGTTGGTCAGTAGGTCGTCTTATCGGTGGTTCTTTTTTTATATATTTGAAATCTGCGATCAGCTTCGGCTACAAGCAGATGTGTTGTAGGATGTGGCAGTTTAAGTGTGTCCTCCAGTGAGGTCATCTCCTCATCAGTAGACCATAGTAGTGGATTATATGGTCAATATGTCTTTCCGCTTTAGCCGTTTATTGTAGCTTCTCGTTGTTAGCTTAACCGCTAGTTTGTTGGGGTGTCTTTCCAGCTTCCCTTTGTATGTCTCTGCAGTGTTATGAATCTCTTCCTTCACCGTGTTCATCCCCAGATGATGGTGTATTTCTGCATTGGAGATATACCATGGGACATTGCATAGGGTTCTGAGGATCATGTTCTGCATTCGCTGTATTGTTATGATATTGGAGTCACAAGCGCTGCCCCAGAGTTGTATATCATACATCCTGACTGGTTTAAGGACACTCTTGTATATGAGTAGTTTGTTGTTTACACTTAATTTGCTGTTTCGGCCCAGTATCCAGGAGAGGCGAGTGTATCGAAGTTTGAGTTCTTGTCTCTTAGTTTTTAAATGGTGTCTCCATGTAAGGCGTCGGTCTAGGTGTAGTCCAAGGTATCGTACGCTGTCTTGATGAGGTAGTGTATTGTTTCCCAGATGCACAGGAGGGCAATTTCCTTGTCGCAGTGTGAATGTAATTTGTACGGATTTGGAGCCAATTGGTAATATTGTTAAGACTTGTTTGTAGTTTTTGAGTTGCGACCACAGGGTTCTTGTAGCTTGCTAAAATTGCCGTGTCGTCTGCGAATGTGGCTGTAGTGACACTCTCCTCTTCTGGTAGGTCAGAGGTATATATAGTATACAGTACAGGTCCCAGGACTGATCCTTGTGGCACGCCAGCTTCTATTTGGTGGAATTTGGAAGAGGAGTCTGCTTCCTTCACCTGAAAGAGTCTATCTGCCAGGTATGATTTCAGTAGTAGATAGTAACTGTGAGGGAAGCTATTCTTGATTTTGCAGAGTAGTCCTTTATGCCAGACCTTGTCAAAAGCCTGTTGTATGTCAAGAAAGATTGAAGAGCAATACTCTTTCTCCTCTAAAGTCTTTCTTATTTTATCCACTACCCTATGGACTTGCTCCACTGTGGAATGGTGTTGCCTGAAGCCAAACTGGTGATTAGGGATGACATTATTTTTCTGGAGTAGGGGTAGCATTCGGTGTAGTAACAGTTTCTCGAATACCTTAGACAAGATCGGCAGTAGGGTGATAGGTCTGTAAGAGGTTACTTCATTCGCCGGTTTTCCTGTTTTGTGGACCATCAAGATCTGTGAGATTTTCCAAAGTCTGGGAAAATATTGGACTCTTAGCATGCTGTTGAAGAGTGTTGTAATAAATACTATGGCTTTTCGTGGTAGTTGCACTAGTACTTCTTTTGTGATGAGGTGAAATCCTGGTGCTTTTTTATCTTTCAGCTCTTTGTTAATTGTCCTCTAGACCTCTCGTACAGTTATTGGAGCTGGTGGCGGCGACATTTGCAAGTCCTGGTTAATAATGTCATCCACTTCCTCGAACTCTGGATCACTTGCCTCATTTGGACAGAACACGTTGGCTAGGTGTTGCGCAAATGTATCTGCTTTATCTTGAGGGGTGCGCGCCCATCCGTCGTCGGTTTTTAGAGGACAGGAGGTATGGCTACTTGTGGTCTGTTATAGTTTTTTGTAAACTTCCATAGCGAATAGTTAGTGGACGCACTGGCTGTAAGTGATTCCAGTTGATATTCCAGGGTGTCATTGTGCTGACGACAGACCGTGCCGACGGCGCGTTCGTGTTCCACGCGCGCCTCAAGGAGATGTCAGCAAATCGGAAGGGGTCCGAGAGGGCTGATGCCTGCCAGGGCTGCGGGTTGTTCGAAAGAGATACCGTGCCCCTGGAACGCAAAGGGCTAAGAAGGAACATGGATGGGTTTTAGTCAGTCAAGTCTGACACTCCCTTCCGCTCCGCCCAGAGCGGAAGAAGTCATTTGATAATTTCCCATCCTAAAAAAAAAAAAAAAAGTGTGTCATTGTGCCATTTGTGAAGCATATCTTTTAGTTCTGCAGCCGCTTTTTCGAAATTGCTTTTATCGATCTGCAGCCGACTGTCATGCCAAACCCGTCTCAGCCTTCGTTTTTCCAGAACAGCTCTTTTGACTTCCATGGGATGTGATGTGGGGCAAAAAATAGAAAAATACTTGTGATATTGAGAGCCTATTCATTCTTGTATATTTCAATATAGTTGTTATTTATTAACAAAGACAGTAAGTATTATGCTTTTATATGACTAACCAAAAAATATAATCATTTCCAGAAAGGGGGGGTTCCTAATCCACAAGCGCGACAACCAATTCATAGATATAGAGTTGAGTATCCAATGATAAATGAGATAATGGGAAGATACGGATTGAATAAGAACAACCAGAGTGAACAAGATGCTAAAGACCAGATCATGCCAATGGGAGTGGACGTAGTGGACAATGTGATGAGGTAATAAACTACTACTACTACATAATTATGCTAATACTTACAAAAGCATAAAACTATGTTGATTAAGTCCTGAGCAGACAATGGATTATTTGCCAGTAGACAGCAACTACAACTGCAATTTATTCATCCTATCCACTGGCTGTGGTATTATTTTTTGGCTGTGCAAATTGTCTGCAGACAAATTGTCCATCATCTTCTCAGCTCTTTATGGGAGTTCTTTTAATTATAACTCTCTGTCATTATGTTTATAATAGATTAAGACCTGCTTGCATTGAAAACAATTAAATACATTCATTTTTAAACATACAGGGGGGAAGGGACACTGACCCACAAACGGTTACTACTCAGTACATCATTCAATCCAACCAATCTAAGAAACAGATCACGTACTTTAAAAAAAACAGCTATTTCACTTGGAAATGCACAGCAGCTTTTGTTTAAATTACCCAAACAATATACTTCTATGTGGTGTCTCTTACACCCTGTATATTTAAAACATAGTTCTGTTTCTGTCATGGTTACAAAGATGACAGATACAGAATTATTTAAATATGTATAACAACTTGAATTATAAAATTGTAAATAGTTTGTGGTAAAAATGAACAAATTGACGGTTCCTTCGTATATAAGGTCAAGTCAAAAACCGAGGTTTACAGGAGAGCGTAATTTGTGTTCAACACGCCTTAGAAATAATTCTATGACCAATAATAAATGTTTTCTTTCTACAATATTTTAACAGTTTTAAGAGCTTTATAATGCTATTTCCACATTTTTATTTTTTTTAGGTTTTCTTGAAAACACTGATAGATGACCGTTTCTACGCCGATAATAAAATAGAAGTATGTCCGTCATGTCTAAGATACCTTTTTATACGCAGGAAACAAAAAACAGTGTTGCTTAAAACATTATTTCTGGAGTTTGCAATATCCACCAATAACTTTGATCTGCTGTTATTCATCTTTTATAGTATTGTTGGCGGTAATATGAGTACTTATAACTAAATAACACACGAACAAGCATCGTTCGGGGAACTCCCGTAAATCGCGATAAGTCTGACAAGACCGCGTTCGCACCGAGTGGCACGCATTATAAAACACCGTACAAAAAGATATGTCATAGATATCCGCATCTACGACACTTATTCGTTGTATTTATAATACTTGTTCTTATATACGATTTGTAAAACAAGGTAAATAAATAAAAATTTAAAAAAAATCGTTGTCAGTATGTGTGCATAGATAATCTAAAGCCAATGATACAAAAAACAAAAAAACCGGTCAAGTGCAAGTCGGACTCGCGCACGAAGGGTTCCGTACCATTTTTTATAAAAAAAGAGCAAAAAAGTCACTTTTTTGTATGGGAGCCCCCCTTAAATATTTATTTTATTCTGTTTTTAGTATTTGTTGTTATAGCATCAACAGAAATACATAATCTGTGAAAATTTCAACTGGTTAACTATCACGGTTCATGAGATACAGCCTGGTGACAGACGGACGGACAGCGAAGTCTCAGTAATAGGGTCCCGTTTGACCCTTTGGGTACGGAACCCTAAAAAATGCTATTTTCGACATGTCTTTATATACGTAGGGACCGTCGAAATACAAATGTAAACTTTCGTTTTAAGTTGCTCCTTATTCATGCTTATCATTTCACTCCATTAGATAAGTACCGAAAATAAAACAAATTTATATGTTTACAGCAAAATGTCTCGTCAAACCAGTCCGCTATCAATACGAAAAAAAAAGTTACCACGAAGTAATTCCTATTCACAGGATGAGGAAAATACTGATGATACGTGAGTCATTATGCTTATCATTTACAAACATAAATATATTATTTCAGTAGGTTTAACTGTAACATAACAAAACCTCAATAATATTCTGAAATATCACATTGTTTCGTTACTATTTGCCACACTACATTGTTCATTCATTATTTCACCAGAACATCGAATATCAGCTTAGCTTATTTTTTATTGTAATTTTGCCAAAACCATTTTGAAAAAGATCTTTGAGATACATTTGCCTTCATTTAAAAAAATAATCAGGTCAGTTCAGTCATTATTCTTAGTCTAAGTTTAACTTACCTGTTTATGTACAATGTCTGTAATATGCATAATGTCAGGTATTTTAAAAAGGCATTGTTGCTGTCCTTTACAAATCATAAGCTTTATTGCCACAAGTACTTGTTTATCAATGATGTTGTAGCACCTACTCGTAATCATTTTCAAATCGCATTGCTGCCGCTCATAACATATCATAAGCTTTTATCAGTCATCCAATTTTTATTTGTCTCATTATGTGACTAAGCTTTTGTGAAAAGTCTATATATGTTTCATTGCAGCAATGTGCTTTCAAAATCTTTACCTGCAACTCTCCCATCCCATTTGCCTTACAGTGATGAATCTGAAATGGAGGAAAACTACTCTATGAATTCTTTAACAAAGTCAAGAATTGAAGAAGAAAGTTATCATAGTTTGATAAATAGAAGTAATAGGAGTAACAGGAGCAACATAAGCTCAGAACGTATCCAAAACTCACCTTACCAACGAAAGTTATCAGTTTCATCAAGAGAAAAAAGCCAACCCCAGTCGAGCAACACACTACGATACCTTTTCCTCACATTATTATTAGGTGTTATAGCTGTGATGATACATTGGAAGGTCCCTAATATATTAACAAACAACGCTCAAGATAAATCAACCCAAACTGTTAATCATGATAAAATTATATTTGAAAACAATATGAAAAACCTCCAGGAAAAATATAATATTGATGATAATTCTATTCTAAAGCTAAAAACGGGTAAGTGATCATTTAGATACATTTATTTATTACTAGCTGTCTCGCGTAACTTCGTCTGCGTCACATTTTACCCGTTTTCGCAACATTTTTCATTGCTGCTCCGCTCCTATTGCTCGTAGCGCGATGATATATAGCCTATGTCCTTCCCCAGGTTGAAATCTATCTTCTTGCCAAATTCCAGTAAGATCCGATCAGTCGTTTAGTCGTGAAAAGGTAACAAACAAACAGAGTGACTTTCGCATTTATAATATTAGTATGGACTAGCTGAATCGCGCAACTTCGTTTGCTCCTATCTTATTGGTCGTAGCGCGATGTTATCGCCTTCCTCGATAAATGGTCTATCCAACAGTAAAAGATTTTTTCATTTGGAACTATTAGTTCCTGAGATTAGCAAGTTCAACCAAACAAACTCTTCAGCTTTATAATATTAAGTATAGATTTGTGCCTATTTTCATAGGAAAACACATACATAATATATGCAAAAGATAAGCATAGTCTTCTATCTAGTCTGATAAACTCAATATAAAAATGTTTTCGTTGTACTGTTCCAGGTATATCAACAATTTTCTCAAGAATGGATACTGGCTCCTTCATGTTTGTTTACAACAGTAAAACAAACAATTTCAACCCGGTGAGATTCGAAAAATTCGCAGATGAAGTTGCATATACAGCCGCGAGATTTTTACGTAAGAATCACTACATGTTACGAATTTATTCTCGCAACTTTAATAAGTTCCGATGAAAGTTGGCTACCTTCATCGGAACTATAATAACTTGTAATAAATGAAGATTTAAATAATGGAACAATAAAAAATTTAAAAAACCCCCGACAGAAAAACCTCTACAAAACCAAAAATAAATTGAGGCGTAACACCGAGAAAAGTGAAAGGAATAGAATGGGCTAAGAAAAAATAATATAAGTTTAAAAAGTTTAAAATAAAAATTAAATTAAAAATTTAAAAAAACCCCTACAGAAAACAAACTAAAAAAAAAACAAAATAAAATTAATCCAAGCGTCGTAGCGTCGGGGGACCGCTAAGTAGACCGCTTAACAAAAGCACAAAACAAAGCGGACATTCACTTTTCTCGGTATTGCGCCTCTTCTCGATAACTAACGAAAAAAAGGAAAGTTATTTTTTTGTATCCCAAGCTTTTAGGTGTGGGGGGAGGTGTCCCCCCCCCCTTTGATGCGATGCCCATGGTGACAATTGACAAGATTTCAAATTTCGAATCGACCAGACCCGTAATAGTTTATATTCCTTCATCAACTAGAAAAGAGGTGATGACCTTCAAACGGCTGAGCAGATCTTCTCGAAACATAGCTAAGAACACTCTCAATTAAAACTCCTTTCAAATGAAACCAATGTTATTAAAATCGGTTCACCCGTTTTGGAGCTACGATGCCACAGACAGACACACAGATACACACGTCAAACTTATAACACCCCTCTTTTTTGGTCGGGGGTTAAAAAAGACGGTATTCTTTCAACACTGGAGGACAAAAAAACCGGCCAAGTGCGAGTCGGACTCGCGCACGAAGGGTTCCGTACCATTATTTATAAAAACTAAAAATAAAACACTTTTTTGTATGGGAGCCCCTCTTAAATATTTACACACATCAAAAGTGTCTAGGGATCAAGCATTTTTATGCGGATTTCTTGAGATTGAGATGTGGCTTTGTAATAAATTTATGATTTTATAAATTTATATGGATCCTTTTTGGTGCATTTCATAATTTGAATCAGGAACTGTGAATCAAATTCGAGTAAAAGATGAAAATCAGCTGTCAATATTTTCCCTATAAAAACATACAACGCATTGAAGACATTATTAGTGCTACTGTTTCCCTACTACTGATTAAAACCAACGTTATTATGGAGCGGCGACGTCATTTAAGCAGGGAAGAAATGCTCAGAGCCGTGGGAATGATAGAAGCTGGTTCCCGGCAACGTACTGTGGCTTTAGCTCTGAATACAAGTCAGAGTGTTATCAGTCGACTTTGGACACGTTACCGAAGCACTGGTACCGTGGCTGAGCGCCATGGAGGACGGTATCGCTGCACCACACGGAGACAAGACCGATCATTCAAATCTTAACTCGAAGAGCTCCAACAATAACCGCCATGATGTTAGCCGTGAGGCTTCATCACTCTTCAGGGAACTTAATTAGCGACCAAACAGTCAGAAACCGCTTTCATGAAGTGAAAAGTGGTCTTCGGGAATGAAGGCATTCCCGAAGACCGCTACGGGTACCACCTATAGCAATGCACAATCGTAGGATTCGATATCAATGGGCTCTTGAACACAGAAATTGGGCAGAAGAACAATGGCGTTTCGTGTGCTTTTCTGATGAGTCTCGTTTTGGTATGAGACCGGATACAAGACGTATACGACACTGGAGAACCCCTGGACGCCAACAGCGATTAAAATCCTGCCAGGAAGTCCATCCTTATAGTGGTGGAACCATCATGGTATGGGCGGGTATTTGGATCGGCGGAAGAACTGAGTTGATTTGGATCAGAGGCAACCTCAACGCTCAAATTTATGCTGAGACGATTGTATCAGACGTCATCGTTCCTCTACAAGTGCAAATCGGTCCCTTATTTCAGTTAATGCATGATAATGCACGACCGCACACCGCAAGAGTTGTAAGACAGACTCTCGCCGCAGCTAACATCAATGTCCTGCCCTGGCCTGCTCAGTCGCCAGACTTGAACCCGATTGAGCATGCATGGGATATGCTACAGAGAAGAGCTCTGCCGAATATGGAGGGTATCCAGTCGCAAGAAGACCTTTTTTTGTTGTTGCAACGAACATGGGCGGCCATTCCACAGCGTGATTTGGATGAACTCATTTTGAGTATGCCAAACCGATGTTCTTGTGTTGTTAGTGTTCGCGGTAGAAACACGGATTATTAATTGTTTAAGTTACCCAATAAAATTTTAAAGAAAACTGTTATTTCACTCTTTTTTTCGAACTTTAATGTTAGTGGTTCAAATGTCAAAAATCCCTTTATTAGAAAATGGCAAATTTCTTTATTAATGCAAAGGTGGCTTGGTTTATCGTTACTGTGACAAACGAAAACACTTTATTTGATGAATCCTTAAAGAAAATTTTAATTAATATCAATCAGGAGAAAAGTTATTGCAAAAATATATGTTGATCCCTAGACACTTTTGATGTGTGTATTTTATTCTGTTTTTAGTATTTGTTATAGCATCAACAGAAATACATAATCTGTAGAAATTTCAACTGGCTAACTATCACGGTTCATGAGATACGGCCTGGTAACAGACGGACGGACGGACGGACAGCGAAGTCTCAGTAATAGGGTCCCGTTTCACCCTTTGGGTACGGAACCATAAAAATGAAGCCACCCCTAATGTTACGTTTTTTTCATCAATAACATTTTTTTTTTAATTTTGAAATTATACGAATAAAGTTGTTGAACTTAAAAGTACGTTATTTAAATAAATAATCATCGAAAAATTAACAATAAAACGATTCTTAATGTTCTTATCTTCTAACATAGTCACGACAGCCGATTTAATTGGTGGCCTAATTTTTTTGTCCACCAGAATATTTTATTATTACAACTTGAAATCATTTTTCAGGTAACGACATCTCGTCAATACGACACACAGTCGTTGAAAGCTCTAATCTCGATATGCAAGAACATGGGGAGCTAATCACGAGGTACCGGGATGATGTCGATAGATCCGGAGTGATGCTAGTCAAAGAAATCGATGGGGTGCCCTCAGACCTTGCAATGGCTTTCCATTACTATTGTGATGAATATGATCCACTTGTCAAGAGAAGTGCTATATTTTTCACACTAAATATGGCAAATTGTTCTAATACATCAGGTAGAGTCAGATGTTGAATCTTTATAGTTGTGTTACAGCGTTGTAGATAAATGTTCTCTAATTAGATTAAATTGAGTCCTTTCAAAACACATACATAAAAAAAAACGGTGGGGCCAAAGATGACTTATTGGGGCTGAAGAGACGGCAAATGAACCCTGCTTTCGACCCGTTCAATTTGGCAAACGATGCACCAAACAGTATACATATTTAGTGCTGGTGTCCGCAACTCCAAATCCAACGCTCGTATTTGGCACACGGGCGGGAAAATTGATCATTCGATCCACCTCAGTTCCCCAGTCCGCCTAATATTCTTAAACTGCATCTTAACGTTTAATTAATTTAATTGTGTAAAAATATTTTTCAGTCCCAAAATCTACGCATGATTCCATCGAAAAATGCCTTGCCAGGAAATGGAAAACTGTGCCTCCAGAAAACATGAGACCGTTACTAACCAGAGTGGTGGATATTATAATTGATGTCACCAGTGTGTTTTAAATCAGTATTTATAAAATAATGTATTAATTTGTTATCTCATTACGATTTTTTATTTATTCATAAGTTTTAATTAAAATTATTGAGAAAAATTTGGCTTTCTTTTATTGTTCTTGTAAGGAACATTTACAACTCTAGAGAAATCAAACCCAAATAATTATTTGAAAAGTTTATATTTTTATACATTGGTTTCACTGACACTCGCACAAGTCCAAACAATTAAATTCAATTCAAAACATTTATTAAATGAACTACTACAATATTACAAAGTATCTCATTGTGATCTTAATGGATCCTAATGTTCACAATAAAATTCATGACGTTTTAATTATTATGGCTATATTATGTAACAGCCTATCTTTAAGTGTGCGTCCACCCTGCAGGCCAAGCGCGGTGTCGACGGCGGGCGCAAAATACCAAAAATATATAGCCGCCGCTTGTCGCCACACTGAAGTGACTAAGGCGGGCGCGACGGGCATATGCGAATTAGCGCGCTTATTTTTCAAACGTCCCTATCCGCGCGATTTGGCCACACTGCGGGCCTAGTCTGCAAGCGATCCAATGCGCGGGTGGCTGGGTTATCAAACTAATTCGGTCTTGTGGCTCGGCGTAAGCAGTAAAATCGATTCGTATGCCGTTACGGGTATTGGTGTTACGCCCCCACACACCCCTATGCCTCGTAAAATCATTTTTTTCCCATTAAAAGGTGCAATCACAATTCTACATACAAAGTAATTGTCCATTTATTTTTGTTTTTATTTATTTCGTACACACACTATCTTATGTTCAACATCTTCCATCTTAGAATCGGACTGTCTAATAATAATACCAAATCCTTGTAGGTTATGGTTACAATACCTGAAATACGCCTAAACGGTACAACAGCTCGCTCGTCACTGTGGCCACCGCACGCATCCGCCCGCGCCGTAGCGCCCGCCACGGAGAAAGAGAGTAGACCCCCAGGCCCTAGCCACCGCACGTTCAGTGTAGACGCACACTTACACTTATACGAAGTTTTTATCAAACTAAGCACTATTGAATTGGCCAAAGTGCACTTTGTTCAGAAGTGTCAAGGTCTGGCGCTACATGGAAGTCTTCGAGATTGATTGGCTCCAGCTCATTGTTGTTGCGAGCAGGGGAGTATGAGGCGGGAACATCCTCCTCCTCATCTTCATCATGGGACTCCTCCGACTCATCTGATTCGTCATTACCTGGAACATGAAATATTATGTAAATACCAGATTATTGCAATATTACACCAGGTCCCGTGTCTTCCCATTGGTAAAACAGTCATAATTATGTAAACACTAGCTGTCCCGCGCAACTTCGTCTGCGTCACATTTTCCCCGTTTTCGCAACATTTTTCATTGTTGCTCCGCTCCTATTGGTCGTAGCGTGATGATATATAGCCTATGTCCTTCCCCAGGATGAAATCTATCTTCTTACCAAATTTCATTATGATCCGATCAGCCGTTTAGTCGTGAAAAGGTAACAAACAAACAAACAGAGTGACTTTCGCATCCATACTAATATTATATATAAATGCGAAAGTCACTCTGTTTGTTTGTTTGTTACCTTTTCACGACTTAACAGCTGATCGGGTCTTAATGAAATTTGGTAAGAAGATAGATTTCATCCTGGGAAAGGACATAGGCTATATATCATCACGCTACGACCAATAGGAGCGGAGCAGCAATGAAAAATGTTGCGAAAACGGGGAAAATGTGACGCAGACGAAGTTGCGCAGGCAGCTAGTTTATAATATTAGTATGGATAAGTCACTCTAGCTCGTCAGGCAGGGGATCATTTTTAAACATGACACAATCTACATTATCAGCAACTCTGTATAATTTTGAATTTTATTGCAATACTAGCTGTTGCCCGCGACCTTGGACCGTGTGGAAATATTATAAAAAAACCTGGGCAAGTGCGAGTCGAACTCAACCACAAAGGGTTCAAACCATTATTTATAAAAAAGAGTAAAAAAAATACTTTTTTGTATGGGAGCACCATTAAATATTTATTTTATTCTGTTTTTAGTATTTGTTGTTATAGCAACAATAGAAATACATGATCTGTTGAAACTTCAACTGGCTAACTATCTTGATTCTAGATATACAGCCTGGTGACAGACGGATGGACGGACAGCAATGTCTCAGTAATAGGGTCCCGTTTGACCCTTTGGGTATGGAACCCGAAAAAGCTACTTGCTTTTTTTAATCTTTCACAAATGGGAAGCTACATTATCTCTTAGTGTCAGTTATATTGAAAGGTTCCTGTGGGATAAATTCCTACTTTTAATGGAGCAAAATCATGAGTAAAAGCTAGATCATAAAAATTGCTTTAAACCTTCTTCTTCATCAGTGTCAGCTTCTTCTTCCATAGGCTCAGGGTCAGCTTTGCCCAGAGGAGCTCGCTTCATATACTGTTGTCCAATTGAGTTTAACTGTAATAACCAATCGATTTTTTAAAAGGTTGCAGTGTTTGTTGACACACTCAAAAGTTACACAAAGATTTTTAATTTCCAAAGACATAGAATGAGCTTCCAAAAAATAAATCAAAGGCTTAGTAGGGCAAATGATGGGTAAGTTTCAGATGTCACGAAATAATTTTCTTTTCTGGACTCTCTCATTTTAATCCAGAGATCATGGTGGCCAGAATATTATGATGAAAGTTGTTCAATTAGATCAGTATTTCAAAACAAACTCTTTTCTATTCTTGTGGCCCAAACTATTAAATTCATTGAAGTAAATAATAAGCCTGATACTTGCCCAATTTTGATTTGCCTGTTCTAGAGCAGTTAATTCTGTTTCTTCGTCGCATGGACTATCAGCGTTGAACCACAATGGATCTACTAACCGAGGAGTTAAGACTGGAAAAGGAATATTCATTGTTAATTTCAATAAAAAAATAATGTTTAAGAGTTTTAGCAGTTATGTGATCCTGCACCGCAGTACGCAGCAAAGCTATTATATTCTTTGCAGCAAAGAGTATAATAATATTAAGGGAGGTACTCAGTAAACAAAACAAATCTATATCAAATTGACAATATTGACATTGACAAATCACTATCAATCTGCGATCTTTTTTTCTTTTACATAGGTACTGGTCTTTTTACTACAATTGGAGGAAACTCTCGTTAAGACAACTAAATAAATTGAGTAAGATAACTCGATTTTCAAAACTTTTATTAAATTTGGCTTCGCTCGTGACTTATAATTTGTTTCAAAAGAATATGATGTTTTTTTTTTTCTGAAATGTATATGTTCCCATGGACATCCAAATCAGACAAATTCTTATTATATTTAGCATGATAACTAAATCTGCTACTTATAACGAGGACAGGGACAAGAGTTGATATGCGAAATATAAATATATGTAGATAACTGTATCTACATTTTCATTGCACAGTCCATGAAAACAACGTGACGTAGAGGGTCCAATGCTATCCGGCTAGTGGAACCAAACAGGCTGGCCCAGACAGGCTAGCTGTAGAAAGTCGAAAACGAATTTACAACACCTTTCTTTTCCCACCCATTTATCGTTCTGGTCCATGGTTGGTCGGTCTAAGTTTTATGTTGTTCCCGGGGGACGGTTGTGGTGCAGCGGCGTAGCGGGTAACGGAAGACTTCGGTTCTCGCTTCACAATTTCCACTCGTTCCAGGGCCACGGTATCTCTTACACTTACGAACAGTCCCACAGCCCTAGCAGGTATTAAGGTGCCTTGAGGGGCGCGTGTAACACGAACGCGCCGTCTACACGGCCTGTCGTCAGAAGACAGACGGACGGTGAGCTAGCCCATTAGTCAACATCCACTGGCCCGCGCCTACGGTGGCCGGGGGCCCCCGACGCCCGGGTTGTCTCACCGGTGGCGGCTGGGACGTGAGGCTCTCTCCCTCTCACGTTACGCCACCTCTTTCGCTAGCATGACTGCTTCGCAGAAGGAGGCGACGGCTTCCCATTCCCTCTCACTCCGGACCATGGATTGAATCAGGGCCAGACGTGAGAGGTCGCCGCCTTTGCAACACCTCAGTCAGCATTAGTAAAAAGTTGAATAAAATGCACAGGTACCGATACCTTAATGTCGTGTCGGGCCTCACGGGGTGCAGCTATAGTAAGGACACCCCACATCTAAAACCGATAATAATATTGCAGATGTTAGTAGAAGAGCTGGATGAAATAAAAAAAGACAAATAAAGTCCTTGACACGCTAAAAACATAACATTCAACACGACTAAATCTCTTTTTCTTATCACGATCGTAAACTTTTTTACGAGCGCTTGTTCATTGTTAATTTTGTAAACATTAACAAGATAGGCAACTATTTTTATGAGAAAGAAGCTATTGAGCATTCAGCCGTTAAATTAAAATTGCATTGACTGCATAAGTGTTCCTTCTTCGTAACAAACATGTTTCCGTATTTTAGTGAATTGAAGATAATATGTTTCTCTTATTTAGTAAGTCATATTAGATCTTGTACTTTGTTCGTGTGACCTTAAAAATCCTACCTACCTTAAAATTAGCTAGATTTTTATTCATGCACTAACTGTGATTATAACCTTGTTGATAAAGCAAAGCTGTCGAGTTTTGACTAGATACTAGACTAGATTTTTCTACTAGATTTTTCGGTTGTGTTGTTTTACATGTGATTGTTTTATAGAATTTCGCTTTACATACCTTTTTTCATATATGTTTTTATACGCAGAATACTTACTTTGAAGAAATTATATCATTGATTTTTGTTTCAAATAAAGTCTAATACTAGAATATTCATATCATAGAATAACAAATCAAATATTTGGCATCCATAAATTGTTTATCTAATACAAAACTTATTACCAAGAATAAAATTTTATCGAGTGATCGTTTCTAAAATTCATACCTTTGAAATATGCATACTCTCCTCTAAAATTACAACACCGCGTTCACAAAAATAATGCGGAGAAGTTCTTGTCAAGCAGTAAAACAATCTTGTTAGTCTCACTAATAGTGTCCATGCCTGTTGCATGCTTGCTTGCATGCGACATGCAGCGTGCAAGCCAGTATGCAACATGCAACAAGCATGGTTTCTGTCACGACTCCGACGTTGCGGGGCTCCGGTGGCGGTCCTACGCGAGCTTATCGTCGCAGATTCAAGTAAATAGTAGTTGAAACAAAAACATTCGAAATAAAAATACAAGGGCCAAATATTATGTGAAACATTTTCTGGGAAACGAAAATCTATGAAATTTCTTTCTGCGAAACAAGGCAGGACAGACAGCAGTTTTTTCTTATATCTAAACATGAAATGAATTCAACTGAATATTTATAAAATTACTAACTTGTCAAAACTCTCAAAAAATTTACTTTTGCAGATACATACAGCGTTATCGATGTCGTTATTAATTAATAATAATCCGGTATACTCTGTCGGTAATGAAGCTGAAAACGATGTATCAGAGTACATGCTCGCCAAAGGGTATTTGCCGAGTGAGAAAGATTTGCCAAAGACCTCGATCCTACAGCATAGTAAGTCGATAATGGAATAATATCCGATATAATATAAGCAATAATTCCGATTAGAAAGATGTCATTTGTTAAACGAACAAAGTAATACTACAATCAGCCGATGGGTATTATTTCTTAGGAGCGTCAGCTCTAAAATAATAGATTGGTAATGGTTCCGATACTAAAAATTCGACGGGTGTAATAAATTAAGTTTGTATGCATTATAATTATTAGCAACTGCAGGTATTAGTATGAACTTAACCAGTCATATATACAGATTGTAATACTCAAGATTGTTCTCAATTTAATATTTTCTTTTTTCAGATGGCGACGTTACATATCTCCTTTCGAAGCTTTCTGACGATGAACTCATTAAGCTACTTAGTGACCAACCTAATAAGAATGAATATAACTTGAAAGACATAGTCAAAATTGCTTCAGAATCAAACTTGGCTAAAGATTACACAGCAATAGTTGACTTACCAAGCAAACCTTTACCAGCGCTTAATGATATATTCGGAACTCACAAAAAAAATAAGAGATTCCAAAAAGTTTCAAGCAAACCTAAGCCAGGTGGAGCATTTTTCCGGTTGGAAAATAAAGAGGTGGATCCATTTTCCCAAAACAGAGTTACAGATCCTCAGTATGTTGCTAGTCAAAAACTGCACAATTTATTCTATAGCCGTCCTTCTGAAGTGGATATTGACAGTAAGAGTGACGACGAAGACGAAAAGAAAGAACTGCTTTTTGATGTTCTCGTAGCGCAACTAAAAACACTTTGTTGTAAAAGCAGTAAACCAGCAAAGAAGACGAACAAAATCAACATTAAACTCAAGGCCTTATTGAGTGACATAATGCCAATGCAAGAAATTGACCAGAAATCGTACGTAGCGCAGCAGAAATACTCACAAATTACAATGCCTAACGAACATATGTTTTTAATTATAAACGACGAAATAAAAAGTAATGGTAGTGATGATGGGCTCATTTCGGTCGATCCGGATAGTCTTGGGTCAAATAGCAGTGTCATGTTTCTGGGTCCAATAGCAACACCTCTTTCAGAAGCCCAACTTAAAATAGTGGTACGTATCCTTTACTTACTTACCTTTTACCTACCTTTACCTTTTACCTTACCTACTTACTTACCGTACCTTTACTTCCGTACTCGTTTCATCGGCTTCTAACCACTTCCAATTTGCTACCAATCGGTGTTTATTAACTTTTCTGTAATTATTTATTTTTTACTTTGCAGATGATGCGCATTACAAATGAACTATCAAAACCAGAATATGTGCCACTTTTGCAGCAAATAGCCGATGGCACTCTTAGTGATGAAAATGTAAAATTGGTCAATAGTTTGGTATCCGGACCACAAACACGAAGATATATTAAGCCCCACAGATGCAACCACCAGTCCAAACTAGCACGAATATATGGCGGTCCTAAATGGCTAGTCTGTACAGGATACTTAAATTTAAACACACCCAGCTTATATGATTAAACTCAGGTTTTTTTTAAATCAGCTGTAACATTATACAAATAAGTTTTTTGTCGATTAAGGAAATAAGGCAAAGTAAGAGTATTCATCGAGGGGAATTAATACTTTAACTCTTGCCTAAACTGATACCGGCTAAATGTTGCGTTATTTGTAAAGATTTGGTCGATCCGATAGGTACAGACTCTGACATACAATATTTTGTAGTACCTCTCGGTTTGTAGTGTCTGTTGACCGAATCTTTATAAGAACCAATCTAGTAAGACCATAAATAGCACCTTTGATTATTTAACCCATCCAAGAAAAAGTGGGTAAGCCTAAAACAAGTGAGCACTGATTCTACGTACAGTAAACAAAAAAGTTAGGGTTATCAGTATTAAGTAATAATTATTTACCACTCACACACTGAGAATAACGATGCATGTGTTACGTTCCACATGCAAAAAAGTCATAGAAAGAAGTTAGAAGATACAATATACGTACTGCAACATTAGAAGCTGTTAAGTAAAAAAAACAACCGTCTGGATAGGATACCATACCAAGGTAGCTTTAAACTTTCAACTTCGAAGTAGTCATATGTAGGGCTGGGTGCAAGACGACCCCAAATCACCTATAATAAACAATACCCGTGACTTGGGTAACCGCAAGTTTTTACGTAACCAGTCAGCTTGCAAATGGTGCTGGTTTTTTTAATGGGCTTTTAGATTTATGTACCGTGTGTCCAAATGTTGAAATCAAATTGTCTGCCTGTTGTAATCTTAGAGTCAATTTGTGATTTCTATAACACTAAAACAGGCGTGATGTTTAACAATAAAACTACGAAAGTGATTCATTACCTATTGTATAATACTTTGAATAACTTTCGCAGAAAGTGGTACACAATAAAAATAAAATATTATTTAGAAATTATATTCTTTTTTTACCTTTCTTCCTTATACAAGCACACGAATAAAGTATCAAATATCTTTAATCTGTGGTAATTGAAAAATTAGGTTAGAATTATGATCAACTGTTACAAAAATAAAGTGTACACCTTTCACAACGGAAAAATACTAAAAACTATTCAACTAGTAAAAGTTTAAGCTACCTAAGTACTACAGAACATTCACTGAGTGATCGCAACAATGACAGAAAGTAAAGTTCTCCGATGTGGATGGTTAACAGAAGACCCACTTTACATAAAGTACCATGATGAAGAATGGGGGCAACCACAATATAACAACTATGCCTTGTTTGAAATGTTATGTTTAGAAGGACAACAAGCTGGTCTATCGTGGTTAACAATATTGAAAAAAAGAGAAAATTACCGGAAGATTTTCCATAATTTTAACCCTCGCCAAGTATCAAAATTAACGGAAAATGATGTAAACAACTGCTTAAAAGAATCAGGAATTGTTAGGCATAGAGGAAAAATAGAGGCAATAATAAACAATTCCAAGTGTTTTGTAAAAATGGAAAATGCAGGCGAAGATTTTTCTAATTTTATTTGGAGCTTTGTGGACCATAAACCCTTAACGAATACTTGGAATCACTACAAAGAAATTCCATCCGAAACACCCACCTCGATAGCATTATCGAATGCTTTGAAAAAGAGGGGTTTTAAGTTTGTGGGTTCTAAAATTTGTTACGCTTTCATGCAAGCGTGTGGTCTTGTAAATGATCACGTCATCACCTGTGTCTGTTACAATAAAAAGTAATTACATTTTTCAATAAAAGCCTATTTAATACCCTTGCCATGTAAAGAAACCTGTACAAACGGCGACACAATAAGTCACAAATTTCCAGCATAACTTGGCCTCGCTTTATATTGGTTTCCTGTGCAATGAGAGATCCGCATAAACTGGATTAAAAGTTAATTGGTCGTCGTGCTTCATCACCTGCCTAGCCTTTTCCCAACTTTATTGGGGTCGACTTCCAGTCTAACCGGAAGCCCAGTTAGTACTGGGTAATAAGTTTTATTGGTCGTCCTGCCTGATTACTAAATCCTAATCCACCACCGGGTTACGGGTAAGGAAAAGTAGTAAACTGTATTAATGATGATGGGTAAAACCTAAAATTTTGAAATTACATAAAATCAGTCAGTAAGTGAAAACCTAACAGTTGAATTTGTGATAATTTTCCTTCTTATGCCGTCAGTCGATTGAGAACTCGTTGATTGGAAAAAAATATATTTTATTTTTTGTGTGACTGGTATATTATAAGATTTGTTTTTAGTAAATCAGGAACCAGATTCGAGACAACTGCAAGTATTGTGCTTCCAGTGTTTCCCTGGTTGAGACATAATTTAATTATTTGCCATGCATGAAAGTAACAGTTATTTCATTTGGTAATCAGTACAACTATCGAGAATACACGGCCACGTTCTTGTTCTCGCATGCCATTCCAAAAGACCCAAATCCCAAAGCACTTGAATCGATCTGCTACTAACTCGCGATTAGGCTCATTCAGCTCATTGGGCATTTGAAAAAGAAATGTTTAACTTTCAATTCTTAAAAAAAATACTTATTATAACTTGTGGCATTTATTGCTATAATTATAAACCACTGTTTAATAGTTATTATGCATTTTATTCTAAGACAAACCTAAATTTTTGAGTTAGAATATGGCACATAGGAATACTCTAATCGCGTTTGCGGTAAACATAACTATTATAAGCAATCTGTGGGTGATTTTGTGACGCGATACGATATCTTTCTTTTTCGTATGATTGCCACTTTGCTGTTCCTTTTAACCAGTCTCAGACGCGCCGGCTACACGTTAATAAAAGTCATAATGGCGGAACAACGTGAAAGAACTTTCCTCATGATTAAACCCGACGGCGTTCAACGTGGACTAGTTGGAACCATCATTGAGCGTTTTGAGAAGAAAGGATTTAAGTTGGTCGGCCTTAAATTCATGTGGCCCTCAGAAGAATTACTGCAGCAACACTACAGTGACTTGGCGTCCAGGCCATTCTTCCCTGGTCTAGTGAAATACATGAGCTCCGGACCTGTCGTTCCCATGGTATGGGAAGGTCTCAACGCAGTAAAAACCGGCCGTCAAATGCTTGGTGCTACAAACCCAGCTGACTCACAACCCGGCACAATTCGTGGCGATCTCTGCATCCAAGTTGGCCGCAACATAATCCACGGTTCTGACAGTGTGGAGTCTGCAAAGAAAGAAATCGCACTTTGGTTTGGAGAGAAGGAAGTCGTCGGATGGACAGCAGCTGCCGAAAACTGGGTTTACGAGTAATCTATAACCACTAAAATATTCCGTTATAACCTTGCACCACGTGTGTAGGTTATGTATGTGTAAAGCTTTTAAGTTTAACCCGTGATATAACAATAAAATCTTAATTTTATATGTAAGAGTTTTAATTGTTTACCCCTTGCCAGGTATAAGTTTCAATAAACATGATTTACTTGTACTTGCATACGTCAAGATAAGCCTCCAAGTACGTATACAGTATTATCAAACCCTGTCAAAATTGCAATAAGTAATTTTATTCATTTTCAGATGACATTTAAATTCAAAATAACCACACAAATCTTGAACACATGCTGTTGGTTGGTTCATCTTGCTCATTGCGGATTGACATTTCACATAATTATCAGAGTAGTACCTAATTCTTTGTTTTTAACCTGCACCCTTATGTTTGAGAAGCGGGCGCCAACCAACATACTCGACAGACAACGAGCTATATAAAATGCATGAGAGCAAATGCATCATATACACTTGACCCGGAAAAGATAAAAAGATTAAGATGATACATTTTCCACTCGTAATAGTAATTATGCGTAATTAATTGAAGCCAATGTCGACAGTTCAACACAATACTTATTCAAACAAAATGACTCAATGTAAACAAGGGCACTAGACCATCTCCAGCAGCATCCTGAGGGTATTCATGAAGAGGTTTGATTCTCAGTACCTTGAGCATTGCTATATGGTTCAATTACAAAGCAATCAAAGTATTTATTGTGTTTAAAAATTTGTAAACCAAAAAGGTCCTAAAATAGAACTTTTGTTGGTTAAAATAAATGCTTTTAATTACATGTATGTACGCATGAATACTAGACAAATAAAACAAAATATAGACAAAAATTTTACTATATATTCCATAATTAAAAATTCCAGGTTTATCTTACAAAATGTATCACTGTGATACGGGTGCTTCTGGATGAGCTGCACTTACTACAATTATATTAGATATTTATTTATTAATGTCTATAAATAAAAATAAAATAAAGAGTAAATTGTATAGCAGCTAATCTGAATATTGTATTGCAGAGAACCATTTACCTATAACAAAGTATTGCTTCTAATATAAGTAAGTTCACCCCATCCACATTCTATTAACAAAAATTTATTGACATTGCATTTGATATGCTAAAATACTAAATCACATAGGCTTTGTGACGCACCTAAATCCGTTTTATTTACATCTCTGAAAAATAAAATAAAGGGCAAACTAAGGAACCTTTATTATTATGTTACAATCCACAGCCAATAATTTAAGAAGGCTTACTTCTGGATTTTTAAATTATAATAACCTAATAAATCAAATTCCGAGTAAAAGGAAACTTTTACATGGGTTTATTCCTGGTCGTCCCCACCCCGTCGTCCCCACTGGTTACGAATAGGAAACAAAAGTTTCGTTCCTCCCCAGTGGTGACGATTGGAACTTTTATTTCCCACTCGTTCCGCTATAGACACTTTTTATATTCGCCTAAAAACATAGTCGACGTAGCCCCGATACGCGGGACTCTGCGCTATTTCTGTCTGCAGGGTTTACAGTACCCTAACACGAAGGTGAGGTCGGGGTCTTAGTTCGCTCGCCATCCCCTTCGAACCTAACCTGTCCGAGTCGGGGTGCCCCAAGTCCAGAGTTCTCTTGTATCCAAATTCTGCATTTTGACTCTCGGTCTGTAGCGGAACGAGTGGGAAATAAAAAGTTCCAATCGTCACCACTGGGCAGGAATGAATTTTTTTTTTCCAATTCATACTCAGTGGGGACGACCGGGAATAAACCTTTACATGTTTATCTGCCTGCGTTTTACATGAACACATAAATAAGTCATTAATGCCGCAGCAATTGCTATATTAAAAAATCATTCGGTCATCATTGTTGAAGAAAAATACTATTGCATTTGTTCACCAATGAATGCAAGGTTGGGCATATCACAATATTATGTCTTCGACCTTCACATATTCACAGGCGCTTGAGTTTAGACACGCTTGTCATCAAGGTTATTAAAATTAACTGCAGGGTGGGATCATCTTGAAACAGCAAACAGTAGTTTGGCTTAAAGTGTTTGATCTGCGTGGTGTTCAACTTCGACGGCCGGTGTGCTTTCACTGTTCTGTGTTTGCTGTTGCTCTTGTTGGTTTTGTTGTATTCGTGAAGGTAAAGGCGCGGTTTGACCTGAATAAAAAATGATTTCATTAGTCTATTGATTTATTGCCCTTAATCATGGTGACAATATTAATAACCAGTACAAATGTACCATAATTGTGTGTGTGTTTTAGATCAAAGTTCGTATTTTCTTTGCATACCATATTTGTCGTGAATCCCGCGATGCCTCTTGAGTGCAAATCTATCTGCAAAGGCAGCCGTGCAAATGTCGCATTTGAAAGGTTTCTCTCCGGAATGCACTTTAGCATGGTTCTTGAGGTGAGCTGCTTGACTGAACGCCGATCCGCACGTTTCACACCTGCATTGCAGAAAAATATTTTAAAATGATAAATATTCAACAAAGAATGGCACCTGTCGGGAAAGTTCCATAAAGGTCAAACATGAGTGAGATTGGTAAAGATAGAAAATTTAAAGTCATAACAGCCCGTTCATTCGGATCATTTCCACTAGTTCTATTAGTTCTACGATTTTGTTGTTACCACCTCAAGTCGTAGAACTATTGGGAACATTTGGTTCGTTCCCGCTAGTTCCACTAATCAGTTCTACGGTAATATAAACCTATATTACCGTTGAAAAAATATCGATACATCGACATATCAATATTATTTTTTCAATGTATCGACATTTTTGAGGGATATTAATTAATATATCGATATAAAATTCCAAGTATCGAAAAGGTATAAAAATCGATATTTTTTTCAGACCAATAAACATTATAAGTTTTAAGATTAGAAAATTCTAAAAAAGTTTACTTTTTTATACTAATATATTTTTAACAAATTATATTTGATAGATTTTTTGTTTTTGGTCGACTCGAATTGCTGTTTTATAATTTGGTTTTTAAGTTGGCAACTCTGTTTGTCAATTTCAACTTCAATTGGCCGATATATCGATATTTTTTAATAAAAATATCAATATCGATATTTTCAAAATATATCGATACTTTATTTCATTTCCGATATCCCTACGGTAAAACTATACAGGACTTTTTTCCCACTAGTCCTACGATATAAGGTCGTAGAACTAGTGGGACAGAAAAGTACCATAAGTTCAAATAGTTTTTGTTCTCACTAGTACTTCGTTTTGGCGTAGGTCGTACATTCACACTGTGCAAAACTAGCACTAATGCGAATTTACCTCGTATCGGATTTGCTAGTAGTGTATTGGCACGAATAACATTTTTTTTTTTCGGATGGGAAGTCTTCAAATGGCTCCTCCCGCTCTGGGCAGAGCGGAAGGGAGTGTCAGACTTGACTGACTAAAACCCATCCATGTTTCTTCTTAGCCCTTTGTGTTCCAGGGCCACGGTATCTCTTTCAGGGGCTACCGCTTCCGCCGTATCTGCAGTATCAATTATCCGGGGCCCCCGACGTGCATAAGCAAAAATTAATAAAAACTTTAGAAAAACTAAAGTCTCTCTCTATCTATAAATGATTTAATAAATTAGTTTGCCGAAAAAAAGGCAAGGAGAGTGTAATATTTAATTTGAATTGTATGAAAAAATTGTGGAAAAAGTGATCGATACATAATTATGATGAATAAATATTTCTTTTAATTTTACCCTTCATATGGGCGGGCCCCCAAACAATATTTTATACGGGGCCCCGCCCTGCCAAGGCACGCTACGCCACTGATCTCTTTCGAACAGTGCCGCAGCCCTGGCAGGCATTGGCCCTCTCGGACCCCTTCCGATTTGGTGACATCTCCTTGAGGCGCGCGTGGAACACGAACGCGCCGTCGGCACGGCCTGTCGTCATAAGACGGACGGACGGTGAGCTAGCCCATTACTCAACGTCCACAGGCCCGCGCCTACGGTGGCCGGGGGGCCACTGGTTGCCCCCCCCCACGCCTGGGCGTCTCCCGCGGCAGCTGGGACGTGAGGTTCTTTCCCTCTCACGTTCCGCCACCTCCTTCGCTAGCATGACTGCTTCGCAGAAGGAGGCGACGGCTTCCCATTCCCTCTCGCTCCGGACCATGGATTGAACCAGGGCCGGAAGCACCGAATCGGGCGTTTTCTCCCGCCCGATTCGGTGCAGGAACCTCCCGAAACAACCGTGTCCGGTGAGAACCTGCGTCAGGCGGAAGGTGAGGGCGCCACAGTCGCTCTCTCCATGTTGCCATGAGATCGCGGCGGGGGTCTATCCGCTGAGCGACAATTTGCCGCGGCAGCGGAGTTTCCCCCAGGCGTAGTGCCTCCGCGCGCCATTCGTGCAGGCACGCGAGGACTATCGGCTCCAGATCCCATGGCGGTAATCCAGCAAAGAGGCTCGCCGCCTCGCCGGAGATCGTGCGGTACCCCCGGACTAGCTTTACGGCTACCACCTTCTGGGGCGCGTTCAGGTAGTGGGCGGCTCGCCGCCTCAGAGAACGCGCCCACACCGGAGCCCCGTAAAGGGCCATGAACCGCACGACCCCCGCGTAGAGCCAAGTTGGGCAAGAGCCGTTTGAACGCAGCTCCTGCCCGTTTCAGTTCGGGGGCTAAACGTCGGAAGTGCTCCACGAAGTTCCACCGGCTGTCGAGGACAAGCCCTAGGTACTTTAGCGTCGACTCGACGCCGATGGGAACCCATCCTACCGTCAGTATGGATCCCGACGGTGGCGCATTCCGAGGCCCATGAAAGCACATGGCCTCGGACTTGTGCAATGCCACCTCGAGACCCAGTTGCCGGATTCTCTCCACGACTATCGCAACCCCGCGTGTCATTAGTTCGGCCGCCGCCTCGTGCGACCTCCCTTGTGCCAGCACCAGCGTGTCGTCAGCGTAGCAGACTACGCTGACACCGCTAGGGTCAGCGTCGGCGCGCAGTACCCAGTCGTAATCGATGTTCCGCAAGGGCGGCCCCAGAACCGATCCCTGTGGAACACCGCACGACTCCTCTCACCGGTTCCATTCTCCGCTGCGACCGGGGTAGATGAGGGCCCTATCCGTCAGGTAGTTCTCGACCACACGACGAAGGTAGATCGGCACCCGGTGATACCGGTGTGCCTCCCTAATGCAGCTCCAGGGCATGGTGTTGAAGGCGTTGGCGATGACAAGAGACACCGCCAAGACGACCCCACCCCTGGATACCGCATCCCCCGTCGTGAGAGCCCTCACGCGCATGATGGCGTCCACCGTCGAGCGCCCTCTGCGAAAACCAAACTGGTGTTCCGCTAGATCCGGCCCCATCCCCACGAGGTGCCCGGCGAGGCGGTTGGCAATGTCTCTTTCAAAGAGCATGACCACCTCGTCGAGCAACACAATGGGCCACCTCAGGTACACTCGAAGATTGCGTAGTAGGAAATTAATAATTCTGGCCTCTTGGTAGTTTGCGAGACTTACTATCCTGGTTTCTCATTTCCCACTTGGCTTTGCCAATTTTAAACCAAGAAATCTTAGAAAAAAAAAACTAATTAGTTCAACCGTAGAACTGTTTAGTAAAACTAGTGTGAACGAACCGGCCAAAATTAAAATATTATTGACTTTATTTATTTGTTGTCAGTTATGTAATCAGAATATCGTCCTCATCCATTAACACCTTGGCTGAGGCCGAACAACCGCCGCGCGAGCCCGCAGCGCAGGCGGCCTAACACACATGTTGTGTTTTCCCGTACTTTCGAAACGGATTGTGGTAACGCGAGTGTGGGATTACGCGCAAAGCGTGTGGGCGAGCCACGGATTGCTAGAAAACACATAAGCTGTGTTTTTTTTTGTCGCTACGGCGGCAGTTACTGTTGTGTTTTAATAGTTTTGTTCTTTTATCGCAGTTCTTGTTCTCATTAAAGTTTTCACGCATTTTAAGTTAGTAAATAGTACCTTCCAAAATAAATAAGACTGAATATGGTTTTGGCCAAAAGGTTTGTAAATCATGACCCCTTACCGCGATACGTTTGCTTTGATCGTGTTAGTGACACTTCTTTTACATTTTTATCGTCGCGTTTTGAAATATTGGAAAACATTGGTAGACGAGTGTCAACGACCTTTATTTTTGTTTTTCTGGTGGACACTATAATAATTTGTAACTATATTCAAAGTCTAGTTCATTTTTTTATAATCCCGAGTTTAAATTGTCATATTTATGACTCCGGGATTTTAACTCTAACTCTATATTACTGTAAATTCACCCTACCTATTCCGATCTCTGATTATCAAGCATACCTACAACAAAATAAATGAAAATATTGAGGTTAAAATCACACCATCCCTAATTCTTTTTGTAAGTACTTAATACTACATCTACAAAAGTAGGTACTACATACATAATTCGGTTTGAAATCAACATATTGAAATTTATAAACACGTAATTAATACTAATTTCTCATATTATAATACTTCCCTACATATAACAAATAGGTTTAAACAGACAGTACCTACCTAATGAGAACAAGAACTGCGAAAACAGAACGAAATTATTAAAACACAACATTTGCGTAGAGTCTAACTGATCTAGCAACAAAGAAAAAACACAGCATAATATGCTGTACATGCCCTGACGTCGCAGAGTTAGTCTTTATATAACCTTCACAGTTCATGTAATAAAATAAACATTTATACTAGGGTATCTGCAAGGTACTTACTTGTATGGCTTCTCCCCGGTGTGTATACGTCGATGATTCCATAAGGTCGCGTGCCGCGCAAATCCCTTGTCGCAAACCTGTACAAAAAAAAACAATTTTATTGTAAATCCGAAGCCTATTCTTATTAGTAACTAGCTGTTGCCCTCGACCTTCGTCCGCGTGAAATTATTAAAAAAAAAAATATTACTTCACTATTTTAATCGGATTTAGATTTTTAGGTGGAATTTCATGGGTTTTAATATTTTTTGCACGGAACCTTAATAACATCAGCTATCTGCCCCGTCAAAATCCCCGAGTCCCATCAAAATCGGTCCAGCCGTTTTGGAGACAACACAGACAAAAAAATCAAAATGTTATAAGTACCGTATATTCTTTCTTATGCATTCAGTAAAATGCTGTTTTTTTTTAATTACAAACAGACACTTCAATTTTATTAATTTGTGTACATTATGTGGCGGCCCAGAAGGAGATTGCGTGACGAGCTGGACTCTCACCAAAAGGAAAGAGCACAAATGGCAAAAGAGAGAGAAAAATGGAAAGAGGGAAGAGAAGTCTTTGCCCTGCAGTGGGACTTATAAGGCTCATAATAATAGATGATGTAGTTTTGTCTAATCTGCATTATTCAATTTGCATTGAAACTGGGATAATCTAACGATTTTTATGTACAAACAAGGTCCAAAATCTGAACGAAATTGACGTTGTATCGTCAAAATCTGCGAACGAATCTGCAGTTGAGTAAGCATCTTTGTATGCGTATGCACTCCCGGTTATCATCTTGATTTTGAATTGTGACCTTGAGACTTATAAAATAAAATGTAATCTTTAAGTGCTTTATTATACATATTCATTAATTCATTTAATATCATTTTCACTGTGACCTATTTTTGGTTTTGTAATAGTAGGGGAGCCCATGATGCTAAATGGGGATTTACTCGAGCGTCATAGAGACCTATTGGGTTGCAAAGCTTAGATGATAAGAAAAAAAAATGTTATATAAATATATCTTTTCATCGGTAGGGGAAGTGGCTATAGATTTTTAAATATGTAAAAAAAATCTGTTGGATGGACATACTCGACCGCGTCAGATATTGATATCATGAATGTCCTTCTATTTTTAATAATGTACGTATGTTAAAGGGGGCAGCCTTATATATGGTGCTCATATTGGTTGGAGGTACTTAACTGGGTACTGGATATCCCCCTGTATATTAACCTGCTGCGCTTTAGTACATCCCGAAATCGCCGCTGGGGCTCCCCTAGTATAAGAACATAAAATTAGTAAAATTTTAATAATTTAGAACCCTACTTACTTCACAAACATATGGTTTCTCCCCTGAATGTGTTCTTTCATGGTTTTTCAAGTGTGGTGATTGTGAAAATTGCATACCACAAGTATTACATCTGAAAAATTAATCAATCATTTACAATTGGATAAAATATGAATGAGACAACCAGACCGGTGACATAACATTGCACATTCTTGTTCTCTTTTATACAGACACAAAATATTTGTCAAAATATGCATACCTATATGGTTTTTCTCCTGTATGTATTCTTGAATGATTCTTAAGATAAACAGCCTTAGCAAATGCAATTCCACATATGCCACATTTAAAGTTCTTCTCGCCTGAATGCAACTTTTTGTGTGACCACAATGATGAGTATCTGGCAAAGGAACCTCCGCAGATATTACAGTGGAATGGCTTGTCCAAATTTGCATTATTTAACTTATTCTTATTGCCACCTACGAAAATTATGCCTGAACCATTGCAATTCTGACATTTTGTTACTGATGCTAAATTTCTCCTCTTCACAGGGTGGTGTCCGGGTACTGAAACAATTTTGTGACATTATTAGAAATTGTATTCCTTTATATTCTTCTAAATACGAAGTTTCAAGGCCTTCCATAATTAAAATACCAATACCCTAACCCCTTAATAGACCCCCCCCCCCTAATACCCTTATTCAATGTACTTACTAACATAGTTTGTAAGTACATTGTTACTAACACTATGAGTCTTGTTACTTGAAATAAAATGAATAATAATAATAATAATTGCTAATGTATGTAACATACTCATCATTCTCTTGCCCTTATCCCAATTCATTTTGGGGTCGGCGCAGTACGTCTTCTTCTTCCATAACTCTCTATTACTTGTCATCTCATGAGATAACTCCTTTCTTGCCATATCATTTTTCACACAGTCCATCCATCGTTTCTTTGGTCTTCCTCTACCCTTATACCCGTCCACATTCATACTCAAAACTTTCCTCACGACATTTTCTTCTTCATTCCTCCGTATCACATGCCCATACCACGACAACCGATTACCACACATCTTTTCAGTCACCGGCCATGTATATTCTGTGCTTAACACTACGATCTATTTCGCCATGGCTTTGCACGAGTGAACCGAGATACCGAAAGTCGGAGCAGACAGGAAGAAACGCGCCATCTAGCGCTATGACTCCAGGACTGGAGAGACCGCCGAAATCGCAGAACGTGTATTCGGTTTTAGTTCTGCTGATTTTCAGGCCAACATTCTCCAGCTTCTGTTGCCATTTCTCCAATCTGCTCTGGATCTCTGGTCCATCTTCACTAACAAGAACAATGTCGTCGGCGAACAGCATGCACCAGGGTGCCTGTTCCTGTATGTCCGACGTCAATGTATGTAACATAATGATGTATCATATGTATGTAACATATATGATGTATGTAACATACTAATAGAATATATTCAAAGGAGACTCAGGCAGTGTTTTCATAAAGTTTTTCAGATTCTGGTTTCACGTCAATACAGATTTTATACTCACAAGGTTTCTGTTGTAGTTGCTGCTGCTGTTGTTGCGTTTGTTGATTGGTCTGCGCATTCGACAACGGGTCTGAGGCCGGCTGCACTGCGCTCACTTCAAACTTAACGTTGTCTTCCGCCGCCACAAATATTTGGGTTGCATTTACTAACAAGCATGAATGACTTAAGATTAAAACAAGAAATAACCAATCTTTTCACAATTCTCAATCTCCAGCCCCTATCCCATTTAGTTAGGGTCAGCACAGTATGTCTTTTTCGTCGATATTGGTTCACACCAAGAAACAACCTAACTAACGAAATGAAAGGGTGTTTAAAGAATTAAGAATAAAACAGTATACCCACATTGATTGAAATATTATTTCATCTCATCTGCTCATGGTCTACCGACTGATTGCAAGATTATAAATAAAAAAATAAAAAAGAAATACCCACATTGATTATTTCTCTGGTCTACAGAATCTTGTGCAATGCAGTTTTCGCAGCGGATTAGCTTGGGTCCCTTTCTTTTAGGATTATGAGGAATATGTCCTCCGCAAGTAATACATTTCTGTACCTTTTCTATTATAACTGGTTTAGCTGAAACAGATGAGAACATTGATAAAAGCTTTCAATCAGAAGGTTTATAGGCTTGAAAGTGGAAAATTAACATGCAGTATCTCAGCTAATAAAAACAGAACATTATTTTATTACATTCAAGATCAAGGCTGCTGTTACCTCGAAATTGAAAGAGATGCAATGCTTGTATATTATCAATTACTGAACTATAATAGCTTGATCAATTTACGCATTGTGAGATTTAAAGCAGTGTTATAAGGGAAGCCGAGTTTTAAGTTATAACAGGTACAGAGCATTTGTATTGAACATAAAAACTTGACTGCCTATTCGGCTAAACAATATTAACAGATTTTAAAAAAAATTGAAGAAGAGAGAATAAACAAGGACTAAATAATAAAATAGTTTCTACTAACTGTCTTGAATTGGTACATGGTGTTGCTGCTGCTCATTAGGATCAGAGGAGAGGATCTGAATGTGTGGAGGCATGGCAACATCATTTCCAGTACTTACACCTGTTGCTACAACAGTTATGTTGTTTTCTGTAATCAAAGAAAAGTCAGACAACAATTAGTTAATATGCCACAAATATTTTAAAGGTTATTCCACTCACCGGGAGCATTGGCCTGTTATGTTTCAGTTCAGATTCAAGCATTACATCAGTGAGGGAAACCAAGCATTACACTGTGTCACCAGTAAAGATACAATTTGTAACAATCACTTGTTTCAGTACATATTCGAATCTTCGATTGTTATATTAAAGGTGAATGCTCTGGTGAAGCAAGGTTCTGAATAATAATTTTATTAAAGTAGGGTTTATTTTTTTAGGTTTTGTTACATTACATTATTTTAATTGCTGTAATTTTGCTCTAATAAATTCACTGCAAATACTGTACAAAAGCTGGCTAACTTTCTTTTAAGTGATCTATACATTTATTGTATTTTTGTGTAACACAACTGAAAGTCTATCAGCAGGTGTACAAGGTAAGAACTCTTGAAAAAGAGGTAGAATTGAATCAACAAAAAGTAAATTACCCGTATCCTGAGCATGTATTCTTTTATGAGCATTCAGAAGAGTAAGATGTCCAAACATTAGGCCGCAAACATCACATTTAAAACTGATATTTGATATTGTGTTCTGAATTCCATTTGGAGCAATTTGCATTTGATTCACTAATGCATAGTTGTATGAAAATGGCTGAGCTATGTAACAGGTCTTATCATCGCTGGTAGTCAGTTGAGTTATATTTACACCACTGGTCACATTGCCAGCTCCACTGGTGGCTGCCGAGCCTAGTTTTCCAATCATATTCACGTTGGTAGTATAACAAAATGTAGGAAACTCCTGAAATTAAAAAAATATAAAGTTGATAAAATAGTGCTGATTAAAAAGTTACAATTACTTATTTAGAGGGTTACATCATTAATCTTGTATTTTGTAAGTATTCATATTATATAGTCAATTAAAAATAATGTTTATGTGAGATCAACAAATTCTCTTGTTTAAAGGTGATGAGATTTTCCAATAAACTCAGCCAAAAAACTCCACTCACAAGCAAAAGCTAAGTTTTTGTTAACAGTGCTAACTGACAAAAAAACTGCTTTGAAGAGAATTGTTTCAAATTGTAAATTCATGAGGCTAATCAATTAGACTTGGTACCATTTAAGATAATCCTTGCAGAATATTTTGTATTACTACATAGCTACTAGTCATGTTTTTACTCTGTAGGAAAAGGTAAATATGTACCTTTGTAAAACATAAATGTGTTAATCCTGAATGTTTTATTTTATGTTTTGTGGTCATAGGTTTTGGTAATGAGAAATAAAGGAATGTACAATTATTACCTGTTGTTGTTGTTGAGTTTGTTGATTCTGCTGAGCATTCTTTTGTTGAACGTTTTCAATGTTTTTGCCTTGAGACTTTTGTGTTGGATGCTCTTGATATTGTAGCGTCGGCACTGTGCCGGTTTGAACGGTGTTCGTAGTGAACATATCGACACAACAATTAATTCATCACACAATTTCAATCAGCTGCACATTGTAAATATCTGATAAAACCTAAAATACACACTGTAGATAAGTTTAAAAACATCTTTGCGCGTTCAACAAAAGCGCGGCTAGAATACGTGAAAGAGAAACTCAAACACAAAGTGCGAAGGTAACGGGGAATATTTCTTATCAGTCTACTCTACTCGTAAAAAGATCATTCGTTAGAAAGGCAGTGTCTCCTGAATAGTCGATATATGCAAGAAAAGGATGACGGAATATCCATACGCGCTACGAGTAAGCGGACGCCATTGTACTCGAACAAGAGGTGAGACGCGGTCACCATTAAAATTAAAAAAAAGTTAACACGAACTTAATTGTAATATATAATTCACTATTCCGAACCTGATTTCAGTTTTCCTAATTAATTAGAATAGACTAATAATATCAAAAGGATTCAGATTATTTTATTTCTGTCTCACTTTCTTGTCCAATTCTCCATCTCACGAAAGAAACGAAATGGCGATACAATACAAATAAAATGGCGGCTTTGAGGAGGGGCGGGTGTGACCATTGCCAGTGCAAAAATGTGATCTAACGATACTTGTGAAAGAAGGTGAAGAATCCATTCGTTATTTACCTTTTTTTAGCTTCGAACAAAAAATGCATTATATAAATATCTACATTCAAAAAATAAAACTGTGAGCAATAACGGCTGGAAGGACACGGTTTGTTTTTGCTAAAGTGCTCACTGCTCATGGACCACAGTGGGCTCAGTATATTTTGGGAGTGCACAAAGAGTATAGTAATATAGATGGGGAGTGCATAACAGAGGCAGAGCTAAGGGTATATAATTTCTGTGGGCAAAGCTGTTTGCCAAAACAGCTGCAATTATGACTTTCTTAACGGTACATTATTTTGTAATGCGCCGCGTATCTGTTACAAAAGCATGTGATGAAAAAGTAAACAAATCCTATAAAAGTTCGTTTGTATGAATTTCTAATTATGACGCACTTGATTGATTGCACGAGTGCAGGTTTACGCAATCACACTTGAAAAGAATTACTAACTAACACATTTTTGTGTGCCTGGGAAACCCGTGAAATTCAAATTGTTATTAAAAGTAAATTCAAATTATTATTGCTTTTTGCAGGTCAGTATTAAGCTGTGTGAAGAAGAAAATATGATGCGCGACCGTAACACAAATGTATTTACAGAATTATTGTAATCAAAATTATCACCATACCATACCACGCTCTAAGTTTATTTAATCTCATTGAAAGACAATTTTTTGTTAACTTTGAATTTCGCGGGCTACCTTAGCGCATCCAGCACTCCGAAAGATTGTGATTAAAACACCGGAGTTTGACAGTTCATGTATATACGGAAATATCTGTCAAAGTCCGACGGGGTGCATAGAGGAAAGCAATATATCCTGGGGTGTCTAGGTCTACCAGTGTCCGCAGACTCCGCAGTTCGGTCCGCTCCGGTCTGGTTTCAACTGTTTGATCTCGTTAGTTTCTGTTGGAACCACATCGTTTGATTGAATTGAGAAATAGTCGAAGAAAATAACACATACACAACTAATACTAATAAAAACATGGTTATTTAAAAATGACTAAATCGTGTCTGAGTAGGTGTACCTTTATAGCAAAGTGGTAAAAGACTCTAAAAATTGCATCCAATCCGCCCCTAAGACGACCCTCTGATCGGTGATTTTTCTTACCCCCTAACAAATGTCTTTGAAACAGAGTACCTTCCTAGGTGGTTCTACCTATTTAAGATGGAAGCAGGGACTCAAACTATAACCGTAATAAGTGGTTTTAACACTTTTTTAAAACAGTTATAACAGAAAAACACTTTTAAATGTAACAGATACAATAATGTTACCGAATCAAACTGTAACCTTTTTTAAGTGTTAATAAGTGTAACTGAAATAATCAATTATAGCTTTAGTACGCTGCGTTTACCTGTTACACTACACTGTTAAAACTTATATCTGTTACAGATATGTTACGATTAAAATCACATTAAGTGTTACATATTTGATTCTGTTACCAATTCAACATGTAACACTTAATAAGTCCCTGGGTGGAAGGGAGATCGACGTGATAACTGTTACAGTTTTACGGCTTTAGAATTATGTACCTACTGAATACATGGTAACCGTTTCCGCGTTGGTGTTCCTTCCACCCCGTAATTTTCAATTTTACAGGGCAGTCATTATACCCTGGGCGTACTGTTTGCAACAAAGGGATGACCTTAAATACAAAAATACCTTAAAGTATTAGCCATTGCTTTGCCGTTGTAGCTGTGATATGGACATCGTGACACCCAATGCGTATGAATGACTATTTCATGAAAAAGTCATTCTATGGGGTTAAATGAACTTAAAAGGGGTTGTATTGGTGACTTTTATGACTACAATTATGTAAATACGTTCGTTTTATGGCCGCGCATCATATTTTATTCAACATAAAACCTGACGTTAACCGGCAAATTGGAAAAAAACGTAAAAAAATTTGAACTTCGCGGGCCATCCTGTCACTTCCACCTTAATATAATGTTAAGTTCTTACAAACGTACGGTCGCACCGAGTCGCACAGCCCCGTCAAAGTCAGCGGCTAGCAATGAAAAGACGCCAAGCAGCCTACAGGCCGCAACATGCATCATGGAATAGCCTGTCCTAGTCTAGTTGTTCGTCGTTGTGGTCCCCATAGCCGATACATCGCAGCCCGAACAAATCTTCAAACCACTTCTATGGTGGTTTTTGCACCAGTTGGCTTTAGTTCATTAGTTGGAAAAATTCACATACATACACAAACTCACACCTTATTCCCTTGGGGGTGACAGGAACTACGGAACACCCTTTTCCTACTACGATACTTACATTCCTACTTAATCCTTTTGCCACACCCATGTTCATACATCGAAAGATAAATTAATCATAATGTTTGCATGTAGGTAGTTACTGTTAGGTTAAGCTCAAAGGGTCTGCTGCGCACAAGATTTTGGTGTACTGACGTAGAAAGATGCGTCGCAGCGCCATCGCCATAACGTGGCTTCGGTACCGCAGTGGTGACGACGGAAGAGTATTGTACAAACAGTAAACAATAGTAGGCACCTTCATTCGGTTTACAGAGAAAACCACCACTCCGGTATTGCAATGCAATGCGTGCACTTCTCCTTCCTCATGTTGCTGGTTATGATTCCGGTGAGCATGCGGTGCGCCACCGTCAGAGCGCTCTGTTTATAGCACACCATGGTCGGATTCGATCACCAACGGCATGGCATCGTGTGGACAGGCCTTTATGCCCATAGTAGCTGGGGCACCAGGGGAACTCCCTTTTGCAAAACTCGATGTGCCATATTAAGGTGGAAGTGGGTAGACCGCGAAATTCAATTTTTCTTACGTTTTTTGCATTTTACAGGTCAGTGCTAGGTTGTATGTTGATTAAAATATGATTCACGACCGTTATAAACATTTGTTACGGTTATTTTCGCGGGTTACCCTGGCGCCTCCACCTTAATAAAGTCGGGGCTTAGTTTCTAAAATGATAGAAATAATAATTTATATTCATATTTTATTTTATATTTTGTACATACATGCCTAGAGTATCACATAACGTAAGTATATTAGTAGTAGTTTCACTTAATAAGTAAAGGATTGGGATTGGGTCGATTACATTTTTAACATTCGGTTGCAAAAATAACTAGTATACTAACTAATTTGTGTTTGTGACGAATGGTAAAACAATGGAAAACAATACAACATTCATCAAATTCTTTACCAACATACTACCATTTTAGTTTCATTTTACAAACACTTGTTTTGTAAAATATTTTAATACAGTATTCGGATTCGTCAATTTATTTCGTTCTATATCATTGATTATATTAGATATCCGATTACTCCAATTTCGACACGTTTCCTTTTTAATTTTCTCTAGAAGATTGTGATTGGAGCACCAAAAATTTTTAATAGTTGCCTTTTCCAAACAATCTCTTAATTTTTTTAACATATAAAGTACCAAAAAACTCAAAGAACTGTTTTTCCAAAAATCTTTGTCCTTTTCTATAATTTCCCATAAAAATAATGTTTTAATAAAATAACTAGCCAATTTGTTGAATCCTTGAACGTCTCGAAATAACTTCATAAGTTTTATAGCGCTTTTTAAATTATTCATGTTGTCTGTATAATATCGTTCTTGATACGGAAAAGCTAATCTCCAACTAAAATCATTTTCACTGGGTTTCGGTACCGCAAAATACTGGCTAATTTTTGTCTCTCTCACTTTCTCAAAATCAATTTTTGACCTAACGGGTTCTTTTGGTAACTCAAATGCTAACGTTGGAACCAAATCGACATCAATAACTTCATCGTTTTCAATACATATTGTTATGGTATTAGCCGGACCCGACATCTTGTATTGGATTTTAAAATATTTATTGTTCACTTTTAAAATTCGTTTACCATCTTTCACAGGCAATTGATTCAGAGCAACATCTACAACACTCTGCATCCAGGATCTAAAACTTTTAACTGATAGGCGGAAAGATCTGTCGCACCAAAATTCTGTCTTCTTGAAACCTTTCAGAGCAGTGGCAGGAGTCTTTGACAGTCTGCGGAATTCTTCTGGCATTATAATACTTGTGTAACCATTTTGAACTTCACGGACATCCAAACCAATTTTATTGTAATTAATATGTATAGTTAGAATAAGATTAATGTCGTATTCATTAGGTTGGCCTACGCGCATCCCATCAAAGTAGCTGCCTAAATATTCAAGTTTCGGGTTCATACTGTCGAATAAGCTGTCACATTTACGCATTATCTTCAGAAGTTCTTGCAGCACTTTGTAGAGAGTAGAATTATTGTCCTTTCTATCCTTTCTTTTAATTCGCACATATCTTCTATTCACCGCTTGGAAAATTTCTTCCAACGTTTTCACACGTCGACTTCGATTTCGCCGCCCAGTGTTTGTCATCTTGCTGAAACAATTTTATTGCATATGAATAATAATATTGAGTAGGTATCTACTAAAAGACTGTAACGAATGGAATGTGTAAAAGATGATATGGCTAGAAAGGGCATCCCTTTCCCAGGTGATTCATGGTGAGGTAACGAGATGACGACTACAAAAGCCTGGTAAAATACATGTTGCGCCGACCTCAAATAAATTGAGACAAGGGCAGATATATTTCTGTACGTTACAGGCTCCTTACTGTCCTAGATATCCTATTTATGGAATCACAAGGACAACACTATTACTTTATTGTATCAGAATTATGTATGGTGTGTTCTGTATGGTGTCGGACGTAAAGAATAGCACCATCCCATATCTACCCGTGGGTGTCGTAAGAGCCGACTAAGGGACTTGCCAGAGAATGGGCAGCAGCGTTCTCTGTGCTTATGTAACAACCGTACTGCGATCGCCAACCCGCCTGCCAAGCGTGGCGATTATGGCAAAAGCCCCCAAAATGTCAATGTGGCGACATTTGGGGGAGGCCTATGTCCAGCAGTGGACGTCTTTTGGTCTGAAATGATGATGATGATGATCAGAATTATTCTAAATGTGTTGCGATTGTATGAATTTTCCGAAATCGTGTTAATGTATATGTCCAATAAAAGTTATAAAAAAATAACTAATTGACGAGTATTCTTCCGTATGTTAGTGGGTACACTGGGTACCTCCTTATCTATTTATGCTTCCTGTCAATGATAGACTAAATAGTAGTTACTAGTTCAAATGACCAAATAGAAAACATAATTAGACTATGACATTCCAACTGCTGGGATGCAGGCCTCCTCTCTGTGAGAGTTTGTGGGCTATAAAGCGGCCCAGTGCAGGTTGATAAATTTTATGTCAAATTAATAATAGGTCTTTACCTATGAAATTGCCGTATTGCAGTACAGACTTTTTCAAACAAAAAAAAGTTTTGATTGGCTATGAGTTCTAAATTCAAATTAATTTTGTTTTAAAAATATGACATTCTATTTACAAAATCAGAAGAAAGAAGAAAACTAAAACTACTGAAAAGAAGAGAACTGTACAAACGAACGCACAACCCGTTATTGGTTTGCTCGGTTCCGTTCTGGGAATTTTGACTTGAAAAATGAACCTCGTGGTCGTCCGGAAACTTTGGTCAACAATGATGAATTAAAGGTGATTTGTTGAAGCTGATGAAACTCAATCTACAGCTGAGCTGGCAGCAGCTTTTGATGTTAGCATTAAAACAATATTGGTCCATTTGCGACAGATTGGCAAGATAAAAAAGCTTGATAGATGGGTGCCCCACGAACTTAACGATCGCCAGCGCAACGTACGCGTCGAGACTTGCCTTGCGCTGCTTAACAGGCACAGAAATGAAGGAATTTTGAACCGAATTGTTACGTGCGACGAAAAATGGATTCTTTTTGACAATCGAAAGCGCTCAACAAGTTGGTTAGATCCTGGTTCGGTACCAAAGCAATGTGCAAAACGAAAAATGACCCCTAGAAAGGTGATGGTCACAGTTTGGTGGTCTAGTGCTGGTGTGATTCATCATAGCTTTTTACAAAACGGCGAGAGCATTACTGCAGATGTGTACATTGAAGAACTGACCACAATGATGGCGAAACTCGCACGTCTGCAACCAGCTTTGGTCAATCGGTCGTCTCCACTGCTACTTCACGACAACGCGCGGCCCCATACTGCACAACAGACCGTCTCTAAGCTGCATGAGTTGGGTTTGGAAGCTCTCCCTCATCCGCCATACTCACCAGATCTTGCGCCTTCCGACTATTACTTTTTCCAAAATTTGGACAACTTTTTAGCGGGAAAAAAATTCAATTCCCGAGAGGCAGTACAAAACGCCTTTGAAGAGTTTGTTGTCTCCCGTCCAGCTGATTTTTTCAAGAAGGGCATCCATAAACTACCACAGCGTTGGCAAAGATGCATTGATTGCAGGGGTGATTACTTTGAATAAAAGAAATAAATAAGTTGGAAAAAAAAAATACTTTATCTTTTTTCAAACAAAACGGCAATTTCATAGGTAAAGACCTAATATCTTTCTTCTAAGGATGAAGGAATTCGTTATGTTTCAAAATGGTGATAAGATAAATTACACGTAAGTAAGTAAACTGCTTGGCTAGGTTCAAAGCCCCGACTACACATTTTTAATACACTTTTTTTAGGGTTTCGTGCCCAAAGGGTCAAACGGGACTATTACTGAGACTTCGCTGTCCGTCCGTCTGTCACCAGGCTGTATATCATGAACCGTGATAGTTAGCCAGTTGAAATTTCTATAGATTATGTATTTCTGTTGCCGCTATAACAACATACTAAAAACAGAATAAAATAAATATTTAACCGGATCCCATACAAAAAAGTGATTTTTTTGCTCGTTTTAATAAATAACGGTACGGAACACTTAGTGCGCGAGTCCGACTAGCACGTGCTGTTTTTTTTTAACCGACTTCTAAAAAAGGAGGAGGTTCTCAATTCGGATGTTTGTATTTTTTTTTTTTTATGTTTGTTCGCGCATAACTCCGTCGTTTGCCAACCGATTTGAAAAATTCTTTTTTTGTTTGAAAGCGTATACTTTCCAAATGGTCCCATGAAAATTTTATCGAAATCAGATATGCTGTTTCTGAAAAAATCAACAAAAATTAAATATTTCTAACTTTTAGTTTACTCTGCATTGCGTTTTTTATTCGCGCATAACTCAGTCATTTACGAACCGATTTGGAAAATTATTGTTTTATTCCAAAGCCTATGCTTTCCATTTGGTCCCATAGTCACCAAATCGGGATCTGATGATGGAATCTTGGCGAAATCGAGGGAACTCTTCAAGTTTTATAGGAAACGTACAGCGATTTTGGTATTTTCTACAACAAGTGAAGCATTTGCGTTCAATAAGAACCATTCTACCATCAGATCTGATAATGAAGCCAAGAGACAGGCACTGGAACTCCATAATAAGACAATGTATATTAGCTGTGTTTGGGCTTGTTGGAATTGTAACGGTATGCACTTTCCACGTGTACCACAGACTAACTTTTTGACTTTCCTTATTTAACCTAAGTAACATGTGGGTCCTCTGCTTTGATAGTCTGTTTTCGCGATGATCAGGGTTCTTATTCAAAATGCGTTGATCATTTCTTTCCCTTATTTCTTTTAATCGTTTTCCTTTTTCTCAGTTTCAGTTCGACGCCTTTTCTCACACGAGAATCATCTTTACTAGGCCTACCCATATTTTAATATTAGATTAAAAATATGCCACTAAAAATTAACAAATAAAATTTTTTTTTACAAAAAAAGAAACCGACTTCAAAAAACACTTAACGCACTAAAAAGTTAAAAATAATACTATAACCTACCTATATTAATAAACCTAACCTAACCTACGATTAACCTATAATAAAATTTAATAATTCTTTGGAGTCGGTGCCAAGCAATATACGATACCTAAATGACTACCAGGCCCCTCAGAAAGTATTGCGAAAAAAAGTTTTTATATATGGGAGACTGGCCAGTTATTATGTTTTTCGAAAATATGATTATTTATAAGTAAAAATAAGTAAGTTCCAATTTCAAAATTTCCCTCCACATATTTTGCGAGTTAATTCAAAGTATTGTGTCTCACTGAAATATGGATCTGCGCCGGGAACATTTTAGAGCTATGATTTTATACGATTTCAAGTGTCGCCTGAAACCGGATGAATCGTACGATAGACTTCAAATGGCATTCATGGATGAAGGCCCTTCCAAGGCAACCGTGTATCGTTGGTATAACGAATTCAAGCGCGGTCGACCAACTTTGGGGGATGACGAAAGAAGCGGTCGCCCTTTGACGGCTGTTACCGAAGAAAACGTGCTAGCAGTGAAAAATTTAATCCAAGACAATAGGCGAATTACATATCAGGAGATTCAACACATATTGAAGATTGGATCGGGAAGCGTTCACGAGATTCTACACAGCCATCTTCGCGTGAGGAGGATAGTATCACGCTGGGTGCCGCACAACCTCACCGATGCTCAGAAGCAGGCCCGGGTGGAATGGTGCCGTGATATGCTTAACAAATTTGAAGCAGGCTCGTCTCGGCGTGTTTACGACATCGTTACAGGTGATGAGTCCTGGATTTATCAATACGACCCAGAAACCAAGCGCCAGTCGACTGTTTGGGTGTTTCAAAATGAGCCAACGCCTACCAAAGTGAAGCGATCTAGAAGCGGGGGTAAGATTTTGATCGCTAGCTTTTTTAATTTGACTGGCCACTTGGTATCAATTCCCTTACGGGATCAAAGAAGCATTAATGCCGAATGGTATACTTCCAAATGTTTGCCAGAAGTTTTCTCTGTTATAAGCAACAAGCGACCAAACACAGGGCTCCGCGGGCTACTGCTCCACCACGACAATGCACCTGCGCACACCGCACTCAAAACGAGGGACTTCCTGGACAGCACGCCAGTCAAACTCCTGGGTCACCCTCCTTACAGCCCTGATCTAGCACCGTGTGACTTCTTTTTATTCCCAAAAATAAAAAATCAGCTCAAAGGGATACAATTTTCGTCGCCGGAAGATGCGCTGGCTGGGTTCGAGCAGGCTGTAAACGAGGTGTCTGCGGCGGACTGGAAAAAGTGTTTTGAAAACTGGTTTAGGCGCATGAATCTTTGTATAGAGGCTGGTGGAAAGTACTTTGAAAAGATTTAATAAAAATATATGTACGTATAGAACAATTTTTTTTAGTTTCGCAAAACTTTCTGAGTGTCCCACGTATATACAGACTAAGGCCAGAATAAAGCAAAACATAAATCTTACAGCTTATAATATTAATTCATTCATTAATTCTAATTATATTGCTTGGCACCGACTCCAAAGAATTATTAAATTTTATTATAGGTTAATCGCAGGTTAGGTTAGGTTTATTAATATAGGTAGGTTATAGTATTATTTTTAACTTTTTAGTGCGTTAAGTGTTTTTTGAAGTCGGTTTCTTTTTTTGTAAAAAAAAATTTTTAATGTATCTATTCGTTTATTAATACTGTTGTAACACTTAAATAAGATACAATCAACTCACCTAACACGATCAGAACAAACTATTGGAACAACACACAAGTTTTTGGTAGAAAGTATAAACCAGTAATGAATGCAGCAGCCTGTTTGAGCGTCGCGCTTACATAGTTGCATATATCTACAGTAGCCAGTAAATAACGACCACGTATTCGCGCCACACTCGATCCACGCACTAATTTCATACGAACCGACGACGCCGCGCGCCGGACCACGAACAAAAACTTATTAGGCTGCCCGCCCACGTCCGATAATCGGTGACCGATTTTTTTTAGGAAAAAAATAGAACACACTGATAGCAATAGTGCAACGCACACGTCCTACAAAAAGTTGGTCAGAAATCGAGGAAAATAATCAGAGGAAAAATCGGCCCTATTATCTGTCCTACAAAAAGTCTGACGTGGGCGGGCAGCCTTATAGCCTGCGCAGACGATGGATTTTTGTCCGCGGACTTTTTTTAACTTCTTTCTAAGATACTTCAAAAAAAGAGTATAACGACCGAAATTTAAATAAAAAGTTGTGGTGATGATCGCACACCGTGTGCGTTGAGTTTGCGGTAAATCCGCGGCAGACTTTTTATTCGCGCGGAGAAAAGTCCGTCGTCTGCGCAGGCCCTTATACTATTTAACTATGTTTGTTAGTCATCGCAACATTGTCGCTTCTTCGCGGTTTATCCCCGTATTGTTGGGGGCATTTTAGTTATTTAGTTGCTTTGGTTACAATGTAGGGACTTTTTGATCAACAGTAACAGGGGGAATACCCAAATAATTAACTAAAGAAATAAGTATTTCTGGCTTTTTGACCCATCGGCGACCAAATAGTTAGCCCGCTAAATTCAAACTGCAGCTCTGTATTATTCATAAAACTTTCGCTACTAACGTTCGCCGCCGTCAACCAAGGATTCTGTACTTACATCAACTAAGTAACCCTACGTAAAAATGAGTGTGAAAAATTTTGTTTAACAATAAAACTCAATGTAACGAACTCAAAACATTGTCCTGATGGATTCATTGAATAATAAACGGGGCATGAAGGTATTTCAAGAAAGTAAAGCAACCATCAGAATTTGTATATCAAAAAAAAAGTTCGAACTTTAACCTCCAATATCTCCGTAACTATAGTCTCCGCCAGATAAGAAAAAAATTAACGTCGTTGACACCAGTCCAATGTATTCCAATATTTCAAAACGATACGAAAATGTATTAGGTATGGAAGTGTCGCTCGCACGATCAAAACAAACTTATCGCGGTAATGGGCGTCCTTGACTCGTTCACTAGGCATGAGTTACAAACCTTTTGGTACATATTCAGTCGTATTAATTTAGGAAGGTACTAGCTAGTACTCAATGAAACTCTTATACCAAATTGCGTGAAAACTTTTCCGAGTATGGACTACGCTCAGTCAATCCCAAGCACAAACCAAACTTGGAAAAAATAATAATTGGAAAACATAAATACAAAATGCGCCCCTGAATCGCACTGACGTCACACTTAGCGCCGAGTATCAGGGCCCAAAAAATCAAGATTTGGTAAGAATTTTAAAATTCGGTTATTTTAATTAATTGTATACTTCTATGATTACAAGTTAAAGCTAAATAAATAAATCCAATTATGGCACGTTCTTTTATTGAAATATAAGTTGAAAACATAAGTATAAATTCGGAAAAGAAAAACACCACGAAAATTATTTTTGGAATAGGTACATAAACAATAGCAATTTCATATTTAATTGATTATGTATCTAGGAAACTTAAAAAAGATACTACAATCATTCTTCAAAGGGAATTGGATAAAAGTGGCATGATTTTCTAAGTCTGCGGCCACTAATGAAAATTATTTCACTAGTAAGACCACAATAAGGCATTAATTTTCTTCTATGAAAAATTATTTCCAAAACACATCGGAGCCGAGATATACAGGATAAATTTTTCAAGTAGGTAGAAGGCCAAATCCGAAACTATGAGGAATAGCGAAAGACACTCAAAGGACCGTGAGTCCTTTGAGTGTCTTTCGCTTGCCGATTTGCCCGATTTTGACAAAAACTTGAAACTGCATCATTGGTTTCTTGAAAAGTCAATATTCCTAACCAGGAATCGAATCCGTTAATTCGGAAAAAAGAATCTTATTATTACATCATTCGATGGTGTCGCTGCTAAGGATCAAATTCTGTGAAGTAATGTAAATGATATACGGCAAACGATAGGAAATAGTTCATTTTTGATAAAATAGGTATTTTTTTTAAGTTACCCATTGCCCTTTACGTTTTACTTACTTATTCCCGTTGGGATAATAGTCCGGGGAAACGCCGAATATTAGGCTAACTTTGCATTCATTAAAAACAGCGATTTTTTTATATGTAGGAAAACAGGACAGGACAGGAGAGTATATTAAGCTGTATCCCGCAAAAAGTTCACCTCCGCGTATCTGTTTTTGAAGTGAAAACTTCTTTAGCGGCGTTGAGCACTTTTCTGTAATGGGTATAAAATCTTAAACTCGCGTCAGGACACGTGACCTGATCGAAAAAGCGTAAGACGGATGGAGAGTTTTTGACCAGTTATTGGATCTCTCCACACGCGATTATTTAGATAACTTTTTCAAACATTTCTGCTTATATCAAATTAATTATGAGTTCTTGTTCAATTAAATGGTGTGGGAAATCGTCTAGAACATCCAGCTATAAAAAAGATGGCATAACTTTTCATCGGTAAGTAAAATATATTTATAATTTAATAAAATTATGAATAATTGCAGGGCTCTAGCTAAACTAGTTGTTTACGTTTAAGGCACAAAAAACGTACACCGCGTTGATGTCTTTTTGAAAAGTCCCTTTCTCTCACTAGGTATTGTCAATAAGTCTGTCCCTTTCCATCTGTAGGTGTAGATAGAAAGGGACAGACGTAATGCTGTAGTGTTGTGTCAACTTCGAAACAAAGTATAAATAATATTGAAGATAAAAATTACGGTGTTCCCTTACTGTAAAAAAGTAACATTACTTAATGTTTACATTTTAGATTTCCAAATATTCCAGAAGTGGAAGAAAAGTGGATTAACCTTGATTTTATTTTAGCATTGATTTGAATAAAGTGAAATTTACAGTGTTACGTAAGTGTTTTATTTGCACCCAGTTAACGCCCTATCAGTATAGTTTAAAAAAAAGTAGAATTAATAGACATCGTAATGTTCAATTTTATCGATATTAGGTATTGTAGCAAAACTGACTTGTGCATCACTATGTGTGGAACATTCGTCCTGACATTGTTGCATCGGCCAATCACAACCGCTATATTGTCTTCGTCCCCCGAACCGCAGTGTAGTACTTTTATACTGATAAAGCAATTGGTGCAAAATTATTCCCTAACCATTCCAAAATATCAAACATGCTCAACGTTAATAATCAAGTTTTCACTTCTGCCGGCACTCCCGGAGTGCAACCCGTCTTTTTTTTTTAAGAAAACGTCTAATATGTATGAAACTTGGTGGAAAAATATATTAACAGGTATGTTTATTTGGAGTATTTGTAGAACAGTGTGTAGTAGTTTGAGTACTACAAGTAGGTCAGAAAATTAAAAATTTTTCGTCCACGGAACATTCGTTTTTATTTTTTTAATCTTCTAATTTGATGTCAAAAGTATTAACAGGACAAAAATAGTGCTAAAATGATTTATATCACCATGTCTAACTATTATTATGAAAATTAAACAAATTCTGCTCCGGACTTCACAGAAAATCAAGAAAATCAGAAAATCTTAAATACTAATTACGGCAAAAATGTAACAGGATTTAAATTCATTTAATAATGAGAAATATATTAATCCAAACCTTAATCCCCCAAAATTAAACAGATTAGAGCGTTGTCAAAGTAAAAATTTAATTACGATGCACGGTGTCCGTGCTAAGCAGCGTACGGCGTGTGCTAGTGTGCGTAATCAAAATAAGCGCTGCGAACATTGTGTGCGAATGACTGTGTTGTTGTTTGAGAGTCGGTGTTTTATTGAGTTACGCGATTGTACACCTTATTTCTATTTCTGAAAGATCAAATTCCTATGAAAGTGCTGCGCCAAATCTATTTATTACATATAATAAAATTGTAGAAAAGTGGTGTCTGTACAATAGAAATATATAAAAAAAAAGTAGCAGGGGTTGTTATTATATATAATTATGCCGAACCCGAAATAGTTTTTTTTTGTCTGTTTGTCGGTTTGTCTGTGTGTTTGTGCACGCTAATATCAGAACCGGCTTATTCGATTTAGATGCGATTTTCACTAATATATTGTAGTAAGCTTCACTTAACATTTAGATCAGAGTATGAACACGCCTCGCGCCTGCACGTCCGTGGCTATATAAAGCGCGCTGAGAGCCGCGCCGCTGCCATGCCCTGGCTGGAGGCCTTACTCTTAAGGCACCCACAAGATAGTCCGGTTAAGCAAACGACAACCTCCTAGGTTGAACTGCGAGAAGCCATTCAAAAAAAAAAAAACGCGCCGCTGCCATAAGGAATATAAGGATTCAGTTGAGTATAGGCGAATAGTTGCATTCGATTTTTGCGATTCTCTTGAATACTGACTGTTTGCATATTTCATTTATTTATATTTTAGGGTTTGTAGGTAAGGTTCTGTTTCTTAATTTTCTTTAAAATTTTGTAAATAAATATTGTAAGTATTTAGTATAGGTTAGGCATTTCTTTCCTTGATTTTCGGTATACTTATCTTAATTTGTATTTAGGGTTTGTATATAAATATTATAAGTATTTGGTATAGGTCAGGCATTTATTTTCTTTATTAAGTATAAGTTCATTAGCTCAGGTTAGTAATTATTTTTCCTAGCAATTCTTTTGTTTTATAAAGTTAGTACGTTTGGTTTACACGTCTTAATACTTATTACTTAAACTGTGATAATTTTAGACTGTATAATAATCTGTAAGTATTTATAATTTAATTGTTTACGATAGTACGTGTTTGCTAAATAACTGTGTGTCAAGTAGTTATTCGTGATTGTAGCCTTATTATATGGGATGAGTCCACAATGGCCAATCGAAAAGCAGTAGAAGCAGTAGACAGAACGTTGCGTGATGTCAAGCAAAATGATCAACCCATGGGTGGCATTACTATGCTTTTTGTGGCGATTTTCGTCAGACTCTCCCTGTAATACCACGTGGAACAAGGGCTGATGAAGTTAGAGCCTGCCTAAAGAGTTCTCGACTGTGGAATTACATTATCCCTTTGCATTTGACATTAAATATGCGTGAGCAAATTGGAGGCAACGAAAATGCTCAAAAATTTTCAGATTTGCTACTTGAGATTGCTAACGGTGTGTATCCACAGGAACAAGGAAATGTTGTTCTTAATGAAAACCTATGCAACATACTTTCATCAATGCGAGACCTCATATCATCTGTTTATGGAAACGCAACGCAAATACCAACTTACGAAAATTCCTGGCTTTGCGAAAGAGCTATTTTGACGCCACGAAACGACCAAGCAGCAACAATAAACTGAAATTTTGAGCTATATTCCGGGGGATTATGTTGAGTATATCTCCATTAACAGAGTGATGGAAGAAGAAGAATCTACAAGCTACCCAGTAGAATTTTTAGAATCCCTTAATGCTCCTGGACTTCCAGCACATAAAATAAAATTAAAAGTAGGCGTACCCATAATGCTTCTTAGAAATTAAAGCCCCCCAAAACTTTGCAATGGCACCAGGTTAAAACTGACAAATTTACAACGAAATCTGATAGAAGCAGAGATTTTAACAGGTTGTGGAAAAGGTGAAAGTGTTTTCATTCCTCGGATTCCTCTCATTCCAAACAATTTTTCATTTAGTTTTAAACGAGTCCAGTTTCTAGTCAGCTTATATTAATAAAGCCCAAGGTCAGACGCTGAAAGTTGTGGGTGTAGATCTTAGTATCAGCTGTTTCTCGCACGGTCAGTTGTATGGGGCTCTGTCACGGGTTAGCAATCCTAGGAGCCTGTATGCTTTCATCCCCGATGGCCATACGTCAAATATCGTATCATCATCATCATCATTTCAGCCCAAAAGACGTCCACTGCTGGACATAGGCCTCCCCCAAGTGTCGCCACATTGACATTTTGGGGGGTTTTGCCATAATCGCTACGCTTGGCAGGCGGGTTGGCGATCGCAGTACGGTTATTACAAAAGCACAGAGAACGCTGCTGCCCATTCTCTGGCAAGTCCCTTAGTCGCCTCTTACGACACCCACGGGAAGATATGGGATGGTGCTATTCTTTAAGTCTGACACCATACAGAGCAAAAAAAAAAAAGAAATACTAAAAAAAAAAAAGTATACAGAGAAGCATTACTGTAAAGTAAATTTTTAGCTACCCAAACGACGGTATATGTAATTCAAAATATGCTGCCCGAAAAGTCACCATTCCACGCGGACGAAGTCGCGGGCACAGCTAGTACAAGAATAAAGCTTGCAGACGTATTCTATGTAAACATTAATTGATTTTTTATCACCATTTGCTATAAAGTGTTTAATTTTCGTGTAAATAGGTTAGAAATAGCCTTTAGATAAAAGTTAAACTAAATTAAACCCTGTTACCTTTTTGCCTCAACCGATATTGTAAAAAAACTGGTAATAATAACTTCCGGTAGTACAATTTGTTTAATTTTATTTAATGCCGGTGTAATAATATATTCATTTAAGTTATTTTATGTCAAAAAACCGCTGTTTATATTTTTGCCTTAAGTACAAGTCAAAAATTTCGTAAATGTCTTTTTACCGTAATTTCCGTGGACGAAAATGTTTAATTCTGAAAAAATATATTACTGTCACCAATTCTTTAGCTAAAGTAACTAAATTTGTCCTGTTAACTTTTTTTCCCATGTTTTTATTCACAAAAACGCGTTTTCGTCTTTTTCACCTTGATCCGGTCTTGGAAAATGTTTAATTTTTTTTAATACGATTCAAGAAAAACATCGCTGTTTATATTTAATGCAAGGTTCATATCTAAAAGCCCCGACTATAAGTTTATTAGTTTAGTATTATGAAAGTTGACCGAAGCAGTATTAGCGACAGTTTTGAATGACGAGCGATCTCTAAACGAAGTTTTGTGAACTTTTTGGTACAAGTCGGATCAATGAACTTTATTTTGTTCTTATCTGGCGGACACTATAGAAGGTTGAAGGTATGGTCCAGAAAAAAAACTGATCGCAATGACGGGGAGAATAACTGCTTTTCGGCATCGTTAAAGGTCAATTTGCACTCTTTATTTAATGATAATTGATTGTAATCAGTAATTTTTGCAGTTCTATTATGATATTGTTATATGAAATAGTGTTTGTTTCTTATTAAATATTACGTATTTGTTGTAATTACTAGACAAAAAGCAATAAGTATGGCAGTTTCTCCTAAGTTCAGCTATTGTCAACATAAGGCCAGAGCATTGGGAAATTGGATGGCAGGTGGAGTAAAGCTGTGACTAAGTGGTGGCCACGGACTGGATGGAGATGTGTTGGTCGTCAGGTGACGAGATGGGCAGATGACATTGTTGCCATCGTGGGAATATCCTGGATGAGATTAGCACAAGAATGTGGAGCTTGGCACAAGCAAAGAGAAAGAGCTGTGGGTAAAATCGGGCTGTGTACGATGAAGATGATGATTGTTAAATCAATATACTTTGCATAAAAGTGAAAAACCGGCGCCCATCTAAATTAAAATTGCCTTATGTATAACTGTATATTTCATCATCTGCCTATGCTTTTCCCAAACTATCTTGGGGTTGGCTTCCAGTCTAACCTTATGCAGCTGAGTACCAGTATTTTACAAGAAGCGACTACCTATCCGACCTCCACAACTTAACTGGGTAATACAATACCTTGGTAAGACTGGATGTCAGGCTTTTGGCTTCTGACTACTCGTAACAACTGTGAAAGATCTACAAATGATAGCCGGGACCAACAGCTTCACGTGCTTTCCGAGGCACGGGAGAAACTCGGTGTGTAATTATGGTCACCTATCCACGGACCAAAACTCGGCAACACAGTTTAAACTTAAAGATCGACCCACGCGGCTGTTATTATTTAGCCACAAGCGCCTCCTATTTCTGTGCATTTACTTAACATTAAATATTATACTTCTTTTTCTTTTTCAATATACAAAAAAAGCACTGCCTTGTAACATAGCAAACATTAAATAACCCTTCTTCCTACACTTGGGTAAGAAGCACATTCTAAATTCTGCTATTGGTAAACTGCTCCAGATTCAAAGTATCTTATTGGCCCAATTTCAGTTCTATGCAAAGTATTTCTCTAAGCATATCCATGGTCAGCAGTGGATTTTCATGCGTTCATGTTGTTCTTATACTCACCCTATAGGTCTATGATTTCAGTGACTGATTCAGCTTCAAAATGATTTTTAAACTTCTCAATAGCTTCTTGTAATGTCTTAAAATTGACAGGTTCTATGTTGTCGTCAACTTCAAGCTTTGTATGTTGCAAATCATGACCTGTGAAAAATGGTTATTAACTTATAGAGGTATTGACTTTGTGCACAAAAATCTCAATTGCTGGTTAAATTTTCAGGAAGACTTGTTTGATGCCAACAGATGACTGGAAAGGACCACTTTTTTTTAGGTTTCCATATAATTATAAATTATGTTGCAATGACATACTGAGCCATGATATACATACTGATACCCCAAAAAAATTGGGATAGGGAAGGAGAATGGAGAATGAGATGATGAATTTTGTTGGAAAAGCATTGCCAGTTTTAATCTCTGAATAGCCACTATTTATTAAGAATTTTAATGAAATCATGTATTAAGTAATTTAATGGGAATGTGGAATTTTATTTGGTCAAGGCTCTCTGGAGATGAGAAATAGGTGCTTTTTTCGCACATGTTGTGTTGTAATTTTACCTTCCTTAGGAGTAACATAAGCATGTTCCATATTCAATATTTTTTTGGTCTTGCAGAGGTATTTTAAATTCTTTTCAGGCAATTTGTCGAATAATGGGTCTTCCGATTTTGGTTCTGGATCTTCTTCAAAGAACATGTATGTTCCAAGAGCATTTGCATATTTTCCTAATGAGATAAAGTTAGAATTAATATATGTTGACAGGTTCAAGGATAAAGGATAAAGTTAGAATTAATATATGTGTGATTAATATTTTATTAATTATAAGGTTCATTGTTTATTATTGTAAGAATCTTTTATCTGAGGAACAAAACTAGAGTTTTGCTAGATTTTCTACACAAAAACTATCACACCAGCAATTTTAGACCTCAGATAAAGAGTTATCTGTCGATTAAAAATTCGCCCTCTATAGTTTTAAAGGTAGTCTTAGATATCTTGATGACTATGGTGCTATCAAATAAAAGTATTAAACTAAAAATTGATTACAATAAAATTGATTATGCCATGCAGATATAGTGGTAAACAAGAGCACCTATGACTCATATAATAAAACGCAAAAACCTGTGAAAAACGTATCATCCATTTGAATGATGGGATTTTTTTCATTAACGCCCAATACGTGAACCGCTCGATACTTTTCAATGTTAACCGTGTCTTCAAACTCAGCGTACACTAATATTTCCTCTTCCGAGTCAGTTATTTCTTCAGTCATTTTTTATTTTAATTGGTTAGTCGGTGTATTGATTTTGAGGAAATGTAATTTTTATAGGTTATATTTTGTTTTCTTTCTACACTAATCGTATAGCCATCTGTCTGTCATTGTCAAACAAACTGTGACCGTGTCACGACTACTGTCAGTCTGCCACAGATAAATAAAACAAAAACAATAATGACGGACAGCCACTGTTAAAACGTTTCTAATGAAATCGATTTCCATATCGATTTCAGATATAATTATCTAAACCACCCTACTAGGCGGTTGGCGTACTTATCCAACAACAAAGCTGCACGTAAATTACTTGTGAATCGAGCATCATTCATTATGAAGCTTTAGTGACATAATTTATGTAATGAAGATACTCATTACATAAATTAGGATTAACTTACACACTAGTATTCCGCACGCACGCGCACCCTCATACCTACATTCTGCACTCCCCAACACTCACCAATTATTATTTTATTTATTTTAGAGTCGACCGCCAACCCTAGAGGAGTGTTGGCGATCCACGCCACATTGTACGGCGATTTTAAAGGCCCCACTTAAAATCGCCGTACAATGCGATTTTAAGTGGGGTTAATACAATGTCGTCGAACTCAGTTACCACTGGGTGGAAACTGGGAATTTTATTCCCAATCCGTGTCGGGGCACTGGGAATTTTAGACTTTTGGGAACCGATTTTACCAATATGATAGCCGCCAATAGTTACAGACAAATAAATTAAGTTTCATTCATTCTGAGTCACATGGGTTGTGGCCGTTTAGACAGATTTTCGTTTCGGCAAATTTATATTTCGTCAGATTTTCGTTTTGCCAGATTTTTGTTTCGACAGTAAAAGTACAATCACAAGGAGTGATTTATATAATGATCACAAGCTTTTTTTTTATTCTTATTTCTAATTGTATTTATAATATATATATATATATATATATTTATCAATTCAATACACTTTAGAAATAAATAAAACTTACTAAATAAAGGAAAAAAAAAAGGTTGAAATCGATATTAATAATAACAATCGATGTGGATGACATCCTTATTGTTGAATCACTGCCCTAGTTACTAGTAAGTACAGCACGGCACGCAAGAAGCAAGCAGAAAATTTTCGTTTCGTATACATATTCAGTAATTTTGTTGTGAAACCAGTACTAACTTCTGCGGAAAAATGTCTGACTGGGATACTGTCACGATTCTCCGTAAAAAACCACCAAAAGCATCAGCTCTGAAGACTGAACAAGCAGTAAATGCGGCGCGCCGTCAAGGCTTACCAGTTGATACTCAACAAAAATATGGAGCAGGAACCAATAAACAACACGTTACCACTAAAAATACTGCTAAACTCGACAGAGAGACTGACGAATTACGTCATGAAAAGGTACCCCTTGACCTGGGAAAGCTTATAATGCAAGGAAGACAGTCTAAAGGCATGAGTCAAAAAGATTTGGCAACTAAAATATGCGAGAAACCTCAAATTGTTAATGATTATGAGGCCGGTCGTGGCATTCCAAACAACATTGTTCTCGGTAAAATAGAAAGGGCAATTGGATTAAAACTTCGAGGAAAAGAACGTGGCCAGCCACTACAGCCTCCTGGAGGAAAGAAATAACGGATTCCCTGGGAGGCAAAGACATAACTCCGATTTGTTTATTGCATAATTTTTAATTCTATCTCATTTTTGCTGTTGAATCTGTTCTCTAATGTATACTTACAAAAATAACAAAGTAAAATGATGTAAGCATATTTTATTTTTCTCTGGAATGTTCCATCTGTGATGAGCAATGTGTTACCACCAAGGAAAAAATGTTCAGTTCACATTGAATTTGGAGATAGTGGTGAAGTGGTGATGTGATATGCAATAAAATAGCTATTTATGATTGTTTTATCTTTCATTTTATTTGTATACAAAAATATTTATTTTTAGGTTAAGTGACTATTTCATTCTGCAATTACGAAATGTCAAATTAATCAGGATAATTATTATTCTAAATCTAAAAAAATGTATGTGTTGGTGAGGTGTTTTTATCAGAGAGTATACAACAGTCCTGATTCAATAATTTCAATAACAAATCAGATGGAGTAAAACTCAAATCACGTGTTTTCTAAGATTGTTTGCACGGAAATCGAGAATTCGAGGTTATTGTTATCATTATTTGGACGTAGTTATGCAAAAACGTTCCAATCCACAAGTCACTGAAAACAGATTATATCAGACTGGTCTACCTGTTTCGACACCTATCATGTTAGCAAATTTTATTGTATCAGTCCTATCTTGATTTATAATTCTCACGATACGTTCCAACTACGGTTGCCACCTTTTTTTTGCAGATTGTATTATTGTATTTTGTACATTGGTTAGTATAGGTAAGAAAAAAAAGTACATAGTAACAAAATAAATTATAATTTATTTTTCTTTATAATATTATGTTAGAAAACATATTTTTTATTGCTCTTTGCAGTTTGTATCAAATTAGTATCTAACGACTAAACTTTTCAAAATCACAAAGAATTCAAATCATGCGAAATAAAGCATTTTCGTGTACTTTATTGTTCTCATAAAGTATATTATGTACGGGTGGCAACCCTAGTTCCAACCCACACTTTTTCCAAACAAGGGCCTACTTTTTTTTTAAACTTAACATACATTCTGAAACGTTTTTGATGAATATGATTTATAAATATAATTTTGCTATAATGACTCAATAATCTTGGACCGTTAGTAAACCCAGGCTAGTAATCCTTTTTTTTTCTTGTAAAAAGATTCGATGTGTGTTTGGAACGTTTTATTCATTAACAATAGTGATGCATTGACGATCCGAGTACCTTTTGTTTCAATCAAAAACAAACATGTTTTAAAGTTTTTAAGGTTGCATGAAGTTTGACTACAGAATGGAAAAGAAACCAAGGGCGAGTTGTACTCACACTCAAAGGGTTCCGTGGCACCAAACAATATTTTTAACGTGCATTCATTTGTAAATTTACCTAAATTTTACGACGTTGGAAGCAAATGTCTCATAAACCATTTAAGAAAGAACCGGCCAAGTGCGAGTCTTACTCGCACACAGGGTTCCATAGCCCCAAACAATATTTTGAACTGTCATTCATTATTTAGTAGTATTAGTTAGTAAACTTCCACTCAACCGCAAAACTAAATTGGTTTTTCATAGTATGTTAATGAAAAACAAAGTTACTGCTGCAGTTTGATGAAAAAGTCCCATATCTCAAAAACTAAACATCATATCTTATTGAAACCAATTTTCGTTGATAGTTTTTTTTACGTTCTACAATCCTAAATATTTTCAGAATTTTCCTACTCTTACTTTAGAAATTAGAGGGGGGGGGGGGACACACATTTTACCACTTTGGAAGTGGCTCTAGCGCAAACTATTCAGTTTAGAAAAAAATGATTTCAGATACCTCAGTATCATTTTTGAAGACCTATCCAAAGATACCGCACACGTACGGGTATGATTAAAAAAAAAAAAATGGTTTTCAGTTCTATGTATGGGGAACCCCAAAATTTATGTTTTTTTTTTTCAATTTTTGTGTGAAAATCTTAATGCGGTTCACAGAATACATCTACTTACCAAGTTTCAACAGTATAGTTCTTATAGTTTCGGAAAAAAGTGGCTGTGACATACGGACGGACGGACAGACAGACAGACAGACAGACATGACGAATCTATAAGGGTTCCGTTTTTTGCCATTTGGCTACGGAACTAGCGGTTCCTAAATGATAAACGCTAAATTGCGTTTTAATCAATTGGAGTCACTGTGGAATGGAAATGGAACTTTTTTGCATAACTCCGTCCATTTTTAAGTCGAAAACCTCTATTCAGCGGTACAGCTGTTAGTCTTATTGGTTAAAATCTCAAATATTTTGATTTTACTGCATACCTCTGTTCATTAAAGTTTTAATTAAAACATTTTTATAGGTAAGTAATGATTTGTGTTCCTGATAACCGATTGTTACAGACCTACCTATAAACACACTGTACACTATAGTTATAATTATGTAGTAGGCCTATATAGTATGCAGTCTGTGTTATCGTTTGCTTGGAACAAGATGCAAGATGCAACATTTTTTACTCGCTTTCGTGTCGCTTGCACGACATATTTTATTGGCTCTTCACCATTTCGGTTCGGTCGACGTTCGGTGGCAGTGATGGAATATCAGCCCCGGATCTTGGAAATATTCCGAGGCGGGGCAAAAACTGAAAAATGGCGCCCCCGCCCGACAATATTTTTACCTTTATCTTTATAAAAAATTAGCAAGATATCCAATCGGGTAGGTTAAATTTACTTTTGACAATTTGTACAGAAGTTATGTAGACTTAAAAAGACTTAGAGCCAAGGATACACTTGGGGACAAATGTGCCTCGACATGTATCGGCGCCATGTCAAGCGAAGCCGGTCGATTTCGCCTGACAAATATGGCGACAACGCGCGACTTATGTCCGCAGCGATGTCAGACGAAGTCGTGCGAGTTCGCGAAACTTCGCCTGACATATCTGGTGATATCACGAAGTTTTGTTTCACAAGGCAGTCGATACCATGACCGAGGTTGTGTTGTGTTGTGTTGGCTGCGGCGTACATAATTATAATTCAAAGTCAAAGAAAAAAGACGAGAAGATGGTGGGTACTATGTAAACTACGATATCGCGCGATGTTGCCAGATATGTCGAGCGAAGTCCGGCAACGTCGCACTACCTCATCTGACGTCACTGGCGACCCGTGTCGCGCGGTTTTGCCAGACATGTCGACCGAAGTCCGGCAACGTCGTGCTACTTCACCCAACGTCGCTGGCGACACGTGTCGCACGACATTTGTCCCCTAGTGTATCTTTGGCTTAATGGTAAAAAGTTTTGACAACTAAGAGATAATGAATTCCGTCAAGTTTTGCTGAATTGAGAGAGTATAATACGATGAATTGGGACAATACACACTTATTCAGCTCTGTTCAGCTTTCGTCCGTAGAAATCAACGATTTTGTATGGAGATGCGTACACGTCTGTTCAACTTTCCGAGTCTTTTTAGTTTTTGCGACAAACAGGTATTAATTAAGGACGAAAATGTTTTTAACATGCAAATGCTTTAGTGTTCATCTTTTTTTTTACAAACCTACCATGCTGTACGCGGCTGATACAAGCAGAACTGTATTAGTGTTACCAAAATCGTTCAGCGAAACGCGAATGGAGATGAATAAATTAATTTAGTCCCTTAGCGAGCGAAGCGAGCTAGAAAATACTAGCATTCCGCCTCGGATTGATTGATTTCTTTACACTATTTAAATCAATGAGTTCAGCCCAGGGTGGATCATGAACCTACCTCCCCTGGATCCGTTCTTGTTACTAATAGAATGCAAAAGCGAGAAAAGAAGTTTCCAAAAAGCAGCCCGCCTCCGCCTCGGATATAAGGTTATTTTTGTTCATTCATACAGAGATGACGATAAAAGTAAACATAGACCGAACTAAAAAAGCCAGTGATATGCATAAGCGAGCGAAGCGAGCGAAGCGAGCGAAGCGAGCTTTAAACATTTTGTTTTCTGCCTCCTAAATCTTACTTTCTCTTGCTAAACGATTAAGAATGAAGTCGTGACCCCCCCTAGGATCACGCATGGTATTCTTCTACCAAACTTGAATTTGGTGCCCTCTGAGTTTGCCGACCGGGTCGCGGGCCCCGGCTAGCCCCCCCTAGATCCGGGGCTGTGGAATATGGTTTGCGACACACCTCCACACCCACGCACTGCTGCTGACCTGCTGTCCCGCCGAGGTAGTTCCCCTTAACGATAACCGTCTGCGGACTCAAGTGAAAAGATCTACCTTCCTAATCAAGATACATCTTTCCACTTAATAAAAAAAAACCGAACCTGCCTTTGAGCCGTTGCACGCCAAATAGTGCCTCATATTCCAACTTCGCCTGCAACTTCTGTTCAAACTTATGGAGGTGCAAAATTTCATTGAAAAAAAAACCTTGATATCTAAGGCTGGTAGGTACTTGAAACAGTTGTTTACGGCAGGGCTATTGCGTATCTCTGTAGTCTGTAGAGATATCAATACGAATAACCATACCGAAAGCACCTTTCTGTTTTGAGCTGGTACCAAATAATAGGCTACTTTTTGTCCCGGTAGTAAATACTGAGTAAGCTTGAACTGATTCAGTGCCTCAAAAAAAAACAAGTTGCATATAAAAAGAATACTCTTGAATTTATTTTTACAAATTACTACGTGGTATCGGTACATAAGCTTGAACATAAAATAAACTTTACCATTTTATGCGCATCTCTTACTGTACGGGAAGTTTATATAAAACGAGGCCATGTCATACTGGAAATTGTAAACACGGCGACACAACAAGCTCAAAAGCTTGTTGTGTCGCCGTGTTTACAAAAAGATAACAAAACCATGCGTTGTTTATTCTGTAATTCATAATTCCATGGGTCCACATTTATGCGTAAAACAAAACGTTAAAAACTGTCAAATTGACAATCTTGAATGAGTTAACTTAAAAATTTAATGTTTACCTGTTATCGCGTAAAAATAACCTCATTTTGTTAATTTATTGTTTACTATTTTCCAGGTTCTGTGTGTATAAGTACAAAGTATAACACATGTATAAATTTAGCGTACATAACTTATGCGTTAATTAAGTTCATTCCGCCTTTAGTGCATATAAATAATTAGACACAATGGCTTTTTCTTTTGGAACACCTAGTTCTCAAAGTTCAACCTTCGGCGCTGCAGCAAAACGTAAGTTCTTTGCTTGTTCTTTTTATAACTCAGTTAAACAATATTGCGATCAAGAAAACTTTCGCTATTCTAAAATTAACAACTAAAGTTGCACTGCTATTAACATAAAATATTTTAAACTTTTGAAAGAACGTCATCCTGCCCATTTTCATGCCTTTCTGAGCGAGCATTTGTCTCATCTACATTTATGGACAGAGAGTTATAAGTAGGATCTTATGTTTGAATGAGTTACCAAACAGCCTGTAGTCAAAAATCCAAACTATTTCTTTTACAGAGGCTTTATTGGTCAATGCTCGCGACTTTGTATGCATCTGTTTGTAGTTGTACGTATCTGTAATACATGACAAAATTGGTAATGACGAAAACCAATTAAAAAGGACAGGACATCAATGTATTTTTTTTTGCATTTTTAGTTGTCAAATCAAATGAGATCAAAAGTCATTTATTCAAATTAGGCTCATAATCAGCACTTTTTGAACATTAAAATTACTAGAGACAGTCCCCCAAAACGCCCGCCCAAGTGGCGGAACAAACTCTCCAGCAACACATCTGTCTGTTAGGTTAGAAGAACCAGATTCTATACAATAGCGCTCAAGTAGTTGACATTCATAGTTGGGTTTTAGTAACAAATGATTCAATAGTTGAGGCCTGGAAATGTAGCAAACAGATAGGATTAAATTAATAGTAAAAGTACATTTTCTCTTTTTGACATGTAACATGTTGTATATATAACTTTTATATAATTTTTATTTTTATTTACAAACTTTAATTATTTTCTAAAACTAAATATTGGCATAAACTAACTAAATATAAACTAACATAAAAACAAGAGGATGCTCACAAGATATTCCTCCATAACACTGTCATCTGGAAACGTGCCCAGAAGACTGGCAGCATTGCCACATTGAATAACAATTCTAATTCTTTGCCCAAAGAAATAGCCAGCCCTCTGGTCTCGTGAAGTGTCAACCAGTCAACGAAATATTTACTTAAAATAGTTTATTTTAGTTTATATTTAGTTAGTTTATGTAAATATTTAGTTTTAGAAAATAATGAATGCATGAAAGTTTGTAAATTTGAAAAGGTAAATTATATGAGTTATACACTTCTGGACACATCTATTGGCCACCAACCTAAACTCTAAGTTTAGGTTTCGATGGCCCCTACCGAAATATGATTGCTAGATTGAACAAAAACTGTTGATGCAGTTTTAAACCTGAAACATTTTACCATCTTTTTCGATCGTATTGTTTTAAATTTTAATTCAGAATACCATACGACATGGAGCTACGCCTAACAAGTCGGATATGCGCCTTGTTAAAGGCAATTGATTTCTGAATAAAAAACATGTTTTATCAAATAAAGGTTTAATTTAATAACGCGTGTTGCCTCCATGGGCATCTACCACAGCTCTCATACGATTAGGCATAGAGTTTATCAACCGCTCTATGAAATTTTGAGGGATCATCTCCCATTCCTCTTCTATGGCAGTTTTCAACTCCTGCATCGTCTGGGCAACTGGCTGACGAGCCCTAACACGTCTTTTTAGCTCGTCCCACATGTGCTCAATGGGGTTCATGTCTGGGCTTCTGGCTGGCCAGTCCATAACTGTGATGTTCACATCCCGAAGATATTCCCTGACGATGCCGGCCGCATGGGGTCTTGCATTATCATGCATAAAAAGGAAATTTGGGCCCACATAGTCCGCGTATGGTATCACGTGAGGTTCTAAGCACTCACGAATGTACCTTTCAGCATTTAATGTTGGCAGCCGTGGTCCTGTAACAACCTCAAGTTGAGTTTTGCCGCTTTCGGATATACCGCCCCAGACAGTCCATGAGCCACCGCCATAAGCAACCCTCTCTTCAAAGCAGCATTGTGCGAAACGCTGTCCCTTACGTCGGTAGACCTTCTTCCTTCCATCATTGCCATGTAACACAATTTTAGACTCATCAGAAAAGAGTAAGTACACGGCACTAATCTTGCTGTGTCCAATTTAAATGACTGCGTGCGAAATGAAGGCGCGCTGTTCGGTGGGCTGCGTTAGTTTGGGCCCATTAGCTGGCTTGTGTGGTACCATATCGCGTTCTTTTAACCTTCTCCGAACAGTTCGAGCGCTCACAGATACTCCGTGGAAGTCGCGAAGTTGGTTTTGTATCTCAATGAAGGTAGGTGACGATTTCTCAAGCTGGTCGTCACAATGAATCGATCCTGCCTTTCAGTTGTGACCCGAGATCGTGGCCTTCCTTGGCGACGAACAAAGCCGCCAGTCTCTAGGTACCTCCGATAAACATTTCGGACCGCAGATCGACTTAAATTAAGTTGAGCACTCACGTTTCTTTGGCTGTGTCCAGCCTGAATAAGTGCCACAGCTTGGGCGGCGACTTCAGGTGAAGTATCCATAGATTATTGATAGAACCTCACCTTAATGTTAAGAATAAGTAATGTTTGTTGCAAAACCAAAGATATCAATCACTTTTTCAAGAATTAAATCCAAGTAAACCAATAAAACCAAGTTTCATACCATAGTATTCGATTGTTTGATATCAACAAACAGGCTCCAAATTGTCTTTTGTTTCTTTAAATTCTGTGTTCGAAATTCAAAAAAAGACTATTGAATGAAATTGTGAATGTGCCAGGTTCAAAACTGCATAAAAACTTTTTGCTCAACCTAATATAAAATTTTAGCTAGGACCAAACGAAACTGAAAATACAAGGTGGGCCAATAGATGTGTCCAGAAGTGTAGTATAATATAAGAATACTGTATGTTTCAGCTACCTTTTCTTTTGGGGGTGGTGCAACAGCTACTACTACTTCTGGTTTCGGTGGATTTGGAGCCCCGGCCACGTCTACAGGTTTTGGTGCATTTGGTGCACCAGCAACGAGTACAGGTATTTTAAATATTGTGTCTTTAAGTTTTTAGTTTTAAAAACTTAAAGACTTAGTTTTTAGTTTTAAAAACTTAAAGACCTTAGGTTACTGAGAGCAGAGAAAGTTGAAAGAAATGATAATGTGACTGAGTTAATGATAAGATTGATGAAAAGGGGTGATAATGAGATGCAAGATGATATTTATGAGAATCAATACCAAAGTGTGGAAGACGAAGACATGCTGTGCCAACTCTAATTAAATTGGGATAAGGACATCATGTTGTGGAATCAAATCAAAGGCTTATAATTACAACCTCTGATATTGAAGCATTTCTTTGAAGATAGAGACAGCACTATTTCTACTGACTGTATCTCTGTATACATCGGACTAACCAAGTGATTATCCTTAAAATAAAAATTTATAATTTTGATTGATGTTTTTATTGTATAAAACATTTAGAAAATAAATACATACATTTCTTTATTTATTTTTTGCATTATTTCGCAGCTGCACCATTTGGAACACTAGGAACTGCCCCTGCTTCTACAGCCCCCTCTTTATTTGGCGGAACAGGCTTTGGTGCAACTCCTGCTAAACCTACAGGTACTATCTAATTCATGATGTCCACTTGTTTCTGTTATTGTGCTAGTAAAGCTTTCGAAAACTTGCTGTTGTAAAACTCCTATCCAAATTCTATGACTATTTTTTCACTCACAAAACATAGAAACGTTTGGTAGGTCCCTTGGCAATAACAGAGATGCACATATTAATGGTTGATTACTCTCTTTTTAGGGTTCCGTAGCCGAATGGCAAAAAACGGAACCCTCATATATACGTCATGTCTGTCTGTCCGTCCGTATGTCACAGCCACTTTTTTCCGAAACTATAAGAATTATACTGTTGAAATTTGGTAAGTAGATGTATTCTGTGAACCGCATTAAGTACATTTTTTGGGGGTTCCCCATACTTAGAACGGAAACTCAAAAAAAGTTTTTTCATCAAACCAAAAATTAGGTTTGTAGAACGTAAAAAAAAACTTTCAACAAAAATTGGTTTGAATAAGATTTGATATTTAGTTTTTGAGATATGGGACTTTTGACCAAACTGCAACCGTAACTTTGTTTTTCATCAACATACTATGAAACACAATTTTAGTTTTGCTGTTGAATGTAAATTTACTTATGAATGACCAATGATGAATGATAATGAATGATTGTTCATCATTCATCATCATCATTTCAGCCGAAAGACGTCTACTGCTGGACATAGGCCTCTCCCAAGTGTCGCCACATTGACCGGTCCCGTGCGACTCGCATCCAGCGGATCCCCGAAATCTTCACCAGGTCATGGTCATCGGTCCACCTAGTGGCAGGCCTTCCAACGCATCGTCTCCCGGTTCGCGGTCGCCATTCCAAAACTTTTTTGCCCCATCGGCCATCTGTTCTGCGAGCAATGTGCCCTGCCCACTGCCACTTAAGTTTGGCAATTCTTCAGGCTACGTCGGTAACCTTGGTTCTCTTGCGGATGTCCTCATTTCTGATTTGATCACGCAAGGAAACTCCGAGCATAGCTCTCTCCATTGCCCTTTGGGTGACTTTGAGCCTTCTGATGAGGCCCATTGTGAGCGGCCACGTTTCGGTCCCGTATGTAATCACTGGCAACACACACTGGTCATAGACTTTCGTCCTGAGACACTGCGGTGAGTTGGACGAGAAGATACTACGGAGCTTCCCGAACGCTGCCCAGCCGAGTCGGATTCGACGATTGACCTCTTTCTCGAAGTTAGACCTACCCAACTGGACCGTTTGTCCCAGGTAGACATAATCGTCTACAACTTCGATAGTAGAGTCTCCTATCTTGATAAGAGTGGGTGTTACATGGGCATTCAACATGACCTTGGTTTTGTCCATGTTCATTTTAAGACCCACTCTTTCGGAAGCTCTACTGAGGTCATCGAGCATTGTACTGAGGTCCTCCATGGTCTCAGCCATGACCACTATATCGTCGGCAAATCAAAGGTGAGAGATGTACGCGCCATTGATGTTGATGCCTAGCCCTCTCCAGTCCAGAACCTTGAAGACATCTTCCAGTGCAGCGGTGAACAGTTTCGGAGTTATGACGTCTCCCTGTCTCACACCAAAATATTGTTATTATATTATATTGTTAAATATTGTTTGGGGCTACGGAACCCAGTGTGCGAGTAAGACTCGCACTTGGCCGATTTTGTATTTACAGCTTTGCTGGGAGAACTCTGTCTAATAAACAATTCTTATTAGTTGCTAGCTACAATCGTAATCAAGTTAATCGCCGGTTTTCTTAGAATATGCTGACAACCACCAAATTTATATCTTCAGGTTTCGGAAATACCTCATTCGGTACTACTACATTTGGTACTACTTCAGCATTTGGCGCACCTACATTTGGCAGTGCTGCACCAACGTTTGGTACTGCTGCTCCAGCGTTTGGTACTAACACTCTGGGTGGTACCAATACATTTGGCACCTCATTTGGTACTACTAGCAGTTTTGGCCAGCCATTTGGAACCAAACCAAACACTGGATTCACTGGTTTTGGCAATGTCCTCGGATCTGCACCACAGTTTGGACAGGTATTTATTATTTTAATAATTGACCCAGGCAGGCAGCAGTGATAGTCTAATGGAAACGGGAGTGACTTGCATCTTGTAGGTGGCGGTTTTGAACCCGTGTGGTGTGTTAATGAATTCATTACCATTGCTCTCAAAATGGCGAAGGAAAACATTGTGAGGAAACAGGCAATTCTCAGACCAGAAAATTCAAAAACATGTGACACCCACCAACACTTAACTGGTTTCTCGTGGTGGATTATGGTATTTTCCCATAGTCCAATGTCTTGAACAATACACATGTTGAACCACTCAGGGTTATCTCCTACTCAAGGGCTCACCATGTATACCCTCCTCTGTTCACAGCAGCAGCAGCAACAACAACAGCAACAGCAAGGTCCAGCGTCTGCTCACGAGGCGCTGGTGGCAGCAGTGTTCAACTGTTGTGTGTTCGGAGATGAGAGGGACCAAGTGCTGGCCAAGTGGAATCTCATTCAAGCACAGTGGGGCACTGGTAAGTGTAGTTACAGTATGCGTAAAAAGTTCAACTTCTTTATATGTAGAGTAACCTCGTAACGTCAATGCTCTCATCAGTTATTCCTCTAGTCTCTGACAATCTATTTCATAATCCATACTTAATATTATAAATGCGAAAGTCACTCTGTTTGTTTGTTACCTTTTCACGACTAAACGGCTGATCGGATCTTAATGAAATTTGGCAAGAACATAGATTTCAACCTGGGGACGGACATAGGCTATCACATATATTATCACGCTACGACCAATAGGAGCGTAGCAGTAATGAAAAATGTTGCGAAAACGGGGAAAATGTGACGCAGACGAAGTTGCGCGGGACAGCTAGTTATTACTAATAACCATTTTAACAAAACATGCATTAAATTTTGAGCCATTAATTATTCCGTACCTGGATTACGATCGCGAAGCTATTAGCCATAACACAATATCAATTAGCTTTTATTTCTGATACTGTACATGCAATTACATTTCCATCATATAAAAACAAATTGTGATTTACTTACATTATTACAAGTTTTGCCCGATTTAATTTTCATTACTTCATTCATTCACATTTCATGCATTTGTTAATTATATTATTATCTAAATAAAAATTGTAATACATTATTTGCTTTCATTAATTATTGTTGAATTTTAATTAATTGTCGACATCGGTAACATTGGTATCAGCTTGCCCTTTGGCAAAGGCATCCCTTAGGGATTGCCATAATCTTCTATATATAGGAAATAGGAAATTATAACACAAATATACACCAGACCAATTTACAAAACAAGCATTTTGTTTGGTAAATACTGACACACGCAAACCAATACTTAATAATTTTACAGGGCAAGCATACTACAGTCGCAACGCGCCTGCTTTGGAGCTGAACGAACAAAACCCGCTTTGCAGGTTTAAAGCGGTGGGCTACTCAAGGCTCGGCGGGCGCGAGGACAAGGACGGACATGTCGCCATGTTGTTCAACAAGGCTGAACAGGAAATCAAGTACGTGTTTGTAGGCAGCTTTGGTGAAAATCGTGATTGCTCGATGCTTGCACTATACAAGGTGTTGTTTTGCATCCTCGTCAAAATCCAAGAGGTTGTCACAAAAGACAAAAATAATCAATTAAAATTACGATACCTAGTTAATTATTAATAAACGTTGTATTTTTTGGTTGTTTAAGTTAGTCAGTATTTCAGAATAACCCCCTTAACGTGGTTTAGGGAATAAGAAGTTATCGAATAAACGTTTCAGATTGTTTGTATGTGTGGAAGCGCAGTTATAGGGCGAGAATCAGACCGACCGCGTTTAAAACATGGGTGTTTCACATTTACCGATGTCCGTAAAAAAGAAAAAAAAATACCTACCCATTTAAATATTGATTCGGTACGAGAATCATTAGCATAGTTACCTCTTTGAATTTGACGAGGATGCAAAACGACACCTTGTATTTAGAAGAGTAGAATATATTTATATCATTATAACTTTGAGAAACTTATAAGAAGATCTTCAAAGCGTCTTGATGGCAATCTAAATGGATTTGAATTCAGTAACGTCCATCAGTGCCGATCATACAACAGGACACCGTATTAGGAGCCACATCAATTGTGGAATAGCAGGTTCATTTATTTTCCGTGTGCTTGTACAAAAACTTTTATTTTTTTCCCAAGCCTATAATGTCCCACTGCTGGGCAAAAGTCTTCCCCATAGCTCACCACTCTTCTCTCCGTGTTGTTTTCTCTGGCCAATCTCTCACAAAAACTTTACAAAGTGTTTCTTTTTTATATTCTAGAACCAACCAGCAAGCCTTGACGACGTCTCTGCATAGTTTGTTAGGCAATAAGCCTAACTTGGCCGTCAATATAGAATGTGTTAAAGCTGTCTCCGATAATAAGACTCAGGTGTGTGTAATTTTCTTATGATTGATTTAATATCTTATTTCTCCAGCATTAAGGTCGCTTTCAAATTAGAGGCTTGAAGAAGCCCTGTAGTGGTGCCACTGCGATGCGAAACAAATGAATGTCAACTTGTGTAACATGGCCTCGTTTTGTATAGGTCTCCCGTATAGCGAAAGATCTGCAGCATAAATCGGTTACGTATAGCTTGTTTGATCGTCGTGCGTACCAAAACCTAGCAATTGTAAACGATAGCTATCACTACCCATACCAACTGTCTTAAATATCATACCGTGGAATGATTGTACACCGTTGCCTTTCCACACGGGGAAAATTAGCACAAATTTAAGAATGTTTTTATCCTACTAGGTGGTGATATACGTAGTGGACAAGGGCGCGGGCGGGACGCACATATCCGCGGCAGAACTGGGCGCGTTCCTGAACGCGGGTAACGCGCGCAACGCGCTGGCCGGCGCCGCCTGCGTGTCCGTGTCCGCTGTCACCGCGCCCTCGCCGCAGATGTTGGCGCAGTACCTGCAGACCGCGCCGCCTGGTAAGCGACTATTAACTTTAATGCCTGCACTTAAATTTAGTTTTACTTTTACAGTCGTTACGGCTTAGTCAGTGGCCGGAGTCTGAAAACCAGTCTTAGGTTAGGTTAGCTGGGCTGTTTCCGCACTTAGCCTGTTTACGTACCATGCCCAATCATTGTGCTATCGGGAAAGTGGAAATAGGCACACTTTTTAAACAAAATCCCGTGCACACGATGACCACATCTGTTTACTTACTTACTCCTATTGGTCCGCACAAATAGTTTGCGGCCCATTAGAAGTAAAACGAAAAAAAAAAAACAAAAACGTGACACTTTTAAAAAAAATATTTTGTGTAAAAAAAATCTCAGGCTCTGTTAATGATCCCAGATGTTTGACCACCGTTTTTCGAACAATTTTCGACCTAAACTTTCTATTCCTTGGTCCCTTTTTTGTCTTATTTCTATAAGACAAAAAAAGGGACCAAGGAATAGAAAGTTTTTAACTGTTTTTACGCTGCAAGCAAGGATAGTCCTTACCGTGCTCCGATACCCAGTTAGTTGATAGTACGTATCTGACAACCAGACTTACCAAGGGGTATCGTATTAACCAGTATCAATTTTTCTACATCCGGTTAGATTGGAAGCTGACTCCAACATAGTTGGACAAAGGCGAGGCTGATGATGATGACATAAAGTTTAGTTTCCGGCATAACTTCCATATAATTATAACTGAAACCATGTGCGCGATGAGATTTTCATCGGCAATTTCTCATGAGCCTTAGGGGATAAATCTTCAAGAACTAAGATAACATAACTGGCTTTGACTTAGTAACATATGTCTAAGCAACAACTTTCAAGTGTCTAACTTGACAAACTTCCTTCCGGATTTCTGTCATCCCCTATTTAAACCCGTGAGTTGAGATAATGAATTTTGAAATTCCTTCTTTAGTGTTACTTTTTGTGCAAAATTTCATGCTGCTAGAATGCACTGTATGCTTGTAAATGAATTTTGGAATTTTATTTATTTGATTTTCAATAGTATTTAGTCGCAAATCAACCCAATTTTCATGTGTGCGAAGTTGATATTACTTTTGAAATTGTAATATCGTCAATTGGTAACAAAGTTTCGGACCATTGTTTGCTTTCTTTAGTGATCGCTATAAATACTTTGTGGTTCTTCAGTTTTACTTTTGTTCCAGGTATGGACATGCGCCTATGGAAGCAAGCGCAGGCCGACAATCCTGACCCAGAAAACTACATACCCGTGCCTATTATCGGATTTTCCGAGGTAACCATAAATAATAAAAATGAAAAGATTTTAAAGTGTAATCATACCACACAAATCACATATTTAAAGGCTCCGCAGACAGGCGAGTCGCGGCATAGCGGCGTTGCCGCGTCGCGAAGCCTCGCACACAGGCGTGACGCGGCGCGGCGAGGCGCGGCATCGAATTGATGATCGATTACTCGATCATAACTAGAGATCGGATATTTGGATGCATATTTACCTAAAGTTTGAGTGTTGACTAGTATGGAGCGCGAGTCAGTATGGGAAAAGAAGTTTATTTAAAAAATAAACACTGGTCTAGTTACTTTTTCGTTTAGCTCTAAATGAATTATGCCCAGACAGATTTACCATTTTGTTTTAGCATTCGACATTTCGTCACATAAATACGAATTCAAATAGTTGTTGTTTGTTTTTCCTTGTTATTTTCAACAAACTTGCTAGGTTTTAAATAAATTTAAAATATTCATTACGATATTTCGACATTTTATACTTACTAAAGAATTATGAAATTTCGCAATACCGCGACAAAAATTGGCATTTAAATAGCCGCTTCCATACTTTTGTACCTTTTGCCAGGAAAGAACGTACTTTAGGTAAATATGCATCCGAATATCCGATCACTATCATAACGTATCAAAAAGCGATCGATTATCAACGCGGCGCCGCGTGACAGAGCGCGGCAGGCTCGGCTGCAATCAAAATGTTCTACGAATCTTTTGTTTCTTGTCGCGGAGTATGTCGCGTTTTCTTAGACATTATTCTACGGAGGTTTTGTCGCCGCATGCCGCGTCGCGCCTGTCTGTGGAAGCCTTAATAGTGAATGTTGCACATTGTATTTTATCTGTGAACAATTATTGTTCCACAAACGATGTGGCACTTAATGTCGTGTCGTATTGTTTACTCATTACAAGAACTGATGGACACTATTGATAGCGCCAAACTCTTAGCTCAGTTTTGGGCCATGCTAAGAAGAGGTTAAATTTGAATTGCGGTATGTTTTTGTCCAGATAAAGTTCCGCAGCAGCTGCCAGTCGGAGCAAGCCAAGCTGCAGGCGCAGTGGCTGGTGCGCGCGGCGGGCGAGCTGGCCGCGCTGCGCACGCGCCGAGCTGCTGCCAGCGCACGCCTGGCGCAGTTGGCAGCGCGCCTGCACGCGCGCAGGCACACTTTGCTGCAGGTATACCTCATCAAGGACATACATTACATCACTTCCACTCCTGGAATCCCCGAAGCAGAGGTGTACTTAATAGTACACCCACATTTCGCCGGTTATGTTTTTAATCCCATGTAACAAGGGGCAAAACCTATTGACATCTCATCATCATCATCATCATTTCAGCCGAAAGACGTCCACTGCTGGACATAGGCCTCCCCCAAGTGTCGCCACATTGATCGGTCCCGTGCGACTCGCATCCAGCGGATCCCCGAAACCTTCACCAGGTCATCGGTCCATCTAGTGGGAGGCCTTCCAACGCATCGTCTCCCGGTTCGCGGTCGCCATTCCAGAACTTTTCGGCCCCATCGGCCATCTGTTCTGCGAGCAATGTGCCCTGCCCACTGCCACTTAAGTCTGGCAATTCTTCGGGCTACGTCGGTAACCTTGGTTCTCTTGCGGATGTCCTCATTTCTGATTTGATCACGCAAGGAAACTCCGAGCATAGCTCTCTCCATTGCCCTCTGGGTGACTTTGAGCCTTCTGATGAGGCCCATTGTGAGCGGCCACGTTTCGGTCCCGTATGTAATCACTGGCAACACACACTGGTCATAAACCTTTGTCTTGAGACACTGCGGTAAGTTGGACGAGAAGATACCACGCAGCTTCCCGAACGCTGCCCAGCCGAGTCGGATTCGACGATTGACCTCTTTCTCGAAGTTAGACCTACCCAACTGGACCGTTTGTCCCAGGTAGACATAATCGTCTACAACTTCGATAGTAGAGTCTCCGATCTTGATAGGAGTGGGTGTTACATGGGCATTCAACATGACCTTGGTTTTGTCCATGTTCATTTTAAGACCCACTCTTTCGGAAGCTCTACTGAGGTCATCGAGCATTGTACTGAGGTCCTCCATGGTCTCAGCCATGACCACTATATCGTCGGCAAATCGAAGGTGAGAGATGTACTCGCCATTGATGTTGATGCCTAGCCCTCTCCAGTCCAGAACCTTGAAGATATCTTCCAATGCAGCGGTGAACAGTTTCGGAGATATGACGTCTCCCTGTCTCACACCTCGCTGCAGAAGGATAGGTTCCGAGGTCTGGTCCTGAAGTCGGACTGACATGGTGGCGTTTTTGTACAAACACTTCAGCACCTCGATGTACCGATAATCAATTTGGCACCGTTGGAGAGACTGCAGTACAGCCCAAGTCTCGATCGAATCGAAGGCTTTCTCATAGTCCACAAACGCTAAACAGAGAGGCAGGTTGTACTCTTCGGTCTTCTGTATAACCTGTCGCAGCGTATGTATGTGGTCTATGGTGCTAAAGCCTTTACGGAATCCGGCTTGTTCGGGAGGCTGAAAATCGTCAAACCTGCGCGCGAGACGATTCGTGATGACTCTTGAAAACAACTTGTAGACATGGCTTAGAAGTGAGATGGGCCTATAGTTCTTCAACCGGGCATTGTCGCCCTTTTTGAAGAAGAGTACCACCACACCCCTGCACCATGCCTGAGGCGTTTTGCCCTCGAGTATGACGGAACCAAACAGCTTCTGAAGGGCCTTAAGTACCGGTTTTCCCCCCCCCCTTCAGAAGTTCGGCCGTAATTCCATCATCACCCGGTGCCTTGTTGTTTTTAAGCTGTTTCAGAGCCATCCTAATCTCGTACAGGCTGATGTCCGGGATGTCTTCGGTGTAGTGTCGGGTCAGTCTAGCTCTTGGGTCATTCGCTAGATTTACAACGGGTTTCCTGGTTGACGTGTACAACTGCCCATAAAAACTCTCGATCTCCCTCAGTAGCTCCGGTTTGGCGGATACGATTCTGCCATCGTCGGTCTTCAGTTTCGTGAGCTGGCTCTGCCCAATAGCCAGATCTCTTGCAAATACCTTTGAGCCTTTATTCCGCTCAATGGCGTCTTTAACACGCTCGGTATTAAAGCGGCGGAGGTCGCTCTTCAAGGATTTAGAGATCTGTCTATTGAGCTGCCGGTATTTCCACGCGTCTTCTGAAGACTGCAGGATCATCTCACGCCGTTCCTTCATGAGCTTGAGAGTATGATCAGAGAGTCTTTTGTTCTTCTGTGTACGACGCGTCTTGAAGAACTTAGACCCTGTCGTATGGATATTATTATTGTTGTATTGTTATTGACATTTACTGGGCACAATTCCAGACACCGTGACTACTACTGAGAAATTCCTGATAACACTTTGCCCTATTGAAACTTCAAAGGCGTGTGAAGGCTAAGAATATCATATTTTTATATTCTGTAACACATTACATGTTTTTAAACCGATGCGGCATACTATATTTTGGTTTTACGGTTCTCGTCAAATAGTTTTCGTGTTATTTGTGATTCTATTTGTATTATACAACGTGTAACGTTAAATGCGCAAAACCTCAGACACCCCAAATGATTTTTAATTCAATTGACCTAATTCTGCGAGAAAAAAAAACATTAAAAAAAACGTAAAGGTTTTATGTGCTGTTTTAGTTTTACTGACAATTCTGATCGTTTCTTTCTTTCTTTCTTTTTTTCCCGCGTATGTGAAAATTTAAATTGGACGACAAACATTTGTGTTTGTTTACCTATTTTGGCGGGTTTGCGCACGTGATGGCTTGACCTATGAACAAAAATAGACAGGGCAACATTTTCCATAAAGATTTTTTGAAAAATGTGACCTGTATTAAAAAGTGGTTCAATTGATTCTTCTCGTTATTGTGACCAAACTATTTTCAGGTTTTGCGCATTTAACGTTACACGTTGTATATGCCTTCTTTACGATGATCTCGTTGATTGATAAATGATAAATGATAAATGATGTTTATTTGCAAGTAGGTTTTTTTACAAACACTTTTTAGCCGGTCTAACGTAACATTTGTATCTCAGGTGGTAGCCCGACGGGAGGTGGTGGGTCGTGTGGGAGTCGCGCTGACTCCTGAAGAGGAAGCCGCCCGGGCGCGTCTGCACGAACTGACGTCACAGCTCGCTGCGCCACCGCTTTATAATGTAAGTACATTTTTTTTCAAGCACACTATTGTTTAGACGCAGACTTAATCCCATAGGCATTTTCCACCAGAAAACCTATAGATGGTGCAGAGAGAAACTGTGGTAGGTGCAATTGACTGGAACAGTTTATTTTTGTTTAAAACCAAGTTCACACGACGGGGATAAAAATACATAGGAATAAACGTATCTGCTCCTTTCAATTTTCTTTTCACTTCAGTAGCTCAAACAAGTAGGTTTTGCTGCCTGCAATCAGTGAGCAAAATGCGATTTTGCTCACTGAGTGAGACCAAGTAACTTTTTAATATTTTTTTTAGAAAGCCGCGAATATCTTATTCAGCCTGGGTTAATCATACAATTCGAAACATTCACACTCTATCTCTTTCCCGCCATTAGAAAGAGAGAGAGAGAGACAAAGACCAGCCCTTTCGAAGATCCTATTTTGAATTCGACCTCAAAGACAAACACGTTCGGAATTACGTACTAACTAAAGAAATTTAGCAAATAGATAATTATGTATTTTAATGTAATTTATTGAATTTTTAACTTATTGTTGTATTTAAACGAAAATAAGCATTTACTGCAAATAAAACTAATATTTAACCTGTAAATATTTATTTCTAGTTCAAATAATGTTACGTAATATATTTTGAATAATAAAATATCATGGGTGCTATTTCCGAACACGCCATTATTTAAATAAAAGAGCAGGAATAAAATTTCGTAGCTGGCGTAAAGAGTTGAATAAGTAAAAAAATATTAAAATAATCGTAAAATATGAGTGAAACTAGCGACGAGAACAGTACCTCTACCTACAATGTTAATTATTTTGATTCACGATAAATATTTATTTCAATCTGTTCCTGTTTATTATTTTATCTCAAGTGTTCTCGCTGCTGAAGTGAAAAGTTATGTGTTACACGAGAGCAAAGTTTTATGCATATCGTGCCTTTGAATCCCTCGCCACACTCAGGATTCAAAATCAGCACTTGTACAAATAACTATTCTTGATTATTCTGTAAGTGAATGAAAAAGAGAACGTAAAGTGAAGCATGCAAGTGTAACGAGTCTTTCACGTTTATGTAATTTTGTTCCAAAGTGTTACTGATTGTCATTTATAAATCTTTTAGGCTTATTAAAGCATAGATTTCCCTCCATGAGGCCATATTCACATTTTCCTTTAAACAGATTTGTTATTCGTACAGACGAGGTCGCACCTTAACCTAATTTGATATGAGTACCTATACCTAAACTAAATACTTTTCTAAACCGAAAGATATACTTTCGGCTTCGATTGTAGGTGCTTCAGATATAAAGGGTGTAAAAAGACGCTTCACGAAGCCGTACTTCTTTTTCTCGTCATTCCGATTTTTTGTTCTGGACCATATTATACCTGGGAACTTTCTTGTTACTTAGATATTGTATGTCAAAGTTCTAAGTTTTAAATGTTATGACTTTACTTTAAATATCACCATAATCTCTGTACTGTTCAATGAAACCAACATCACAATGTTTTGAGTGCGTTACTTTGCGTCCGCAAACCGTGATTTTTCACCCAAAAAAACCGGCCAAGTGCGAGTCTTACTCACACACAGGGTTCCATAGCCCCAAACAATATTTTGAACTGTCATTCATTAGTTAGTAAACTTCAAGTCAACCGCAAAACTAAATTGGTTTTTCATAGTATGTTAATCAAAAACAAAGTTACTGCTGCAGTTTGATGAAAAAGTCCCATATCTCAAAAACTAAACATCATATCTTATTGGAACCAATTTTCGTTGATAGTTTTTTTTACGTTCTACAATTCTGAATATTTTCAGAATTTTCCTCCTCTTACTTTAGAAATTAGAGGGGGGGGGGACACACATTTTACCACTTTGGAAGTGGCTCTTGCGCAAACTATTCAGTTTAGAAAAAAATGATATTAGAAACCTAAATATCATTTTTGAAGACCTATCCATAGATACCCCACACGTATGGGTATGATGAAAAAAAAAAATTTGGTTTTCAGTTCTATGTATGGGGAACCCCAAAATTTATGGTTTTTTTTCTATTTTTGTGTGAAAATCTTAATGCGGTTCACAGAATACATCTACTTACCAAGTTTCAACAGTATAGTTCTTATAGTTTCGGAAAAAAGTGGCTGTGACATACAGACGGACAGACAGACAGACAGACAGACAGACAGACAGACAGACAGACAGACAGACATGACGAATCTATAAGGGTTCCGTTTTTTGCCATTCGGCTACGGAACCCTAAAAATAGTCGTTTGCTAGCTATTTTTTTTGTAAAATATTTTTTTTGATGCACGGAATGCTTGGTTGACGCCTTCATGGATGGTCCGTTTTATAGTACTAGCAAGTAAATAATATGCCTAAAATATCCTATGAGGAGTAGATAAGTAGATAGTACTAACTCGCAGTATCGCGCATATTTGTGGAGCCAATATTATAGTATTTGTGTATATTTGGAGGATCTTGTGTTGTGCTATGATAAAAATCTTGGTGTTGATCTAATAAAATATAACTCTAAAACTGTGAGGACCTTAATAAAAAAATACCGGATTTCTATCTCATAAGTAGTATATTTTGACTAGCTAGATATATATCCGGCTTGATTCATATTAGATGTAACATATTATAAGAGCACAAAAAAAAATAAAAAAAAAGCGTACCGGACTCACGACAACCAATCAAGTTATACAAAACTGAAGCGAGGCCATGTTATACTGTAAATGAATACTTTGATGGTCGTCGTGTGTACATCATCATCATCATCATTTCAGCCGATAGACGTCCACTGCTGGACATAGTCCTCCACCAACGCCACATTGACTTAAGGGGGTTTTGCCATAATCGCCACGCTTGGCAGGCGGGTAGGCGATCGCAGTACGGTTATTACAAAAGCACAGAGAACGCTGTTGCCCATTCTCTGGCAAGTCCCTTAGTCGGCTCTTACGACACCCACGGGAAGATATGGGATGGTGCTATTCTTTACGTCCGACACCATACAGAACGTCGTGTGTACCCAACCCACCAAATAAGTTAGATTGTTTTCCCATATGGTTTTGTTTCCCATAAATAAGTACAATGTAGCTTATCACACAGGATCAGACTGTATTCTGATAAGCCAGTAGTGCAAAGTTAATTTTGAACGACCTTGTCTGCCCAAATGTTTGGAGCACTCTTCCTACGCGTGGCCGCTTATCAGTGACTATCGCGTTATCTCCAGACACCAGACAGTGTTATAACACGAGTAGATATATCGCTGTTACGCTGTTGTTGATAAACTAATAATTAACACCAGCAAAGAACAACAATGATGTTGCTCTATGGCGTACTTATTTATTTTGTTACCTAACTTGATTTTTTACCTTCTACTAGTCTCTGTTTCGAGGAGTTCTTATAAAAATAAAGCCTTCACAATAATGAGCATGAGCACTGCTCTGTGTTCTATGTATGCTTTAAAATGACAATTACTTCTCCTATCTTTGAGTCATATAATAGTATCTCTAAAAGTCTTATGAAATGCTAATGGGCACCAGATATAACTGGTTTAGAATGTACCTTTGGATCAAGAGTCGGTTTGATTATCATGCAGGAAAATAGTGTAACCAAGATATCAGGTATCAGTGATGTCAAATCTCCTTTCCTTTTTTAGATTAGACTGGTAAAATTGACTGAGTTTTTTGCTTGGTCATTAACGACGCATTTAATATCGTGATTGGGGGTTTAGAAATATCTAAATGAAATAATAATGGTGATAATTATCAGTACATTATGATAAGGCCATTCATACTTTTTCCTTATAAGTCTAACAAATAATAATGATGAGTAATAAGGCTTCACTTAATAAAAAAACCGGCCAAGTGCGAGTCTTACTCGCACACAGGGTTCCATAGCCTCAAACAATATTTTGAACTGTCATTCATTAGTTAGTAGTATTAGTTGGTAAACTTCCACTCAACCGCAAAACTAAATTGGTTTTTCATAGTATGTTAATGAAAAACACAGTTACTGCTGCAGTTTGATGAAAAAGTCCCATATCTCAAAAACTAAACATCATATCTTATTGAAACCAATTTTCGTTGATAGTTTTTTTTACGTTCTACAATCCTAAATCTTTTCATAATTTTCCTCCTCTTACTTTAGAAATTAGAGGGGGGGGGACACACATTTTACCACTTTGGAAGTCGCTCTAGCGCAAACTATTCAGTTTAGAAAAAAATGATATTAGAAACCTCAATATCATATTTGAAGACCTATCCATAGATACCCCACACGTAGGGGAATGATTAAAAAAAAATTTTTGGTTTTCAGTTCTATGTATGGGGAACCCCAAAATTTAAGTTTTTTGTTCTATTTTTGTGTGAAAATCTGAATGCGGTTCAGAGAATACATCTACTTACCAAGTTTCAACAATATAGTTCTTATAGTTTCGGAAAAAAGTGGCTGTGACATACGGACGGACAGACAGACAGACAGACAGACAGACAGACAGACAGACATGGCGAATCTATAAGGGTTCCGTTTTTTGCCATTTGGCTACGGAACCCTAAAAACCTTGTTGATTAAAATTTTTGCAAGCTATGTTTTATCCTAGCTAAACATGTTTGTGCCTCAATTTGTATTTAACATCCTTGTATACCATGTTTTACGGAAATAAATATTCTATTCTTTAATATTGTGATTAAATTAGATGGTCTGGAAAAACAGGTGCATTTCTGTAGTCCTGTTTCTGTATTTATAGAATTCGTAACAGATTTCTTTTTGTATCAAACATTAATCCATCATTTTATCAGTTACTTAAAAATCATCAGATTAAAACATTGCAGTCATTGTACCTCTACAAATAAATTGCGTTTTAAATTAAAATACACTTTTGGAATGCATGAATATTAAGAGAACCTAACAAAATTGAACATAGTTTTGCTACTTTAATTCCATTTTTAGGGTTCCGTACCCAAAGGGTCAAGCGGGACCCTATTACTGAGACTTTGCTGTCCGTCCGTCCGTCCGTCTGTCACCAGGCTGTATCTCATGAACCGTGATAGTAAGTCTGTTGAAACTTTTACAGATTATTTATTTCAGTTGACGCTATAACAAAAAATACTAAAAACAGAATAACATAAATATTTGAACGGGGCTCCCATTTTTATAAATAATGTTACGGAACCCTTCGTGCGCGTGTCCGACTCGCACTTGGCCGATTTTTGAAATTTGAAATGCCCGCAATCTGTAACTATTCAAATATAATTTTGACGCTTTCTCATCACGCCCCCAACCTACTCAGCCATCAAGTTTTCATGCTGGATATGATTGCTTAAAAACCTCCTGGGCTCCCCTTTCATCAATTTGTACCTCTGTCCTCAATGACATAACATCATCATCATTCATCATTTCAGCCCAAAAGACGTCCACTGCTGGACATAGGCCTCCCCCAAGTCACATTGACATTTTGGGGGGTTTTGCCATAATCGCCACGCTTGGCAGGCTGGTTGGCGATCGCAGTACGGTTGTTACAAAAAGCACAGAGAACGCTGCTGCCCATTCTCTGGCAAGTCCCTTAGTCGCCTCTTACGACAGCCACGGGAAGATATGAGATGGTGCTATTCTTTACGTCCGACACCATACAGAGCATGACATAACATACCTACATATAATCCCCGAAGGGTTAGGCAGAAGTGTATCTAAAAGTACACCCACATTTCGCCAGTTATTTTTAAGTCCCATGTAAGATGAAGGAGTTCGAGGCTAAATAATAACAGCCGCACGGGTCGATCTTTAAGGTTAAGCCGTGCTTGTCGAGGTTGGTCCGTGGATGGGTGACTACAATTACATACCGAGTTTCTTCCGTGCTTCGGAAAGCACGTTAAGCCGTTGGTCCCGGCTGTCATTTGCAGATTTTTGACATTCGTTACGTGTAGTCAGAAGCCAAAAGTCTGACATCCGGTCTTACCAAGGGGTATTACCCAGTTACTGGGTTGTGGAGGTCAGATAGGTAGTCGCTTCATGTAAAATAGTGGTACTCAGCTGCATCTCGTTATACTGGAAGCCGACCCCAAGATAGTTTGGGAAAAGGCTAGGCGGATGATGATGATGTAAAAGTCCCATGTAATAGGGGGCGAGCCTATTGCCATCAACCGGGCACAAAAGGATCAACTCAATAGCAATTAGCCCGGCCCGGGAATCGAACCCAGGTCTTCGTGCTTAGCAGTCGCGATTGCGACCTCTCGACCAACGAGCCAGTTTGCCCATAATGAATCTCTAAAATGTGATCTAAAAATCATTGTTCTTTTGCATAATGACATGGTACTGTGTGCTATGAAACTGATTAGAATCTATGTGTATTTGACAAATGGCGCTGACAAAACAATAAATTTTCATTTATCATTTTGTACATTTGCAATGATTCGGAAAAATTTCGTTTACACGCTCCCAAAGAGTGACTTTGCCGGATAGGTGATGATGAACTATATTTGGATTACATAATTTATTTACTGTATTAAAAAAAGTTCTATGCCTTGCTGTAGAACAATAACTGGCATCCTCACTTCATGCTGACGGCACGGTTGGCGCAGTAACAGAGCGTTTGACTGCTGCACTGCGAGTCGCGGGTTCGATTCCCGCACGGAACAAATATTGTTCCGGGTCTTTAAACACTGGGTAGGTTAAAGTTACAGTAGAAAACCTTAGTGTACCGCAACTCTAAAAAAAAATGGTAGCCAACAACTACTCGACGACAGCTCATTCAGCCAGCAACGTTTAATTAGAATAGAGGCTGTATGCCTCTTTAAACACTGGGTAGGTTAAAGTTACAGTAGAAAACCTTAGTGTAGCGCAACTCAAAAAAAAATGGTAGCCACCAACTACTCGACGACAGCTCATTCAGTCAGCAACGTTTAATTAGAATAGAGGCTGTATGCCTCTTTAAACACTGGGTAGGTTAAAGTTACAGTAGAAAACCTTAGTGTAGCGCAACTCAAAAAAAAAATGGTAGCCAACAACTACTCGACGACAGCTCATTCAGTCAGCAACGTTTAATTAGAATAGAGGCTGTATGCCTCTTTTCGGTTTTTGGATTCTTCAAATTAATGTTACTGTGTTCCAAGCACCAAAACGGTCAAGGAAAACATCGTGAGAAAACCGGCATGTCCTAGAACTAAAAATTTGAAGACATGTGACATCTACAAACCCGCACTGGGCCCGCGTGGTGGATTACAGCTCACTCCCTCATTGAGAGGAGGCCAGTGCCCCAGCAGTGGGAACATTATAGGCTGATGATGATGATAATGATACGTTAGACCATATTTTTTGTTAGTTACCTGTATGTCTACCTGTTAAGATTCGATTTCTAATGAATAGAGATCTGATTACAAGATGATGTATTATCTCCAAAAATTACGTGTTATTTACCTAGCCAACAGCTCGCTATACCTAATTATAATATTTTATAGATATCCTTTGTTCAATGGGCTCTGGTAATAAATAACTGTTACTACCTAATGCTAAACAACAAAGCCAGATAATTATCCAAAAACCTGTCTAATCGATAAATCTGGTTATAACTAGTTATTTTGTACGATTCATTGCGAACGTGCGGGGCAAACTTACCACATGATTAATTTATCATTAAATATAATCTGTACTTAGTAATGCTTGGACGGAGGTAGACGGGCAGGTATCGTCATGTCACGACACTAACACATCCCTATCACGCACTGGTAACCTGCTGTATCTAAACAAATCATGCATGATACTGGTGTGGAGTTGTAGACACAAAGTGACGCTAACGATATATCAGCCACTTCGGTGCTTAGACGTTAGATCTGTTCGAGATAAAAAAAAATACATGCACTGTCTTTTGATATAAATTAGCGTTTGACGCGTGACTAGTTGCCAAGTAAAATTTTGGTTTGTGTTGGATAACAAGCCGTATGCCCGAAGGGATTATCTATTGGCAAAAATTGTAATGCATTTTTTCAGTTAATATTTAACACCTTTAACTTTTTCTAAAATCTTCCTGTAGCGGAGTGGTCATCATCATCATCATTTCAGCCGAAAGACGTTCTCTGCTGGACATAGGCCTCCCCCAAGTGTCGCTACATTGACATAAGGGGGGTTTTGCCATAATCGCTGTTCTGTGGTGATCGCAGTACAGTTGTTACAAAAGCACAGAGGACGCTGCTGCCCATTCTCTGGAAAGTCCCTTAGTCGCCTCTTGCGACACCCACGGGATGATATGGGATGGTGCTATTCTCTCCGACACCATGCAGAGCAACCTCGACAGCACAGTGGCACACTGCGGAGTGGTACTTACGCTTTATGAGGAATCTCTTTGCATAATTTCAAGATTGATCGGTGTCTGCCCGAGAATTTAAGTAAAAGTATAATGCTCAACTGCTCAAGCTTATTTTACAATAAATTATTATATTATTTTAATTTTAGATTTTTACGATTTTTACGATTGATTATTTTTAATTAGGTTTTTGAGTACTTGGTGTTTATTTTATTTATTGTGATTAACTACAATTGAATACCTACTTTAAAGTTTACTTTTTGTGATTATGCATGGAATTAATTAAAGCTATTTTGATTTTGTAATGCTCAAGTATTCCAATAAAAAAACATTATTTCAGCTGCTATAAAGCAGGCAGTTAATAGATTAACAACTTATTATGTTTGTTAAGGGTCGCCTGAACGAGCTGTTATGTGCGGTGCGTCTGCAGCGCAGCGCCAGCGCAGGAGCGTCGCACGAACGTTACCACTTGGATCCTGGTAAGATGATTGAAACTTAAATATTTGTTATTTTCTTTTGACTGCTCTGTTGGTCTCGTGTTCGCAATCGCGACTGCTTCTTCTTCTCGAATCGATGACTCAGATTTTGTCCGACCAGAACGTAAGCAAACTGGACAGCTCGGTCGTTTTCCTCATTCAAATCCTGGAGAGTGCAATTAATGGTGCATGACCGGTAGGTTAAAAGGTGGGGCATATCCTGTGTTGGGGCTTCGCTCCGCACTCGCTTTGTGGCCGAGATGGGTCGATTATACCAGGACCTCAGCAGTCACTAATTTGCCTAGATAGGGTCTAGGCAATTAGCGACTGCTGAGGTCCTAGTTCGATCCCCGGAACGTTTTAAATGTAGCCAATGACGCTCGGGGATAAAGTAGCTTCCCGTTAATGAAAGAATTTTCGGAATCGGATCACTAGTTCCGAAGAATTACCCCCTACATACAAACTTACAAACATATTTTGCCTCTTTATAATGACACAAATATCAAATAACACTTGGTCCCCACCCCCGGAATCCACCCTAGGAACTCCTGCAGTAGCATTTGTAGTTGTGATGTTGTAACTTTATTACTGTTTTCTTCGTGTATAGGTGCACAAGAAGACGTGAAGCAGTTCCTCTCGCTGCAGCAGAAGGGCATGGCTCACTTGTTGGATACCGCGCGCAAGGACCTCTCGGCTCTCGGGACCATCGCTGAAGGCATGTCCCGTCTAGTCAGGGCTTAAGTATTATACATAGTGACATTTTGATACTCCATAATCAATAATAAAAATATTCTTATTTTTCAGTTCGACATAGAATAATTTTATTTTTAAATACTTGCATCGAAAAAATATTTCCGAATTGTAATTTTGTAATTCTGACTTCTCAGTAAAAAAATGTATTTTTTTAAATAGATTATTTGTTTATTTACTATTTGTAATTACGTTAATGTAAGTGCATGGCAGTGTGTTCAATAAAGTTGATTGGAAGTTATTTTTGTGTATGAATAGTATGTCACCTAAATCACTTATCTCTCAATACAAAATTTCAAAGCCACCAGATTTATCCAGTTGACAAAAATATTCCACAGTTGATCGATACATTATATGTATGTATCCGTTTATATTTTGAACAAATGAGTTTTATTTTGTCATCAGATAACAAACTAATCCGTCTGTATGTCTCGTCACGTATACAATGTTTGCACTTTGATAAAGATGTGCTGAATATGATGAACAATACCAAACAGGTGCTAATATTTATTATTGACTTCGTACCTTTGCTTAAAAGCAAATTGTTTATGGAATTGAATGAAAATCAGAAAGCAGTATGAATAAGTTTATTAAAAATAAATATTAACTCTTAGTACTTAAATCTAAAGGTAAATCTGTGCGTCTGACTAGTTCTTCAATAGAAGTGTATTCGCGTCGCTTTGAGCAAATGAGGTTCAAAGGCATCTCTTCGTCCATTGACCTGTATATCTGGGGGCTCTCTTCCACTTTTTTGAGTGATACCTCTTCCAATCGAGGTTGGTCCTCATATGTGAATACTTTGTCACTAATACTTGATCCCAATGTTGGGTAGGCGAGGGTACTGGAGTAGTAGTTCCTGTATGCATGCTCATACATTTGTGTGTACTCCATGTAAGACATCTCACTCGTCGGGATTCTTACTGGGTACATAGGTTCAAGGGGCCTGATGTAGGTGACTTGATCCATAGGAGCGTAGGACAATGTTGGAGGGACGGAATCTGATAGCATCGGCGCGTACGTCGGTAGCGTCGGTGATAGAGAGCTGACGGGTGGGTTGTACACTCTGTGGATCGGTGATGTAGGCTCTATTACGGTATACGAAGAGCCATTTTCATTTGAAGGTGAGAACGTGTCAGGGCTGTATACTTCGTCTGATGATTCTCGCCGTGTGACTTGCTCTGTGGCGTAATGTTTGTATGTTTTGACGTGCTTCCTCAAGCTGGACGGGTCTGTGTAGCGCTTGTTGCAGCCGGGGACTTTGCAGCAGTAGGGCTTCTCGACTGCATGTGTTCGTGTGTGCTTGAACCTGTCGCTAGAGTTTGAATACGCTTTGCCGCAGCCCTGGTGAAGAAAAAAAAAATACAAGTTAAAACACACTTTAAATAGACCTTAGTTTTTATTTTTTCTTTTCGTTTTTGTTTGTATTTATTTCTACTTTTTTCGAAATAAATAATATATTTACCTCATATGGACAGACGTAAGGTTTCTCTCCAGAATGTGATCTGAGATGAATTTTCAAGTTTTCAGCTCTGGAGAAGCTCTTGTTGCACTGGTTGCAGGTGTGTGGACGCTCATTTGTGTGTGTTCGTACGTGGACCAGCATTTTATACCTGTTGACAAAAACAAAGGAAAAAAAATAAGTAATATGCTACGAAACCGAAGTTATAAAAATAAAAATTAAATTGAAGTTAAAATAATAAAATAAAAACTTGTAATATTAGAAACGAACCGTGCATTAAAGCCTCTTTGTGGTCTTGTGCACCCCTTCCATCCGCAATAGAAGAGTCCATCTCTGTGCGCAAGCGCATGCGCACGCGCGACGTGCGCGGACAGGCGCGCCACGCTGGGGAAGTGCGCGCCGCATCCTCGCCACAGGCATACACCCTCCGCATTATCAACTGCGTCGGAATTCCTATCAGGGGACGAACCACCCGACGAATCTTCATCTTCCAACTGTGAAAAATAATTAAATGTAAAACAATTGTTCCGTCATATGAAAGTTTTGTTTTGTTGACAAAACATGTTTTGCATATTTGCAGCAATTCAAAAAATATCGCACCTGTGGTGGATGTGGTGGCAAAGCCACTGGTCTCGCGAAATAAGGTGCGAACCTCTCTGCAGGCATCCACCGAGGCACCCTACACCCATCTCGGGGCAAATCCGACCTCCAAGCCGGAAACACTAACATCGTAAACACTTGTTTTGTTCACTAAGAGAGTTCTAACAAATAAAAAACTAGTTGTGGTCACCGCGCGGTCGCTACGGACAATGATGGCGGGCGCCCGCGTCGCCTACTTATAAAACGTCTACGAGTGACAACGCGCTGATAAGAGGACGAGTCCCCCGCGAACATGATACCTCCATACATTTTTCGAAATTTTCTCTTCAGATTCAGGAATTAACGTGTTAATCCTTTTTGTAAAAGTTAAGAATTTTTTGGAACTTTTTTGGTCCTGAAGGTCCGTCGCTATAAGGGTTAGTTTTGCTTGAGCGGTCTCTATCATTAAACTCACGTAGCATCGTGTGTATGTGGGAGCGTTATCAGAAGCCGCCTGCCGCGGCTGCTGTCCAGTTATTACCGGTCCGATAGGCCGCGGTTCAATAGGTGACTGATATCGCAGTGTCGGTGTGAAGCGACCTCTTACTGGTTCTTATTGACGATCTCATTACTAATCGCCTTCAGGACAGTAGTTTCAAGAACAAAGCGTTTGTGTGTCGTGGTGGCTATCACGTATTCTTAGGCGGAACTTACATCTCGGAAGGAAAAGTGTCTATAAGAAGATTAAGATAAGAAAAAAATGTCTCGCTATCTTATGAATAAGCACAAAACATATCTAAATGTATTAAATTATGAAATGATCTAACACATCACTTTACTGCAGAGCGGTCCGAGTATCCACTCAGACCGCTCAGTCTCAAGTACCTTGGTACGGGAATTACGTGAATGCAGCTCTGTAGGTGTGAATATTTATGTAACCTACTAGCAAAATAGGTACCTAAAACGTATCCAAAAATAACTCTCGATTAATACCAGTCAAAAGTTCCAGACTAATCTTTATATTTTATCATAACACGTATTGAACAAGTAGGCTTATTTCTTCAAAATTTTTGACCGTGATTCTAGCGTGTTCAAAAAAAAACACGTTCGTATTTGGTTTGAAGATAAAACCTGTCCGTGCTATCACAAGAGCACTTGACTGTCGCGAATTTCCGGGGTAAATTATCTGTTCTGGTAATTTTTGGTCGTGGTATAATCTTAGAGGAAATTCTTGGTAACAATCAGCGTTGCCATTTGTAGTGTGTTGCGTTACATAATCACCATGCTAGAAATTACCATCGATTACCACCAGATTTCAGTGTAAAATCGACCTTTATACCTGAGAGTTAGTATTTCAGATAATACCACTATTTCTGATTAAAATCCGCCAGACAGATATATCTAGCTGTCTGATAAGGATATTATCAGCTAGGCCATTGTGAAAATTTGAGGTGAGTTGTGACTTAGCGTTCCATGCGTACGCGTGGCTAGGCAGTGATGAGGGGGGTGCATGGAGCTGGTTGCATCGTGGTAGGCTTATCTAATCACGTGACTGGGTAGCTGGATTACTGATTAGGTACCTACGTTCTAATATTACACCTGTGTGGCAACTTAGATGAGAAGATTAGAATTTTTTGAAAAGCCTATATGAGATATGCCATTAGGTTTTAGGTAAATACCCATGAGTTAGTTTGCGATAGTTTTTGAAACGCTGCTTTGAAACCCAACTTCTAAAAGTTCCTGGGCAGCCAAGTTTCTGAGTTTTCCGATGTGAAAATTAATTGGAAATTCTGGTTAATGTTTGGCAACCATAAAGCCGTAGTTGTAGGTACTCTTTGATTAGGGAACTCTTTACTTAGGGTTTTGAATTATGTGTGTTATTAATTGTCCTTGCACGTGTTCCTGGTATCTTTCAGAAATCAATCTATATCTACTAGCAGACAAGGGTTGGACTCATTGGACTCATGGTAGTTGGCTAATCGACGCCTGGAATTCGATTAGAAAGCTCAGGACCTTGCCAAAGTTTCGGGAGAATGTAGGTAGGTAGGTGCGAAACCATAAAATTATAAAACCTCAATTTCCTGAAAAAATCTAGTAGCATATTTGTTGTGCAACGTGACAAAGCACCAAATTCTCCGTTGGCACACCGTGAGCAAATACACTGCAAAACTGTGCGTCATTGAATACTTGTTCAAACGAGTGATAATGTTATCGGTGGTAGTGTGTGGTGGTGTGTGTGTGCTCAATAAGTGTGTACGCGTCTGTGAGTGGCGCGTGTGAGCCGCTCGGCCCCCTGCGGCCGTCGCGCGGCGCGTGCGCCGGTTACAGCCGGTTCGCTTATCACCGCTGTCGTCTTCAACGCTAACTCAGACTCAGTGCTAAAGTTTATGAAGGACTTAATAAAAATATACCTATCATGCCACGATACCGACGAGTGCAATGATTAATGGCTACGTTAAATCTTTTTTATGCGCGACTTAAGTATTTTCGGGAAAATAAGAAATTTTATTTTTTGCTATTGAGGGCAGAGATTGTACTTTTTTATTATCAGCGTTAAATATTTAGTTGGTCGTTTTATGTTCAGTTTATTTGTGGTATAGGATGACACAATACAATAATGCGAGGTCATTTTATTTGGAATATTATTCACAGTCGATACCAAATTATTTTCAGACGCTGAAAACATGTCCATATTTTTTCATTGCTACTGTTTCACTTGTTATTTAATTATAATTGGGCAATCTATAAATAATATGTAGATAATGTGGTTACTTAGTTTATATAATCGTCAGTTCGTAACTCACGTTATAGGTACTTGTAGCGGGTTGAGCCTATAGTGATTCTATGAAATCGTTAGGGACAGCGCGTGTGTCCTACTTCCGGCCTTCCGTAGTGGTAAGGACCCCAGAAAGCACTTTGACTTAAAGGCTGCTACAGTAGTTTGAATGCTGCTCCAGCGGAAGGACACTTTAGTTTTGTCAACAGTTCTTTTCAGATTACCGAAAAACACTTTCATAATAACGCTATATAAATTTTGTTCTAGTACAGTTTTCGGCAACTTAAAAGACCAGTTTTGACTTACAGACTATCAATCCCAGCCAGCAGTAAAGGTGAAAGCTTGTGCACTCTAAAAAGATAAACGAATTAAGAGTCGTGTTGCATTGGTACTTTTCTATAGGTGTCGTGAAGACTTACAAGATTTGAATTATACAAAGAAAATAAGAAGAAATAACAAATATTTATTTATAACCTGATACAAAGTCTTGTGCAGCTGTTGTTTTCAAAGTCGGGTAGAGATAATGACGTGTTTTTAACTAAATCAACGCAATACTCTCTCTATGAGAATGTCTCCAAATACCGAGAAATCGTGAACGCTTGGTATTCTGAATTTCCATCACCCGATGTTACATACTTAGATCTACGGATTACGATGGTCAAATTATGCCTTATTAGCACTGTAGCAAGTATAAAGCATGTGTTTGTTCACGTGTCGTCAAAGTAGACGTGTTTACTTGTCCGTATCGCAAAGTCCGCCGGGGGCATGCGGACAGGCCGCCGCGGCCGGTTTGCGCCGGTTACCCCTTATCACACCCCGCCGCATTCAGCCTAATGTATTTCATCATCATGCTAATGTTTTAAGTAAACAGCTACCTAATATGTTTAAATTAATACTTATAATCGCCAAACCGCTTTGAGCAAGCGTGGTTATCAATGCCCCATTGCCCAATGCCTCTCTCGTATGAGAAGAGGGCTTTGCCCTGCATTGAGACAATAACAGGCAGGTATATTATGTTCTTTGGGATGTATGAAAGGAAATAGCTAGTTCAAAATCAACTGCAACAAGTAGCATATCAAGGGAAATCCTTTGAAAAGTTCCTTTCAGGTTCTTTATTATCTAGGAAGTTGTCTTATGTAGACAGACACCTTGACTGTAACACCTACCATTTTACTATTTTATTTCTGGCATAGGAAAAAATTCACTTGAGCCCTACCTTGAGCATTACCCTGTGAAAACTTGGTCCAACTGCTTAGTCCGATCAATCGGACGACGTGTTTTAAGGGTTCCGTAGCCGAATGGCAAAAAACGGAACCCTTATAGATTCGTCATGTCTGTCTGTCTGTCTGTCTGTCTGTCTGTCTGTCCGTCCGTATGTCACAGCCACTTTTTTCCGAAACTATAAGAACTATACTTTTGAAACTTGGTAAGTAGATGTATTCTGTGAACCGCATTAAGATTTTTACACAAAAATAGAAGAAAATACATAAATTTTGGGGTTCCCCATACATAGAACTGAAAACCAAAAATTTTTTTTTAATCATACCCATACGTGTGGGTTATCTATGGATAGGTCTTCAAAAATGATATTGAGGTTTCTAATATCATTTTTTTCTAAACTGAATAGTTTGCGCTAGAGCCACTTCCAAAGTGGTAAAATGTGTGTCCCCCCCCTCTAATTTCTAAAGTAAGAGGAGGAAAATTCTGAAAATATTCAAGATTGTAGAACGTAAAAAAAACTATCAACGAAAATTGGTTTCAATAAGATATGATGTTTAGTTTTTGAGATATGGGACTTTTTCATCAAACTGCAGCAGTAACTTTGTTTTTCATTAAGATACTATGAAAAACCAATTTAGTTTTGCGGTTGAGTGGAAGTTTACTAACTAATACTACTAACTAATGAATGACAGTTCAAAATATTGTTTGGGGCTACGGAACCCTGTGTGCGAGTAAGATTCGCACTTGGCCGGTTTTTTTTTCTTTGGACCTTTTCCTCGGACCAAGTGGAATCACAAATTCTCTTGGTTGGACAACTAGATTTTTTTCGTTTCGTTTTACCAGTAACTGAGAAACGTTTCCAAGTTTTCTTTACATAAATACCTAATTCAAACTATTACGAACATTTTAACACAACCAAATCAGGTTCCCAAGCGATGCGCTTACAACGTATTAGGTACAGCATTTCGTTTTTATTTATAGATGTCGCAGTAAGATAGTTGCAGGCGTGATACAGTTATATCCTAGGGATAGCTATTTCCCGGAAGATACAAATGATTATTTTTAATTAGATTTTTTGTGATAACTCCATAATTGTTTATTTTTTTAATCATTTATTGTGATTGACAATTGAATACTTTAATGTTTTCTTTTTGATTGTGCATGGAATTAATAAAGCTATTTTGATTTGATTTGGAACTAACATGCATAGGTGACATACACTTTTCATTTCAAATCCACTAGATAGGTTTTATTAATACAAACTACAAAATTGTTGGTAAAAACTTAGTAAGAACAAATATATGATATTCAACACATATTCTAAAGTTTTAATTTTTTCTAAGTACTTAGATCTAGTTTTTGTAATTAGTTTTAACATATATAGATTCTGTATAGATTCAGCTATACACACGTATTTTATATTGGTGTAGCTGCAGTAGTTTACGAGATAATAAGCTTTACATGGGAAGCGGCACGGGGCGCTAGCGCGGCAAAAAATTCTGAGTGCGCGGGGACGTGTGGACGCGGCAACAAATGTTGCCGTGGACGGACTAAATAGAATCGACTAGAAGTGCCTAGGATTGTTACTGTAGAGCTAATAACGGCAGAGGAAACCATAATAAAGTATCTATGCTATAATGCTAAAAAGTTACAATAAGTAAGGTGGGTGGACCATGGCAGGCCACGCTCCTTTGAAGGCCAACTATTAAAAAGACGTAATTATGGACATGTAAAGACATATTCCTTCTACTACACAGTAAGATCCATCAAACTCTAGGCCACAAACGTGGCGGCGCACAGTGGATCGACGCAAAGCATTAACGCAGATCAAGCAAAGGGACATAGGCAACTCAAAAATACATGTGTCAGTTTTTGAAAAACAAATCATTCCATCATATAGGCCTATAATACTTATAAGCTGTAAAAAACCTATGAACCATTTTCTTATCGGAATCTTATATTGAGAGCTATGGCACCAAACGTGATTTTTTGTATGGGAAATGGCATAAAAAATAGTATACCTTCTGAGTCCCTTCGTGTTACGACTTTTGAATGTCTGTCTGCAACCAGGAAGAATTCTTCTTCATAAATTTTTCCTGGCTTCTTGAAACTTTTGTCCACCAGACTTTTACTTCTTTATCAACACTTTCACTTAACTGAATATTACAGTTTGTTCTTAAAGATGTATATAATAGATTATAGTCCCGGAGATCACCACCATCACGTAGAGAAACGTAAAGGTCGAGGTAAGTAACGAAACCAGGGAAAGACATAATGACAACACTCGGATGAGGATAAAATTACAACTGATGCACTTCAAGTATGCACCTATTTAAATGGTTTAAAAATTGGTACTAATGAGAAGCATAATTATAACAAAAGTATAATTATCAATTAGCTATTGATCGATTCTTTGAAAATGATGGTTATGTTCGACATTAAAGAAACATACCTTTTAGAGAGATTAGCTGGTGATAAGAATTACAACGAACGAAAAGGTCATTAATACACAAAAGGTGAGGTAATCAGTAACTATAAGGGGGTCTCAGGCAAGGGCGGATCCAGCTTTGGCGCCACGAGGGGGTCACATGGTCGTGGTCAAGTCAAGAACTTATAATTTAATTTTGATAACAATAGATCCAAGTAAAAAGTAGGTATTTTATTAATGTACGTAAGTACTGTACTTAAAAATATTTATTCTTTATTGTACACTTAAAAAACTTAACACATAATAACTTGTGCATATACACGTATATACTGGTATCTTCTCTTGAAGAGAAGCACTATCACGCACAGTATGAGGCAACCTATTTATATTCCATAACCGTGGTGAATGATTTGTCATAACAGCTAGAGGTATGTCGAGGGGTATGGCGCAAAACTCCGCAAAACAGAAGAGGTGGTACGACAAGGGTTTCCAACAAACAATATAGAAACAACCCAAATGGTCAAACGGGACCCTATTATTGAGACTTCGCTGTCCGTCCGTCTGTCACCAGGCTGTGTCTCATGAACCGTGATACTTAGCCAGCTGAAATTTCTACAGATTATGTATTTCTGTTGATGCTATAACAACAAATACTCAAAACAGAATAAAATAAATATTTAAGGGGGGCCCCCATACAAAAAAGTGATTTTTATAAATAATGGTACGGGACCCTTCGTGCGCGAGTCCGACTCGCACTTGGCCGGTTTTCTTTTACGTCTTCTCCCGAAACGCCTTATTACGTCATTTACGTAAATGGGTACGTTTTTATGAACGTGGAGAAGTGGAGTCCGGTTAGGCGATCTTCGACCATAAAATCTGTATGGTGACAAAATCATTATGTTCAGTAAAGTAATCAGTAAGTGAAGTGAGATTTGGAGAAAAAATATTTCGAATTAATAACTTATGAATCAATTTGTAGATAATAAGGAAAAAATTGGTCAACGCTTGTACCTCATAAGGGGTGCGAGTGGCGCACCATGTTTGTTTAGAGAAAATGTAGCAAATATAATGTCTTACTACCATATAAAAAAATCAAGTCGAAATATGAAGGGACTCACCGAAGGTATACTATTTTTTATGCCATTTTCTATACAAAAATCACGTTTGGTGCCATAGCTCTCAATATAAGATTCCGATAAGAAAATGCTTCACAGGTTTTTTACAGCTTATTAGTAGGCCTATACGATGGAATGATTTTTTTTTCAAAAACTGACGCATGTATTTTTGAGTTGCCTAATGCCTATGTCCCTTTGCTTGTAAGGCGTCGATCTACTGTGTGGCGCGGCGAATCGATCGCGCCGCCTATTGTGGCCGTACGATCTCACTCTTCGTAAACTTCGGTCGTTGACGTTACAATTGTTATTCGCCCGCACAGCAAAACTTTAGTTTATTATTATCTCATATTTTTTTACTGTGAATTGTCGTAGAAGGATATGTTTATGGTACTAAAGAAAAAAAACATATTTTTGCCTCAATTTAAGTTAAAACATTGGTAGTGTTCCTAGGAAAGCCGGTGGTTCCTTATAAGGCCAATCAAAAATTTGACGGTTGGCCTTGCTATGGTACATTATTTTGTTATAATTATTTTCGTCTTTTAATCTTAAGAATAGTTGATTTTAAACATTCCTGACTACAAGGCTTTTTATAATTACAGTAGTCTGTAGTATATATAGTAAATATTTGATATATTGAGCATTTAATGTTTCGCTTAAATGATAGAGCTTATTATGTAGTTTTAGTAAAAGCGGATATATTTATTATTACAGTTCTATTTTTGAGTTTAACGACTGCTGTATAATATTGGCCTTGTTTGGAGCCGCGTTCCTTGCAAGGCCATTTGGAAGAGTTTATAAAACTTAAGTTAAATAAATAGTGATTTAAATAGTTATGTAAAAAAAACTGATTACAACAAAGTATTACTTAATAATTCGTATCCTTCATTTATCCAGTAAATAAACGAATACAAAGTGAAGAAGGTGAATAAGAAGTGGAAGGCCACTCTAACGATTTACGTTAGAGTGGCCTTCCATGGTCCACCCACCTTAGTTTGTGATTGGCAGCTCAAAGTTTGTTTTCCAGACTTCCCAATAATAATGAAGTATCCGGAAAAATCATAACATCCACTACTTATGCATTGAATTATTAGAGTCTGATGAAATACAGGGTGTTTGGTGCATCGTGTGCCAAATTGAAATGGTCGACTGGGGGGGTCATCTGCTATCCTCTCAGACCCCTAAACAATTCTCATGCCCTGTGGATTTTTTTTCATCGACATTTTATTGTTTTATTAACAAAATACCCAAATTTTACATTCAAATACAAATTTAAAAAAAAGTATAAGTCGTAGACACAGAATTTTAATTTTATTTAGATGTTTATTGTATTCCAGTACTGTAGAATTCAAAATTAGTGGCATTAGCCACCTAGATTTTTTTAAATTAACTCGCAAAGTTTCGGACTTCAATTAACGCTGTCCATGTTACAGCTAGTTACATGGCTTTAAAAAAAAAACTAAAAGCGACCGGGATCTTCCAACTCCCTCAAAAATTCTCTAGTCTATCCTCTTGCTAGTGATGTGCCACATGCCATAAAAATCTTTTTAAAACTTTGTGAATTCGCTAGAATTGTGAATCAAGTCACAAAAAATTCAATTCCAAATTATGATTTAGAAAAATATTTTTGCTTAAATGATACCTGAAAAACTTATTAAATCTGTTATCTCACTCTTGTAAGGTAAAATCTGTCTCGTATCTCTCTTTTGGGGGAGAAAGGGGGGTTTTAGAAACAAAAAAAATGCATTTTTAAATTTATTTAACAATTTTGTTTGACGCCATCGCAACCAATCCATGCATTGGGGAACACAAGTTCCCCAATGCATGGATTGGTTGCGATGGCCCTATTGAAGTAGTACCTCCCTAGTCGGAACCTCCGTGGCGTATACCAGCTCTTTGGCACGTCTCCAGACATAAAAGTCTAGTGGAGTTAGGTCTGAGTAACGTGCCGGCCATGCAATAGGGCCATAGCAACCAATCCACGCATTGGGGAACATATCGTCACACAAAATTATTAAATGTTTGAAATGCATTTTTTTTTAATTTCGAAAATCCCCCTTTCTCCCCCAAAAGAGAGATACGAGACAGATTTTACCTTATAAGAGTGGGATAACAGATTAAATAAGTTTTTCAGGTATCATTTAAGCAAAAATATTTTTCTAAATCTTAATTTGGAATTTAATTTTTTGTGACTTGATTTACAATTCTAGCGAATTCACAAAGTTGTAAAAAGATTTTTATGGCATGCGGCACATCACTAGCAAGCTGATAGACTAGAGAATTTTTGAGGGAGTTGGAAGATCCCGGTCGTTTTTAGTTTTTTTTTTATAGCCATGTAAATAGCTGTAACATGGACAGCGTTAATTGAAGTCCGAAACTTTGCGAGTTAATTTAAAAAAAAACTAAGTGGCTAATGTCACTAATTTTGAATTCAAAAGTACTGGAATACAATACACATCTAAATAAAATTACAATTTAGAGTCTACGACTTATATTTTTTTTTAAATTTGTATTTGAATGTAAAATTTGGGTATTTTTTTAATAAAACAATAAAAACTCGATGAAAAAAAATCCACAGGGCATGAGAATTGTTTAGGGGGCTGAAAGGATAGCAGGTGACCCCCCCAGTCGACCATTTCAATTTGGCACACGATGCACCAAACACCCTGTATATGCAATATTTTAATCTAAACTAAGTAATTTCATGGATATCTTTTTTTTTACATTTGCCACAGACAAAAAGGTCCAGCAATTAATATAGAGTAGGTATCGAATACAGATCCATGCGCAAATAATAGTTCCAAAATACTCAAATACTCTGTATGGTGTCGGACGTAAAGAATAACACCATCCCATTTCTTACCGTGGGTGTCGTAAGAGGCGACTAAGGGATTTTCCAGAGAATGGGCAGCAGCGTTCTCTGTGCTTTTGTAACAACCGTACTGCGATCGCCAACCCGCCTGCCAAGCGTGGCGATTATGGCAAAACCACCCATGTTATGTCAATGTAGCGAAACTTGGGGAGGCCTATGTCCAGCAGTGGACGTCTTTTGGGCTGAAATGATGATGATGATGACTCAAAAATCCTTGAGCTTTAATTAAATTATGTTCAGAATTATTAATACACGAGAATTTCGTGTTTGAATTACACGAATTGTTCACATAATTTTTACACGAATTATCCGGTATATGAAATTAATGCAAATATGAAAAGGTGATTTGTGAATTCTACAAGAGAAACAAGAAATGTGTAAGTGATTATTAGCAAACGATTTTTTTGTACTGTTCTGTGCTTGTCTTCCCCTATACCGCATATGTTGACGATGCCTAACGAGATCTTGGAGACCAATCATAAATTGTGTTTTTCGCTGATGAATTGGAAGACGACAATGTTAGAATGTTTGCGGTTCTGTGAGAAGACAGAGTGATACAAGTAACTTAATTTAGTATATTAACGGCTAATGCTGTGCTGTACTAAACGTCAGATTGAGGAAATCGCCGCCGAGGTAGACCGACCGCGGCGAAGGTGATTTAAAGATCTGATCTAGATTGTAAGTAGCCAGAAATCGCACAAGAAAGGAAGTTTGGAAGGAAAAAGGGGAGGCCTTTGCCCAGTAGTGGGACACAAGACAGATTAAAAAAATATTCAAAAACTGCATGTTGCAGAAGAACCGGATGACGATGCGTTGGAAGGCCTCTCACTAGTTTTACCGATGAACTGGTGAAGGTTGCGGGGATCCGCTGGATGCGAGGCGCACGGGACCGGTCAATGTAGCGACACTTGGGGGACGCCTATGTCCAGCAGTGGACGTCTTTCAGCTGAAATGATGAGGATGACATTCGCTAGACGTTTTCATGAGTGTTCGTGTCGCAGGTGGATTAATTCATACGTAAAACGCTGATATGAACCAGACAGCAATCTCGGTAGTAGTTGATGGCGGCCGATAGCACCGATAAGAGATAAGACAAGCCTAATCCTTCAGTCTTTGATGTCATCATCATGTTGCAGTGTAATCATGCTGTCAATGCGTGATTTATGAATTTTAACACGCGTTTGAATTATCAAACAGTACCTCCGCGTGGATAGATAGAAACCTAACAGGCTTCACGGTGTTTTTTTTTTGAGATGCGTATACGCAGCGTGATTTTATTTTTAGATAAAAGTATAAAACTGTGAAATACACAGCTGTCGTTCGTGGTAACTTCTTCCCTAAGGTGAAGAACGCGATCTTTTTATTTTAATTCAAAGCTTTATTGTGATGTCACTTTGTTTCGCAGATAGAAATTTCACAGAATTTCGTTTCCCAGAAAATGTTCCACTTGTATTTTTATTTCAAATATTTATGTTTCAACTACTATTTACTTGAATGAGACATATTTTACAGAAACACAATTCAATGAATTTCATAATCACATTAACACATAACACATTTACAAACTTTTCAAACAGTAGAATTATTTTTAACGAATATTGTTTGTTCGATTTATGTATGTTTCGATGGTATTTTAATTCTGTCTTTAAAAGTCAATTTGTTGTGCTACAAAGCTTAATGACAGAAACGAATTGCTGCAAAACCGACTCCACGTAGCCACTAGTGCTTAGAGTGTAACTTAAGCCCGCGCGCGTAGGCGCGGAGGCGCGATGTGACCCGCGGGCTGAGGAGCAGGTGGTTTCTAAGCGAGCCTGCAACAGGCATGGTTTCTGTCACGGCTCCGGCGCTGCGGGACTCCGGCGGTCCCACGCGACCCGAGTTTTACAAGATCTTACTTAAATAATAATAAAGTTCACATGGACTTTTACTTCTTTTTCACAAACAAATAGGCGACAGCTAAATTAATAATACAAAATGTTTACTCTAATTGAATGACAATTAAATAATGAATGATGAATTTAATTGTTATAACAATCACGGAACATATCCCCTAAGTGACGGTGTAAGTTTAATTATAAACTGTGAAAGCTTAAAACAGTTTTATGTCATTGAAATTTGTAAGTACTTGATTTTTCTGCCATTCTCTAATTTTTTATATTGAAATTTTTTATTTTGTTTTTCTGGCATTTTTCAATTTAATTTATTGACAATTGATAATTTTGCATGCCGAAAGGCAAAATATATCGGGACGCTCATCAAAATGACCATCATATTCTGTATTCCTACATTATTGGCAAATAAACGATTTCTACTCTATTGTATTTTCGACGGTTGTAACGCTCTGAGCCGAGCGTTGAAAATACATCAGTACCTACGCTTTAATTTAGATGTCGCCTAATGTTCGTGAAAACGATCATTAGATACAATTCTGCTTGTCTCAGTACCTAAACACTAAAGAAAGTCAATGATATGATAAAAAATGTTGGTATCTAGTATCAAATGAACTTTGAACATCCTACTTCCTTGACTAAACACCAAAGTTCAAATGAGGTAAGAAAATTTATAACTACCTTATAAAATTAAATGAATTGTAATCGTGATATCTTACTATTAACAATTATCTTTGCAATAAAAATGTTGCAATTCAAAAAAACGTAATCGAATTTTGTTGATGACTGTGTAGTCGCCAAAAAGTGGCCATCCACTCTATGTATGTTCATGTGATGCACTGCATGGTTGTTAAAACAACCCCTAAAAAAGCAGGCACGCGGGATTATTCCACAAGACGATCGCAAAAAGCTCAATTTCATGAAAATATGTAAAATAGAGGGAGCAGCATCCTTACACTGATACACCTAAGTAAAAGGATTATTACGGATTTTATAAAAAGTAAAATTTACACGAATAAAAAAAAGAGAAAAGAAAGATGATTTTGGGACAGTATTTCCGGTCCGACTTCTTTGTGAAGCAACACCAAAACACACAGGTCTCGTTTAAAGTTTAGACACAATCTAGGTCAAGTCATATGATGACCATAAAGCAAATCCATTGAAGACAATAATTGTAATAAGGACTCACCATTGTTCCTCCTAGGTTCTTAGTTCTTTCGAATTGTTCTTATTTAATCTGTGTATCTGGGTCCGGTCAGCGGCTGCACCGGCAGCCAACGTCAACCATTATGACTTTTCCCGCCAAAACATCATGGCGACATCGACCACACGCGAACTAAGCCAAAATAAAAACTCAAAAATAGCCGCCTCGATTATGCCGCGGCGAAATTAAAATAGTCATACCGTAATATGACGTACGACGTGTTTTCCCCCCCAACTGAGTTTTCTTTGGGGTATGATAGTTATTTTTTTTAAGATTTAAAAGGAATAGGGCCGTAGCTTTTACAGTGGTCTCACCTTTCAAAAATGGAATCGATGAAGAAGTAAGACTAAGATTGTACTTGAAATTGTTATAATTAAATTCCGTTTACGAGTTTATAAAAAAGAATTTTGAAAATCGGTCCAGACAAATCGGTGTACATACCTACATCAAAAAATACATATTATACTTACAATCGAACACAGAACCTCCTCCTTTTTTTAAGTCGTTTATAAAAATATAAAGGCTTCACGCGCGTACGTCTCCATAGGAAAAAGGAATCTCCGGACCTCTCTTCTAACTAAACCACTACACGTGGTCATGATCTACCATTGTGTCAAATTCCATCGAAATCCGTTCAGCCGTTAAGGTAACAGGGAGACAGAGTTATCTATTAAGTAGGCAAATGGGGATTGCTCTACTTTTTTTGTATCAATAAATAAACAAACAACGTCCAAAGTTGCATATCCTCAGGTGTGGTGCCCTGATCATACAGTTGCAGACAAAAATATCTTGGTAAAGGACCCCCCGGCGGGACTTCGTCCTCGCTATATTTACTTGCACTGCTCAGTTCTATCAAAGTTTGTTAAAAACTCAACTGAATAAAGGGTGAAAAGTTCAAACGTCGTTATATGTTGTTCTCCAAAAACTGGCTACGTACCCACTTCTGGGACACATGCTTCCTCATTGTGAGAGAGAGAGGGTCGTAACGTAAACCACCACGCGCGTCCTGGGCGGCCCAGTGCCACATATATGTCTTCATTTTTTCGGTTGGTTCTACAAGAAGACCGGATTCTGCACATATTACTTGACCGATTTGCTAAAGTAAAGTACCAGCCTGGTTTCGAAACTACGACTCGTCAGCGGCCTTTTCCACTGGGGCCCCACTCGTCCACATTGTTATTTTAAATAAAAAAAACTACCCTAAATTCGGCAACTTTAAAACGAGCTCATATATTGTATGCAAGTACACGTGCATCAAGGCACCTGCATTGATAAAGGTTATGTGTATAACCCCTTGTTTTTACAAATTTCTTATTTTTGTTGACTCGGAATAGTGCGTCATTTATTTCGTGGATCGTTCGGATCGTGTTTTCCAGCAGTCAAGAAGGAGTAGCTGGACCACGTAATTGAAATGCCGACGGTGCACAGTTAGTATGTGACCAAAACCGATTAATCGGCTATTGCCACAACTTCGGGCTTAACCGAAGCCGAAGAATGGCTAAAATGATAATAATGGCTGTAGAAACACTCTTAGCGAAGCAGAAAGGCACTTCATATTTCAGCGTTTTTCACCGTCATTGCTATTTTTTTTTAATGGACCATAGAACTTCTTATACGAAGAAATTCGGGCCCAAAGTTGGAACTTCGACCTAAAAAAAAAGTTTATATGATGAATCTTTTTCACACGTCTTTATTATAAAAAATAAATTAATTCATCCAAGCGTCGTTGCGGTCTACTTAGCGGTCCCCGACGTTACGATTTACTTTTATTGTGTTAAGGGTTTTTTAAATTTTCATTTCATTTTTAAACTTTTATTTAATTTTTATACCCTTGAATGTCCATCTCCTGGGCATTGGCCTCCCCCAGTCCTTCCACTTTTCTCGGTGTTGCGCCTCCTGTAGCCCGTAAACACAAACAGGGAAAGTCATAACTATAAAAAAATCCTGAGCTTTTAGGGGGAGTGGGAGGGGAACAGCCGACCCCCCATCTTGGCGATGCCCATGGTGACAAGATTTCAAATTGCGAATCGACCAGACCCGTGGAAGTTGTTGAGGTATATCCCTTAATTCACTAGAAAGGAGGTGATGATCTTCAAACCGCTGAAAAATCTGCTCACAGGGCAAGCACAAAACAAAGTGGACCCCCGACGCAACGACGCTTGGATTAATTTATTTTAGGTTTTATGTATTGGGTTTTTTTTTGGTCGGGGTTTAAAAATACGGGTTTTGATGTTATATCTCTTAATTTAAACCTCTATGACCCCTGTAGTATTCAATGTGTCCACCAGCACAATTATGTTTGAGTGCATAACATTGAGTCCATTGAGAAAACAGTGATCTTTCACCTAAAAAAAAGTCCTTACCCAGCAATAATGTTTGCATAGAGTTACTATGTTTGTTGTACAGAATGCATGGGTGACGTCTCCGTGAAGGGTCCGTTTTCATATACAGATTGATTCTTCTAAGTTAGACAACACGGAGAAAACTGACTCTATAAGAGATACCGGAAAACTTTGTTGGGCATTTGGCGCACACAAATAGGTACCTTAAAAATCATATTGCAAATAAATGCAGGCGTCCCATTGTGCTACAATCAGGCAGAAAGATTAGATAAAATTTTCCTGGAGTTTCGGATTCCATATAATCCATATAACACACGTAGTTTCACAGTGGACTGCCTTCTCCTTAACAGGAGCTGCGTGTAATTCGAAAATAATTTAGTGCAACAAAATAATAATTTTACATGCACATATATCGTTATGCTTCGGCAAGTGATCAGAAGAATATATAATAATCAAAGATAGGTATGCGGAGGAGTTATTTCATTTTAAATAGACAGGCAGCGTCATCTGTTGGGAACTCACTGCAACTATAATAAACTGTGTCACATTTTGTTTCGGTTTCATTAATGTATGCGATGTGATTTTTGCTAGTGGGATTCTAGAAGAAATGTAATTATGGTATTTATTAATTAAACAAATATGTGGGCTCTAACGCTGGCCCTAGCCGTGTAATATGGGTTAGACTGTAGAACCGTAGTCGTGAAAAAATCAGCGTTGCTAGTCATATCGGTGTGGCAAGGTCTGTAGCTTTGAAAAGTGTAGCCGCGTAGCAAGGGATGTAGCACTGAAGCAAGGTCTGTAGCGCTGTAGCTCCATAGCCGTGTAGCACGGACTGTAGCAAGGTCTGTAGCGCTGTAGCTCCGTAGCCGCGTAGCACGGGCTGTAGCAATGTCTGTAGCGCTGTAGCTTCGTAGCCGCGTAGCACGGTCTGTAGCACTGTAGCAAGGTCTGTAGCGCTGTAGCTCCTTAGCCGCGTAGATAGGGCTTAGGGCTATAGTACTGTAGCGCTGTAGTATGGTCGGTAGCGCTGTTCACCGTACCCTCATAGCAAGTTTGTTTTAGCTTTGTTGCAAGCTCACGTGTTGTGAGGCCTTTTTCCATCATATCTTTTGTACGTAGCTGCATAGTGCATACGGCATAAGTCGGTGATTCCTCTAATAAATTCATGGGTGGATAGATGTCAAAGTGAAAACTATAAGTACACTACATTTCCCAGAAAGTATCACAGCAGAAAAACACTGAACGCAGTTTTAACGGTTCAGACAGCTGCTTTTAATTGATTGGTGGATTGAGATGATTGAGCGATTTTGAGATGACTGGGACAGTCCAAGTGAACTAAAAATTGCTCAAAATATAAATAAAACAAACATTTATCTTAATCAGCATATTATTTAATTTCACTACTTTAAAAGTATTCCATGTCAACCGTCATTCGGACAGGAACATTGCATATACAGAGGTAATGTACGGTTTTACAAAATTCCTCGAATCAACAATCTCTTTTGTTTGCAATCAAGTTATTAATATTTGTCAAATCAATAGCCTTTATTACCTACTTACATTTAAATTGTTTATTTTTAACAGATCGCCTAATATCTATCATAGAAATGTAGGTGTTGGCTTCCGTTGTATTTTACAATTATTTTTGTACCCAAGTGTATTTCAGTTACTCTTAATTATTATATAGGTCAAGAATACCAATGCAAGTATTGCACAGGCATCTGTTTATTCAATTATTGGGACACACAAACTATAATGACAATAATAATACCTTCTCAATACATCAATTTAAGTCTCATTTAAGTATCAACGTAACTGGGTCTTTAAGTACTGATCGTCATCTGTTAAAACTAATAAAAAAAGTTTAATTATTTCCTCATACTTTCGATGTTCGAACACAATGTTATCGTATACTTAAGTACAGATATAAAATTGACCTACAAAGTTATCACACGATTTACTTAATAAAATGCAATAAGTAGTCGTGAAAATGGACAGTGTATAAGTATAATAAATAGAAAAAAAAACTATATTTTATACTTAATCATAAAATGCAAGAACACAATTACGAAGAGTGATATAAAAGATTGTAAATCAGAATAATATTATTACAATAATAACTATAGATTTTGACTTCACGTCGCTAATTGCTAAGAATAATAATATATTTATCAAATAAGCTAGAAAATCTGGCAAAAAGGTCTAAGTTAATGAAATTATTCCCTATTTATGAAATGACACGCTCATGCTGAAATGCAATATTTTAGGGAATGAATAAAATAATAAGTCTTTAGTTTAAAAAGTCAGGGTTTAGTAGCATATCGTAGAAAGTGCTCGCACGGTTGGCCGTAGGTACAATGTCAATGACGTGAAAAAACATCACCGGTGCTACACAAGCGAATTTTAAAAGCTATACAGCGAGTTTCAGAAAAGTGTGGCCATCTTTTAGGGTGTCATCCTAAAATATCCGAGAGAGATATCGAGTAGATTGAATTTATAAGAAACCAGGCATAAAGGTAAAAAGCCGATTACTGTCTGCTTCATACTAAGGGTTCTTTTTTTGCTATTAAGATGTTGGTCTCATAGAGAAAGTTCCTCAGCTTGATGGTCTATATCGAATCTTTCGATATAACCCCACTTTCCAAATACACGCTGTATATCTGGGAATTCATAAAGTATAAGTAAAATGCTTTAAGTACATGCTTTATTTTCAAATGAATAAAGTTGTGAAATTTAAACTATGATGAAACTGTCAATAATGAAACGATGATTCAATTACACTAAGATGTGAGTGTGAATCTACTTCGATTTTTTATTTGAAATAGTTTCACGATGGAATAATGAAGTTCCGTGGGAGCTTCATTTTTATTCAAATGCAAATAGTAAGTAATACGTAGTCGGTATGATGGAATTGTGGGCTTTAACATCATTGTTCTACTGTCCTCAGTTTTTATTTATTCTTCCGCCTGTTTCAACAGTGCGTAAACTTAATTAGAGCCAAGTAAATTAATTGCTTGGTGAATTTCAAAACTCGCATTATTTGACAGTTGTTTAAATTGGCCAAATCGGGGTAAATTGTCAAAGTGTGCCAATTTAATAATCAATTAATTTCCCTCACTGTACATAGCGAAATAAAAAATACGGCACGTAGAAATAGTCTACTTGCCTAACCTAACACACAATCAGTCACTTATTTTGTGAACATTTTGCTAATCGTAGAAAACAATATTTCGTAAAGTAATATACAAAACTAAACGCCAATTCAATTCTCAAATTCACTTTCGTTTCACCAAAGTTTACGTGTATAGAAAAAAGTTTTTACCGCAAGAAGAATCGTGGTAAATAGATTTCCCACGCAGTGCGGCGTCAGTGCATTGTGCGTAATTTCTAAGATTTCTTCTATTAGTTAGATGACATTTGTGAAATTGCGCACAATTCACTCACAGTTCAGAGAAAGGCATACACTGGGACACCATGGTAGCGCATCCGTGGACGTGCTGCCAAAAACTTTTTGCGTAACCAATAGGAGGCTAGGTGAGATACCCGCCATAAAGCTGTACATATTTGAAGGAATGAGAAACGTCAAGTTCCTAATCCTCCGTAAAATGGTAGGATCTTCCGACCAAGCGGGTGTTGTATCTGGTGGTTACTAGCTAACTGTGTGTAGTCCACATTGTGTAGGTAGCGCGACTATGCTTGCTCCACCATTGTGTTCCAGTGTAATACAAACTCTAAGGTGCAGTGTGGCGGCGTGCGAGCCTCGATTTATAGACAGGTTCTTGGTCGCCACCGTGCGCTAGTCACGCGTACGTCTCACGGAACCTTTTCTGGAGATGATGGGCAGCGTTGAGCAGCCGGTTGTGCAGCGTGAGGTGTGTGTGCGGGGCGAACGTGGGGGGCGCGGGGGCGGGCGCGCGGAGCGGCAGCGGGGGCAGCACGGCGTCGTTGTCGGGGTGGCAGAAGAACGCCACGCAGTGCCGCCCGCGCGCGCGCGCGTACTCGCCTGGGGGTACCACCACACGGTGAACCTGCGGAGATTGACATTCAATGTAAAATTGGACTTGCCTGTACTAAATTAACTATAGTATATTCGATTTGGAAGTATGTATAATCAACCAACGAAGTGGAAAAACGCCTGTTCAATTTTCTCTCTTTTTTGTGATGCTGTAACTATGAATGGGCACACGACCCGAATCCTACCGTAAACCGTGTTTTTTCACCCAAAAAAAAAACCGTTTCCCAGCAATATTTTTTGCGTAGACTTCCTTAGTTTGATATACATAATGCTTGGTTGACGGCTTCGTGAAAGGTCCTTCTACACCAGTATATAGAAAAATACTAACCAGTGCCGGCAGAGCGTTAGCAGTCCAAGCGGCAAGGAACTCTCCTGCCTGAACGAGGATCGCTCCAGGGAGGTGTCCCACCTTCTCCCACTTCTCACTGCCGTTCAATTTCACCTGGAGATAAAAAATATATTCACAAAAGTTCTTTAAAATGTAGGCACGCTTGCTATGTTTTCTATGCACTCATATAATGAAGGTTTCGAAGATTTTACAGACGTCATTGTAAGAGGATAATGACATGATTACCCAAAAATACAAAATTATACTTCTGTAAAAAACTAATGCTTGTGATTGTAATGAGTCACATCCGTTTTTTAAAAATGCTACGTGGTTTTGAATATTTTGGAAACAAACAAAGCTGTAGTTAGTTTAATTTGGATATTTCGGGATTCCCTGGTGCATAGTATAAAGCCATCTCATTACAGAGCAAGTGCCTTTATTTTCATTCATCATCATCACTTCAGCTGGAAGTATTCCACAGCAGGACATATGCCTTCCCCAAGCATCACCACATCAACCTGCCCTGTGCTTTTCGCAGCCAACGAACTGCTGGTTCCTAAGGTCATCACAAGGTGTGCATACTTAATTCGATAATTTTAACAGTAAGTTTCACAAGCAAATCAATGTTACATCGACTCTCACCTCGAGACCTCCCTCAGAATCCTGCGCAATCAGCGTAAAGGTGCCGTAATCGGCGTGTGCGCCGCACCGAGTGTAGTGCACAGCGTCGTTCTGGGAGCAAGGGTCGACGTCCTCAGGAGGAACCGGCGGGTAGTACAGCAGACGCATCGTCGACGCATTGCGACCCTCCGCCATCAGCATGCCGGAGTGACTCGCCAGCAATGAGCTCGGCGTCACACCTGGAAACAGGAGATCGTATAGTTTGATAAAGATGTTCTCCTGTAAGTTATGACGCGGCAGATCTCGGGGCGCGTCAAGGTTGATTAAACCAACGGCCAGTTACCAACCACAATAGCCGTACATCGAAAGAACTAAGAGTCAGCGTGAGGGGCCCAGCAGTGGGATGCAGGCTGTGTTGGTATGGCAATGGCAACTATGTTGGACCAGCATTATTTTGAAACTTTTGCCCATTGAGAACAAGAGTAAGTAACTAACAAGATATTTTATTGTGATGATAGTCAATATTTTCTTAAGAATAATAAAACATTGTTTTGTAGGAATCAAAAACATTGTCAGTTTTAAAACGAGTGGGTTTTATCAATGAAAGTCTTTACGAAATAAAACCACATTGCGTTTGTAATTAACCTAGAAATGAGCACATAAGCGGATATTTGCATACTCGCACTTCCTTATCAGTATCAATTGGCCTTAAAGGTGGCGAATTAAAACAAAAAAATGTAAATTGGTGACGCTTTATATAAATGACTTTGAAAAGTAGTCCATTAATGCCAATATTTAATAAGATACTCAAAGGTAGGCATAATATGTGGGTGGTACACACGGACACACCATAAGTCTCACTATAAAGAAACCTCGTAGCTAAAATTCACTGTATGTCCTACTTACAAGACGTCGATTATTATATATACTAGTTGCCACGATTCATGGTGTTTAGTATTATTATCGTTGGTCAATGAATTATACGTATATTTTTATCTGACGTAAAACCTCGTTGTTCATGCCAATTGTGGGTTTGAAGTTCAAATCCAGGCAAGTAAACAATATGACTTTTAAAATTCACTTCTTTCTTAATCTATCTTGGACATTACTGACATCGGTGAAAGAATCTGTCTGAAGGAACCTGAATTTATAGTCTGAAATCGCCAATCCTCCGTGAGCAACTGTGGTTCAATGCTCTCGCTCAAGAGACCTTTGCTCTGCAGTGGGACAGTACTAATCAGTCAGATTACCCAAGTACTAACTGGGTAGTGGAGGTCAGATAGGCAGTCGCTACATGTTAAATACTGGTATTCAGCTGCATTCGGTTAGACTGGCAGCTGACACTAACATAGTTGGGAAAAGGCTAGGCCGGTGATGCTGATTTTAACTTTTTAATTCTTACCCATGGCATAAGCGAGGGCCTGAAGCACAACTCTCGAGAGGTTCGTGAGGTCCTGCGCAAGCGGCACGGCGTGCTTCGTGAACTCGGGCACCTCCTCCTGCGCCGGCATCGACGACGCCGACAGCGTGGTGATGTTGAACGAGTGACGTAACTCCTGGGAAAGAAGGGATTAATAAGTTAAAGTTTTCGAAACAAAAAAAAATAATCAAATCGGTTTTTAAATGACTGAGATATGAGGTCATAAACATACAAAATAAACATCACCTGAATTGAGAACCTCTACTTTTTTTTGAGATCGGTAAAATTTTTTCGAGCACCATTATACAAAAAATGGGAGCTTTACCAAAGGCCGGATCGTTTCTATTCAATCACACAAGCAGGTACAATTCAATTCAGAGCAACGATATGGCGATAGAAGTTAGGTGTTAGTGAACGAACGGGCTTGTTAGGGTATAAGAGTTGTCTTACAGGAGTTACAGGTCCATACAATCACCATCATGGTTGAGCTTTAAGTATATTTAATGAATATTATTATTTTTTATTTGGTGTACCACCAATTATAGCAACATTACAGACTTGGCCAATCCGATGGTATAAGCCACAAAATACAACAACATAAAAACACAAGTAAAAATACATCCAATAAAAATGTTAACATTATTCATTGCCGATTCTTTGCCTATATCGTACAGAATCTGGTGACCTTCACCCGGGAAAACCCAGTTTTGGGTATATTGAAGGAAGATAACGCAAAAAAATGGAGGAAAGAGGAAATCTGACATTTATTACATCAATATCATCAGTACCCAGTGTTTATAAACAGGAAGCCGAAGGCTAGCGGTTTGGGAAGCCCCAAGCGGAATTATAATACGAGTATACGACACAATTCAGCTTTGGACCAGCACACAGGTTCTAATTTTGCTAATAGCCGAGCCAAAGTAGTTGCTCGGTTTATGTGTTTTGTGAGAGCTGCGTATAGCTACATTGTGTATTGTGCTAAGTAATGACAATGTCTAAGGAGAAAGTCTGTCTAGGTTTTCGGGTTACACTAATTTACTATTCAGCCGCTAGATGGCATCACTCGTTGGTCGCTCTTTCGTGTGAACCATTAAGTAAGTTTAGATAGTTGTAGGTATAGCATTAACATGTAATTACCAGCAAAATTACTGAGAAACAACGTAATAACAGTAGTTTAAAGAATATTCGAGATGAATAGTGTAACAATCCGAGACGAGAGTAGGTATTGTCTGAATTCTAAACTAAATTAAGACTTAATGTGTAGTATTTTAAATTATTGCGGACTTGTAGGTGTCTGATTCGACTTGAGAACGTAAAATTTGCATCATAACTCAACATCACCCAACTATTTTGTCCGAAGGAATAAGCAGAGATGTATAAGCACAACCAACGTTACAACACTACCGAGAATTTCCAAATGGGAATTCGCCAGTTGCAAACAAATTCAAATCTTGTTTAAGTTTTAAAAACATTTAAGTACCTTTTTGGTGGTGTCAAACTGTTCCATTCCTGGCTTCACGTAACCATGGTTGCTCACGGGGTTACGGAGGTACTGCTCCTGGCAACCTTCCGGCAGCGCGCAGAAGTTGTCCAGGTCAGCATACACCGCCTTCAGCTGGAAATTCAAGAACTTCATGTCAAAGACTGGTTATAGGTAGTACCTAAGAGTGTAAGGATTAAAAATAATCAGGCTTTGAAGTTTGCGGCTTGTAGAAATCAGTTGGCAAAGCTGTGTCAATTTTGGGACAGCGCCTGTCTATGCTATAAAGTATGTATATCAGAACTTCCGCTTATGATTACACATTTGTTTCAAACATAAAGATGGTGAATAAGAAAACTTAATCCTTGAACTCTCTCAGTAAGGATCGAGTGCATTATAAATTCCTAAAATTATACAAATAAGAAGGTCGTAACATTATTGTTTACCGTAATCTTAACCTTACTAGGTGTTGATTGAGACCATTTTTGCGTTTTGTTTAAAATGTCATTTAATGGCCTTTTCTCAAGCAGCCTTGATCAAATCTGTATGACAACTTGTCAAGATTAAACGATAAGATAAACGTATATTTCAAACAAACCATAAGTAAATGAGCCTAAACATTTGTTCATGCACGATTACCTTGAGTACCTACTGCATTTTTTAAAATTAGTTTAGTTCAAGTTTGACGGCACAGTTGGCGCAGTGGTTGAGCGATTGACTGCTGCGCTACGTGTCGTAGGTTCGATCCCCGCACGGAACAAATATTAGTAAAACCTACAGATAGTTGTTCCGGGTCTGGCTGTTTGTGTATGTGAGTTTAAATGTTTGTAAACGCACCCACGATACAGGAGAAATTCCTAGTGTGGGGCAATGTAAAAAAAAAGTATCGGTCTTACCATGTATAGTTAGAAGTGCATTTATTTCAACTTTTCAAGTTACTTTAGACATTACAGTCCACCCAACAAGAATTGCACAGTGAAAGTTATTTTAAAGTCCAATATTCCAATCTACAGCTTTTAACGATTCGATACAAATGTTCGGCTGACTCACACTCGATTTCAATTACGCAAATATTCGCTAACAGTCTAGCAAACTCAAGCCAACTGATTTGATTTATTGATGGTAATTCAATCAACCAATCACAGCCGTTAACAATACAAAATCGCAGGGTTTCGGAACTACGTCAGAAACCAGATGTTTCCTCATGCACCTCATGTTTCATCCACGTAAACATTTTTCAAGACATCTATTGTAGATGATTGCATTGAGGGGGAACCGTGTGCCTGTGCCTTGTATAGGTATTTAGGTAAGTTGTATAAAAAGGGCAGTCTGGATTTGTACCCGGTTGATGGCAATAGGCTCGCCCCCATTACACGTAGGGCCATAATTGCCGTAAGTCCTCCAATTTTCCGGAATTTCAGATCAATGTCCGGACACTAAAATAAAAATAATTTGATTTAAAAAAAAATGATTTATTTTTTATGATTAAAAATATTTTGATTTTTATGATGCATGATTTAAAAGGATAAGTATTTTTCAAATGTCCGGATTTTTTTCGGAAAATAAAATCATAGATCTGTGATCCCAAATTACCATAACTGGCGAAATAGGGTACATTTCTGCCTAACCGTTCGGGGATTACAGGCGTGATCATATTTTTTTATTTAGCCTGAGTTTTAACACTCCTTGGCAAAGGCTTCCCCCCATTCCTTCCACTTTTCTCTGTTTTTTGCCTCTTCTCGCTAATTAACGAGAAAGCCATCCAAGGCCTGGCCTGGCAAGTCCTGCTATCCTCGGTCTGCCACGACCCCGTCTAGCTGTCTTAGGGCTCCAGTTTTGTGCTATGCGGGCCCACAACTTTGCAGCCATCCGACAGACGCGGCCTGCCCAATCCCATTTTAGTTTGGCAGCTTTATGAGCAACGTCAGCAATTTGAGTTCCGGAGCTCAGTGTGGTGTTCCTTATACGATCGGTAAGTTCAACGTGTTCTTCTTATATTTAATTAGAATACTAGAATAAGGAGTTCAGTCCATAAGGTTAAAATATTGAAGCTCATGCATCTGATAGTACCGATAATACCTTGAAACGTTAACCGCTCTGAGTTATGTCCACTCGTTCAGGAAAAAGCGATTTGTTTCTAGATAAATGCGTTTTCTTCCTTCCTGTAGTTGAACGTCCACTCATACAAATATAGTATGTTTGGACGTTCAAGCTCTATTTCCTACTATACATTATTTTATTCTGACAATGGCGGCATTGTTTTTAATAGTATATGCAAGTACTGGACTCACTGCATAAGAATCAGCTATAGGTGCAGTCCAACTCAAATAAATTAATTTTATTCTAAACTAGCGACCTAGCCTCAGCTTCACACGGGTGTAGTGTAGATACTTATACTCGTATAAATACGCATGTTTTACATATAAACCTTCCTCTTGAATCATTATGTCTATTGATGAAAATCGTATCAATATCCGTTACGTAGTTTAAGAGATCTAGGCGTACAGACGGCGGGAAGCGCCTTTGATTATATATGTAGAGATGCTACCGTTCTTCTTCCGCTTTTCACGTATACTATGCCACATATAAATGAATTGCCTAATAAAAAGGCTCTGTTGGGATTTCAACGTTACGCTTACCGCCGAGGAGAGTTACTTATGTAAAACAATCGTGTCCACGAGGCCGAGACGTTCTTAGTTAGTACCTACGTTTCCTCATACCATCTTTGAAGATGTTTGGAAGGATAACATGCAAACTCCTTATGGCCGAGTTTGACAGGTGACTTTGAAATCACCACTTACTGATGATTTATCCGACAAAGTTTGTCATGAATCAAGGTGCGACTACATTGTGTTCTACCGACGCTATAGGCACAGTCGTTACTGATGGCCCCAAAACAAAATACCATGTCATGTAATAGGTTAAAATTTGAACTGAGCTTTTGAGGTCGTGTAGGTACATTCGACCTCAATATAGTTGCACCTTTTTTTTACGGATGCGAAATCATCTATCTCCCGGCGTCGGCGTAGCGGAAGGGAGTGTTAGACTTGTACTGACTAAAACCCATCCATGTAAGGAACAAGGATGGGTTTTAGTCAGCACTTAGCCCTTTGTGTTTCAGGGTCACGGTATCTCTTTCGAACAGTCCCGCAGCAATATAGTTGCACCTTAAGGGGGAAGCGCCACCTGCCAGGGCTGCGGGTTGTTCGAAAGAGATACCGTGGCCCTGGAACTCAAAGGGCTATAAGAAGGAACATGGATGGGTTTTAGTCAGTCAAGTCTGACACTCCGCTCCGCCCAGAGCGGGAGAAGTCATTTGATGATTTCCCATGCAAAAAAAAAAGGGAGAAGCGTCAGAAGTAGCCCGCGAAATTCTGGAAATCGCCAAATCGAGCATTAAAATTTTCCTAGGTTTTTTGCAATTTGGTCAGTGTTAGGTAGTGCGTAACAAAGTTATAATCATTTAAATCATCAATTCAACCCTCCGAGTTCATTTAATGGGATCAAATGAACTTAAAGACTTTTATTGACGATTTCAATGATAATTCTGTAGCTACATACTTACGGTCGCGAATTATATTTTGTTTCTTTTTTTGTTTCACATACAGAGAATCTGACCTGAATATTGCAAAAAAAACTTAAGAAAATTTTATTTCGCAGGGTACCCTCCCGCTTTCCCCTTAACACCTTGTTCTTCTGAATGCTCACCTTCTCGTCAGCAATGCCATGGTTAACGAGCACCGCCAACCCCTTGGTGCTGAGTGCAGTGAACAGCTGCTGTCCAATGCGACGCAGCACTGACTTCATAGGGCACACATCTGTACCTGAAATAAAATGAAATAATTTATTAAGTAGATCAATTATTGGAACAGCTTCATCATTTCAGCCGAAAGACGTCCACTGCTGGACATAGGCCTCCCCCAAGAAGGGGGGTTTTGCCATAATCGCCACGCTTGGCAGGCGGGTTGGCGATCGCAGTACGGTTGTTACAAAAGCACAGAGAACGCTGCTGCCCATTCTCTGCTAAGTCCCTTAGTCGCCTCTTACGACACCCACGGGAAGATATGGGAACAGCTTACCTAGGTATATTTATATCATCTCCATATGTATATGTATATAATAAAATTATAAGAATGTTATACGCTATGATGGATTATTCTAGTAGGCAACTATAGTCGCTACCATTTTAGGGTTAACTTTTAGCCATAACTGATACATCATACATAGTGTTTCCCTTCTCAGGAAGGAAGGAAGTATCCTTTGGGCACAGTTTTTAGAGCCCGGAACAACTATATCACGAATCTATCTTTAATCTATCTTTGATAGACCGATTAGCTCAGTTTCCAAACATGCTCACTGCGATATACTTAGTTTAACGATATAGCATCGTGATTAAAGTGTTTATTAAAGTGTCACAAGTCTTTTATAAAAATTGGCTTTACAAATCTATGGAAGCCCTAATTAATAACGAAAATGTAGATTTCATTTTAGATGATCGTGATTGTTGCATTTATTACATTGTGTCTGTACCTACAAAACTATTTAGGTGTTTCAATATCTGCTAAATTCATTAATTGATAGACACAGCCTTAATCGCTGCGTGTCGAGCGTCGGTGTTAGGAAGCTAGAAATTTCGCAGAAGAGTTTCTTTAACGGAGATGAGCACTAATGAACGACACGACATCCCCTACAAATGTCATTTAAATAGGGGTTGATAATCAATGGAGTTTCGTAATTTGTGCAGATGGAAAATATCCTGGCACGCGGCCTCTTTCACAATATTTTTCAAATAGTATTCATCAGTTTGCTACGAATTGGCTCGGGGCGGCTTTCATCAAACTTCTCACGACATTACATGACATTTTTAAGGAGGTCAGTTTTCGCCAAGTATAAAATTAGGCGGTCGCGCATCCTCGAACACGAGCGAGAAATAATTCTCGCTCGTGCTCGTATACAAATACTTAAAGACAATACTGATACAGTCGATACGGTGGAAACTGGAAACTGAGACATACCCTAGTTAGTCATTAAATGACTTAATTGTTAAAGTTCTTCGAGAAAACTTCGTAGTTTACTTAGATACGCGGAATTGTATTTAAATAAACGTTGACCTGCAAGATGTTGCATGTGAAATTGCGGTTCACCTCGTCTTGTGCAATATGAATAAAATATACGGCTGTCTGTACCTACATACATTCTGAGTTAGCTGAAGGTCTGACCGTGACATCGTTCTGCCGATGGCATATACACTGGCATATTTCACACTCAAACTTCTTCAAAATGCCGGTGTTTTATTTGATATTAAGTAAATAATGCGAAGTAAAACAAAATCCTTCTGGCTAATGCAGAGGTGCTAGAGATATTTCGTACCTGCGGCAATATTTAAACTATTAAAGGTTGTTTGATGGAAAATAATGCGATGCGAATCTTATTCATCGACTGCTTTTTTTGAGTCGGCGAAATGCAGATTTAATCGAAAAGATAATGACGTCAACTACATTAAATACAATAAGTAGGTAAACCAATTTTGGCCAGCTCTTAATTGCCAATACAAATACAAATATTGCTATGCAACAACAAGTATTGTTATGTGCAATGGCATAACGTTACATATACTTACGTTACACAACCGTCAACCACAACTTGATATTTGACCGTTAACGCCGACCGTCATCTGTTGGTGACGTCATCGCCATAACACCCACGGTCTTGATACCAACATTTCACTCAAATCGTAAATAATAGTACCGTTAACAATAGCACAGTGAATGAACGCCTACGAGTATGTGTGTAGAAGTCATCATCAAAGTTTATGGAGAGTAAATCTCATTCCAACTAGTAATCACCCAATTCATTACAGTAATCAGTATGTATGTTAGCAGCCACTCGTAAATGAGTCATATTTTCTCCTACATTGGGTTTTCATCGTTGTAAACTCAACACTTAACAATAAATATGTATTCATTAACTCTTATGTAAGTATCTACCCACGACACGTTCTATGAGTTGAAGTTTTCATTGTACATAGTTCAATAATAGAAAGACGAAGTAGAATATCCCACTTATTTCCATAGAAGTACACCGATCTTGTTGACTTATAATCATCGATAAATTTCGTTTTATTGAATTCAACTTCATTCTCTAAACAAAAACCACTACAACTTTTATAGATGCCTTTGTGTATTAAATATAGGATTGTTACATTATTTTTGTTCTAATTGTGTTTTGTTCCACATTTGAAACGAGCATGGCTGTCACAGCGTGGGGCATGCTGTAACATAAACTGTGCTGTAACGTGAACGTTGATAGATTGCCGTGGTGCTTGACAACGTTAGGGTGTTACCACAGCAATCGATCGATAGTTGATCGATGCCACCGATCGATGGTAGAATGGACTAGTCGTCAATCCATCGATAGGTTTACCTAGTAGAAACAATCGATCGACGCCGACTAATCCATTCTACCATCGATAGACAATTGATCGATTGGTGTGGTAACATCTTTAGTCTGAAATATTCAGCTGAAGAAATAATATTTGTAAGTTGAATGTTTAGCCCAGCTGAATCCGCGGGGTCTTGTGAAACCCTTCATCAATAATAATTCTAACATTCATAGTATTTTGCTTCATCGCTCAGTTTAATAAAATTGGTAGTAATTTGAATCGTTTCCGAAACGTTTATCACAATGTTATCGTGTGTTCACAAATTCGAAGCTTTGAAGCTCACGTTTTCTTATCGCTTCGTATCGGTCGAGGGTCAAGGCAATTCGAAACGCGATTCCGTCATACTCAATAATGTTTAAATAATTTATTTACCTCTCAACGGCAGCGCACTTGAGCAGCCTCAGGCTTCAGGCAACCGGTTATCTTAATATGTGCATACATACGTAGGCGCCTTTGAATTTTAATTATTGTGAACGTCGAGAATCTTTGTACAATCCCCACAAGCACGTTTTGCTGTCTCACGTTCTGTTTTCACTTAACAATATGTGGCTGCCACGATTATAGATTCTGCTGGAAGATCTGTTATTTAGATTTCTTTACATATTCTGAAAGCTGCGTTTGTATGTGCAGAGAATACTGGATTATCTGTCTGTTTTATAGGCTCTAGACTGCAGTTTTGACTCCGTTCTCGTAACAATGTCTTCTAAAGAATATCAAGTTTTCCAGTAACTCTAGACTGATTTCCTAGGTTGCCTTGCGTATGTACGAACATCTGTATCGATACGTTAGTATCGATTTCTAGTACTTGCATTGACACTATTCACAGGAAGGTCTGAAACTGTCCTACAAAAAACTGCTTTTGTTGGTCGACTACATAGATTAGTTTAAGTACGTACTTGAATATTCCGTGCAGGAACGATTAAAATTACACTTACGCGTGTCGCACTAGAACCACAGACTGACTTTGACATTGTTTTTTTAAATCAAAATGGATGTTTTAGGAACTACCTACTGTCGTATTTTTAGTAGTAGTCCTTTGTTTAAACAAATGGCTAGTTTTTCTTTTCAGACAGACGTGTTCATGGCATGAGTAGTTTAAATAAGTATAACATAGCTCTTGCTTACGTTAAAGATTTCTAAGCTAACTCTTTAGGTGGTCCCGGTGCTCTCATTCTGAACAAAGATGATAGCTGAATTTTACTCGTCATAATATTTACATCAATAAACCATTGTGCTTTTATAATGTTTAATAATTTATCTATAAATAGTTATACGTAGTTTACACAGCTGTTATGTCAAATGGGTCAAAGTCATAAAATATCACAAGCCTTGTTACCATAAAATATTCTCGTACATAAAAATATCAAATCAACAATAAATCAAACCCAACAAGTTAAAATTAACCTTTGGACTTATAATAGTAGCGAATTAAGCATAAAAATTAATTGAACGTCAGGAAAATACATATTTATGGTGTGCGATTACGTAACAGAGTTGATAAAAGTGCAAATACAGCAGTATGCAATGCGTTACCTAAAGCACCCTCACCTAACCTCAAATGATTATGACATTAGCAACAAAAGATTAGCTTTAGTTGCTAATGATATGACGTATAAAACTGTACAGTGCTCAAACAAAGATTCACGGAAGTAAAACGTGTTAGCCTAAATTAATATAGCTACGTTTTATAGCAGAACGTGACGAAATAGAGAAGGCCGTCATATTTTATCCGTTACTCTTACAGTTGAAATTTATGGAAGAATACTCGTCTCAATTGCGATATCTTCTTTGTGTATTTGTAATTACTTCCATTATCTCTGAGTTTTGTTATTTCATTGGAATATTTTATGGTCCTTGAGCTGATGAAAGACTAGAAAAAATAATTAATACTGTATTTGTTTTATTACCATTATTTTCATAATAGAGTTGCCAGAAATTGACTTTTTGAAGTGAAAACTTCTTTAGCCGATTTGAGTGATTTTTGGAAGGATAAAAATCTTTGGGTTCGCCTCACCGACATGCTGGTGAGGTATTGCGCTAGAATAGCGACGCATTTAAAGATTCAAAAAAAGAAGAGTAATTCCATTGTTTTGAGTTTTCACTTCTGCCGGCAGTCCTTATGACTGTCTCTGTTTTTTTTTTCTATAGCTCATTTATAATAATTATAACTGTTCCAAACCCACTATGTACGCATGTGTGTGAGTGTATATGTTTACTATGTGTTCTATGAATTGTTTAAAATAATCCTAAATACATAGCACAGAAGATACATAATCAAAAATCTAACAGCATGCCATGACTAATATCTTTGTACAAGTTAGTTGGTATCCGCAATGGGTGTCATGTTGAAATCGCTCGCAGTCGGCCGCGTTAGCATTGTGGGCTAGATTGGGTTAGTAGGTCTGTGTTATTTATTGAGGCGGCTACGTAGTTATCTTTAACCAGTTTCAATTTGCAATGGGTTTTTATACAAAAGTTTAGCTAAATCGCGATAGTGTTAGACTGTCTTTCTACAGCTATTGTTCAAGTTGCAAGTCGTGAAAACAGCTGCAGCGAATTTGATTAGCAAAAAAAAGACTATGATACAACATGCCTGTAATCCCCAAAGAGTTAGGCAAAGATGGGGAGAGAGTTATGTTTTAGTGCCATGTGGGGCACATATGGAGGCAACCCTCCACCGGTTACAAATCTAGACTCCTTGGCGACTACTGATAGAATCCCTAGGGATAAACTTCATATAACTTTGCCCAACCTAGTAATCGAACCATTGACTCGCAATGGTTCGATTACTACTACACCTTCGAGGCATTTTCTTAACAAAAGTTTAGTAAAATCACGATAATTCATGTTTATGTTAATAGCCATTGTTGAAGTTGCAAGGCGTGAAAACACCTGCAACGAAACCTTTTATTAAAAAAATAAAATATTTATGTTATGTTTTGCTTTTAACACAAATATTATTCTTCATTTAGCATCTGGCTTTTAGGATTTGGGTGCTGACAAGTCAACAAAGGTATAAAAATTAGCAGTAATCTGCAAATCCTAGTTCATTTACACGCTAAACGCGATCATGCCTGCCGCATGTTTTTCCAAACCTTTGACACGATGTTACTGGCTGATGGAAAAAGACCCGAAAACTAAATTAAATATACCAATGAAGCCTTCCAATATTAGCACTGGCTTTTCGTAATGAAAAAGCTACTAAACGGGTTCTCATAAGTCATTTACGTCGTGTCATTCAAACGAGTTTTTGCTGTCCTTGTTATTTTTCTTTTATATCTTATTATTCGTGTTACTTCAAATATGAATGATTCATTTATTCATTTAAAAGTCAACTGTCAAAGTCATCATTGGCAGTATTTATTAAGTGTCTACAGAAAACAATAGATATTATTTTTCAGTTTAAATTATTATAACTGTGCAAAAGTTATTTGCGGTGTCATTAATTGTTAATGAATATAATTGTAAATCTATCTTCTATATATATATATATAAATTACGTGTCACGTTGTTTGTCGGGGATGGACTCCTAAACTACTTAACCGATTTTAATCAAATTTGCACACCGTGTGCAGTTTGATCCAACCTGAAAGATAGGATAGCTTACATCTCAATTTATAGTCGCAATATTATTTTATTGCAAATTAAGTCACAATTATCTGTTAGCTCCAAACGATTCTAACAGATGGCGGTATCTGTTGACTGGGTTGAGTAAGTATTCAATAGATGGCGGTGTATAGGAGTAGAGCAGCAATGAAAAATATTGCGAAAACAGGGAAAATGTGACGCAGACGAAGTTGCGCGGGACAGCTAGTAGTTTATAATAATTAACACTGCTTAGTCTCGCAATATTTATTTTGATGAACAAAGATACCAGTTATACCAGCTCATATACGTAAACCTAGTTATTGCCAATGCTTACACTCACAGTTAGACCATTTCTCATTTAATATTTATACAAAAAATGTAAATAACTTACTACAACTTGCACTAGAAAGTATAACGAAGTCTCACAGGACTTGATACAAGTCAATATGACAGTCATCATGATTCATGACATCAATGACAAACCTATCTTTATAGCTGTGCTAAGCAAGCGATAAGCCTAAATAAACTATAGGTGTAGTCCTGTATTATATTATAAGATTAGTCACCATAATAAACAATTTTTATTGATAACAAATTCATTCACTTTTATAGGTGCAATTTGTATGACTAGTTATTTTGAACTTCCGTCGTGGATCCGTGGTATGCTACAAGGAGCAATATTAGGTCACCTTTTTATTGCAAAAACCAATAATTGATAGAAACAGACATTACCTTCTTTGCTTGTCTACAATATCCTTTATGAGTACCTACAGTTAAATTAAGGTGCTGTGAAAACGTAGACTCTTTTGTATCTTGTGTCGGATACAAGCTACTAATGAATATTGGATTTCTAAATAACCAGTATGAAATTAGCCACACCCTGCGCAGACGCTACAGGACATAGCAACTACGGTTTCCAGTGATGATGTGCCATGTCGGTAACAAAACATATCTACTTTTGCGCAGCCCCTACTAAATGGTCCAAATATAAAAAATAAATAAAAAACCTATATTTTTACTATTTTTACTTGCATTCTGAATTTACCTATTGAGTTCATTAGAAAAAGACAGTTAAATAAACACATATATTTTAATTACTAGAATAGGGTGGATGTTCAATAGATCCTATGTACTGGCTGTGTTAGCTGCAGGCATGAAAGAGATGCCATTCAAAATAAAAGAAGTACTTAGTACAGTCACCTCCATTAAGTGCCCCCCAACACACATGACGCTGCCTGTTCACGCTACCTCCATCTACTGAAATGCCCGTGTTTGTGTGTTAATCCTAGTCAGTAATTGACCGATAAGGATCGGTGTGCCAGTTTTCTACTAACTATATCTACTTCAATGGTGGGAATCGTTTCATTGGGGCCACTAACGACTCACTCTATGTACTGTACACTATTATTTGAAACAAAACTAAACAAACAAAATGGACGCGGCTTTGACCGCTATTTTGGAATATAACTTTCTAAATCGTTTCGAATTCATCAAAGTTTGATGAGTGGACCGAGTATGAGGAAAAGACGTCCTAACATTTGAAAAATCTGTTTACAAACAGAGAATTAAGAGTAAAATAAATAACACTCTTAGAACCCAATTTCATGAAGAGGTGGAACCGGCAATAATATTTATAAGAACGTACTACTTGTAAACATCGGGGCATCAACTCTTAGTTTTTATTTATTTGAATATCTTTTTACCTCGTTATGAGCGAGACGTGTATTAACCTTCAACTTCTGATGGATATAGGTACCTACATACCTAATTTCTTGGAAACTTTAAAGAATGTACTCACAGAAGTCGATATGATCTCTGACGGCAACAGAGATTACCCTACCGTGCTGCGTCACATATGCACATAAAAACACGCAAACAGGATATGACTGATTTTTAATCACGTGAATTTACCTAATTCAGTGCACAATTGTGACTAATTAATTAATTAGGTTTTTCATTTCCTGGCTGGCTTCCCCAACCGTGCATTACTTATAATGTTTAGGTACTGGGTAGAACTGGGTACAGGCAGGTGGTTAAACATAACTAGTGACATGAGGGTCTACTAGGAATACCTCTGCCTAACCCTTCGCGGATAATAGGCATGATGATATTATGTTTAGAAATAATAACTCGTTTTGCGAGTTGGGCTGTAGCGTAGGGCGTCGCGTCGCGCCGGTCGGTGGCGTTGTGCTCTGGGTCATGGGAAAAAACGGTTTCCGTTATAACAATTCCCAGTAGTCCTCAATCCCGCCGGAATAAATAAATTACCCATGATTTGAACAGTTTTATTTTATTGCTAACTCAAGAGCTATAGTTACATAGATATTGATTAGTTTTTCTTGGCTTTCGAATGAGTATCTGCTAGACCGCCAGGTACAAACATACATTAGGTATTAAATCAGGCTATTATTGCCTATACTCTTGCTCATGTATTCTCATAACATTTCCCACCTCTATGAAAAGATCTCAAATACACAGGGGTAAAAAGCTCTCAAAGGGGAAAAAATTTGTCTGCCTTACCGCGTGAAACAATTTGCGCATGAATGTCGCCCGCTACCACAAACAGAGCGGGTCCCGCGCGTCATCCGACCCGTGCTCAACCAGAGCACGTCCCGCGCACGTTCTCTGTGTGATGTCGTCCATATAAGAACATGAAATACAGATTTCTGACACCCGCGCCCGGCCCGCGCCCTCTCCCCGTGTGTGATGCGCTTAAATCCTATTGCCATCGCCCGTGCACAAACCCAGACACCTGGCTGCTACTAAGAAATTCCTGATTAGGAAAGTCCAATAACCAATTAAACTTTGCCCAACCTGGGAATCGACCAACAACGCAAAATCCATGGAGTCTTCTAGAGACTTCTTCGTCGTGTCGATAATTGCCTGTTCATTTTCATTATCAAATTAGCTTTGACCAGAAGTATGCCACCACGACAGTGGTTTCAAACTAAGTGCAGATGGATTCACTTGATTGTAAGGTACCTGTGTTTACAGAGCAATCGATTTACGACATGGAACTGTGGGACACGTGCGCCGATCAACGTGAATGCTAATTCTTATCAATCCACGAGTCGACACGAAAAAAGAACACGTTTCTGTAATGGCAACAAAGAAGCCGTTGACGTTTGAATTTTAGTTTGAGCATTCAAGATTAAGGTAAATGATTGATGAGGTACAAGATTATGATTTTTCAAAAACTGATTAAATCAGAGTTTTGATGACAATGAGCTTTATTTATGATTATTTACAGCATGTATCAGTTCTTTTGTTGTTTCGGAAGATTAGGTAGGTTACGATAATATTTGTCTAAATAGATCTCATACACATCATTTATAAAATTCTATTGTTAGCTCCCTGTCTAGTCAAACGGTCCAGATATTACTCCAAGCGAACATTTGTGATTAGGTACTTTTGATTAAAATAACACTGAAACAAAGCTAAACAATAAATACAACAAAGTATCGATATAATCACCAGAGGCATAAAAATAAATATTTCATAGTTTTACTTCTTCTCCTGGCATCACCCGCTACCTACAATACATATATGTGCACGCCGCGCCGTAGAAAATCTACCTTCGTTACACTCGTTATTGTTTAAGAATTTCCTTTTCTGAAATATTTACATCTTTGTTCAGATGTATATAGGAAGTGAGGCTGCGAACAAAAGGAATCTATCCACCATTGTCTTAGACAGACCTATTACGTCAGCGGCTAACACAAGGTGCCTCGGTAATGATAACAAAAAGTTTAAAGTGTAAAAATAAAATGTTAGAAACGTGCTCATTTAAGCATTGAGTAAGATATTTTAATAGAAACATAAACCCGTATAAGAAATACACGATAGTTGCCAGGTATCAAAACGTTTTGTGTTATGTAATACCTATTGGTTAGTTCCTCGTTTCACGGAAAACTATCGAGATGAAAAAAAAAAACCTGCAATACCTAGTCTATGGGTTAGTCATTGGATGAATATTCATCGAAGACCAACCTGATATATTATTTTTATTATTGTGTACTTATTACCTACATTATTCGTTTATTAATTTATCTAACTTACTTTTTACATTTTTAAATATTCCTGTTCAAAAAATTAAATAAACCAAACATTTAAAAATAAAAAAATAGTAGTCCACGGGTATCGGGAACAGGGTCCAAGCTACCGGCTGTCAGGGCTCCAGAGAAAGGAACCTCCTAACAATTCGAGCCGTGTCCAAGAGTACCGCTTTCTGAATCAAGCCCTTGATCCAGCTGCCTACGAGAGCCTCATCAGATATCGGTCGAGGCTCTTGGCAATTAAGCCATTGGCTGATACGACTATCGGCACAATGAGTCCACATCTCCCATGTCGACAACCTCGCGAACCTAGTCAATATACTTGATTTGCTCATCTTTCTCGGCTTTCACGAGGTTGTCGTCATGCGAATCCGTTACGTCAACAATCATTGCGCGCCGCTCTGATCGATCCAAGACCACTATATTAGGCTTATTGGCTACAATAGTCCTGTCAGTGATGATGGATTGATCCCAGTAGTGTGTTACTGCCATTTTGAGAAGTGGGTCGGGCACATACCTATTGTACGGCACTTCCAATTCCACAAGGCTGTATTTCACAGCAAGTTGCTGATGGATAATCCTGGCTAAAAGGTTGTGTCTATGCAAGTATGCTGCGTGCGGGGATGTAAGTGGGCACACCTATCATCGCAGTGCCCCAAGTCAACCTCACCTGCTCGTGGTACATCCTGCTGAACAACAAAAGAGGCTCTGACGACCAATAAATGGCGGTATAACCATTTCCATAGAAGCGTTCGCAGCTAAATAGCGCAGACTAGCGACGGGCAGCAGCGTCACTAGTGCGAGAAGCTGCAATCTGCGATCGACAACCCGCATGCCCAGCGTGGCGATTATGGGCAAATCCTTTAATGGCAAGCCAAAATCAACCATGGCCCCCAGTTCCCGGCGGCCTTGCTATTCCTGATCTTGGCGGCGGTCACGGTAACGGCAAGTTAGGGGGTGCGAAGAATCCCCGGGTTACCAATGGCCGCCAAAAACAACTGACCTTGGCGACGTATAATGGACGCACGTTACGGCTCGACGAACACTTAGTGCAGCTAGAGGAAGAACTCAGAAACATAAGGTGGCACATTCTTGGCTTGAGCGAAATCCGAAGAGAGGGGGAGGACACGATTACCCTCGAATCAGGCCACCTTTTGTATTTTCGAGAGGGAGATCAGCTATCCCAAGGCGGAGTCGGGTTCCTGGTACACAAATCTCTCTGTGACAACGTGGTAGAAGTCTCCAGTGTCTCGAACAGGGTAGCATACCTAATAGTGAAGCTAACCGAGAGGTATAGCCTCAAGGTTATTCAGGTCTACGCACCGACCTCGGGACACTCGGACGACGAAGTGGAGGAAATGTTTGAGGACATCTCCAAGGCCTTGCACTCTACCACTAAGGCCCACTACAGCGTTCTCATGGGAGATTTCTACGCTAAAGTGGGAGTACAGAATTGCGGTGAATCGGTAGTAGGATCCTATGGGTTTGGCAGCAGAAATCATAGGGGGCAAATGCTTGTCAACTTCCTTGAGAGGGAGGGGCTTTTCTTGATGAATACCTTCTTTAAGAAACAGCCTCAAAGGAAGTGGACGTGGCGAAGCCCCGACGGTGAGACGAAAAATGAGATAGACTTCATCATGATGGATAAAAAGCATGTATTTAGAGATGACTCGGTGATCAACAGGTTCAATACCAGTAGCGATCACAGACTTGTTCGTGGCTCTCTAAATATCAACTTCAAGCTGGAGCGAACCCGTTTGATGAAGTCTAGGCTACGTCCAAATATGCTTCAAACTATGTTTATGATCTGAAGCGTTCCAGTCAGACCTGGAGAACCGACCGGACGGCCATGGAAACCACAAATGACGTTGACCAGGCGCTCGACCTAATGGTGGAAATCCTCAGGGCGGAAGGAACGCGTTTTTGCAAGATGCGGCGTACGGGCAAGAAGTCTAAACTCTCGGAGGAGACTCTGGAGCTTATGACGGAACGGCGTGAAAACCCACCCATCACTTCGGCAGAATTACAGGCACTGAATAAGATCATTAGAAAATTGGTACGACGCGACCTTCGATGCTCCAGCAAACGTTCAATAGAAAAAACGATAGAGCAGAACCGGGATCGAAGGTGTTCGTCCAATCACTTGGGAGGAGCCACCTGACGAAGTTGACAAAACCTAGTGGGGATATCGTCGTTTCGAAGCCGGAGATTCTTACGGAAGTTGAAAACTTCTACGGCCAGCTGTACGCATCGCATACATCTCGACCTGATCCCGAAAATGAGGATTCCAGAGCCACCTTAACCCGCCATTTCACAGAAGACCTGCCTGAAGTCAGCCTAGATGAAATCGAGGCGGCTCTTAGACAGCTTAAAAATGTAAAAGCCCCTGGTGAGGATGGGATAACGACTGAGCTTTTGAAAGCGGGAGGAAGTCCAGTGCTAAGAGAGCTTCGGAAGATTTTCAACTCGGTCCTATGCTCTGGGAGAACTCCAGAAGCGTGGAGAAAGAGCGTGGTCGCTCTTTTCTTTAAAAAGGGGAACAAGACCCTATTAAAGAATTACAGACCCATTTCGCTCCTTAGCCACGTATATAAGCTGTTTTCAAGAGTCGTCACAAATCGTCTAGCGCGAAGACTCGACGATTTTCAGCCACCAGAGCAGGCCGGGTTTCGAGGAGGATTCAGCACCATAGACCACATTTACACAATGCGGCAGATTATACAGAAGTCCGAAGAGTATAATCGGCCTCTGTGTCTTGCATTTGTGGACTATGAGAAGGCTTTTGACTCTATCGAGACTTGGTCAGTTCTGGAGTCCTTGCAGCGATGCCAAGTGGACTGGCGATATATCCAAGTGCTGAGAAGTCTGTACGAAAACGCCACAATGACCGTCCAAATCCAGAACCAGCTAACAGGGGGTATCCCATTGCGTCGGGGAGTGAGGCAAGGGGACGTAATCTCCCCGAAATTGTTCGCCAACGCACTGGAGGATGCGTTTAAGACGCTGAACTGGGAAGGACGTGGCATTAACTTTAACGGCGAGTACATCTCACACTTGAGATTTGCAGATGACATCGTCATACTGGCTGAATCGCTGCACGACTTGCAGCAGATGCTGAATGGCCTAGTTGATTCTTCACTACGCATTGGTCTCGGGGTGAACTTGGACAAAACGCAGGTTATGTTCAACGAACACGTCACCCCAGGACCTATTGTTGTCAATGGCGCTCCTCTCAAGGTTGTTCAAGAATATGATTACCTCGGGCAAATTCTGCAGTTTGGTAAGAACAACTTTGAGAGAGAGGCTAACAGAAGAATTCAGCTGGGCTGGGCAGCGTTTGGGAAGCTTCGTCGGGTCTTCTCGTCGCGTATTCCACAGAGCCTAAAGACAAAGGTCTTCAATCAGTGCGTCCTGCCTGTAATGACTTACGGGGCCGAAACGTGGACACTCACGGTACGGTTGGTCCATAAACTCAAGGTCACTCAGCGAGCTATGGAGCGGGCCATGCTTGGAGTCTCTTTGAGGGATCGCATCCGGAACGAGGTGATCCGACAGAGAACCAGAGTAGTCGACATAGCCCACAGAATAAGTAAGCTGAAGTGGCAATGGGCCGGCCATATTAGCCGTAGAACCGATGACCGTTGGGGCAGACGTGTTCTTGAGTGGAGGCCGCGAATCGGCAAGCGTAAGGTGGGACGCCCTCAGGCTCGGTGGAGCGATGATCTTCGCAGGGTAGCTGGTAGCAAATGGATGAGAGTTGCCGAGAATCGGGTTAACTGGCGAGCGATTGAAGAGGCCTATGTCCAGCAGTGGACTGCGGTAGGCTGATGATGAAGTATGCTGCGTTAGCTAGAGGAGAACAACCGGAGATAATTTGACGGATCGATTCGCCCGGACGGTGACATGCCCGACATATTATTATATCAACCGTGCCATCCTTCACAATAAATCTCCGGTGGTTATTCGTCATAATAACTCATCTATAATTGCACAAACAAAACCTTCGGCTTCTCCAAAGAGGTCCCCGGAACGTAGCCAGGCTACGGACGCTGATTTTACTTACATACATTATTATTGTTCACGTTTTCCTTTTCAATTAACACTTACTACAAAATCAAAATGCAATTTTAAAGATAAGATTAATTAAACGATAAGTTTAATTAAAAATAGGTATAAAAAGTAGGTTCACGAGTGAATTATCTAAAAATACATTCAAAGTCGAGCGTTCAATTTACTTTGCAATTTATAAAAAAAATTCTGCAGATAAAAACTAGCGTTGATTAAATTTGTAATAAAAAAATATTATATACATAGCTATGGCACTTTTTGTATTTGAGAGAGAATGTGTATGTTTGTTATAAAATAGTTTCCACTATGAATTTGGTTACGTTATGGTCTAACTTTAAAGATAAGTATTTTTATAGTATTTTTGACGTAACCAACGTATGTTTTTCAGAAAATATATTTTCACTAGCTTATGCTCGCGACTTCGACTGCGTGTAGCTCGGGAATTGCCCATGGGTACGTACTTCCGGGATAAAAAGAAGCCTATATGGAATTCCAGACTATAATCTAGGTATCTCTCTGTGTCTTTCGTCCAGATCCGTTCAGCCGTTCTGGCGTGATTAAGTAAGAAATATCCAACCATCCAAACATTTGCATTTATAATAGTAGTACACTAGTACCTATGATTATCAACTCCCCGTGAATCTGACACCAAAAAACGTAAATAAACAGCATCAAATTCATACTGTAGCAAGGCACATCTAGATCTAAACCAAAAGTGAACCTGGCATGGCAACAAATCAGACTTCAGCTACCAAATGGAGCTACAAAATAAAGGCGCCCGTCAAAGTTAGGGTTTTTTGTTGCTCACCGTACCTAATACATACTTACCGGTTTATCAATGAGTTTTGTGTGAGACTGTGCAACTTGGGGTGACTGGTTCTGGGTGATTGTTGTGCCCCTTTATCCTTGAAAGGACATTGGCAGAGGTCAGTTCCGAAGCGGAATAATGAAGCATTAGCCCTTGAAAAAACGGCTTAACAAAAAGCATTTAGATTGTAAACTTGTAACGATAATAAAAGACGATAAAATAAAAGACAATATTAAAAGTGAATAAAATCAGCATATTTTTGTTATTTAGATGTATCCGATTATATGGCAAAAATATGGCAAGAAAGGAGAGATCTCATGAGATGACAAGTAATAGAGAAGTATGGAATAAGAAGACATGCTGCGCCGACCCCAAATAAATTGGGATAAGGGCAAGAGAATGATGATGATGAGATGTATCCGATTAGATCCGTGAAAACCTAACTTAAAATAGTTGGAGAAATGCTAATAAATCCATCCCCTTGAAAAACAAAACTTTACTGCAATAAGGATAAGAGAATATAAAGATAAATCTTTGATTTTCCTCACAACTTTTCCTTAGATCGCCCTCAAAGAATTTCTTAGGAAGCGCTTGCGCAAGAGCATAGGGAAAAACACATTTCTAAAGTTGATAGAACAGAATATACATGTAATAGTAATGTACTACTGTGTGAGTTAATATTATTTTGATGGTTCTCTGAATACAGTAAATAAATAAAATAATAAATGCTAACCGGTAAAACCTAAAATAAGTGGGTTTTTTTACTTTTAGAAGCATTTAGAAGTAATCCTTTGAAGGACTATTCATTCATCTTTGGCAATTCAAATACTATACATTCATATTTATTACGTAGGTATGTAAATTATATATTTTCAGTAGGAAATAAAATCAATAAATAAAAAACGTACTTCACAAACTACCTTTCCCTTTTCTTTTTCACTAATCAAAGTACCCAAACAAGCCAAAAGTCTGACATCGAGTCTTACCAAGGGGTATCGTATTACCCCCCTGAGTTGTGGATGTCAGACAGGCAGTCACTTCATGTAAAATACTGGTACTCAGCTGCATCCGGTTAGACTGGAAGCCGACTCCAAGATAGTTTTGGAAAAGGCTAGGCAGATGATGATGTAACTACCCACTTAGATATAAGTTTTTCGTAGACGTACCTATTCATCTTATATTGTCGACGTGATAAGAAAATGAATCTAGCATTGTGAGTATTTTTTCTGCAATACATGAAATAGATTCAGATTGTTGCTTTAAATTTTCCGAGTTTTCCCTGTAAAACGCACCGTCTTAGAACTTAGGAGTTTGTGTTATTTTCCGTCTAAGTAGCACTTCGTAATCCCCGAGTAGTCATCCATATACACTGTCGCACGGTCGCACCCACTCATATTTATGGGCATATAGTTTTCTTTAAGTTAAGGGTCAGTGGGTCGTCTTAGGGGCGGATTTGTAGGAGTTAGAGTATACGCTTAGGGGCACTATGAGCAACAAAGAAAATAAAAAAAAAATAATTGTTTAAAAAAAAATTTTTGAGACATTGGATTTTCCAAAAAAAAAAACTAGGTAATTTGAAAATAAAAAAAGGCAGTTTCGGATTAATCTTGACCATAGAAAACACTTAGGTTCTGAAAAGTATAGACCGAAGACGTACCGTTTCCGAATTATGGGCCTCCGAATTTTATTTCATTTTTATAAAACGATCTATATTTCCAAAATGGTAGCTCAGATGATTTTTTTTTCTGGAAAGAAACTGTTGCTCTAGTGGAAAACTATGAGATAGTGTAAAAAAACATATTGAATTTTTTTCTAAGTCCTTGCGCCGTAGCGCCCCTAAGGCTACACTCCAACCAAGTTTAGGGTTATACAGAATTTATAAGTGTTTTTTTATGAATAATATAGAATTTTATAATAGCGTAGATTTATATGAATAATCATTTACAACGTGAATTAAAGAAGTTAATTGTATTGATTCATACTTTTTATCGATATTAAGCTTATTATCTAAACGAAATGCCCTTTTTGTTTCAGTAGATAACGATAAGATAATGAGATAATGACATAAGGACCTGTGAAACGTATTAATTTATCAGCAGAGTACCTACCTACATGATTGTGTGCGCACGTTACAAATGACAAACCTAAATTCCGAATCTTTCCTTTGCCAAATGAACTTATATAAAAGTTACGGGGTGTTATTGTGGTTTCTGTTGGTCACCTGGCTAGTAGGAACCTTTTTACCCATACGGTTTGGCCACAAAATACTCAAACGTTCGAATGTGACTTCATCAATTAAAAACTACTTACACTTGACCTATACCTCATTCATACATACCAATAACGAAACAAAAGTGATAAGCTTATTTGAAGTTTACAGCAATGATATATGTGTGGTGTTGTAATTATCACAGTAAATACCTAATAAATACTATACTAGAATGGAGGCTTATACACAGTAAATACCGAATAAATACTCTGTTAGAATGGAGGATTATAATATTCCTTTACACACACTACTGTCTACATTTCGTTTTCAGTTTTCCTTTCGCAGGCCTGCTGGTAGAAATTTCTTTTGAAATAAGCAGTGTCTTTGTACTCTGAGTTATGTTGATGTTTGCTTATGTTCTCTCTTGAGTGTACACTGTACATAAATGATAAAATAAATAAATTGCTGAATCGGACGTCTTTTTAAAAAAGAAACGAATTTATATGGAAGTATTTGTTAAGTAATATTTCAATAAGATTAAGGTTTCATTGTGATATTCTGTCGCCCTGTATACATAGACTATTTATATTATATCTTCTTTATGTATTTGCAATAGCCAACATGAGCGCGTATTTATTTTCATTCATGATAAGCGTTGCCAAGACGTACTCGTCTTATGTTTACGTTCGAAAGAGTATATCGTAGACTAGTAGTAGTAGTACGTAATTACTATTTACGTTATTCACATAGACCTAAAAATAAAGAAGACTAGCACAGAATAGAAAATTGTGAGAATAGTGCCGGCGACCTAGAACAAAATATGTATCACACGAAACCTACACTTATGACATTGTCTATGGAGAAGGACCGGCCAGAATATCCATGGTCAACATACCAACTTTAAAAAAAAAGGTGCGCGTCATGAGTGTCACGATGTTCCATACACCGTCCAATAATTAAGTTATATTATCCTTCCTCCTGTTTACGTTCTTTGAGGAAATGTTTGTATGTATCTCGGTTGCTTACCTGTAACAAGGAAAAGTGAAGGTATGAGACAAATGAACATAACACCAGAATTTGTTCATTTCATTAGGATACGTGTGTGTGTGCAGTGTGTTGTTTACAAAGGTTTTCAAACGTGTTATTACTACATAATCTAAACTATAATATAATATTATAAAGAGGAAAGATTTGATTGTTTGTTTGTTTGCATTGAATAGGCTCCGAAACTACTGGTCCGATTTGAAAAATTCTTTCAGTGCTTTATAGCCCATTTATCGAGGAGGGCTATAGGCTATATATCATCACGCTACGACCAATAGGAGTGGAGCAGCAATAAAAAATGTTACGAAAACGGGGAAAATGTGACGCAAACGAAGTTGCGCCGGACAGCTAGTAATATATAACACACATTTGTGGCTAAAAATAATTGTTCAAGTACCTGCAAAGGAATATCTGAACGATATCTTAAGAATTGTCTATCGGGGCATCTCATTCCGATAGGTACCTGTACAGTTTAACCAGAAAAGGTTTGCATTTCGGTAATCTTTGCGTTTCCAAAGTAATCCTACAGAGGCTCTGTAATACTCTATGTATACATATAAATAAAAACTAAACCAAAATAAAGAATGCTTTGATATGTACCTACATACTCTGTGGCTCAACTCTACTTATTTATAGGAGGCAAAAAACGATTCAGTGGGTGTTGGTACAGTAAAGTACCTAATTGTTTCGTGGAAGCATTAGAATCCCTATCGCAAATGTATAGGAAAATAGTTATTGCTAATTCGCAATCTAATCACCTAATCAACCACCGTATCGCCAACTCAATATATTATTTTAGTTTTTGTTATTACATTACAGATAGTTTATCTTTACTGTTTGTTCCTACTATCGGTCGCAAATCCCACTTATCTACGTATCAAAAAAGATAATACCGGCCATAATTTTTTTGCAGATTTGAACATCAGAGAAAATTGGACACACCTAATATTGGAGGCCCAGAAGGCCCTTGAGCAAACGCGCGACGTATGTGGCGTTGATCGATTTTAGCTTATAATATCCTACAGCATTTTGGTTTTAAGATTTTGTGACAAGCACAGTTTACTAACTGCGCTTGTCCCCAAAGCTATGCCCGTCATCAAAAATTTAAAAAAATCAAGAGCACTACATTACTTGCGGCGATGGCAAGAGACCAGATGGTATGCCCATAATGCCATGGAAATTGGGTAGGCCTTTGGTGTGGGATAGAAGTTGAGTCGACACCCTTGCGCCATCCCATCTTCCATGCACTGGCTTCGCTGGGCGGTAGCTGCAGGTGTTGAAGTTGACATAGTTTCTTTTATTCTCATCTCTTTATGAATTCTTAAAAAGAACCTAACATCTGGGGCGGAAAAGGCCTGCTTAAATTTTGAAGCTCTCTGCTCACACTCTTGCATTGTATTAGTACCAAGAGCAAATCCAGGGGCGTCATGACCACCTCGCCCTGGGCTGCGTTTTCGACCATGTTTCTGAAGTCATTGATTTAAATAAAATAAATACTTTGCATGATTGCAAACTACTAAGTCCTGTAATCCTGTTTCTGTATGAATGCACCGAATAAAGAAATTAACCAATCCAAGGAGAGGTTCTAAAGCTTTCTAGCTCACTTCGCTCGCTAATACATCTTGTACTTTTTCAATTTTGCATCAAACTCTGCAACAGAGTTCTTCTTATCCTCATTCCTATATGAATGAACAAAAAGAAACGAGCAGGGATGCAAAAAATTTCGAGCTCGCTTCACTAGCGCTTGCTTCTCGTGGTTCTCAAAAGTTTTCTACAGTAGTCTTTTAAGTAGCGACCTAACTCCTGCATGAAAGGTCAAACGAAAATCTAACCCACCCGATGTAGTGCTATTTCAATTATTTTTGAGCTCGCTTTGCTCGCTCTGACATTCTGCGTTCTTTTCAGTTTTTATGAAATTTATGAATTAATACAATTTCTGTATTAATAGACATAAAGTAAACCTCTCAGGATGCTAATTATTTACGAGCTCGCTACGGTCGCTCATGGATCCTGACTTTTCTCAATTGTTATGCTTGTTATATAAATGGAGAAATTACTTCTTGCATTAATCGACACCGATAAACGAAAACCTAACATATTCGTGGTGGAGTACGAGCACTTTTCGAGAAACTAAAGATGCACCCTTGGAAATAAACTTTCCGGTGCCCATGATTGTTTTGTATAGTTAAAAACTTTTTCAAAAGTTGTTCCCAATCAAAAAAGTGTTTAACCATCGCCCCCTAAGCCGTCTGCCTTTTTTGATCGAGGTAACCTCACTCAACCATATTCCCGGATACGGTCCTGTTTGACACCCCCCCCCAAAGTATGGCTGGGACTATGCCGGGCCACCGAGGCAGATATAGCACCCAACCTGGATTATGAGGCTATAATTAAACAATTCAGCAGTGTAAAAAACTGAAAATTTCTGATCCTCTTTTTTTAAATGCTCTTCGTTGTTGGTACATAAAACCATTTTGTATGTATAAAAATGTCATTATGTCGACTGTTTTCTCTTTTTTCATTGTATATAACCTGTCTTCTTGCGCCGGCAGAGGGCCTCGCAAAATGTATATTGCCCACATAAAATTTAGGTCTTGCGCTGCCACTGCTAAGGCTATGGGGTACGATGCCCACATCAAGTCTTTCGTGACATCGCCAAGCGGTCGGGCGACCTCCTTTCCCATTTTGATAGTTGTACATATTTATTTCATTATTTTGGATTTATTTATAGTTTGTAAATAATGTACCTACCTACATAGAAATGAATAAATGAAAAATTATGATCGTACCCGTTTTCATTTTTAAAACCGGTTCGTTTAAATACGTTCGTCATGCGACGTGCAACGTGCTAGGCCCATTACTATCGTAAGTCTGATTGATGAGACGGTGTCATTACCCACTTATCTCTGTCACATTCACATATCTGTGAAGATCAATCAGTTGTAAATACGGATTGATTCACCATCCCAACCCATCACGCGCTCATGTTTTCAATAACATTGTGAATCACTCAAATATTGTAAACTTACTACAGGTGAATTGTAAATAATTTATTTTCAATACATTGTTATAAAAGTTGTAAACGGCGACATTATAAAACGGCTTTGTAAATAAATCACATTGTTTTTGGAGAATGTATGACTGTACCTTATGTAAGGGTGTGCGCACAATAGTCTATCGAGTAATTTATAAATGATAAATTGAAATCCATTTGATATTTTAACGTTAAACGACAGTCAAGCTTATTCCAGTTAACAGGAGTAACTGGTACCGACTTACACGCAGAACACAAGTATACCTATCTACCTACTGCATATAACTACACCTACCTACATAAAAAAAAAAAAAGGGCTTCATTTAAATTTTCGCTCTTTCCGATACAGGAAGTTTTCTTTACTTTTGCATTTATCTTGTCCAAAAACTCAAATCCAGGGCTAAACACCGTGTGGCATTCACACATTTTGCACCTTTTGACATCAGGATTTTACTCTGCAATATTCTATGCTAATGCAGCGACGCGGCGACGGTTGGTACCTAGATCCAGTTTAGACACTTTGTCCACCAGTTTAGCCACTATACTCAATATTAGGTAGGTATAGTTAATTCAGCTTGTAACCCGTTTCTCGTTTATCAAATGATATTCAAATAATTAATTAAAATACAAGAAATTTATGCCGTATGTGGCTTTACTCGTGTCTATTTTATTCTAAACTTAGTTCGCCACAAATAAAATACATGTGATACAGATAGGAAATTCCTGAAGAAATAACTTTAACATTTATTTGCTTTGGCGAATTTATATAATGATAGCTTCTGACATTTTAAATATTTGTCTTTTACTGCTTTGTTACAGAATGTTTTGAATGTTCAATACCCATTATCACTGATAATGAGCCATGTTATGAAAACTTTGAAATTCAATGTAGAAACTAGCAGAACGATATTGTTTTGTTATTTCAACACTAAAGATTAGAAGTCACCTTTAACTAAAGATTAACACGTATTTTAAAGAAAATATGCACCAAATTTAAATTCTCTTTGAACAACTTAAATAGCACGTGTACACCAGGACTTTCCCGAAATATGTGTCCGTTTCGACCGCGCAGCCATGACGTTTTATTTTTTCCGAATATCAAGCCTTCAATACGTTTTGAAAGTTTCGATATGGTGACCATGGCTTACACCTATTGTATTAGAAATTATACATTATATCAAGGATTCTAAATCGCCCAAAGACAATGTTTTTTGTTAAGTATCTTTCAGAACCAAAGAACTTATCAATATTTTTTTTATTAATTTCAGGTCTCTGCGACGCGTAGTTTTAAAGATCTCCGTGGCCGTGCGGTTCTCCGCGTTTCAATGGCGCGGCCACGTTCAAACCATTATAACTTTTTAATCATATAACTTTGACAAATTTATGGTTTTGTTTAAATCAACCTTTACAAATTATTACAAAATCATAGCAAAGTTTAAAAAATAATAACTCTATAGCCGTGCGGTCGAAATGGACACCGAGATGTTTGTCATAGGTGTACCGTAAAGTACACATAATTCGGCAGTTATTTTTAGGTCCCATACATAAAATGAGCAGAACCGGCGAATCTATTGACAACTTAACTTACTTATGACCATTGATTTACAGCTTCTAATAATCCTTGGCAATAATAGGAACCATAACAGCCACTTTGGAAATTATTACCTTTAAAACAGTTATCGCCAATACAAAGACCAAGGTGACAAGACAAGGATAGAAAGTGAAATCTATTTACGAAGTGCCGTTCACCGGTTGCATTGCTGACCTGCCGAAGTGTTTATTTAAGGCAATAACTATTTGCGGATTCCTATTGTTTGTACAAGAGAAATACAAGCCGCTCAGCTAAGATTAGAACTAGGTATCGAAGTTTTCATGTTATCGCGTTTTTTGAATGTTGTAAATAGATTGTTTTTCTTAGCTATTGACATTATAGTGTCTATTATCGAATGTTTTGTCAGATTAGGCATGCTTAGCTTCTTTATCAGAAGATTAGAGGGGATTTTTTGGCACGCGGATGTTTAAAAAAGCCTTTGTGATCAACCGCTGTTAATACTGTCCCTGTTACTCGCAGAATAATGGGTGGATACTGCAATTAAACAGATAGATACCACATCCGAAATTTTAGACCTTTGACGATTGCGGAACCAAAATGAATAAGTAATTAATATTGTAACTGTAGCAACTAACACGCAACCAACTGTAATCCTATTCACAAGAAACATTATAAATACACCACTTCAAAATAATTAAATGCAATTCATGTGTCATAGTCATTGTGTTCTTGGAACTTTAAGCCTGGAATCTGCCCGCCATTGTTGGGTGCCAATCCGACTGGACGGAACTAATACTTGATTATGTAAGGTTGTCAGTACTTCATTTCCTTTACAGTTAAAGTAAGTGTATATTAAAAACAAGGAATATTGAAGTAAATAGGATTTTGGCACAGCTACACGATCTAAGCGGTTTCTCTAACGGAGACCAACCTTGTTTAGCCCCATTCACACAAATCACGCATTGACAAAGACGACTACTTACCGAGAAATACTCGTTCGTTTGCTTTCTAAACATTTAAACATTACCTACTCGTATTTTTAATGAACTTCCTTGTGTTGGGAATACCTCTAGTGAGAAACGGATTAAGTAGGTACCTCACTCTTTACCTATAAAAAAGTAAAAGACAAACCATTGCCAGAGAAGTGTGCCTGCAAATTTTGACATGGTCATCATTTTCCATTGTTTTGTTCCGATCTTGATTTTCTTGTCTCGTTACCAGAACACCATTTCGTACCTCTGAATTTATGCAATGATGTCCTCTGAACGCAACATCAAGAAACGCAACACAAAGTACTTAGTTCTATGCAATTTTGCAGTACCAAGGTGCAGCGCATGGCACGGAACCCTAGCGCCTGTTAGGACATGATTTACGGTCCCATGTCGTCTCGGAAAATATATGTGGGCAACTGGGCAACAGGGAACTCGTTGTTCACGAGGACGCATTCATGATCCACGTGCCGACTCAATAAACTAGTCATAAATCAAATTGAACCAATACAAGGCGCACGGTGTAAGTGCATCGTTGCATACGCACTTGACATGCATCCAATCGGCGAATATAATGCACGATAAGAATGATTGATGTGTGGCCTTAATTTTCAGGAGGCTTACACAAGAGGCAAGCTGTTTATGGTTTATTCCTCTTGAGTTGATGAGGTCGAAATGTGGGTAATCTTGTAGCATTTCAAACTTCACATTTCCTTGGAGCTTAGAACTGTAATGTGGAAATGCAAATGGGTGTCTTCTGAAGTTTTGCAAAATAAAGACACGCAATTTCTTTTCTACTGCTTTCGAGTAATGAAATAGCGGCATACATCAATTAACAGTACTTATGCAAAACATTACAAATCATCGCCGCGTCATGAATACTAAATGAACTACCTATGTTTCTCGCAGTTTTTGTGACGTCCTTGCTCGATGTGATGTGTACATGCAAATATTAGCATTCGCAGCGAATTTGGTGTACACAGATGGCATGGTAAACAATAGCAGAACGCACGTCATTAGGATGTACAGCATTTTAGTCGAGGACAATGGTTGGTTGGCTCGAGGTGAGCGATTCTGTAAACCGACAACTGCCCGCCGGCCCACGGTGGGTTGATTTATATACGTAGTGGACTTAGGACATTAAAAAAAAAGTCATCTTATTTTTACTGATTAATGATGCAAATTTGTTCTACTATCTAATACAGTAAATTATTGTTCTATGACTTTTTATTTTACGCATTATTTTTAGTACTACAATTTTTTAAATATTTTTTTGTATAGAAAAAATCATAAAATCTAAAGAATCTCAAAAATCTGAAAACATCTCCAACTGCGATGTATATATTAAAATAGTACTATTTATTAGCTTATTTTTACAACTAGTCAGCTACTGCGCTTTGCTGCGATTTAGGAGAATTTTTTTTTTAATTTTTTTTCTTATTAAAATCGCATTTAAGTCTACAAAATCTCAAATTTCTTCCAATTGTTGGATAAGTATTTTAATAGTACAATTTATTTGCATCTAATCGTCTACTGTAGTTTACTGTGACTTAGTAGGTAGTTAGACTTTTTTAGATTTTTTTGAACGAAAATATCTTAAAAGTCACCTAAATCTTAGAATACTTAGCAGTGATAATTATTGTATTCTCTATTCCACACCACCCCAGAGGTAGAGAACTAGGCGCGTTTTTTTTATCAGTGGTCTCCCCAATAGGCCTAATCCACGACTACAAATCTGTGTTCTGTATGTGTGAGACTTACAAAGACAAATTCAAAATTCAAATCATTTACCAATATTTTTAGGAGGGGCCTGCACCATGCTCAACACCATGCTCTGACAATAACGGGTCTTCAGTTAAAACCCCTAAATTTTCTTGATCATCATCGTCAACAAATGTATCCTTAACGATCAACAAAGCTGTTGCTTCTTCTGAAAAGGCTTTGTGTTTTCGCACCAGTTTGTGTCGTATCTTTGAAATATGTGGATCAGAGCTGATTAACAAATTGTTCAAAATATCTTCATTAGTAGCTTTTCTACAGAATTTCCTCGAATTATGAGCACGATATCTCCGAAAATCTTTGTTGCGTGCTTCAGCTGCTTCTTCGGATAATTTTCCAATGGGCACTATACCCAAGCTTTCAATAATAGCTGCTCCGTGAGCTAAAACTTTGTGAACACTTGCAGGCATGTAAAACCAATTATATAATTCAATGTATAGTTCCATGGTGGTTTCGGTATAATCTTTAAACTTCAATATATCAATACGGTGACCCGACGAAATTGCTTCTAATATAGTTTTAAATCTTTTTATTAATTCTTCATTTACTCCTGTGATCGAAGCTGCAATATCGGGGTTTTCGAAAAATCTCCTCGCAGTATTCCCATCATTTGTTGTACCATGACCCTGTTTCACAACATCAATTAAAAGTCCTGTTTCGGATTTAAATGCTTCCTGAATATTTCTCTTTTTGCTCTCCATAATAGCTTTACTGTCACCTTTCACCATCCATGTCTTCAAATCTAATCTGTACGCTATATGAAGAATGCATTCCATGAATCGTATCCAGATGTGTAACGACGATAAACCATATTTATATAAATCGACATCAATTTCTTTTGCCAAAACCAAGGACAAATCATTCATTTCCTTTGGAGTAGCTTTACATATGTCACATCTTTGTGTTGATGTATCGCAAAGAACTGCAGTCGCTTTACCATCTATCATGGTTAGTATTAGGTTGTGCGAGATGGTCAAATCATCAACCACTGTCTTAACTAAATTGTTAATCTCTGCCTCAATCGCATTTTTTTCTTGCAAAATGCTGAATTTGTTTTCCTTCATGAATTTAAAAAACAGCGGACGACACCATAATGAGGAATTTGGGGAATCATTTTCCCATATAACTCTGTCACCAGACACTAATTTGATAGGAATCAAACTACCCATAAATACGCTAGAATCGTCAAAGTCCTCATCTTCTTCATTTTCTCTTCCAACTTTCTGCTTATAATTGGCTTGATTCGAAGCTCCGTCAAATCCCCATTTACTAATCAGTGTCAAATCTTTACAAGTTTCACTAATTTCGTTTGACATTATAATTCTCTTCACAGTAATATCCAATAGTGCCTGCAATTCTATCATAGCCGTTTTATCTGTTACTACAATAGCAGTTTTAGGTGGATAACATTTAATTTTTTCATTTTGCAGTGCGTAGTAAGAGGGATATACGTTGGTACCAGTTACTTCTGCGATACTTTTTCGTAGCGTATTATATTGCCATTTTGACAATTTCAAAGACAAAAACAAGCCTAAAGCTTCATCTGGAGAGAATACTGATTTCTTTTTATTTCCAAAAAGACAATCTTTTACTTTTTGCACGTCCTGTGGATGCTTGAGCAGATGCTGTAATATGTCAGCAACATCTTCCTTTCCTTCTGCTTTTAAGTTAAAAACATGGGCATGTGACAACTCCTCTGAAGCAATAGTTTGCGTAGTAAGTTCCGTACGTCTCTTTTTTTGTTTAGGACCTAATTCTGTAAATGGTTTTCTCGGACTTACTTGAGTTGATGTACCAACAGACACCTTTTCATGAGATGTAGTTGATGTGCTAGGAACTGGTTCGTCGTCGTTTTTTGCAAAATCTTTCATAAACTCAGGCCAAACTATCTCCGATGCCAACCAATCACTGTATTTACTTCTAAATGTATGTTCTTTTCGTTTAGCATTTTCCCATTTTTTATAAGTATTATAACAATACTTTGCGCAGAATTCCTTTAGCAAATTATCATTATCTTGATTTAAATCACACAATTTTGACTTGATAGCACTGTATAAAAAGTTATGATCCTTAATACTACCACTTGATTTCAATTTCACAAACATATCAACATTAGTAACTAAATCACTAAACATTTTCACAAAATTCTCGAAAATCAACTTTTAACAAAAATCAAGTAACGAGCGGGTAGTCCGTATGTAAAGGGTGGTTACAACGAACTGATATCATTGTTTTCAACTTGCTACCCCAAATATTTTTTACCTGCAAATTTACTGCCCTCTGATTGGCGCACGTCACTAATGACGACTCGTCTACTGATAAGAAAACCGGTTTTGGTGTTGTGGAAAGAGTGGTGTGGAATGCAGTTGCACAAAATATTTACAACAAACTAATAATAATAATCCTAATAATATGCACCATGCATCGAATTCTTTGTTTTATTCATACAAATTAAATCTCTGAAATTTTAGGGTAATAACCTACTTTAAAAAAAAGTTCCAAAACATAAAAGTATGGTATAAGTATATACAATGCAAATATATATTTAAAAATCCTTAAGTCCCAACTTCGCGATTTCAGCCCACCGTGCGGCCGGCCGTCCGCCTTGCTCAGGTGTTGTCTCAACAAAAATGGCTTGAATAGAGGCCTCGTGGCCTACGTTTTTTGTCAACACGTTCGTTAGATGATTCTTAAGTTTACAACTCACGGAGACGTGACTGCTTCGAGTGTTGAGAGCTATGCCCGAAGACAATCGATAATTGAATTAAATTATTTATATTTTATCGCAGCGGCCTACGGTTTCTATCATGAAATATTATAATAAATGACTCCATGCATTATATTTTTACATGAGATTATGAAATTTCTGTTGCTTTAATTGAAAAATGACTGCGGACTAAATACTTAACTTTTAAAAGAAAAATACGTTGGCGAACCCATCCAGATGGCTACTTAATATTCTCTTAGCATCATTCATTGCATACATAATTATTGTATTATCGCAATTTTAAAAGCATTGAAGTTTACCGAGCGGGAGAGCGAACGTGTTCCGAATAAGAGGAAAAGGACTCTTTATGAACAAACTACTGTTTATGTAAATGTTTGCACTTGTAACATTAACATATCACGTTAGATGTCATTTCACATTTGTGTAAAAAGCGTGAAGGTGAAATACATAATAAACGGTTCGAAAACCTGTATGCAAATAAATAAATAAAAAGAAAAAATTATTTATACACGTCTACAATACCAACTTGAAATACTTGTATGAGACAGTGATTTTGTTCATAAAGATTTGGTAATGGTAGGAGCAGCATATGCAAAGGATGACACGACAGTGTAGAAGTGGTAGAAGTCCGATTTATTGCGTTAAATTAAAGCCACTTCAAATTATTACTCTATAGATAGGCATATATCTATAGAGAGAGCTCGTGGCTAAATTACAACAGCCGCACGGGTCGATCTTTAAGGTTAAGCCGTGCTTGCCGAGGTTGGTCCGTGGACCATAATAACATACCGAGTTACCTCCGGGCCTCGGTAAGCTCGTTAAGCTGTTGGTCCCGGCAGTGATTTGTAGATCTTTGACAGTCGTTACGAGTCAGAAGCCAAAAAGTCTGAGATCCAGTCGTACTAAAGGGGTATCGTATTACCCAGTTACTGGTTGTGGAGGACAGATAGGCAGTCGCTTCATGTAAGTAATATACTGGTACTCTGCTGCATCCGCTTAGACTGGAAGCCGACCCAAGACAGTTTGGCAAAAGGCTAGACAGATGATGAGATAGGTATTTATCATATCTAGATACACCATTTTGGTAAATACAATACTAGCAGTAATTTATCACTCTTGTCAGTTGTCGCTTTCTCTAGTCAAGTGGGTGTACATTTGTAGCACTTAGGTATTATACGAAGCCAACTCGTTTGGCTAGCTCAGTCAGAAGAAAGATCTATCTAACAGCAAGCTCTACTTTTATTATAAGTAGATAGTATTTACTAGCAGTACAAGTACCTACTTGTAGTTATAAGATCGAAGCTGTCTAGGAATTTCTAATCACCATATATGATTACCTAATCATCATATATCTTTTACCTTGTTTTTAAATAGAAAATTGGTCGTTTGATTGGCACGCAAAGGTAAGTAGGTACCTACCTTACCTTTAAGTAGGTATAGAGTACCTAATAACATCTACCGATTGCTTAAAAAATCGGGGTACAAGCCATTAGGCCAAGCTACTATTGTTATGTTCTTAAGACAAATCTTTCAAAACAGACATTTTATAAGTTGTTTAATTTATTTTAACTTAGGTTTCTTTAGATAACCAATCTGTGGTATTTGTGAAAAGGTTTTAATATGTTCAAGATTTCTTACTCTAAATGAAGCTTAAAGAATATTTCCTCCATCAGTAACTTATACTTCCATCGATACATACAAGGGAGGGAACTCGACAATAGGACCATAATAAACTACAACAACAGTTGATTCCGCTTCCTCGTGTGCAGTATTTTCCATCATCTACTTCAAATTATGCATGAAATTGCTCGTCAACGCTACAGAGGCATGTCAAGTGCCATTAGTTTCGATTTCCTCATATCTAACAACATTATGTTCTGATAACAGGAAAATTATATTGTTCAGAGCAATTTTTAAATAAGTAGGTATCGACACATAATGCACTTTATAATACCTATTATATTTGTTATTTATATCATAGGCAGGTAATTAGGTTTTTATTTCTCATTTATGGAATAGTTTATTATGAGGCAGGCATTACATGACTGATTTTTTATCATGTTACGTACTAAAGCCTACAGTAAATAGACAATTTCCGTGTGTGATATATATTTATATGGGCACGTTAACGGTCTAGTGGGCGAGGCAGTTCCATGACCGCGTGTTGGTTTAAAAGTTTGTGATTAGACGCTATTTAGCAGAACGACACGTCGTCGGCACGAAGTGAACTGAGTGGCCGAGTAACCGAGATTGAGCGTTTGCAACATGTTACCAAAAGATAAAAAGAAATATAAACGAGTTCAACCAATTCAGGGAAGTAGCGGAACTTTATTACGGTTTTTGAGAGGCGAGCCGACGACGATGGCGTTGCCCCTGCGCAGGATATTGGAATGACTCGCTGCGCAAGAGCACTTCACAGCTGCAAGGCTCACACAGCTTTTAGAATGAAACGCTGTCTTACTATTAACCCGTCATTAAAATGATCTCGGTTCATCAAGCAGCACGCTATAATAAATTGCGTGTTTTACGCACTGATGCTCCGTTAACGTCGCTCCACAATAGATTAGCCTTATCTCTCAATTTCGTTCTGACGGCTTAATTCGACGGAATTACTCACTTTCAGCAGTTCCAGCGGCGTTAACGAGTTGTATGAAAATAGCTGATTTGACGTATACCTACTTTAGAGTGATGTATAAATAGTCGGGTAGTCAAGCGTGGTGTGACGCAAGTGGCGGAGGCGCCTAGGAAACGGCGTGAGACATCATTTCCGACGAGGTTCACATAATGGGGGAAACTTTGAATTAGTCTCGGTCTATTTAGGTATAATGAACTGTACGTGGGTCATTTTCAGAAAAAGTGTACACTATTGAAAAACTGGCGAAATTTCATTTTTTTATTGTTTTTCGTTTTTTTAGTTAAATTACCAATTGATATTCTTTTGACTACATGAAAATTATAATAAAACCTCATAATCCGGATTATTTACTGAATTACAACTAATTTATTGCACCTGGAGAACAAAATTTATTCCATTCCGAAACTAATGGCTTTTAATTATAGAAATAAAATAAAACTCATTTGGATTTAATCAAATAGTATAATTGGTTAACGGTATTTTGTACTTCAATACAAAATAGATAAAACATAAAATCAACAATAACAAACATACATTATCATCATTTTAATTTCCATTACGTTACTCTTTGGACCAAATTGGTTCAATAATTTCTGATTTGTTTCTCAATTAGGATACAACTTAGGAACTTTTTTTTAAATTACGTTAATCAAATGATTAAAATCTAAATTATCAAAATCTAATAACAAATAAATAGCGTTTCGCTCAAAAAAAAATATTTATAATAAACTATAAAATAGGACAGTCACGGAATAGACTATTTCTATTACGGAATAGAATTCTTAAAACTATTGCACATTATCAAGAAAATTAGATCAAATTATTACAAATATTCTAATATAAAATTGAACACAAATCAAATTTTACACCTTGTTCAACTTAAAATACACCCCTTTTACAGTCGGGGATAAAAAAAAAAAATCAAAAATAAAAAATAAGAATAGGCATATTGACAATATACACGCAAAAAACATACTCCCTATCCTTGCAGTCGGGTAAAAAGTTGTAAATAAAACAAAACTTAACTTAAAATCAAAAACCGAAGTGAACTAAAAATATGTAAACAAGAAAAATACCATGCCGTGAAGTCGGAGAGTTCATATTCGCAAGCTGGCTGACCAGCTGATCCTCCGACTGCACAGCCTGATTTTTTTTCTTGTTTACGTCTTTTTAGTTCACCTCTTAAGCGGTCGGGTTTTTGATTTTTAAATTAACTGATATTTTTAATTACAACCATTTAGTTATATATTGTTTTCTAAATACTTCATATTTTACGTATACTCTTCTCGAAAATATTATTACCTTCACTGCATCTCAACGTTTGCTAGGACACCCATTTTTACCAGGTAGCTAAATTACCTGAAAAAAGCACTCATGTTAGATAGTCAACTTGGGTCATTTTGAGCACACTAATTTCACCATATTATAAAAAAAAATAACTTAAATATTTTATATACATTATATCCAAATAAAAAAAAAAAATACAAATAATTGTCACACAACACTGTTTAGCAAAATCTCAAAATACTTTTGTTACAATAATATATTTGTTTTTACAAAGTGACAAATTATGAACGTTACAAATTAGATTTGGAAGTCGTCGCCTTTTTCTTATTATAAATAGATCGATAATACAAACATAATGTATCATCTTCCTAAGAATTCCATTCCGAAACTTTTCAATTCCATTTCTACGTTACCTGCGTTTTGGTTACGGAACGGAAGTATCGGAAGCATGACTTTAAACACTTTTATTTTAATTACTTTAAACTAATTCATAAGATGAACAAGCTTGGTATCAATTTAAGTTCACTGAAAGCTAATAAAGATATCAAAATAATTTGCAAAATATAAACTTGTAAACTTACTTTGAAATTGGTTGCGGTTCCGGGAAATCTAAACCGGACCGCTACTGAGATATATGTTGCTCGACCGCCGGCTGCTGTCAAAATAGCCGAAAATACTTGTTGGAACCAGTTGACAGCATTAAAAAAGTTGCCAATTGGTATAAATACGCATTAAATGGTAATTTTGATAGAATCATCTCGCAAAAATTGCGGTTTCGGAAGGGAATTTTCCATTTTAACTAGTTTATGTCCTCACAAAGATTAATTTATTTAAATTTTTTATGCGGCATTAGACTATTGCTGTAATTGTTTAACAAATCGTGCATAACTATACTTTCCAAAATATCAAACACATTATTATATTTACGTCAAAAAATTACATTAAGGTCACGTTTTATTAATGAAAATGGTAGTGGGACAGTGCTAAAATAGATACATTCTACCTTCATTTTTGAAAATTAAGGTAATATTGCTGTGTTTATACCAGCAACATTATACAATAGTTGTTAAAATCTGACCACAGATCCAAAGTTTTAGTGTTGTTTTTCTTAAAAGTTGATATTACTCTTTAAAGAAAATAAATAAGTTGTGGGACACACCCAAAACACGAATGTACACTTTTTGTGAAAATGACCCACGTGCTCTCGACTACTATCAATTTATCTGTACAAAGTTAGGCACATCATTAGCAAAAGGCCGAAAACTATTGCTGCCTTGATAAGATATTATTTATGTTATAGTGACTGAGACACTACCTGTCTAATGGACTTTGATACTAATATTAATTACCATAAAGTGAAGCAGCCTACTTAATAAATCTCACATGTTCAACACACCTGAGATAAGTGTAATAAATAATAAACAATTATCTTGTCACTAACATAGTGTACAGACAGATACATAATCTTTTATTCATTACTAGAGCTACTTACTGTGGGTGTATTAAGTACATAATTATTAATTTTATACAGATAGGTGGTAAGTAGGCAGGCTAGGCAAACTAATTCAGAAAAATAAACTGAAATGCGCTGTATATTTTTTACAACAACCAAAGGCTGAATTCGACATTGTTGTAGGTCTGGCGGTGAGCTTGCATAAAGTTTGGTACCAATAAGGTTGCTTCACAATTTTGTTCTATAGACTTGTCAAAAGTGAAAAACTTTAATGACATCATTACATTTTTTCACGTGTAAAGGCCAGACTTATTGCATTTAAATAATATATTTTAGAAAAAAGGTTCCATCGGTCTGATTTGTTATTTAAGACGCAAGCGCAAGTTCTTAGTTGGTTTCTTTGGGAATTATTTTGGGTCTCCCATTTTCAGCTTCAGTTTACTTCGGCTGCAGTCAGGACATTTTTGTCTTTATATTTCAAAACAAGGTCACAGTTCTTTAAAAATACGCAGAAGTATCGATTAGTCATTCCTTTCTCAACTCTCAACGATACAATCATCCTAAGAGATCGTCGGAAGAGAAATAAACTCGTATTTTTTGTTTGAAACCGTCTGTCAAACTGAAGAATGATGAATGGCCGCGAATGTGGGTCAGTGGTCGTATGGTGGAGGATCAAATGCGACAATCCAATTAACACGACACGCTGAATACGATGTGAATAAAACCTAATTTCCATTTTATTTGTGTACATAACCTACCTCGGTGACGTAGTCGGTAACGGTAAATCTAAACACGGAATTCATCTGATAGGGAGATAAAAATGGTTATGTTAGTGGATAATTCTTGCAATGTTTTTCAAAGTGCGTGTTTGAAGTGCCCCATTATGTAGGCTAGCGTGGCATAGACTAAACGTAGCGGCGTATACGAGGCGTAGCAGCATAGGTGCCGCGTGTTTAAAAAAATATTATTTATTTGTTGATTTAATACTATGAATATAGATAAAACATCGCTGAAACACTGCTGCGTGTTAAGTACAGACATTATGATTTACAGCTTCTATTGAGAATTTAACTATGGAAAAAAATATGACCTTATTTCTATATTTTCCATCGCCTTTTCAGCAACATGCAACGGTATCGAGGCGTCGTAAAGTTTGATTTAAAAACAAAGTCAAGTCTTATCAATCGGTTGTTTTTGATTATATTTTGCAATTCGACTTTGGTTTACCTACTTACTATCTTATCGGTTGCTGTCCTTCCTTTAGTATCTAAAAACAAATAACATGATAGATGACGTTTCACGAAATGAAAAGGCGTTCTTCAAATGTCCTCATACATTCAGCCATTGATATCTTCTTAACGTTCAGTTCTTGTAACAAATTTGTTTCAAGGAATATTAAAAACGCTCAAGGATATGTCGTTAGGTAACTTAGTAATAATCTTCAGTAATGCCTTGTTTCTGCATTTTAATACGTTTTGTAATTCCTTTACAGAGGGTTTAATTGCGACTCGCATATTATTGCATTAAACATCTAAGTAATTGAGTATTGTGCGTTTGTGGATTAACTTAGGCTTATGAACATACATATACTGGACGCGTTTAAAACCGAATGCGTGCAAGTGGGTAAACATATCAGACAAAAACATCATGTATCCGTTGGTATTTCCGAAAGCTACGCCATATAATTATCCTATGAAATGTCATTGTTCATTGAATGTTGGACCGAATCGGATTTGCTATTCAGATTATGACTAATTCGATTATTTAAGCCCAAAAATCTGGAAATCCCCGGTCGGATTCCAATCACGGATCATTAAGCTGCGGTTTAAAACCTCACTTAAATTTTCTTTTTATTGTAAGAAGGCAAAGGTAATAAAATAATGGCAGTGACGTCCTGATATTCTAGATACTGTTTTTGCGTACACAGGGGCGTGGTGCGTCGGCAAATGCATTGATAGCGTGCGTTGCCTGCTCCGGTGGACTTACAAAGGGCCGATCGGCCGTTGCCCCCACATTGCAAAGGCTCCTTTTTTATGTCTGCCCCGTTTAGACTTAGTTTCCGACGCATTCATGTGACCAAACAAGTATAACAATAGGGATTCTTTAGATACTTATTTGGAACTGTTACTTAACTTTTGTACTAAGTAGTAGTAAGATAAATAAATAAGTTAACAGTTCTTAAAACCAGATTTTCCTGTTATAAATAAATAGTCTACATCCTCTACATATTTATAATTATAACATTGCGAACTATCTATCTACCAACAGTAGGTACCTGCCTGCCTATTATCATGAAAGTGCAGTTGTTGCACATTGCATTAATGACATAATCAATTCACTTTAACGACTAATTAGCAGCACTTAATGATGTCCACGTAATCGATAAATGTATTTAAAATGCAAAAGTGAACGCGGGTAGGACAGGAACCCATGTGCAGATTTTTGTACAGGCAGTTACAAAGATCTTAGGATGCAACTCTCTTATTTAAATTTAAACATTTTTATGTGCTTGGCAATACGAATTTTCTTCTGTTGATTCATATAACGGCATGCCTAATAAATATAAACCAATATGGGAGACGCGTCCCACTTACTCATCGCTTCAAAGAATCCTTCCTTTGTTTATAATTTACACATAAAACCCTCATCACTTTATAGTTAGTGCCCTCTTTAAACGTCCACAGTATCCATTAGGATGGTAAAACTTTAATTTATCTCGGAATTAGGCGGATGAACTGCGATGAACGGTTCAGATCGGGGTGTCCGGTCTTTGAACTCGAGAGCGGGATGCCGAGATTGTTTAATGACAACAAATAAAGCATCGGTGCACAGCTGTCGGGCGGCTGTCGACTTGCACGCGAGGCGAGGGGCCCTCTATTATAGCGAAGGGCCTGCAGGTAGCCAACTCACAGTATTACATTTTTGTCTGCCTCAACATCCTTTATTACAAGAATATGAATAAAACAGCGTTTTACCTGAACCCCGGACTTAAAGCGCGCTTTCATTTTTGAGCTTTTGGGGGAGAAAAAGTACGTAGGGCGAACTCATTGACATTTTAAATGATACCTATCAGAAGCTGATTACTTTAAGTACGTAATAACGACAGGCGATAAGTGCACAAAGTTTTGGCAAGTGAATGTAAGTAATGTGTCTGTCCAACACTGTGCACTGGACTTTCGCTGATCTGATCAGTGTGTCGCGGGCGGTGTGTCTGTGCGGCTGATGTGGTATGGTAGTGCAGGTGCTCACCTATATGCGCCAGGTCAATGATGGGGATCGCGCAGCGCGCGAGCAGGCTCTCCTCCTGCTGGGCCGCCATTGTCGTTGCTTGATACAAACGCTCTGATTTCCACGCGCCGATCGCTCGTTCAGTCAACACTCCTTATCACTCGACTCCCACAGTAATTAGCAATTAGCGAACGCGACACCGAAAGATAATTTAAGGTAGAGAAACGATAGATAAGCACTTAATACACCGTAAGGATACAACGTAAACGTTAAAGTTTATTGAAGTTATGAATGGTCTTTTGGTTATTCCTGGTATAGAAGCGTTCAGAACTCATTTGCATAACCTTGTAGTTCTTGCTCGAGGCGTTCGTCTTTCTGACGTAGCAGCAATAAGCTATACTGACTTGACACATTAAAAATTGGTTTCCGTTGCTTCTCTCAGAGTAAGTAACTATGTGTAAAGGTTGATCCCGCGTGTGCGACCCGACGGCGTCGCGCGCCCCCCGTCCCTCACAGCTGGCGAGTTTCGAATGTCTCTCGTCGAATAAACTGGCTCACCGTGTGCGATGAGCGTTACCCTGGCGTCCGATGTCGGCTCTCACTTGTATATCATCGCGCAGACTTTCGCAACCGAATAGCGTGTCGAAACAGCTCTACCTTGAGCACGCTGCCGTGTGGAGAAAGCGTATTGTTTGACGGGTGTGCGCGAGCGGCTCGGCGTCCAGAGTAACACTGACGAAGCCGAGTGGCGATACTGGCGAGGCGCTCGGGCGCTGCTGCGTCGGCGAGACTGACTCACGCGGCCCTTGATCGTGGCTCACTTCGCGCCACTCGGAGGGGCGGCGGCGTTGTCCTGTGGCGGTGTGTCGGCGCCGCTGTACCGACAATAACCTCGTCTCATTTGCCATTCACTCGTCTGACTTGTAGTAAACGTGTTTTGGTAAACTCTGTTGCTACCAGAACAAACTGAACTTAGTCTTAGAGATTAAGGTTCACACATTATACAGTTGAACGACATATATTGCCTTATCAGTGCCATCTAGCATGCTCATTGATCACGAGAGAGATGCATATCAGTAATCACCCTAAAAAACCGGATTATTTTTTCTGAACGGCTTATAAGTTAAATAATGTAATGAGACCATTAACCCCATCTACAGTACAACTTAAGTAAATAAAATAATAGTGTAATAAGCGCCATCTATGTTCACAATAAACTTAAAGATAAAATAAAATAAAATCGCATTTAATTTCGTGGTTTATATAATTTCCAATTCTACTAGACTTGCACTTGGAACCAGCACATCCACTTCAATATAATAAAAAAAATATTAGTTAAATAATGTATAAAAAATATAGGACGCAAACCCTTATTTAACACAACGACATTGACCTTGTAAATATGTCAATCCACACTTTTGTTTTAAGTTGAATAATAAATAATTAAATGCTTTAATTTAAAGTGAGATTGTTTTATTTATATAGGGTTGGTAGCATTAATTTACAGTTGAGTGTTGCTTTTTCATTTGAGGCATCTTTCGAAGTACGAGGAGCCGACATAGCCACCGCGCATTGCTCGCTGGACATGCTGTTCGAACAACCTCCTGTTACTTTGCAGTTCGTCCGCAGCCTCCTTGTTTAGAGGATCTTCGGGATTTGGTTCCTGAAAAACAAAAGAAAATTGTAAATAAATAAAATAAAATTGTAAATAGTTTTTGAAAAGGCGACTGCTAAATGTGAGATCACGGGTTCGATCCTCGGAACGAGAAATATAATTGGGTCTCATCATCATCATCAGCCTATAATGTTCCCACTGCTGGGACACAGGCCTCCTCTCTCTGAGAGGAAGTGGTCTGTAATCCACCACGCGGGCCCAGTGCGGGTTGGTAGATGTCACATGTCTTTGAATTTTTAGTTCTGGGACATGTCGGTTTCCTCACGATGTTTTTTTCCTTAACCGTTTTTGAGGGCAGCGGTGATGAAGTAAATTACACAAAGTAATGCGCCTGCTTGGGCTCGTACCCACGGCTTACTGCTCGTAAGTCGGAGCTGCCACCACTGGGCCACCGCTGCTCTCCGATCACCGCTGCTCTTCTGGGTCTATCTTTTACGAAATTCTTGTTTACGGTAATGGTTAATCTAATTCATAGCACATAATCCTTATTGGCGTAATAAGAGTGCGCACGGCAACCAATCAAGCTGTACAAAACCAGTTTATGCATATCTCTCATTGTACGGGAAATATATGCAGAACGAGGCCACGTTATACTGGAAATGTGTAGCGTGATGTGTCGTTGCCGTATGTACAGTAAACCCGCACTCACAACCATAAACAAGTTGTGATACCTTTTCAGCATCTTGACCATTCGAAAACTTGTCATGTATTGAATATGTTCCAGATTTTTGTGCACGTTTTTGATAATTGTTTTCGGTGTAAATGATGAAAGAAAATAATAGACAGAAAAGATAAAAAAAAAACATTTATAACACAAAGCATATTTCAATTAGACCCTAACAGGCATTTCTATAAGTCAAAAAAAATAAAAAGCGAAGCTACAGTCCCAGTCACAAGGCATTATAACTTGTGAAAGTACTGTACTTGCAGTTTGCAGGAAATGTTTTATACCTTTGCTTGAATGTGGGGTAACACACAATATCCAGGTTAATAGGTCAGATATTTAGGTTGATAGGACTAACGATCTAATGAGCGCAATGGCAAGCACTTTGTTAAAAGGGTGTTTTACATTTTTACTGTATTACGCATATATGCTATGCTTTGTGTAGGATTTTTTAACTTTAAATATGGATTTTTCAGTTTGTATAATTAATTTGCTGAACCTAAAGTATTTGTATATTTTCATCATGATTCTCTGCCCTTATCCCGATTTATTTAGGGACGGCGCAGCAGATATAATGCATATTTTCGTCTACTTTAAAACCAATACAAGGATGTATGACAGCACTTAACAATTATAGCCTTTTTTTACGTATGGGAAATTATCAAATGAAGAACCCCCCCGCTCTGGGTGGAGCGGAAGGGAGTGTCAGACTTGTACTGACTAAAACCCATCCATGTTCCTTCTTAGGCCTTTGTGTTCCAGGGTCACAGTATCTCTTTCGAACAGTCCCGCAGCCCTGGCCGGCATCGGCCCTCTTGGACCTTTTCCGATTTGCTAACATCTCCTTGAGGCGCGCGTGGAACACGAACGCGCCGTCGACATGGCCTGTCGTCATAAGACGGACGGACGGTGAGCTAGCATTACTCACCGTCCACAGGCCCGCGAACAATTATAGCCTCATTTAACATTATTAATGTTCACTTGAATTGATTAGTCATTGTCTTTTATCTGTACTAGCCAATTTTGTGAAGTGTCATGTTATTATATTATTGTGTAACATGGATTTATTTCACTCAATCATTCTGGCTTTAAATTTAGTTGAGTACAATATTTAAGCTATGGCAGCGGCAGTGACACATTGATGGAGGAGGATGACACAAGATCTTTGGCAAAGGATATCAGGATTGAGAGAGTGGCTGGAGAGATATTTGAGATTTAAGCAGGCGAAAATATCATAAAAGTTCTGCTTATGTTATACACTTATTATTTTGTATCTGCGGCCAATCTCGGGTTACTACTTGTCCGACAGATGGAGCCTGTGTTCCCAGCATTAGAAATATTAAAAAGTATGGCATAGTCTTTCATATAAAACAAAATACATTATTCTATGGCATCCTGTTATGATACACATAAGTTTTATGTTTTTGAATTCCATAAGTATTACTAGTCCATATGAAAATAATATCATGGTATTTAAAAAATTGTATAATATTATGATTCCAGCTACATTGATATATTATACAAAAACTCATTTCAAAAGGTGTGTTTTAACAATTAGTAACATACTTATAATGGCTTGTAATTTTTTAGTTAAAAAGGACATATCAAAATCCAAACATAATTAATAAGGCCACCACCATGAGTATGAGAAGGTATTAGTAGCATTCTGAGTCATTTTCGTCTATAACATGGTCAACCATAGACAAATTTTAAATGGGGAAAACATTACGATTAGAGGCATTTTATTACCAATGCCTAAAGGCTGAATCCATGGGATAAAAGTTTTGTCATTTAGTATGATAAATATTAGCTAGACAAACAACATATATTGACAAAATCCTTATATATGAAGCTAACTAAAATGCATGTAAGATAATAATATGACTGTGCGTTTACACTGGCAAAACATTAACATAAAAACCTGCTGTTTGGTAGATATAAAAGATTAAAACGAATTGAAGACAGTGAGAGAAATAAGCGATTTGATCATGTTTTTTATGTGTTGTCAGTGTAAAGGCATTGTAAACTTAATACAGCGGTGAGCAAAATACACACTTTGGACTTTAAAATTGTTGGTTACACACTCCTTAGTTACAATACTGTATAAGCAAAATACATACCAAGAATAAATACTGGAGTCCATAAACTATAGAGTTGACAGTCAGCACGGGTTTCCAGTCTTCTCTTAAGATGTTGAGACAGACATTGCCCTCCAGGTCTATGTTTGGATGGTATACCGCTGTTTCACACTTCACCTTAGGTGGCTCATGAGGATAGTTTGGTCCTACCTATAAATTAACAGATATTCATTAATCATCTGGACTCTAATGACAGCTAGGTTATAGTTTCGATTTAAGTTTGGAAGATAATTCTATAATCATACTATGTATCCAAACAGGTTTTCGAGCGCTCAAAAAGAAAATTGATAGAAGTTTTTAGCATTGTATTATGGAACCCATTTTTCTTATAACCTATGGGCATAGTTGCTAGCATTAACTATTAATTCCATCATAAAGTGCAGGTAAGCAAATTAGATGACTTTATGTTTTGTAAAGCATGAAATATAACTGAAGTTTGTATTATCCAACAACATCTTATTCTTATATCTACAGAGCTGTCCACATTACCTTAAAACTAAATACAAATCTTCCTCCTCTATAGAATCCTTCATCAGGGCATATGATTAGTTTGAAATTTAGTAAGTCATCTGGATCTGGAAACTCTGTGTTGCATGTCTTGGGCAAATTCAATTCATTCAAATCTGAAAATATAACATCTCAAGTTATAATTAAACACTATTTCTTCAAGTGCAGTTATGAAAATTGCACCAGGATGATAACAAGGAAAAAAATAGGAATGATTGAGAATTGAATTTGAGAAATGATTTCAGCGCTTTTACAGTCCTACCCCCTCACCTAAAATTCATTGATTGCCAAAGATAGGCCATTGCAAGCTTGTCTATTTAGATTTTTCAAAGCAGAATTAAAATAACAATGAGTACACAACGCGTAAATTGTTCTATTTTCTGAACTTTACCTTTTGTGATCCGCAACTGAGCGGCTGACGCTTTTTTCTGTGAACCTCCTGCTCTTGATGAGCCTTCCTCATCTTTCTTTTGTTGTTTTAATGAAAAAAGTTTAATCATTGTCCTAACTAATCGATAAAATAGAAATTATTAGAAATAAAACCACGATCTATTTTGACAGCTTAAATTTTTGTACGAAACTTCAATTTAGGCAGATTGCAATTTGTAAATATTATGTCTCTTTTATTTTATTGGCAAACCAAATAAAAATAAAAAAAGTATAATTTGACCAATCAGCGTCCAACAAATTCAGCAATTGATGACTTTTCACTTGAAAACTTTTCACTATCCGCAGAATGTCAAGGTATGGAAATCTAAAGCCTAAGACTAATGATTTGATTTTTTTTTTGTTTCCAATTCGGTGATCTTCGGTATCTTTTAGTTTTTGAGATGATTGAGATGGTGTATTTTTAATCTATGGTTTTGGTAACCTAGTGTTGCAAATTATTTAGCTTGTATTTTGGTTCTAATCATGTTTTAATTACTCGTAGTTTAAAGTAAACATTAGAAATATGATAATTAGTTGCAATTTTATTTTCTTAAATAAAACACGTTTGCTAGTTATGACTTTAATCTCAGATGGCATTCTGCGAATGAGAATAATTTAGATTGATGGCAAGTGGCAACCCAGTTTGAATAATTTGTCAAACAATTTTCGTTTTGATGTGTCGTTCGTTCCGTTGTGAAATATTTTTTTGCGATTTATAGGAATGTTGTAACAGACTGTCGTATTTTATTTTCCGTATAATTATCAGTGCACTGTCCTCATGTAGCTGCAATATTATTTGAGCTCAAGCTTTAATAAATATTTTTTGGACTATCATAGTTGATACAAGATGGCAAGTGAGGATGTGATAGAATTGGGGTCTTCTGACGACGAAGCAGAACCGGCACCGAAAAAGGTTAGCAATGATTAAATCGTTGTATAGAATCTCTCGAGTGCCTTAGAGTATTATATTTTTTAGCAATATCAAGTGAAAGGATGAATTTTCAGGAGAAAAAAGTTATTTGATTTGTTTATTAGCCAGATTAATCTACTTACCAAAATGTTTTGTTTCAGAGTAAACCAATGCCAAATGCAATGGTGTGTATTCCAAGAAAGATACATGAAGTAACAATAAGGCCTTCTAAACTTAATTCAGCAAAAGCAATACCGGCATCAAAAGCAGTAACTACAGTAAAAACGATACCTTCAAAAGCATTATCAAAAGTAAAAGAAGCATCTGCAATAAGACTACCTAAAGATGTATCTATAGTGAAAGGTGTTACATCAAAAGAAGTAACTGCAGTAAAAGCAGTACACCTGGCAAAGAAAAAAACAACTTTAACAAAACCTTTAAGTATTCTATCTAATCCATTTGCAAGCAAAACAATCAATGGCAAACCTGTACAAAAGAATGTTGTGAGACCGCATCTGACAATGATTAAACCAATAAAAATCCAAAAACCTTCAACATCCATACCTAATGTTATTTATGCCAAACATCAAGCATCAAAAACATCAAATATGAATGCTATTATTACTTCAGATTCCATTAAGATGCCAATCAACAAATCTCTGAATAGTTTACCCCCTAGCATTACTGTAAAGAAAACTACTCAAGTCTCAAAGTCTAAACCTATAATTTTTATGAAAACGGCTAGTCAAATTATGAAGCCCATATTGAATTCTAAACTAGCAAATAATGTCCAAACTGTGGAATTAGACGATGATGAAAGCTGTCCTATTACTTCAAGTCCTGCTTGGTATTTAAGACCTGAAGAGCAAACAAAGGAAACTACATTAGAACAAGAGAATAATGCAGAACCGGAGCCCCCCACCATGATTGAAATTACTATAGAAGACAGTCCCATAAAACCTGTACTGAATAAAAGGACTTGTGAAATAGGGGCTGAGCTAGCTATCACCATAGATGATAGCCCTGTTAAGGCAACTGTCAACAAGAATGCATCACCTAGTGGCAGTGATGATGAAGCAACTAGCACTAAAGAACCTAACAGTAAAAAAAAGTTGGAGTATCCCAAAGAGGTTGAAAATGAAAATAGAAAAACAGTGGAAATAGAAATAGATTTTCCATATGAAGTTAGTTTAGAAACAAACAGTAAGGAAACAGATAAACTTGATGAGTTTCAAGAAGTTAGTATTGTTAGTGTGCAAAGTCCAGAGCCAAGTAAGAAACATGATGGTGCAGAGAGAAGCACACAAAAGACTAATTCCACAGCATCAAAAGAAAACAAAATTGAGATTCCCAGTAGCAGTGGCCCAAGTGAATTTCATTCTGTGTACCAACAATTCATTGATACTTGTTTTCAACTGGAAAATTCTGAAGATATGAAGAAGATAGTAGATAAAAAAATCAAAGCTTATTATAGACAAGTTCCAAAAGAATATTCAGAATCTGAGGAGTTTGTTGACATGGTTGCAAGTAAAATACTTGGTATGAAGGCTAGCCCTGAAAAGATGTATTTGTACATAAAGGATATTGTTGATGAATTAAACATGCAAAGAAAGATTGCCAAATCACAGATATCAAACACAGATACCAAAACTGAAGGTATGTATATTTTTGTGTACAGCTATTAGACAAATAAAATGTATATACCATTAATGTTACCTGTAATGCTTGAATGGAAATAGTACATTTTGTACAAGTGGGGAAACTTTGTTATTGCAGCCGAGGCAGAATTCATTCAGTATTGTGGAGCCGAGAACACAGTAACAAATGCCAATGTGAATCAAACAACTTTTGCCAATACACTTTCAAAGAAATAAAATAATAGAACTAAAAGTTCCTTTTCACCATTAATTATTAGGAAACTATGATTTAATTTGTTTTTTTCAGCCCTTTGCTTTCGCTAAGTTGTATAAAAAGTAAAGTTATTATACAGTTTTCCTGGAAGTGTATTGAAAAAGAATTGTTGGTCATCCTATGGCGAGACAGGTAGATGACATTGTTGCCATTTCAGGTAAATCCTGCAAGACGTTGGCACAAGACCTTGAAAATTGGCATGAGCAAAAAGAGGCCTATACCAAACTGAGGGTGAATTAGGACTGTGGAAGATGATATAATATTGTCTCACTGCTAAGAGATCATTGTATTAAATTCCTCTCATTTTTAATTAGTATAACAATATGCTTCAATGAACTGCTTTTTCTGAAAACATCAATAATCTCATTGTATTTTTAATTTTCTTCAGAGACAGACCAGTTTGCATTTGGAGATAACAAGTATGATTCAAAACGCCAAAGACAGATACGTAAGCTCGAGAAGACCATAAAGAAACTGCACAGAGCTATTCAGAAACTAGAAGACCAAGAGGTTGACTTTGATGATGAAGATGACTCTGTTTATTTATTAACTGAAAGGTACTAAAATGACTATACCAGCTAACTCGTAAACATTTCCTCATGTATTGAGCATCTGCCTAGTCCTTTTGAGGTATGATGGTGTGGGTGACATTAGATGAACCATTCCTTTTCAATCTTGAAAGTTACCCCTGATTTACAATCATGACTGAATATTTTAGCTGCACCCTTATCACGGTAAAATACGGAATCAGTAATAATAACTGTAGTAAATAGTAACTAAACTGAAAGTAACTGAAAACTGAAAGTAACTGAAACTTTCAGTAGCGCCATCAGGATGGAATTTGGTGTGGACAAATGTGCAGTCATGTATGTAAAGCGAGGAGAGATTATGGAATCCGAGGGGGTATGCACCGAGATGTGGTCGCAGTGGATAAGGTATTCACCCCGCTGTCTATGGCTAAAGAGAACTGGCGCAAACCTGTAGTACTTACTACCGATGACCGCAAGGAAGTATGGCAAGGCAAGGTGCTTCACGGGCGCTTCTACCAGGCTCTTCATGGGCCCGATGTAGATTTTGTAGCGTCCGTGTCCTGGCTACGATTCGGCGACCTCTTTGGGGAAACTGAAGGTTTTGTCTGTGCGATTATGGACCAAGTTATGCTGACAAACAACTACTGGAAACATATTATGAAGGACGGGACGGTGGATGTGTGTCGGGCATGTCACCGTCCGGGTGAGTCCATCAGACATATTATTTCTGGTTGTTCTAGTCTGGCTAACGGCGAGTACTTGCACAGTCAATGTAAAAATTTGGCAATTTCAACAACCAAATGGCCAGGATTATTCACCAGCAACTTGCCTTGAAATATGAACTTGTGGAATCTGTGGTACCGTACTACAAGTATGTGCCCGACCCAGTTCTCGAGTAAGACCATGTCACGCTGTACTGGGATCGGCCTATCATTACTGACAGGACTATTGTCGCCAATAAGCCAGACATAGTGGTGATAGACCGATCAACGCGCCGCGTAATGATAGTCGATGTTACCATCCCGCATGACGAAAACCTCGTGAAAGCTGAGAAAGAGAAAAAAATAAAATATCTCGACTTGGCTCACGAGGTTGTCGATATGTGGAATGTGGACTCGGCTATCATTGTGCCGATTGTCGTAACGGCCAATGGCCTTATGGCCAAGAGCCTAGACGACCATCTGTCGGAGCTCTCACTTGGGGGTTGGATCAAGAGCCAGATTCAGAAGGCAGTACTCCTCGATACGGCCCGCATTGTGAGGAGGTTCCTGTCTCTGCAGCCCTAACCACCGGTAGCTCGGACCCTGCTCTCGTTATCGGCGGAAACCTGTTTTTTATATTTTTAAATGTTTTTTTGTTATTTTTTTTTGTAAGAAATATGTAAAAATATAAAAGATAAGATTATAGATGAATATAGGACTGTAGTAAATCTTTATGCCGACGACTTGCAGCTTTATAATCTTTTCTCATGGTGGAAGCGAGAGGGTGGCCCGCGAAATTCAAATTAAGCGGCCGTAACTAATATCGCTTTACTGAGATCTAATCATTAAAATCATCAATACAACCCCTTTAAGTTCATTTAATCCCAATGAATGACTAATTCATGAAAAATCATTCTATGAGGTTAAATGAACTTAAAGGGGTTGTATTGATGATTTTAATGACTACAATTATGTAACGTTACGTATGTTTAACGCCCGCGTATCATATTTTATTAAACAAAAAACTCGACACAGACCGCCAAATAGCAAAAAACGTCGCTTCCACCTTTTTTTTTTTACGGGTTGGACATCATCAAATGACCCCTCTTGCTCTGGGCGGAGCGGAAAGGAGTGTAAGACTTGTACTGTCTAAACCCATCCATGTTCCTTCCCAGCCCTTTGTGTTCCAGGACCACGGTATCTCTTTCGAACAGTCCTGCAGCCCTGGCAGGAATCGGCCCTCTCGGACCCCTTCCGATTTGCTGACATATCCTTGAGGCGCGCGTGGAACACGAACGCGCCGTCCACGCGGCCTGTCATCATAAGACGGACGGACGGTGAGCTAGCCCATTACTCACCGTCCAAAGGCCCGCGCCCACGGGGCCGGGGGCCACTGGGTGGCCCTCGACGCCCGGGGTTTCTCCCGCGGCGGCTGGGACGTGAGGCTCTCTCCCTCTCACGTTCCGCCACCTCCTTCGCTAGCATGACTGCTTCGTAGAAGGAGGCGACGGCTTCCCATTCCCTCTCGCTTCGGACCATGGATTGAACCAGGGCCGGACGCGAGAGGTCGCTGCTACCAATTACCGCTACGAGGACACGGCGGTGCTTAGACTAAGCGGAGTCTGCTCCGCTTAGTCTGAGCACCGCCGTGTCCTCCAGGCGATCCTCGCAATGGTAACACCCGGGCGTTTCTTCCCGCCCAATTCGGTGCAGGAACCTCCCGAAACAACCGTGTACAGTGAGGACATGCGTCTGGCCGAAGGTGAGGACTCCGTGGCGCCTCTCTAGCCTCTCCTCAAAGAAGGGACTTATCGCCACTATTGTGGCGTGGCCTGCACGGGGAAGATGCGGCAGTCGCTGTGTCTGCCTTGAGCAAAGATCTGGATTTGATTAGTGAGTGGTCGCGGTCCTTTGGACTGCAAATCAATCTCAGGCCTTGATCATCGGCGGCAGGTATATGCGGAATAGGCTCGATGCTGCGTCGATATGCTGGATGAGATTTCATTATAAATAAGCATCACGTTTGTACAGTCAGTGAGCAGCATTACCTAACCCATTTGCCTGTTTTTAGGGTTCCGTAGCCGAATGGCAAAAAACGGAACCCTTATAGATTTGTCATGTCTGTCTGACTGTCTGTCTGTCTGTCTGTCCGTCCGTCCGTCCGTCCGTCCGTATGTCACAGTCACTTTTTTCCGAAACTATATGAACTATACTGTTGAAACTTGGTAAGTAGATGTATTCTGTGAACCGCATTAAGATTTTCATACAAAAAAAAAAAAAAATCTGGGGTTCCCCATACATAGAACTGAAAACTAAAATTTTTTTTTTCGTCTAACCTATTCGTGTGGGGTATCTATGGATAGGTCTTCAAAAATGATATTGAGGTTTCTAATATCATTTTTCTCTAAACTGAATAATTTGCGCTAGAGCCACTTCCAAAGTGGTAAAATTTGTGTCCCCCCCCCCTCTAATTTCTAAAGTAACAGGAGGAAAATTCGGAAAATATTTAGGATTGTAGAACGTAAAAAAAACTATCAACGAAAATTGGTTTCAATAAGATATGATTTTTAGTTTTTGAGATATGGGACTTTTTCATCAAACTGCAGCTTTAACTTTGTTTTTCATAAACATACTATGAAAAACAAATTTAGTTTTGCGGTTGGGTTGAAGTTTACTAACACTACTAACTAATGAATGACAGTTCAAAATATTGTTAATATATTGTTTGGGGCTATGGAACCCTGTGTGCGAGTAAGACTCGCACTTGGACTGTTTTTTTTTGCTTTGTGAGATGGGTCAGGTAATGGTGCAGGGCACTGTACATATTTTCTGTTCCTTTCTTCTTTTCTGTATTATGTGTGTACATAAATTGTTAAATAAATTAAATGTTACCTGCACCTTGCTTCAGCCAAAGGACTATAACTTTGCCTTATTTTATTGGGGGGGGGGGGGGTTTATTCAAAAGTCTTGTAATGTATTTCTTTGTTTCAAGGTACAAAGAACGAATGGTGCGCGTTTACGCCAAGTTTTGTCAGTTGACGAATACTAAAATGCCTTCAGAGCCACGTATTGTAATAGATGCGCGGCCAGGTCAACCAAGCGGGCCTGCAAAACGACTTGAAAAATGGATAAATAAAAAGGTCCCAATTGGGTCTCCACTGCCGTTCCCAGACTTTCACGATGTTCTGCGATGTGTTAGAGATGCGAATGATGAAGATAAGCTGTGCTGGAATGAAGCTGACATTGCAGAAGAAGGTAACCATAGAATCATACTAATATTATAAATGCGAAAGTAAGTTCTTTTCACGCTTGTGGACCGGCAGCGGGGTGCAAGGGGGTGCACCTTAACCATGCTGTCGGCAATAAAAATTCATAGAAAAGATTAAGATTTTTAGACTGTGTGAATAAAAACTTAAAGCGTCTAGATTGCTGTCAAAGCTAGTCAGTAAAGTTAGTGTCCTCCTCTACTCTTTTCCTGTGAACAGCATGCACGGGCCGCTTAGCGGCGCGTTTCCCATATGTAGTAGCAGTAGTGGCGCTCTCTATAGAAACCAATGCACCCGAGGCAGAAATCAAACATTTTTGAGTTCGCTCCGATCGCTCGTACTCCTCCTCATAAAGGACAAAAGAAAACATAGTATATTCGAGGTGGGTCAGTCGCTTCATGTAAAATACTGGTACTAAGCTGCATCCGGTTAGTTTGGAAGCCGACCCTAACATAGTTTGGGAAAAGGCTAGGCAGATGATGATTCGAGGTGTGTGCTAAAATTTTAAGGTTCGCTACGTTCGCTTCTAAATGCAATTTTTTTCGTTTGATGGGGTTCTCTGTATAGAGAGCCCAGTTCTGTGCCTATAGCCCTTGCCGGAACGCACATATCGATCTGCTCCGATTTTCGGTACCTCGGGTCGCTTGTCCAAGGAGATGGCGATGTAGACCGGGACGTAACGCACCGGATCAACTCAGGATGGATGAAATGGCGACAGGTCACTGGAACAACTTGCGACCCACGGATACCCCTCAAGTTAAAAGGGAAAATATACAAGACTGTCGTACTGTATGGATCGGAATGCTGGAACACACGAAAAAAAAATGCTATACTATAGATCGACTAAGTTACTCCTTGAATCTTACATATCCGAGGTGGTTTGCAAAAAACATCGAGCGGTTTTCATAGAGCTGAAGGTGCACTTCCAGGGAAAATATATTGCCGGGACCCATGTTTTCACATCTTAACAGCTTAATAAATTTCAATGACATTTGGATTTGATAGGACTTTTTATCCCGGTATAGGCGGTATAGTACGGCTCGTAGAATAATTTCCGACATCGACGCGGGCGAAGCCATCATACATCATATCATCAAAATCACAAGTAATTAATGGTAAAAGGATTGCAATTTTAATAAAAAATAACACTTAGTGTGGCCAGTATGACATGAATTTAATAAAACTCATTTCTTTATTAGCTCGAGACTTATTTACAAGATGTGGGAAGAAACTGCAAAGGCGGAGACAAGAGAATGAATGGAGACTAGCAGCTTCAAGAATTGCCTTAGAAGTAGATCCTGCAGAAAACAATGAGCAGCTGAAAAGCAAACTTGAAGCAAATAAGAAGATAGCGGCTAATAAGGAGACTGAAATATTTAATAAGTAAGTGTTTTTAGATTATTTAAAAATAATGTCTTAAGCTTTGATACACAAAAAAAAAGATTTTTAGTATATTAACAACTAATACCCTTTTTCCGGCCTGCCAGGTCTAGAATTATTTATTCATTAATCTGCCACTTAACGTCGTGTATTACCTAGTGATGCTGATCTATTATAAATTTATTACAGGTATGCAGACAGACAGAACCAACTCAAGTTAGAAGGTATAGAGATTGGAGATAAGGAAGCTGAAGAATCTCCTGTCGAGAGTGAAGAAGAAGAAGCCAATGATGAAAGTGTTTCATTAGAAAACAAAGGTAAGAGAAAGGAAAGGCTGAAAAGACTAATACAAGAAATATCGAAAGGGCCAAGTGAAGAAAAAGAACCATCCAAAGAACCTGAGGTTGAAGCAGATACTAAAAAATCTGAAATCAAAGAGGGAAAAGTAGAAATTAAAGAAAATGATGCTAAAAATACAGAGAGTAAGGAAAATGATGCAAAAGATTCAGAAAATAAAAAGGATTCTGGTGAAATCTTAGATAAATTTAAAAGTAATGACAAAGATAATACAGAGACACTTTCTCTTAGCAGTGATGACACTAATGATTTAGAGTCCGACATAGATGAGCTCCATTTATTGCAGAAATTGCACTCTGGTAATGAAGCAGAAAGTTCAACACTTGAATCCTCCGATTCTGATAGCCCCATAGCTATTTCTGACTCAATTGAATCTGATAGTGACACTAATAAAAAGCAAAGTGACGTCATCAGCATTGAAAATTCAAGTTATTCAGAAAGTGAGGCAGACAAAGTGGATAGTATACCTGTTGAAAGTTTTGTTACCAGAATTCCAGATCAACAGCCAAACAATAACACTGAAGCGCCTGTCGTTGAAAGTGTTGATAAAGTAATCCCAAAAGAACAGCCAAACAATGTAATTGAAGTGCCTGTTGTTGAAGCCATGGAAACAGACTGCTCCAATGTCTTAGAAAAGTCCGACACAAATGACTTTGGCATGGAGAGCTCAAATTCTGATACTAAAAAGATGAACAGTAAATCAAACAACAACGAATATAGTGAGCCGGTTGAAAATATTTTACTTGCGTCATCAGATGAAGAAACGGTCGGCAGTCAGGAAGAGGGACCATCCTCCGCTGAGAGTGTGTGTATTAATCTTAAAGATGATCTCATTTCGATTGATGAAACAATTGTAGGCAGTGTTGTTGATCAACCCGAAAAGGAGTCGGCTGAAAACGAGTCAAGTGTAATTTTACCTGAAAAGGTAAGTAAAGCTGAGAAACCTAGTGTAGTAGAAAATAATACGAACGATGATCACATTACAGAGGACAATAAACTCATAGACAATACCAATGAATCCATATCTATAGAATCATCACAAGAAGCACCCAGTGCATCCAAAGAAGAGTTTGCTCAGAATGTTGTATCTGATGATACCAAAACAGCTGATACAGTTACGAAAATGGATGTTGATGAAGCAGACGAAGAATTGGAGACAAATTCAAGAGTAGAAGACAATTTACCATCTGCGTTATCTTCAGCAACTCAATAACCCAAACTAATTATGTTATAAATGACTGAAGTTTAGAAATCATAATAGGTATACATTTGTATGAGTATGAGTACACACCACACTGTTTGACTTATATATCGGTTTTAAGGTGTTTTAAAGTCAAGCAAAATAATTTTATACTTGTTCTATGTTGAATAGAATGACCTGCCTCGTAGACAATTTGTTATTAAAAACTATTGTTTCTGTTTATTTTCTATTACTGTCTAAGTACTGGTAATAGTTTCTTGGAAGTTTGCCTAATAGAATAATGGATATACATTATAAGTGAATTATAGATTTTTAAATACGATTGCATTTATTCTTCCCTTCAATGCTAACGCTGTACTGTGTTACCCTTTTATACTCTTGTTGAATATTAACTTCAATAATTTAGTTTGCACATAAGTTTTAATTTTAGTGTTATTTTAAAACTGTTTCTGTGAAAAACAATTTGATTACAACTCTAATCTTAGTTTATAATAAATTGTCTTTCAGACGTGAATAATCTTTTCTGTTTATTATTTCACGAATATATTTTATAGTTTCCTATCCCCGTGGGAAAAACGTGTAAGTTTATTTTTCAATAGGGCTGACCAACTTGTTGACGGATTGATATTAGTGAAATCATTCAAGAAGGTGAAGTGAGTTGTAGGTACAAGTGCCAGGAGTGTGTGTATAGCCTATATTGTTAGGGACCATGCGCACTACGTGGTTACGATCACGACTTGTCTCATGATCCGCCGCTATTTGGAACAAGTAGTCGGACGACTGGTCGTTCGGTCAAACTTTCCACCTGCCCCCGTATTTACAAACGCTCGGATTCGATTTCGATTCGGAAAGTCGTATGTCTATCTCGCTCGCTTTCGTAATGCCAAAAAAGATAGTCATACGACTTATCGAATCGAAATCGAAACCGAGCGTTTGTGAATAGGGGGCCAGGTCGAAGCTTCTGGGGCCAAAGGTTCCTAGCAATACAGGTTAAACAGGCATGTAATCATTGTTCTTTATTAAAATAATTCAATTGAACGTAAACTAAAGGTCGTCACAACATTTATTTACAATATTTACAAAGGTTCACTCTTAAGTACATAATGTTAAATCGATCCTTATTTATACAAGTCTTTAGCAATGGTGTCATGCGCAAATGTCATGTGAAGCAGACTGGTCCGGGGGTGAATGTGAACTGGTGATCTGCATCAACGAACGATAGAGGTTGGAAGTCGCTGATTGGCAGTCTGTCCATCCGGGATGTTTTTATTTCCAGCACTATTTCACCGGTTCCCTCCTAAAACAAAAGAAAAACGCATTTTATTAGACGTCCGGCCTGGCGACCAACCCTACAATCGGGTGTAGTTCATTATATCGACATGGCAGTCACTACATCGACGGTCAGTGTATCGAAAACGTTCCATAGACGGGTTAACCCTTCGTTCGAACGTTTTCGAACGGACTGCCTATATTATTAACACCCCCTACAATCTACATCGTAGAGCAGTATTATTTTAATAAAACTTCAATGCGAAAAAAAATGCGTGATAGGCAGGATCTTCGAGCTTCCGCCGTCACCGAGGCAGGCCCAAGAAACGGTGGGGTGACGGTTTGAACTCGTTCCTGACTGATTGGCCAGGGAAGGCAAAACACCGACAGAGGTTGAAAAGAATGGGGAGGCCTTTGCCCAGCTGTGGGACGGAAAAGAATAAAAAAAGATGAGGCTGTGGTTCAGTCCCTGTTCTACAGTTTTCTGTAATAATGGCTAAAATACGCTTTAGAAAGTGTATTGTGAATAGAATTGAATTGATGCTGTTGAAAAGATTACCTTGCAGTCATCTCTTATCAGTTGTGGGTCTCTGAACTCCACGGAATTGTAACCGAAGAGCTTTAGGTTGTTCTGTCTCGTCAAGTCAGCTGGGATGTCGGATCTGGAAGCAAGTTAAGAATTATTAGAAGTTGAAAAAAACAGTAAGTATACGTTTACTACAAAACTAAGTTAAACCTTAATTGCAAAACAAAATGGCTAGGTAGACAAAAAATGGTTAGGTGTCAATAGATTAATCTAAAGGTTACTAAAATTGGTTGTAATAATAATTGTACTCAGGTGCCGGTGGTGTGCGACGTAATTTTTTATGTTGAAATGCCAACAACTGAAAACGTAGGTACCTTTGTAGGCCTTTGGTGTTCACACAGGAGTATGTGAAGTTCTGCCTAGCCCCATTTGACAGCAATCTCAAGAATCGAAGCTGTATTGCACCAGATCCTTCACCGTCGTATGTTAACTGAAAATTAAAAATGTAATAAATGTATTGCGTACTTTGTTGTATAATTAGGTACCTAAATAAAAAAATCTAGACGAGCTCGTGGCTGTAATAACAGCCGCAAGGGACGATCTTCAAGGTTAGACCGTGCTTGTCAAGGTTGGTATCTACTTATTATGTCGTTTAAACATACTATTTACATTTTTAAATATTTATACAAAGTTACATAAAAAAGTAGCCCACCGGCATCGGGAACAGGGTCCGGACTACCACCGGTGGTCAGGGCTCTTGAGAGAGGAACATCCTAACAAGGCGTGCCGTGTCCAGAAGTACTGCTTTCTGAATCAAGCCCTTGATCCAGCTGCCAAGCGGAATACTCCTCAGATTTTGGTCGAAGCTTTTAGCTATTTAGCCATTGGCCGACACGACTATCGGCACAATGACTGCAGTACTCACGTCCCACATGTCGACAACCTCGCGAGCCAGATCTAGATAATTGAATTGCTTATCTTTCTCTACTTTCACGAGGTTCTCATGATGCGGGACCAGTTATATCAACAATCATTGCGCGACGCTCGACAATCGTTCTATCAACAGTATGTCAGGCTTATTGGAAACTTATTGTTTATTATTATTACTTATTCTTTATTGCACACAAAAATTAATAGATATACATACTAATAATATAGCTTATGTACAACGGTGAGTGTAACCCAGAATTGGGTACGTGGATGAATGATCATAATTAGATACCGAGTTGCTTCCGTGCCTGGGAAAGCACGTTAAACCTTTGATCCCGGCTGTCATTCGTTACGAGTAGTCAGAAACCGAAAGTCTGACATCCAGTCTTACCAAGGGGTATCGTATTACCCAGTTACTGGGCTGTGGAGGTAAAATACTGATTAACAGCTTCATCCGGTTAGACTGGAAGCCGACCCCGGGAAAGTCTGGGAAAAGGCTAGGCAAATGATGATAAAAATTTTAAAGACTTTATATTTATTTACCCTGAAACCATTTTCAGATTGTGAGAATTTGTGGGCGGTGCCATCAGCGTTGTATACAACCGGTTCCCTTTCGTCTGGGTACAGGCAGGTGCTATGGCCCTTGCAGTACACTCGGATGGGCCGGCCGCTGGTTGCCCCTCCACGAGCGTCTATCCAGTAGTATCCTATGAAGGGGTAAATAATAACATTAATAAATCGGACTTCATAGTTGTAAATAGTGGACACGCCCAGTAGTTGGACAGTAATAGGCTGATTATGATTGGGTATTGTGTTTCATTAACTAAGGTGTAACGCCCGTGCGGCCGGTCGGCCCGCGTTTAGGGTATCGCGAGGTAGGACTATTGGTTCGTTGTCGCTTTCGAGTTTGGTTTTTCACAAAATAGTTAATCTGCCAATTTTGGTTCATTTTTTTTTATTATACTTAACCAAGACAAAATCATTTCGCTGCGAGAAAACAACCATACAAATATCAGCGTGTATAAAACAAACTGATGTAGCTTTCTTACCATCAGTGAGGTTAACATGCGAAGTCCTGAGATCACGACAAGAGAGTGCTGGATAGGTTCTGCTTCCACGTGGCCTCCTCGCTGCCTCAAGTGCCCCGCGAGCAGCGAACACGCCCGTCATCACTTCCTTCACCCATTCTATGTCCTCCTCTGTCAAGTAAGTTTTGTAATTGATAAAACAAGCAAGCAACATGACAACAACTATATACAATCCTCTGCTAAAAATGGGCTTGTCCAAAATTACTGCACTTGAATCTTGGTCTGGTTGTGTTTATGCGAAGTGGAAATTGTTCAGTAGGATAAAAAATACGTCCCAATATTCAACAATCCCCCAAAGAAAGAAATAGATTACAATTATGTCGACAGTTTCATTTTTTGTTTTTTTTTTCATTTGCGTTGGGTTTGGTCTTGACTCTACTCTAGGTCAGACATGACAGAGACAAAGTCGACGATGGTAGCTTACCCAGAAGAAGCCTGTTCATTTTAAATTTGAAGAGATTAGGGTTGTATGCGTTCGGAAACACAGACGCAGCCAGAGAGTTCCAATCCTTTGCCGTGCGCATTATAACAGACGTTTGAAAACGCTTAGTGCGAATTGGTGGAATAGCAATAAGGTCGGGATGGTAAATTGCAGTGCGTCTAGATTTGCGATGGTAGAAGGGCGCCAGTGGGATGAGCTCGTGGAGTTCTTGGTCACACTCACCACCGCAGACCTACAAGCAGGCAACCTTGCGGTGTTGAGCCAACAACATGGCAGAAAATTAAAATGAATAGGTGGAATTAAAATATTACCTTCATCAAAGGCATCTTCAGTAACAGATTCCATGGATTGCATTTCTACACTGCGACGTCTTCTGGTGTATGACGAGAACAGTTCAGGAGGTATCTGTGGCGCTGGAGCAGGGGGGCCTGGAGGTCCAGGGGTTCCGGCCGGTCCAGGTGAACCTGGCCTACCTTCTGGGCCTGTAGAGCCTTTTGGTCCAAGTGGGCCTTCGGGCCCTGGCGGTCCTATTGGTCCCGTGTCTCCTTTCAGTCCTGGAGGTCCTATGGGTCCCTGAAATAACAGAATTATAGTAATCAGTAACGGTTTTTTGGTTTTTAATATGACGAATACTTTAGAAGAACTACTGAATGCACACCATTTCTCCTTTCGGTCCAGGTGGTCCAATCGGGCCGGGTAGACCTTGCTTGCCAATTTCGCCTTGATCACCTTTCAGTCCCATTGGCCCAGTATCGCCAATGTGTCCTTTTGGCCCTCGGTTGCCTTTGTCGCCCCTTACTCCTTGGTTACCTGGAGGCCCTGCCTTGCCTGGTGGACCCGAAGGACCCATTATTCCTGGGGCACCATTTTCACCCTGAAAACAAATTGTTAATTTCATCATCTTTGCTTAGTTCCTGCCCGATTGAAAGGATTGATTGAAAGATTGCCTAACAAAGTACCACTTGAGTCAGTATGCTAGTACAATAAAATATAAATATAGAGACATAGACTTACAATAGGACCTGGCAGTCCTCTTAATCCCCGTTGTCCTTCGAGCCCTGCTGGTCCGGGGGGTCCATTTGGTCCTTGTTCTCCAGGAACGCCTTTGGGACCCATATCACCCTTTTCTCCAGTTAGACCAGGTATCCCTTGAAGTCCTGCTGGACCTTCTGAACCCTGTTGATGAAAAAAATGTACATCAGCAACCTATTGAATTACAGTGTAGTGAGTGCTAAACGGTTTGTATTGTTTTGTCGGGAAACTTACAGGATTGCCGGGCATCCCAGTTTCTCCGGATTTTCCTGGTGGTCCTACCGGCCCAGGTGATCCTGGAGGTCCGGTACTACCTTCAGGTCCGTCTGACCCTGGTTCACCCTTGATGCCTTGTGGGCCTGTTTCTCCTCTTTCTCCCGGGAATCCAGCAGCCCCCGTGTCTCCTTTAGGGCCTTCGGGTCCAGGTGGCCCTTTAGATCCAGTTTCTCCTTGTAATCCTGATGGACCATCATCGCCTTTGGGCCCGACTGCTCCTCTAGGTCCCTGTTAATATGAAATGATAAATATTTACTCTTTGTAAAGTTTCAAGTCCATTTATTATTTAAAAAAAAACTTACTAGTTTTCCTTCAGGGCCTTGAACGCCCGGAGGGCCAGGTGCCCCGGGACTGCCGACATCACCCTGTTGTCCCTCAGCGCCCCGCGGTCCTGCTTCCCCTTGGATACCTTTAGGTCCTCGTCGCCCTGGCGGCCCTGTTGGACCAGCGGGTCCTGTGGCACCTGTTACCAAAAAAAAAACCATCGTTATTCTTATTATGGTATAATTTGTGTTATAGAAAGAGTGGTTCCTGTTTAATAAGCTTCGACGTTTAAGCTGTTTTATCACGAATTGAGGACACGATCAGGCCCAAAAAAAAAGTTATAATTTGGTAAAAACAACCCACCACTTCATGACCGTGTAGGTTTTTGCACTTGGATAGGAGCACTTTTGTATGAGACAACAGATTTTTTTAAAGATGTTCATTTCTGTGTAATTGTTAGGTGGTCTCAGAAGGATCTGTTTGCCCGCCGATGTCCATTACACCGTGTATAGCCTAACTGTTGGAACTACAGACTACAGCATCTTAATGGATATGTCACCGAAGTTACAACATAATCATGTATTGATACCTAAAGCTCCAGCATCTCCTAAATCTCCTTTGGGTCCCTGTTGTCCCTTTGTCCCTTGTGGTCCAGCTGGTCCGAGTGGGCCCGGTGGGCCCCGGGCTCCATCTGCCCCCGGTTGCCCAGGAGCACCTGCTTCACCCGGCGGTCCCTTATCACCGGGTAAACCTACTGGGCCAGCTTCTCCACGAAGACCTTGTGTACCGGGAGAACCAGGTGGACCCTGAAAATCGAAAGAAACAAGACAAAAGTGTCATAAGGTTTTTCCTCCAGAAATTTCTCAGTAGCAGCCACGGTGTCTGGATCTGTGATGTTAAATGGCAATACAGGTTCCTATTACATGACACTTAAACATAACTGGCGAAACGCGGATGTACAAGGTTTTTTTTGCATCCTCGTCAAAATTCATGAGGCTGTCACAAAACTCACAAAAGACAAAGAGAAGATAATCAATTTAAATTACGGTACCTAGTTGATTATTATTATACTTACGCTGATTTTTTTGTTGTTTAAATTTGTCAGTGTTTGAGAATAACCCCCTTAACGTGGGAATAAAAAATTATCGAATGAACGTTTGAAATTGTTTGTATATGTGAAAGCGCGGTTATAAGGCGAGGAGCAGACGGGCCGCGTTTAAGACACGGGTGGTTTACACTTACCGATTTCCGTACATAAGTAAAATAATAAATTATCTACTTACCCATTTTATTATTGATTCGGGTCCAGAAGCATTGGCCTAGCTACCTCCTTGAATTTGAAGAGGATGCAAAACAACAGCCTGTATAATTAGGTACACCTCAGCTTCGCATTTTAAATCAATTATTTCGGAACATCATACTCACAGATTCTCCCATAGATCCTTTGAACCCTTTTTCGCCTGGTGGTCCAGCTTCTCCTTTGTCACCGTCTTCACCAGGTGGGCCTACTGGGCCTGGAACTCCAGTTAAACCTCTTGGCCCAGGCAACCCGTCACGACCGATGGGCCCTTGAAGAAACATTTAGATTTTTATTCTTAGAGCCTTACTAGTTCGGAACTTGCAAAATTCATCGGTAAAAATCTCTAATAAATATTTTTTTTAACAAATCATTTGTGGGAAAGTGTTTTCAGAATTTACGGAGTTGAAGACACAAACTTATACTAATTTACTGACCTACTGGTCCTGCTTCACCAATCTCGCCTTTTTGACCCCCAGGTCCAGGTGATCCTCTCGGTCCCTCACGGCCTTGTGGTCCCTGCGGCCCTTCGTTACCGGTTTCACCTGGTTCTCCTTTGTCTCCTCTGATACCCGCTGGACCAAGTGGACCTAAGTCGCCTTTATTTCCAGGGATTCCCTGTGACAAACGCATCAAAATTTTAGTTTAGATAATTACCTATCAACAATTCGCCAGCATAGTCATATTAATTCAACTGAGTAACGCCCCGATCACTACCTCAGTAGGTGTCAGTACTTGCGCTAAATGGAGGCATGCTCTTAGATTTTTTTTCATTTGTTTTTTGCAGTCGCTGTCAAACACTCGTACTGCTTGCGTATGTACATACCTCTCGGCCAAGCGGTGATAATTTCAATTAAAATGATTACTAGCTTAACAAGCGAAATACTCACAGCTGCTCCCGGTAAACCAGGCTCTCCGTTATTTCCTGGGGGCCCCGGAGATCCAACCGGGCCTGGTTTTCCTTCGGGGCCTGATGGTCCAGGCGGCCCCTCTTTGCCCACTTCTCCTGGAGTGCCCACGTCGCCGGGCGTGCCAGGTATGCCAGAAGCCCCGGGTGGGCCCGGTGGGCCCGGCTCGCCATTGGAACCTTGGGGCCCGACAGGCCCTGAGGGTCCAGTTAGTCCTGTAGCGCCAGGGTCGCCCTGATTCAAAACTTTACTGTTAAAACTCTTCTTTTTTTTAAGATAGGAGTTGTTGGTAGGAATTAGGTAATGTAAAATGTATTTGAACTTGTGGCTGTGCATCATCAAAAAAGTTTTTATTTATTTCTCACCGTTGGGCCTCGTTCTCCAGGCGGGCCAGGCATGCCTGGTTTTCCATCAGGTCCGGGGGGACCCATGGCACCTGGAAATCCTCGTACACCTTCTAACCCTTGTGGTCCTCTCTCGCCTGTTGAGCCTGGTGGTCCCGGCTGTCCTGTATCTCCTTTCGGGCCAGGAGCCCCGTCTGAGCCTCTACGACCGCGTGGTCCTCTGTAGCCCTAAATTGACGCAGATATTTGATTACTTTGTAATCCACTAGATTGTGCTGCGCTAAATGCAAAACAGGTCTCTGGTTTGATCAGATTTGAGAATGAAACAAACTTACTCTTGGTCCTGTTTCACCCCGATCACCTTGCTGGCCCACTAAACCCTGTAAATAAAGAATGAGTCATCAAACAAACGTAAAGTAATCTCCAAAATATTTTTTTCAATCATAATTATTATTGAATAGGTCTACCATTAATCCCTTTGTGCCTCGTCTGCCCCTCCTTCCCGATGCACCCTTATCACCTTTTTCCCCTTGGCTGCCTGGATATCCTTGCGGACCTTGAAGACCAGTCGCTCCCTTCTCCCCGGCTATACCTATGGGACCAGTTTCGCCTCTTGGTCCTTCTACGCCCTAAAATGAGGAATGAAAGTCAGTGGCGGATACAAAAGAAGATACAGAAGAAGTCGTATACTAAGATAACTAAAAAGCTGTTTTACCTTTTGTCCTTCAAGTCCCTCGATGCCAGGGGGACCGGGTTCTCCTGTTAATCCCCGTTCTCCTTTTGGTCCCATATCACCCTTTTCTCCTTCAACACCTGTAAGTTAAAATAACTTTTATAAAAAAATCTGTTTTTTTTTTTAATGACAGACATTTAGACATTACGCAAAACAACTTGAAGTTCTTACCTCTTATTCCTTTATCGCCTTTGTCTCCTGGCAAGCCACGTGGTCCCTCATCACCTTTCAAACCCCGACTTCCAGGGAATCCCAGCATCCCCTACAATTTAATTTTGAATGATTAGTTTTGTTTACAAATGTAACATTGTTAATGCCAGTTATAATACTCCAAGCTTAGTTTTAATACAAACCTGTGGACCTTGAGGGCCTACGTCTCCTGGTGCTCCCTGTTGCCCTGGGTTCCCGGGTGTACCTGGTGACCCCTCCGGGCCGGATAGCCCAGAAATGCCTGGTTTTCCTTGAGGACCCTGGTAACATATCAAAATGTATGTACAGTTGCAGAATTACTATAACGCATTTGTTTCAATCAACATCATTACGAAAATCAAATATCGTCTTACACTTTAAAAATTTTTGTGATAATGGATTTCTTTTTCATGCAAAAACTTCTAAATTATGACACTTTATTATAATATAGCTTGTACGTTAGAATAACACATACGCTATGATTACTTTAAATAGATATTGTCTAAAAAAGTGGAATTTATACGGGCGACGCCACATGCGGTAGGTATTTTTTGCATGTTAATCTGTACCTGAATTCCTGGGGCTCCAGTAGGTCCTTGTGGTCCTGATGAGCCTGGAGAACCTATAGTACCGGGCTGACCTGGTGGGCCTGGAGGACCCGGTTGTCCAGACGAACCCTTTGCTCCATGGGGCCCTTCCAGACCTGGTATACCTGGGTAGCCGATTAGTCCTGGAAATCCCCTAGGTCCCATAAAGCCTCGGGGTCCCTAGAATAAAATATTAAATCGTTTTGAGTACCAATTAAATCAGCCTTACTTTTAGAGGCGAGAGGGACAGGGTGTCAAGTTCCTCATCCTCTTAGAAAAGGGGGGTCCTCCAACTAGTACCGGTTTTGGTTTTGTGTCTGGTGGGCCACTGCTCAATAGTCGGGATTTTGTATACAATAAGTTAACCGCGCGATCACGATTGATTATGTCAGTTTAATTCCTAGGTAGTGGTATAGATGGCGCCACAAATTCCCCAAACTGCATCAAGAATTAAGAAGTTGATTTACCAGTTCCCCAGGAATCCCAGTTGGCCCTGGAGGTCCGTCGTCTCCCGGTGGTCCATCTTGACCAGGTGCTCCTGCTTCGCCTTGCAGACCAGCACTTCCTCTTTCTCCTTTGTCACCAGGCATTCCTTGCAGTCCTGGGTATCCTTGCTCGCCTTTAGCACCGGGAGCACCCGTTGATCCTCTCTCTCCATCTCTGCCTGCATGACCTCGTCGTCCCAATCTTCCGGGTGGGCCTTGTAGACCTCTAGGTCCTGGTGGACCCTAAAATCAGAGTCCATTCCATAATCAATTACTTACATAAAGAAATTAAATGATTAAAATCTCTTTCAACTTTTAAATTGCAGACTATTAAAGAATCAGGTTTTTGAAAATGTTAAAATTGTGAATGCAACGTTTTTAAAAATTAATTTAAATTTTATCTTCCGGCGAAACAGTCGCTTAACTTACTAATTCTTATCATTGCAATATTTTTGAGTGAAACAAATCATTATCATCACTCTATTGCCCTTTATTAGCACAGTTGAGTGAAACAAATATTAGACTATACCGATAAAACAAAAAGGTACCTTTAAAGGTACCGGTAAAGGTAACTTTTGTAGACTTACAGGTTCTCCTTGTTCTCCTAATTCTCCCTTAGCACCTTCTGGGCCAATTTCACCTTCAGGGCCCGGTGGACCCGTCAGACCCATTGGCCCCTCTGCGCCTCGCATTGCAGCCTGTTTGATTTTTCAAGTTATTAATATGAATGTTAGCGAAGTTTACTTATGTACTGCAGATCTTCATTTTTTGAGAACCTCTCGTGGTAAAAAGGGGGAAAACTTTGACATAGGTTTATACAAAATTAAAAATGTTTGAACAGACGTACCATATGTTGTGAGAACATTTGTCGAAGAGCTTCCGATTGAGCGTCGGGTCCCTTGTCTGTTGACGACTGTTGTAGCTGAAAAGAAAATTATCAATTATTCACTTAATTAAAATCAAAATGAACATGCAAATTATAAACCTAATCAAAATCGGTTCATCTGTTCAGGAGCTATGATGCTACAGACAGATACAAACTACAAAATTATAAAATACCTTTTTTTGGGGGTTAATGAAAAGGAAATATTCCATGATTAATATTTCCATCAGGACAGGAAGGAGGACGCGAGGTTTCGCGAGAAGTGGAGGCATTTTGCCCAGTAGAGGGACAGAACAGACTAGAAGAAAAAATGTGCTGATACTTACAGGAATAACGAAAACGTTGCCTGGAGGGCCTGGGAAACCTTGCGAGCCTTCAAAACCAGGCTTTCCCGGCTCACCCTTGGGTCCCCTTGGACCTTGCGGACCTGGTGGGCCAGGGTATCCTCTGGGGCCCATGTAGGTACCAGAGCTGCTGTAATCGTAGTCGGTCTCTGATGAATCGTAGTTTGCTGTTGAATTGTCCTGAAAATACCACAAGTAGTTGCTAAAGAATTGGAGAAGCTTGAAAAATTTACCTTAAAAGTGCACCTATGTTTTAGGCATTTAACTGGGTGGTGAAACAAAGTTACCGGGTGATGGATTTGAAACATTAATGACCATCATTCCACAAAATATTATCTTTGTACAACTAATCCAACTCAAAATTCCACAAAAAAATATCGAGTTAAAAACAAAAGACTAAACGAAAAATAAACAAGTTATCTCACTTGGGTAACTTCCGGGGGATGTGTGAGCCAATCTGTGTCTTCCGTGGTCGTCATAGGGATGTAAGTAGTCTCGGTGACGACTAGAGTTGTCCCCGACACATCCGCTTCGTCATCGTCCCCTCGTTTGGACTGGAACAAGATAACGTATGGAAATAATCTCACGTCACATAAAACATGACAATTCCATTAAAAATCCCCATGGAGGTGTGGGTGGAAAGGAATGTTTTTGTTGTACAAATGAGCTTTTTTGTACATTATGATTTCTGAAATAGCAGATGTTTTGTCAATGCACCATAATATTCTCGAATTACTTTAAAACGTCACCAATGTTTGAAACGTAGGCTTGTTTGGAATAGATAGATAGATTTAACTTCATATCTGCCAGATTGATTAAACTTACTCTTGGAGTAGTTCGTTCGAAAGCATCTTCAGGTTCGTTATAATTAGTAGTCGGGGCCAGCGGTGCAGATATAAACTCGTTATGATCCGTAAATGTACCAAAAATGTCATTTTCATCTGAAATAAATACACGGACTTTTAACAACAGAAACTAGTACTCTTTAATAAAGAAAGGTCCTTACAATGTATATATTTGATACCTGAATCTGTAGATGTAGGTGGTGAATACTGATTGTTGATTGGAAATGAACTAGCGACCTGCCATACAGGTTCAGCGGTAGTCAATATCCTGGTAGGCCACAGATTATCCGATTCGTTTCTATCAAAGAATCGATTCCTGCTGTAAGTTCCGTATCTCCTTCGTACATCGTCTTCTGTTAAAGTCCCTAGATTTGGATGTTCTGTGGATTCTGGTCGAGGTTCCACGTAGAGTATTGGATTAACTTCTGGTTCCAACTGAGCTGCTGGTATTTGAGGGACGTATGACTGTCCAGGTCCTCTTTCACAGTCGGGAGCTATTGATAAACACATTTCGTAAGCCACGTCCGGTTTGTTTGCGAATTGCAGTAACTCGATTTCACCCTAGAAGTTGAAAAAAAAGGATTAGCTTCTCTGTGCAATGTCGTCTCCGCAGTAGCTTTTTCCCGCCTAGATATATTTTTGGTTCGTTAGTAGTGTCAATCGAATTAAAGTAAAAATGTAATTCAAAGTGTTTTAGACCTTTCGGTGCAAATTAAATAATTTCATATTAATTAATGTATAGTACTCCAGAGAGCGACTAAGCTGTATTTTTTGTCTAAGAATAAAAGTTTATTCAAAGAATTTGATTACCTTAATAATGGAACCTTTTAAATGTATTGTTGCAATGGGACTTTATCTTTGGCACTTGAGGGGTGTGGTCAAACCGAGCGGACTTTGACATATATTTCAGAAGAGGACTGGGTCTCTATTTGAGTATAAATGGACTGTATTAATAGCTGGGGTTGTCCCAAGCACTGCCTCGTGAGTTTTGTAGCCATTTATTGACAGCTTGGCTGTATACTTATAGGGGTATGAAGAACAAGGTGTAAAGTCCTTCATCCCCCATTACAAAGGAATCCTCAAAATTGACGCTTGTTATGTTTGGTGAGCTATAACTGCCCGACAGTCGTTGTCGGGTTTTCCTATATAGTCGTAAGTTCTGGATAACTGTAATTGCATGATTTAGAATTTTGATGTTAGTTCTCTCTCTCTTCTTAATTGGAGTTATGGATGGCACTGATTTTGTATTATGTTGCTGTAGTACTTTTTGAAGTGCTACTACAGCTACTTTGGCTAGTACTAGAACTACGCTGTCTCGCATCTGCTGCTATAGCGGTAAGTTCAGCTGGCAGCTCTACATTTTCTGTCGAAGTCCGGGGTCTGCAGTCTGGTTCGTAGTCCGTTCCGCATTCGCAGTTTGAATACAATAGGTCATTTGCAGAAAAAGTGCTTTTGAGTTCTAGTCATTACTATGTTTTTGTTGTCGTGTTGAAAATTTTACTCGATTCGAACAGTTTGGAGCTAAACCAAGTTTCAGTTACAGTCATCCATATGGGAGGAACGGGGCACGGGCACCAAGTAGTACGATTTTGAATACGTTCGTAGCGGGTGTACGATGTAGTATTTTTTGCTTATTGTGGTTTATCTTTCCACCTACCTCGTAATACTGGTCGGCGGTGACTTGGGAGCCGACTACCAAGGCTCCAGCAAGGTTGAATGTGCTGCCCGGCTTGCGGTCCAGTCGTAGTGTTCCTCTTACTTCGCAATCCACTAGAAGAGTTGCTGAGTCCCCTTTTATACTAATCGCTATGCGATGCCATCTGAGAAATCACATTATGTTAAAGTTTTAATAACCGAATAGGCTCGACTCGTACTTCAATGTAGTATTGATTTGTTTTAAGGCAGAATACGGTCGGTAAAATTTATTGTTCATCAAATTGACATACTACTACTACATGTTCCATTTGATACAACTGTCAAAGCATGATAGTTGTAATCTATATTTACTGAAAATGTAAGTTGAAAGTCAATTTGCACAAAAAATAATTATACCGGACTAAATGTATCAAAAATGGCTTCTCCACACAACGTGAACGTGAATAAAGAAACATTCAGGAAAGTGAAAAATAACGTTCACTTTAATCTTTTTTTTTATAAATAACATGTATTTTTACCACAAAACAATATAATCGTCATTTATTTCGGAACGTTGTACTTCTTCGGTGGGTGACATTCTCCAAATACTTTTTGTGATAAAGTATCCTATAATTGCACCAAACGTTTATGTGACCCAAAAGTTTTTTTCATTACACAAAAAAAATATAAAGTTTTCTGTAGCAACCATGTAATCTGGACAAATAGATATCTTATGGAAGAATTTATACATTTAGCTACCCAGTCTGTACCTCATCGAGCATTACAAGATGTTTTTTAGAACGTCATCATCATCTGCCTAGCCTTTTCCCAAACTATCTTGGGGTCGGCTTCCAGTCTAACCGGATGCATTATCTGACCTCCGCAAACCAGTAAGTGGGTAATACGATACCCCTTAGTAAGATTGGATGTCAGATGTTTGGTTTCTGACTACTCGTAACGACTGTCAATGTTTTTTAGAATGTCGTTTTGTTTTATATTTTGACTTGACGCTACAAACATTGTCAAAAATGCGTTCACATTTTGATAAATACTTCAACTGTTTAAAAAAGTTATAATATTTGCCGAAGATTTTAGAAGAATGTGTACATACCTTCCATCAGCGATATCGACCCGGTAAGTGAGAAGCTCATGGTCTTCAGGGTCACCCCTGGTGTCCTCATAGTACAGTTCTATCAAGTTCCCCACCACCAGCTGCAACTGTTCGTCCCCAGCGTCCGAGTACAAGATGAATATCGGATTTTGATCCGTGCCTGTTTCATATGGATTTTAAAGAAAAATAATTAAATATTCTAGGCGTATAGCTAGAATGGCGTCGCTTGCTCGTAGGCGTAGATTTGGGTGGATTCTGAGATGATTATTTTGTGTATATAATATAATTATTTGTTACTTTGAAGACAAATTAGTTTTTTGAATATGCAAAGTCAGCATCCTAAAATGTTCGTAAGCATTACGCGCTACGCCGTAGTTAAGTACGCGTTAAGCAAACTACGCGCTACGCCGTAGCGCAGCCTTCTGTAATCTTGAGAAAAATACTACTCGTTCGATAAGTAGTAACTAAATATATTATTTACAAGGGGAAACAGACGAAGCCGTCAACCAAGCATTCTGTACATCCAACTAAGTAACCCTACGCAAAAATTATTGCTAGGAAAGGACTTTTTTTTGGGAGGACAATAAAAGAGGAAAATCACCTTTTACGGTAATGCTCAATATAACACACTCAAAACATTGTGTGGCTCTGTATGGTGTCGGACGTAAAGAATAGCATCATCCCATATCTTCCCGTGGGTACCGTAAGAGGCGACTAAGGGACTTGCTAGAGAATGGGCAGCAGCGTTCACTGTGCTTTTGTAACAACCGTACTGCGATCGTCAACCCGCCTGCCAAGCGTGGCGATTATGGCAAAACCCCCTATGTTATTTATTTATTTAACAATTTATGTACACACTAAATACAGAAAAGAAGAAAGGAAAAGAAAATAGGTACAAAGGTGATGCTTATTTCTAAAGAAATCTCTTCCAGCATACCTGCGAAAGGAGATACTAAAAAAGAGATGTAGACATATGTTATGTCAATGTGGCGAAACTTGGGGGAGGCCTATGTCCAGCAGTGGACGTCTTTCGGCTGAAATGATGATGATGATGAAAACATTGTGCTGATGTATGCTTTGAATAGTAAATGGGTCATGGTGGTATTTAAAGTACAGTTACAAAATTAAAAAAAAACCGGCCAAATGCGAGTCGGACTCGCGCACGAAGGGTTCCGTACCATTATTTATAAAAACGAGTAAAAAAATCACTTTTTTGTATGGGAGCCCCCCTTAAATATTTATTTTATTCTGTTTTTAGTATTTGTAGTTATAGCATCAACTGAAATACAATATCTGTGAAAATTTCAACTGGCTAACTATCACGGTTCATGGTGACAGACGGACGGACGGACGGACAGCGAAGTCTCAGTTATAGGGTAAGCCTCAGTTTGACCCTATGGGTACGGAACCCTAAAAACTAGTATTGAAAAAAAACTTTTGAAAAAGTTGGAAATTTGACGTGCTATATCTCAGTAACAGCGTTCCCAGGTACCAGAACAAAAAAAATATCGCAGTGATGTGGACAACAAGTGCCTTACGGCTTCATCATTCATCAACATCATTTCAGCCGAAAGACGTCCACTGCTGGACAATAAGCCTGCCCCAAAGGGGGGGTTTTGCCATAATCGCCACGCTTGGCAGGCGGGTTGGCGATCGCAGTACGGTTGTTGCAAAATGCACAGAGAACGCTGCTGCCCATTCTTACGACTTCGTTATGGGTCTATTTACACCCTTTATGTAAAGTTATTAAATCTTCGTTATTTTATTAATTTAATTTCAATTTGGACTAAAATCAGCATCCTGTAAACTAAAATGAAAGTATTTCGCTTTATATAATGATTACACAAATTCTTGAGGTAACGCAAATTCTTCTCGTTATTACGCTGTTGTGTATTGTCACACGATTTGAAGTACCTTTGTAATGGCGCCGTTTGAACCCTCTTAATAGTCGGAAAGCCGGAAAATCCCAGAGAGAAAAGTGATTATGTTGTTTGGGTTATACCCGAGACGCGTTTAGATAGGTGCCGAGGAGAAGGTGTTAAGTGCGAAGGGTTTTTTTTTGCGATTAGTACTAAGTATAAAAGTTTGAAAATATGTCTAACCTGGTAATCGAACCACTGCCAAAATTGAGAAGTCTTCTGGAAAACTGTTGTAGAACATTCCAGCGGCTAGTCGGTGCAGGGTGGCGTTCTCATTGAGGGCGATAGCTGTGTAGTCGGAGGTATTCTCTAGGGGCGACTGGCACCGCCCCGGAGCCCGAGTGACCCCATCAGGGAGCTCCTCGCTGTCCCGAACCACAGACAAAACGTCGAAAAACTCGGTTTCATTCTCATCTGAAATACAAGTTTCCATTATAATTCTGAGTAGACAACTTATCTACGAACGTAGTCCCATGGGAACGAGCAGTTTATTCAGTGACATCAGCTCCAGGATCGTAACAAATACGAAGGCGATATCTCTGACTTAATCCTGTTGACCTCTTACTACAACTTCGATTCCCAGTGGAGGCATACGCCTGATCTAACCATTATTTTGGTCTTACAACTTTTACTATTTATTTTTAGAGTTACTGTTTTTCTCAGAAGGTTTCTTCAACTTTCTCGAAATTATATGCGTAGTCATGCGTCCCGATATTGAAATAAAAGCATTTAAACTAATAATATTTACTCACCGTCCCCGGTGCCCCCGTTGAGAGCGCAAAACAATAATAAAAGGAGAAATAGTCCCTTTGTCTGTGGAGCCATTGCGGCCCGAATAAATATGTCAGGTGGTTTATGTTTATATTTGGTCCCATCCCGGTGGGCGCGCTAGGGGTGTTAGTCAGAGGCCGTGGGGTGTTGCAGCCTCTTGCCGACCTCGCGGGAGCGGCGCCACATGTCGGCTAACCAGCGGCGGCAGGGACGATACTGAGCCTCCGAGCCGCCGGCACCATATCACATCGCCAGCCATCTTTATTGCATTGGTGTCAAAATAATGAACGCTAATGAAAACACAGAGATCGTAAACTGCGTTCATTGAACGCTATTTGAAACAATTATGAATGAGGCTGTCGCTACAGCTATTTGCATGGACTTTAGTTTGTCATGATCAAAACTGTTTATGCGTAGGTCTAAGTGAACTCAGTCACTGGCAAAGATTAATAGCTAGATATATCAAAGTTCATACAGCCAACCTTATATGAATCATTAACAGGAGTAAGATAAACAATAATAGTTGCTTTGCTTTTGGAAAATGTTGTTGTCGCCTGGCTTGCGTATATTGATCAAATCCAATTCGGCGCCATCAACTCTCTAATAGAGATTCATTTGTTTTACAACTAAACAAAACATTTTAAATGTATCTAGTTCGAGCACTCAAATAACCGAAATCGTTGTACATTTAAAGTTTTTCTAAAAACACAAGGTGTGGTGCCTAGCCTACACATGATTGTAGCTTAATTAGTTTTATGTCTGTGTAAATACTTATTTGTGTTGAATGCGTAATTGATTCGCAGTTGTACTAGGTATTTTAACATAGTAGATTCCTTTTTGAATAATTGAATATAGGTTATTGCATTCATTCAATCGGGAAGTATGGAAGGAGGCCCATGCTCAGTAATGGGTGAACAAGGTGATGATGAAATTCCTCAGGAATTACGAGGTACTAATTGCAATTATATTCGACATCCTATTGCCTTAGCCAAGTTACACTACTTTTGCGGCGGAGCGAGTGGCGCAGAGAATGCTTCAGGGAGATTTTTATAGGCACCTGAGGCGCTGACTGCTGCTCCCCGACTGACTAGGATAGACTGATCTGCATTTCCTATATCGGGAACAAGTTCTACTTTCGTACGTCTTGTCAAATTACGTAGGACCAAGAGGTGGTCAGTTTAGCAACAGCGTCAGTGGCGTTTTTTACATCCTCTAAAGTGCAAATAATCATACTAATTGCAATCGGCCGGCCTACACGACATAAATAGCCTAGGCGCCTCAACTTACTGTATGGGAAACCTTATACCCTTGCCATATGGTGACAGCAGAACAAAGGAGCGAATTTTGCCTCATTACAAACTAGGCGCGACGTACGTACTTGTAGTTGGCGCGTGTATTTGTCACGGAACTCGGTCTTAACGAACTTTCGCATAGTTCCTGATACGCTTAGTTTGTCTTGGAAACTGGTAGTGCCTACCTCTGCTTTGTACCTTCGGCCTACTTAATGCAGTTTCATATCTACCTGTTTGTTAAGGAGTACTCGACATTTCAAACTTCGACATTCAGTAGCGGAGTCCTGAAAGCAACACAGAGTGATTTTTAGGTTCTGAAAATGTACCTAGTTTGATTTTACTAGCGTTGCTGGGTGGCAGTTTTGTCAATTCTCAAGAACATAATAAAATATACAGTAGAACTTTGGACAATAAAGGCTTAGAGCTTTCCACATAATATCGTTTACAAAACATCGTCGATGTGCACACATAAAAGTTAACGGTTCCCTCGTTGGCAATCTAATCCTTTTTTCTGATTTCCTAATCAAAGTAAGGTACAAACTCACCTTGTAGACCGTTTCTTTATACTTTTCACAGAATCTGAAATTGCATCACCATGTAGATTTCAGAATTTATTCAACTTGTTAGGGAAGACTTATTTATAGCGACACATACCTATATTGTTTGACCTAAGCCTACCTACTTATTTTAAACTTGAATTAGTATTTCACGACACGAGTGAGGAATATTGTCCCATACTATAAATGCAGACATTACGATGTGATGATGCATATATAGATGTGTAGTACTGAAATGCTGATTGCGAAATACCATTTGCGTGGGGCACTGGATTGTTGAAGCGCAACCTTTACAAATATAGTCGTGGCCACTTCGCCGTATTCTAACCGTAGAGATATTAAAAACCTTTTATTTGAAAAGGGCGTTTTAAATGTAATGTAAACAAATATTAAGAGTCTCTCGGAAGTATTCGCTCTGGACCTGAACACAGGCTGGCTCCGTCACGGGTCCACGACGCTAATCTGTCAAATGCAGAGCCCTGAATTGTTATGACCCCTTTCAATTTAGGTAATCCCCACAGAGTTTAGACATTTATTTTTAGTTCGGAATAAATGCAGCTTAAAGAAAAATCTTCACATTTTTTCATAAATTGTAAAATAAAGATTATTGGAAAAAATAATTGATGAAGGCTCTGTACTGAATTGATTTGACTTGAGAGAATTTTACACCATTTGAATTTTATACACGTCCAGCCTGTGAAACGAAAATAAATATTTTTCTTTCGTGCACTCGCTTGAGTTGTAAAAGGTTTTGTTCATTTATAAATGTCAGTGGAAGGTATGGAAACCTGCTTGGCATTAAAGAATAACATAAGATGACTTAGCACATCGATCTGATTTACGACCACATTTCTTAAGTAATTGTCCCCAGCCCCCGAAGGACTACGTTCACACATGGCTATAATGCTGCACGTTTTTCGATAAAGGCTGGGTTTACGCCGGCGGCATCTTGCTTAAATAGACGAATAGTATCCAACATTACCTGCCTAGCTTTTTACCAACTATGTTGAAGTCGACTTTAAGTCTAACCTAGCTTAATATCAATATATATACGGAGGGACTGCCTATCTAACCTTCAGGACCTTCAGTTATTACTGGGTTGTCAAGGTACGATACCCCTTGGTGAGACTGGTTGTCAGACTTTCGGGCCACTGACAACCTGTAACGACTGTCAAAGATCTACAAATGACAGTCGGGACCAACGGGTTAACGTGCTTTCCGAGGCACGGAGGAAACTCGGTATGTACTGGGTGGTCACATATAGTTTCCATACCTACTGTTAAAACGTGATGGCTCAGTAGTGATAACAGATCCTTACGAATTGTACATTGTTAATTTACGGTCGTAGGTTTGAACTCAGGCGGGTGTATTAGCTTGTATAATATATTTAAACACCACTAATCACAAAACGGTGACGGAAAACATCGTGAGGAAACTGGCATGACGGAGAAGTAAAAAAATCGAAGACGTGTTATCTACCAACCAGCACTGGACCCGCCTAGTAGATTACAGCCAACTCCATCTCCTCATATAATAAAGAGGAGGCCTGTGTCCGAGCAGTGAGAAAATTATAGACTGATCTCGCTTATACTACAGTAACTTTCGGTACATTGTCTTGTGAACGCTATAATATTACTGAGTGTATCTACCTAAGGCCACCAACCACGAATATGTATTCAAAAATGATGTCAATAGCTGGCGTAGTTACAGAGTTCAACAGAAAACATGACGTATCAGCGTAATTGATTTTTACCCAAGAAACCTTGGATCAATTGTTCGATGTAATGAATGGAAGGAATTTACAATACCTATCACTGAAAATGACATATCATGTTTATAGTATGTAAAGCGGCAGTACGAGTTATGAAATTCTTATTTTTTAAACCTTCCGACCTTTAAGATATCGCCTATGTTGGTGGGTGGAGAGGGAGAGTAAGGCCCTATAAAAGATGGATGGATTGCGTGAAGAATTGTATGAAAGAGAAAGGAGTAAATGATGCTGTGACATCTGACTGGGGAAAATGGAAGAAGAAAACGTGTTGTGCTGAACCCAAGTAGAATGGGCCAAGGGCAGGAAGATGATGATAATGGTATTTCTGTATTATCTGTAGTATCACTAAACATGACTTCGACATTCATTCGGTGTCGACTATGACGAATTGATTTTCAGCATGACTGAAGTGAATATTAAAAACCTACGTCGCACAATTCAGCGGAAACTATGAAATTGTGATAAGTAATAATGCTGATCACAAAGGTGTAAGCAAGATATTACGTGGGACACTCAGAAAGTTTTGCGAAACTAAAAAAAAATGTTCTATACGTACATATATTTTTATTAAATCTTTTCAAAGTACTTTCCACCAGCCTCTATACAAAGATTCATGCGCCTAAACCAGTTTTCAAAACACTTTTTCCAGTCCGCCGCAGACACCTCGTTTACAGCCTGCTCGAACCCAGCCAGCGCATCTTCCGGCGACGAAAATTGTATCCCTTTGAGCTGATTTTTTATTTTTGGGAATAAAAAGAAGTCACACGGTGCTAGATCAGGGCTGTAAGGAGGGTGACCCAGGAGTTTGACTGGCGTGCTGTCCAGGAAGTCCCTCGTTTTGAGTGCGGTGTGCGCAGGTGCATTGTCGTGGTGGAGCAGTAGCCCGCGGAGCCCTGTGTTTGGTCGCTTGTTGCTTATAACAGAGAAAACTTCTGGCAAACATTTGGAAGTATACCATTCGGCATTAATGCTTCTTTGATCCCGTAAGGGAATTGATACCAAGTGGCCAGTCAAATTAAAAAAGCTAGCGATCAAAATGTTACCCCCGCTTCTAGATCGCTTCACTTTGGTAGGCGTTGGCTCATTTTGAAACACCCAAACAGTCGACTGGCGCTTGGTTTCTGGGTCGTATTGATAAATCCAGGACTCATCACCTGTAACGATGTCGTAAACACGCCGAGACGAGCCTGCTTCAAATTTGTTAAGCATATCACGGCACCATTCCACCCGGGCCTGCTTCTGAGCATCGGTGAGGTTGTGCGGCACCCAGCGTGATACTATCCTCCTCACGCGAAGATGGCTGTGTAGAATCTCGTGAACGCTTCCCGATCCAATCTTCAATATGTGTTGAATCTCCTGATATGTAATTCGCCTATTGTCTTGGATTAAATTTTTCACTGCTAGCACGTTTTCTTCGGTAACAGCCGTCAAAGGGCGACCGCTTCTTTCGTCATCCCCCAAAGTTGGTCGACCGCGCTTGAATTCGTTATACCAACGATACACGGTTGCCTTGGAAGGGCCTTCATCCATGAATGCCATTTGAAGTCTATCGTACGATTCATCCGGTTTCAGGCGACACTTGAAATCGTATAAAATCATAGCTCTAAAATGTTCCCGGCGCAGATCCATATTTCAGTGAGACACAATACTTTGAATTAACTCGCAAAAAATGTGGAGGGAAATTTTGAAATTGGAACTTACTTATTTTTACTTATAAATAATCATATTTTCGAAAAACATAATAACTGGCCAGTCTCCCATATATAAAAACTTTTTTTCGCAATACTTTCTGAGGGGCCTGGTATTATCTAGATGCGGGTTGTGACAACTGTAGATTTATTCTACACATACCGAAACCTACTTTCTACGGCACGAACAAAGTAGTGCATTAAACCATTACGAATCTATTCAATATTAAACTGACTACCCATTAATGTTAATGTTCAGAAACATTTTATTACAGCCATTATTTAGTACGTACAATGAGAATAGTGGCGAATAAATTCGCGTTTAGCTAAATAGTACGTGGTAGGCAATCATGTTAGTATTCACAAGGCGTAATATTTCTTATTGCAGCTGTGACCTAAATATGTAGAGCAAGTCGTTATTCAACGATTTCTGTCAGTGCGACGTTAAAGGCTTCCTTTGTATTGAAAGCGAGGCGGCAGTCGATAGCGCTATGGCATCGGCAGTGGAGGAACTCGATATGAATGCTATATATACGCCAAAAGCTCAACTAGTTAGCTTAGATATACGTTTACTCTTGTCCGTGCAAAAGCGTAGCATGAGCTCAGGTGCGAGGAGAGATTCCGAAGCTGCAGATGTGCTTAATAGTAAGCCGACTTAAACCTCCGTTTTGCCCAGACCGAATCCACATGATACTAATATCCAAGCCTGGTTTTGTGAGAAATATCGCCACTAAATAAAAGAGCAGGGTCTAGTGGTAGCAGACTCGTTTTTTGAGCTTGAGGTTTATTCGGTCGGGCAAAGGTTATTGAGAAATTTTCTGATGAAATAATCCTATTTCATCAGAAAATTTCTCAGGAAAAGCTGCGAAGTCTCTGGATTTGTGTTCGATTGATGACAATAGCCCCAAATTACTAGGGACTTAAAGATAACTAGTGAAATGTCGGTGTGTATTGGGTATGTACAAGATACCCCGTTTGCGGATTACAGTCGTGATGTTCATCATCATCATCAGCCTATAATGTAACCACTGCTGGGACACAGGCCTCCTCTCTATGAGAGCATTTATATTTGAATTTTAAGTTCTAGGACATGCCGGTTTCTTCACGATGTTTTCCTTCACCGTTTTTGAGGGCAGCGGTGATGAAATATATTACTCAAAATAATGCGCCTGCCAGAGTTCGAACCCACAGCTTACTGCTCGTAACTCGGAGCTGCCACCACCGGGCCACCGCTGCTCTCCATGATGTTATGTTTGTGTAAATAAAACAGCATTTAATGACGTACATCTAGACGCTATGTCATCTTTCGACAGCGACATCACTCATGCTTCCCATACTTCTACTTCAACCAGCTATTCTGTGCAGGCTGGAAAACGCAGGAGTATAACAAATGAACCAAGTTTGACATATTGATGCAAATTTACTGGACAAGCAGTACCACATAGAACTGCAAACTTAAAGTCGTCCTACTGTACATTCTTTTTCGTGTCACTCGTGTCAGACCGTTCGTGCTCATAACGTAGCGACATCTGCACGTGCAGTATGACCATTAAAGAAACGAGTTTTGTAAAAATGTCATTATGTCGGAAGAATCGACATAATGACATTTTTAGACAAAAACAATCATTTTGTCAATTCTTCCGTGGACATAACTCGTTCCTTCGGTCTTGCTACGCGTGTTGTACTATAGGTAGTGGTTCGCCTCTCGATCGTTCACCACTTCTCCTGGATGACCGACATAACGATGCACTCGTGCACAAGGGATCGTCCGTACTTACCTACATGGAAGATAGACAAACGCCTAGCGGTCTATACGACCCAGGCTTTAAAGTTCGTTAAACTATGTTGGGAAGTTCTGTAAGAAAGCACATTCTGCGTAGTTATGCTGATGTTATGGCTCGTTAACATTCATCATTGATATGGAGGAAATTCAGGATATAGGGCGTAAGTGCAGCACTTGGTGACACGACATGATGGGCGTGATTGATAGCCATCATGTAAAATTTTCTATTTAGGCTTTTTTATGTAGTCCTGAGATTCGGTGGAGCGATGATCTTCGCAAGGCGGCTGGCAGAAGCTGGATGAGAGTGGCCAAGGATTGTGTTCAGTGGCGTGTCATGGGAGAGGCCTATGTCCAGCAGTGGACGAGTACAGGCTGATGATGATGATGATAATGTTTTACCTAAATACACTGATTTCAGGTTTGGAAATAAAAAGAAAAGAAAGAAAATACATTAGTTTGAACTAAACGCAACGCATTATATTAAAACACAAAAGAACGATTAGAAGATATGCGTCACAACTACGTAAAACGGCCATGAATTTTCACTATGGTATTCACTTGTAGACTCAGATATGTTTTGTCTTGGTTTGTTTGCAGATGACCCCTCGTGGTGTCGCAAGAGCAACTGTTGAGCATGAGGTCCTAGGTTCGATCCCCGATTTAGGCAAAGTGTTATTGGGTTTTTCCATCAGGAACTTCATAGTAGCAGCCACTAGTCTGGACTTGTGCCCGGTTGATAGCAATAGGCTGGCCCCTATTACATGGGACTTAAACATGACTAGCGAAATTAGGGTGTACTAATAAGTATATACTATTGTTTGTACTCTGAGTGAATTCACACGGGCTGCATTTTGTAAAATTGTTAATAGTTATTAATTACTTATTCATATATTTAAGGTTTAAATGTATTACGTTTTTTGTTTATCTATTATATAACCATAACTGCACTATTGTATTAGGTAACCCTGTAATGATAGTGTATGTGTTTTTTAAATAAATAAATAAATAAAAAAGTACACATCTGCCTGCTCAAGCGTGATGTTACGTATGTGTTTGAAACCTCTGAAACCAGAACCAAGCCTTTAAATCTATTTCAGATCATTGCCATTTCGAATGCTAACCCATAAATGAAATGTAACCTTGGAATGAGACCTTCCGCATTTAACCCCTTCTATTCAACTGATGTTTAAGGTCCCTTCTAGGGGTTGAAAACGTCCCGAAGACGTACTCTCAATGTCTTTCAAAATTGGAGCAGCCTTGACTGTGTGACAGATAAGTGTTAACTTAATTAATGCAAAGCGAACAAATGGTTACTGTTTGCTTTATAAGGACTCTGAAGAAAATTGCTTTAAGTATGTTTTTTTTAGTTTATAGTTTTATTCACTACGTGATATGAATGGCAACCATTTTTACTCGAGTCTATTGTACCTTAACTTTTTTTTTTACCTTTAATGGACTTATACGAAAGCTTCAAGATGTGGCTAAATATAGAATCTAATATTTCTTACAATCTTTTTATTACTGATACTGGCTTCAGTACCTCTGATAAATGCGAAAATTTGAATGGATGGATGTTTGTAGCTCAATCACGCTAAAACAGCTGAACGGATCTGGGTGAAATTGGCACAGAAATAGAGTCTGGAATGGAAAATAGGCGACGGCTTTGCTTTACTCGTCTATGTAAAAGAAAGAAAGTACTAGCGAATTAATTCCAGTCACCCCACACAAAATTATTAACAACTGCCCGGACAGACTTCGTTCGGTCAAAAGTTTTTTTTTTCTTTTTAGTGTTAAAAGTTTCCGTGGACTTTAAGTAACATACAAAAGAAATGCCGAATTGGTCTAGCCATTCTTGAGTTATGCGCTTACCAACATTCAGTTTTATTTATTAACCCCCGACCAAAAAAGAGGGGTGTTATAAGTTTGACGTGTGTATCTGTGTGTCTGTCTGTGGCACTGTAGCTCCTAAACGGATTGATTGATTTTGATAAAATTGGTTTCGTTTGAAAGGTATTTTAATCGAGAGTATTCTTAGCTATGTTTCGAGAAAATCTGCTCAGCCGTCTGAAGATTATCACCTCTTTTCTAGGTGATGAAGGGATATAAACAACTTCCACACGTCTAGACGATTTGAAATCTTGTCACTTGTTACCATGGGCATAGCCGAGGCTGCACCCCCCCCTCTCTCCCCAAAATTATCGGGTTTTGTAATTTATAACTTACCTTGTTTTCGTTAATTAGCGAGAAGAGGCGTAACACCGAGAAAATTGGAAGGAATGGGGGGAAGCCTATGCCCAGGAGTGGGACAGTAAAGGCTAAGAAAAAAACGACATAAGTTTAAAAAGCATGAAAAAAATTAAATATAAAATTTAAACACCCGACTCAAAAAACCTCTAAAAAACCAAAAAAAAAACCAAGCGTCGTAGCGTCGGGGGACCACTAAGAAGACCGCATACAGCCACAGAACAAAGCTAGAAGTTAGATTTGACACGGTGCCTTTAGATCGTAACAGTAAGCGTCTTTTTCGTATTGTTAGTGTTATCATGAAGTCAGAGAATATGAAATAAAACTAATATTTAGATGATGTACAGTTTATTTTCAGTCTCAGACATCCAACTACAAAACATCTCGGTTCTTAAGCCAGAGCCCTCGACGACGAAGCAATTCAAGTAATTAGAGGGTTTATATTTAATTTAATAAAACATTAATCTTAAATCCCCATCTGGGCCAAATAATTGACCAATAAATTTTTGTTCCCAAAGACAGTCCGATTTGTTATTAGAAAATTGGTTTATTAAATGCACGTTTTAGGACTTTTAAGTAACTAAGTAGATCACAAATATAGATCCTTTATGTTGTGTATCGGGTGGTCTCCTAAAACTAAGTATTGTAGTGCGCCTCTAGGTTTGAAATAAATGACGTACTTAATGTAGTTCTATATTTTTGATTTCAAGGTTTCAGGATGAGTTTCCTGAAAGACTTTTTCATTTAACAATGAATGATATAGTTTCGAAACTGTTGGGTACTTGCTGATATCCAATTTATGTCTGAAAAAGAAAAAAAAAACTTTAATTCTCGATTATTTTCAATCGAAAACTTTAATAAAAGTTTGTGTGCTACTTCAGATTTTAGATCACAATTTTTAGATAAAGAGTGAAGGAATGGAAAATAAACAGATTTGTCAAACCTTCGTGATAAAGTGAAGTGTTTTACTTTTCTATTGAGCAAAAAGCTTATAGGCTCACTTGTTAAAATATTGTCTATGGAAAAAAGTGAATAATGGAATAAAAACATGGCTTGTTAGCTTTGTGTCTCGCTATCAATTTGTGGGCGTTGAGCGAGGAAAGTGGGAACGCTCAACTTGTAATATTTCCCGACCTATTACTGCCTAAATTATAATTATGCGTATAACTTCGAAGATTGCTTAATTAACAAGTTAATTACCAACTAGGTCTATCATCAGCACCAAAGTCTCTATTTTCTAATTGGAGGGCTTGTCTTGTTTAGTGGTAAATTGTTCTGTTATTGACTAGATTCCTGCTTTATGAAAACTAAGAGCTGTTTTTTGTTTCCTAGATAATGTTTACTCAATAAATGTTTTTTTTCAAAGGTCTTTTCATAGAGACCGTTACAAAATCGCGTCACGAGCTGGATTATGACGTCAACTATTCATAAACGTGGTATAAATATATGTTCCCAAACCTACCTGGTGACAGCATTGTACAGCTGGGGCACAAGACATAAGTCAGCGATGGTGAGCTGGTCCCCTACGCAAAATCTCCCAGTCCCAGATGTCTTCGGCAGCAGGTCCTCCAAGGTCTGCAGACCACGGTCTGTCCAGTACTTTGTGAACTTGACGTATTGCTCCGTCGTCTCGAACTGGGGCCTAAGACCGACGTTTTGTAATGGCTGGATGCCAGAGACTACTATCTGCAAGAGAAAATAGTTTCTTATGCCTGCTAAATCTAAAAGTAGCAAGGATCTTGTCCGTGAAAGGATTGAAAGTGGTTTGACAGTTCCTTAATTTTATTTTTACAACTCAACTGTATGTGTATACACGTTACGTGTGATTTTAAGAAAAAACGTGGAGATTTGCTCATTTTAATTTTGTATTGTAAACTTTCTTGATAATAATGTGTCGAAAAAATCCCGAAATCTACTACAGTAAATTAATTGCAGAATAAAGTGGGTGGAGGAAAAAGGGCGAAGAAATTTTCACTTATACATTTTTTGCTGAATTTTAGAGGGTAGCTAGATAATTCAGAGTTTCATGATAATTGCCGCGCCAACGCGAAAGGGGTGCCGCGCCGTCGAGAAATTAACACCTCAAATACCCTTTAAATGCGGACAGGTTAAATGGTAGATTCAATTAATTAAATAATTCGGAGGACAGTTAGTGAAAGTTGAGCCATTAACAGTTTTTATTATTAGGTTTTGTTTTGTCGGCGTCGTAATCAAGTTGGAATTAATGGTTCTTAAGAGTTGTCGTATTGTACCTACGTAACGTAATACATGCTTGCTATATTTTTTGTTTGAGCACCAATTTTCTGACTGATCGACTCATTGACATTTGGCATGGTGATCAGAGGATGTCATCGCTACAAACACTAATCAATGGTCACGTTATCATTTGTTGAAAACATACCAAAACCATCTGATACCCTGAAGTTGGCAAAAATCATCAAAGAGTAAGCAATGCAGATGGATTCCTTTAAAATATAAATAGAATTGACGTTTCAAAAGTACCTGCTGTAAATTGAAATAAATACTTCTTTCTAGTTGAAATAAATCCTTCTTTTATACAAACCTCACAAAGCTCCCTCATCCTGGCCTTCTCTAAAGGAGATTTCGGAGTTAAGGCCGGCTCGGGACGAGTATCCTCCAGGTACTGCACGATAGCCATGGATTCCACCAGGGTCTCATTGTCTAAACATAAAATATAACATTATAAATAACAGTAATGCTCTCGAAAGTCGCGGTCTTGAAACGTGAGAGCCCGACGACACGAGAATCAGGGTAGAAATCCCTGAAATCTAGTACCTAGTAACTTAACTTGCACGTTTCATGACCGCTAATACTCGTAGTTTTAGTATTTAGTGTAATTTTTATTCAGTCGGCCATAACTAATGTAGGCAACGACTAATTAAAGAAAATGTTAAACATCAATTTGTGGACGCACTGACACTACCAAATAATAGAGACACGATATTCCAATATAAACATGACGCAAATAATTGTTAATGATTGACTGGCCATCCACTGAATCAATCGTTGACAAATGGTGTAGCTTAATTGAAAGCAATCAAAAATTGGCGACACCTAAAGATAACATTTCACGAAAAGTGTTCAGTAAATCAAAATAATTATTTGTTTCAAAAGATTCTAATTTGATCCCGAGTCGGTTGATCGATTCTGTTGTGTCTACAGAATCATTTAATTTGTTAAAAGGTTTCAATAATCATTGATCCTCCTATAACGTAGCTATCCCAGAATTGTCAAATAATTCACTTAATTCGTCTCGTGTTTGATTTGCAGGTAAATTAAACAAACTTTACAAATTCCTCCAGGCGGAAAGTTTGAGCAAATAAACTTGCCAAGTGGTAAATTATTTTCGTAAGTAACACTGAGTGTGATTCAATTTGGACCTTCTAGTACGGTGATAAATGTGTTCATGCTGTGCTGTGATTAGCTCTTGTTTTCTGTGGCAGCTTTGATGATTGTTCCGAGAGCACATAATATGTGCTCTCGGAACAATATTTTACATAATTTCTGTCAATATTAAGTTCCCATACAAGGTTTCTATACAGGGGCTTTTCGATTGACGTGTTTTTTTTTTTAATTTAATCTTCGTATCGTCTGTTTTCTTCTTATATTGTCTCTGTTGCCATGGTTTCCAATATTATTTACCTACTTGGTTCCCAAATTAATGGACACATTTGTTGCGTATGAAGTGGGTGGGTGCTTATAGTCTGTACACAAGTTCTGTGGACATTATTCAGTCGTTTATTTACTTGAAGTTCCTAATGGATGAGTAGATATTCGAAGTGAATTTGCTCATATATATTATCATATCTACTTGTATTTGCATGATAACTGCAATATAAACAGCTATTCAAATCTTGAAGTGAATTGCACACCCAAACTGTTGGAAAAACAAAGAAACACAGTTTATTTCTATTGTCAAATAAGTAGGTATCCCATGCATACAATTTGACAAGTTGTCATGCAAAAATATATTTTTGTTTATTGGCAACATTCAGTGAAGCGTCCCAATTCAAAAGCAAGCAAGCAGCAGATTGAGCACAAATTGAAAAGTTCAATTAAATCAAGTCCAAAATTGTTCCATCTAATAAAGCTGTAACAATAATTGCGTATCAGATCATAAAAATATTTAACAATCCTCGCCATTTACTACTGTCTTGCACTCGTAAAGTTGAATAAACTGATGAGATAAATAAATAGGGAGCCGCCGCACTTTGCAGGATTCAATGACCTAAATAGTTACCAATTCAGTCAGAGTTTTTCTATGTGCGATGTTATTAGATGGCGACACATTCATTTAATAGCTATTTGCGGAGTTATTGACCGGTCCACTTAAACAAACGGTCGGTCGCCTCGAGCACGCAAATGATGTTTGATTGTACCGGACCGCGGACCGACGACACTGCTTGAATATTTAATATTGCAGCTTTAGACCTTAGTAGAGTGAGCCCCGACCACTTAACAAGAAAATAAAAAACAGTTGTAGGTTCGCATTTTGAGTGCATTCTAATGGGTCAGTTTATTTACGTGCCCAGATTAATAATGTAAGTGAGTTTTCAAACATTTTATTGCACTCACCGCGAAAGAATAAATATTGCTAAACGTGTTTTTGTGACACTGCTACTAGTAGATTGTTATCAAAAAGCTTTGAAGATTACATTTCAAGTAAATATCTCTTCAAATACCTTATACTTTGATAAATAAATAAACACCCGCAGAATTTTCGGAATCAATTTATTTACGCTGTGATCACACAAAACAGTTTGCCTGAAGGTATAAAGTTATGTTTTTATCATCGTCTGTAATCTTTTCTGAACCGTTCCACACCGGCTAACGGCTCTTTAATACCAGAGATCGCAGGATGAGCAGATTAGAAGGTCTAATGTGTTGCTGTGGGTACCTCAAAGTAATGGGATTGCACTTATCAATAGCTGTAAATAGAGATAGGGCAATAAACTTGGGGCTCTGTGATAGATTTATCTTTCTATTTTGTACACAATGTATTTTGTTTACGACTGAAGGTCGTTCTTGAGGCTTTATATGTATGTTTGTATTTACAGTATTCTTTGCGACAATACCAAAAAAATAGTTGGTGTGTGATGATGACTGTGGTCTATGTATGTAGATACCTAATCAATATATATATATATTTATATACTTGTCTCAAAATATAATTAAAATCTCAGTGAAAACTTTGTCGAAAGTATTGTAAAGACAGCATCGAGCAAATGACCCGTGATTAGGCAGCTTTGATCCATTTCCTTCGTTCGATATATTATTATCCCGTGTTAAAAGTCTCTTTTGTACCTTAATTGAAAGTAATCCATGCGGGTGCTAGCCCTACTCTTATTTCTATTTTAATCTGTGACTAAATAGATTGCTACGCGAAATCGCGACACAGATGATAAATTTATTGGCTCGTCGTTTGCGATTGTTTCCAGTCCTCCCTAAATGTACAACACCATTCATTTCAATTTAATATCGACATCGCAAATATTGCAGGCTGTCGATATTAATTTTGGAAAATTATTAAACGTCTGTGAGGATTCTATTGGATTTTCATTATGACGCTCTTATTTGAGCCTCACTATGTTTTGACTAAATCTATTTTCATGAAGATAGCTTTGTTTACTATTTATTTGATTTCATCCACAAAATAGTTGACGCAAATTTAAAAATCCACTGTGCTCTATTTAAAAATATATCAATGTAAATAAACGATTTATTATTATTTATGTTTCTTTATCTATATTCAAAACATTTTTTACTGTAATTCATAGTGATGTTTATGGGTTTTAATGATCAAAATGTAAACCAATTAGGTAATTCAAGAAAAACACCATGATCTGTATCTATGTGGCATAACTCAAACTAGAAACGTATGTCCTAACTTGACTAGTCGCAGTTAATTCGCTACGAGCACCATATCGACCTCATTTCCGTTGATTGAGAGTTATCAATCAGAATCGTTCGAAAATGTAATTTCAGACGCGACGCAAGAGTACCTTATATCGAGAATTTGTGATTGAAGTATTAAACGTGTTAATGGCGTGGCTATTAGGGCAACCCAAAGTGCACTCCATCGGGCTAAGAGGCTATTGTGAGGATGATGGCATCAGCGAATATAGAACCGAATGCATAATCAAATAATCATCGACCTAATAATGATGTAATTATGATGAATAGACGCTTGTATCGTGATTATATTATGCTGATTTATGTGCACCTATCCAGGCAGTTATTAGAACGGTTAATGTTGATGTTTGGGCTACTAATTTGTTTTTTGATAAACTGTTTCTCGCGACTTTGTTTGCATGTAGCCGTGACAACGTTTAGGTAGTTTTCTGGTGTAAAATATAATAATAACGCTTCTACTCTCGTTTTGCGCTAATTTGGCACATAACTTTTCTGGAAATTAGTACATTAGTGTTTGTAATTTAAAATTAACAGATTTTTAGTGTATACATATCAAATATAACAAACTTTTTATTTATTCCGTCGCTCTGTCTTCTGTGTTCCGGCTAATCTCCGAAACGACTGGGCCGATTTTGACGGGACTTTTTTTTGGTAATAGCTGATGTTTTAAGGAGTAACTAAGACTTTTATTTTAGAAAAAAGATTAGGGTACCGTGCAAATAATGAAAATCTATGAAGTTGTTAACAAAATCCGATTCAAAAAACATTTTTAAAATAATTCCACGCGGTCGTTGGTTGTGGACAACGGCTATAAATAGAAGTGTTCTAATCTTATTTGCGGCAAGTAAAATTGGGAGGTACTAAGGGTATTTCTGTCCCCTTTGTTTCGGTAATAAAAGCAATCGGACTCAAAACTATGTCGATACGATCGAAACAGTGAAAGCGTATTTGGAAATGAAGTCATGCGGCAAATGGTCGTCCAAACTTGACAATTTCCTCCCCGCAACTTAATCTGGACAAAAGAGGGTTTAACCATCATTATAGGGAGTAGTTTTGGTGGATTAAAACTATGTCTTAACTGCACCAACCACGAATGTTTGTCTCACTGAACATTTCAGCAGATTTAGTAAGATTTTTAAAAGTTAGTACGTAATAGGTACCTAAATATTTCTATAAAAATCTTGAAATGGACTTATAAAAAAATAAAAAAAACTAATTTTTTTTCAGATTTACGTAATCCATAGAATGTTATTACAGCAAGAAAAACTTAACAACTAGTGTTAGTAATTAAAATTAAAGAATACAAAAAATACATACTTAAAAACCATTATTTCATCATATGGGTCCTGATCCAGTGTTGGACGTACCGCGTGTCCAACCTATCGGCTATAATGGCCAGGATGCAGTTGGAGCTGGCGCGCAGCCTGCAGAGCGGCGTATCGCTTGCGGAGCAAGGCGTGAAACCTAGACGGGTTTCACGCCCGCATCGCGCTTGCGCGTCCGCAAGCATGCACGATGCACTGCACCAGCGCGTCAGCCCCAACAACGCCCTGAACGCGTTGTTGTACTGGACCCGCAGAACGCTGAACGATCATTGCGTATAATGAGCCCACAGGCTGCACGTGTAAAGAGATGACTTAAGATTTTGAAAAAGTTATAGGTCCTAGGATCCTATCCTATATTTATTGAAAAAAAAGTTTCTGATATTTAAATAGATCTTACGTAAACATATATTATAATATTACTTAGGCATTTTATTTTGTTATTAATCTTATGAAATTAATGTTTATTATTTAAACATTATGTTTAACATGTTTTAAAAGTTGTGTACCAGTCCACGTCGAAACATGTAAGATCATAAGGACACAAAAACAAATTATTATATTCTACACTATTAAGGCGCTCTTCTAGGCAATTTTCATGCTTTTGAGGGGGTGAAGCAGATGAAGAGGGGGGTCGAGTAGTCCCTTTAGTCCCGCCTACTGCGGGGTGCCCCGCTTGAATCACGTCGATGTGCGACGTCAGTAAATGTATAGAAGCTTAATTTCGAAACTCAATATAAAAGTACGAATAGCCCAGCGCGCCGCTAGCCTACTTCGCACATTGCTTCCGCGGTAATCTCTAGGTTCGAACCTCAATACACGCAATTCTTTTTTATCTTCTTTTTTTAATATAATGTATGTACCTACATTTCAATATCGCATTTTTTTTTAATATGTTTATATTTTTGTTTTCTTATTTTTTCCTAATAAATTATAACAACAATCAACCGATTGTTATTTTGGATTGTTTGGTTGTTTGGATTGTTATTTTATAGAAAAGGTTATCGAATAGATTCGTCAAACGAATAATAAATAATTCAAAGCAACCTCATGGACAACCAAGGGCATTAAAGTCGTCAGTAAGAGGTTGACGAATCTCCGACTTGCCGACGACATGGTCCTTTTTGCCCCCACAGCCCTGGAACTACAGACTATGCTCCAAAAACTGCACGCGTAGCATGACGGCCGTAGAAACGGGCTATGTCGACGGAAAAATCGACAAAGTGCCACATTGACATTGTCTATCTGTCATTATGTCGATTATTCCGTAGACAAAACTCGTTTCTACAGTGGTCTTGCTACGCGTGCAGTTTTATTTTTTAATAAAGAAGTAAATTTAAAATTTATTGTTCGATTAAATTTAGAATTTGACAATAGCACGTGGCGCCATCTATTGTGATAAGAAAGTTATTGTTGTTTTCCTTCGGATCAGTACTTTTTGTCGGAATGAAAGGTATCCTATGGCCGTTTGTGTACACCTTACAACGTACATGCAGAATTTGAGGATGATCACTTCATTGGTTTAGGCGTGAAGAGGTAACAAACAAATTTTTAATATAATAACTTTCGCATTAATAATATAACTAGCTGTCCCGCGCAACTTCGTCTGCGTCACATTTTCCCCGTTTTCGCAACATTTTATATTGCTGCTCCGCTCCTATTGGTTGTAGCGTGATTATGTATAGCCAATGTCCTTCCTCAGGTTGAAATCTGTCTTCTTGCCAAATTTCATTAAGATCCGATCAGCCGTCTAGTCGTGAAAACGTAACAAACAAACAAACATACAAACAAACAGAGTGACTTTCGCATTTATAATATTAGTATAGAAGTATAGATAACTAACTGCGCGCGACTTCGTTCGCGTGGACTTTTTTTATGTGTATAAATAAAATAGATTTTGGACGATTCTCAGACCTACCCGATATGCACACAATTTCATACAAATCGGTTCAGCCGTTTCGGAGGAGTATGGTAACTAACACTGTGACACGAGAATTTTATATATAAGATATAAGTATAATATATAAATATATATTTAAAGAAATATTTATATAAATAAATATATAGAATTAGGCTCAGGATAGAGAAATTACTTGTAGCGGTTCGATATTAGTTCAATACTAGCTCAGTGGATAAGACCTTGCGCCTCACATATGAGGAGTTGAAAGAATAATCACAGGAAAGAGACAGACGGAAAGTAGTCGCCGTCAAGAATTGGCAAGTTCCGAAAGACTGGACACAGGTCAGTGTATTTTTGGGTTTTTGCTCCTACTATCGACGGTTCGCAAAGAATTTTGCTGACATTGCGAAACCTCTACACAAACTCACTGAGCGACAATTCTGTTGGGAGGTTAAGAGCTGCGACGTCGCATTTCAGGAATTAAAGAAACGTCTGTGCAAAACACTTATTTTTAAACAAACCAAACCGGAAAGAAATCATTGCGTTACTCGACGGGCTACTGCCGTTGTAAAAACATTGCAGCATTTCAGTAAATAAACTCTTTTGCAAAAAAAAAAAATGGGCACCATAGATTTTTTTCTCTGTTTCAATGAAGAAGAACAAGAAAGAGGTTTTATTCATTTGACAATGTATTGGCATGTCATTTGAAGCATCCTGGCATGATTCTTTACGTTCCAAATTTAAATTTTGAAATGAGCAAAAGAAAAATATTGATTATTGTAAAATTGCTTTACTAATGGCGCTAAATGCTGAAACGATATTTTTACTGATTACTAAAATTTTAAAACTCTTTGGAAATTTTCTGCAAATTAAACAATTTAATTATTCTTTTTACATTAAATACCAGTTTTTGATATGAGTTAAAAGCGATAAGGGCCGGTAAAATTATAGCCCTACTTGAAGAAGGTCGTTCGCAAACTTACGTGTCTCAGCGGCTAAATGTGAGTCGTTCAACTGTCCAGAGGACTTGGCAACGGTATCAAGAGACCGCTTCGGTCAAAAGAAGATCTGGTTCGGGAAGAAAACGATGCACAGAACCAAGAGACCGCTTTTTGGTAAGTCAGGCGTTGCGGAATCGTAAAGCATCAAGTGTGGACCTGAAGAAGAGCCTTGAAGAAGAGGAGTAGAAGTTAGCTTGTGGACGTTCAGAAGGAGGCTTTGGCTGCCAATATCAGGAGTTACCGCCCGGCGCGGGGTCCTAATTTACTCCGTAAGCACCGTGTTGCTCGACTTTAGTTTACTGGAAACTGTGCTTCATGGACTCTGGAGGACTGGAATAAAGTATTGTTTTCTGATGAAGCTAGAATCTCTTTGTGCGGAGAGGACCGACGCCGTCGAGTGCTACGAAGACCACGGGAACGCTATGCGGAAGTGTGTTTCGAAGAAATCAGTCCTTATGGCTGAAGCTCCGTTTTGTTTTGGGCAACAATTAATTCGACGCAGCGTACGGAGTTAGTTTTCATAAAAAATGGAACATTAAAAGCACACCGGTACATAATGGAATTCCTAATTCCATATGCACAACCTGCATTGACTGTACTTGGGGAAGATTCCATTTTTATGGACGACAATGCTCGCCCACACCGTTCTGGCGACGTGGAAGCGTACATGCAAGAAGTCATTGCAGAAGAGTGGGAACGTATTCCTCAAAACGTTATTAAAAACATCGTGGAAAGCATACCCAGATGGATTCAAGTTGTGATTTTGGCAAGAGGAGGTCACACTCGTTATTAGGTTTTTACATTTGTAACTTGATTTAATCAAAAAAAGTAAAAAAATCTTCTTGTCTTTATGCCGACCACTTCTTATTGTTTGGCCGTGTACATCGGTTTTAAAGAATTGATCGACTTTAAAAAAAAAAATATTGCCGAATTTCACTTCACGCGTATTAATTTACACGATTATAAGTATACAGAGTTCGTCAAATAATTAAATTTCATGGCAAGAGAACGATGATAATTCAAATCGTCCTTAGAACGTAATTTCCTTAGGTGCCGGTTTTTTTTTGCAAAAGAGTGTATTTGCTGGGACGAAAGTTCCAGCTGCGAACTGACCATGCTGCATTGAAGTGGCTATTACATTTCAAAAATCCGGAGGGACAAGTGGCGACATGGATTGTGATGATGGTGGATTGAAATACTGCAAGAGTTCGACTGCATAACTTAACATCGCACTGGGAGAACTCACGGTAACGCAGACGCCTTGTTAAGAAGACCTTGTCCTGAGGATTTTAAGCACTGTGCCAGGCAAGAGACTAAGGAGGTAGCAACCGTGAGGGTGCTTAGAACGAATCTCAGTGACGAATGGAAGGAAACCCTACAGCAGGCTCAGCAAAATGACTCAGAGATCAAACCGATCTTCGAGTAGATCAAAGCTGGTGCTTCTAAACCCAAGTGGAGTGATGTGGCAGCGATGAGTTCCATAACGAAGAGTTATTGGGCGCAATGGAACAGCTTGGTTATCCAGGATATAGTCTTGTGCCGTAAATGGGAAAACGCTCGAGGGGACAGGTGTCATCTACAAATAGTTGTCCCTAAAGCTAAAGTACGGATGTTCTACGGCTCTACCATGATGTATGTTCAGGAGGACATATGGGGGTAAAAAGGACTCTAATGAAGATCCGAGAGCGATTTTACTGGATCCACTGTCGAGAAGATGTGGAGGACTGTTGTCGTAAATGTATCACTTGTGCGGCTGTGAAAAGACCCCAAACACGCAGCAGAGGTGCATTAAAAGTGTACAAAGTTGGAGCCTCCTGGGAATGGTGAGCCATTCTGAGAGAGTGAAAGTGGGAACAAGTACTTAATGGTTGTCATGGATTATTTCACAAAGTGGCCAGAAGTGTTCGCCATTCCTAACCAAGAAGCTACAACTGTCGCAGATAAATTGGTTCAGGAAGTTTGGAGTACCATTAGAAATTCACAGTGATCAAGGAAGGAATTTTGAATCACAAGTATTTCAGGAGACTTGCCGAATGATGGGTACCCACAAAACAAGAACCACTTCTTACCACCCACAATCTGATGGAATGGTGGGACGCTTTAACCAAACGTTGTAGAGAAATCTGGCAAAAGTCGTAGCAAGCAGGCAAAAGGATTGGGACAAGCACATACAGCCGTTTCTTCTGTCCTACCGTAGTGCAGTCCACGAAAGTACGACTGTGACACCAGCCTTCGCGAACTTTGGAAGGGAATTACGGTTGCCCGCAGATTCAATCACTGGAACTGCCCCTGATGCACCACGCAATGTTACAGATTATGCAAATGACTTGCGTAACAAGTTGAACGATGTCTATGAGCATATCAGACAATCCGGCCAACAGATGTCTGAGAAGATGAAGACCCGTTATGACCAGAAGACGAACAGGAGAGGTTTCGACGAGAATTCAGTGGTGTGGTTGCATAACCCAGTGCGTAGCAAAGGGAAGTCTCCGAAATTGCAAGCAAAATGGGATGGACCATACCGAGTCGTGACCAGGATTGTCCAGGGTCAACGATGTCACCTACCGAATACAGAAGGGTCCACGAGGTGCGCCTAAGATCGTACATGTAGATCGATTAGCGCGATACTACGGGACTAACGATGCTCGGGACGAGCATGTCTAAGGAGGGGCAGTGTTACGTTGCCTGCTTTACGAGAACATTCTAGGATTACGTTCGAGTCTAGAATGATCCAGTATGTCTAGAAGATTCGAGAATAATCCTAGAATGTTCCACAATGGAAATGTCTAGAAACTTTGAGAAAGTTCTGGACCTTTCTAGAACTTTCTAGAAGGATTGGTTCCACTATAAAGCTATCTTGAAGGTTCAAGAAGGTTGTAGAACTTTCTCGAAGGATGGGTTTCCCCTAAGGAACTACCTTGAGATTCACGGAAGTTGTGGAAGTTTCTCGAACATGAGTCGTTCATATAAATAGGCGACGTGAGGGTGGGGAAGTGAGTTAGTCATGCATTCTAACTCACGCGACGAAGGAGCGGCGCAGGCCAGCTATTCGTTCGCTTACATGGGCGGCGTTACACAGTACATTGCCGCTCAAATTCAAACACTATAGCCCCTAGTCTGGAGCGCGATCGGCTAGCTCTGAGAGCGTCTGCAGACGGGGGCCAGCATCCTTAGCGGTAGGATGCGCCAACAAAGTCACCTCCGTCGCAGGTCGTCATCCGCTGGGCCTCCTCCGGGCAACCGGAAGTGTCACCTGGCGGTGACAGACCGCCGAGGTAGCGCAAAGAAAACGGCGCTCGCTACGGTAACGTTTCACCGTAGCTAAGCGAGCAGCGCCCAGCGCCGCTGGCGACTCCTACCGGACAAAATGACAATTACACACTGGTGAGTGGCACTTTACACGCGCTCGCCCCCTCCGAGCCTATACAGGCACATGTGATGATACCGCGGGGCAAGGGTAGAACCCACATCCCGCCAGCCTCGCCCCTCTACGGGGGCATAGCGATTTCTCGCGAGTGAGTTAGTCTGATTTTGGCTACGGAACGAAGTGATCTAAGTGAACTACTATATATAAGTGATTAGTGATCAGTTGTGTATTTGTGATTGAGTTATAAGTGTTGTTTAGTGTTAAATAAAGATTTTTAGTGTATAATTGGTAGTGTGATAATTTATCCTATACCCAGCTTGTAACAGTATGTAAGAAAATACATATTTATAAATAAAAACATTTAAAAATAGTAGCATACGGCATCGGGAACCGTGCCCGAACTACCGATGGTCAGGGTTTTTCAAAGAGGAACCTCCTAACAATCCGCGCCTTGTCCAGAATTACTGCTTTCTGAATCAAGCCCTTGATCCAGCTGCGAAACGAAAGACTCCTCAGATATTGGTCGAGGTTTCTAAGCCAGTTAGCAGTACGCGGACCTTCCTATCACGAAACTTGTTTCCGCCTGACAAAAGACTGCTTAGCATCTTATTCAGGCGGCCAAAGGAGCGTTCCCTCAACGATTGTTTCATGTCAGCAGTATTGATGCCTAATGCTTCTGACATTCCCAAATACTTGTAGATTTCTGTTGAGAAGAGGAATCGGATCGGAGATTCTGGAATCCCATGGATTCCATAATCTCGCTTCACATGCATGACTGCGCATTTGTCAACAAGTTTCTATAACCATCAGTAGCTTCATCAGTTGCAAATTGTTGGGGGCAAAGAGTTTCTATCAACCATGTAAAGAAGGCAAGGTATGATCACCTCTCTTCAACCGAAAGCTCAGACCTGAACCTCTCAGTAGCATGCTAAGAGGGTTCACGGCTAGGCAAAACCACAGGGTTCCCCTGTGGTCTTGCCTAGCACTGGGTGACTTAGCTCAGACTATCACCCTATCTACAATAAACTTTAAAAGGTCTAAAGATAGCCACTCAGAAACTGTATCATTAATGGCTTTTAAGTGTCTTCGCAGTCTTGATATAACTAAAAGTTTTTCCGAATTATACATAGAGCTGAGCTAGTGTTTGTGAGGGAATCCCCGAAAAAGACAGCTGTGCTAGCTACATATTATTATTTTGCTTAATGTTTGTATTTTGTTCTTGAAGTTGTGAGGACCTCCTCTGCCCTCTGCCCCCCCTTCTGCTAGGTTACTGTACAGACGGGTGCGTGGATAGACGAATGAAAGGGTGGACATACGGACGGGGCGGATGGAGATATGCATGAAGAGGTGGACGAACAGTAAGAATACACTAAATTAAAACAATCTAAGTCTAAATAAATTTTATTTCTTTTGATGATTTTAGCAAAATCTAAATATATAAATTCTACATACACAATTCTTCAAAATGTCTTCTAACTTGAGATGTTTTCATATAAGGTATCTCTCGCGGTTTTTAGTTGACTTATTTCCATAAGATAAATCACTTTTATTTTGTTTATGGTTCCTCTACATTTTATTCTTGACAATTTACAAAATAGATTAAGTTGGCGCTTACGAAATTTTTCGATATTTTTATCATAGTCATTTTTGTAGTTTTAAGGGTCGCTGATAACGAAGATTTGGTAAAAAAAAACTTCAAGATGGCGCGGATGAAATTTTCAGTTTTTTCGTCATGGGGGTCATTTTCTTGGTTTTCGGGATCGCTGAAAACGGGAATGACGAATAAACAAAATTACATTATTTAATTTTTCGGATTCCCTATGCAGAACTTTGACTCTTCGCCACTGAGGTTCCCCACCCACAATTTTGACTCTTCGCCACTGATGATCACTGATTTTTTATTTACACATTTTATGACTAAAATCGAACAAAAATTTACACGAACGAAAAACTAATCATAAAATAAAATATAATAAACAGCTTTCAACAACAAACAGATCGAAATTTAATTGAAAAAATTTGAGCGGCGAGCGGAAAAAAAGTGACATACGTCCATCTAGCAGCGCGCCTCAGCGGTCACTGTCACTCTGCGTAGAAATAAAAGAGATGCGACAAGACGCCGCGAATGGCGTGATGTGACGTTCGACTTGTTCGAATAATTATCATTAAAAACATGAATCCTTACAAATATAGTAAATAAAACGAAAAAGAAAAGCGACAGTTCCCTTTATTATTTTATATTACATCACTGTTATGAATTTAGTCAAGATTAGTTGAGCAGTAATACAGATACACTTGCTTGAAAATCAGAACTTCTCGATTTTTTTTTATCGGGCTTTTTTTCCAAAAACGTGTTTTGGGCCCGAAGGTTCCCTCATAAATATGGTCAAGAGTAACATATATTTTTTTTGTTGCTCTAAAATGTATACATTTGGCTAAAAAACTGTTCAAAGTTGCCTGTTTTGACGAGGTATAGCGTCTTAAATAAGCTTTTTTTTTATTTCCATAATGTTTGAATACTAATTACAGTTGTTAATGCGACACAACGAAAACCTCTCAGGGTTTATTTGAATGTTGGCAACAACATTGATATTTTTTTTAATATAATAAATAAATGATAATTAAAATCAAAACGTTTCTTTATGCAAAGCAAGTCTTTGTGTAAAGAAACGATTCAATTTATTCTTATAGATTTTCGAACTCGTTTTGTATAACGTTTGTAATCTCAGAAAACCAGTTCTTGTTTGTACTGAGTGTGGAACCTAAGATAGAAACACGCTTGTACGATACGACTACATACAGAAAGCAAAGTTAATAGAAATCTCAATTCCTAGACATCACGTTTCGTGGAGAACTTTGTTGATAGAAAACATTGTCTGTAGATATCTTGGTCCATAGAAAGCACTGTTGACAGAGATCTCTGTTCATAGATAGCACTTCTTACCCTAAACTTTGTTCATAGTAACCACTGTTTCCAGATAGATACATTGGTTTACAGTAAGCGCCTTTGGTTCTGAGCACAATACATTCCTACGACAGACATAACTTAATCCTGCAGCCCGGATCGTTATCTCACGAGGGAACTCCACAACAGTTAATAGCACAGCCATAGACATGAAAATTTCTATACACGTTCATATTTGATGGACAAACATGTAATACATTATAATAGCACAATATGTTAATAGCACAGTCACGAAACTTTGCATACGAGTTCATATTTGATGGACAATCACGATTTGTATCATGAACTATATTGCAGCCCGGGGTCGTCTTCTCACGAGGGAACTCAACGGTTAATAACGTGGATACGAAACTTTGCATACGAGTTCATATTTGAAGGATGATCACGATTTGTATCATGAAATCGTTTTAGCCAGGATCGTCTCCTTACGAGGAAACTCCTCAACGGTTAATAGCACAGACATTAAATTTCGTAAAGATTCACGCGTTCTCCTATGATGAATAAACATAATTCCTGTCGATACCTGATCCTACAGCCAGGATTGTCTTCTCACGAGAAAATTCCTCAAAGGTCAATAGATATATGAGAAAAGTGTTGAGATGTGTGGTCAGAAACGATTACGACAAAACTAAAAATGTTAAAATAAAATTATAAGTAAAAAAGTTCTATGGATTCCGTAAATCAGAAATAAATAGTTTTTATTTTATTTTATTATAGGCTCGGGCCTTTGGACCCTTGCTGAAATCAATTTTCATCAAGGGTCAAAAATACAACTTATTGAACACATTCATAACAATACAGGATTTACAGGGTTATCGTCGTTGTTTGAAAATTTATTTTTTATATGTTTAAGAGTAATAATATAATAATAATACTTTTAATATTCTTCATTCATCATCATCTGCCTAGCCTTTTTCCCAAACTATCTTGGGGTCGGCTTCCAGTCTAACTGGATGCAGCTGAGTACCAGTATTTTACATGAAGGGACTGCCTATCTGACCTCCACAACCCAGTAACTGGGTAATACGGTACCCCTTGGTAAGACTGGATGTCAGACTTTTAGCTTCTGACTACTCGTAACGACTTTCAAAGACCTACAAATGACAGCCGTGACCAACGGCTTAACGTGCTTTCCGAGGCACGGAGGAAACTCGATATGTGATTATGGTCACCCATGCACAGACCAACCTCGGCAAGCACGGCTTAACGTTAAAGATCGACCTGGGCGGCTGTTATTATTTAGCCACGAGCTCCTCAATATTAGTATTTAGCTTTTTAATATTCTTAATTGTAAATTATAAATATCTAATAAGTATGTATGGTAAGTTCCATAGCTGCTGAGACCGTAGTTGATAACCGAATCTGCCAAGGCCATGTATAACATTCTAAGCGTTTTGGCAATTTATACTTTAAAATGCTAAGTTTACCTATAATAGACCTCAGCTTGTTGGAAACGTATTCTTTGTTTGGACCACAACAGAAACGGCTATCAACTAATAGACCGATATACATGTGTTTATCGACATTATATCGTTAACATAAAGCAAGTTTTATGTTGGTCATATAATTGATCCCTGGGCTGTTCCTTGCGTGGAAGTTTTTAACTAATTTTCTATCTTAACAGTGGTGTATATGTTTGTATGATATTTTTTTAATAACTCTAATAGGGGCCTTGTATTCCATATCATGATAACTTGTCATAAAGTATATCACAACGGAGCATATCGAACGCTATAGAGGGTTGACGGGGGTGAAAAATAGGCTAGGTTTAATATCTGGGAAAATTATTTTTCTCTATTTCCACTCGAGCAGAGCTCGGTCACTCAGGTACTCAAAGATACAACATAGAATTTGCTAGTCAGCTATCGTGAAGCTTATGTTTATCTTTTATATCGATCAGGTACTTCTTGTGTAACACGTATAGTTTCTATTTTACAGGTTAACGTTGGCGTCATTTCTTGTAAGTTGTGTTACGTTTTCAAAATTAAAAAAACGAAATACTAATTTTGTTTTTAAATGTTTTTTTTTTGTACCTACTCATGAAAATATTTATGTAGGTACTGTTCACAACAATTTGGTACAGACAATTCGTGTTGGATGATTGGAAATTAAGCTTTGGACGAATGCTTATTATTTAATTCTGCCGATTCATCTGCTAACGGAATTTAATGAAATGGAAAATAGTCATCCCACAAATAATTACTACTTTCATGAAAATACGCGGTTGTAAGCTTGTTAGTTGTGTGTTGTAGTTCGAATAAACTCACCACGGGCACAAATTTAGGGTCAGCCTGTAAACTTCATGTAACTTCACTTAAGTTTACAGGAATGATAATTAATTTATTTAAATTAATTATCATTCGTATACGTTTATTTGTTTTTAATTATAAATATGGAAGTATGCATGTGCCTACCTACATACTATATTTTGATAACTCTACAAAATATTGGAATGAGTTATCGCATTTGTGAAATTAAAATGCTCCACCATATCATATCGAGGCACTGAACATTTTGTGCTCATTTCCTTTTTGTCAAATCGAGTGGATATCGGTGTATTAGGCGCTTTTTATCGGCAAACGAACGTGTGGATATAGTAACCTTATATCATACGCCTCCAGGACGTACCTACGTCTCTTAGACGTAGCTGTACGTTGCCAAGACGTACCCACGTCTACTTCTACCTGCATAAGTGATGGAGGAAATAAAACGCTCATAAATTCAATTATGATAATGAAACCGGAAAATGTTCACTCTTTCGTGAATTTGTGGCATGCTTTCCGAATTTTGTTTGTAACGATGTCGTAGTGAACGAGATGCTAATGGATACTCAAGGATTACAGTGCAGGTTCGAAACTAGGCAACTAAGTACAAATGTGGTATTTTTAAACTTATTATGTATGTAATTTCTAAGTTTCAACACAAGAGTAAACGTAGTGCGGAAACCTGAGGGTCGAAGTACTATTTCTAGGACTTTCAAAAGGATTCACATTTAGCTTTTAAGCAGTCTGTGTCAGTGCAAAACATTTTTGATTTTACCCATAATTTTTACGTTACGTTTTGCTGAAAGGACACATGTCACATTGTCTACCCTCTAGATAGATGTATTAATCGCGAATCCAGCTTAACCGTGCCTTCACTAGGAACAAAATAAACTGAGGCCGGAGTGTGCGGTGATAAAGTAACGTAAATACGTCGATTTTAAAAATTAAAAATATCTCATAATTTTATGAATTCGTTCATATCTATGAATAATATTGATTGTGCTTGTTGTAAAAACAATTTAACTAAAAGAATATAGGATAATGGTATTAACGATTAAAAAATCGACGTATTTACTAAACACAATTATGAAAATGTGCTTAAGTGCTACCTACAACTTTTTTTTACATTAAGTTACCTGTAGATATTTGTTCTGATACCCATTTAAGTACCTACGTGGGTTTTCCTAAACAACATCATCACATACAGTTATATTTTATAGGCCGCGTGATTAAATCATATTCTGTGGTGGAATCTTTTACAAGAATGACTGATTATTTCTTTTGCCTAGGGAAAATTACTTTTTGGTCCTTTTGGGATGATGTGGGCACAATCAACCCACAGATATTTACAGAGAAAACGAATGACATAGTATGTAGGCATTTATCGCTATAGGGGGGTAGGTATGACCGAGTGAAGGAGGCCTGATCATGGTATGATAGCCAGGTATGTATCTTAGAAATCCCCAGAGTATACATAGTCTCTCAAATAATCTTAAGATTTGTAAATAGTGCCTCGTCAACCGAGATAAAGGTTAAAAGAAAAATACAATAAAAAGATGATTTGCCTTTAACATATCAATTGATGATTTGTCATTTTCATATCTGTAATGATATCTGGATATATCTAGATCCAATAAAACATTTCAGTGACTTGCAGAATTTCAGATATCGCTTAGTCTGAACTAAAGTCAAGGCCACATGGAATTAAGATAAAATAATCCAGAGGGTGTATTCCGAAAGTATTTTTATGTCTGTTTTCACTAGGTATCTTAATATACAAGGTGTTGTTTTGCATCCTCGTCAAAATTCAGGAGGTTGTCACACAAGACATAAATAATCAATTAAAATTACGGTACCTAGTTAATTACTAATAAACGCAGATTTTTTTGGTTGTTTATGTTTGTCAGTATTTCTTATTCCCTTAACGTCGTTTAGGGAATAAGAAATGATCGAATAAACGTTTGAGATTGTTTGTATTTGTGGAGGCGCGGTTATAAGGCGAGAATCAGAAGGCCCTAGTTTAAAACACGGGTTTTTCACACTTACCGATTTCCGTAAATGAGATTAAAAACAAAAATTACCTACCAATTTTATTATTGAATCGGGACGAGAATCATTAGCATAGTTACCTCCTTAAATTTGACGAGGTTGCAAAACAACACGTTGTATAAAGCGCTCTGTTGGGGTTTTAATAATAGGTTATCCTATAATAACAGGGAAATTGAAATCTGTGCTACTAGCATGAAGCAAAAGCACAGCCAACAGCATCATCATAGAAATTTTAATGATGGGAAATAAAATCAAATATTTACGAGCGATAAAACTCGTTTAAATCTCTTTGATGAGGAATGATATAGGCCAGTGTTTCGCAAACTTTTTGTGCTCAAGGTACATTTAGGAAATCGGAAAATTCTGAGGAGTACTCCATAAAAAGAGCAGCGGTGGCCCAGTGGTGCCAGCCCCGACTTACGAGCAGTAAGCCGTGGGTTCGTACCCAGGCATGCGCATTACTTTGTGTAATTTATTTCATCACCGTTGCCCGCAAAAACGGTGAAGGAAAACATCGTGAGGAAACCGAAATGTCCTCCTAGAACTAAAAATTCGAAGTGACACCTACCAACTCGCACTGGGCCCGCGTGGTGGATTACAGCCCACTCAATCCCATAGACAGGAGGCCTGTGTCCCAGCAATGGGAACATTATAGGCTGACGAAGATGACACCATAAATGAAATATCTATCGCGTGTTTTGCGTCTGTTTAAATAGGCATTTTCTCTCGTCTGTCTATTTAACTTTAAGAGATATATCCTTATTTTTCCGAGGCACACCAACTCATGACCACGGTATACCAGTGTGCCGTGGAACACTGATATAGGCGACTCTGAAGTAACTATCCGTTATTGTAAACAAGCACTATCCCAAGGTTAGTCAATATCTTGAAGCTGAAGCAAGTTAGTTATTGACAATCATTCAACAATCATTGTGTAAATGCAGATAAAGACATCATGCTGTTTTCAACCATGTTTTACGCAGGTCACTTAAATTAGTTTCTTTGAAATGAAATTTTTCAAAACGTGATTTTACTTTCATCAAACTGAAACTTGTCCTTAGTGTTTTCTAAACAACATGCGTTAAAACTTTTATATAAAACTTAAATGTTTTCAGATTGCAGAAATAATACAAGTAGGTTACAAACTTAATGTAATGAGCTAAAACCTTGGTGAAGTTAAGCATAAGAAAAGAGTTGTCACTTCCCTCCTTCATTTTTTTCTTACCTATTAGCAAGGCGGGTACTTTCTGATGAGGGTTGATGGCCCGGTACTCCTCAGTGTTCTGCTGGCCTTCTTTCACGATGTCTATAGGTCTCTCCTCGAAGGGAATCCGCTTCAGATGCAGGGCTGCTCGCACCCGCCACGAACATGATGACAGCCAATAGGCATAGAGAATCGCGCGGTTTTCAGCCTTTGAAAGTAGGTCAAAAATTGTAGTTCATCCTTTTTACAGGTACCTCGATAGGTACCCACATGATTCTATGTAGTATTGTAGTGTGTTTAGAATATTATGCAGATAGGTGCTAACTCTGCTCATTTTTGGAATATTTGTGGAATTTATAAGCTTCAAATTGTAATTAAACTTTAAAAGGAGAATATGGACTTATACTAAGAGCATTGATTTTAGTCCAGAAAAAAATATTTTAGGGTTTTTACGTATCCTAAATAATATAACAATCTCTTTACATTGCCTACAGCTAATTTGTGGACTAGGTACCAAGCCATTCGTCAATTTCCCTGCAACGAAAGCATGAAATACTCTTAGGTACAAACGTCTCACAGATGCAGAGTCAACATTCTTACATTTGCAAGTACAATCAAGCCCAAGTGTGTATTTCCAATCGTTGACTTTAGAAAGTGGTGACGTGGGTCCAGTAGCTTACTCAACAACAAATAAAACTGGTCTAGACAACCTGCTAATTTATTTGCATTGAGTTTGAGTTAGGAAATTGCACTAGCTTTTGAGATACCTAATAATATATAAATATTGATTGATTGAAATATGTTTATTTTATTAATACCTACAGTGCAACCTAATTACAGGTGTTAACAATACTTCTGAGCACGATTATTATTAGATACTTAAATTCATATAAAGTCATTTTGAGGTTATGTTTATCCTAAATATTGACGTAACGCAACGCAAATGAATATTTGTCGATAAAACTTTTATTTAAATCTAATAAAAGGACATCGTTAAAAAGTAGCATTATTAAATATTAAAAAAATAAATTGCATATCGTAAATTTCTATCTTCTATCTCATAAAATAAATAGGTAATAAAATAAGTAGGTCTCTCTCATATCTAGCTGGCCTGGCGTCATGTAAAACAGACTGTCATGCTGGCCCGTCAATCATTACCTACTGTTTGTTTGACATTTGAAGTTAGCACCTACGCATCGCTAAGTAGGTACCTAACATAAGCATACTTAATAAACAAATCTCATTGCCTGTTAATGATTAATTAGCTTAAGTTAATGGATTATGTATGTAAGTAAAATGGTTAGGTACTTACCATGTCAGGTCTGTTTATTCTCAAATACGCTAAAAGACTCGATCTTGTATTTATAAAGAGTATCGAGATAACTCTTATCAAAACTTTGGTTGTTTTGTTGTGACAGAGTGACAGTGCATTTCTGATTTTATTCAAGAAATTATAATTTCGTCAGTATTTAATTTCGTATTATGTGTTTCGTATATTGTGCTTTTTATTCAAGTTGTAACTTTACTAAAATAATTTAGCTACTGTTGTGAAAATAAAGTTGATTGCTTGTTTTCGTATATCTGTGGCATTCGATTCTATTGCACGTAGTTCTCTGAATAAAATGTAGATGTCACTATTACAAGTGAAACTTTGTAGGCGGCAAAATTCAAATAGGTAATATCAAAACTGTTGAGACTTGAGGTTGTAAATGAAACATGAAAGCTGATATACATTTTATTTATTTACATATATAATGGCAATATACGTAATTATTTTATTATCACTATTATATTATTCAAATACTTTTTGTTTTTTTTTCCAAACCTTATAGACACAATAGAAGTGGAAGTTATATAGATATTACATTCTATGGATTATTAACTAATAGTTATATTTTAGAAGACAATAAGCATTGATTTTGCGCACAAGAACAAATTTTTATGTTCACAGTCAATAATTATAAATATTTATTCGATTAACATACATACCTTATTGTAATTTTGTTTTCGAATGTATAAACAGTCATTACAAATACTTGTTATAAATTATTATTTACTACCAGACAACCATCAAAAATGATAGTAACGATTTGGTCATTAATTTTATTGTACTATTCAGCATTTTAAAGAAATATTTGACATCACTCAGTAACTTCATTGTTAAAAGATTTGACAAGAAAATACTTGGCTCTTAGGTTAGAGACAAAGTATTCATGAACAATGGTGCTATGATAATAATATTGTGCTTCGATTTTCATGCATGCTTTGTGAACAAGTTCCAAAAACGACTATTGAAAATATAAAACTGAGCAAACTTCAAATTTTATTGCTATAAATACACATCTTTTTCATTAAACATGATGAGACATCTATCGCTAAGACAAGGATAACAACTGGCTTGAAATACTTTTAACTTACAAAAGCGCGTTAAACGTAAATGAACCAGCCAGTGACATTTTTCATTCTACCGTTTTAACTCTTTTGAGTTGACCTACACGGTTGCTACGTCCATCCAATTTTTTTCCTAACATGTTCCTCATTTATTTATCTAACACGTAACTGCAACTCAAGCGGAACTAAAAGTAGCTTCAACAGTCCTAGTTTATTCAACCCCATCGTAGTGGAGAGCCTGGTGGTCGCATGAGAGTCGCTCTGGTCTCCGCTGTAAGGGCACCTCCTCCATCAGAGTCTGGTAGACCGTAGAACGCGTGAAGGTGTCGCCGATGCTGAAGTTCGTGCCCCTTGTGGTTGAGGCTCTGCAGACGACTCCACAACGAGAAAATCCTCTTGTTTACCATTTTGTTCTGGGTTGGGTTTTCTGGAATCCAAAAAAAGAATTCAGATGTTAGTGTTCTATATTTGAACTGTTCCTGTTTGTTATATCTGTTACCGGCCAAACCCGATTTCAGGCCAAACTAGTTTGTCCTAGGCTAACCCGGTTTACTGGTTTATCGTGTCAGGATATACTAAACCAAACAAAACATTTACAATGCGCCCAACTTGGATGTGGCATCGCTCGCTACGCTCGCTCAGCTCGCACGTTTATGGTCACAGTTCTAACCTAACCTAACCCATTTAGATGGGGTGCAGAGTCCTTTTGATTGAGTTTGGCCTAGGACAAACTAGTTTGGCCGGAAATCGGGTTTGGCCGGTAACATATCTACCACAACTGTTACATTTGTATAGAAAGTTTAAGTTTAAAATAGAAATGTGTGCCTCACAACTGCTCCAGATAGTGATCTGGCGCAGTTGTGAGGCATACATTTTAATTTTACTCTTTTTTGTGTGATTTCGCAGAATTTGTTGTGTGTCTTAGTCTGTAGTCTGTACTAAGTAATGGTACAGACAGATATTTTAAGTACATTTTGATACAAGTGGGGAATCTTTGGCGTGGCAGCTGAGGTGTAATTCACAGCCGAGCTGCAGGAGAGGGTGTTATCGAACCGGGAACTGCAGTAACAAATACCCACGTGAATTTTGCCTCCGCTGCAATGACAAAATTTACCCACCTGAATCTGTGAGTGTACTATTTCTGTCATTTTATGTTTAAACAAACTGCTTTTAATCGGGTCAGTTCAAATAAATAAATGTTTTAACTCACCCGTTAACTCATTATTTTGCGTACTGGCTACGCCTTCCCGTTTAACTTTTAAGACGTTCACTTCGGGGTTTTCATTCATGAATTCAATCTTTTCATCCTCTCTCAGATTATTAGATTCTATTCCAGAATTTATAAGATTAGCGTATTGTACATTAGCATTGTCAATGTCTTTATTCAAGTTTGCTAAACGCATTTTTAGTATTAATAAGGGGTTCGTCGCAGCTATCACTGTATCGTAGACATTATTCGTAGCAGGATTGCTGTCTAAGTAGATTTCGTTGGTTTTATCATTTATCTCTTGATTATCAGGTGCAACTTCTTCAGTGTATTCTTTATTGGGGTCAGGATCGAAATTCCTTTTGTCGGTATTGTGTTCATAGAGCTGATGGAGGCGGTCCAATTGTCTCGGATAGTTATGCCATTGTTCTTTCCGAAAACCTTCTCCATTGTAGTTGTCATCTTTACTTATAATATTGAAAATATCATCATTTTCATTATTGTCACCATCTGCATATTTGAGTTGTAGTTTATTTTGAGATCCTGGTTTATTCTCGTGTGCGACGTACATTTTGTATATTTCATCAAGAACATTTCTGGTTTGATATCTATCACTAAATGTATTGTCATTATGTTGGCTATCAAAACTGAGTTGTTCTTTGTTGAAGTCATTTTCGGCCATTGGAAGAACATTGCTCGAGGAGAGCGCCACTATCGCAAGCAACAGCGTGGGTACAATGTAGTGCCGCATCTGTAACAAGACAACATTATATTTGTGAGATATTATGTCGTGACAGCGCGAGTAAGAACTGAGATGTAAATTAAATCTCAGTTAATTGGTTCAAGTAAACGTCTCGCGTCGACGCTGGCGTCGTTCGTCTGCATTTGTTAATTAAAATTTTAATGAGCTGATTTGCGTCTGACTAGTTGAGAATATTCAAAGATTATGTGCTTCTGTAGATAGAGTGAGTAAGGGACGTAGCATCCTTCAACAGAGGTGATTTGCATATCTTTTGGTCGCGTTCTCGAGATAATAGGGCACATGGCGAAGTTGTATGCAAACCTCTCAACATTAATAAGGTTTCGGCAAACAGCTCCGCTAAGAGAAAATCAATTCACGTTTATTTATCTTGCCGCGACACGATATCTAACTTTTAGGTTGCTTCGCTAAATTATATAAAGTTTACTTTATTTACTGAAATTGTTAATATTTTATATAATGCCCCTTAGGGTTTAGGTAACGAATATCTACCCACGCACAAAGTTTTTTCGTTTTCTGTTTCCTTTATTTAATTTATCGATGTTATTTATTTTACGTAGAAACTAAAAAGCCCTTGGGTCGGTTCCCATTATATTAGTCAATATCGTACACGTGAGAGTGTTAAAATAGGTAGCGATCAATGTGTCCAATCGTTTATATACATATAACTATTATTACAAGTGTGAAAGTCTAAAAATGAAGTAAGGTTGCGTGTTAACGAAAAAAATTCAAATTGAAGAAAGTATTCATAGTACCTGGGTAATGGGTTTCAGCAAATATGCTGGACTTCTAACCCTAAAAGCTTTTTACAAACAATGGTAAGGAACGAGCACATTAATCATCACACTTGCTGGAAGCAGCGATGGCCTAGTGGTCAATAAAAATCCACGACACATAAAAAACCTTAATATATGTATAACTCAAATGGACTCAAACAGAACTAGACGCCCTGGATAGGAAGGTTCGTACATTGTTGACGGCATATCGAATGCATCATCCAAGTTCTTCGGTTATGAGACTGTATATCCCGCGGAGTTGTGGAGGTCGAGGCTTTTTAAACGCCAAGACTCTCCACAATCGCGAGATATGCAGTCTCAGGGAATATTTCCTAGAAGCCGACGTGGGGATGCATCGAGATGTGGTCGCGATGGACAAGGCCCTCACCCCGCTCTCCTTGGCTAAAGAGAACTGGCGCAAACCTGCAGTGCTTGACACTAATGACCGCAGGGAAGTATAGCAGAGTAAGGAGCTTCACGGACGCTTCTTCAGTGACCTGCATGGACCTGATGGACGCTGCATGGAGCGTCCGTAGCCTGGCTACGTTCCGGGGAACTATTTGTAAAAACCGAAGGTTTTGTTTGGATGAAGTTATGATGACGAATAACTACCGGAAATTTATTGTGAAGGATGGCACGGTTGACATATGTCGGGCATGCCACCGTCCGGGCGAATGGATCCGTCACATTATCTCCGGGTGTTCTCGGCTAGTTAACGGAGAATACTTGGATAGACACAACCTTGTAGCCAGGATTATCCATTAGCAATTTGCTCTGAAATACAGCCTTGTGGAATCAGAAGTGCCGTACTATAGGTATGTGCCCGACCCAGTTCTCGAAAATGGCAATATCACTCTGTATTGGGATCAATCCATCATCACTGACAGGACTATTGTAGCCAATAAGCCTGATATAGAGGTGGTGGATCGATCAGAGCGGCGCGCAATGATTGTTGACATAACGGTTCCACATGACGAGAAAGCCGAAAAGGATAAGCAAATCAAGTATCTTGACTTGGCTCGCGAGGTTGTCGACATGTGAGATGTTGACTCAGCGATCATTGTGCCGGTAGTCGTATCAGCCAATGGCCTAATTGCCAAGAGCCTCGACCAACATCTGATGAGGCTCTCGTTAGGCAGCTGGATCAAGGGCTTGATTCAGAAAGCGGTATCCCTGGACACGGCTCGTATCGTTAGTAGGTTCCTTTCTCTGGAGCCCTGACCGCCGGTAGCTTGGACCCTATTCCCGATACCGGTGGGCTTCAATTTTTTATATTTTTAAATGTTTTATTTTTTATTATTTTTAAGGAATATTTAAAAATGTAACAAATTTGTATATATAAATGAATAAAGGGAATAATAACATGTTTAAAAATAAATTAAAACAATTTTTAATTCATAAATGGTACTACGCCACAGATGAGTTGACAAAACATTTTGTTTTTTTTTTACTTTGCTAACACACAATTACTAAAATAAGGAATTGTGTGTTAAAATGTAAGTGTGTATTTATGAATGTGTGTGTTTGAAATACCTAACTTTATTATGATTTGTATGCTCTCGGGTAAAATGTAGCGAATTAACCATTTCTGTATAACATCTCATTGTAATGAAACCTACATTTACGAATAAATTTTTAATTGATTTGGTGTGACCGTCGGGCTGCTAAGTCAGGTATCGAGTTCGAACGCAGGACACGCATATCTGATTTTTCGGATTTATGTGCGTATTGTATAATCATCACTTGCTTCGATGAAGGAAAAATCGTGAGGATATCAAACGAGCATGCCTGACAGATATTTCTCGACGGCATGTAAACCCAAGTCAGAGGCTCATGAGCTGACACCACGTTAGGTTTGTGCCTGGTGTCAGCCCATGAGCCCCTGACACTACGAAAAAAAATACTCTTGCTCAACTCAGACCAATATAACTTAGCTTAGTTTCGTTTATAATGGGTTCTTCCGCCGGAAATGAGGCCAGGTCCTAAGCTGGAAGAGGATCCCTAAATAGCCTCTTTGGGCCAACACGACAGTGTGTTGTGTACATAAATAGTAACGTTAATCGAGAAACTTATGAAATTACGAGTCACCCAACTCACCCAACGTTATTTAGGTACCTACATCCGTTTCCGTCGGACAGACAGTTGGCGTCGGTATTAAAAAGCAATAAAGATTATTAATGGATGGCAGAAATGTTCGCAATTAACGCAGTCCTGACATTTCACGACGTTAACGAAAGAATATTGAACAGAAGTGACTTACCTACCTACTTATTAACTATCGGTTGGTGTTACTTTTGCGCTTGTAGTTTTTGTCTCAAATTGCCGCTGTTCACTGTGGTGTTCAAATGTTATTTTATTTAAAATGGACGCAGGAACAACAGCTCTGTATGTTGTCGGACGTAAAGAATAACACCATCCCATATCTTCCCGTGGGTGTAGTAAGAGCCGACTAAGGGACTTACCAGAGAATGGGCAGCGTCGTTCTCTGTGCTTTTGTAACAACCGTACTGCGATCGGCAACCCGCCTGCCAAGCGTGGCGATTATGGCAAAATCACCCCTTCTTGGGGGAGGCCTATGTCCAGTAGTGGACGTCTTTCGGCTGAAATGATGATGATGATGACGTAGGAAATTATTCCACGGGAATGTACTATTGGCATGAGTAGATTTAGTCTTGTTCGATAGTACATACCTGCTATCGGAATGAAAAACGACATTTAGATTAATGATTTTAGTATGGTTTAGACACATAAAACCCTATTTAGTAATGACATGACGTGTGTACTGTGTAGTTCCTACATGAACTTTCAATCAAGATAAATTTAAAAGCCTGAAACTGTACATAAAGAAATTCGTGTCTAGGTAGGAAAGTTTTATCGAATGTATGTAATAAATGGATGCTTCATGAACTTATATGAATGGAAAGGGTGTGCCTTGTGAGAAGTCAAATGAGTACCGAAAGTATGAGTACCGAAATCGCAAAGTTTTGGGGATTGAATGTAAAAAGTTTTCTCGCATACTTTGTTGAGTAGTGACTTATAAATATACTTCTTAAAATAGAATTCGTTTTTAGGGATCCGTATACAAAGGGTCAAACGGGACCCTATTACTGAGACTTCACTGTCCGTCCGTCCGTCCGTCCGTTACCAGGCTAGTAGGGTAGAATTGGGGGTTCTGGATCACTTGCTCTCGCTTTGCTCGAGCGCATGATCCAGAACCCCCAATTCTCCACACATAAACACAATATCATTTTAAGCTTAAACATTTTTAGTAGTTATAGGACAGTTATTTATATTATTAATTAAAGAAAGGTATTTCATCTTCTGGCAGTATCTGGTAGCATAGAATGTCTTCTGAATCAGGAAACACTATATCACGCACTATACTTCTTGTTATTAATTTAGTGTCAGGCACAGCATTTGGTGACCTTGCAGCCAGTTTTTCAGGACCAGGATGTATGTTGCCAACTCGACCAAATGTAAGGAGCTCATTGCGACCTCTCTTGAGTGTTAGATATGTCGTATTTTCAATGGTGGATTTTACTGAGTTTTGCTCTGTCTTGCTTGTATTGTTCTGAAGTTTTGATGAACTGGTGTTCATTATTTTTTGGTCACTAATGTCTTGAGTAAATAGAATCTCACCACTAGTATTCTTGAAAATAACTTTAGAAATGCCTTCCAAATCAAATTTCGATGAATGAAACATATTGTGAATAATATTAATTTATTATTTTTTCTTGATATAACAAGCGTTGGTTAAGATGGAACCATCACATTACAATGCTAAGAGTTTAATGCCGTGTGGAGATATGCATATTTCATTATATATTCTCTCCCTTTCACAGCGTTCAAATAAACACAATCAGGATAATGTATAGCATGTTGCATCCAAGGATCGTCATAAATCTCCCAATCTTCGATAACACCACCGCATGAGAAACATGCTGCAATATCATTTATACTATTTCCATAGTAAAAGAATCCTGCGTCAGCCATTTCCATCACTAATCTTTTCTTTTTATTAAACACCCCCCAGTAATAATTAAATGAAAATTCACGCATTTTAAACTTGTTATACATGTCATATCGAGGTTTGTATTCATTTTGAGACATGTTCTATTCACTTTCTAATTCAATTATAAACGTATAATGATATCATCTACCTTTTGTCAACAACTTATAAAGACCGGACAGCGGTAGAAAACTAAGATGTGTTCTACCTAACTATAGAAATAAAACAAAAACAATATTTATTTTAGAATTTTATTATCAAAGCACCACTTATTTAAACATAATACATTTTTTAAAGCACATACAGAGTCATGATAAATACAGTTATATAAATCTTGAGAATGTTTATATAGATCGTATAAACTTATCAAACTAGAACAACCTTTATCTTCTAAATTAAATATATTACAATTACTATTTTCTAAAATATGCTTTAACCACAACACTTTTTCTGAACCTTTAACGTAGATACATTTATCTCTTAAAATATCTATAACCAAATTCTGATAATTAGAATAGGGTAAAAATCCTTCACACCAGTGTATCTTTCTGTTACGCTCAATCCAAGAAACTTGTTTTTTTTCTAGTTTCGTTAATTTTGAAAATGGAAATGGTGGCTTTATTAAAAACACTTGTAATTTTTTATCATACAATATAGCGATTTCTTTTATTATAAATTCATTTGTCTCTGTTTTAAAGCCTTGAATATCCACAATAGCAATCATGATAACCTGCGCACAATGTTGCTGAGAGGTTTGTATTCCACAAGTCGATCGTTTATAATCAAACAATATGCAGTCGTCTTATCTGGTATTGCCGTAGAACATTCAATTTCCAACCTCACGTCCACTGGACCTGTTTTCAGGCTATCGTTTTGTCTTGAGCAGTCTAAGATAAAGAGAGGAGCTTTTTCTTTGAACTCCTTTAGATCAAGCAACGGGTCTATTGGACAGTTGTAATACGACTGACGAAATTTCACAAACATTTCGTATAATATACTATATTTGTTCTCAGAAAACTTTAAACCTAAAGGTTCATATGGATAATATTGAGAATTCAAAAAGAGCGTAACGTTTGTTACTTCACAATGATCGAATACTGAACCGTCTTTAGTTTTATTATTTTTTCGATTAGTTTGTAAACAAAAAATTACATATCTAGGTTTTTCCAATTGTGAAGCAGTTTTAACTGACCAAGAATGCTTTGTTGTTTTAGGTAGTAACGGATACTCATACAAATCCCAATTTCTAAACGCCAACTGAATAGGTTTATCTCTTTCTAAATGTTTTAAAAGTGACAGTCGTTCTCGGTCTGATACTTTTATATGCGGCACCCTCCACTGAACTCTTTGTACATCTATTTGAAAATTAACAATATCATCAGTAAGGATAACGCTATTTAAATTAGTGTTACTTCTGTTCAATATAAGTTCATGTTTACAATTTATCACTATTTTATTATAATCCTCTGCAAATCCTAATACCTTATTTAATGGTATCACCGCACTAAAATGTCCATCACTTTCAAATCCCTCTAAACTCCAACCCCATAGGGCAGCAACTTTATTTTCTGCTTCATTTAATGAAATGTATGATTTTATTGTTGATGTTATTCCAGAATTTTTTATGCGGTCTATTTCAATACCATTCATTTCGTATCTGATGTCTTGAAACAAAAACATAACAGAGTTATTAGTGAACGTAACATTTTTCTTGATTGGATTCCCATCTTTACCGAAGAGCTTCGCTTTTCCTTCGATGTAAATTGAACTGGCTGATGGTAGCACGTATATGTCTTGCTGGTGGATGGGAATTCTGATTTCATCGTTTTCTCTAAAGCTGTTATTGTAGGGATTGTATGAATGGACTTCATAACTTTCGATCGAAGTGTCGAAGTGTGGTAATTCAGTAACCTGTAGTATATTCATACTTTAAATCCTAGGGCTTTTAGAAAATCCTTATGTGCTTTAGTCAATTTCTTAACTTTTTCCTTGCGTCTTTGCACCTTAACAATCGCAGAAGAACTAAGACGTTTTTCATTCGCTTGAGTGTTTTTATAATGTACTATCATTTTGTTTTCCTTAAGTGAAGACGTAACTGAACTTGTTCCTCTCCAAAATTAATACAGTGTCCAAATTGATCTACAATCTTAACAGATACCGATGAAATTATATTTTTATTTACTGGAAAGTAAATAACATTTTGCGGTATTTCCATGCACTGTTGACCTGGAGTAGTATCAGACACAAATTCATGAATAAAATGAGTTGGTAATCCGTTGCAGTACGAACCCTGAACAAGATCACATTCGATTCTGATTACAGACAGACCTTTGTTAATAATGGGAATATTTGGTCTTGATTTTAATACTGAAAAAAAGTATATCAAACCGCACTCATATTGATCTGACAAATGCAATGGTGGTTGAAAGTATGAAACTAGTTCCGATTTTTTCCCAGAGATGGTAATCGTAGTAGACATACTTCTATACTGACAACTTTCAGCAGATCCTGCTTATTTTATTCCTTCACTGCACCAAAAATTCTTCAAAAAGTTTAAACAAAGATGTCCACAATTAAAAGGGTGATCACGCTGAATATTATCATAATTATAGTGAACTTTGGATCCCAAGTATTTTATAAATTCCTTAGGAGGCTTGAGATTTCCGTAACTATCAAAATACTCAATATAATCGTTGTATTTTGCATAGGCTACCCAATGAGAACCAGGATTTTTAGAGCTATCTAAATTTATTACTCCACATTCTTTTTTAAAAGGATGTTTAGGGAGCTTATCTCTCATAAAGACACCTCTGAAATAGGGAATATTATTTCCATACTTCAAAATGTCCAAATTACTCAAGGCTCGTTTGGGTAGCCAATATCTTAGTTTTTTTCTTTTGATACAAAAATACCGAGTCCATCTTTATGCGGTTTAAGGTGTATTCCTTTTCCGATGCAGAGAGCTTCCATCTTTTCATTGTGTCTCTTCGATTCAGCCCATAACTTTTTCGCCATCTTGAATTCATTTATGGTTTTAGCAATACCAGCTGCACCACCTGCTAAAGCTCCCGCCGCAGATAATCCCGCAAAAATCGGAATCAACGGCAATACTCCACCAGTTTTTGGTATAGGAATAACACGAGGAAGTTTAATCGATGAATCGCCAGCTAATTCTCTGGCGGCGGCCATAGCTAATTCTATTGCCACTTTCTTGCATTTCGGTTTTAATTTTTTTATATGTTTCCCCGTTTTTCTAATAACATTTTTAAATTTATTTTTTAATCCTTTTCCACATTTAATTTTAGGAGAACTCTTTTTGTCGTCTTTTTTTAGACCAAATCCAGTTTTAATTTTTGCCGTCATAGCACTGCTTACTAAGCGTGCTGCCAGTTTTTCCCCTACACTCGCATCTGAGGCAAGTGCGCGCTCTTTAGCCATATTTAACAAAACTAAATCTGCCTTGTGACGATCCTTTAACTTTGAAGACTCGTGATAAGCAATGTCGTGTTGTTTGCAATATTCATCTAACTTGTTAACACCTTTATCTCCACGTGTAAGCCTTTTAATTAATTTAGTGCCAGGCCCACAATAATTGTATCCCGGTAAATGTAATTCAAATGGTAAATGATTTATAATCCAATTGAGAAGACTACTCTCTTCAATACACATCATAAGACTGACACATTTGGACTGAACACTTAATAAATATTCGATTTATCAATCCAACTGTTTTCAGAAGAAGGCAAACCTAACCATTTAACCAAAACCCTGTTTCCTTTCCTTCTAAGAACTTTTTCAACCAGATACCTGTGAGGATTTTTTGTCTTTTGAAGCTCTTGTACATAAAATGCTCCTAAAATGGGTTGGCCTCTGATTGCATCTTCAATTAAGTAGGTGATAGGAGTTGTATTTTGTTTTTTTCGAACTTTAAATATTTCTGTCGACCAGTTGGGAGTATATCCTTTTTCAAATGTCCCCTTATACTTACTAATGCGTACATAATCACCCTCTTTAAACTTGCTTTTTAGGCTAATAGTTTTTACTAGACTGAAATATCTTTGTAATATGTGTTTTTTATTAGTGTTATCCACGTTTGCTGGGATTTCATCAATTGTACGATGATAGGCGTGATTGTATTCATAAATAACATTATTAAGAGTACTGTCTATCCAATTATAGTTACCTTTTAAACTAAATTTCTTGTACAGTTTCGATTTCAATGTTCTAATAAATCGCTCGACTATTGACGCCTTTTTTGTTGAGAAGGTTGAATAATGGTTTATGTTATAAGATTTCATAAGGTTTTGAAATATGTTATTATAAAATTCTGTTCCATTATCCGTTTGCAGATTTTTGGGAACACGTCCACTAACCAACAAAATCTTGAAAGAATTGCATACACTATCCTTTGTCTTACTTTTCAAAGGAAAGGCCCAGGCGTATTTCGAAAATGTGTCAATAACAGCAAGAATAAACTTGAAATTTTTATTTTCTTTGGAAATTGATTGCATATCAATTAAGTCTGCTTGCCAAAGGTCATCTATATCTTTCATAATAACATGTCTTCGCGGAAAGTTTAGTCTTGCATTTTTATGTATTTCGTTGACTACGTCGGCTTTACTCATATTTTTAATTCAGTATATCAACATTTGTCTTGAACCCACCAATAATACTGAATGAAAAGCATACTATCTCCACTATTTATTCTCTAATTATATCAGCTTCTTTTAATTCTTCAATTATCGATAAAATTTCATTATCATGATTTGTATTGCCAGCATCTCTTGAAGCGACTAATAATTTTAATCTCTCAACCAATTCATTGGGATCATCCCAATATACCAAGTCGGTATTGTTTTTGTACTTCTTTAACTTTGGCAAGTTGCCTCCAAGTTTGGTGTGAATGTTATCATTTAACGTGTCAGTAAAAAATGGTCTGATTATTTCACGATATTTTATTCCTTTATCACCTTTTATTTGACCTTTAGGATTAAAGTCTCTTTTGTGAGCATTTGTGTAATGCAATATATCCTTGTAGACAAGTTTATCTTTAGGGGATACTAATTGTAAATCAGGTTTTTTTCGAAGTAAAAGTTCTTTCAGGCCAGGAGTTAAATTGTAAGATTTATCACCGATTTTAATCAAAATGACGCTATCGTTGTTCAAACTATCAATTTTAGAAAATGATACTATCGAATTACCCATAAATAAAGTTTTGTTTTCACTTCTTATTCCAAACGGTATATTTACACCATCATAAATATCATAATCCTCTAATGAAATCTCTAAATCATCTTCCATTTTAGGAGACTTTTTAACCAAGTGTGTGGAATTTTGATTTGGTTCGTAACAATCCTCAAATTTTGTAGTCGACCTACTATTAATTTCATCCAATTTAATATCTCCAGAACATGTGGGGGTTGTATTTTGTAACAAAAATATTTTTTCCATATTTGTGTTGGAATCAGCTAGCGTTTTAAGAGGATCTGTGACAGGTTTAAGCATTTTATCGAGTGACAAGTTCATTGTGTGTTCCTGGTTCTTCATATGTTTTATTTTATTCTTTATGGAGTCTACGGACTTTATTAATTCTATCTTAATATTTTTCTCCATATTTAATTATCAACTGCGTTCAGCTAGTGAACAAATCATACTGAATTTGTTTTCGCATGTTAATTACTTATATGTATAAACAATAACATGGGGCTTAAACATAACTGGCTATATGTGGGTGTACTATTAGGGCATGCCTCTGCATAACCCTTCGAGGATTACAGACATGAAGTATATAGGAACAATCAATCAAATTTAAAAAAAGTATCGAAGTTCTGCCTGTACCTTCCATTATTTAATGACGATTCTTTGTTAATAAGTAGAAAATTATAAGGTTTACTCCAAACAGTTTGACAAATATTTTTAAACTCTTTCCATTCTAAATCAGAACTTACATGCTCTTCATAAATATGCTTTAAATTTACATCGTCTTGTTTAAATATTATAAGAAAATTTACATTATCACGTAACAATTGTTTCGGAATTTTGGAATAGGTTTGTGATAGGTAGAAGCAATCGATTTGCTTATGTCTACCCATAGAAAAATAATTGCGGATATTAATTTGATTTTCACATGCTACATCATCAAAAATAAATACCGAGTTAGTTAAAGCTTCACTCGGAGATATTACATCTTTGTCATCATTAAACTCGTAGAACTTTATTTGAGGTACTCTTCTTAATACTTCGCTTAAAAAACGATATTTTGGCTGAAAACTTGTTTTTGAGTAAAGATAAAGATTCTGAAATTTTAGCCCATTTTCATGCAGAAGCAAACTGATCATCACGTTTGTTTTACCACAGTTCGAAGGGCCGCATATTATACAACGAATCGTATTAGGCAGTAAAATGCTGTGTTTGATTTGGTGAGCAGAGTCACTAAAATTTATATTATTATTAACGTTCAGAGATATGGGTTGTTTAATCAACTTCATCTTGCTAATTACTTCAATTCTTTATAGACCTTCATATTTATATACACGACTTATATGGTAAGTAACTTTATCCCAATCCTACAACAAGTTTAGACTTGATTATTTGCATCGTAAAAGATAATATTAAATATGGTAAGTGTAACTTAATTCCTGTACCAGTTTCAATATAGTGAAGCAACAAAGCTCATAATTCAGTTTATTACTATTCTTCCAATAAGTAGGACCTATTCAGAATTAAATCTTCAAGGCAAGTATTTCTATAATTTTATATTTCATATAATTATGATATCTCAATAATTAATTATTAGAATTTATGTCTAACCTTTTTTTTCGTTTTTACAGAATTATGTCTGTCTCCCCATCGTATAGTCCTGTGGAGAGTGATTTTCTTGCGGTGCGTATTTAATTTATCGTTATTTGAGCCATTTGTAATTTACTTATGTTATAATTATTTTATGTTATAATTATTTTATGTTATAATTATTTTATGTTATAATTATTTTATGTTATTACAGGAAACGAATAATCTTTGTCCAGACGACACCTACTCTCTTGGAAATCCGTTTCTTTTTGCGCAAGACAGGGAAACTTTTTATAACACAGAAGCAGAACTAGCACATCAAGAGTATCTAAATGAAAAAAAAGAAGAACAGAAATCTGTGGAAACTAAAGAACATAAAAGAAAAAAATCAAATATTAACAAGAAGGTCATGAAAAAGTATCCTACACAGTCTTCATCTTACGTTATTCGGAAGGAGACAGGAATACCTCATCATTTGATTAAAATACTTATATATGATCTTACCAGATGTGTTAAAGACAATAAACAAAATTGTGAAATTGACTATGATGTGAGTGACAGCGCTGACGTAAACATCCAATACCTTGTAAAAGATGATTATGATGACATTTTAGATGAAACTGAACATCTAGTCGGCAAAGTAGTGAAAAAATTAAGTAATAAGCAGTTTTAAATGTGTGTAATATAAAGAGTTTGTTTTGTGATTGTGAACATTTACCTAAGTGCGTGTTTTGATTATTTGACTATGTTAAATTATGTATTTTGTTTTTTGTAATATTTAAGTCTTTCTTTTTGTCTAATGTAAATATATGAATCTGAAAGTTTAATAAATATTATGATTTCCAACTTAACTAGTTTCATTTTGTGTTAGACTGCATGGGTAGTAAAATAACATAATAAAACACATCACACAATACTCATTCATTCCTAGAGTTCATTCGTACATTCATATTCACTCATCCTTTGTAAATGTCATTCGCATTGCGCCCATATTTTGAAGTTTTGGATGCAAATTGAAAAATACATTAATCGATGAGAACGAGCCTCATAATGCATGCCATCTATAATTTAAAAGTGAAATTAAGTTGGACTTGACTAACTATCAAGTTCATCACTTAGTAACTAGATGGCTCACTACAGTAAAACATTATCACATTATAATAAAAGTCTAGCCTATTGTCATTTCCTCTGATAAAATAATAACTTTACTAAGGATTTCAGAGTAAAGTTTAAAACATTTATTTGAACTGAGAATTGAACTCAGACTCAGGTTAAAGGTACTTTAGACAAATGAGTATATTTATTACATAAAATGAGAAATAAAACAAGAAATATTATAATACATGAGATTTTATTGTTCATACAATGATATATTATTGTAACATTATAAAATAAAATAAAGTAAATAGTAGATAATAAAATTAAGCAGGTACATAGTCCAAAATAAACATCTTAGAACATAGTACGATGATGACCCCAAGGTACAGTATCATTTTTATTTTTTCTTATTTGACGTTTGTCATCATTTCCATTAAGTACTAATTTATTAATTTTCTGTGTATACAACTTATGATTTTTAGATCGAATGACATACATAGTATCTCTGAGATTTATGTCATTATTCAAAGTTTTTTTATATTTCTCAATTGTGAGTTTATTAGAAACAGATTTTTTAACTCCTTTAGCTTTTTTAATTGTGTTGTTTAAACTATTTATACAATATAGTTTAGCCCTCAAACCAATAAACTCAGTAATGACATCTCCACCCATCTCATCCTTAAAATAGCCAGGTATTTGTTTATTCACTTTCGGAATACCATAAATATTATTTTCTTCAAAGTTGCTAGTATCAAAATATTTTATATTTTGTATCATGTCTTTATAAAAATCTTCTGTATGTATTAAATACAAGAGACTATCAGTATCAGTATAACAAAGTTTTATTCCATCTTTATATATTTTCTTCATAACAGAATAGTGAAATTTATATAAATGACACTTTGCTAATTCCAGTATTGTAAAACCAATGTATATTGGTCTATCTAAAACAACTTTAGCAGGCTCTAATTGAATAGCAACAAGGTTCTCTGAAATAATAGCCATATTTTTAAAATTAGGGGCACTTACATATTTTTCTGCCCCCTTTATTTTATTGGTCTTATTAAAGCTATCTTTCCACACATTAACTAATTTAACATCTACTTGTTTCCTTTTGTTTTCAATTGTTTTACCAAATATTGAATTATTTTGCTTCTTGAAAAAATCTCTTTCGAAATCTGAGTTAGCTTTTTGTCTGAGTACTGTATTAAGATTTATGTATGGTTCTAAGATATTTTTTTGAGTAAATGCTAGAATTTTGTGGATATTTAATAATATAAGACCATTCTTTAAACATTCTTGTAAGTGAGCATAGTGGATGACATATCTATATTTATCATACAGATTAGCAATTAGTTTTGTGTTTTTGCTACCAGATGGAATAGGAACGGATAATTTTTCTGGCGCAAATGGCAAATCAGAATGCGTGTCATGTAAATCAGGAGGATAATGAATATCAACTTCAAGTATGTACCCTTCGTCACTATCAGCAGAAACGGATGCAATTTCAAATAAAGCTATTTCAGATTTTGTTAAAAATCTAAAATTGCCAGTGGGAAGTCTTTGTTTCATAGCATGCCCATACAAATTGACACAATCTAAGTAAACTAAAAAAGTACTTGATTCTTTTTCGTTATAGTCTGACAAATATTTATTATTAGCCTTTGCATACCGCAGTGAGCATTGAGCAAGACCTCCTCTGATACCTTTTTCTAGCATTTGATATATTTCTATATCAGATATTAAATCTAATTCTACTTTAGTTAACAAGAGCATGGCGTCCCAGCTTAATGATGGTGATGAAACATAATGGCAAGGGTCAAGCGCATAATGACGTAAACTCATAGATCGGAATTTCTCAAATATGTCACACAATAGTAAGACATCACATTTCAAATATAAATCAGTATATTCACCTAAATTCTTAATACCAAATTTAGACCACACATTTAAAGCGTGATTGTAATCGTCAGTAGACACTGTTTCGGATGCGAGTTTATTAAAAAAATTTGAGCGATCTGGTAACCGAGTTTCCGCATATCGTTCCCAGGAGTCTATATAATCATAGCAATACACACCTTTCCTGAGGCATAGTCGAAATAAATTTTCATTAGTGAAAAATGATCGTAAATGCTTTAAATCATTGGAGTCCAGCGTCTTTACTAAGTTGTCTAAACTCGAACTTAAGAAATTAAAAGAATCTATAAATTTTAATTGGACTACTTTCTGAGGATTAAATGGGAAAAATTTAGTAAAAGAAATATATTTTTCCTTGGTTCTTGGAATTAAATTGATTCGACCGCAAACACTTGAAAGTTCTTTTATAAATAAATGGCAGTCATATCCTGAAAGATTATGAAATATTATGGGAATAAACTTTACAGACTTATTATTTAAGTTGCATGAATTATGAGCTGGACCACGATATTTACCGGTGAAATGATCATGGTCATGAACGATAAGATCATTACTAGAAAATTTTTCTTTACAAATATGACAAACTGCAGCAGTCTTAAATGAAAGAAGCTCTTCATCATTCAGCGGGGACATGTCTCTAGGCAAAGATAAAATATCATATAAACTTTCTAAATCCTTAGCAATAGATTCTACAAATTTTTTTGAACAATTTGGACCTCGATAAGATACTAAATTATTAAGTTCTGGATTAGTCTCGCAGCATATATAATAGGCAAAACATGTTGCTTCATGAATTTGTATGTTTTCAACAAACTGACTTTTATTTTTATCTGAATATTCTCGAAGTAAGCTTTCAAAGTCTCCATAAATAACGATAGGAATTCTTTGAGTCCTTATATAATTAGAAAACCGAAGCTTGCTATTCTCTTCTGGGAGCACTGTTTGCATTCGTGCACAATTATGATTATCTAATTTTGCCTCTGAATCAAAGTATATAAAACATTCGTCACATAAGTGAATTTTAGATTTGTGTTTTGTTAATTGATGATGAACTAGTCGCGCAAAATTCTTTATCAAACAGAAATGATTTTTGTCTCCTCTTTGAATCAATAATAAATTTACGTGAGCAAGTTTCCGCTGTAAAGTTTTGTATAATGGTCCAGTAATAGTGTTTTTTTTTTCTAAACCATAAACATTTACACTTATATGAGGATTTATTTTTTCGAATTGTTTTATGTCATCAAATGATGGTGGGAAAGATATACCATTTATATTTAATAATTTAGAGTAATGTGGATATGATGAAACTCTATTACTGTTATAGTGTGCTGGATACATATGAGCTACAATACACCAGAGAAAGCAATGTCTATCTTTATTGCAAATATTAAGACATGACTTTGTTTTAATAATTTTTATCGGTAAAGATATGTAACTGCCAGCTTTTAAGGGATTATACTTTACAATATTCATTTCCAAATGATTAATCAACTCTATAGCCCAACCAGATTCTGATAATTCAAATTCGGTGCACTTACGCAGTATTTTTTGTACACATTCTTCAAAAACTAATTTTATATTAGTATTCTGAATTATCACATAATACTTTGTATTGAAAGATTTCAAAGACAATTCGTCGTTTTTAGGTAACTTGTATAATACAAAAAGCTCAAATTGTATTTTAATCGCTCGATGTTTTAATCTCAATGTGTCAATAATCTTGTAAATCATGCTAGAAATATCTGATAAAAATATCTCTGGTGATATGTTATCTAAACTTATTGGATTAAATCTGTAACTAGCAATTCTGTTTTTGAAAGCAGTAGCTATTATTTGTACATTATCAAAATCAGTACTCAACAAACAGTTTGATTTATGTATATTACTTTTCTTATGTGATGAATATTTTTGGGTATAAACCTTACAATCTTGGCAAAACTTCATGTTTGATTATATTGAATAAAAAACAGTAAAACAATAGTCCATTAATTTAACCTTAACTATATTCACCAAAATTAAAGTTGTTTCAAGTTTTGTTCTTCAAGGTCAAAATTACTAGTCTAGAATTTATAACTTCTTCAAAATTAAGTTTCAAGGTCACAATTACTGATCTGGATTTTTTAAATATTTAAAGCATCAGATTCAAGGCCATAATTACTGGTCTAGTATTTTAAGCTTTGAGATTAATTATTTCTAGTATATTGGCTTTTGGTTTTTAGTTTTTTTGGCTTTTGTTTTTTAGTTTTTTTGGTTTACTGAAAGAAAACATACATATAATTATATACAAGTAAGTACTTAAAGCATCAGATTCAAGGTCATAATTACTGGTCTAGTATTTTAAGCTTTGAGATTCATTATTTCGAGTTTATTGGCTTTTGGTTTTTAGTTTTTTGGCTTTTGGTTTTTAGTTTTTTGGTTTACTGAAAGAAAACATACAAATAATGATATACAAGTAAGTACTTATACTAATCTACTTAATCTACGGCAAAAAAACATTAAAAAGAAATATCAATTATAGACTTCATGGATATGTACTTACTTAAATTGTAAGTTTAGACTGTTTATTACTGTTTAATATTAGACTGATAAAGTGATCGTTACAACTTTTTCTGTCTTTAAAAATTGTGGTAAGAGACGCTTACCTACCTATTTTTTAAAATAAGTTAGACTGATAGAGTATCGGTTGTATCTTCCGATAATCTTCTTTAGCAGAATTCACAAGTTTTGTGACTGCTTTCCATACCGGACTGTTGTCATCAACAGCCGATTTGAAGGTAACTAGTGCTCGTTTCCAGCGGTCGGTGCCGAGCGCCTCCGCTTCCCGAGCGTTGTAAACACGCAGTTCCACGTAGTAGTTGCCCTGCCGGGTGGGATCCCGCTGGAGTGTATAACCAGAACCGCTACGTCTTGACAAGAAGCTCCGCAGTGCAGCCGCGCGGATGGGTTCACCACCAAGTTCTTGTTCGTTCTGAAATTAAAAAATGATTATCATTAGTGACCTAGTGGCAAAGACCTTGATTCTCATGCTTGAGGTCGTGGTTTCAAAAACGGGCAAGTTCCTATGCGAATTTATCAAATTCATTTGTATTTTCTAAGTTTATCTTGGATGGCCCTGACAACGGTGAAGGAAAAACATCGTGAGGAAAACCGGGACTTTATAGTTAATACCTATAAGTTTGAAATCGCAAACCCGTCTTGAGCAAGCGCGATGATCAATGCTCAGGCCTTCCTTAAAAAAATAAATAAACTTTAGCATACCTCTGAATCCGACAGCTTCCTTTTTTTGGCCGATGTCGATGGCGCCAGCAAATCAACATCCGACTCCGTGTCGGACCCAAAAAAGCTAGATTTTACCACTGGAGCACTGGAAATCTTCTTTATTGCAGGTTTATTTGTTTTGCCGGAAACCTTTTTCCTTGACTTCTTTTTCTCTACCGATGGTGCTGGCTGAGATGTTGGTATTTCACAGTCAGAATCGAAGGGATTTGTCGACCTAAAATTAAGAACACCATAAATAAAGTCACTCATAAATTCGATATTAATATTATTTGAGTTATACGTACATACTTGAAGTTCTATTGATCACAATAATATTGAAAAAAGCAAAAAACCGCGAGTACTCGGGATGAGTGCTAATTAAAAATGAAATTATTGAATGCAGTCATATTTATAGATTACACGATTTAAAGCAGTGATTACAGTTACAAATCGCTAGCAAAGTGAGAAAGCGTTTTCGACATGTGTGCTAAAAGATTAGTTCTATGTCATCAGCAAATAGGGTCTAAAATTCATTGATTGTTACTTACTCAATATGATCGCATCCTTACTTTCCCTATTTGTCGACGGCGCCGCTCTGTCGCGTATACCTGAGATGATTTTCTAAAAAGGAAGTGCTATGTACTCTCTCAGAACAATAAGATTGATACCTATCACTTGGTAAATTTGTGTGGAGAAAGCGAGGAATATGTTTAGAATCGGGACTTCTCACAGTTTTATAAATTGGTTGTAAATGGTATGAGAATTCTTGACACTCTTTTACGTGTAATAATTAACAAGAAATTAAGAGAGTAATTATAATCTTATTTTTATTCGTACTGTGGTGAATAACAAAAAGTATAATATGACCAATAATTTTAAGCAGATAATATCACATAATTTGTATAAAGTGAGCTAATTTTATATAACAGACATCAAACGAATAAGACACGTTCGACAATTGTCTCGATGCGACATTTATTATGATCAGTCGTTGTAAGCAGACACGCTTTGAACTATAACTGCTAACAATTAAATAATAATTAATTTAATCATCATCGCACATCTGAGTCGATGCAATCAGATTCAGATGTGCGATGATATTTGTTTATGTGTGGAGAATTGGGTGTTCTGGATCATGCGCTCGAGCAAAGCGAGAGCAAGTGTAAATAATCATAACATCATCGCGCATCTGCGTCGAATGCAATCAGATTACTAAACGCATTGTATTAATCATGTGTGGAGAATTGGGGCTTCTGGATCATGCGCTCGAGCAAAGCGAGAGCAAGTGATCCAGAACCCCCAATTCTACCCTACTCAGGCTATATCTCATGAACCGTGATAATTAGCCAGTTGAAATTTCTATAGATTAGTATACCTATATTATTACTGTTGCCGCTTTACAACAAATACTAAAAACAGAATCAAATAACTATATAAGGGGGCTCCCATACAAAAAAGTGGTGGTGGTGTCCCATACAAGAAAGTAATGCTACGGAACCCTTCGTGCGCGAGTCCGACTCGCACTTGGCCGGTTTATTTTATTTTAAATGGTATTGGTTTCCATGTGCTCATCTGAAACTTTTCAAATATAATTTTGACGCTCTCTCATCACGCCCCCACCTACTCAGCCATCAGGTTATCAAGCTGGATATTAATTCTAGAAACCCTCCGGGCCCTCTTTCATCAATTTGTACCTCTATCCTCAATGAATCTCTAAAATATAATCTACTAATCATTGTTCTTTTTTTAATGACATGGTATTTGTATAATGAAACTGATTAAAATCTATGTGTATTTGTACTTTATATCTGTGTGTTTGTTTTGGCGCTGACAAAACAATAAAATTTTCATTTATCATTTTGTATATTTGCAATGATTAGGGAAAACACCATTTTTATATTTACACGATGCCAAGAAGAAGAGTGTCATACAAAAGTCCCATACAAAAAAGTGGTGGTGGTGTCTCATACAAGAAAGTAATGGTACGGAACCCTTCGTGCTCGAATCCGACTCGCACTTGACCGGTTTTTTATTCTCCTTTCTGCTAGTTATTTAGATTTAGCCAGGATGCGTTTTCTGTGTACTACTTTAGGGAAAAAATATGAAATAACCTGTCTATAAAACGAGTTAGATAGGTAAACATTACGCTATTTTCCCCATGGAGATAGGCTCAATCTATCCTTTTGCTTGGCCCACATACATCAGGTCAATGGGCACACTGGTTGCGAGTACCAAGGTATAACTCAACTGACCTTTCTGAAGAACATCACCGATTTATATGGTGGGTGTTATTCTATTTTCTTTTGTTCGCTTTTATACACCTACTGTCCGTATTACTTATAAGTTGAGATATTTCTAATTAATATTCAGTTATATCTACGTATGTTGCCAGTTAGTTAGATAGATAGGAAGGTTTTGAGTTTGAATGTGGATGCGTATAAGAGTAGGGGTACATCAAATAAACGATGGATGGACTGTGTGAAGGATGATATGGCAAGAAAGGAGAGGTCTGATGAGATGATAAGTAATAGAGAACTATGGAAGAAAAAGACTGCGCTGAACCAAATATATTAGGATAAGGCACGGAGAATGTTTATGATGATCTACGTGTGTTGCTTAAATTTTACTAACAAAGATTACATAATTAAGATTCTCGCATTTCTAAACTGAAACATAAATGAGGTTTTCAACCTAGCAAAGCTACGAAGGTAACGTTAATTGTAAAAGTTACCAAACCTTAAAATACCTTGAGTAAAGCCGCAGAGATTACAACTGTTTTGTTGACTTTAATCTGTTCTTGAGCCCCCTACTAATCTACGTAGCATGTCGTTTACTTAAGTAAACAAATTGATTGGTTGGAATATTTTTATGTTATTTTTTCTGCAGGAGTTTTATGTCTGCCTCGTTGGTCGAGTAGTAGCAAAGCGCAACTGCTGAGCATGAGTTCCTGTGTTCGATTCCCATGTCAGGCAAAGTGTTTCTCCATCAGGAATTTCTCAGTAGCAACCACGGAGTTTGAATCTGTGCCCGGTTGATGGCAACCCAACTCGAATGGATTAGGTATGAAGGGGATGGCGGGGTCTTGTGAGCGAGCGAAGTGAGCGATCTAAGCCCCCGCCATCCACTTCGTGTTAGGTTACTTTAAACCTTGCAGACAGAAATAGGAGCCCAGCGCAGCGGGGTTACGTCAACTAAGCCTATCACAAAATATGAATGTTTGAATGACCTCAGAATTCTAGTAAAAAAATGCTACAATTGTTTTGTCTCTTATATTAAGTGGCTGGTGTGGTTAATTATTTCATGATTTGTTAAGTTACATTTTATGATCAATAAACTATAGGACGAATTATGAATTATTCATACATACATTACAGTCGCTGACATCGATAATATCTGGTGGTTGGCTAAGATATTTAGATTTTTAAATGCTCATTGATGGGGGCTGAGTTAGTAATTTAGAGGAAAAGTTATTTTTATGGACGACAAAGATGCTATTAAATAGAAGTCGGTTTAATTACTACCCTAATTAAAGTAATTTTTATTAACTATAGTTAAATCATGATGAGATGACATGGTCAGGTATGTAAGACCAAAAAATAAATTAATAAATAAAGATTAAAATTAAAAAAAAAAACTATTAAAGTAGATTCACATAATTTTCCTACAGCGTACCTAACTTTATATAATTTTCACTCTCCACTAGGTACTCCAGCGACTCAACCGCAAATGACTTCTGGAATAGTCATAAAAATAGATGATTTGGAAATTTTTAAGAGTCGTAAAAGTTTATTACTTACCCCGAGGCGCTAAGCCTGCGTGATATTTGAACTTTCATTTCATAAATTGCATCTGTGGATGACTGACAACGAAAAGTCTTTTTTTTTGACGAAATGGCAAGAAATTATGTTACCCTCGATGAAAAATGGTAACCGTTTCGAAGTTGGAATATGAAACAGTGAGTGTATTGGAAGATCGAGTTAGGTTAAATGATAACATTGATAACATAACATCAGGCCTGTAATCAGCGAAGGGTTAGACAGAAGTGTACCTATTCGTATTAGTATTAGTACTAGTACATTTCGCATGTTAAGGTTAAGTGCCATGTAATGTGTAATGTGTCCATGTATGTGTGTGTGTGCCTATTACCATCAATCGGGCACAAATCCAAGCTCCGTGGCTGCTATTGAGAAATTCCTGATGGAAAAACAAATAACACTTTGTCCAACCTGGGAGCCGAACCCAGGACTTCTTGCTCAGCAGTCGCGCTTGCCACCACTAAACAAACGACGCAGTCCACCAGGTTCCGGTGTCCGGCAGGTTTATAGTATATTTCATTGCGAGTGCGGAAAGCCTGTCATTGCAAAGAGTTCCAACAAATGTCTACCCGAGCCGAGGCGCAGCCGAAGGTGAGGGTTGACAGTCGGAACAAGTTGCAATGACGGTTCCGCACGTGTACTTAACAACTATTTTTAATACAGTTGCGAAAAAATGAAGCAATTTAATAAAGAGCATTTTTGGAAAATAGCGCCAACCGTAAAAGAATAGAAAGTATAGAAACAGAGTTTTTTTTTTGTTTTCTTCACCCATTCTAGGTAGGCAAAGGGAACTATGCCCCATACAGCCAAGTCTTCAGTAGATTTTTTTTATTGATATGAAATGAAACCTAACCTAACTCATTGAATAAATTAAATCTGATATTGAAACAAATCAGTAGCTTCTTTTTAGAAATATTTGCATGTGTGTAATAGCCCACATCCCGAACGCTATACATCCCTGCAATATGCCACTTTTTGAGCAACTGTATTAAAAAAGATATTTTCAGTAAAAACCACCAAGCTTTAAATCCGACTTATTCTAGCTTCTAAGTCTTGTAACATTGTAAAAAACCTCGAAATCCAATACGTAGGTATTGGATTTCAAATGTTTTCATTTGTTTCATTGCAAATAATAATCTGTGTGGTATTTAATTACTTGGGTAAAAATGTCATTCTTCTCAAGGGCTTTACCCTTAGTCTCAAGATTACATACACTCTTTGATCTTTCGTAGCATCTAGTATTATTTAAAGAGACCGAATTATTTCACAAAAGCCATCAACATTTTATCAGCTACATTATTCTTAGTTTTTTTAAAGAAACTTTCAGTTTGCTAAAAATACGTTTTTTTTTTGTGTTATTTTTGCAGAACAAAAGCTCAAAGCAATTTAGGTAGGGAGTCGAATCCCTGACTCCTAGGTTGTGAAAAATTTTGCTAGCTATATCATTCATCATCATTTCAGCCGAAAGACGTCCACTGCCGGACATAGGCCTCCCCCAAGTGACGCCACATTGACCAGTCCCGTGCGCCTCGCATCCAGCGGATCCCCGCAACCTTCACCAGATCATCGGTCCACCTAGTGGGAGGCCTTCCAACGCATCGTCTTCCGGTTCGCGGTCGCCATTCCAGAACTTTTCGGCCCCATCGGCCATCCGTTCTGCGAGCAATGTGCCCTGCCCATTGCCACTTAAGTTTGGCAATTCTTCGGGCTACGTCAGTGACCTTGGTGGCTTGACTATATCATTATAGCAGTTTAAAAGATATGCACAGACTAAAAAAACCGAAAGGCCATAAAGATCTTACTGTTCGTCATTCCGATATTTTTTTGTTCTGGATCATACCTCCTATTTGCGGAGATATCAACTTTACTTCTAGATAAGGTCATCTTTTAAACGTGATTTTTAAACACCAAAAAAATAATGTCGTTTGTTTTAGTTTTGACGGCTTCGTGAAGGGGACCTAAATTATCGACACACTTGCCTTTTTACTTATATGAAAACTTAAAAAAAAAACAAATGTCAAACATCGATGTCTACGTATTCGAAAAGTGCAGTGATGGCCAAATGTAGCTTTTGTATTATAGTTGTATTATTGTTTTTTCAGTAGGTGTTCCATTAAAGTTGAAAGTATGAATGAGTGCATGAGTCAAAATTTGTAAACAACTGGGTGGTGCCACTTGGCACTATTATTCGTGTTTGTGCGTTGGTAAATATAGGTAGTAGATTATACAACAAGTGAAAAAAGAGGGAATTTATTTTGAATGAGCAGCGAAGGATTCTAGAGTAGAATACTGAGCGGAGCGAGGGATACAGACAGGTAGACAAACAGCAAGCAGACAGACAGTTTTCGAAATTCAGTGTTATATTCTTGTCAGCACGTTTTTTTCTTTTATGTTTACATAATTCGTACTTAGGGCATACCGCATACTGAATGTTTCTGGATTCTCTGAAAACCCCCTTTTTTTTTTTAGGATGGGAAATCATCAAATGACTTCTACCGCTCTGGGCGGAGCGGAAGGGAGTGTCAGAGTTGACTGACTAAAACCCATCCATGTTCCTTCTTAGCCCTTTGTGTTCCAGGGCCACGGTATCTCTTTCGAACCACGCGCAGCCCTGGCAGGCATCGGCCCTCTCGGACCCCTTCCGATTTGCTGACATCCCCTTGAGGCGCGCGTGGAACACAAACGCGCCGTCGGCACGGCCTGTCGTCATTAGACGGACGGACGGTGAGCTAGCCCATTACTCACCGTCCACAGGCCCGCGCCTACGATGGCCGGGGGCCACTGGTTGCCGCTTGACGCCCGGAGCCTGCGGCGGCTGGGACGTGAGGTTCTCTCCCACTCACGTTCCGCCACCTCCTTCGCTAGCGTGACTGCTTCGCAGAAGGAGGCGACGGCTTCCCTTTCCCTCTCGCTCCGGACCATGGATTGAACCAGGGCCGGACCAATCGCCACTACACCCAGGAAGGGCGTTTATCGCTGATAAACCCCCTTCCTCTATCCTCTGGCAACTTTCTTGTTGACTGCCACAGCGAAAATCATAAAAAAACATGGAACGAAAATGTTGATGGGTTAAATTTATTTTGATAGCGACAAACACACAATAATTTTTGAAAGGACGCGCGGAAGTCACAATGAAAAACAAAAGACAAATTAAAAAGTTAACTTGCTCCCAAAGAGTACCATTTTCGAATTCCATAATTGTTTTTTCTTCTATTGTAAATGGCTAGATTCAGAAACTTTCAGTAGGTATGCCCCACGTATAATTCGTGCTTGTTCCAAATTCAAAATGTTTTTGCTCCACGACACAGGGTATCTGTGGAGTCCAGGGAATATGTAAAAATCTAGCGCATAAGGTTCCTTGTCTTCTGTTACTAGCTTTTTTTTTAATTTTGTACCTTGTTATGCGAACTGATTAAAAAAAAAACTTATTATTCATTCATTAGAGAGAAAAAGAGCGTTTTATTCACTGTTATCATTGATCAATAATGTTGCTATTGTTGATCGAAGACTGTTATCGATGAAACAAAAGACTATATTCGAGCGGCAATGGTAGGTAAAAATCTTTTAGTTACGTTACTTTTTCAAAGTAAGCAATTAGCTTACTACTGGTTCTGCGATTACTGACTCACAAAATTGTAATGGCTCAAACAATAACATAACCTATTACGCTATCATTCACAAGTTTACGAATCAATTTGGAAAGTAGAACACTCGTATTATTCATAGGTACGCATGGCGACATATCAAGGTATACTAAACCAGTTTATGCGGATCTCACATTCTACGGGAAAACTATACAAAGCGAGGCCATGTTGTACTGGAAATGTATAACTTTATGTCGCCGTGTGTACTGAATGTATTACGAAGAATCGTTACTTAATATTTTTTTCATCGAAAATGAACAATGAATACATTTTCATGACGCCTACTAAATATTTCGGTGAATCGATGTTTTGATGTTGCCCTTTAACGAAATACGTGAATCAGGTAAACTTTGGGGAAAAGTAAGTTCGTTTCCCAGAATACAAGCGCTCTCTTTATATCGATATTTTTTTATTCGTGTTGCTTGGGAACTGAAAATGGTCAACACTACGTGCAGTCAAATATTTATTTGTGAGCCCGCCATACTGATTTTGAGTAGATATCTCGTTGTTCTAGTGGTCACCAGTTCGAATACTGAGGTCGTGGGTTCGATACCCAGCCCGGGCAGTGTTCTGGCGTTTTACTATTACTATTAGATTTTTTTCAATAGCAGCCGCGAAGTCTTACTTGTGCTTGTTTGATGGCAATAGGCGCGCCCCCTATTCAATGAGACTTAAACATAACTGGCGAAAAGTAGTTGTACATACTACAGGGTGCACCACTGCCGGACCCTTCGAGGATTTCAAGCGTGATGTGATGTTCTTTTTCATCTTTGGTCCTTCATAAATTACAAACCCCTTCAAATTTTGTAGTCAAAACACGGAACACACGGTAGGCGCAGATGAGCCATATTACCATTAAGTAGTACTTAATCATCATCATTTCAGCCCAAAAGACGTCCACTGCTGGACATAGGCCTCCCACAAGTGTCGCCACATTGACATTTTGGGTGGTTTTGCCATAATCGGACTGAATGCCTTCGGAATTTTCTACCAGTCTACCGTAGGGCGACGCAGAAGCAAAACACAGTTGGTGCAATACCAGAAAATATGCTAGCAAAACATTATAACTACCTACTTAAAATAGAAGAATGTAACATAAACTAAAGTTTGAAAACCCAGAAAAACTACTACAACTTAATTCTTATTAAACGGTAACTAATATATGGTATAACACACCAAGATTTCGGCAGTGTTGCATAATGAATTAATGATTATATTTTCATAATCTCTGTCCTTTCGGAGAGTACTAGGGAGGCGTAGGCATAATCGCGGACCCGAAAAAACATTATTTACTATTCCGTGTTCATAATTTATTGTCGTACAGTTGAGAGTCAGTAAACGTAAGAAATATTTGTCTACCGCTGCGCATTGCGAAGTGCGACGCCCAAAGGCATAATGCTCAAACTCAAGCGATGCGAAAACGTTGTGTAGCATAGTTTCTATATGACGTATCACGCTCGGCTGCTACTCTGTGCGATAGGCGCCGCTCACAGCGCTCACATCAAGCGTCTGTCTGCGGTGAGGGCGAGGGGGCGACTGCGGCGGGCGCGGGGCGTCACGGCCGCCGCACATGCCGCTGCGCCCGCCGCCCGCCGCCATGCCGCATACCGCCGCGTCGCCGTAACCTTAGCGCAACGTAGCGCGTCCCATCTCATTTAACCTTCAAAATGAGTATGTTTGACGACGATTTAATCGAAAATGTCAAGAAATACCCAGTTTTATATCGCAATAAATTAAAGAACTATAAGAGCATGATAAAGAAAGGCAACTGTTGGATCGCAATCGGAGAGGCACTAAATAAATCACGTGAGTAATTTATCTTATGTCACTTATTAAATGTTGTTTACCTTATGTTTATATTTTGCAACATTGTTACTACATGACGTGGCTAATAGTAATTTAGTCCGATATCTATGCTCTTAGCTGTTATGAACGTGTGACTGCATTAGCCAATCACAGTCGAATGTTCGTGGGGGGACAGAGATAGCGTTGAACGAAACGCTTGACGAGAGCCATACCGAACTACCGTGCGACGTGCGTGCATAGAAACATAAACATGTTCTGTAGTACCGGCCGCGGCAGGTGGGTCAGACCCGACGTGTTTTTTTCTGGGCTATACAAACGTCAACGTTTCTTGTATTGTTGAACTAGGTATTCTATTCGCTTGGCGCTTGTGCACCGTACAGAACTGCATATGTTCACTACATATTACTACTAGCAATGAGTCATGCGTTTGTTAGTGAGATTTGTGTACATTAGGCTGTTAAATATGTATGTGGCTGTTTTTTACGGCCTTAATACTTGCATGTTTTGTGTTTTGTTTGGTAAACTGCTTGATTACGATGTTGTGTAGTTTAAACGCAATGTAAGCGATTGTAATTGTAATTATAGCTCCGCTCCCATGTCATTTTTATTTTGTGTCTTGTTTTCTCTAGTAGTGAGTTTGCTCATTCTCTTGAGGAATATAACTTTAATTTCTATTATTATCTATTATTACGTTATGCTGATGTGACATATGAGTATGTAGGTATTCGAAAATAATGACATCTTGTGATCAAGACTCTAGGAAACCTAAAATGTATTCCTGTAACGTGTAGTTTTTATTCGCTGATACTTGAAACGTATTGAAAGATTGTTTGTTACAGCTGAAGAATGCAAATCAAAATGGCGCAATATACGAGACAATTACATAAAAAACAAAAAGAAAAAGATAACGGGAGGCGCCTCTTCATATTCCAAGTACGATGACGAGAGGCTGAACTTCTTATCAGATTCATATGACGATGGGATGGATGAAACTTCTAACACCAGTAATCTGGAAAATGCAATAAATGAGCCTGTTGAGATATCTTTCGAGTGCGTAAAGGAAGAATACGATTCGTCTGAAGAGGTGCCGTTGTCAGAATCACCATTCATGATAGGAAGTTCTAAAAGGTGCACTTCGGAGCAACCAGCTGGTTATCCCCCAAACCTGGTAGCTGCTACATATGATGCCAATCCTCCAGGATTGGCAGTACATCAGCTTATACCCGTTCAAGATCAAAGTGTGGTCCCACCGCCAAAACGAGCAATGAAACGAAAGATAGATTCCATCATAGAAGAACTGAAGAAGGACAGGGAAGAGAGGAATGTTATATTACAACAATTGGTGACTAAAGCTACTTGTCCTGCAGGACAATCCCCTATCCATAACTTTTTCTCCAGTATGGCTGACATTGCTTGTAATTTCCCGCCGGAAAAGATTGCAGAAGTACGTTTGAAAGTTTGTAGCATGATCAGTGAAGTTGAGCTCTCTGTATTGAAAGAGAAGAGTCAGTCTGGTGCAAGGTTATAACTTTTATTAATAGTAGTTTTTATGATTATTGCTATTTTGGTAAGACGTTTTATTTAAAGTTTTATTAAAATTGTACTGAATCCTGAAAAGTGTTTTATTTTTTAGTGGATAGAGTTGATTTTTTCGGGTCCGTAACTTAACTTCGAGACAGAGAGTCATATGTTCGATTAATGGAAACTCGACTGAACGATTGTTCGAATAGAATTTATTGCGAAACAACATTTTATCTCCAAACGCTACTACGACTGAACGTTTCATCGAATATTTATTAAACGATGGACTGGACTGGATCGGTCGATTTCCTCGATTATATATGAAATAATATGATAATATATAATATTTTTTAAATAATTTTATGTCTATTATTAAACTATATAATAACTAAAACTCATTCGAAAGAGCAGTCCATCGATTAATAAATATTCGATGAATCTTTCAGTCGAAGTAGCGTTTGGCGATAGAAGGTTGTCACGCAATAAATTCCGTTCGAACAATCGTTCTGTCGACTTTTCATTACTCGAACATTTAGAACTCTCCAAGTTAAGTTACGGACCCGTCTTTTCTATTACATACATTTTTTTTTGTCACTTCTTTACGTGCTTAATAAAGATTAAAAATAAACTGCATTTAGGATACTGTCTGAATGATTGAATTCCTTGTTCTCTGCTAAATCTCGGCGACGAAAGCGTAGGACCTCAATTACAATCTCCAATCAAAATAAATTAAATCTGTTTGTTAGTATGTAAATAGTTTGGTCCCTCAATGGGTATTGTCGTTAGGTGTGGGTACACCTAAGGCATCCGAGGGTACGTTTAATACATATTTATTGTTAATTGAAGATCTGCCTTATTGTAACCACCCTGTAAATTTCCCACAGCTGGGCCGCAGGCCGGTTCTTTATGCGAGGTAGACGCCCATAACCCACCACGCGGCCCCAGTTCACCTTTATTTTTATTTGGTGTCACATTTTTTTGATTTTTTCTGGTTCTAGGACATGTTGGTTTCTTTACGATGTTTTCCCAAATCGTTTTGAGAGCAGTGGTAATGAAATGATTTCCACAAAGTAACCTGGTTTCAAACCCACGAACTATCATTACATTCAAATCAGCCAGATGTAATCTTATCATAGGAATCAGTAATTGGCTGCCAACTTTGTCTGTAGGTACTCTTTGCACTGTACAGTAGGTACGGTTATCGGTAACGCCTGGATTCTCGATAAGGATGTATTCGGCGGGTATGGCATTCGAGAAGGCAGGTAACAAAAGGTTGCGAGAATCTATAAAATATTGCAATTTGTCGTGTCCAATGAAGAAGAAATTTTTGGCTTACTTCACCCAATTCGATAAAGGTACCTAGGAGCGACATATCTAATGTTATTATTTTGGAAGATAACAACAAATGGCTAATAATTTCAACTAGAAAAACCAGAAATAAAGCCGTGTCAAGATTATGTTTAAAAATGTTTAAAACTGCTTTGTCAACCTTTAAAACTGTTCTGGTACAAATTGTACCACAATAGTTTAAATGGTTGACTATTCAGTTTTTCAGTGTAAATTTTATTATTTTATTTTCTTTGACACCGAGAATATTGAAAATTTGCATTAAAACAATGCGTTTCATGAAAATGATAAACAAACAAACAATAGTGTAATTTATTCAAATAACTGTCTGTACCGACCAAGTCATAACAACAATGTAATATATTTCAATAGAGATGAAATACTTGTATAGTTTGTGCTAGAATTTAAAAAATCTATGAATTTTTCCAAAAGGTTTAATGGGCCCTACAATAAATATGAATTTTGTAAAGCCTTAATAATTAAATTTGGCGCTTATGACATCTACCTATGTCTAATGATTTCATTAACATCTCATCATCTTTGGTAACTTAGAACATTATCTAGTATCTTAGTCATTTTATGATATTATTTTATTTATAAACATAATACTTATGTAGTTAAGCATAAGCATGAAAAAATAGAATTAACGTTAGAAATGAAGGTCCAACGTTAATTCCATTTTTAAACGGTTATTTAATTCCATTTATTCTGTGTGGGACAGGTAATTTTGCGTTCATGCCCGTAAGTGCCCATTGCTTCATGTCGACAAAAGAAATAATGTTCTAAAGGCGTTTTCATTACGACTTCCCTTCTAGTTCTACTGATTAGGGTATGTTGTATAGTGGATAATTACGAAATTACCGTTCGTTTCCCCGTGTCTTCTAGCATTTTCCAAACCTTTTTCAGAAAAGCCGAAAGGGATAATATAATTTTCAGGTACGGTATATATCAATAATGTTGAACCGATTTTGAAAGGCTGTTGAAGTATAATTATTGTATTATGAAGGGTTTATTACGTTACAAGCCCTGAAACCCTTTCAGTGCTGGTTTATTTACAAATAATTTGTCTAGAATAGAATAATGGAAATACATAGATTTTGGTTTTTGGAAAGCAAAACATGTACCTAATTTCGAAATAATTTTAGGTACTTCACTATCACTACAAAGTATAAAACAAAGTCGCTTTCCGCTCTGTCTGTCCCTATGTATGCTTAGACCTTTAAAACTAGGCAACGGATTTTGATGCGGTTTTTTTTAATAGATAAAGTAATTCAAGAAGAAGGTTCATATATGTATAACACATGCATAATATAGTAGAGAAACACTGATAATTTTAGAGGTTTAAATTCTAATGTGATGTCCTAAATAAACACATTTTTTGCGCTTACATTGCAAACGCTGGCTGAACCATACGAGATCGATCAAAATAATGTTCTACAGTATTATACACCTTAAAAAGGTCCGCAATTGTATATGTCTTTCTCTTAGGGATAACCCACAATAATCATATTGTATCCTTTACTTTTTACGAGAAATAATGGCTTATTTACGAAGCGATTTTAAGCTATACAGCATTAATCCTTATCCATTTAAGATCCTTAAATACATTGTGCATTTAATATAGATCAATATGGCCCATTACAGCATGCAATTTAAATGGATATTTTCAAAGATATTACAGATTTAAAATGCAGGGCCATTGCGGTTGCGGCTGTGACAAAAAGCTGTGAACGCTGTAGGTTTATGTATAAAGACATTCTGTAGTATATTTAGTATCAGCATTGCACCCGTGCGAAGCGGGGCAGGTCGCTAGTAAGTAAGATAAAACATAAATTATAGTAAGACGAAAGTATTTACCGATCGTTCCTGTATATTTTTTCTGATTCAACCGAGTGTAGTAGTCATACTACACTAAAAAATAAAAGAAATGCCAGAGATATTTTTTCAGTTCACTTAAAAAATAATAAAAGCGTAGCACATTCGTAGCCTCGTAGACTCCCCTACGTTACGTAGGCTCACTGTATTATTTTAAAGGTAACTTTTCTATATTTTATGTAAAGTCATAACATGACGTAGGTTTGAAAACGTTGAATAAACTCGGTCTGATGTTTTGCATTTACGAGTATGTACAATAAAGTTTTAACTTTTGCTTATACAGGGTGTAACGGAAAGGGTATATACATACTTAAGGGTGTGCTACAGATCATCAAACTGAACATGTTTCTCCAGAAACAAACATCATAATAACGAAAAAAATATCTGCTGCCCCATACAAAATTTAAATACCTATTCGACCCAAATGTATGAGGCAGCTGATATTTTTTTCGCTATGATCATTTTTCTTTGTAGAGAAACTTGTTCAGTTTGATGGTCTGTAGCACACCGTTAAGTATGTATATACCCTTTCCGTTACACCCTGTATATGGTGACTGGTAATTAGTGACCGATACTTAAACACGTGTTTTTACTCGTGATAACAAACGACTTTCCCAAAGAAACGTTTTTTTATACTCATTAACTTTTATCACAATAACACAACAGCCGAATGAAATTCGGGGTTGCGAGCTGTGCGGGTGCTCTGCCTTTTCACTGTGGCACGGTACAATTTTAATGAGACAGAACTGCGTCACGTGGCTAACAGCTGATAGGTCCAAGAGGCGAGCGCTTGAATTTCATACTGTGCGGCTGTTGGGTTATTGTGATAAAAATGAAAGAGTATAAAAAAAGTTTCTTTGAAATTATCAGGACTCAGCAGGAGTTACTACAGGGATAAAATGTTACCATTGAGCCGTTTAGGCGTAAAACCGTAACAGACATAGTAAGACGCATTGCAAGGACTCAAACAGTTACCGTAATAAGGTGTTTTTGACACTGTTTTTAAAACAGTTTTAACAGAAAAACACTTTTAAATGTAACAGATACAATACTGTTACCGAATCAAACTGTAACCTTTTATATGTGTTACTATATATAATCAATTATAGCTTTAGTACGCTGCGTTTACCTGTTACACTTATTAACACTGTTAACACTTAATCTGTTACAGAGATACATATCTGTTAGATATTTGATTCTTCTACCGATTCAACATGTAAAACTTATAATTCTGTAACCTTTATAATAATAATAATATAATAAAAAGTTTATTTCGTAATCAACAGGTTTTTTACAAATACATTGTAGAGGCCTTCTTTTAAGTATAGAGATACCTGTAACAGGAGACCTCCCTCTTCCAATCAAATATATTATTACAAAGCCTGTTAATAACATAATTAAAAACAAAGAATGTGGGTAAAATAACAAAACTTAGACTAGAGACTATTAAAATCATGTGTGTTTGTGCGACTGTATTTATGTGTGTTTCTGTGAAAGTTGAGTGTGTGTGTTTCTGTGAAAGTGTGTGTGTATGTGTGTGTGTGTGTGAGAGAGAAAAGGGAATCCAAAAGCATATTATCCGTTTGAAGTATCTTACATTTAATTGATATTGTAAAACAAGTTTCATATAGTTTACATTTTATATCCTAATGTAGAAGTGCCTCAGTGTCTTCATATGTAAGGGTCTTTAGCCATGCAGTCAGAGTTTTCTTACATTCGTGACGCGATTCTTGGTAAATAGCAAGTTTTTTGTTTATGGTATTGTAAATAAAAGTAGCTTGGGCAACATATTGTCGTCTTGCGAATGCAGTACGAAACCTAACCCTAGTTATACAATCGTGACCTCTTCTTTTCCTTAAAATGCTAGGATCAAATACCACTGTTTTGTGCATTTTTAGGGTAGAGATCAGAATGTATAACTTCCTTACAGATAAAAGGTCACATAGTTTGTAAAGCGCTTGTGTAGAAAAACGATACGGTTTGAAATAAATAGTTTTGAGAAGGGCCCGTTGAGATCTTTCCACATCTAGAAATTTTGTTTTAGAGGCACCCCCCCAGATAGTAATGCAATAAGTTAGTACAGATTGGGCTAGAGCAGTGTATATTTGTGTTATTAGCTTCGCTGATGCAACATGTCTTAACCTTACCTTTATGAAGGTGTTTTTAAGTCCCTGACGCATTGTAATAGTTCTGAAGTGTTAAATTTTTATTGTAATATAAATTGTCATGTTTGCGTACGATAGCGCAATAAATGGATATTGTATTTTACTACATAAATGATAGTACCTACTTTTATACTGATAATTAAAGCAATTCGTGCAAAATTATTCCCTAACTATAAATTAACTTTCGCATTTCTTATACTAGGTAGGGAGCAGACGACTATCATAATAGGTCGCGCCCTCAATATGTCAAATTACAAGTCACTCTGTTCACAAATTAGTGTCGCCCTATGCGAATTAGGTAAACGTTAAATTTTGTTTGGCAAAAAAAACATATTATCATACTTATAGTTTAGCTGTTGCTCGCGATTTCATTTGCATCGAAATTCTGAAGTTCATGAAAGTATGTGTGAAAAAAAGTCTATTTCATCCTGATCTGTTCATCCGTTCTGGCGTGATTGAGTAACAAACATCCATCCGTCCATTCGATGTTTCGCATTTTTTTAAATATTTTAAATATTATACATAAACTGGCTGTTGCCCGCGAATTCATTCGCGTGGAAATTTTGTAAGTGTGTGAAAAGTACCTATGTGCTATTCCAGACTATCATCATCTATCTTCTCAAATTTTATTTAAATCCGTACAACTGATCTGGCGTGACTAACAAACATCCAACCAAACTTTTGCCCTTTTGCATCAGTATAAATTATCACTATCACTACATAGTATAAAATAAAGTCGCTTCCCGCTGTCTGTCCCTATGTATGCTTAGATCTTTAAAACTACGCAACGGATTTTGATGTGTTTTTTTTTAATAGATAGAGTGATTCAAGAGGAAGGTTTATAGGTATAATACATAATATAGCAGAGAAACACTGATAATTTTAGAGGATTCCAGTGTGATGTCGACAGACATTCTGTAGTATATTTAGTATCAGCATTGCACCCGTGCGAAGCCGGGGCGGGCGCTAGTTAAGTATAAATTGGTCGCAGAAGAGACTGTTTTCTATTTAGATAACGTGAATATCACAAGATAGCAATGAATGACGAAGTTCTAGTTGCCTTTGACTACCGGCGCTATTAATTCCACGGCTTTAGTGAAATTGAACTCAAAATGAAATTCTTCATTCAAAATAGATGTTCCAATATTTCCTCGACTGAGGAAAAAAATGTTATTGTCTGTGGTTAGAGGAATGCTTATTGCAGATATTGGAGCCACTATCCACCTACTCCATAATATACACTTACTAGTCTTTAGGCTAAGTTTTTGCTGATCGTTGTGTTTTGATTTAGTAAAGGCAAAGTCCTCTTTATTTCTGTAACTTTCTTTTGAACGATGACAGAGACAGTATTTTTTTTTTTTGAATAAGTTTATTTTAATAACGATGTATGGTGCAATGATGCTCGTGGCTATATAAAACAGCTGCTCGGGTCCATTTTCAGGTTAAGCCGAGCTTGCCTTGGTTGGTCCGTGGATGGGTGACTGGGTTCCTCTGAAGCACGTTAAGCTGTTGGTCTTGGCTGTCATATTATGTAGATTTATAACAGTCGTTATAGGTCAATGGCCCGAAAGTCTAACAACCAGTCTTACCAAGGAGTATCGTATAAGTAAGTACTCCTGGATTGTGAAGGTCAGAAAGGCAGTCGCTCCATATTAAATCATGGCATTCAGCTGCATCCAGTTTGACGATGATGATGTGCATATTCAGGTTATGATGTCCCCATTGCTGGAACACCAGCTTCCTCTCTATGATATTGACTAGATTCATAATCACCCCGCGGGCCCAGTGTTCGGGTCCGCTTTAGCAGATGTCACATGTCTTCGAATTTTAGGTTCTAGGACATGTGGGCTACCTCGTGATGTTTTCCTTTAAAGCTTTAAATATGTTTAGAGGATTCAAAATCATTAGCGTATGAAGTACATATGTGAGGCAGGCCTTTTTCGCTCGAGTGACCAATGAGCTAACCGCTTTGAGTGGATGCAACTGTAACGTTAGCTATAGTATTGTTTATCTGGCTAGAAATAGTTGATTTAAATGCAACAAAGGACTCAAATGAAATTATTTGTGCAGGTTATCCGTAATGCACGAAAATTAGGTGCATAGAGATGTTTAACTGGGAAGGTAACTCTTTTCAGCTTTTTCACCGTCTTTCAAGTTGCAGTACACACGGCGACACGGAGGAGAGCAGCGGTGGCCTAGTGGTGGCAGCCTTGACTTACGAGCAGTAAGCCGTGGTTTCGGATCCAGGCAGGCACATTGCTTTGTATAATTTATTTTATCACCACTGCACTCAAAAACGGTGAAGGAAAACATCGTGAGGAAACCGGCATGTCCTAGAACTAAAAAATCGAAAACATGTGACATCTACCAACCCGCACTGGGCCCGCTTGGTGTCCCAGCAGTGGAAACATTATGCTAATGATGATGATGATGATACACACACGACACATCAAGCTTTACATTTCAGTATATCATGGCCTCGGTTTGTATGGATTTCCAATACAATGGGAGATCCGCAAAAACTGTATAGCTTGATTGGTCGCCGTGCATGCTTACGTCATGATTCTTATACATACATCTCCACCAAGCTAAATTTGCACCTCGCTGGAATTTGTAAATTTTAATGTACCTATGTATTATATAATGTTAAAAACAATAAATGCAAAGTAAAATCTAACAAACATGTGTTTACTTTTTTAAAGTGAAAGCGAATCTTTTTTTGCAGACCGTACCTAAGCGTCAGTGTGACGTTATCGACGCGAGGTTCAAACTTAGCTTGGTCGAGTTGTAAATGCGACGCTCGCTTTTTGTTAGGACACGGGGTTAGGCTTTCTACTTAACGCGAGTAAAAACCGATAAAAGCCTTTATGACTTATCGTTCACAAGCTTTTAAGTAAAGCTGGGGTCGTGTCGGAGGGTGCAATTATTGGCGCAACTTTAGAGGCGGATATAGGAAACCCAGAATAGAGAGTTGGTTAAGTACCTTCTGTGTCGGGTTACATATGGAAGAAGTATGAGAGGCAAAGACTTTAAAAGAATCAAAAGATGGAAAAATCGTTTCAGGGGGAGATAATTTTCTTGATTTTTTGACGTCTCCGATGAGGCACTGTGGTTGAGTGATTGAATGCTGCGCTGCGCGTAGCGGGTTCGATCTCTGCACGTAACAAATTTTAGAATAAAAATTTAACTATCAAAATAATGTCTGAAATTGAACACGAAAAGCAGTAATAAGTTGGACCAATAACAAAACGTAACAGCTCGGCTGACGAACTCTCAATTTCCCAACTGTACGTCAGAGTCTTTAAACTGAAACTTTCTTACTTTTATGCTCAATTCAACGTGTGGCATAATGAGTTTATGCTACGAACCATTAAATTACGTCTAGAATGGTTAAAGTTGAACTTTTGATTAATCATGTGTGTCGGAGCTTAGCTCCGTTCGAGGCTATTTATTAAGTTGGGAACTTAAGTTATACTGGGACTTTGCTTAAGTCGGGATTTATTCTGTGCAGTGATATTCAAGGTGCTTAAACGCTTCTACAATACGTACCTATATCGTGGTTACTTTGAAGATTAAATATTAGGACTTTGGCGTTTAGATTCTGAACTGCAGCAAAACGATTTGAAGATTTTTGAATGTCTGATTAAATAGTAATAAACTTAGGAGTTGTAAATCATAAGTACCTACTGTTTTTTTAAGTTGAATAAACAATGCCTTTTACGTCGCCTAAAACAATACATAGTTGATAATTTTTTTAATGTAAGTACTTAAATAATTCTTGGTCCAGAAACAAGGAATTCAAGAGAGACTCCGTTGAAAAAGTTAAATACAACTTACAATAAGTCTTTTTGACAATAAAACGGCCATGATAAACACAGAGAACAAGCAAAACACTAATATTCTCAAAGGTTTGCCTTGTGGTTTCCCGAGGCAAATAACATGGTCGCGCGGTTAAGGCATTGTTTCAGCGAAAGTTTCATTTAGTTAGCTTCAACTTAAAGTTTGTGCTATATTTGATTCTGAACCACAATCAAATGTTCTTTGTTGGCTATTTGTCTTTAACTTTCCATACTCAGATGTAAAACTAGATTCAGGCAATGTAAATACGGCGACACATCAAGCTTTATTGCAATAATATCTTCTCGCTTTGTATAGCTTACAGTTATAGTTGTCCGTATAAACCAAACGTTTATAGTTGTTCGTATAAACGTTTTTAACCGACTTCCAAAAGGAATTTTTATCAATTCGGATGTTTTTTTTAAGGATTATTGGGCGTAACTCCGTCATACATAGACGGATTTCCAAAATTTATGTTTCGAGAGGGTTTTATTCCGAAATCGTCCCATTTACTTACTAAAATATATATTCAGAATACAATTAAGTCAAGTTTTAAATTTTGCAAGCATAAATACATAATTATGGACAGTTAAATACATTCAGTATTATAAAGTGGACTGAGTGGTTGCCGGAAATTAATACCAGCTCATCCGACTGAGGGATTATATCAAACGTAGCGCCGTCCAGTGTAAATGAATTCGTTTGCGAAGCTAGGGAAACTCCAACATTTACGTTGGTTCAGTGACTGGCCGTAAATGTAACGCGTTGAGCTTGAAAAAAGAACTTCTTCGCAGGTATGAGTGACATAGACAACGCTCTATAGTGTCGAACTATTTACAATTGAGTTTATTTTTTACAATGTGATCTTTTTGTTCATAAAGAGTTATTATTGTACTGGCATAGGAGGTTTAAATTATTTCAAAGCACACTTACAGTCCATTTCTTCTTTAATATGAGCAGTGATAACCCAGTGTTGTGGCCGTCGGCCTACCAAGTCATAGGTCTCGAGTTCGAACCAAAGACACGCATCTCTGAATTTTCGGATTCATGTGCGTATGCTATAATTATCACTTGCTTCGGTGAAGGAAAACGTCGTGAGCCAATTAGCATGCCTGAGAAATATTTCTCGACGGCATGTAAAGCCAAGTCAGAGGCCCATGGGCGGCTTAAAAACTCTGACACCATGTTAGTCACAGAAGATAAAGAAAGATGTGTGTAATGACTATTTATTTATAAATTAAAATATGGAACTAATTTTCGGGATCATTACCTGAATATTATAATTACTTATGTGTTGCTGCTGAAATTAGTCAGTAAATCCAACAAACCCGAGGGTAAGCAAAACTGGACACGGTAATGAACTTCTAGATTTAGGTAATAGCTTTACTTAACATTAACTTAAAGTGTATTATTGTAACTAATGGCGTTATTACAGCAGACAATGTAGGACCTTTTAAAACTTGAAATTCAGCAAAATAATTCCGCGAACCTTATACAGTAAACATTTCTCGCTAAAGTTTTAAAGCCGTAATAAATATTGAGGGTCTTGGTTTATTAAATGTGTCTACTTGAAATAAGTAGAATCATTAAGTGAAACTGTAATTCTCATTAGAATTATTTATTATAATGATTTGTTTATATTAATTATGCCTATACATTTGGGGAATCAAGGCGCAATAACATTCGGTTCATATACTTAACAGAAGGCTTATGTCCCTTAATTAAGAAAATTCATGTCACAAATTAAATCAAATTCATATCACAATGTCACCTCAGCGACAATAAATGTCTTTAACTTTTCAATAGAGAGAGCATCGATGTGGCCCTATGGTGGCAGCCTCGACTTACAAGCAGTAAGCCGTGGGTTTCGAACCCTGGCAGGCGCATTACTTTGTGTAATTAATTTTAACACCGCTGCCCTCAAAAACGGTGAAGGAAAACATAATGAGGAAATCCTAGAACTAAAGATTCGAAGACATGTGACATCTACCAAACCGCACTGGGCCCGCGTGCCCAGCCATAACACGTTACACTCCCTCTCTTAGAGAGGAGGCCTGTGTCCCAGCAGTGATGATGATGAACTTTTCATAAATATAAATCGTATGTAAATTAGAAATAAGTTAACTGGTAATAATTTTATTTCCACTCATAACTGTGATCCACATGTGGAGTACTGTAATTGTGTTATTAGTTCCAGGACTTTTTTTCCAGAAATAACCTGGAGGCGGGATACCTCCTGGTTCATCGAGTCCGTTATCTTTGTTTAGGCACTGATGAGATGATGCTCACTCCCAATTACACAAGCGCCAGACAGATCTGTGTTAAAAGAACCAGAGCAGTGCAAACGCAGCAGGTCAAAGAAGGTCTAGTGGAAACGGTCCTGGATTATTTGTCGTAGGTTCCAACTTAACCAGCACATAAAGGGTGTAATAACAAATACCCCTAACAAAGCCGAGAAGCATCTACTTGTTCTTACCACCTTTCCTACACTTCCAACTTTCAACTTTTTCACAAGTTTAAAAAAATACATGTTTCTAATGTTATAACTTTACTTTCAATACCTCCACGACGATTCAATGCATCCACTAGCACAATGTTTTGAGTATACACACACTCAAAACATTGTGCATCAGTGTGCATTGTGTGTGTGTTGTGTTGTGTTGTGTGTTTTGTGTGTCGCCATGTCCTAGTACCAAAAATTTGATGACAACATCCGCTAATCCGCTGAGAACCCGCGCAGCGGTTCAACCTTCTCATAGAGAGGTGGCCTGTGTTCCAGCAGTGAGAACGGCATAGGCAGATTATGCTAAACATAACTCGTGATATGTATTGTATTTAATCTAGCCTTCGGGGAACACGATGATGTTATGTTATGTTACCTCTGCCTGACGGAAAATAAATGCATACATGTTTCATGTGAAATATTAATTCTGACACAACGCTCCACACCGCAACATACCTTTTTACAAGCTCCATATTTGTAATTATAGGAATATTTTACGTCTACTACGCATTTCGGTTCCGAATTTGGGTCACAAGTCACAAAAGCACGACGTGAGGGTTTGCTGGATATTGTGATGGAAATCCGAGATTATACTAAAAACGATTTCCGTTCAATCTACGTAGAAATACGACGTGGTATCAAGCCGTCACAACTTACACTTGTGTTGGTGTAAAGTCATCAATCATAGTACCCTTTTGATGTTTTTCGTTTTTATCTAGATATCTTTATGAACTGATTGTGGGATTGTGTTTATGTGTATATTTCTGACGTTAAATGTGATAAAGTCACGAGCATAAATTCAAGTACAGGAAGTAAGTAGGTTTTAAAATTCATTTTCGTTCACTTCATTAAATGTAGGTAATTGTATGTTGTCTTGAACTTTTTATTTTAAAACTTAAACCATTAATATTTCGTTTTTTATTCACATTACATTATCTAGATATCTTTATGAACTGATTGTGGGTTTGTGTTTATGTGTATATTTCTGGCGTTATATGTGATAAAGTCACGAGCATAAATTCATATACAAGAAGGAAGTAGGTTTTAAAATTCATTTTCGTTTACTTCATTAAATGTAATTGTATGCTGTTTTGAACTTATTCTTTTAAAACTTAAACCATTAATATTTCGTTTTTTATTCACATTACATTATCTAGATATCTTTATGAACTGATTGCGGGTTTGTGTTTATGTGTATATTTCTGGCGTTATATGTGATAAAGTCACGAGCATAAATTCATATTCAGGAAGTAAGTAGGTTTTAAAATTTATTTTCGTTTACTTCATAAATGTAATTGTATGCTGTTTTGAACTTATTCTTTTAAAATTTAAACCATTAGTATTTTGTTTTTTATTACATTTTTAAATATTTCTATCTTTAATAATATGTAAGAAAAAACATTTATAAAAATAATAGCCCTCGGTCTGTATCGGGATCAAGGTCAAAACCTAACTCAACGATAAAATCGATATTTTTTTGCTAATTTTGTTAGTATTCAGACAGTGATAGACAGTCAGTGTACGGTATTAGATACACTTATTTGGAGAATTTCGCATTTATTTTGATTTTTGTTTGGTTTATCCATGATCATGGCGTTTGCAACAGCGCCGAAATATCGGGAACTCGAAACAAATAATAAACATGGTAAAAATCTCGTTTCAAGTGTTATTAATAGTATTTTGATGTTATCAAAATAGGTACGACCAGGAGTTCAATGGCTTAATGATTAAATTCGTAAATAGAGATTTGCTTGCTCGATAGACAGCAATTGTTTCGGCTTACCGTGCAATTTTCTAGCAATATACCTTTTACCTTAGAAATAAATTGGTATATGCAACTAGACATTATTTCAGCGAAATCGGAGATTTTTGAAATATCTATTATTTTGAGAGGTGATTCGCATTTAGGAATGAAAATGATAGTTTATCACCTTTTGGTGGTATTGAACTAGAGTTCAATTACTTTAAAGTATATTCATTGAAAACTTTAGTGCTGTTTCAGGCATGACTTTTGCAGAACATTTCGTTCGTTTTCGTTTTCTCGACTGCTAAATCTAAAGAGCTTGAAGTTCCAAAGTTAATCTTAGGCCGGATTAATGAATATCTATTTAAAAATAAGTAGATGGAATTCCCGTTTGCAAAACGACGACCGACTACAGGGAGCTATCACGCCAACTTATCGGAAGGAACATAGCCTTCCATACATACTCCCTTCCTGAGGAGAAGCCCACCCGCGTAGTGATCAGGCGGATCCCAAAAGAAATCCCCACGGAGGACAGCTTAGATGACCTCCAAGGACAGGCCTTCCCGGTCACAGCTGTCCACCACCGTGAGTAAGACACGGTGCTGCTGATCTGTGACCATCCATCCATTGAGACTTTACATGAGCTTAACTCAGACCATCGAACAGTGCTCATGCTCCCCACTCGGGCCCTTCTGACCCCAGCCATCCCCCGCCGACCGAAATGATAACTGACTGGAGGCAAGTCAGCGATAAGCTGGAATCCGCCACGTCGCCTCACCTGGACGCCATCCCCGATCATATAGTCTCAGTCACAGACACGACAACCGCCATCATGGTTGCGTGCTACCGATGAGGCTTCGATGCCTCCCCTCACTCGACCCGATAAGAGTGTCGCATTCGACGACTCTGAGAAGGCCGAATGCCTAGCCGACAGCCTGGAGTCTCAGTGCTCCCCCAGCTCTGAACCAGTAGCAACAAGCGACCTCTCGATGAGGTGAACGCATTCGTCGAAGGTAGAGCCGCCCTTCCCCCCGTAGAAAACCCTGATGATCTTCTGCCTGCGGTCTCAGCTCACGAAGCGCAAGACATCATAAATAGGCTTCAGCCGCGGAAAGCACTCGGCTCCGTCGGAATCACCAATAGGGTGTTTAAACTCCACCCCGCTCAGCTCATCGTGTTGATGGCGGCCATCTTAAATAGCGCCCTGAGTAACAACATGTGTTCTCAAGTAAGGAAAGAGGCCACTATTATCGGTATCGCTAAGCCAGGCAAACTCAAGTCTGAGCCCTCGAGCTACCGACCTATCAGTCTCTTGAACGCAATCGGCAAAATCTACGACAGACTTATGTATAAGCATCTCAAAGACTTCGCCGAAGCTAAGAGTCTCATCCCCAACGAGCAGTTCGGCTTGAGGACCGGACACTCTTGTATACAAAAGGCCTACCGCATCGTAGAGCACTTGAGCGCTGGCTTCAAGCGTGGAACGATGACGGGTGTGTTATTCTTCGATATAACAAAGACTTTCGACAAGGTCTGGCATAACGGCTACTACTACTACCGGCTACTACCACTAAGCTGTACCAACCGGGAGTGCCAGACCGTCTCCTGCTCATCCTACAAGACTCTTTGTAAAATCGCACCTTCCGCTATCGCATCGGGAATGCACTGTCTTCCCTTGACCCTATTCGAGCCGGAGTCGTCTCTCCTCTTGTTTTTACTTTGTTCAGCAGCGAAATGCCCAAGAGCAAGAAGGCTCAGTTAGCCTTGTTAGGCTTGTTCGCGGACGATAAGGTCATTTATTACACTGGCCACAGTCACGATGCTATCTACCGCACCCTCCAAACCTCAGCCAACGTCTTAGGCGCTTGGTTCCGGGAATGGAAAATCGAGGTGAACCCGACAAGAGTCAGGCGGTTCTTTTTACTAAACCGCATGAAATAAGCCACCCGCGCTCAGCCCGATCACTATGTACGGTAAGCCTATCCCTTGGGAGAAGCAAGCCAAGTAAGCCAAGTGCTGTCCTCCCTTAGCGATGCCCTAAGCCGAGGCTCGTACCCCACAGGAGGTGCCCTTAGCGTGTAGTCGCTTAGTTTGTAAGTTTTTATGCCCTGGCTGCAGGCCTTACACTCAAGGCTGGGTGCCTTGAGTGTAAGGCCTGCAGCAGGATAGTCTGGTTAAGCAGACGACAATCTCCTAGGCTGAATTGCGAATGGCATTCACAATAAAACAAAAAAACCGGCCAAGTGCGAGAGGGACTCGCGCACGAAGGGTTCCGTACCATTATTTATAAAACGAAAAACAAAACATATCCCTTAAATATTTTTTTTTCTGTTTTTATTATTTGTTGTTATAGCGTCAACAGAAACACATAATCTGTAGAAATTTCAACTGGCTAACTATCACGGTTCATGAGATACAGCCTGGTGACAGACGGACGGACGGACGGACAGCGAAGTCTCAGTAATAGGGTCCCGTTTGACCCTTTAGGTACGGAACCCTAAAAACATGGTTGGCTAAGCATGTTTGCATTATTTCACTCCAACTTTCCAACTACCTTTGATTACGACGCGAATGATAGAAATGCGCGAATCGCAAATGTTGAGAATGCGTTGGCCCTTGTTTGACGGATAAACTTAATTTTAAAGAATTTTGATGGAATTTAGGGAAATCTCGTCGTCTTGCGTTCTTCCGTCAACTTCATTGTGGAATTCTTATTACTTATGATAATCTATTAAATCTTCTCAAAGGATTAATTCTTTTTTTTTCTCTCTCTCAATAGAATTTGTAATCTCTCGATTTTCCTAATCCCTTTCAGAAAACGTTCAACCGATTGTATTTTTTTCTTTTGTGTAATTTGGGTCTTTTGTGTGGCAATAAAGAGTGTTTGGAACGGTTGGAGCTATAATTCAGGAAATGTCTGCTATGTACCTAATTGATTTGAATACTACCAAAAATATTTATAACTAGCTTATGCCTACGGCTGCGCCCGCCTTTGTTCAGTAATTGTCCCACGAGATCGTACTACCGGGATAAAAGTATCCTATGTGCTATTCTAGACCTATCCCTGTCCCTATACATGTATATATTATGATTTGTGGGCCCTAGTTGCCTGAAATAGAGGATATTGTATTGTATATTATACCCCTGTATGTATGTATGTATCTCTAAGCTATCCCTGTGTCAAACATCCAGATCGATTTAGTATTTTTTGTGTGAAACAGTAAAAAATCTATACATCCAGACATTCATACATCCTCACAAACTTTCGCATTTATAATAGTAAAGGAGGATTAAAAACAGAATTTTTCAGGATAAAGAAATCTGATACAAAAGATTTACCTTTTGCATCAGATTTCTTTATTCTGCAGAATTCTGTTTTTTGTTATTTCTTTACTCTGTAAAATTCTGTTAAATGGGGTAGACAAATAATCAATAGTAGGTAATGTAAGAGATCCTAGACTACCCGCTATCATACGATGCGACCCGCTGAACCCGAGGACCGATGTAACGTCTTCCAAGTAATTACTCGGCGTGATATACCCCTTCAGTGCCTCGTAAAGGTCGTCCGACCGGAATCCTTTTAGGCAACGTAACTCAATAGTGTTTAAAATCGACTTACCCGAACATTATTCAATCAAGACCATTTGCTATAAGGCTCGACGTCTATTGGCAGAACGGCACGGCAATACAAGTGATCTTTTATTGGAATAATTATTTTATTTATTCATAATTATCAAAATAACATGTCAGGTTTAGAAAAAATAAATAAAAGCACAAATCATTATACATTAAAGGAGCATAAAATACAAATTAACATGGCATACATTAAGAATGACCCAACAAATTATTACACTTTAAGAATTAATCATGAAAATACAATAAAATTTTAAACTAATCGTTTGTCAACAAAAGATAAAATAGAAAAATATAATTTAATTAATTATCCAAAACCATTTAGGTCATATAATGCGTGTTCGCTTAGCCAGCCTTTTAGTTTACGAATGCAACATGGTTTGTATGATATAAGTTTTTAAACTGACATGGTCACTAACACTATCAATAACACTAGTAACGGGATATTTACCATGTTTATTATTTGTTATGAGTTCCCGATATTTCGGCGCCAACAGCGCTGAAATATCGCCAATGCCAAACGCCATGATCACGGATAAACGGAAATAATAAACATGGTAAATATCCCGTTACTCGTGTTATTGATAGTGTTATGATTATTTATTTTGTTTCGTTTTAAGGTTGGTCCGTGGATGGGTCATGCCGAGTTTTCTCCGTGCCTCGGAAAGCACGTTAAGCCGTTGGTCCCGGCTGTCATTTGTAGATCTTTGACAGTCGTTACGAGTAGTCAGAAGCCAAAAGGCTGACATCCAGTCTTATTATGGGATATCGTATATAGGCAGTCGCTTCATGTAAAATACTAGTACTCAGCTGCATGCGGTTAGACTGGAAGCCAACCCCAAGAAAGTTTGGGAAAAGGCTATGCAGATGATGATTTTGTTTAATTTTTAAGGTGTTCCTGTTTTTTATAATTCCAATGCTGGTTTCCTCACGACGTTTTCTTTCACAGTTTTCAGAGCAGTGGTAATGAGTTAAATTACAAAAGACATTGCGTCTGCTTGGGTTCGAATCCACAACCTACGCAACTCGTAAGCCTATGAAATTAATGCAAATCTAAAAAATAACATAACATCACGCGTGTAATCCCCGAAGGTTTAGGCAGAGGTATAACGTACCTATTGGTACACCCACGTTTCGCCAATTATGTTTTAAGTCCCATGTAATCCGCGAGCCAATTGCCATCAACCGGGCACAAATCAAGACTCTTTGGCTGCTTCTGAGAGATTCCTGATCGAAAAAGCCACTTTAATAATTACACTTTGCTCGACCTGGGAACCCAGGCACTCATGCATGCTTAGCAGTCGCGCTTGCTAGACCTACGAGGCACTCGAGTCAAATCTAAAAAACATAAAGAACAAAATATTAATATTCGTCATAGTGAACGTGGGTACTGTTCGGTTAGTGAGCGTTGGGCCTAAGGGTGGTATCGGAAATGATATTGTTCGTAAACCTTCGGGATATCGTAAATGTAGGTCGTAGGTCACCGATAGCTAGGACCGTGGACAATTGGATAAAATATGATAATATTATCTTTATTCGAAAATTCAATATGGCTCTTTGTATTTATTTTCGAATACGAAAAGAATTAGGGATCGGGAAATTAGTTTTGTCGTATTTTTTTTTGAATAATCTGTTTACATTCATTATATTAGAAACTAGCTGTCCCGCGAAACTTTGCCTGCGTCACATTTTCCCCGTTTTTGCAAAATTTTTCATAGCTGCTCCACTCCTATTGGTTGTAGCGTGATGTTATATATCCTGTAGCCTTTCTCGATAAATGAGCTATTTAACACTGAAATATTTTTTCAAGTCGGACCAGTACTTCCTGAGATTTGTGCGCTCAAGCAAACAAACAAATAAACAAACTCTTCAGCTTTATAATATTATATATATAGAGTATAGATTATATTATAGTATATAGTATAGATGTCAATTTGTCGTGTCCAATGAAGAAGAAATTTTTGGCTTACTTCACCCAATTCGATAAAGGTACCTGAGCGACTTAACTATTGTTATTATTTGGAAGATAATAACAACTATTTTGTTAATAATTAGCTATCTACAATTCACGAAGATCTAAATAACTGTGTTGTGCTGGTCTTTCTCCTCAATCCACTCTTCTCTACTTAAAAGTTATTAGTTTACATACATCAATTATTATTATTTTACTCTCTGAAAACCTTTTTTTTTTAATTCCATCTTACTGTCATACACACATATCTATGTAAGCCTATCTAATTTAATAATTAAAATGTCAATGTTCAGTAATTGGCTGTCGGGCCGGTCAATACGAAATGCGCATATTCAATTATTGGCTGCAGCAAACCAAATATTATTATATATTAACGCTGACTTTCAATGTTTCATTCTATTTTCACATTGCCACAGAGTTCTTGAAATAACATTAACTACAGCTTCATTGGAAACAGTTTAATATCCATTCATAACATAGGTACGAAACGATATGTTTCTTTGAAGTTCGAAGGAGTAAACCTATGCAATTCTAGAGGGTTTAACACAGTCAATAGTGGTCTCCCTATAAGTATGAACGTAAATACGCATTTTACTTTTTAGTTTAGGCTGCTACTGAGAAATACCTGATAGAAAAACTCAAAAACACTTTACCCGACCCGAATCAAACCCAGAACTCTATCTATAAGGTAACACTTGCGACGAGTAGACCAAATAGGTAATCACCTAAAAGTTCTTAACCTAACTGTGATACAAAATTAGTATCTAACATGACTGAAGAGGAGGTTTACCCTACCGAAAGGTCCTGAAATGAACATATATGATAATAGCGTCGTTATGGAGCGACGTAAGTCCCGTCACCTCCTTCGTTTTCTTAAAGGCTCTCCTTTGGTCATCAGATGACAGCTCTTTTGATTGATTGATATAAATAATAATAGCCAATCACATTTTTTTTGCGATGGGTTTGCTCTTAACTCTAGTCTAGGTCAGACATGACAGAGACATAGTCGACGATGGTACGAGCTTACCCAGAAGAAGCCTGTTCACTATAACTTTGAAGAGATTAGGGTTGTAAGCGTTCGGAAACACAGGATAAGGGATTTGAAAATGTCTCAAGTAATTAATTGTTGTTGTGTGAATCTGGTTAAAACGCTTTACAGTACTTTTCAATGAAATTGGATGAAAATATGCTTTCCAAGAATGTTCTTCATAAAATTTTAATCTCATTCTAAAAGTACCAGGAAATTCCTGATTTTAAAGTTTAATAATACCAGCTGTAGTCGTAACCAACTATTTTAGACGCAAATATTCGCGGAAAGGAAAACTCATAAGAGCGGGAAGCGAAACAACAATGTCATGTATTTTATTGAAAAAGGAAACAGCACAGATGTGCTGTTGGGAAATGGAAACCACTGAGAATGTTTTTCTGGCCAGTTTTGTTACCTCGCCCGCTGAAGGGTTATGTTGCGGGTCATTAACCCTGAATTATGTTTCAGATGAAATTGGAAACGTCATAGGGAGTCCATTTTAGGGTTCCGTACCCAAGGGGTCAAACGGGACCCTATTACTGAGACTTCGCTGTACGTCCGTCCGTCCGTCCGTCTGCCACCTGGCTGTATCTCATGAACCGTGATAGTTAGCCAGTTGTAATTTCTACAGATTATGTATTTCTGTTGCCGCTATAACAACAAATACTAAAAACGAAAAAGAATAAAATAAATATTTAATGGGGCTCCCATACAAAAAAATAATTTTTTTGCTCGTTTTTATAAATAATGTTATGGAACCCGTCGTGCGCGAGTCCGACTCGCACTTGGCCGGTTTTTTTTTTATGTTACTGCTTCCTACATTCTAAAACTTGGCAGGTGTAAGTCGTATTGGGTATCCAAATGGTTTTTAGATAAAGCGTTTACTGTTTTTTAAGTTTATCTTAAACTGAGGTTTTTATATTTTCGGATTTGTTCATCAAATCAGATATAGTATAGGATCCCGATATACAACGACCTTCACCGAGCTGGTTAATGAATGAAACTTATTTTATATTAAATTTAATATTATGTCAATAAATACTTTGCATAAGGGTTGCCTAAAAAATTTCAATCAGTGATTTTTGTTTTTTTTTTAAACATTTCATCGGTTTGGTTAATAGACAAATTCCATACCAATCGAAAGTATAAAGCCCATAGAATATGCAAACATTAGGTTACGTTTTCTTTTCCCGTCACAACTCTCGGGTAGGCAGGTATAAACAGGTAAATCGATAGTAGTAACTTGCACCGGTCTGGTTAATGAATAAAAAAGGCAACCTAACGTTTGCATATTTTATGGGCTTTATACTTTCGATTGGTATGGAATTTTTTTATTAACCAAACCGGTGAAAAGTTTTTTTTTTTTAATTATTAATTAATCATATTCTGGACTGAATTTTTTTAGGCAACCCATTTGCAATATATTTATTAACATATTAAATTTAATATAAAATAATTTTCATCCACTAACCAGCTCGGCGAAGGTCGTTGTATACCGGGATCTTAGGCTATTATAGGGTTTTAAAATGTTAAGAAACATAATGGTTGGACAGTAGGTATCTCAAAGAGCTGAACAGAAGATATCAACATCCTCATCGCTAATGTCTCCTACCACGTATACGTGACTTAGAAATATCTGCCTAAGGAGTACTGATTATTTGTATGAATAGGAACTGTGTATAGTTGGAAAATATACTAGAATTACGACTGACTTCGTGAATAAATAAGTTCATTGTTCGACTTCGTTTGGAAGCTCGAAGATCCGAATTGGATAGACTTTCCGCCAATCAAACTGATGTGACGTTTTTAATACTAGATGTCTCATATTTACGGCCTTCTGTGAATTTTTGTGTGTATAATTTGGGAGAACTTTTGGGAGAACATTTTTGCGGTATGTTATGTGACCTCTTTGTTGACTCTCGTTTTTGAGTTTTTTTTTTTGTAATGTGGGCAAGAGATCGTACACATTACATTAAAGACGACTTTCTTAGTTTACAGCGGGATCTAGATAGATATCAAAATTATTGTCTCCTTAATAAACTCAAGCTTAATGTCTCTAAATGTTTTGTTAGTACCTACACACGCAAACCACATGAGGAGCTCGTGGCTAAATAATAACAGCCGCCCAGGTCGATCTTTAAGGTTAAGCCGTGCTTGCCGAGGTTGGTCTGTGGATAGGTGACCATAATTACATATCGAGTTTCCTCCGTGCCTCGGAAAGCACATTAAGCCGTCGGTCCCGGCTGTCATTTGTAGATCTTTGACAGTCGTTACGAGTAGTCAGAAGCTAAAAGTCTGACATCCAGTCTTACCAAGGGGTATCGTATTACCCAGTTACTGGGTTGTGGAGGTCAGATAGGCAGTCGCTTCATGTAAAATACTGGTACTCAGCTGCATCCGGTTAGACTGGAAGCCGACCCCAAGATAGTTTGGGAAAAGGCTAGGCAGATGATGATGACACGCAAACCACATGCAATCATGTTTCATGTGATACTAATATAAATAGAATAAGTGTTATTAGAGATCTGGGTGTCACATTTGACTCTAAGTTGCTTTTTGATGCTCATATTGAAAACATTGTCAATAAAGCTTCTAAAGCACTTGGATTCATACTAAGGTTATCAGCTGATTTTAAAAACCTTAAAACTTATAAAATCCTTAATTGTGCTTTTGTCCGCAGCCATTTGGAGGACGCCTCACAAGTGTGGAACCCTAGTTATAATATTTATATAGACAGAATTGAAGGAATTCAGAAGCGGTTCCTACGTTTCTTGCAGTATAAAACTAGGAAATATACTCCCAATTATGGAGTGCGGTGCAAGCGATTTCATATTTTACCACTGTATGAGCGCAGACGCATTGCTGATGTGACATACTTATGCAAAATCGCAAATGGTACTGTAGATTGCCCTGAGCTGTTAGGTAGTTTAGCATTGGTCACACACTGCAAAACGTTTCGCAAACCCAGTTTGTTGCATGTCCCTCATTCCAAGTCCGCGTACAGGCAGAATTCGTTTCTGATTCGTGCAAGCAGAAGTTTTTATAAACTCACTCGTGAACATGATTTGGACATTTTCAACACCAGTGTTTCTCGGCTCAAGCATTTATTAGTAAAAAGCTTTTTTTACGGATAAGTGATTTGTTTGTATCTGAATTGTAGTGTTTAGTTTTAATTTATATTTTTAGTTTGTAGTTTGTTGTCTCTCATAACTTGTTTTAGTAGTTATTTTGTACCTACCTTTTTCTTTTGTTGTAAATGGCCTTCAAATCCGTATCTATTATGAACGTTGTTTTTATTAGCATAAAATAAAATAAAGACAAAACGTAAAGCCGACTGCATACTCGTATAAAAAGTAAAATGACTTCGAGTTGGCCTATCGTAGCATGGAGTTTCTGTAGAATAAAGGATCAGCCCAACTGGTTTTGTTACCATAGACGCTTGGCCCGTTGTACAAAAAGCTACAAATTAAATAAACAGAAGGCGATAAATAACAATTTCCCCCAGAGCGGTTCGAGTCTTAATTAGGGTAATTTATCTGCTAATCAAGTCATTAGTATCTGTAAGATTAGTCTGCAATCCATTATGGCGGCTTTGGACTGCATTGTGTTGAGGACAATATGTTCGCGACCTATACAATATGTTCGTGACTTGTCTATGATTAACGTCTTTAGTGAAGCATTGTGACGTCACACCTGCGTCTATGTGTTGGATTGTTATTGTATTGTAGTACCTTTAATTCAATAATACAGGCCACTTGCAATTATCGGCTATTGCTTGCCAAGAATAAACCGATTCACTTGAACTGTCTCGGCCCATGAAGCTATCCAGATAATAACGTCATACAGGTCCAGTCATAATTAGGTGGATTACCCAATTCTACATTTAAGGAATCGTCGTCCATTGATTAAAATTCCATTTGAAAATATGTTAAAACAGAGTAGGTAAGCAAACAACGTAAATGCAACTAGATGAAGAATGCAGATGCGGCACCCTGACGCGGACAGTAAGGTTCGAAGTAGATGACTGAGTGGTAACTTCGTGCTAGGTCAGGAAATAGGTGGCCCTCGTAGCGGGGTTACGCCGACCAAGTCTATCACACATTTTGATGTGTCGAATAAAATGCTGTTTCCTTTAAATAATCTTTTGTATGTCATCATGTTTGATAAACGTTTGTTTTGTGTATAAAAACAAAAGTGTCGTTTAAAAAAATTTTTAAATTTTGTTGATTTGCATTTAAATACTACCCATTCAAAACAAATCTACAGACTTAATACTTAAGAAATAACACAGAGCAAAAATTCGACTTACTTTTATTGTACTGTGATCTTTTATTATGATAGTAATAAGGTCTATATCAGAGTTAAAAACCGTGAAAGTTATGTACAGTCTGTAAAGGAGATAAGTAACTAAGTTCTCATACTAGTAGTCTCACTTGTTACGTCTTGGAAGCACTAGGAGTTATTAAAGAGCGTCGCAGTGTCGTGGACAAGTCTCGAGAAAACACAAATTGGTTGTTTTGTAGAAACATTCTTATAACACGACATTCAGATGGCAAAGACAGGGTTATTTGGTTTTTTAATTATCTGCAGATAATTTACAAGGTTCTTGTTAGTAAATCAACAGAATATGCAAACTGCAAATATCACGTTTTAATGCAAACTACAAATATCACGATTTTCTTTCTCTAAGCTCGGTTATAGAGAAACATAACATTTCATGACATGACTATGTATAGGTACGTAGTACCTAGACATTTTCTCATTTTTGTCTTGACAGACATTTTTAGACATACCTACGTTAGTATGTTGTTTGTAACTCTTTGATTTTCTATAAGAATCGGATTTTGTAAACGAAAGTAGTCAAAGTATTTTTGTTTTGCACGGAAGACTAATCCCGTTTTCTAAAATAAAAGTACCTACCCTAACTTACTGTTTATAACATCAGCTATCTGCCAGTATCAAGTCAAAATCGGTACAGCCGTTTCGGAGATTAGCCGGAACAAACAGACAATTTTTTTTTTAGTTTTTTTTTGAGGCTTTTGCATTCGGCACAATTTTATTTATTTGCATAGATTTGATACGTTGTACCTACTTACTATTTATTAAAAAAAAACCTGTTGGATACATAGGCGGATACAAACATGGATTAGTAGAAATAGTATTTCGGTAATGTTAAAATTTAATCCAATTAAACATTCGTGTTTGCCTTCAAAATGATCATAATAAAGTAAATTTAGTTTGTTAACCACCAGACAAATAAAAGGAGCGGGAATTGGTCGCTAAATTAAATTCAACGTCGCCATATTTAAGCAACGGTCCCAAGCAAGGAGACCCAGGAGATTCAATATTGAAATCTGCTTATTAAATTAATATTTCATTGATTTTCTCAAGACCAACTCAAGCTCAAACTCAAACTCAAAGCATTTATTTCATTTAGACCATTACAGGCACTTTTGAAAGTCAAAGAACAAAAAAAAAAAGAACGCTAAGCTACAGTCCCAGTCACAAGACATAATAACTTGTGAAAGTACTGTAGTTGCCCATTCCAAAGCGTAGATCTCTATGGAGGAGAATGGGCAAGAAACTCCATGGACACTCTTTTAAATTAAAATATTATGTTACAGAATCTTGGTTACATCATTCGTGTTGAGAAGTACTAGTATGTGAGAACGATGTAGAAATACGGGCAAGTTAAGAGCGTCCAGAGTAAAAGACGAAATCAATAATCCGAAAATAAAGTTAAAAATAAACCATGGCAGCTAAGAGATGACCAGGCACAACTGACAGCGCCCGTTCACGAACATGACGCATGTATCAGCCATCATTCAACTCAACCATATTGAAGGGAACTAAATGACCCGACACACCCGCCGCCATCAGCGTGACATTTAAGTGAGCATGACATTTACTCAACCGCCAGGGTATATTCGCGTCAGTGTAAGTAAGATGTAGGTACTCAGTAAATGGTGGCTTTACAGTACATAGTTTTAACCAAATGGTTTTCGAAAATCTGTCTTAATGTCAAAAGTAACATAAAATAACGCCTGTAATCCCCAAAGGATTAGGCAGAAGTGTATGGTCCTGTATGGTGTCGGACGTAAAGAATAGCTCCATCCCATATCTTCCCGTGGTATCGTGGCGACTAAGGGACTTGCCAGCGAATGGGCAGCAGCGTTCTCTGTGCTTTTGTGACAACCGTACTGCGATCGCCAACCCGCCTGCCAAGCGCGGCGATTATGGCAAAAACCCCCTTATGTCTATGTGGCGTTGGGGGAGGCCTATGTCTAGCAGTGGACTTCTTGCGGCTGAAATGATGATGATGATGATTATGATGTATGTCGGTAATAGCACAGACACACCCACATTTTGCCAATGCACCGCAATAGGGAGCGACCATTTTGCCATCAACCGCGAACATATCGAGACTCCGTAGCTCCGGTCAGTACTCCGTACTGATAAATTCTTTATAGAAAACAATTAAATTAAATATTCAAAAAAACTCCCAACACAAAAAAACCTGCTTTTTTAGAGATTCTTTGTGTCGAGGTTTTTTTTAATTTTTAATTGTAATTTTCACAATGTAAGTTTCATAAAATGTAAATATGTGAAAAGGTTTTTGCATAATTTATGAAACAATGTACTAGGGTCGCATAAACATAGGGTTGACAGTGATATAGGACCGCATACAGCTTGCCCCAAAAAGTTAATAGGATGCTTCTGTTTACCTAGTGATTATATAATTAGATTCAAAGTTATTATTAATTAGAAAAACACTGGGATTTGGAACTATAACCACTGTTTGGGATGTCCCCTCTTAACCAGACGAGTAACTAGGTCATCATCTGCCTAGCCTTTTCCCAACTATCTTGGGGTCGGCTTACAGTCTAACCGGATGCAGCTGAATATCAATATTTTACTCAAAGTGACTGCCTATATGACCACCTCAACCCAGTTAGTACTGGGTAATATGATGATACCCCTTGGTAAGACTGGTTGTCAGACTAACGCGACGACGAGGCGACTAACTAGGTAGGTAAGTCGATGAAATCGATGGACTCAGAAAAAGTTTTTTCATTAAGAATGTTACAAAAACATTTGAAATTTTTCTGGTACTTAGTAGACTGTTCTGTTTTCCGTGCCTCGGAAAGCACGTTAAGCCGTTGGTCCCAGCTGTCATTTGTAGAGCTTTGACAGTTGTTACGAGTAGTCAGAAGCTATAAGTCTGACATCCAGTCTTACCAAGGGGTATCTATCGTATTACCCCAGTTACTGGGTTGTGGAGGTCAGATAGGCAGCCGCTTCATGTAAAATACTGGTACTCAGATGCATCTGGTTAAACTGGAAGCCAACCCCAATATAGTTTGGGAAAAGGCTAGGCAGAAGATAATGAGTTGACTGTTCTGTTCTTCTTCGAAAACATAGTTTTTTTTCACCCGCAGCACATTTCTCATCTCTAAACCGACACGTTAACCGTTGACCATTATTTTTTTAGTGAAAGGGAAAATGGATGAGCAGAACAGAAGAAAAAAACCGGCCAAGTGCGAGTCGGAATCGCGCACGAAGGGTTCCGTACCATTATTTATAAAAAACGAGCAAAAAATTCACTTTTTTTATGGGAGCTTTTATTCTATTTTTAGTATTTGTTGTTATAGTATCAACAGAAATACATAATCTGTGAAAATTTCAACTGGCTAACTATCACGGTTCATGAGATACAGCCTGGTGACAGACGGACGGACGGACGGACCGCGAAGTCTCAGTAATAGGGTCCCGTTTGACCCTTTGGGTATGGAACCCTAAAAACGTGTTGCGCCGACCCCAACGGACATGGGAGAAGGGCAGGAATGTGATGTTGAGACGAAAAACGGGCATTAGCAGTATTTGCACTAGCCTAGCCGAAATCCCTACACATGTCCACATAGATGAGCAAAACGGGACACACGAGGTCACAGAAATTGCGCTAGTCTGGCTTCGGTCTAAGGCCCGATTTACATTGGTCTAGTGTTTAGTGAAGTAGATAACGTTACATTACAACATAACATTCATTTATTTTCAGGCAACTTTGGCACATAGTCCTTAAAGACATATTATTATAATATGATAAAATACAATTTGTGTAAGTTAATAGACGAGAGAAAAAGCAAGTCAAAGAACATTACCTTTCCTCTATTCTGTAATATTCTGCTATTTACTATAGGTATATATTTACTTTTATTTTAATTTTTATTTGTGTATTTATTTGTATGTATGTTTATTTTATATAGCCTTAATGTTGTTCTAAGCTCTAATTTAATTTTTTCCTGATTTATCTTTCCTACACACTATGTCTACATTTCTAATCCAACTTTCCATTCGCCGGTCTGCTGGAAGAAATTTCTTTTGAAATAAGCAGTACCTTTGTGCTCTTGTATCTTAATGTACTGTTCTTTTAAGTGTTTTGTGTGTACATAAATAAATAAATAAATAGACGCTTCAAACTACATAAATATTTATAACACTTTTCTTGTGCTCTATGATAAGAACAGTGATATATGATATATACAGGCGACTGGATCTGGACCCACCACAGCAAATTCGCATATAGAGGAGGTCATGTACTAATTATTGAACCTTATTTTCCCTACCTAAAGTTTTAAAGTTTGGGAGATATGTCAATTTTTATACTTTATTGAGATTTTTCCTAAATTTTACCTTCAAGCATTAATAACTTCAGTTTTTAAAGTAAACCATAAAACTTTAGCTAGGGAAAGTAAGATTTAATAATTAGCAAATTACCTCCTCTATATACGAATTTGCTAAGGCGGGTCCAGACCCAGTCACCCTGTATAGTGGTTGATAAGTACAGTGGGAAGTGGTGATGTAAATCAATCGGACAGTAGCGAGTCAATAGTGACTGTCTAGGTTTTTGCCACTTGTAGTCGCTCCTCGCCACTGTCCTTGACGGGATATATATATTAAGATGATAATTCAGATAAGGTTAAGTATAGGCAGAAACGTGAAAAAATTACATATTTTTGGATCTGAATGATTACTTCCTAGTTCAAACATTAAACAAGTAATCAATACAATCATTTACAAAGTTACAAAACCTACATAACGCCCCCTGCTACGACCTATTACATACTCCATTGGCTTCATGTACCTGACCTTTTTGAAGAACATCGCTAATAACGTGGATTTAGTCCCTATTAAATTTTTAAAACTGGTATGTCCACAGAATTAGTGGCCATGTAAGTTTAAAAAATTGAATAGCACTTAAAATGGGATATTTACCATGTTTATTACTTATCAAGAGTTCATAAAAGTTTGACTCATAAATGACGTTAATCGAAATAAAAGAAGCATTGACAAGAAAACCCATAAACAGAAGAAACCGTATCATCTAAATAAAATAAAATAGTTCATTGACGAGGCATCTAACGGAAAATAAATAAAACTCGGGCGCCGATGGGCAGCGGCTCGGTGAACTGTAAAAATTTAATGCCCCTGTACACTATCGATCGACTACTGTACGAGAGTTTCACACTTGCCATGGTACGCTAGTTAGGACTCATTCACATTACACATTAGACCGCACAGGGTCAGAAACAATCATCGCATACCAATTTTATAAACAAATGTAATTTTTACACAGAAATCTTATCATTCTAAAAAAAGCGGTAATAGCCTAATGGTGTGACCGTCACGTCGCGAGTTCGAACCCAAGACAAACACCTCTGATTTTTCAGATTCATGTGCGTATTGTATAATTATCACTTGCTTCAGTCCTTCGGTGAAGGAAAACATCGTGAGGAAACCAAACATACCAGAGAGATATTTCACGAGCCCATGGGCATAAAACTCCGACACCATGTAAGGCACTAATCACACGAAAAAAAGGACATCTTTTTCGAATCTTTTTCAGACAGTTATTTCCCTTCTGCAATTAAAGCATGAAAAAAAACCAAACACACAAAAATTGTGTTTAAGGTTCTATTCAAAAGATATTTTAAACAAGAAATAGGAGCACTCATGTGAATGCTTCAAGAAGAGTCTCGTATCATAGGCAGTAACTTAGTGATAGAAACTTGTAGATATTTAGATTCGATTGATACGATATTATGATCAAAGGTGTGCTTCGCCATGCATGAAAACTTATCCACTTCATTGTAAGCGCCGATGTGCTTATGTCTGTTCGTAGCTAAAACGAACAGACTTGTTTATAGACACTATACTAATATTAGAGAAGGCTCTATAAAGAGCAATCTATACTAATCTATACTAATACTAATATTATAAAGCTGAAGAGTTTGTTTGTTTGTTTGCTTGAACGCGCTAATCTCAGGAACTACTGATCCGATTTGAAAAATTCTTCCGGTGTTAGATAGCCCATTTATCGAGGAAGGCTATAGGCTATATATCATTACGCTACGACAAATAGGAGCAGAGCAGCAATGAATAATGTTGTGAAAACGGGGAAAATGTGACGCAGACGAAGTTGCGCGGGACAGCTAGTACTTTATATAGATATAGAGACTGAGGATACAATTTTATACATTAATCAATTAAGACTAATTGAATACATCTATTATTCAACAATTGATTTGAAAGCTGGCTGCAAAACCCCAACTCTGGTAGCAATCGACGCCGAAATAAGATATCAAACGTAAGTAAGAATCAATTAAATGATCGTTAAAATCACCGCAGTCGAGCAACTCCTTAATTAAAGTAACCTATCGCAGCATAGATTCAGTGGCGAAATTGAGAATATATTCATATATAAAAGCCTTTAATTGGATAGGATATCTATCAGGTCTCATCGAGGCTCGACCCCGTCCACAAATAATTTTGCTAAACACTGACACAAACTGCGCCAGTGGGACATCGAAAATAGCTTTATGTTGTTACACAAAATGTGTAATGGAAGTGAGGGACTACCGCTGTTTAATCTATTATTGAATGGTTCAACGTGTTCAGTCGATACCTAACCTTTTACCGATGGATGCCGGCGCCTTTTTATTTTACAAACAGTTTTTGTGGCCGTAACTGGCAACGTCCATAGAGTATGACATGTTTTGTTCTAAAACAATTGGTCGCTCTCATTGTTTGGTTTATAGGGCAATGTCTATGGCTGCGTCTAAAACTATAGAACTGTATTCTTTATTTAAATTCAAATTGATTCGCTGTTGTTTCGATATTCGATATTTGATTCGATATCGTTGATCCATCGTAATGGAAACCATACAATTTTAATCAGGAGTTATTAGTAACGACTGTCTAAGTTTTGTTGACAAACAGAACCTGAAAGATTCCTACCTATACAAGGTGTTGTTTTGCAACCTCGTCAAATTCTAGGAGGTAACTATGCTAATGATTCTCGACCCGAATCAATAATAAAATGAGTAGGTAATTTTCTTTTTTTTATTTATTTACTGAAATCGCTAACTGTGAACCACCCGTGTTTTAAACACGGGCCGTCTGATCCCTGCCTTATAACGTCGCTTACACACAAACAAAAAACCTCAAACGTTTTTTCGATAATTTTATAATCCCTAAACCACGCTATGGGGGTTATTCTGAAATATTGACAAATTTAAACAACAAAAAAATGCAGTATCTTTTAATAATTTACTAGGTACCGTAATTTATATTGAATATTTATGTCTTTTGTGACAACATCCTGAATTTTGACGAGGATGCAAAACAACATCTTTTAGAATATCTCTACTACTAATACTCAAATACTTTCATTGAATATCTAATAATAAAATTTGACAAAATGTGTCTTGAACCAAAATAAATCCATAACAAATGAAACATAACTCAAATACATTTATTTTTCTCCACTGTTCCAATTGCAGCATCAATAAACGCCACTCTTTCTACATCGAATACCTACCAATATTTATTTAATATTCGAGCTGCATAAAAACGTTGCCTCAGGTAAAAATATAAATAAGCCAGCGACATCAGGCATGGCATCATTTCAACAAATGCAGTTAGGCGCAATCTTCTCTTAATTCAGTCGGAGGCAAATCTCATCGTACAATCTAGCCTATTTGTGGTGGACCGTACTCCAAGCTGCCCTTTAAGACAATATCTTGGCTCAGCAATATGCTCTTATCTCTATGTATAAAAGCACTCCGTTCAATGGTGCATTCTCTTTAGTGTTTCTGATTCACTTAGCCGGGCTATCAATTCTGTTGGTAGGTATTTTTTTTAAATTTAGACTAGCTTTATGCGTATAATATATATATAATCTCATCAATTACCTCCTTTGTAATATCGAAAATTATGTTAATGTTTGCATATTTTGTAAAGTCGATTTTTGGAAATAACGTTTTTATTTAAGAAATTTCATTCCCCAGATGTTTACAACACAGGGTTTTTGAACGAAAAAAAACGTTTTGATAGTATTCATTTTTTTACTTTCTAGTTCGCGCTGCGTTCCCATCTCGTAAAGTAAACTGCGTGAGTTTTCATTTATTTTTCTATTCACTGCTGTATCCCTAAGGTTAAAATGGTCTGTTTTATATATGCATATTGTAGGTTGGTATATTATTGCTAGAATACCACCACGACAGCTATCAAAAGGCCATATAATAAAAGGCATTATTCGGAAATATTCTTTAGATCGACGACCAAACAATGACAGAGCGGTCTTATTGGGCTCAGAATACGGCGTGTGTGAATGTGTGAACAACGTTGAATTAAATGAAATATTCCCACATACTATATACCTAGCTATCTAAATGTATTGCAGGTGGGTCAATGCTCCCTATTTATATTATCCTCAAGAATCGACGAATCGATATACTTCGTTCAATATAGGCGTAGGTAGATATTTTATTAAATGCCGTCCATACCCAGTCTAATAAAATATTTCATGCAGTAGGGTGTTTGTTTGTTATATTTTATAGATACGCTGATCTGAATTTGAGGTATGTAGGTTTAATGAAAAGAAGAAAGAGAGATAGCATCAACCCTAACAAAGAACTGTGTGTCCGTCTGTTACTGATTTTACTCCGAAACTACTGTTTGAGTTTGTATGCAGCTGTGGGGCTGGTGAATTGCGGCAGAGAGCTCTTGGCGAATAAAACACATGTTTTTCATGTTCGCGTCTTTAATGACAGACATTTAACAACACGCACGCAGTGTTGCGGGAATAAAAAATATATAACAATAAAAAGTTGGGGATGCCAACAACTACTAGACAGAAAAAAAAAATGTTACTAGTAATTATCTAATATAAACTAATATTAAAAAGAGGAAAGATTTGATTGTTTACATTGAATAGGCTCCGAAACTACTGATCCGATTTGTAAAATTCTTTCAGTGTTAGATAGCCCATTTATCGAGGAAGGCTATAGGCTATATCATCACGCTACGACCAAAAGGAGTAGAGCAGCAATGAAAAATGTGGTGAAAACGGGGAGAATGTGACGCAAACGAAGTTGCGCCGGACAGCTAGTTTTAAATAATGGGTTTTTAAAGTTTGTACAGAGAGATGTTGTGAAAGATGTAAAAAAGCTAGATCCTCATAGAAATGAAAAGATAATTTATAATAAAAATGTTTTGCAGCAAGGCTGACGACGCACATCGTCGTGACACTTTGTTTTGTCATCAAACATGAACAGTATGTGGAAATCCAACAATTTATTAGCTCCTTATCATTCAGCCATAAAAGTCGTCGACGAATGACTACGACGTACTAAAGCTAGTGGTGTACTGTGACTAGGTGTTACGCCATATTGCAGTTTTATTGCCTGTAAAAGTGTAAATCTATCATGTTTACAACAAACGTTATCAGTTTTAAGTGGTTGTTTGTTACGACGGTGTGTTCATTATGCATTCCGTAGAAGAATAATGTGTGAATTGTTGTAGTAAAATGTAAGGAGCTATGCCAGAGAATGGGCAGCAGCGTTCTCTGTGCTATTGTAACAACCGTACTGCGATCGCCAACCCGCCTGCCAAGCGTGGCGATTATGGCAAAACCCCCCAAAATTTCAATGTGGCGACACTTGGGGGAGGCCTATGTCCAACAGTGGACGCCTTTTGGGCTGAAATGATGAATGATGATGATGGTAATTTGTGATAAACTTTTGTTGAATTGTAACATAGGTTCGCCTGCGTCAAAAGTGAAAAGATTTCCTAACCCATATCATGGTTTAGCTGTGTGCCAAATTCCATCGAAATCCATTCACCTGTTATTCAGGAACAGCTGACAATAAACATACATATGTGCTTACTAGTATAAAGGCGGGCACACGAGTTAGTTTGGCATGAATAAAATTAGCATGGAAAAACTTTACCTTACAAAGCAAAGTAAAATAAAGTTCACTAAAATAGGCTGTGCCTAGATTTATAAAACTTAAGAACCTAATCCAGTTAGACAATGTAAACTAAATTAGCAATCAGTGCAATTAATTGAAATCTTCAGATCAGAGTAAAATCGAAGAACCTATCGTGAAATTCTCGTATCGCCTTATTTCATTAGTCTTGGACAAAGTTAATTTGATAATTGAATCATACGATTTTACTTTGTCTCGACTACTCTCGAGCATTTCGAAGAACTTTGTTATCCCTAAGCTCTTCACCATCATTCTCTTGCCCTTATCCAATTACATTTTTTATAATCACTTTGGCTTTTAAACTAGCCTCTCACTCTTTAACCATAAAAACTAACACGATCCCTCAAGGCATCTCTGTTTCAAAAATAGAAGGAGAAGGAAGATTCAGATGCAAGTTTGAAACCCTGTCGTTCTGTGGAGATAGTGTCCTTGCAGAATTCTCAGGAAAAGTGAGGAACCTGGTTCAAAGTAAAATTTCGCAAAAAAAATAAAAATTGCAAAGATTAACCTCCTCAATCGGAATCTAGAACATCATCTTGGAGACCAACCCCAAGCTACTTTCCTTGCTGAATTCTTGTGACAAAAAAAAAGGCTAGCAGGATATAAGGAAATTTCATCTAGGTGTGATCCGACCACCTTCTAATGGGTGATCGAGTACCTCATCATCTCACAATTGTTTATGTAGTATGAAGTAATAAATATTGGATTACGATTCTTTTCGTCTTGTCCCGTCCATCGCTCTTAAATATTCGAATGTCTTTGGGTGGAACGTATGTGGTGGTGTTTGTTATTAAAAGGTACCTAATCTATCTTAAAGTCTTAACTTCCTAAGTGGGATTTAACGATAACTTAATTAAAAAAAATTGGCTCAAACTCTTTAAATATTGAAAAAAAAACAATGCAGTTTGCTAAAGTAGAAATAATAAAAGATTGTTTCCACCGCTTATGGTATACAAGTTAGACGTGGAAAATGGATAGATATTGTTTCCATTGACGGTTTTGTTCAGCTTTATTGATAGTTAGACAACGCTATCTTTGCTTACCTTCGTTGTCATTATTTTAATCATGTAAAAGCGTTAAAGCCAGATGAAACAAAAGTGATCTTGCACTTTCTTGGCTTTTTGTAAAGTAAGGTAGTTTTTAGGTCACCGTATGCTCATCTTACTTCTATGTTTTGTGTCACTCACTAAAAAGGATGGGGTGCCATTATAGTCAGTCATACACTGAATGCAAAATTCTTTAAAGGTGTGTCCAAACATACAGCGGATGACTGGACGACAGCCGCGCGCAAACGCTTCCGTGTACAAACATTTTAGTAAAAATTTGTTTGGACTTTATTTCTGATTTCTGCGTATTAAAATGTACAGTGAAACATCGGTTCGTTTGATCGAAATGTATAGATCTTTTAATGTATTTAGGATCCTCGACAAAAAGAATACCATAATAGACAACAAACGTGGAAAGTTATGGAATTTAGATGTCACGTTTGTTGTGATTACTTTACGCCAGTGCATATCTTCTTATTTTATAATTAAGCGGTTCCACTAGGCTTTGCAAATGTTCAAACTCTTCAAGGATAATCTTAAGAACAGTGGTGTTCGGTAATGACTTTCGTAATTTATTGATTCAAAATTCTGTAACCTCCGTTGATAAAGTGGTTTCATCCAATATTAGTCATTCTTCGTAAATTTCGCATTATAAGCAGAGCTACGACACACGCAACCTCTTTCATTTTAGTTCTGATGTTAACTGAAAAGCGTGTCTCGGATGTGCCACGCAGTACTGCCGCGTGTTGCTGCCGCGCTCTGCCTTGCAATGTTTGGACACACCTTATACACACACATAACACATGAAGATATTTATAACGATAGAAACCAAAAAAGTTTGAATTTTTTGTAACGGATTGCACCCAGGCTTATTAATTATATTGAGTTGGTAGGGTGACATACTATATTGCACTACAGTGGAACACCATATAGACGCAGAAACGCACAACGACGTAAATACGCACAAACGTTAACTACGTGATCAATACACTACATTTTGTCAATTTAGATATAGTTACTTAACAATGTTAGATTCTCCAGTATCCAGTTAAACATATCTTTAATGTATAAAATTTACAGGGACATTTTTTAATTCAGAACCCAAGAAGTGGGGAGGCCCACATATAAATTTTTGGCGGTAATTAAAAAAAAAAACTGCTATTCCATACAAAAACTGCTATTCCATACATTTTGACCGTATAGGTATTGCACTTTTGTATAAAACAGCATTTTTTTTTTTAAATTATCAATGAATAAAAAGAACGAGGACATGGTAAACTTTAGTGCGTATTTAATTCCTGTTTGTCTTTATTTGTTCCTTAATCGGTATCAAAATCCACTGCTGGACATACTTAATAAATCCGACGTAACCTAAAAAGGTAAAATTGACTAATTGCTAAGTAGTATACTAGACCTCAAGAAGGTACTTTTAAAATAACCATCATAATATCTCATTACCCCGGCCAAGCTGTAAAACTACTGAAAGACTTTAATAACAATAAATTAAAGCCATAAAGCCATAAAACACGTTATAGCAGGTTCAGGTAGGGCAAACTTCAGCGTAATCAAGCAACGGCTGCTGGTGACTGGGACAAATGAATGCCGAATTAGGGTCCGCCGTAAATTGTGGGATGTCATGTATGTAGGCAGAACAATTAAGTATAGTGGGTCTCATAATGTGACGCATTTAGCTACACACGGTTGCTGGAAATAAAAAATAAAAGAAAAAAAGCCTTTTTTTTAAACCTTTATTTAAATGCTCTAAAAGGAAGAAAATAATATTTTCTTTTAAAATTTTAGCTATCAACTTATAATCTCATTATACACAATTTATATGATCATAAAAGCCTGTCGCGAGGTTTGCGTAAGTATTTAATTAAAATGAAATTAAAAAAAAAAACTTTTCAGATTAAGTTACTCAATTAAATAGGTACTAGTTTATTTACACAAGAACAATTTTGACCGTGCAGGTATGGCAGTTTTGTAAGAAACAGTTGTTTTTATTTTAATAAACGACAGTAAATGTCTTTGTGGGGGGAGGGGTTCACAGGGGGGTATACTGAATACGTTGTAACCATTTTAGCATCGTAGCCCCTTCCACTTTGTTTTAATGCACTAGTGCAACATGATTCTTTGGCACGTGGCCGTAGTCCACTGAAGATGCCATCTTGTTTAAAAAAAAAAGAACGATTTACATTTTCTAAATACAATCCGCTCACAATGGGCCTCATCAGAAGGCTCAAAGTCACCCAAAGGGCAATGGAGAGAGCTATGCTCGGAGTTTCCTTGCGTGATCAAATCAGAAATGAGGACATCCGCAAGAGAACCAAGGTTACCGACGTAGCCCGAAGAATTGCTAAACTTAAGTGGCAGTGGGCAGGGCACATTGCTCGCAGAACAGATGGCCGATGGGGCCGAAAAGTTCTGGAATGGCGACCCCGAACCGGGAGACGATGCGTTGGAAGGCCTCCCACTAGGTGGACCGATGACCTGGTGAAGGTTTCGGGGATCCGCTGGATGCGAGTCGCACGGGACCGATCAATGTGGCGACACTTGGGGGAGGCCTATGTCCAGCAGTGGACGTCTTTCGGCTGAAATGATGATGATGATGAAATACAATGTCGTTCAAGCGCCAAATGAACAATGCTGCACTTGAGGCTCAGTGGCACCACAAATGTCAAGCATTTGGATATGACAGTTACAAAATTATGTTTTAGAACACGTTTGATTTGTGGTGTACCTAAGCGTGCGGGCCTTAGAGAAAACATATTTTAGAAAGTTATAATAGTCTATGTTGTAGAACGGTACTTTTAAAATGTAGAATATAAACTGATTTTGCTATATATATTTTTTTCGTATGTTTATTTTTAACACAATTTTGTTTAATTTTTAATTTAATCATTAATTTTTCTTCTTTGAGGAACTAATAAATACTTTGTTACTTTCTTTATTTTTTTTTTCTAATATTGCTTACATAAAGAAGCAGGTTTTGCGGTAGGTACAGACATATCTGTGCGGGTCGGTACCGATAGGTGCAGGGTTAACTTGCAAATAAAATTGACGTAAATTTTACCTGTTTCTATAAAAGTGAGCTCAAACTCAAACTCAAACTCAAAGCATTTATTTCAATTAGACCATTACAGGCACTTTTGAAAGTCAAAGAACAAAAAAGAAGAACGAGAATCTACAGTCCCAGTCACAAGACATAATAACTTGTGAAAGTACTGTAGTTGATTCCAAAGCGTAGATCTCTATGGAGAAGAATGGGCAAGAAACTCCATGGACACTCTTCTAAATCAAAATATGTTACAAATCTTGGTTACATCATTCGTGTTGAGAATTACTAGTATGTGAGAACGATGTAGAAATACGGGCAAGTTAAGAGCGTCCAGAGTAAAAGACGAAATCAATAATTCGAAAATAAAGTAAAAATTAAATAATTAAAATAAACCGTGGCAGCTAAGAGATGACCAGGCACAACTGACAGCGCCCGTTCACGAACATGACGCATGTATCAGCCATCATTCAACTCAACCATATTGAAGGGAACTAAACTAGGGAGCGCATAAGATAACATAGAAATTAATACCTGTACCGATTGGTACCGGAAACCTATGACTAAGTACTCTAGAGAAATATCGAAACACCTGCTGTTGATTGCCTACATTCTGATCAGTGATTGATCTATCACGTTTGTATTTTTAAACTGCCGTTCATAGTAATAGCTGAAATGATTCATAAGAAACTTTTGTAACCAAAAGTAGGTAAACATTATGTATGTTTCCACCAAAGACTATATAAATACTCTATGTTTTCCACCCTAACTAAGGAAGGGAAATGTTTTCATTAGAATACGGTTATCGTCACGATAAATTGGGGCAAGGTCATCTCATGTTTACGGTCTATGTTAATAACTTAGCTATCTATATTTTGAAATATTCCATCTAAGATCAAATTCTAGATAATGTACTTATAATGTCTGTTCTTTGTTGTTAAAATGAAAACGATTATCATAATGAGTGTTTTACGTATTTACGCTTTTAAACTTTACCTAGGTGAAAGTTCTAGAAAAAGTAGTTAAAACAGTTTGTTACAAATATTACGGGAGGTGTTTTTAGGGTTCCGTACCCAAAGTGTCAAACGGGACCCTATTACTGAGACTTCGCTGTCCGTCCGTCCGTCTGTCACCAGACTGTATCTCATGAACCGTGATAGTTAGCCAGTTGAAATTTCTACAGATTATGTGTTTCTGTTGCTGCTATAATGTTTTTATAAATAATGGTCCGGAACCTTTCGTGCGCGAGTCCGACTCGCACTTGGTCGGTTTTTTACCGCCTGTGTGTCTACTTAAACGCCATGGTACTTCATTCGAATAATCTCGAAATTATAAATAAATACAACTGCCGGAATGTGGGATTACCCGTCATCTCCGAGTCGTCTACGGTTACTGGGAAAACAGGTTTGTGTGTATTACAGCCGAGTTGTTAGAATAAATATGAAGCTTTGACGCCACAGTTGGAACATTGGCTGAGCGGCGGGATTCAACACTACACTTACCTACGTGTTTGGAGTTCGATTCTTCTACCCAGTTTGTATAGTTTACAGATTTTGCAGTTATTCATGCCAAACCGTGGTCGTCTTTTCATCACAGCACAGAGTCATAATTATAGTATGTAGTATACAAGGTGTTGTTTTGCATCCTCGTCAAATTCAAGGAGGTAACTATGCTACTGATTGTCGACCCGAATCAATAATATAATAAGGAAGTTTTTTTTTTGTTCATATTTACTGAACTCGTTACGTGTGAACCACCGTGTTTTAAATACGGCCCGTCTGTTCCTCACCCTAAACAACACCTTGTATATGTATACAAGAACGTGGAAATGTTTTTTGTCCTTCCCTTTTCTTTAAAGCTTCACATTTTATAGGTTTCTTGTTCAATGTTGCACAAAGGGTCGGTTAATGGCAAAAGAAATAACTATAAAAATTACTGAAATCAATTGAAATGGACCCCGCCCACCCTCGGACAAATGTTTTATAGAAAAGTCCGTTTTTATTATAACTTCTCGTTTATTTCTTAATATCTTTTGCCCGCGACTTCGCTTGCGTTAATTTAGAATTTATCTATAACCGGCTCGTATACTTGGCGCCATCTCTTGTCATAAGAACTTTATTGTTATATACTTTTTCCGTTTCTGTACACCTGACAGCGTATACTTATGCAAAATTTCAGGATGATCGGTTTTTGTGGTTTAGGCGTTAAAAGGTAACAAACAAACTTACTTTCGCATTTATAATGTTATTTAGGATATTAGAATACCTACTTAAACTTACCAAAATTAGCTACCAATTTTCGGCACCAAAACTGTTTTCAAACCTAATATTATAAAGAGGAAAGTTTTGATTGTTTGTTTGTTTTTTACGAGGTAACTCAAAAACAACTCGACCGATTTTAAAAATTCTTTCGCCATTAGAAAGCTACTTCTTTACCGAGTAACATGGGCTATATTATATCACAATTTACGCAGACGAAGTCGCGGGCGAAGTGCTAGTCTAATATAAAAGGCAAATAGATGAAAGAATTAAGTTATGTTAAGCAAAGATACGTTATAAAACGTCCCTGTAACAATTATAGAAAATCGATAGACACATTAGCTGTTGCATGTGGGTTAGGGTTAAAAGCAACAGATAGGTATCGTAAATAACCCTACATACTTTTACTCTACATCATCATCATCAGCCTATAACGTTCCCACGGCTGGGACACAGGCCTATATATATACAGGAGTGGGCTATAATCTACCACGCGGGCCAAGATGCACATGTCTTCGAATTTTTAGTTCTTGGACATGCCGGTTTCCTCACGATGTTTTCCTTCTCCGTTTTTGAGAGCAGCGGTGATGAAATAAATTATACAAAGTACTGCGCCTAACCTACATACTACTACTAATCTCGGCCACATCGGATTTTAAACACAACTGAAGAAATGTGATTTACAACTCTACGTATCTCTCATCGTCATCTGTCTTGCCTTTCACCAAACTATCTTGAGGTAGGCTTCCAGTCCAACCGGATGCAGCTGAGTACCAGTATTTTACATGAAGCGACTGCCTATCTGACCTCCACAACCCAATAACAGGGTAATACGATACCCCTTGGTAAGACTGGATTTCAGACTTTTGGCTTCTGACTACTCGTAACGACTGTCAAAGACTACAAATGACAGCCGGAATCAACGGCTTGACGTGCTTTCCAAGGCACGGAGGTAACTTGGTATGTAATTATGTTAACCCATCCACGGACCAACCTCGGCAAGCACGGCTTAACCTTCAAAATCGACCCGGGCGGCTGTTACCTATTATTTAGCTAAGAGCTACGCTAACTACGTTAAATGTACGTTAATTTCAATTTAGAATAGATACCCCAAGTACTATTGTCTCACATAGTAGAACTTTTTATGAACGATTTTCATTAGGATTCTATGCGTGGGATTCTGGGTTGACGCGTGACGAACAGTGTGCCAAAATTCATGTCGACGGGCCGCGTACGGCCGGAATGCAAGTAATTACAAGAAAACCTTTACCCTTTTTAAATGAAACTTTCTAATTATACAGAGAAACGTATATTTTGAGACATCCTACGATGCAAATTCCTTGAGTAACATCTAAAGCTTTAAAGCTGGTTTAATTCAGAATTCATAATAATATCATGATGTTGAAACGAGGAGTGAATTTTGAATTCAACTAGCTTTTAAGGGGATCTTAGTAAATTAAGTCTCCAAAGAAAAGGGAAATAAAGAACACGAACAGAAAATTACATCACACCTGTTATTCCGTGAAGGCCAAGGTGAGGTGTACCTACTTACCTGTAGATAGTACTCCAATGACATCATCATTCTCTTGCCCTTATCCCAATTTATTTGAGATCGGCGCAGCATGTCTTCTTCTTCCGTACTTCTCTATTACGTGTCATCTCATGAGATACCTCCTTTCTGGCCATATCATCCTTCACACAGTCCATCCATCGGTTCTTTGGTCTTCCTCTACCCTTATACCCATCCACATTTATGCTCAAAACTTTCCTTACGACATTTTCCTCATTCCTCCGCATCACATGCGCCGGCGCCACTTTCAGACTTCCTCTAATGTCATCATCATCATCATCTTTTCAGCCGAAAGACGTCCACTGCTGGACATAGGCCTCCCCCAAGTGTCGCCACATTGATCGGTCCCGTGCGACTCGCATCCAGCGGATCCCCGAAACCTTCACCAGGTCATCGGTCCACCTAGTGGGAGGCCTTCCAACGCATCGTCTCCCGGTTCGCGGTCGCCATTCCAGAATTTTTCGGCCCCATCGGCCATCTGTTCTGCGAGCAATGTGCCCTGCCCACTGCCACTTAAGTCTGGCAATTCTTCGGGCTACGTCGGTAACCGTCGGGTCCTCTAATGTACTCATTCCTTATTCTATCCATTCGCGTAACACCACACATCCCCCTTAGCATTCTCATTTCAGCCACATGCAAATGCCTTTCATTCAACCCTTTTGTGGCCCAACGACAAAGAAAAAGAAAGAACATCATTTTCTGTGTAATGTCTAACCAATTACAAATAAAATAACAAAAATCTTTAGATAATATCCTTTTTATCGAACACTTCCAAAGAATACGAGCAATAAGCATTATGGCACAAAAAACTTGTATGGGGAAAAAAACATAAAAGCTTTGACTGATGTTACGTTAATGGTTTCATAAAGATGGCGCAATTTGCCGGGATAAAGGCAGAAGTAGGTATTGTCTTTTATGCTCAAGGCGTTTTGGAGGGTTTTGCTCGCCCTGCTGACATGTCTTGGTTGTTATAAGAGGCAATTATGAGCTGATTGCTATACTTTAGATAAAGTATTTATACATCTTTTGATGCACTATTTTGTCAAAGCAAAGTTAATAGATCGGTTCCAGCGATTGATGAATTGCAATTTTTAGGGACACTATTCATTATTCAAGAGCAGCGGAAGTTCTAACTTGCTTAAATTCACAGTCAAATAGCCCCAAATCAGTTTTGAGTGAAACATCTTATGCGACTTCCAACAAGGTTGCATTAAACGTTTAACGCTACCATGGATGGGGTATGAAAGCTCTCTTTTCCACATTACGACGTTTCACTTCTTCCGCGCGGAGGGACTCCACGCACAATTTTTTTTTCTTTTCTCATTGTTTCCAGAATTCAGGTTGGAAAAACACAAAAAAGTCGTTTCCTAGCTATCAATTTTTGCGTATAGTAACTTAGTTCGCTGTACAGAATGATTGCTTGACAGCTTCCTGTCGGTTTACACCTTGTTTATGTAATTACATAGACGGCTGTTTCTACGAAAATTTTGGTTAGTCTTGCCCAACGAGCCGTGAGCTTTGCTTTGTGTTCATTAGCAAACGCATCGTTTGTCCGCCGTCCGACCGTGAGTAGGTTAAGTACCAAATTGTTATAGTCCGTTTAATCTTCTATCTTCTTCTATATAAATAAAAATGAATGTTGGTTAGCGCATGACACAAGAATGGCTGGACCAATTCGGCATTTTTTTTTTGTATGTTCCTTTAAGTCCACGGAAGATTTAAAAAAAAAAACTTTTGACAGCATGATGTCTGTCAGGGCAGCTAGTATATAATATATCTTAGTCATCAGTCTTAGTGTTATGTTACTCAGGGTCTGATTAAAATGTTTTCTCGATTATTCACGTTATCATTCACATCTTTTTCACTCATAAAAAAACGGCTTCACAAAACCATCTATTTTCATCACTAGACGAAAATCAAATTCCTCAATTCTTAAGTCACATGCGTTTCATCCCTCCTGTTTTCCACCCCTTTCATTCATCCCTCCTTAATTTTGCTCCTTCCAATTTCATTCATTCCCTCCTTATCTAATAAAAAAAAAAAGCAATAAAATTACAAGTAAAATGTTTCTACTTATACTTTTGGATCCCTTTCTATATTTAGAGCAAAGTCAAAGGGTGCCAATGCGACGCGTCAAGTGTAATTAAATAAGTTAAGTTTCTTTGGAACGGTTGTAACGTAACGTAATACAAGTCTACATGTAGATACGATACATTCTTAATACGAGTACGTCCCCGTCTGATGTATAGGTCTGAGAGTTGAGCACTGGCTTTTTACTTTTTTAGGGTTCCGTACCCAAAGGGTCTAACGGGAAGCTATTACTGATACTTTGCTCCTCCGTCTGTCACCAGGCTGTTTCTCATGAACCGTGATAGTTAGCCAGTTGAAATTTCTACAGATTATGTATTTCTGTTGCCGCTATAACAACAAATACTAAAAACAGAATATAATTAATATTTTAGGGGGCTCCAATAAAAAAGTGATTTTTTTGTCATAAATAATGGTACGGAACCCTTCGTGCGCGAGTCCGAATCGCACTTGGCCGGTCTTTGTTTGAATTACTTATGTATCGGACTAGATTTTGCTCGCGGCTTCGCTCCCTTTTTATACGGAAATTAACCCACGGGAACGTTTCAAACGTTCGTCTATGACACTTCGGAATAATGTAGCTTCTCGTTAGTGAAAGATTATCGCCTACATACAATTCTTATTCTTTATTGCACAAATTGCAAAATTAAAGATATACAAACAAATTACTCATATACAATACTTATAATATATAGCTTATGTAAGTACAACGGCGAGCTTAACCCAAATTTTACCTCTCTATAATTTTAGTATAGATTACGAGAAGCTATCGTGTTGATAAACTTATTTATTTAAATTAGATTTTGACTAAAAGGCTCTTGAAGGGGACTCAAAGTTTTTTTGAAAGGATAAAAGTCACGAGAAAAATCTTTTAATATAACGTTATATTACTGGAATTATGCAAATTCTAGACACACTAAAGTTTAGAGGGGGACTGTTTGTAACAGTGCTTGGGTACAAGTTACAGTTTATGTAGTCGAGAGTCGGAGAAAGTTATTGTTACAAAGAAGAAAGTCTCAGTACTTCGGTCAATCTGTCACAGTACGATTATTATGACCAGCCTGTGCGGCTTTTGGTCTCAGTCTTTTCGTTTTTTAGGGTTCCGTAGCCGAATGGCAAAAAACGGAACCCTTATAGATTCGTCATGTCTGTCTGTCTGTCTGTCTGTCCGTCCCTATGTCACAGCCACTTATTTCCGAAACTATAAGAACTATACTGTTGAAACTTGGTAAGTAGATGTATTCTGTAAACCGCATTAGGATTTTTACACAAAAATAGAAAAAAAAAACAATAAATTTTGGGGGTCCCCATACTTCGAACTGAAAACCAAAAAAAATGTTCATCAAACCCATACGTGTGGGGTATCTATGGATAAGTCTTTAAAAATGATATTGAGGTTTCTAATATCATTTTTTTTTCTAAACTTAATAGTTTGCGCTAGAGCCACTTCCAAAGTGGTAAAATGTGCCCCCCCCCCTCTAATTTCTAAAGTAAGAGGAGGAAAATTCTGAAAATATTTAGGATTGTAGAACGTAAAAAAAACTATCAACGAAAATTAGTTTCAAAAAGATGTGATGTTTAGTTTTTGAGATATGGGACATTTTCATGAAACTGCATTAGTAACTTTGTTTTTCATTACCATACTATGAAAAACAAATTTGGTTTTGCGGTTGCGTGGAAGTTTACTAACTAATACTACTAACTAATGAATGACAGTTCAAAATTTTTTTATTATATTGTTTGGAGCTATGGAACCCTGTGTGCGAGTAAGACTCGCACTTGGCCGGTTTTTTTCTTTTTGTTTTAATAAGTATGGCTACCTTGTACTATTATGTATTCTGTGGAATGGTTAAGAATTTGAACTTTATGTTACGTTAGTTGTTTCTTGTTATTTACGCTTTATGAATTAAAAAATACTTAATTCAGCTGCGAAATGTTTCAAAGTTGTTTCGTACAAACTTTAACTCCCAAACAAGAAACATTATAAATGAAAACCCGGATAATAATGATGTTTGCTTTATTTTGTTTCCGTGTAGGTACCTATTTAGACTTAAATTAATTATTTGCAAATACACATGCTACGCGGCTGCGTGTACTACGCGACAACACCGGCTACGCGCCTAGGCACGCTACGAGGCTACGAAATTATGCTCGTAGCAAGTCCTACGTACAGCATCAAATTAAACCAATTTATAATTCAATTGAGTTTAAAACTCATTAGTAGCTGTTATTCTAGTGAGCTGCATAAATGAATTAAAAAGCGTTTAAGCATACCTGAGTTCATAAACATAAATAATCGATGAAGAGATGCTAGCAAAAAAAGTAAGATCAATTAGCAGTAGGTCATTAACGTTCAGCCATCACTAATGACTGTTGCATGAATTCCTTGAGAAAATTCCTTGCGCTCATCTCATTTAAACGCTGATGGACGTTCTTGGAGGCGTCGGCAATCGTCTGACTCGCCCTTCACAGTTACATTTCCACGTTTAATGAACTGCTATATAGCTACTTCAAATTATTTCTGACGCCATTGGGTACACTCGGTTTATTTTGAGTTTTATCAAGCGTAGTAAGTTTAGATTTTGCATGAAAATTCGAATGAAAGATAGTTTGTTTAAATTACGATGCTACTAAGTCTCAATTTTAATGTTATATTTAAAATAAATGTATGGTCATTGGTCACCTAATTAGTAAAACAAATACACTATTCTCTTGGGTATTTCTTTCAAGACTGAGTTTTACTCGTCAGCTTGGCAATTGTAGATGCATAACGTAACATCACGCCTGTAATTCCCGGAGGGTTAGGCAGAGGTGTACCAAATAATACACCCACATTTTGCCAGTTATGTTTAATTCTCATGTAAATGGGGCAGACTAATGCCATCAACCGGGCATAAATCCTGACTCTGTATCTGCTCCTGAGAAATCCCTGATGGAAAAGCCCAATAAAATTTTGCCTGACCGGGGAACCGAACCCATGACCTCAGACTCAACATTGCACTTGCGACTATCCACCCACTAACCACCAACGAGGCATACTTAGTACATATTAGTAACACGATATAAATTACAAAACAATTTCATTCACAAATGTTCAGCAATAGCGTCCCTTTGTATTTCGCTAAAAGGTTCTAGTATCACTGTACTCAACAGTTTCGACAAGCATAAAGATAGACAAATCCTAAATTCGACCTACCCTGCGAATCCGAGCTAATTCGATTCCACAACTTGATTCGGTTTCGAATCCCGACATTACGATTCCCAATTACATTTTGACAAGCAAGTGGGACACGCAACCACTCGCATGTATTCAGGACGTAATGGTGCTGCCAAAGTTTAAGAGCATGTCGGTTTAAATTGAAAAGATTCGCCAGACAGACTCGAATAACGGCTTTTTTGAGTGAAAAATTGGATTTTTTTGCCGATTTTACCCCGCGTTGTTAAACTTAAGGGTCAATTCTCTTTGTGAGATAGTTAATCTGGGTTTACCCTTCGTAATCATGTGAAGATAGGGTAAAGATGGTAGTTTCAGTTAAGAACAGCGGAACGTTGTGGTTTTCTAGGATAACAAATTGAATTTTGTTTGCTTGGGACTCCTTTGAATCTCTTAAAAGATGGATAACTAGTTTAGTTTTTAACACACATATCTTGCTAGTAGCTACTATGATTTAGTATTATGGACCAGACAAAGAACATTAAAGAGTAAATCAGTTGTAACCACTGATTATAAATAATGTACCAAGACAAAAATAAATTAAACGACCTTAAGTAATCTATTCATTCGTATACTAATATAATAATCATCCGTATACTAATATTGTAAACACTAGATACTAATAATAGTATATACTATTGTAAATACGAAATTAGTTCTGTCTGGCTTTCTGTTACCTTCTCTCAGCTCAGCGCCAAAATGGATTTTCATGAAAATTGACACAACATCCACAGGTGGACCATGACCTGGATTAAATCTTATTATACTTTAGAAATGTAGCTATTTTGTAGGAAAATGATGTTGTTACTATTCGCAACTGAGCACCTGGAGAAGGTACAACTTTCCATTCTGATATTGAAACACAAAATGCATACATACGAAGTTGCTTTCAAAAAAAAGTCTTTCAAGCAGGTTTGTAAATGTAAGGTAAATCATTAGGGAATATAATTTTGCAGTATTTTTTATCTGAAACGTTCTGAAAACCCTGAAAGCCAAGCGTCAGCAATCAGTCTAATGAGATATGGCCGCAAATAACCTTAGAAGGCGGGAACTATCACATTGCATCCATATAATTATTATACCGTTGCTATATTTCATTATGAAGACACTGATTTATGTTGAGGCAAATTATGAATGACATCCGTTGGATACAAAATAGAGCCTTATTTTTATGAAAGTCTTCCTATTTCTTTGATGATTAATGGTGAATGAAATATGGTGGCAGCGAATTGTTTATATTATGGAAGTAATTTATAGTTGACGTGACTGCACATAACTATATGCCTGACATTTTGTTGGTACATAAGCAGAATATTAGTATCATCTATCTCAATTAAATTTTGTAAATTATCGACGATTGAAACGTAAAACTGTTTTACTAGTGGATCTTATCATATTCCAATTATAATTCTGAAAGATCTGTAAACGTTGGATTTATACACGTGCTTTGGGGAAGCGTTATTTCTGTCACCGTCGCATATCTCTGTCAAACCATGAGTGCAAGATAGAGACAGCAAGCAACATATCCAAACGCAAACATAATGCACATGCTAAGTATCGATTATAGATGTATGTATCATCATCATCATTTCAGCCGAAAGACGTCCACTGCTGGACATAGGCTCCCCCAAGTGTTGCGAAATTTACCCATCCTGTGCGACCTGGTGAAGGTTGCGTGGATCCGCTGGATACAGCGGATCAACGCAACCTTCACCAGGTCATCGGTCCAGCTAGTGGAAGGCTTTCCAACGCAACGTCTTCCGGTTTGCGGTTGCCACTCTAGAACTTGTCGGCCCTATCGGCCATCCGTTCTGCGAGCAATGTGCTCTGCCCACTACCACTTATGCTAGGCAATTGTACGGGTTACGTCGGTAACCTTGTATATCCATATTTCCACGCAAGGAAACTCCGAGCATAGTCCTCTCCATTGCCTTTTGGGTGACTTTAAGCCTTCTGATGAGGCCCATTGTGAGCGACCACGTTTCGGTCCCGTATGTTATCACTGGCAACACTCACTGGTCATAGACTTTCGTCTTGAGACACTGCGGTAAGTTGGACGAGAAGAAACCACGCAGCTTCCCAAACGCTGCCCAGTCGAGTTCGATTTGACGATTAACCTCGTTCTCGAAGTAATACATACCTTTTTTTTCGGATGGGAAATCAACAAATAACCCCTCCCGCTCTGGGCGAAGCGGAAGGGAGTGTCAGACTTGTACTGACTAAAACCCATCCATGTTCCTTCTTAGTCATTTGTGTTCCAGGGCCACGATATCTCTAAGACCTACCTAACTGGACCTTTTGTTTCAGGTAGACATAATCGTCTAAGTACAACTTCGAAATCAGTGATTGTATATCAGTGACTGAAAAATTGTATAGTAATCGGTTGCGACACCGACACCTTATCACCCAAAGGTTGACTGGTAGAAAATGCCTATGGCATTTAGTCTGCCTCTGTACATTGTACTTGAAATGTTAAATAAATAAATAATCGGTGCCAATAATAATCGGTGGTGTACATGCCTAATTATCCATACCGTTTCATAATTAGGCATGTGATGCGGAGGAATGAGGAAAAAATTGATGGAATGGGAAAATCTCGCAGTAGGAAAGGGAGAGTTTTGAATATGAATATGGATGGCTGTAAAAGTAGGAGAAGATCAAAGAAAAAATGGATGGATTTTGTGAAAAATTAAATAGTCTAGCTATAAGGACTCCTGAGATGATAGCTAATAGAAAATTATGGAAGAAGAAGACATGCAGCGCAACGACAGCAAAATTATGATGGTCCTAAATTATATCTAAACTCGACAAGGCAGCAAGGTCAGCTGTAACAAGAATGTTTGCTAAATTAGAAGGGGTAGTCTTTCAAGAATTACCCACACGTTATACAGATGAGTAATTTTGCTGTAAACAAACAATAACCCTTTCCTAGTATCCGACAAACCTTTTTGATTCATGAGTATAGTATGTGCGTAGAGACATTGAAAGGGTCAATTGTCTTCTTTGCCTTGCATCTATATAGATCTATCATTTTTGTCCTGGAAGGAGGTGGGGCGTATATATATATATAGGGGTTATACACTCACTATGTTTTTGGTTTTCGTCGAGGATACCTCAATTGGCCAGTTATAATTTGGCGACGTAAACAGCGCTCTCGTGTTAGGTGCTCAGTGCTTCTCTGCACTGCGTTATTCTCCGAAATTATACTGATTATAACTTTCACTGTAATAAATTCAGCCACTTCTTTGCAATGGCGGGGCCGACTGAATGTTACATGAACCTTGACATCGTTTAATTCGAATGTATGAAATCCAAGGCTAGGACTATTCGCCGCAGACAGTTCCACACATCGGACTAGAACTAGGTATTAGTTTTGATGACCTGTGAAGGAACTATTTTGAAAGGTAGTTTACAAGGCTAGAAATCTGGTCACCTTGAAGTGTTGTGTTTTTAATCGACATCTAAAAAAGAGGAGGTTCTCAACTCGTCTGTATTTTTCTAAAGAGTTATTCCGAAGTTGGTATAAGTGAATAAATTCTTCCCACATGCTTGGACACCATAAATGTATCCTTTAACTGCTTTGTTAACTAAAAACAATTGTTGCACGGGTATTTAATGTTTCAATAAATATGGATACATCCAAATAATGTTTATTTATTATAGTATTGGCTTACTGCAGACACTTTATACTCACACTGATCATCCATATTCATACTTTCATTGGTTTTACATTAGCATTTTACCAATCGTTTCAATTTTTATAAATATTTTCTTGTTGTGACATTTTTTACATCAAACTTGTCAGCTGTCATTTACTTTTAATTTTAATTGATACCAGCCTAATTCTCTTTGATCATTTGTTGAGAAAAAAAAATGAAGGTTTCATTTAGATTTTATATTACTAAAATGATTATCATCAATACGTGAGTTCAATTGTTGTATTTTATAAATAATTACGAATATTTGCTGTGTAAAGATATTCTAAGTTATATTTATAAAAATATTATGAGGAAGGTTTTAGACCGATTGTTGCTGGCTGTTTTGAATACTGGCAAGTTGCGAGCGCAACAATTTGAATCTGAAAAGAAAGAAAGATTGACAAGAAACGGAGGATCAGTCCCAACTAGCAAAATAATCCTGGAATGCGATTATATAATGCTACATGGTCTTATATAGCTCCGATGATGGTTTTGGTGGTTGCTACTGCGCTTTTAACAGCATAAATACATGCTGTTTTTACTCAAGTACGTTTAATTCTATAATTTGTACTTATATCGGTATATAGGACCGTATTTCCTGGCAAATATAGGATCAAGACTCCTATAAAAGCATGAAACAAGAGTAATTGCACTCAAGAGTAATTACTCCGGTAACGCAGACTTATATGCGCCTATAAGATAACATCTGCAGACCATTTAAATCTTAATACTCCCGTAGGAGCATGTACCAGGAATATATGCACTGAGGAGCAATTACTCTTGTTATTTTTACTTATAACCTCATATAAGCTAATTTTTTATGGCCAATATAAGTAAATTTAAGTTAAATTACTGTAAATCATTTATATATCTGGTTTGGTTTTACATAAGCTTAAAAGTAAGTGTTAAATGAATTTCATATCCACGTTTTAAAAATAATTAATCACCAAGATTATAATAGCACTCGGTAGGATAAAAGTTTCTCTATATCGATTTATCGTGTGCCGTTTTAACCCTAGACTGATTTATATAGGCATTCCATAGTACTGTTATTGTCTAAGTAATCTTAAACAATCCTGGTTAAAACTTTTATGAAGCCACTTTTGCTTGTAACGACCAGTATAGGCGAAAACTGGTTTTGTCTACAAATATTGAAAATGGATTTAAATAAGTGAAAGCGGTTTAAAAAACTAGATCTTGCAAAAGAAAAGTAAAAAAAAAAATCTAAAGAAATGTTAACCGCAGAAGGCACCGATTTTTTAAATTAAATTGGTTAAGACCGTAACGCGAATTCTAGCGAGGGTTCCGGACAAGATAGTTATAGTACTGCTTTAGATGGAAGAGGTTTGGACTATGATAGTACCACGAAAGTACGAAAGGACTGTGAGCGATATTGAAAGCGATAATCAGGAAGAACTTTCGGATTATAACAAAAATTTCCAACTGCGGAATTAATTAAACACTGGGCTTTAGAATTCAATATTTCACAGGCTGCATTGAAATCTTGACTTGAAATTTTAAATATTTCATGAGAATTAAAAATGTTTTGCCAATGACATGTATTTGCAAATGCGATTTCAGGGAACTTAACAAGGTCAAAAATGTGTAGAAAATTGCATGTCAAATGTGTAATATAATTAAGTCAAATAAGAACAATGTTTAAACTAATGTTTAACCTAGCACGTAGAACAATCTCTTAAAATATTACTTTAACTTACTAATCCATAAATATCAATCGATTTTCATCTGGGCATTGCGGAACCCTAATCGGTTACAATAGCGAATCTTCCTCGGTTTTGTGATAACCCAATATAGAACCAATATACTAATATTGGTACTATATCACACTTGTAAATGCTAAAAGTACTTATTTTAGCACTATACCGCACTTGGAAATGCTGACCAAGAAAATGGCAGCTGCCTACATAATATTTATTTAATATTTATTAAAACTAAAATGTAAATAAGCAAATTTCAAGAGGCGCTTTAAAATTTTGATCAAACCCATGATAGATTTCACAGAAAATTCAAGTTCCCCTACGAATAAGCTATAAAAGACTAATAATTTGACAACAATAAAATTTAGTATAAGGTTGACATTAATAAATTCTGATTCATATAAATACTTAATCTCAAGATGTAATTTTTTTTTTTACAGAGTACAACAATGTGCGATACACTCACTTTGACTGTTCACAATATATGAGCTTAGAGAAGCATTTGTAGGCGCGTATTAATCTCACTTTTTACTAAAATTTACTTATATTGAGATTTACAGGAGTAATTGCATTGACGTAATTCAATTACAGGAGCAATATAGGCGTATATGGCATTTCAGCGGTCTAATATAAATACGTTATAAGTAAAAGTAGACTTATAAAGTGGGCCCTTTTCGCGACTTATATGCGGATATAAGTCTCATATAGTCCTCGATAAATTATGGTTCTAGGATAGTTTAAAAACCACTTTTTGCTAGTTGGGGTGTGGATAGAGAGTGTATTTTCGGACGGCACTGGAGGGAGTAAAAAGCATAGTCAAGCTTGAGTCAAAGAGAGTCTGGAACTGAATCTGACGGACTTTGTCACTACCCAGGAGATCTCACTACGGACTCCTGGGACCTGTTATACTAAAACCTCGGAAGCTGTCCTGCATTCCTGTCTGTAACACCAGGGACCTCTAATACTGAAAATACGGAAGCTGTCCTGTATTCCTGTCTGTAACTGCGGATCATCGGAAACTGGCCTGCGTTCCTGAATCGTCTTCTCGCCTCTTCTATTGAGTTTGCCTTTAGAGACGTTAAGTGTGGGTGTTAAGTGGTTTATGTAATAATTAATTGTATTTACATCTCATCATGAATATATTTTTTTTCCCTTTTTAACTTTTTTAATGTACAAATTAGCTTATTTCCTCTTCATCATCAAGGAATAAGCAAGTTTGGTACAATAAGGACCGACCCATTGTATTTTCTAAGTTTACATTTAGTAAAAATGCAAAATGGATTCCATCGTGAAATCATAATTGCAACATGAACACTCACAATAACACCTATTTCATCATGGGTTCCAAAATCCTATTTTCACTATATGTCGAAATTGTCATAAACCCAATAAGAGAGAACCACGTTTAAGATTTGTAGAGTGTACACATATTAGTGCTGGTGACTGTACGCCCCTCTGTGAATTCATAAAGAGAATAAAGGAGGCGTGATATTATGTTATTTAGGACAGGCCAAGAATTTCACAAGCGGAGAGCAGCGGTGGCCCAGTGGTGGCAGCCGCGGCTTACCAGCAGTCAGCCGTGGGTTCGAACCCAGGCAGGCGCATTACTTTGTGTAATTTATTTCATCACCGCTGCTCTCAAAAACGGTGAAGGAAATCATCTTCAGGAAACCGGCATATCCTAGAACTAAAAATTCAAAGACATGTGACATCTGCCAACCCGCCCTGGGCCCCCGTGGTGGATTACAGCCCACTCCCTCTCACAGAGAGGAGGCCTGTGTCCCAGCACTAGGAACATTATAGGCTGATGATGATGATAATGAAGAATTTCTTCCCATCATCCCCGGTAATCCCAAGTAGAAGTAGTGTGGCACCGTCATTGCCATGGTATGGGGCATTGGGCATGTGATGGGGAGGAATGAAGAACGTGTTTGATTCCATACACGTTCCTCATTCCTCCGCTTTGAGTATGTGTGTTATATGGCTATAATAGTAGGGGAAGAGAAGAGAAACGTTGTATGGACTGTGTGAAAGTTGACATGGCAAGAAATAATAAAAGAAGACATACTAAACGGATCTTCAATAAATTGGAAACAAAACCGACAAGGCAGATATCCTTAGCAAATTAAATTTCAATAAACTTTTTGGTAATGAAATTTAACGTTTTTAATGCACATCAAAGTGTTCGTAAATAATAATACGTTCAAACTCTTTTCATTTACAAGAACTTATTCAGTTTTAAATCATAAACTTTTTTAATAAGTAAAACCTATCTTTTTCTTGTTTATTCACTTAATCGAATTACAATAATTTGATTCAAAGTTTTATGGGGTTTCCGTGCATTGTATAAATGGTGATTAACGAACTATTCCAAGGGCTAAAGTATTTGCTTTCACGTAGAACTAGTAGACAATTGCTACCATGTTAGTTAAACGATTTTGGAGATCTCTAAAATTTATTATATGTTTATTATTTTGTTTAGAAGTTTCTCAGTAAAGTTTTACTTATTTTAATGACGTTATTGCTGAAAATCAGGGTAAAAACATGCGTACACAGTTCGAAAAACATGTTTAAAAATCTCCGTAAGTTTTTGCGCTTAAAACTAATTCTCAACTTAAGTCAGAAACAAATCGGTGGCTACAAAAATATATATTTAAAGTTAGAACTTAATAAATACAAACTTACCTTTAAAGTAGACAAAAAGCACAAAAACAACTATATCGACGTTTACTAACACGTAATAATACTGGTGTTTAAACTTTAAAAGTACTTTAAACTTTATTTTTAAAGAAATTAAGAGTGGTATTGCTTCGCAGCTTCACGTTTTAAGAACAAGGTGTTATTGTTGCTTATATTATTTTAATAATATATTGTTTTAGTTAGTTGGACTTTGTACGATCGCATGGTTGGATCACATGGTGCGGGCGCGGTGTAACCTGGGCGGCGGTTCGCGACTCTCTGCCGCCCGCCCAAAGCCCGCCCAACGCTAACTTGCACAGTAACTTTGTACGCAGTTTCTACTTTTGGCGGATAACTTGGAATTAATTATGTTTATGCGCTGGTTTTCGGAATGCTCAAGGACTTAGGCTTGTGCGATAGTTTTAAAGCTTGTTTAGTCGAGTTTTTATTTGTTTGGTCGAGTAGTTTTTAGTACTTGCTCGTTTCTGATTCCAATAACTCCATTGTTGGTTTACAACAAAACAAAGCACATGCGGGTAGACATTGTTACATCACAAACTGATGCAGATTGTCGTCTTCGTGTGTGGAGTACCGTAGCTTTATTTATTGTTTTTATTTGTAGTTTAAAATAGTCAATATGATAAATAACTAAATAATATACTATATATCAAAATTAAATCAGGCATAAGCCGATTTATTTATTTACTTAGGATTACCAACGAGTTACGTTACAATTTATCTATAAAAATAAATAAAATTGTTGTGTCTGTTTGTAATTTCAAAATAACAGCTGTTTACCAACCAAAAATAAAACTAAAATGTTATTTATTATTTGTTTTCAGTTCACTGTTTGATGGACGCTGTCACTGAATTTTTGAGCATGTCGAAAACTGGTCACCGTAACCTACGTGATACAAAACTTTCATTTGAAAAACTTCTGTCCGACCAATACCAAAGCTAAAGCTAAGTTATATTCTACTCCGGAGGAGTCTGCTACTTCATTTACAACAATAAAATATTGAGTGGCCGAGTTTAAATGAGGCCATATGAACATCGCGTTGGTTGACCAAGTAACTACACCAAATGGTGCCATGGACAAGCCAAAAAATATTATTGGACGACCGTCGATTAAAACTGCGCGACGCAAGTAACAAGTAAGGTAGGAATTTCAGAAAGTGAAAATGTTTTGCGGCATCAAATCATTTTGGACCACCAATGTCATCACACCATCTTAATTAAAAGAAAAAAGTGCATTTCTACAACTAATACTTTTCCTCTTCGTAAGTACCTACATAATTATGTGTGCGTCGAAAACCCAAACACTTTCTGAAAATAAATGATACATAGACAAACTGAGAGAAAAGTGCAGATTCAGCATCATAAATCATTAGTACATTAGAAGCTATTTCTTATAAAACTACTTACTTCTCCGTTGTGTGTGAAAATGTGCTTATTTGCTCAGTTACTTGATTGCTTTTTCTATGGGACTTATTTAGTTTATGCCGGTAACTTTGCCCGCGTCTAGGTTCTTTTTTGTCGGGATAAAAATTACCCTACATAGTAACTTAGGTTTTGGTCTACCTATAAATCCAAATCCATCGTAATCCGATTAATTTTCAAAGGCCTAAAATACACAAACTAAAAATATTTTTATTTTACACTAGTTGCCCGGACAGACTTCGTTCTGTCAAAAGTTTTTTTTTTTGGTATTAACACCTTCCGTGGACTTTAAGGAACATACAAAACAATTAATTAGCCGAATTGGTCCAGCCATTCTTGAGTTATGCGCCTACCAACATTTATTTTTATTTATATGTCGTAGTTGTCATGATTTATTTCGTTAGACTCGGTCATCAAGTGGGCAGAATATGGTTTTCGTGCTATGAAAACACACACTACACGCGGTACACTGCTTTTGTGGAACTCACAAATTACTTGAAATTACAATCCAACACAATAACACTAGGCACCATGAATCGGGGAACAGTTTCGGGACATCTTGACTCCGCCGCGATCAGACATTGACTGCCCTCCTAGCAGCGAGCTCGAAACATCACGACTCTGTAGAAGCGCGGTTAGGTGAGGGTAGACTGGTAAGTAGGTCACGTGATGCTTCATTTGGCGCGCTTGCCGATTCATTTTCTGTCCGTACTAATGACTAGATCCGACATATATAAAAGATAGAAGATAGATAGGCCTACACGGGCACTTATAAAACGTCGGCTAAAAGGTGCTCGGTTCGGATTGGTCGTTTTCTATGGAGAAGAACCGTCAAGAAACTCCATAGTTACTCTTTTAAAATCATTTGGATTTACAATATTTCTGTTACAGCGTTAGTACTTAAGTATGGGAGGACATCGTAGGCCCGACAATAAGTCGTACAAACTCACATTCACATTTATAATATTAGTTAAGATCTAAACAAGTAACGATTTATCAAAATAAAGCCATCACTAATTGGATGAGCCTAAAATAAACAAATACCTTAAAAAATAGATAGCCAATTAGTGCAGCCATCTGTAACCTTTTAGACGAAGAAAAAAACTAAACTAGGTAGGTAGGTACCAATTTATTTTCATGTCATGCATAATCCATCAACTTTAGATTAACATGTTTTACAAGTGAAGACATAATTTTCCGCTCGAGTGCTTTGATTACACCGCATCGTGATTCTGTTCAAGAAATGTGCTCAAATGTTTGGCCAAAGCCTAACTGAGTACATTGGAAATCGCTGAAGTGTGGGACGGCTGAAACATGACGTACATTATACAAGGATACATAACGTCTACGTGGTTTTCTTCGCCAGGGACTCAAATTGTAACCGTAATAAGTGTTAAAACACTTATTACGGTTTAGTGTATTACACTGTTTTTTAAAACAAATAACAGAAAAACACTTTTAAATGTAACATATACAATAATGTTACCGAATCAAACTGTAACCTTTTATTAGTGTTAATATATGTAACTGAAATAATCAATTATAGCTTTAGTGCGCTGCTACTGTTGTACTGTTAACAGTTTTATATCTGTTGCAGATATGATACGGTTAAAAACACATTTAAAAGTGTTACATATTTGATTCTGTTACCAATTCAATATGTAAAACTAATAATTCTGTAACCTTTATGAAGGTGTTCTTGAGTCCCTGGTCTTCGCAACCATGAGTGGTGAGCACGATGTCCTGGATTCCAATCACAGGTCGGGCAAAATGTTATAGGGTTTTTCCATCTGGAATTTCTCAGTAGCAGTCACGGAGTCTAGATCTGTGCCCGATTGATGGCAAATAGTCGCACTCCAATAAATGGGATTTATAAACATAACTGGTGAGATATCGGTGTTATAATAAATACACGTCTGCCTAATCCGTCGGGAGTTACAACAGATAACGTCTAATATTATTTATTTATTTATTTACTAGCTTCCTGCCCGCGACTTCGTCCGTAAACCTTAATAAATTATACACTTAAACCTTTCTCTTGAATCATTCTATCTATTAAAAAAAACCGCATTAAAATCTGTCACGTAGTTTAAAAGATCTAAGCATACATAGGGACAGACAGCGGGAAGCGACTTTGTTTCTTACACTATGTAGTTATAGTTAAACTTCATGTACAATAGTGGTACATAGGCATTCTCTACCAGACAACCATTAGGTTAAAAAGGACAATATATAGGGTACAAAATAATATCTAAAAATATGTAATTAATTTCGAAATTGTATATAATTACATAGACTAATACACATAAAATAGACTAATAAATATTTTAAATATAAAATTAATGTTTTTTCATTACATTTAGGTTCACATTTCCTGCTTTTCCTGGAATAAAGTATTTGCAGTCACTGATGTGTGCAAAAAGTTTCCTTCGTCGTTCTTTTTACTTCACATGGATGACTAAATTGTTGTCACAAGCTTTGCTTTCTCGTGGGAAATTATAATAAGTATAAGCTAAGTAGCAGCAGTAAATATCTATTTAAGAGCAGCCGGTGATGTTTTAAATAAAAGTGGTTCTGAATCGATTAAAAAACCCGTATACAACCGACTATATATTACCGACTAATACACATAAAATAGACTAATAAATATTTTAAATATAAAATAAATGTTTTAACATTAATAGTGTATAATACTATCAGTAGAGGATGGAGTTTTTTATTCGGCATTTACATACATATAATATGATGTTACAGGTAGTCAGTGGTCCGAAAGTCTGACAACCAGTCTTTCCAACGGGCACCGTATTACCCAGTACTATTTGACTAGGTTGTGGAGGTCAGATATGCAGTCGCTCCATGTAAAATACTGGTATTCAGCTGCATCCGGTTAGTCTGGAAGCCGACCAAAATAGTTGGGAAAAGGCTAGGCAGATTATGATGATTTTTATGACATGGCCGGATATTTACAAGCTTGCTTTCAAACTATTGATCGTGATTAATCTAACATATAAAGCATATCTATATTTTTATATATATAAATTACGCGTCACGTTTTTGTCCGTGATGGACTTCTAAACTACTTAACCGATTTTAATCAAATTTGCACATCATGTGCAGTTTGATCCAACTTGAAAGATACGATAGCTTACGAGCGGAGCAGCAATGGAAAATGTTGCGAAAACGGGGAAAATGTGACGCAGACAAAGTTGCGAGAGACAGCTAGTTATACTATATTTTCTGTCAGAATAAATTGAAGGTTTTCGTGAGCGTTACTCTCTGTGATTCCTAAACAAATAGCAGCAATCTTGTGTAAACCTAGTCTTGTATCTATTGAAATATCATAGTTTGAATGTGAGCTTACTCTAGTACCTATCCACTCACGAGTTTATAGGCAATATTTACATCAGTAAGCAATGAATATTGGTTAACAACTTTGATTTAAAAGAATATCCATGTAGGTTCTTGACCATTCTTTGCCTAGACATCTACGCTTTGGAATGGGTAACTACAATAGGTACTTAATACTTAAGTTATTGTACCTTGTGACTGGGAGTTTAGCTTCGTTTTTTTGTGATATTGGCATTAAAAGTGCCCGTAATGGTCTAAGTGAAATAAATACATTGAGTTTGGGTTTCGTATTTTGTCATCATCATCTGCCTAGCCTTTTCCCAAACTATCCTGGGGTCGGCTTCCAGTCTAACCGGATGCAGCTGAGTATCAGTATTTTACATGAAGTTACTGCCTATCTGACCTCCACAACCCAGTAACTGGGTAATACGATACCCCTTAGTAAGACTGGATGTCAGACTTTTGGCTTCTGACTACTCGTAACGACTGTCAAAGATCTATAAATGGGTTTCGTATTTTTTATAGAATTGAATTTTCAAACCGATACAATGAAAATGGAAACGAGAATGGAACAAAAACATGAAAAGGGAGTCCAAATACTAGATAGAGAGCCAACAACACCATCATTCAGCCGAAAGCGAAATAAAATAAACTAGAAATAAAACTAAGCAAAAACCATACAACAAAGAATTCCCTTTTTACATCCATAAGCTGGGGGCACGCGACGAGATAAGCCGTGATATTCTCTGCACCTCTCGGTGTGTTTATATTTTATTCCTCAACCAGATTTGCGATGTATACCAACGTGCTTACTGAGAAATATCGCAGTGGAAAAGTGTTGTGATTGATTGTCAGGGAATTTATTTACTTATTTAGTGCTTTTTTTGACAAAATGATGCACATCTAGGGCATTATCAACGTTCTTTTAAATCTAGAATTTTGTTGCTAGGCAATTACTTTCAGCATAGATTTTACAGTACTAATAGGAAACTTAGATAATGGCAAAACAAGGCACTAGAAAATTACAGCAAATATAAACATCACATTATACATCAAAATTATAAAAGTAAGTGTTAAGGATCGCCACACACACTAAGCTATCTAATTTTTTGATTTCTTCATCGACAATCCGAGCACATAATGGAATATCTCACCGGCAAAAATCCGTACTTCGACAAACATCCAAGCTTCATTCCTGATTTAAACCTTTTTGTATGAACTTTTGTGCAAAGTTTTATGCTAATAGACCTGACAGGTAAGGTGTATGCGTTGTCCAAGTTTTTAAACTGAGATGGTCACTTAGTACTGGGTAACACGATACCCCTTGGTAAGCCTGGTTGGCAGACTTTCGGGCCACTGACTTCCTGTAACAACTGTCAATGATTTATAAATCACAAATTATAATAATAATTTTATATTATACATACCTACACACACACACAAGGCTACAAGAAGGCTCAAAGTCACGACCCTCGACTTCTAACTGTATAATGTTATTATGTAGGTCCTGTTTGCACATTGTTGGACGACTTCTTTTTTACTTTTCGGCCTGTTATCGTTGCTGATTACTTCGGATTTAGTTATGAAGGTTTAAGTTTTTCATTTCTTATTGTTTTCTATTTCATTACATTTAGGTTCACATTTCCTGCTTTTCCTGGAATAAAGTATTTGCAGTCACTGATGTGTGCAAAAAGTTTCCTTCGTCGTTCTTTTTACTTCACATGGATGACTAAATTGTTGTCACAAGCTTTGCTTTCTCGTGGGAAATTATAATAAGTATAAGCTAAGTAGCAGCAGTAAATATCTATTTAAGAGCAGCCGGTGATGTTTTAAATAAAAGTGGTTCTGAATCGATTAAAAAGCCGTATACAACCGACTATATATTTCATACCAAAATAACACAATATGCCAAATATACCAATGAATAGACTTTTGAATTAAAATTTTGAATAATAAATGTGAGCAGAGAGAAGTGATTTAATATGTTATAAGCAAATCCAGAAAGACAAAGCAATGAAAATCCGTGATTATAAAGCTGTCTCGTACTACGAAGGGTATTTATTACCTACCTACTTCACCAAAGGACGTCTTCTAATGATTACATCCTTTGATAGATATCACAATTTTCCGAGAGACTCGTCCCAAAATAAGTAATTTATTTCTAAAGTCTGTACACAGTTGAGATAATTTTGTAAATATTTGTCTTTTTAAATCAGCTCCCGTGCAGTTGAAAGCTTTGCTAGAGACAAAATGAAACAGAGATATGTTGTCAAACAGATTCATTACATTTAGATGGAACAGCTACATGGCTATCTGTGTGTACCTTTAGGAGTTTAATTTCAGAAAAAAAACAGGATTCTTTGCACAGAGGCGGTAAACAATGTTCCATTGTTCTCTCTAGTTTGCCCTTAGGGCCTAATTAATTTACCCTTTCTTGATACTTCGTTGAAGACAATTGTTCATTGTGAAGGAGATCGCACGAGGCGGTGGTACGGAGATCAACTAAGAATGGATAGCCAAATAACATCTGGGCTATGCTTTAGGATTTAATTTCACCTTACCTTTACAATACCTGTTGGGTAAAGTATTCCTGCTTTCCGCTATCAAGCAGTGTTCTGTATTAGATACATTAGTTTCATCTTTGTCTCATGGGCAGGCAACACATTTAAGATTTCTGTGGTATTACAGATGATAAGCAGCGGTAGCCTACCTCTTTGTTGGTAAGAATACTTATTTGCTATCCAATAGCATTTAAATATAACTATGGTATTGAACTTTAACCCACGTTCATAACGAAGAGGGAAAATTCAATATTTTTCCGCACCCTTTAATTAATTATTGATCCTTCAGTTGCCTATAACCTACCCATATCACCCACGTAAAGAAAAGAGTGACCTATGCCTACCTCATTTCACATTTGGGAATAACTATGTCACTCATTTCTATTACGTGGGCTGTTACCTACTTAATAAGTTACTTTCACCCTTTAGAAAACAAGAAAGGCAACCAACCAACACGCTATTCAGCTGTGAAGATTAGATAAATTCCTCTTTACGGCAATGTTTGTTTTTACTGGCCGCAAAATATTTTTGACCAAAGTAAGGAGGTCCTTAGACTTTGTACGATCATGTTTATGGTCGGAATAGCAAACTTTTTGCGCAGACGATCAACAATGGATGGAGCTCGGTCCTTCCATTTCCACGTAAGTCCTTTGTGTCTCTCTTAGTTATTGGATATAAGTGAAAGGTCACCTGATAATAATACTGCTATTTGATCAACATTTTGGTTAGAGACGGTGATCTGTGGTCAAAGCGTATCTATCTATAAAATGCCGTACCTAAATCTTCGTCTATTAGAAAAAGTACAATAATATAAACAATAACAAAAAAAAAAGTCTAGTTTTAATCTGGAGATTCATACAAAATACAGTTGGGTAATATTATAATCAAACAAAGCTACAATGTTACATACAAGTAGGTACTAATTCTAAGAAATAATGAATCTAGAAAAGATACCTCTCACTTTGCTATTTATATCCCAACAGATTTCCATTAAGACCTTTTAACTTTTAAAGTTTGTCACTCGTGTGACTACAGGGCGCAGGGAAAGTTCGAAAACTTTACTCCTCCACATACTTCTACGAATAAGTACTCCATACCTAAGTGCCTCCAACTTTTGAGTATAAGAAATTAACAGTATTTATAACCGGCCGTATAAATAGGGCCATATTGAGCTTTTAGGCAAAGTTAGGTTTTGTAGATTGTCACCTCACCTGATATGAGAGTCTCTTTTCGCAAGGGCCATTTTATATGACACGCCCGGGTAAATCGTTTCTCCAAATTAAGCGCGAGGGAAGCGACCGTAACTCATATATAATATGTATTTACAGAACTATAATCATTAAAATCAATTAAATCCTCTAAGTTCATTTAATCGAATTGAATTGAATGATTATTTCAAGAAAAATTGTACATGTTACGGTAGCGAATCATATTTTTTTCAACTTACACACTGACCAGCAATTTGCAAAAAAAACTCATTATCATAATCAGCCTATAATGTTCCCACTGCTGGGCCACAGGCCTCCTCTCTATGAGAGGGAGTGGGCTTTAATCCACCACGCGGGCCCAGTGCGGTTTGGTAGATGTCACATGTCTTCGAATTTTTAGTTCTAGGACATGCCGGTTACCTCACGATGTTTTCCTTCACCGTTTTGAGAGCAGCGGTGATGAAATAAATTACACAAAGTAATGCACCTGCCTGGGTTCGAACCAACGACTTACTACTCGTAACTTGGGGCTGCCACCACTTGGCCACAGCTGCTCCTCTCCTCTGCAAAAAAACTATAAAGAAATAAATGTCGCGACCTTCTCGGGCGCTCCCAGCTTAAACTAAATTTTTGCAACTCCGAGTAGTTCTAATGATCTACTTCATAAAGGTAAATGCGGTTACCCAAGCTCGTCTTGTCTATCCTGAGCGGGCAGTTGACCACACTACAAAGCTTGCTGAATGGCTATACTAGCCAATGTTACCACCACCACGACATGAATTGTACCTGTGTGACATGAGGAGAACAGGATAAAACTTCTAACTAATCCAGTACTCACTCCCTCATTGCTGATTATCGTGATAGTTGTTTTCTGCCCTGGCTTGACGAGGTTTGTCATTCCTGGGCTATTTTTGAGACTTCCTGCAAATATTGACCCAAAGACTGGTCGAAGAACGCCTCTTGGCAGTTCCCTGGTCTCTCTTCGTTTAACCCTTCAATTAGCATAACAATAAAGTGTCAAACATAACCAAGTCACTACTCCGGAATGTTGGGTGCGTTTCAATTAAACTTTAAGATCAAAAGGAACAAACGGCTTGTAGAGGAATTAATTCAGTCGTCAAGGAGCGGTCGTTTCGCCCCTTGAATTAGGATCGGCGTAATTTCCGTCGCGGCGTAAACAAGATGTAAGGGACATCAAGCGCACTTAACGAAGTGAGAACGAACTTTGTAGCCGGCTGACATTTTAAATATCAAACATTTTTTCAATGTAATTGGAACGAGTTTTTCAGTTGTTATTGGTAATTAAAAAAGGAAAGGTATCATCATGGATTTATTGAACCGAATAGCTCTCTTTATTCTTTTTTCGTTTATGTAACATAACATCACGCATCTTGTAATTTACTAAGGCTTCAGCAGAGGTGTCGGAGTACCACACCCACATTCCGCCAGTTACATTTAACTTCCATGTTAACAAAAGGCCTACAACCGTGTATGAAACACGGATTCTAGACTGCTACTGAGAAATTCGGAGGAGTATGTAAGGATCGTAGCAGTTGGGGCCGACTAGTGGCCCCCGGCCACCGTAGGCGCGGGCCTGTGGACGGTGAGTAATGGGCTAGCTCATCGTCCGTCCGTCTTATGACCACAGGCCGTGCCGACGGCGTGTTCGTGTTCCACGCGCGCCTCAAGGAGATGTCAGCAAATTGGAAGGAGTCCGAGAGGGCCGATGCCTGCCAGGGCTGCGGGACTGTTCGAAAGATATACCGTGGCCCTGGACCACAAAGGGCTAAGAAGGAACATGGATGGGTTTCAGTCAGTACAAGTCTGACACTCCCTTCCGCTCCGCCTAGAAAGGGAGGGGTGATTTACCATCGGAAAAAAAAAGGATCGTAGCAGAAAAGGTGTTTATGTATGTATGTATACTGAGAAATTACTGATGATGAAAAAACAACTCAATTTGTTCGACCTAGGAATCGAAACCAAGACCACATTTCTCTTGAACTCTCTTGAGACCAAGGACATTTTTTAAAATTATTATAGGTGATTCGACCTTTAATAAAATTAGATTTAAGTGAGTACCTAATATTATTTTTATTTTGATCTTTTCTAATTTCGAATAAAGTGAAGTTGTAAATCAAACGCAATTTAATCTCGACGTCAAAAGTATTAATTATAAAATGTCTTGCTTAAAATATTGTTTCAAACAAGCCGGGTCAAGATAATAACAATTAAAAAAATAAATGCTCTGTATAAGTAGGAGCTCAAAGTTTAAAGTAAATATTACAAAATTATGTTTATGGGTATGCTAATCTACGTAAGATTAAATTTTAAGTTATCTGTTTACGCACACTCTGAACTAACCATAAATGTCCAGATATATGATTTTACATGCACTAAGCCTTCACGAAGGAGATTACGTTTTACGCCAGGAGCAGCAAACACTGCATCACCTTGCTTCACGTGACAGATCTCCGCGAAAACCGTCGTCCAGGGATGTGTTTCATCTCCATGGGAGTCTTGGACGTAAGGAATGCCGCAGTAAGTTTTTCAGAAAGACATCGGAACGAAATTCTGAATTGTCTCGTGAGAACCCTTCGATATTAATCGAGACTAGGCACAATGCCGGTTCTATCAGTGGACTTCGGATTGCCAACGTGGTGAAAGGATTAGCCAGGCAGGGTGGAAACTCACTGATTGGTCACGGTGCGGACGTATAGTGGCCCCATAGATACGCCGTTTGAGGAAGTTCCTTTCATGAAAGAGAGAATGAGTTTGTATAGAAGTTAAATATCATTCGGCGCACGACTTGTAGATAAAATAAATCCGAAATGAAGAAGTTAGGAAAATTGAAATTCGATTTGATACTGGAAGTCAACATTGGCAGCCTATATTCTATTTACGGGGGTTGTTTATTACCCGTAACGATGTTTGAAAGGCGAATTGAATCCCAGATATACTGTGTATGTTTTTGATATTGCCTAATTCGGTTATTCGGGTTTGATACATCACACTTTTCTTAAGCCTTGTTTCTGGGATGACATCGCATCTGTGACGCAAATATTTCAATAATAAGACACTGCGAATAATGTATAAAAAATTATCATTTATTATTTTAAAATTATCGTTTTATCTCTACTTACAAACTACTCAGTAACAAGTCCAAGGACATTGCAAAACACTTAGCAACTAATTATTATTGATTAATAATAATCATTACGATTAAGGGTAAAGTTTCGAAACAAATGGTTGAGTTCTAAAGCTGGGTGTCCACTAAATTCACGAGTCAATAGTGGTACGCACGTTTGCGCTATTTATATTTATTACTATAAATACTTAGTAATGGTAATTCCGATATTGTGAACACACAGGAGATCTGTGAAGCCTTTTGTAGTGGGAACATAATGTACACCCACCTTTACAAATATACTTAACTAGCTGTCCGGCGCAACTTCGTTTGCGTCACATTTTCCCCGATTTTGCAACATTTTTCATTGCTGCTCCACTCTTATTGGTCGTAGCGTGATGATATATAGCCTATAGCCTTCCTCGATAAATGGGCTATCTAACACTGAAAGAATTTTTCAAATCGGACCGGTAATTTCGGAGCCTATTCAATGCAAACAAACAAACAAACAATCAAATCTTTCCTCTTTATAATATTAGTTTAAATATAATATACTTAATATAAGGTCTTTCGAAAATGCCTTTTAGCGACTAGTTATAAAACATAGGTATTATTTTAATGATTCGTTCGAGAAATACTCATTTGTCATACACGTCATCGCAGAACATACGACCATAAAGATATTTATTATTAAACTTATGCTAAACATACAAGTTTTACGACTTAAAAATAAATATGTCGGTATATAAAATTACATCATTCTATTTTAGAATCCGTTTTATAGTTAGGTATTAGTAAGTAATATACTAAATAATAGTTATATTATTAAAAAAAGCATATTTAATTACTCAGGCCCTTCTCAGGCCATTTTGATTAGCTGTCAATTTCATCATAAGAATAATAATTAAGTCTTTAATTTTAGCAATTTTTTTCACTTTCTCGCAGAACTGAAATTAGTTCCGATTCAATACAAATATTTCTTCCCAATTTTTCACTGTTGTTCATTTCATTTGGTATTTTTAAATCACAAAAAATGCATTTTAGACAATACAAATAGTATAAGTACTACTTAGATGTAGCACATCTATTGTACAGTCAGCGTCAGTATGTGCTAACCCCTCTACAGTCAGGCCGAGTACGCCAGGGGGGGTAACTACTTATTGATGCTGTCTGTACCTATCATAATAACAATAAAATAATTTACATCAAATGCTTACGAATATCATGAATCAACAGATTCCTGAGATAGTTGTTGTCGTTCGCGAAACATTCGACAATGTCAAAATGATCCATGCCGTCTTTGATCTCTAAATACATGTTCTGCATTAAGCAGGCGTTGTGTAAAATTTCGTAGAACTCCCTGGATTGTTTCTTGAAAGTGGGGCTGTCGTGTTGTCCTGCTAGAATGTATAGACGTATCCTCCTTCCTTGCAGGTGTGTGAAGTCGTCAAATTGGGGTGACAGGGGTACTGCCCACTCGTTGGGTAGCTGTACTGCGTCGTTCACTGAAGTATGGACTATCTCCCTGAGGTCGTAGACCCCTGAGACGAGGAAGGCCCCCTGAAGGCGTGACGCTCCTGCCGTGTTCTCGAAGAAGTCTGCGTTGGAGAGGAGCTTGGCGACGAGGTGCGCACCCGCTGAGTGACCCGCGAAGTACACGCCCCTGGAAATTTTAAAGATGGTGTGAATATTATGTAATGACAAATTAATTAGGACTTAGATATGAAGGAACCCACTGATTTGGAATATTTATGGGAAAAGAAGCTACTTGGCCAATCAAACACATAACCCTCCTTTTGGGCTTCGCCGCAGTCGGGTAGATACAGAAAATACGCGGCGACTTTGGTACTGGTTGCAATAGTATGAATTGGAGTACTAATTGTGAGGTAAGTATGTAGTTGAATGTCCACTCATACTATATTTGTATGAGTGGACATTAGACCGAGTATTTGAGATACATTTCAAATCTGTTGATTCGCCTATTTCGACTATGACTCTTTGATAAGCACATCTAGTCACAAGTAGATTGTTATAGGAGTCCATCTGAATATCTTAAAACCAAGCCAGCGAATTTTCAATTGATCATTCGCTTAGTTATTGAATTATTTATTCTTGTCCATTCGAACTCAATATTTCACTCTGTAAACAAAATAAATATTCTTGTCAGTGCTTATCTGTTTTCGGTTCATTACATCACAATCATTTATCTAGGTGAAGGGTTATCTTACTTGGAGGCCATTTTTTCTGCGTACTCGAACACGAATCTTGCGGCGTTTTGTATTTGGCTGACGATCTCTGCGAGGGTCGCGGTCGGACAGAGGTCGTAGCCGACGACGATGGTCTTCACTCTAAACTTGTGGAGGGGTCCTGCTGGGTACCTCGATATCTCGCGTGAAAGCTCCTGCCAGTAACCGCCGTGAATATAAACGAGGATAGGTGCGTCTGGGGGAAATGAAATAGGTTTTATTAAGGAACTGTTATTACTAAAATGTCGAACCTATAGTTTATTCTACTTTTGTAAATACATGGCCTAGGTAGGTATATGGAACAAGTGTCTGAAATAAATGTTTTATTATATCATTATCCTTTTATATCTGTATCGGAGGAGCTCGTGGCTAAATAATAACAGCCGCCCAGGTCGATCTCTAAGGTTAAGCCGTGCTTGCCGAGGTTGGTCTGTGGATGGGTGACCATAATTACATATCGAGTTTCCTCCGTGCCTCGGAAAGCACGTAAAGCCGTTGGTCCCGGCTGTCATTTGTAGATCTTTGACAGTCGTTACGAGTAGTCAGAAGCTATAAGTCTGACATCCAGTCTTACCAAGGGGTATCGTATTACCCAGTTACTGGGTTGTGGAGGTCAGATAGGCAGTCGCTTCATGTAAAATACTGGTACTCAGCTGCATCCGGTTAGACTGGAAGCCGACCCCAAGATAGTTTGGGAAAAGGCTAGGCAGATGATGATCTGCTAAAAAATCAAATCCATACAGTTTGCTATGCATGATGCGGTAACAAACACATTGTAAGCCGACACTTACATAGTTGGAAAAGCAAAACAGATGCTGGAATACCATTGACACAAATAATATTATATTCTGGTCATGACCAGTATATCTGCCAAGTATGTGATTATTGACATGTCCCTAGAATAAAGGCTCGGTTCATTGCTAAAAATTTGCTGATTTCAGAAATGAATTCAATAATTACTCAATCAATGATATCAGCAAATTCTGTCAAAGGTAATTGTATCGTATCAAAGTAAATTTGCATATTATTCAGTTAAACACAAAACTGCATTACTATCATTGATAGGACATTCGCACTAATAGTATGGTCAATAACTCAGCAACCATCAATTAATTCTAATTTCATTCACCATTACACTTACGTGCGTGCCTAATTAAAATGTGCCGTTAATTTGGCTGTCAGTGAAAATTAGATGAAATTATGCGGACAAAATGAGGCAGCCATTGAACAATTGTTTCGAACATAATCGTACTATTTTTTTGTTTTCTTGCACTAAGTAGGTTGTTCGCTGATAAAAATGCGAGGTTGTCGCAAAGAGGTGAGAACGGTTCTTTTATCAAGGTACCTTTTGAAAAATAAAAACAGCAGTTCTTCATAACTGTCTATAGCGTGTGTGGAAATAGACTCGACCGTTTCGTAGAACCACCTTTTTCCTGTGAGGAGCTTTGGATGGGTTAGGTGTTTCATCTGTTTACTAGGAGAAGAAACACCGGTTTAAAAGCCCAGGCATTGTCTTGGTCAGCTCATGCGGATTGGCATACACTAACTTCGAAATATTATAGATTTCACCCAGTCTTTAAAACTCATCCTGTAGTTATAAAATTGGTAACATAACATCTGAAGCCTAAGATATATAACGTTAGTCAAAAAATTACATAAAAACCTTCCCTTCATCTCATTTACATTCGCACAGAGATATAATAGATACGTCTCTTCTCAATTTATTTGGGATGAATAAGATCCTACATTGGAATTCGTAGTAATCCACATTGGGAGACAAGATACTTACGTCTGACGGGTTTTCTTATTGTTTATTTTTATGATTTTGCTCGGAATGTGACCACATCTGTTGCACCTATAGCTGTGGTTCCCAATCTTTTTTGGACCACGGACCACTATTAGTATTTATTTTAAGCATAAACATGGACACCGACAGGATTATATATGGGTGGGGGGGGGTAAATCTTTATCTCACACAATGCTAAAGATGGAAAATGAGATGAAAAGCTTTAGAATTAAGATAGTGCAAAATACAAGAGCGCTCGAAATGAGCTCTAAAACTAAAGCAATAATTCATACAGAAATAGGAATACATTAGTCGATGTTTGCAGAAATGCTTATGAACAATCTTAAAAGAGCGAGCGAAGCGAGCTCGAAAATTTTGACAGATCTGATTTTTAATGGGTATCATTTAAGCTATCACCAATTTAATTAGTTTTGTGTTTCTTAAATAATAGGGTTTGTCCTCAAAATAGTAGATCTGTCACCAAAATGTAGTCACCAAACAATGCAAAATCAGTTCCACAATAAATCACCTAAAATCCTGAGATATAAGGTCTAGTACCAAATAAATGTTTTTGTATGTATTATAATAGGTGTGTCCTAATAAGTATTTAAGCAAACTAATTTAAAGAGATCACCAATAAATCATATTTTGTTACTAGAAAAACTAAGGCGTTGTCGACGTAGCCCCGCTACGCGGGGCTCCTATTTCTGTCTGCAGGGTTTACAGTAACCTAACACGAAGGGGATGTCGGGGTCTTAGTTCGCTCGCTCCGCTCGCTCACTAGACCCCGCCATCCTCTTCGAACCTAACCTGTCCGAGTCGGTGTGCCCAATGTCTCGTATAAAGCATTTCTTCATAGAAATAAGGAACTGATCTATTTATTTGGTGACAGATCTACCATTCCGAGCACAAACCTATTATTTAAGTAATAAAACTATTATTATAAGAACGAAGTTTATATTCATATACTGCACTACAATTTTATTGGTAATCCATCTCTTATTTTACACATGTATCAACATTTATTTGATAATTCATACCTGGGAACACTTTTTGTTTATCTGAGAACGAAAATATTTCGTGGCGATAGATCTATTTACTAGGTGATACAACTTTGATGACAAATATAAATTTTGGTGATAAGAAATATAGTTCCCATTTTTAATTAATAAAGCCGAGCTTGCATCTTCTGTGCAAAGTACCATTTAAAATTTTAGCCTTTCGCGGACCTTATTTTAAGCTCTTGCGCACCGTCGCCGGTGGTTCTCGCAACAAAGGTTGGGAACCAATGACCTATAGCAACGGGTTTTATAACGTGCCACAAATTCTTTACTACTGTAAACCTTATGGGGTAATACGAACACTGAGTGTTTTTATTTATTTACATTTTTATGCGTAACGTTTAACGATTGGAAGCTTCTTGAACGAAATGAATTTTGACAGTAGAGGTTTTCATAATAGAGTTTTTTTTTGGTTACTACCTTTTAGCATTTAGAAAAAACCTGAAATGCGTTTTAAAAAACGCTTTTATTCAACTTGCCTTGTTAGTTAGTTAGTATAAATTGGTAAAATCTAGCAACTGAATTTCTAACCAATTCACCTAAACCGATAGAGCTGAAATTTCACACATGCGTTTTGTTCTGGTGACAATACATCTCAAAGGTTAATAGCACGGATATGGAACTTTGTGTTAACGTTGAATGTTGATAGATAAACCTAATTTTCTTAACATTTTAAATAAAAAAAAAAAAAAGAAAAATACTTTAACTAATTTATGTTGTAAAACATTCTAGGCTTTTAGTTAGACGACACGCACAAATAATATCTTAGGTACTTATTACATTATATTAATATAGGTACTTATTACATTTTAATGAATGTGCAATGTTACACATACGACCCAGCACTTATGCGCTGTCTGCATTTATTGCGAAACAATATTGAAAAATACCTAATTGTGATTATGTCAACATGCTAATTGCTAACTAAATTACTGCAGACAAAAGAAAACTTTCGTAAACATTACTTAAAAAAAAAACCATGAACTTTTAAAATTACCTACTGCGAAATGAATTTTCGTCTCTACGTGCGATCCAAAATTATCAATAATATTAAGAGTGATAATTTACTTTAGCGTTTACGCTTTGCGGTATTTCAAACAAACTTTCAAGTCCATATTTTCCAAAATGACAGAACCGATTTTAATGAAACTTCATATAAGCAGAATAAATAAATAGGTCTAAAAAGTTACTAAAGTCAGTCAGTTCAGTCATTTCGGAAAATAAGGACTTGAAAGTTTGTATGAAATATCGTAAGGCGTAAACTCTCTTGCAAACAGATATGATATGATAATGAATGATTTAATGAAACTTACAGTCGAATTAAGGTGATATGAGTGTGACCTTGTTTATTTATATAAATAAACCAAATATAATTTTGTTAGCAACGTAAAATAAAAGGAAACCGTAGGTAGTGAAGTGGCCTTGCCCAGTATAATCAAACAATTTGTTAACTATTTATTTACTTGTTACTTTATTTCGACAAAGCCTCGGAAATATATGAAGGTTCTTAGCAGTGTATAAGTAGATGAGTTGATTATAAAGTCATTGACCGATTTAAAACATGGCAACTGATCACGTCAAACATTAATAATGGAAGTACTGAAGGAAAAGTGGGAATAGGCTCATTTTTCAAACAAAATCCCGCGTACACGATGAACACCCTAGGCTTATTTCTATTCATCTGCACAAATAGTTTGAGGACCAATAGCACTTAAACAAAAAAAAACGTTAACTGAGAAAAACGCGAACCTTTTTTAAAATATGTTTTGTTTTAAAAAAAATCTCAGGCTTTGTTAATGATCCCAGATGTTTGACCACCGTTTTACGACCAATAGGAATAAAACAAAAAAGGGACCAAGGAATAGAAAGTTTTTAACAGTTTTAACGCTGTATGCAAGGGTTAGTCCTTACCGTGCTCCGATACCCAGTTTGGTGATGGTACCTGCACGCGTAAACGACCACTGAAACGAACTTTGTCTACGAAAGAATCGACATAGTGACAGATAGACAATGAAAATGTGTCAGTTTGTCGATTCTTGCGTCGACATATTCCGTTTCTACGGCGGTCATGCTACGCGTGCTGTTGTGTTATTTTTAGATGATTAGAGTTTATTTAAATAAGATCCATAATGTTTGACTGACTTATGAAAGTAATTTGGTTAAAAACGCTACCAGCAAATATAACTCTAAGCTTATAAACAATTTGTGCGAAAGCATTTTTTTTTGTGTTGGGAACGAGGCATTGCTGACTCTTAAAAAATAATACTGGTTATATCTTCCCTGACATTTATTTATTAGACATAGCTACTCGTACAATCACCTTGTTTCTTATAAGTACATATATGAGGGTCCTAGTTATACCTAGCTACATTGAAACGCCACTATTAAGAATCTGCAGTTTTTTATTTACCTGCATATTCTAAACTTTAATCTCAAATTGATAAAAGTAATGAAAAAAAAACTCGTTATCACCAGTTCACTGAACGTTTTGGTAAAAACATATAGTTTATATTCTGTTAATGATAGTGGTGGTGTTACATATTAATAGGTACTACTAGCTTCTGCCTGTGACTTCGTTCGCGATATTTTGATGTGTTTTAAAAAGATAAATTATACCTATAAGCCTTTTTCTTCAATCATTCTGTCTATTGATGAAAACCGCATCAAAATCTGTCGCGTCGATCTAAGCGTACAGAAGGCGGGAAGCGACTTTTAATACTATGTGGTGAAGCTAAATGCATTGTCAATATTCGGCCTTAAATTCTTAGTAAAATTTAAAAAACACATTTCGTATACATTATAGTATATCTCCAGGATTGTTTATGTTTTTTTTTTGATTGATTACTACTAATCATGAAAAAGTAAAAGTTGGTACTCACCATTTGGTAAATCTGTTCCAAGAATGTCAAGTTTTTGTCCAGGTGTTGATCCGTACTCGATCTCCAATTTGTGTGGGATGTTGTTCGTTGCTTCATCACTTGCTGTAACAACAACAACAAACGATGTTTGTCTAGAACTCCGATCAAACCATTCATTACATAAGAGACACAAATAAATTACATCACACGAATTTCATGATTTTTTGACCCCCGTCCCGTCCTTGTCAGAGCTAGTCACATTTGTGAGACTCTCCCCTCCCTGCTGTGACGTCACATATTAGATTTCCAGAGATAACAGATACTTATACATAACACGTGTTATATAATATATGAGGCAAAATCTATTACACGTATATGAGCCAAAATTTGAAAAATCTGTTTGGTGCAACAAACTGCTCCTTAAAATATGCATGTCATAAAGGGGCATGTTAATTGGCTTCTATGTAACCAACAGCGCAAAAAAACATGGCATTCCTGACACCGTAATACTTATGGTCGATATGGTAGGGGTTGGTAGTACTTTACCCTCCATTCTCCACACAGAAAAAAAGTTGCTAATAAGCTATCAGGCAACAGAAATTTGTACAGAGAGTTCCACGTTGCAAGCAACCAACCTTCTATTCCTTACCTGCTGTGACATGCTTGACGTGGTTCTGGAGCACTTCGATGGCCGTGGGGAACCTCGGCGACCACCTACTGGGGGAGTACTCCCGCTCAAGATCGATGGCATCCAGGATCATCGACATTGTTCCCTGCTGTTCCGTCTGAAAGAAGAATGATAGCCAAAGTTAGCTAGAATGTTTTTACGGCAACGTGGTACAGGGTTTTAAATTAGAAAATTCTCAGCCCAGAATTCAGAAGTTGGCAGTATGATACAAATACCGTACAGTTAGCTCTCCGGTCGTGTCAGGTTGCCGTCCTATCGGGTACTGAAAGTGAGGTGAGGGAAGAGAGAGTGTACATGCCCTGTGTTTGCGGACCTTTGTCATTCAGATTTAATTTTCCCTTTCATTCAGAATAGTGAGTTGTGGTCATACGATTTTGCCCTGCTTTTCATTATGGTGGAGTTTTGAATAGTACCTAAGTAATGTATCAGTGCACAGCACAGTCTCCACGGTAATCGCTCCGACTTCGTACTTCGTCACCGCTCGGTTCGAATTCTGACTTTGTGTAATTAATAATCATCACTTCAACTGGGGAGGCTCAAACATAGTGAGTGTCTCATCAGTATAATGTGCCAACAGCAACACCCGTACTTGGACCTCGTAGTGGAGGCCTATGCCCCTATAATTGTGTTGACTGATTAACTGGGAATACCTAGTAATTCGTTCATACAATAGTCAGTTCTATGTAGGAATCCACAGTTTTGGTTAGTGTATTTTCCCACACATTTATTCATGTAAAGATGGCATTTGAGTCGGGCTCGGCTCAAACCATGGATAGGATAGGTATTGCGTTTTGTTGTTACCTAATCATATCGAAACCGGTGACCGTTTTTCTAAGAAGATTGTCAATCCGAGTCAGTGGGTTCGACGTTCCCTTATTTGTTGACAAATACGTAAATGCCAGTATTGATTGTAAAGGCAAGAAATACTCATAACTTACAGGGCCGTTTTTCAACGGATTTTCAACTTTTGGTGCTGATAAGAGCGTTGGAATTCGGTTTTTCTGATGAAATGTCGCATAATCCTATCTCGAGTCTTTGGTTTAAGGCAGACACATGGGCTAGGTGTTATCGCTTTCAGCGATAGTCAAGCTCGTGCTGTTTATAGGTAGCTCAAGCGACCTTCAGTTTTTAACCGACTCCCAAAGGGAGGAGATACTCAATTCCACTTGCTTTATATTACAGCTGTGGTATTTTTTATATCACACAAATACCAGCACAATACTGTTTTATTGTAAAGCAGATTTCAGTCGCTTCTCTATATATTCAATTTTGTCTTTCGTTTGATGTTAAACTTTTAAATAAAAATTAAATAAAGCTGAAAACGGAATTCTTAGGTTACGATTTTGAATTCCGGCACTTGGTAACATTTACTGCCTACCGAAAGATAGACATCGAAAATTAAAAATTAAATTAAAAATTTTAAAACCCCCGACACAAAAAAACCTCTAAAAAGCCAAAAATAAATTAATCCAAGCGTCGTAGCGTCGGGGGTCCGCTTTGTTCTGTGCTTGTACTAAGCGGTCTTCTTAGCGGTTCCCCGACGCTACGACGCTTGGATTAATTTATTTTTGGCTTTTTAGAGGTTTTTTTGTGTCGGGGGTTTTAAAATTTTTAATTTAATTTTTTTTCATGCTTTTTAAACTTATTTTATTTTTTCCTAGCCTTGACTGTCCTACTCCTGGTTAACGAAACCAAGGAAAGATATAAATTAAAGAAAATATAAATTTTGGGGGGAGGGGGTGCACCCCCCCCCTCAGCAATGCCAAGTGACAATGGTGACAAGCGACAACATTTCAAATTTCAAATAGACTAAATGTGAATTTTTTTAAATCCCTACATCAACTAGAAAAGAGGTGATGATCTTCAAATGGCTGAGCAGATTTTCATGAAACATAGCTAAGAACACTCTCGATTAAAATACCTTTCAAACGACACCACTTTTATCCAAATCGGTTCATCCGTTTAGGAGCTACGACGCCACAGACAGACACACAGATACACAGATACACAGATACACAGATACACACGTCAAACTTATAACACCCCTCTTTTTTGGTCGGGGGTTAAAAATGAAAGAAGAAAGCAGATGAACTTTAATTTCGTGACTTTGTCAGTGTCGTGTGAAGAATGAACATTCACTCAAGTGAACTATTCATTCGAACAAAGCGAGCGAGCAAGATATAAGCTCAAGCACTTTACAATTCAACCAAATTATCTGTGTAGGCGGGAAAACACAGAACTAAAATAAATGTACCAAGTTTGACATATAATGCAAATTTTCTTGACAAGCAACGCAACCTTGAACTGCACACTTAAAGTAGTCATACTATACCTTTTTCCCTTCCTTGATCTTCTTAACTTTTGTATTCCGTCGAACCAATTTCAATGCTGTCCTGAACAACTCTCTCAGTTGAACGATATAACATATCATGTCGGCAACTAACTATTCCGCAGCGATCGTTATCGCGGCTATTTCAAGTAAATAGAGCGAATGCGAATCCAAAACATCAACAAAGTTTGCGATAAGAGTACCAACACAGTGTTTATCAAATAATTACATCATTGCACAGATGGTTTATGTGAACATTAATAACTATCTAATCTTTGTGCTAAATAATGTTCCTTTATTGGTTTTTGGACTGAATTTGAACTGTTCACAGAAGTTCTTCGGATGCCTATGTAACGTTTAGAACAAAGTAAGCGGACTTTGATGATGGCAGGTGGAGTAAAGCCTTCACTTGATTAGCGAGAAGCGGTAGTAGTGGTAGCAGACCAACAGCGCGATGGGTGGATGGCATTCAGAAGAACGCGGTAAGAACCTGGTCACGAACCAGTAGACAATGGAGCAAAAGCGCGGAGGCGTATACTTAGCAGTGAGCGGTTCAAGGCTGGTGAAGAGAAACCTATGAACCAGAAAACGCGGGAAAACGCCGCAAAAAGTAGTCGCGTTTAGCCGCTCAGATTAAACTTACATCGTGTGATTTTATCGGTTTATTAGTCTTCTGTCCTTGCAAGTCCAAAGCCAACAAGATTTTTTATACCAATCTGAGGTACGGAAATAGAACATCGGTAGGTAATCGATTATATATAAAAAATATTGAATGTAAACATTACATTCCTTTGCTGTTATTTTTTTTTTGTGGTAATTTTTTCTTTACTTCGTATTTGTGACATTATGTTACGGTTTAACACGATTTAATACGTATAAAGTACCTAGTCAGTTCACACCAAACATGACTAAAATATAATAGGGCTAGCACACTACCACTTTTTAATCACAACACTACCTTAGTATTTATTTTTAATATAATCCTCGTTAAACTTACGCAGTTATTCTTTAGATATGTTTTTTTTTTAAATTAATAGCCACACTAAACCAAATACTAGTGCGCCTTGTGCTCTAGAGTAAACAATACTAAGCTACAAAAATAAAGACATTTTACGACAATTTCCTTCTCATCAGATAACCGTTGATTTTAACGTCACTTCGCGTGATAACAGTATCTTGCATGATAACAAATCGTTATTATTTATCCTAGTTTGTTACATTTTTACAGTTAAAAGTTTAAAACCTAACGACGTGTTTATCAGCAATTAATTAACTATTATAGAAGTAATTACTTGTTTTCAAGCTTACAATTTATTATGCATGCCCTTTGTTCAAGATAAGAGGCTAAATATTTACTGCAATAATAAAGCTATTTCTGCAGTAAAGTTATAAAATTGCGTCACATGAATCACATACATCATATTTTTCAGCGAGATAACATACAATGTTGCTATCAATGTAGGTACCTACTAGCAGTACGAAGATTCTGTGAACATATCTGTATTTGGTATTATACCCACAAGAGGTTTGATACACTATAAATTGAACACTATAAATGCCTCCTATTCATCTGTGTACATCCAGAATCCAAATTAAGCACCCACGTTAGTTAAAGACGGTAATCGTAGAAACAGACGCGAATGAAGACAGAGTATAGTATGGGACATGCAATGTGGAGGCTCACGGGTTTAGAAAGAACGAGATAAAAGCCAATGAAGGATGCAAAATAAGTCCTCCAGCCCATCCTTCTCTTAATATTATAAAGAGGTTAAAAAGAATCATTTGTTTGCATAAAGTTCAGAGGTGTTACCAGATGAAATTGGCGATGTGTGCACAAACCATATTTTGCATGTTTAGGGCATACCAATTTAGATTATTATTATATTGAAACAGCTGCCCGGACGGAATTCGTTCTGTCAAAAGTTTATTTTTATTTTTTAGTATTAAAACCTTCCGTGGAGTTTAAGGAACATACAAAAAAATAAATTTGCCGAATCGGTCCAGCCATTCTTGAGTTATGCGCTTACCAACATTCAATTTATTCATATATAGATATAGATGTAAGGAGTAATCTATGGAACTACTGATCCGATCCCGAAAATTCTCTCACTAATAGAAACATACATTATCTACGACTGACACAGGCTTTACTTAAAACGTTTCCGTGGGATAAATTTCGACCATAACGGGGGCAAAGCCGCAGGCAAAACTGGTCTCAAATAAAGTATCGGATGATTGCTACATTCTCAGATAGTCAAGATTTTCCGGATTGACTGTTATTACTTATTACTTTAATAATACCTAATGACTATAAAATTATTTACTGCATCTGTGAAATGGGAGATCCAAGGTTTACGTAACACGAACAAATTAGTGCGGACTTATTTGTGTTAATTTTGCAGTTGAATTAATTGCATTAATTTGCATTAATTTCTGTGTACCTACCAAGTATTTTCCAATTAAGTTACCTGTTACAACATATTATTTTATTTTGTGGTTTACGCATAAGTACTGGTATTGAATAATTAACAAATGCATGGGAGGATACAAAATTGGTTTTGGTAAAACTGGGTTTTTGTGAACTGCAGTCCTGACGACGTATCGTCAGGACTCGTAATGAACTGAATAGGGGCGAAATATAATGTGGCACATCGGCCCATGACTGAATGATGCTGGGTTCAGTCGGCGCAGTCGGTTTCTTAAGCTACACTGGTGCCCACAAGCGTGTGAATAGAGCTTTGTAGCCGAGTAGAACAAGAGAGGCCTCTTGTTTACTACTATTAATTGAAAACAACCGAACAGTGCACCAGACTGACAACCATTCTTAGCAAAGGGTATTGTATTACCCAGTACTAACTGGGTTGTGGAGGTCAAATAAACAGTCGCTCTATGCAAAATTCATTCAGGTGCATCTGGTTGGACTGGTAACCGACCCCAACATGGTTGGGAAAAGGCTAGGTAGATGATGGTGATGAAGCGAACAGTCGACCCGACGGTAGCTAAGTGTATGCCCCTACGATAATAACGCAGAATGCAAACGGACCTCTATTGAACAGAATCATCGGTTCACTAACATTAGTGTTTTTCCCTCACTGCGTCTTTGGCACCATTTATCTCAAACAGTCTTAAAGAACAAGCTATTGTGAACAGCTGATTCAATTACCTCCCTACAGGGCAAAAATTAGGAACGTTTCTATTTATTCTGAGCTCCCAATAAAACTGTTTATGGTGACTTTGGTATTAAAGGTAGCAAAGAATCTTAAGTAGAAAACAGGCACGAGAAAAGTTATCACAACTTTTTCACGCAATGAGGAAGACAATGAATGACTGAGTGACTTTCGATCACTTGAATGTTTGGAAACCCTCAAAAACACTTCACAGTCCACACAAAAAACAACAAACAGCCAAACAACTTTACTACACTACCTTCGTTATACGAATACGAACGCAGCGATGCTTTATCTTTAACAAACTTGTTTCATAAACTCGGCCGACTAACGACTGATGGCATTAACATATTTTTATGTAGGTAGGTACCTACCGACTTTTATATGTCTAAGGAAAATATGATGTTTAATAAGTAAACAAAGTCAATACTAAAAGAAGCAAAGGTTTGGGTGCATGTTTATTTTCGCACTTCCTGCATGTGTAGGTATATTTTTGCGGGCGTGTAGGTGCCGTTGTCATCCTACAGAATGAACACTAAATATTTTACATACAAAACATCCCAAAAGTGGCGAAAAAATTAAATAAGTTAGTGAGGGGTCACAATAGAGATGCCTTGCTGACTGCGGTTACTGTCTCGCATCTTCGATTTCTTCCAAAGTATCCTATATTTTAAATACGGTCTAACTGTGGGCCAAATTTCTTCCAAATCAGTTCAGCTGTAGCCAAGTGATCGAGTAACAAACATACAAAGTAAAAAAAAAAAGAAAAACGTTCGAGACTGTTTAATATTAATAGGATTTTAATTATGGTAAACATAATGCTATTTAGATATGTAACTGTTAGATAAGACCCCGAAACCCGTCTTCAATAAATTGCATGTCATGTATGCTTCTGGCGGGAACTGAGTCGTCAAAAGTTCTGACAAAAAATCCGGATATGCGGATATACGTTTTAATATTTCTTTTTTTAGTAGTCATTTAACTTTTTATTTTTTTAAAAACCTCCTATGATGAAAGTCCGGATAAATGACAAGGTTGAACTAAGTCCGGACGGATGGTAAGCCTTGTGATTAGTGTTTGTAGTGAGATTAGTGGTAGATAAGAGCCCCCAGTGACCCGGGTGACTATATTAAAAGTAAATAATTTATTAATAAATTCTGACGGCTTCATCTCTGGACCTTGTTTGACTGCTGTGCATAACGATAACGCAGTTATAAAGCATCCAAGGTGAAGTAATAACGGGCGATATTATGCCGTTGCCAACATGTCACTCGTGATAAAAGAACAATGACTCCTATTTTTTTGCAACAGAGGCATGCTGCAGGGCTCGTAAGAAATGGTGGGATGACCTGGACAAAACCAACGACAAGTGGTCCACAATAGCTCTGGATCGTGAAGATTGGAAGTCAGATTAATCATTGAGGCCTTTTCCAGCTGTGGAATGACTTTTTTCTCAATTCAGACTATCAATAACAGTAACTGATGATTTTATTCGAACTTAATGTTCCAAAAGTACTGTTTGAAGGGAGTCCTATTGAGAGACGGAAAATGGAAAAAAAATGTTGGCATAATTTAGGTAATATGTTATCAAAATACAGTGCGTTAGACCGATTATCATTACCGGGCATGTAGGTAGGTAGGTACCTGAATACCAGGTGGTATTACCCATTCATTGGCAAATCGCTGGAACTAAACTAAAATAAAGAAAATGGCAATTTTCCGATAAACCCACATATTAGATTCGTAATTATTTTAATCGATATCCCATTTCTGATGTTGTAGATTAAAATGTTGTTTTAAGTGTATGTTGTGTATCATACACTTAAAACAACATTTTAATCTACGACATGTCCTTAGGTATTCCCGACTTAAAGTTACCTCTATGAATTTCTCTACATTATTTACGAAATCTTCCTAATCTAAACCAAGGCTTTTATTTTATATCAATCCATTATTATATCAATATTGCATGGTGCATTTGCCTTGGACCAATTTATTTACATAACAATTTAGCTAAACCAGTAATTTAAGTGAAATCTATAGATTTGTAATGTACGACGCATTACAAGTAAGACACAGTGACTGGATCTGAAGCCGCCACAGCAAAATGGCATATAGAGGTCATTTACTAATTATTGAACCTTACTTTCCCTAGCTTAAGTTTTATAGTTTGGGAGATATGTAATTTTTTATACTTTATTGACATTTTTCCAAAGACTTTTTTTTTAAGAGAATCGCTCCCGTGCACCATTATTTAGGTACTTATAAGGATTGGCTCATATTGGCTTGTGTGTTGTACCTACCTATGGATTATTCCAGAAATCCCCACTGACAAATCCCCACCAGTGGGGATTGTTACTTTTTTTTCCAGAAATCCCCACTAGCTATATAGTGGGGATTTCTGGAAAAAAAAGTAACAATCCCCACCATGTGGGTGTTTCAGTATCCGTGATACACCGTAATATGCAACGATACAGACAGACAGGATCTTACGTGCGCAGGCGAGGACAAGGCAGAAATCGGGCAACCAGTGCCCTAGACGACCGTTTTATAAGAGTGCAAACTTTGGAGGGAGAAATCGTCGTCAAACGGCTGTTCAGACCAGAAATGTTTTGGAAGAAGTGCGTAACGTACGTGTTAATGAACGAACAGTGAAGAGAAGGAAAAAGGAAGGAAGAAGGTTAAATAAAGTTGGTTTAAAGTCATACGCGCCAGCAAAAGCGCCAAAAGTTGAGTTGAGCCATCGAGTAGCTAGATTAGCGTTCGCCCGTCAGCATCAAAATTGGTCCGATGAGTGAAGTCGAGTCTTATGCTCTGATGAAAGCCGTTTCTGCGTAAATTTCATTGATGGAAGGGAGAGGATGTGGAGATATTAAGGAGAACGTAACAATCAAGCAATTTTTTCCGAAACAACGGCTTACGGTGGAGGGTCTGTAATGGTGTTGGGCGGTATAAGTTTAACGGCACGCACAGCTCTAGTCATCATTGATGGCGGTTCTCTGACTGCACACAGGTACATAACTGAGATCTTAAAACCCCATGTTATCCCTTTTGCTCTATTCATAGACTCAAATTTTGTGTATAGGCACGATAACGCACACAGCGCGCAGCGCGCGCGGGATCACCTTAATGAGACCGGTTTAACGCAGATGGACTGGCCAGCACGATCACCAGACATGAATACAATAGAACATGTTTGTGACATGATTGGACGAAGGGTCCGAGAAAGAATTCCAGCCAGGTTGAAGAATGGGACACTTTGCTTCAGGAAATGATTGGAGGTGTCATCAGGAGCATGGGTAGACGTATTCAAGCCCTAAAAAGAGCGCGTGTACGTAACACACGCTATTAATTCTTACTTTTTTTATTAAATTTAGCACTTCTCTATCAATAAATTCTAACAACCCCATTTTGCTGTTTTGTTTCATAAAATATACAAATACACGTAAAAAAAAGAAATCAATTAATGAATACATTTAATCTCAAAACTGACTCATTTACTTTTCATTGTGTTCCCCAAATTTTGCCTTAATTTTTTTTTGTGTGTGTAGTTGTAAATATGTTTGCTTTTCGTTTCAATGCAAACAATTAATAATGAAAAAAAAAATTGTTTAATAATTTAGAAACAATACTTGGTGGGGATTGTTACTTATTTTTCCAAAAATCCCCACTAGGCTGAGTTTATATAACTAGTGGGGATTTCTGGAAAAAAAAGTAACGATCCCCACTGGTGGGGATTTGTTGGTGGGGATTTCTGGAATAATCCCTACCTATTACCTAAGCAAATTCGAACAGGTTTTACTGGACAGCTTTTAACACTTTATAAAGCACAAGTCCAATCCTGGATGGAGTATTGCACCCACCTTTGGGATGGATCAGCTAAATACCAGCTTGCCGCGCTTGACTCGGTGGAACGCAGAGCAAAGAGACTGATTGACGACGTAAAATTGGTGGATGCCAAGCTTCACAGCTTGGCTCTTCGCCGCAAGGTTGCCTGCTTGTCTATCTTCTAAAGGCTGTAGTTCGGTGAGTGTGCCCAAGAACTCCACGACCTCATCCCACCGGCCCCTTTTACCATCGGACATCTAGACGCACTGCAAGTTACCATCCCTACATAATTGCTATTCCACCAATTCGAACTAAGCGTTTTCAAACGTCTTTCATAATGCGGACAGCAAAGGAGTGGAACTCTCTGCCTGCGTCTGTGTTTCCGAACGCTTACAACCCTGATCTCTTCAAAGTCAAAGTTAGACTGAACAGGCTTTTTCTAGGTAAGCTCGTACCATCGTCGACTTTGTCTCTGTCATCTCTGACCTAGACGAGAGTCAAGAGCAAACCAATCGCAAACAAAAAAAAGTATAAGTGTATAAAGTGTATAAGTATCATCAAATACTCATCTTCCAGGCCTTTTCCCAACTTAATTGGGGTCGGCTTCCAGTCTAACTGGATCCAGCTAAATATTTCGCATAGATGCTGCTCTATAATAAATAACCTTACTGGTTAATACCATATCCCCGAAAGTAAGTACCAACCTTCCAATTATATCATATCTCCTCATATCTTTGATTCCATTGCTACAATCACGAAACGGAACAAAATACCCAAGAAACTCTAAACCACATTCCTTACCTTTGTAAGGACACTCAACCGCAACAAATCAATTGATACCCAACTCGGATATCTATCTACCTATTATTAAAGTATCGATATTAAATTGTAAGACTAGTATCGAGTACTCGCAAGCTTGTGTTACTCGAGTGTACTGTACCGTAATTGAATCTACTTTATTGGGTCCCGCGATGTGTCAGGAGCAACAGAGTTAATTTAAATCTCAAGAGCACAAGTGCGCCAATCACTGTGTTTTTATATTTTTATTTTTTGTTTATATTATTATTATCCATGTTCCCTACGTCTTCCGCTACAGCGTGGCAGATATAAATCGAATTAAAAAAAACGTTGTGCAGGGTTAGGTCATTGAACTGTCTGTAAACTGTAGGTAGTACATAATATTTTAGAGTGCCAAAAACGTTTTGTGTGTTAAACTCCCGATAAGGTTAACCAATCAAAAAAGACGTTGGTTAATTGGACAAATATTTCTAATTGAACATAAATGAAGTAAAAAAACGGAGCAAAATCACTGACAGTGGTTGCGGAACCACAGAGCTCTTGACTAAACACAAAACAGTTGCTCTTCCCATAAAGTGAACAAACAAATTAACCACAACAAACCGTCCATCGATCCCTTTGTAAACCTTTTGAAAAGCGTTGCGAAGAGTACTCCGCATAAACAACACGGATACTTCATAAGTAGAACGTTTTTGCTGACTGTGGTAGAGTGAGGCTTATTTCCGACCATTACCAGCATCAAAGTTCATTTTAAACCGCATCGATGGTTTAGTGCGCATGTCGTCAAACGCAGCATGAGGTCGTGGGGTCGATTCTCAAATAGATCAAAGTAATTTTGCGTTTTTTCCATCAGGTTTGTTAGGTACATGGTACTTAAATCTATTGTATTAGTACATCCGCCTGGATGGTGTCCGTAACTCCATGTAGGTACCGTAAAGTACAACTTCTGCCTATCTTTTCGGGGGTCACAGGCGCGATGTTATGTTTTGATTGATCTGGGATCGTATTCTTTTTACCCAATTTTTCAAACTAATCATTGTTTTTGTAGTTGAAAGAGTAGAATGTGAACCCACGGATGCTCCTCAAGTTAAATGGGAAATTATAAGGTCCGGATTAACCATGTCGTGGCTGTGAAAAAGAAGAATGAAAAACGATTGCATGTAGTGGAAATGAGAATGTTGAGATGGATATGGATGCAGTGATAAGAATGGATAAAGTAAGGAATGAGTAGGTATATAAGGGGAAGATTAAAAGTGGCGGCTGTTGCAGAAACATTGAAAGAAATTCACTTGTCTTGGTATAGGCATGTGATGAGGAGGAATGAAACGCATGTGACGAAAAAAAGTGATGGATATGAAAAGTGATAGATGGAAAGAAAGAGGAACGCAAAAAAAAGATGTTTGGATGAATGAAAAAGAAAGGAGTAGGTAAGTGATGCCGTGATATCTGCCAGTGGAGAATGGAAAAAGAAAACCTGTTGTGCCGATCCCAAATAGAATTGGACAACGGCAGGAAGATGATGAGTTGAGTCTGATAATATTAGGTACGATAAGATAAGATAAGATCGATCGGGGAGTTTTGTTAGTCTGCAAAGGAGATAAGTAGGTAACCAAGTTCTCATACTACTAATAGTATGAAAACTTGGTTACCAAGTTCCAATACTACTAATATGAGAACTTAGTAACTTATCTCCTTTGGAGACCGTACGTTTCATTTATGCCATTGTTGGTAAGTTACCGACCTAACATTTGAATTAAATTAGTAGCATTTCGTTGAATGTTCTAATAATATCAGCAGAAATAAATTCCAAATGTATCAATAAAAAATCGAACTCGTTTGTAGTGACTAAATTATTGTTAGCGTTCCGTGACAAACTGAACACTACAGAATTTATTCGGTTTCTGCTCATCCGCAAATTACTGAACACGCATGGGCAGTTTTTAGGGTTCCGCAAGTTTCATTGCCGAATCGCAAAAAACGGAAAACTTAAAGATTCGCCCTGTACATCTGTCAGTCCGTAAGTCACAGCCACACTGTTGGCACAAACAGTTGAAATTTAGAGAACAAGTGTCTTTTAAAAACCACGAATAAACTACGAATTTCAAAAAATAGGATTGGCCCTGGGTACATACCTACATGAAAATGAATCCAATGATTTCAATACCGTCAGTCACGAAGTCCTTTTATCCATCCTCTTCTACCTCATGGTCTCTCCCGAGGTCTTCCTCTTCCATGCGCTCCCTCTGAACATCAGGTTGGCGAAAAGTCGGTTCACGTTTAAAGTTAAAGCTCGCGAACACTTACTGAAGGTCGCAGATTCAGCTCAAAATTAAATTGTTGTTAGTTTGTCGTTTACTTTGTTTTATTTTGTTTATTTATATGTATGTATTTATCGTTATACAAGCTGGTGTCAGACAAGGATGTATAATATCACCCTTGCTGTTCAATATATACACCGAATATATAATGAGGATTATTTTGGATAGCTAGCATAAAGGTGGGTCAGTCGGTGGTAGCATCATATCCAACTTGAGGTATGCTGACGATACAACTCTCAATGCGTCATCTAAAGAGGATATTAGTAATTTGCTGCGGATGCTCGAAACCACTAGTCAAAAGTTTGGACTCGCCCTGAACCGCGAAAAAACCAAGATGATGATGGTGGACAGAGCTCACGAAAACAACCCAGATATCACATCAGTTGCTAACTGTCATTAGTAGCTACATCTATCTGGGCTCTACCATCACCAATTGCGGGGGCTGTGACACCGAGATTAGACGACGTTGCGCCAAAACTCGATCGGCTGTACAAAAGTTAGAAAAAATCTAGAGAGACCGCCGTATAACTAAAAATACCATAATACGCCTTATGAAGACCCTGGTTTTCCCGATCTTCCTCTATGGTGCGGAGACATGGACATTGCGAATGCAGGACCGACGCAAGATTGACGCCCTGGAGATGCGGTGTCGGAGACGCATGCTCAGGATAAGCTGGACCGCTCGTCGGACTAACGTGTCAATACTCAAAGAACTTAACATTAAACAGAGCCTGTCGTCGCTTGTGCCATTACGAAGCCTTAGTTTCTTTGGACACGTTACCCGCAACAAAGATTCGATGGAGCGTTTGGTGATTCAGGGTAGAGTCGAAGGCACGAGACCAGGTGGTCGATCACCAACCCGATGGACAGACTCCATCAAATCTGTCACCAAGTTCCCTGTGGCAGAATGTGGTCCATGCGGCCAGTAGACCGGTGGAAAAGGATCGCGAAGGCAACGACCGCAGTTTTGGGCAAACCCCCATGACCACGACCACCCTGTCAAGAGTGAACGACTAAGAAGAATTTATCGTTATATATATATTTTTTACTATTTGTTATGCTGCACCTACTATGTTTTCTCTCTGCATAACCCTAAAGTAGACCACTAGAAAATGCCCAAGGCATTAACTCCGCCTTTGGCAGTGCGCCATGTTTCGTGAGCACATAGCTTTGTAGAGGTGTCTATCAACAACTCTTGAAAAATGATATCGAGGTTTCTCAAAAACTTTTCTTCCTAAGAAGTCTATGGTTGATGAGAATATTCGCTTCTAAAGCAGTCTCAATTACCCCCACCCCCTCCCCTCTAATGTATAAAGTACGATTATGAGGAGGAAAATTCTGATTAAAGGTTTTGAGATATGGGACTTTTTCGCAAAACAGGAGCAGTATGTTTGTTTGTCATTAACATACATATTAAAAACTAGCTGTCCCGCGCAACTTCGTCTGCGTCACATTTTCCCTGTTATCACAACATTTTTCATTGCTGCTCCGCTGCTATTGGTCGTAGCGTGATGATATATAGCCTATATCCTTTCCCAGGTTGAAATCTATATTCTTGCCAAATTTCATAAAGATCCGATCAGCCGTTTAGTCGTGAAAAGGTAACAAACAAACATACAAACAAACAGAGTGACATTCGCATTTATAATATTAGTATGGAAGTATGGATCTAATTTAGCGTTGCTGTTACGAGTAAATTGACATGAATGAGCGTTAAAAATATAGTTATTACAGTGTTTGGTGTACTTGGTCGGTTTTACTCTAAAACCTATCAGTGGTGAATTCTCCGACTTACGTGTCATGGGTTCGAGCCCAGTAAGGTTTATGTAGGTCATTATAAAAAAACCCGACCACGGAACGTCATGGTGTGTGGTCCGACACGCACTTGGCCTTTTTGTTGTCGCTTTATATGCGTCATTCAAATATTTATCATCCAATTTTGGATCGGTTGGTACCTACCTACGCTAATAAAGAAAACTAGTTTCTGGTTAACTATTTTCAAATGCCTACCTAGATCTATCAATTTGCTTACCAAAATAGTTTTTTCAATACACACAATTCCTCGAAAACTGGCTCTTATACTCTTATCGCAGGTTTTCAACATGCAATGTATTTCACAATCGTGGATTTTTTTTTATATACTTCCACTAGCGTTTTATTTTTCCTGATTTTGCCACAGATAACAATAATCAACTGTTCAATTCCCCATAGTCGCCCAATAGTGGGCGGTGTTTTTATTTTTTCACAGCAGAGGCGTACGGTATCTACCTAATCCTACAAATACCTAATTACTTTGGTTCAATAATAACCTCTCATCAAACTTATTTAAAAAATCTTCGAACAAAATAATTATTTGCACAATTCAATCTAGCAAAAACAACATAATGATCTTCTTAATTAGCTCATTACACAATAGTCTAGGTTAAAATCTAGATAATAAGGTATCTAGGTATTGTTTTAGTCCTTGCTACATTCCATCAAGGTGCTACCGTTATCAATATCATTACGATTACAATCATGTACTTATTATTAAATGAGCGATATTTGTAATCACGTTCTTGAAAACGGCTCTAACGATTTTGATGAAAGTAGCAATATACTTGACGGGGGCGAAAAATCAATGTCCCTAGTAGGTAGCTAGGTCTCATATCTGCCCGAGCAGAGGTCGGTCGGCCTGATACCTACTGATTACTTAATAAAGACAGAGGTCCAATTAATTATCACGCACAGCAGACTTTCCTCTCGCTAAATAGGTACAATTGATCCCTTTTTAGGGTTCCGTACCCAAAGGGTCAAACGGGACCCTATTACTGAGACTTCGCTGTCCGTCCGTCCGTCTGTCACCAGGCTGTATCTCATGAACCGTGATAGTTAGCCAGTTGAAATTTTCACAGATTATGTATTTCTGTTGATGCTATAACAACAAATACTAAAAACAGTATAAAATAAATATTTAAGGGACAAAATCACAGTTCGTTGTTTTATAAAAATGGTACGGAACCCTTCGTGCGCGAGTCCGACTCGCACTTGGCCGGTTTTTCCTCTTTGCTAATAACCCGATGTCTACAGTCAGTATCAAGTAGATACCTTCTTCTACTGAGTAAAGGCTTTTGTTACGAATCGATTATAATTTCAAGGCTATAGTTAAATGCTCTCTAACCATGTCTACCCGCAGCAATAAAAGAAAAAAAAAAGAATTCCGTAAATAAATTGAAGTAGGTATCTATTATAATTATAAGCCCAGCTCCCTATCTATGCGTTATTCTATGTACCTACTCTTTTTTCAATATATCCGCTATGGTATGTTTACGGTTGGAGTTAGTCCCAATCTAAAGTAATCCATGTCAAAGTCAAATTTCTGTTCTGAACGCCAAGGCCAAAAGATCGACGTGCCTGTTAAAATACTTTATTTCTTCCGGTATAATCATATCTACCGCAGGCTTTTTGTCATATCATTTATTTATAGGCATAACATACGGGCCTAAATAAATAAGAGTAAATTAAAACGTTTGTAGTTTTACTGGCTACTTATAAGCTAGTTGCTGACAAACCTAGCTAGGTTCATATGAATCTGACCTTTCTTCTCTTCTTTGCCTTCTTTATAACAACCCTGCGTCCGTACCATAACATCTTAAAACATTATTGTTCCATTTTTATTCCAGAGTGGGAAAGAGATGGAGCTAGACGACCTGTAAAGCTCCGTCTCTTTTTCACTCTAACGAATAGCAATAGTGGCCTACCATGACGTCTTAAAGCAGTATTGTTTAAGTCTTATTCCAGAGTGGGAAACAGACGGAGCTATACAGGATGTTTAGCGCCATCTCTTTCCCACACTAGCAAAGTAAAACAATAATGTTTTAAGACGTCATGGTAGGCCACCAGGGCATGGGCAGGACACTGACTGTTCCATCTACCTGTACCTATCTTCATCATCCTCAGCCAGATTTCAGCCACTTCTGAGTGTAAGCCTCTCTCTGCTTGCGCCAATTTCCACGTTCTTGCAATGTTTAGCAATGTCGTCTGCCCAACACTTTTCTTTCCAGTTCTTGGACGGCCCTCAGTCACAGCTTTACAGTTACTCCACCTGCCATCACCGCGCTTTTGCTAGGTGTCTTGCCCAACTCCATTCGAGATTTCCAATATCGAAGACCTTCGTACCTCTCCGGATTTCGACGTATGGAACTCGGTCTAGTAGTTTTATGTGTTAGTGGCATGGAACGGTCCATGGCTCTCGGTGCTACTCTGAGTCTGTACACAGCCCCCTGTTTGAGCGTCCACGTCTTAGCACCGAATGTCATGGTGGGCAGAACACATATTGTCGAGACGGGTCTTCAGGCAGTGTGGAATTTTGGCTGATTACAGAATGTTGTCCAATTTGCTGAATTCAGCCCATCCAAGCTGGATTCTTCTCGATATCTCCGTTGTTTGATGTTCTTTGCCAAAGGAAAGAATATGGTGAATATACGGTCAACCTCCTCCAATCTTTAATTTCAACCTTGACCGAAGCAACATTTGAATTGCTAAGGAATATGGCCAAGATGAAGATTATGGCAAACGTCTCCTGTTTGCTATAATCTTCGTCCTGGCCATATTCATCCGAATAAAAAAGCATCAAAAATATTTTGAAGCATCTTCTGGAGATCGTCGAAGTTTTCAGCAAAAAGCACGAGGTCATCTGCAAATCTTTTGATATAGGTAAGCACCGTTGATGTTAACACCTGATAAGTCTGTACCTTTATTTATAACTAGCTGCAAATGTGACGCAACATTTTTCATTGCTGCTCCACTCCTATTGGTCGTAGCGTGATGATATATAGCCTATAGCCTTCCTCGATAAATGGGCTATATTATAACACTGAAAGAATTTTTCAAATCGGACCAGAAGTTTCGGAGCCTATTCAATGCAAACAAACAAACAATCAAATCTTTCCTCTATATAATATTAGTTTAGATTGCTATTTGGTATGATACCTACCTAAATTAATTCAACACTACAGCATCATTTAAATTTCGCATGCCATTTATTTGTATCGCAGTAACTGACTGCATTTATATAGGACGTTGTTCTTTGAATCTATTTGAGAAACTAGTTCATATGATCAACGTGGGTGAGCTAAATATAGTTTAGTTTGAAAACGTCTGTATTTTGATACTACTGTTCTTTTGTAGTTAGATAAGTACCTGAGTTTCGCAATTTTTTTGTTGATAAGTACCTACTGATTTTAGCTATTTGACGAAATCGTTGTATTTTATTTATTTGCGTTGGGTTTGCTCTTGACTCTAGTCTAGGTCAGAGATGACAGACAAAGTCGACGATAGTACGAGCTTATCCAGAAGAACCGTGTTCACTCTAACTTTGAATAGATTAGGGTTGAAAGCGTTCGGAAACACAGGCGCAGGCAGAGAGGTCCAACGATTTGTGATTGCAAGAACCAACCGAATTCACGCCCTTCTTTGATGTCGGTTTTAAAAGAGATGATATACTTATTACAATTGGTTTATGACTTATGCCTGAATACTCATTTGATAGAGACAAGAGTCCCCAACTTGCTACTTCCGCTGTGCAATCAATAAACGCTGAAATTATAAGTTTACATACAGTAGGTATTAAACAGATCAGTCAACGCATCGATCTGTTTTTATTTTTCCTGCCTGGAAATTATCACGTACCTAATAATTTGAGCCATAACTGAAACCATATAAGAGTATGGGGTATCCACATACTTTATTACGTCAATAGTCAGGAAAGTTATAGTGATACGTCAATACGCAGTAGGTTTTGTCGTATCACATTCCTGACTGACCTTTTTTTATAGCAAGTCAGTGAACCGTAAAAACCTGTGTTCTAAGAATAAATTTGTAACAACTAAACTTAACCTCATATTTTAGTTTTTTAACCGGCTTATAAATTCAATTCAATTCAATGCATTTATTCTCAGACACAAGGATCCATAATTTTGTAAGTAGGTTTATAAGGCGGTATCTTTTCTTTTTAAATCACTCTGTATATTATTAATATTACCAACGATTAAATAATTCAAAAGTTATTTGAAACTAGTTTTCAATTTAATAGGTATTGATGATCAACACGCACTAAATGAAGCTTATCAAACTTTTGTTTACAACTTTTATTTTTAGATTTCAACTTTTCAAACGAATATAAAACGAATGACATTGGAAATCCAGTTTCAAAACAGACCAATGAGCGTAAACAAGAACCAAATACGCAGTTCAGAACTTGGTTTATAAAATATTGTTATTGCTGATACTTAACTGATTAATTATCACCAAAGGTAGTTAGTTGCATCAACAATGTAGCTATGATAATGTCGGCTATTAATACCGCAAGTAAATACATTTTATAGCGTTAGAAGTGTCGCTGTCTGGCAACTGATGTGTGAACGAACCATACATATGGGTACACCCAACGTGTTGTGTACACAACGTTTGAAATCGTTTAATACCGGCTTACTTTTTAGCATCAAAATCCGAAACAGGCACGCATGACACAATAGATATAATCAGACACACACATTATTCAGTAAATCTATTTAAATCAGCACCTTTAAACGTAAACCGAATAACCTACCTTTAACACAAAATGTCAAAATATCACAAGTTTTTTGGAACGCAGTTTGTTTGTAAACAAAGACGAAGTGGAACGCGCGCGCACCAGCGTTCGAATTTCGAATCGAATTGAGCGTCGTCGATTCGCCCGGTCTCACCACGCCCGCGCAACGACTGGCCGCGAGTACAAAACCCGTCTAATAATAAATTGTGTAGTTATACAGCCTGCTCGAACTTCTGCCGATAACATTGTTATTGACGTTCACTTTAATGTGCAGTCTTAGGGCAGCGAAATAAAGCCCGATAAGCTAATAGAGAGGCAGCTCATCAAATAATATTAGTGATGCCTTAATGACTGGTAAATAATACAATAAGTATATTATTATTAGGTACTTATTTGTATTTAGACAGGCAAACACACAAGACCACGGTTAGGAATATTTTCTTATTGTTACGGATTGCAGTAGGTACAAAAGGGGTGCTACACACCCTACACTATAAATTTTTCAGACGTACGGAAAAATACTTAAGGTGGAACACCGACGCTAAAACGGTTACCATGTATTCCATCTTAAATTGTTATGGGTAATTAAAAAAAAAACAGCTCTTCCAAACTGCAATGCCTACACGGTCAATATTTGACCGTGTAGGCATTGCAGTTTTTAGGAAACTGCTGTTTTTAGGGTTCCGTACCCAAAGGGTCAAACGATTAATCCTGAAACGAAAACCTATTAATGAGACTTCGCTGTCGGTCCGTCCGTCCGTCCGTCACCAGGATGTATCTCATGAACCGTGATAGTTAGCCAGTTGAAATTTCTATAGATTATGTATTTCTGTTGCCGCTATAACAACAAATACTAAAAAAAGATACAAATTTAAAGGGGCTCCCATAAAAAACAAGTTTTTGCTCGTTTTATAATAATTAATGGTACGGAACCCTTCGTGCGTCCGACTCGCACTTGGCCGATTTTTTAATAACCGACGAAAACCTAGGTTCCGTAGTTTACCTTCGGTTTTGCTACCCGGCCGATCTGTACATTAGTAAGTATGTAGCACGCCTAAAACTGTAATCGTTCGAACAGTGGTCGCGGATGTGATTGCTGATGCGAGGGTTCACAAACTAAGCAGAGTAGGTATGTATATTTAGCTCATATCAGTTCCAAAAGTTTCCGGCATACACATATTAGATTAATCAGAGACACGAAACTATCATTTCACTTAATTCCTGAAGCATTCTCTATTTTATCCACAGTAAAAAAGTAATTAAGTAATATAGAAACTCCTTTGAATAAGTGTTAAGTTTTTTTAATTTCCTACTGTCAATGTCAGAATTTTTAAGTCTTCTATTTTATCAAGAACAGTATTTCTCAAATAATAAATACGTAATTACGTTAAGCAAAAATGCCACTAGCTATAGTTACAAGGTACACATTTCCGTTATTTTTTTTATTTTTACTCTAGCAACACCTAAAGTGTAATCAAACCCAGGACCTTACGCTCAGCAGTTGCGCTTGCGACCATTATACCAACTTTGGTTCGAATATTAGATTCTCTGCCGTCAACAAAGCTTGGCATCCAGGCTGGCTCTTAGAATATGACAGTTCTCATTCTTTATTCAACACAAAATTAATTTCTTTTTCGTGTACCCACACGAAAAAGAATTAATATTGTGTTGAATGAGTGCCTAAACCTAGTTAAAACGTTTGATGCCGCACCTGGGCCTCTGGCTCTGTATGGTGTCGGACGTTTAGAATAGCACCATCCCATAGGTATCTTCCCGTGGCTGTCGTAAGAGGCGACTAAGGGACTTCCCAGAGAATGGGTAGCACCGTTCTCTGTGCTTTTGTAACAACCGTACTGCGATCGCCAACCCGCCTGCCAAGCGTGGCAATTATGGCAAAACCCCTTACGTCAATGTGGCGACTCTTGAGGGAGGCCTATGTCCAGCAGTGGACGGCTGAAATGATGATGATGATGATGATGCGAGGCCCATCACTTGGCTTTACAAGCCTTCTAGAAATATCTTTCAGGCATGCTACGCTGGTTTGGTTTCCTCTCGATGTTTTCCTTCATCAAAGCAAGTTTTAATTATGCAATACGCACATGAAGCCGAAAAATCAGAGGTGCGTGTCTTTGATTGGAGACCAATGACTTGGCAGTTCGACGGTCACACCACTAGGCTATCACTGCTGATAAACAAGACAGACAGACAGACAAAATGTGACGGGGATTTTCCAAACAATCAACAATCACTCTTCTCTCTTGTTTGGCGTCTATCATGTCTGTATTTCCCAAAAGGTCAGCGAGAGATGTATTCCTTTCTCCAGTAAATATTGATGTTCCTTCTGCCCCCGTATTCACAAACGCTCAGATTCGATTTCGATTCGGAAAGTCGTATGTCTATCTCGCTCGCTCTCGTTATGCCAAAACAAGACAGACATACGACTTATCGAATCGAAATTGAATCCAAGCGTTTGTGAATAGGGGGCCTGGTTTCTAATTTAAACGATAAAATTCCAGTGACGCACAATCGAGGCACAGCCATCTCCTAACGTTAAACATAACTGGCGTCTTGATATGCATATGTGCCGAAGTTCTGCTTGTGCTAACAGCCCTCGGTAAGTGTTGTTAATCTAACAGAACCATTTAGAAATACGTAGGTACCCCTACGGGATGTCTTACGTGATTTCAAAGTGTGAGCTCCCGATATTTCGACGATGTTGCAAGCGCCTTGATCGGGATGACTGGACAAGTAACAACTGGCACGCCGGGATGGCGCTTACAACAGCGTCGAAATAAGTAACAGTGTAAGTTTAGTTATTAACCATGTCAACGGTAGTAATTCATTGAGCGATTTTCAACCTTCGGAGCTTTACCGAACGTTAAATCCCTCCAACAGCGATCGAAGCTATAATATTTTTAAAGCATTACATTTTTTTTATAGGTCTCATATTTGTGGAACCTGACGTTGCTACAGTATTGCAGGACCACATTGAGCATTACGCTCTATCATGTGTATTGAGTAGGAGCAGAGGTGCTTGTGACGTCCCATTTTGTCGGGATCAAGTGTTTGAAGACGCATACTTGTATTTTCTTAATTCAACTATTGAAGGCGTGCCTGTTTGTTTTAAAAAATGGTATGAGCAGCGCTAAATAGCGCTTGCGCTTACGATTGGTTTTCTTATGTTATATAGTCTTAAGTCTCTCCGTTCTTCCGCGCTTTTTTTAGGGGAAAGCTTACTGATACATTGATCGAAATGTAAGTTAACATCGATACATAAAATAAAACCAATATATTTATTGTAACTTTATTAACTTCAAATAAAAAGATAATACAATGTTTGCAATTATAACGCCGGCTGTGCTATTACAATCTATAGATTAAAACTTCAACATTCTTAGTCATTCAATCGTAACTCTTATTCTAATAAGGCTACCCTTAAATTCTACCACTTTCACTCTTAAGTAAGGGCCAATTAATGCAGTTTATTTTTATTATTGCTTGCATAATTTATTAACCGCACGATATAAAAAAAGTCGATATAATTATTAGGAATTCTGAATCTAAGTAGAATTCCTTTATTATGCATTGATATAAATTCGCTAGCATCCTTACAAAAAATCAACTATTTTATTACAATTCCACACCCAGTACAATGCTATAAAACGCATGCGCACCTAAACCTGTGCTCTAATAAAAATATAAGGATCTACAACCATTCAAAACCATTGATTAGACACAACCAAACGAACTAAACTAAAAACATAGCATCAATAATATAATGTTTGAAAAGCAAACTTGTAATGAATAAACATTTTACACTAAGTGTATACCTTATGATATGGTAATGATATGATAAAAAATCTACACTGGGTCCAGCCAGCCACCAGAACTTTTATTTTATAAACCATTATTATTTATAATATAACTAACATGCAATTCAATAATAAACCTTACCTATATCACTACCAGTATTTCGTTAAGGCATAAATGAATATTTTATATTGTCCAATCTATCAGGAAGCATGTTATCTTAATTAGTAATTGATGGCATTTTATTGACATTAGGTATTTTGTAAGCTTCGTTCCTTAGTCCTGGCGTTCATGAATGTAACAGTAAATAGACATACCTGTTTACACTCATGTCCACCAGTGAGTATTGTAAAACTAACTAGTTTAGAGAGACAAGGTCAAAATTATAATACGTAAACAAGTTACTTTTTTATTAAAATACGTACCTACTAATGCTTTGAAGTAGGCAAGTACAGTAATATTTTAAAAGCTCTAGCTTAAATTCGAAAAACAAAAGTAAATACGTTCAAGAAAATTTCATACAATGTTTTAGTAAAACAGAATTGCAAGTGTCGGTTTTAATCATAGAGGGTCATTTACACGGAGAGAGTTTCCATCCTTTTGCGGCAAGAATATGTATGCGAACCCCGCGACTGATCTCGTTAACGATAATTATCGCGCTCATGCGATTATTCAAGCCAAACACACGAAATTTGCCTACGGTTATGTAATACGACTCTTCAGGCAGTTATCGCTAACTTTCCACATGCCATCAAACGTAAGTACATTATTACTATTACTTTGAACCTATGAACTTTCTCTTTGTAAACGAGCCTTATTCAATATATTCAAAAAACCGCTGCAACAACAAAACGTCTGAGAAACTTGTAATAAAACTGAATACATCCAAATACAACGTTGTTGATTTAATCAAATATTTTAATCCTAATTGTTACTACTTTATAATCAAGTGCACTTAATGAATTCTCACTACATTTTAATAGTTTGTTTGAGTTATTATTAGCGTACTTATACCTACAGAAATACTAAATGTCCCATGTAAATGGTCCACAGTAACTGAAAGTCACAAAGAGAGCTTCGTCTCGAGCATAAGCACTCGTCATATATAAGTTTTGTTCCCTACGATGCCTGCTAGAATAGTACCTACGTCCCCAGTTAAACATCTAGGATCCAACTCTACATGGGTCACAAAGTACCTCGCAAATGACGTATACGCTTGTAGGCAATGTTTGTTGATCATTCAATATAACAACTGAGCATGATAATTTCACTTTTGAATTCATGTATAATTGTTTGCAAAGCATTCAAATCCCAAAATTCTTGTCCCCAATATATTATCTAAAAGCAAATGACTAGACATTAATGAAATTCCGTTTTTAATTTAGAAATCATAATATGAGCAGTTTTTTTTTGTAATGTGAGACATCGGGGCGTATTCATTCATCCTTTCAGTAACACTGATTGTTCATACCAGTTACAATTCCTGGATAAATCTGGTTTACTATCTTAGAAACAGAGTTTATGAATATTTTTTTTTTATTTCTTGTAACTTAGGTTTACACCCTGAAGTCTCATAAAAATCAGCCTGTAATCTTATTGTATCTGTGGGAAGTTTGTTCTTAGTTACGTATAATTCACTTGAGGAACTCGACGGCTGGTTGAGGGGCCGTTCAAATCGTGGATCGTGTTATATCTCATGGACGGAGATTACGTTCTCATACTAACTTTGTTCCATATTGTTTACATCACTACTTGTGACGGGGTATCGGGCAATATCACATGCGTTTTGCTTAATATTATGTATGTACTTATTAATTTGTGTAGAGATGGTGTGTGGAACACCACCAAGTCTAAAATCTGTATCACAATAGGCTTAGCCAGAAAGCCTCGGATCCTCAAACTCTTCGCTACTCGTACAACTATTCATTAGGTTTATTTAGTGCCTAATATAAATTATGTAACCATTATTTTACATACTTTTATTTTAATTTAGATTCATGAAATAGAGATCCAGTATAAATTACGTAGTTTGTCATTTACTTGATAACATTTAAGTTTTAACTTTTAGGGGTTTTGACTTACCGAGTATTGTTTCAGTTACATTTGGTAATGGACGATTCTACTCTCAATTTTGTTTATTCTCAAACTGAAAAGCGTAAACTTTTGCACAAAGACAATATTGATGTATAAATATTTAAAGCAGCCCCACTATATACCACAGTGTACCTAACCACTACTTGCAGTGAGTCAAAGCCTTCGCAATTGACTTGTCGTAGCATTGCATGACAGAAAGCAATCAAGTGTACAAAAGTTAAGTGAAAAACTGCTTTAAGATTATGTTCACTTTGATAGTGCTCATACAAATTAACGATATTATTTATTATTTAGCAATTTCAATTATCTTTTTTTGTACGTAATTATAATAATATTTAGCATTAGAGAGCACCCAAACTATATAATTGATGAGCATCATTAATTCATGAGGACTTGTATTCGTATGAGTATTTTGCTTTAATTGAATAGGACCTCCTTTCGGCATTAACCCACGTTAATATTCTTAACGATGCCCCCATAAACCCCACAGCCCTAGATTGCTTTGCAAAAACGCTAGCTATGACCTACCGAAAGTAGTTACATGTAGGTAGACTGTGCTAAATCTAAGAGGGCTATCGACTACCGACTAAATAGAAGAGCACTGTTTGAACCCTTACGTTAATACTCCGTAAAAAATAATGCATCTCTAAACTATATGTGTCTATAATGGAAGCATCAACAATCGGTCAATTCCGTGAGTGCGAAGTTGCCTAAGCTTAATAATTAAATGCGTATAAGGAGTCAAATTGCTTGAACATGACCTTATTCTTTGATGAGTAGAATATTAAACTCGTTCAAACAATTTTGACCCCTACGTCATTATGGTCCATCTTTTACATTTTGATATAATGACACACCCGCAGTGCTCTACACAACCAGAGTTCACTAATTTATTATAACTACCAAGTACTTTTTTCCCCATTGGAATAAAATGTAAAAGCGCAAACTTTAGTCGTGTAAAATGTATGGAAGATTAGGATCGATAGAAACATGGTCAGTCTTAAATATAAATAAACAGTAAGAAAATCAACTAGCATCGGTCTTACGTTACTAAATAAATTAATAATATCCTATATTGCATGCTTTTTACGAGATTCGATGTTTAATTTATAATGAGATTACAATAAATAATATATTTATAGTTTCTTGGTAGAGCTAACGATACGACATTCTTATAAATTCATTTTATTATGCGGTCTAAGACTTGTGTAAAACAGTTACTTTCAAGCACACTTTTATAGCATAAATGAAAGTCTGAGGTCATCAATGCACGGTTTTAAATTGTCCATTCACTGTTGTGGTGGTAGAAATACTGTTCGTCAGCGAGTGTCTTCATAGTTAGTTAATGACGAATATAAGCGTCCTATACCAGCACACATAGTTTTAATAAATGTCGTTCCGTCTGCGCCACCCTATGCATTGCCGATGTAAAAAGAACCTTAAGGTTAGCGTTTTTAGTTGCTTATCGTCCGCAATCAAACGGATTAGTTTGTTACTAAGCGTAGACTCGATAGTTAAGGGATTTTTTACACCCTGTACATCATTAGTGCATGCATAGTTATACATATGATAGTATAATTTAACTCTATTTTACAACCTCGAAATAATTTGTTCACATTGTTCATAATACAGTTTTTGGGCTTATTGAAATAATGAGAAAGCCAACAACTAGGCCTCAAATAAATACCTTAAGTCTTGCAATAGCAACGCCACTCTAAATATTTGGAAACAGCCAATTCTTTTTTCTGGAGCAAAAGTAATGGAACACTTTCTGAAAAGTAAAAAGAAAGCATTAGTTTTGGTAAGAATTGAGTATTTTTAGTGAGTTCACTACAGTGTAACAGCTCTCAGCGAAATATATTCTACTATTTATTTGACAGACTTATATAGAAATAGATTTATCTCAGGTTTGAGCGCCTATGCACAGGTGCAAATGTAGGGGCAGTCAAATTGCTATTGATCATCGAAGATTCAGAATTGGAACAGCCCCGCTCCCGGCACAGTCCCACCAAACGCTTCGTTGAAAACATTCAGAGTAGCCACCTGGTTGTATGTGTGTAAGAGCAGCTTCATACATTATCCATTAAGTATTTTTCATTAAATAAAAGAAAAAAGTTGTATGGTAACAAAAAACATAGGTACTTACAAGATATGAATCTATTTACTCCTCATGTGTATATTATGTAAAAAGTCGAAGTGAAATGTTCCATTATTATGGTGAATGTAGTAGTTAGAAGTTTGGTATGTTCACTGTGAGATTGTATAATCCTCTATGGGGTTAAAATCTTTGCTTTTCATGTGGGTATCATTGTGCGCCATCTTGTAACCCCACAGGAGCATAGCTTCCTTGCACACCATCTGAAACATTATATTGATGATTGATTAGTAAACATTTCCTCTCACTGTGAGGTTGTTTACCTCTCAGCGCGTGTAGAATGGTTTCGTGTACATAATAACATCTGGTTCTTTATTATACAAACTTCGAGAAGATATTTTTATTTCGTTAGGCAAACTTATAATATTAAACGTCAGCCTTGCAGTGAATTCGACGGAATAGAAACCAGATGAGCAATTAATGAAGCCATGTCTTTGATAACATCTTCCTAATATGTTATAAAACATCCAAGTTCTTTAACAGGATCGTTTTTAATAAAAACGTCTAGCAAATTAATTCCCGTCAGATAATGCTACGCCTGCGACCAAAGAAGCATGGCGTGTATATTTTGAGAAAATCATGTTGTGTCGAGAATATCAAATCATGCGAATATCATTATGAGAATGACAGTATTGCCGTCGGCATCGGCCGTGAGAATACTAGTTACCAGCAATGATTGTCTGATACACAGACTTGAAAGGAAAGGTAGACTAGATTGTCGAAATGAACAGCGAGCTACTAGGTTGATTACACTCTCAAACCAGTTTGAGCAAAAGCTTAAATGATCAGATATATTGCTAACTGAAATGTATGCAACATTAGACCTACTTAGTTTTTGTTTTTGCTTCAACGATAGTGTTCGTTCGCAAAATACGCGCTTTGGACGTGGAGTCGCGTAAACCAGCCCGTTACACAATACAAAAGTGCAATATATCAATCAGGTTTTATCAAGTAAGGCTAAGGAGACATACAGGACTGTTTTTGACCAGCCGGATTACCGAATGTGTAGACGGCATAAGAGCTTTCATAAAGTCTTCTTAGTGCACCTTTTGTCGACGTTTTATAAGTGCCCATGTAGGCCTATGTAAAATAAAATATTTTTATTTTGAGTCAAGACTTCTCATTTACATATTAGCGTATTTTCAGCGCATACAAGCTCTTTTTAGGGTTCCGTACCTAAAGGGTCAAACGGGACCCTATTACTGAGACTTCGCTATCAGTCCGTCTGTTACCAGGCTGTATCTCATGAACCGTGATAGTTAGCCAGTTAAAATGTCTATAGATTATGTATTCTGTTGCCGCTATAAAAACTTTACCTACTAAAAACAGAATTTATAAAATAAATATTTAAGGGGACTCACAAAAAAGAGATTTTTTTGCTCGTTTTTATAAATAAAGGTACGAAACCCTTCGTGCGCGAGTCCGATTCGCACTTGGCCTGTTTTTTTAAGAAGCGCTTGTTAAGCACCTATTATGTAATTATCTACGAATTGCGCAAACCATCGGAAGTGACCTAAGTCCACATAGCTATTGCATCAGCCTGGCGAAAAGAATGTATGTAAATTAAAAAAAAAAAATAACTTTGTATTGTAATTTTCTGTAATTCCTATTAGCGCCAACGACGATTACGATTTTGAAGTAAGAACTTAAAATGTTATAGATAATTAGAAACATTTGAATCAGTAAACCATAATTGAAATGTAATGGAAAATATTTTTACGATTGTTTAACTGCAATAGCCTATTTAGTCAAGCGCTATTAAGTTTTTGCTATTTTAAGACAGCACGAATTACGTTTTTTCTCGCACCAATTTCTACAATTGAATGTTATTTTGTAGGATAAGTATGTAAAAGAAAAGATACTTAATCCATAATAAGATAATAAATGCCGTTCTCTTATATCTTTCAAAATCTTTTGGTGAGTTTAGAATTGAAGAGGAGCAGTGTCTAATATTTGAATTAAGTTTGAAGGCCATTAAACTAATTATCACTTAAAAACTTACTAAGACATTACATTACAATACAACAATAATACACTACACCCACGGAATAATCCAGAATAGTTTAGGCAGAGGTGTACCTAATAGTACACTCACATTACAACACAGAACAACTATATCAGTTGATATAAATAAATCTATCTACACACAAAACTACACACTTTCTCATCATCATATTACCACAGGAAGTAAGTATCTAGGGCCAACGCAGACCTGGCGAAGCGCAGCGCAATGCAGTTATCACTGGCAAACAAATATCAAGCTTGCCGTTAGAAAAACAATTTAAAATAAATAAACTTTATTAGTCCTGGAAAGAAAGCATCAATGCGGTACTTAAATGTAATTAATTTTCGACGTTATTCCAAGAGATGCAATATTGATATTTGTTAAGCAGAGATAATTGCGCTCGGCCAGATCTAAGTCAGCCCTTAGAAGTTTAGTCAAAAGTGAGAAACTAGTAAAATTACTCTTGTTAAAGAATAAGTTTTATAACATGTATATTTTTTAATGTGGAACTAACTGATCTTTTCCAGCTCTAGATGACGTCCATGGCTTCATGAACTTGGCTTTAGTTTTTCATTAGAAGACATATTTTCACTGTAAAAAGCAATTTATGTTTTAAAAACTTCTGAGGCTTTCGACAAGTATATAAAATGCTTTAACAGGAGGCAGCGAAATTAACTTATAAGCTCATCTGCTTATAATTGCACATGTTGCTGTGATCATCATCTGCCTAGCTTTTTCCCAACTGTGTTGGGGTCAGCTTCCAGTCTAACTGGATGCAGCTGAATACCCCTGGTAATACTGGTTGTCAGGCTTTAAGACTACCTGTAACAACTGTCAAAGATCTAAAATTGACAGCCGGGACCAACGACTTCCGAGGCCCGGAGGAAACTCGGTATGTAATGAGTGTTCACCCCACTCACATGTACATGCTGCTTTAATATTCCTGTTTAATCCTTAATCACTTTCAGAAATATGTTGGTAATAAATATTGCAAATAAGCAGTTGTTTTGTACCATGGTATTATAACATACCTGTATCTCATCCACATAGTCAAAGTCCAGTGCATTCTTCCATCTGAAAGGCACATCTCGAGACACTCGGAAGGTGGAACTAACACCGGCCACCTCCACATTTGTGTGTGACTGCAGGAACTCGTCAATCGATTGTGTGGCACTAAGCCTTAGGAACTTAAGAATTCGATGAGTAGTAATATTAGGCTTCAGTGCTAATTCTTCGTACCGCAACACCCTGTAAACAACAAAATTGATTAGATTTGCCATTTTTAATCAGAATCATCATCATCATCATTTCAGCCCAAAAGACGTCCACTGCTGGACATTGGCCTCCCCCAAGTGTCACCACATTGACATTTTGGCGGGGTTTTGCCGTAATCGCCACGCTTGGCAGGCGGGTTGGCGATCGCAGTACGGTTAAACAATCAGAATATCATATTAAAACAGAAGCGCGCTACCGCCGCGCCGTGCTCTCGGTGGCCGATGAACCAGTGTTGCAAGCGCACATGATTATAGACTACACAATGTGCAGCAAATGCGTCCTGTTTTGTGGGACTCAAGAAGCGACGATTACAACAACAGGACCCTAAAGTAGAAAAACTGGCAAGAATTATGTGCATTATTTATTTATTTATGTACACACAAAACACTTAAAAGAACAATACATTAAGATACAAGAGCACAAAGGTGCTGCTTATTTCAAAAGAAATTTCTTCCAGCAGACCCGCGAATGGAAAGTTGGATGCATTGTTTATATTTCGAAAATAAAAGTGGATCCGAAAAAAATGCAGCATATTATCTGTCACGGTACTTTTCCTTCGGAGATACAAAATGTATCCCGTTAGTTTTGAAATGAAGTGCGCCAGACTGATCTAAACAACGACGCGGCAGCCGCGCTCCTAACCCGCGACTGTTCTTATAGTGTGTGTGCTTTTGCCGCGCTACTGTCGCGCTGCTAACGTTCTAATGTGAAAGGGGCATTAGACTGCAGCTTCCTTCACGTATTATTCGGTAAAGGTCTTACTTAAGTGCTAACCCTAGTCTTGGTATGCTAAATACATGCTTTGGACGTGCGAGTTGCCGACACCCGTTATCCAATACACCTCCAGTCATGACTCCTAACTGTGTGCCAAATTTAATAGAAATCTGTTCAGCTGTTAAGGTATAACAAACAATCAACTTCACTTTCAGATTTATAATGGACTAGCTCATAGATCTTATAAGTGGACAGGGTTGTCTACTTAAAATCTACCCTAATCCTTGTTGTTTAAACCAAAAAGAACTTTATCATCTGCATGAAAGATATTCATTCAATAACAATCTTTCTACTCTCACACCCTGAGAATCTCTCTAAAGAGGATGTCAACCCATATACAAATTAAACAGCCTTTTGTTGCTTTGTTTAACTTGAATCCTGATGATACAAAACAGTTTGTATAAATTTCCATGTTATATATACAAACTGATGGAACTAAGGTCACAATGAAGGACATGTTAATTTAAGCACACATGTTTTGAATAAAAATCAAAATAAAATGTGTGAATCATGGTAAATTCCTTTCAATGTGCTGAATTATGCTCAATGTTTTTTAAGTACCCTGTTTTCTACAACAATAAGCAGTTTCTAAGTTTTTAATCTTGTTTAAAGTTAGTTTTTCCTTAATAATGCTCATAATATCCAACTTGATGATAACATTTATATTGTTACCTAAGAAACTAAATCAAGGAAAAAAATCTTATCATTCTTTTTTGGTAAGACTTAAAAAATTCGAAATCATAATCAATTAAATTTTAAGTATGTTTCAAGAAAATTGTTTCTAATATAAAATGGCAACAGAAAAATCATGTCTTAATTGATTCAAAATACTTTTGGAGGCTTCTCAATAAATGTTAGCTGAGACTTTTTATAAAGCAAGCCTGTTGCAATTTCCCTTTAGCAATAAAATTAAAAACTTTGTCCTATCATCAATCCAAACATACAGGACCTCTTGAATAAATATTTATGCTTGTCCAGACATTCTAAACACCCAGCAGATTATGCTGCATGTTGTCCATCCACACAAATGAATTTAAGGTTTTGTCTTTTAAAATAAAGGATATTAAATAATCACTTACATGAGTCTATCAGGATATTGCTGCTGTATGCGACCTGCTGCCACATAGTCGCTTATCATGTCGGCACAAACCAGTGATGGCTCCCAGCAATCCGGAGCAGGCTGGCAGAAGTTTCGGTGCTGTCTGGACTGCATCACACCACGAGGGTCACGTATTAACAGTATCACCTTCACATTTAGCCTTAAAATGAAAACATGTGGTGTGTTAATAATTTTAAAAAATCTATTCAAAATCTTAAACTCAAAATAATAAAAGTTGTGAATCTATAGGTATTTCTTAGTTATCATTTTTTTTTGCAGTATTTATTGAATTTCAACAAATCATTTTATATTCACAACATAAATAATTTGAAACAGCTTATTTTGTAAACTCAAGCAACATAGTCCTATATTGTGTACTGGTGTACAGAATAAAATCTAGTCATTATTAATTTATGTTTGTCTCGCAACAATTAAATGCTTGTAAAAATATTAGGCAACAATAAACTCACTCTTTGTCATCCAGTATTTCCTGGATGAGCCGCAATCTTAGACGTACAACCTTCATGGTGTGGAAAGGAAAGAGCTTACATAACCGTGATGTGAACTCAGCATCATAACACAGGTCTTTCTTATATTTACAATGGTCCCAAAGTCTGGTGTTATGGCTAAACTGATTCAAATGCTTACTTCCATACTTAAAGTAATCTTCTAAGCCTTCATAATTACATTTCAACATAGCCCTGATGGTGCTCAAGGCTTGGTCTGCCTCTGGTGGCCCCCTTATTTGTATAATTCCATACTTAAGTAATGGTTCATAATGATAATAAGTACCTGGGATTGCATTTAATACTTCTCCAAGAAATGTGGTTCCTGATCTCCATGTTGATATAATTAAACTCTGCAAGGGCCGTCCCCCAGATTCAATTACTAAATCTTCCAATGCATGAGCACCAGATTCGGAAAAGTTGTACTTTGAGAGTTGATATTGAATTTTTGAACGCGTTTTTTCCAGCAGCTTCTTGATATCTGGCGAACCATCATACTGGAGTGTGGGTATATGCACTGTGTAGGTTTCCTCTCCATAATCAACTTTTAAAAAGTTCCTAACATTTCTCCGGCTTTCAATGGACGGACGATAATAAGTGTTATCTGCATATCGACTTCCAGCAAGAATTAGAAGAACACTGAGACCAAACGCGAAACATATTGAGTAAAAGTTAACTCGCCGCAACATCACGTTAAAGAACGAACAAAACAATTTCGTAGAACTTGTAAGGATGAAGATAATATAAATTCTATGAGAGCACTACCAATACACAATCACTGTCATTTTTTTATTGGATTTGATTGCAATAAAATTATAATTCCATATTTTTCGTTTCCGCGGAAACACCGCATTGCACCTTCACCGCCATTTTGAATGAATGACGTACGATTTGTCAAAAGTAACTTTTTAATTTTTCTTTGTATGACAACGGAAAGTTACTTCACTGCGATAGCTTTTAAAAGCTCAGTTTTGCTCCACTTGGGGAAATAACTGCAAAACTCCAATAAATGCTACAAAAACGATTCTAGTAGTTAAATTATATAAATACAGCACGTTAGCACTGCGAAACTGTTTACGTGACCAACTTATACCGAGGATGTTCTTGTAGTAAGCTGCGAACGTACCCAGCGGTTTGATTAAGTATTTACCTATTCTGATCCAATGATTGGCCAATGCAGTAAATACAAAACGGACAATAATTAATACATAAAACCTGAGAGAGAACGTTTATGTACACCGTTCAAGAAATTAATGTTTGTAGGTATGAAGGTATGAATTTTGGAAAACAAATCAGATTGTAATTCATAATTTACCTACATTACTTTTTCAATTTATTTCATTTTCAGTTTAAAGGACACGCCCTGTTTTACGAAGCATGAGTTTGACTTGCATAGACTTTGCAGGTTGTATAGAATTGGTACTTAGCCCGACCAGCTCAATTTCTTGAGTTTGCTGATCGCTGGCTAGCCTACAATTTATGAAAGGCGGAATGTAACAAGACAAGACCAAGTCTTTCTTCGAACTCAATAATCAAAACAAGCAGTCGTTCTTTTACGGAGACGCAGTGCGTTGAACGTTGGCGGCGTAGCGTCTCGCGGCGCGTTGCGAGTTTTTTCCTGTTTATACGTAGACGCTGCGTGTGCAGCAGCCTGAGTTATCATATCAGACGTGCAAACACAAATAATTTGTTGTTTAGGGAGATGCAGGGCGTGAAGCGACGCGTGCGCGGGTATACCTTACGCACACCGCTTCTCCGTGAACAAACTTTAGGAGTATGAAGAACAGGGTGTAAAGTTCTTCATCCCCTCCATTAAGTATATAAAAGGGAGGATCCTCCGACCAGACGGGTGTCATATTTGGTGGGCAACTGCCTGCGAGTTGTTGTCGGGTTTTCTATGTAGTCTTAAGTCGAGGTAAACTTTGCTTGTGACTTGTAGAAAATTGATGGTTGTTGACTGTCTAATAGGTAGGTGTAGACCTGACGTCAATGTTAAAACCTTGACCCTGAGCTGTTCCAGCGGAGAAGGTACCTACTTACGAAGTTCCAATAGAATTCGGCTATGGTCGCTTACTCGGTAGTGGGGGGTTAGGGGGATCATGGTTTTGTTTCCGCTGAAGTGCGGTCGATTGTACTAGGTTATATGGCGGTATGTAGAGTGTAGCTATGGAAAACCTATTCTCAGTCTGACTGTATAGTCTTTTAATGAAAATATAATCAAGTATAGGTACATGTATAACGGAAACCCATTGTTGATGTCTAACATAGCGTGATATTTTAATGGGTAAAATAAAAACATCAACGTTGAAAAACATTTTCATTTTATTTGTTTTTAATAATCATAGATTAGGTATCAAACTTTGGGTTGTTGTAATTTTTTTTTTTAATAAATTCCGTAGATTGCTTGGCAAAGTTAGGTAGGTACTTTTATTTTACAGACATCGATGAAATCGTTACCAAAACAATTTCTTCTTTTTAATAAACCAAAAAAAAAACATATTCAATGTTTTACTGCCCCATTCGAAGTCATCACCAATAAATTGATCAATCATTAGGTAGGTAACTTTACTGACCAACTACCTAAGTATCTAATTATTTGGTATCGGTAATATCTCCAAGATTAGCAAAATTTAAGTCTTGTAAATGATAGATTTTGAAAGTGATGTCCTAGGGATAAGCTGGCATGAGTAGCAGTACAGTCAATCACATGTCAGTGAAAACATCTTGGAATTCTTGGCTTAATAAAAGGACTAGAGCCAGATGTCAAATTGCTACTTGGACGTGCGGTTAATTGTACGTTTGAAAATCGTTTAGCATACATGAAAAAAAAAATGCGCGCAACTAAAACTTCCTTTTTTAGAAGTCGGTTATATAGTTTTCTATACTTTATAGCCAACAATATGGCCCTTCCCAATAGTTTCTCCAAGGAAGAACCACAGGAATATTTCCAACCCGACTAGGAAAAGGAGCCAAGCTTGCTTCACCGTTATGTAAAGGTAGCATTTGCTTTTCATGAAGTCTGTTATCAACTTTATGTCACTCGTAAGTTTCTGCAACAAAAAACAATGAAGGAATGAATATTGTATTAAGGATCTGAAATCTTACCTACAGGGATTAATGTTAGGGACATCGAAAGTACCGTAAAAAACTGTTATGGTGGCTGTACACTCTCCCCCAGACACTCCGATGCAGGGCGCATGGGAGAGTGTATACAGGGTGAATTATTCAAGCGGGCGTGGATGGCCAAATCTGAAACTATGAGGAATAGCGAAAAATACTCAAAGGAGTCTCCGTCTCTCGTCTCTAGGTCGATGTTGATGAAAACTAAAACTGCATCACTAGATTTAAAAAAAAATACTATATTCCTAGCCAGGAATCGAGCCCATTGATTTTGCCCCTCTGTATAGGAGCGCTTGCCTAGCCCCGGAGTTCTTCTCTCAGCTGTAGGCTCTCGCACTCGCCCGTACCTACATGATTCTAGAACCACCAGTGCTTAAAGATTTAGGTGCGTCTATGGCAATTAAGCCATACTCAAAGGAGTCTCCGTCTCTCGTCTCTAGTCCGACGTTGATGAAAACTAAAACTGCATCTTAAGAGTTTTGAAAAAATCTATATAAATAAGCCAGGAATCGAGCCCATAGATTACTAACCTTAACCTAAGACAGGAATCTAGCCCCGGAGTTCTTCTCTTAGCTGTAAGCTCTCGCACTCGCCCGTACCTACATGATTCTAGAACCACCAGTGCTTAAAGTTTTAAGCGCGTCTATGTCAATTAACGCCCTATGTAAGTATGATAATTATCTATCAAATGCACTGGCACACTATTGTCTATGATGTTACGGAGGGATTCAAGGGTTGCTGGTTTTTGATTTATGCTTCCAAGACCAAGAGTTTTAACTGGGAACCAGTGGAATCGGTTTACACCAATAACGCAATTTCGCAAAATTAAAGATTTGTTCAATCACCTTTCACAATCACCTGGTGAAACCAGTTTACCTAGGTACACCTAAAATTGAATGAATTAATTCCGGTGTAGGGTTTAATGGTTGAAACCAGTCGTTTATAGTTATTTACTGTTCAGATTTTTAATTTTATTTCTTACCTACTTGCGAAAACCCAAATTTTGGCCGAAATTTCCGAGTCCCATGTAGACGACTGGGATTGAGCCTATTGTCAACAACCGGGCGCAAACGAAACTGCTGCTATTGAGTAATTCCTAATGGAAAAACCCATTACTATCAGCTATTCGATGGCGGGTAGGTATATATACTCTGTAGGTACTAGATATAGATCTATAGAAAATCTAATGTTACCAACGTTGATTGTGTGATAATGGCATAATACAAGAACCTTATAGTACCTAATGTTCGGAAGATTACGTGCAGAACATGACTACAAGCCATTCAATAGTGTTCGATAGGTCGTTGTGTGTAGGTTTGTTAATGCTCCTTTGTTTCTTTCCTGGGGGATATGACTCACTTTCGATATCAGAACACGAGGTGACAATGTTCTTTGAGAACAGGAATAGCATACTTGTGGTCAATCCATAAAAGCTGTTTAGATATTCGAGATAGTAGATACTAAGCGACAAAGGGGTTTGCAGTTTTCCTACAATGGTAGTTACGAGTAACTGGCACAGTTACAGCATCGCCATTTTGATTTCTCTCGTTAAACTATAGGGATATTGCCTCTAAATATCTCGGAAGCGTCACTTTAGAACAGCACATCTTAGGACATTTTACTTGTGTTTTTTAACCAGGGCCGTCCAAATGCGCGTCAGGTTAACTCTCATTATCGTCAAAGTCGCGTAAAACGAATGGATTCTGCGGTTCTGTCTGTTATGTGATTCCGGGGTGAAATGATAACCAATAATGCTGGTTCCGTCGTTTTTATGTTTAGCATGGTTGTTTTTTCAGATTCGTTTCATAGGTTGAGCAATCAATGTGGGATACTACTAGAAAACTCGTCCACAAGCACATCGCTACTCAAAGTAAGCAAGAATAGCCAGCTTGTCCCAGCACCAATAATTAAAAGGCTGTCCCGGATGTCTGCTCGTTGATGATTTGAGATTTTAACAATTTGCTTGTTAGGGTTGGGTGCAGTTAAATTGGATCACTTTGTAGTCCGTCTGTCTGTCTGTCAAGAAAGACCCTTTATTTCAAGGACGCGTGGAGATATCGAGTTGAAATTAAAACCATATACTCAAGTATATAGCCCCTTGAAGCTGTGAAAACATCAAACTTCTAAGTTTACGTTAAAAACGATACGGCCGTTTATGGCGCAGAAAACGTATATTTCGACACTCGCTTATCAAAATTGAATTTCTACGGAACCCTCGGTGGGTGAGTCTTACTCGTACTTATCCGGTTTTTTGTACAACTTGCTCCTTCCACGGATTCCTTTGATAATTAAGTACCTAAAATATTTAAAAAATAACTAGCTACTAAAGTTGGTAAGGTACCTCTGCTTCACCCCCTCGGAGTGGTGATATTTCAACGGTATAAAATCCTTTAAGAACTCGCAGTTTCTTTGAAAGCTCGGACTTGGTCGCGGCTTCTGCTTTTTCTAAATAATGTATAAAAAATATTAGTTAGAAGAAGACGTATTTAAATGTAGCAGAGAGGCCCATTTTACGTAAGATGACATCCACATCTTACGTATGGGGACCCTCTCAGCATCTGCTGAATGCTGCATCCCGGCAGATCATGGCGAAGAGGATATTCCGCTGTGGTATGTGGTATGTGATGCGGCGGAATGAGGGAAATGTCGTGAGGAAAGTTTTGAGTATGAATGTGGATAGGTATAAGAGTAGAGGAAAACCAAAGAAACGATAGATGGACTGTGAAAGAACTGTGTGTGAAGAATGATATGGCAAGAAAGGAGGTATCTCACGAGCCAGCAACACCATTTAAAAAAAAAAACGATTTCATGACAGAAGGATGCCTGATGGGAAATCGAACGTTACTAAACAATCGAAATAACCTTTCATCACTTCCATCAGTTTTTCCCGGGGCCTGGATATGGCTGGTTTGTATATTCCAGTCAATTCATGCATCATCGTCATCCATCTGCCACCTGCGGATAACATTGGTTTATCTAGTAGCTAGTAGAAACTAATAAAACATTTCATTATCCCTACATGATCTCTTATGCCACCGAATGTTGCGCAACAATCGAAACATGTTGATCACAACTCTGCATGCAGTTTTGCCAACAACATGCTTCCAGAGAAGACAAGCAACACCTTTAGTTCATTCTATGGCTGCAATATTTGAAAACCATGAAAGCAAAGATGGAAAAAACTGCTGAAAGGAAAAAAAACTTACGAATGAAATTTGCCAATCTTCCTAAATTCACACTAGACATTTTTAAGGTTTATTAGACCAAGTAAAGGAAGTCTCAGGCTTATTTCAAATTGTTTATTCGAGATTCAAGCCTTTTTTTCTAATTTCTATGAGTCAATATTGTGTGACTTCTGTAAATAACTGTCAAAAAGTGTTATAATTTGTTTGTCAAAATTATCATGCTTTCTTTTTGTCTATGCAATCATAGCTATATTGAACCTGCCATTCGTTTATTTACACCTTCTTTTCAGGGTTTATTCTTGCCCCTTCCTCGGTTACGCCCGCCTCGTTTCCACTGCAAGCTGCATGCTCGAGGACTTCGTTTAGCTTATAAAAATCTCTAATTGTACCAACGATAGGTCTAGGAAAAATTATTGAACGAATAAAGATGCTCCTTCACTGGAGCGTTCACCTGTAATAAAGGTTGGAAAGGACATGTAAATGATTACCGATTATATTAGAAGTTTGCAATGCAATTAAAAAAACTACAACAGTTGTTCCATACATTGTGACCTTTTTAGGGTTCCGTAGCCGAATGGCAAAAAACGGAACCCTTATAGATTCTTCATGTCTGTCTGTCTGTCTGTCCGTCCGTATGTCACAGCCACTTTTTTCCTAAACTATAAGAACTATACTTTTGAAACTTGGTAAGTAGATGTATTCTGTGAACCGCATTAAGATTTTCACACAAAAATAGAAAAAAAACAATAAATGTTGGGGTTACCTCCCCATACTTAGAACTGAAAACCAAAATATTGTTATTATATTTTTTGGGGCTATGGAACCCTGTGTGCGAGTGAGACTCGCACTTGGCCGGTTTTTTAAGAAATAGCAGCTTGCAGGTGAACCAAGGAGGTTGTCGTCTGCTTAACCGGACTATCCATGTGGGGTTACTACAAACTTACAAACTAAGCGACTAAGGGCACCCCCTGTGGGGTACGAGCCTCGGCTTAGGGCGTCGCTGGGGGAAGACAGCATAGGGACAGGCTGGATCTGAATGATATCATTGTTTAGGGGCTGTATTAAAACTAATGGCACAGCATCGCGGGCTGGCTCGAGCGAGGATCGGGGAGGGCATGGACCGGGTCGTCGCGACGGACCTCGACGGCGAGGTCGAAAAGACGGCGGTTTGAGTCGGAAATTTTTAAGAGTGCTAGTCTTTTTGCTACTCTCCTGGAGGAGGCGGTGATAGCATCATTGGGAGTGACGAGGGTATGCCTTGGACGGCGTACTGAACTAATGCGTGAGGGTACGGGCGGCATAAAATTTGACCGTGTAGGTAGGCACTTTTGAAGGACAAAGATGTTTTTTTAAAATTTCTGGTGAAAATCGTATATGGGGGGGGGGGGGTGGTTTCTAAGTGATTTACTGAATACGTCGAAATCGTTTGTACGTCGATGTCCCTTCCACCCTGTAAAACGATCTAAGGTTCGATTATATACCTTCACAAACAAGGAGTGAAGTGCCCAGAGGTTAATATTACAGCGTGTTAGGGCAAGCCCATAGAGAAAGTAGGCTGTTCAAAAACGGTAAGTTACGAAGCCTTTACGCTTGTATAAAGGTGCCACCACAGCAAACAAGGCGTTTATACTAATTGTAGCATTAAAAGTTGTACAGGGTTCTCCTCACTTAATGTAGGTAATGTTCGAATCTGAACTATTATAGGCGAATACTCCAGGTGAGGGAGCGCCTTTAAAATTAGTATTAAAATAAAACGAACTCGTTCCGCTTATACAAACGGAACAGAGTCTGTTCAAACTCAGGCTAGCAATCTAAAATTACATACCGGTGATTCCTCCTTTTTAATATTTTTTTTTGTTAAAGTAGGCTAATCATACAATGGTCAAACTCAGTATGGATTTCGACGAAAATAATTAGTAAGTGAAAAAAATTTAGTAGATAATCAAGTGGCAAAAGAATTACGAGGTAAGTCGTAGAAATAAAGCGTAAAATCTGTACTTTAAAATTTTATTTTCACTATCATAAATTAAGTATATCAAAATAAACCATATTTTAATATGTAACTTAGGTACCTACAAAATAATATTCTATTTGCATGTAGGTAACCACAAACTTTGAATCATGTTGGGTTGTACCTACACTTCCCATCACGAAGCAAGCCGAGAGTCACATATTCTCTAAAAACTCCTTTTTGACAGCCACTATTTGATGGTTGTGTGTATATTAATGTTATTTCACATATATCAGGGTATTGTATTTTAGTCACTCTGAAATTTGTTTTTTTTTTCCATAAACGGCACAATTACAGACTGCTACAGAATAACCCCAAAAACACTTTGTCCGACCTAGAAATTGCATCCAGGGCTCAGTAGAAGCGGTTGCAGTAGAACAAAGAAGAAGTCAGTTGTTTAATTTTTTTTTAATTTTGTCTGACCCACTACCGCGGGTCTTGATTTAGGACTACGTTCACTTAGATTTTTTTGGTGGCGGCTTCTTAGCCCTTTTTGGTGGAAGCTTCTTAGCCTTTTTTGCTTTGGCTTTCTTTAGAGTTTTGGCTTTTAGTTCTTCCTTTGGTTTCTTAGCTGCCTCTTCAGCTTTCTTTGCTTCAGCTGCAGCTGCGGCTTTTTTAACAGCTTCAGCAGCCTTCATTGCTATTTCTTTGATACGCGCGGCTTCTCTAGCTGCTGCTTCAGCTTTTAGTTTTTTCTCATGTGCTTGTATCGCGGCTAGGATTTCTTGCCTTTCTCTTTCCGCTTCAGCATCAATTTCTTTTATTCTGCCATCTAAAGCGTTAATGAAACCGTTTGATATTTTTGCAGCCATTTGCTCCAACTTCCTACCACCCGGTCCACCAAAGAAGCTTACCGTCAGAGGCGGTACCGCTTCAACTTTTATGTACTTCCATGCTATAGATCCAAAAGTTTGTACGGATTTTGCGGCACCTACAATGTACGTATAATAAAAGTAAATTATTTCCTGCTAAGAGCCTTTAAAATCATGGTTGTTTTTGTTGGTTTTGTAATCTCCTTCTAGCGTTATATAACTCTTTCTCAAGGTAAGGGATTTCCTTTTGTAGATGTCGGTTGCGCATTTCTTCCATTTTTCTTATCACCGTGGCCATTATTGAGTCTACACCGTATTCTAATTTGTACACAATGCTATTCTCCACAAGACGTTTTGCGCTAGTTTTCCTAATAAAAGTCTTAGCAGAGCCCCAACCTTTTCTAACCACAGGTTGAACTTTATCCAGAGAAACTGCGAACAAAACAAATGCGGACTTATTTAAATGGTTTCTTTATTAGGTGTTGAACTACCTTATAATAAAACTATACTCGAGACATATAATTATATAAATGACTTGGTTGCAACCACTTTTGTTTTGCAACAGTTTCTTCAAATTGAAACATACATACCTAACGTTAAGTCAAGGACCTGCCTAATTGTCCGGCTCATTATTTATAACAAAATCACAGGCTTTCTAAAAATACCAATAATTTGGTTGTAGATTTTTTTGAAAAAATGACCCACATTGGGACTACAAAAGTCAGTTGACGCTGTCTAATTTGCTTTTCATAATTTGCATTGTGTTTAAAGGGCAATGTGCCTGTAAACGTTGATGTATAAAGGTTTAATGTGGATGTATTCTCCATCGACAAACTATTACTTACATTAATGTACCCAGTTTTTGGTTACTCTGTATCCTGAGGTGGATGCTGGGCATGGAGCCACGGTTTACATATATTTCAAATGCTTGTAGCTCTAAACCGTTCTTCACCATCAACAACTACATGCGAACCTAGTACTTAGTTCTTTTTCTTGGCGTATGGATGATAATCTAAATTGAGTCGGCCCGTAATTTGGCGATGGTTTTGGCACATAAATTTGCGTCCATCAGCTCCTATGATGTGCAAAGAACAGGAACGGTAGGACACTATATCAAACGTCCCATCCTTTGTACAATAACACCACATTTAAACTCCAGGGCAGAGCCATCTATGAATCTCCACCTGAACGGATTTACCTCGTACTGTGCTGGTGCCCGCGTCTTCGTTCGCGCGGATTTTAACAAAAAAGTTATTTAGTTTTTTTTTTATAATAATTTTTGTTTTTTTCTAAAATAAAAGTAGCTTATGTTACTCCTTATTACATCTGCTATCTGCCAGTGAAAGTCCCGTCAGAATAGGTCCAGCCGACAGACAAAAATTGTAAAAACTGTTATTTTGGTATGTACCGTAAATACATTCAGCATGTAGTAAAAAGCGGTAATTTTAATATTACAAACAGACTCTTCAATTTTATTTATTTAGATGTATAGATACAGATTACTGTACCTACTTACTAGGTAAACTTTACGTACTACATATTTAATAGTACAAAAACTATAAACTATATATAGGTTACCTAGCACGTAATATACAAGGTGGATGGAACTTAGACCGGCCAGGCCTTAACGGCCGGGCTCGGCCGTCCACAGGCCACCGTAGGCACGGGCCTGTGGACGGTGAGTAACGGGCTAGCTCACCATCCGGCCGTCCTATGACGACAGGCCGCGTCGACGACGGCTCGTTCGTGTTCCACGCGCGCCTCAAGGAGATGTCAGCTAATCTGAAGGGGCCCGAGATGCCTGCCAGGGCTGCCGGACTGTTTGAAAGAGATACCGTGGCCCTGGAACACAAAGGGGTAAGAAAGAACATGGATGGGTTTTAGTCTGTACAACTCTGACACTCCCTTCCGCTCCGCCCAGAGCGGGAGGCGTCATTTGATGAATTCCCATCAGTAAAAAAAAAGATATCTACTCAGGTTATCCACGCCATGTTATATTGCTCACACATAATTTACTTAACATCATAAAGTTATTCGGCAATATAAATTTTGCGAACACACTGTCAGAATCGTTGACCCAAATAAATTGTCTTTTTATCCAAATTGTATCGCGAATTATGGTTGCAAGCATAAATCAAATACTTAGGCGTTTAAAACTTTAAAATGTAAACGCGACGAACTACGAAATGTAAACGTGAATGTGAACGGTGTGGTGTGAACATGAAAACGAGTGTTTACAGACATCTTCACGTCATGGTAGCAATTTTATGACAATGAGTCTATTAACCAAAATCATGCCATGCAAAGAACTCAAATTGCACTGCATCTAATTTAACCATGACCGTTCCTAACGGTCAGGTAAAAAGCGCATACTTACGCCATAATTATTGCAAATTTAATTCAATTTCGTGATTAAAACAAATAAATATCCCAAATATTTGGATTTCATGTATTAATGAGCGCATTCACTTACCTTAATTACTTTTCCGCTTGCAGATTGCGTTTTCCTTGACACATGCAAATATTTATGTTGGTCTATTATTTGTGAACCTTAAACTAATTAACCTAATTAAAAATTGGTACAGCAAATTTTTGTTGCTCTTATCTCGTTTAAGGTGCACTTTGCATGCTCAATTTGTTTGCAGAAATTTGCATGAGAGCTACTTTTGGGCCTATCTGTTTTCTTCGTCAGGTTTCAACTTTTCTTCAAAATCGTTTCAGAGTTTGCATAGGTACATCGTGGAATGTTATGGACTGTACTACATACCAAAGACACGCCTTGCTTTGGTGTGTAGAGTCCTTAAAGGTGCCAGACAGATAGAGATACGTTCATATTATATCAGTATGAATATGGATACTAAGATTTTTTTCAAGGATACCTGCAACTCCCGATCTGCTCGATTCAAGTGGTCAAGAGCGGCTTACTAGAACCGTAAAAACTGTTAATAGTATTATAACTGTTGTTAGCTGAATTCGTTGAGGTAGTCCATAATTTGCCTAGCAATTTTCCAGCTTTTTGGGGTCAGCTTCAAGTGTAAACCAGCGAATACCAGTGTTTTACCAGAAGCAAATGCCTGGTGCTTATAATCTAACCTCCACGAACCTGTTACTGGCTATCACGATACTACTTGTACTTGGTCCTACCAAGTAGTATACACAGGTCCATTAAGTAGTTACCCCCCTGGCCTACTCGACCGGAGTGTTGAGGGGTTAGCAGTTTCTGACGCAGTCTGTACCTTTCGGACTTCAGACCCGTTATGCCTGTCAAAGATTAACGAGTGACATGATGTAAGTAGATAATTAAGTTATTAATGGGGCTCGCATGTACTCGTACTGATAACTGGAATAACCGGCCGTAAGCTGCTTTATGCCTTCTTCACATGGACCGTTTTAGTGGGTCAGCTTCGTTGTAGCAGAAAGCATACACGCTATGATTTAAGTTCTGCAACTGCTTAATTTAAGAGGGCCACGGTGATGGCAACCCTGAATTACGAGCAGTAAGCCGTGGGTTCGAACCCAGGACGGCGCATTACTTTGTGTAATTTATTTCATCACCGCTGCCCTCAAAAACGGTGAAGGAAAACAGCGTGAGGAAATCGGCCTGTTCTAGAACTAAAAATTCGAAGACATGTGACATCTACCAACCCGCACTGGGCCCGTGTGGTGGATTACAGCCCACTCCCACTAATAGAGAGGAGACCTGTGTCCCAGCAGTGGGAAAATTATAGACTGATGATGATGTTGAGGTTTATGGAGATTGGCAGGAAAGGCTATAAAAAAGCTCAAAACTTTACTCGAGTTTTAGATATCGGTATCAAAACTTAAAAGTTTTTAGGGATTGACCAGGGATTACCTGGATTATGTACATAAAAGGCATGGGCAGTAGCGTTCTTCCTGTAGACCTCAGTAAATCTGCAACCTTCAAGGCTATTCGGTTATTAATGATATTTATGTGAAACCGTAGACGTACAGGCATAAAATCAGTAGGTAATGATGATGCAACAAAGAATAATACAAAAAGTAGTCATCGTTTGAATCAAGGTTTTGTCAATAATTACTGTCATATGGAACCTTAAGTTGAAAGGAAATTATAATAAATAAGTACCTCCGTCTTAGAGGCCGCAGTCTAACATTTAATAGTCCACTCATCATGAGTCATGTATTAATAGTACTAAATTACTATGACTCCATGCATAAATCACTCAATTTTATCATAATTCGTTGTAAACGGGGACAAGGATGGCCGCTTATTGCAAAAATGAATAATTAGGTACTTGTACGTACTTACGTGTTGCAGTAATTAAAAATGAAACAGTCATGGCCAGTGGGTTTTTCAGGGAGAAAAATGATTCCTGGTTGTAGGGTAGGGTGATGTTTCCTATTAATAGGGGCGAGAAAGATTGCACTGGAAACTTCCCTGTTAAATAGTACTATACTGGCGTACACCATAGGCCGTTGAAGCAGACCAGTACTTCCAAAGGGAACGCAGTACGTTGGATAGATCCAGCCCCCTAATAGTTGGGCTGATGACCGTGAAAAAGTTATTGGGACATAAGTACTGAATCAGAAATTTTAGCTGATCGAAGTCTGCTGCTAAACATAGGACAGCCCACCATCAGACTCCGATTGACTTAAGTTATTCGTATTCCACTGCCGCAAATGACAGTCGCCGACATAATTGCCAACTGAAAGACGACCTATCATTGTGAACTCGTCATCTATCGGTCAGCAATACGTCATAACCTCATAAGTCACATAACAAGGTCTAATTGCTCTGTCACAACGCGCAACGCACGACATTCGCGTGCTACGTATGTATGTACACTTTCACCGTGGTCAATGTTTGATGCAACACCAAATTGTCCCCAAGACGTTGCGAGTCACGTTACATCTTACCGGTTTAGACAATTAGCACATATTGTCCCACCAGACGGTCAGACAGTGACCTAATGCGGGATTGAAGTACAGTCACAAACAATAGAGTTGCAGAGCAGTAGTAATAGTCCTGTCTTGCGAATTGTAGTTGAACCCAGACAGGCGAAATAGTTTGTGTAATTATGTCATTCCCACTGCTCACAAAACGGTGAAGAAAAACATAGTGAAGAAACCAGCATGTCCTAGAACGAAAAATTCAAATACAAGTGTCATCTACCAACCCACACTGCACCCGCGTGGTGACATCTACCAACCCACACTGGACCCGCGTGGTGACATCTACCAACCCGCACTGTACCCGCGTGGTGGATGACAGCGCACTCCCTCTCATAGAGAGGAGGCCTTTGCCCCAGCTGTGGGAAAGTTATAGGCTGATTATGCAAATGCTTATGCACCAGTGGAAGTACGAAATTCTATAAAGTCCGATGTAGGGGGTTTATGACAAGTTTTAATAGCAAATGTCTAGACAGAGATATTAATAAACAGAACATAAACTACAGGCGCTGAACGCTGAAAGGTAAAATTATTATGAAGAATTAATATCTTTACTTGATTAACGATTAGGACTGTATACAGGGTGACTGGTGATTAATCACCGATGCTTAAACACATGATTGTACTCATGATAACAAACAACTTTTCCAAAGAAACATTTTTTATACTCATTCACTTTTGTCACAATAATACAACAGCAGTATGAAATTAGCGCGCGCGTGCTTCAGTGACGTATCAGCTTTTAGCCGCATGACGCCGTTCTGTCTCATTACTATCGTACCGTGCCACAGTGGGTAGGCAGAGCACCGGCACGGCTCGCCACCCCAAATTTCATATGGCTTGTGTGTTATTGTGATAGAAGTTAATGAGTTTAAAAAAAAATCTTTTGTAAAGTTGTTTGTTATCATGAGTATAATCAAGTGTTTATGTACCGGCCACTAATTACCCGTTACACTATATACCTCATCATCTAACTAGCCATTTCCAAACAATGTTGAGGTCGGTTTCCAGTCTAATCAGATTCAGCGAAATATATGCAGTATTTTATATGGAGCGACTGTCTATCTGACCTCCAAAACCCAGTTAGACTGCGTAATACAATACCTTTGGTAAAACTGGTTGTCAGACTTTCAGGCCACCGACTACCTGCAACGACAATCTACCTACATATAATAGAATGAACACAAATGTTATACGAGTAGGCAGATAAAATAGTTTGAGGTTAAACGGAACCCGAAACAAAACAGACATTAAAAAAAAACAAAAATAATACAAAAATCAAACACTGGTCTGGTCTGTAATAAATACAACTACTGTAATACAATACCTTTGGTAAAACTGGTTGTCAGACTTTCAGGCCACCGACTACCTGCAACGACAATCTACCTACATATAATAGAATGAACACAAATGTTATACGAGTAGGCAGATAAAATAGTTTGAGGTTAAACGGAACCCGAAACAAAACAGACATTAAAAAAAAACAAAAATAATACAAAAATCAAACACTGGTCTGGTCTGTAATAAATACAACTACTGTAATAAATACTACGTCAATAGGTATGTAGGTTAGTACTTCAGTTATCTTGAACTAAGCGATAAAACTTGGTACCCAGTTCTGATCAGTTCTAATCCTACTAGAAGTTACGATAGAAACTGTACCTACGGTCAGCGGCGATACGATTGTCAACTCAATTATCACTCTAACATGTAGGTATCTATCTTAATTGGTTTTCAGCATTTCCTGTAATATTCAGGACATTCACATAACATCAAGCCTTTAATCCCCGATGTGTTAGGTATAGATGTGCACAAAAGTACCTCCACATTTTTTCAGTTATGTGAAGTCCCATTTAAAAAAAAACTAAAGAAATCCTAATAACACTATCCCCGAAATCGATCCCAAACCCCCTTAGGCCCAGCATTCGCATGTTTTCCATTAAATAATTTTCATTGAGTAAATTGAACTGCTAAAACTTTCGGCACTGACTGTACAAACAATAAAAAGTGTGAATGAAACAATGTATAGGTCTCGTAAACAATAGACGCAGTTTGTAGCGAAGGTCTGATCCAACCATGACTGCCAGATATTTGAGGTTAATCAGTTATATAAGGATACCTCGTCATTATCAAATACTTGGTAATGCTTAAGTGTGTCGGTTACAGTCGTGCACTTTTTCACATCATTGTGATGGTAAGGTTCTTGTTGCTGACATTGAACGCTTTTGGTTTAGTTTTGCACAACGTTTTTGATGAAATACTGGAAATACTCGTACATGTTATTGTTGTAACGCGTTTATATCAAGGCATAAAACATTATCTAGTATACCGTTCATTCATCTATATACTTATAATTTACATTTTTAAATATTTTTACAAAATTATATAAAAAAAACATTGTCATGTTATGTTGTGGGTAGAGTTTCGTTTATCGTTGAAACAAGATTCAAAGACCAGTTGTATTTAAAAAAACTTGTCAAAAAGGTGAACAACATTTTAATAACACATCGCATGTCCTCTAATAAACTGTCTTAACACAAAAATATTAGATTTTTAGAAATTACCCCCCACTGAACTTTAATTACCCTTGCTCTACAGGGTGTAACGGAAAGGGTATATACATACTTAACGGTGTGCTACAGACCATCAAACTGAACATGTTTCTCCACAAAGAAACATCGTCATAGCGAAAAAAATATCAGCTGCCCCATACATTTGGGTCGAATAGGTATTGAAATTTTGTATGGGGCAGCAGATATTTTTTTCGTTATGGTTACGGTGTTTGTTTGTGGAGAAACATGTTCAGTTTGATGGTCTGTAGCACACCCTTAAGTATGTAATACCCTTTCCGTTACACCCTGTATAATTGAAAAAAAAGCCATGGTTTACTGCGAAAATAAGTCACCGAATAGCACAATCGACGGTGTTTTTAACCAACGAAAGAAAAAGAAGGAGGTTCAGAGGTTCTCAATACGACCCTTTTTTTACGGAAAACATCAAAAAACATAAAAAAATGCGTATTTCTAAACACTGGTACTTTTGTGTTACGACAGATTTTGTGAGGTCGAGCGACATGTCTAAAAATAACGCCAGTAGAGAACGCCAGTACCTATAGGGTGTAAATGCAGAATGCAGAGTTAGGAAATAAACTGACCATGTAAAAATAATTGAACTACTACCTATTACGACAGACCAAAATTCAATCAGATGTGCAAACATCGTGATTTATTATTTACGAAGATATTAGTATTTCGTAATGATAATATTCAAACATAAGTTATCTGAGTAAATAACACAATTTTTAGCTATCATAACAATTATACAGATATTTCAAACCAGACCTTTAGTTTTGAAACAAATTCCAAAATTGCAAATATTTGTTCATTTTAAAACGTAATTAGGAAAGGAACATTGACAATAATGTTATGCAAAAAAAAAAGAATTTCACGCCTATTTGACAGATTTGTGATAAAAGTTAAGTCTTGTACTTACCGAATCAGGGGTGGACGAGGCATACTCACCCCGCGGGGGTCGAGTGTGAACTATGTTTAAGGGTTGAGAGGAAACTAACTAACAAATCTTATTTAAGGGGTCGAGGGACCGGGAGTGGACTAAACGAGTAAAAAGTCCTGTTATTATGAATAACGAACATGTCTAAAATATGTTAAGGTATACATACACATAAGTATTCATATTCAACCCTAGTACGGAACCATTCGAAGTTTATCCATCCGTCAGTCCGCAAAAAAAATTGGAGTAACTCGGGTGGTCATAGTTCGTAATGAATAGCGCGATGCGCGATTGATGGCACAACGCGCGATTCAGGCAGAAATCGGCTTTCAACTAACAACGCCATCTACCAGGTGGATGAAAAACTTAAACCTAGATTCCAGTTATAATAGGTCTTTACCTATGAAATTGCCGTATTGCAGTACAGACTTTTTCAAACAAAAAAAAGTTTTGATTGGCTATGAGTTCTAAATTCAAATTAATTTTGTTTTAAAAATATGACATTCTATTTACAAAATCAGTCTTTTGTTTATTGATTAGCGTTGTATTTTCATTACATTTCAACATTTTTCCTCATAATGGATACTTTGAAATTTCGTGTAATTATGGAATATGAGTTCCGTCGTGGCACCAACGCGGCACAAACGACCCGTAACATCAACGACGTTTACGGAGAGAACTGTACAAACGAACGCACAACCCGTTATTGGTTTGCTCGGTTCCGTTCTGGGAATTTTGACTTGAAAAATGAACCTCGTGGTCGTCCGGAAACTTTGGTCAACAATGATGAATTAAAGGTGATTGTTGAAGCTGATGAAACTCAATCTACAGCTGAGCTGGCAGCAGCTTTTGATGTTAGCATTAAAACAATATTGGTCCATTTGCGACAGATTGGCAAGATAAAAAAGCTTGATAGATTGGTGCCCCACGAACTTAACGATCGCCAGCGCAACGTACGCGTCGAGACTTGCCTTGCGCTGCTTAACAGGCACAGAAATGAAGAAATTTTGAACCGAATTGTTACGTGCGACGAAAAATGGATTCTTTTTGACAATCGAAAGCGCTCAGCAAGTTGGTTAGATCCTGGTTCGGTTCCAAAGCAATGTGCAAAACGAAAAATGACCCCTAGAAAGGTGATGGTCACAGTTTGGTGGTCTAGTGCTGGTGTGATTCATCATAGCTTTTTACAAAACGGCGAGAGCATTACTGCAGATGTGTACATTGAAGAACTGACCACAATGATGGCGAAACTCGCACGTCTGCAACCAGCTTTGGTCAATCGGTCGTCTCCACTGCTACTTCACGACAACGCGCGGCCCCATACTGCACAACAGACCGTCTCTAAGCTGCATGAGTTGGGTTTGGAAGCTCTCCCTCATCCGCCATACTCACCAGATCTTGCGCCTTCCGACTATTACTTTTTCCAAAATTTGGACAACTTTTTAGCGGGAAAAAAATTAAATTCCCGAGAGGCAGTACAAAACGCCTTTGAAGAGTTTGTTGTCTCCCGTCCAGCTGATTTTTTCAAGAAGGGCATCCATAAACTGCCACAGCGTTGGCAAAGATGCATTGATTGCAGGGGTGATTACTTTGAATAAAAGAAATAAATAAGTTCGAAAAAAAAAATACTTTAACTTTTTTCAAACAAAACGGCAATTTCATAGGTAAAGACCTAATATTTAAGTTCCATGTAATAGACGTAGAGTCTATAATTGGCTTCAACCGGGCTCAATTCATACAGGAAAATCCCATTTACATTTTGCCCGACTCAATATTCAAACTTGGGTCTTTGTTATTGCTAAAGGCAGCGCTTGCGGCCACTAGACTAAGGAGACTCAAAAAGACGCAATTAGGAAGAGAATCATGACAATTTAGTTACGTGTTCCTACAAAATTACGAATTACACGATTAAATGGAAATATTATTCAAATGGTTGTAACAATTAGCTTTAACATCTATATATTTTCTGCCTCTCTGGTACTTAGTTGTTTTATGTTCCAACATAATGTAGCGTCATGCGTGTTTTAACGGATATTGCGGAATAAAATTTACAGCATAACATAACTTCACGACTGTAGTGCGCGAAGACTTAGGAAGATGTGTTCCTAATAGTACACCTATTGTGTAATAGTACGAGCCAATTGCCATCAATGGGACCAGAATCCATGATGGCTACTACTGAGAAGTTCCGGATGGTGAGCAGGACACGTCACACGACATTCCTACTACAGTCACGAGCACCAATATGTAAACACTAAGAAACTTTTAAAAAAAGATTACGTCCTTCTCTTCTGATTAAAATTTCATGATGTTGCAAACATAGTATTTTGGAACTCATATTATTTCGAAATAGATCCTATCTCAAAGTTACAATCGTTATTTCTCGCGTAAATCGGTTTAAAATTTAGAAAAGTACATATTGGTGATCGTGACTGTTTATCCTTTGCTTATATCATGTCCTTGAAAAAGGGAGCCTACATGATGAATCTCCTTTATTCTCTTGTCAATAGACCAACTTGTCAAGTCACTCCCGACTTGCAGGTATGTACCTAGTGCTCTGAAAAATTCTGTTGTTAGCCTTGATGTGGCCTCCTTTCTCTCATCAGTTTGCCTCCTTTATATTCAGACTTACAGCAGGTGGTTGTCAATGATGAGCAGAATCAGAGTGTCCTGTGAGACACGAGGGAGGATGTGAGGATCAGACAATTAAATTCATATCACTGTTTTTCAAGTGATAGGTAAGTTAAAGTTAAATGTCAGAAGTGCGTCCACTCTGCAACTTCGTTGATCAGCTTTCTAGCAATGAAGATCAAATGTCTATGATATTTCACTGAATTTATACCGTCCTGTATACAGAATCAGATTCTGTAGTTAAAATCAGAAGACAAAAGCAAGATTTACACAAACAAGTCATAAATCTCATTCATTCAATTAGGTTTGACGTCTAACCGCGTATTGTCTGGTTCCGTTGTCGTAAGCTCCAATTTTGTTTGATGTTGTATCACAAATTGGTTCTAACAAGCGATGTGATGTAAGCGCAGGTCTCACTACGAGCTAAGCGAATGTAGCTTATAAAGCTGATTTAACGACTTATTTTTGAGGTTCCGTAGCAAAATGGTTAAAACGAATACCTTATAGATTCACCCTGTCCATCTGTATGTCACACCCATTTTACTCCGAGACTGTTGGCATCACACATTTTTAATTTGGAGAGTAGGTGTCTTCTATGAACCGCTACACAAAAATGTGAATGTGTGCTAGCTTAGTTTGCTGTGTCCTCACAAAGTCCTTTAAAGTTTGGGTAGTATGAGTTCTGGATGATAATTTTAATAATATATGATAATTTTATAAATGTATGACAATTTTATAAATATATGAAATAGCAAAATAATTTATAATGTAATTATGTTAATTGATTGATTGTTAATCTAATAATTTATAATAATATTATTGAAACTGTTACTGAGAGACAGAGTGCTATCCTCTCCTCTCTCCTAATGCTGCTATGCCCAACAGGGTCCATACTGATCTCTTATTTGATAACACCATCTTTGTTGTATAAGGAATGTAATAAATAATTGAATATTGAATGTTATGAAAATGAGGAAGCAAAGATTCACGAGGGAAAACTTTCTGTTTCTATTACTCATTTTCAATTGACGACTGTCACATAAAGCGATATCCGATTCCCTGGAAACTGCTGTACTCTGTAAAATAACATTATAGTATTTTTAAACATTCCCTCACACGCGACTCGAATTGTCACTCAATCAATCAGCCAGTCACGGGTCAAAAATGATAACATAAAAAACTTTACCAAGTCGCACCACAACACGCACTTCAAAGTTTTTCGCATTTAGTCTATCCTAGCCACTTTTGTAAGGTCCGTGATATCCACCTGGTATGTCTTTCCAGCAAGCCATGGAACGAAGTATACTAACACTGGTATTCTTAGTCTTGAACTGAACTTAAGTCGGACTAATCACGCTTACATTCCACCCTGTTTGTTTATAGATTGACAAACAAACGCCTACTTTTTATCTGTCAAATTTGAAGTACCGGAAAACTATTAAGTATATAAATCTTTTACATTGATTAAAGTGACATATCTGACATCTTTAGGACTGATTCATGATGCAACTATGGGTTTGACAAAGATAGCTAGCTAAAGGAGGTACTTTATTTGAAAATCCGCCAATTGCGGCCAAGAAATTCTAGGAATACGATTTGGTGGCTGTAATCAATTGTTGTCACGGCAACTAAAGGTCGAATTAGTTCTTAGAGTTCTTTTTTATTTATTCATTAACACTTACATTTTTTTTAACAGGTAAAACTCAAATGAGTGTGAGAGTCAAAATTACCGAACATATACGGCAGCTGCCGCATGTCGCATCAAAATTGGAACAAAGTGGCTACAGATTTGGTTCCAAACAACAGAACCCGGCGACGCGGAAGGCCCAGAAGGAGATGGCGTGACGAGCTGGACTCTTACCAAAAGGATTGGGCCGAAATACCCAGAGAGAAATATATCGAAAAAGGGAAGGGTGGCTTTTGTCCTGCAATGGAAGACAAGGCTCATAAAAAAAAACGTGTTCCCTATATATGATCTACTTGTTAATCAATACTTGGTCTTCACTCGAGTTTTGTGCTCTTTCTCTACCTCCAGCCTACATATTCCAATAGCGTTCAGTTCTGATGGATGATAGTCATCGCAGGCTAAGAAATCTTAGGAGCTGAAGGAAAGAGGAACCCCTCTTTTTTCAGCTCTTAAGATCTTTTTGGTAAAAATTTCAGATTTTTTTTCGTAATATAATATTTTCACATTAGATACCGAGTTACCTCCGTGTGCCTCGGAAAACACGTTAAACGGCTGGTCCTGGCTGGCATTTGTTACATGTAGTCAGTGGCCCAAATGTCCGACAACCAGTCTTACCAAGGGGTATTGTATTACCCAGTAATTACTGGCTTGTGGAGGTCAGGCAGGCGCTCCATGTATAATACTGGTATTCATCTGCATCCGGTTAGACTAGAAGGCGACTTCAACATGGTTGGAAAAAAGGCTAGGCAGATGATGATCTTGTCTTTCAATAAATCTCCGAGCGTAGCTCGCTTCAAAGCGCGCTAAGCGACTCGACTTCTATTCTTTGGCAATGCAACAGCTAGGCTGGAGGTAATCTTGACGATTAATATCAAATATGAAGGAAGCCACGACAATGCACTGCCGCTCACTATTGCAAAACATTTGGACCCGTTCTTTTCTTCGTGTGTTGTACGAATGCTGTTGCAACTCATCTGCAGATGTGCTCATAAAATAGCACTACTTAGATGTGTTAATGTAATGCAATTGCTCGGTAAGTGTTTAGTAAAAAAAAGAAAAGGTTCAAGTAGTTCAAGTATTTCGGGCCACTTTGCTTTTGTTGCGACATTACCGATTAACCCTTCTTCAGTCTTTTCAGTTTTTGTCTTTAGGATACATTTCAACACTTTAAACGCACAAAATAGACTGCACTTAATTTTGTCCTAGGTACGTGTCACAGTCGTAAGTGTGTGTAACAAAATTACTCGACGTACATATGTAGATACTGGGAAAATCATATTGTTATTGAAAAGGGCTCTTCACTCACTGTTACTCGACATTATCATGAGTAGTCGTTCTTATGATTCTCATCTTAAGAACGAGGACGTACTTCACCTTGTAGACTGAACTAGGATAAGTGTTGAAGGAATTCCCGCTGTACAATAATGATCTACGTGTTCAATACCACGTCAAGGCATATTTTATACCATACTACCTACATACAAACACAACGATCAAGCCTGAGTTCCACTGAGAAATCATAAGTTCAGTTTCAGTCCAATATTATAGGGTAAGTCCAATATTGTTCTGTATGGTGTCGGACGTCAAGAATAGCACCATCCCATATCTTCCCGTGGGTATCGTAAGAGGCGACCAAGGGACTTGCCAGACAATGGGCAGCAGCGTTCTCTGTGCTTTTGTAACAACCGTATCGCCAACCCGTCTGCCAAGCGCGGCGATTATGGCAAAACCCCCCTTATGTCAATGCGGCGTTGGGGGAGGCCTATGTCCAGCAGTGGACGTCTTTCGGCTGAAATGATGATGATGAGTATTATAGGGTGCGATGATAGCCTATTGTCACCCATCATCCGGGTAACAACAACCGATTAGACTGGTCCGTTGGTCTTGTGGTCGCAAGCGCGATTGCTGAATATAAGGTCCTGGGTTCGAAGCCCAGGTTGGGCAAAATGTTTTTGGGAAACTTATGGAAATAAGAAATTTCTCAGTAGCAGCACCTGAGTCCGGATTTGTGCCCCGTTGATGGAAATAGGCACGAGCCGAGACGTTACGTTTACGACAGTTACAACACCCACACATAGGCCAGTTAGTAACCGGCTAAATGTAAGTGAAGGTACTACTAAGTACACATCTGCCTCACCCCTCACGCCCTTAACAGGCGTGATGTTATGGTAACAATCCAGATGGTAAAAAGCTTTTTTTTATTTCTACCATTTGGTCTACAGGCCGTCAGGAACCGTGCAAGAATCCAGAAATCACGTTGATACAGAGCCCCGATCATATTACACATTGGATAGGTACCTATACGCTCTGATCAGTTACCCTAATATGTAAACACTTTTTTCAGCCTCCAGCATGTTTTTATGCCTCGTTCACAGGTTCGTTGCCTTCGGCGACTAACTGGACGGTTTTTTGCTGCCCAGTAGTTACCAGACAATCTCGCTATACTCTTTATATGAACAGCCAACACGACGTCAACATTTTAGAGTTCAAAACTGCTATTATCAATTTAGATACCCATTAGATGATGCTTATAGAATTTATTATTTTATCTGTAAGTATTGGCTACATTTCCTGTGTTTCTAGATTACGTAAACGTGCACTCTCTACAAATAGTGCAGCGTAATCTAATCTCACAAAATGTAAATGATCTACTTAATATTTTCAAGATGCGATTGCATATAAACTAGTATTGCGTAAAACTAAAAATCTGCTGGACCTTCACATGTAACATGAAACAAAGCTACTTGAAACGATTATTATCAATTCATAAAGATATTCAGAGTTCGAAATTGCGGCATTATAGTAGGCAGGAGGATGTTACACAGGAATTAATGTCACTGACACAACTGATACTCTTTTAAGCTGTACTTTTGCTAAAGCGTAGGCACGGTCGAAGGCAATAGGCTCACCCCTGTCCTATTATATGGGACTTAAACATAACTTAGCTTAGCAGACAAGCGCGACGCGACATAGCGGTGTTGCCGCGTCGCGAAACCGCGCACAAAGGCGCGTCGCGGCGCGGCCCGGCATCGAATGGATTCGTCTAATCAATGCGTTAGGATCGAGTAATCGGTCAACGAGTTTAGGCCGCAGCGCGTAGAGGCGCGGCGCCGCGCGAACGAGGGCGGCAGGCTCGACTGCATACAAAATGTTCTATAAATCTTTTGTTTCTTACCTCGGAGTGTGACGCGGTCGCGCCGCGGCGTACCGGGCGGCTCGCGCGGCTTGTCGCGCTCTCGAAAAGTGATAATAAAATTTGAAACGCGTCGCGTCGCGCCATGGTGAACGGTAGCTTGCTTTTTTATAGGTCTCATAATAGGTCGTAGGCTGTTTTTATACCCCTAGGTGATAAGGGCTAATTTCCACGCGAACGAATTCGCTGACAGCGGCTAGTAGTTACAAATAATGTATCTACTCTCCAAAATATCCGTGAACGGAACCCATAGCTGTGAATATTTTGTTCTTTTTGCTGTCTACTCAATTTAAGTGTGTTAGACGTTGGTACGGTAATATTAACGACATTTTTCCGAGTTTGCATTAGATTCTGTTCTCAGCACCTACAAACCTACGCCGGAAGTAGTAGACCTATCTATTTCGTTTCCATTAAAAGTCTATGTCATGGCATATTATTAGATACTAGTTCCAATTAACCAGTGGGCCATTTACCTTTGAATAAAAAAACAACGAGGAACGTACTTATTAACGGCCATTTTAAGTCCCTAACTGTAGTCTATAATTAATCAGTTATAAAATTTGCAATTTGTACACGACATTAGTGGTAATTTTCTACGCTCTAATAAGTTGAAGCGTTATACCGTATTGTAGACGAAAGTTGTTGTTCACTGTGGTTCAAAAACTGCCAGTGAGATAAAAAGAAAACTTGTTTAACGAACTCCGCAAATTCTTGTACACTTCAACCAATTTATTTGTGCAGGTGGGGAAAAACACTAAAATAATGTACCAAGTTTATCATATCGATGCAAATTTTCATGAAAAGCCACCTTCAACTGCACACAATAACGTGGTTATACTATAGTCAACTGAAAGAATCGAAAACTCATTTTTTTTGGTTTAATAATGTTATAACTGATATCCAAGGTTAATCGACTTTGGACCTTTGGATAAAACCTCTTTTATTTAGAAACTATGAAAGAATTGCCAATCGTATGCACTAGGTTGTAAGATAATTTACATTTACAGTCAAGAAGGTTTGAGATCTGATTCATATCCTATCAATTTAAATCATACATATAGCGCCTTATACATAGGTAGCACATACTAACATAGACAGCAAATCTCATACTTCGATAGACATTCCCACGGGAAATCAGAGCGAACGACTCGCTTCCTCTTATTATAAGAATACTGTCATTAAAAGGACAGCAATCTGCAAAGAACTGTCCATCATACGAGACAATTAACTGGACATACAATCAACGCCTGTAATCCATATCGATTATGCAATCAAAAACTTACCTTACCACGCCTTCTTTTCATTTGTCAAATTGGAAGTATAGTATGACCAGTTTAAGTGTGCAGTTCAAGGTGGCGTTGCTTGTCAAGAAAATTGCATCGATATGCCAAAGTAGGTACATTTATTATAGTTTTTTGTTTTCCAGCCTGCACAGATAAGTTGGTTGAATTGTACCGGAAAACTATTAATTATATACAAGGTGTTGTTTTGCATCCTCGTCAAATTCAAGGAGGTAACTGTTCTAATGATTCTCGTCCCGAATCAATAATAAAATAGGTAGTTATTTTTTTTTTCTTTTGTAAGTGTGAACCACCGGTGTTTTGAACGCAGCCCGTCTTATCCTCATCCTATAACCGCGCTTTCTCACATTCAAAAAATCCATGGCCGTCAGTCCCCATTTAGAGACCGATACTTTAACATGTGATTGTACTCATGATAACAAACAACTTTCCCAACGGATTATTTTTATAAACTCATTCATTCTGCTTCAGCAGAATGCAACTATGGGGTTGACATAGATAGCTAGCTGGAGGACGTACCTTTTTTTCTGTTTTTTTTTTTTTTAGGGTGGGAAATCGTCAAATGACTTCTCCCGCTCTGGGCGGAGCGGAAGGGAGTGTCAGACTTGACTGACTAAAACCCATCCATGTTCCTTCTTAGCACTTTGTGTTCCAGGGCTATGGTATCTCTTTCGAACAACCCGCAGCCCTGGCAGGCATCGGCCCTCTCGGACCCCTTCCGATTTGCTGGCATCTCCTAGAGGCGCGCGTGGAACACGAACGCGCCTTCGGCACGGCCTGTCGTCATAAGACGGACGGACGGGTGAGCTAGCCCATTACTCACTGTCCACAGGCCCGTGGAGGACGTACCTTATTCGAAGATCCGCTAATTGTGGCCAAAAAATTCTAAGAATACGATTTGGTGGATGTTTTCAACAGTTGTCATAGCAACAATGGTGAACTTAGTTCAAAAATGGATTTGGGAAGCCTCTAAGCCTTTAACAAAGCTTTAGGGCTAAGCGGGTTATACCATAATAATTAATTTTGTAGAACCGGTGTCAAGGAAGGTCCCAAGCTTGGTAGCCCATGATACAACACCTCGCATGATTGTACAATTCATTTCAAATATTGAGGGACTGGACAAACTGAAATTATATTGTTTTTTTTTTTGTCCCGGTTTCCTCCGTACTTCGGAAAGCACTTTGAGCCTTTGTCCCGGCTGTCTATTGTAGATCATTGACGGTCGTTAAAGGTAGTCTGTGGCTCGAAAGTCTGACAACCAGTCTTACCAAAGGGTATCGTATTATCCAGTGCTAACTGAGTTGTGGAGGTCAGATGTCACCGTGTAAAATACTGGTAATCAGCTGTATCCGGTTAGACTGGAACCCGACCCCAACATAGTTGGGAAAAGGCTCGGTAAATGATGATGGTTTGGTTCACGCATATAAATAGACAAGAACAAAGGATCAGAAAAATACGTAGAAAGTTTTGCTTATTCCTAAAATGTATATATCAGCATACCTGCATTCTGTGAAAAACAATAAAATGTGGGAAGAATTATGAGGTACCGATACGATTCTGTTAACCCTGTTCAAATGTGATGTAGATAGTAGAAATCTATGTATACGCAAAGTCAAGTAAGCATGTTTTCTATTGACAATGGAGCCACAAGCTCATAAGAATTTCATCACTACGTACAAAATGTTTGTTAAACGAATCTGTGTCAGGCAGAATAAAAAACTCTAGTAAAGACAGGTTAAAAGGCTAGATTACATTATAATTACCAAACTGTTTGCCTATTAGAACTGTGTGTGTATCCCCGTCAATCGTGCATGACGGCATTACACATTAGCAAAGTCGTGACCAGATGAGCCCCACGAATTCTTACATATTACTGAGACGGTCACGGTATTCAATTTTTTTTTTTTAGATTTCTCATTCGCCATCATTCCTATGTTTTATTTATAAGTCTTTAGAAAAATTAAGGAAGCGTTTATGAATGAGGAAACAAAAGTCAAAACTAATATTGTTAAATGTGATGTTATTAGACAACAAGGTGAAGCCTTGTGTTCATCTTCTTCTATTTGTTCCGGGACTGTAACGACGGCGTTTGTTGGTAATTCATTCTGGTTTGATAGACCAATTACGACCTACAAACATTCATACATACAGAGTGGAAGCAACACCGACGCACAACCAGATACCACGTATTAGTTCATCATTCCTCATAGAAATTTTTCGTCGGTTATTAAACAAAACCAGCCGTTTCATAACTGCAAAACCTAGACGGTCAAAGTGTATGGAACAGCTTACGTTGGTGTCCTTTCTTCCTTGTATAGAGTACCTATTTCATTGTCATGCAAGTGCTTATTGATACGCTCGTTTGTAAATCTCTATGAACTCGCTATGATTGTTCATAGTCGGTCGAGGCATTAAAATAAAAGACACAAATAAACTCACGCCCCTTCTAAACAAATAAATCCGGAAAAAAGTTTTCACAGGCAATGTAAGTCTAAATACAGTGGCTTTTCTAGTACTAAAGTGCAGTAATACTAAAAATAAAACAACTCTACAATGCAAACTTAGAAGCCATTTACTTAAATAAACATTAGTTTCAAGTTACATTGTAGATTCCGTTGCGTGTAAGGATGTTCTGCGATACGACGACACGGCTGCGCAAACGCAGCAAAGCTTTACCTATTAATAAAAATAACAATGTTGTAAACTAGCCCCGTTTAACTACAATCTTGTTGATTGATATGACTCAGAATAAATGCGTTTCACACATGGGTTGGTATCTACGTTATTACATCATACATTTTTTTTTCTTAGGATAGTGACGAATCTAGCTGATGATGGCACAGTTCAAAGCTCTGTTCGTTCAGCGCACGTACAATGCTCGCACACTGTTTCATGTTTTAAAAAATATGGTGAGAATACTATCGAAATATTTACAAGCTTTGAAGTTAACATAAGCCGAAACAGCAGCTTGGGAACAGCAAAAGCACAATTCGTAAAATGGTCACAAAAGTGGCAATTTGACTACGTCTGTGACCATTTTAAGAATTTAACTATTATGATGATGATTCTATTTTTTTATGATTCTGCTAAAGCGGCCATTTCAGGCCCTATGTAGTGGTTCGACAAAGGAATTGTATTAGGCAATGGGACCTGTCATGGCAAAATGGAAGCGATTATCCTTGAGGGATTTTCGACTTTACTTTCTGGGGACATTTTGTATGAGATTAACGATTCACGCATCTCGACTTTTCCAGCAATCGGCGATGAGTCAGAAACATACCTACCTGCCCTCCACCGATTCGTGCCCTCATAGAATTTATATAGGAAACAGAAAAAAAGATATAATTACAGAAACTTGACTACCATTCAAGGCTTCTTGGGAATCTTTGAAATATGCAGAAATCGTGACCGCATGCTTCAAAAGGCTTCAAAGGCGTCAGTAGTTCGTGAATTATCAATATCATACTTATCATATAACATCCTTCGGATGATACCATGATGATCTCACACGGATGATGGCCCATTCTTCTCAATCGTGTTGATAATCCGCAACTAAGTAACTGTGTTAGTGTGTTCTGCATGTAGACAGATTAATAAACATGTGTATGTACTTAGTTTTTCTTGTGCTAACATACGTTTTTATTGGCTGAGTGAGAAATGCTAACTTACACTTTTCTTATGATTAATTTGATTGTGAAATTATAATTATGATTAGCATTGTCCACAATGTAGGTAACATTGTGGACGACTGAAGATTTTGAATTTCAGGAAGTTTTTTTCTTTCTTATTACCTAGGTATTAACAAATCAGGGGTAAAAGGCATACTGGCGAAATATAGGTCTTTCTTATATACTCTTTGGGGATTGCAGACGTGAGTTACATAGGTAATGATCGATAAATTCCCAAAGGGAACGAAGTTCCTGCAAGCGAAGTATCCAGCTCAGCAGTTTTATTGCGTTATCCACTCCGATTCCGTCCGTTTTTGGTGATGGTCAAACGAAATCTTTGTACAAAATTGTGAAGCAATCGATTTTTGCTGCATTGTAAACAATTTTCTGTATTTGGAATACAGAGAATTGTTTATAATGCAGATAAATTGATTGCTTCACAACACAAAATTTGATTATATAGAAAAATATCGACGCCTTTTGTACATAAGCCTTGTTATAAGTACCGTAGTACCTGTGTTAGGTCAATTTCCAGTTTAAGAATTGGCGAATTCATGGTCAATTCTCGGTCAATTGGGGTCAAGGCCATCCTATGAAGCTAATAACTTCGACAGTCGGTTGAAGCAGCACCTAGTGCTGTACCTACTTATAGTAGTGGCTACACTTTGCTCTAAAAATATTTCGAACTAACAAACACAAAAAGACTGGCTTTATGTAGCACTAAATAAATAGGAAAGGAGGAATGTTGAGATGGTCTACTGAGCATAAAATCTTGAGTTCGATTGCCAGGGGCATTGCCAGGGGGGCAACAACCCATTATTTTAATGTTACTTCAGTGTGCGGGAAAGAGATGAAGCTTTACGATTTGTTTTGTGTTTCTTTTTCCCAAATTAAAAAAGATTGAATTACTAGTACCTACTGCTTTAAGAGGCGATACTGGAAATCCAAACAAAGTGACGCCATGTTATGCTGGAAATGTATAGCTTTATGTGTCACCGTGCGTCTATTTACAGTATAAAATTCAACCATAGCTTCTAATAATAGCGACTGCGAGGAGTTTACCGCTTTACTTCAAAAAGTACGAAGGACGTAGTTTTGGCGTTCAAAAACATAAAAATTTACAAAAGATAGTCCTAGTCTCTAAAACGGCCTCCCTTGGCCACTTTCTAGCGTTACCACCATGGATCGATTCATCATCATCAGCCTATAATGTTCCCACTGCTGGGACACAGGCCTCCTCTCAAAGAGAGGGAGAAGGCTATAACAGCAACAACAAACATTTATTTTCAGGCAACTTTGGCCCATAGATATATACCTTACAGAGTAACATACATACTATTAAATACAATTTGTGTTAGTAAATAAAAATGCTATAATCCACCACGCGGGCCCGCGGGTTTGGTAGATGTCTTCTAATATTTAGTTCTAGGACATGCCGGTTTCCTCACGATGTTTTCCTTCACCGTTTTGAGAGCAGCGGTGGTGAAATAAATTAAACAAAGTAATGCGCCTGCCTGGGTTCGAACATACGACTTACTGCTTGTAAGTCGGGCTGCCACCACTGGACCACGGCTGCTCTGCCAGGGATCGATTAATCGGGTTATTAATCGGAAAGTAGAACGTAAAAGATCCACCAAGATTCAGATTGAATGTCAATCCAACAGATTGCCTACTGACCTTCAAATGATTTTCCCTATCGTGATATAAGCTGTGTCAAATCTGCAGAACCTCGCCACGGAGTTTACCTAATCATTCAATGTTCTTCCTTGTAGTGGCCGATCGTGAGCTCTCAATTATTTCAATAGGTACAGCTACATGGCAATTATTGCAGCCAAAACTATTATTTGTTATCTAACGCATGTAGGTATCAATGGTCTAATGTCGCAGTGTAGTTAATAACTATCGAAATAATTGGTTGAATAACATGTACCTATTACTATTTATCATTAACATTTGTTAGTTTGTTTGTTTTGTTTATTAATATTTTGTCATTAACAGACAGAGCTGTAAACGACACCCACATTTCACTGTTTCAGTTTCGTGTGAGCAGCAATGAAAAATGTTGCAAAAAGGGGGTAAATGTGACGCAGACGAAGTTGCGCGGGACAGCTAGTATAATATAATATTATTGTCACTTTGTTTCTTGCTCTAGCAAATGACGGTTCTGAGCGACACAAAGGGATAAGAGTATGGAAAAGTGCGATTCCGCGCTGCAAGGTGAGGTTCAACCCTTAGAGAGCATATTGCCATAAACCGGGCGCAAATCCAGGGAATCGTCTCTGAGTAATTCATAATGAAAACACAGTAAAGTAACACTTTATCGGACCTGGGTTGTTTTTTAGGCTTCCGTACCCAAAGGGTCAAACGGGACCCTATTACTGAGACTTCCGTCCGTCCGTCCGTCCGTCTGTCACCAGGCTGTATCTCATGAACCGTGATAGTTAGCGAGTTAAAATTTCTACAGATTGTGTATTTCTGTTGACGCTATAACAACAAATACTAAAAACAGAAAAAAAATATTTAATGGGGGCTCCCGTACAAAAAAATGATTTTTTTGCTCGATTTTATAAATAATGGTGCGGAACCCTTCGTGCGCGAGTCCGACTCGCACTTGGCCGGTTTTTCACTGTGTTGTTGTTCCATGTAAGCATGAAACAACAACACAGTAAAAACAACAGTTACCTACCAGTTATTAAAACGCATAATCTAATCCTACGTTAGTATGATTGATGGTATGTTAAGGAGTTCATTCACCAGGCATATAAATCAACACTATAAGCCATAAATACTAAGATGACATGTACTAATACATACCATAACATTGTAATGAATATTTATTATGTGTTCACTAGATTTTAATTTAAAAACCGCTAGGTTCCATCGTAAACTAAATTGCATGATAATAGTTTTCTTTTGTGTTATTTATTAGGGTCTAAAATAGCATGAAGTGGCGCCTCTTGACAGAATTACGTGTAATAATATTGCTAACAAGTAAGCTGGGCTTTCAGATATAATCGTGTTTTACCACGTGGGTAGTCGGGCGACAAATAGCAGACGCCACCATAACTCAGGAGAAGTACCATGGTCCATGGAGATTATAATATTCCATATATAGGTCCTGTATTGTGTCGGACGTAAAGAATAGCACCATCCCATATCTTTCCGTGGGTGTCGTGAGAGGCGACTAAGGGACTTGCCAGAGAATGGGCAGCAGCGTTCTCTGTGCTTTTGTAACAACCGTACTGCGATCGCCAACCCGCCTGCCAAGCGTGGCGATTATGGCAAGACCCCCCTTATGTCAATGTGGCGTTGGGGGAGGCCTATGTCCAGCAGTGGACGTCTTTCGGCTGAAATGATGATGATGATGATGATATACAGGTCCACGAACAATAACATAAATTGCGAATACCTAGTTTTGTTTGCTGATTGAGGTTCTTGGCATCTAAGTTCGTTTTTTATATGAATACTAGCTGTTGCCCGCGAACTTCATGAAATTATAATTTAAAAAAAAACTTCCTTATTTGTATCAGATTTTAATGACAATTTCAAGGAATCCTTTAGAAAATTAAGGTAAATTAAACCTAGATTAGGTAAAGGAGCAACGTAGCCCACGTTGCTCCTTATACATAAGCTATCTGCCAGTAAAAGTCCCGTCAACATCGGACTAGTCGTTTAAGAGATTAGCCTCAACAAACAGACAGACTAAAATATTTTTTTGAAATATTGAAATTACAAACAGCCACTTCAATTTTATTTATTTGTATAGATGTTTTGTTACCCGCTGTGCTCTCGTGTTGGAAATTATATATACCTATCCTTCTTTAACAATCACGAAGAGTTGTAGTGTACTTACATAATATTTGATTTTCAAGTCAATTTTTGCTGATCTCTGACCAGTTGTTGTCTGATTCAGTTGTTGAGGCTTCAGTAACAAACAAACAACTTCGCAGCCACATCAAACCCTGATCTTTTATGAACGGTCCTTCATTCATGACAGTTTTAATTCATAGGCTGCTTTTAAAAAGTGGTGGAGAGTTCTAAAACTGTCTAAAAAGTCTAGCACTGTTTTTTTATTATTATTTGAGATGGGTTTTCTCTTGACTCTAATCTAGGTCCAGCAATGATAGAAACAAAGCCGACGATGGAACGAGCTTACCCAGAAGAAGTTTGTTCACTCTAACTTTGAAAAGATTAGGATTGCAAGCGTTCGGGAATATAGAGCATATAGCGTAGCGTAGTGCGAATTGGGGGAATAGCAACACGGTAGTGATGGTAACTTCCAGTGCGGTGAGGTGGTGGAGTTCTTGGGCACACGCACCGAGGTACAATCTGTGGAAGACCGACAAGCAGGCAACCTTGCGACTTTACCTGGAAGTTATCGTGCCATGCAATTAGAGTGCTAATACTGTAGCCTCTAAAGCTAATTTTCGTTTACCAATGAATATCACCGTGGATAGAAACCAGACCGTTGGAGGATGTTGTGGAGGAACTTTCCACCTTGTTCCTCGTACGTCCAAAGGTTTTAAGTAGAGTCTACAGATACCTATTACATTGTCTTAAATATAAATGGTGAAATGAGGTAGGTAGTACTGTAGTGGCACTAAAAAAGTACTACAACGCTATCTAAACCAAAAATGTAGTACTTATGTCAAAATACTAAATCGCTCAGTTAAAGATTTATCCGCGACTTGAGACTATTTAAAAAAAAACCCAACAGCAACTGTCGGGCAGTGGCCCACTAGTCAGTCACCAGACGTAACACACGTCTGATCGGAGAATCCTCCCTTTTCTATGGGGGATGAAGGAATATACACCCGTACTTCATACCCTATAGTATCAATAACTACACGTTCACCTCTACCCTTGGGATTTACAAATGTGTTGTTGTTGTGTCGACGCATAAAGCTTCGAATGTACTAATGTTTCAAATCATTTCAATAAGCAAGCCTAAACGATATCCACCAACAATTAATTGCTCAAAAAACATCTTACACGAGCCAACGCAGTATTATTACTAATAATAGCCCATATAGTAAGAGAGATGGTTTTAATGGATGGGTGGAGTAAGTCGAAAATAATTGAACAGTTCCGCATTCTATTGACCTTGTACTTACATAATTGAGATGGAGAGCAAGCCTGCGCCCGCGCAAGTTAGATGACATACTTAGTTAGAGTATAACATGGTATTAATGGACAGAACTGGGACAAGATGGAGAATAATTTATAATCTATGGGTACATGAAGATAATCTTGGGATTTTATGAGTTAATCGCGATACAAGCACTATTATGAATTTAGATCTTTATACAGGATTAATTTTCAACCACTACAGGTTTAACACTGAATTACGTTCCTTATGAACAGTAAAATTAAAATCTCTATGGTTGGAGATCTTAATTTTAAAATTTGACTTGTCATTAAAAACTAACCTCGTGAGTAGGGGGATTGAAAATTCATCATTGAACGGGGTTATTACAGCTCATAAGCAACACACCAATAAAGAAAAGAATATTATATTCTAGTCGAAGTGAACAGGATTTCCTTTCCGACTGTTACACGCAGTGGGAGCGCTGACTTCTTAAAACAAAAAGGTTAAAGAAACTTCAAAGTACAACAGGTTGAACATTACCGAAAGATTTAATACTGTTTGTATTGTAATGGCGTCGGTCATTTTATATGTTGTTGACAGGTCTTCTCTCGAAGTTATCATAATCATTCTGTTTAAGATAACTATTATGAAAACTTCGATCATCTTCAGTTTGTTTTGATCTTGAAATATCAATATTGTTTACTTTTTGATGATCTCGTATTTTTATTTTGTATCGTGTTGTGTTATTTTATCCCCTTCGGAAGTTCCGGTGCCGGAATGGCAAAAGGACTGCATAGTTGGTAGGTGTGGTAGCATCGCACAGTTTAGAGGCAAATCGTAGATCGTGCCTACCGTACCAAATCATTTGCCAAGCTTTTTGTCCAACAGGTTCTTTTATGTCCAATTTATACTATCATACAAAATAATAAATATTTTGATGCGCTACGGAGAGGTCAGTAGAACGATGGGCATTCCTGATATATTATATTCCTTAGATATTATTACTAAGAATTTGATGTTACTGTCCTAATCTAGTGTGTGGACTAGAATTGCATTTCAAAGTTGTCATTTGTAGATCTTTGAAAGTCGTCGGAATAAAGATCATGCTTCTTTCGACTACTTACTTTGCACGACCTATTTGTTACACGTGACGTAAGTATGTCGAAAGAATCATGATCTTTATTCCGACGACTTTCAAAGATCTACAAATGACAGCTTTGAAATGCTTACATATTTGTGGAAAATATTAAAAGCTAAAAATTGCCCTTTCTAAAACATGTTGAGCTTCTTGATCTTATTGTCTAATCTTATATTGTTATACGAAAGTGATTACTACAATACCTACCTACATACCCTACGATTGACTGCCTTGTTGGTCTCGTGGTCGTAAGTGCTGCTGGGCGTGGGGTCTTGGTTTCGATTCCCGGGTTGGGCAAAAAGCGCTATTGGGATTTTCCATTGGGAATTTGTCAGTAGCAGCCCGGAGTTTGGAAGTTGGCGGTATGATACTCCCGTGCCTCGGAAAGCACGTTAATCCGTTAGTCCTGCATGCGCCTGATCTCTTTCTGGTCGTGTCGGATTGCCGTCCCATCGGACTATGAGAGTTAAAGGAACACAGTGTGCACCTGTGCCTGCGCACATATACTTGTGCACTAAAAAATCTCCCGCGCCGATGGTTAATCTCCACCAAGATTGGCCGCCGTAACCGAAAATCGGTCAGGAGGCCTATACGCTACGATGTAGTACAGACTTTCAGAGATACTTAATCGGTTACTTGCCTTTTACTGTACGGGCGATAATAACCGAGACTGCCCGCTTAACTCGACAAGATGGGTAAATAAGAAGAGATATCACAAAGTGTACATACATTCTAGTAAATTCACGCCTTATTCCCATGGGGATAGACAGAAACTATATAAACTACGATTCTAACAAACAAACCAACAACAGCACGGTTGATACGAGTTTTTTTTATTGAAATTTGAAACGGTAGTCCAGAGAAAACCCCACAATCAGCCTAGTGAAAGAAAGCAATAAAATACATTTTCATCCCACCATCTCGGAAAGAGTATTTTTACTCTTCGATATCTGAGTGCAAAAGCCGTTTTTATTCTCTAGAGGATAAAGTAAATTGAATTTAGAACATCGTGTGCACTAAGTTTGTGAATTAAAAAAAACATTAAACCTATTTACTGCTACCTCTATGGTGCCGAATATATCATACAACTTTTTTTTAATTTGTTAAAAACTCAGACTCGGAACCTTCTTGGTGTTCTTTTTTCAATTTGCTTTGTACGCGGTTCTTTACGCGGCATTTTTTCACGTCATTGTTAATTATACCGTAATATTATTTTGTTATAATTTAAAGATTATTCTGTAATACTTACCTGTCATAATGTAGTAATTAATACCTAAACTGAACTCAAAGTGTACCTATCTTGTGATTGTAAACGTTTTTTTTTGCATTTAGTCATTTCCTCGCTGAGGTGGAATGAAAAGTTACGTGTTGCACTCGAGTGCAAAGATTTTTCACCTCGTGCTCTTTTGATTCCCTCGCTAACGCTAAATTGAACACGCGGTTAAAAAGCAACTTTGCACTCTTGTATAACAAATAACTATTACTGGCCCATGCCACAAGCGCTCACAAATATTATAAGAAAAAAGAACCTTAACAAAAATTGTGTTTTCACAACTAAAAAGATAAAACCGGCCAAGTGCGAGTCTTACTCGCACACAGGGTTCCATAGCCCCAAACAATATTTTGAACTGTCATTCATTAGTTAGTAGAATTAGTTAGTAAACTTCCACTCAACCGCAAAACTAAATTGGTTTTTCATAGTATGTTAATAAAAAACAAAGTTACTGCTGCAGTTTGATGAAAATATTTTCAGAATTTTCCTCCTCTTACTTTAGAAATTAGAGGGGGGGGACACACATTTTACCACTTTGGAAGTGGCTCTAGCGCAAACTATTCAGTTTAGAAAAAAAAGATATTAGAAACTCAATATCATTTTTGAAGACCTATCCATAGATACCCCCACACATATGGATAAGATTTAAAAAAAATTTTTGGTTTTCAGTTCTATGTATAGGGAACCCCAAAATTTATGGTTTTTTTTTCTATTTTTGTGTGAAAATCTTAATGCGGTTCACAGTATACATCTACTTACCAAGTTTCAACAGTATAGTTCTTATAGTTTCGGAAAAAAGTGGCTGTGACATACGGACGGACAGACAGACAGACAGACATGACGAATCTATAAGGGCTCCGTTTTTTGCCATTCGGCTACGGAACCCTAAAAAGAAAAATACTTTTATTTTTTATTTAAAAAGAAAAATAAACTGTTTTTTTTTTTTATCTTAGGCTGGTCCTTTCGAATGCTGCTGAAAATCAGCATTTTTAGCATGAATAACTTTAAAGTGCTCGCTAATTATGTTTTCATAATACACAGACGACACCCATGTGCGAAGTTTCATTCAAATTGATTTACAACTGTAGACTTTAGCAAGATATCAAGCCCAATATGCTGATGTTTTGGTTAAGATAAGAGGAATGCTGTGAAACCGCGAAGCTACAGCTTAGCTTCCTTCAGAGTTTCTCTAGGAATCCTTTGAAACAAACATCTATCTAACTAGGGCTATGGCCGAATTGCGAACAATACTATGTTTTGTAACTTACATATTATCATAGTTCCTACTAATAATATTATAAATGCAAAAGTTTGTGTGCATGGACGGATGTTTGTTACTCTTTCACGCGAAAACTACTGAACGGATTTGTATGAAATTTGGCACACGGGGAGTTGATAACTTGTATTAACACATAGGATAATTTTCATCCCACTAGCACGATCCCGTAGGATAATTACCAACCTCCACGCATGCCGCAGCTGCGGGCAAAGGCTAGTTAGTATAATCTTTATATATTTAAATTACGCGTCACGTTGTTTGTCCGGGATGGACTCCTAAACTACTTAACCGATTACAATCAAATTTGCACACCGTGTGCAGTTTGATCCAACTTGAAAGATAGGATAGCTTACATCTCAATTTATAGTCACAATATTATTTTATTGCAAATTAAGTCACAATTATCTTTTAGCTCCAAACGATTCTAACAGATGGCGGTATCTGTTGACTGGATTGAGTGAGTATTCAATAGACGGCGCTGTATAGGAACGGAGCAGCAATGAAAAATATTGCGAAAACGGGGAAAATGTGACGCAGACGAAAATGCACGGGACAGCTATACAGGGTGTAACGGAAAGGGTATATACATACTTAACTGTGTGCTACAGACCATCAAACTGAACATGTTTTCCCATCGGACCAACATCGTAATAGCGAAAATAATATCAGCTGCCCCATACATTTGGATCGAATAGGTATTGAAATTCTGTTTTGGCAGCAGAAACATGTTCAGTTTGATGGTCTGTAGTACACCCTTAAGTATGTATACGAGTATGTTACCGGCCAAATCCGATTTCAGGCCAAACTAGTTTGTCCTAGGCCAAACCAGTTTACTGGTTTATCACTGACCCAAACAAAACATTTACAATGCGCTCAACGTGGATGTGGCATCGCTCGCTACGCTCGCTCGGCTCGCGCGTTTATTGTCACAGTTCTAACCTAACCTAACCCATATAGATGGGGTGCTCTATATGATCCTGTTATGATGAGTCCTAGTTTGGCCTAGGACAAACTAGTGTAGCCGGAAATCGGGTTTGGCCGGTAACATATATACCCTTTCCGTTACATCCTGTATAGACACAGGACCAATGGGAAACGCGAGTCAGTTGCGGTCACCGCATATCTAACTCTGACTACTCCGTAACACTGGACACCGTAACACTATCAATTCTTGTAATACATTGCGTGCGAGCGACACACAATAGATACTCTATTGTCAATATTGTCATACACATTTGGGAGAACATAATTACAAGAGTTACTACGAGTATACTCACACCTTCATTTTGAGATCATAGGACAAATTTAAAAATAAGCTAAGTATAACTTTTGGCCAAAGAATCACAAAGACATCCGGCGTGGTAATACTGCCAGCCTCCTGGCCATCATCACATACATTGACATTACACTGACATTAATGCGGACGAATTTGTTGACGCTGTATCCTTATAAGTATAAAATTTAAATATTTTATGTTTATTTTAAGTTTTCTTTTTTCGAATGTCGTAGTTAAGGGGTTTAAAAGGAATGTCTGTGTCAACTCTTTATGAGATAGATATTTAAAAAAAAAATAAAAAATATTTTCTAAGATACTACTAAATCGGTTAACAAAGATTTTAGACGAAACCCAACCAAAGGAACAAGCGGGGTTTCGAAGTGACTTTTCGACGCTCGATCATACTCACACCATAAAACACGTTATCCAGAAAAGTAATGAATATGAAATTACTTACTATCTGGCATTCGTAGACTACAACAAAGCGTTCGACTCACCTAAATACTCAAAGATATGGGAAGCGTTAGAAACACAAGGAGTGGACAGAAAATATATACGTCTCATTAACAACATATACACGAGCATGAAATCTAGAATACGTACAGAAAAAGTGGGTGAAGTTTTTCTTATAAAAAGAAGAGTTAGACAAGGGGACCCGCTGTCACCCAAACTTTTCTCGGCAGTACTAATGAATATGTATTTAGACGTCTCGAATGGAGCAAATATAGACTAAATAAAACGGTTTTGTGGGGCATAGTTCTTTAATGAAACTTTGTATTAAACTTGTTTAATAAATAAATAATAATAATGTTAACGGAGCTCAACTAAACCACATGAGATTCGTAGATGATCTGATACTTATTTCAAAAAACGCGATAAGCCTACAAGAAACATGAAAGCGGTAATGTTGGACTGTCAATGAACACCTCAAAAACGAAATTAATGACAAACGATGAAAAAATCCCTTTTACAGTCAATGGTACAATGATAGAATTTATGTTGACAAATGCACGTATCTTGGTCAAATAATTTCTCCAAAAGACTTCACAACAAAAGAAATTAACAACAGAATAAATTAGGCTTGGAAAAGATACTAGCCCCTTAAGGAAATAGTGATAAAGCCCCATGTATGTACCATATAAATCTAAAAAAAAACCCTCGACATAAAAACCTCTAAAAAGCCAAAAAAAAAAAAACCAAGCGTCGTAGCGTCGGCGCGCGGCGGTCCGCTTTGTTCTGTGCTTGTACTAAGCAGTCTTCGAAATAATTCGTAATCAAACCGGAGTTACGGGTGCGACGTTTTCTATTAAAAACTAAAATGGAGATGGACAGGGCACATGATGAGGACCAAAAAAAAAAATGGGCTAAGGACGTAACCGAGTGGAACCCTAGACAGTATAAAAGGAAGAAAGGGAGACAACGTAGGTGGCAGGATGACATTAAAAGAACAGCAGGCAATAGGTATATGGAGAAGCAAAACACATAATCGCACTCTGTGGCAAGCTTTAGGGGAGGCCTATGCTGGAAAGCAAGACAATCTTCGCGAAACTGGTGTCTAATAGTAAATATTCATAAAATATGTACCTATCTGTAAGATTGTTCAATAAAGGCTATTGTTTTGTATTCCGTAACAGTACCTACGTAATCAATACCTAGGTATTGAATTATCATCGGTTTAGTTATTGATGACATTACACTACTTAATACGTTTGTATAAATTAATCACTTATACTTTGTTTTAATTAAGTACGTACTTTTAAATAAGAACATACCTACCTATTAGGTATAGCTATGATAACATTGATTTATACTTGATAACAGTAAACTGTTGTCATAAATACCTAATAGAAACTTATAGTAAGTTACAAAACTATTTTGTTACTCACAGTACTTAAGTTACAAAACACCCTTTCAAAGCAGTCCATCAATATGTATTTACTTAGATACCTAGTTCAAATAAGATTCAGTCTAGTACTAGGTATTACCAACAGATCAGGAAATTGTGCAATACGTTTTCTATTACATTACGTCGTGGCTTCCATGCCGGCAATCCCGGAAGTCTGCCACACCCGGCCTCTCGACTTCACATTAGTATCTCAACGTTACGTCCCGGCTGACCCCCCACTACGTCCAGGATAATATTCGCAAAAGTTCCAAGAACCCTGAATCTTCCAAAATAGATTCCTAAACTGATTGAAATCTGGTAAGCATCTCTTATAAACCTGGCACGGTATTCGTGTAAATATAACAAGATCAGATACGCACTAATTTTATCCAAAACCCGGTTACTAAACCCTCCAGTGCAAGAGCTCGCCGATTAAAGTTTACAGTGCAGTGCTAAAACAGCGTGTCATCACTTACGCCCAATCCAAACCCCTTTGAATGGTCCCAGCCAGACGTTGTTTGTTGCTAATCTTAGACGGGACAAAAAACGCAGTCGGGTTGTAGCCCTTCTTTCACGGTCCCTCGTCCCGCGGCGTCGCCGCCGGTCGCTTCCGAGCCAGGCCGCGCGACTGAACGAGTATGGTCGAGCAGCAGTCCGCCGCGCGCCGCCACTCGTGTCGCCTGTGTCGCTGGTACATGTGCATTACAAAAACTTGCTCCATCGCAAGTTTAAACATAATAAGTGCATAAAACCGACTGATATCCCATGTATTTTTGGACAGTGCTTTAACAAGTCGTGTAACGGCACGATTGCGTGCATCCTGGCCACGCAAATGCGGGTTTTGTACATCAGTGGGTGGAAAAATAAACAGAACACTCCGGTAAGTTTATTAATGTTTTTAATGGCTTATCTTTACTTTCTATCTCTTGAGAAGGAATGCTCCTGGGAGGCTGGGGTCCTTTTTTGCAGAAGTGTCAACCCGACTCCCAAGTTCCCAGAGTTACTATCGAAGGTGTCGTCAAGGTGCTGTTCGTGACATTTTAAAATCTCGGTAACTGTTAGATTGAGTTCTCAGCGAAAGTGAAACCGTATCGTTTTATCAATCTTCTCATTTCGCGACCGATTTGTATTGTTAATTAAAACGGTAATAATGATGTATAATATGTTCGCATGCGGACGCATGTCTGCAGCTTATCGTCAAAACATCATTCAAACTTCCGCGCCGTACCGTTCGTTAAAAAGCATTAACAAAACATAAATATAATTATACTTCTACATAATGTCATGAATTTTTTTGCCACCATGGCTGCAAACGGAAACTCCAGTACCTATGCAGTCGACGTTAAAAACATCTTATTCGATACAGTAAAGACGAAAGGAACAAATCTAATTTAAAAAGACTGTTGAACTTTCAATACAAACATAAGTCAAATTATAAATAACAAGTCTTTGAGAAGGTCACAAAGACGACAAAAAAGTAGCTGCATCAATTCAACTGGCAATCTGGTTGTATTACACAACGATATCTTTGGATCATCTAAGACATCTTTAATGATGCTACAAAGTTGCTCCACTGAGCTTGCGAAAGTCTTGAGGAATAGGGACATTCATCCATGCAGTCTATTCAGATTCGAACAAGTAGATAATATGTCTGTAGTCTGTACTCAATTGCACAGAGTAGTAACGTTTGAGATAGAAGTTATAAAGTACCCAGAAAAGGTTTTTGAAACTGTAAATGCATGGTATTTAAGAAATATCTAAAGTTGGAGAACCTTAGGCGTTCGTAAAGGTTATAAGCACCCAGTGAGTGACAAGTCAAATCGGCTTACTTTGCTTTATAAATGTATTCCACAGCATTAATATAAATCAAGATAAGTGAAAGCTTCTTCTCCTAGACTTTGTCAACCGCAGGCTACCAGTTTTTATGCAAAGCTGGCTAGCAGTGAGTTACACTCGTTCATTATTAAACACTATTCTAGAAATACGGTGTGAAGTTTATTCTCAAAGTAATTGGCCTTTGACCTTTGATCATCTATCTCTCTAGGAATTCTAAGGTCAATGTGAAAGAATCGGAATTTGACAAGTGCACCAGTTTTCATTTATAAATCGGATCGTATCTTTCGTGATTCTTGTTTCATTTTAGAGTCATATTATTTCTGGTTAATTTTAGGTTAATTAATGATCTTTTACCTGCTCACCTAAAAGTGGATCTACCACTGGTAGAAAACTCTTGTTCTTTTACTAGCAGGCGATAAAAAATGGGTACCGATGCGGAACAACCCGCATTTGAAAATATCATTTAATAAAAAATACTAGAACATCTTTGAACTGGAAACTGGAAATAACAGAAAGCATTGCAAAAAGTCAAGCTAAATAGCACCTTTCAGGTCCTGCAGCAAAATCCATCAATATTAACACGCTAGAAAGAGTACTGCACTTTTTGAAACGGACATGACTAACCGGTCACCCTTCAACTAACCCCATTTATAAAACATGCCCTTGAATATTCCAGTATTCCCTAATGAATACGCTGCCATACCTAGCGTCACGCTTGAATCACGCCCCTCTGTCGTTGGCCTCACTAAATCAATATACCGACACATATGTGCAGACAGACAGACAGTACATACGACTCAGGACACAATGGACCAGACGGACTAAATAGATGAAAGGTGAATAGCTAAAAGTTATACAGATTCGGCCAATGAAGCGTGCCATGTAGAAAGTTATGATCTATATTGTATTTTAACACAAAAGGATTTAGGACAATACACTATCAAGGCTTGTTAAATTGAAGCATGCAGTGTCGGTGATAAAAGGCAATAGTGAAATGTGACCACTTATGTTCAACATAATAATATAGGATTTTTCCGTCATCAAGCAATTGAATCAAATTCACTTTATAATGCACGACTCATCTTGATAAATGTCAATGGCCTCTCATATCCATATCGTCATCATCTGCCTAGCCTTTTCCCAACATTAATGGAGGCGGCTTCCAGTCTAACCGGATGAAGCTGAATACTAGTATTTTACATGGAGCAACTGCCTATCTGACCTCCACAAACCAGTTAGTATTGAGTAATACGATAGCCCTTGATAAGAGTGGTTGTTAGGCTTTCACGCCACTGACTATCTGTAACGACTGTCAAAGATCCATTTAAGTGACTCAAATAACAAACGTGTCCGAAGAAATTTAATTTTCTGCGATTAATCGGTTGAACTCGTACAGAACCAAACGGCAATCACTTTTTACGCGTTTGTCATTTAAGTGCGCACATCCAAGCGTAACAATTCGCAGAATTGTCTGTTGAGAGTATTCTTATTAGTCTGGCTTGGACAAAGAACTGGGTCTATTCATAAGCTCATCCAACTGACACGACCAGGTAAAGTGATCGCTCAAAATACAGCAAGCCCTTACAGACGAACAAAATTGTAATTGGTTTCGCGGGCCATCTTACGTTGGTGATAGTGCTCTCACCCTTTGCTTTCAACGAAAGCACTTTACTACCGGCTAGAGCATCAACTTTTTGGTTTATAGGTTGTTCAAAGGGAATAGACAGCAATATTTCATTGTGTTGTTTACCTCTTCAAGTATTGATGGAAGTAATTCTTGAGTAGTTAAAAAAGCTATTGTTAAATGAAATAGGACTGTCATAGATGAATCATGGGAACCATTAACATAAAATAATCCCTATAGACCATAGAGAAGAGCCCATAGAGAATAGCCTTTTCGAATGCCTTTTATGCACGCAAGTAGGAATAAATATATTCCAAACATGTTTCTATCTCAGAAACTGAATAGAAGGCTGTAAGTGTGTCTGCGAAACAATTTATATGTTTTGACAGGAACTGTGAGAGATCTCAAGATAGATACGTTAGTACACAATTGTTGTTACAGTGTGACGAAAATTTAAGCCATGACAGGTATTATGCTGTTTCTATGGCCTCAATATGAATATTTATAAGATATTATAGTTAATTAGTTTAAAACTACAACAATAGGCGAATACTGAAAATAACAAGACGATATTTTTGAAATTATTTTGTTTGCTTCTATCTTCTTTATCGTGTGCTTAGAGCCTAATATGGTATCAGAGTTTTTTTGCCGCCCATGGGGCTCTGACTTGGCTTTACATCCCGTCGAGAAATATCTCTCAGAAATTCAGTTTCCTCACGATGTAAATTTTGTGTACTGGATTTCCAGCTCCCGATTCGCTCAATGAAACTAGTTGCAAACCTTAATCACGTATATTCAATCACAGTTTTATTGCTGAGCTTCACAATCCTTACTTTGAGAACTTAGAGCATGACCCTCAGGATACTCGATGAAGATGGGACTTTGAAAAAAAAAACAAACTACGAATACCTAAGAGAAATTCTATCTTTTCCTCTAAACGTTGTCCCATGCCTGCGGGATGAGGAGCAGATGACTATTTAGACTTTTATTTACTTACCACCAACCGCAAACTCTCAGTTTAATAGAGTTCTCTGGGCTGAAAAGTAGGTTAAGTTTATATTTCATCACCATTGTCATTGGCAGCCTTATTCTACCCACTGCTGGGTACAAAGCATAACATCACGCCTGTTATCTCCGAAGGTTTAGGCAGAAGTGCACCTCATAGTAGATCCATTTCTTTTTTACAGTTGGGAAATTATCAAATGGCCCCCCCGCTCTGGGCGGAGCGGAAGGGAGTGTCAGATTTGTACTGTCTAAAACCCATCCATGTTCCTTCTTGGGCCTTTGTGTTCCAGGGCCACGGTATCTCTTTCGAACAGTCCCGTAGGGCAGACCTCATAGTAGACCCACACCCACATTTCGCCACTTATGTTTAAGTACCATGTAATAGGAGGCGAGCCTATTGCCATCAACCAAATCCAGAATTCGTGGCTGCTACTAAGAATTTCCTTATGGAAAAACCCAATAACACTTTGCCCGACCTGGGAGTCGAACCCGTGACCGCAAGCTCAGCAGCCGCGCTTGTGACCACTACACTAACGAGCCAGTTTGTTTTAGCTAGCTTGATGGTGATAAAATAAGGGTATCATTTAAGCTGTCACCAATTTAATTAGTTTTGTGTTTCTTAAATAATAGGGTTTGTCCTCAAAATAGTAGATCTGTCACCTAAATTGAATCATCAAATAATATCAAAACGCTTACGTAAATATTAATTAAGAATTACTTGGAAATAATATCAATCATCAAGTAATTTTATTACGTTTAAAAAAATAAAAGTGTCACGAAAATTGAATCATCAAACAATGTAAAAATGTTTACATAAAAACTCCAAACCACAGGTCCAAACTAAGGCGTTGTCGACGTAGCCCCGCTAGGCGGGGCTCCTATTTCTGTCTGCAGGGTTTACAGTAACCTAACACGAAGGGGATGTCGGGGTCTTAGTTCGCTCGCTCCGCTCGCTCACTAGACCCCGCCATCCTCTTCGAACCTAACCTGTCCGAGTCGGTGTGCCCAATGTCTCGTATAAAGCATTTCTTCATAGAAATAAGGAACTGATCTATTTATTTGGTGACAGATCTACCATTCCGAGCACAAAGCTATTATTTAAGTAATAAAACTATTATTATAAGAACGAAGTTTATATTCATCTAATGCACTACAATTTTATTGGTAATCCATCTCTTATTTTACAAATGTATCAACATTTATTTGATAATTCATACCTGGGAACACTTTTTGTTTATCTGAGAACGAAAATATTTCGTGGCGATAGATCTATTTACTAGGTGATACAACTTTGATGACAAATATAAATTTTGGTGACAAGAAATATAGTTCCCATAAAATAATATTATTGGTACATCATTATTTTATCACCATATATTATGTAATTGATAAGTGCCAAAACCTTATAATTAAAATTATAATCGCACTAAGAAAGTCTATTAATAAAAATGTACGTTTTTAATTATCCGCTGAGAAAAAACGTATTACGGTTTGGTTAACTAGCTGTATAATCAAGGAAACATTTTCAGAACATGGAACTGTGCATAGGTAGTGATAAGACCGAAGAACTTCAAGTCTGTGCCGAAATCGAAATCAGCCTTTTCTGATTGAACTGATTTCATAAAGGACACTGTAAAATTTGAAAAATCCTTGAAAAAAACTGCTATGTGCCAGATAAGACTGTTGTGCCAACACCTCTACTGCAGTCCAAACTGAACTTCTCAGCGCACAGTCTATGTCCCATCTTTGTAGCAGTGTAAACAAAACCTGTAACAAAGTAGGTTGGTCCTACCTGATAAGTTAAAACCTCATAGAAAACAGAACTATAATGATAAGCAAATGATCCCAACTGCCCAAGCCGCATGCGTGCAGCCAATAGTGGCTTAGCATTTAGTGGCAGGTCAGGTTCGAGTGTTTAGATAAGTGAGTACAATGCGCTGTGCAGCATTCCACGGCCACCGGCTGAAGTAAGGAATTAGCCATAACTTATTTAAGAGCCTTTCGCACCGTCTCAGCTCGACAACAAGCTTCGTTTCACACCGGCGCGCGGCGCGGGCGTACTCGCCTTCGAACCTTTATGGCATGTGCGGTATTGTTTTTGCCCACGCCGAGCGTTTATGCCTCGGCTCTGTTAGACATTTTGAAGAGAATGTCTTAAATGTTAGAGATTGGCGGCCTGAGGAAAATGGGGAATTAGTTCAAAAAAGTTCGATCGTGTTTTCTATAGCACCTAAGTACATACAAATAAGGAGGAACAGGAGGAAAATCCAAAACTATTTATTTATAGACACAAAATAATTAAAAGGACAGTACATTAAGATAAGAGAGCACAAAGGTACTGCTTATTTGAAAAGAAAATTCTTCCAGTAGACCTGCGAGCGGAAAGTTTGATTAGAAATGTAGACACAGTGTGTAGAAAGGACGAAACAGGAAAATTTTAATTAGACTTAAAACAAAAATATACCTTTATAAAATAAATATACATGCAAATACAAATACAAAAAGCAAATATATACCTATCTTTTACATATTGGTAATTTGTCGACACATGACTCTTACTGGGTACCTCCTTATTAGCCTCTTTCGCCATTTTCTTTTGCAGTTCAGCGAGGCTGTCCGAGTGCAATGTTCCGACGTTAATCAGAATCTATCAGCGGTACTGTTACATTACATTTGTATAACAAAAGCTCGCTTACGACCAACGTTGTAAATAAATTCCTGGTTGGCAATAAAACTCGAGGTATGCGGCATTCACACCGTCCACCATTACAGTAAGTAATTAATAGTCTTGAAGCTTGAGAAACATAATTAAACTTAGATTACGTAGATATCTTGATTTTGTACCGAATTAGTGTTAAGAAAATAAATAACTGCTTCTTAAACAGCATGAGTGGTGGTACATAGACTGTGGAGGTGGTAAACTTAATGCGACAAGACACCCTGAAGCAGTAAACATTTAAATAGAAACAGAAGTAAAATTTGTTTGTTCGTAGGGGAAAATCTTCAGAACTACAGGTCCGATTCCTTAAATTCTTACACTAACGGGAAGCCACATTATCCCCGAGTGTCATAGGCGACAATTAAAACGTTCCCTTGGGTTTATTGACGTGACAACGTTTCATAAATCGATGAACGCCGGCTGCACGCACTAAAAAGGATGACTCATTGTACGTTACGCTCATTGTAACGTTACGATCGGAGCGAGAGCGCAGCACGAGCGAGCGAAAGGCACGATCGGCTTAACGTTCGGCTTGCGCCGCATCTATCTCTCTTCAACTCGATTGTCCTATGCGTCCGAGGAGAAGAAAGACAGCGGCAGCACACAACTTACATCTACACGTGAACTGTTTCGTCGACTGTTTATAAAGTGAAGTTAATGTAGTTTTCATTGTTTATTAGGTACCTACAACAACCAAATTAAAAGTAATTTTATCAATTAAAGTGTAGATTTCATTTCACTCCTTTGTATCCACACTAAATAGTGATAATTCAATAAAAATGATTCAATTTTATTCATATAAGTAAGCAATCATTTCATCAATGTTTTGTTATGACGTGGACACGTTAAACTATAGTTCGTAAACCGACTTTATTTTCGTACATAACGGGAGCGAAGCCGCGAGGAAAAGCTTGTTAATTATAAGTACTAAAAAAGTCAATAGAATAGAATACCTACATACAAGTTTAAATTGGCTAACGAATTTAAAATTGAGCTATTTAATTAAAGAAGTTTGGTACTGTCTGCGATTCGCTAAAGATGGAAAAAAAATGGATTATTCCAGAAATCCCCACCAACAAATCCCCACCAGTGGGGATGGTTACTTTTTTTTCCAGAAATCCCCACTATATAGCTAGTGGGGATTTCTGGAAAAAAAAGTAACGATCCCCACCATGTGGGTGTTTCAGTATCCGTGATCCACCGTAATATGCAACGATACAGACAGACAGGTTCTTACGTGCGCAGGCGAGGACAAGGCAGAAATCGTGCAACCAGTGCCCTAGACGACCGTTTTATAAGAGTGCAACTAAGAGTAAAAACTAAGAGTGAAACTTTGGAGGGAGAAATCGTCGTCAAACGGCTGTTTAAACCAGAAATGTTTTGGAAGAAGTGCGTAACGTACGTGTTAATGAACGAACAGTGAGGAGAAGGAAAAAGGAAGGACGAAGGTTAAATGAAGTTGGTTTAAAGTCATACGCGCCAGCAAAAGCGCCAAAAGTTGAGTTGAGCCATCGAGTAGCTAGATTAGCGTTCGCCCTTCAGCATCAAAATTGGTCCGATGAGTGGAGTCGAGTCTTATGCTCTGATGAAAGCCGTTTCTGCGTAAGTTTCATTGATGGAAGGGAGAGGATGTGGAGATATCAAGGAGAACGTAACAATCAAGCAATTTTTTCCGAAACAACGGCTTACGGTGGAGGGTCTGTAATGGTGTTGGGCGGTATAAGTTTAACGGCACACACAGCTCTAGTCATCATTGATGGCGGTTCTCTGACTGCACACAGGTACATAACTGAGATCTTAGAACCCCATGTTATCCTTTTTGCTCTATTCATAGGCTCAAATTTTGTGTATAGGCACGATAACGCACACTGCGCGCATAGTACGGGATCACCTTAATGAGACCGGTTTAACGCAGATGGACTGCCAGCACGATCACCAGACATGAATCCAATAGAACATGTTTGGGACATGATTGGACGAAGGGTCCGAGAAAGAATTCCAGCCAGGTTGAAGAATGGGACACTTTGCTTCGGGAAATATAGCGCGTGGACGTAACACACGCTATTAATTGTTACTTTTTTTTATTAAATTTAGCACTTCTCTATCAATAAATTCTAACAACCCCATTTTGCTGTTTTCTTTCATAAAATACACGTAAAAAAAGAAATCAATAAATGAATACATTTAATCTCAAAAACTGACTCATTTACTTTTTATTGTGTTCCCCAAATTTTGCCGGTGTGTTTAGTTGTAAATATGTTTGCTATTCGTTTCAATGCAAACAATTTATAAGGAAAATAAAATTTGTTTAATAATTTAGAAACAATACTTGGTGGGGATTGTTACTTATTTTTCCAAAAATCCCCACTAGTCTGAGTTTATATAACCAGTGGGGATTTCTGGAAAAAAAAGTTACGATCCCCACTGGTGGGGATTTGTCGGTGGGGATTTCTGGAATAATCCGAAAAAATCTAACCTAAAATCCGTGATGAATCTTGACCTACGTCTACCAATATGCCGTTGTCTTCTTTATACTTGGAATTGCTAACTTTTTTTTCTTTTACTTTTCAATTCAATGATACGAACGGTCCTTTCAAGTTTTTTGTCAAGATCTGATTAAAAACGACAGAATGCAGAGTAAAAATCTTCAAGCATTCTTTATTCTATTTCGCATATTTCGTTGGCTAACTTTGCCCTTCCTTGCTCATAATTTTCGAATTCCAATAGCAATCTCGGGGAATAACGACTGCGAAGGCGGTATTGCTCAAGATAAAAAAAAAAATGTCTGTACCTCTAAAGAACGGTACCTGGCTGTTAAGTGTAAATATGGCTCATCGCATTTAAAAAAAAACTTACAATGGTAAGGTAAGGTGCTGATTGACTGAGTCAGTAGCTCACCGTCCGTCCGTCTTATGACGACAGGCCGTGCCGACGGCGCGTTCGTGTTTTACGCGCGCCTCAAGGAGATGTCAGCAAATCGGAATCGGAATCGGTCCGAGAGGGCCGATGCCTGCCAGGGCTGCGGGTTGTTCGAAAGAAATACCGTGCCCCTGGAACACAAAGGGCTAAGAAGGAACATGGATGGGTTTTAGTCAGTCAAGTCTGACACTCCCTTCGCTCCGCCCAGAGCGGAAGAAGGCATTTGATGATTTCCCATCCTAAAAAAAAAAAAAAAAATATAAAAAAAGGTGCCGATAGACTATGATCGCCTTGATAATACCAAGGGCTGGGTCGACACTAATTTCGAAACTCTGGTTTTGTAGGCGGTCGAAGGGCACTGGGGTAATCCCAAAAATATTAATATTCCGAAAGATCAAAAAATAATTTTCGGGTTTACCCCAGTGCACCTTATAGCATATGTTTGCATAGTGTGGAAATATGATTATAACAATATTCATAGTGTAATGCGAGTTTCATCGTGAAAAGATATTCTCTATGCAACAATGAAACTACATATAATCCACCCACTAAGTACGCTGGATCCACGTGCGAGTGTTGATGCTGTAACCTGAGACTTCAGAGTCATAAGCTATAGGATTGCGCCTCGGCTGCGTAAATAGGAATACTACTTCTTGTGCCAAGTCAAGTCGAAATGAGTTATAATTTCTTGACGATAGACCCATATCGAGAATTACAAGACCCTAACTTAGAAATCGAGAAACACTGATTTCTCCGTAGGAAAAAAGGAGTAATTTAAAAATCATTTTTTTTATCATTCCATTTGATGTTCATGGCGTCTGAGAGGTGTTGACAAATTGTATACTACCTCAGTTCGCCTCCATTCTCTCTTTTGAGGGACCTATTGAAGTAGAATTACTATTTACGCTCCCGGCTCCTCTTACCTTACCTGCTAACGCAGACACTTCTAATAATTACCCTGTGTATACTTATAGCCACTTCTATGCGATAAGCAAACACTAACAGGGTTCAGTATCAAGTGTAATTAGATAAGTAGCAGTGTTTACTTTTCAGTCGCATGGCTTTGGCCGGACAGCCAAAGCGATCGATGCTTCGATTTTTAAAGCGTGTGCAATGTTTTTATTGTCTTAGTCGACGAATTCAAGTAATAGAGGCCAATGAATTGGTTACCTTCAGTTGCCTTTTGTGACTCGCTTGATTATTGACGTGTTAAATATTGTCGCTATTCCAGATGTTCATTTTTAAACATTCAATTGGCTAAAGGTCAGTAAAAGGGTCACTTTCAATCGCCTTTTGTGACTCGCTTGAATTTGGACTTGCTAAATATGGTCCCTGTTCTAGGTGTTCATTATGAAGCATTCAATTTCTATTGATTTCCCAACTGCTTTTGATTATTTTCACCCTCTTGCTTTCGATACTTGTCATTGCTTGCTCCTAGGACTTCGTCTAATGATATTTTCAGACCTACGTAGCTGGTTATTTCCCAATACTACCGACAAATCAACTCGTAGAGCTAGTTAACCTAATGGAAACGTAATCAATAATCATTTATTTTAATGTTCAAAACTGTATGTACCCAACGGTACCGAGGACTGGACGCTAGGCAAGTGGCATTCCTATTGGCGCGTACAGCGTGCGGCTGGGGCTGCGGCGTGCGTGAACGGCGCCACGCCACCGTGATCGACCTACAGATTTGCGCCCGTTGCACTACTGCACGCAATTTTTACTAAAACAACACACATACGAATTGAAACGAGTTTTATCTATAAATAGCACGACCTCCTCATTTGATATGTGAAGATGATGTAAGCTCTTACACTAGGGAAGAATGGAAACGATTTCGATTTTAATGGTTATTTGCCAGTTGGCAAAGGGTTCTTAAAAGGTAGTGATTCATATTTTGAATTATAAATTCTTGGCTTCTGCAACGTCTCCGTTCTTATTGCACGACGATCTTGACCCCTTGCCAAAACAAGTTAACACAAAGAAATAACAGCAATATGCAAATTAAGTAATGCCCATAACAATACCGCATTCGACATTTATGACCAGTTGTTAGTCCGTCATAACCACATTTTAGTTTGATTTGTACCAGACGGCGCCAAATAACTGCTTGAATTAACAATAGATACTTAAATGAAACTCATGCATAGCTATTTCATTTTCAAAGTCTCACAGAATGCATGCCACAATGTCTGGAATAACGAGCCATGTTACGGAATAGAGAAACAATGGAATCCATCAAAAAGTGTGAAGATTTGTAATTTTGCCTTTTCGTACGTTGCTATTTAATTAGTCATAAATATTTGTACCTACGGTAAAAACATCAGCTCAATACGGCGCTGGCTTTGTGCCAAAGCATCGGACATTTTACTGCAAAACCGTTTTCCACCGACAATCAACCTCGCCCACCCACCATGATTTAATGAAAGCCTTTACGACTAGCCAATGTCCCGCACAAAGTAATAAAAGTCACACCCTTACGGCACAAACCACTAAACTGACGGATAGAAAGCAGACTTCAAGCATTCAAATTACGCTAAGAACGAAAAATCATGCGAATGACGACCGCAATTCTCGAAATTGCTACATTGATTCGAAAAAAAAAATCTATTCCACAAATCTAAACAAAAACAAACTGTTGCGGTCATTAAATAAGCTTTACTATGAACTTGAAATCGAAGCCTGAAGCTATAACATCGTGGGAATTTCCAGCTCAGGTGGAAAGGAATAAAAAGGGGTTATGATTCATACATACATACCTTAACGCGCAGTTTGCGTACGTCATAGATCTGGTGGCCTACCATGTCTTAAAGCAGTATTGTTTTATTCTTATTCCAGAATGGGAAAGAGATGGAGCTAGACGACCTGTATAGCTCCGTCTCTTTCCCACTCTGGAATAAGAATAAAACAATACTGCTTTAAGTCGTCTTAATAACCTCCAGGAGTGTAATACGAAATACGAAGAAGTGTGCGGGCATTTGAGAGACGTTTGATTATACTGGCATAAAAACTAAATGGGAGTGACGGGGAACTTCGCTGTTCTCAATGAAATAATTGATTGAGCATCCATTCATTGAATGGTATAAGAATGAAAGGAAGGAACTAATACTTATGGCGAACCAAGGTGAGAGACCTTGCCTTGTTGATATACTTGAGTGACATATGGTGAATGTATATTACTTAGAAACTTCTCGGACCACTGCCTCAGGCATAGTCAAAGATTTCGGATAAAAAGTGAGCAATCCAATAAGGAAGTAGTTTACTGCAATTTAACTCCCCAAAATTGTTTTACGGTCAACGAAAAGCGATTAATTGAGCAATAAGACATGTTTACACAAAACTGGCAACTGTAAGCACCAGGAAGCCCTAGAACCGATACCTGATATCCTTGAAAATGGCTACTGTATTTAAAGCAAGCTGTTGAAGAAAGTCAATTTATGTTCTTGAAATATGATATTCCTTTTTGACACACCGTGTTTTTATACAAACAATATTGGTGGCGATTGGTGAGTGAATCCCTATCGTATCTTTGCCCGTCAAGAAATACATTAATGTTGTTAACTGTGGATAATTATTATGAAAATATAGTTACCTTTTTTTGCAACTTACACTTGAAATATTTTGCAGCATTGGCTTCGTTTCGATTTAACTTTCCTTACCTCTTTCTTTTACTTAGTCTGCAACGTGACTTGGCAGAAGAAAGCTTAAAGAAGAAAGCTCTGTTAGTATGTTACCAAAGTACCGCTAAATCGGGTGCCTTCTTTTTTTTACGGATGACAAATCATCAAACGACCCCTCCTGCTCTAGGCGGAGAGCAAGGCAGTGACAGACTTGTACTGACTAAAACCCACCCATGTTCCTTCTTAGCCCTTTGTGTTCCAGGGCCACGGTATCTAATTCGAACAGTCCCGCAGCCCTGGTAGGCATCGGCCCTCTCGGACCACTTCCGATTTGCTGACATCTCCTTGAGGCGCGCGTGGAACACGAACGCGCCGTCGACACGGCTAAATCGGGTGCCTTGACCCGACAATGACTGGCATTATTGACACAATCGAACATTTTTGCACTCTTGCCAACGAGAACAGGTAAAAAGAATCCTTAAAATCGGATTACCTGATAGATAAGCCGTGTAACAAAGTTGCTGATTGAAATACAATAGATACAATTGAATAGACAATGACATTCGATACGGAGAGTGGAACGGCAAGGGCGTTGAGACGCTTGAGCTGAGACCCACTTAGCCATACCTCAATGAATAACGACAGTACTAGTTGTCTGTCATGTTTCGAACCTGTTATTACGATCAGATATATACGAATACTGGATGTTATGAAAGAGGTGTTATTATTTAATTTTAAATATAGAACAATGTTCCAGAGGCAACAATGAATTCACATGAAGATAATCTTAATTCAGTCAAGGAAAGGATAACAGAGAAACCCAAGAAAGATTTATCTCCCGGACACGCAGTAGCGATTAACGTAACGCTTCAATAGACGATGAAGTTGCTTCGGAAGTATAATCCAATTTTTTGAATCTTCACTATTCTTTTTTAAACGAAGAATGCTATAATGCATCTAAGTTACTGTTAAAAAGAAAATTATCTGATCTTCGACAAAGTGATTTCTACATAGTTCACCGACTTTTAAACTACTTAAATCGTTTTCTAGACTAGATAACAGTTTCAACAATGCTAAGAAATAAACATGACCACATTTACCATTCTAAAAGGATACTTAGGAGAACGACTTCACCATTCGAACGTAAAATGGCTGATTAGGGAGGAATGCCAACGATTCTGAGTCACAAGGAGTAAGAACTACAAAATGTATCTCACAGAATTGCCTTGACCCGCGCTATTACGTTGTGTGACCAATCTGTTTTATAGACAGTGTATCTAGACTCATTGAATAGCCAATAAATGTGGCCGTATAGGCACAAGGCACAATTGTTGCGCACTGTGCTTTCGTACACCGTCCTTGAATGCGTTTGTGTAGAATTTATTCGTGCTGCATTTCAATTGTGGTAATTGCCGCTTTAATTATGCCATATTGATCTTTGCCTACATTTTATTCACATTGCTTACATATTATATTTAAAACGAGATTGTGAGTTATTGATAATAATTGTTTACTTTTTCTAGAATTGTCTACTTATTCGTCGTAGAGCCGCGTACAGCTAATGTTACTGTTTGTTTTGATACCAGACACCTCCAGGTTACCTTTACTGGCGATCACCTTAAGGTTACCTTTGTTGGCGCAAAGTCAACACTGAATATTTTAAACAAAATCATTTTTATTTTAATACTGTATTTATAAATTATGCCATATTGATATTTGCCTACATTTTATTTACATATATTTAAAACGAGATAGTGAGTTATTGAATAATTGTTTACTTTGTCCAGAATTGTCTACTTATTCATCGTAGAACCGCGTACAGCTAATGTTACTGTTTGTTTTGAAACCACACACCTTCAGGTTACCTTTACAGGCGAACACCATAAGGTTACCTTTACTGGCGAAAAGTCAACACTGAATATTTTAAACAAAATCATTTTTATTTTCGTACTGTATTTATAAATTATGCCATATTGATATTTGCCTACATTTTATTTACATATATTTAAAACGAGATAGTGAGTTATTGAATAATTGTTTACTTTGTCCAGAATTGTCTACTGATTCATCGTAGAACCGCGTACAGCTAATGTTACTGTTTGTTTTGAAACTACACACCTTCAGGTTACCTTTACAGGCGAACACCATAAGGTTACCTTTACTGGCCAAAAGTCAACACTGAAAATTTTAAACAACATCGTTTTTATTCAATACTGTTTAAATACATTATGCCATAAGTATTTAAATTTGCCTACGTATTATTTACATTGCTTACATATATTTAAAACGAGATTGTAAGTTATTGAAAATAATTGTTTACTTCTACTAGAATTGTCTACTTATTCAACGTAGAGCCGCGTACAGCTAATATTACTGTTTGTTTTGATACCAGACACCTTCAGGTTACCTTTACTAGACAAAGTCAACACTGAATATTATATACAACATATTTTTTTATTGAATATTGTATAATTTATATTCAAAGGAGAATAAAAACATTTTTAAATGCAATAATACCAATTCATCAATACTACAACAACCAACTGTTTTTCATCATGTTTATTTTCAAAAGCAAGTCGTCGGTTGGGTATCCATCCGTCATTTGCTTTTCAGACTGTTCTAATTCCACAAAGGTCTTGTTACGTAGATATTTCATATTCATAAAAAGCTCCGTTTATATGAAGTAGTTTGTAAGATATCAGTGCCTGTGAAACATGATCCCATATGGACGATTTAAATGTTTTGAAAATTATGAATAATTATATTATTTTATTAAATAGCTATCCGTCATCATCATCTGATGTCTTTAAATAGACCATGGTAACATTATTAAATTGTCTGATTACTTAATTATTTATTTTATGTTTCAGACTTCGTAAGCAAACAGTGAAACAAACAATCTTATCTTATAAACTGTAAAATTTTCATCATAAAATATGTTACGTAAATATAAATGCAGGATTCAAAAATACCCAAAACCTTCGCAACAAAATATCATATTAAATTACTCAAAATATTTTATCTTCCAATCTTAACATTCAAAAAGTTTGGGAGTATCGTAAAACATTTACGATGGAAAATGCAAAAGAGTATGCTGGAGCTCCATTACACTTTAGCGCGATTAAAATCGTGATTCTGGCAGTGGTCGGGAGGGCCTTTTTTGTAACTGGTGGTTCTCGGAACTTCCTTAAAGAAGCATCAATTTGCCGCGGCACCGGCATCGCTTCAACGCCAGGCCGACGACCTTCGCCATTGTGAGTCATTTATACAGTGATTAAGTTAAGGAAACGAGATTGTTGGACAACGACCACATGGAGGGAATTACGTGAATTAATTCCTTTTGCAGCACCCTCATTGGCGAAGTTGTCTTTTGTAAATACTGTTTGTTGTAAATACTCCAAAGAGCGGATTCAGAAAAATATACCCAAGTGTCATAAATCGTTATGGAATATTGACAAAGACTGTCAAAACTTTGTTAAACTAATGACAGCAGTTTTAAATTCATCTTGATAAGGAAGTAATTTTACATCTTATCCTTTGCTGCACAATTTAACCCATTTTTTAAACTTTAGACAATTGATTGACTTCAAAATTTTGGAGAACGTTTTGTACAGTAGCTTTTTAACTTTTAAAACAATAGCTCTTAAATACCGTTTAGATACGCTAATCGCGTTCAGTTTTATTGGTGAAACTCGCCCTAAGTTAAGCTCAAAAGCCTTCGAATGTTCATTTTGTACCGCAAAAAAAAACTGTTTACCTTGGCAGGTAGTTTTTCGTTGTACGCTATGTTCTTCATTAGTGATCGAAGTACGCAACGCTTGCTTCGTTAATGTATGGCATTCGCACAAATCAAGTTTGACATTCACTTCGATACACTTACCGTTATCACGTCACGGTGAATCATATGGGAAAATAGGCGTAGCAATTTAATTAAACTGATAAATTAATCTTTTATATAATAAGCGAAAGGTTATCAGAGACTGATAAAGAACTTTAAGAATCCAAAGCGAAGGCTCAAATTCGCGTTCGATCAGACGAGGAAGTTTAAAATCCAAGCATAGGTAATAAATAGGAAATGTCAAATAAATAAAATGTAAAAGTGTTTCGTTTGGAGTGCAATGCAAACCGGAATGAATCATGAGTATCGGTACGGATACTGTTTTTGGCATTCTTTCGCATAACGGGTTCCAATGCCAAATAAAATGTATTTTCCTTAAGCCTGCTTTGTCCCTGAATCTTTTATTTAAGTACTTATTCAATATAGCTTGAAAAACTACCACGACAAGCATTTTGGAATTTCCATAAAATTATCATTTGCTATTCATGGAACCGATGACTGATGGTTGATACTTGGAATCAATTTCAAAGTTATTACTATATGCTTAAACCTTCATAACGAGTTTTTAAAGAGTCGCTGATTGTACAAAATGATTATTTTTGTATTACCCAAACGAATTGCCGGTGTCGGTAGGACAAGCACAGTCGCTCGTTGCTTTTAAAAGCTTAGTTACAAACCATTTTCAGTCTCTGTAATTGCATTCAGTCAAAATTTGTCACCATTCTAGTTTTATATTTGCCATATAATATTAAAAACACAAATATTTATATTTATTTATGTATTATATTTATATTATATATGTATATGTACATATATGAAGTGATAACTTAACTTTTGTTATTTAAATTTTTTGTGTAATAAGTACACCAGTGACTACCCCCTTTTTTATTTTAATTCCATAATGTCCATCCAAAGGTTGTCTGGAAGATATCGCTATCAGCGATAAGACCGCCGTTGTAACCATAAGATTAGCAGTTTTGTAAGCCCGTTATTTTTCATTTTTGGTGTACAATAAAGTTTTATTCTATTCTATTCTACCCATTATCAGTAAGCGACCTATATTTATGTAAATTTAGATCAATTAATTAGGTCTGAAGTAAATTTAAAAATACCCTGTATAGTGTATACAGGCTGTCAGACATTTTAGTCGATGAATAGTGAATGATAAAATGTACAAAACCTACTTTTACCTATGTGTATTAAACATAATTCAATTTGAAAAGTGTACGTATAAGGTAGCAGGTATAAATCTAATTAATGTAATTTAAAGTTCCTAATATATATATATACTAGGCAATATCTACGTTAAAATATTTCAAAGTGTTATTAATGTATTGTGTTATAAATAAATGAATCGTATTTTAGTAAGTAGGTATATAATCTGGCCAAGATTGATTATACTTGATTTATTTCATACTTTATTAATATCGGTATCTTTAAATTGAAATCAGAGATATCGTCAAGCAAAGTCGATTTATAAACCTCAGTGACAGCTACCACAAAAACACGCCAGTCCCTTCATCATAAAAATGATTATTTAATTGAGATAAACACATTACTGGCATAATAAAAACAAGCCGTGGATAAGCGGCAATTGAGAGCGCGTGCGCAAATTACAAGTTGCGACCTTTTAGCTGACATGCGCGCGCGCCGCTAATACTGTATTGTCGTTTCAATTATACAGATACCTTCTTATCACCTTGCATTCAACAAGTATCTGCTGATTCATTCGTTTTAATATGTCCAATGTTTCATGGTATGTACAGATGCCAGCATCTACAAGCTATAACAATTCGTCGATTTTTTTTAATAGATTTTCGACTTTAACTTTAAAGAATTAGGTCCAAGGTTGATTGGGAAAATTTGACAGTTTCCGGTAGCTTGGTGGGCTGGCGTCCGTACCAACATAGTCGGCCTTGAGTAGAATGTAACCCGATGATATCAAGGAAAATTGGATATACTTTTTCAAGATTTAGTAGTTTTCCTTCTTTTTATAAATCTTTAACTTGTGCTCGTAAGATAAGTTTGTTTTCTTACAAAGTCGTATTTAACTTCTTCTCAATTTACCGAACATCTTGAATAATGCCTTCGAGGCTTTCATAAACACAACTACAGCCTATAAAGTTATTTATGTGGCCATAAATAATAATATAAACGATCTTTATCCTCTCTGGTAGCCGATCATCAAGTGTTTATGGCCCAATCGTCTTTGCCTTCACGTCTCTTTCCTCAATATTCTCATTTATGAGAACGTGATCTAAATGTAAAAGTTTTTACCACAAACCTTCCTTGACAGTCTGCACCTGATAAGATTTATCAAACACGTAACGTTATAATGAGATAGGTATCATAGAGTGATAGTTTGGGGAGTTTATTATTCAGGTTACAATTTTCCTCTTTCAGGTCCTGTTGACCTAGTACAAAAGTTTGAACCAGAGCTGGCTAGGGATGCAAATTCGGGGGTGCGTTTCTTGTAGCGTAGAGATAATCTTCGTGATAGTGCGACCGGGATATAACGATCTTGGCTGAGGAAGCGGAGGCAAATCCAGACTTATGCAATGCATCATGAAATGTAAGAGAATACACAGTATAGCCTGATTTGTTTTAACGTTTGTGACATTTCATGTTATTTTTCACCAATTTAAATACTTAAATAAATAAATATGTACCCGACATTATATGGGCAGTTCGAGCAACGCTTCAAGAAACGCTCCTCCGAATTTGCATCCTTAGAGCACGGAGGCTCAATACAGTAAGAGCCCGGCTTATACTGTTTGTTTTTTAGTATTGACAGCACACTGGACTTTTGTTTCGCATAAATTCATTAATCCCTCCCTCGCCCATAAAATTCAACCAAAATTACACGCTGGCTTTGAAGTTAATGACTGAAACAATCGATTTTCTTGAACATAGCGAATTCTGAACTACAGATGATATTGGAGTAGTTATTAATTTTTTTAACTGGAAGGTGTCATTCGAACATTCTTCCCAAATTAGAAGTTAATCAGAATCAGGCATAAAATAACATCACGTGACACCTGTTTTAAATGTGAGTAGACCTTGTATTACGAGGAATGACAATGCATATAACCGGCTAAAACAAAAAACGAAGGGCAAACAGTCGTTATATTTAATGTAGATCCCAATCTCTGCCACAATAATAATGCTGGTCATAATAACGAAACTATGCAAAACAAATCCTTGTGCCAGTTTTGGTGGAAACTTTTATATTTATCAAAACACCCGCATAAACGCTATTCAAGTTACCGAAGTCAGAAGTAAGCCGCAATCCACAAGACTTGGTGACTGGTGACTGCAAACAAAGGATAACCGAGCTATAAGTATCTAGTGTGCAGCGAGCTTAGGGTTGACAGATTCTAGATATTTATCCTGAGGTTATCTGCATCTGTGATTGGCTGCTTTATTTAGATACCAGTTTGAGAGACGAAAGTTATTCCAAGTGAATACTACCGGCATAAAAAGTATCCTATGTTCTAACCAAGCTAGGAGCTCGTCATCGTCATCATCAGCCTATAATGTTCCCACTGCCGGGACATAGGCCTCCTCTCTATGAGAGGGAGTGGACTGTGTAATCCACCACGCGAGCGCAGTGCGTGTTGGTAGATGTGTCACATGTCTTCGAATTTTTAGGACATGTCGGTTTCCTCACAATGTTTTCATTACCCGTTTTTTTTGAGGGCAGTGGTTATGAAATAAATTACACAAAGTAATGCGCCTGCCTGGGTTCGAACCCACGGCTTACTGCTTGTAAGTCGGCTGCTCTCCGGCTCCTGCTCTCAGGAGCTCGCGGTTATAAAATAACAGCCGCCCGGGTCGATCTCTACGTTAAGCCACGCTTGCCCAAGTCGATCTGTGGATGTGTGACTATCATTACATACCGAGTTTCCTCCATGTCTTGGAAAGCACGTTGAGCCGTTGGTCCTGACTGTCAATTGTAGATCTTTGACAGTAGTTACAGGTGGCCAGAAAAAGTGATAACCAGTCTTACCAAGGGGTATCGTATTAACCAGCGCTAACTGGGTTGTGGAGGTCAGATAGGCAGTCGGTCCATGTAAAATACTAGTATTTAGCTGCACCCGGTTAGACTGGAAGCCTATCACAGTTGGGAGAAGGCTAGGGAGGTGATGGATCATAAAGTTATGCACTTTATAATTTTTAACCGATGAATGTTGCAATAATTTTGTTTGGTTGGCAACAAGTCTATCCAATTTTATACCTGGCAACCCTACACTCACTATACAGTTGTTCACCAACCTTCTTAGCTAAGTTACAGGTTCCTCGCGGTTGCGGTGAAAGACAACAATTTGTTTCGAATTAGTTTTATAAATTGTGTGTTTCGCAAATTAAATGACAAGGCTGGTTCACGAAGCTCGCGGTTAGAACCTTGGCTACTGTTGAGATGATACCTCCGCTTTGTTTATTAAGTCTCACTTCACAGCGTGTACATGCAGGAAAAGTAGCAACTGGGCTTGACACACTACCTTAATAGGAGATAATACTGGGTAAAGAAAACGAAATTCTATTTGTCCGTCAGACAGGTAATACGAAAATATTAGACACATATTTTTTGTTTTTTCAAAATATCAAAAAATGACTTAGTTAAAACTCATTAAAGTTGGAGAGTGGGGGCTCACTACGTCACTAGTAGGTATAAAATTACCCACAAGTGACGTCATGCGTCATTTCAACTCAATATATCTCCGTAATTTTATGACTACGTGAAAAAAGAAAAAATATGTGTCCAATACTTTCAATAATCTACCCGACCGACAAAGAAAAAAAAATAGTGATCATCCCCTATTTACCGTATTCTAGCTAGTTTATTTGAATGATCGAAGTTGATAATGCCCCGACCCCAAATAAATTAGGATATGGGCAAGAAAATGAATATGATGATAAAAGATGAGAATTGATATTTTAATATGCATATAATTTCAGTGGTTTTGTTTGTCAATTTGCCAAATCTTTCGCTTTCTTGACTTAGCCTTGTAACGTTACAAAGCTTAACAGCTCAAGAGTCTTTTTAGCTTATCTTACCTTGCCTTTCCAATGGATACAAAGTAAAAATCTCGTATTCATAATAATTTGTTTTAAGTTTTCCAAAAGAATAACCTACCTACCAAAGTATTCGCAAAACCAATAAAGTTTCTCATTGAAACTAAAACACCAAATTCTAAGAATAAAAAAACTTTCACCACAAAAATTACCAAAATAATAAGGAAGGCACATATTTCCAAATAATTCAAAACAAATTACGTTTGATACAGCACATTATGCTATAACAAAACCAGTAGTATATAATGAAACGGAGCCAGGGGACCAGACAGATAGATTCTCCTTACATCTGACCGCTCAAATACGTGATCTAAAAGCATTGGATTCAGAAAATAAACCGTTTGTACGTTTGTCTCACAAAATGACAGTTCTAGGTCTTTGAACTTTGCCATCTGACGTGATCTATGCAACAGTAGGATCAACATACATAAAACCAGTACGGTCAGTACAGTTATTAGGCTTGGCTTAAACAACGATATTCGACAAAATACAATGTAAGACAATTTCGACGTAACTAGGATTATTAGCATTTTATGTACCTATGATTTATTACAGCTGAAGGAGTATCAAACAAGACTATAGTTTTGTTTGTACCTTCTTCTTTCTCTAAAATTGGTCCTTCTCTATCTCTCAGAAGATTTTTTCTATCTCTTTCTTCTTATTAAAATAATACAGTGTTAAAAAAAAGTCTTAATGCTCAAAATGCTGCTTATCATGGACAAAATAACCGTCCGTAAGTTTCTAACGCATTACCATTGGTCTCTTGCCCTAGTTTACATTGGCCAAATACCCACTGAGTCAACGAGTTAGATTGGTAAATTACTTGTTCTATACCAGATCTTAAATATTATTACTTACTAGGTATTCGGCGCAACTTCGTTTGCGTCACATTTTCCCCGTTTTCACAACATTTTTCATTGCTGCTCTACTCCTATTGGTCGTAGCGTGATGATATATAGCTTATAGCCTTCCCCGATAAAAAGGCTATCTAACACTGAAATAATTTTTCAAATCGGACCAGTAGTTTCGGAGCCTATCCAATGCAAACAAACAATCAAATCTTTCCTCTTTATAATATTATTATTAGTTTAGACAACAGATGAGTAAGGAGAATCTCTTATAAAAGAGTTCTTAAAACTTAATTTATGAGCTTTATATTATCTAAAAATGACATCATGCTTGCATGCACCAAAGACTCATTGATGGCTTCATAAGAAGGGTGATTTTAATTTAAAACAGCTGTGGAGTAGCTAGCAAATTCCACTTAGCATATTACATAAAAAGAGCCGCATTACTCGTCAACTGCACACATCCTATCCACAATAGAATTGTCCTTGTTTCGCGACTCAGGTTTCTTATTCCTGTTATGTGATTCAAAGCAGACAGTGTTCTCTCATCAAACCTGTCTCATTTTGTATAATCATCGATTATTTTTAATTATTACACTAGTATCCTGTGTTTTATCTCTACCATTACCAATATCATCATAACCAATCAAATCATATCCTAAGCTTAATGTATTTGCAGTCGGCGAAGCATGTCTTTTTCTTCCGTGTTACCAAGGGGTATCGTATTACCCAGGACTAACTGGGTTGTAGAGGTCAGATAGGCAGTCGCTCTATGTAAAATACTGGTATTCAGCTGCATCCGGTTAGACTGGATGCCGAACTCAACATAGTTGGAAAAAGATGTACTTACTTTACTTCTCTATTAGCGTCACCAGTAAACGTGTCAGTTACAATATTAACGTAACAGTCGTAATACATATAACGGTTATCTTAAACAAAGACCTCCAATCCAATTTGCAAATTACATCATTTACAGCAACAGCCAGCTAAATGCAAATGCCTGGTTTTTTTTTCGTATTGTTTTGAGTTCATGGAACCGTATCGCCGATGGAAAGGTTAATTGATGTAACCGCGAAGACGAAGCAGAAAAAAGCTCCTTGTCTACTTCCGACCACCCTATTACTGAAGTTTTAAGTGCTCCGAAATAGTTTGAGCTGTGAAGCAAAAAAATCTGGCAATTCAATCTTGATTGTTTTCTGCACTTTCGAGTATTGTAGTGTGAAAATGGGCGTCGTAAAAAATTCGTCCGCATTGCTGTCAATGGGAAAAGTGCCCAGAAGGCTAGCAACATTGGCACGTTGAATGGCAATGCTGACTCTTTGGCCAAAAAAAGGCCATCCCTCTGGTCACATGAAGGCCAACTGCTTGGCCATATCCCGAAATATTAGTTGGGCACTCGGACCCTATGGCCCTAGTGTTTCTTGTTTATTTGAATATTTTTCCGCTCGTTTTATTTTTCTCAGTCTGCTCTTCACAAGCACCGTTCACTCTATTTAACATTTCACTGACGTTGAACTAACCTAACCTAACAACTACTAATTTCCGCGAAGACATTTCATTAGCCTACTAGACTATTAATGATATTCGTCTGCGTCTTTCACACAGCTCATGAAATCTAGCTACGTTATTTGCATATCGTGAGTCGTCGCTTCCAGTTCGGAGTATAGTTCGTTGCGTATGCGCACCGTGGCCGTCGTTTCCTGTTAATGAAGCGCTAGAGTCGATGGCGATGTCCCGAGTAGTATAAGGTCCTGACTCCACAAAAGCGCAGACGTGTGGGGTTCAACCAATCACATTGTTTGAAATCCACATCGCGTCGCTCGTTCCTCTTCTTGGATCTAGCACGTCTGCTCACCGTTCCGTTCCACTCCGTTTCGGTGGAGTCCTAAGACTGTATAAGCATTATTAGTGTTGCCAGTCATTGATATTAAGTGACCGGATAAGGCGGCATTAGCAATGACGCCGTATATCTCTAAATTATTAAGGCTATGATCTTATATTATAACGCTGTATTGTTATAGCGGACTGACTTGAATGTTGAATTGAATCAAATGAGATCAGAAAAGGAGAACATAATTGTTATGGGTTTAATTTTAAAGCAGTGTGTGTGATTGTGCGTTAGCTTGTGTCTAAAAAAAAATAAGAGACATTTTTCGATTATTATTATAGATGTTGGTAGATTACACATGGGTACACGAGTCCATAAACATGGAATTATTCCGCTTTGTTAGTTAATTAAGGCATTGCCTTAGCCTAAAATAAATTCATTCGTCAATGGCCATCATTCACGAAAATTTTATTTTTATTTACCATGACTTTATTAGCATACATGAATGCTCAATAATCTTACCATGTTGTCATCCACCCATCCATAAAATATTTCAATAAAAATGCGGATGATTACTCATTCAATATTGATGAACTATACGTTTCCGAACCGGTTCATTACTATTTTATCACACAGTGGTTGAATGCTCCCATACAGGTTTTGATTATAAATGATTATCGATTTCTATCTGCTCATCCCAAAATAGACTGTGGTGTGAAATAAGTCTAGGATATTTAAAGACAACAAGTTAAAAATATACCGTGTTATATACGGGGTGGGTGAACCTAAGGGAACGCTGGGTGTTGATGATTTAATGGCTGATGTAGAACTGTAGGAGTGGTTTCATAAAATGTTTTATCTACTTCGGTTTCGTTATATTCGAATTACAAAAATTGACAGCGGTTTCATTATGATACCCATAACGACACAAGTTGCATTATGAGATCATAATGCAACTTGTACACACTTGAACATACAACCAGGTACCTATAATATTACTTCGAAATCGAGACAATGTAAATGATGTTTTTAAAAATGGGACAAGTTTAGAACAAAAGTATCGTATACTATTTCGCTGTTGCGGCTACAAGATCTTTGCCATACACTTATTAAAGACTAAATAAACAAAATAAAAAAGTGGACGCGGGAAAAAAATTCTGAGTGAAATTTTAATAAAAATGTCTTCAACATTAAGTGATATTGAAAATACTCCACCAGATATAACAAATAGAGCAGTTGCGGCTACTAATAATTGACTACCAAAATCAAGACATGTCTAAGAGAAATGTTATGAAACCGAAGTAGATAAAAATACTTATTTGTCTATATCTGTGTTTTATTCCTTCCTTCGTAGATAAAATCTTGTATGCAACTGTACGTTATTGGTCTTTTAATAACTCGTGCCCACCTATTTCGGTACGCGCTACGCTTGTACCGAAAAATGGCACTCGTATTAAAAGACCGTCCATAACGTAACAGTTGCATAAATAGCTATTAGCAATCAGTAATAAGTTGATAACAGATAGGTAATCTCGTAAACAAAGCACGCAAAGGACCAACTGATAATTAAACTGGACTAGATTGATTGACTTCAAGAAATCTCAAGCTTGTTTGCAATATATATATATTTATATATAATATAACTAGCTGTTGCCCTCGACTTCGTTCGCGTGGAATTTTTGATTTGTAGGTATGTGTGAGAAAAAAAAAGATAACCTAGGTCCTTTCCCAGGATATACCTAATCTATCTTCATGCCAAATCTCATCACGATCCAATCAGCTGTTTAGTCGTGGAAAGGTAACACTACATTCGCATTTATAATAGTAATTTGGATGTGGCAAAAATCTGGAATAAAAAATAGTAACCTTTAGTATTAGTACCGTAGTTGGGTATATTTTGGATCGCCTTCGTTGTTATGGAATTATCCTTGATATCAGGTTGAAACCACAGAAATTGAAATTAGAAAGTAAACTACAAGAAACAAACGTCATTGAAAATTATGATCTTTAGCACTTTTTTCTCCGGACATTCGAGCTTTGTTGACATGTTCATATGTATCTTGTGAAAATTATCACTTTCACACGAAAACGTTGTATTACGTGGAGGCACGCCAAATAGAGCGAATTGTTACTACAAATAAACTGAAGTTGAGTCGTCTTATGTAACTTATTTTGAACATCTTTGTCGAAAATATCAATATTGTTGTTGATTGGAAACTGTTTTGAAGAAAAACACTATTAATATATGTAGGAAATAATTGCCTTTTCCATGGTTTTCTGCGGTTATTGACATCGGCCCAATACCTAGTAAAAAAACACAGCGTTACCCAAATATACATGTGTGTAAAAGATAAACGTAGTGAGTGATAAAAAGTAGTGAATTACGAATTAACAATTTATCTACCTAGCCTTTTCCCAAACTATTTTGGGGTCGGCTTCCAGTCTAACCGGACTCAGCTGAGTATCAGAATTTTACATGAAGCGACTGCCTATCTGACCTCCACAACCCAGTAACTGGGTAATACGATACCCCTTGGTAAGACTACATGTCAGATCTTTGGCTTCTAACTACAATTAATGAAACAAAATAATTAAAAAAGTAGTTAATTAACAATTTATCTATATAATTACTAATAATAAAGCTGAAGAGTTTCTTTGTTTGCTTGAGCGCTAATCTCAGGAAATACTGAACCGATTTGAAAAATTAGCCCATTTATCGAGAAAGGCTTTAGCTATATATTATCACGCTAGGACCAATAGGAGCGGAGCAGCAATGAAAAATGTTGCGAAAACGGGAAAAATGTGACGCAGACGAAGTTGCACGGGAAAGCTTGTGTTAAAATAAAACCTAATAAATAACTTATGTACGTACCTTACTTAAATGTATAAACAAACTTGTACAAAATTGTAGCCAAGACATACTATGCAGAAAAACATTCATAACTAAGAGAGAGAAAAAAAAATCCACCTATGTTTCCCCAAGAACGAGAAAATGTTAGGCCCTCATAAAGAATTACGCAGCAAAAACTACCTCCACATTACAAAAGGGATTATAGACTTCAATTAACATTTTACAACGCATATCCTAGTAATAAAACCTACAGAGGATGTGGTTTTATATTTATTAGCTGATATTGACTACAGACTGTATATCTTATACGGGAATTTAAATACTTAAGGTAACTATGTTAACTATCTTAATTAAAGTACAGTACTTTAATGACTCGTTGCATTACTTTCAAGTTATTGCTTTTTCGACGTTTATCTATAGCAATAGCCCGGTTGATGGCAATAGGCTCGCTCCTTATTACCAAACCTTTGCTTAGCCCCTCGTGGTTTATAGCCGGGACGCTAAGGTGAAATCCACAACAAAAATAGACTTTCATTGGCATTGACGATCAGATGACCAACATGAATGGTAAAACAAAAAAAAAAGTTATGTTTTTCCAAAAGTCATAGAACAAAAGTTGTCCAGTTTCATGCTTTAAGTCATCACACGAAAGGTCGGTTATTCTGTCACACCCTGTGTATGTAATGACCAGTGAGTGATCGAAGTAGGTAGATTGATTTTTGATACTTGTATCATAAATGCACACAGAAAGAAAAACATGGATAAGCCATTTTTCCGGAAAGTAATTCCGGTATCTCCGGATTCAATTAAATATTGTTAATGTTGGTAGCGATATTATTACTAGCTACTTTTATTTTTATTACTAGGAGGAGCTCGTGGCTAAATAATAACAGCCGCCCAGGTCGATCTTTAAGGTTAAGCCGTGCTTGCCGAGGTTGGTCTGTGGATGGGTGACCATAATTACTTATCGAGTTACCTCCGTGCCTCGGAAAGCACGTTAAGCCGTTGGTCCCGGCTGTCATTTGTAGATCTTTGATAGTCGTTACGAGTAGTCAGAATCTAAAAGTCTGACATCCAGTCCTACCAAGGGGTATCGTATTACCCAGTTACTGGGTTTTGGAGGTCAGATAGTCAGTCGCTTCATGTAAAATACTGGTACTTAGCTGCATCCGGTTAGACTGGAAGCCGACCCCAAGATAGTTTGGGAAAAGGCTAGGCAGATGATGGTAGCGATATAATTACTACTCAATTCAAAATTTAAAGGAAGCTATTAAAACTAAATTAATTTATTATTTATCTGTTGATTTTTTTATAATCAACCAATTCCGGAGGGATGTCCATATTAATATATACGTTTCGGATCAATGACCCCAATTAAATCTACCTACTCCGGTCACTGGTAATGACTAATTACACACATTATGGTTTCCTACATATTTTCAGGTTTTCAATAACGAAATACAGAAGTTTGTTTGTTTCTATGCTAGCACAGGTTTCTTTGAAGGTCAATGAAATACATTTCTCTAATTACATTACATATTACATATAAATACATAACAATTAACCCATTAGCATGTTTATTTTTATTTATTAAAACTTTATGCACAAGTATAAAAAACACTGTACAAAGGCGGACTTAATGCCTTGGGCATTTTCTACCAGTCTACCTTAGGGTGATGCAGAGAGAAAACATAGTAGGTGCAGCATAACAAATGGTTATAAAACATTTTACAAATAAAATATAACGATAAATACATAAATAATATAACGATAAATACATAAATACATACATATACTACTAACAACAATTTAATTATGAGATGAATCTGCCAGCTTCTTAAGTAAATGTTCGCGAGCTTTAACTTTAAATGTGAACCGACTGTTGGCCAACCTGACGTTCAGAGGGAGTGCATTCCAAAGGAAGACAGCCTGGACAAAGAAAGAAGATTTGAGAAAACCAGAGCGGTGAGAAGGACAACGTAGAAGACGATTATTGGACGAACGAAGATTCTTACTGTGCGCAGAGCATAAGTATTGAAAATGAGTAGTCACATAAGAAGGAGAAGTAGGCTTATTAAGAAAAGAAAAAAGGGTAGTCAAAGCTCTCAACGCTCTGCGCTGCCGGATGGGCAACCATTTTAAAAGTGACCGATGTGCAGAGACATGGTCATACTTACGAAGATTAAATACGAATCGAATGCAGTTATTTAGAAGTCGGTCAAGTTTATTGAGGAGATCTGCATTCAGGTCGTAGTAACACACATCACCATAGTCAATTATGGGGAAGATTAGGGACTGTACAAGCGTTACCTTTATGTGTGATGGTAGAATATTTCTTAGCCGATAGAGCGACCGCAACGTTCCGGTGACTCTCTTGCTCACAATCGCGACCTGCTTACGCCAGTCAAGGCAAGTGTCAACATGCAAACCCAGATCTTTGACGTCCGAACTAAACGGAATGACTGTGCCGTCAAAGGTAACTGGTGGCACCGTTAAGCCATTCAGCCTTCTCAGGCTATGAGGGCTCCCTACAATAATAGCCTGGCACTTTGTTGGGTTAACCGCCACCCCGAAACGATCAGACCAGTTTTTGACAAAACGTAAATCCCGGTTTAGCTTTTCGATTGCATCGGACAAGCTGTCAACACTTGCCTGACAGTAGAGCTGTAAGTCGTCAGCGTAAAGATGATACACACACTGAAGCTCGGTAGTTATGAGATCTATAAAAATAGAGAACAAAAGTGGAGATAAAATACCGCCTTGAGGGACGCCAGCATCAAGATCACACCAGCTGGAATTAGAGTCACCAGCAAGAACTGACTGCTGACGCCCCTGAAGATAGGAAGAAAACCATTTCAATACCTCGGGAGAGACCATGAGATAGGAGAGGATGGATAAAAGGACTTCGTGACTGACGGTATTGAAAGCATTCGAAAAATCGATTAACACCAAAACCGAAACTTTAGTGTCTTCCATTCCCCGCCTTATATCGTCAGTCACTTTAAGAAGGGCTGATACGGTACTGTGGCCAGGCCTGAACCCGGATTGCAATGGACTGATAAGAGAGTTGTGGTGGATGAAGTGGGAAAATTGCTTGTGAACACAGGCCTCAAGTACTTTAGACAAAAAGGGAAGGATGGAAATAGGTCGAAAGTGGCTGAGGAGAGTGGGGTTAGGAATTTTAGGGAGTGGCCGAACATGGGCTTTCCGCCATAGAGAAGGGAAAACACCGGAGTAAAGGGAGAAGTTAACGACATGGGAGATTGCAGGAAGGAGCTGATCAAGAGCCGTCACAATCATGTGACGACTGATGTTATCATAGCCCACGGCTTTGGACTTAATGGACAGGATTATCTTCTTGATCTCTCCGGGATCGACTAGGGTGAAGACAAATGGAGAAATATTGGGACGCGACAGACCAGCAAGATAGTCAATGGTATGACATTTGGTTTGACTATCAAGAGTAGGTACAGTGGAGAAATGGCGATTTAGATCGTCCAAACCAAATGCCTTAGGAAGGTCTGAATGCCGCGATCTGCCGATACCTAGAGTTCCAAGGAATTTCCAAATATCAGCAGGAGAAGCAGAAGTAATGTTATCAAGAATGTGGCGGCGTTTAGCGTTGCGTATCATCTGATTACAACGATTGCGGGCAGTTTTGAAAAGGGTCCAATTGTCCTCGGACCGATCCTTTTTATATTTCCGGAAGGCGCGATCCCTTCGTCGCATTGCCATCCGAACTCCATTATTCATCCATGGCGCAGGTGGACGCTTCAGCTTGACTTTCCTGACAGGAGCGTGGGTGTCATACAACTTGACTACAACCGAATTAAGAAAACTTACTTTTTCATCAACTGATGTTGCTTCCTCCAGGGGCGTCCAGTCAATATTGGAAGCATCCTTAATAAGTTTTTCTGTATTCATCCGCGCAAAGGCACGCCTGTACTGAAATGTAGGTTTGGGTTTTGGAGGTTTAAGGACATAAGACAGGAAAATAAGGTCGTGATGGGAAAAGCCAGGTGCGACATGTTGACCATGTGAGGAGACTAGGGAAGGATTAGATGTGAGAATCAAGTCGAGCCAAGTACCATCCCCGAACGTGTTATGATGCGTTGGTTGGAGAGGCAACACATGCAGACTAGTTGACTCGACCAGATGTAGGAGTTTACGGGATCGAGGGGAGTTATGGGCAAGGAGATTGGTGTTGAAATCCCCCATGACGATGTGATGTGCATACTCCGAACCTAATGATTCTAAGACCGATTCGAATTCGATGAAGTAATCAAGGGACGGGGGACAATACACAACTCCAAGAACAGTTTTAGCTCCTTTGACACAAACTTCTAAAAAAAGAAATTCAGCCAAATTATTAGAGGAAGAAGTAGCGAGAATTTTAAAAGAGAAATCAGCACGAAGGTAAATTGCTACACCACCCCCTCTCTTACCGATTCGATCATTCCGTAGAAGTACAAATCCTGGGAGAAAGTAAGTGGTAGATGACAGCTCAGGTTTTAGCCAGGTCTCTGAAATCAGGATGGCATGGACGTTATTGTTCGTAAAGGTTTCATAAAGCTCGTTATAGTGGCTGGGTATGCTCTGGGCATTGATGTGACAAACATTTAACAGTCCGTTAGGACTATGGTTAAAGCTTTGACGTAAGATATCACCAAGGGTGTCTGACACGGAGCAAAAACTATCATCAGAAGAGGCAGTAGATTCGTTAGCTGAGAAAAACGATTCATTATCAAAAAAAGTTGTCATAGATATAAATAAAAAAAAAAATAAAAAAAATAGTTGTAACAAAAAATAACTATAAAAAGAACTACACACAAAACAAGTACGATGGTTGCATCTCTGCACCACCCGCCAGCTAACATCATCATTATAAAACACAGTGAACAACTAAGTAAAGACAATGAGACACAAAAAAATTGAAATTAAAAACAATAAAACGCATAATATTCAAAAGTTGTAAGTACAGAAAATTAAAATATTGTGGCATTCGGAACGCACCTTACGCCCTCAACAAAATATTTTATTATACGTGAAACTATCCGATCCTTGAAAACGTGATGTCAAATTTGACAGTCTTGACAATTTGGCATTAGTAACATGTCTACAGAAAAGGAAAATAATGACAAATAAAAACACTTGTTGAGGGTAAACTATAGTACGCGAGACATGTAATGATATATATCTCAAAGACTGTGAGAATGAAAGAAAACCAAACAAAGTAACAATACAATGTCTACGAGCCAAAAGTAATTAAAGGTTATCATACCAAACAGCGAAAGATAGCATATTATAAGGTAAGTAGATCCTACGCAACGTAGGTATCTAATGCGTGAATGTTGTAAGATAATACAGGAGTTAATTACCTAACGAGTCTTGTTTTTCAGGCTATCTCCAGAAGTTTGCACCTTGGGATACTTCAGCAGCAGCGGACCCAATTCTTCAAATGATGTGATCTTATGTTTACTTCCATCTGGGACTTTAATTACGATGACACCGTCATGTTTATATCTACCGTCCATGAAAATTATTCACGGTCGAAATGAAAATTGTTTTAAAAGTAAAAATGTTGGCACGCATTGCTTGTCCCACTTTCTGATCAAATACCTTATAATTTGAGCACAAAAGTTTACGTGGTCAATAGGTAGTTTTGTTTTTTTCAGGGACAATACAAAGTTGTAGGCTTACTCTTGACTTTAATTCAGATCGATCGGCATTGGAATTTTGACGTTTCGTACTCTTGAATACCACGCTAGCGCCACATTGGGTTTGAAATTACGTGTCTATTTAGGGAACTAAGTGGGATAGGAATCGCGATTGACGTACTGTAAACGCTTTAGTTTATTTTGACAGCTGTTTTCAAGAGACAGTATTGTTTTCAAGAGTACCGAATCACGTGACTGCAAAATTGACATTTGGAATCGGATTGGCCTTAGATTGGAATTGAAATTAGTTTCAAGGCCCCTGATCATTTTCTGAAAATAGTTAAATTACAATTTGTTAAGAAGCTTCTATTTAAAAACAGTTTAGTCGAGTAAATCAAATTTACGACTTGCAATTTTGCTTTAGGCTCCCTTTTGATTAACATGTGCCCAAAGTCGCTTATTTCAGCATAGGTGTCTTTATTCATTATATCATTATTCTGAAGCTTATCCAGTGGATTATCTCTTGTGGCCTGAGACACAAATAACATAACGTAATATCACGCCTATTATTCCAGAATGGTTATAGGCAGAGGTTTACCGAATAGTACACCCACATTTCGCCAGGTTTTTGTAATAGGGAATGAGATATCAAATAATTATTTCAAAAGTCACCTAACCTTACAAAATGATAGTCGGATCATTACCCGTTCCTTTTCGCGACTAACCTCATCATCTGCCTAGCCTTTTCCCAACTTTATTGGGGTCGAGTTCCAGTCAAATCAAATCAAATCAAAAGTCATTTATTCAAATTAGGCTGATAATCACTTTTTGAACGTCAAAATTACAAGAGACAGTCCCCCAAAACGCCAGCCCTTCGCCACTTCCTAGTGTTTTAGCTGGGAAGAAGAAGCGGAACAAACTCTCCAGCAAGTCATTATCTTACCGGATGCAGCTGAATACCAGTATTTTACATGGACTCACTGCCTATCTGACCTCCACAACCCAGTTACTACTGGGTAATACGGTAGCCTTGGTAAGACTGGTTGCTTCCGTCTAGTAACAAAATTCCAGACAAACCATGACTGTCTATGCATTTCTGTAGTAAAATATACATTTGTCATGCTTTCCACGTATACTAGTTGCTTTAACTGGCATTATAATCCGTTTAAGTAAAACACTTTCCCCTGTGAAGGTCGCTCTGTGCTTTGAATGTTATGCCTGCGCTCGCGCAATTGTCGGCTATGAATAAACTATTGCTAACATTTTACATAATGAGATGAGCATAATTATAAGTATTCTGTCTTCAGTTAGTTTGTTATTTGTGTGACCTTGTCTCTTCCATTTTGTTTTAATTTTTTATTTGAGTGTGAGATATTTAAGAATGGTTACGCGGTACCTTTCTCTGTGTAGGATTAGGCAGATCTATACGGTTGTTCACCATCATCATCTGCCTAGCCTTTTCCCAAAACTATCTTGGGGTCGGCTTCCAGTCTAACCGGATGCAGCTGAGTACCAGTATTTAACATGGAGCGACTGCCTATCTGACCTCCACAACCCAGTAACTGGGTAATACGATACCCCTCGGTAACACTGGATGTCAGATTTTTGGCTTCTGACTACTCCTAACGACTGTCAAAGATCTACAAATGACAGCCGGGACCAACGGCTTAACGTGCTTTCCGAGGCACGGAGGAAACTCGGTATGTAATTATGGTCACCCATCCGCGGACCAACCTTGGCAAGCACGGCTTAACCTTAAAGATCAACCCGTGCGGCTGTTATTATTAAGCTACAAGCTCCTCGCGCTCGAGATCTATACGGTTGTTATTCGTGAAATATCTGTCTACAGCTTTACTTGTATACTTGGCCTTATCCATGTACGTACACAATATTATTACGCGACTCGATTGGCGCAGTGGCTGAGCGTTCGACTGCTGCCCTGCGTGTCGCGGGTTCGATAGCACGGAACAAATATTTGTATGGCCTACAGATAGTTGTTCCGGGTCTGGCTGTTTCTGCATATGAGTTTAAATGTTTGTAAACGAACATACGATACAGGAGAAAATCCTAGTGTGGAGCACCGATTTTCAAAAAAATAAAAGTTCTCATAATGCACCTGCACACAAATTGATGTTGCAGACGAGGCAACGACTGGTTTGTGCATTAGTAAATGAGATAAAACGTTTTAATTACCTACATTACATTTACAACCTAAACCTACCAGCATCCTACGTAATTGAAATGAGAACATATGGGCTCAATTCACACTTATACGAATAAATAAAAAAATAAATATGACTTCTCATCCATAAACTAGAATTTAAGTACCTCATTAGCACATTTGTTATTTAAAAGGTAATAAGGGACTACTTACCTTTATTATCGAACATAGATACAGAAGGATGCGTTTTCTATACGTCTGCAGTATTTCGTTCACGGTATCACACTAGTGAGTGGAGTATTTCATTATGACTGGACACTTAATCCAGGTGTTGCCATGTATCGCTAACCGAACATAAATGTAAAAAAAAAACTATGATTTACAAGGTGCAGCCTTGTGGCTTTCGCTCTTAATTTATTTAGTTTTGATTACACATAATTCATTAATTAATTAAAACTCTCCGGCTTCTGAAAGGCCAAGCTTATTTGAACTGGTGAGATTTGACACCGTTTGTCAGCAATTTTGAGTGTAATCAAAACTGACTATATCGTACAAATGTCAAGTATGTGGTTATTACTATGCCAATCACACAAGTTAAAATGAGTTTTATTTTCTCGCAGCTTAAGGTGACTATTCTTTATTAAAGACAGGTCAGGTGTTTTTTAAACACAAGGTTTGTAAAACATTCCTAACTAGTATCCAAGATTACTTTCATATATTTTCAAGTGACTCGCCTTGTAACGTTTTTCAAGGATAAGTATTTAAAATTAGTACTAAGAAAGGCGACACTAAACGGTCTACAAACTATAACACGGTTTCAGATTCGTGATTTATTTTTCTCCAACAATGTACCTACACAGTTCATGTGAAATAAATCATGGACGACAAAAGTATCAAGTACAGCTTGGCAAAAAAGAGTCTGACGCGGTGACAGTTGGAACTAAAACTCGTACTGAACATTGAAGCCTTCCTTGGTGTTTGCGTAGCGTCCGAGGGACTGAACCACCCACTCGGAATTGGGATCATATCCCTTAAAACAAAAAGTTTCAAAATCTGTTGAGTTGTAGTATTACGGGTTGCCACAGTTGCAATACTGGTGACCTCATTTATTCCACACTCTTTTTTGCCAAGCTGTAAGTGTGCTCCTCCACTTACAGGAGACCACAGCATGCATAATGGAATTTACATCTAAGCTAACAAAATAATACTATTAAAATAAATTGAAAATGTTTAAAGGAGTAAAAATTAAAATTAACAAATCAGATAATATTAAATAAATGAAGAATAAAATTAAAAATTAGATAAATCTTTAAAAAGATTTGCCAAACTTAAGTGGCAGTGGGCAGAGCACATTGCTCGCAGAACGGATGGGCGATGGGGCGGAAAAGTTCTGGAATGGCGACCGCGAACCGGAAGACGATGCGTTGGAAGGCCTCCCACTAGGTGGACCGATGACCTGGTGAAGGTTGCGGGGATCCGCTGGATGCGAGGCGCACGGGACCGGTCAATGTGGCGTCACTTGGGGGAGGCCTATGTCCAGCAGTGGAGGTCTTTCGGCTGAAATGATGATGATGAAATCTTTAAGTAATTTCTAATACTTTGCAAGAGTGATTTTTAATGATCAAATTGACATCTGTGAATACAGATGTCAATTTGATCATTAAAAATCACAAAACAACAACACCATCACATTTGTTATTCCCGAAGGCTTAGGCAGACGTGTACCTAATAGAGTCCCATGTATATCATAGAGGGGAGCCTATTATCATCAACCGGGCACAAAAATCGTCAGTAACCAGGTACATAAGGTACTTTTGAACGACAATGTAACATAGTTTACATGACCTACGAGGAGGCTACGTCTGACACTCACATTTTAAAGATGATGGATGGCCTAAGTCCGCCACAAGCCCTCTAACCGGACCGCAAAAGCTAACATATTTGCATAGGTGAGGTAAACTGAATCGCTAGAATCACTGGAGGCAAATTCCTGGTTGGCATAAGGACTTACGATCTATTGTACTGGCCGTCGTGACAAAGTAACAGATGGAATGGACACGAACTATTTTCGCACCTGACCAACTGTTAGCTACCTACCTACTAAGTACTTTAAACTGGGAAAATATTTCAGTTTCATAAACCAGAACGATCCTCGGAGGTACATACTGGGTTGAGGTAGCATATGACAATAAATTGAACTGCGTATCATGAGAGTCATGACGTTCCCAGTCTGCATATAAAAATTCGATCGACAATATCCAGTAGTTTAGTCACATGGCATTTCTCATATTTAGTTCATAGACTGACCAAAAATATTCCTACGAACTAGGATTACCAGTGTTTTTATTTACTGTCGTAATGTCGTCTCTTTGTACAAGTAATTTTCGCTGCAGCAGGTTTGAACTATTTAGCTACGCAACGAAAAATAAGTAACGATTTAGCAATGCCAAATTGCACAGCTTATTAAACTTTGCACCAAAAAAACAAAAGACTCAAAATCAACGTATTTAACAATTTTCCATACAAAAACGCAATTCACTAATTAAATTTTGCGTTTTTCCCACAAACAGATGATAGATAAAAGTTAGCCATTGCTGGTATAAGAAATAAAACCGCAAGAGAATCATTCAAAGAGTAATGGCGGTTAAAGTGGACTGGTCATCTCATAACATCGTTCACAGTAGTTTTACGGTCGGATTCTATTATGGCCGAAGCCAAGGTCGGATTCCGGTTAACCATCAAAATAATTGATTTTCTCTATCGCAAACATCGGGTTTTTTGCCCATGCATATCATAATAAGAATTGTACTCAAGAGACTTTTTGTATTAGTAACTTTTTTATGTGATGATTAATAAAATAAATAAATAAAATAAATTGTGTTTTATTTCAGGCAAAATACCCATATACAACAATTAAAGACAAAATATAATAGTAAGAACAGTAAAGAAATCATATAAGTACCTTTAAAAATCATAAAATATCAAAATCATTAAAAATAAAACATTAATATCATCAAAATTATTAAACGCCATCAAAATCATTAATATCATCAAAATTATAAAACCATCAAAATCTTAAAACATATCAAACTCATTCATAAAAATAAAATAATCCATAAAAATCATCAATAAATAAATGTCAATAATATATTAATGATTATTAATGATAAACGCTATACAGTATTTAATGCTTAAAAGTTACTTTATTTATAATAAGCCTTTGTCAGTTATAACATATTTTAAGAATAACATCATGTTGAAGCAGCCTTAGTTAGGTAAGTCAATGAACTGTGTGATATTATAATAAACGTAGCGTGAGCTTTAAGGTTCCGTGTCAACCAGTCCACACTTAACCCGGAAGCGAGAGCACGTACCCTTAAACTCATTCATCTACTTACTGATAATTTGGTGGTTTTATTCTAAACCCTAACTAGTATAAAGTGAAAATAATTTCAAAAAATAATATGAATTAATCGAGACAACCTTGAAATTATTTAAACAACTGAATTAAGAAAGAACATTTCAATTTTCGGTGACACAACAAGAATCGAAAATTATAACAGAAGAATTCTCTCTAAAAACTGTAAAATCGCCATAAAACAAATTCCAAAACAAATGCAACAAGTACTTGCCTTAATTAGGTGTATACCATAACATGCCATGCCTAAGATATATTTCTCGATGGCATGTAAAGCAAAGGCAGAGGCCCATGGGTGGCATAAAAACTCTGACACCAGGTTACCTAACCAAACGAAAAACTGCCAACAAATGATACCAATTATCTCATTAATCTTTGGTGCCGAAATGGGAGTAAAGATCATAAAATCATAGTCAGTGGCTGAAGTCCTGCGAATAATATAAATCGCATAAAAATATAAAATGTCAAAACCAAATAAAAACAAAGGCAATAAAAGAAAAAGTGTTTAACTCTCGTCAAATAACTTGAGTAGAATTTATAATGGCTAAACAGAAAAGGCGAAAGCATAAAGACTCTAAATCAGGTAGATCAGGTTAACATAAATGCTCATTGATTCTGACTGTTTATTTTAAATGATTAAAAAGTCATGAATTTTGGTTGTAAGGCAAAACTTATAGTCTGCAAACAACAAGCGACTCCAGACAAAACATACGCTAAAAAAATGTTTAATTTTATTTTATTTTCGAGTAAAAGTTGTTCCCAAATCAATACCAAAGTTCAAAAATGTTAAATTAAAAAAAAAATAACACTATTTATGAAACAATTTCTCCAGTTATCAGCTTTGTAGATGAGTTCCAAATCTTTGGGGATCAAAGTAAAATAATAAATAAGACGAACTGGTAAAATGGACATCATTGAATAAATGTTATCACCATGCGACCGAGTTGTCACCTGTATTAACAAAATACACGTCATATGTATGTTGTTGATACAGGTGACAACTCGTTGTCAACATAGATGTCATTAAATAATGACAAATAAAAAGTATTAACAGTGTTCAAAGAGAAAATGTAACACATGAAAACAAATTCAAAAACTATTTAGTTCCTGAAATTCAGGTATCAGGGATTAAACCACTTGAGAAATACCTACATTCAAAGCTTTAGAGCATTAGCAGAGCATTAGACAACATGACAAGGAGTAGTTCAAAATTAAATATAAGTAACCAAAATTTCAACAAATATACCAATTTGCATTTTGACAAAAATAACAAGTATCATCTGACAGTATGTTGGTGAAACTTTGACAGTGTGTTGAAAAAGAGCCGTATTAGAAAACTTCTGTGTACTATTTACAATGTTGTAATAAAACTAAAAGATTTAGTTGCCTGCATGAAGCACACCGTGCATATTCAAAGTGCAACAAAAGTGAACAGATACAATAAAAAGTAAAATTGACCACAAACAAACAAGTGGTCAAACGGTTCAAGCACACAATGGGTTTACATCTGACACCAACCCAACAACAACCATAATGCAATCAGAATAATAAAATCGGTAGTTATTTGACAGACTTGTCAGTTCCTGCAACCGAACACCAACCTTATTGAAACGGCAATAAAGAACATTGAAGTACTATGAGAGAGCAGAAGCATAGTACGTACTGAACATAGCAACGATTTATACCTCCCGAATAAAATACATACTTTTGGCTACTAAGACCCAAAATATCGAAGCTAAGTAAATGGCGATACACGTTCTGTGAGTAAAAAGGACTGTACTAATTTAGTATAACAACAAATATCATTATTTCTATTATCTATTATCCATATAATAATATTATGGTTTTATTCTAAACTCTAACTAGTGAACACCACAAACTGTGAAAAAAAAGCTTTTAGTATCTCATGAAAGCCGTGTTCCCCTTCTTCAGGTTGACTAATGAGAATAAAGTTAAAAAACGTCTGTTTCAATGTTATAAATCATCATGCAGTAAGTACGTACTTAAAAAAAAACTAACGATGTTTGATGTCTTCAATAAACAATATTACAATAAACGTCCTTATGACACATTTTCACTATTCATGGGCTGTTTGCGTGTCCTTTGATAGTCGATAAAAAGCCCCAACTAATACTGGCCACTTACACAGTTAGAGCCCCACAAATTAGGCCTCGCTTTTATAATTCAGACATGAATCAAGGCCAAAAACGTAGGTCACAGTCATTCTTTATTCGAATATACGTCATGGCTGTTAGCTCAAGCATCGATCGTTCGAGACAAAAACGTAATTGACAAGTTTCTTCAGACAATTTCAAGGAAATTATATCATTTAACAATGACATTATTATGACAAGTTTATTCTCATGAGACAATAATTTGAAATGCTTGTGAGATTGTACTCGCTTAATGAACGTGGGAATGTTAATTGCACATGATTATACGATCGATATCATGATCTAAAATTAATAAGAAATAAAACATTTTTAAGCTGATGTCTCCTACGATTTTCACTCTGCCGCTGTCTGTTTTCAATTCATTTAAGATGTCCATTTTTATTTTTCAGTAAAGCAAAAGTATAAGTAACGATTACAAAATGCATATTTTCGTTACAACTAACCAATAATTAAGAAATCATGTTGAAATTTAATCACGTCAAATATCACGAAGAGTAAAGATAAAATCGGTTCTCTGCTATAAAATACTAATTAGTCTTAGCCAATAAGACGACTAACATCTTAGAGCCGCCATAAAGGCGCCTCATAACTGGACTGGATACGTATTTCAGATAAATCGTCGCTCTTCGATCCGTCTGGGCACTTCATCTAGGCTCGCGCATCGGGAACGGATAAAATGCATGGATTAATCCCAAGTCGGTAGATAGCAATCTAAATAACGAGGATCGTGAACAGATAAAGACTAATCAGAACTCAGCTTGCTAATTAAAGATTAAAATGCTCGCGAGGCGCCATTACCGCCGCCCAATTAGCGAAGATGAAACTTTATTATATAGACTTGAGTGTTCGCCAAGTTTTATGCAGAAATAAAATGCACATTTAATTTTGTCCACGTTTACGGATGGCTATTATAAGCATCATGAACTAAAAAGCCGTTGGTCCCGACCGTCATTTGTAGACCTTTGGCCGTCGTTGCAGGTAGTCAGCGGCCTGAAATTCCGACAACCAGTCTTACCAAGGGATATCGTATTACCCAGTGCTTACTGGGTTGTGGAAGTCAGATAGGCAAGCATTCCATTTAAAACACTGGTATTTAGCTGCATCCGGTTAGACTGGAAGCCGAGCCTAATATAGTTAGGAAAAAGATGGGCGTATGACGTAGTTTGTACACCCTACACGAAGTTGCCACGACGACACAAGGGACTCTACGACGAAACTATTCCAACAGTTGTATAGTATTAGCCCTCCAAATTCTGTCCCGTGATAAGTTGCATAAATACATTTTGAAAAAACAACACCCTTTTCATGTTCGAGGACTTTATAAAGGTGTGCTCGTTAGGCTTCAGATTTAAATTAAACAATCCTGTTACTTGACGTTGAACCTTTATAAAGAAACAAGTTTATTTTTATGTGATTATGACGACATAACGAGACAGTCCAATTTATATATTTCAGGATAATGGGTTTGATGATCTGCAATACATGTTAAGATTAGATTGAAATTCCTTTTGATTAGAGTATTATGGAAGAAAATTATAACCACTTCCTCCGGCGTGCGCAATCAGTCTCGTTCATTTCCTATATCAATCTTCGGTAAACATTTTTGTAATAGGTACTCCAACGAAATTGTGAATGTGATTTACGAAATATAGAAACACAAATATTAAATTGATGTTTTGTTTTGTTCCAGAGTCTGGTGAGGCAGCCCCGTGGCGCCCGGCCACACACCAGTGCTGATGACACAATAAATTGTGATGCTGACACGAACAGACGCCTATAGGAGCCTACGTCCTAGAGGACGAAGAAGGACGTTCTAGCTAAAACCTTATCGTTAATACTAGTTGTAATAACCCTCCTTTTGGGCTTCGCCCTAGTCGGGTCAAAATGCAAGTGCCTAATTTTATAATAATGTTGGGTAATCGCCGTAACTTAATATTTAGAGTGAGCATCGTGTTTAACATCGCCGTTTTTTTATACGCGGCGGTGCATTACTCCGGTAACAGCGCCCAGGGGGTGGAGTGGGTGCCCATCACCGGGGATGGCACCGAGAGGTTGGCAGAGTTCAGGTACCTCAAAGAAGATGTGCGGAACGAAACCGTGATGAAACTGCCAGAGCCTAGTGCGCGAATTTTTGGGGAATTTACTTCCCAAAAGGTGATTCCGTCAACGATAGCCACAGTTAAAAAGACTGTTTCTAGTACCACGTCGGACGTAGATAAGAAAATAAGTGCAGTGCCATCTGAAGCTAACACTGTGAATGACACTCTCGAAACGTTTGATGAGAGTGTTTTGTCGAATGCTACGCTGCAGCAGCTGCGGCTGCTGCTCGCGTGCAACGATAAAGACTTTTATCCCGAGACGCTGCAACGCGGAGAGTTCTGGGTGCTGAAGAACTACGTGCGTGCTAATCATGGTGCTATTGGATGTCATGAGACCATCACGTACACCACTCACGGCGGCTTCGAGTTCCTCGACAACCTGCTTCCTCTAATAGAGCGGTAAGTACCTACCTAAGTTTGTTTAATTTAATGCCAAGATTGCGATTCAGTTGTTAGTGTGGCGTCTCGTTTTGCGTCGGCGTTTAGTCACACTGCTGAGATTCACTCACGACTTCTTTGGCAACAGCTCCCGTCTAAGCATTGATGTTGACGGCACGGCGCAGTGGTTGATCGATCGGCTGCTGCGCTGCGTGTCGCGGGTTCGATCCCCGCACGGAACAAATATTTGTAAGGCCTACAGATAGTTGTTCCGGGTCTGGCTGTTTGTGGTTATTAGTTTAAATATATGTAAACGCATTTACGATACAGGAGAAACTCCTAGTGTGGAGCAAGGTTTAAAAAAATGTCGGCGTCGTGTGGTGTAAAAACATTAAAAAATACCCGAATTTAATTAGTACAACAATACTCCATCCGTGTTTTGTTTGCCGCTGCATTGACCAGCCTGCTATCGAGATTTAGCTATTTGTTTTAAGAAAGTTTAATACCAGCACTACTAATACACATCCGTTGTATAAATTAAAGTCATTGTCAATCAAGGATTTGTTATCTTTTTATCTTCAAATATTTAAAGATTGTTCGATCATAATAGCGCACTGCGGAACAGGTTCTTCAGCTTCTCACTACTTCAGAACACATTGCGCTCCATGTCCATGTGTAATAGATAAAATAACAGGAAAGCACGTTAAGCCGATGGTCCCGGCCGTCATTTGTGGATCTTTGACAGTCGGTACGAGTAGTCAGAAACCGAAAGTCTGACATCCAGTCTTACCAAGGGGTATCGTATTACCCACTTAATTGGTCGTGGATGTCAGATAGGCAGTCACTCCATGTAAAATACCATCCGGTTAGACTGGAAGCGGACCCCATAGTTTGGGAAAAGGCAAATGATGAAATAGCTGTATTAGCACCACAGACAGCAAAATTGTTACCAAAGTCAAAATCTTAATAAACTGTGTTAAAACTCTTTCTCACGGTTTTAATAAAGTAGAATTTTAATGTCAGTAATGTGTACTGTTTTATAGATGCAGTTTATGTTAGACTAACAGACAAAAAACGACACGCTAATATCACGTCTATGAGAAAGAAAATAGCGTGGAAAATAGCATGTATAACAGCAGCTATTACTCAGCAAGTCGCCAAAAAGAAAATAAAAAGTTTTATGCTTTATGTTATGCAGATTACTAGGTTTTTATGTCTTGCCAGTGTTTTGCACTACTTTATTATTTTCTTGATAAACAATAAACTCTGAAACCATGGATTATCACAGATTAAAATAATGACGATTCACGTTCATGAAGTTTCGAAGAATTGGAGGCACTATGGTGTCATAAACCAAACATAAAACTAGTTCTGAAGAGTAAAGACTAGACTTACGGCCAGTGTGCTGGAATTAGATGACTGACATAAGAAAGGCGAATCAAACCACTTGACATTACTTTGATTGTGTTTTCGCATATTTTTGTATCAATTAGGGACTGCCAGAGATTCCCCTATTTTTTAGCTTAGGGAAAAAAATACAAAGATCCTTTATTTATCGCACACACTGTATCGATCGTGTGCGGTAATTTTGGTATTAAATCCACGCTACAGCCACGATAGCCACCCACGATACAGGAGAAATTCCTAGAGTGGGGCAACGTTTAAAAAAAAAAAAAAAATTCTAACCTGATACTTGACATACAAAAGGCATCTGCAGAGCGAAGGGTAATCATGTTTGCGAAATATAATACGATAGCCATTATAGGTATTTCATGAATAATTGTCCCAATTTAGTTATTCAAAACTCATTATATGCTGACTATATCGTTATATGTATGTACATTGAAATACACATTCGAATAAGTTGATCAAAAGCCTTTCATAATCTCTATAATTATTTAGTTCTGATGCAATATTTTTGAATGAGTGCTTTGTACGTAGGTACCATTTGAATGCATTATTGACTTGTAATCTTTTGATGTCAGAAGTGAAAGTAGCGTACCTATTTACGGCGCGTAGATACAAGTTCTATTTCTGATTGAAGTTGGAAACAAAAGGAGATAAGTGCTTGAATCACAGGCATTCGAAAAAACTAAAGTTGAATTTGAATACAAAAGAATCGAGTATTAAAATTGATGTCATGTCTAATACAAATTAGTTGTCGTATTCATACGGACACGATAATATCGATGTGATGTCATCATCACTTTTATGACAGCCCTGTGCTTATTGTATTTTTAACGCCCGACCAAAAAAGAGGCGTGTTATAAGTTTAAAGTGTGTATCTGTGCATCTGTGTGTCAGTGTATCTGTGTCTGTCTGTGGCATTATAGCTCCTGAACGGATGAACCGATTTCAATTAAGTTTTTACGTTTGAAATGTGACTTATTCGGGTGTTTTTAGCTATGTTTCAAGAAACTTTGCTGAGCCATTTGAACATTATCACCGTTGAAATGTTGTTTAAATCTCTTCATCAACTAGAAATAGTTGATGAACAGATATAAACAACTTCCACAGGTATGATCGATTCGAAAATTGAATTTCTGTCACTTATCAAATTATAAAAACCTAAGTTAAAGTTAATTGAACACTAACTGGGATTACAGGACTAAAATAAAAAAAAATATAAAATTTAAGACTTCTTGAAATGGTGTCCTGTCTTGTTTTAATTGATATTGAATAATTGTTTCCTTCTCATCATTCTGAACCTTATTTAAATACATCTAATCGACATAACTGAACTTTAATTAAACATACAACATTCTCTCATAAATTTCTTGTTTATCTGCAATGCCGAATTGCCGATGTTATTGGCGACTAATTTGGCTTTACATTGACATTTAACAGTAAATAATGTAATTAATGAAGTAGCACAGAACACAATATATTATCACGCTTGGTTTATCGAAGTGTTACGCAAAAGTGTACCTGATGTTGTTACACCCACATTTGGCAAGTTGTGTGGTTTCAGGTGATAGGGGCGAGCCTGTTGCAATTAACCGTAAAAAAAAACCTAATTTTAATACCCAATAACACTTGTCCGAGCTGCAAATTAAACCTTCATGCTCAGCAATAACGCAATTGACAATTAGATCAAAACTTTTCAAATTTGTCTGACAGTACTCCTAGCATGGCGGTAAAACTATCACATAAAAAAAAATAAAAAAAACCGGCCAAGTGCGAGTCGGACTCGCGCACGAAGGGTTCCGTACCATTATTTATAAAAAAACGAACAAAAAAAAAACTTTTTTAAATGGGAAAATATTTATTTTATTCTGTTTTTAGTATTTGTTGTTATAGCGTCAAAAAAAAAACTTAATCTGTAGAAATTTTAACTGGCTAACTATCACCGCTCATGAGATACAGCCTGGTGACAGACGGACGGACGGACGGACGGACAGCGAAGTCTCAGTAATAGGGTCCCGTTTGACCCTTTGGGTACGGAACCCTAAAAAGAAGTAAAATTTTCTCTCATATTTTGAAGTAGAGCAAATCCAACGAGTTATAATTTCTGTGACAAGCTGATCGAAAGGAAAGGAATTAGTTTTGTTGATAAAGCTTGAAGCGTAGCAAAGTAACTGGTATGAAAACTGTATTAATAATTGAATTTTCAAGGGCAAGTAAATCAATCAATTTTGGTTTTTACGAGCTATGTTTTATATGAGAATTTTTAAATAATAATAAACTAGATGTTGCTTGCGACTTTATTCGTGTAGATTTTTTTAAGTATTATCGGTCAAGACTCAAGGCAATCGCTCAATCACTGCGCCAACCGTGCCGTCACAGACCGAAAAATACAATATTTATAACGAACGAATTCATACATATAACTATAAGTAAACTGCATGTCCAAGGGTCCAAATTAAGTATTTTACGGGTAACGTAACGTTTTTTTTTTCAGTTTGAAAGTGTTTATTATATAACATATATGTAGGTACATTATCTATTTACAAACTACAAATGGATATAAAATAAAAATATGTACAAGTATCAAAATTACAGGGCGTCAAAAAATTCGTCCACATCGCTGTCAACAGGAAAAGCATTTTAAATCAATTCTTTTCGGAGTAATCAGTGTGATGCTCATGACATTTTGTTAAACTTTATGATCAATTAATTAGAATAAATGTTCAAAAATGTATTATTTCATTTACAAGAACAATTTTGTAAGATCACTAAAAATTATTTATTTAATGTACCATACATAAAAGTAACATACATAAAAGCTATCTAAATTCTCCGTCAGAATGGGCATGAAACATTTAAATGATTCTCCTTTGAACATTTAGCACGGACTTTTTTTCATTCCATTATTAGCCGTTAAAAAAGCTTGAAAGCATTGGTATTATGAAGTATTAGAGTAACGGCTCTGACTTACATAAATTGCGTGTCTTTTTAAGCAATTTTGTTTCATATTTAAGGTTTTATTAAATTAAGTAGTCCGTTCCCGAAAGTCTGACAACCAGTCTTACCAAGGGGATCGTACTACCCAGTAGGTACTAACTGAGTCGTGAAGGTATGATAGGAAGTCGCTCCTCATAAAACATTGGTATTCAGCTGTATCTAGCTAGACTAGAAGCCGACCTCAACTTAGTTGGGCAAAGGCTAGGCAGATGATAATGATGATTTAAGGTTTTATAAAGGTAAGTACCTACGTAATTACATTGGGTGTCCAAGACTAGTTTAGAACTCTAACAGAACCGTGATAAGCTCAAAGTTCACCCAGAACGAACCATTCAAAATTATTCAATCACGTTGCAAAAAGATCTGTATCACTAAGACAGCTGACCACTCTACCTTTGTTTTGTATTGCAAAACTGATCAATATCACTATGCTGTAATTAGCATTGGACTGATTAAATAACAGCAATTGAAAGCACTTAGCACAAAATATAATAACATATCTATGCCTAAGTGCGAATATATTGGTAAATAACTAAATAGTTAATCTAGCTAAGATGATTAGGTAGGTTTCAAACTGGTTATTTTTTTCGTGGGTTGGTATGAACTACTAGTACTTATGTAGTGGCTAACACTTTACGGACCTTGGCCTTTTTTATTGAGAAAAATCTTTATAAAACTGCGCCCATCTACTGTTTTCAGAACCTGGAGCAAGGCTTGAAGTATCAAAAATAATTAGACAAAATGTTTGGGAGCAATTTATTGAAGTAGTTAACTAACCACACACTAATCCAGTTAATAATCAATTAATTGTACTCTATCTATACATATAAGAACTATTTTGGCATGCATACCATCAATTCTCAGCTACGTACAAGTACGCAAGATTACGTTTACAATATTTATAAACCCATTAAATCCGAAAGTGGGTATCGTCAACGTGCTCAGTCCATAACCGGCGCTGTCCCCGAATGAGGACAGAGGGCAACTATCATTACCATCTAGTGACCATGTCATTGCCAATCCGGTCATATTCCTGACCTAGGTACGACCGTTAATTACTTTGTCTAATCAGCAATCACAAACGCAAACGTTTTGTTAATAGTCGTTTGACGTTTGTTTGAAGTTTGACGTTGCCTCGTTAAGTAATTTCGTTGCGCAGTCAATTTAGTTCTTGCTACTTGGTAATAGGTACAAAGCTGCAGGAAATGTTAAATGGATTATCATTAATTTACTGCACCGCTGTTGCTACGTAAAGTTTAAAAGTTATCAAACATGCAACTTTACCGATTTAAAAGAAAAATGTGGAAAAGTTTGGTTTTAGAATGTTAATCAAAGTTTACGCTACGGCTACGGTTCGAAACTGGAACCTCTGTTAAGGCTAGATAAATGATTTGCACTTCAAGGACATTTATTTTTAGCCTTTCTGCAAAATCCTTGCGACAGTTAGTGTTCAATAATATATAATTATCACTTCTTATTTGCAAGTGGGTTGTATTTGGACTGGACCACATGACGGCCTTTAACAACTGTTATCATGGTTGGGCCCGTCAATCGTCCACACATAGGGCTCTGGACCCAGCAATTGTCAAGAGATAAGTGGAACAATTTGCGAACACGTATCGGCGGATACGGCGAGTCGGCGATACTGCGCAGGCCGTAGCACAGGGAGATGTTTTTCCCTTTTTTGGAAAAAAACAGTTTATGGGGAAATTTTTGGTTTATTTAAATCCTTGGAAAATAAAATTTTAGACCACATCCCGAAATAACAGACTGTAAAACTTAGGAAACTAAGTATATTACACACGCAGAAATAATTCGATTGTAGCGCAGGCAGATAAAAGATTGTGTGCACTCAGTGCACTGCTAGTGTGCGAGAACAAACTAAAGTAGGTAATTATTATTCTCCAATTATTAAATTACTTAGTTAAAACTAGAATGGGGAATAAAAGTTGCAAAATGTATTAATTTGGGGAAAATTCTGAAACTCAATCTAGCAGCCCTAGCCGGCCAGCAACGCCCCCTGTTCCCTGATACATACGCCGCGTCCACTCGCCGCTCGCCGCTCGCATGCGCAAGCGCACACGCCGCGTGGCCCAGTTTCGGTGCTCACAACTCGCACACCACCGGATTTACGGATGAATACACATGAATATGCACTTTCATATTTATAAATGAATGCTAATTAATTATGCGTTTGTTTCGAAATCGATCAATATGTTACTGAACTTATGCACGCTTTTACTTCAAATGTTGTTTGGAAATAATGATGTCACTGACAAATTAAGAGAGTTAATTTACCAGAACGATTGTAAGTGTGAATTTCATTAGTCAAAAAGGTTTCTAAATTAGCAGGTAGATGGAAACAAAAGTGATGATCAAATGTCATCAAGCGATGACAATGTTTTTGCTCTATTTACTAACTCGATCCTATCTTTACCTAATTGAAACGAATGAGTTCATTTTTCTAAATATTATCTTCACTAACTCGAATGACCCCGAAAGCGTCAATAAAAAGTACGTTAGCCGAATGTTCTTAATGAATTCATAGATCTAATTCGCGGCTGAGAACAGTGAAACGTCACGCAGACTCCGAATTTTTGCGTTGTCGAATACTTATGTTAATAATATGATACGGAACCGGTTCACGCTCATCTCTAGTTTCCACGACGAAAAGTGAAAATACTCGCATCGAGGTGTGTTGACATCGACTGAGTAAAGTAAACAATATTACTTGAATCTCCCCAGCTCTTGACACATATTAGTAGTAGGAAGAGTGGGTTAGAGTCCGACCTAACCCTCCGCTCGCCTATGACAGAGGGTACACATGAAGATTTTCCCACTCAAAAAAAACATAGGCAAGTCATAAGGACTGCCGACAGAAGTGAAAACTTTAGCTTTTAGCTTTTTTATTGTGTTATTTATTACTCTTTTTTTTAAATTTTAATCGTTTGCGTCGCTAGTCTGCCGCAATACATCACGAGCGTGTCGGTAACGCAAACCCATAGGTTTTTCCACTACCAAAAATTGCTCAACGCGGCTAAAGAAGTTTTCACTTATAAAAGGACAGACAAAAGGACTTGTCTACCGCGCATCCCTTAGTGCTCTAAAGCCGCACCGATATCAGACGGTCCTCTTAAGTGACCTTTGATTGAATTTATTTTTCACATTCTTTTCATTTTTCAGTTCATAGCCATACATATCATTTCGAATGACTGCCAAAAAATTACGAAAACTGAACCATCTGATTTAGGATCAATGTCTGTGTTGACTATTCTCACGCACTATTTTTTTAAAAACACGAGTACAATGGCCAGCTGCCCATCCGGTTTTTTGAAAGGTCAATCATTTACTGACAGGTTGTCAAACTTGTGTTAACTGCCGGGATTATAGGCCGTGATTGCTGACTGGTTCCACCCGTTTGTCTCGGTCCCTTCAAAGGGGGATAAGGGAATTGCACGCATGCTCCCCGTAACCACAGGCAACTATCATTCATCCCATGGGTTTGAATTCATGAAAATATTAAGTCACTATCGGGTAACCCTCTCAGAAACTAAGTACTCTCTAAATCAACTATCTCAGACACCATCAACACAAATCCAGCCGCTAACATGGCCGTGATAATTCTTCTTCCAAAAACGACCGAGACAAAGCATTCCTCCATTCAGCCTACATGTCATGACTAAACCAAATTATCTCAATCGTCTCCAAAGCTAGCCGAAGTGGATCTAACAGTACACACACGCGAAACTGAACAATGTAGATTTGTAGAACTAGACTAGATTGTAACAGCTTTTGGCAACATGCCTTGTGATGACGTAGGTACAACCGCCAGCCGAAAATCTCAAATTTTCCCAATCAACCTTGATTGAACCTTATTATTTTATGATAAAGTTGAAAGTCTATTAAAGAAAGAAAGATTGTTGTAGCTAATGCGCTAGCGTCTGTATCATGCGTAAAATATTCGTAGTCCGTCTACTACGCTAGTTCATTCAATATTGTATGAGAACATGACTCGTTTTTATATCGCGCATGTTTCTGCTGTACCATTTACACATGTTATCGTTATCTGCACTACATATTTATATGAAGTTCCTCTCGAAGAGTTTGTTTCACAAATATCATAATTTAATTCAATGTTTTTTTTTTGATTAATTATTTTTTGCGATAGTTTTAGATAAGCGTGTAACTTTTATATGCCTAAAACGAACCAACTGCCTCGCTGGTCAAGTAGTCATAAGTGCTACTGCTAATCTTGAGGTCTTAGATTCGATTCCCGGGTCGGGGAAAGTTTCGTTTAGGTTTATCCTCTAATAAATTCTTATTAGCAGCCCGGTGTTTGCATTTGTGCCCGATTAGTGGCAGTAGGTTCGTTACATAACGAAACATTAGTTACAAGGCGAAATGTGGGTGTACTATATGTATAGACCTCTGCCCAACCCTTCGGGGAATCATCATCATCAGCATATAATGTTCCCACTGCTGGGACACAGGCTTCCTCTCAATGAGAAGGAGTGGGCTTTAATCCACCACGCGGACCTAGTGCGGATTGGTAGATGTCACATGTCTTCGAATTTTTAGTTCTAGGATATGTTTTCTCACAATTTTTTTTTCTTCACCGTTTTGAGATCAGCGGTGATGAAATAAATTACACAAAGTAATGCACCTACCAGGGTTCGAACCCACGGCTTACTGCTCGTAAGTCGGGGCTGCAACCACTGGCCCAGTGGCTTCGCTTCTCTCTTCGGGGAATGCGTATTGTTATTAGCATTATTAACGTTTTTTTTTATTTTAGAAAAGTGTGAATCAACTTTGGGCTCTCGGCTATTGGAGTCATTGTATCACAAATCTTAAAATGTATTGTACTAGCTATAAGAATGACATCTTACATCTGACATCATCATATTTGTACACCACATCTTGTGGTACCCTCAAGACTATTGAACTCAACAAAATATTAACACCATACTATGTAAAACTACATTCTTACAAATAAATAAAATCGAATTCTAAAGAATACGTATAGAACAGTTGACTTTACTTTCTTCGGGTGACAACATAACCGGTTCGTTTAGCATAGAATGAAAACAATTGCGTAAGCGCATTAGGCCCTCACTTTTACCCAATATTTGCTTTTTATTTACTTTACTAATAGAAGTGAAGAAGCTGAAATATTTGCGGACGTGTTGTAATTGGTAATGGATACTCGACAAATATTGTGCCCAGAATTGTACACGTTTAAGATAATGGAACCCCCAAAATGTAAAAAATAAAATAAATTTAAATAAACATACACACGAAACGAGTCCATAATGGCGATGAACGCCCAAAGACTGGATTGCCCTCATATCCGGCAATGCTGCAGCAGACATATTGGTACCTTGTGAGTGTTCGTTTTATTGGATCTTTAGTCGATTCACGCCGCGAGTGGTTCGGACCGCGGTGTGAATTACCCAAGAGCTCTTTTTGAATGGGTCCCTTGAAGGATAACATCCTTTTATGTATCTGTTTGTATAAGAGTCTTGTAAAGTCTTGTTACTTGAAATAACCAATTTTTTTTTATAACTAATGACATCTGCGAAAAATGATAGCAATACAAAAAATCCCCATCATTTATTTTATGGCCACCATCGATCGGTCATTTTTTTAAATTATAAGTAAATCTGTAAAGACGTTTACTTTTCAAATCACGAGAAAATGAACCTATGTTTTATTACGACATCCGAATAACCAGAAATAAGCAAATACCTACTAGTCTTTCAATGAGAAAATTATAAATATTATGTATTCCATGAGCAAAACGTACTTTAATAATTAGGCAGGTACATGCTTATAATAAATATTAGTTACTGCGACTTACATTAGCTTCACACAAGAGGTATAAAAAACCAAACATAAGTAGGTCATGACTACTCAGACATATGCAGCATTTTCTCAAGTATATGTCGTAGATGGCCTTCAATCTTAAATATCTACTAGGAAACGCCGAAAGCTCTAAGTTACCAGTTACCAGCACATTTGCAGCCAAACACTTTCCCTGCTTATTCTCCCCGCTCTAAACATTACAAAGTCACTACAATTCTCAAGTAGACTCGATCGATCATTCCTTAAGGATGGCTGTCGTTGTAATACAAATTATAACACTATGTTATAAGGTGGTAATTACCGTAATGTTATAATGATGTAGGTGGCACGCGGGTGTCGACGGACTAAAACCAGTTGTAGCAAAACAACCACGTGGCTTGCTTAATGTTCATTCAAATTACGAGTTTATTGTAATAGATTCACAAAGGCCATTATTGAAGTTACAGCGTCAATTAAACCAAGTATTAAAATAATCCGTTGTCACTCATTTATTAGTTGTACGAAAATCAACTTAACACTTGTATAAACAAAGGTAGATCTAAAACTAGAACGAATGCTAAAAGCTCTAGAAAATATTTGTTAAAACAATGTAGCAGCCATTATCTGAAAACAGGAACCTAAACCTCTCCCGTATGGTTACCGCTCGCCGGTCGGTTGTACGGCGCAGTTATAATAAACTTGTTGTTTGTTAGTTGCACAAACAGGGTTCTAATGGTAACCGCAAACAACGCGAAACTAAGGAGCATTTCGCGTGAGCATCGAGTTCCGACATTGAATAATGAGAAGCCACAGAGATGGCACGAATTGAAGTGTGTTTTATTTTAATGAACCCGATGTGGGTCAACCGTTGTACACAACCACTGATTTACTAATGATGCAACTTACCTGGAAGCAATCTTGATTGATTTTGAATGTAGGAAGCCATTAGTGGCAGAGATGTTCATACTTTATACGCGGGGTCTTATCGAATCCTATTTGTACGAGTACCTCTGAATTTATGTACAGCGAACATCTTGCTAGAAAATTACCGGAACTGTTATTCAGATTACCGTCGAACGCATGCGTCATAAAGCCAACCATTAAGTTGTATCACTGCAGTCTGTAGATGAATGCGATTTATAGTGCTAGTGCTAGTTGTGGCCGTAAACTGATCTCCATCAGACTGCATGAAGTGGGCAGTAGGCGCAAGCGCAGGTTACAGTTTTAATCACTGTAACGTTTCAAAAATGTGGATCAGTCTGATCGAATATATTAGAACATGTCTATTGAGGTATGAGTGCATGTGGGGCGTCCATGCATACATTGCGGGCGCGCATTAACAAACAGGTGTGCGCGGGCGCAGGCGCGGCTGCGGCGCTCGGCGCTCGCGTGACGCTTGCGGTCACCCAGATGAGCCAAGTGCACCGTCTCCCATTACGGCATCACCATCTCTGTACTGTTATCCGCATAGCGACTGCGGTCACACATGTAGGTCGAACACTTGAACATTAAATTAAATTTATGGTTTGTAAGAATTCCAACGTTAATTGCGACCGTATGATTACGTGCCAAGTTAGCGAAGATGGATCGACGGTATTTTCTATCGACGTATACGTCAAAACTGTAAATAGACGTCCAAATATGGTTTAATCTACAGTTTGAAATTCACTGTTTCATTTTACGATATGATCAGCGTGGGTTTCGTAATAGAGTCGCTGTAAGCGTAATCTTAATTTATTGCTCATATTTTGTTTTGTAATCCGCCCATAGACATCGAAGCGCACGACGTGCATTATGCTTTTTCCAATGTGCCATACGAAGGAGGCATAACAATGAATGGAATGTTCGATAATACTAACTTGGTAAGCAGTGCAAAAGGTCGAAAGTGAGCTTACAAAATCAGCCTCTCAAACAAGGCAACGAAACTCAGATTCTCTAAATATTCCAAAAGCCTGTACCGATATGCAAACGATGGGGAAAACTCCAGACAATTTAGTTATAGCGGCCATTAACGTGAAAAAGCGGTGCATCTCACAAAGGGGATCGAACCCCATCAATCACTTTGTAATCCGTTTTTGACTATCGATCACGTCGCCCCAATGTTACGTCATGGCTGATGCAGCTATACAGTGACAATGGCATAATTATAATGAAGTACCATAAAAAGTAAACAAAGGTACTTTTGTTGTTACCAACATCATTAATAGTGGTGTACGGAACAGTTTTGATAGAATATTATAGAAGACCATGTCTCGAAAGATGTCAATTCTTGAGCTTCTCGTAGTCAATTTATGCGCCACCTTATAACGTACAAATACTTATTTCAACAAACGTTCTATTGGACGCAATAGGGGTCTACTTCTAATATTTTATTGCATATTTATACGATCCTGGAAACAGCTCTGAATAAAACAAAAGTTTTAGCAAAGATAATAATATGTAAAATCAATCACCAAAGCATATTGTTGTTACTGTTGCTGATCTAAATATGAAAGAATATGCAATACAAACCTACTACCGCCTTGTGTTCACATGAATCGTTACTCATTGTAACTGCTCAGCCATCATTAACCAACCGTGGGCATCCGACTCGCACACGTGTAAATGTTATTTATTGCTGATACCTCTCTGCTCTACATGCGATGAAAAAATATTTTTCACACCACCTGCTCGAAAATGTCAAATTATATGTCAAGCAACCTTAACCTAAAGTGAGTCATTAGTGGCCGGGGGCACAGCCGGTCAATAATGTTGTACTGGATTTCATTATGACCCGCCGGTCAATAATGTGATTTGAATTTGGAATCTCACATGCTTAGCTAAATTGGCAGTATAGTACTAACAAACACCCTTATTTTTTATTTTTTTGTTTTTTTTTTTATTTTTTTTAGGATGGGAAATCTTTTCTGGCACCAAAGGGTGTTTGTTAGTTGTGCGAAAACTAACAAACACCCTTTGGTGCCAGAAAGAGGAAAGCTATTCTCGATAACCTTACTACACGTGGATGATATTCTCGATTTCCTACAAAATCATAACGACTGCTTCTTCATATCGTTGCCATGTTTTCGAAGACATAATATTGTAAGAATAATTAGATAACTACGAACCATTTTTTAAAAGGAATGGATTAACATTAAAACTGGCATTAATAATAACAAATACCGTACCGCGCCGTAATACCGTAATAGTAATTGGCTGTAACATTAGTTACTTTATTTGTTTTTCGTACTATGGCTATTATTTTCTCACAGTAGGTGTAAAAAGTAGAGTATCCTCCTCTGGGCTAAAGGTGTCTTTGCCTTGGGCTAGCTTGAATCCCTCGCTGCATTCAGGATTCTTGTATTAACTCCCTCGCTTTGCTCGTGAGTTAAATCCCGAATCCTTCATTGCGCTCGAGATTCAATATGACGCCCGTGACATAAGACACAACTTTAGCCCCTCGGTGCATAATCTACTATTAAATTAAAATGTATAAACAATACTGCTTTATTGTAAACTAGCTGTCCGGCGCAACTTCGTTTGCGTCACATTTTCCCATCATTTTTCATTTCTGCTCCACTCCTATTGGTCGTAGCGTGATGATATATAGCCTATAGCCTTCCTCGATAAATGGGCTATATAACACTGAAAGAATTTTTCAAATCGGACCAGTAGTTTCGGAGCCTATTCAATGCAAACAAACAAACAATCAAATCTTTCCTCTTTATAATATTATATATTATTATAGTTTCGCCTAGGTGTCGCGACCTTCGTTCGCATTATCATCATTTTGTGTCTGGAATCACTAGTGAAGCTCCTTTCGTTTGTACCAACCTTCCCAGTTTTGAACGCAGCTCGTGCTCCTAGGTACATTGTCCTCAAGACGTAAGCAAAAAATAAAATGAATTTGAGATCAACCTTTTCCTGCGTCTTCCGAGCGTGGTAATTTCGGCAAATTATCTACCTTTACCGCACATTATATTAGTCATCGGGAAACCCACGCTGCGTCATATTCTGCCAAACTTTTTTCTTTCTTTTCATTATTCAGTAATACAGTCTTCCGACAAGACGTCATCAGACCACAATTGACCGCGAAACAGAAATAATCCTAGCAACATCCACACTAAAGTATGTAGGTATACGTAAAATTATGTATTCCTCACACGTTTCACTATTGAACAACCGACTACACAGCGCAATCGTTTAAGAAACCTTTTCATAGTTTCTCGAAGCAAAATAGAACGCTCAACTAGAACAAGTCGATTGAAGCTAGATTCCGTACATCATCATTGGTTGGAGCGTTTCCGTATACGGAAGACAAAGCGTGACGAGGACCATTCGCTATCGACTTCCTCTGAGCGAGGTCAATAGCGCAGTTATAGCAAAGTGTGTCACATTACATGAAGAGCTCTAATATCGTAATAATTACATGTGACTGATACAATATTCACATTTTATGCTACATTGCCCCTGATTACATTGCAATATGTACTACATTACATTCAAACGGATTTACGACGAAACGTATGTTTGAGTCATCGGAATGAAAGACCGTCTGATGCCCTATAAAACGGTTGTATTCAAATATATGTGAGCAACGCTATCTAGGTCCGCGGGAAACTCCTGGACGCACACAACAACAGGCAACTAGAGAAACCAATGTATCTGAGGCGGACAGCAAAAATATTCGTTACTTCTATTCTCATTTCTGTACGTATGTGCAAAAATAACCTAATTTCTCCCGAGAGTATCCTAAAATATTTGAGCGCTCTCCAACGTGTTATGTCCTTTGCGTGATTGCGTTCATAAGCTTTTCTTTTTATATAAGCAGAAGAAGCCGTAACTCTATAACAAAGGAAAAAAAAACTTACCAAATTAAAGGTGGGGTGCTAATGCTAAAATTTCCAAGCTCGCTGCGCATACTATATTTTTTTCTATAGGCGTTGTGGAAATTGAGAAAGTTACTCTTTGCATCATGCAAGTCATGCAAATTGCATGAATTGACAAACAAAAAACAACCAAAATCTAATCCGAGTTTGAGTGTGAAAAAAATCGAGCTGTTTTCATTGAACTGAAGATGCACCTCCCTAGAAATTATCGTGCCGGTGCCCATGCCGGCAAGTGTGGCAGAAAAAAGGGGAGGCCCATACTCAGCAGTGGGTGATTCGTGTTGATATGATGAATGCTATCTAATTTTAACCTAATACGGATTTGTGCTGACTTTCACTCATCATCATCAGCCTATAATGTTCCCACTGCTGGGACACAGGCCTCCTCTCTATAAGAGGGAGTGGGCAGTAATCCACCACGCGGGCCCAGTGCGGGTTAGTAGATGTCACATGTCTTCGAATTTTTAGTTCTAGAACATGCCGGTTTTCTCACGATGTTTTCCATCACCGTTTTTGAGGGCAGCGGTGATGAAATAAATTACACAAAGTAATGCGCCTGCCTGGGTTCGAACCCACGGCTTACTGGTTGTAAGTCGGGGCTGCCACCACTGGGCCACCGCTGTTCTCCCGACTGAAACACATTAGCCGCTAATTAAAACAAACGGAGGAAAATAGTAAAAATCTTAGTCGTAACAGCCTGCAGCAAGCATAATGATAAATTCCTGTTCCTTTCGTGTGTGTTAGGAACCAGCTGCAACATTATAGGACAGTTAATTACCCGCTAATGTTATGTAATAAATAAACATGCTACTGAATTGTCGGCACATATATATTTTAATGTCAGAACAAGCCGGCGTGATTAACTGATTAAATATCGTTGCTAAAATAAGTCCTTCTAACAGTTATTAATAACAGTTTCCGACAATAAATCCGTTTTATGTAAGCATATGAGTTTTAATATTAACAAGCATTTCGATAAGCTATTCCTGTGATAAGACCAAACACATGTAACAAAACATTTTTAAATTGTTTAAACTCGTGTACCACTGGTTTATGTTGAATGAATTGAATCGCTCGATTATTTTGATTAACGCTAGGTTAACATGTAAGTAGGTTCAAGTATATCAGAACGTCTTCAGGCTAGATCTCCACTTAGAAATGGCCTACAAAACGCCGAGCAATGAACAGCAGTGGATGAAAGATGATGATAATGGCACCGACAGAAGAAATGCTAGAAACCATTGACCTCCATAAACGATAAAATATGCTGTTATTCATACATTATTACGAGTGTATGTATAGTTGCACATAAATCCCGCTTTCCTCCCTTACAAGGTAAGTCGAACTCGGAGCAAAACACGGAGCGAATTGATACTCAATCTTTAACTGTATCTAAGGTTGCCATTTGCCAAGTTGCCTGGTCATCAGAAAAAGTATAAAGCCTTTGAAGATCCTTGTTTAGCATTTGTTTCTTTAAGAAAAAAAAATGCTTAGGTATATCTGCAGGTTTCTGAATACATTTTGAAATGCGGACAATAAAGCGTCGTCGGAACAATTAGTCCGGTCAAAAACTCAAAATAGACAATTGAATTAACCAAAACTCGGATCGATCTGAATTTTGGCAGAGACCTTGTGCCAGGAGAAGTAGTCCTTGGGTACTCGAGTAGAAATAAAGTGCCAAAAGTCTCCATCGATCCCATGTGTGCTAAAAAAGTTATTCGAGGTTAGGTCAATATTTTCGGTTTTTTGGATTTTTTGACAGGATGTTTTATAAATAATATAGCGCAGATTAAAATTGTAGATATTAAAATTATTTACAAAAATGGCCATTAATTTTTATCTTAAGAATCACCATTCTAAACCTAATCCCATTTAAAAAAAAAACTTTATTTGAATGGGAAAGGTTGATTTTACGCGGCATAGAGGATGCTTTGTTTACGAAAACACGGAGCATGACGCGGCGCGTGCGTGGTTCACATGGGGCAAGCACCATGAGGAGCAGCTGTGATCTGGATCGTGTAGCGTGTCATAATTGCTCGCGGCGTTGCAGAAGGAGGGAATGGATTTGGATACTGTTTATACATATATGCTGATCTCCAAAACAGATTGTATTCAATGACAGTGTAGGTACCCCAGCATTTTAAGAAAAGTACGTATTATATTCAAACTTAGTTTTAAAGATGCAACTTCGTATCAAAAATCAACGAGCCAAGAACAAGAATGATAAGCGCTATTTTGGGCTTTTTTTAGGTTTTTGATGTGAAAGGGCTCATTTATGGCGAGCTTTTAGAATCGCGGTATCTAAAGAATGGTAATGCTTAAGAAAAAAGTCATCATCATCATTTCAGCCGATAGACGTCCACTGCTGGACATAGGCCTCCAAGTGTACTTAAGGGGGGTTTGAGGGGTTTAAGCGGCGATTGGCGGCGGCGACCTCTCGCGTCCGGCCCTGGTTCAATCCATGGTCCAGAGCGAGAGGGAATGGGAAGCCGACGCCTCCTTCTGCGAAGCAGTCATGCTAGCGAAGGAGGTGGCGGTACGTGAGAGGGAGAGAATCTCACGTCCCAGCCGCCGCGGGAGACGCCCCGGGCGTCGGGGGGCAACCAGTGGCCCCCGGCCACCGTAGGCGCGGGCCTGTGGACGGTGAGTAACGGGCTAGCTCACCGTCCGTCCGTCTATATATGTATGGTGTCGGACTTAAAGAATAGCACCATCCCGTATCTTCCCGTGGGTGTCGTAAGAGGCGACTAAGGGATTCGCCAGAGAATGGGCAGCAGCGTTCTCTGTGCTTTTGTAACAACCGTACTGCGATCGCCAACCCGCTTGCCAAGCGTGGCGATTATGGTAAAACCCCTCCAAAATGTCAATTTGGCGACACTTGGGGGAGGCCTATGTCCAGCAGTGGACGTCTTTTGGGCTGAAATGATGATGATGATGAAATAACATAACAGGTGATGTTTTTACTCGGAAATCCTGCTTCCAAAGGATTGACAACCCTACCTGTACACATAGAATAGCCAAGAAGAATAATACATGTAGTACATGTGAGCAAACTTTTCCTCCGTTAACTTTTACGATGTGTGCAAGAGCATAACTGTGCAGTCAGCCCTTAACCTCGTAGAAATGTAGGATCACATCGCATTCTGAATAGGCTGAGGTACTTAGCCGACTAGCTGTGATATGCGGCATTCAATGTGCGCGTTTCACGACACATGTTGCTGAACTTATGAATAAACAGCTATAAATCTGAGATTTATTATGACATTTTCTCAAAAACATTTAAGTAAGAAATAAACCGTTGATCGTTGCTAACGGGAAGTCGGGAATGGTCAACTTGCTTTAGAGTTTAGAGATGTGTGTGGTATTCCTAGAACATTCAAATAACACGTGCGGTATATCAAAAAGGATGTAGGCTAGTAAAAGTATTTATTGACCTAAAAACAAAATGAAGGTCTCAAGGCGAAGTCCGTACACGCATTAACACATTACGCTATACGACTTGTTAACGCGCGGATTCTTAAGAATTACTTAATCGTCGATTAGATTCAGCATAAAAAGCTGATTACCTCGTCAGCCTGTTATTACTGCAGTATGCGACAACACTTTTTATAGTTCGTTTTATTTTATGAACCGCTTTATTTGTGTGGCTGGAGAGTACAGTAAAGGCCGCTTCACACAGCTTTGGAAAACTTTCAGTCTGACGCAGCCATTTGTTTAACGTCTACCCCGTGCGTCTACCTAAATTACTTTTAGGGTAAACTTGGGGGTGTCTGCAGTATTAAAAGGGCAGCGAACTGTGAAGCTATTTTGAAATGAAATCTTTAGGAGGTCGGATGAAAACCACGGGCTGTTTTTTTTTTCAATATTCTTACATCCCTTTGTTTTTCCACACTTTACTTTTGCCAATTTATTTTGTGATCTTTTATTTGGTCGTGGGGTCGTAGATAAAACAAACAGGATATAGTAAGGTAGTGTTAACCCTCTTATCATGTCAGACAAAGCCACCGTACAATGTTGTTTATATTTGCGCCTGTATGTATCTTATATGTAAGTAAACACGGAAAGATGTTTACTCGGTCCAAAGTTTCTGAGTAAACAAACGTCATAGTTATCTACCTGCTTACACAAATACGTAGGAACACGATAACGCGACCTTCAGGATAACGAACATTGTTTGGGTATATAAATCAGGCTTTTTATGAGCCTTTTATTGATATGTTATCTTTAGGAGGTCAATGTTTTTTTTTCTTTCTCGTATTTATTTGTCCTTCGTCATTCGTCACGTCGAATCTTGGTGAACGGATAAGTGCGTGTTTAATCGGAGTTAACATAGGATAATTGTGGAGATATACAGAGTTATTGGTAAAACACCAACAACCTCTTAAGAAATCGTTGTACTCATCATTATGAACAACATTTACTATGGGACCTAACCTGAAATCGCGAAAAAATATCTGCTGTTCCGTACTTTATGTTCACATAGTAAAAGTTGTTCATAATGATGGGTAGAATGACCTCTTAAGAGGTTGTTGGTGTTTTACCAATAACCCTGTATGATTGTGGAGAGAAAATGACCTACAAAGTCATGTGCAAAACTTAAATATAAAATGATGCCTATATTTTCTGAAGTAACAGGTTGTGGAGAGGTCCAAAAGTATTATTTCGCTAGTTAAAGACCATGATAGGAGGGCGAGTCTACGAATTGCCACCAATGTAGGTACAAATCCTACTGAGAAATTACCCAGCTTGGAGATCGAACTCAACACCTCATGCTCAGCAATCTTGCAACCACTAAAAACTTAAAAGTATTAATAACATTGAAATCAAACAAGTTTATCTGTATTTACATTGTAGGTAGTTATGTATAGTCGTCGAGGCTTCAGCGCACACGACGAGAATGTTTGCATAATTTATGCTCATGAACAATATAATTCGGCAGGTGATGTCCGGCGACCTTGCCAAGGTAAATAACCAAATAACTGCCTAAATACACAGGCATTAGCGCTGCCATCATAATGTCATTTGCAGGAAACCGGCCTTATGTTATTAAGATAATGAATATACATAAGAATGTCATGATTGTCGTATAACAAGAAAGTTTAAACACGTATACTTTTCCGTTACTTCGTGTAATTGTGTACAAGACAATAAAGAAGATGAAAAATTACTCGTATATAAACATTCGGTAATGTGCTCAGTCCTGCAATTTGTTTTAACATAAAGTTTTGTTAACAAAGTGTTTACAAGATAATATCCGATTTCAGGAGCGTTTTACATTGAGAGCGTTTACGCCTAACGGCATTTTCATACAAACTTTCAAGTCATTATTTTCCGAAATGAGTGAACCGATTTTAATGAAACTTAATAAGCATAAGCAGGATACATAGGTTTAAAAAGTTACTAAAAAACATTTTCAAAATGTCTTTTAAAACAAAGAAGGTTGAAAATTTCTGTTTCTATAGATAATATCTCGTAATATCTCGTTGATATTTCTTGTTATAATATTTTATGATTGTACTTTGTGACTTATAGCATCGTATTGGACTCGTCTGTAATGTTGCTATAATTGTAGATAAATAAATAAATAATAATAATTTATAATCGGTCTAATTTAGCTTGAACACTATTTTTTAAGACCTATGTATCCTGCTTATTCGTATGAAGTTTCCTTAAAATCGGTTCAGTCATTTCGGAAAATAAGGATTTGAAACTTTGTATGAAATGTCGTAAGGCGTACCTAAACGCTCTCAATATTATGGGTAGTACCGCTTTCCTGGAATACAAATAATAAGGAAGGGCATATTTTCAACAGACGTAAATCTAAAAACAGATGTCACGAGATGTTTAAAACAATTAATGTATTTTCACAAACAAAGAATTTGAATAAGCTGTTTATATCGATCTGACTAGATAGTTTGCAGTAAATAACAACAGACATGTCTGGATTTTCGCACGTCTAGACTTTTCAAGGATTACATTATAGAGACGCACGGTTGGTGCAGTGGCTGAGCGATCGACTGCTGCGCTGCGTTTCGCGATTCGATCCCCGCACGGAACAAATATTTGTATGGCCTAAAGATAGTTGTTCCGGGTCTGGCTGTTTGTGTATGTGAGTTTAAATGTTTGTAACCGTACCCACGATACAGGAGAAATTCCTAGTGTGGGGCAACGTTTTTATCTCCTCCTTTCATATGAAGAAGGTCCGTCAATGAACCTATAGCCTACACATAAATACATCATATACAATCAGTGAATTAAAAATGGCTAGCGAAGTGGCAATCGCTTACAGTTCCGAAGTTATTTTAGCTCTGACCGCAGAAACTCAAGGGCAACCTTATTCCGACGAAAATAAAGATCATTGTTATTTTGACAGTCTTAGCAGTGCTAACAAACCAACAGCCACCGTATTATAAAACAAACCGGTCAAGTGCGAGTCATACTCGCACACAAAGGGTTCCTTATCACCAAACAATATATTAACCATATTCTTAACGCCCATTCAAAAGTCAATTTACACTCAACAGCAAAACAAAATAAGTGTTTTTATAGTATGGATAACAAAGGTTCTGCTGCAGTTTCATGAAAAACTCCCATATCTCAAAAGCTAATTATCAAATCTTATTGGCTGATTTTGACAACGATTCAAAGTCACAAATAAGTGATTTATCAGTCAAAATTAAAATTAGCTTTACTCCCGTCAAATTAAAGTAAATCTTGGATTGCAGCTTTCAGAGATAAAATAACTATGTAAAGACTACAGTAATTCGTACGCCAAACAAGACGCCTTTTTTGACGCGTAGACTAGTTTTTTAAAATCGATCTCGAGTTCGTTTCCACGCGATGGGGAGGTATCGTCGCGAACACTTTATCGTGTGAACTTCATATTACTTCCCATTTTCTTTCCTTCACTCTATCTGCGCTCGATTGTACTCCGATAAACCTATTAAGTAAATTTTATTTCACTATTTATTGCATGTCGGTAATGAAAATCGCGTGTTAGAACTTTGAGCAATCTACGCCGATTTGTATTCGGTATCCCGTGAGAGATTTCAAATATTTAATTTGAGACATAAATAGTACTTTATAGCACGATAACTCTCCTACCTATTTCAGTTTGAACTAGCAACAGTTTAAAAGAGTCCCCGCATCCTAAGTGTGTCCGAAAAACAAATATGTTGTAACATAAATGAATCAATCAATCAAATCTCCCGCTCGCCACCTGCTGTCACCGGTACGTCGCGCCCTATTGTCGTAACGTCATCAGATCAGTAGTCTTGTTTATCTATTTCTTTTACGGAAATACCGTCAGAACGTACCTTGCCTCAGGAAAAAGACCACAGTTTCGTGGTTCTTGGTGGAAACCTTGCGGTGCCAACGAAACAAAGAGGGTGGTGACCCAATCCAACCCACCTCTCCTCATCAAATATAATTTTAGAGTATTTCGCAGCGTTAGTCACCCCTGAAGCAGACGGTTGATCTCAAGTAGGCCAACAATGGTGGCGATAAGTTGAAAATTATCATCAAATCGCTACTCAAGTTAGGCGATGTCCTCAGCAACCTTAATCTCGACTAATTCCAATGGCTAATACGAGATTAACGTGCACCAAACCCCGATCCCTTAAATTAGTGTATTATAATGCTTTAGAGGCCAGCGTGATGAGATCGCCAGTTTCCTCCGCGACCATCAAATTGATATCCTCGTCTTGTCCCATTGATTGTTCTGATCAATGAGACAAGACGCTTAGTGAACTCGAGCCCACTCACCTAACTGTCTGGCAGCTGCAAGGTCCGACGCGTCGTCCCGGTCCTCCTCCCCGATCCTCACTCGAGCCAGCCCGCGATGCTGTGCCAGTAGTTTTTAATCAGCCCTTAAATAATGATATCATTCAGATCCAGCCTGTCCCATGCTGTCCTCCTCCAGCGACGCCCTCGAGTCAAGTCGAGGCTCGTACCACACAGGGGGTGCCCTTAGCATATAGGCGCTTAGTTTGTATGTTTTCTGGCTGGAGACCTTACACTCAAGGCACCCAATGGATAGTCCAGTTAAGCAGACGATAACCTTCAAGGTTGAACTGCGAGATGCCAATCACAAAAAAAAAAGACGGGTTGCACTCCGGGAGTGCCGGCAGAAGTGAAAACTTGATTATTAACGTTGAGCATGTTTGATATTTTGGAATGGTTAGGGAATAATTTTGCACCAATTGCTTTATCAGTATAAAAGTACTACACTGCGGTTCGGGGGACGAAGACAATATAGCGGTTGTGATTGGCCGATGCAACAATGTCAGGACGAATGTTCCACACATAGTGATGCACAAGTCAGTTTTGCTACAATACCTAATATCGATAAAATTGAACATTACGATGTCTATTAATTCTACTTTTTTTAAAACTATACTGATAGGGCGTTAACTGGGTGCAAATAAAACACTTACGTAACACTGTAAATTTCACTTTATTCAAATCAATGCTAAAATAAAATCAAGGTTAAATTAATCGTAAAAAAAATCGAAAAAAATCCAAAGAAAATTTTAATTTTGTGCCTAGGTTGGACGATCCTCCTCAACTTTCCCTGTTAACAGCATTAATCCACTTTTCTTCCACTTCTGGAATATTTGGAAATCTAAAATGTAAACATTAAGTAATGTTACTTTTTTACAGTAAGGGAACACCGTAATTTTTATCTTCAATATTATTTATACTTTGTTTCGAAGTTGACACAACACTACAGCATTACGTCTGTCCCTTTCTATCTACACCTACAGATGGAAAGGGACAGACTTATTGACAATACCTAGTGAGAGAAAGGGACTTTTCAAAAAGACATCAACGCGGTGTACGTTTTTTGTGCCTTAAACGTAAACAACTAGTTTAGCTAGAGCCCTGCAATTATTCATAATTTTATTAAATTATAAATATATTTTACTTACCGATGAAAATTTATGCCATCTTTTTTATAGCTGGATGTTCTAGACGATTTCCCACACCATTTAATTGAACAAGAACTCATAATTAATTTGATATAAGCAGAAATGTTTGAAAAAGTTATCTAAATAATCGCGTGTGGAGAGATCCAATAACTGGTCAAAAACTCTCCATCCGTCTTACGCTTTTTCGATCAGGTCACGTGTCCTGACGCGAGTTTAAGATTTTATACCCATTACAGAAAAGTGCTCAACGCCGCTAAAGAAGTTTTCACTTCAAAAACGGGTCAGAATGAACTTGTGATCTCTAAAATCGCTCTTGTTTTAAAATAGCTTAACATTTTCTCATCGCCAGGTGTAAATTACGAATGCAATTATTGATTTAACAGCTGCGTGTGCCTGTATTACTTCCCCGGCGCCCGAACACCAAACACACTTAGTACCTGCCTTGTTTACATAGAGCCAGTAAAAACACGACTAGCGTTCAAGGCGAGTTGCTAAACCACGACTCATTGTAAACTTCACCTAAGACTATACACAAATAAACTTCTCTTCGCTTCTAATTCTGCCGTTTCTTTAAATATTTTCATATTTTTTTTCATTTTCAGTCAATTATCCAAAGAAGAGTTCTTTGGATAATTGACTGAAATTTGTTGAGTCTAGACGGTTTATAACTGAAGTTAAATTATGTAAATCCAGTATATTAAAAAATATGTTTAAGTCCTCGTTTCGCGAACTTACGGCACCTAAACAAACCATCAATACTGTGTATGTATTTAAAATTTTCATAAGGTTGGACATAAATGCTATTTGTTCGTAATGTTAGGTTACGTGTTGTACTCGTGATCTCTCACAATTTCTTACTTGCATAAGCAGTATTCTCTAAAAAAAACTTTTTACCAAGATATTAACATAAGAATTAATAGGCGGGATACTTTAATGTTTAAATAACACGCTAGTGCCAAATAAATTCAGGTGTAAACGAAGCATAGACGCGAGGTTACCAGACTGTCGCACCCTCCCGATTATTCTCCCCGACCCGATTCGAATGTTCCACAAAATGAGGCTAGCCTGTTTACTACATATCTAAAATGTACAGTCACCATGTACTGCTTATTGAATTGTGACCAACCCCTCTCAAATTATAAACTAAACAGGGTGTAAAAGGGGTTTGTTTGAGTCAAAAACAGACGCAATATTCGTGACTGAACACAGTGTATAACTTGTGCAATGTCGATTGTTTTAAAAGAGAATGTGCTTGCATACTTGGTTTGTATTAAGAAATATCGCGATGTGTGAAATTCGATATTAGCAACAATTAACATCGTAATGTTCCGACCGATGCTGACTTAACATTTAGCTACACTTCTTACGGGTCGAGTAAGTGGAGTGAGACTTCCTGTAATCTGAACAATGCTCGTAGATACTGAGTCACCGATTAGATGGTCTGATATCACTTGAAACTGTTCCATGTAGGTAAGTAGCCGCTGGGATCATTTGCATACACGTGCACCGACTACTATGTGAATTTATGTATTGTTAAGCAGGCTGATTCAATAATATTCTCACATACTTTAAAAACAATATCAATAAAAAAACATATTTTAGTTTCTGTACCTATCATTGTGCATGCGCAGACCAGCATCGCTTCGTGCACCCACTTATCTTTTCATCTATGATTTCTTCAGACGCGACAGTCCCACTGACATTTAAGAACATTGTGGTAATCACAACCTTTCCGTTACATCACGGTTCATATTCAATTACATAAACAATGTTTTTCTATAAAAAGTTAGTGAAGATGGCAAAAAGCCGAGCGTGACATTGCCCCTTCAGTAAAATGTCACGTGGTCGCGGTGGCAGCACTGTAGCTTCGTGACCCAAAAAGGTGGTGGCAGGCACCTTAGTCTCTTTTTGTAGCAACTGTAGCCAAGAAAAGGCATTATTAATGGAATACCTCCATTAATAATGCCTTTTGTTGGCTATAGCAAACGTTTTTCATTAACGGCGAGTAATCGATTTACATTGTGTCCACGTTTTTAGTTTTCGCGCTTGTCCGCAAGCGAATCATCGCTCAGTGTACGTACTGATTATTTTCTGAACGAGTCGTGACTTTGCAGCAGAAAATTTCGAACGGCTTACATCTCAAAGTTAGATTTCCAGACACATCTTATGAGAAATTTAAGTATAAAGTCTAAAGTGACTGACTGTACAAAATGCAGGCACATCTCATTGGCCACATTGCCAAACTCTTGAATATCAAAATTAATTTTAGACCTAATCTGGACCGGAGCTCCAACGATTTATCCACAGGTCTAATCCATAAAACTGAAATAAAGACTTGGGTAAATAAATGAAATCATGGCTTCCCTTATAAACGAGCGACACAACATTTCAGCTGGAAGTGTCGGTTTGCAAGCAACCAGTGGCGACGCAAATGTCCACAGTCACGCGAACAGGGCGGCTACGACAGTTTATTGATTAAATATAATTACGCGCTTCTAAACGTTCTTCCCTTCGTTTCAATAAATTCCCGACAGCTCTTTAAGTATAGTCGATAGAAAAAACGGTATTTTCAATGATCCAATTGATACTGGATTAGAAAGATTGGAAAACACAATTGATAATGTTGACTTATTATCTATCAGGAATTGAACAGATCGATCCCCAAATATTATCAGAATTTTCTATCAGAAATTTCGTAGTGCCCTTCTTTCCAGGGACTGAAAAAGTGTGGATTCAATATTATCAGTTTTGCCCAGCCCCTTTGAGAATACCGGCCTGTTGTTTATGTGTTTGTTGCACTGTTAAACTAATAGTGTACTTTCCTTATCCCCAGATGGATGGCTCCGGTTAGCTTGGCGATCCACGCTCCGGGTTCCGACATGATGCCGACGGTGGACAGCATCAGGTACCTTCGGGACTGCGTGGGCAACGACCTCGTGCAGCAGTTCGCCACCTTCCACATCTTCTTCTCCAACAAACATATACCTACCAATGTAAGAACTGTTCCAACTTTTCAGAAACTTTTAAAAATAGTTTAGACCACCAAAATAAGGACAATAAAAAAGAAAAGTGAAAAACGCAAGAAACGGGAAACGAAAAAACACAAAAAATGTGGGTATTATTTTATTTTAGGTCAAAATAAAATCACTTTAATCAGTGTTTTTTGTTTGGATATCTTTGGTTAGACGTAGGTACTTGAAAGCTGTGTTAAAATTGGTCCATCTATTTAAATGAGACCTTATATTTAAACAGCCAGGCGTGTCTCTCACATGATCATCAATCAGCACGGGGCAGGCGGCAAAATGTAATGTATATTTTGCCGCCTGCCCCGTGCTAAACCAAGTTGTTAGTATCAAGTCAACCCGAACATCACTTGTGTGTATCACTCTTACCACACTGATGAAACACCAACAAAAACAACCACTATACCCCCTCTATCCTCTACATAAATGAGGAAACACTTTGGACATTATTCAAGAAAGAAATAAAACTAAAAAAAACCGGCCAAGTGCGAGTCTTACTCGCTCGCACAGGGTTCCATAGCACCAAACAATCTAATAACAATATTTTGAACGGTCATTCATAAGTAAATGTACACTCATCATTAACACTAAATTTGGTTTTTATAGTATGGTAAAGAAAAACAAAGTTATAGACTGAGAGGTGACAGGTTAACGATCATGGATAAGGTTAGATTTACCTTTGGGGTTTTTAGTCCCGTAATGCGAATGATGTCGGTCTGTCTGCTCAGTGTCAGCTCAGTGCAGTGGTTGCAACTTAGAGTTATACCGCTTACAAGAAGCTTCCTTGTTGTGAAAAAAAAAAACGATCAGGTTATGGTCAGTTTTAACACATTTTCAAAGTATGACGTCTCCGCGGATGAAACAAGTTGGTCTGCCGGCTCTCAGTGGTTGCATTTCAGAGCTTTGTTATACGCAAGGCACTTAGTTATAGAAAAAAACAACTTAATCGGCTTACTCGGTAATCATCATCATCATCATTTCAGCCGAAAGACTTCCACTCCTGGACATAGGCCTCCCCCAAGTTTCGCCACATTGACATAACATGGGGGGTTTACGCTTGGCAGGCGGGTTGGCGATCGTAGTACGGTTGTTGCAAAAACAAAGAGAACTCTGCTGCGCATTCGTGATATCGGTAATCATAATCAATAAAATAAAGAAAGTCGAACGAATAAATTTTGTATTATTCAACTTACATTATCGAATCATTTTTTGGTAAAATCACAGATTTGACTTGAAGTCATGTCATACTTTCTGACTAATACAGTTCGTCGTATAATAAGTACTTGGAAAAAATCTGCTTGTTACCTACGTCGTCTTCTCCACGTGACACGTGTTTAACTGGACACATAGAACTTTAAATACAAAATGTGTCATCATACTGTGCGGCGCCAGCGCGCCTGAACTTCGCAGCCACATAGTTCGCCAATGAGTACGTACATATGATCACCTCTGGACGCAGTAACTACATACATAGGTAGTCAAAGTCGTCGACCGCTCCTGGCACAATTCCGGAACATAGCAATACTACTGTCTGGCATCCAGCCAGGTAGGGAACTTCTGTTCCTTGTTTGTTCACTTTTAGCTAAAGAGATGGCTTATATTAATTAATGTAACCATAACATAATTTGTACATAATTTACTGCCGTACTTTTTGTCGGCACGGTTGGCACAGTAGCTGAGAGACTGGCTGCTGCGCTGCGTGTCGCGGGTTCGATCTCCGCACGGCACAAATACTTGCATGGCCTACAAGTAGTTGTTTCGGGTCTGGCTGTTTATTAGTTTAAGTCATTGTAAAAATATGATACGGGAGAAATTCCTAGTGAGGCAAAACGCAAACATAAAAAAACAAAATTTGCTAAGACACTAAAATTAATCATTATACCAACTTGGCATCATCATCAAATCAGCCGAATAACGCTCACTGCTGGACATAGGAATCCTAAAGCGAACAGCACAGCACTGTGCTGTGCATCTAGCGGATTTCCAAGACTTACACCAGTTCATCAGTCCAACTTGTGGGAGCCCTTCCAACTCGCCGTTAATGCCGCACTCCAAAACCTTTCTTACCCATCAGGCATCCGCTCTACGAGCAATATGCTGACAACTGCTACTTAAACCAAGTGTCAACTGCAACTATAACATTCCTTATATTTGTTTTCAGATCCCTGACCCTGACAAATTTCTGAAGACGCCGTTTAACTGCACGGAAACACCACCTTACCTCGTCAACTCCTCAACGACGTACAAACAGCAGAAGAATCTGTTGTACCCAATAAACGTCGGCAGAAATCTAGCGAGGAGCTCAGCACTCACACACTTCGTCCTGCCATCAGACATAGAACTGTACCCAAGTCCAGATTTGGCTCCCAAGTTCCTGAACATGATCGCAAGAAACGAAGAACCACTCAGCACTTCCAGTAATCCTCGGGTCTTCCCTATAACTTTGTTTGAAGTAGATAATAAACATCTTGTAAGTACTAAAGACAAGAATTTGAATTGTGTTGCCTTGGTACAGTAGACCGCACGTCAGTGGTATCCCCTTGAGCGGGAACCTTGAAATGAGAGGCCGTCTTCCCGTACCTACTTCCCATAGAGTGTGTAGTAGGCGAACTTTGGGAAGTTTTTGAAGAATATGCAATAATGCAACGGTTTTATCATCATCATCATTTCAGCCGAAAGACGTCCACTGCTGGACATAGACCTCCCCCAACGCCACATTGACATAAGTGGGTTTTGCCATAATCGCCACGCTTGGCAGGCGGGTTGGCGATCGCAGTACGGTTGTAACAAAAGCACAGAGAACGCTGCTGCCCATTCTCTGGCAAATCCCTTAGTCGCCTCTTACGACACCCACGGGAAGATATGGGATGGTGCTATTCTTTACGTCCGACACCATACAGAACCAACGCAATGGTTTAACATAACATATAAATATCACGCCTGGAGTCCCCGAAGGGTTAGGCAGAGGTGTAATAGTTATATCCATATTTCACCAGTTATGTATAAGTCCCATGTATTAGGGGCGAGCCTATTGCCATCAACCGGGCACAAATCCAGACTCCGTGGCTGCTATCTACATATCTCTGATGGAAAAATCGAGACGTCGTCGTCAGTACGAGGAATGATTAAGTGTGAACTTTACAAACAGATGAATTTTACATTTTGGGTAACTTGGGAATGAATGTATGAAAAAAATATTTTGGGGAACTTGGAACTTGGGGCCATACGGCATTATCATGTCCATAACATTTTTTTTATTATTGGTTATCGATGACAATTTAAATTGAGTCAGCCCAACATTTGGCGACAGAGAGGTGTCATCTATGAATTTACACCTGAACAGGTGTTCATTGGTTCTGCAAACCTGTGTCTGAAGTCTAATCAAGGACTTCCAGGTCAGCCATGGCAACTTGTGTCCAGGTCCTGTTGGTAGTTGATGGGAATGAATTTATGAAAAAAATATTTTGGGGAACTTGGAACTGGGGGACCATAGGGCATCAGCCAAAAAATGACTGTGTGAAGCGAAAGGTGTCGTCAGGTTTTGTTTTGTAACTCAATCTAAACTTATAATTTATATAATAATGTTAAAAGAGGAAAGATTTAATTATTTGTTTGTTGGTTTTTACGATTTAACTCAAAAACTACTCGACCGACTTCTGCCAAAAAAATTATTTCTCTATTATAAAGCCTACATCTTTATCGAGTAACATAGGCAATATTATATCACTATACACAATATATATTATATCACAATTTTCGCGGACGAAATCGCGGGCGAAGTGCTAGGTATTTTATATGCCGATCCCAAATATTCCCAAAAAAAAAATAAGTTTCAATCTAACTATTTGTCCTTTTTCAGCCGCCTACGACTAAATCAGAACTACAAGCAATGCTGAAAAAAAATATTGCCGTACCTTTCCACAAATACGTGTGTCCTTCGTGCCACAACATCCCCCACGGGAAAGAGTGGATGGCTGCTCCCGAAGAACGATGTAAGAACCTATCTCTCTCTTTTCTTCTCATATGTACTTTTTTTCCATTTTTAGGGTTCCGTACCTCAAAAGGAAAAAACGGAACCCTTATAGGATCACTTTGTTGTCCGTCAGTCTGTCTGTCTGTCTGACAAGACCCTTTTTCTCAGGAACGCGTAAAGGTATCAAGCTGGAATTTATATCGAATACTCGAGTCTACTGTCCCTTGGAGCTGTGAAAAATTCAAACTTATATGCCAACGCAATCAAAAGATACAGCCGTTTATGTCGCAAATTTTCGACACTCGCAAGGGAATCAAAACCTACAGGGTACTTCCCGTAAACTCATAATCTTGAAATTTGGTATGAAGCAACCTTTTATAACACAGATAAAGGATAAATTGCGAAAACCGTAAACTTTTAGTTAAATCATATAATAAAAATATTTTTAATAATTTTAGTGTTACTACCTCTTTTCTCATGAACCCGTAAAGGTATTAAATTGAAATTCATACCAAATACTCAAGTCTATAATACCTTTAAGTTGTAACAAAATCGAACTTGTATGTCAACGCAATCAAAAGAAACAGCAATTTAAGCCGCATATTTTCAAACTCGCAACTACTCGCAAGGAAATCAAAACCTAAAGGGTACTTCCAGTCGACCTAGAATCTTGAAATTTGGCATGAAGCAACGTCTTATAGCACAGATAAAGGAATAATTCTAAAAACCGTAAAATTTTAGTTACATCATATAATAAAAAATACAAGCTTTTAACATATTTTTAATCATTTTAAACTTACCACCCCTTTCCTCATGAACGCGTAGAGGTATTAAATTGAAATTCATACCAAATACTTAGGTGTATAATACCTTTAAACTGTAACAAAATCGAACTTCTATGTCAACGCAATCAAAAGAAACAGCAATTTAAGCCGCATATTTTCAAAATCGAAACTACTCGCAAAGGAATCAAAACCTAAAGGGTACTTCCAGTCGACTAGAATCTTGAAATTTGCCACGAAGCACTGTTTTATAACACATATAAAGGAAAAAATCCGAAAACCCTTAATTTTTTATTACATCACATATATTTTTTTTAATAATTCCCGCGACTTCGTCTGCGCGGAATAGTTACTTTGGGCTAACGCTAACTTTTGCCCGCGACTTTGTTTACCGAGAAGGTGAAAATCTATATAGATATAAATTACGTGTCACGTTGTTTGTCGGGGATGAACTCCTAAACTACTTAACCGATTTTAATCAAATTTGCACACCGTGTGCAGTGTGATCCAACTTAAAAGATAGGACAGCTTGCATCTCAATATATAGTCGCAATATTATTTTATTGCAAATTAAGTCACAATTATCTGTTAGCTCCAAACGATTCTAACAGATGGCGGTACCTGTTGACTGGATTGAGTAAGTATTCAATAGATGGCGCTGTATAGGAGCGCAGCAGCAATGAAAAATATTGCGAAAACGGGGAAAATGTGACGTAGACGAAGTTTCGCAGGACAGCTAGTTTATTTAAATAATACGTACGTTAAAGAGTTATTTTAGGTACCTACATCACGCTTTTATCAGAAAGGGCCTGCGCAGACGACGGACTTTTCTCCGCGTCGGAGAAAAAAAATAGGCTCTTCGAATAAAAACTCCACCGCGGATTTACCGCAAACTCAACGCACACGGTGTGCGATCACCACAACTTTTTCTTTAAATTTCGGTAATACTCTTTTTTTGAAGTATGATATAAAGAAGTTAAAAAAAAGTCCGCGGACATAAATCCGTCGTCTGCGCAGGCTATAAGAGAGGAACTTTAAAACGTTAGGTAAAAGTACTGGGTCTTATAACCTCATAGGCCTGCGCAGACGACGGACTTTTCTCCGTGGCGGAGAAATAAAATGTCCACCGCGGATTTACCGCGAACTCAACGCACACGGTGTACGATCATTTTTTGCCCCGAAAAGTAGAGAAGTGCACGCTATGGAAGCAAATATTCAGAGTTTACGTTGTGATGCAATTTACATGAAGTTTAAGAAAAAGAGAAGACATTTTAAAAGAAAATACTGGGTCCATCCCCTTATATCGGATCTTATCACTCTCGAGCGCACAACGCGGAATAAAGTCCGTCATGTGCGTTGCTTCGCCTAACCACACGAGTTCTATTTTTTTCGGGGACTCCCCCATACTTTTGTCCGGTCCGCTCTCTGCATTTCCTCGGTTATTAGGGGGACTTTTTGTACGCGGTACTTTTAATCCCTCGTTTGCGTTACTCGATACAGTTGTAAGCGATCTATTTTAGCGGACAAAAAAATCCGTCGTCTGCGCAGGCTATATATCATGTAGATTGTTGGTTATCCTCAAAAAACCTCAAAAGTAATGTTACTTATTTTAAAGTACGTCTGTGTACTCTATATTTTTAGTTTTGTTTCCTTTCGGCAGAAGTAAATATTGATTTTCACCGGAACCAGATCTCGGTAGGTCAACATAATATAGTTGCCCTTGCGAAAAACACTCTTGACGTAAATTTCATGACTGGCCGGCCTTGCACATCATAAACGTGCGCGCAGTTCTTGATCATTATTTTGCTGCGATGTTATTTTAAAACTGCGATATCTCCTAAGTTGTTCATTGAAATCGAATGATGCAAAGGGTAATTTTGTTATAAATTAAATATTTGTGATGGATAACATATTTATTTGGATAAGGATTAATATCGTGTTTTTAAAAACACCTTCGAAAATAATGCATTATTTTATTTTAGAACAAATTTGGTTAGCCTAAGGCAACCGTGTATCGTTGGTATAACGAATTCAAGCGCGGTCGACCAACTTTGGGGGATGACGAAAGAAGCGGTCGCCCTTTGACGGCTGTTACCGAAGAAAACGTGCTAGCAGTGAAAAATTTAATCCAAGACAATAGGCGAATTACATATCAGGAGATTCAACACATATTGAAGATTGGATCGGGAAGCGTTCACGAGATTCTACACAGCCATCTTCGCGTGAGGAGGATAGTATCACGCTGGGTGCCGCACAACCTCACCGATGCTCAGAAGCAGGCCCGGGTGGAATGGTGCCGTGATATGCTTAACAAATTTGAAGCAGGCTCGTCTCGGCGTGTTTACGACATCGTTACAGGTGATGAGTCCTGGATTTATCAATACGACCCAGAAACCAAGCGCCAGTCGACTGTTTGGGTGTTTCAAAATGAGCCAACGCCTACCAAAGTGAAGCGATCTAGAAGCGGGGGTAAGATTTTGATCGCTAGCTTTTTTAATTTGACTGGCCACTTGGTATCAATTCCCTTACGGGATCAAAGAAGCATTAATGCCGAATGGTATACTTCCAAATGTTTGCCAGAAGTTTTCTCTGTTATAAGCAACAAGCGACCAAACACAGGGCTCCGCGGGCTACTGCTCCACCACGACAATGCACCTGCGCACACCGCACTCAAAACGAGGGACTTCCTGGACAGCACGCCAGTCAAACTCCTGGGTCACCCTCCTTACAGCCCTGATCTAGCACCGTGTGACTTCTTTTTATTCCCAAAAATAAAAAATCAGCTCAAAGGGATACAATTTTCGTCGCCGGAAGATGCGCTGGCTGGGTTCGAGCAGGCTGTAAACGAGGTGTCTGCGGCGGACTGGAAAAAGTGTTTTGAAAACTGGTTTAGGCGCATGAATCTTTGTATAGAGGCTGGTGGAAAGTACTTTGAAAAGATTTAATAAAAATATATGTACGTATAGAACAATTTTTTTTAGTTTCGCAAAACTTTCTGAGTGTCCCACGTATGCTTTTTTTAACTTTAAAAGGGGAACAATTCAGTCATACATGATTTTTGCGAAACTTTAACCGTTTACGCTGCGCATGCAGCGGAAGCTCTCAAAAGGAAATAAAAAACCCGATTTTGACACATTTTTCATTGTTTGTTGTAGCGTGATGATATATAGCCTATAGCCTTCCTCAATATATGGGATATCTAACACTGAAAGAATTTTTCAAATCAAGTAGTTCTTGAGATTAGCGCGTTCAAGCAAACTCTTCAGCTTTAATATTATATATAATAATATATATTAGTATAGATAGATAGATTCTCCTTACCGTCAGACAACTATTCATACTTCAAACTGTTCTTCGCAAACACAGCCAACTTATCTTTGACCCAAAATGCTGTTCTACACGCCGCTCAAATAGGATTTGTAGCACTGAGTCTCGTAGAACCGTTGCTGCAAGTCGACATTACAAACATATAAGTTCAAAAATATATAACACATTAAACAAAAGCTTACACATTTACCCATTAACCAAGACCAAATGCAAAATGAAGCTTGAGTCCTGGTTAAAGTCATAAAATTACGATGATACAGAGAAACTCGTGGAAGTGTAAAACACGTATCTTACCCTCGCACTTACCCCAACTAAGCCTCACACAGCACACATGCCACAAACACCACACATGCCACAAACACCACACATGCCACAAACACCACAAGCACCCCATGCACACCTCATTAGCTCACCGTCAAAATACATCCCAAATGTTATGTTTCCTGTACTGTTTATTTTTATTTTATCTTATATTTTGTTTTAATTAAAAATTAAAAAAGAATCTATATTAATTACCTCCTAAGAACTTTTAGCATGGAACATCTTTCCATTCTGTATTTGGGAAAGGGCGTTGTTAGCTGCGCCACAGTTTATACTTTTACAGCTACCATCGTTTTACTTGTTGTACCTAGTCTTATGTTTTTGTTCCGAAATAAACTTTTATTATTAAAAAAAAAAAAAAAAAAAAAAAAAAAAAAAAAAAAACAAGATTACCCTTTTCCAGTTGAAACTTAGGTCTAAGGGCTTTCGGGCCTTTACGGAACCCTCGGTGCGCGAGTTCGACTCGCACTTGGCCGGTTTTTATGATTTAAATCACGATCGAGGTGCAGACTGCAATTAAAGTTGATTGACGCTTCAGTTCCAAATTTGAAGATCTTAATGGTTGTAAGAAGTCCCCTAACGAAGCCGAAAGGGACTTGTTCTTTCCGTCATTGTTTATTTTTCTCTAGACCATTTCTGGGAACCTTCTAGTTACGGAGATTTTGAAGGCAAAAGTTTCAACTTTTATACAAGTTTTTAATATAATAATTTTACTTTTAATACCTCTATGAACCCGTTACTATTTAATTCACCCACCAGCACAATGTTTTGAGTGCGTTACGTTAAGTCTTACAGTAAACAATAAAAAAAATGTGAAACAATTTTTTTTAGGCTGAAAAATCGCAGTATTAATTTTTTGAACATCAAAACAAGTAACTCTACTTGTTTTAATGTTCAGAATACTTAGTTGACGGCTTCGTGAAGGTTTCGTTCATACCTAGTATACAGGGTGTAACGGAAAGGGTATATTCATACTTAAGGGTGTGCTACAGACCATCAAACTTAACATGTTTCTCAACAAACAAACATCGTAATAACAAAAAAAATATCAGCAGCCCCATAAAAAAAATCAATACCTATTCGACCCTTATGTGTGGGGCAGCTGATATTTTTTTCGTTATGACGATGTTTCTTTGTGCAGAAACATGTTCAGTTTGATGGTCTGTAGCACACCGTTAAGTATGTAGATACCCTTTCCGTTACAACCTGTATACAGAGTGTTTGGTGCATCGTTTGCCAAGTCGAATAGGCCGAAAGGAGAGGTCATTTGCTATCTCTTCACGCCCTATAACTCATTACTTTCCAAACGTTTTTTGTGGCATATTGCATACCGTTGGAATGGGGAAAGACTAGAGAACTTTTTAAAAGAATTCGAAGACCCCGATCGCTTTTAGTTTTTTTTTTAATGCAATTTAAAGTTGAGTTTTAAGTTAGTTTTCTTTTACATAAACTTTACAAGCTATTAAAAAAGAAAGTAATTGTTACTAGCAAGTAATTTTGAATTTGATAGGATCGTAAAGCAGTACACATTTTTTTAATTTTAATTTCCCTAAAATGCGGAATTTTGGAAATTTTCAAAATTAAAATTAAATGTTGTTATAAAAAAACCGGTGTGGCAAGGAATGAGATATTAGGCGTGAAGAGAGAGCAAATGACCTCTCCTTTCAGCCTATTCGATTTGGCAAACACCCTGTATAACAATAGTTGGAACACGTGTATTATGAAAATAATGTAATGCAATCATGTAAACACAATCGTGTATGTGTGTTTATATTTTATTTGTTTATGTGATTAGTACCTATGTAAGTATATACATTTACGAAAACCAGAAGAGATTACCTAGTGACATTAAGCAGTGATGTTATGGAGGTCCGTAACCGTAACCGAAATTATCGGATATCCGAAATAAAAATATATCCGTAACCGTAACCGTATCCATAACACAAGTTTCGAATAGTTTCGTATAAGGGCGAAATGTAAATAAAACGACCTGTTTCGATAGGTTTTTGTTTCACGTAATTATTATAACATCTCTAAATAATTACTTACTTAGATGACTGATTATAATACCAAATGATAACCAAGACCAGATAAAACCTATAAATAAAACCAAATTATTACATACTATTTGTTTCCTAATACAAGCAATTCCTTGCTTAAAAGGTGATCTCCAATTATATGTATCGAAATGCCTATTGTAATTGAAATTAACGTTTTTTTTTATTTGTTTTTATATTTCACTTCATTCTAATATCCGTAACATCCGTACATGAAGTTTAAATAAATAAACTCTTCACTACTAAATTCAGAAAAGCAGTTTATCGAATGATTTCGAATCATAAAACGTAAAAGTTGCAATATTGATCGACTTTCGTTGCTAACCGTACAACGTGCGTAACGGTTTTCACATCATTTGCATTGTAATCTCGCATACTCGGCTATTTATTGCCGAAAGTTTAGGCAACTCGAGACGAAGAGTGATGCAGCCGCAATTAATCTAAGTGCTGTTAGTGTCGTGAGCTATTTATGCCGTCTGTAGCATGGCGTGGCCGTCGTATGGGGCATTCTAATTGCGTATTATGGTTCAACGACCGCACCTTACCCGCCGTTCCTAGACGACCGGCTTCAACTTCTTACGCCAATTTTCAAAATCGCAAACTTTATGATTCAAGAATGCGTCAATATCAATATACGTAATTTATCAACCTTATTACAAGTTCTCTATAACTCATTATTGTCTGAATATCGAAATTTCTCCAAACAATACATGCTAATCATTTTCAATGGATCGTTACAGATATGGGGGTGTTTCACGTGGGCAAGCGGCTTGGCAAGCAAGTGCACTGGGAGCCAATCTTCATCGGAACCAATGAAGACCCCTATTACGACGAGAGACTGAGCTGGGAAGGTAAACAAGATAAAATGACACAGGTAAGGAAAAGCTTTAATTCGAGGTTAATCACCTGAACTTAATCGGGCCTTAACGTAATCATACGTTTATTTTTTTATTCAATCTTCCTTTCAGGGCTACGTCCTTTGCGTTAAAGACTACGACTTCATGATCTTGAACAATGCATTCCTGGTTCACAAGCCAGGCATTAAGTACTACAGGAAAAACGCCAAGCGGGACAAGTTGGGTGCCAAACAGTCTGCCTTCGTTAGAAATGTCATCTTCCCAGAACTAAAGAAACTGTATGGGGTCAAACATGGATGCGTGATGGGGTGACGGCGCTTAAGTATCAGGATCTTAAAGTGATCAGACCTAGTACACCATAGAGGTACAAAATAGAGACCGATGCAGGCTAAGACTATAAGCTAACAGGGTTTAATTTTCCGCCTGATTTTGGAAAATGTTATGATGGAATTGTCTCCTAATAAAACATATCACTACGATTAACTATTATAACTAGAAATGCAAAATAACGTTGGTAAGATTTATACGCACATTTACCTGTGAATATGTATAACGAAGCTAGTAACTATCCCAGGCGTCCTTATTTACAATGCATAGGATGCATTTAAAAAGTCACGCTTCAGAGGCCTTAACAAAAAACATTAGGGATAATATGCTATAATGGTAGCAACATGTACACGTCCGTAATATCTAAGTCAATGTATGGTATCGGAGGAATCAGGAGATGCTCCTCCATAGTTTTCGGATTCGGTTGGGAAGTATACCACTTACTTGAAATACCAAATATCAGTTGTGACTAACTTGAAATGATGTACAGACTCAAATCACACAACAATCTGTGTTACATAGATTTCCAAATTTATCGTCAAAGAATTAGGTTCAAGTTGGATTGGAAAAATGTACTGGTGTCTGTACTGTACTATTAAATGCAAGTTGCCTTCGGCTTAATACACTTTAGTTGTAAAGACATGGTTTAGCTAACTCTTATTAAATTAAAAGTGTAAATATTTAGCTTTTGAGGGAACAATGGCATCGGTGCGCGAATTTAGTGTAAGAGAGTACTTGACTCATCATATTTAAGTGCTTTTTTACAAGCAACCGATAACATCACGAGTAGATTTTAATTTATGTGCTTATAAGCTTGCGTACAAAGTGTAGGATTTTAGTGTATGTGTCTTCATGTCGAGATATTCAAAGCTGCAATATAAAGGCTCCAGCATTACATAAAAGGACAGCCAAGAAAATGAAAACAAGCAGGTCAAAAGATATCGTATAATTATAAAGACAGAGCTTCAGCATGTGATTCCAATTTAAATACTATTTCTTTACCACTTAAGTTTAAAGTTGTGTAGACACTGTCGCTCATATATTTATACTGTACGTAATGCACGTAAGCTTTTTGATGTTTGTATTTGTTTTTACTCATTCTGAATTGCATTTTTAGTCTGTATTTCAGTAGGAATATTCGCTAGAGGTAAACTTAGTGGTAGATATGAAACAACTTCTTTGTACATTATGGGCTTAAGTAATTGTAATTGTAAAGTTGCTTTAGTTAATTTGCTCTGTGATTTTATTGCAATTTATTTTTTTATATCCATGTATTAAATTATAAAATCACAGAGACATTCTTCGTGATATGTGGAAATGCATCTAAGAATTGACTTAAAATTTACTGTATTTTTAGGTATAATGTAGGACTATAACATAGTTGTAACTATAACAGCTGTTAATCCACAATTTGTATTATGTACTGAATAATATGATATTATGAGAAATTCTGACGATATTATAGCTGTAGAAGAAGTTTATTTATATACGCACTTAATTTCACAATTGGAAGGCAGGCAACTTTGTTTTTGGACAATCATTTTTATTTCAAATTTTGCTAATCTGAGCTATATTTTATTACCCTGAACTAAAATTCCAATATTTACGTGATGATCTAAGTTAGGTACTTATTCAAGGTCAAATTGAAACAGAAACTTTTTTTAATTTTCTGTTTCCTATAAAAGTGCAATACCTACGTGGTCAAAATGAAAGGCATATATATTTTATGATTACAGATGTAATATTTCTATATCCAGGGTTACAGAATGATGTAATGAATACCCCCTCTATAAACACTATGACACTAAAAGTTGATCCTTTCAAGTAACAAAACAGGACCCTGCGGTCTTCGACCCCAAAAAAAAGATAATTTAACCGTTCATTTTTAGTTTTATGGTGACTATACCATAAACAAGGTGTTGTTTTGTATCCTCGTCAAATTTAAGGAGGTAACTATGCTAATGATTCTCGAACCGAATCAATAAAAAAGGGTAGGTAATTTTTTATTTTTTTTCTTATTTACGGGAATCGGTACTTGTGAACCACCCGTGTTTTAAACGCGGCCCGTCTGATCCTCGCCCCATAACCGCGCTTCTACACATACAAACAATCTCAAACGTTTATTCGATAATTTCTCATTCCCTAAACCACGTAAAGGGGTTTATTCTGATATACTGACAAACTTAAACAACCAAAAAAATCAGCGTTTATTAATAATTAACTGGGTACAGTAATTTAAATTGATTATTTTATGTCTTTTGTGACAACCTCCTAAATTTTAACGAGGATGCAAAACAACACCTTGTATACATAATACCTAGTCTACGAAGTTCCACTAGTTAATTTGACCTTGCATTGCTTTGACAGGTTCCTATATTTAATATACTAACTAATCGTTTTGCTCACCGTAGTTAATTTTTGACAAAAATAAATAGAATTTTAGACAGTAGATTTTTATTAATTTTCGTTATTTTTTTAACTACGACAAAAAGAGAGTATTGAATTACTTTATTTTAGAAAGTAGGTACCTAGTAATATTACTGTGTAAGGCCCTAAGCACACGGCGTATTTTAAACGCGCAGACGACGCGCGTTTCAGGAACACGCGTTTTCTGCGCCGTAGATTCTTTCGTTTTTATATATGATAGAATCAAACGCGCGTCGTCTGCGCGTTTAAAATACGCCGTGTGCTTAGGGCCTTAGTATATTAAATGATGCTTGACTTGAATTAATACGAAATTAGTTAAACATGTAAAAAAGTCAATAAAATACAGCCTACGCAGTATATATAGATTATTATGTAATATAATATACCTAATATTATATGAGACACCGATGTGTTAGCCTTATTGTGGTAACTAGAATTAGTCGCTATTTTAATTAATTATGGCAGTGTTAAGCTCACCACGTTCGATATTTATTTTTTTAGATTTATTATAATTAAGTAGGTAATTTAAATAATTTTGTAGAATAAATACATCTGTTTGCGCTGAAAACGCAGGAAAACTTATAATGACTTATTTTCATTTTGGTAACATGATGTACATTAACCTTTTTTAATCCAGGTTATTTCCATAAGAATTGAAAAAGCTTATAAAGTGAAGATAAAACTCGTTGATAAAACGCAGACGGCAGAATCACACCGCGAACAATATGTGTATTGATTAAAGTATATTTCTGATAGTCTCTAAACATCGTATAATCAAACCGCTTGTTTTTATACAAGCTGTTGGTGTAGCACAAATATTCTAGTGTACCTACGTCATGTACCCGGATAAAATATATGCTACACGTGGTCTACCTTTGTGCCAAATTGCGTCCAAATCCGTTCAGCCGTTTATGCGTGATTGAGTGACAAACATGTTTAGGTAGTATTGCATATTGCTAGTAAGGAAGTAAGGTTAGCGAAATAAGTATTGTTTAAGTATTAAACTTTTTAGTTTTATTCAATGGGTCCTGGTTTTGGTAAACGCATGTGGTGAGCTTTCACTCAAAGGCTTCAAAGTGCCTCTTAGCTTGTAAGTTCTATATAAACCTTAAGTCTTTTAAATGTGATCATTTATAAAATATTTATCAATGTATAATCTAAATACAACGTTTTGTAATGTTTTCGTAAGAATCTACAATTATGTAATCTGCCCGAAAATCGAAGTGAAACAATAAAATTCTTACATTATAATTATTCTGTATTTTATTTATTACAGTAAAGATAAAAAATAAGAAAACAATGCAGCAAAAAATCGCAACTACTACAGAGAATTCAGACTCCAGCATAAATACCATCCACAGCCGGTTTCACTACGTCTTAACTTAAATATCCATCAAGCAGAGTAGACCGATCTCGATCTCCTGTGAATAATTTATAACTTACGTCTCTTACTGACCTTCTGTTAAATAACTGATGTCAGCACCAAACTCCATACTAAAACAAAACAACTTAGATGAGGGATCACGCTGCACTTGCGTCCGTCCCGGAAGGGACCAGGGCCGTAGTGGCTGTCAGGGGGTCTGCTCGAGTCTTTGAACCTCTCATATTCATCGTATGTTGGTATACGGCTTGCTGGGGGATCTTCAGCGGACGGAGGCTCCTCCGCAGCAGGCGGCGCCTCAGAAGCTTGCTCCCCTTTATTGTCAACACCATCCCCTTTATCATTAGTAGCCAAATATACTTCACAGTTCAAGCTGTCTTGAAACACAACCATCTGTGTTGGTGCTTGGATACCCAGGCCAATAGTATTTGGAGAGAAGCCTGTAAAGTACGGAATTCTGTTGAAGTTTGTCCAATGTGTGAGACTTGTGCAAGGTAAAGAGGTACGGTACAAAATTATTAAAATAAATACAATGAAAATTGGTAACGTTTGGCGCACAGATGACATTTTGATGTCAATTTAATTGCATCATTTTAATGTTAAGTTATAAGCAGAGGTCATAACTAATAAGGTTTACCTATTACCTAAAACAGGTTTAAACATCAAATACTCGTCGACTAAATACGCGGCTTCAACGTTACCCGTCGCCTACGTAGCAATAGCCTTCGTATAGCCTAGCCGTATCGCGTGACGAGACCGCATTTTCGCCTAATTGCATCTACACGGTGTCCGCGTAACGTCATAGTCTATGCTTCGTTTGCGCAGCTCTAATGCTACGCCCATCTGCGTAGCACCAACGCCTACGCTACATCTGCGTAGCTTCACCGGCTACGCGGCGTCTGTATAGTTCCAACGCTACGCAGGGTCTGCGTAGCAACAACACCTACGCTCGCTAGATTTAAACAGTAACATTATCTATTTTGACCTTACCTTGATAATTGAATTGTTTCCCAGATCTGATTTATTTATGACATTTAAGACTCGTTGAGTGGTAAAATCTACATGAATACCTTGCGTCTGGGGCGTGGGGGCTGGGATTCTAACCGATTAAAAACCCACTGTTCCTACTACTACTATATGTAATTATGCGCGCACCCCGACTGGTATCAACCCGCTATTCCCAGCGGGTCCCATCACCGGACGACTCAGCCCTAAGTTCGCAGTCCGCAGGTCACTCTTTATTGTGGCTGGTGATCCTTCAAAGCATCCTTCGACGCGCGGCTGCTCATCTGGCGCGGGTAGAGTGAGAAGCATGCTCTCTTTCCCTCTCCACCGTCTCTCTTCCATGCATCACCTCCCAAAAAGAGGCTACAGCATTCCACGCGTTCTCGCTGTCGACCTTGGATTGAGCTACAGCCGGAAGCGAAAGACCACCTGTTGGGGTATCCTCGTCGTCGACTGATATCTCGGTAGTTGTTGTAGGAAGGTAGTTAATTCCCACCAAACCACTTGTTAAGTTCAATAGTTTAATTACGTTATGTTTGTTAAGTAATCTGAGCCGCACTTGATGCAATACTATTATTGATCGACCCGCTCGTGGCTGAGTTTTTAGTGACGACTGAATATAAGATGAGGTAAAATACTTTAAAGTACGTTGTAACGTAATTCATTACGTGCGCAGAAACGTACTTCTGCTGTATGAGCATTATTGGCTCGTACACCACCCACGTACCGAGTACTGCAGACCTACGATGTACTTCAACGTTGATAGTCAGGTTAGATAAGAAAGACTTTTGCAATCATAACGTGAACCTTCTTTCTTCTGTAATTTTCAAAGGAAGTCATAATAAAACCAACATCACATAATAACTAGTTAGTATTACTAATTACAGCGAGCAAGTACGAGGTACAAACCAAACTTAAAGGACTAAAATCACTCTTTCTACAACTAGAACCGCCATATGGTCGGCGTCTGTCATCAGAATAAAACGAAGGAGGAGTATCGTCCTCTTCTTGTTGTGTCTCCTCAGGTGCTGAACTATCACTTGAGTCATCACCCCCACCGCTGTTATTATCCACCAAACACACGGGATCCTGCATCCTTGCAGTTTCTAATATCAAAGCCTGTACATGGGGAGGTATCATCGTCTCCGGGTGAAAGGTACAACTTTTAGGTAGATTAGAGACACTTGGTAGATATGCAGTGCCGTTGAGATTTATTCGAAGTCGCATGTTAAACCAATGATAGGAGTTTCGATAGAAAATTATTATAAAAATCGTGAGGGAAAGCGGTACCTTGGATGTTTTCATTTTGATTGATATTATTTTTTTAATGCTATAGACAATATTCATAGTAAAGTTAGAGAGTAATAATAACAAGAAGTTTCTATTGTGGTGAGTTTGCCCCATACATAAGCTCATGCCTTGTTCCTATAGAGGTTGACAGAAACCACTGAAAGCAACCTTCTGCCACGGTCCCTACCTAACATGCTCCCTTTATCCATACTTCCATACTAATATTATAAATGCGAAAGTCACTCTGTTTGTATGTTTGTTTTGTAGGCTAGCTGCCTACTCTACCTACAGTTCGGCCGCTTTGCCTATGTACCTACTAGGATGTATTCGGTATATCCGAAGATATTCTGTTCGGCTTAACATCGTGTATCTTCGGATATACCGAATACATCCTAGTAGGTACATAGGCAAAGCGGCCGAACTGTAGGTAGATTGGCAGCTAGCCTACAGTTTGTATGAATGTTTGTTTGTTAGCTTTTCACGACTAAACGGCTGATCAGATCTTAATGAAATTTGGCAAGAAAATAGATTTCAACCTGGGGAAAGACATAGGCTATATATCATCACGCTACAACCAATAGGAGCGGAGCAGCAATGAAAAATGTTGCAAAACCGGGGAAATGTGACGCAGACGAAGTTGCGCGGGACAGCTAGTTTCGTCTATGTTCATATTATATCTTGTCATACACGCACACCGCTTGCGAGTACTCATACTACGCAAATAAATATCTGCAATTTAAACTATAAGCAAGCTCAAAGTTTACATCAAATATATCCGATGCGATCCTTTTATTTAGAAACCAATAAACGGCTCTTTTATAAATTCATTATTTGAAAACATAAAACAAATTCTGAATAACATTAGTTTCATCTTTTCTCTCTACCTATCTAATCGTCCGATTTCTTACTATTTATTTCATGTATTGAAATTCGTGAAATACTAACAAAGCGAAAATAGTAAATTGCGAGTATAAATACCAAAAATGTTATTTTGAATAAATCAACAACTGTGAAATCCCAAATTACACTAACATTCCAGACGTGTATCGCGTTGAATACGAATTGGGTAGCGGACAGAAGTAGGGGGACCACACGACACGATGCAGCAAGACTGTCAACTAACTCAGCGAATATGTTGGTTACAGAAATATTTTTTTAACAATATATAATGAACATATCTTGAGATTCCTGGTGCAACGTGCAATGGGAAACATTAGCCGAACGAGCAATCCAAAACACGACCACACGGCGACATTTCAAGCTATACATTTCTAGTATAACATGGCCTCACTATGTATTGATTTCCCGTACCATGAGAGATCCGTTTATACTTGTTTTGTTTAGCTAGATTATTATTTTTATTTATTTATTTAGACATAAGGTATGAAAAAATATAAACTAAGCCTAACAAAACCATATTAGTCGTCGTACGTACAATTTTCTAGCCCCTGGGTGTTGAACGTAGCGTTAACCTGCACCTGTTTCATTGTAGAAGAAAGAGATAATCTCAACATCTTTGGAAGACGACTTAGCTGATGTTGCTGAAGATGATATTCCTAGCAAAACTATCAATCACAGCATTGCTTCCTTGAATATTTTCCTCAAATTGTCGATCGTGCCTGACATTCCGTGTCGACATAAGTAAGGATTGTAGTGGATGACGTTCTGTACTTTCTAACCCCATGAGAGTTTAAGTTTTTTTAATGGTGGATTTGCTCATGACTTTAGTCTAGGTCCGTTTGTTGTACGTTTTGAAGTGACCGTAAGTTTTATAATTCAATGGTTTTTTCACTGTTTCTTTCTTAAACTAGGTAACTCAGTCTATAATTCATTTTTCGACATAACAAATATAGCGCCTTACCTATACAAGGTGTTGTTTTGCATCCTCGTCAAATTCAAGGAGGTAACTATGTTAATTATTCTCGACCTGAATCAATAATAAAAAGGGGAGGTTTTTTTTTTAAATTTATGTTAATCGGTAAGTGTGAACCACCCGTGATTTAAACGCGGCCCATCCGATACTCACGCTATAACCGCGCTTTCACACATACAAACAATGTGAAACGTTTATTTGATAATTTATTTTTCCCTAAACCACGTTAAGGGGGTTATTCTGAAATACTGTCAAACTTAAACAACCCAAAAATCTGCGTTTATTCATTATTAACTAGGTACCGTAATTTAAACTGATTATTTATGTATTTTATGACAACCTGAATGAATGAACGACAAATTAGACGAGGATGCCAAACAACACTTTGTATGGCGACCACCGGCTTGCCCACCAGTGGGGGAAAATAGGTCGTGGCACTGTCCACCATGTGGTGCCTAAGGGTTTTTATTTAAGAGGTTGTGTCTCTATCCACCACCGGTGGACAAGCCGGTGGTGGACATCGGGAATCATCGCTATATTATTACGGAGGACGGTACCAACCATTAAGTTGGTCACCCTACCCCAGACACGAGTCAGATAAGGAAGTTGATCCAGGTAGACGGCACGTGCCCAGCATTGCACACACACTACTCCGGTTTTCCCGCATTTGGCGCTAAATTATATGTTCCTTGCCTTGCTCGAACAAAAACGAACATAATAAGGACCGACAACAGCACGTTTAAATGAAGAATGTGCTGAAATTATGATGAATGGGACGAGAGTAGGATAGCAAAACACGGGATTCCTCTATAAAGTTTTTGTTTAAGCCTTCAAAGTAACAAACATAACATCTCGGCTGTATTAGGCAAAGGTGTACATAAATTACCTACTTCCATATTTCATCGCCCCATGTAAAAGTGGACAAGCCTATTGCCTTATCAGCAACCGGGCGCAAAACTCAATATGAATCCTCCTCCTTGCGTCGTATTCCTCAATGCTGAGGGTCGTGACCTCCCTTCAGTATCACCTTTTCTCGGATGATTTTTCTCCAACTGTTTGTCCCTGGCAGTGTGAAGGGCGCTGTGGACTGTGGAGTCAAGGGCGGTGCGGATCTGGTCAGACCAACATATTGGGCTGCGGCCACGGGGCCTTTTCCCGTCCACCTTGCCGGTTACGATTAACTTTTCAAGGTTGCCATCGTCTTTCCTCGCAGTGTGACCGAAGCATTCCAAGACTCTGCACAGGCACTCGGATGACAGCCGTGTAGAGATTTTGAGCTCTCGCAGTATGGAGACGTTTGTCCGATATGCTGTCCAGGGGATACGCAGCATCTTTCTCCAGCACCACATTTCAAAAGCGTCAATGCGTTTTCGATCAACGGCTTTCAGCGTCCAAGTCTCAGCGCCGTACGAGAAGATCGAGAAGACCAGGGTCCGTACCGTCCGTAATATGCATACCTGACCGTAAAATTGGATCGTCTCTGGTTTTCATCTCCAATGACTAGAACGCAGTGTGAAGAGCCACACCATCCACATCAAAATGGAAACTAATAACACTATGTGGAGTAGATAGAATTGTTCTCTCTAAAAGTTGATTATTTCCATTAAAGCCTCAATTTTTAGTACAGTAGATATAGACTTAACATGTGGCCTGACATGATTTGAGTAACCATAATTCATAGACCGTCTGTGGTTAACGTTCGCCTCAGTATCCTATTTTATGCAGCCAATCGATTCTCACGATTTGCCCTCCAAGAAACGCTTTCATTTTTGCTTTCCTTCTAAAATCCAGAAATTTATATGGCTGATATTTGCCTTACTAAACTAGCTGATGTAGTGATCCTTAATCCCTTGTTGTTTGTATTTGTGTTTACTCCATATGTGAGTTTGGATTGCTCGAAATAAATGTATTTTATTTATTATTCATTTAGTATAGTATTCAAATGTATCTTTAAAACTCAAAAGAAAGAAAAACTCAATTATAAATGATACAAGTTAATACAAAAAAAAAATAACATTCCGAATGTAATGTGTGAAATTTTAATTAAATTCCAATAGCGTCCTTGACATTAAAAAATTAGACAAAAAAATCACTCTCAAGTTTAAAGTTGAAAGGTTATCGAAATATCGAATTATGTCTCGCCATTAAAGTTGTTGCCAAGAAAAGAACGAGAAAAAAAAATTACACTTGTGAATATTTAACTTGCCTAGCGACTGATTACTGCAGTAGACTGCAGAGAAGAGCAGGGGAACTCATGGCTTAATAATAACTGCCGGTCCTATCAATCTTCAGGTTAAGCCACGTTTGCCTAGGTTGATCTGTGGATGGGTGACCACCCGACCACACATTACATACCGAGTTTCCTCAGTGTCGAAAGCACGATAAGCCGTTTGGTCCCATTAGATCTTTGATAGTTGTTACAGGTAACCAATGGACCGAAATTCTGACAACCAGTCTTGCCAAAGGGTATATTACCCAGTAGTAACTGGGTTGTGGAGTTCAGATAGGGAGTAGCTCCATGTAAATGCTGATATTCAGCTGCATCCGGTTAAACTGGAAGCCGACCCCAACATAATTGGGAAAAGACAAAGCAAATGATGGCGGAATAGTTGACTACTACAGTACTAGCTACTAGGAAGTAGTGAGCTCTAGTGAAAGATGGTCCAGCGGATCCTTGTGGTGCCATCTGCCAATACTCTGACTTTTTTGGCAATGTAGGCATTATACACACGTTTTATTTTTCTTTTCTTTCTTTCAGTTATAGTACAAACGCGTTAAGTAAACGTAAGTACTTAAATTGGATCGATTCTTGAATATTATTTAGTGATCTGACTATCGTTTTTATAATAAACACATATACAAAACTCATGGTTTGCTAACGTGCTATGGAGCGCAGTATCTTAGGGATTATGTTCGAAACACCACACTTCACTCCAAAACGCAAATCATTGACGTGGCTCATAAGGCTGCCCAACTTAAATGGGACGGGGCAGGACATGTCTGTCGCATGCCGAACGAGCTGTGTGCCCGCAAAGCTCGGGGTTGGTGCCCTGAAACAGTGGCACGGGGTCGCGGCAGACCACGAAGGAGATGGCGGAACGAACTGAATGTTTTCCTTGAGAATTGGAAAGAAGCAACACAGAATCGTGACCATTAACAGGAATGGAGGGAGGCCTTTGCCCAGCAGTGGGACAATACAGGCTAGCTATAATAATAATATAATAATATAAACACGTATCATTTTACTCACGTTTCAGTTATGATGATGCCTGGTGACTGTTTTATGTGCGTCGCGTTCTTGATCGACATATTAATTAGTTCTATCTCATGATGACAGATGTACAGAAAACAAGTTTTTCCATACATTAAGTAAAGCTACTAAGTCTGAAGACGTGTGTTCCTTCGATTTTGAATAGCAATATAATACTCTCAAAACGTTTTGCTATATACATTCTAACAGTGATGCCTATTTTGGACACCAGTCTCTCACAAGTGTTTAACTTGTGAATTAGATTAAATTATTTCTGTTCACTGCAATGATGGACAAAATAAACTTATTATTATTTATTGTATAATGGAATAGTAAAATTCGTAGAAAACTAGGAAATCAAGAAGAATTTGCTACCGTTCCTCTTTTACACCAACTTATACTAAAAATAAATTCCATTATTATTATTGTCATTACCTGCGGTCTCTCCTAATAGGTAGCCAACTTGGTAGCTAACTTGAGCTTTTTACATTACTTAGATAACCTCTTATAGCTTCAATTAAATATTTGAGTTATCCTACGAACTACGTCTTATTGAAAAAGGATTCGTGTACGATTGGGTGTACCTACTATTAGTTTATTAAGTACTTAAATCTCTGCCTTACCCAACTGGGATCACAAGCGTGATGTTATGTACTATTAATAAGTTATTATTAGTGTAATCTTTAAGTTTTTAAACTGACATGGTCCCTAACACTATCAATAACACTAGTAAAGGGATATTTACTATGTTTATTATTTGTTTTGAGATCCCGATATTTCGGCGCTGTTGCAAACGCCATGTTCACGGATAAACTGAAGTTATTGCGAGTGGGTGTTTATGAGCAGACAAATCGGTGTACCTTCTTTCTTGTACAAATAATAAACATGGTAAATATCCCGTTACTAGTGTTATTGATAGTATAATCTTTGTAATTGAATCCTTGAACATGACATCCTGCGGTTGTGGAAGAGACCCGCCTTCTCCTGTACTCATCCGGCTTGAGTATCGTAACCGATAGGTAGGTATCACTAGACATTAGCAATAGCGTAGCCTTATTCTACATAACATCACGCTTGATAAATGTCAAATAAACCCAATCTTGGGTTAAGCTCGCCGTTAAACATAAGCTTTATAATGCAATTTGTGTATAAATCTTTTAATTTTATGTAGGGTGATGGGGCCGATGTTTCGTACCTGACTACTCTGAGAAGAAACAGCTGAAACAAAATCAGAGGCCATAGTCTCTTTTAAGGTCCAGACTTAATCTTGGTCAACTTACATGAGGACCGTACAGAAAGGTGTCTGAGAATTTAGTGTTTGATATTTTGAAGAAAGAATCACACAGATTTGATTGGACATGTCCAGTCAATGCAACCATTTGTTATTTATCGTCTCTGGTAGCACCAGGGAACAACACCACAAACAGTGACTAGACCATGGTGAGTGTAGGCAGACCAAGGAAGCACCTCCTACTATAAACGGCAGCTTCACCAAACGGACGCTTAGGCAGACCAAACTACAGGTCCGCACAGTCACAGCCACCATCACTGAGCACGGTTCTTTCAATAAACACCTCTTTGTCCTGGGAGTCACAGATAGCCCAATGTGCTGAGCCTGCATGGAGGAGGACGAGACAGCAGCCCACGTGCTTCTACACTGCCCAGAGGTTCCACCATACAGGGCAAAGTATTTCGGTAACCTAGGTACTCTCCGCAAGATCGTCAGCAACACCAAGGAGCTGCTGGCCCTTCTCGGGGAACTAGGGAGGATCGAATAGTGTTCCCACCCGTACGCAAAATACGCGTTTTAGACGTGGAGTGATGGGTCGAACGAAAGTCAGCTGCCGAAACACCTACTAAGCCCTTTCGACGTCGTTTCAAGGTTAAAATGGCAGTAGGTACAATCCATAATTAATATCAAATCTAAATTCATAATGTATCATTCCTTAGTTCTCAGGACCTTCGCTGAGTCCAACTCATCCATGACCTTTAGTGATGACGTAAGACTGTTTTTGTTATTAACGTGTGTAACATTACAATTTATAGAATGACCATATCGATGAAGAATGACATTCTGATGCGAGCTCTACTTCTTTGTCATTGTCATCACGCACAAGTTCCGCTTAAGACATTTTTCTCAAGATTTAAATTCCGACACTTAAACAGAGATGGATATGAATGTTGATAGATGGAGAGGGAGACGAAGGCCAAAGAAAAAGAAAGCGAAAGGAGTAAACGATGCGTGACGTCTCAAAGGGTAAAATGGAAGAAGAAAACGTGTTGCGCCGACCCCAAGTAGAATGGAAGATGGCTGCAAGATGATGATGATCATTTCAGCCGAAAGACGTCCACTGCTGGACATAGGCCTACCCCAAGTGTCGCCACATTGACATAAGGGGTGTTTTGCCATAATCGCCACGCTTGTCAGGCGGGTTGGCGATCTCAGTACTGTTGTAACAAAAGCACAGAGAACGCTGCTGCACATTCTCTGGTGTATCTCTTAGTCGCCTCTTACGACACCCACGGGAAGATATGGGATGGTGCTATTCTTTACGTCCGACACCATACAGAACAGATGATGATGATCATTGCATTAGATTGATGTCGATCGGAGGAAAATGTCGTCAGGTAACCGGCATGTTGTGAGGAGCTCGTGGCTAAATAATTACAGCCGGGGTTAAAGCTGTGTTTGCTGAGGTTGGTCCATGTATGGGTGACCATTATAACATACCGAGTTTCGACTGTCCCTCGGAAAGCTCGTTAAGCCGTTGGTCCCGGCTGTCATTTGTTGATCTTTGACAGTCGTTACGAGTACCTAATCAGAAGACAAAACTCTGACATCCAGTTTTACGTAACGTATTACCCAATTACTGGGATGTGGAGATCAGATAGGCAGTCGCTTCATGTAAAATAATGGTACTCAGCTGCATCCGGTTAGACTGGAAGATAGTTTGGGAAAAGGCTAAGCAGATGATGGTGATGATTATTTCACAATCAAATCGTAAACAGCAAAGTGACGTAAGGTTGTAGTTCGAATATTGTGTCAATTTTTAGATACGTTACATAATATGCAGATATTAGGATATTATCTTTCACAATTTGCCCTTTTACTGTTACCTACGCATGCAAAAGTGTTGACCGAAACATTTAAGGATAATATCTATATGAATGCCATCATTTATAATTTATCAATAGCTTCTTTACGATGTATTGTTACTATCTACGAGTATAATAATAATCTAAACTATAAATATTATAAAGAGGAAAGATTTGATTGTTTGTTACGATTTAACTCCAAAACTTCTCGACCGATTTTGACGATTTTATTTCGAAGGAGACTCAAAGGGAGTCAGTCCCCTTTGAGTCTCCTTCGAAATAAAATCGTTAGCTACTCGGGAAGCTCACGTTTTTCCAAAACGGAATGAGTTTTTAATTTTACTTTTCGATTGATTTTATTCAAAGATTCGTTAAATTGAATAATGTAAGACAAATTAGGATGGCACCCGTTAAACTTGTAGCATCGTCTCGAATCAAAACAAGCGATTTTAGAGTTCCGTATCTTTTGGATCACTTTGTTGGACAACAAAGTGATCCCATAAGGGTTCCATCACTTTGTTGTCCGTCTGTCTGTCTGTCTGTCGGTCTTTCAAGAGCCATTATCTCAGGAACGCGTGGAGGTATCGAGTTGAAATTACCATGAACCATATTATACTACTACAGGCCCTTGTACTTGTGAAAAAATCAAACGCCTAAGTTAACGTAAAAAAAGATACGGCCGTTTATGCCGCAAAAAAACATATATTTCGACACTCTCAAAGGAATCAAAATGAATAGGGTAGTTCCCGTTTGACCTAAAACTATGAAATTTGGCTAGTAAGTAATATCGTCTTATACCTACTACAAGTACAGGGAAAAATCTGAAAACTATACTTCCGTAATTAAATTAATGCGCATAAAAATAGTGAATGTGTACAGAACCCTCGGTGGGCTAGTCCGACTCGCACTTGTCCTGTTTTTTTAGATATCGAGTCTCCTACGAATAAAAATCGTGTGCTACTTGGGAAGCACACCTTTTCCGAAAAAGGAATAAGTTAAGTTGTTAAATGATCAATTATTTTCTTACATCAATAAAATAATGCCAAATAAATTAATCAAGTCCAATCACAGGTGGGAAACCAGTCACCAGCCAAAGTTCTAGTATCGACTCGAGTGCTGAATTGATGATGTAACATGGAGATGAGCAGGTTTCAACACCGGCCGGTGCGCCCCCAAGGTCAGCAGCGATCGTCCATTCAATACCTGAGCGACACTCGTGCGCAGATCAGTACGGGGTAGCATACAGCATGGACAAGACTTTGATAGTGTTTGCGTGCCTTTGCGGCTTCGGTAAGTACCTATGCCTTTTTTTTAAATTTGGAATTCCGAAAAAAAAACGGAAATGCCATAAAATATAGAAGTGCTTTTAAAAAAAAACGTTCTTATATTTCAGAACTTTAAAAAAAGTTCTACTTCCCTTTATTTTCCTTTCTCTGAAAAAGTCATAACATAAAATCATACATGTTAATAGAGCGTGATACAAACTCACGTTTCAGTGCAAGCTCTGTGTAATATAATCTTATTATTATAAAGTCTAACGAGCTCGTTTTCCCATTAATTAATTAATTAAATCGACACACACGTGTCGTATAAATGTTTCATAAGGGTTTAAATATATCGCCTGCTACCTGTAATTAATTTAAACTCGTTTTTAACAACTAATTAAAAGACGGAATTGCTTTACCGGCTAGTTACCCGCTAAACAATAGATGAGATTAAAGTTGTAAGCAATTGTTTCATGCTTTTAACTACTTAATTGATCAATTAAACTAGTGTTTTGAATTAAAGAATGTACTTGACGTTTTAGTTTTATCACATTTTTCTCATGTTTTGAGTTTATAGCATACTCGTAAATGTGTACTTAGTTCCTTTGGGAAGGTACTTTAATCAACTTGCAATGTGCACAGGTAACATTTTTTAAGTCTAACGTACCTAAAGCACACATCCTAATAATTAATGTAACAAACTTGAATTTGATTAACTTCTATGTCTTCGATTAATTCATCCAAATTCGGTCAAGCCAATCAACATCTATTTCAGTTCGAAGTTCCGATAACGTAAACTATCGAAAGTTAAAAGTGCTTATTTACAGGACAGCGATTTGAAGTTTATTTTATGAATAACTTTGTTAATAAAGGGGCGTCCATTAATTACGTGAGGCAATTTTGGTGAGATATCCTGAGATTTGACTTGACACCCTCCGCCTTCTAATCTCACGTGAGATTTATCAAAATTTGTAGTAAACTGAAGGTAAATACTTGTGCTTGATTGCGTTGGATTCATTTAAAAAATATAATTTGCATTGAATATTTATTCAATATTTTTTGAAGAAACACGTTAAACTGTTTCCTGCAGGAAAAAGAAAATACGTGATATTTTCCAAGACCCCCTCGCTCTCCGTCGTGAGAGCGGGGGTGAGATTAGGCTCGACACCCCCCCCCCCCCCCCAATCCGATCAATTTAAGTAGAAAATGTAGTATGATATTTTTGCTCATTATTGATGATTGACACGAATTTTAAATCTCTCTTTTCATATTCCGGAATTCACACTTAACTGCATCATTTATTCAAATAACTAGTATTTGAGTATCGTTCTAGAAAACCTAAGAAGCTTTACGTGCACGGAAAATAATTTATTTCTAATTCTTACTGGGAAATAAGTAGGTGGAAATACTAAATATTCTCTAAGAGTCAATAGTTCACATGGCCAAAGCATTGATCGTTACCTAAGCCTTATCCAACTTTAGTAGGTCTTAACACAAAACCTAAGACGTGTTGTTTGTGAAACTAATAGCTCGTTTACTATGCAGCGTAATATTTTGAAATATTTTGCTCAGCTTAGCATTCCATGGAAAATTTTACTTATTTCTTCACAAACAGTTTCACCTCGTTGTGTCGTAAAACGGCCATTTATATAATACATCTTCGTGAACTTGAATTCATTTAAAATAGAATGCAACAGAGGCTAGTAGAATAAATTAAGACTTTCAAGGTCAGAGGAAGACGTGGAATCCACGTAATTAAGTCACTTTAGAATTCGCTTTTGACATCCTTAATTTTCGACTTTATTAACATTCTGTTTACCAGCGCACTCAGTCGAGAAGTTTGTTCTGACCAGGGCCTCAAGTCTGCTATATAGGCCATTCTGACACTATTGTATAGTTTCAGAATGGCCTATGATTGATTTCATAATTGTTGATTTTAACAAGTTTGGTAATCTACTAATTATAATGGCGTCATTATGACTTCATAATGGTCAACCACTGACACCCCATTGAAAGAAATGGCATAGAATTTGACAGACAAATGACAGATCTTTATGAATTTAGCAGATTACGAACTTTTAGCAAAATGAGAATGGGATCGTGTTGAAATGACGATGTTTATAAAAATAGCAGACTTGAGGCCCTGTTAATGTGTCATTAAAATAAAATAATCACTTGCAAAAGGTCACTAATGCGTTAATAATTTGTTGCACATCCATACACCTTTTAAGTTATTGATGATTATCGCAAGGCTTATAGAATTAAATGGCGATTAGATTATGAAACCATGATAATTAGAAAGGTCAAGTGCGTAGTTTTCGCTACTTAGGGAGTTTAAGGAGTCTAAAATGGCGTCTTTAGTAGAATCGTAATAGGATAATAATATGAATCACGTTAAAATTCTTAAGATGGTCGTAGATGCATTCAACATTATGAATATCCACTTTATGGCCAATCACGAATTGCAACGTAATTAATAATAATAATAAACAGCTTTATTGTTCAAGAGAGCATTACAAAAGCTGAAATATCACTAGCCTCTACACGAGGATTCCCTGTGTCGTGGAGAAATTATATTGTCCTTCTATTATGATTCTGCTAAAGCGGCTATTTTAGGCCCCAAGATATATGAACGTAGACGAAGCAAAAGGAGAATGTAAAGACTTATGGATCGTAGCAGTTGGCATTTTGTAGTTTCTTCTGAACCCCATGAGAAGAAAGCCCGAGTTTATGTACGCATGTACGTATATTGTGATTATGATTACTTTAACACTTTAAAAGTGAACAAAGGTGGACCTTGCATCTAGGCGTATAAGGTTCAAGTTAAAATATGATTTACAAACTGTGATTCAGAAAAACCAAAGACAAGTATATGATCAAGCGGCAATATGAAGAAATTTCCGCAAAATCTCACTACTCATAACAAGATTTGGTACAGTGACTAATACTCTAGGGTCTCTTAAGAATTACGCATATTGTGAATAACGAAATGATGCAAGATGTGGCATATTACATGACGGTATGTCAGCATACGTTCCGCTTTCACAGTTACAATCTGCGGAGCAAATCTGTACATAGGGAACTAAGAAACGGTCGTCAGATTCCTAATATTGGGAGTTTTCCATCAATTATGTAACAGACTTGTTTAAAAACTACTAATTTGGAAATTATTTAAATCGTTCTCGGGTTAAAAAGCCGTTAAGTCTTTGCAAATTCAATGCATAATAAGTGGTCTGTTCCCAAGAGGATAGCAATTCAGTACATGCAGTAATCCTAATTCACCAACTCATTTTTACCGGTGCAAATTAACATAATAAAGTCTTCCGATGAGTCATTTTCGAAATGAATGCCAGCCTAGATTAGCCTGAAAGAAACCATTGAAATTCTTAAGACGTTTATTGTCCAATTGCAAAAATAGCTACATTACAACAAATGCTTCTACATATTTTAGTCACTAAAAATACCAAACACGTCATGTATGCAAAAATCTTCATCTTCCAACTGTCACCATCCTTCCAAAATGTTAATTGGATTTTTCTCTCAACAGCGGTCGCTCAGTTCGGTGGCTTCGGCCCCAGCTCAGCCCCTGCTCTCTTCGCCTCCAGGCCCCAGAACCAACAAAGCAGGCAACAGGTCCAGCAAGCACCCAAAGCAGTTAACTCTGCTGGAGCGTGCAACCAGCCGAACGAAAGATACCCCGTGCCCGGTAGCTGTGACAGATACATTGAGTGCATTGTAAGTATAGAATATCGGTAACAATATTTTATTCTATTCAGGGCGTTCAATGCATCTGTACTGTTAATCGTATCCGTTTTGAATCGGGCCCATCATTCTCAGTCGTTTTTGTAACTAACAGTGTGATAACAAAACAAGTTCAGAAGTATTTCTAGAAATACTCTTAATGGGCAGTAAAGCCCTGTTTAATTTGAGATGAGGGGTAACTGTAATCATGACTACCATTCAGCATAATTCCTAACCTGCCCTCTTTCAATAACCACACAGGACATACCAACCACAACACGATTTGCGATCCCATAGACCTCCCAGACATCAATTTCCATGTATATGAGCGTCCTAGCTAAATTATTCACCCACAGTCATGTATGTGGGAAAGTGTTGACACAGACTGGGATCTTACTTTTAAAATAGGTCGTGACTATATTAAAGTCTGCGACTCTGCGTGCTACAAAGGCACTGACATAAGTCCCATTCTTTTGTGCGTAATCATGCGTCTCAGTTCATGAATAATTCGCTTAATAATCACAGATTCTGGTAATAAAGTTCGTGTTATTTGCTAAACGTGATGCGAATGCGAGATTTAAGATGAGTTGAGCTGCGATTATTAATAGATGTCACTACACGGATGTCGCGACTTTTATTTTTAAAAAACAATTGGCCTAAAGTAGTTTTTAAATCATTTTCCTTGAGTGATGAAACCTCCCCCTATGTCTGAAGTAACACCGACCAATTCACCGAATTCTAGAGTATGTTTCTCCGTGCCCAACTTGTTGAAACAATGGTATTCATTCATCAACAAACACGAAAGGTATTGAAATTTGTATCACTACCCAATCTGTAATATTAAATAATAGATTTTATTCTAAAATATTCTGTTTTACGGAAATTGTGACATGCTCAGGAATGCTCAAGCAATTAAATAATAATTCACTTCGACTAAAAAGCGACTGACCCCTGACATTACACATGAAGTCAGCTTGGTGCAAATATTTTATTTGTTATTAGGTCAAGAGAATGGTCGGCAGCATCCTCTTGATACTGGGGTCACCAATCTCTTTGCCAATCGTGATCATCATGGAGTAGATGTCCTATTGTAACTCAGCAACTCTCGGGAAACACATGCTGGAGTATTTAACTCCAGCATGTGTTTCCCGATAATTATAACCTAGAATAGGTACACCTCTGCCAATTACAGGCTTGCCTACGGGATTACAGTCGTGATGTTTTGTTGTTAAAACCAAAGTTTTCAAGAGTAGATTGACAATGATATTGCTCTCATCTAGGCAAACGTGTTATTGCCTGTATCACCGCTTAGCATCATGTGAGACAGAAGGCAAAAGCTGAGATGTCAAACATCTCTCCAGAAAACAGTCAAGGCTCAATAATAACTGAGAATGCTACATATTTTGTTTACGAAATATAAAATAGTAACTTTGTCGCGACATGTTACATTTCAGGTCTGTCGGATTTATTATATAACTTAACTTGATTATGAATATTTTTGTATTTGTTCATAGAACGGAACTTCTGAGGAAAAGCTGTGCCCCGATGGTCTTCGCTTCAACCCCGAAACAAACTTCGCCGGATACCCGTGCGTGTACCCCAACGAATATGCTTGCCTTGAAAGATCCTCCCTACGTGAGTAAAATACGAGTCTTTATTTTTTGACCAGCGGTACTCAAAGTGATTCCAAACAAAAAAAATACTTGGCCCAGAATCTCTAGATAAAAATCACAAGATAGCTTTATCCAGGGAATACAATAGTTTCTAACTTATGTAGTCTGTTAAAAATTATTTCGAAGAAAAAATTAACCCTATACTCAATGTTATAAAAACGAAATCCGATGGTACTAGATACTACTAATGATTTTAGAAACTATATTACTTAAATTTTTAGAGTCAAATTGGCGCTTATAGAAATAAACTTTAAGAGTCGCTGACCACTTAATCCGACAACTGATCTTATTCTTCACAACGCCTTGTATCATTGCTGATTTTAGATTTACTCAGAAATATATTACACCCGATTCTATTTCTGATTCTGTGTACGCAACTGGAATATTTATTGTGAATTACATAAATAAGTGAACTTTAAACATAACCACGATGTTTTCGGCTTTAAAACGATAGGCCGCAATGAAGGACTTTTACCAACTTTTATCTAAGCTATTCAAATAAAAGTTGGTAAAATGAAATAAATTATTGCGTGCTGTTTATCTACTTTGTCTCATTCTTACTTTGGATCTATATTTTTCTCAAGAAGAACACAAAATACCGCTTCTAGTTTTCCTCTTGACCTTTTTAACCGGATTATAATAAAATCTGTAACCTATAACCACACGGTCATAAATTCAATTCAACTTGACAGCATGTTTCACTCAATCTGACAAATGAATTATCGATGTTTTCCATCTCTAATCTACTTTTTGTTCATCAATAAATTGGAAAAATACTATAAATGAAGACATTCTCTATTCCCGACCAATGGGTAGTATCCGAAGCCAAAAAATCTGCTACCTACGGAACAATGAATGGATAAAAAATAATAATAATAACACTTATAACGGGATATTTACCATGATCAAGTTCCCGATATTTCGGCGCTGTTGCAAACGTCATGATGAACGGAACGGAAGAACAAACGCTAAACGACAAGGGCAGAAAGATGATGATGATGATGAATACCTTGTGCACGTGAGAAATGTTTCTTTTTAACTATTCCAGAGGAACCTCAGCCAACTGCCGACTGCGAGCACCAGTTCGGTTACTACAAGCTCGGAGACAGGAGCAACTGCAGCTACTTCAGGAACTGTGTCGCCGGAGTAGCATACGACTTCCAGTGCCCCGAGGGTCTGGCCTGGAGCTCTGCCTCCTACCGCTGCGACTGGCCCGATGAGGTTGAAGACTGCGATGCTGAAGGTTAGGATAGAAAACGTTATTTTCTCTTCTATTAGTACAAAGTTGTATTGTTAGACAGTCAGCAAGGCTGTGGGGTTTACAGCTCAGGATACTCCTGACGTTGGTTTTCATTCAAATCCAGCACGCACTTTATAGGAATACTCTAACAATGCTAAAATACTAAACAACCAGCAATGATGTAACGGGGTTTAAGGTCCAGGGTGTGTCGAACGTACATTTTCAAGTAAAGCCACCCCTATACACTCAGCTTTGTCTCATCCCACATCAAGAACAAGTTTATATCTGCACGTTAAATATTATTGTTAATGAATTAGCTCATTTTAATATCTAATCCTTGTCCATGACAGCAAAAATTTCAAAGTGGCTTTTCCATATGAATTTGATTCATGACGTCCATTCTTTTTATTGCTGATTTATCTACTTATTTACTGGGACAGGCAAAGTCTTACCTGAGTGATAACTTAAGTTAGTATGTCATGAGCTCACCGTATTGTGAAAACCTTTACCACTTATGCAAGCTGTGTCGTGAAATTCGAAAACAACAAAGGGAGGTCTTAGGTTCTTCATTTATGTTCTTATTGCCATTCTAAATATGACCTAAATTCATTCAACTTATTCATAATTTACTTTATTTTCAGCTTTCCTTGGCTTCCGTTGTCCCGAGGTTCCAGTTTCAAGGGAGCTTGGACCCCCAGCTGGATTCAGATTCTACAGGTATTTATTATTATTATTTACTAGCCCGTAGTGTCCTACTCCTGGGCAAAGGTCATCCTCCATTCCTTCTTTTCAATTGTCAAGAAAGACATCCAGGTCGTCCCTCCATCTCTTTCGTGGTATATCGCGGTCTACAAGTATGTATTACATAAATACGTGCAATACTTTGTTAGTTCCAAAGCGTATTATTAAAGTGATAGATATCGAAATGCCAAGAACTGGTTACTTAATAGGCGACCGGTCAGTCGGTGTCAGCGCATGTTTAAATGTCAGCAGATGAGTAGTGACCTTGCTTATATAACCTCGTTATTAGAAATACCAGCGGTTTGCCAACATCCTCTTATGATGTACCTATCTATGATAATATAGTGCCTACATAACACATTCTTGTCGTGCCACTTTTTACAAGTCTACGAAACATTTTTGTTTTATTTCTGGGAGGTTACCATAACGTTTTAAAACATTATTGTTTCATTCTTATTCTAGAGTGGAAAAGAGATGGAACTAGACGACCTCCCACCGTCTCTTTCCCACTCTGGAATAAGAATGACACAATAATGTTTTAAAACGTCATGGTAGGTAACCTGAGTGAAAAATAGACGGAGCTATACAGGTCGTCTAGCTCCATCTCTTTCCCACTCTGGAATAGGAATGGAACAATAATGTTTTAAGCGTCATGGTACGGACGCTGGTCTTGTAGATGTTTTCCAGAATCGGACCTCGGCGATTGCAATGTCAAATTTTATTGACTAGCAATTATGTATTCTTTGACCATGATCGTAATTTAGATTGGATGCAAAAATGCAATAAGTTTCTTCCGTCAACTTTGGCAAAGTTCAAGCTTGATAAATAAAAGACACTAGACATACACAAGGTTAATTATCTATTTACCTACGTCTACTATAGCGTAATAAATATAAGTAATCGCAAGTATTATAGTTGAGATTGAGTCTTTTGAATAAATTACTTGCATTTATTTCTTGAGGATGAGTAGGTAATTTACTTTGCATAAAAGTTCATATTCCAGATGGACACTTTATCAATTATGACGAGACTACTAATTTTATATTATTTAGAAAGACATTACTTGTAACAAGTATCTTTTCATTTAAGCGATTATCTTCTCAACTCTTCAACAAGAGACAAAAATTTGTATTCTAGAAAAAGAAGCTTGTTGGCCTACCATGACATCTTAAAGCAGTATTGTTTTACTCTTATTCTCTTATTCAGTGTGGGAAAGAGACGGAGCTGTATAGGAGGTCTAGCGCCATCTCTTTCCCACACTGGAAAAGGAGTAAAACAATGTCATGAATTTTATATTGAGACTTGCTGTCTCGCGCAACTTCGTCTGCGTCACATTTTCCCCGCTTTCGCAACATTTTTCATTGCAACTCCGCTACTATTGGTTGTAGCGTGGTGGTATATAGCCTATAGCTTTCCTCAATAAATGGGCTATCTAGCACTGAAATAATTTTTCATCGGACCAGTAGTTTCTGAGATTAGCGCGTTCAAGCAAACAAACAAACTCTTCAGCTTTATAACATTGGTATAAATTACTTAGTTTCAATCTGTCAGTTTTAAACAATGTTACTTACATACCATAACATCGTTTTAGGTTACAGTCATATAGGTCATCATCATCTTCCTGCCTTCGTCCCATGTTACTTGGGGTCGGCGCAACACTATTTTTTCTTCCATTCTCTTTTGTCATCCGTCAAGATATCATTTACTCCTTTATCTTTCATATCTTTTCTCACACATTCCATCCATCATTTCCTAGGTCTTCCTCTCCGTCTCCATCCATCAACATTTATATTCATCACTTTAGTTATACCTATAGGTTAAGCCGTGCTTGCCGAGGTTCGTCCGTGGATGGGTGACCATAACTACATACCAAGTTTCCTCCGTGCCTCGGAAAGCACGTTAAGCCGTTGGTCCCGGCTGTCATTTGTAGATCTTTGACAGTTGTTACGAGTAGTCAGAAGCCAAAAGTCTGACATCCAGTCTTAGTAAGGGGTCTCGTATTACCCAGTTACTGTGTTGTGGACGTCAGATAGGCAGTCGCTTTATATAAAATACTGGTACTCAGCTGCATTCGGTTAGACTGGAAGCCGACCCCAAGATAGTTTGCGAAAAGACTAGGCAGATGATGAGTCAAATAGGTAGAGGTAGTCATTCCCTGGGCAGCTTAAATTATGGGTTACTAGGTTATGCCGACGGCTTGGCCCGCGTTTTGGTTTGGTAATAGTCCCACGGGATCGTACCACCTGGATCAAAAGTATCCTATAAGTTATTCCAGATTATTATGTAACCCTGTGCAAAATTTCGTCCAGATCCATTCAATAGTTTGTGTGTGAAAGAGTAACAAATATCAATACTTCCTCCCAAACTTTCGCATTTACAATATTATTAGAAGGTTATTTACAATATTTATATCGTACAGATCCGAAAACAACTGCCAGAAATACTTCCTCTGCCTTGGCACGAAGCCCCGTGTGCTCATCTGTGGTAAGAACACCGCCTACGATGAGCTGAGCAACACCTGCGTGTCGGCTGATGAGGTCGACGCCTGCCCCGCAGAGATCAGGACAGAGGCTGCCCGCGCCAGGAAAGAAGCCAGCGAACTCCTCGCCAAGGAAATAGAGTTCAACGCCAAAACGACCAACAAGAGGCGATACTAATTCAAAATAGCGCGTTACTATTACAAATAACCTCGCAAGGTTCGCAACCTCTGCATCATATCAGATCTTTGATGCACAACGTTTGGGACATGACCTGGGACTTTACTACCACCTCTTAGCATTATTACATCTAATTCAGTGTGGGAAAGTGATAAGGCTTCACTGGCGCCTAAAATGGCCGCTGTAGCAGAATCAGACGACGATAATAAACTAAATCACGCTAATATTCTTAAATGGTCACAGACGAAGTTGTATGAATTGTCACTTTGTGGCCATTTTACGGATTGTAATTCTTATTATGATTCTGCGAAAACGGTAATTTCAGGCACCCACGACTGCAGTCGTTCTAATGATACTGTTATGAGTAGTGGTTGGCCCCTCGGTCTGTTTCAAAAGTAGTTCTAGTCTAAAACTAACAGTTGAGTTACCACAGCATCTGTGTTATGAAGTCAAAGAATATGCATGTTTTTACTTGTGTTTTTTATTTTTAATGTTTTTTTTTATCTTCCATCCTGTTTCCGTTTTGTACCAGGCGATTGGGCCGCAATTAAAAATGTAAAGATCGAGTGTTAGATTTGTCATTAGCATAACTGTGTTAAGCTACAAGTTTTTTTTTATATTTTACATTATAATTTTAAAATGTTAACATCAACCCGCATCACCATTTTGTATTTTAACGCTCTAACTTACATCGTTTGTACTTTTATAAGACGTAGTGTTCTGATACCAAAAACTATGGTATCTATAAATAAGTAATGTTGAATGTCTTGTTACAATATTACAATAAAATATCTCAAACTTGAAACGTGTTTTTAATCACTAATGTTCTATTACGACCTAACCACAGTAATTCAACTTTTTCGTATTGTTAATGAAAGTCAATTAAGTGTCTTTGATGACATATTTTGGTATAAAAAGTAATTGTAACGATGGAAGGTTATCATTCGGGAGTTTCGGATCAGGGAAGCAAGTTGAAGAAGCAACAATGTTCTCTTACCTGTGTGCCGGTTTGGTGCTCGTAGCTGCCTGTAAGTAACTTTAAAGTGACTGTCCAATTAATTAACATAGTCTTCTAGAATTTCACTAGTTTTGATTGATATGTTAATAAAAAAAATTATTGAGAGAGTTTATTAAACTCTCTCAATGACTTTGTCACTATTATGTTTTCACATCTATGTAAGATGTGAAGACTTTATTGCAAATGTAAAATAATAATAATAAGTAATTAATGTGCAAATAGGTGTACCTATTAATATTTTACGTGCAATAGCTGATTTGAAACAACACAGTAAACTTAATCAAGATGAATTTCGATATCTTTTTGACCATTATGGCAATACATTTTATTAATTTAACAAAAATTTGTAGACCTAGGTGTGTCCAACGAAGTGATTACGATGGGGCCTCCGATTAATAATGTAAATTTTATCCCCAAATAGGCGTCGCTCAGGTTCAGGTGTCAACTATTGTGCCTGAAGCTCAGAACGATATCTGCAAGCAAAGGAATGGTTACTACAAGGTGGACTCTAGCTGCGACTCCTACGTGGAGTGCACTGTAAGTATTTCCACATAACATCACATCGCCATTGTATTCAGGTTTTGCAAATCAACAGAGCAGTGCCTTTAGTAATCCGAAAAGTGGAATCTCAAGTAGTGTCGCAACAGTTTTAATTACCAATAAAAGTAGACAAAAATACCTATATTCTGCTGGCCTACCATGACGTCTTAAAGCAGTATTGCTTTACTCTTATTCCAGTGTGGGAAAGAGACGGAGTTATACAGGATGTCTAGCGTCATCTCTTTCCCACACTGGAAAAAGAGGTTGTTTTAAGACGTCATGGTAGGCCACCATGGGTAAATAAAGGAAGTTACTCAACGAAACAGTACACCTGAGTACTGGTTTTAGGCTCACTATAAAACATCGCCAAAGATTTCTAAAAAGCTCGTAAGTTAGCTAACTGAATTCATAAACAGCAGAAACTTACTACGACTATAATCTTTCGAGGTAGTCCAATAATATGCGTCAAGGCTCAATTCTGGGTCCATTTTATTCTAAGCACATAATGGACTTACTTATGTAAGGATCATAGTTTCAGCTGGGGGTCTGTAGTTTCTACTAACCCCCATGAGAAAGAGGCGTTACTTTATGTTTCTACAGACAGCGTCATTAAGAAGTAACCCCCCTGGCGTACTCGGCCGGACTGTAGAGGGGTTAGCACATACTGACGCTGTCTGTACAATTAACTTCAGTATCAAAACATTCGTTATTCGCACAGGAATTCACCGCTGAAAAAATGACCTGCCCGGACGGGCTCCACTACAACCCTGATGCTAAGTGGCCTGCTTACCCATGCGGGTACCCACAGGACGTGCCCTGTGTAGGACGTGGTGCTGCCCGTGAGTAACTTAGGACTATCAGCCTGCTGGATGACATATGTCATGACATGTATGAATTTATAGATAACTCAAAGGAAACGAATCTGGTTCACTTTCAACTTTTTGAATAATAATAATTCAGATGGCTTACAATCAATAGCAGTAGTCTTAATACCCCTAATATTATATCAATGGGGGAATGTGAGGAAAACAACTTTCAGATGATCCTAATATTCATCGGTCTGCTTAATAAAAAATGTCTCGTATCTAAGGCGTCTAGTTGCCAAGTTGATATTTGGTACAGGTCTCTTCTGTTTCCAAGTTTATACTCATGTTGACATGACTTATTATTTTTTTCTTTTTGCAGACAAGCTGATACTGTTTTACCCAACATGTAATATATGTCAGGGTGGTTCGAAACGAGATGACTTGCACGGGATCCTCCATCCCAATGCATAAATAATTTTGTCGGAAGACTATCAGACATGATCTAACCAGCAGTTTTTCTTATGATCCAGAGCCTGCCCAGCCCACCGCCGAATGTCCCCACCAGTACGGCTACTTCTCCTCGCCAGTCGCCAACGATGACAACTGTGGCCAGTACCGCATGTGTGTGGCCGGCAAGGCCATCGAGATGATCTGCCCCACTGGTTTGGCCTTCAACCCTGACTCCGGCCGCTGCGACTGGCCCGACCTAGTCCCTTCGTGCAAAGCTGACCGTATGTATACCATGTTATACTTTGTAATCTTCTAATAGGATGTAGATCTCTTAAACATCCCGTGCAAGTCGAGAAAGCTGATTGAGTTCCTAGTATAAATTCTCCAGCGCTATATCTTTGCTGTACGTTTACAATTTGTTATACAGATCTACGTGCCTCTAAACGGATCTTATTTACACGATTCTCTTGATCAATTTTAATAATATTGTTTTCTAATACATTACAGAGTTCCTCGGCTTCACCTGCCCAGCTGCCCCTACCGATAGCGACGGCCAGCTTCTGGATATCATCGTCAACTACAAGTAATATACTCAGTTGTACTACACTTACAAGAATATCTAATTAAAATTTTCCGAGTCAGTTCATTTGTCGGCTCTTTCAAATCAAAGAATATTACGGGATTCCCTAAGGAAATCCTCTTATGGAAAATACTACTCCTTGCTTATGCTTAATTGGTGGATTCAATTTTAGAATTAGGGTGGAATGTCCCAAAACAGCATCATCATCATTCTCTTGCCCTTATTCCAATTTATTTGGGGTCGGCGCAGCATGACTCCTTCTTCCATACTTCTCTATTACTTGTCATCTCATGAGATACCTCCTTTCTTGCCATATCATCCTTCACACAGTTGTTCCAAAACAATACATTCCACTTTATACATGTATTATTATAATTCACGTTTTCCATGCTTTCACAGGTACCAGGGCAACTGCTACTACTTCTTCTCATGTGAGAAGGGCCGCGCTCGGCTGCTGTCGTGCGACCCCGGTCTCGCCTTCGATCCCGCTTCGGGCCGCTGCGTAGACGCAGATTACGTCAACTGCGACGTCCCGGAACTCGCCGCAGCCCCGGTGGGGCAACCCCAACCCCAACCTTAAGGGTTACGGTCTCATATTACGCTTTGAATCCTATGTATTTTTATTATTTAATAAATGGTTTATAAAATAATATAGTTCAGTGTAATTTGTTTATAAATATACCAACCCCATATATGCTGGAACCGACATATTACATTGAATTTAAAGCGTCATGGCGGATGGCGGTCTACCGGCACAGTTGCAGAATATATTAATATATCGAAGACTCGATACACAACAAGACAAACATAAGTGCCAAGACAAGCAATACATTTGGAGCCAGCCACTAAGAACTTTTGCCTTGAACCGTACCCTTGTACTTCTTATGCCAATAACGTTTTGACGCCTCCTATAAACTACTAAAGAACAAATAGATCTCCCATATTCCGAGATCCCCAACATTCACTATCACACAAAACAGTGAAATCGATGAAATTATTATTAACAATAACATTTCACAAACCGGGAAAATGCCAACAAAAACTGCTGTGTATAATTTTCATAATTGCACCTTTAATAATTCGGTATTGCTTCAATAATTAAATATATTTAATGACAAAAATAATTTTATTTCTTTAGTGTATTGAAAAACGTCGTTAGATACATACACGTAGGCATTTGTTGCTACAGTCCTCGGCTTGGGTATTTTTCGAGATATACGCCATCAAAGTGACAATCATTGCCATCAGCACAACTTTGATAGCTTTTTCGGCAACGACAACTTTAAAAGATTTTCCTACATACAAAACTTCTTTGTATTGATGCCAGCTGTTGATTAATACGGGTTTCATGCGTTGGTAATAAAATCAAAGATGTATTGATCAGTAAATAGATTCTCGAAATCTTGCTTTCTTTTTTTTTTTTTGATTAAGGCCACTCGCAGATCAACCTGCTAAGGTTATTTCTGCTCAACCGGGCAATCCTGTGGTGACCTCAAATGAATTTAAGGCCCCCAGCCAGGGCTTACAAACTAAGTACAATTAAATGACCGTCGAAATCTTGCACAAATAAAGTACTTATTTCATTTAATTTTCTACACGCTTATCTCTCTCGATAATAGAGTACTTTCACCTTCTAATATGTACATAAGACACCAGACATAAGATTTCGATGTTGACTGATTTTTTCAATGAAAATTACAACATTTGGAGAAAATTAAAATACGGGCGCTTTATTCTTTAATCAAATGTTTTTAGACCATGAAAGTTTTCAATTGGATCTTCTGCGCGAAAACAAAGAAATACAACCCCTCCTTCTGAAGGCCGAAGCCGCACTGTCATGAGTGACAAGTTGTGGATCGGGGTCTTGGCGAGGCCGGGAGGCAGGGTGGTCCGAGCTGTGACTGGTTAATAAACTCGAAAATTCAAAGGAAAGGTTTTTACGATGAAAAATGGGTTTAAAAGAAAACAAAGAATATGCCTCCTGCTTAGACATAGATCAACTATCCCGCAAAGTTTCATGATAATCCGGGGCTTTTAGATTTGAACCCTGCATTAAATATAAACAGCGATTTTTTTCTTGAATCGTGTACTTGACCTTAGCTCTTCAAATAATAAAAAAAAATTAAACATTTTCCGAGACCGGATCAAGCTGAAAAAGACGAAAACGCGTTTTTGTGAATAAAAACATGGGAAAAAATGTTAACAGAACAAATTTAGTTACTTTAGGTAAAGAATTGGTGACAGTAATATATTTTTTCAGAATTAAACATTTTCGTCCACGGAAATTACGGTAAAAAAACATTTACGAAATTTTTGGATTGTACTTAAGGCAAAAATATAAACAGCGGTTTTTTTTACATAAAATAACTTAAATTAATATATTACACCGCCAATAAACAAAATTAAACAAATTGTACTACCGGAAGTTATTATTACCAGTTTTTTTACAATAGCGGTTGAGGCAAAATGGTAACAGGGTTTAATTTAGTTTAACTTTCATATAAAGGCTATTTCTAACCTATTTACACGAAAATTAAACACTTTAGGGCAAATCGTGAAAAAAAAATCAATTAATGTTTACGTAAAATACGTCTGCAAGCTTCATTCTTGTATTTGGCGCAGCACGTTCATAGGAATTTGATCTTTCCGTAATTGAAATAAGGTATACAATCGCGTAACTCAATAAAACACCGACTCAAACAACAACACAGTCATTTGCACACTATGAACGCAGCACTTATCTTGTTTACGCACACTAGCACATGCCGTACGCCACAAGCTGCTTAGCGCTGACACCGTGCATCGTAATTTAATTTTTATTTTGACAATATTAATTATCGCTCTAATTTGTTTAATTTTGGGGGATTAAGGTTTGGATTTATATATTTCTCATTATTAAATGAATTTAAATCCTGTTACATTTTTGCCGTAAGTAGTATTTAAGATTTTTTGATTTTCTTGATTTTCTGTGAAGCCCGGAGCAGAATTTGTTTAATTTTGATAATAATAGTTAGACATGGTGATATAAATCATTTTTGCACTATTTTTGTCCTGTTAATATTTTTGCCTTAAGTACGAAGTCAAATTATAAGATTTAAAAAAAAAAACGCATGTTCCGTGGACGAAAATGTTTAATTTTCTGACCTACTTGTAGTACTCAATCTGTTCTACAAATACTCCAAATAAACATACCTGTTTATATTTTTTTCCACCAAGTTAAATTCATATTAGACGTTTTCTATAAAAAAACATATACGCGGAGGTGAACTTTTCGCGGGATACAGCTTAATATACTCTCCTGTCCATACCCTACACATTCAATGAAAAAAATCGCTGTTTTTAATTAATGCAAAGTTAGCCTAATATTCGGCGTAAATTCCCCGGACTATGACCTAATTTCAAGTTTTTAATTGATTATTATCCATTTATAATTTATTTTAGAGGTAACTGAGGTATTTTTCCATCGAGTTTTTTTTTTAATCGTTTTTTCAAAACCGAAGCTACTAAGAAGTAGTCCTCAACTTTGCTATAATATATTAATCACAAAGTGAATGTTGCAGTAAGCTGAACCATTCAACTTTCACAATTTGGGGTTATTCTGGCCCTAGTGGCCTACCAATTGTTTCCAGTGTGACACTGGAATAAGAGTAAAACTAGCCCCCAGCTCTTCGATCAATAATAGAACTAGATTAAGGATTAGGAACCTTCGATCCCAGCTGAACTCGCATATCGTAATTTGTTTCGTGTCGGCTCTACTTGCGGGGGCTGGGGTAAGCGATAAATACGTAAGGCGCTCGGGTTGTCACGGCCTTAAGTATAGGTACTTATTATCTTCCAAAAGGAGGAAGTTATTATTCTACATCTTATTAGGTACATTCTAATAAATGGCAAACGGCTACATTATTCTGTGTGTGTGTGGTATTATTGTCCTTTACCATCTCTTTTGTCTGGTGTAAAACAGGAGTAATAAATGCCTGTAGTAATTAAACTACCTTCACTAATTAAAACAATAATCAAGTTAATCGAAATATAATTAACGAAAGATTGGGAACGCTAAATTACAAAAACAATTTTCTTAAATCACTTATAAATAGAAGGCTTTAGACACGTATACAGACAAAATCCTTGAACTCATGTAAATAATCATAAAAATGCTTGGGATGCGTCTGCGCGTGAATATGAGCCACTTAACTGAACGGCTCTAGAGGATCGAGATTTTTTAATTTGTATCTTTTCCCGCCTTCACAAAATACGTAAAAACTTAGTAAAACCGGTTAAAGGAGGCCAAGTATCATCTATTACTAAATAAAAGGTCAAAAGAAAAGCTAACCTATTATACACTGTGGGGTGCTTGTATTTTCGAGGTCGCTGTGCTCGCTCATGCAACGCAAGATCCTTTCATTCTTATGCTACATTTACATTCAGCCAAAGTGAACAGGGAAGTGGGCAAGACGAGTGTGTAAACACAATACTGTCATACTGCCATTGCCACTAGCGCTGCCCGGCACTCCCCAATTGAGCGGTTTTATGTGAGGTGAAGTCATAGAACCGGCAGCGCGAGCAGCAGTGCGTGTTCACATTCTGCTCAGTCCTCGTCGAGAATAAAAAGGCTCTGATGGCCACGTTCAAGTCTCTTATCAAGAAAAAAAAATCGATGGATAGATATTATCCACCATCTTTTACGACAAACTTTATTTTTTTGTATTTTTTTAAATTATTTATAATAATCGAACATAATTATGTATCGCAAAAAGACCGCGCGGACGTTGTAACACTTTCGTCATGCATGATATTAACTAGAGTGATATTGACTATAGATAGATAGATTAGTCTTTATAACACCATACATCATATCCCATATCTTCCCGTGGGTGTCGTAAGAGGCGACTAAGGGACTTGCCAGAGAATGGGCAGCAGCGTTCTCTGTGCTTTTGTAACAACCGTACTGCGATCGCCAACCCGGCTGCCAAGCGTGGCGATTATGGCAAAATCCCCCAAAATGTCAATGCCACACTTGTGGGAGGCCTATGTCCAGCAGTGGACGTCTTTTGGGCTGAAATGATGATGATGATGACACCATACAAATTTCAGTTTAATATCTACCCAACAAAAGTCTAAAAATTTCTTTCGCAAGGCAGCGTTGTTTGTTCCGAATTTATGGGCATGGGTGTCGGTGTAATTACACGAACATAACCCATAGGTATTGGCTTATTCTCAAAGGTGGCAATGCATCAGTAATGCCAAAAGTATTATCGCAGATGATCACAGGAGTTACAAACCGTCTACTTAACCATCCGTTAGTCCATCAGCTTGTTTGCCATTCAATAAAGTAACTTGAAAATAGTTTCCGCGTGCCAACCGCGGCGGTGACAGCGATAGCAAATTTTGCTGACGGCTTCAACTAGTCGAAGTTATCCTGTAGATACAGGATAACTTCGACTAGTTGCAGTTTGACTAAGTAGTTAGATACCTCCTCCTTATCATCTTATTTCAAAAGGTTGGTCATAAGTGAAGGTTGCGGGGATCCGCTGGATGCGAGTCGCACGGGACCGGTCACTGTGGCGAAACTTGGAGGAGGCCTGTGTCCAGCAGTGGACGTCTTTAGGCTGAAATAATGAAGATGATGATGTGGTTGTTACATCCACATTGCGACAATTAGACCAACAAGACAGTTTTAGTTGATAAAATAAGCTATTACATTGTTTTGATCGCAGAAAAGTCATCATCATCTGCCTAACTTTTTCCCAACTATGTTAGGGTCGGTTTCCAGTCTAACCTGATGCAGCTGAATACTAATAGACATGGAGTGACTGCCTATCTGACCTCCACAACCCAATTAGTACTGGGCAATACGATACCCCTTGGTAAGACATGGCTATCAAACTTTTGGGCCACTGTCTACCTGTAACGACTGTCAAAGATCTACTTGCAAATGACAGCCGAGACCAAAGGCTTCATATGTTTTCCGAAGCACGGAAGAAACTTGGTATATAATGGGACGGACAAACCTAGGCAAACGCAACTTAACCTGAAGATCGACCCGAGCGGCTTATATTATTTAGCCACGATAAAGAATAGACATTCATAACAGTATCGACGGAAACCACAAATATCAAACTTCATCATTAAAACATAATATAGTAATTAGTAAACTATATTCAAAAATAATTAGTTTCCAATCAATTTAATAACGGTAACATTAGTGTGCTCCATATAAACAAATGAAAATAGGCCAGTACTTACAGTGAGGTGCGCACTGTCACATCGGGAACACCTGTGACCAAGCGCCAACATGTTCCGGACAGAATTACTATTAATACTGCCGTTGGTAGTAGCTGGTAAGTTACAATGTCTGTTTTGCTATTGTACATGGTTCTCATAAGTTTGTTATTTTTCTGTTTACAAGCATTTCTGAATTCTGTTCATCTTGCAGTAACGGTTGGTCAGACGAACAGAGGATACACTTACTATGGAACGTCGAACGTGCGGGATCAGCGGCCACAACCGATTTATGGACGGAGGCCGTTAGTTTTGCCGCCAAGACCAGTGCCGGTGATGGGTCCAGTAACCGCTGCCCCTGTGCCGCCTGCCATTACTGCTACTCCAGTCCCTGCAGAGCTAGCACCCGTCGTCGATGAAACTGAAGCCCCCGCCGCACCCCCGGCACAACCAGTCCCGTCGTATACTCCAGCTCTCCCTCCACGTCCAATCTACACGCCCGTAAACAGACCACTTCTTCCTCCGCGTCCCATCTGGCCAGCGCCACCAGTTGTCGGTCCTTCTCAACCTTCTGCCATTGCTGAGCCCCAGCCAACCGAAAGTTTACCGCCAGTAACAGAAGCTGCAGCTCCTGTACAGCCTGTGGAAGCAATGACTCCTGAATTAGCGCCTGAGCCTGCAGCCGAAAAGCCCGAGCCCACACAAGTTCCTATTGAAGGTTTACCAGGACGGCCTGGCGTTCCATTCGAGCCCGTGCACGACCAGGCACCACCAATATTACCTCCTGCGTCAGAACCAAGTCAGCCATTCGTAGTATCCGAGCCCATCCTACAACCGGAACCCATTCGGGAACCCGAACCTATCTCAGAACCTGAGCCTGTCCAAGAACCTGAACCCACTCAGCAACCCCAACCCGCCTTGCAACCTGAGCCTATCCCACAACCCGAACCGATTTGGCGACCCGAACCCGCCCTGCAACCCGAGCCTATCCCACAACCCGAGCCGATTCCGCAACCCGAACCTGTCCAAGAACCCCAGCCCATCTCTCAACCTGAGCCTGTCCAAGAACCCGAGCCGATTCCGCAACCCGAACCTGTCCAAGAACCCGAGCCCATCTCTCAATCCGAACCTGTTCAAGAACCCGAACCCATCTCGCAACCAGAACCTGTCGAGGAACCCGAGCCCATCTCGCAACCCGAACCTGTCGAAGAACCCGAGCCCATCTCTCAATCCGAACCTGTCCAAGAACCCGAGCCCATCTCGCAACCCGAACCTGTCCAAGAACCCGAGCCCATCTCTCAACCTGAACCCGTTCAACAACCTGAACCGGTCTCGCAACCCCAGCCCATTTCGCAACCCATGCCCGTCCAGCAACCAGAGATCGTTTCGCAACCTGAACCCGTCCAGCAACCGGAACTCATCCGAGAATCAGAACCCGTCCAAAAACCGGAGCCCGCTTTGCAAGCAGAGCCAGTCCCGCAGCCCGAGCCCGGACAAGAAATTGATCAAGTCGTTCCGGTCCCAGAACCACAACCGGGGTCAGTAGCAGCCCCAAAGCCTTCTAGCTCAACTCCCGTTGGTCCAACACTTCGATCTGTCATCGTACCTCAACACTCTCAGCCAATAGCATTACCGCCCCTTCTTCCTAAACCCCAACCAATACGGGAACCTGCTTTTGGTCGGCACCGTCAGCCCTCAGTTGCTCCTACGACCTATCCTATTACGCTTCCCCCACCAACTCCCTCATATGTTTATCACCCTACACCAGCGCGGACGGTAGCTACTCAACCACCTGCGGTGGTAGTCACACGCACCACACGGTATCAACCACCGGTGACTCAAACACCAGGACAATTAAAGTTAGACTTCCAGTGCAAAGAAAATAACGGATATTACTCCGTTGAACGTGAATGTGACACCTATATTGAATGCAAGGTAAGATATAAACTCACAGATTGGCTGCTTCCTCAAAGATTAATTACGTTTTTTTTTTGTGTTTGCTAATAAGCCCCTGTCGCGATGTTTGCGATATTTGGCCATCCAATCCTTGGTTTCGTTAAATTTCATAAGTAACATTCCCTCTTCTTCTTTTGCAGCAAGGCAGAGCAATGAAATATGCATGCCCAGATGGTCTTCACTTCAATCCTGCTGCCAAACGTTTCGAATACCCGTGCGCTTATCCCTCAGAAGTGAATTGTATGGCAGGTGAACTAGAACGTACGTATTTACACAAATAATTTCGCAGACCTTTCTATGATTAAAGATTCTACTCGAATTCCTATTGAGTGAAGTTTCTCATGTTAACTTACTTAAATTTTCAGAGAATCCTAATCCTACGGACAAATGCCCAAATCAATACGGGTTCTACTCGATGAATGATGGCGATTGCAGCAGATTCATCATGTGCCAGGAAGGCTTAGCCACCATAATGGACTGCCCTATGGGTCTGGTTTTTAACCCGCAAACCAGCAGTTGTGACTGGCCTGCTAATGTGCCACAATGTAACCCTAGTGGTAAGTTGAAAACAATAAGCGCTTTTTGATCAACAGGCGTGCAGACCAAAAAAAGGGCTAACACGTAAAGAACAACTCGATCTGAATTCAGAAGCAAAACTAATCATTTGACTTCCTTGTTTTTCAGTATTCAAGGACTTTACTTGTCCGGATCCCTCTAAAGATGAGTACGGGCAAATTTCTGACATCATTTTCAAATACAGGTAGGTACCAATATAATGTGTCCTCTATTTTATTGTACGTTTCTCAGCCTTAAACGAATATTTTTATTGTTTCTTTAGGTACCATGCAGACTGTAAACTGTACATAGCCTGTCAACTCGGCCGCCCTCGGCTTCTGAGCTGTGAACGAGGGCTTTACTTTGACGACGCGTCGCAGTCCTGTATTGATGAAGACTATGTGACGGACTGTGGGGTTCCTTCTCGTTTACAGTAATTAATTTATTATTTTTAAACATAAATATACAAACATGAGAATTTACCCTTTTTTTTTCGCTCATTGAGTGGGACTGGAGAAATTACCCCTAGGAACCCAATATTCTACGATCATAATGCTATTTCTACTTTGAATACCTTATAAATTCAATAATCTTATTATTCAATCCTTTTCTTCAAGTTTTAACCACGATAAGTGGTAATCGAAATTATGAGATTGAAATGGATTTTTCTTCTTATGGTGCGATTCTACCGAAATTGTGCGCTGACATTTGTTCGCAAACATTATGTACACCACAAAATGTTCGCGTACTTAGCCGCAAATCTGTTTCGACCGGAAAAGCTGTGCGTGACTTGTAGTCGCGCGCAGTGCAGCATATTAATTTGTAAACGAACATGTCCCATGATCAAAATATTTGCCTCATCGTTTTACAATCAAAACCGTATAATCGATAGATTTGGGTAATTCTTATAATTATTTTGAAAAATACTTCTTTTTAAATACATGAACAAATAGATTGCGAATTAATTTAAATTATGGTGCCTAGGTATAATTATCTATACTTTAATATTACTATGCTGAAGTATTCATAAGTACAAATTAATGAAATTATAAAAACTGATGCAAGTAAATGCAAGCAAATAATAACTAATATACGTAATAAAAAAAATGTATAACGTCATGATATTTATTACAATAACTGTATAAACCTGGATACTAACTTGCAATCCAGTATACATATTAACTGGATGCTTGTTTTGTCCAATCTATTATGTTGCCGTGCCCTAACCGGGTTTCATGTTGGAACTTTGCTGTATATGTAACAACTAATTGTAAACACATGAATGCAATAAAGAATTTGAGTTTGAGTTTGAGTTTGTTTGGTTGAATGCGCTAATCTCATGAACTACTGGTTCGAATTGCAAAAAAATATTGTTGGATAGTCTATTCATCGAGGAAAGCTATTTAACATCACGCTACGACCAATAGAAGCGGAGCATCATTGAAAAATGTTGCAAAAACGAGGAAAATGTGACTTAGACAAAGTTGCGCGGGTCAGCTATCTATAATATGAGTAAAGAAACATTTGTGCTGTGTACAGCACAAATGTTTCTTTCACGAAACGATTCTACCGGGTGCGGCACTGTGTACTGTGCGGTACTGTGCCGCACACCGGTGGAATACTGGAATCGTGATTCCATACAATCACTTTGTGATTATACACGGAGTTCAGCAGCTTGCATGGTGAGGATAACTATTCTATTAGCTCTAGTTAAAGTCGACTTTGTTTGGATCATAATATTAAAACAACTAATCAAGAACAGTGGTTTTCACTGCTCTCTGATTGTTCAGTAGAGTTCAAGAATTTCAAAATCGTAAACACCATCGTAATCCTAACATTACCAATACATAAAAATATAAATAATAAAAACGTACTTTTTTGGATTGGCAATATTTACCAGAACACCAGTATTCTATGAACAAAATCACAAATGCTATTGGTTGATATTGAATTGAGAACTAAAACGGCCAATCATGTTCTTTTTTTGTGTAAAATCTGTAAAAGGAAACAATTTCATATTTCCGCCAAAGAAGCGCGGTTTTGCAGCCTACAATATTTTGAATTTGAATTTTTATTTACAAGAATCTGGTAGTTATCAGTATGATGATTAAGTGCAAAATGAATATGTTTGCATTTATTTTGGTATTTTGAACGGCGGACTGTAGTGTGATAGGTGTACGATGACGGAGCAAACGGCGAATAGTGCGAGCACCGCGAGACATTCCGCTAGCGCAGCCCTGGCGGACATCGCCCCAGTTGCCCCTACGGATCGAGCGGTTGCGTAGTCACGATTCACGGCCGCAGCCTCTGAGCCCCATTTATTTTTTTACAATCAGTGTGTTCCTAAAGTGAATTTAAAAGCTAAAAAACAATGTAAAGTCGATATCCTGTCATTGGTGTTATCTCAAGTATTTCTATAGTTCGTTGTAGCTGTGCACAAAATGGAAGATTCCTACATTATCGCAAATTTCCACACGCTGTGTCGACTGTGTCTGCACAATAGCACATTCTCCACATCGATATTCGCAGCTGCGCCAGACGACGAAACAAATGTTGCTTTAACCTCCAAAATATCAGAATGTTTCGAGTTGCAGGTAACATGAAATGTTAATTTCTGTAGATTTTTGTTGGTTACGGTATTAATTACATCCTTGTTAATAAATCATGTTATTTCAGATTGATCCTAATGATGGGCTTCCTAATAGAATCTGCTACAAATGCTTGTTCAAAGTTGATAAATGCTCAAAATTCAAGCTACAGTGCATTCAAAACGAAAACAGGTTGAGACAGATCACATCAAGAGCTAATGAACTGGACAACTCGAACTCATCAGAGCTCAGCAACTACAACTATGGTTCACATTTTCAGGAAGATGTGAAACCTAAAACTGAACAGTACATTGTTGAAGATAGTGTTGTGATGGTGGTTGATCCCAGTCTTGACTATGACTCCTCTGAGGAGTCTGAAAATTTGGAACCTGTTGAACCAGAAGTTATTGAAAGAAACAACACACCAGATGGTGAGCCAATGACTGAATCATTTTTCAAAAATGTGTTCATGTGTCAATATTGTGATCAAGCTTTTGTTTCACAAGAAAAATGTAAAGAACATGAACATGCTTACCATGATCCCAACTTACCATTTAAATGTGTTGAGTGTAGTCTAGTCTTTGCTGAGCGTAGTCAATATGTGCAGCACACTAAACAAGTACATGGCAATGACAAACCTTACCACTGTCCAGAATGTGATAAGTGTTTTGGGAGACGCTCTGATTTGAGAAAGCACTCCATTGTCCACACTGGTATACGGCCATACCAATGCCAATATTGCTTGAAAAGCTTCTCCCGCAATACTAATCTTAGCAAACATCTGCGTATACATGCTGGACACAAACCTCATGTGTGCCCTCTTTGTCCGAGGAGCTTTGTGGCAAAAGGAGACTTACAACGCCATGTGCTTGTTCATTCTGGGATGAAGCCTTTTGCTTGTAGAAAATGTCACTTAACATTTGGTAGAAGAGATAAACTTATAAAACATGAAATGCGACACACTGCTATGAGCCCAGTCAAAAATAATGCTAATTCCTTTATTTTGCCTGAGCAAGATCAAGATACTCATGATATGGTGGTAAATGTAAACCCCTTTAGCAATCTCATGACTTCTCCTACCCAGCTCCATCCTGATTCATCAAATACTGATTTTGACCTACCCAGAGTCCCAGATCATATCTCGGGAGAGAGCAGTTTCATGAAAGTACAGAAAAATACTTCTGCTGGAAACAAGTCCATCAACCATTCCCCACCAAAACAGAAAGCTGCAACACCAAATAAAAACAGGCCAAAAAATATTAAATGTCATCAGTGCCCTAAAAGGTTTTGCTCCTTAGATTCTTACAAAACACATGTGTCCATTGCACATATTGGATCCAGGGTCTTCCAGTGCAAAATTTGTTTTAAAAAGTTCCCCCGCAAAAGAGAGTTGGACCGTCATGCGGCTCTTCATTCTGGTATGAAACCATTTTCATGCAGTCAATGTGATAAAAAGTTTACTAAAAAGGACAAACTTGATAAACATGAGCAAACTCATGAATGCCTGGTTGTGAATATGCCTTGCATAGAATGTGGTGCCACCTTTGAAAAGAAACCTGATTTAGTTGCACATATAAAATCACATTTTACTGAAAATTTTGATGATAAGATAACTGAAGCTGAAATTAAGAAAGAAGAGGAAACTGAATTTAATTTGGATGACAATTTCTATGACCTAGAAACATGAGAGTTTGAACTCGTTATTAAACTTATGTCTGAGTAATTCTTGGCACCACAGTGTAACTTATTGTTCACTTGCTTAGTACTTAATAGATAGGAATGTTTAGGAGGATTAGAGTGGGTTGTTTTTATATCGATGATTGAATGTTATATATGTCAAATTTTTGTTTTACAATTTCTGATTAAGTAAAGTCTGAATCCCATTCTATAAACCCACCGTATGTGGATATTTAGAAAATATCTGTACATTTTCAACCTTCATAACAACTAATTCAATTCTAGCATTAAATGTTTATGACCTTCTCATATTGAGGAATAATTTAACCAAAAATTATGTTAGTATTTTGTTATGGTTTATTGTTACTCTATGGAAATCTTGTAGTGAATAAGTAGGTATGAGCAATATAGTTTATGATATTAACAAGATTATTGTTCATTCATGTTACAAGAACAATATGGTGTGCAATACACCCATAACTTCAGATTTTACTACCTTTTAAAATCGATTTGAACAAGTAGTAAATTGTCAATATGGATTGTAGTGATTAGATCTGAAATTTTGGAAGCTTTAGGTGCCTCTTAAAACTGCCATACTATTGGGCAAAATACATACTTTAGTCTATCCAAAGATAATAATGTTATACAGGGTGTTTGGTGCGAGTTTTGCAAATTTCAAAATAAATATAAAATTAAGAAACCTGATAAGCCCTGCATGCCTAAGGCCAAGGTTAAGTTTTGTGGCTGAATAGACAGCAAATGGCCATTCAATTCATTTTGTTTGGCAAATGATGCACCAAACAGCCTGTTCATCAATGTAGGTATGCATGTATTAAAATTGTGACTTACCTACATAATTGTGTTATAGGTAAGAAAGCACAAATACTGTCGCTATCAAGTGATAACTTACTGTAGATACTTTAGATAATAATAATGTAATACATATTATGATGACTGTTTAATTAGTTATTAAGTAATAATTATACTGAATTTAGTTTTGTCCTGATAATATATTTGCTTTAAGTTTAAATTTTTCTATGGTCTTATGGATATTATATTATTTCAAAGAAACAAATCCATGCATTTAAGAAAACAAGAATTCTGTTCTTTACAAATGTAGTTACATACATGATAAGTACTTTGTTAAAATTAATCTTAGAATATACAAAAATATTGTTGTAAAAAAAAACTCTGTCTCCTCTCCAGCATCAGTTTATCTTTCAGCAGATTCATTCAGTACTGCACAAAAAAAACACTAAAAACAAACTTGTTCAAATAATATTAATATTCAATAACGCATCAGACTAAACATTCTTTATTGTACATACTAAATGCAAATTATTCAGTAATGTTGATGTGCAAAAATAGGTACTTAGATGTAAATATTTATCTGCAATAAATGTTGTCCACTAAAATTATTTACTGACTTTTACTTATTTTTAACCTTGTAATTTCCATAATGTCAACTTACAGTAGCAGTCTTGTGTAAAAAAATAAAGCATGGAAGGGACACCAACAGTTACCACATATTGGAAAGATCATTCTGAACCAACCGTCGTTTCCTTTCCTACAATACTGCAATACCTACAGTCAAAATGTATGGAAAAGCTGATTTATAAAAATTACCAATCAAGCATTTCCATGTTGGGGGGCTCAGATTGATGTACTTAATTTGTGGTGTCATTTCCACCTTGTATATTTTATTCAATCTATACTTACTAATAATATCATCGTTCTCACATAATGTACCATCTCAACATGAATGATGTAACCAAGGTTTTTGCAACAAGCTACTGATTTAAAAGAGTGTCCATGGAATTTCTTGCCCATTCTTCTCCATAGAGATCTACGCTTTGGAATGGGCAACTACAGTACTTTCACAGTTATTATGTCTTGTGACTGGGACTGTAGCTTCATTTTTATTGTTTGACTATTCAAAAGTGCCTGTAATTGGTCTACTTGAAATAAATGATTTTGATTTGTGATTTGAATAAAGCTGAAGAGTTTGTTTGTTTGCTTGAACGCGCTAATCTCAAGAACAACTGGTACGATTTGAAAAATTGTGTTATATAGCCCATTTATTGAGGAAGGCTATAGGCTATACATCAGCACGCTCCATTCGCTACGACCAATAGGAGCGGAGCAGCAATGAAAAATGTTGCGAAAACGGGGACAATGTGACGAAGACGAAGTTGCGCGGGACAGCTAGTATATCATACAATGGGCAGACTAATTTAATAAAGTTATAGAGTTAGAAGGGGCTGATCTCTGAAGTACCAGGATTTTAAAATTGTTTTTGCATTTGACAGACCAATTCTTAAGGAGCCTTATAGGCATTATCATGCTACAACCTTTAGGAGCTGAGCAAGGAATTGCAGGTGCAAGCAAGGGGCACACCTAGTCCTACACATGGGCAGATTGATGATAATGATGAGTCAATGAAACAAGATTAAATTTTTAACATTATATTTATTGTTTTAACCAGCTAATGGATTAGCATGTATTGTAACTGAAGTTATTTTTGCTTCTGTAAGTGGCCGGTATGTTTTTGGGTTGACTGCCATTTTTTCTAAATCATCAAGTGCTTCAAATCCATCTATGATTCTGAAACAAAGGATAACATTATTTAACTAGGGAAAAGGTAGTAAGTTCAAGACTGAGTAGTAAGCCAATGGCATCTATCTGCAAGCATTGCCTAAACTAATATTATAAAGAGGAAAGATTTGATTGTTTGTTTGTTTGTTTGCATTGAATCCGCTTCGAAACTACTGGTACGATTTGAAAAATTATTTCAGTGTTAGATAGCCCATTTATCGAGGAAGGCTTTATGCTATATATCATCACGCTACGACCAATATGAGTGGAGCGGCAATGAAAAATGTTGCGAAAACGGGGAAAATGTGACGCAAACGAAGTTCCGCCGGACAGCTAGTATTGTATAACAGGCTGGTATCTTTAAGTAGTCAGTGGCCCGGAAGCCGAACAACAGTCTTACCAAGAGGTATTACAGTATTACCCAGTACTGACTGGGTTGTGGAGGTCAAACTCCATGTCCAAAGTCTGTATTTTGAGCATAGGTGGGCAATTTCCACTCCTAGTTCCCAGTAACATTAGGAAGTGATTACTTGTGCCAAGCCAAACTTTTTTCTTTAATACTTTTTAAGTTGCCTTGCATTTGGCCGCAACTTGCCCGATGTGAACATGATTTGGCTATAATAGATGCTGAATCTAGGCCATCCCAAACAAGATCTTTGTAGCAACCTTTATGATACCCAGCAGAGTATGTAAGGATCGTAACGGTGGCTGGTGGTGTTCTATGGTTTCGGCCTAACCCCATGGGGATAAAGGCGTAAGTTTATGTATGTATGACCTATGGTGCAGTGATTTGTCAAATGAGCTTATGCTTACCTGAAAGTACCTACTTAAGTCATTCAAGTTGCTGTCTTATTCAACCCCCCTCAAACATTTGGTTGTTGTTGATTACTTTGTATTGCAAACTAAATTGAAATTAGTTATTAAAACATCTTGCCTTACCTTCCAAATAGTGTATACTTCAAATCTAAATGGGGTTGTTCTCCGTATGTGAAGAAAAATTGGCTACCATTTGAGTTGGGCCCATTATTGGCCATACTCACCATACCTCTTGCATTATGCTGTAAAAGTAAAACACATATTATTAATGCTTATGCCAAGCTAAGGAATTAATACACCGTTCACAAATATAATCAAACAATTTTTATATCTGTGAGATAGGTAAACACAATTTCTACCTTTAACTCTTCCTTAAATTCATCTTCAAACTTTCGTCCCCATATAGACGTGCCTCCTTTGCCAGTGCCTGTAGGGTCGCCTGTCTGTACTATGAAGCCCTGGAAATGTTAACGACAGCACTTGAGACTTCTTTTCTATCTTCAAATTAAAAGATATACTTGTATTACATTTTAACATCAAATGAATAGCATCAGGACTTACTTTAATATTTCTATGGAATAAGGATCCATTGTAATAATTGCTAGCACATAATGCTAGAAAATTCTCACAAGCTTTTGGACATTGTTCACAATACAGTTCTATTTTTATATCCCCAACATCAGTATGTAATGTTACAGACATTTTGTCTTATAACTAATACTTCGACTTCTTCTAAAGAAACCAGTGAGTCTACTATTTCTTGTTTACTATTTTATTTACTTTCAAAATAACCTAAAATACATTCCGCTAACCGCTTATAGTAGGCGTACAGTGACAGTGAAGTAACAAACAAAACAAGTAGGGTTGTGAAAAAATAATCGATAATGATAAAAATCGATCGAAAATCGATTTCCCCCCAAAAACAATCGATTTTTCTTTTTGCACTGCCGATTTATTTTCCTCCGGCACCCCTCCCCCCCCCCCGACATTTAGTCCGAACTTCGGAACCAGAATTACTATTAGGTCCATCATACATACTATAACAATAACGCTATCTGTGCTACATGTCAGCCCTTTTGTACTTTGAAAAAACTTTCACTAGACGGCGTTAATCAATGTACTGTACTATTTTATCTTTATCTACATTCGTTTATGTCATATGTCATTGATGGATGAAACTTTGCTGTTCAAAACTTCAAACGATAAGTTTTGAAAGTGTTTTGGTGAACTTCTTTTAGTAACTGAGTGTTTAGTGTTTTTAATTTAACTCTTTTATATATTGTTTTTAATTAACGATGTCAATGGCAAAAAGGCCGACGAGCAGCTGGCGTCAATATTTTAGTATTGACAAGAAATCTGGCAACGCCCAATGCAAATATTGCCCTAAACTATTAAAAACATGTAATAATACGACCAATCTAAAGCAACACATCCAACGGAAACATTCAGAAATCCTAGGCAATATTGAAAATAACCCGGTAAGTACCTACAATTTGTATTTAGTTAAAATTTGGGTATAAATGTATTTAGTTAATATTTCTCGAGAACTCGTTCAATTTCCATATATTTGAGCAGCCATCATTCAACAAACGTCAAATGATTATTTCTTGATGTAAATAAAGAAATTAAAAAATAAATTGTTTTATGTTTGGCACAACTTATTAGTTACGTTCTCTGACTATTTTGAGCTGTAAAATGAATCTATTATATTATTTAGACTGTAGCTTAGCTTGTAATTTAATTTTTGATTTAAATTATTTAACGTTTTATTTAACGTGAGTTTAGTTAAGGTATGGTATAGCTATGGTACCTATGAATATGTGATTCTTATTCTTTTCTTATAAAGGTAATTTAAACCGATTTTAGAAAAAGAAGTAAAAATAAAATATTTTGTTATAGGATCATGAAGTCAATTTGGGAAAAAAATCGCAGGAAGAAATAATTATAACCATAGAAAGTGCTAAGCCATCGACCGTCTTCATGTTTTGAAGGCTCTATAACGCCAAGCAATTCAACATTCCGAATCGAGGACCTTGTAGGATCTTCAACTCCAAAAAGAAAGAAAATGGGCATCGAATAATCATTTTCAAAAATAGTCGAATTCGGATCAGGGCTTCAAAAAATTTACAAATCACAGATGCTACAGCAGAATTGATTTACCGTGATAATCTCCCTTTCAGTGTGGTCGAAGGAGAAGGGTTTCGAAAATTAGTTAAATTGCTTGCACCTCTATATAAAAACGATTACACGTATTATTGATGGAAAATACGAAGAGAAAAGATAACAATAAAAAAATTACAATCTGTGACGAACATATGTTTATCCATCGACGAATGGAAGGATTTACAAATGAAGAGCTATCTGGGAGTAACTGTCCATTTCATAAAAAACGTTAAAATTGTTTCCTTCAATATAGCTTGTGAGCCACTTTCAGTCAGAGAGTCATACCGCCGAATATCTGTCAATGACTATAAAAAATATATGCAATCAATGGGAGATACCAGATCAAAAAATTGTAGCCGTCACTACCGACAATGGTGTAAATATTGTTAAAGCAATAGAACTATTATTTGGACGAGCAAAGCATATTCGTTGCATAGCGCACACATTAAACCATGCTGTGCAACAATCAGTTTCGGTGACCGAAATAAAAGTATTCATCGATAAAGTTCGCAGAATCGTTCAATGGTTCCATCAAAGCGGAGTTGGTGCAGATCAATTAAGGAACTCCCAAGAGGCTGAAAATGTTCCTGAAGGAAAAATTAAAAACCTTATAGGAGATATTTCCACACGATGGAATTCACAATTGCACATGCTTGACAGATTTTTAGTCATGAGTGGTACGGTGGGTGGAATTTTGGTGAATAACCCTAATGCTCCGCCTACGATTCAAGCTAGTGAAATTGCTGTCCTGAAAGATATTGTACTCAAACCATTTGAAAATGTAAGCGAGGAGATGTGTAGTGAAAAATATGTGAGCGGAAGCAAAGCTATGCCCATGATAAAGTGCCTCAAACAATGTTTGGAAAATACAGACCCATCACATGAGTTGGCCATTCAATTAAAAAGTTTATTATTTAATTAATTAAAGAAAAGATTTGAACACATACAAAAAGTTCATTTATTTGCAACTGCAACATTTTTGGATCCTCGTTATAAAAAATTGCATCTTGATGACGGACGGGGCGTCTTTAGCAAGAACCATAAATTATATTAACCGAACCATTGACGATCACGAAGCTGACCATTGTCCCGCCCCGACAACTTCGGCCACTGATAATGTAAATAGCAATGACATTTGGGAAACCCACAACAAATTGTCGATGGAGATCATGAGAGCTAATCAAAGTCACTGCCAGATATCCGAATTAAACCGGTACATAACTTTACCTCTAAAAGGGTTAAAAGAAGATCCATTAGAAATCTGGAGAAGCTATGAAGGAGCTTATCCCAAACTAACACAGTTGGCATGTAATCATCTTTTGGTGCCAGCTTCGTCAGCTTCAGCGGAGAGATTATTTTCCAAAGCTGGTGCCATATTGACAATGACCAGGAGCCGAATATTGTCCAAACGGTTACCTAAGCTCTTATTCCTGAACTCATTGCCCACGGATTTCTAGTTTGTTTAGATTATAAATAAAAAAATATATATATATTATTTTAAAACTTTAAGTTGTGTTGATTATTTAAAAAAAATATCTTGTGTATTTTAATTTAGTGATGCTGTGCCTTTAGTCTTTATTTTTTAAATTTTATTATTCATATTGATTATTCTCAAGCTTTAATTTGTGTTGATTATTTTGATACTTTGAATTTCTAATGTGTATTTTTAATTTAATAAAGCTGTGTGTCACGCAATGGCGTAATCAAGGGGCCCCCGAAGGGTTTCACGCGGGGTTTTAATGTTACGCGCGAAAGGATAGTGAGGTTAACCTCTCTATCCTTTCGCGCGAACAGTAAAACCCCGCGTGTAGCCCTTCGGGGGCCACTTGATTACGCCATCGCGTGAGTCATCCGATATCGTAAAGATAAACACTTATAACTCGAGTTATATTAGCTCTAATCTTAAACGGTAAACAGTGTCGGGTTCGTGATGAACGGGGCCATTTATTAATAATAAACAACTCTTTTAGAACTACTTGAGAATTATACATATCCCATAGATATGAGAGAGATCGCAGCAAATACGTCTGTTTTCGTTGCTTATTTTTGTTTGGTAAAACTACTCATTCAATTTACACGAAAATTTATATCTAACAACACAAATATACAAGTAATCTAATGACAGTGTTTTTTAGGAGTCCTACATATATTATTCTTATAAGATCCTAACTCAAACTTCTTGTTAGAATCGGCCATTTTAGAATTCCGCTGTTCAAAGCATGAAAATACTTGAAATATCAATAAATATGAATAGATATGCCTCGAATACATGAAATAATGAATTATCACTATTTTTTCTTTGCTACTATTGTTTCCAAGACCATTTTACATGGTTAAAGAGTCAAATTATATTTTTTAATTTCGAATAACAAACTTCACAACAAAGGATTTTTTGTTGGCTCAAATCATAATTTTTTTGTTATTTTTTCAAGCAAATGACTATCTAAAAAGTTGCATTATACACTTATAACATACTATACATTTACTTACCAAAGTTTTACAACGTATATCTCACAAAAACAACACTTTTCCGAACATAATAACACGGGTTGCCATTGACGTTTGACATTCGACATAGACGAGTTTTTTTTTTAAATTTAATAATGTTGTGCCGTTTAGTATTACTAACGATTGGTTTTGTTTGAATCGACTACTAGTTGACCATAGAGGTAAATTTTGACAGAACGATTTAGAAATTTACTTTTTTTAATATTAGCGTTTAAGTTTGCCGGTGCGCCGTTGATCCTCGGCGTACCGAATTCGGTACGGCGAGGATCAGCGGTAACGCCCGCGCGTACCGAATTCGGTACGCGCGGGACGGAAAGGTTAATGTAACTTTTATTTTTATGTATAATTATTATTCATGTTGATTATTCTCGAACTTTAATTTGTGTTGATTATATTTGGAATTTCTGATGTGTATTTTTATTTAATAAAGCTGTGATTAATTTAACTTTTTTGTTTAAATATACTTTGAAAAAAATCGATTAATAAAACAAATCGTTTTTTTTTTTGAAAAATCGATTATTTGTTATTTGATTTTTCATGCTAAGAAAAACAATCGATTAAATAAAAATCGATTTTGAATGTAGAGGGTCACATCCCTACAAATAAGACAGACGTCATGTCATTTCAAGGATGTCAATGTCATACATTGGCATTTCGTTTTAAGCATTACAGAAAAACTGTGAAAAAGTTCAACGGCTACAGAAGGAAAACTGGATAATTATCCTGAATAGCATCCCGCATCCGCACAGGTTGATCGAAGACTAATTAAACTGTGCTGGCCGGCTGAAGCCGATCAGTGGATGGTTGATCAATCATTACTATTCATTACATTACAGATCCCTCGAAGCCTCGGTACGGAAACTGTGCTCGGATAGCACCCGACTGTCATTCGGTGATTCAGTCGTTAGTTACTTCTTACTAAATTGTAAATCGGCCAGAAGACCGAATGTCTAACAACCAGCCGAGTCTAGAGATATCGTGCTAATGATGTTTGTTAACCAGGACTTGAGTTTACGGGTCACCCTAGCGATGGGCGATTCCGAGATGTTTTAACAATCGAAAGAATCGGAGTCGTTCAAATAAACCATCGAGTCAACCATCGACTCGCTATGCTACAAAACAATCGAGATGTTTTTCGATTGTTTCGAGTCAACAGAATCGACCGCTAGTTTTTGATTGTTCGAATCGGTCACTATCACTCACCGAGTCTCGCTCGGTTACCGGGGTCAGTCGATTGCATGCATCGAGCCGAGGTTTATGTGTTTACTTACGATGCAATGTTTTATTTAAAAAAAATAGATTCCCAGAACCCTCGATACGTTTTATTTATTTTCATGTTTCCTTATATCTATGTATTCATACGTAAGTTAACTACTTACATTTTATTCCTGTCGCGGTATTGATTATTTTTGATTGCTCTTGGTTTAGATTCGCAATCACAACGCAAGTCAAGAACTCGCGAAACTCGAAACCATCGAGGAACAAGTCGCGAATGAACGCGCCATGCGCCAGTCGCAATAACAGACCGAGTCGGACTCGACTCCAAGTCAAAACAATCGAGAACCATCGAGATGTTCGAACAATCGAATAAAACCTCTCGCCACGCGCATCGCTAGGTCACCCCATGTATGTAAACAACTTATAAAGTGGTTTATGGCAGAGAATAATGTTGGCTATTCAAACCAGCCCCTGTATTCACAAACGCTCGGTTTCGATTTCGATTCGATAAGTCGTATGTTTGTCTTGTTTTGGCATTACGAAAGCGAGCGAGATAGACATACTACTTTCCGAATCGAAATCGAAACCGAGCGTTTGTGAATACGGGGACAGGTCTCCCGCGAAAATTGTGTTAAAGAAACAGACCCAAATCAGTGTCAGTGTTCCAAGTTGGAAATCAGTTTTATTGTATTCCCTATTTTATTAAGGATATTTACGGTTTTATTTAGCATTATACAGGGTTACTGGAAACTCGACGTATTCCTTGCAGGACGTCCTATTAGGATTCGAATGCTAACAAAGGTCTGCTAGGGTATCAAATATGATAATAAATTAAATTTCAGTACAGTCGCGCCGCAAATTCTTTTTTGAATTAGCTGCAAATGATTTAATCTGGGATTTTTCATACAAAAACTAAAAATCGTATAACTCAAAAACTACTGAATTTCGGTAGAACATTTGTGGGCTTAATCTGTTGCATTCTAACCCTACTATGACGTACTACCTACAAGGAAAACGAGTTACCAGTAACCCTGTGGCCAAAGAATATAATAATAATAGAGCCTGTGGCTGTGCACAACAAAGGTACTTCGGATTCATAGATCTTATTGGGCCACTACCTTCCTTTGTTAAAATAAAACAATACAATTAGATTTAAAAAAAAAAGTTTATTTAGATTGATTGAGGCCTACACAAACAAAAAAGTTATTCACAACCACCTTCCCTTTCATTTTGGTGAGGAGTGTCCATGCCTTGGTTTGTGTAGTTGCCAAGTAACCTCAGGCCGTTAGGGTCGAAGGGAGATTTTAAGTGTAAAGTCGCTTTATGCTTCTGTCCTAAGACCTCGATCTCGTAAACTCCTTCTTTTAGAAACTCGTTGGTGACTTGTGAGCCTTTATTAGTGACGTAGCCGATGCCGATTGGTTTGTCCAGGTAAAAGGCATAATCTCCTCTTCTTAGGTAGCCCACGGGCTCACCATTTCTAAATATGGCTTCTTGTCCGAAGACGGCCACCTGCAATGATAAAAAAAATATCAACTAATCATTTATAGAAGCAAAATTTCAGGAATTGACCAAGTTAAGATACTTATAGATAAGTAAGGTTCAAATAATGTTTTTTGCTTTTCACAATTGCCATCGGAAGAACGTGATTACGTGACATTAAAACAGATTGTGACGTCTTTATCCTAATGTAGACGCAACTAAAATGGCACTAGCAAAGTCTTTTGATTCCATGCATCTCGTTTAGTCATCTCATTGTTCAGACCCATCCTATTCTTATCATCATCTGCCTCGACTGTTACCAACTGTGTTGGGGTCGCTTTCAAGTCTAACCGGATGCCAGTTAAAATTGACCATTTAAAATACCAGTATTTTAAATGGAGCGACTGCCTACCCAGCTTTCAGAATCCACTTAGTACTGGGTAATACGACACCCCTTGGTAAGACTGACTGTCAGACTTTCATGCAGGCCACAGACTACCGATGACGACTGTCAAAGATCTACAAACGACAGCCGGGACCAATGGTTTAGCGCGCTTTCGAACGCGCACGGAGGGAACTCGGTATGTAATGGGTGGTCACCCATCCACTGACCAACCTAGCCAAGTACGGCTTAAACTAAAGATCGACCGGATTGGCTGTTATTATTCAGAAAAGAGGTCTTCGAACCTATGCTATTATTATCACATAATCCAAGCATCCAATTTATTATTTGTATAACAGCTAACACAAACCTTCTCATCGAGCGTGAAATACGCGTATTTCTTGGTAACCCCGTCAGTTTTCGCTCTAGTGACTTGTTCATTTCCGATGTAGTCGCCGTCCTTCCTGCATGCGAAGCCCATATTAGCTTCTATCGGATTGTCGTCCGCCCTCAAATCGGAGTTCCATAAGTGGTATCCTGAAATTAAATGTTTTGATGGTAATGGTTTCGATCTTGGCAATACATTTTTTTCGATTACAAAACATCAAATAAGTAGTTAAAAGACTGTGGCATTTTTATTCGAATCATATTCTTCCCGCCCTTGTCACATATTACTTGGGGTCGGCGCAACACGTTTTCTTCTTCCATTCTTCCCTGTCAAACGTCACGGCATCATTTACTGCCTTCGTTTTCATATAATTCCTCACAAAATCCATCCACCTTTTCTCAGGCTTCCTCTCCCTCTCCTTTCATCAAGATTCATAAACATCACATGCATTTCCTATGTCCACCTGTCCACTTATTATTCGAATGCTTGATAATATTTCTCCAAGTGACATGCTACCACACCATAAAAGGTTCATAATTATCATTCAGTCGAAATACGTCTACAGCTGGCAGGATAGGCTTCTCACATCAGTCCTGTGCCGCTCACATCTCGCCAGAAGATTTCTGCGACCTCAATAACCAGGGCCCGTACCTCCACCTCTTATTACTTTAAAGTCACTGTAGTGTGGGAGAGAGGTGGAGTTCGACGTACTGTGTTACTCTTTCGACAACAACCAGAGGTCATGGTAGGCCATATAGTTGTCGATACGGCAGGACCCTTACCGTGAACTACAAAAACATTACCTTTCTCAGCACTCAACGAGGTCAAAGCCCTCCAGCCAGCATTCTTCAGTCCACTCGCACGGCTCAAAGCCTTGTACACCGCGATTGCATGAGCGGAGGGTATATGTAGCTCCCAGCCCAGTTCCCCGGACCACGTGACCCGAAGTGCTCGGCAGCGGTATCGTTTGTCATCGGGAGAGTTCGGGTTACGACTCACGTCGATGCTACGGTGCGTGTTCACTGGGAATGCGTCGTTATCCAGAACTGTGTCTGTGTAGCGTTCCAGGATGCGGCGGCTGTGAAAAGTAGATTTTAGAAGTATTAAGTCAGTTCGGATTCTGTCCTTCAAAACTTCGGTATAATTTTTTTTTAATTATGTCTATAGGCGCTATGGAAAATCTTTTTACATTCATTATAGTTCGATGTGCGAGAGGTGTGTGATGACGGGTCCAGAAAGTTCAATCATTAGCAGCAGATCACAGGTATTTTACCACTTAGTATCCTATAGCGACGTTCTTCTAATATAGTTACGCTTATAATTTTTAATGTTGGTCAGATTTGTCAGTGTCACATTAAAAATCACTGTTATTTTGTAATAGGACAGTAGTTTTGCTGTTAAAACAATTTTTTTTTGGCTGAGAAGGGTTCCTACTGACCTGTCCGGTCCCTGTACACCGAGGATGCACAGCTGTTTGGTGACATCAGTGATGGTGGCCCTCAGCTTGTGTGTCTGCACGATGCGGCGGAGGTGCGCCAGAGTGTGATACGCACTAAACCCACTGGTAACGACGTAGTAGCCGCGACCCTGCGCACAGAAACGATTAAAAAGTCTGAACGTTTGAACAGCGATCGAGTTGGAGATTGAAGGATATTTTTTTTCATTTTTATATTTCAGCTATTTGTGTATGTGAGCTTAAGTGTTTGTGAATGCACCCACGATACAGGAGACATTCCTGGTGTAGAGACACGTTATTTTTTTTCTTCTTCGTGTAGCTAGCAGTGGCAGGTGTTTCGGATGTTTCTGGCCAGCTCAAAAGTTCGGCACTTCTACGGCGTCGATGCGACGGTGGTAGTGCAAAGGTCACAATGCACCTTTTTGGGCACATCCACACCCTGCTGCCTTTCTATCAAAATCGCAGTATTTTACGAGATTGAAGTTACATTTTTCCATTTCGGTTTAAAACGATTGATTGTATTCATTAATGATCAAACGATTGATTTTATTCATTAGTGATCATAGAAGATACCCCATAAAAAAGTTTTCAAGCGTAAAACTAAGCGTACCTTAAGATTTTTTTGACAAAGTAACGTTTTATTTTGGGTTTTCGTAAAAATATATTGAAAAAGTAAGAATACGATTCGATCAATATATTAGTTAATAGTATGAGTCTATGTCAGTATCAACTCTGGAGAGTGCATACCTTAAAGATGGGCTCGTGTAACTGACCACTGCCGCTGTCTAGTATGCTGACAGTCAAGTCAGCTTCTACGCCACCTTTCTTGTTTAACATGAGAGAGTACACCACCCTGGAAATCAAAAAATAAAAGCTTAAGCCCGTGTTCAATGTTGATAGATGAACCTAAAAACCGACTTCTTAAAAAGGAGATGCATATAATCGACCAGCATCTTTTTTTTCCATGTATGTACACCTATTTGTCCGTGATTACTGGACCGATTTAGATGATTCTTTTTTCATTTGGTAGAAAAAGCTTGCGCGGATAATAAAATTCATATGCGACCAGCATATGAATTTTATTATCTTTGCTTAGGTATTTTTTGAGTTATCCTCCTTTATTCATTTTATCCTCTTATTTTATACATTTTTAAATATTCCTATTTAATTTAATATAATATTCCTTAAAAGCCATAACAAAAAACATTTAAAAATATAAAATACAGGTTCCGCCGATAACGAGAGCAGGGTTCAAGCTACCGGTGGTTAGGGCCGCAGAGACAGGAACCTCCTCACAATGCCGGCCGTATCGAGGAGTACTGCCTTCTGAATCTGGCTCTTGATCCAACTGCCAAGTGAGAGCTTCAACAGATGTTCGTCGAGGCTCTTGGCCATAAGGCCATTGCCCGTTACGACAATCGGTACAATGATAGCCGAGATCCACATTCCACATATCGACAACCTCGTGAGCCAAGTCAAGACATTTTATCTGTTTCTCTTTCTCAGCTTTCACGAGGTTTTCGTCATGCGGGATGGTAACATCGACTATCATTACGCGGCGCGCTGATCGGTCTATCACCACTATGTCAGGCTTATTGGCAACAATAGTCCTGTCAATAATGATAGGCCGATACCAGTAAAGCGTGACATAGTCTTTCTCCAGAACTGGGTCACGTACTTCGTACTTGTAGTACGGTACCTCAGATTCCACAAGTTTATATTTCAAGGCAAGTTGCTGGTGAATGATCCTGGCCACTTGGTTGTGCCTGTGCAAGTACCCGCCGTTAGCCAGAAGAGAACAACCAGAAATAATATGTTTATGGACTCACCCGGACGGTGGCATGCCCGACACACGTCCACCGTCCCGTCCTTCATAATATGTTTCCGGTAGTTGTTCGTCAGCATAACTTCGTCCATAATCGCACAGACAAAACCTTCAGTTTCCCCAAAGAGGTCGCCGAAACGTAACCAGGACACGGACGCTAGAAAATCTACATCGGGCCCATGAAGAGCCTGGTAAAAGCGCTCGTGAAGAACCTTGCCTTGCCATACTTCCTTGCGGTCATCGGTAGTCAGTTTTACAGGTTTGCGCCAGTTCTCTTTAGCCGTGGACAGCGGGGTGAGTACCTTGTCCACTGCGACCACATCTCGGTGCATACCCACCTCGGCTTTCAAAAAATATTCTCTGAGGCTATACACCTCGCGGTTGTGTAGGGTCTTCGCGTTTAAAAAGCCTCGACCCCCGCACATCCGCGGGATATACAATCTCATCACCGATGATCGTGGGTGATGCATCCGGTTTGCGGTCATGCAGTGTACGCACTCTCCTATCCAAGGCGTTCAGTTCGTTCTGAGTCCATTTGAGTATGCCGAAAGAGTACATTAAAACCGGCATTTTGTTCCCGCCCGAAATAAGGCTATTTAACACCTTCTTCAGGCGTAGAAGCGCTCCATCAACGAATGCTTCATGTCAGCTATGTTAATGCCTAACGCTTCCGACATACCCAAATACTTATAGCTTTCGGATGAGGAAAGGGATCATAAGTGTATGGAATCCGAGAGTTGGTATTTTTTGAGTTATCCTCTTTATTATGCTGCTTTATTGTGCTGGTGTCTAGTTACAATGTAAAAATGATACCTGACTAGGATTTATGTGAGATTTCACAACTAAAACGGGTAAAATAAAAACTAAAAAGTGGAAAATAACTATACTTTCCCTTTCGGCCGCCATGGCAACTGAGTTTCGCAACCAATTGTGAAAAAGGAATTTTTATTCTTTTTTGGCAACTAGTTCGGCAGTCGGTGGCTTTTTAGTTTCATTTACTTTTTTGGCACTTTTTTTGGAAATTGGTATTAGTTTTGGAAGTCGGTTATTTATTTTGTAAAAAAGTTTTTATTAATGGGCCTGCACAGTAAATAAATCAAATTCAACCGAATAAAAATAAGCAATGCAATTAGAGTAGTGGTACGCATGTGTACCATCAGCGATTTAAAGGCCAAAAGAGCATATCATTTAGGTCTACTATCAGCAGTGATAGCCTAGTAGTGTGACTGTCGGACTGCCAAGTCATAGGTCTCGAGTTCAAACCCAAGACCTTTGATTTTTCGGATGTATATGCGTATTGTTTAAACACTACTGCATTGCAGGAGCTCGTGATTTAATAATAATGGCGGCACAGGTCGATCTTCAACTTTAAGCCGTCCTTGCCGAGATTGGTCCGTGGATGGGTGACCTTCTATAAACACCGAGTTTCCTCCGTATCTCGGAAAGCATGTTAAGCCGTTGGTCCCGGCTGTAATTTGTAGATCTTTGACAGTATATATATTTTTTTCTAACTTTGTATTAGGCATACCTATCATTTCGTTTGTTGAGGTCAGCAGTGAATGCCAATTCGGCAGTACGTTGCGCGTCGGGCCCGGTCAGGTAAAACTTGCCGTAGTAGGACAAGTTGAACAAGGCACCTGCGTTGCGGCATTGAAGAGCTTCTTGACCGATCTAGGAGGAAAAGAGGGTTCAGGGATAGTGTTCTGTTAATCTATACTCGTAGTAAGGTACAACATCGCGCAAAGTAAAATGTATGGTAAAGCTGTTTTAGGGTTCCGTAGCCGAATGACAAAAAACGGAACCCTTATAGATTCGTCATGTCTGACTGACTGGCCGTCCGTATGTCACAGCTACTTTATTCCGAAACTATTGGGACTACACAGTTGAAACTTGGTAGGTAGAAGTATTCTGTGAACCGCTTTACGATTTTTATACAAAAATAAAACAAAAAAAGATTAACTACCTGTAAATGGACTGCAAAAAAAACATTAAACCTATACGTGTGGGTGTCTATAGATAGGTCTTTAAAAATAGCATTGAGTTTCCTAAAAAACATAATTTTCTCAAAGACAATCATTTGAATGATAGACACTTCCGTGTCAAGTGGTAAAATGTGTGTCTGAGAAATTAGAGGAGGGGGGCGGGCACCTCTAATTTCTAAAGTAAGGGGAGAAAAAAATCTGAAAAAATTAAGTTTGTAGAACGTAAAAAAAAATTCAACGAAAATTGGTTTGAATAAGTAATGATGTTTAAATTTTGAGATATGGGACTTTTCACCAAACTGCAGCAGTAACTTCAATATCATACTAAGTAAGTAAAACAAATTTAGTTTTGCTGTTGAGTGTAAATTTACTTATGAATTACCATTCTAAATATTGTTGTTATATTGGTTGTTACGGAACCCTGTGTGTGCTAGTAAGACTTGTGAGGTTTTTTTGAATAACCGATGATTTTTTCTATCTCCATTACGTTTATCGTCATGTGCTTACTGGATTTGCGCCTCGATTACTTTAACACCCAATATTGTGTCAAGGCAAGGTTGACATCCTATTCCAAGTCACTCACATACTACTTTTTCAATCAGTCACTTACCTTAAATTGGTATATAATAGCTGAATCGGATATTCTTTTAAAGAATTGACGCATTAGTTTCAATAAACCTTTGTCTGTTAAACCTACAGAACAAAATGAGGCTTTTCTTTACCAAAGTACCAAAACAAATATACTTACCAAATTATGATGTTTAGAGAAATCAAACGAATAGTCTCCCTTGACGATATCTTCGTAGCGCTGGTCGTCGTTCCTGGGATAATCTTTGTCAGCGCCGCCCCAGTCGTACTGCTGCACTCGCACCTGAAACGAAACATAGCATGATCAGCCTGCAATGTTGCCACTGGGACACAGGGTTCCGCTGTGACAGGAATGGCCTATTATAAGTCCACCTGCTATTGTACTTAACAGCCCAGTGCGGGTTGATGGATACAACCAAAAATACTGTAAAACCTAACAGAACATTAAAACCTTCAGAAAAACTAAATCCTTACTTAATATTATAAACGCGAAAGTTTGTAAGTATGGATGGATGGATGTATGGACGTTTGTTACTCTTTCACGTAAAAGCTACTGAATGGATTTTAATGAAACTGTACAAAAATATAGCTTATACATCAGAATAACACATAGGCTACAATTTATAAAGATATTGATCAATAAAAAAAATTGCCGTTCATCCATACTATCCATACTAATACATATTATAAATGCGAAAGTCACTCTGTTTGTTTGTATGTTTGTTTGTTACCTTTTCACGACTAAACGGCTGATCGGATCTTAATGAAATTTGTCAAGAAGATAGATTTCAACCTGGGGAAGGACATAGGCTATATATTATCACGCTACGACCAATAGGAGTGGAGGACCGAAAACGGGGAAAATGTGACGCAGACGAAGTTGCGCGGGACAGCTAGTAATATAATAATATAATATTATAAATGCGAAAGTCACTCTGTTTGTTTGTTACCTTTTCACGACAAAACGGCTGATTAAATTTTAATGAAATTTGGCAAGAAGATAGATTTCAACCTGGGGAAGGACATAGGCTATATATCATCACGCTACGACCAATAGGAGCGGAGCAGCAATGAAAAATGTTGCGAAAACGGGGAAAATGTAACGCAGACGAAGTTGCGCGGGACAGCTAGTTTGTTATAAATGGTATGACAAAAAACAACTAACATTGTGTGACATTCCAAGCGGTGTGGTGCTAACGAACTAGTAGGAAATCAGAAAAATGAAGAAATGGTATAACAAAACACAACTGCGATTGTTTGAGATTCCGAGCCGTGAGGTGCCAAGGAAGTACTAGGAGATCATAAATGGTATAACATTGTGTGAGATTCCTAGCCGTGAGTTGCCAACGAAGTATCAGAAAAATTAAGGAATAAGATAGGGTAGGGGTAGGTACTCTTTCACGTAAAAACTACTGAATGGGTTTTAATGAAATTTTCAATAATATAGCTTATACATCAGAATAAAACATAGGCTATAATTTATAAAGATTGTTTGTTTGTTTGTTACGATTTAACTCAATAACTACTCGACCGATTTTTAGAATTCATTCACAATTAGAAAACTACATTTTTACCGAGTAACATAGGCTATATTATATCACAATTTTCGTGGACGAAGTCGCGGGCGAAGTTCTAGTCCATAATAAGGTGTCACCTTGTTTCGCAGACTGAAGTTTCACAGAATTTCGTTTCGCAGAAAATGTTTCACATACTATTTGGTCCTCGTATTTTTATTTCGAATATTTTTATTTCAACTACTATTTACTTGGATGAATATTTTACTTTAGAAACACAATTCAATGAATTTTATGATCACATTTTTTTATTTAGCAAACTTATCAAACAGTAGAATTACTTTTTACCGAATATTGTTTGTTCGATGTATATGTCCATGGTATTTTATTTCAACGAAATTTTTAACCTTAAATTAAAATATTCTCTTTACAAGTCAATATGTTGTGCTACAAAAATTAGTGACAGAAATGAATGGCTGCAGAACCGACTCCACGTAGTCTTGTCTGCCCTACCCCTAGTGTTATTTAAAATTGCGTAGGCGCGGAGGGGCGAGGCGGCCCGCGTGCTGAGGAGCAGGCGGTTTTGACGCTCGCCCGCCCGCCCGCGGCTTCGGATTGTTGGCCGGCTCAGCCGGCCAGCCTCAGCCGCGGTGGTGAGCGTGAAACACATCTACGTTGAAAAGCTCGCATGGGACCGCCGAAGCCCCGCAGCGCCGGAGCCGTGACGGAAATCATGCCTGCTGCATGTTGCATGCTTGCTTGCACGCTGATATGTTGCATGCTTGCTTGCACGCTGCAAGTTGCATGCTTGCTTGCATGATGCATGCAACATGCAGCAGGCATGGCTACTATTAGTGAGAATAACAAGATTATTTTCCTGCTTCACAAGAATTTACCCGCATTTTTTTTTATAGGAGGGTATGCATTTTATCAAAGGTCTGAATTGAAACGTTTTCGTACTGTCATTCGATTAAATGGTATTCTTGGTAATAAGTTTTATGTGAAACAAACAATATGTGGATAAAGAATATTTGGTTTGTTATTCTATGATATGAATATTCTAATACAACAATTGAAACAAAAATCGATGATTTAAATTTCTTCAAAGTATTCTGCGTATTGATTATTCTATGAAATGATAATATGAAAAACAATTTATGTGAAACGAAATTCAATAAAACAATTAGCGATGAAACAACGCACAACCACATAATAATTATAATGTGACTACCAAATGTTATAGGTCGATAAAATAATTGTTTATGAATGCAAATATCTTAGATATTTGTTTGCACGGCACCATGGCTTGCATCTCGCCCAGCTAAATGTTCTTAGTTGGGGACTACATGCTTCGGTGAAGGAAACCATCGCGAGGAGACCAGCAATCTGCATCATCATCATCATCAGCCGAAAGACGTCCACTGCTGGACATTAGCCTCCCCCAACGCCAAATTGACCTAAGGGGGTTTTGCCATAATCGCCACGCTTGGCAAGCGTGTTGGCGATCGCAGTACGGTTGTTACAAAAGCACAGAGAAAGCTGCTGCCCATTCTCTGGCAAATCCCTTAGTCGCCTCTTACGACACCCACGGGAAGATATGGGATGGTGGTATTCTTTACGTCCGACACCATACAGAGCCATAAATCTGCATGTCTGAGAATTATTTCTCGACGGCATGTAAAGCCAAGTCAGAGGCCCATGGCGGCATAAAAACTCTGACTCCAGGTTAGGCACTAACCACACGATAAAGAAAGACTATGCTGAACTATGAAAAGAACAACCCACCCTCTCTCCAGGTGAGAAGAAGCCCTGTCTCTCCCAGCCAGCCATAGACTGCATGACCGCTCCATCATTCACCAATTCTTGATGTAAGGCATCGTGGCTGGCATCTCTTCTAAAAATGTTCTTCGTTGGGGAACGGTATGCTAAAATATGACAAGAACAACCCACCTTCTCTCCAGGTAAGAAGAAGGCTGGTCTCTCCCAGCCGGCCCTGGACTGCATGACAGCTCCATCATCCACCAGCTCCTGATGCAAGGCATCGTGGCTGGCATCTCTTCCCGCCAAATGCTCGTCGTTCGGGAACACTATGCTGTAGTTCCGTGCGTACGCTTCGTGACTGCTCTCGCGCATCCAGTGAGCGCGGGACATCTGACCCGGTGTGAAGCGACGGATGTCGAAATTGAACATGTTGTAGTGTGGTCTGGGGACATTTGTAAAGTTGAAGTGTACACCTTTGACATAGAAAAAGTTACACTGTGGTTAGGTGGAACGGGGCGTAGCATACGACCCGTAGCCTATGATTAATCATATAAGCCTTCAGAGCCTTCATAGCTCTGATTTTAATAACCCTGTCCAAAAGCTTCTACACTGTAGAAGCTCTACTTATTTAAAATCATATTCGTTTCTAAAGGGGTACTGTAGAGTCTAAAGCATTCTTCAGAAATATTCATCATGTAGGTAATCATATTGAAACTTTAACCTGGTTGCTAATTATTATTATTCATTTTTGAAACGATCATTTTTACTTGTCCACGTCAGTATTTAGATAAACTACATAATCAATGTCATTAAAGATAACAATTGTTAGTAAATACTAAGTTTTTTTTTTAATTCACTCATAAACAGCCTGATATAAAATAGGTATAAAAACACTAAGATTACACTTGAGTTTTGTGCGAAAGCGATAACGGTCAAACGGTGATAACATCAAGTTGTTTTTGTATTTAAACAAAGAGATGATAATCCGGTCAAATTAGACATAAAATAGTGATCTAATAATAAAAATTTTGAACTTGTTTGACTGAGAGATAAGGTTATGCCTATATCTGGGGCCGCGGCAGTGCCCCGTCAATCACGAGCATACGATCGTAATTACACCGTACACCTTTTTGAAGTGATAACTATATTATGGGAGGGTAAACCGCTTCGAAACGTAACGCGTTACGGCGTCACTCTGTCTAGCTTCCCGTTGTCTCACGCATACGGCAGCAGGCATATTAGTTTAAGTTATCACTTCTGTCGAGTGTACAGAGACGCACACTTTTTTTTTTAAATCTTTTTTTCAAAGCAACTCTTAACTGTTGCAAAACAGCTCATGGTAGGTAGATCCTATTTCGTAAACACACAATAGCACCTAAAAATAATGGGCTCAAGTAAACTAAACACTACTATCGTCTCGAAAATAAGCAAAATCCTATACTATCTGCATGTTCACGTCAATAATAATGCACAAGGTGTAAACATATCCTTCACCAAGCCGTCAACCAAACATTCTGTACATCAAACTAAGGAACCCCAAAAATATTGCTGGGAAACGAATACTAACGAACGAATAACTATAAACGACGTGTTACTTTTTGGGGGAAAAATCACGTTTCGCACCGCACTCAAAACATTGTGCTGTGATGGATGCATTCAATAGTAAACGGTTCATGGAAGTATTTAAAGTACAGTTATAAAATTAAAAATAAGGATTTGAAAAAAAAACTTGTGAAAAATTTGGAACTTTCACGTCCAATATCTCAGTAACTAGAAGGCATGGTCCAGAAGAAAAAAAATGCAATGACGGGTTGAACAAGTGCCTTTCGGCTTCGTTAAAAAGGGCGTAAATTGACCCAATTTACACCCTTTATATTGCTAAGTAGTTTTGCTGTGAAATCTCCCCCGCAGCAGAATATTGCAGATGTTTGGAGAGGCTTCCATGATTGACAAATGTTTAGGGGACTGGTGGACTGGTAAAACTTTCAGACCGCGATATTGTGGTGTCTTTTAACTAGTGCTGAAAAGAGGCGACACATAAATGAATTAGGTATTCCCCGCAGTGGGTGATTCCGGGCTGATATGATAATTCACCTTCCATTGACGATCCACTCTGCCATTTGTATGCCGGTTCCCGCAGAGAACATCATGCCGGCTGAATTGTAGCCGCAGTTGTGGTACAAACCTGAATCAAATAAGAACTAAGAATTACCCATAAATGTTATTACATACCACTGCTTCTGTTTGTGTTAGAAGAAGAAGACGACGGCTACAAATAATTTGGGATAACTGCAGAAGTGTGATGATGAATGACATTATAAATCTGTTGTGATCCATCTGAAAATAAATTGCCCAGTGTAGGACAGGAGAGCTAGTAACCGTTAAGATACGAATGAAACTTTCATTCATTTGGTTTTTAGGGTTCCGTAGCCGAATGGCAAAAAACGGAACCCTTATAGATTCGTCATGTCTGTCTGTCTGTCTGTCTGTCTGTCTGTCTGTCTGTCTGTCTGTCCGTCTGTATGTCACAGCCACTTATTTCCGAAACTATAAGAACTATACTGTTGAAACTTGGTAAGTAGATGTATTCTGTAAACCGCATTAGGATTTTCACACAAAAATAGAAAAAAAACAATAAATTAAGGGGGTCCCCATACTTAGAACTGAAAACCAAAAAAAAATTTTTCATCAAACCCATACGTGTGGGGTATCTATGGATAGGTCTTCAAAAATGATATTAATGTTTCTAATATCATTTTTTTCTAAACTGAATAGTTTGCGCTAGAGCCACTTCCAAAGTGGTAAAATGTGTGTCCCCCCCCCTCTAATTTCTAAAGTAAGAGGAGGAAAATTCTGAAAATATTTAGGATTGTAGAACGTAAAAAAAACTATCAACGAAAATTGGTTTCAATAAGATATAATGTTTAGTTTTTGAGATATGGGACTTTTTCATCAAACTGCAGCAGTAACTTTGTTTTTCATAAACATACTATGAAAAACCAATTTAGTTTTGCGGTTTAGTGGAAGTTTACAACTAATACTACTAACTAATGAATGACAGTTCAAAATATTGTTATTATATTGTTTGGAGCTATGGAACCCTGTGTGCGAGTAAGACTCGCACTTGGCCGGTTTTTTCTATTAGACTAGCTGTCCGGCGCAACTTCGTTTGCGTCACATTTTCCCCGTTTTCGCAACATTTTTCATTGCTACTCCACTCCTATTGGTCGTAGCGTGATGATATATAGCCTATAGCCTTTCTCGATAAATGGGCAATCTAACACTGAAAGATTTTTTCAAATCGGAACAATAGTTTCGGAGTCTATTCAATGCAAACAAACAAACAGTCAAATCTTTCCTCTTTATAATATTAGTTTAGATAAATGATAAGTGCTCGGTAAGTAAGTGAAATTTTAGATGGGACCCGACTTCATTACACCTGATGGATGCCTTTGAAGGAGGTTAAGGTTGATTGGAGACTAGAAAGTATTATTGCTTGGACATAAAGTTCTTTTTTACGAGCGCATCTTTGCGTATACAATTATTATTGTTTTACGCCCATGTCCATAGCTCACTCGGAACTAAATTAGAAGTCTTTTTTCCTATTCTGAATAGGCTAGTGAAACTATATCGTCTAGTCATACCGATTTTTGCTCGAACTGGTTAGATGATTTTCCGCGCAATTATTTAAATAGGTACTGTTTGTAACATGGAAGTTTGAAATTAAACTAGACTACGGAAAACAGGACTGAAAAGTGAGAAAAACATGAGTCTAAATGTTCCCGCCTACAATTTTATTGTTGTTGCCTGAGACGAAGCGTCACCACAATGATATAATCCTCCCCGCATCCTGCGGATTCCTGCGGTCTTCACCAACTCACCAACCCATCTTGGACATGCCACCGTAATAATAAAGTATAGAGGTAAAAACATTTAGACAGCAATCGTATTCCACAAAATCCCGAAACTTACCGAAGACATTCGGGTCTTCTCCGAGCAGCGGCTTGTGATCGGGCGTGAACGACTCGGGCCCGCACACCGTGCTCTTGACGCCGACTGTTGCAAGCTTGGGGCACAGGGAAGTGGCGTTGGTCATATGGACACCAAACACATCCCAGTCTAGCTCGTATAGGTGGAACTGGAGGTGGTCTGGCACCTACAGGCAAAGAATAGTTAATATTACTGGGGCGGTTCTAAAGACAGTTTTGACGATCCTCGGAATAAAGTTTAAATTACAATAACTAGCTCGAAAGTTTGGGTAAAATTATAAAGTTATGCTGATAGTGAACGTTTTGGTATCCCCATTCGTAGAGGTTATTTTAATGCACTCACTATCAGGTCAATAACCGGTGATGATAACAGAAAATTGGGTTCCTCGTAAATTTGTTCAAAAACATGATTCTCTTAGCATCTTACAATGTTGGTTAAGGTTGATTAAAGACTAGAGAGTATTATTGCTTGGACATAAAGCTCTTTACGAGTGCCTTAAGCCGACTTCCGCGGCGATAATTTTGGCCACACAATTATTGTTTTACGGCTATGTCCATAGCTCACTCTGAATTAAATTAGTTAGCCCCACCACTTTGCGAGTAAAAGAGTAAAACCAACCAAGAATTCAACAGTAATATCAAAATCGATATAACTTAAAAAGTATAGGACCCGTCGCGGAAAAGGTTAGGTTTTCTTTACATCATTATGAACCCATAGGAAACTATCAACGGATATTTGAAAAAAAAAGTTGGCTGTTCCATACATTTTGACCATGTAGCTTTTGCACCTTTGTAGGAAACAGGATTTTTTGTAAATTGCCGATGAAAAACTGTTTTACGTACGTTTCTCAGAATTATGTACTTAATATGTGGTATAACCATGTTGTTTTCGCGTCGATGCCACCCTCTATTATTTGTATTATTAAAACCTACCTGATCAACCATATGCGGGTTGCTTTCATACCCTCCGACTTGGCACGATTCTCCCTGCACCTTGATATACAAATCGACGTCATGGTCCCGAATATTAGGACCGCCCCTAACTTCGGGCGTCGCGTCCATCACTACGTATGCGTGCTTGAACGGGATTAATGGTAGGTTGGGCACCCCTGCGTATCTGGCGACGCGAGGACCCCATACTCCTGTTACACAAAGAAATATTAGAAGCAAAAGGAGTAATGTAAGGATCGTAACAGATAGCGCTCTGCAGTTTTTGCCTACCTTCATGGAAAAAGCGGGTTTATGTATGTATGTTATGTTGTATTAATGTATGGCCCAGCACCTTCTGGTTTCGAACGTAGACTTCAGGTTTTCGAAACATATTAACACAAGCAAGCTTTTGAGCTGGCCAATCTTCTTTTCAGTACATCAATGGCAAAGATTAAAATATGTTTGGCCCTACATTCAGCAACCTGAACTCCGCTCACTCATGCAATCATGGGTCAGGGTAGCAGGTATGCGGTGCCAGATGGAAGGTGGCCGAACATAAGACATAAGTACTTAATAATGATAACTATTATGCACGGAAACTGCTATAGAGATCGCGCAAAGAAACAAATGCGAATGCAAATGTCCTAGTTCACCAAAACAATAGTGTACTCTATTGTTCTCTCTATCTTAAAATCTAAAATAGTAATTACCTCCACAGTTAACAACACACTTGGTCTTGATAACTCCCCTGTCAGTGTGCACAGCTGTGACTTCCTTATTTCCAAGCGAATTGTGAGAATAATGGATGTCAAGGACTGGGCAATCTTCGTACACCTGTGAGATACATATTTTGTTACCTTACGTATTGCATGGGTGCCTGAGATAGATGCGCGGTGCGGGAGGGGTGTAGACTAGAGATGTAGGTACTGCGATAGCTCGATTACTCACCCGCTGACAACAACACCTCTCCCGCACCGTGTAGCTACCTTAGGGACCATCAATTAAACAAATGGCCTGTACTCTCGTTTATTTTTTTGTTCTTTGTTCTGGCATAAACAGGATAATCCGGTCTGATGCAAAACGTTTGCTTTCGAATTTAAAATTAAAGTGGAACAATGTTGCAGCAACATGATTTCGCGTTGCTGGGCATGTATCACTATATGCAATGTTGCTAGCAACATATTTCTTGGAACACAAACCTATGCAAAAAATGCTGCTGTAATCTAGTTCAGCAGATGGTAATAGGAATATTATTTAGGTCACAGCAACACCATCATGCAACAGGCTTCTTTCAAAGAACAAGACTTACTTTTGCTCCATTTTTCGTGGCCACTTTAACAAGTGCATTACAAGCCATGGATGGGTCAATAGTCCCGTCTTCAGGAGCATACAGTGCCATTTCAAATACTGATGGGTCAAGGAGTGGGAACTTCTTTTGTGCCTCATGTGGGTCTAGAACTTCGCTGGGAACATCCAAAGCTTTTCCTAATGTGTGCAGTCTCATGTATTCTTGTGTTCGAACCTGTAAGGAAAATACATTTTGAATATTCTTTATGACCAACAACGGATCTTAATGTCTTCTTTAAAAATATGTAGTTGAGTTTTTAAAATACTTTTTTGTTCTCAAACCTCATAAATTATTTGGCGGTTAACTCTGCAGTTTCTCTAGATAATTTAATTTAAATTGTATAAACCTGTGAAAATACAGTTTATTAAGTTATTGCTCACTCTGCTTCGCGATATAAACATGCCACCGTTGTTTGTCCAGCCTGCATGGTCGCCTATTTCTTGTTCTAAGGTACTGTATACATTTCTGGAATCTCGTAACAGTTTCACTTCCAAGTCGCAGGGTCTGAGTGACCATACTAGTCCTATAAAACATTCAAAAACTGTTATAGATCAAGAAGTATGAAGATTAAGAGCATACAGGGTGGAAGGGACGTACAAACGGGTCAGTTGCATGTCCACTCAAACAAATATAGTATGAGTGGACATTTAACTACATAATGGATGTCCACTTGGCCTGTTATGGCGTGTCGTGCAAATAAGCAGGATTTGTGAGTGTAAGCTAGTGTCGTAATAGAAAGTGATTGTGGGGCGAATACGTGATCGTTGCCGTATCGTGAGCCCGAACAGTTATATATATATTAGGACAGTGCTTTACGGCTCTAGATAGACAATATTTCCATCTAATAAAGACGGCCATAGAATGGGCAGCAGCGTTTTCTGTGTTTTGTAACAACCGTACTGCGATCGCCAATCCGCCTGCCAAGCGTGACGATTACGGCAAAACCCCCTTATGTCAATATGGCGACATTTGGGGGAGGCCTATGTCCAGCAGTGGACGTCTTTTGGGCTGAAACGATGATGATGATGAATAAAGACGGAAAATATTGTCTATTGGCTTTTATTTTGAAGAACCACATGGGGATAGTTAGTTAAATTTGAAGAAGTACTTTACCAGCAGTGTGCCATGTCGTCCCACTGGTCAACTTGGCTCGCTCAAGCATAACAGCATTTACGCCTCGCTTACTGAGTTGGTACAGTGTGTTGCATCCTGCTATACCTCCTCCTAAGAACAGTAAAACACAGACCAAATAACGTATTTCAAATAATTGATTTGATTCGATTATTCTTCTTCAAACAGTCAATTGTTACTAGACTACGGCATACGGCGGCTTAGCCAAAGTATACTAAGGGATAAAGTGCTGCCAGCGACATCGTTCAAGCGGAATATTTGAAGTGGATATGTGAGAAAAAACGCCAGAGTATAATCTATCTCTGTACCCAATTTCATACAGATCCGTTCAGCCGTGATTGAGCAACAATCACTACAACAGTCCATCCATCCTAACTTTCGCATTTATAATGTAATAAAGATGTACCCACGGTACTGACCGTTTCGAAAACGCCGACTTCTGAGTTACCGCGGCATCAATACAACAACACAAATATTTTACTAAAATAAGTCTCCATCATGATCATCACTGCCTAGCCTTTTCCCAAACTATCTTGGGGTCGGCTCCCAGTCTAACCGGATGGAGTTGAGTACCAGTATTTCACATGAAGCTACTGCCTATCTGACCTCCACAACTCAGTAACTGGGTAGTACGAAACCCTTTAGTAAGACTGGATATCAGACTTTTGGCTTCTACTACTACTCGTAACGACTTTCCGAGGCCCGGAGGAAACTCGGTATTTAATTATGGTCACCCATCCAACGACCAACCTCGGCAGGCACGGCTTAACCTTAAAGATCGACCCGTGTTATTATTTAGCCACCTCCTCCACAAAAACTACTACAATAAGTCTAGTCATACTTATATTTTTATTGAATTTAAAGGAAAATTATTACTATTAGACAAATAAAAACAAACAAGTGAGTTTAAAAAAACATTATCTAAAATGAACTTACCAATGATCACAACATCAGCCCAAGACACAACTTCCTGATTAGTAGCGAGCAACCTCTTTTCAAGTTTGAAGTTTTTTAAATAACTGGCCGCTTGGTTCCTAATGGCTCCATCTCTAACTAATTTAAACATTTTTATTTAACTAAGAAATGTTGACTAGAACACTGTCCATTTACGAATGCTTACACAATGGAGTTTGGATAACCGCCTCGCATCCTATCTTCTCAAGTTATCAAAGTTCAAGCTGTTTATTTTAAAGAGTTTATCAAGATGATTATTTTGTTTATCATTTTATATTTAAAACGAGGCAAACAGATTAACAAAGACAGAGGATTTATTGAAACCGAAACTAGCTATGGTAAACATTTATTTTTAAATATTTACATTTGTTTTTATAACTTATAACATTGACTAAATAATAACGTATATAGTTTAATAATGTTTACAATATTTATATAAAAGCTAATTTTAGAGTAATACATGTTTCTACAGCGTGTATTAAAAAGGTGTCGTCATGTTTAAAGATGTGGAACTCAGGACGACCAATCAAGCTATACAAAACTAGTTTATGAGCATCTCTCATTGTAAGGGAAATCTATACAAAGCGAAGACATGGTATACTGGAAATGTATAGCTTCATATGTCACCGTATGTTCATAAATAATTAGCTTTATCACAATGAATTAGCTTACATTTGGGTCGAGTAGTTATTGAAGTTTTGTATGGGACAGCTGATATTTTTTCCTTTGTGTTTTTGGTCTCATGGAGAAAGTTTTTCAGTTTGATCGTTCACATCCTTACATAATTATAACCATAACTTTCTAGTACATGCTGTATAACTATAAAATCTCAATTTAAAAGCCCGAGGACATCAAGTAGCTTAGAACCATAAATACATTCAGCTTGTTTACAAACACAGGGTCAATATGAATGTTTTCTTATAATTAATTATTGTTAAAATACAACTGTATTAATATAAGTAAGTAATTATCCTGTAAAAACTTTTACAAGATAATTTACTCATATTTTTACATTTGCGATCCATTACACGAAATATATATTATAAATGCTTCATAACCGTCACTTACTTTACTTTTACATAATTACACATCATTCGAAACATTGCATGAACTAATTACCTACATTTTTTATGCGACACATAGAATTATTACATTAATTAAATGGAATATGTTTTCCTCACATATTATCAGGCTATACAATGTTCTAATGGGGAAGCCCGTTAAAAGCAAATTGTAGATGGCACGACTATAGCTGGTTCTCAATCTGACCAATGAGTTCGAGCTATTATGAAATATAAAATGACATTACCAGATTTTCAACCAATGACGATGCATGGAACCAGCTATGGTAGCGCCATTAGTTCCACAGTTTCCATCCCCATTCACTACTGAAGTAACTCATAGCTCATCATCATAACATCACGTCTATAATTCCCGAGGGGTTAGGCAGAGGCGTACCAAGTAGTACATCTTCATTTCGATAGTTAGGTTTAAGTCCTATGTAATAGGGGGCGAGCCTATTACTATTAATCGGGCACAAATCCAGACTCTGAGGCTGCTACTGAGAAGATCCTGAATTTTGCCCGATCTGGGAATCGAACCTTGGAACTCTAGCTCAGCAGTCGCGAACCACTGGACCAACGTTTAGCAGTATGATAGCTGACCATACGAAAACTATAAAACGGTGTTATTTGAAGAACGCGTGAAGGTGTGTTTCAATAAACGCCAGGGGGTGTATGAACCTGCCAGGGCTGCGGAACTGTTCGAAAGAGATACCGTGGCCCTGGAACGCAAATGGCTAAGAAGGAAGATGGATGGATTTTAGTCAGTACAAAACGTCTGACACTCCCTTCCGCTCCGCCCAGAGCACGGGGTCATTTGATGATTTCCCATCCGTAAAAAAAGGGGGGTTATATGAACCGATGAAGTTGCCATTATTTTTGGAGGAGCTCGTGGCTAATTAATCATAGTCGCTCGGGACAATCTTTATGTTAACCCGTGCTTGCCTAGGTCGGTCCGTACACACCGAGTTTCCTCCGCGCCTCAGAAGGCACATTAAGCCGTTGGTCCAAGGTATCATTTGTAGATCATTGACAGTTTGTAGATCGTTACAGATAGTCAGTGGCCCGAAAGTCTGACAACCAGTCTTACCAAGGAGTATCGTATTACCTAGTACTAACGGGATTGTGGAGTTTAGGTAGCCTACCATGACGTCTTAGAGCAGTATTGTTTTAATCTTGTTTGGAAAAGAGATGGCGCTAGATGTCCTCTATAGCTCCGTCTCTAACCCACAATGGAATAAGATTCAAACAATACTGCTTTAAGACGTCATAGTAACCCCCAGATAGTCGGTCCATGTAAAATACAGGTATTTAGCTGCATCCGGTTAGACTGGAAGCCGACCACAACTCAGTTGGGAAAAGGCTCGGCAGATGATGGGTCGGCATCATTTTGTTGACCAAAAGCCTAGTCACTCGAAAGTTCATCCTATTATGGCGTCGCAAACACCCTTCAATTGTTACACATTAATAAAATAATAATATTGGTTTTAGATAAGCAATCGTAAGCCGAGAATAACATTTTAAAAGACGTCATCGATATAAAAGATAACATAAGGTAAATATTTAAATCATTAATACTCCTTAAATTAAAAACAAAATACTTAAATTAAGGTTTAAAAGTTAAATTTTCACACAAATGTGACATTAATAATGTGTGAAATGGTTTTTGGCATATTTTTATCGAAATTACTTGACTCGAGTCTACCAAAAGTTGTCTCATAGAATAATCTAAATGAATTTTTCTGCTAGGGAGTTCTGTTTCACGTCCTGTTAGGCACTTGAAATAATACATTCAATATTGGATACCCGTATTTGTCATTTTCACAAATTGAAATTTTGATACCATTTACACTTACCACTATTTAAGCGTTTGGATTTAAAACCCAAAGTTCATGGGAGACAATGGAACATATGACATTTAGTTTTTTAAATAGAGGCAAGTAATTATGAATCAATTCCTTCCGTCACTGTAATGTTTTCAGAGTTGATTAAAACTTGTGCATGTATACCGAAACAACATGTCTAAAAATAGTCCTTGTTAAATACAACCGACAAGCATCAAGGCGTTGTGTGCCCAAGCACCACCAAACATGAATTTGGAGTGACGACCAATCAAGCTAGGCAAAACCAATATACGCTGATCACTCATTATATTGTAAGCACATACAAAGTCGGCTCAAGTTATACTGGATGTTTGAGCTTGATGTTTCTCCATGTGTACCACCAAACACGTTTTAAGTTCACAAACTATGCATCTGTATTACAAGGTGATAAAGTCCATTTTTGAGACGTAAAGTCGACTTCTCAGACAGACAGATGGCTGTCGTAGAAGTACAAGTCCTCGTTTCATACATGGTGAGGGCTGGCGACCCGCGGCGGGGTGAGGCCGAGGCGGTGTTGCCGGGCCGCGTGGTCGCCGGCCGCGGCCGCTGCGGCTGCCTCCAGTTGTGCTCGAATAGCGACCAGTTCGCGGGTGCGCTGGTAGATGGGGTCCTGGGTTAAGGAAATACGTGTTAGTTGGCTGAATTCGCCATCACGATTATCGCATTGTAACTGAACATATTTATTAAAAAGGCCAAGCAAATAGCAACATACGAGTTGTAGTTTCATTTTATTTTAATAGCTAAAAGGCAAGGCTAAAAAAAATAATATTAAAAATGAAGCTCTACATGGGATAATAGTCCACTGTCATTTAATCGGAGTTACAGTTAAAATGACCAAATCCTGTTGTTTGTCCGTATGTCTAACTTGAGCAACTTATTTAGCATGCCACAGACAAGGTTTGTACAGTAAATTAAACTGGCTAAACCAGTGCGTTGGCAGAACGACTTTATTAAAAGTGTTATTTATGAAGACTTATGACACTCAGCAAACTCAAAAAATGTTCAATGAAATGGAAATAACAAATAAATGTATTATGTAATGAAATACATTTATTTCATTATATTATCTTAGTCTGTAAGGTATATCGATGATAATCTGCTGAAGATTGTACAACTATCTTTGAATTGTATAAATTCAATTAATTTAGTATTATATAAGTCTTGAAGTCTTGCTACATCGTTCTCACATAATGTACCATCTCAACATGAATGATGTAACCAAGGTTTTTGTAACAAGATTCTGATTTAAAAGAGTGTCCATGGCGTTTCTTGCCCATTCTTCTCCATAGAGATCTACGCCTTGGAATGGGCAACTACAGTACTTTCACAGTTATTATGTCTTGTGACTGGGACTGTAGCTTCATTTTTATTGTTGTTCGACCATTCAAAAGTGCCTGTAACTGGCTTATTTGAAATAAATGATTTGATTTGATTACCCATCCGTAAAAAAAAGGTTTATTATCGATGGGCCAAAGTTGCCTAAAAACAAATTAAACATTAATTTATTTTCAGGACCTTTGGCCCATATATTGGAATTTGGGTTGTGGCTGTTATAGAGTTTAATACGAACTTGCTGCCTCATCGTAGGGTTCCACCGACAGTACAGCGCCTTCCACAGCTTGATGACCCTCAGCGAGGCGACAGGCACCAGCACGACTTGCGGCCGCGAGTACGGTGACGGAGGGGAACTGGCGCCGAATGACGGAGGGCCCCAGTACAGAGGGTTCAGGTATAAGTCCTGACGGCTGTTGATGTACGACCACAGAGATACGGTCTTGGTTTTTACTTCTGAAAAGCGATGTAAGTATTAGTTTTCTATAATATTTTAAAGGCCTTATGGTCGCCGAGGGAGGCCTAGAAAATGTTGGCGTGACAACCTAGAGGCGTTTATGAGAGATTGGCCGAAGAGAAGAGTGGAAGGCTATGGAGGAGGCCTTTGGCGAGCAGTAGGGAAATAAAACCTAAGGAAAAAAAAAGGGTTGGAGAGTAGCCATGCTTCTTTTTGCATAAGCAATCGATGATTTCGCGGCTTCGTCAATGCTGCATTGCGTTTTGGCGCCTCGCTGTGTTTCAAAATTGCGCGTTTTCTATCGATACTGTATCGGTTGCCGAAATGCCGATCGGCCGGTTGTTATAACGAACTCCCAAAAGCGACTAAATTACGCAAAATACGCGCTTTGGACGTGGACTTGCGAACACCAGCCCGTTATACAATACAAGCGACTAAATAGATGATCGCCGACACTTTTACTAGACTAAGGCCTTGTTTTTTATCGCGCACTGGGATGAATATTTCAATTACAGTAGAATCCGGTTATAACGACAAAGGACCGGTGATATTACGTCGTACTAACCGGACGCCGTACTAAACAAACAGACATTTTTTTTTTATTAATCATTTATTAATGTATGTACTTATATATTATATTAATATGTATGTGATTTACAAATAAAAAGAAAATATTTAAACCAAAACATTTATTTCACATAGGTATGTATGTACATACATAACTATGAATGAAAAGAAATGTAATTCAATAATCAACATACTACGAACATAATGTACTGGTCTTTAAATAATCTACTTGTATAATATATGTACCTAACTAACAACGAAAATTAAGTACTGCCGTAAAATAAACAGTCGCATTTCAATAAGCGATGTGCAGACAAGGGGGTGCGCGGGCGGAGATAGCTTCTTACCTACGATTTCGTGAATGCTCGTCGTTGTGACCGGACAATTATGTTTTAAATTCCTTCGTTAAAAGCGGTTGGTCGTTGTAAACGAAGTCGTAATAAACGGATGTACTTTCATGGTGGCTCATATTAAAACTAAACATATGCCTATACTTACGTCGCTAAAAACGGTTGGTTGTTATATGCGAAGTCGTACTAAACGGACTACACTGTAACTGCTTAGTGCCGAGATTCGAAAATCCAGCACGCAATAATTGTCGCGTCAAGAATTCCTCCGTGTGCGCAAAGTCTAAGGCCCGAAGTAAGTAAGAAGAGCACAGTTTTATCAAAAATAATTGCAAGTAATCTACCCACCTTCCTTCACCCGTTCCCTCTCAGTATTGAAGAGGAAGGTTCCAAATCTGCAAGAGTACAGATGGTCCACGATCGTGATCAGCAGTCTCTCTGTGAACTCGAACGCTGTCGGGAACTGTTGCTGTAACTGCCACACACAGTCCACCCATTGCACGAACACGGGAGAACGATCTGCGTCTGAATGCCTCTCGTCGCCGTGCCCGATACGCTACAAAAGGGGAAAAGAATATCATCATCTGCTTAGCTATTTCCAAAACTATCTTGGGGTCGGCTTCCAGTCTAACTGGATGTAGCTGAGTACCAGTATTTAACATGAAGCGACTGCCTAACTGACCTCCACAACCCAGTAACTGGGTAATACGATACCCCTTGGTAAGACTGGATGTCAGACTTTTGGTTTCCTATTCGTAACGACTGTCAAAGATCTACAAATGTACAGCCGTGATCAACGGTTTAACGTGCTTTCGGAGGCACGGAGGAGACTCGGTATGTAATTATTTATGGTCACCTATCCACGGACTAACCTCGGCAAGCACGGCTTAACCTTAAAGATCAACCCGTGCGGCTGTTAATTGTTTTTTCTGTTTTTGATGGGAGCCACGAGCTCGCTATCAAAATAGAAAAAATATATATAATGGGTGTAAAAGGTCCTTATCTAAAATATAATATTATAAAGAGGAAAGATTTGATTGTTTGTTTGTTTGCATGGAATAGGCTCCGAAACTACTGGTCCGATTTGAAAAATTCTTTCAGTGTTAGTTTGCCCATTTATCGAGGAAAAAAAAAACAAATGTAATGTACAGTCTGCAAAGGAGATAAGTAACCAGGCACTCACACATCAAAACTATATCGGTACTGTACGTACTACTCACAATGACAGCCACGCACACATCGCTTTCGTCGAGTGAGTGCGCCTACGACTTCTAAATGATACTATTACATGATTTCGATGTATAGGATAGTTACTAGCGTGGCGCAACAGGTAAGCAATCTACCTGCAGTAACTAACGAGACGAGTTCGAGTCACGACATTACTAAATATTATTTTTGAGATTTTGTGATATTGAGTTAGTTAAATACTAACTCTAAATAAAGCGATATTCTGACCGGTTTGAGAATCTATCACAAGTTTCTCGCCTACTTAAAATTATTTGCCAGTTTAGAAGCTAACTACCCGCGCTTTAAAATTATATTCGTGCCTTTGATTGTGAACCTATGTTATGAGCCAGTCTGCATTAGCAACTACAGTCTACACCTTAGATACTCCTTCTTTACTTGCACTTTTGCGAAGTTTGTGATTGTAATACATTGATTACCTTAGACCATGCATCATTTAACAATATTCCAAAAAGCTGAAATTGTTGTTTTGCGTGAGCAAAACATTACATTGAGTGAAATAGCAAGGCGCCTAATGATATCGGTGAGTTAAATTATTATTAATTTATAATGTCACCGTGACCCAGTAATTTTAATAAGATTGTCTGTTGTGTGTATGAACGAATTGTGGATATGAATAGTTCAAAATAATAGTTAATGACACCGTAGTGTTTATTTTACTGTCCGTGTATCGTTTTCCACAGTATTATAATAATAGTTTTTTATCTGTATTTTGTAATGAAATATTCAAAAAATATGTCTATAAATGAATAGGAGATAATAATAAAATAACATTGATGATTTTGTTTTCCTATTATATTTGAAATGTAAATTGCATTTGTGGAAATTAAACAAAGGATAGTCAATATAATAATAAATGCTTAATCATTGTTGGAAAAAATGTATTGTTTAATGTTTGTGTAATTATTATTTCTTATCAAAGGTCAGTTGGTCGACTTAGAGGTGAATTTGTATAAGTTGGGAGGTGAATGTTTAGTTCTAATATTTTTTTTTTTTTTTTTAGAGAAAAACCGTTCGTCTGTGGGTGCATCGTCACGCTGAGACAGGCGAAATAAACCGTCGCCAGCCTGGACCGACACCATTGGCTTACACGGATGCTTCGCCTCGGCACCGTGAGATTGTTGCCACCCATACAACAGATCCGTTTGCTAACACCAGCATAACAGCAGCGAAACATGACGTCACTATGCAAACAGTACGGAACCACCTGCGAGCGGACGGCTTGAAATGTTGCAGACCAGTGCTAAAAATTTTATTATCTACCGTGCACCGTCAAAATCGCGTTCGGTTCGCGGAACAATATCGGAACTTTGATTGGGAAAATAATGTCGTCATATTCACTGATGAAAAATGTTTTAAATCAGATAAGGATGGGCGAAAAATATTATGGAGAAAGAAAGGAGACCGATTCAGAGAAATTAATACTTTGCCAGTTAGGACCAGTGGCCGCATAACACTGGGGTATTGGGGCTGGATGTCGTCGATGGGTCCCGGTGAGCTCGTTGAAGTGGGAGCTCGTAATACTAGTCGCGGATACTTAGATATTTTAAAAAATGTTATGCTGCCCTCAGTGCGAGTTGCCTATCCAAATGAGCATATTTATTTTGTGCACGACAACAGTGCAGTGCACAAAGCACATATTGTGCAGGACTGGCTAAAGTCACAGACAGATGTGACTGTTATTGATTGGCCTGCTAAGAGTCCAGATTTAAACCCCATAGAAAATTTATGGGGTCAAATGGTTTTGAACTGGGACCCATCTGAAGTTAGAACTAAGTCTAATCTGGATGACGTTGTGAATTCGACTTGGGAGTCGTTACGGGGTAGTGACCTTTGCAACAACATGGTTGCTAGTATGAGCAGACGTTTGCAACTTGTCATAGACAGCGACGGGGCACCCATTCATTATTAAACCATAATAATGTAAATGGTTAATTTAATTATTGAAACTGGGAATCTATGGGGGAGGCCTGTCCAGCAGTGGACATCCTACGGCTGATATGATGATGAAATATTATTATTAATATATAAAATATACACTAATATTATTAATTACGGATCATTTTGAGAAAGTATAATATCGAAAAACACTGCCGACTAACTGACAAAAAAGGCAGTAAAATGTGACTATAGTCACATTTTACTGCCTTTTTTGTCATTTTATCGTATTAAAATCTATTATTTTCCTAGAAACTGTATTGGTAATTATTACTATATTTTGTATTTTGAAATGTTTTCATTTTTACATTAAAAATTTAATTCATATGGGTATACAACTGAATAAACGAAATACATAATACTATCATCTTCAAAACTCACAGCATATTCAGCCATAATAAGTCGGCGGTACTGGAGTGTGAGTGATGTTATTGTTACTGCATCAGATTATTTTTTATCTGTGTGACATGTTTATTCACTCCGCCCATTGATTATTATATAAAAAGATGTATTGGCATGTTTTAAATATATTGTTGCATTTATAATAAAAACATATTAACTTATAAGTTCTTTTATTTTTTAAATAAAGATTTTTAATAAAAATAGTTTTATAAATTAAAGCTATTTTAAATAAATAAAACCATTTCATAACAAAAACGATCTAATTGCTTTATCTCAAAATAATAAAACGCAAAAAGAAAATTCACTGCGCAGATTCGTACCCACGCAGTAGTAATCTCATAGGTAAATGGCTTACGCGTTGGGCCACAGACGCTTTAAATTTTTAAGCGAAATGTAATACTATGATCAGTAATCTATGATTTTGAAGCACACATCGCATTCGTCGCAGTCGTAGTGAATGCGATGTGTGCGTGGCTGTCAATGACGACCACGCACACATTGCAATCGTACGTACGTACAGTACCGAATAGTTTTGTAGTATGCGTGTCTGGTTACTTAACTCCTTTGCAGACTGTACATATATGTATGTATCTGATAAAGACTGGTCTGGTCTGGTAAAAACGCGGTCGGGCGGTCGGATTTAAAAAAACAGCTGTTTCCAACGAAATTGCAATACGTACAACGGCGACGGTCAAGATGTTTAAGACCTCCAAAACACTTTGGACTCTGAGGAGTCCAAAAGAGACTGAGAGTATTCATGTGCTGAATTCATGATAACCATATTTTGGGACAAGCCCGCCACACAATACCCAACCCATTGCAACTCTTTAAAGCCAGACTCAACAATGGCGACCACCAGAAAAGCGCCGAGATAATGATGCTCGACGAAGTCCCAGATAAGCAATTTAATTGTCTTGGATCCCGAAACGAAATAAATCAGAAAAGAATAGCGGAGGAGTTGGAAAAACATAATTACCGCTTCCCTCCATATCACACAGCATCCCTGATGAAAAGGATTCGGGGGAGCACCAACAGCATTTTAAAAGTGATAGTGGACAAGCCTTGATTGCCCGTTCCTGGGGCACTGGACCCGTATGCACAGCTGCAGGTCTGGTGCAGCAGGCAGCGGACTTAGTTATAGGTATCAGTTTTTAAATTAGTTTAATATTGACTTAATTTAATTTATTTCAACTTGATTTAATGTAGTTTATTTTGATTTAATTTATTTCAACTTGATTTAATGTAGTTTATTTTGATTTAATTTATTTCAACTTGATTTAATGTAGTTTATTTTGATTTAATTTATTTTAATGTAATTTATTTTGATTTAATTTATTTTAATGTAATTTATTTTGAATTAATTTGCTGTGATTTGATTTATTTTAATTTAATTCTGTTTGTATTTTTATTTTTATTTTAATGAGAAATGTTACTAACATAGATTATAAGTGTTACTAACAACAATATGAATCATTTGTGTTCGAATTAAATAAATATTATTATTATATCAGCAGGAGACGGAACAAAACAAGGCCAATATGGACAAAGGGACGTTGCAATAGGGATAAGCCCAGTTGCCTAACTTTGTACGTCAATGTCCTTCCAACGGTCAGTTCAGTCGCAATTAATACAGGTTCTGTATGGTGTCGGACGTAAAGAATAGCGACTAAGGGACTTGCCAGAGAATAGGCAGCAGCGTTCTCTGTGCTATTGTAACAACCGTACTGCGATCGCCAACCCGCCTGCCAAACATGGCGATTATGGCAAAACCCCCCTTAGGACAATGTGTTGGGGGAGGCCTATGTGCAGCAGTGGACGTCATTCGGCTGAAATGATGATGATGATGATGATGATAATACAGGATTGTCGGGTGTGATGCGCAAAGCAAAAGTTTGTCGGGCCTTCATTTACGGTTTGCCGTATTAATGCGATGTTTAACGTTCTTGAGCAGAATTATCCGACAGATATTGAAGGAAATTCGATTATCCCTCAAAATGCATATCGGGTTACGATATAAAAAAAGTGTCACGCAATTGGGACGTGGGCTAGGTTCGGTTGCGTCTGTACGTAAATACTGTGCAAACAATATAAATAGTTACATACCAGCTGGAACTTATGTCCAAAGGCTAGCCATTCCTTTTCAATGAGTACTTCGAATCCTCTAAGTGTCCTGTAGTAAGGGTCAAGCATGAGCATCGCTAATGCTGTCAGCTGAGCAGTGCGGTCCCATCCGTCGGAACAGTGGACTAGCACTGAAGTCTTGTGATTCTCCACCTGTATGTAACAAATGATTAAATTATGTTTATTTTGTAAATTGGTTTTTACAAGCACTTCCAAATTTATTTATAATATTTTTTAAACTGGTTGAAACCAGTGTTTGTCCGACTACTCTGAGAAGAAACAGCCGAAACAAACTTAGATAACTCTGTCTGTCTGTTTGTTCCGGCTTATCTACGAATCGGCTGGACCGATTTTGACGGGACTTTTTATGGCAGATAGATAATGTTATGGGGACGAACTTAGGCTACTTATATTTTAAAAAAATTATGAAGAGTCCCGTGCAAAGAAAGTAAAAATCTAGAAATTGCCGAATCAAATAGGAAAGTAATATTTTTTTAAATAATTCCACGCGGACGAAGGTCGTGTGTTACAGCTAGTAGATCATAAATATAACATGATAAAGTAAAGTTTGGCGAGTAAATACTGTATTTTTTTTTGTATTTTATATTAGTTTTTTTTTTTTTAATATCTATATTCCCTGAAGGGTTCACATACATTTCGATAGATATTGGTTTTGATCCCATGTAAAAGGGACGAGCTGGGCATAAACCAAGACGCAGGACTGCTATTGTTCCAGAGAAATTGCTAACAGAATACTTCAATAAAACGTTATCGTCCACCACACGGGCATCGAACCCAGAACCGCACGTTTATCAAAAGCGCAAGCTTGCAATAGGTGTACCTAATAGTATACCCATATTTCGCCAGTTAAACTCCCATGTAATAGGGGGCGAGCCTATTGCCATCAGCCAGGCACAAATACAGACTCCGTGGCTGCTACTGAGAAATTCCTGACGAAAAAACCCAATGATACTGCCCGACCCGGGAATCTCATGCTTAGGTCGCGTTTGCAACCACTAGACGAACAGTTCAGTTATTAATAGACCTTTAATTGTAAAATATGCATAATTTAAACATTACCTTGTCAACTATACGAACAGCCCCAGCCAATATACATTTAATGTGTTTTAACCAGCAACTAGCTTCGATACCACTAAACCATCTGAAAATTATCAATAATTTAGACAAAAGTTTACTATGTGAACATATCGGCACAGGTAGTTTATTTTCCTGAATTTCAAGGAAGTAAGTAACGTGTTTACATAACAAAGTAACAATTTGAGAATATTTTTAAGTCCCGTATTACAACAGTTAAAATTCGTAACTAATAGTAACTTATTTCCTTGAAGTTTAGGTAAGTTTACTGTAAATGTACCTAGTCTGACCTCTGTTTATGTGGGATACGGGAAACGGAATATAGTTAACCTATTTAATAAATAATTAATAATTTCGATAGGCCATTATAGGGGGGACTGATCTACTACTTTTGAAAGATTACAATATAATTACTAATTATGGATACCAGATCAATAATCTTCTGTGCGGCTGTAATGAGTTCATCATATTTAACATAAACCTCTCAGACACTAACACAAACAATCTATTTTAATGTTTACATTTAACTTTTGCTAAGAATAAATAATATAAAACATGGCGGTCGCTCACCTCGTCTGGTCTATTTGGGGGAAGCAGAGTTCCTTCAGTTTGCGTAGACTCTCCCTCATCACGTGGATGTTGTGTATATCTAGGAAGACAAGGTCAGCGTTCTGGTACGCGTCCTCTGATTCGTAACTGTGAAAGATTAGTAATTTTTGGTGTTATTAGATGGCAAGAACTGATAGACTAGGTAGTCTATCTCTCGTCTAGTAGTGAGCATGAGGTCCATGGGTTCAATTCCCAAAGGGTTATTGGGCATAGTGGTATTGGGGTTTTCCATCAGGAATTTCTCAGTAGTAGCCAGGTCTGGATTTGTGCTCGGTTGATGGCAATAGGCTCGCCCCATTACATGGGACTTAAAATATAACCGAAACCGCTAAAAGTGACAGACACACAAAAAATAATGTCGGTGTCTATGAGGTGTACCTAATTTTTTCAAGATTACAAGCGAGATGTTATCTTTCTTTCTTTCTCAGAGGAAAAGCTGAAATATGTCATGTGCCCTGCTAGGCAAATTGATGTTTTTTAATGGTTCAAAGTAGTTCCTTGGACGGGTTGTGATAAACACAATCATAATTATCTCCAAACACACGAAAAAAAAAACACTTCGTCTGATCTTGCTATGGCCAATTTATTATTAACTTTCAGTGTATTATTGATTAACTTCCAGGATACTGCCTAACCCTTTTTGCATTACAGACGTAATGTAAAGTTACTTACCGGATTTGAACGAGGCAAATGACAGAGTTGTGAGGTTAGTTACGTTATGTTTTGACAGCATACAGGTGTAAGTCAATCGACGTTAAAAGAAGAAAAATAGAATCTCTATAGACTCCGAACCCAAGTAGGCCGTAGCAAAGACAAGATCTACTGATAAGGGCACATGGACGGCTCCGATCTTAAGTGTGTATGCGGCGTGTCTCCACAGACAATGGCACACTTTCCATCTTGTGCTGCATGCCCCGACACTTCCGCACTTAACAATGTTAAGACTGCATCCGCGAGCGGAGTTCGCATAGCTGAATGTTGGGCCAAACATATTTAGTGAAAATTAGCCATCGACACGCTAAGAATAAAAAGTGTATAGATGAAGTACTCAGACACTCACCCTCCTCCCTTAGCCTTGTTGGCGACAGCATTGGCAGTAGGTCGAGCATCCATGATGAACAACTTATGAGCTTGAGCGTTGGCGTCCATTATCAGTTGTATGTAGCGCTCATCTTCGCGGCTACGTTTACCACTCACCTGCAAAAGATTTGATTTATTTTTGTTAAACTTTCAAGTGGTTTTGTTCGGAGAAGGCAAATGTTAAGGAAAATTTGAAAGCCATAGGGGAGGCCTTTGCAGCTGTGAAACAGAATAGGCTTAACGTTAAAAAAAATAAGTATTGAAAACTCGTCTCATCAATGGTGTTATGGAGAAAGCATCATGAATATATGGCGGAATTAAATTTTGAATAGTTGGCAATTCTTAATGTCAGTTACTGTTCACTAAAAGAACGTTTGTGAAACAACTGTTTAAATTTCCGCGAATTCAGATTTTATTCAATTAAAAAAGTTAAAGTAAGTAATAGTGGAGGTTTTTTTTTATCTCTCCTTAAAACATAAAATATAAATCTAATCTTTAAAGTTCTTTCTGTCAATTTTTGTACAGAACAGCGTTCAGGGTCTTTTGTCAACGTGCATAGTTTACTTAAAAGTATCGAGGAAGGGCATTAGAATAATCTACATATTCTCTAGCAAACGAGACATGTGTTAATTAGGTACTTTAACGATGATTGCATTCTTACGAGTATGACGTAAGTTAACTCGTCATAACAAGAATACTAAGAAAAAAATCAATAATGAACGTCAACAATTATAATTCCGTGGTATTTTCATTTACATCTACATAGAAATCCTGTAATTAGACGGCATTTATACGAAACCGGGAACGGTTTTGGCGGTGAACTCATAAGTATAAGTCAATGGATGATAATTATGATAATTTATTCTAAAGCCATTACACTGATGATCGACTTTAAGGAGGTTCTACACCAAGTCGATCAGGCTCTATTAGCCTGGGCAATCAGCAATCGAACTTCTCATTATTTTCATCATCATCTGCCTAGCCAGTGTCCCAACTACGTTGGGGTCTAACTGGATGCAGCTGAATACCATTATCTGACAACCGGTCTTACCAAGGAGTATCGTATTACCCAGTTACTGAGTTATGGAGGTCAGATAGTCTCTTCATGTAAAATACTGATACTCAGGAGCATCCGGTTAAACTTGAAGCCGACCCCAACAAAGTTTGGGAAAAGGCTAGGCAAATGATTGCCTATCTGACATCCACAACCCAGTTAGTACTGGGTATTAGGATACCCCTTGGTATGAATATTTCTCAGACTTTCGGGCTGACTACCTGTAATGACTGTCAAAAATCTACAAATGACAGCCGGGACAAAGGGCTAAACGTGCTTTCCGAGGTACGGAGGAATCTTCGGTAACCCCTTAAGTATCCCACAAGCCGATCAGGGCCAGCACCTTTAGGAAAAAACATATCTGACCCAATTTTAGTCATAGTCGTAATGTGGATAAAACCAGTGTCAACTCTCTGAGACTAGAATTACACTGCAAAATTTACTGTAAAAGAATGACCAACTGAATGACTTCTCTAAAGACCCATCGACCTACTTAGATCTTTGGTAAATTCCCTTGTGACTAGTGTCTTGGAACATCGTATCGTGGAACATCATAAACTGGATTACGTCATACATCAAGTTTTTGATGATTTATGACCGAGTTTGTTCACAATCTGTGCCTAGTCATATTAGGTATAATATTTATCTAATGCATGAGTGTTCAAGTGATAAAATCAAATATATTTTACCGACTTTTCTACAAAATACAGAATATTTATGGGCTATTTTGTTTACACTTTCAAGAGCATAATAGATTGAAATACCAACTAATATACAAACAAATAAAAAGGTCAAAGTTTTAAGTGATAAAAAAAATATTTCACCTTCAAAGATTATTGCGATAAGTGTGGAAATTCGTTCGTAATTCTGTGGAACTCACTCCAGTTGTTTGAGATTCTCTCAAAATATTGCACTTACAATAGACTTACTGTTTGAGAACTAAAATTGTTATATTAGATGAACAATAACTTATTTTCCGAAATGACTGAACAGGTTTTAATGAAACTTCCTACGCATAAGCAGTATACATAGGTCTAAAAAGTTACTAAAAACATTTTTTGATTTCTACGAGGAAACAAAAAAAATAAAAAAAGATAATCGTTCCCCAAATTTGCCGCCCCAAAAATCTGCCACCCTAGGCTCCAGCCTACTCAGCCTGCTGGTAAATCTGCCATTGCTCATAAGCAGTGATAGCCTAGGTGTGGCCATCGGACTGCCAAGTCATAGGTCTCAAGTTCGAACCAAAGACACGCACCTCTGATTATTCGGATTCATATGTGTATTGTATAATTATCACTTGCTTCGGTGGAGGAACACATAGTGAGGATACCAGCTTTCCTGATATTTCTTTTATGTAAAGCCAAATCAGAGGCCTATCGGCGGCCTATAAACTCTGGCACCAGCTTAGGCACTAACCGCAAGATAAAGAAAGAACAAGAAGTATTTATTATATAAATTATTGTACAATAAATATTTTTATATTACTTACCCCAACCAACGGCTGGCTACACCGAGTAATAGTGGCCTGAGAGCTGGGATGTATCCACGCCAGCACCGGTATTCTTCCCCTCGACCTGAAAGCCGCCACGGCGCGCAGCAGGTCTTCGCCGGCAGCAGCTGGCACAGCCCAGACCGATGGGTAGCTGTCACAAATTTCGTACTTGTCATTGATGCGGGCGATGCGCCACATGTCGTTGTTTACGCCCTGGAGACCAAAGAGAAGATTTAAAAGGGGGGTTATTTATGATGCTTAACAAGCACACGTATAAGAAAAGCAATAGATAAGCATCGCCTTAAATCACGCCATTCAACATTCACTCCATGAAACTCTATAATGCAATGTGTTCCACCCTAGGCCGCATCATCTCAGGATTCACATCAGGCAAGTTGCAGACAAAAGCAAGCCTATTTAGTATTTTTTTAAATGCAACACACACTGATAAGCTATGTAATGGCATTGTTTCAGATTAGGATCAGTTGGCCTTCCATGATGTCTTAAAGCAGTATTGTTTTACTGTTATTCCAGTGTGGGAAAGAGATGGAGCTATACAGGATGTGTAGCGCCATCTCTTTCCCACACTGGAAAAGGAGTAAAACAATAATGTTTTAAAACGTCATGGTAGGCCACCAGCTAGAAAAATTTGATGTGTGTACTGTGTAGCTGATCTAGTGTAGTGCAGTGATAATATGTGTACTATGCTAATCACTTGGCTGAATTACTGATGTAGTCTAATTGTTGTAAAATATTCAAGGAGGAACTGGAAAAGAGCTTGTGGGAGGAATTAGGGCAGCCCTTTGCCCAGCAGTAGGACAGAATAGGCTAAAAAAAAGTATTTAAATTGATATAGCTGTTGTTTGTAAACAGAAAATCAGTAAAAGTTAAATAAATATCACTAAATTGCTTCTGGTGTTCTGGTAAAGTATTGTACTGGTACTGTATTTCGCAAGTTGAGGGTCAATTTCTAATGAACAAGCTTTTTATTTAAAATGTAGAGGACAATGAAAATTTTTAATAAAGTTTATAAATGTATCTCCTAACTGAAATTAACTTACCATGCGCCTGAGCTCTGCAATAGGTTCATACACATGCCATCCATCTTCGGGAAAGCTCTCTGAGTAGCTAAATGCAAATAAAGGAAGTCTGTGTGACAGTGGGAATGCTAACTGCTGCAATTTCTCGAATATTCCTCGTCTAGAGTGATTCTCTTGTTTGTGTGCAAACCTCAAGTTTCTCATGTCCTGAAATAATAATAATTATAAGGATGATTAATCACAAAAAACTTAAAATGTTACATGTGTTTTTTTTTCTAATAATATATTGTTACCTTGCAAAATATTTCAATGCCGTATGAGTTTTCTCCTTTTGATGATGCTCCACCCACTTTCTCAATACGAGATACCTGCAATTAGTTACATTATTAATTTGTGTTCACTTTTACTGCAGCTCTACTCGTCAATAGCCTCCTACTCTTATACTGCTTGATTTGGCGATGCCAAAGCAGTCACTGCCAAATTTTCACTCAGCGCTTACAAATTGCCTAATTTTTTTGAGTATAACACCAACCCAATTTCAGGAAATGACTTCAACTCTGCTAAAAATTCTCATTATTGGTTTGGTAGTATTGAAATTAGTACTTATATCTTTAAATTTAATTAAGAATTTATATTCTACATTAAAATGTACTTTACAGTGCCATACAGGAATTATAGATTATATAAAAACACAACTTACAACACCAAGAGGCACACTGAGAGTACTCAATAATGCAGCCGTATCTGTAGGTCTAAAGTGTAGCTGATAGTTGGTCACTTTGAGAACTCCCCGAGAAGGACCACTGTATGGGCACAAGTATGTCACATCCCGGGCGAGACTCATCACTTTCTCACCATCCAGAAGTTGGATGTCCCCCAAGACATGAGGCTGGAACGAAAAATGAACTTAAATGTATAGAAACAAATAAAATAGAAAGAAATTCTTAGTGAAGCAACATGGTACCAGCCTTGGACAGTTCTTGTTGCCTATGATTGTGGATGCAATTAATAAATAGGCAAATATGAATAGACCTATTTCTACTCATTGCAACAGGGAAACAAAAAACAATTGGTTCTACAAACAAATAGTAACGCACAGCAGTGACTAATCGCGAGCTTTAACTAAGTTACAGGAAGCAGGGAAGCGGCTGGTATAAAATTCAATAAGAATAAATTAATCCTTTTAGGAAACTTACGGAGTCTTGTCCGTGTTTAGAATTCAATGAACTCGATTTGGAATCCGAGTCCAATGAGTCCGAGCTGGCATTCTTTGATAACGAAAAGTCTGAATTTAATAATTCAGAACTGTTGTGTTTATCCATCATCACCGATTTTATAGTCCTGAATACGGAAAGTAAGCTATTAAATTCTTCAACTTTCCTTTTCAAAACATAAAATTGCCAAAATAAATAATGACAGATTCTCCTCCAGGAGTTCCACAAATGTCAATTTGATTGAAACTGAATGAATGATGATGTTGTCAGACGAGAGAGTTAGTTTTATGAGATGAATAATTTTACTCAGTAATTAATTAAAAAAAAATACTAATTAAGGCCTGAGAATAAATATAAAAGGTCAAATTTTTTTTTTTTTCATCAGTAAAAATCTACGAAAACAGGGCGCTGCGAGTATTCCAAGTATAGCGTCACGGTGTTGCAAGAATGACATTATTTTTTCCCAATTTTATTTGTCTATGAAAAAAACAGCACTTCCGGAATACCATATGGTGTAAAATTGAAAAACCAAGACAACGAAACTGTGCGTATATAATGAATATAAGTATATTGAACAAACAAAACTTTTGTTTCTATGGTTGCGATCGTCGTTGCTGATACCGTTGGTATTACAAAGATACTAACATAGAGAGTGAGCGAGTAATTTAAATCAAAAGGTTAAATCTCGATTATTAAACTATGAAATTTCCGGAAAGTGTAAAATTAACTACTTATTTGGCTTATAAGCATGATAAAATATTAGAACCGCAAAGAAAAATTCAATCAGAAGACTTCGATTGGGATTTAAATATTCCAAAATCTCTCGTTTCAATTTGCATTGAGATGTTAGCGGAAAATTGGATGGGTTAGTAATTGAAAATGTATAAACCTTTTAATTCGACATCATTTTTAAATCATCAATTATTAAATATTAATCTTTATGCCATTCTTACTATGCACAAACGTAATGTTTACTTATAGACAAAGTTGTCATGCATGAGATGCTTACTAACTTTAGGTTTCAATTCCACACAATATGTTTTAAAACGCTACAATTAATATTTACGGATTATTATAGTGATTCTCAATTAACCACAATAGCATTAATAACAATATAATAACTGCACTTCAAATAATCTACCTAACAAGTCAATTAATTTCCATAAAACATATTTTATATTGCAGGCCACCCCAAGCTAGAACAATTGATTGCTAAAGATCGTGAACTATTCCTACAAATCTTGGATACTGAGGTCCCACTTCAAATTTTAGTAGATAATATCAAAAGTGACATATTCTGGAAAAGGTGCTACCATTCGAAATTCTCCGATTCACCTCTTTTGGCGGAAGATAAAAAATGGATTAATGTTTTTATGGAACGGCATTTTGCTGACATTTTAGAAAACATGAACCCCAGGCAATACGATCCTGAAAAGGTCGGTTTAGAGTGCTGCTCATGTATATGCTTGTATGATAAGTGATCAGTTTTAGTATAAAAAGCAGCCAAATGCTGCTGCTCATGCCCTGAACATAATCCACCAGACACCTTTTCGTGACGCAACATAGGATCTTAGGAAGTTGGAGAACGTTTAAATGTATTTCTTTTCTCACTACGACAATGATGAATTTTTACATCAATTAACTTAATTTTTCATAACACTCTTCCACATTATTACATTTTAAATGTTATTTATATTATTTAGGTGAACACTTTAGTGAAACTATGCGGGCCATACATTCAAAAATTATCAATTCGTAGCTTGATACCAACTGATATTCCAGTACAGAGGATGGCTTCACCAGAACTAGCTCACTTAGTTACAAGTCAGCGGCAAAATGGAAATAAACAGCAAGCAAAAGATAAGGAAGTTATTTCGAGAGGTAAAAAAAGAAGTGAAGTGCTAGCCGTACCTAGGCCAAAGCTGCGACTGTGATGAAAAAAATAACACAAAAAAAAACATATTGGATCTATTTACTTTGTTAATTTTTAATCAAGCAATCCATAGCTACAGAAAAGTTTTAAATTATAATTACATTCCTAAGTTAACGTTTATTTTTCATAACACTGATCGCATGCCTATCGTTCCAAACTTTCAAACGCATACATTGCACGAAACGTTCAATTTTTCAGATCATATATCTCTTCATGCCGCTCTGGGCAGTTTGACCAACTTGGTCGAATTGCATATGACATATCAACTGCGGTCTATTGGAGTTGAGTACCGTACAGACCAATTTCAATTTACAAATAACGATGCAAAAAAATTGTCACGTGGTTTAGAAAAATGTGCGCAATTAAAGGTTTTAAGGTAATAATTAATTTTCGCTATTTATCCACCGTACCTTCAATAATCAGAAATTTTCTTTTTACTATATCGTACACACGGCCATCAATCAAGCTATACAAAACCAGTTTATGCGGATCGCTCATTGTACGCGAAATCTAAACAAAGCGACGCCATGTTATACTCGAAATGTAAAGCTTGAGGTGTTGTCATGTGTACATATTTAACTGATATTTTATTAATGTCTTCAGAATAACAAGAAGTGATATGAATTGCCAACGAGTTAAATATATACTTCGGGGGCTTTCGGATAACATGAATTTAGAAACAATGGATTTCAGTCATTGCAAAATCGGTGATGATGGTGCTTCGTCAATAGGGAAATTTATTATGAGACGTGATGCTTTGCGGACTCTCACATTGGCGGATAACATATTTGGTAAAAAATTATGCAACAAAATCTTTACTGTAGTATAAAACAAAGTCGCTTCCCGCCGTCTGTGGGCATAGACCTTTTAAACTGCGCCACGGATTTTGATGCGGTTTTTAGCAATAGACAGAATTATTCCAGATGAAGGTTATGTATAACTTATCGCTGAAAAACCCTTGGAAATTTCCACGCGAACTAAGAAGCAGGCAGCAGCCAGTACTATTATGTACAAAATTACAAATCCAACGCAACAAGTGATTGTCGAACTAGAAAACACAGTACGTCTCACGTCTACATCACACATCTCACATTTGTCTTTCTCAAAAAACAACAGCTGTAGTAAAACAAAACGTGTGCGCCTCGGGACGCTCGACAGAAGTGATAACTTAAACTAATTTAAGTTGAACTATTTAATATTGAAAGAGCCTAAGAAGTTATTACTTCAAAAACAGAATCTTTTTGTTTGATTACTGATGCATTTAGGTATAACATGGTTAATAACATGTTGAAAACATCTTACTTTATAGGTCCAGCTGGTGTTGAAAGTATATCGCATGCGCTTAATCATTCTGGGTGTGGGGTACGTACGCTTGACTTAAGGCTTAACACAAAACTTGGTTCTGAAGGAATCGCTCATGTCGCCGTATCTATTGCCAGAGGATGCAATTTAACAAGGTAATCAATATTTATAATTAATTCTGTACTGGACTTTGTTTTTAGCGTTTTATAATTATTTCATAAAAAAATTACAGCTTAAATATATCGGGTTGTGGAATAACACCTGGCCCTTTATTGAAACCACCAACAGGAGTATGGTCCACTACGAGTGCAGAAAATCCTCCAACTTGTGGCGATTTATTAGCACGAGCGATTGGTTTGGTGAAAACTCCTTTACGTTCACTTGACATAAGTGTAAATAATATTGGTTCCGTATGTATTGTGTTTCTTACTTTTATCAATTATATATATTTATAGTGCCCATTTCAGTTCTAATCAACAAGTAACGCTTTATCTTGAGTCGAAATAAATTGATCCGTAAAACACATAAATCAATTTATTCCTCTAACTTATTATTCCATATTATTTAATTTCAGCCATGCGATATTGTCCTGTCAAATGCCATATGTCTAAGTTACATAGTAGATTTAAATTTGAAGAGGTCTGGAATGGGATCAATGGCTAAAGCTATAGCAGAATCAGCCGCTGCAGCTCAACGATTAAGAAGAGAAGCTGAAAAAGGAATAAGGTTCAGAAGAAGTGCAGGAAAACTTGTGCAAGCAAGTAGAGTTGCAAAAGGCCTGAATATTGGTAAGTCTGTTAAATAATAAAAATATTTTTCTGCTACTAACTGTCTTTCATAACAAAAAATAATAGTATGAATAACATACCACATCATAATTACCCACTGGCCACGATTTGCAGTGGCCAATATTGTAATCCATGAATAAACTGCCAGCTCAAATTGGTGGAAATTTCAATTTAGTCATGTGGGGTATATAATCAGTCCCTCCCGAACAGGGAGTGTGGTTCCCGTCACAGATTATACCTGCACCCTCCTATACTTAAATGAGGCAAATGATAGTGCTGTCTTGGTCGCTTCTGGTAGTATGAAATATGAGTCATTAACACATTAAACTACGCATTGTCACCTTACAGTTTGAACAAAATATACAATCTTGTGTTTGTATTTAAGATGCGGACCCGCTTTTATTGGCTCAGCAGCTATCAGCCCGACCTTCTATAGTCTCCGTGGCATCGGAAGAAGGAATGCACAGCATACAAACTCAACCTCTACCGTCCGATTTTGGTTTTATACCAGCTTTGAAGGTAATTTAGCATGCCCAAATATAAATAATGTTACCTACAACAGTTATGGCAAAACAATTTATTTTATAATACATAATACTATTCTTACAGACTCTGTTGCCATCTTCACGGGCTTCTTCGATAACAGACCCACTTTCATCTCGAAGATCAAGTCATCATGGTGTCTTGGAACCTGTCAAAGTAATAACTTCTTTTGTTTTTAAAACTCTTACTCGAGAAAGTACTCTAATTCAGCGTTACGAGCTATTTTCCTGATTGCGTGAACGAATTACAATCAGTTGCATTTTGTTAATTAAATACTAAAAGTAATAAAGATTTATGATGGGGTAAAGATTTTGAAGTTAAAGCATCATCATCAAGCAGTTATCATTTAAATAGATTTCAAGTAAAAACTCTGTATTACTCGGGCTTAAAACAATTATCCAAGAGAACATTTTTAAAAATATATTATTATTTTTAGGAAGTTCGGCGGACAGCACTTGTACGTCGAGGGTCTGACGGCTCATTATTGCAACCACGCAGTGCAAACTCGCAAAGACATATTAAAATTTTTGTTTCCTAATTTAAAAAAAAATACAATTATTTTTGAAGTACCTTGGAGTTTTATTTCCCACTTATTGTTGGAAGTCCTAAAAAGCTGGCAACATATTCCATAGACAATCTGGAAAAAAACATCTATTTTTCATACTTCCGTCCGTCAGTTGCTCAGTGCAATGTAGCCAGTCTTTCGAAATGTCATGTCAGTCAGCCATGTTTATTTCTATAGAATGTGTTTTGAAATGGTGGTAGTGATAAAAAACAACATATTAGTGGAAATATTTTCGTAAATTTACTTGTTATCAACTGTAGTGTTTTAGTGAAGCTTCAATGTGTTTTTTTGTGTAAGTGTGGATTCTATTGCCGTGAAAATGAATTGGGGTATTGAGCTTTGGGTAAGTGTCTACGACGTTAAAATTCCGTGTCGGTTGTCCAGCAAATTGTAAATTGTATAGCTGCTGTTGTTAGGGGTAAACGTACATAGAACATGTACTGTAACGTTCCGTTTTTTTTAAATTTAAGGACTTAATACATAAACGTTGCAAACATTGCACAACTGGGAAAATATTCGGAAGTAGAAAGTTAATGATAGTTTCACTGAATTTGCAAATAAAATTAACATATATTATAGAATTATAAAATTATATTTTTAGCTATATTGCAAAAAATAAAAGGGTTCTTAAAAATTTTGTAAGTTTCTGCTCTTTTTATGATCTTCAAATAGTTTGACAAACTTTTTTTATGTGCAGATGAATTTAATTTCAAAATACATTCTCATGTTTTTTGGTTAACTAATAGGCTGTTTTAATTACTCACTACAGACTACTACAAAACATCTGTTAGCACTGAATAAAAGCCTTTGTTCAAGACTTAACTGGGAAATGGCATACATTGGGTAACAAACTAAACACTTGCAAGGCTAACTTAAAAATAAAAACAGAATGTTATTTGAGATAACGAAAATATTGAACAGACTAACCATTAGGAAAAAAAAATGGCTTTAGGAAAAAAGTTGTTGAACAGTTGGCTAGTGATTACCTTCTAAAAATCTATTTATGTGATTTCAAGCTTTAAATTGTCTTCTCCCAAGGTGACCATAGTCGTAAATATAAAAAACATACTTGTTTTCTTGGTAAGTATCCTACACCACTGTCTCAAGTAACTGCTTACCAAAATATCTTAAATTCAATTTAATAAGTAGTGCAAATCGCATACAGGGAGACTCACTTTCACATTTCTATTATTTATGAGTATGTTTCAAGTATAAAATAGTATAATTGGAATAAAATAAATACAGTTTGCAATTTATTTAGAACATTTTTAGAAATTGTATCCTATATAAAGTCTAGGAAATCAATGACCCATAAACAGTTAACATTGAAGAGGTGAAATGTTAAACCCTGGCTAGAGGCCTTAAATTCATTTGAGACCACCACAGGATAGTCTGGTTGAGCAGTAAGCAACCTTCTAGAGTTGATCTGCAGGTGACTATGACAAAACAAAAGGTGTCTAATGAGATGTCGAGTAATGGAGAAGTATGGAAGAAGACTAGCTGCCACCACAAATTAAATATATAATGGGCAGCAGAATGATGATGTCATTGAGTTAAAACATTTCAGGATAGTAATTATTTTACAAAATTTTCTATATGATGTCTGTCTATAAATACTGAAACTAAGTTGCAATCTAACTGCCATCTGTTAATTAATATTAGTCTATGCTTTAGACACTATTGTTAAAAAAAATAAGTTCATAAGAAACATAGTATCAAGTATCTGATTTAGTCAAAAAACCAGAGAACTCATTCAGGCCAAATCATCATTCTCAAGTAATAATCATTAGGGCAATTATGGTTCCTTTTAATTTTCTAACGAATTTGCTTAATTACAGTGATTCATGCATCCAATCATTCTTAAAGATTCCATTACATTTTGTGTATAGTATGTGGAATAAATAAATAGAAGAAAAATACTTTGATATGATTCATTGTGGACACAGTGAATCATAATCAAGTAATTTTTCCTCACAATGCAACTCTGAAACAATACTGCCCCTTGCATACAACCAAGTTAGCATGCATTCAGTACATTCAAATACTTAATAGTTTCAGTGTCTTCCTGCTCTAGTCCAACATTTTGGTCAGAGCAACACATTTTTTTTCTTCCAGTCTGCCCTGTCAACCGTCTATCATTTTCTCCTGAACTTTTTCTTCCAAATTATTCCTCACACAAACCATTTCAGTGTCACATTGTTGAGTTATATTCCATCTTGATAACTGGGTCAGTGTTCGGATGTGACATGATATCATGTTGTTGTGCCTCATACTCACAATTTTAATGTATTTGATACCAATTAATTATCAGACGTTTGTAAGGAAGCATTACTGACATTATCTCTACAGTTTTTATGATTCAGGTTATCAAAACATAATAATTATTTCCCTATCTTAAAATTATTTTACAAACTAGAAGATATTACCATATTCTAGTTGTGATTAAAGTAATTAATTCCGCTGATTACTGAAAATGTAACAAATAAACAACATCAAAGACTACCTTTTTCGTACTTGGCCAGTATGTTCTCGATTCTTATGCAGACAATGGGTAGTACTTGAAGTTGAAACATGATGTGTCTGCCAAGTATATTGTGTGCTAATTATCTTGGCAGCATATAGAGACTCACAAGGTTCCATGTTATCCATTAAATTGTTTGCAAAATAAATCCTAAAAAAAGCTTAATTTTCCTATTGATGTGTGTGTTATTAACAATATCAATTTCATTCAATATGTTGGCATCAGACTTTTCAATATGGATGAAAAGTCCTTGTCAGAGAATTTAGCACATTAGGCATTATCTTGCCATTTAGAATATACAGCTACTTGAATAAATATGTAACTATGTATCAAGGTCAAAAATGTAAAAGTATACATTTACATTTTTTGGCTTTCGTCTAACGCGAATTGCTAAACAGGTGGATAACGCGCCTTTTTTCGGCCGACATTCTTTGACAATTTGCATCCGCGAATCGGAATCTCGCTTTAATAGGTCTAGGGACTAGCTTTTTAATGGCCTAGCCGACCAACTGTTTGTCGCTAATAAATAGCGAAGATTGACATTAGGGGTCATCGCACTCCGTACGCATACAGCAACACTGAGTCGTTGATAGTGTATCTATTTGGATCTATAACTGCGCGAGAGTGGTCAGTGTTGGCAAGCTGCAAGGCCGGTGGCGGCCCGCATTCCGCTCGACTTGCTGCCTAGTTGTGAAATGGTCCATTCGTTGCACCTACCTATCATTATGTAGATGGTCTCTCGATGCGCAAAAAGATCAGCTTAACATTCTTTTCACATAAGCACGAAAGTGAGAATTTAATATTTTGGCTACGTATTTTGAAACGTATTCAAAAAGCCGGTCACCTTGCAAGGTTGGTGTTAATTTGGTGGTAACGACTATAATAATATTCGTTTTAGTGGCTCTCTTTCTTGAGAGAAAGTTTGCCATGTTAAACATGACTGTTTCCTTATTCAATTCCGAATAGCGAAGTTGAAGATTTGCGAAATGTTTTTAGAAACAGTAGTAGAGCATAAAAACCTGAAATAGCGATAAATTGACATTAGTCAGCAGTCAGTAGCCAGTATCATGTACAATTCAATTACACTGCTGTCCCTGAACTAGTTCGTAAGCGTTTTGTAACGCGACCTGGATAGCGGCCACAGTCAGACACAACGAACACTAGCACGGTATTAGCCCAGGGCTGTTAGATTGCTTCAAAAAACTGGAGAAAGAAGGTGCTAATGTCTTCCGTTCTTAACGCGGTCAGTGTGTCGAAAATATCTTTCTTGTATACCAAAAAGATCTAATCAAATGCACCAGACACCGGAAAGACTATTAGACAATATTGGAGTCTCCACTTATGTTATCTGACAACCCTGCATGGCCCTGCTCAACAGCCGAGGCTTTGAATCCCGCATAAAATCAATATTTCAGTTTGTTGTTGCATATTTACTTAGTAATCCGGTCACGTATTCTACTCTCATCATAAGCTCTCAAGTCAGAAACTTTCGCCTTTAGGATATCTTACCGATAATGTATGCGTTTTCTTTAAGAAATGTTATATCATATTAGGTATTATATACAAATATACTTATAGCTTTCTATGAAAAGCTATAGAACTTTATATGTCTGACGTCTGACAACAAAAATTGCTCGTTTGTATGCACTTGCCGCAGGGCCTCTAAGAGGTCCATACTTGTACCATTAGAACGTAATGCTAAATGTAATTGCGTTTAATATACCAGTACCATTAGTGAGCGTTAACCTATAGGTATACATATATGTATACTAAAGGACCTGGCGTCAGCACTAGTTTTGCAAGTTCTATGCACGTAAACATGCATTGCTTCATTTACTTCGGTGCCCTACGAGTCGTTCCCATCTTATCTCGACCGATTACTTATCTGATTAACCGCCAGACGTCAATCAGAACATACGTTAATAAGTACCCATCGATTTTGAGGTTCTCTATACAGTTACATTGATTACCTCTGCCATCATCTACGAAGTACTTCCCACTTTTATGACCGATGATGAAGCAAATCTACATAATTCTAATAGGTACAGTTATTTTTTTATGTAATTGTAGTTTCGAATGTCTGTTTTATTGCGGACGTGTCTCTATACTATTTAATTATTGTATCAAGTATGTAGGTTTTAAGCTCAGTAGTGAAAATCTTTTCAATACTTACGCGTAGATTGTCGGGCAATAATTTGATGTCATTACGTCCTCGGTAACTGGTAAGAGACGTTGCGCTTGATTGGCTTCTATTGACACGTTGTTACTAGGGCACTGGGTTGTAATGAGAAACCAAAGGCTCAATAAACATTTAACAAATAGTTTAAACGATTGTTATTGAAAAGATATTTTATCTGTTCGTAATCGAACCTCAACTGATCCTAGTTCAGGATACCAACACAAACTTACAGATTCAATACAAATTTGTCAATCATCCGGAAATCGTTTAAAGTTATCTGTAGACTTACAAAAACTTCAAATGCCGATGCCGGACGAACGAGTGGCATTGGAACGTTTTGCCTCACAATATTTTTCCATTGTAAAGGAAAAAGTTTACAGTTTTTTCGCGATTTTTGCTCGCAATTTTTGATCAGTCAACTACACATTTACGCAACTGTATTATCTAAACTCATATTATAAAGAGGAAAGATTTGATTGTTTGTTTGCATTGAATAGGCTCCGTAACTACTAGCCCGATATGGAAAATTCTTTCAGTGGTATATAGCCCATTTATCGAGGAAGGCTATAGGCTATATATCATCACGCTACGCTACGACGAATACGAGTGGAGCAGCAATGTAAAATGTTGCGAAAACGGGGAAAATCTGACGCAAACGAAGTTGCGCCGGACAGCTAGTTGTAATTATATACACTGAGATAATTCATACTTTCCTCAATTATGCCCATAGTTTGATATTCAATTAATAAAATACACACTACTACTTTATTCTATCATTTAATTACAATTCTACTTACATTGGGCAAAAAAACAGTGCATTAAACGTTATTCATGTTGGCAATACTTGAGAACATTTTCCTCAATGTAAAAAAAAAAAAATTCGAAGTCCATTAAAAATAAACGAGTTTCCGATTGTGGGCTGGACAAAACGCAAAAAGGAGCCTACTCATTATGGGTTCCTCGCCGGGCGATGATGTCATCATAAAAATGTTTCATATTGTTTACTACGACAAAACGTAGATTGTTTGACGACATAGAATTGAATTGGACGCCGGCTAAAAGGATATAAAATGTTAGTAATCAATCTAGACAGAGTCCACTGAAAAATAAATCAAGAGAGTTGTCATTAATTTCTTTCGATCTGGTCTGATATACAAATATGAGATTTTTATCCTCTCATAAAAGAACCTAAAATTCTCCAATAGTAACGATCGTCGTAAAAAAATGCTGAAAGTGAAACCGTTAAACTCAAACCAATTTGTTTGATTCGTTCAAACAGATGAAAACTACTGCCTATAAAGTTTTATAGAAGCCATCTTGGTTTTAAAGTCGTCTAGAATATTTATTAAAGTAAATGCTCCGTTGTATTTGTGCTAACTCTGAAGCAAAGGTTTTAAAAATGCAAGTTCTACTTTGTAGAAGGGCGAGTATATGGCTCCTACTTAATTGGATCAGGTTCGAATTACATTTAGGTGTGACCTTTAGAAACACTATCCTCAATAATCTTGATGGCTGCCACACCTGCGCTGTTCTATTTTCCTAAGTTCAAAGTGACATTTCAAGGCCGTTTGGACTTTTGTTGATGTTAGTGACTGGAATTAGAGAATAGCTTGTGAATTGTGCGTTTATTTAGTTTCTGATCCGTTGAATACATGCTGCCATAACATATTTGCGACGTAGGCGCGCGCACGACTCATTTGGCGAGTGGTAGCAGGTCCAGTCGCAAAGCCAGGCGCAGAACCGGTTCGACCAGAATAAGCAGGACCGCGCCAAATAATGGCTAAGTATAACGTGAATAAAGTCAAGCAAAAAACAATTCTACAGTCCACAGTTTAAGGTTTCAAATAACTAAATTATGACAGACCCACCCAACGGACGTCAAGTAGTTTTAGCATCTTGCGAACTGTGTGTTATTTTTGAGATCCCAAACGTTTGAATCAAATGTATCCTCCCTGGTTACTACCGCTCTTTAACTTTGCTCATTTCTGTTGTACTTGTATATGGATACTATTCTTCATATTTCTTAGGCATTACAGATTTTTTATTAAAGTCACTCAATACCAACCAGTTTACTGAAGAAAAAACTTATACGTTAGTGAATCCACGGTTTTTACCCATTATGTAACAGGAGACGAGTAAAACCACTTATCGTTATCAATATTGACAATAAATGACTTGTTACTACAACGTTGACATAATCATTTTATCGTGCTATTTCAAATTCAAAACCCATCAAAATCCATTCATTTTACATCGAAACGGATGTTCATGGGCCGTTACATGCTTCGCGAAAGTTAAAACACATGGAATTTGCACATTACGAGAAAGTGTAACTAAATGCATCGGTTGAGATAATCTTCGGTGTCGTGCTGAGTCGGGACGAGCGTAGTGAAGCTTGAAGCATCATCCGCAGTCACAAAGTCAATCGTAAATGTCACGACCTATTCAAGTTGCCATAACACACTTAGACATAAAATTACATAGCATTGCTTTGTTGTTGATGACGATAAAAAGCAATAAACTTATGTCGCAACTGAAGAAGTAAAGACTATACTTGACGAATGTATTGAAAGTTGTGTTCGTTACGTAAGGACAACACGCGAAGTCCAAAATGTTCCCACAGAAAGGGAAGTTACGAACGAATCAAAAGTCAGCTTGTTAGCAAGACTCTAAGGAGAATAATGCGAGTCCCATGAGGTCTGATGGAGGTGAAGCGCTTGAGTAATTAGAAGCCCACGTAGCTATTCTAGTTGATCTCCGGACGCGGGCGCTCATTCGCTAAATGCGATTCCGAAACGTTGGTGCACACGCAATAAAAAAGTGGATTAGGAAGTGATATTAGATTTCATAAAAAAATATATAATGGAGGTTATCGTTACAATTAAAATATGTAAATTGAACGAATGTTATTAAAAAATCGGTTGCATAATGTCAACTCTAAATAAATTACAAATAGTAGCGTGAAAGTTCTGATTTTTACAAATTTGGCTCGTCGTGGTATCATGCCCGAATTTATTTATTGTAAGACTAGTTGTTGCCCGCGACTTCGTTCGTGTGGAAATTTTGAAGAGGATGTGTGAGAAAAAAAATAGCCTATGTCTTAATATATGTATAATATAATCTATCTCCTTGCCAAATTTCATTACGATCCCATCAACCGTTTAGTGGTGAAAAGGAAAAACAAACAAACAGAGTTACTTTCGTATTTATAATATTAGTATGAATGTAGACACTTACGTCTGTCTACGTTCATTTGATGAGTTAAATTGTTTCATTCTTGTTTTGATTTCAATGTATTGTGAACACTGTCATCCTGAAGGAATCTTTTTATACATATTATTATGTAGTCAGTTACTATTGACGTATTTTGCCAGCCGCTGCGGTTTTGGTATGATTAATCTAGGCTTGGAACTCAGAACATGCACTCACTCACTCACTCACTTTTTGCATTATATAAATAAATAAATAAACATTACCTACTTGGCTGGATTTCAATAAGACAATTTTTTGACTTAAAAGCAAATAGGTACTGACCTAGTTGTAGAAAGCTAACATTTATGCAGCGACTTCTACATCTACCGTGCATTTTCCAGCTATGTTCGAGAAGGCTTTTAAAAGAATCATTCATCAATCATACATTTAGTTCATACTTCTGGGGTTCTACCTAGGTTTGAGCTGAAAGACACAATATTAAACAAATCTGCTTGAATGTTCCATCTACTATCTACGTTAATGTGTGAAGTCGTGCATAAATCTCAATTTATACTAGTCTCAACTTCAAAGATAAGTAAGTAATTATGACGATTCGATATTGTTCTTTGATTACCATCTATAACACTTTAAATTAAGTTATTTTATGCCTCGATACGAATTGGTAGCAAATTAATTTCTCACGCCTATGTTTGAGCAGAATTCGAAGGTCAATGTCTGTTCATTGTAATGACAATCGAAAGATTTCTATCCAATCAACGTTAAAACGTATAAGCACATACAGCACCGTAGAATTTTCAAGATTCAGACAAGCTACCAAGAATTTGGTGTATTCGTGGGTACGGTGAGGAATTATCCCATTATTTTCATGTTAACGGAACGTTGCCGTTGCGCAGTAAAGAAAAGCAGTTCTTGCAAAACCGTTAGTGACGCATTGCACGGTAAGCTTGGAGCAGGAAGTTTGAAACACGTGAACTAACGAGTTGGGTTAATCGTACTAGTTAATATTACTTCGGGTTATCTCAGAACTCACAACGTTGCAATCCCGACATCTCGTAAGACAGATCGTGTTGCTTTCCTGCCTTCGATGCGCTGCTTATCTTTTGATACATGAAGTTATGCATTTCAAACTTGATTCTGCTGAAGATTATTCCTGACACGTTCAACGCAGATGGCGCTGCTATTGAAACATAGAACTGTTCCTGCGTAGAGTAGGCGGAATTAATAGAAGCGTTTCAAAAAGTGGATACAATTTATTGTTGTACGTAGACTTGTAGAGTAATATAGAAATAGGCACAGCGAGCATGTATGTGTCAGTGTGGCTCGTATCGTACAGCAGGATTTCTCCGCTCGGCACGTGCCAGTCAACGCACGCTCCGGCCGCTCAGCCGCTGCCGCACCTTTCGTCAATAAGAGTTTCATCTGCCACACCGCGCTTCTGTTTACATGTGGCAACTGTTTCTACGTTCAAGTTCGAGGTTATTCACTTGCAGGTGCCGTGACCAACGAGCTCTTGTTATTTTTACTATAAAAACAATAAACGTATTTCAATTATACGTAGTAGGTACATCTAAAAACTTAGATTACTCTGAAGGACGAATGCGATCACACAGAAAAACTGCGGAAACGATCTAACCATACAGCTACCAATTAGAATCTGCATAAACGTGCTAATTAGAGTTTGTTTTCGTTTCATGCGAATAGGCAATTGTTACGTAATTTAATGCAAGTTACCCCTTAACAGGTAACGATTCACTTAAACCATCATTGACGTAATTAGCGAGTTATCAATGTCGATCAACACTGATAGGCAGATATTTATTTGATACGCGTTGCATTACATGACTGATGTAATTGAATATTATGTTCAAAGGTATTTTGGTCTTGTTTGAAAACATAATGTTAGATAACTATCACTTGTTACCTATTTGATAATTTTATTCGTCACCCGTTCATTCCTACTGTTCAATGAATCCATTATTAATACAGTAATAAAAAAAAATCAAGATCACAGTCAAATGAACTAGTATAAAGTTCAATATCGATCGTAACTGGATGCGAAGGGCCCGTTCTGCGCCCATTACTGGTGTTTACATAGCCATTAGCCTCTGGCATTAGATCGATTTCCTGTTGCTTCAATTCAGCCGGCGCTGCACTACATAGGGAGGAACATTATGATGGTTGCATGAACTCGAGTTCAAACGATGAAACGACCTAAAGAATAATAATAAATAAACAGTAAACACCTTTTATCTGCTATCAGTCGAAACTGTTTAGTATCACCACATGCTTGAATACTAAATATAGCAAGTTTCAAGGAAACGATCGACGTTTCAATATCATTTCGTTGATCGTGAGAATCTTCGTTAGATAAACCATGTGTTTGATTAGGTAAAAAGTTATCTGTTGAATCGGCAACGTGGCTTAGTATAATATTTTTTGTTGATTATTTTGTATTAGCTCATCACACGTTGATGTGGATGCTATTTCGCTAGAGTGTTTCTCCATATTTACGATGCTGCAAGAGGTTAAAGATAGACGACCGGTTTGTCGTACTCGTAGTCTAGCATGGTGCAGTTGTTGAAGATAAATGCATCGATTTTGATACTTATTCAATCCCGTGAGTAAACGTTTGTAATTGTAATAATCTTTGTTTTGTTCATTATGCTCTCGTCAGTTTAATTTGCATACTTCCTGATGCTTAGCAAATAGGTCATGATACGTACTGGTCATAACAGAATATTCCGCGGCAGCAAGGCCACGTTACTACATACCGAGTACGTACAAGTATGATACAAGCTTGTGGCAGTTCATTCTTATTCGTATTCGCAACACAGGCTACTATAAAGATATTATCGTTATAACGAATGCCTTTGAGTGCGTCGATCTTTTCCAGCGTCATGTTGCGTACTAGATGTTGTAGTCATGTGTGTGTGTTGTCGCCTTATGTCTAGATTTAGTTTCTTTGGTTTAATGAAGACTCGATGTTTAAAATAACGTCTCTTGATTATTCAGTTGTAACTTTATATTTTTGTAGACTTAATGTTTTGGTTATTCTTGTAGAAAGCGAATATTTTTAGTATCATATTTTGCATAATTTGTGTCTATGAGTTGTTTAATCAACTTCTGATATAATAACAGCGATGATGGTGAGCGAAAGTGTCGAGGCGAGGTGCGGCGGACCGGACCTCCCTCGCGCAAGTGGGTGATGTGTCGCGCTCCACCTCCACAACTGCCGTCACACCTGACTCGCTTTCCTAGAAATTCTCATATTTATTATTGCAAACGCGGCCGTGATATCAAACTGAGATTAGCTACTCGACTTAATTTACTGGCCACGCATTGTTAACTACGAATTTTCTTGAAAATTGTTTTCAACATTATCTTCCACAAACGAAGTTTTGCTGTACGAATGTACTCTTACGTCTAGCTTTATGTTTCAGTGAAAGGCTCAAGCAACAACTGTGTTCTTGGTCATGTCAATAAAATGACTATACTATAGTATCTCCATAGTGTTAGGTCCATGCAATCACATTCCATAGTGCAGGTGAACGTGGCTTTTAACTTTGTTGTTGTTCTCATCACGCTTACTTGGAACCCATCCGCTCTATAGCGCTTGTTAAACGGTAAAGTGGGCTGTATTATATCGTGTATAGGCAGTTATCGTAGCAGACGGGATTGAGGAAGTGATCTGCAGGATTAATGTTAGATTTGCTCAGTGTAGCTACGCAGAATTTTATTATCTTTTAATCTCTAAAGAATAAGACGGTTTTAGACAAGCTATTTTGTTAAAAGTGTTTCCTCGTGAATTTCATAAGTTGGTTGTCATTTTAAATCTTCACATTCGCAAACGTATTCATCCTCTGTGTCCTGTTCCGCTAGATATATTTTGAAAATGATATTTTCATTTCGATGCAAATATATGTCATTAGTGGAACGCATCATAGAAAAGTTCCCCTTGCTCTTGTGAACAATAGCCTTATGCATCGCTGTCGACGACTGTGTGAATTCCCTGTAAGGTTATGATTGCGCGCATTCCGCGTGAGAATTTGCCTTCGCACGATGTTGCCGGTTCAACTCAACGTCTATCCGCGCAGCTGCTTACCACTATACGTTTTCAAGGTTCAATTGTGAAAGGAATCTACGTCAGATAAGTAACCGATTTTACTCGATTTTTGGTTTTTCTAACAGCATTGATTTGTTTTAAATACCATTACCTTGGTTCGCTTTCAGTGTTATCTACCTTCATCAATGCACTATCATAGCTGGGTATCAAAACACTTGTTCTATAGAGGCAGGTTGAAAGGTTTGTATGCGTCACTTGTTCGTTACATGTTCCCATGTACTGTTTTGTGATTCAGTCCGAATGAATGGGTATCGCAACGATCGATGTAGCCATAGTGTACCTACATTGGAAACCTTTCCTGATTGAAAAGAGTGTTTAATTTTAAACTCTATTAGTTCTTTTTTATTCACGATAACGTTTGTGCAACGGAACTATTTAACGCGGGTTAAACGTTTTGGTTGTATTTCTTTTGAGCATATGGTTGATTCGGGACTTTTTGTAAAATTTTGTCATGTGTGCAGTTGCTGCATGACACGTGCTTATAATGAATGCACCGCGATCGGAAGCCCTTCCCTTATAACAAGCCACATGTTACACTATTGTAGATACCGGTGTCTTTTTTGACACGAATAATTTTTTGTAAAAAGAAACACTTTTCATCATCTAGTTTCCCCACAAAGCAGTTCTGTTTTTTAAACATTTTTCATCACCTAGTTTCCCCACAAAGCAGTTCTGTTTTTTGTGATACATAAGCACTTCATCAATAAGTTCGTGTGCTTCATTATGCGCAGCAGATGTAATGTTTAAAATATATTTTACGCTTTTTAAATTGGTTTGTTTACTCCGGTATCTTTCAGTGGCGAGGGAACCTGCGTGTTACACATTTAGTCCATATATTATTGTGAGCAGCGTCCATCGTCTGGGTGAACGCACTCTTGCTCATCCGATTCCTTGATACTCTTCCGGGTTGATTTCATTTAGTATATATTTTTTTTAAATTTTTAACGCTCCCTTCTGTTCGGTATAAAAATGCCTCTAAATTAACACGAGGATATTGTATGTGCTATGTGTATACGTTTATTCCTAACAGGCGTTTATTTTTTATCAACGACTCATTGTTTCGTTCGATCACGGCTAATGCGTCTGCTTTAATACTTGACACAATCAGCTTAATGTTTTCTCGTGGGAAGTTTTCAGTAGTCCGTACGCAAGTACTTAGTTCGAGAAACAATAAATCACTTATTTGAAGCGTCATCAGCTTTGATAGAGGTATTTTAATGAGGCATGCAATGTTTACGACTGTAGCGTTTAATTTTAGCTTCGATTGTTCATTAATCGCTCTATTCTGGCCACTTGAAATGCCGAACGTTTTTGCCAGTTCAGTCATCATAATAATACGGGCGCCGCTGAAACCAAAATAGCTGCTCCGGCGAGTTTTCGACAAATGCTGACGTCATACGGGGCCATTTGGACAATGTTACAGAACTGTTGTCTTATAGGCACATACTTACAGGTCTCGCTCGATACAACCATAAGATTCATAAAAGATTTTTTAGTTCAACTAGCTGTCCCGCGCAACTTCGTCTGCGTCACGTTTTCCCCGTTTTCGCAATATTTTTCATTGCTGCTGCGCTCCTATACAGCGCCATCTATTGAATACTTACTCAATCCAGTCAACAGATACCGCCATCTATTAGAATAGTTTGGAGCTAACAGATAATTGTGACTTCATTTGCAATAAAATATATTGGACTATAAATTGAGCTGTAAGCTATCCTATCTTTCAAGTTGGATCACACTGCACACGGTGTGCAAATTTGATTAAAATCGGTTAAGTAGTTTAGGAGTCCATCCCCGACAAACAACGTGACACGTAATATTTATAAATATATTTAGATATTTGCAAGCCAAGTATCACGTAACTATAAATTAAGTAAGCAGAGTTCCTTCTCAAGGACATGATGGTTAGTTTTCATATTATATTATTATATGATAAAGTGAAGTCAGTGTGCACTGACGATCCCTAGCAACATGGTCGGACGATGCCATTACACCTGCTGCGGTTAGCCGACCCCTCTGACCGGTCCCGCGTCCGTTCTACTGTGAAATTATGTACATCTGCTCTTCACAACCTTTGTAGTATCTAATTTTCATTTATATGTAGAGTTTTGTATGCAATTTTATGAGTTAATCTCAAGGTCGTGCATCCTTTTTCCAGTTTTTGTACTTGAAAGATATTGGGATTACTTTTTCTGAAACAATTGAGTACAGCATATTTTTAGCAAAAAATGCTGAGATAAAGCTTATTTACATTTATCCAGTATTATCAGTCCTGCATCCAATATCCAGGCATTGGAATTGGCGGAGCTAGTATCACGGGACTGAAATTACTGCGCTGCGACTTTTCTTATGAGGCTTGTGTGTCCCACTGCAGGGCAAAGTTCTCCCTTTCTTCTTTCCAATTTTCTCTCTCTTTGGTTTTGTGGGCCCAATCCTTTTTGGTAAGAGTCCAGCTCGTCACGCCATCTCCTTGCGCTGCGACTGCACTATTCTAATCCAGAGGTGTCTGCTAGATGATGGAGTGGATTGCAAAGGGTTCACATTGCTCCAATAAAATCCAATAACCTGTGCCACTGAATTCCAGCTCTGAATTAAAATATTTATTCAATGGAAATCGGCCTTTGTGAATTAAAAAAAGTCAACAGAATGTAATGCTTTAGTAACTCAATTTTAACAATAATTCTCGGACTTGTGTTTTCCCAACTGTGCTGACGCAGCGAGTTTTAAGTAGGTCCCTACGTCATTTAGTTGTATTGTAAACATAAAAGTTCGTGTGTTTGGAAACTGAGGCCGTGGTTGATCGACCGGGAGGTCGGGTAAATACGTTAGTGTAATTGCACTACTCACATTGAAACGTCAAGAACAGTGGGCTCTTGTGGCCGACCGGCTGGCTGGCGCCTGTCTGACGCACACCCGTATTCACTACAACCGAAAGCACATATTCCTTAGACCATTCATCTCCTAGCTCTATCACGCCAAGACCTTATAATGGCAACAGCAAAAGAAACTGCAAGCAACCCCTTACAATATGTTAAGTGGATTAAACATATTATAATGTTTATTCTTTATGTTCTTGAAATCACCTCGGGTGCTTACGTTTACTTTCCAACAATGTGCTTGCATTTTTCCACGAGAAAGCGGAAACGCGCGTGTCTCAACAATGGCTCGAGACTCGTGCTGAACCACATTCTACGCCCGTACTGTATATTATTCCGAGAACTACGGATAACTTACTACAAATGACGAAGGGGCTCGTTTCGGGAACGTTGTTATTGACATAACGGAGAATTCTAAACAAACTAATGTAACGGACCAAACTATTACGAATCCTGGTGTTGTTTAGTTAACCATTTCAAGTGGTTGGAATTTACCCAAACGATTGTAGGAATCCAAATATAAGAGTGCTTGCGATAAGTGTGCTCGAAAATAATCGATACCGTACCTACGCACTTCGATTTCGTTTCGCATTCTCCCGTAAACGAAGGGGTACACAATCTTAGGGCTACTAATCCAATAACACATCCCTCTTGTAGGGGCGATCTTGATGTCGTTTACATATTTACGATACTTTCTAGTAAAGCCTTGATTCTATTCAATCTTCCCACAGCATTCTCAATGAATGAAAGTACCGCTATCATCGGTCAACCAATTACAAAAGCTTTTAAGAAAAACGAAACTTGATTAGCAGAATTTTGGCATCATATCTAGTTTTTGGAATGATTTATGGCCCAATCCAAGATACAAATTAAGGAGTGCCATCCTTAATTTGGATGCTGGCTTTTTCCCAGGATTAGTCTGATAGTTCACCATTGACTACAGAACTCATGACGAAATATAATACTTTTCGCATAGTAGTTCATTCCGGTTAATGGACAGTACGGTCAGCTCCAAAGTAAACTTACCCCGCTCTATGTGAGCTATACAAGTCAACATTTCTGGGGGGTAAGTTTACTTTGGAGCTGACTGTACTCTTGGTCTGCCGAATACACCGCAATTTTGTTTATCTTAAAATAAAATGTCACCGACAGCTACAGTCATAATGTTCGTCCTATTGTAATGTGCAGAGAATAAACTTAATAGCAGGAAACAAGCCCTTTGTGTTTTAACAATGAGCAATAGAATGACAAAAACTTTTTTAGTATCCAGGCCTGCACAATGCACCCCGGGCTGTCTTCGTCCGCCTTCCCACGTACTTCTCTACCGTTACTGGAAGGATCGTAGACCGTGCTAACGTGTAATTATGTCCTAAAGGATGAAAATAATTTCTACATTATGCGAAAAGTCGGGACTCGAAAATAATAGGGAGGAATCTTCATTTTGAACTCTTTTCGTGCAGCACGCGTAGCATAAACACTGTAGAAACGAGTTTTGCCTACGGAAGAATCGACATAATGACAGATAGACAATGATAATGTGCCAGTCGATTCTTTCGTCGGAATAGCCCGTTTCTACGGCGGTCATGCTACGCGTGCTGGACGATTTTTGGCTGTCTAAACACATTTAAAGCAAGGATCGAGACTAAATCACAATATTTCAAAAAGATGCAGTTTGACAGATTGCTAGAATTGGATGTCGTCTACAGATGCGTATTGCGGCTGCGGAAGAGCTCAGCCGACGAGAAACATTTTCAATCGTTTTTTGCTTGGTCTGGCGAAACTAAAATTGACTAACTTTTCTAGCCTGTGGTCGGACCATAAAACTAGACAAGGATTATTTCGAAACTGTGAACTACGTTATTACATAGTTTAAGCCTCTGTTGTAGGAATGCATTCAAAAAAGTCTATGATGTTTCAGGCTACATGAACAATGGTACTACTGTTTTACTATTTCGGAAGTATATTTCATGCGGGAAAGCGTCAATTATTTCAAATCATCAGATTTTCATTCGAACGCATTTAGTCCTGAATTCCTTGAAAGGAAAGACCGTCTATGATCGTACACAATGGCATTTGAACGATTGGATTCTTCGTCGTCACCGATTACTTGTAATTGTCTGGCAACCCAGCTTGTGATATGGTAATAGTCAGGTTTTGTGGGTATTGATTTTGTAACGTCGATCGTTCCTTATGTAATGAAGCGGCTGTTTTTGGCACAGTTTTGCCCAAGTCGTTGCACCTTGCAGATCTCGTGTGCGACTTTCACAAATTAACTGTTTTGTTATGAAGGCCTTGTCCGTGCATGCACCGTGAACGATTTACTAATAAACGTTAATTCTCTTGTTTTTCTATATTTCGTTCTTATGGCTGATATCATATTAGCACTTATTTAGTTTGTGCAGTGTTGTGTGAAAATACGAAAATTTTGTATCATCGTTATTAATGAGAAACGGTGTCCTCGTGTTACTTTCTACCGGCGCGAGAGCTGCTTTCCAACACTTTTACCAGCAACGGTCGGTCCCTTACACGCATGGTCAACATTAACATGGGATTCTGGTTCAAAATGTTTTCCAAGTGAGTGAGAGATTAATTCAATTGGAATCAACTGATCATGCCGATTTTCAAGGTTCATCCTTAGCTGGATCCTTTAGTCCATGTGTGATTTATTTATTTAGCAATCACTAAAACGGTTGAATTCAATAAATGGCCAATAATGTATTCGAATTACATAATACTAAACTTTTCCCCGACGCTGTACGGAATTTTGATAGCAAATTAATTTTCTTTAGTGCATTGCATAAACGTGTAGACAACAAAAACAGTGTAGTGTAGAAAGTACCAAAAGTTACGGCCGTAAAAGATCGTACGTGCTCGTTGGATTTGAAATATATAATGAAGGTGCTGGCTGGTCCACAATGATGGCACGTTTTGTTTAGTCTTTGGCAAGGTTTAGCATTTAACGTCGTGGTTTTTATTCGAAACAGCAATCGATTTGTTATTATTCTAAGTCTTTTAAAATTTCTCACCTATGGTATTTGTTTTGAGAGCCATTGTAAAGAGTTTGTCTCACTGCTCTGCTACATGGTATTTTGTTAATGTCTGTGTGTCAGTAGGCCTGTAGTGGTGAAATATCTACTTTCAAATTTAATATAGTGTAATTCATTTAAACGTAGGTGTGTGCAAACCTTAACCTAATTGAGTGATGAAATGTGTTGGAAATCAGAAATTATATGGAAATACCTATTAGAGTTGTATGATTTTACGACCAAACAATCTCCTGTTGTTGTGCAAGTTAATTTATATTTTGTTAGTGAAGACGAAAGTGAAATTGTTACGTACGCGTTAAACTATTTTGGAGCGTGGCTTGCATTTATTTATATGGAGAACGTACCTTCATAAAAAGAAAGCTCTGCACATAAGTTATGTTTAATGCATAAACCTGCAAATACCGCACCAAAGATTTAAGTAATTTTTGCCTTTCGATTCGGTCTAATTCATTTCATTACTATTAAAAGTGCATTATTAAAATACTACGATTCTTCGTATTCTTATGCTTATCATTATCAGAGAGTAACAATATAAATAAATAGAATAAAGATCTTCCGTAACCTAGATTGATAACGCCGGAAATCGGCCGAAAGTATGAGATAACAGTATTTGTTTAGTAACACATAAGCCCACGAATACAGAGTAATATTTGAAGAAGACTCTTTTTTTTGGTAAAAGGAACTTCAAACATTAGTGTATTAGGCAAAGTGAAATGTCATGTACTATTTTGGTATCAATTTATATTTATTTCTGTCTGAGCGGTTGTCTGGCCCAAGGCGAATTGTCGGGGGCGCGATATTGAGTCACGCAGGGTGACGCTGGTGGGGTGCGCTCCCCGACACCCCATGACGTCATCAATCGTGACTCACACCTACCAATATAGGATTCAACTTCGTTTGGACCGGGCCCAGTTTACACTGCAATTTAAATTTGAAACGCTTTGAAAGGAAGTCGACAGGTTTTATTGTAATTCTACCCTTTCTAAGTTTATTCTTGCTGACGATGACGGCTAACAATTTTAATATGAATGAAGCGTCAAAGTTCCGATATCATTTTATCATTCAAAATGCTCTCTTGAAAATGTCAGATTATCATATCAATTTGAGATCATGGTCGTAAACTACAATTATCATAGCTTTCTAAAAACCTTCATCATCAAATTATTGCTTTGATGAGTTTTGCGTGTTGGTTTAGTTAAAATTAATTACAATTAGGTATTTTATTAAAACCGCAGTCTATAGCGTAAGCCAGACAAAAGTATGTGTCACATTTTGTTATAGTTAAGCAAACTTGAACTGTGTCATCGGCCAAAAGACCTCTCAACACATTTACAAATTAGTTTTTAATAACATCATTGCGATAAAATAACAATCAGTATATTAGGCTGAGACTCTAATCATAAAGTAAATTGTTTATAGTTAGAGGTTTACGAACTCTTCAGATATAAACTTAAATTCAGCTTAGTGAATGTTGTTAGTTAGCAGACCATGAAGATAAATGACCAGAACGTATTAAATATTTTACATAAACCACCGAAATTAATGTTACAACATATGACGTATTTGTTTACGTTTTCAATCTTGATTAATTATAGCAAAGCCGAACTCGGAACTGGTATTGGAAAGTGTAGTAGTAGGGAGGGTCGGTTGGCATTTGTCGTATTATATGGATATAAATTATGTCACCTGGGTCGTTCTCGTTATGCAAGTCTACTTCAATTACATAAAGTAAGATCAGAACCTGTATGGTGTGGGTGTTTCAAAGGGCCCCCGGTTCCTTGTGTAACTGAGGGGCTCCATTTCTGACTTTCTGTGTACAGTACAAAGCAGTATTTTTAATTTGACACGTGACTATCGCGGTGTTAATGGTTTTAGCATTAGTAACTGACGTCGACAGCGAGGTTTCACTGAATAGAGATAGGTGTAAGCTAGATCAAGCTATACAAAACCAGTTTATGCAGATCTCACCTTGCATGGGAAATCTATACATAGCAAGGCCTCTATACTGGAAATGTATAGCTCGATGTGTCGCTGTGTGTACTGCTATTAAAATGACATTTATGTTAACATAATAAAGCATTCTATTTTATTATTGCTATAGATAGACCATAGTGTGATCATAATCAATTATAATTATGATACATTGAACCCTGTGACGATACTCTATGTAGAGTTTTATCAGTAGGAAAATAATCCCTTATTTGGTTTAAAATATGGCCGCTGGTTTACATTAGCCATACCCTTGTTGGCAATATGATATTAATGGGACGGTCATGGGTTTAGAGAGGTATTATCGTGTTTTAGTGACATAGCTTTCAAAATATAATGTAACTAGCTGTCCTGCGCAACTTCGTCTGTGTTACATTTTCCCCGTTTTCGCAACATTTTTCATACCTGTTCCTCTCCTATTGGTCGTAGCGTGATGTTATACAGATCTAAACCATCCGGGGCGCCAACCAAACGCATGCTAAAAAAATCATTCAAATCGGTCCAGCCGTCTAGGAGGAGTTCAGTGACATACACACGTACAGTAGTATTATATAGATTATAAATTAGATCATGTTCATTGACGGTCAGACGGCATGTTCAATCAAATTATATTTCCTTACCCAACCTTCCAGTGTAGCTGCTTACCTAACCTACCTTACCTAATCGAAATGTGTGAAAAAACAGAAAAACCAAAATGACTACAAAATGCATGCAATGTTAGCCCACAGTCCACTGCTGGACATGCGATTAGCTATGTTATAATTTGACTTTGCTACATTCACTGTCTTTCTTATAATTTCTAGTGTTTGGTACCTACGAGATCAATAATATTAAAAGTATGCCAAGAACAATTTTTATTCATCCAATCAATCATTGGAAAGACGGAACAGAAAAGCAGCAAACACGGAATCCACATTCTTCATTCGTAAAATGATAAAAACGAAATAATTCTAGAATCATGCGAAACGCGAAATTTATAGCATAACCCAGCAAATGCGGCGTCGATCCAACATTCACTGAAAACATATTTATTGAACAGTTAATTTGATTTGATTAATCATCTTATCAATTCCTGATTTTTCCTGTTTTTCCTATGCGTGTCTTCGTATCGTATCAACACCTGAATTTTCTGGGAGCTTTGTACCGGTTTTCATCTAAAATATGACGTCTGGTTGTTTTGGCGTGAAGCTAGAATACTCGTATACAATTACCCACTTGCTGTGTAGTGTCCTTGGTGTCCTTTATAACTGCATTTTTGGAAATCTAATAAATATAGCTACCAGTGTTCGAACTGATAATTATCATGGTAATAACAAAAATCATTATCAATTTCACTTTACATTTATCCGAACGCGATTTGCCGTTTCCACGTGAATTCAAAGGAGAATGTGTCAAATAAAAAAATGTATTGTCAACTAACAGATTATTTTGTACTCTTTTGCTAGGAATATTTGTTGCTGTTTCACTACTTAGGACCAGAGTGATATTTACAGAGTGATATTTAAAAATAATATATTTAAAGAGTAAAAATAAGATATTAATATATATATAAAAATATATATATAAATATAATATATAAATATAAATATATAATATATATAAAAATAAGATATTTAAAGAGTGATATTTAAAAATATAAACCCTTTTGGACTAAATTCGGGTGCGTTATACAAACGAAAGCGGTTTGAGTGATAAAATAAAGATATAAAGTTATGATTCAGCATGGATAGTTTCTCTGATAATTATCGGATAATTACGAACCCTGATAGCCGCCGCATCTTCTTCGCCGTGTCGATGATACCCCTAATAAATTTATTGTAAATTAGTTACGACCAGAACTCTCGTGGACTGATGCTGCAATTAACACGGCCACCTACTGGGCCCAAGAGATTTATTTATTATTTATTATTATTTATTTATTTAGTTTTAAAGAAAGCTTACAGACTAATAACAATCATAAGTATTATGCATAAACAATGACATTTGCTAATAACAAGCTTCCACATATATATATCTACTTAGTTAGGTGTTACTTGCGTTGAACATTTACAGCGATATGAGTAACTAAACAGATTACAATTTTAGCATATTAGGCATGTCGAGTCGTGCAATATCAAAATAAGTGCAGTATAAAATGCTAAGAAAGCAAGCAAGCAAACAAGAAAGCAAGCTTTAAGAAAGTATCATCGACACGTAAAGTAAAAAAAATATTTTATTATAGAGTATCATAAATACTGTTTCGATCAACATAATTATGGTGTGTATTTCTGATAATTCATGTGCATTTTAATAAATAAGGCTCTAAAAGTCTGCCTGGTCTCAATTTTATTGAAATACTAGTTTTTTTATTGCGATTTTGTTCGCATTCTTGCTTTCGGCTTGTTTAGATGCTGGTTGATAGGCATATTTTTTAAATTCTTAGCCTAATCTAGGTCTTCAATATGTTAATCTGGTTTTAGATAGCAGAAATTCGTTTGCAAGATTTTTTTACGAGATTTGATTCTTTGAAATGTACAGACAGCGTCAGTATGTGCTAACCCCTGTACAGTCCGGCCGAGTACGCCACGGGGGTAAGTACTTAATGATGCTGTCTGTACATACAGTACAGTACATTTTGTTTGGCCTATAAGTGCCATCAAATAAAGGAAATCCCCCTTTTCATGTGACGTAGATAACTCCTTATACATATAGTAATTTATTTAATATATGTATTGTTAAGGAATTCTGATATTTACTTAGTATTAAATAGGATAAAGGAAAGTAGGTATAATAACGAATTTGAGTAATGGGAAAATTAAATGCATTATGTATTCCTAAATGCATCGCTTTGGGCTATCAAGCAGGGACTCAAACTGTAACCTTAATAAGTGTTATAACACTGTTTTTTAAAACAGTTATAACAGAAAAACATTTTTAAATGTAACAGATACAATAATGTTACCGAATCAATCTGTAACCTTCTATATGTGTTAATAAGTGTTAATATGTGTAACTGAAATAATCAATTAAAGCTTTAATACGCTGCGTTAACCTGTTACACTTATGAACACTGTTAACACTTTTATATCTGTTACAGATACGTTACGGTTACATTTTTGATTCTGTTACCGATTCAACATGTAACACTTATAATTCTGTAACCGTTACGATGGTGTTTTTAAGTCCCTGCTATCAAGCACTCATTATGTTTGTGGTAAACCCTGAATCCAATAAAAACAAATCAGGGTTCATTGGGAATAACCGGCGCATGGAATTGTCATAATACTAGCGAAATTAGTAGTAGACTTCCAGATCATATCTTAAAATAACAACAGTTTCAAATAATTAGCTTTGAAATAATGAGTAAAAATGTGTACATTTAACATTTTGTTGTTTCCATAAACTTCACATAATCTTATCTAGTCGTGCGGGCATTGTTGTCTGATTAACAAACGATGAGTAATGAGTGCTAATCAGCAAAGGACAGGGCCAGGGCGTTCCTCCACCGTGACTCATCGGCGGACGACCATTCGATCAAACAAATCTGTTTCACCGACCGACCCAGACAGTTCCGGCATGACTCCGCCGTCATCATTTCCAATCAATGTTGATGACTTCGAGACATACCGGAAGTGAACATTGTGCAAAATGCATGAGAAAACTTACAAGCTCCAACTCCCTGCATCGATAACATACGTGCAGCTATACTTATAAGTGGTTAGTTCTTCACACGTCTGTCCAACTAAGATATACGAGATGGAATCTCGTAATAAACCATTCGTGTTATACGATACCCTTGTCGATGTGTGCGTGACATTGGCATTCAGGTGAGACGTTCAGATACCTAGAACGCAAGGTCATTTGCCATACCCGTTAGCAGTTCAATCCTATTGTTAACATTATAACAATATTGCTATTAACACTAACCAAATGGCTTGATTAACTCGAAATAATTAAATTCGTTTCGAGAAATTGATACAGCCGGTTTTTGCAAACTAGTCCATAGATAGGCTCTTTAAAATTCTAGTATGATAAAATCATGTTAGGAAATAAAAATTCATGGATCTGCGAACTTTCAAGATGGTTAAATTATGCATAGATAACGACGCGTGTAACGATTGCGGGTCAGATTAGTGTGGCAGACGTTGTTGATAATGTGTACCTATGACAATATTTGGTCATCGCGTGAAGAGAGCGCCAATTAGCGAGTATTGATGGTGTCGGTCGAGCGAGCCGCAGTAGTGCACGAACGCCGTGACAGGTTCACTGACACACCCGCCCCGGCTGCCAAATATGACATACATTGTATACTGTATGGGAATTAGAATAAATTACTGTAAAATCGTTTCAGTAAATAGTCGAGCCAAGACGTTAAATCCCCTCGTCGATTTGTGCGACGCATGGTCATATCAAAAGAAAATAGCAAAATGTAAATGAATCATGAGATGTTGGGTTAAAAATAGAAGACCCGTTTATGGACTGTTCTTATAAAATCTATTTAGAAATTTTATTATTCCCTAAGAATTCTATTTAAAGGCAAGGAAGGAATAATCCTCGATAGTAGGATAGATTCTTTGTTCTTCTAAACCTGTTTTAAACATACGTTTGTTTCAATGACTTAGTTATATTATAAACATAAAAATGTTACAACGCATATATTATGGCAAATAGTCACGTATGGACTGTCAAATATGAATTTGAATCGTAGTAATTAGCCAAGGTAGTCGGTAGAACACGTGTCGGTAACCGCGCTGGGTGTGCTCCGCATACTGATGACTGCGATCATGGTCTGAACATTGCGTGTGCGCATTCCTTAACCCCGGCGCCGCCCACCAACCGCCTTTTTGAACCACACTCGTGTGTAGGACCAACCACACGTCCATCCAACGATTCTCGATAATTTGCCACTTGCTATCTGGTTCACGCATTTTTAAGAGTGAATATACTAGGTGACCCTGTATTCTAGGCTAAGAACGTTAGATCTGCTTTTAGGCCAAGTCCATTAAACGACAAGGCTAATTTATGTGAATGTTTTTTGTCTAATATTTATGGGCCATTTCTATTTCTCTCTCTCTTCTGAATTAGCATGTAACCAACTTACTTTGCGCCATCGCCACCCAGCACGTACTTATGCCTCCAATTAAGTAAAGTATTCCAGTCATTATCAGTACCTAAAGTAATTGCACAAGGTGCGGAGTATGTTTCGCACTAAAACGTACGTCAAACGTATCACAGTTGTCACAAATCAGGTTCTCCCACGTCCAGTGGAGGCAGTCGAGCCACTCTCGCACTGGCGCGCGGGCTCTCGCGGTTGTGCGATGTCGCTCCAGCATCAGGGTTAACGAACCGACCCACCACACTGACACATAATAACCATTGTATTTTTTGCGTACCTATTATAGTACCTACGACAGAGACATACATTCATTTCTTAACTGTAAAGAGACATTGGTAATTTATTATTGATAAAATACACAATCATTTTCACTCAATAGCAGTCAAGTACCTTATTCCGCAAGTCAAGTTCATAAGTATCAGATAAGATATCTTTTTAATTTGCTACGTAACGTGTGGCCAATGATCGGCCATTCATATTTGACGTTTAATTTAATATCTTACCTTCGTAAAGCGCTAATGACAGTCTTTCTACCGCAACGGTACATTCTTTGGTCTGTAAACCGCATATTATCATAAGAAACACCTTTGCCTACGCTCTCTGCCATGATACCCAGGTCTCAGACATATAGTTTGATGCCGTTACGTTATAGGCACGAGTACAGTCATTTTGAATTTGGAAATTGATAAAGAAAAGTATTTTGTTTAGGAGATATTACGAGTACGAGTATTATGCTCTGCAAATAAATATTGTTGACTGTTGTTACACAAAACGCAGCCATGCCAAATTATGTGGCACAATAGTTTACTGCCCACACGAAATATGCCAGTGGTCATACATAATAATGTTGTACTTAATACGGTTTACTAGCTACTTAAGTACAGAAAACTCACGCTTGTTATCCACGAAAGGTTAGGCACAGGTGAAATGTAGTTGTACACATTTCGCGAACTATGTATAGGTAAGTCCCATGTAATCTATACTTAGTATTGAACTAATCAATTTTAATCAACAGCTAGAGTTTTGCGCAGTAAATTATTTTGCCAATAAGGAAAAAATGGGCAAGAAAGTTTAGAACACTGGAGGAGATTGTGCGAGTGAAGACTAAGATAAAAACACATTAATTTATTTCAATTTAGTCTGCTCAGAGCAACGTACAATAGATTCTTCCTCGTCTATTATTTCTTTATTGTCCCACTTCGCTTTTATTAATTCATCAACTATTCAGACTGTTTGACTCTCTCCATACGGGATCGAGATACTTAGCCGTCTCTGTTCCAGTGTTTTAGAACTTTTTTTCATATAAAATGTTTGCGAGACACTGTCATGTCTAAAAATATTCTATTCACATTTCATGTTATGCGTGCCCACAAAACGTTCATTGCAGCTGGGCAGTGTCGCTACCCATTCAATTAATGCTATTAGACGCCAAATATTATCACGTCCGTTATTTGAGCGTGTAACACTGGAGTAATAATATATTATGTTGTTCACGAGTCATTCATAATGTAATATTAATGAGGTGTGTAGGAATGAGCTTTTAGATTGGAGGTTTTTAAAGTGAGAGCTGTGTCGTTGCACTCGGTATACGTAGCTGAAGAGTTAAGGTCGACTGGGAAGTGCAGTCGCGTGCGCATCACGGCACGCGATCACTATATTCCCGTCCGCCTCATCACCCCTCGGGTGGGAGGAAGCCCTTTGGTAGAAATACAAGCATTTTAAAACTGGAATTTACTGAGTACTATTCCCACAGACCTGCCTCCGTATTCACAAACGCTCGGATTCGAATTCGATTCGGAAAGTCGTACTCGCTTTCTTAATGTCAAAACAAGATAGACACTTATCGAATCGATATCGAATCCGAGCGTTTGTGAATAAAGGGAAAGGAGAAATATTATAGTATAGCTGAAATTTTAATTATATCAAATTCAATAATGTGAATGAATAACCTTACTTAAACAAAAGCAGTTATCGTTATTACTGGCCAGTTTCCCGCTGCGATGGCCGGCTATCGCACCCGTTTCCTCTGACTTTAATAATCATTATGTATTTCATTGTTTACGTTGTGCACTTGTAAAATAACACGTAATTACTAAAACTATGACTAAACCATAAGCTTGCACTACTGTAATTATTATAAATATTGTTTTTCTTTGTTCACAGGATCAGTATGATAACTTAGCCGCCCATACACATAAAGGAATTGATTTTTTAGACAAATATGGCAACTTCGTAAAGGAGAGGTGTGCTATTGAATTAGAATATGCAGGAAAACTCAGGTGAATGAACTGAACTCATTAACTAAGCGTGCAAATAGTCCATTTAAGCGTCAGTTTTTTATTATTTTTTGCAATATGCGACTTAAATGACTAAAACTAATAATAGCCAGATCAAAACCAGCTTATTGTGCGATTTAGATGCAGTGGTGTTAAAACTGCGATAAGACTTACTTTATCTTACTGGTATTAATGGTATTATCGTAATTATCTTATAAATAATGACGATTGTTCCGATTGCGTTTCTTACGCTAATTTTACAGCGTGTTTTTGTTTATAGCATGCATAACATTGTTATTTATTAAAGACGTAGGAAATTCAGTGTTATTCAAACCAAAATGTTTTTTACAGGAGGCTTGTCAAAAACTATCAACCAAAAAGAAAAGAAGAAGATGAATACCAGTGAGTATTCCGATTTTGTTGAACTTCGTGCAGGATATGAATCATGCAGTTTTTTCCAAGAACGTCTTATTTACCGACCAGCGTCACAAATACCTGAACTTTTCCTTTGCAAGGACGTTGATTCATCGCTAATCTTAACTTTACAACGCTAACGATAAAAAGAAAAGTTGAATAAACATGGAACTGTTAACGTTGTACATGCATGCATGATATACAAGTACTTTATTTCATGTTAACCTAAGGCAGTTTATCGGAAAACTGCATTTGGCACGCCAATCGTACGGCCAAGCATTTTTACGGTTGTTTATTTGATGACGCTTAACTTATGTCGCTATAATATCGTTGCACAATATTTTACTTTACAGAAACTGGTTTCTGTGAGCCGAAATCAGATCAAGGAACTTTTGTTTATTGTGTTTATTTAACTGATGATACATTGATTTTGATCTGCATAAAACCCATATTTCGAAGATTTTCTGTCAGTGGTACCTATTAGGCCAACATTGTGGCCTACGCGGTTAAACCCTAAATGAGTTTGGCACGGAAGCTTGAATATTAGAACAAACAGAAAGTCCTAGTGCACTCCCACTGGGTGAAATCGGGCTGTGGATTATGATGGGTCCAAAATTTCAGAGTTTCTTACTTGATATTGTTTTGTCCACGACCGTTTGATGGAAAATCCAGCCACAAATCTTTCATAGCCCCGTAAAACATACTGCATGTTTGTTTACAACTTGTAACAAATTAGTAACAGCCACTCAATTTTCAGGTATACGGCATGTAAAGCATTTAAACATTTACTTCAAGAGTTAAACGATTTCGCGGGCCAACGGGAAGTGGTTGCGGAAAACCTACAGTCAAATGTAGTACGAGAGTTGCATCTACTCGCCAAAGAGCTGCGAGAAGAAAGGAAGGTGAGGAAACCATAAATTATTTTAACGAGCTTTATAGGAGGACATTTACTAGTTTATTCTGTAAATGTCAATGAATATTTTCGACTAGTTGGTCTGTAGAGGTGGCAAACGCGACTGCAGAGCATTTAATGTCTTTGGTTTAATTTCCTATTATCGCAAAATAACAGTTCACCGAGTTTATCTACTAGGAAATTATAAGCAGCAGCCTGCCTGTAGACCGTTTAGTCTGGATTTGTGGCTTTAGCTCCCTACATGAGAGCTAAGCAACTGGGGAATATGCGAAATATCAGTGGCAGAAGGCGCGATGCTAGTATCTACCATTTTTTTTCATTATGATAGAAATTGGCACAGCATGGATTGGCAAAGTATTCGATATTTATAAGTCGTGCAGAAACCGTGCATTAATAATACCTAATGTTTTGTTAAGGAAAAATATAATTAACACGTATGACTGGTAGGATGATAAAAAACTGCAGCAACTTACAGAAAAACCACATGTTTGTTTTTATTCGGGATTGTCAACGGAAATCGTCACGTAGACATCTGTGTCTATGCTGTAATTATCACCTGATGTTTATCACCTTTCCGAGGTTTTATTTGCTGAAGTAAACTTGCGTTTTAATGCAATTTATTTAAGGTTAATTTTAAACGGGTTCAATTTTTATTTCACATACGTTTTATTAAACATACTTCTGAGTTCTGAGACGCCACAATACGGTATGGCAAGCCGGGTACCTTAGCGCAGGGCTTCTAAAAATAAACATGACTACATCGACTCGCTTATAGTTATAATTCAAAATCGAATCATGGGATTCAAATAACTCGGATCTTGATTGTCTTCCTTGAAGCTGTTTTGTTGTTTATTTTGGAATCTTTTGATGAACCAACGTTGTGTTTAATTACAGCAACATTTAAACGAAGGTGCAAAACAAATGGGAGTGTTGAACTCATCGATAGGTTCTTTGGAGCGAGCGCGGAGATCGTACGAGCGAGCGGCCAGGGAATCCGAGCGAGCACTGGAGACCTTCCAAAAGGCAGACGCCGACCTTAATCTGAGGTGATTATCTAATACACTACTTACTTCACTCCACCGATTACTGACTTGACCCACAAACTGTACAGCTGATTAAACAGTGCGTAAAGTGTACAGCGAATTGTAAACGCCGTGGTAATCGAATTTTAATGCTGTGTTATTTCAATGTTAACATTGGTTTCGTTGTTAACTGAATTAGTTCTGCGGGTCTTTAATTTTTTTTCCTCATGATAAATAATACAAATACAAATTTTATACTACGTAAGTTTGGCAACGAAAAATATAATATATTCTTGACCTCATAAACAATGACGTCTTGGCATGAGTTCAATACTTAATACAGAACAATAGCAAGGGTAAACCGTATAGGGTTGAGGATACCAGTCTGCACTATTCATGCCAATTTTTCTTTTAAATAAATAACATGAAATATGTGCCTAGAACGAAGCTTACTTTTATAGCTCCATAAGATGGTGATTCACTTGATATATGAGCGAAATGGAGACCATCAGCTTAGACCGCTGCCGGTTACCGTTGCGGTCAGATGGTTAACCTAGAGAACATATATTTTACTGTACAAAGACGGAAACCTTTACGTTATCGTCTCCACTAAACGTCTACTGTTTTTAATGGGTTTGTTAATGAACACAACCATTAAAATATCTGAGGGACGCTGCTAGCCGATCTACTCGCCTTATTGTAATCGTCGCCTTTACGACACGTTTAGTCCACAAGGGATGGTCTCTTCTTCGATGCAACTATACGAGGCATCAGGTCTTAAGACTAGTTAGTGTTTTGTTGTGACCTGCATAATAGGAGCACTTTCGGTCACCGAGGAATCAAAGTTAGATGCACTGGCAGCTATGGCAGAAAAAATGGATGAGCTGACGAAGGAAGTTAATTACGTATGTTCCTGCATTCACGCCAATCACTACAGTTTCTTATTTAAAATCATCACCTGCCTACCCTTTTCCAAGTATGTTGGGGTCGGCTTCCAGTCTTTTACCGAAAACAGCTGAATACCAGTATTTTACATGGAGCGATTGCCTATCTGATCTCCTCAACCCAGTCAGCACTGGGTAATACGGTACCCCACAGCAAGACTAGTCGTCAGACTTTTGGGCCACTGAGTACCTGTTACGACTGTCAATGATCTATAAATGGCAGCCGCGACCAACGGTTTATCGTGCTTTCCGAGGCACAGAGAAAACGCGTTATGTTATGATGGTCGCCCATCCACAGACCGACCTAGTCAGCGCGGCTTGACCTTGAAGATCAATCTGTGCTGCTGTTGTCCACGAGCTTCTCTAGACTCCTGTGAGACTAGTTATTATAGTGTTTCGTATTTAACAAATAAACTTTAATTATTCTAATCGCAATACCATTGAATTGCAGTCGAGCGGAGGTGGAAAAACAGAAAGCGAACATGAAACTACGGAGTCAAGCGTGCGAAGATGCGAAGCAGGAGTACATGGATCAGCTGCGCAAAACAAATGACGCGCAGCGACAGCACTATGAGCAGCGGCTGCCGCATGTCTTCAAACAGTTACAGGTGAGTTACTTTCTCTTCATCATCATGCAGCTTAAAGACGGCTACTGGTGGACATAGGCCTCCAGCAAGAACTGTCATTTTTACAACGTTTTTTCTAACAAAGTCACATACTCAAACAGCCACCCGGAACAAATCCCTGTAGGTCACATAAATATGTATTTGTTCCGTGCGGGGATCGGACCCGCGACACGCGACGTTGTAGCCTACCGCTCGGCTAAGCTACTGCGCCAAACATGCCGTCGAATCAGTCCTGTTCATCCCGCCAATTCTGGCTCAGGACTTAATTACATGTATACTCAGGGGCGTTTGTATTGTATCGCATTAACCGGAACAGAAAGAAAAAATACTTTACAAATTTTCGTAATATGCTGTTATTTCTGCCGACGTTTGTGTTATGTTATGTATGAGGTTGTCTAATTTAAATTATTCAATAAAGGCTACTTCTCAATTTTTTAAATTGACACATAAAATAGGTTTTATCCAAGAGATAAAGTAATCGAAAATTATCAATTTCTTATTAGACACGCGCCAAAACAACGGCGCTTTTAGGTTTATTTAATGAACAACCATTATTCATACCTCAGACCTCTTTTGAGTTTAGGATATCTCACTTTGGTTTCCAGTTACAACACCGTTGCGACATAATTCTGCGACATCTATCGTATATCCTAAAATAATCTTGTAGTAGAAACTCAACCAGCACGACGACTCAACCAATAAATTACGACGGTAATGATTTACTGTCACGAACGATAATGTACCATATTTAAATAATATGCCCAGTTCCTTTCCAATTTATCACTTTTTTCTTCCAATATTACAAGAACGCTATTTGTCTTGTTTAATTGAATTTGTCAAGAAAATTGAATTATAATTCACGACAGTTAACACGTTGACTAATGAAAAACTGTCATGTTCCTTGTAAATGGGTTCGATTACAAGCATGCTCGTTGTTATTAAGAGATTTTCTATGAATTAAGACTCGTAACTTTCTCCTGGACGTAAACATGAGTTATTGTGTGAGTGTGAAGAAATTCAGGAAAATGTTGGGTCCAATAGTGCAAGCACTTTGTATGGTGCATTCTGGCGGGACGCCAACTAGGTCAAATGGGACCGACATGCATAAAATACGTCCACTATTCTCGTATTTTCTTTTAACAAGACGTAATCTTTATGTTTGCAGGACTTAGATGAGAAAAGGATAAAAAATATCAAGAACTTCATGTTGAGTTCTGTGGACGTGGAAAGGAAGGTGTTTCCGATAATCATGCAGTGTCTCGACGGAATGGAAACTGCAGCAAATAGTATTAATGAAAAAGAGGTATGTTAATCTTATTACATTTTGTACGAGTTTTAGAAAACCCATTTAAAAATGAATTTTGATCTGTTAATAACACAGTTTAATTTAAGACTTGTGTCAAATAGTGAAAACTGCACGAAGCTTCACTCGATCATATTCCTAGTCACGCATACTCATGACTTGAGCAGACGTGACAGTGATTCATAGAGATTGTTTAATCTGAAACTCCAGATAATTACATTCTTCTTCATATTGCGTCGCATTTCGGTATTGACATTCTAATAGCTAAATATCCACTTATGTTATGCACGTGGAGAGAATATTGTATATTTTGTGTACTGATCGCAGCAGTGGCGAAGGGTGAAAATATTGAAAGGGGAAGCCGAAGAAAAAAATGAGAATTTTAATTTTGTTTTTCTTCATCGCATTTTTCAATTTTCGTTTTAATTATCAGCCAACCCGAAAACCTCGAAAATGACACCCATGACGAAAAAAACAGAAATTTACGTCGCGCGTCGGCGCTATTTTTAATTTTGGTGTCTTTATCAGCGACCTCGAAAACCAATAAAATGTCACCCATGATAAAAGTACCAAAAATTTTCGAAGGATCCAACTTGATCTTTTTTTCATAACTTATGTAATGGAATGATTAAATGCACAAGAACTACATAAAACACTGTATAAAAAATAAAAATACAATATAAAATCCTTTTTGAAACAAGCTTTTATGAATATGAACTGAAAAGAAGAAAATAAATCTTTGAAAAAATTAAACCGATGTAGGATAATTTTCACAAAAGCTTGTCGCGTTTAGTTTTTATAGCATTTACCATTCACGTGACAAGCTTCAGGTATTATGTTTATTCATAAAAAGTGAACGCGTAAGTTTACAAAGTTTCATATCCGTGCTATTAACCGCTGAGGAGTTCCCTCGTGAGGAGACGATCCTGGCGGTAGGATGAGTTCATGATACAAATCGTGATTATCCATCAAATATGAGCTAGTATGCAACGTTACGTGTCTGTGCTATTAAATGTTGAGGAGTTCCCTCGTGAGCAGACGATCCTGGCTGCAGGATGAGATCATGATAGAATTCATGTTTATCCATCAAATATGAACGTGCATACAAATTTTCTTGTCTGTGCTATTAACCGTCGAGGAGTTCCCTCGTGCGAAGACAATCCTGGCTGCAGGAGGAGTTCATGATACAAATCGTGATTATCCATCAAATATGAACTCGTTTGCAAAATTTCATGTCTGTGCTATTAAACGTTGAGGAGTTCCCTCGTGAGGAGACGATCCTGGCGCTAGGATGAGTTCATGATACAAATTGTGATTATCCACCAAATATGAACCTGTATGCAAAGTTTTGTGTCTGTGCTAATAAACGTTGAGGAGTTCCCTCGTGAGGAGACGACCCTGACTGCAAGATTAAGTTATGTTTGTCATAAGAATGTATTGATTTTAGAAACAAAGGTGTGTGGAAAATTGCAGCTCAATCCGACGTCGGGAAGTGGTTATAATTTAACTTTCTATACATACAAACACTGTCGTAACTCGATAAACTTCGGCTTACCTAGTCCCTACAAAACGCTGCTGATAACCGAGAAGTCACGTGTCCGCGTCCATACGAATTTAGTTCTGAATTCTGACACCCGAGCTCCGGCTTTTGGCGCCACATGTAGCTTTCTTTGTTGACATGAAAAATGTTGGTATTTTTTTTTTTCAATCCGATGTATTTAATGCCTGTACTTTAATGTGATATCCACAATGTGTACATAATTTACTAATTGACTACAGTAGACACTAGACACTACGTACATTGCCTTGTTCTCAAAGGTAAGCCGGCAGGAATCGGCTTCTTAGGTGCCTTCGGGCCTGGATCGCAGCCATCTTTAAAGTTTACATAACATTAGAATTGGTGTCACACATTGTATATGGCTTGTTAGTCAACCGAACACTGACTAAAATAGCTTTTAAGTTAAGTGTCGTGATGCTCTCATGATACATAGTTTGTCGTTTAATGATTCAAAGAAAATAGTTTATTAGCAGCATATTAAATATTTTGTAAGGATCGTTAAATTAAGAAATGGGTTACAATAATAGTTACGGCGAATTTTATAGCCTATCGAGATCTAACGGCTTGGAGCGACCTACAAACTAGTGCCGATTAATTCTTGGCATCGTTTTAATTTTTGTTCATAAAAAAACTATAAGTAATGATGCAATTGTGTTTACAGGACACAAAATTAGTTATAGACAGGTATAAGTCAGGTTTCGTGCCGCCCGAAGACTTTGCTTTCGAGACGGCTTCAGGGGCTGACACCACGGACGCAGCGACCACCCACCACCATCCACACAACCACCTCACCGCGGCGCGCGGGACCGTCTCCGGGAACAAGATCAAGAAGAGAGGAGGCCTCCTCTCCATCTTCAGCTCCAATAAGGTGAGATGAACATATTAATGCAGTCCAAGTGTGACAAGGACAGGTGCTTTGGGTTTTATGGTCATGTTTGTCTATAACTTGCGTAAACATGTGGGTAGATTCAATAGAGGTGCCTGTAGTACATGATTCAATGTAAAGTCCAGTGTTTAGTGAAGACAGCATTGTTCCGATCCATGTTCGCACAGTTTTATATCAAGATTATTCATCGACCGTTATTGTATAATAATAATGTGCCGCATGTGTGGGATCTAATGCTGACTTTATAACGTAGTTAGGATTATTATTATTTTATTATATTACAGCTGCTATCTTATCGTATTCAAACATACGTTCAATGTATTTTATTTTGGAAGCAAATTATAAGGTTTTGGGGCTGTGTGCTTGAAATTATGTATGAGCTTCATATCAGCTTAATATTTGTCATGAATTTTTCAATAATTATTACGTAAATGCATGGTATGGTTCTATAAATTATTTATTTAATTTGTACAATACGATTTGATGTTATATCATTTTTATGTTATTACATTTGTTCATTTATTTACACAGCTGGCGTATAGTCATGAAATGTTTTACAATCAAATCAATTGAATGAGGAAATCGGAAAACAATGACTAAACGCCAGTGAGGTTCTTATTTTATTTTTATTGTGTAAGTTGGAGGTACTAATTTATTTTTATCTTTCAATCCCTGTTCGATCCCTACCTAACATGGGTACAAATAACAACCAATTGATATTTTGGCTGTCTGCGTCGGTGCCATGACATGTGGAAAAAGTAAGTCGCCCCGCGGTGGTGGGGATGTAAGCCATTAGCATGAGTCACTAGCTTCTGTTAATGTTGATAAACAACAAGCAATTATGAATAACACCTGTCTTAAACAATGTTTCATACAATTACTTTACTTTCTTTTTTTCAATCTGTCAGTTATTTATAAACGTTATTTTATGACTCAAAACGTTTGCGGTCTTTTACAAGCCCGCATTTTTATCTGTTCCGCCATGGTGATAATTCGTTAACTCTTACTATATACAGGATGTAACGGAAAGTGTATATACATACTTAAGGGTGTGCTACAGACCATCAAACTGAACATGTTTCTCCATCGGGCCAATATCGTCATAGCGAAAAAAATTTCAGCTGCCCCATACATCTGGTCGAATATGTATTGACATTTTCTATAGGGCAGCAGATAATTTTTTCGTTATTACGATGTTTGTTTGTGGAGAAACATGTCCAGTTTGATGGTCTGTAGCACACCCTTAAGTATGTATATACCCTTTCCGTTACACTCTGTATTGTATCCCCCCCTAAGTGAAATTACATGAATGACAATACGGTCTGGAAGGAACACCGATACACAAACGTTTGTGCGTCGTCGTCCTTTCCACCTTTATACCTAAAAATTTAGTTTGATTAGTAAGTCGACTGGCAGAACCTTTATTGCTTAGCAGTAAGGATGGTTATAGTCCAAGTAATAACGAATGACGAGCGGTTAACCGTACACCTCCTGCAAGTTCTACAAAAGTTCATAAAATAACGTTGACAAACAAAATTTTACGACACACGTTCCACTATCCAGCAAACACTTTTATGTTGCGTGGTCTACATCTACACCTACGTTCTACATACATAATATCGCTTGTTATGGCCGGTCGGTCGGTCTGTCCGTCCGGTGTGTTTCTACCAACCCCATGTTAATGTTGTTTGTTTGCCTCCCCTGTCCCGCGCGCGCCGCTAACGCTTCTTCAGAAGATTGTCGAGGCCTGCAACTCGATCAAGGTCAGTCCGGTGTGACTCGTTTGTCGTGGTGCATTCGGTGATGTGTGTGAGACTGTTTATTGGGTAACTAGTAGTCGTTTGTTTACATCCAGTATGTTTTGTTTTGATTGGAGTATTGTGTGATGTACGCGCTCACTGACGGTCGATCACTTTTCATCTTATGGTCTGGGCTATAAGATTGAAATCTGGTCGATTGTCAGTGAACGCCGTAGTACGTACCCCTTTGTGTGATAGATGTGATGCATGTTTCTGTAACATCTCTGTAATTTTGTCATACTACGCTGTGTCTTGTCATGGCTATCGGAATATCAAAGGTGGAAAACAAGTGATGTTGATGTTGAATGGATGTTTTTTCCTAAAGTATACCTAACTTTGCCAAATAATTATTGCAATGTCATTACAGCCTGACTAAAGATTCATAAATTGAGAACAAAACAGTAAATCAGTCTGTTGTTTAATGTTTGTGTGAAATTCCTCTCAAACTGCTCTCAATGGCACGATGTTAATATGTTTACGAACAGTGTAAATGAGTAATGTGATTCTTTCATGAGATGACCAATAAACTTTCTCTTTCACACACAGTTGGTTGGTTTGTATCGCTTGTTCTAACTTCCATGCCTGCACGGCTTCCATTGGTTTCAGCGCACCCGCATTCTGTTTTCATGTTTATATTAATTTGTTGATAGATGTTGTGACTAAGTATTACCAATACGAATATTTATTAGTATTACCTATGTTATTTATATCTAGGTTTTGTAGCAACATGAATTAAATGAGGTCGTTTATAGTATTTTGATTGCCTTTGACCGGAAAGTAACCGTTTTTCCTGAATATCGGACAGTTGCCTACTGAGTCTGACATTGTTATGTAGTTAAATTAATATTTTAGAACACAATCGACTGTCAGTGATTTATAAGTGATCGTAGATTTGTTCAGCATGTTTAAAAACTTATTTAAGGGTAAAAATAAAGTAAGCATATATTTACAGGATTTATTTAGATATGTGTTCTAAAGTTTTTGACTCAGGGTGGTATTTTAGTGGAGTTTGCAGAATTTGTGGTGTACGGTTGTATTTTGCACTGTCCAAAGAGTGTAAACTGTGTATTAATGTGCTGGTTTGCGTTACAGAATAACATGTCTATGGATGGAAAGGAGGATTATTCAGACTTGCCACCGAACCAGAAGAAAAAGAAACTTCAAGCAAAGGTGGCGGAGTTGAGTAAGCAGGTCAGTATGTCCCTTTTATTTATCATCATCATCATCATCATCATTTCAGCCGGAAGACGTCCACTGTTAGACATAGGCCTCCCTGGGTGTCGCCACATTGACATAACATGGGGGGTTTTGCCATAATCGCCACGCTCGGCAGGCGAGTTGGTGATCGCAGTACGGTTGTTACAAAAGCACAGAGAACGCTGCTGCCCATTCTCTGGTAAGTCCCTTAGTCGCCTCTTACGACACCCACGGGAAGATATGGGATGGTGCTATTCTTTACGTCCGACACTATACAGAATCTGTGTTTACAGTTATTTATTTATGTTTACAGTTAAATCGTTTCATAACAACAATTTGTTGTTTTGTGGTCAGCTGATGTAATAATAATTGTCTTATACGTAATTTTGTTTTAAAAAACAATCAGTAGGCGGTAGGTGTATACCTAGTCATGGGAATATCCACTTGCCTTACTTGGCTCTCGCATGTTACTCATATGATAGCAACAAGGAAAACTGTATTTAACTTATGAAACGTGACGCAAGTCGACTCGCATTGACGTCCCATCGGGCTATGTTTGAGAGAAGAGTGTTCACCAGTGTTTACATAACATAACGTTCATTTATTTTCATGCAACTATGGCCCTTAGGTATAGACTAACATGAATATGATAAAATACAATTTGTGTCAGTAAATTGAACTTTAAAACTATGTTAGTAACACTTAACTTTTGCACTATGCCACTGTGCGGTGTGTTTATGAACACACATGTGCACTATAATAATTCCTGCGTTGCGTCGATGGCCAGTATCCGCTGAAATTGGCCGTTAATTACTGAAAAACGATGACAATGAAGCTAACAAAATACATTAGTCGGTAAAAGATCGTCACCAAAAAAAACGAAAATTCAACCCAATTCACTGACTTTTAAAGTCCATTGTAATCGGACAAAAAATTAATCGGCAACCGATAACAAGGGGGCTACTATTTTATATGTGCGTTTGCACTAGTGTTTGGCGTCCTTGTCTCAAGTAGCAACAAAGCTTGTTTCCATTCGAGCGATTCGCTTCTACCGATTTCTGTAGGATTTTTTGTGAGATATCTTCTTTGGTTTAGTTTGAACGATGTTCTATAATTATCGCCGGTCTGTATCGAACCGATTATTGTCGCCATTGTTGGTCAAATGCGACCTCTAAACGTTAGACACTTGAGTCTATAGTAGCTTTATATAATGTTTTGAAGCTTAACTACACAGATAAGAGTACATGGTATTACTGCAGTTTACCATAATATTATGTACTAGTTTGCAACTAAAGCATTTACATAAACAAATACGTTTCGAATTGATTGATGACACATAAACCGTCGTGTTGTATTAATTAGAGGTTTAGATTTCTATTGTTAACACAAGTAAAATGCACCACTTATAGTTAATATGATATTAACTTAATTTTGAACATATTAAGGCAACTAGGCTCTGTATGATGCCGGACGTAAAGAATAGCACCATCCCATATCTTCCCGTGGGTGTCGCAAGAGGCGACTAAGGGACTTGCCAGAGAATGGGCAGCAGCGTTATCTGTGCTTTTGTAACAACCGTATTGCGATCGCCAACCCGCCTGCCAAGCGTGGCGATTATGGCAAAACCCCCCAAAATGTCAATATGGCGACACTTGGGGGAGGCCTATGTCCAGCAGTGGACGTCTTTTGGGCTGAAATGATGATGATGATGATGACTCATTCAAGTAGTCTCAAGTGACTAGTGTATCCAACTTTGACCGAAAAACTCGAGCACAAAGCGAACATGTCAAAGACCATTGACGAAATAGTAAGTGATAGCTAAGGTGATCCAGCTTGAAGATCATCATCACATTTTGACTCTAATTGCGACCATCGTCCTTTTTCAGCTTGCTGCTCTAATGGCTCTATCGTGATGCCAATATTTCACACCGTTTACCCATTATTTCTCTATTGAATAGAGAGCTTGTTACAAGGTCAGGGTCGATCGGTAACCCGCCTGCCAGGCGTGGCGATTATGGCAAAACCCCCCAAAATGTGAATGTGGCGGCACTTGGGGGAGGCCTAGGTCCAGCAGTGGACGTCTTTTGGGCTGAAATGATGATGAAGGCAACTAATTGTAACTTGAATACTGTTAAGAGAAAATTAATAATAGTCCTAACCGTTTTCAATCAATCTCAGCGGAGATTAGCCATCGGCGCGGGAGATATAACGTATAGTGTTCGGCTTCATACCGCTAACTTTCAAACTCTTGGCTGCTACTGAGAAATTCTTATTGAAAAACCCAACACAAATTTTCGATCGACGCGGAATTTAGGACTCCACGTTAAGCAGTCGCGTTTACAACCAACAAATAATTATTTATCAAACTGTTAGGTTCATTTTATAGTTTATCACCACATTGATATTTAGTACCTATAGCTACCAACAACACCATAAAAACATAAAAACCCGTTTCCCTTACTCGATTGCAATGAATGTTTTCCTTTAATGCGGTAACCAGTAAACAGAGTTCTACAATTTATAAAATACAAACATTCCTTAAATCATCGTGGTTTGAGCAAAACGCCTTTCGCATATAAATGTATTTTGTTTAATATAATCCTCTATTCCTTGAGACGACCTTCATAGCATGTGATCTCATCAAAACACTTATATTTTTAAGGTCTAGCAGAGGTCGCTTTTTGCTATAATAATATTTAAGATCACTAGAACATAGCAGGCAGACTTAACTTGTTGATATTAAGACACAAGAGTAATAATAAAACTAAAGTAACAGAAAAGGCTAATTATAGGAGAAAAGGCAAAACAGAACATTTCTTTAACTTCAACTGACTCCCTGAAAGAAAAAACTGACTTCCAACTATAATAACAGTTTTATGGATCACTAGCACTGCCCGCGACTTCGTCTACGTCGAAGAAACACGTAAAAAATAGAAGGCAAGCACGCATACAAATGCGTGGCTACTATTTGTAAATAAAATGCAAAAGTTAGGCATGCCAGGTTTCCTACGAAAATATTCCAACCCTTTTACCTCTTATATCTCATTATCTATATTTAAAAATCAATTGTGGTTCGTGGGTCTCGCTTAAACTCGAGAACGGCTGGGCCGATTTGGCTGATATTGGTTTTGAATTATTTTCGTAGTCCCGGGAAGGTTTAAAAGGTGAAAAAGGTAGGGTAGGGTAGGGTAGGGTAGGGTAGGTAGGTAGGTAGGTAGGTAGGTAGGTAGGTAGGTAGGTAGGGTAGGGTATGGTAGGGTAGGGTAGGTAGTAAAAAAGGGCATTGCAACGCATGCCGGGTACAGCTAGGCTAATATATAAAATTCTCGTGTCGCGGTATTTGTTACCAAACTCCTCCGAAATGGCTGAACCGATTTATATGAAATTTTGTGTGCATATCGGGTAGGTCAGAGAATCGGCCAACATCTATTTTTTATACCCCTAATACCCATCTAAATTTCCACGCGAACGAAGTCGCTGGCATCAGCTTGTTATAATATAGAATTAAAGTGATAATAATTTTGTTTGTTGCAGGTGGCTCAAGAACAAGCGGCTATGGAAGGGCTCATGAAAATGAAAGGAGTTTACGAAACGAGCCCCGCGCTCGGAGATCCCATGACTGTAGAAGGTAATTTTAAGTTATTAACAGACTGGAGTAAAAGACAACAATATTTTCATCAATGGTTACACAAATTCACAAAACAATATTACATCAGATGACACTAATCAGCACAAAAGTTGGTATAATATTATGATAAGTTTTAACCGACTTCTGATGCTGATTGTTCACAAAGCGACACGTCAAGCTGTACATGTCCAGTATAACATGGCCTCGCTTTGTATAGATTTCTCGTACAATGAGAAACCCAGATATCAGAATGTATAACTTCTCTGGTCGTCGTGCGTACTACTTCAACGCTAATTGATTTCATCATAATCACTTCTTATTAAACGATAAACAAAAACCTCGTGCGGTAACAGGCAGTTCTAGAAAAAAAACGAAGACATTAGACATCCACCAACCTGTACTGGGCCCACTACTTTCCACGGTGAGGAGGCTTGAGGGGGCTTATATAAGCCCTAGCTCCCAAACAGTGGGAAGGCTATAGGATGATAATATCAGAAAACAAGACACTGCCAGTCGTGAAAATTAACAGTTTTACAAACTGACAGATGTCAAGATTTCATCGTGGAGAAATAATGCTGAGTTGTTGAAGTGTGACGCAAACGACGTGGTATATATGTCATTATTATTCTTGCAGGACTTTGACTTGTTTTTACCGTCTTAACGCCTTAGTTTTCCTCCTTTTTAACCGACTTCTATAAAAAGGAGAAGGTTCTCAATTCGGATGTTTGTATTTTTTTTATTTTTATTACCTTCTGCCATGTTTTTTGTTTGTTAAAAAATAGACGATTTATTGATAGCATGTTCTTAGTTACGTGTATAAATAGTGAAGCATTATGACAAAACAATGTTATTAAGTAACCACTTAAAACTATTATTGGTTAACCAATATAGCAATTATTGTATTATTATTCTCTATATTGAATAATGATCGTTAATGTTTAATTATGTAGTTATAAACACGCACGAATATTAGCAAAATATGATGATTTCGCTATTACGCTAGACGCTCATTTAAAAACTTCTTGATCAACCTGCCACATTTTTTAGCATAGGTACATAACTCCTAACACTGCTAATTTTTTTCTGTAACATTTCAATAAACATCTTTCTCCTCAGGTCAACTAAACGAGTGTTGCGACAAGTTAAAGAAGCTTCGCGCCCAGTTGAACAAGTTCGAGGAGTTGTTAGCGGAGGCCAACAGTCAGGTCGGCGCGCCGCCGGTACACCCCACCGCCCGGACCAACGGCCAGGCGCCCACGCAGGCCACTAGGTAACCACCGCCGACTTTCACATATCTATTTCTCACCCCTTAATTCTCCGAAGAATTAGGCAGAAGTGTAGTTCATCTATATTTCGCCAGTTATGTTAAGTCCCATGTAATACCCCGGGCAGGAAACCTATTTCCATCAACCGGGCATCTCCGGACCGCTACTGAGAAACTCTTAATGAAAAATCTAAATGACTCTTCGCCCGACCTAGGGATCGAAACAAGGACCTCACACTCAGCAGTAGCGCTTGCGACCACTAAACGAACAAGGAACATTGACTAAATCTGCTAGAAAAACCAAATATAAAAAAAGTTGTAAAAGTAAAAGATTGATCGTGTACTACACGATCAATCCTGTTTAGTTTTCGAAATTTCCACATTTTTTTTCCTGTCTTTTATTTCATATATGGTTTTATAAATGATTAATTTTAATATAAACGTATATGTTTCACATCTGTCGTGACGGCCAACTTTTCAATGAATAAATCAATCCAAAACAAACTTTATTTGAATGGGAAAAGGTTGATTTAACGTGGCATAGCGTGGTGGGGGCGCAACACCATTTCCCGTCACGGCATACGAGTAGATTTTACTGCCTAGTCGCGCATATAGATGTTTCACATCGAAATCACTGAACTGTTTGTAAATTAGTGGAATTGAAGCCGTGTCTGAGTGTGATATCACTTCTCAATGGGACAGGGATTTGAAATAATATAAGATATCACATCACCTACAGCAAAATAAAACTAAAAATATTCTAACCAACCTCTTCTTTCAGCATCGGCTCAAACAGCGAATCCCTATCCCGGTCGGCATCCGAGTCGTCCGTCAGCACCGGCACGGGCACGGCCGGGCCCGGCGCGCGCGCGGCCGGAGGCTCGCCCGAGTCCGGGCTCGGCGGGGAGCTCGCCACCGTACACCACGACCACGCCAACGGCGACCATGACCATGACCCTGAAGACAATGACCATGATAACGATCATGAGTCCGACTTTGATTATTATTATTGCGAGCCTGATCTGCAGCCTGTGGGGTACTGCAAGGCGTTGTATGCTTTTGAAGGTGGGTTGAATTTGATTCTTTTTATTCTTATGTCGATGGTATCTAAATTGTGTCGCCCCAGGACTGAGCCACTAGTTTGGCGTCTTCAGCAGCGTCCATCTATCTAACCAAAGAAATGTCGTTGTTGATTCGCAAACTACATTATTTGCCATACTCAGGTTTTGAGACGGTGACTGCTCAAGTATTCTGAGAAATCAAGGCCCCACTTTCGTAGTTTGAAAAAGTTTAAAACCGTTCACTCCCGTCATAGACACAATGGTTTCGCGTGAATAAAATTAAAATCATTAAATCACCCAAGGTTGTCTTTGCCTTTTGTCCACTAAGGGCCCATGATTGGTTTTACATTAGAATAGAATTGAACATAAAAAGTTTATTAGCATTGTATGTAGATATACAGGCCATTATGTCCTATCCCTCTATACGAATGAAAACTCAAATGTCACGAGCATGTCGAGGTCATCGGTGACGCGTACCCATAGGTTTCTCCCCTACCAAAAATCACTCAACGCGGCTAAAGAAGTTTTCACTTCAAACTATAAAACCATTTCTCTTTTTCCCAGGAATCGGCAGCGGTTCCACAATGAAGATGGAGTGCGGCGAGCGACTGCTGGTGCTGGAGACGGACGCGGGCGACGGCTGGACGCGCGTGCGCCGGCACCACACGCGCGAGGAGGGCTTCGTGCCCACCACCTACATCGCCACCACGCTGTACGCCGACGCCAATGCGCACTAGCTGGTGATTATTTAAAATTAAGCAAAAATATTTTAAAACGTTACTCAATACTTTATTGCAATCCGTGATTATTTAAACATACATTTAAACTCAATACAGTCAGAATCGAAACCTGTAGGCTATGCAAATATTTGTTCCGTTCGGGGATCGAACTTGCGCCATGCAGCGCAGCCGTCAGCCATTGCGCCAACGGTGCCGTTGCTAAATGACAAAAGCAGAAGAAGATATATTGGAAGAACGGGTTTATCGCAATAGTTGTTACGGCGGTTTGCACGTGGGATAATTACGTGCGTTGCCGAGATATTAGAAGCCAACATATTCCGTTCTCATTTGCCGGCGATTTGCGCGCCTAACAGATATCAGGCACTATGTTGCGTCGAGTGCGGACATGCACATAAGAATGTGATCCGTAGTGTTCTGTCACAAGATGTATGACATGTTGATGTTTGTTTCAGAAGTTAAGTCCCACACGCTCGCTTGCGGCGGCAAGCTGACGGCGTCGGCGCGAGCTCGCACCGTGCACGCGCGTGCGTCGCGCATACCTTCAAATGTTTTGTGGCCTATATAGTAACAAGTATTTTTGCTATAATTTATCGTATCGAAAATGTTCGCATTATTTTTTTATCGTGTTCTTTCTATTCCGATTGTTATCCTGGCGTAGGCCACCATTGAACAAAAACGGAAACATTCCATGATCTTATTTATTGTGTATATTGTTGGTTTATGGCATACATATTTTCATGTATGAAATATACCGTAATAGCGTAATGTTAATTGTAATGTGGTGTAACACATCTAGATCTTCATTGTGCCAGCTGTTTATGTAATAAGTTTATATTTCGTACTTATGATAGTTGTAATCTTGCTTTTATGTTATTTGCCATTGAGTATTTGAAATTATAGCAAAAATAGATAAAGTGTAGGTGTTATGAAATGTGTAAAATATGTAAACTTAGACTTAACTTCAAATGCTATCGACATATTATAATGATTTATGAATAACATGTAATATGGAATCCTGTGTCAACTATCACATGCGATGTATTGTATAATACTTACTTTAATTGAATTTTATATAGGATAATATCTAATAAAGCTAGCTAAAAGTCACGATTAGCCGATGTTATTTTCTGAATATACGCTGTTTGCGGGAACGTATATATAGTTCATGTATTTATATTTAGGTGAGATGATGTATGAGAGTGAAGCATACAATTTTTCTACAAATATAAAATTATGCGACAATCACAAAGCTCTTTGATTTGTTTCTGAACTTATCCCATACACAACACAACACAAGACGAATAAACGATTATAGCGAGGTCGCGGGCCTTTCAAACAAATCATTCATTACAAACTCATCTATTACTGATTTCAAGTTTCAACAGCAGAGTCTAGCTGTATGACCCTGACCTTGTAACAAGCTCTCTATTCAATAGAGAAATAATGGGTAAACGGTGTGAAATATTGGCATCACGATAGAGCCATTAGAGCAGCAAGCTGAAAAAGGACGATGGTCGCAATTAGAGTCAAAATGTGATGATGATCTCAAGCATCAAGCTGGATCACCTTAGCTATCACTTACTATTTCGTCAATGGTTTTTGACATGTTCGCTTTGTGCTCGGAGTTTTTCGGCCAAAGTTGGATACATTAGTCACTTGAGAGTACTTGAATGAGTAGCACACCAAAACTCTCAACAACCACCCTATAAAGCCATTGAATGCAATAGCTGTGGGCCTGTGGCCGAAATCGGCTAGATGGCATCATCATCATCAATCTGGAAAGATATCCGATTTTCCTTCATCGCGATGGGATTGCAGTGTTTTGGGCAGAATCGAAAGACTTAATAACCCTGTTGAAAATCCCTACCGAAATAGTTCTTCACTAAAAGAGCTATGGAAATACGAAAAAAAAAAAAAAACTAAATTACGTAATTTACAAAATCACCAGCGTGAGAGAATCTAATCATCGCGCCACGAGTCCCATCTATACAAACGGTGTGTGTGAAGGTTGGTCATCCGATTGTGCAAGAACGGTGCTAAGTTCCTTTCTAATAGGGGCACTGACCCAGCGTAGCCAGTGCGCGATGGCCTTACTCCACCACGACCTTAATAGGTGTAGGCTTCGTAAAGGGGCCGTTTACACCTTCCATACGAGTATAAAACGCATGCATTGACAAGTGTAGATAAACAACCATTTATTGGTCGCATAGCATGTTTGATAGTGTCCGGAAAAAGAGAACAGAATTTTAAGGAAATTTTCTGCCAAATAAATTAGGTTTCTTGAGCTAGTAAATCAAGCTATTAGTCAAGTATAGAAGGTGGCGGGCGTCGTCTTATGACGACAGGCCGTGCCGACGGCGCGTTCGTATTCCACGCGCGCCTCTAGGAAATGTCAGCAAATCGGAAGGGGTCCGAAAGGGCCGATGCCTGCCAGGGCTGCGGGACTGTTCGAAAGAAATACCGTGGCCCTGGAACATAAAGGCCTAAGAAGGAACATGGATGGGTTTTAGTCAGTACAAGTCTGACAGTCCCTTCCGCTTCGCACAAAGCGGGCGGGGTTATTTGATGATTCCCCTTCCGTAAAAAAAAAGTATAGAAGGTGGACGAAAACCTGCTACATTGTTTAATGTAGCAGGTTTTCGTCCACCTTCAGGTTATCGATTTCATGCTCCTAAACGTAAATGTGAAGACATGAGCTACTAGCAAGTACACTGTTATGTAGGCCAGTATTTAATAAATAAATAGTTAAGTACATTACACACAGAAAGCAGGCGCGGGTCAGGGGACCCGCGAGAGCCGCACGAGTTCGCGTGTCGCCCGCTAGCCCGCTACCACAGTGTCACTGACTCTGGCAGGGCCACCATCAGGGAATTTAATGTTGAAAACACAAAAATTTAGTCGCTAATTTGTCGAAATTTGTCGCCAAATATCAGAATTGGTCGGTCACTGGTTCAAAAGATATAAGGGTTTATAGGTGGCCGATCTGGAGTGAGTCTCCCCAGCAGGGCCACATTTATATCTCAAAAACTAGGGCACCTAGCGAAGATCTGTTTTCTCCCATATTTTGTCGCCAATTAGTCGGAATCAGTCGCCAAATATCAGAATTAGTCGGTCACTGGTTCAAAAGATATAAGGGTTTATAGGTGGCCGATCTGGAGAGAGTCTCCCCAGCAGGGCCACATTTATATCTCTAAAACTAGGGCACCTAGCGAAAATGTGTTTTCTCCCATATTTTGTCGCCAACTAGTCGTAATTTGTCGCCAAGTTACAGATTTAATCGGGTCTTAGTTTAGGAGATATAATGAGTTCAATTAGTAAGGTATAGTCCAAGAGCTAGATCGAAGGGTTCATACGGAAAATTACCAAGAAAAAATATTTCTATCAATATGTGTAATATACTTCTAGTTTTATCGGTCTAAAGTCTTTAGAAATGTCCGAGAGAGGCAAATTCTTAAGTAAATTCATGTTTTTATGTTTTAAATTACTAGGTTAGAGTGGCTTAAACTTCTTTGAAAACATTAAACCTTGCTCTTGGTCTATTTGGTGTCAAGATGTACAGTCGCATGCAACTGTTTTACCAGTTTACAATGTTAAGCTCTAAGAATAAAAAAACCGTACCTTTAGTAAAATATTCTTAAATATTCTTCAAAATTTGATCCAGAAAAACGTGCCTAATTTCTCTTTAAGCTCATAAATATTGCATCCTTAGACATTTGTTTGTTAAATTTTTATTAAATTATTATACAATTTATGAGATCATAAATTGCGTCATTTCTTTTTGGCTGTATTGGGTAAAGTACATCTTTATGTTCAAGATATACGGTTTTCTGGCTGTCTATGTTAACTTTTAATCCGCGACCTTCTTGACATTTTAAATGGTTTCTGAAAGTAAAAAAGGGACTAACTGAGTACCTACGTTATATGTGGGTGAACTATTAGGTACACCTCTGCCTACCCCTTCGGGAATTACAGGCGTTATGTTATGTTATGTACCTATGTTAATTTCGTTACATAGGTACAAATCTAGTGAATTTCAGTTATAATCTTAAAATTCAATAGATACCTACTAATGAGGTACCTACTAAATGGTTCGTCCTGAATGAGCATATCCTCGCGAGGCATATACAACATGTAACTGGAATAATGCACACCGTGCCTGGTACACCTCAATTAGAAAATTAAGTTACAATCATAATATTCATAATTTTTGCACTGAAGCATCTAAGTAGTGTTCTAATTTAAATTAGCTATCCTAATTGTAGCTAAATAAGTAATATATGGAAATCGACGGACTACATTAGCAGGTAGCGCCTCGGTATTGGTATCTAAGGACGCACACACAAACACGCTAGTGACGTAAAAATCAAGGTAACTTACATATTAATCTGCACTCATACGGCGTCCTCTTTTCAAAACACTCTCAAATTGTCCACCAACTTGTTCAATGCACATAAATACCAGCATTCGTAATTGTTCTTTTAATTTTTTACACAAACAAACCTTCTCGCTATACTCCCGGTGGATGACTAAAGAAAAAGTCCTTTAGAGCAAGTTTGTTTATTTACCTATTTTTTTTAAGTAGGTACATTGAGCGGCGGGCGCGAACGCCGACGCGCCGCACCCGTGACGTGCAGCAGATGACACCCTCGTTATATCTCGCTCTTTTCTCCGTTTTTGTAGACCTAGAGATAACAACACTCTAGTTCGTAACTATTAATTATAAGTTCCACTTTAATTAAACTAGATGACTTTAACTTACGTGACGGGCAACTCGTAAGCAGCTCGTCTGTACACGCGCATCTATCTCTTTCTTACTTACCGTAAATGAAACCAAGCGAAGCGATCTATCTGCCAACGACTAAGTGGTAAGTGCACATTGTGTTAGATAAATAATTACATATATTTGTAGATTTGTTTCAGGTAATGAATACAGCTATGTATATCCTATGGTGGGTTGAAATTATAGAATAAGTTTTTATTTATTTAATTCGAAACAAACATTCCTCCTTATGACGTCATAGATACTGTCTAGAAACTACATAAAGTATTTTGTACTCGCTTGTACCACTGTATGGGCAAATTTAACTCTTTAATATCTTTTTAATTACACACCGACAAAATCTGTAACTTGGCGACACATTGCGACTAGTTGGCGACTAAATATGGGAGAAAACACATCGTCGCTAGGTGCCCTAGTTTTAGAGATATAAATGTGGCCCTGCTGGGGAGACTCTCTCCAGATCGGCCACCTATAAACCCTTATATCTTTAGAACCAGTGACCGACTAATTCTGATATTTGGCGACTGATTCCGACTAATTGGCGACAAAATATGGGAGAAAACAGATCTTCGCTAGGTGCCCTAGTTTTTGAGATATAAATTTGGCCCTGCTGGGGAGACTCACTCCAGATCGGCCACCTATAAACCCTTATATCTTTTCAACCAGTGACCGACAAATTCTGATATTTGGCGACAAATTTCGACAAATTAGCGACAAAATTTTTGTGTTTTCAAAATTAAAATCCCTGATGGTGGCCCTGCCAGAGTCAGTGACACGCTACCACAAGCAGAGCGGGTCCCGCGCGTCACCCGCGCTTCACCCGACCCGCGCCCTACCAGCGGACACTCTCTGTGTGATGTCGTCCATATAACAACTTGAAATATAAATGCCTGACACCCGCGTCAGACTCTCCCTGTGTGTGATGCGCTTAAGATTATCAAAGAAACACTGAAGCTCGAGTTACCCTATAGTAAAGTTACATTCACTTCGGTTCTGTAGTCCGTGTTCATTAAGATAGATGGAGCTTGTCTTCACAATCATACAACCCGGTAACGTTATAGGTAAGTTGATAATGTTTGTTTTGTGATAGATGGCGCTATGTGTTGCCAATTGGGGTATTAACTATAATTTTAGGAATAAAGGACCATGGGCCATCTGAATCACCATTCTGAATCGATTACAATTTGACTCGATTTCAATCGATTTGACTGGATGGATCCTAGACAGGCAGTTAGTTTTATGTAGCTGTAAACGTGCAATACCTACACGGTCAAAATGTATCGCACAGCTGATTAAAAAAAAATACTTATGAAAAAGTTTACGTGGAATGATAAAGGTACTCAATACGGGGCAAGGGTAACCGTTTGTGCGTCGAAGTATCTTCCACCCTTTTTTACTGATGTAAAATCACCATATTATCCCCCCCGCTCTGGGCGGAGCGGAAAGGAGTGTCAGACTTGTACTGACTAAACCTATCCATGTTCCTTCATAGCCCTTTGTGTTCCAGGGCCACGATATCTCTTTCGAACAACCCGTAGCTCTAGCAGACATCGGCCCTCTGAGACCCATTCCGGTTAGCTGACATCTGCTTGAGGCGCGCTTGCAACAGCCATCGAACCGGCCTGTCGTGACGGTGAGCTAGCCCATAACTTACCGTCCACAGGCCCGCGCTTACGGTGGCCGGAGGCGTCTCCCGCTGCGGCTGGGACGTGAGGTTCTTTCCCTCTCACGTTTCGCCACATCCTTCGCTAGCATGACTGCTTCGTAGAAGGAGGTGACGGCTTCCCATTCCCTCTCACTCCGGAACATGGATTGAACCAGGGCCGGACGCGAGAGGTCGCCAATCGCCGCTACGAGGACACGGCGGTGCTCAGACCAAGCGGAGCAGAGCTCAACGGTGTGCTCTATCGTGTCCTCCGGGCGATCCTCGCAGCGGTAACACCCGGGCGTTTCCTCCCGCCCGATTCGGTGCAGGAATCTCCCGAAACAACCGTGTCCGGTGAGAACCTGCGTCAGGTGGAAGGGGGGGGGGGCGCCGTGGCGTGTCTCCAGCTAGTCCTCAATAAGAGGGGACTTATCGCCACTATTGTGGCGTGCCCTGTCCCTTCCACCATATGTATTCTCCGCAATCATCGACGAGAACGAGATGGACACTAATTGAGCTTAATGATTAAAGCCGTTTCTAGAAATCGTCACAACAGTGCAAAATTATGCTGCGTAATCCTAATGGCTGTCAACTTTTACATTTTCACTTCCAGTTAGGTACCAAAATACATATTTTATGCAATCGTCATCACTTCACCAGTCGCATTAATATCCTCACGTTTCGGAGAATAGCAGGCACAACGCGATAGACGCCTAGAAGTTTCACTGAATCTGGTTTCACGACAATGACTGTTGTTATAAACATATTTCGGAATCACAGAACGTCCGTTGACACGACGGAGCGCATACCTAAATATCGATTAATAAAGTGATGCAATAGTTTGACGGCAAATTAATTAGCCAATTTATATTAAAAAAATAACTTCCCTCATCGTGTGTGTTCGCATGAGACGCAAGGTGCTTACATTGCGTTCGCTGCTCCATTGGCCGACTGCACCGCCTTCCGTGTCTCGCCACGCAATCGTTGCATAATTGGATTCGCTAACCATCAGACATTTACACGCATTAAACAACCATTGCAGACTAGTTAGCGCCTCCCGTCGCTAGCCACCATGGCTACTAGCCAATGTACACCAGCTTCAGTGAGTTTAACTTCATAACTGGAGAACTATAAGTCCCGAGCTAAACGAGTTTTGCGGGAACTGCGGGCACACCATCCCGAGGTCGGGGATTGTGCAAATATTTAAATGGTTTTCCTGCTACTGCGGCTGAAATAGCTGGGGATGTTGTATAACGTCTATTCTGGGAGAAAAATTAAACCTATCATTGGAATGTGCAATTTTGGACAAAATTATTGAGACAGATCGACAAACTCCAATTAAAGGACCCTTTAAATTGATTTTAAAATGTCTCGTGATAAAGTAGGCCGTGAAAGTTATATAACCTGAACAGTTTTACATTGAATAAGGCACCTAAGTACGACCTAGATCTATACTATTATAAAGAGTTAAAACTTTTTAAGTTTGTATGTAGGGGAAGTCTTCGAAACGACTGATCCGATTGCGAACAATTCTTTCTCTAACGGGAAGCCATAGCCCTGAGTGTCATAGGCTATAATTAAAACTTTTCCATTTGTTAGTTTTTGGACCTACATAACGGGAGCTAAACCGCGAGATAAAGCTAGTCAGTCAGTATTAGTAGTAGTATTACAGAGAAGAGACTAAGCGCCACCAACAAACACCAGCCTATCCATTTAAATCATAAAAGAATATTAAAATTACCAACCGTCTTGTATAATGGCTCAATAAAAAATGTCGCTCAGGTAATGATTTAGTTATAAAAATAAAATAAAATAGCCATTAAGGTGCAAAATTGCAGATTTTATGATAACTGTTCTCTAAAGAACTTTTGGCGATGGGTGACGATGAAAAACATATTGTGATCTAAATATTTCATGAAGGTAGTTTTAACATGTCAGTGATATTTTATTTCAATAGGCACCGATCGACGTATTTTTCTTACCTGCTATTACTCCATTCGAATTCAGTTATATAAAGTAGGCCAATATTACGGCCGGAATTTCCTTTCTTAGCTGATTTCCATATAAAAACAAAATACGGGGCATAGGAAAGAAGTACCTATTTATCTACATTTCTCTATTCGGGTACTACGAATTCTTCCAGAAAAACATCCGGGATAACAGATTATTCGCGTACCAATGCTAAGTAAATTCAGTTAATCTAATACTTGATTGCCCGATAACTGATTAGTTAAAAGTTAACACGGTCCGCGGCCGCGTATTTGTTGAAGTAACGTGTTATGTAACCTCTCCATCTGTTAAACCACTCCAACAGGTTCTCATTGCAGTAGTACAGCTACGTAGACAAGTGAAATGTTGGTCGTAAACGTGCCACACAGCATCCGCAGAGAGAACTGCGACCAACAACCGATTGCTCAGACAATGAGCCGTTTGCTGCGATTGGTTAGAGTTGCAGGAATTGTTCACAACCCACCGGGGAAGTTCGTAGCACTACGCCACTCGCATCTCCACATTATACGAATAAAAGACGAGATCACGAACAGGGTTAAGAGCTTTGGAAATAAAATTGTGTGCTGTTCAACTTTGAATTGCCCGTGGTCTGGAAGTATGGAGTACCTAGTAGCCAAGTAGATATGAGGATTCACTTATGAGCGTTTACGCCCTACGGCATTTCATACAAACTTTCAAGTCGTTATTTTCCGAAATGACAACTGATTTTAATGAATCTTCATACGCATAAGCAGGATACATAGGTCTAAAAAGTTAATAGAGCACATTTTCGAAAAATTGAGTTACAACTAAATTAGACAGATTATAAATTATACGTAGAAACAAAATGTAAACTAATATACCTAACCTTTATTCACAATAATTAGTGGTAGGTAGCAGAAACAACTATAAAAACTAGAGCATGTAGGTGTGTAAGGAAAACATTAAAAAAAACTACTTCTATATAAACCCCAAGATGAATTTGTAACCATGGACATCCTGGTTGCGTAATGAATTTATGATTGAAGATTGCTATATACCTACTTACCTAAGCACTTAAGAATATTCATAAAAAGTTTCACTATTGAAGGTAACTAATAGACTTTCAACTCTAACAAACTGGAAGTCCACAACAATGAGGCCGAGTTTGAAAACTGATGGCCTCTACTTCAACATAGTTATTTCAAAGTCTGGCTAATCTAAATCTAAACTAATATTATAAAGAGGAATGATTTGATTGTTTGTTTACATTGAATAGGCTCCGAAACTTCTGGTCCGATTTGAAAATTCTTTCAGTGTTAGATACCCCATTTATCGAGGAAGGCTATAGGCTATATGTCATCACGCTACGACCAAAAGGAGTGGAGCACCAATGAAAAATGTTGCGAAAACGGGGAAAATGTGACGCAAACGAAGATGCGCCGGACAGCATTGTCGTAAATAATTTATCTTCCTACGAATGAGAACTATGAAGAAGGGTTATGATTAAAGTATGCCTAGTTTTTTTCTAGTTGAAAAAGGTCGAGGGAAAGCCAAGTAATGTTTTGCAAATCTCGGGGCATTTAATTTGCAAGTATTGTCACTATAAAACTTACAGAGGTCTTTAGTCGTTAATGAGTCTACAAGTCATTTATTTAATAACAGTCATCAATTTGTAAATTCTCTTTTCATCCTTTTCGTAAAAAGAACGGTAGGTCCTAGCCTAGATAACTTTTACGGCCCCCGATTTTGATATTGGAGGCACGCGTAGTATGACCACTGTGGAAACGGGTGATGTCGACGGAAGAATCGAAAAAATGGCAGATTGTAGAAAGATTTCTGTTTAGTTAAAACAAATCTTTTAAATCGAAGAAATACTAATATCTTGATGTAGGACAGCAATCTATCTGCGGGTTTAAAAATGTGGTAGCCGTCTAAAACGATCAAACACTGAATTACTCAATGTATTGCAACGCCGTGTTATCGCTAAGCGTGAAAGCTCCAATAAAATCCACCCACGTAGTGAAGGTAATCACACAGACTTTGATACGGGTTCCATACTCGAAATCCAATGACGATAGATCGAATAACACTTGCTCGAATACGTTAGCTCGATAGTACTTGAAATCGATAAATTATGAGCGCGACAGTTCACTGCCACGATGCATCAAAATCTGGAATAACTTTAAAGCTCGAATCATCGGCAGCGCGAAGCACATTTTCTTGAAACATCATTTCTCGACCGATCATCTAATCGATCGAATTTTTCATGATTCAAATAAAAATAAAATCCTTAAAACTATTGCGTAAATCGATTAGATGGACGGTCGAGAAATTATGTGATAAATATACAAACAGAACATATTATACTCAAGAGAGTGTATACAGCTCGACGGTTACAAGAAGACTGCCTCAGCCATCCCTCTTTCATGTAGGTACTCGACAGCTCCGTGTCTACGTTACTAAAGAGTGGGAAAGCGCGCCATATTTAGCCAAAGGGTGGACGAAGTTAATTCTTACTCAAAAATATTTGCATGAACTTAATTAAATTTGTAAGTATTTCATCATAAAATAATATGGATGGGGGGTTTTGCCATAATCGCTTGGCAGGCTGGTTGGCGATCGCAGTACCGTTGTCACAAAAGCACAGAGAACGCTGCTGCCCATTCTCTGGCAAGTCCCTTAGTCGCCTATTACGACACCCACGGGAAGATACGGGATGGTGCTATTCTTTACGTCCGACACCATACAGAGCATATAAAATAGTAATTATCATCATCATCATCTTCAGCCTATAATGTTCCCACTGCAGGGAACAGGTCTATGAGAGGACCAATATACAAATACGAGTATGTGACCAATTAATATGTTTGTCACCTGTCGGGAATATTTAAAAGATTTCAAACGTTCCACATACGTCTTATGGTATGTTTATAAATGTATATGATAGCTATTCCTATAGATGCAGGGATCCTATAAATCTATGGTGGCTATAAAGATAATGGAAAACCAAGGAGGCGGTGGATGTGTGGAAGATAATATTATGGCAATAAAGGGGGAATACTGTGATGACGGCTGATAGAGATCTATGGAAGAATAAGGTTATGCTGTGCCGTGCCTAAAACCGGTGTAGGGGCTGCAGGAGAATGATGTTTTTTGTATTGAATGAAAAGAAAATACACGGTGTATGCTCGCTGCCAATAGTTCTTTATGATCATAAACAGGCGAGAATATCGCACGCGCTGTTCTCGATGGTATATTTATTTATCCGCAAAGGACATATACAATGTCGATGCAAAATCATTTATAATAAAAAGCTTCATATCATAGTTATATGGTTTTCCAACAACGAACAAATTAATATGTTAATTCACTCAACTGATAACTAACAATTAACCAAAATAAAAAAATTAAATTTATAATTAATTTATAAATTAATTAAATTTCATTAAACCAAAAATGAGTTCCATGTTTCAAACACGTTGAAATTCATATTTGCTTCGCATCCCTTAATTTTCGATAAGTGTCTTTAATTAAATTCATAAAATAAACAACAAAGCTGAATTTTACGTTCAAATTATGAATTTGTATCACGGATAAGGACTTTAATTAGTATACATTACCCACACCTATTTTCTTGCTGTGGAATAAGGCTATATTTTCGACAAACACAAGAATACTATGGCAGCCCCATGTGAAACTATCACATTAAATCTAACCACGTTATGTTGGTAAGCCAGCAGGCACCAGCTAGAGGAGCGGATTAGCTTCCCTCCCGCGGGGAAAAGGTCGCACCTGACGAGGTAACATGCCACACTCATGGCAAATGCGCATTACGGAGGATTACAGCTTCGTACCACAATATGTACGAATCGCAAACAATACCCCGCAAACAAGGATGGAGAACAAGGCTATAAATAAGCTGGAGAACATCGAGATAGAATAAGCGCATACCGAATTTCCGGAATTAAGGCGAATTCATCGAATATTCTCTTGCTATTCGGCTGCTTAGCAACCGCAAGCATTCCGCCAACGGTTAGGGTCTTTTGACATGATATTAATTCAAGACCCAGTAAAAGAATTCAAATCCTTTTGATTGAGTAATCCAACGGGTAAGTTATCGGGGTTACCTAGTTTAATAATATGATATTTCTAAAAGAAAACTCGTGTTTGCTTCGAGAAAGGAATGACATCAGTTAAGGGTTGGTATTTATGTGACGGGCGGTGCGACAGTGGCATGTTCGTTGTTCGTGTAATATACGAATAGTAATGCGACTTTCGTCCCGGCGGCGGTGAATACTAAGGGCGCGTAATTTGTCAGCCCCTAAATATTAGGCGCTCGCGTCATCATCACGGCTCTTTGTTATTGCCACCTCACTCGCTCACGCTTAATGAAACTGAAAGTGTTCAATTAATTTATTTGTAAATAGAGGATGACTTTCAACGGTATTAATTACTCAGAGACGATATGATTTAACTACCGATAGTTGTAGTATAAAGTCGAAGCTATTATGCGCTGTTTGAAATAAGTCCGAGTAGAGATGGGCACCCGTCTACGCATAAAATCTCACGTTGACATAATAGGTGGCAAATGTTAAGGCAATCCGTTGTAAGTGATATTAATTTGATGTAACACACTTTCATACCGGTCGGCGGGTGTTGGTCGGCAGCGGCGCAGTGTCCGCACGACCGTCGACTCCTGCGCAGCACGCGCGACCTCTCCGCTCACCGCTGAGCAAGCATCGCGGTTCAACCCGCATCGGATAAACTTCAAACAAAACTTATACGAACACAGTGAATTGTAGTGATATTTTAAATAACCAGTAAATATTTTACGGGATATAAAACCACCAAATTCAAGGTTCGTATTTTATTTGTATTTTATTGGGAAATTTGGGGAAATAATTTTACTGTTTATCGCTACTATTAAAGCCAGAAGTGGGTTTACGCCGGTTAAAACCAAATGTCAACATCACATTTAGTTGAAAAGTAGAACAGGTTGTATAACGCTGGTCCCGGACAAGGAGCGGCTCTAAACGACAATTGTCACTAGGCACTAATGTTTTACTTACGAGTTAACTTACATCTAGAACTTAAGAGCTTGTCACTGTTGTTAGTACAGAAGAAAGTGTCGTTACGTATCAACCTACGTAGACCCAGAGGTTACCGAAGAAAGTTTGCAGTTGTAGTGCGATAACACGCTGACTGCTAAAGCCGCAGCTTCTCAAGTGAAAATAATACCTCAAGTTACGCTGACAATCCAACGAATAACCAAGTAATAACCTGAGAAAGTGAATTAACTGTGCAGATATGTGCCAACTGTGGTGCCAACATACGCTTAGCTAAGCTAAAGCACTAAAAGTTTAGGATTGCTAAACGTTCGGTAAATCGACGTGTTGTAATCGCGATTGTCACTAAAGTCATTAAGCTTTACTGCCTTGCGACCGCAAGCGCAGGCTGAAACTTAGCCGGTAAGCTCACTGTAACAGAAGAAGTTACTGTAATGGTCAGTTACTGCTCGGTTAACTACCGTAAACACTCTAGGTGTGATCCTGATACCATTACCTACCTCTATAGAATGAAGTGACTATAATAAATTAAACAACTAACAGTTTCCCTCCAATCCAAAAGTAAAACAATCAATTAATTTAATTATCGCTGCCCGATAATGGGCCCGCGCCATTCAGCCAACGAAGTACAAAACAAAATAAAAGCTAAGCCCTCAATATCTCTAAAACCAATTCACAATTCCAATTAATCAATGTTCATGAAAAGTGATCCATCTTAATTCGGTAGTGAAACATTACGCTCGAAATAAAACTACAGCTGAAAGTTTCTTTAACAATATATCGGCAATTGCTATCTAATAAAGCTAGTTAGAGGTTGCAGACTACCAACTTTATTATAAGTTTTGATTTTATTATCTTACGTCGTCTTGGGAATATTGATACAGGTATATTATGCTCCATCTTCCTAGACTATAACATAAAATAAATAAAGTTTATTGCTTAAAATGTCGGATATCCCTCCAAGTTAAATAAAAACGTAAGGGGTGAATCCTGATAGGAAGTTCGGAAATTAAATGACAGCCATGATACTCCCCAGAGCGTCATCCGTAAACAAAGCGATACGCCACATTAACTCCACTGAAAACAAAAAGCTGTATACAGTTTCACAATCAATAAGTGCTTATTCACATAACATTTGAACATCCGAATTATTTCGGCATTCAATTCATTAAAATGCACACGTTGTTAAAAGTAGGCAGTGTTTATCATAACCGACTTAACTATCGCCGCGGAATTCAGGCAATATTATTGCATCGACCACTTGCGTAAAGTGGAACAAAAAGAACCAGTCCTAAGTTGCCGGTCCATTTCATACGATACGCACTCACGATGAAAGTGGAAAAACATCGACCATTTGAAGCTATATAGCATTATACCCTTCGCAATATCGGATGCGCTGTGCGCCGAGCCGAGTACTGACTGGCAGTGGCTTCTAGCAAATATCGACGTTTGAACAACCGATAATACTTTGGGAACAGGAGTCATCTCCATGAGTAAATAAGTGATCGCCGTGGCATGCTCGCCTCTGAACTTTCACCGTTTGTTAGTTTTGCTCCTCCGACAAAGATGTCAGGTTGCGTCACAACATTTATGTCACTAACAAGGCGCGCACACCTTTATATAAGTGTATAACTTATTCCACGGTAAGTCTAGATAGATAGCATGACTGGTGACGCTAGTCAAAGCTGCTTACCAGTTAATTGTGCAATTCAATCCTTTGGCAGCGGTCATTTACTATTGAGGGGGGTAGGATCGGATTTTGTGTGAGCGATTGACCCCATTCGGCGGTGATCGTCCTAGGCCCAAGCAATGAATCACGTCCATTATACTAGTAGCTGGCTGATCGTAACTTAACAAAGTATTCAGCAACTCAGATGATAGTAAGTTTAAGTTTACTTAAAATAGAACGTCCAAGCGGATGTGGGAATAAAAATAAAACAGGATTTTCTCTTTTCAGACCTGTTTTCCATTAAGAAGAACGCCATAGTGAACTTGTTTATAAACCTGAGTTAGACCGGATTATAAACTGATTTTTATATCAATTACTTACTAGTTGCATATTTTAATTATAACAAAACGCGATGATTCTGACGTAGGTGTAACCTCCAAGAAAATCAGAAGTATTCCATTTTTATTAGTTGTGTACCAGCCAGTCCATCTCTGTATAGCTATGACGTAGGGTATTTCATCTCAACCTATCACATTAAAAGAGCTCATAATCATAAAGTTGAGTTGACACCAAAAAGCAAGTCAAGGTTGTCGCCCGGAGCAGTACAATTTTACGTCTGAATTTCTTTTAACTTTTCATTAGACGCTATGATAAATTCACACTTACCTGGGGAAATCTGCACAGCTATCGTATTTTTAACCTTGAACAGGCAAAACACGAGCTTAGTCCATACAATATTTAAGCGGAGTCGGTTACCCTTCGCAAGTATATTTTCTATTTTGCACACTTGCATTTTTTCCCCACATGTCCTCTATTTTCCTTGCTCGATTCTGAATTCATGACGGGTTCTTCTGAAAATACTACGGTATTGATTTAACCCAGACTATCGAAGTTTTTTAAATGGATTGTTTGTTCGAAGTTTTGTTTCGAACAGCTGCGATAATATCTAGTGCAGTTTAAGTAGTCTCTTCGGCTTTAAGTTTAAGTAATTGGTTAACAAAGTTCCCAATTTAATTAAGGACTAATCTGAAAAAGATAACAAGGTATATTAAAACTTCGGGTTCCGGATTATGATCTAACCAGTGTCTTTAAGATTGTTTCACTGAAACTTTGTAACTTTTCTTATAAACACAAATGTTCCCAATTTATATTTTACAAAGGAGATGTTTGATTTTGGGCTACCACTATGTACACTACATAGATAAATAGGAAAAAAATAGAAGAATATCATAAAAATACTAAAAAAATAATTTGAAGAAGGGTATAGTCGTACAATAATTATCATTTGATAAGTTTTTTACTACGATAATTCTATTTTTCAGGCAGCCATGACAGTTGTTTGACGTTTGACGCCTTGACAGTTTTAAGAAGTGCCGTCTTTGAGTCTTTCTTTGCATTGAGTTTGGATTGAACTTGTTGTTTTGTTCAACCAAACTAAACAAAACAAACCAAAACCCGAGATTTTCGAAATTCCAGTTGTATTGTTTACTAAAGCAGTTATCACAATTACGTTTGATTGACGTGTATCGTAATACACGTCAATCAAATGTCATTGTCAAAATGACATTTTTCGCCTGATCTGATCCACCATGTTTAATTTTTATGTTGTGTTGCTCTCTTTGACCAAGTTAATTTTAATGTACATTAAAACGAAGTGAAATTAAAGAAAATTGATAATAAAAAACGGTTACAGTATTATTTAGCAATATTTACATATAGTGTACATAGTGCTAGCCCAGGCTCCATACATTTCTGGAACATCTCCTTTTAATAATTGACACCGTCAAAAGGCGACGCGGAACTAGGTTTCGTAGAAGATGGCGGGTAGTAAGTAACTGTCATTCAAAAGCCAAAACACATAATCCAAGATTACGTTTTACAAAATTCTACATAAAATTATTGGTTGGCTTTTTACCGTTGTTGACGCTGTACACCGTTTTGTGATTAGTGCGTCTAATACTAAATATTATTTTTTATTTCGCAACATAAAACTCGAGACTATAAAATAATGGCTCGTTCAGTCATTTATTACAGTGTTTTCTTAGCCAGATTAATAATCCGTGTCGGATGGCCGTGCCGGGGACGGCAAACGGTCCGGACTAATCGTCTTACTTCCAAAATAGCTCGTTATCGCGTTTCGCAACTGCTTGTGGACTTTCACTGAGTTCTAATGATAAACAGATCCCCATTTGTACCAATCTATGTATTTTCCCAACAATAGTTGATATGGAACTGTGTAATTTTGTATTTAAGTTTAATCATGTGATTTTTTGTAACGTAAGAGAGTAATAACCGCGCAACTGGGTTAATGATCACCCCTGGTTCACACCATACATATGTACTTATCGTAATGACATTATGTAGTACAGCTATATACACGTGCAACTGCGCGGCTTCGCTCCACGCGCTCGCTGTTATTGTGCGAGCTCAATTGTCATGAGTCCACAATTTATTCATTTTTGTAAGCTACCTGAGTTATGGCTTCGTTAATATTACCTGTGAGCTAACCTCGTTTTATGATTCTGTATGAAAACATACCTAACTACATTTCACAAGATTTTATTCTGAAACCAAGTCTATTTAGTTCTGTAAACAAACAGGATTTACTATTTGACATTTTCATTCGCATTGAATAAATAAAGATTTTCTAGATATTCGATCGGTTTCTCTATGTAGTTTTGAAGCTAATATTGCACAGCATGACTGGTTTAACGTACAGACATATTCTTGAACCTGAAAAATTATGATGACACATTAAAAATAGAGTAAAATTTAAAAAAAAGCTGCTCATCAACCTGATAACCAATTCACAAAGAGTCACATAAAACAGTTACCGGCAAAAATGCGAATGATATACGTAAATCGAATGCAAAAATAGAATCGAATTCCATTTCGGAAATGTGGAAAATATTTCTTAAATTAGTTTGCATAATTTTATGAAATCTGATCATGATCTGTTTGATGATTTTAGTATACAATAAAGTATATTCTATTCTTATCGGAATTATAAGTAAGATCTACAGGCGTTGACGCTATCGCTAATTTCCTTGCTGAGGCTTTGGTGCCGCAAAATCGATACCGCCGCAATTGAATTATATCCCTCCAAAGATAGATATAACTCTTTTAAACTACTTCAGAACGAAGCTCATTCTGAGTGGATCTATACTTCAACAATTTCTTTTTCTTATACAACCTATAAAACTTTCAAACTGATCCCTTTTCACAGTTCGTCTAAAGAAAAACTAAAGCGTTTTCGCTAGGACAATAAACGGCTAAAAGCTTCACAATACAAATAAAAAAAAACATATGTAAGTACGTATGTACGACTTAGAAGGACGATACATTAACAAGAGACATTTATGTGTGTCTCCAAATAGTACATAAGGAGGATGCGGAAATATTTCTTTCCGGCGATGATTCTTTGAGAAATACTCGTAAAACTAGTTGCTGTATATGCTGTTATATATACTAACCATGACGTAAAAGGGATTCATGTCTTCTTTTTAGGGTTCCGTAGCCGAATGGCAAAAAACGGAACCCTTATAGATTCGTCATGTCTGTCTGTCTGTCTGTCCGTCTGTATGTCACAGCCACTTATTTCCGAAACTATAAGAACTATACTGTTGAAACTTGGTAAGTAGATGTATTATGTAAACCGCATTACGATTTTTCACACAAAAATAGAAAAAAAAACAATAAATTAAGGGGGTCCCCATACTTAGAACTGAAAACCAAAAAAAAATTTTTCATCAAACCCATACGTGTGGGATATCTATGGATAGGTCTTCAAAAATGATATTGATGTTTCTAATATCATTTTTTTCTAAACTGAATAGTTTGCGCTAGAGCCACTTCCAAAGTGGTAAAATGTGTGTCCCCCCCCTCTAATTTCTAAAGTAAGAGGAGGAAAATTCTGAAAATATTTAAGATTGTAGAACGTAAAAAAAACTATCAACGAAAATTGGTTTCAATAAGATATATGATGTTTAGTTTTTGAGATATGGGACTTTTTCATCAAACTGCAGCAGTAACTTTGTTTTTCATAAACATACTATGAAAAACAAATTTAGTTTTGCGGTTGTGTTGAAGTTTACTAACTAATACTACTAACTAATGAATGACAGTTCAAAATATTGTTATTATATTGTTTGGAGCTATGGAACCCTGTGTGCGAGTAAGACTCGCACTTGGCCGGTTTTTTAGAAGTACTATGAATATTGCAAAAATAAAATATCACGCCTGTTGTCGCCGATGGGTTAGGCAGAGGTGTATCAAATATAACGACAACAACAACATACATTTATTTTCAGGTAACTTTGGCCCATAGATATATACTTTACCATACATATGATAAAATACAATTTGTGTTAGTAAATAAAACCTTAAAACTAAATATGTTACATACACACACGTTTGTGTTATGTTGTTGTTGTTATATAGTATGTACTTACTCCCACATTTCCCCAGTTCTGTGTAAGTCCCATGTACTATGGGACGAGCCTATTACCTTCTAAACACAAATCCAGGCTTCAGTTGGTTACTGCGATACTGTTGTAATTATGTTTATTTTTACATTTTACGACTTTCATTCCATTTTAAGAACCTTCATAAAATAAACACGGATTTTAATTATCGTTTTAGTTTAGTTTTCTCATTATTCTTTCGACGCCGCAGTAATAGGAGGGTGCTTTTGAGCTTATAACACCATTAGTAACTCCGCCGGCTAGGATTCAATATTAATCCGATGTTTATGTGTTTGAGTTAAAAACCATCTATCTATTCGTACATATTCGATGTAAACGAACTGGATTATTAATTATGTATGTAATTAATTACTGATGTTGGTAATATGTGTACGTATTCTTTATGTAATGTGAGTACACGAACATGTTATGGTACAGTGCGGTACAAAATTATTGAGTAACTAAGTACTATGAGAAAAGTAGAAGCAACTACTGTTACCTTTCGACTGACGCTAACTTTGCTTTAGCGAATCTCGTGCTAATATCTTGGTACAACGATTTTCTTTATGAAAGTTAAATTAAGAGTGAGTGAGTCGTTCACTATCTTTTCCTATTGCCTAGATAAGTATATTTACTGACAGTTTAATCCGGTTAGATCTAACCGATCTCCAGTTAATTCACAAGGCACACAATCTGCGGTTTGACCTGTAACGGAGAGCCGTCTCTTGACAATTTTAGTCTGACTATAAGTCTAGCTAAAATTCTTGACGTAGATGGTTTAAATTGTACTAGCTTATACCCACAGCTTCGCCCGTGTGTTGTTCGGTAAATGTTCCACGGGAGTGTACTTCCGGGTACTAAAAAGTGTCAATGAGCTATTCTAGATTATTATCTACAGTGTGTAAGGAAGAGGGTATATACATACTTAAGGGTGTGCTACAGACCATCAAACTGAACATGTTTTTCTATCGGACCAACATCATCATAGCGAAAAAAATATCAGCTGCCCCATACATTTGGGTCGAATAGGTATTGAAATTTTGTATGAAACGATGTTTGTTTGTGGTAAAACATGTTCAGTTTGATGGTCTGTAGCATACCCTTAAGTATGTATATACCCTTTCCGTTACACCCTGTCTATTCCTGTGCCAAATTTCAATCCATACATCTATGCATCTAGACATCCATACATCGTCACAAACCTTCGAATTTATAATATTAGTGGGATTATTTTGTTATTTCGGGCTGGTGTCCATAACCCCATGTCCAAGCTGAGTTTTTGCTTATTTAAAAAGATGATGATTATTTATTGTCCTATTATTTTGTAACATAACACACTTTCTATTATTGACATAAAGCCTTAGAGGCAATCCTTTCTGTTTTTTGAAGGCAATCGAGTAAGAACATGAATGGTTAGATAAGATTCACATGACCTTGTGCAAAGGAAAGGATGCCATCGGAGACGGCTTAGAAAGCGGACAAGCATTGCCAAACCGTCAATGACGACAACACTTCTTGCAGCTCTACAATTCTGCAAGATTACCTAGTGACTAATTAATTAACTGTTTATACTGAAACCTATATTTTTGACGAAAACATATTTTGTAATATTTCAAAACTATCTGTGCCCGCGGTTGTGTTCTCATGATTGCGTAGATAGATATTCTATTGGCATTATAAGTTAATAGGCATGTGTTGTCATAGCATAATATTACGATCTAAGCATATGATTCGTAAAATCTTCTACAGCTTCTTTTTTTAAATTCAAACTAAAACTCCTTTGGGTTAAGAATATAAACAAAAGAAAGTAGTTGAAATTCGTATTTTAAAATTGTATCTACCACTAATTATAAAGCTGAAGAGTTTGTTTGCTTGAATGTGATTATATATATATATAATCACGCTGCGACCAACAGGAGCGGAGCAGCAATGAAAAATGTTGCGAAAACGGAGAAAATATGCCGCTGACGAATTTGCTCGGGACAGCTAGTTATCTAATAAGATTGGCAAACGTATGACAGTATTGGGGAACCAGCCTATACTCGCAGCTTTGCATGCGTGGATTTGGGTAATCGTCCCACTGGATTTAAACCGGATAGAAGTATCCTTTCTTTTTATTTTATTTTATTTTACTTTATTGGAACATTTAACAGTTACACATTACAATTAAAGTATAACAGTATAAATTTAAAACTAAAAATTCTTAATTCAGGTTATAAACTACGCGTATGCCAAATTTCATCCAAATCCGTTCAGCAGTTTTCGCGTAAAAGAGTAACAAACATCCATCCATCGATCCTCACAAATTTTCGCATTTATATATTAATAGCTGACCCGCGCAACCTTGTCTGCATCACATTTACCCCGTTTACGCCACATTTTTCATTGCTGCTCCGTTCCTATTGGTCGTAGCGTGATGATATATAGCCTATGTCCTACCCCAGGTTGAAATCTATCTTTTTGCCAAATTTCATTAAGATCTGATCAGCCGTTTAGTCGTAAAAAGGTAACAAACAAACAAACAAACAGAGTGACTTTCGCATTTATAATTTTAGTATGGATTAGTAGGATGTTTCCACTAACCATTCGCTAGAATTTAGTATGTACTACGTGGTCCTCTGCAAATTCCATTTGGTAACCTATGTAACTACCTGCTCCTAAGGGATCAAAACTTATGTAGGTGTGTGAGTTAAGGTGACAGTTGGCTTTAATTAAAAACTGCTTTTCCGTGAACATACATATAAAACATTTAAACCCTCGAGTGCGTTCCTAAGGAGACACTAAGTTAAAGTGAGAACTAGCTTTCTCTTGTTTAAGAAAAATAAACTGCTAGTCCTAATTCATCGCGATATTGACATATATTTTTCGCGAACTATTAACTATACATACAACAGTGCCTTATTTGAAAACTAGTTATTCATGAATTACTAGCTGAATCGCCCAACTTCAACTGCGCGAAATTTTCACGACTTTTACAATATTTTTCATTGATCTCTTCAATTGTCGTAGCGTGATGTGCCTTCCTCGATGAATGGGCTATCCAACACTAAAACAATGATTCAATACGAACTTGAGATAAGCGCGTTCAACCAATCAAACAAATTCTTCAGCTTTTTAATAGTATATAGAGCATATATATATTTTCTTCATAACGTTAGATGTAGCATCAAGAAAATACCGTGTTGGTTACTGTTTAGACATTCACAAAGATAAGTTATTCCAGTCAGCCTTATGATATATTATTTACAAAGACGATCATGAAATTCGCCTTAAACAGAAGACAATTTCTACACGAATAATTATGTCAATGGAAATGCAGAGGAGAAAGAAATATTATCTATAGAACATTTTATTTAATCGAAAAAAAATAGTGTCTATTTGAACGCCGTGCGTCGAATTCATATCAGAATTTATTGGAACCTAATCGATTATAGGAATTTGAATTTTGACAGGTAATCCTGAATACGAATGAGCCGGGATTTATTCTGCAGTTTGACGAGATATCGGAATTTTAATCGATAGCTAACCGAGGGCTGCATGGATGGGTACTTCTTTGTTGTTCTTCTCCATGGGAACTTTATGTTTGGAATGGACTTATAGCTTCAACACTGAGCGACTCCTTGATCGTTCAAATTGCCTGTAAATAGTTTGATTATAATAACAGTTTTGAGTTTATTACATTTTTTAAAGGTTTAAAGGTATTCAATATACGCACAGATCGCTAAAATAAATCACTGAACTTGACAGAGCGAAAATGGACAAGAAATTATCCGTTGACCGTTCGGGCAGGCTAAGACGGATTAGTAGGGTTCTCGGTGGACAAATGCGTATGCTTATGTACCCGACATAAACATTTCTTTATTCAGTATGGCCGTATTTCAAGCGCCAACAGGATAATAAGGGTACTTTCGTTTAAAAATGTTCTGCAAATAAATTCCCTTGTGCGTAAGTAATACAAAAAGTAAGATATACCATTCTTGACATGAAATATGAAGTTTAAGGATTAAGAAGATACATATATTTTTGGTTAACAGCACGTGTAAGAAAATATGAATATGGATGCCTAGTAAGTATCTGTGGAATCTATCTCTGGGGTTTGAGGTTTACTTACTGGTCTCAAATGCAGAAAAGAAAGAAAGAAAAAGAATTTATTTGTCGCAGGGACATGACGTGTATACAAATAACAAAAATAAAACAATGAACATAGGTACAACGCAAGAAACAAAAATAAAAGTACAAATGGGACGGAACAAAAATGTTTACTGCTAGCACGTCGTGACTGCGACAAGCAGGTTACCACTCAGCATGATGCTGTGCCATGGGGGACCCACCGCTCAGGGCTGGTTTTCAGCGGTGCTGGTTCAAATCATACTCAAGCAGAGCCTTTGAAGTCCTAAGGTGCTCGATCTGCGTAGAAATCTAGCTTGGCAAACACCTTTCAACATTACTGCACAAATATACAAAAAAAAAAGAATATAGTCCTAACCGTCCACCATCAACGAATCTTTTTCATTAATTCATGGGATATTTGCGTAATATTAATGAAAAGATGAAATGGCGTCAGCCATCCGCCTACAGTTACAGAAAGCTTCATGAAACATTCATTAGTGAAGTTTAAACCCAACTGCGTTCCGTAGATTAACACTGGTTTAATATCCATAATTAAGACAAATAAATTATTATTCAAGCTCGTGGTTTCAGCTTGTTCTATCAGTTTTAATAAAGGAAGTTATTAGAGTTGTGTTTAGGCTACGAACATAAAGTAAACGTTTGTATCCTGTCTCAAGATGAAGATAACAAGTTTGTTTGCGGTATACTTAAATCATTATAAGGTATAGGTACGTCTTTCCATTGTTGTGTTGCATCCCAGAAACTGGGTTTTATTGGCAGAAGCTTCATGTTAAATACTGGTATCCAGGTGCATCCGTTTGCACTGAAAGCTGTATCTCTTCAAAGTTGGAGTGAATCGGTTTCTTCTAGGCAAGCGTGCCCCACCCAAGATCGCATCTAGCTTCTCATGAGGCTAGTTGCAGACAAAGTTGAACACAAAGGCCTAAGAAGGAACATGGATGGGTTTTAGTCAGTCAAGTCTGACACTCCCTGCCGCTCCACCCAGAGTGGGGGGCGGGTCATTTGAAGATTTCCCATCCTAAAAAATAAAATAAAAAAGGCTAGTTGCGGCCAAATGCAAGCCTATTAAGTAAAAAAAAGCTGACCTAACTGAACTTTAAGTCAATCTTCCAAAAATCGGGATACTTCCCTTTATTTCTTCGTTGGGCACGATCTCATCCATCCCTTGCTTTCTTGTCTTGTATTGTGCTAGTAGAAGGTTTTCTCTCTCTCAATACTACATCCGATATAAATAATATTTGTGTCAAATTAGTGCCTTATTGAGTTTCAGTAGTGTTGACAAGGGATGTACAGCCCCGAAACAGATGAGCGCCGATATTGGGCCCCGATCAAATATTATTAGTTCGCAATTACACAACCCTTGCTTGTACTCGCTGATTGATTTAATTATTAACTAATCTATAGAGTTTAGGCAGACAATCTCTGCATTTAGTATTCAGTAGATAAACTCCTTGGTATATTATTTATGAAGATGTACCTACCTACTGTTTCTATTTCATTGATGACATACCCACAATCCCCTTGACCCATAGGTACATAAGTGTCGGTAGTCACTCTTCAGTAGACAATATAGTTTCTCAACCTGAAACATAAATAAGATAACATTAAAATCACATTATGTTGAAACAAAGTTCCAAACCACATAAGTCATTAAGCTCGGGGTACACTTAACTCAAACAGATTTGGCACAGATTTCACGACAATACGGTTCTCAATTCCTCGTTTTACGCACTCAAAGCCATGCCAAGCCACTAAGTAGACACACAGAAATAAAACAACTGTTTTTTCAGGCTCTGTGACATGACCTGAACTGAAATTGTAATATGGGTAAAGTTAACTTTTGGTTGCAGGAAATTCACTAAACGCCATTAAATTCATTGTAATAGAAACTAATCACATAATACATTGGGGTTACTGAAGAATATATAATTTATTCTGAAATAGCTCACAGGAGAATTCTAAGTAACAAAAGTTATGGCACATGTAAAAGTTATATTTAGTAGGAACTCGTCTTGATGTTGCACAGAACTTGAAGTAATATGAACACGAGTTTCAGCTTAGCTGCAGCCATACACCGCAGTAATGTGTTGAATTCAAATCGCAATTTGCATAAGTCGTAGTTCCGTATACCTCGTGATGGCACACAAGTTACGAGGAAACCTAGGAACCGAAGACCTAAAACATTCTACTTAATTGAGTGCACTAGTTTGTACAACGAAGCACGTTGTTTGTTGAACCATTTCTGTTTCAAATCAACAGAATACAGTAGTGGTGTCAAAAATATCGTCGCTTCTTCTTGCCTCTATTGCTTTATTACTTGGAGTTCTTTTACTGTCTACATTACTATGAGTCTTAGTATTCACCATCCGAAATCTCTTTGATCTAATCAGATACTATTACTGAAAATAGTCCTTTCTATCCAACTGAAAGCTTTCAGGGGGTTGCTCTGTGAGAAATTTGTACTAATCTTATTTCATCTAATTCTAATATTCTCTTTGGTAATTCAGCATAAAACCGACCTCAATCGACCTACATTCGAAGAACTGGTCATACTTACATTTGACACGAGGAGGCTTTGATAATTCGACATAACTGAAGTGTTAAGTCTTCGTCAAGTTCGAACCAACGCTTTCAAAGGCCTGAAAGCCTTTGAAATTCAAAAGTTAGGCACCTTTGTATGCGGGGCCTGTGATCTAATGTGCTCATAATATATGCGAACACACGTTCGATATACTGATATTTCGTAATACAGCAGTTAGGAAGCATTATGTCTTTAATTTAACGGCATAGTCTATGCTTAACCCCGAATACTCTACTCACTGCCTTTTTCCACACTAAAGTACAAACAACTGAACAAACGGAAAAACTGCACAAATCTTGAAAAGTGACATGCATAGCTACTTATAGAAGGCTAAATACAAAGTCATAATAGTCACTACCCAGCTGTCAACAACTGAATCTCAGGAAAGTTTCCTAAATGACCAGAATGAACCTTTTCTCCTATTAAATAACTTTCTTACCAGCTAGCTAGGTTATTATGATATTCGTTGATGGTACGCTATATCTACTTTATTTCTTACATCCAAATAGCTAGCAAAAAAAAGTTGAAAATCGTGTCTACAAATCGGAACATTGCATGATCGATCACGAGATCTTCGTGATAATGATGCGGAATATTATAACATGCTTAATCCTGCTATAGAAAATTATTTTTAACTGTTTTGACAAATGATAAGAAAGTGGAACCTATCGATGCGGAATTACCTTGAGCTTGAGCCGAAGTCAACGCCCATGCAATAATAGTGAAAAAGACTAGGGCATGCGAAGCCGGTTTAGGTCCCATAGTATAACTCGGTTTTTCCCGGGTTCTTATAATGGGACCGAAAGCGGGTTTCGACGTTCGAAACAAGCCATCGTTTGCCTCGTTTCAGCACGGATTACACTAAGCTCTTTCTAACCAGTTCAAACCGACTGCATCGATAAGTTTGGTCGCTTCGTTACAAATCAATGTAACATAACCTCACGCCTGCTATACCCTGCTTTATAGAGTTAGCAAGATGTGTACTATAGCCTTATTGTGTCAGTTATGTTTATGTCTTCGTAATAGGGGCGAGCTAATTGCCATCAATCGAGCAAAAATCATAGAGAGGAGGCCTGTGTCTCAGCAGTGGGAACATTGTAGGCTGATTATGCTTATGATTATGGGCACAAATCCGGACTCCGAGACTCAGAAATCCTTATAGAACTAATAAACCAATAACACTCGGACCTGGAATTCGAACCCAGGCCTTCACGCTCAGCAGACCACTATTCGAATGAGTCAGACATCCATTGTTAGTGATGTGAAAAACTTGTTACGAACTAAATCTGTTCCATTTTTGATTCCGTAGTCTATTGTCGATTAGGCGCTTCACTGGCTGATACGGCTAAAGTAATAAGATGAGACCTTCCTCTGTTTGACAAATCAGTCACGTCGATCCTCTGTACTAAACTTTTTTGGACCCTTTTTGGTATTTCAGCGTTATTATTGTTGTTCTATTTCTGTACCGAGGTAATCATTGTGATTTATTTTCTTGAGGTCAGAAATAGGAGCTTACACGTGTTTAAACTATTGCATTACCAACAGTAGCGTATTTTAAATTTGATGCAGATTCATATATTTAAAAAGTATTCATCATTCACTATAGAGTAAAGTGAATGATAAATACTCTTTACTCGCCGCCCCGCGCCCCTCCATATCTCCTAATGTGTCTTATCGGAAATAAAAGATTGCCCCAGTCTTGAGGTCTATATCAAACTTACAACCAAATGATTTTTGGTAGTTAGGTAGGTTTTTGTTTTCAATTTCTTCAGGCACATAAAGTCTCAATTGTGCGTGGTGCGGCTAGCACCGCGCCCTAGGGTAGATACGCCCCTGATTACCAATCTACGTATTTCTCGGATTTATTTAATATAAAATCCGTGCGCATGACGATGGAATATTTAACTTTATACGCAATTATGTAAGACGAGTAAAAATAAATAAACACTAAGTGTGCACTGTGTGCATGATGTATTTACTGCGTCGTCATACAGTTTAAGCAGCATACAATAAAATGATATAAATGTATTATGTACGTTATCATAAAAACCCCTGTAGTAATACGGATATTGTGCCCCATATCCGAGTCTATTTGTATACTTTTTCCCCGATCAATCAGATCAAAATACTGATATTCGGCCTCATCTGTTTACTTTGGGAGCTGATCCCAATAAGCTTAGCAAAAAGACTGGCGCGATGATATTGATTGATCAATATCAAATAACGCACGCCGGGGAAAATTGAAAAGGGATACGGTGGTGTTTTATTTTCATTAATCAAAAAATCAATTGATTACGTTCAAACAATGTTATTTATGCCTAAACACAAGCTCGGTAGCACAGCGCTGCGAACGTATGATTGATATATTAAATGTTGTTTCAAACAACAATGAAAGTCATGCGAAACACGAGCTTCGATTGTGACGTAACGTTCGATATTTGAAATTATTTCCACTTCGCTGACAATATCTACAATCTATGGCCAGTCAATATCGATTCGGACATATCGATTGTTAATCAATAAGTAGCTAACAAAAAGATTCAATTGCCCGACTATTAAAGATCTGATAAATCAATAAAGATGAAAAAGTTGCTAAACAGACCTGCTTTGAGTGATTTTTTGTTTAGTCTAAACTAAATGAATACTTACTCTAAACATTTACTCTAAACTTACTAATCGTCTAAATCTATTAGAGACCAAATAGTGTTCCGCTGAAAGTGTAAGTTTAAGTTAGTGTAAGCTTAATTACAACACTTGGTTTTGCGGTAAGAAAGGGAGGCGTTGCGACGATATGCTATCTGTCAGAGCCGTTTGTTAAATGGCCCCACTGAGTGTAGACCATTTTCACCGGCTTTTTGTATCAATTTGCCCAGCATGACAACGGATCAAGGATATTGTGTGATGGACACACATATACACTTTGTTTTCAGACGAAATTATCACTTAGCTGGACAGTGTTTACACTCCAGCTTGGTACTCCAGTACAACGACACCAGTTCCATTAAACCAGATTCTCTTCTAAATTACGTGGGAAGCTTATTTCCTCAAAAACTTTCTATATTAGATGAAGGACTAGTTGAAACTTTTTCGCTTTTTGTCATCCAGTTCAAAGTTTGAATTGTCTTTTTTAGGGACGAGCAAATACAGAATCCGGCGCCTATACTTCCGCGTCGACATTTTTAGACCACAAATTGCATGTTTGGCATTTTTTATTCAAGCTTTAAGAGAATTTATAATCGGTCTAAATTAGCTGTATCACTATTTTTCGAAAATGTTTTTTTAGTATCTTTATAGACCTATGCATCCTGCTTATACGTATTAAGTGTCATTAAAATCGGTTCAGCCATTAAGGAAAATAAGAACTTGAAAGTTTGTATGAAATGCCGTAAGATCTAAACGCTCTTAACAAAAGTCAAAGAGGAAATATCCAATCACAAATTATCCATAAACAAAATCAGTTAAACTACCATATTCCAGACATAATCGAATCAGCACATTATTCTATTGTGGAGCAACGCATCGCATTGTTGTGGTGACGATGACGGCCACCGATACCGGGATTGCGGACTGTGGACCACAGACTGTGAGCCTGGCACCTGACGCGGAAACCATCCAGCTATCTAGGTCAGCCATGTTGCCACGTACATAAGTTTCAGAGACAAGCCGCAATCACGCGAATGACCACAAATTATTCTGTTCCCACAGTTTAAATGAATTAGCGATACTACGCACCTCCATTATGTGAATTTATGTAACTAAGTAGTTACGTATTACTTACTACGGCTGGGTGCTTGTTATTACGATGGAATGAAAGAACACCTGCCTGTTTGGTAGGAGGCCATGGTCAGATATGCGATCTGTTATAATGTAATTGTTAGGTAAAAAAAAACAACATAACAGTCTAAAATGAAATGGTTTTATTACATAGCTATGGTAGAGATCTCTCGTTGTTAGTTTTTTTTTCGTATTATGCGTATAATATTATATATACGATATTCAGAGCGATATTGTAGGCTGCTTATAAATTCTAAGAAGGAGGATTGTAATTTAAAAGAAAATCGTTTTCAGGATTTGAGATGGGTTTTAGTATTTCGCGTTTCTTTATTGGGGTACAATTTCAATGCATATTTTTTACTAACTATATTAGTACATAGGGACCAAGGTTGTATGGAAAACAAAAAAAAAATCTACTTTGTCCGCCTATTTCATAAGGCAGTAAACTAACCTAGTATCTCAGAAAAAATAAGATCTGAAGCTTATAAGTTAACATAACGTAATTAGGGGAAATGCAATCACCAGTTTATAAGCGTTGCTCAATACGTTGCATAAACTAATCGGCATTAAAACGCGAGCAACAATCGTGAGTGTATGCCGAAGTTTACTGAACCGTTACCACAACTTGATGTAGACCGAAAGGCTACTTGTGACCTATTGCATATCAAGGTCTGAATTAAAACAGATTCGAAATAGCATGGAAAAGTTTTGTTTGTTTACACAATTACTTAATCATCCGCCTAGCCTTTTCTCGACTATGTTGTGGTCGGCTTCCAGTCTAACCAGATGCAGCCGAATACCAGTATTTTTCATGTGGCCACTGGCTATCTGACCTGCACAACCCAGTTAATACTGGGTAATACAACATTTGTTTTGCATTAATTTGCAAATTAATGCAATTTATTATGCTCTTAAAATAAAAGGCATATGATATCTCGAATAACTCGTTTTGAATTCTAGTATACTGGGCTCATTGCATAATATTCTTGCTGCAAATACACCAATGCATGGTAGGTGTATCTAGAACAAACAATCGAAATTGTAAGCTTTATTTGGTGTAGTATAAATGTTAAAATATTCATTCATATAAACATAGCGGTTGACCGAATGTTTCGCTGCGCGGTCTGCCGCAGTGAATGCAAACTTAGGTATACATGTATGTGTGTGTGTGCTAAAACCGCATGCGGGTTAAAAGACTGGCTCGTTTATTTTTGATACCGGGTCACTGAAAAACTTTCAAAAAAACGAAATGGCAGCAGTGGTAACTGTGTAATATGTTAACGAAAGAATTTCATACAGATTACATAGATTTTACCAAAAAGGGTATGCGAGAACAGATTCTTTGTGAACCTTGTTGTAAACTGTGCTTTTCTCACAAATTCTAAGGCTACAACACAGTTTGCACAATGACATCAAACTCCTTAGCTACAAAGTGCTTGACCAATGTTGATAGGCTATAAACACTTTAGTACAGACAGCGACAGTATATGCTAACCCCTCAAGTTTTAAAATGTAACACTGCTACAACATTAAATTAGTTATGAATAATGTAAAGAATAATTCAAAAAGAGTTCAATGTGTCGACTCGGATTCGAAGCATCGCATCTCCGAATGTCGTCATTAACATAACTGCTTGGACAAACCAGCCAGTGAACCCATGTGAATTGCGATGAAATTGTTATGTACTATCGTCCGAGGTGCTTTATCTTTAGGTCTCTGTCTAATGGATAGATGTTATAATTTGAGAATATCGATTAGTTTTGCTTACTTACGTTTTCTTTTTAAAATTATCCTTAAGTTATAACGTTTGTTTATGTCAATCTAAAATATTTCTAGCATTTCCAATATAATTGTTTACGTTAATAGGATATCACTTGATTAGGGACCCGTTTGAGTCAGTAGGCAAAATATGAATTTTATGATAGTTGTAAATTATCAAATCAAATTGTATTATACAAACCTTTGTAGTATAATAAAATCAAAGTTTTATTAAATAATTGCTATCAAAAATATTATTCATAGATAATTAAATTATTTAAAAAAATAATATTTAAAAAAATATAAAAAATACTTTATATTAAAATTAAATATAATGCATGACAAAAACATCATGTCGTGCCAGGGATTTAAACCACCTATTTCATACACGTGAAGCGGTCTTGATACCTTTTTTTTTTTTTTTTTTTTTCCGGTTTATTTATACGTTGCGAAAGTTCTCGTAAATGTTCGTTAATGTTGTTAAGCATATTATTTCTTGTCGTTATACCCAATTATAAAAGCCTTAACGTTTTCTTGATAAAGACAATAATAAAAACAGACTTAAAAAAACAAAAAAAAACAATAAATACTAACTTTATTTTATAATTATATTCACTAAAACAATAAATTAGTTATAATAAAATGTTTTTGCGAAATACAAAAACCAACTAGGCCCAACACGGATTTGAACTCACTTGTCTTTGAATGTCTTTGGGGGGGGGGGGATTACTGAACGGAGCCGTGTGTATACCTACCTGCTCAAGCAACTCTGTAGCGTACATAGGTGGACTCTTAACTCTTCGTTGTCTATTTACTAGTAACTCGACCCAGTTGACAAATGATACACATAAGAACTGCAAGTCAAAGAGAGAGGCTTTCGTCTAGCAGTCACATGACAGCATATTACGCACTTTTCTTTGGTCCTATCCTTTTCTGTTGCTCAGAACCGTCATTTGGTCCACCAGCGAGAAACAGAGCGGAAGTGCTACAGCACGTGGCAGTATCGATGATGCGCTCGTAGGACGCTCTGTATCTGCATGAAAAATGCGATTCCGTGCATCAACTCTAAAAGTACCTAACAGTAGTAAGTCGCACTAAAGTATGAAAGTTCATAAAAAATATGTAGGTATGCATGCATGTATGCATTTGCAATATGTTAAATATACCAACAACAAAGAAAACTAATGATTTTATCATTTTTTTTTATTTGACTTGGCTTTGCCCTTGACTCTCGTATAGATCAGAGATGACAGAGACAAAGTCGACGATGGTACGAGCTTACCCAAAAGACGCCTGTTCACTCTAACTTTGAAGAGATTAGGGTTGTAAGCGTTCGGAAACACAGAGGCAGGCAGAGAGTTCCACTCCTTTGCTGTGCGCATTATGAAAGACGTTTGAAAACGCTTAGTGCGAATTGGTGGAATAGCAATTAGGGATGGTAGCTTGCAGTATAGGACTGGTAGTAGTAGGTATTTAGCATTCAGGAAAATTGTTGTGAAAACTATGCCTAGTTTAAAGTGGCAACGCCAACAAAACGACTCAACAGTAATAAGTATAATTCACCCACGAAATTCACCAAATGGATAATTTGGAAACTATAACAAACCGAACCGTTTGTTTGTCCATTCAAAGCGGACGCACGTAGAGCACTCAAATCACAATTACGTATTCACCAGAAGGCTCCATGTTTATGCAAAAAAGCATCTTCAATAGAGTCTAATTGCCTTCGGTTTGGCTTGCTTTTGTGTTGGCAATCAACGCACTGCGATTGTTCAGATCCCATTGTGATCCTGTTTGGCCGACCCTTGCCTTTATTACGACATTTTTGTGAAGACACAACCCTGACAGGAAAATATTATAATAAAAGAACTTGCTGAAAAATATATGTCACTTTGTTTAAGACGCTACTTTTAAAATAATTATGCTTGTTTCAAAAATAAATTAATTTGTTCAAGACCATCTTGAGACACACTCGCCGCCTGACCGCCGTCGCGAACGGACGTGCCGCTACCTGCTCGCATTTCCGCTCGCTATCAGTGTGCGTCATCGGTTCGTCACTTCCCAGTGTCGTGACGTCATCATTAGTCTCTCGACTACACCCCCGAACAATTGCTGTCTTTTTATTAAGACAGCACTTGCTCATTTTGATTCGGATATTATTCCGACTTAACTTCCTTTGCCCCATCAGGGAAAAGTCCTCAGTTTCGAGGTTCTTGGTGGAAACCTTACGGTGCCAACGAAACCAAGAGGGTGGTGACCCAATCCTACCCGCCAAACCCCTTCAGGGCCCGGCACTCCATTGGCATCGGGAGCCAGAATCTTGGCCTTGGGGGCTACCCTAGTCAAGCCTGGTCTAGAAACACTAGTTAAATCTGACTTCGTTCACAGCAGTCACCTAGTGTCGGTTGGGAGTGTCTACCCCTTCACACTAGAGGCCCCTTGGGGCGTAGGGCCCTGTCGCACAATAAGACTGGCGTCAGGTTCACAAGCTTAGGGCACACCAGTAGGTACACACCTCCCTGTCATTGCACACCCGACAGAGAGGCCACACACCCCCGGGCCCACCCACCCGGGGAGTTAGGTTGTTAGGCTGTTAGGCGCGGAGCTTCACTCAATGTTTACTAAATTTTAAATTTTAACCGACAAAATGTCGTCCTTAGACGAGAAGGAAAAAGCGCTGTTGCGTTTTTTCTTCCGCGTCTTCACGACCGACCCAAATTTTGAAAAGTATGGGTCGGAAATTGCTGCCATTCAGCAAACCAACGATACCGTCACTGACTTCAGTGACGCGCTCGACAGCCCTTTGTCACCGCCGCCTGCCGACAGAGGCTTACCGCCAGCCGTTGCCGCCGCGATTAAGGCTACTCCAAGACCCAAAGTTGTGAAACCCATTGTTTCACAAACAAAGGTCCAGCCCACACCTGCGTCCATTGTTCCCGTTTCTGGGAACATGGGCAAAAGCTCACCGCCAGCCGTCGCCGCCGCGATTCCGGCTAATCCCGAACCCATTGTTTCGCAAACAATGGATCAGTCCGCACCTGCGTCTATTGTTCCCATTTCGGAGAAAATGGACACAACCGTACCAATCTCCGACTCGGAATCGGTTATAGATTCCTGCTCTGCTTCCTCGTCCTCAGAAGACGACTACCAAGTCGTCGGAAAGGGCAAGAGGAAGAAGGGCAAAAACTCGCAGGCCGCCATGGCCAAAAAGTTAGTCGCGCTCCCTCTAATCCCCTCTCCCGAGGCGTCCCGTCCCACCTCCCCGGTCCCCGCACCAAAGTCCGCCGCTGCTCATACCAGCAGGCCAACAAGCCCTAAGGCTAACTCTTCAGCCGCTTCTTCAAAGAAGCTGAAGCCCCCTCCCCCGTTGTTCATTCAGGACAAAGGGAAATGGACAGATGTGTCCAAAATGTGTAATGAGCGCCGCATTCAATATACTAGCGCAAAAAGCACACAGCAGGGGATCAAAGTGGTGGTCCCCACAACCACCGACTTCAGGGAACTAACCCGTCAGTTAATCGGAAGGCGCATAGCCTTCCACACCTACTCTCTTCCAGAGGAAAAGCCCACCCGCGTGGTGATCAGGCGGATCCCGAAGGAAATCCCCACGGAGGACATCCTCAATGACCTCCTAGGCCAGGACATCCCGGTCGCAGCCGTCCACCGCCTTCATAAGGCGAGAGGCGGAGACCTTTACGATATGGTACTGGTCATCTGTGACCCAGTAGAAGGTCACCACCCGATCTTCAAAGTGAAGTCGGTTTGCTCCCTATCAGGCATCTCAATAGAGAAGCCCTACCGCTCAAGCGTAGTCGGACAGTGTCATCGCTGTCAGATGTACGGTCACAGCCAAGCCAACTGCCATGCGCCACACAGATGCGTAAAGTGTCTAGGCGACCATGGCACGGCAGACTGCCCCCGTCCCAAAGACAAGTCGCTTTGCACGGAGCCACCGAGCTGTGTGCTTTGCGGCCAGTCGGGCCACACGGCCAACTACCGCGGCTGCTCAAAAGCCCCCAAAGGCTCCTCCTCTAACCTGGTGAAGCGTGCAAGCGCCCGCCAACAAAGAGAAAGCCCATCGGTGAGGCTACCCTCTGCCCAGATGCCGGAGAGACTCAGCCCTCAGAGGCCCTCTCCCTGGACCACGCTAAACCACCAGAAAGCCTTCCCGGCTCTCAGTAAAGTAAAGTCCAGCCCCATCCCCGGGCTTTCAGATGCCCCTGTCCCCACTCCCGCGGCCCAGGCAAGCGCACCGGCGCCCGCTCGTCCCACGCCACCCGGCCCCGCGGCCGTGGACCCCTCTCATAACGTAATTTTAGAATCGCTAGCAGAGTTAGTCACCCCCGAAGCAGACCGCATGGCGGCTGATCTCAGGGCGGCTAACACTGGTGGCGATAAACTTAAAATTATCTTCAAGTCCCTACTCAAGTTAGGCGACCTCCTCCGCAACCTTAACCTCGACTAACTCCAATGGATAATACGAGATTAACGTGCACCAAACCCCGATCCCTAAAATTAGGGTACTTTAATGCCAATGGCATTAGAGGCCAGCGTGATGAGATCGCCACCTTCCTCCGCGACCATCAAATTGATATCCTCCTCGTACAGGAGACCTTCCTCAAGCCCAGTCACCGCGATCCGAGAATTGCCAACTATCGCATAGTTCGCAACGATCGGTCACGTTGCCACAAGGGCGGGACTCTAATCTATTATAGAAAAGAACTGCATTGCATCCCCTTAGATCCCCCTCCCATGGAGTCTCTACTCGAGACCTCAGTGTGTCGACTAGGCATGACCGGCCATCAACCGATCACTATCGCCTCTGCGTACATCCCTCCCGGCGGCACGTCCGAGGAGCACACTTTGTTCACCAAAGACCTTGCCGTCCTCTTCGGCTTGAGCGACTCCGTTATCATAGCGGGCGACCTCAACGCCAAACACCCCGCCTGGAACAGCACGACGACCTCTGCCAGAGGACGTCACTTGTATAACCTGGGCGAGTCCCTCAACTTCGATCCCATCGCTCCTATGGAGCACACCCACTATCCCCACGACCCCGACCAACGTTCGGACGTTCTCGACATAGCGCTTCTCAAGAATGTCAACCTTAAGTTGCATTCCATCGAGACTTTACATGAGCTTAACTCAGATCATCGACCAGTGCTCATGCACTTAGTTCCTCGCTCGGGTCCTTCTGACCCCAGCCAGCCCCCGCCGACCCAAGTGATAACCGACTGGAGGAAAGTCAGCGAAAAGCTGAAATCCACCACGTCGCCTCACCTGGAGGCCATCCCCGACCACATAGTCTCAGTCGCAGACACGACGGCCGCCATCAACTCGTTTACAGAACACGTGCAATCCGTACTGAAGGACTGCTCACGGGAAGTCCCAGCAATGAGCGATCAACGCTGGATACTACCCGCTGACATACGTGAACTGATAAACGAAAAGAACGCGGCCATCCGTGCCTACAGCAGCTTTCCCTGCGAGGCAAACAAAGCCCACATGCGTAATTTACAGCGTGCTGTAAAGGATCGCACCAGTGAGTTTCGTAATAATCAATGGGAAAAAACGCTAAGCGAACTCGAGCCTACCCACCTAGCCTTCTGGCAGCTGCAACGCAAGATGCGCTCCACCGAAGAGGCTTCGATGCCTCCCCTCACCCGTCCCGATAAGAGCGTCGCATTCGACGACTCTGAGAAGGCCGAATGCCTAGCCGACAGCCTGGAGTCCCAGTGCTCCCCCAGCTTGCAACCAGTAGACAAGCGACATCTCGATGAGGTGAACGCATTCGTCGAACGTAAAGCCGCCCTGCCCCCCGAAGAAGACCCTGATGATCCTCTGCCTCCGGTCACAGCTGACGAAGTGCAAGACATCATTAACAAACTTCAACCGCGGAAAGCACCCGGCTCCGACGGAATCACCAATAGGGTGTTCAAACTCCTCCCCGCTCAGCTCGTCGTGTTAATGGCGGCCATCTTCAATGGCGCCCTGAGCAACAACGCGTTTCCCCAAATATGGAAAGAGGCCACTGTCATCGGTTTCGCCAAGCCAGGCAAACCCAAGTCTGAGCCCTCGAGCTACAGACCTATCAGTCTCCTGAATGCACTCGGTAAAATCTACGAGAGACTTATGTATAAGCGACTCAAAGACTTCGCCGAGGCTAAGAGTCTCATCCCCAACGAACAGTTCGGCTTCAGGACCGGACACTCTTGCATTCAACAGGCCCACCGCATCGTAGAACACTTAAGCGCTGGCTTCCAGCGTGAAGCGATGACGGGTGTGTTGTTTTTCGACATAGCAAAGGCATTCGACAAAGTCTGGCACAACGGCTTATTATATAAGCTGTACAAACTGGGAGTGCCAGACCGTCTCGTGCTCATCTTACGAGACTTTTTGTCGGATCGCACCTTCCGCTATCGCATCGGGAAGGCACTGTCTTCCCCCCACCCCATTAGAGCCGGAGTCCCTCAGGGCTCCCCGCTCTCTCCCCTTATCTTTACGCTGTTCACCAGTGACATCCCCAAGAGCAAGAAGGCACAGCTAGCCCTGTTCGCGGACGACACGGCCATCTATTACACTGGCTATAGTCACGACGCTATTTACAGCACCCTCCAAACCTCAGCCAACGTCCTAGGCGCTTGGTTCCGGAAATGGAGAATCGAGGTGAACCCCGACAAGAGTCAGGCAGTTCTTTTCTTTAAACCGCGTAAAAATAAGCCACTCGCGCTCAGTCCGATCACTATGTATGGTAAGCCTATCCCTTGGGAGAAGCAAGCCAAGTACTTAGGAGTCTTACTTGACAACCACCTGTCTTTCGCGGCGCACATCAAAGCAGCTCGCGACCGAGCTGCCTTTGCTATGGGTAGGCTTCATTTCATGATCTCGGCAAAAAGCAAATTGTCACTCAAGTGCAAGTTGCGCCTTTATACCGCGGTGATCCGCCCCATTATGACGTACGCTTGCGTCGTGTACGCACACAGCAAGCCTAAATACATCCATAGGATGCAAACCTTGCAGAACCGGTTCTTACGTAGAGTCACGGGAGCCCCTTTTTATGTCCGTAACGACCGTCTACACGTAGACCTTAGAATGCCCACCGTCCTTCAGTTTATGAAACGTCTTTCGAAGCGTTTCTTCGATAACGCCAGTAAACACCGTAATCCCCTGATCGCAGCGGCCGCCCGTTACGAACCCTCGCGCATTAGTACAGTACGCCGTCCTCGGCATACTCTCGTCACTCCCGATGATGCTATCACCCTCCTCCAGGAGAGTAGCAAAGAGACTAGCACTCTTAAAAAGTTCAGACACAAACCGCCGTCTTTCCGACCTCGCCGTCGAGGTCCGTCGCGACGTCCCGGTCCATGCCCTCCCCGACCCTCGCTCGAGCCAGCCCGCGATGCTGTGCCAGTAGTTTTAAATCAGCCCCTAAATAATGATATCACTCAGATCCAGCCTGTCCCCATGCAGTCCTCCCCCAGCGACGCCCTGAGCCGAGGCTCGTACCCCACAGGGGGTGCCCTCAGCGTATAGTCGCTTAGTTTGTAAGTTTTATGCCCTGGAGGCCTTACTCTTAAGGCACCCACAGGATAGTCCGGTTAAGCAGACGACAACCTCCTAGGTTGAACTGCGAGATGCCATTCATAATAATAAAACCATCTTGAGACGGTCGCCATCTCGCTAATTGCGACTAATCCCGTGCAATTTAATGCGTACTTATGAGGTTCCATATATTACATGTAGTTATTTAAGGGAAAATGCTGGAAAACCTTGCGAGCCAAGTTGCTTCGAAGTCAAAACTTTTTGCAAACCTTTTTGAGCGTTTCCATCAATATATCATGGAAATTCTAGAAAGGGGCCGAATAGGCATACAGATGCTTATTTCGGAAAATTCGGTTTCAGGTTACAATTAAATCAGTTTAATCCAATTCTTACGGTACCTTTTAGGTCTAAAATGTTGTTATTAAAGTAAAAAGTTGTTAGAGTAAAAATATCGACGTAATTTTTTCCATTGAAAGTACATTGTCTTTAGTATTTCGTGAAGACATGTGAACGATACTTTTCCCGATCCTAATATTTTTAATAACAGCGACAGTCAATATTAAATATTCTGTAAATATTGTCCGGGTAACGCAATTTTCCTATAAAATGTTGCCAAAATTTTAATTTGCTTGGGAAACAATATTATAGCCTCCCTCGTATTTATCCAATAAAAGGGCATGTTTGTTTTCCAATTATATGTACTTTGTGAGACAGCGTGGAAAACATTAGTGGAGTAGATTCAAAGTAATGTAAGAAGGAAAATATACGTTCATTTTTCTTATCGCCGATTCTGAAGATTCTTTGTGCCATTCACAACGTTCTTTGAGAGCTCGCAAGGCAGGAGCAAACATTTTTTGGTGTTAGATCCATTACCGACATTATAAGCGAACTCGGAAACCATATTTTGCACATTTTTTTCTGCCTATATTAATGAATAGGTAAATTGAGTTCATTTCCTTTTAATTTATGGTTTCTCGGGATATACGACTGCTTGGATATTCACAGGGATTTCAAATGAAAGAATAACATATCATGCATAAAAACCAATCCTATCAGATTAAAATATACACTACACTTAAATACAGTCTCATCTCCATCCATACGATTAGACCTACTCGTAAGCTGCTCTAAGCGTTTAAAGGAGCTGGTGTACCATCTTCTGTGTCAGCCTTATGCAACAGCTTTATATACATATATCACACAGTTGATGGTCTGTGTCTTATGCTTTTTTCGTTCCATTGACTGTTAAATACAGGTGCATGAAATTAAAATAAATAAAAGGAAAATTTAAATGACAGTAAAAAATTGCCACACTGAATCGAGTTTTTAATTAAACTATGTTAAAGGCTCCTTCAGACAGGCGCGACGCGGCGTAGCGGTGTTGCCGCATCGCGAAGCCTCGCACATAGGCGCGACGTCGCGTGGCGCTGCATCGAATCGATTACTCGATCCTAACGTCAATACGTTGAAAAAAGTCGACCAAAAAGTTCATTAGGATTTCTTAAAATTGGGTTGTCTTGTTTGTGGAAATCTTTTTGGATAATCATTTTTTGCCTTACTCTAACTTGAAAAATCAAAATGCATCAAATATCTACACAAATAAAAAAAAAGTAGATTTTCAAGTTATGTAATTATACACAAATCCAATTTCGAAATTTTCTATTGCTTTTCGATACGTTAGGATCGAGGAATCGATCAACGAGTTGATGCCGCGCGGCGCCGTGCAACAGAGCGCGGCAAGCTCGGCTGAATACATAATCTTCTACGAATCTTTTCGTTTTTATCGCGGAGTGTCGAGCTCTCGAAAATCCCAGAAACGCGTCGCGTCGCGTCGGTCATGTGTGAACAGTCGCGCGCGTTTTCATAGAAATTGTTCTAGGTAGGTTTTGTCGCAGCGTGCCGCGTCGCGCCTGTTTGAAGGAGCCTTAAATGTGCTGCAGTGCCTCGGGATTATGCAATGTAAAAATTCTTCATTTCCAGAACGTTAAAATAAAGAGTGAATTTTTATAATTGATGAAATTTTCTTTCTTAAATGCGTTATTTTAATATGAATTTCGTTTGGTTGCAGGTATTACTGCAGTATGGTGAATGTGTGATAAATATTCAAGGACTGAGTTGAAAGGAATGTTTGTGAATTGTGTGATTAATTAAGATGTGCGTAAAAACATTTGGTTCAAGAACGATGTTTATCGTGACGATACTAGTGTTAGTGAGTGTTGTGGGTGCGAATGTGAACTCTACGAGTGTGTCGGGGGCATCCCGCATGGCATGGATGAAGTCCTTGATGGATCATCACAACTGGATGGAGTACATAAACAACGGCAGCCTGATCTTGCCTCAGAAGTGTGAGGCAGATCTGAGGACTTACCTGACAGCGCTCAACGATGGACAACTGTGGGCCTCGAAAAGTAAGTTAATCTTTTTAAAATCAGTTCTACAGTATCATCAGTTTTGCATATTTGTTTTTAACCCCCGATCAAAATAAAGGGGTGTTATAAGTTTGACGTGTGTATCTGTGTGTCTGTCTGTGGCATTGCAGCTCCTAAACGGATGAACCGATTTTGATAAAATTGGTTTCGTTTGAAAGGTATTTTAATTGAGTGTTTTTAGCTATGTTTTGAGAAAATCTGCTCAGCCGTTTGAAGATCATCACCTCTTGTCTATTTGAAGAAGGGATATTTAAACAACTTCCAAAGTTCTATAGTCGATTTGATATTTAAATCTTGTTACTTGCCACCATGGGCATTGTCGAGGGGGGGGGGGGGGCTGCACCCCCTCCCCCCTAATCAAGGTTTAGAAAAAAATATTTAAGTTTAAAAAGGATGAAATAAAAATTAAATTAAAAATTTAGAAAACATCTAAAAAACAAAAAATAAATTAATCCAAGCGTCGTAGCGTCGGGGGACCGCCAAGTAGACCGCTTAGCAAAAGAACAAAACAAAGCAGACCACCGACGCTTTCTGTCGGGGGTTTTTTAAATATTTAATTTATTTTTTTAAGAAAAGGAATTCTTTCGATTGGTGTATTTTTTTTGCTACCTGTATATGTCATGAGATAAGATATTAATTTAATTGTAATAGAAAACCATTTTATTCGTAATTAATGTAACAGTCTAACCGATTGAAACAAATTGCACTATCAACGTTAATAATTTCTACTAACTTGATTTATAATGTCTGTGGTATTCTCGTCAAGTCTGCTCCTCACTGGAGTTGCATAAGCGTCAGATAAGAGTCGTAAAGAAAACAGCTGGAAGCGAGCAAGCACCCGCCGCCATGCTGCATTTAGGTCGCCGCATACCTTACAAGTTTCATATGAAATGCCAGCACCGAAATTACGCTTTTATATATTTTGCCAGAGGCTAAAATATGCATTGTCCACGCAAATATAGTATCTACCTACTGAATAAGCTCTGTGGTCCGTTTCCTCTGTAATCTATGTACCTTATCATAGATTTAGGACTAATTCCATAATTCTTGTAATCCCTTTAAATGCAGCCACAATTTGCTAATGGCAGCGCAAAATTCAAAAGTAATAGGGGATCTCTTTCACAGAGGCTGGTTTTAATTCCGTGATAAGAACTTCTCTGACAAAACATTTCAGGAAACGTCGGGGTTTACTGTTTATACAAGGTGTTCCTTATCAAAATTCAAGAGGCTGTCACAAAAGACATTAATAATCAATTTAAATTGCGGTACCTACTTTTTTTTTCGGATGGGAAATCAAATGTCTTCTCCCGCTCTGGGCGGAGCGGAAGGGAGTGTCAGACTTGACTGACTAAAACCCATCCATGTTCCTCCTTAGCCCTTTGTGTTCCAGGGCCACGGTATCTCTTTCGAACAACCCGCAGCCCTGGCAGGCATCGGCCCTTTCGGACCCCTTCCGAGTTGCGGTACCTACTTAATTATACCTAAATAAACGCTGATTGTTCAAGTTTGTCAGTATATCAGAATAACCCCCTTAACATGTTTAGGAAATAAGAAATCATCGAATAGACGTTTGAGATTGTTTGTATGTGTGAAAGCGCGGTTATAGGGTGAGGATCAGACGGGCCGCGTTTAAAACACGGGTGGTTCAGACTTACCTATTTACGTTAATACGAAATAAAAATTACCTACCTACCCATTTTATTATCGATTCAGGTCGAGAATCATTCATTAGCATTAGTTACCTCCTTGAATTTAACGAGGATACAAAACAACACCTTGTATAGTAGGTACCTCCGCCGAATTATTAGGAATCAGAGCAGCCCCCATCGCTGAGGCGCAGGCGCGATATTTTCATTCGCATCACATCCGATCATTACTGTCCGTTCATCCTCACAAATCATGCATAAATGTATTCTGGAATAAATCTTGAAACGAATTAATATTAAACAGGCGGTGAATGTTTATTGGATTTCTGATGGGAGTTATTTTTTTATCGGCGACTTGAATGACATGCAACAGCTTGAAATAACTTGAGTGCAGAGAACTTCTCATTTTCTCGTTCAATAGATTATTGCCCTGAGCTGTGAGGAAATTTTCTCGCGCTTCCTTTGACAAGGACCCTTCGTAAGTCGTAAATATCGTCCGACCTCTTGAATCTCTCCTGAACGTGACCAAAATGAAGATCATATCTTTTCGTCACGGTCACTGTTTGATTCCAATATCATTTATCACAGCTCTATGGTTTCACATCGAATTCTTGACTGACTTCATTAATCTTGCATCTCATCTTGAAGGTAATAGAGCAAACAAACTTTCCCTTACTCCGAATGATTCATCTTCTGATTCAAAATGTTATTTATCATAACGGAAACTTTATCTTTTCTATGTGTAGTAGATTACTTTCAACCAATTTAATATAAGTATCTTTCAGGTCTTTTAATTACATACCTTATTAGCTACGTAAATATGACTAAATTCGTTCTCTCTTGTATCTATGGGCTCACAATAAGGCTTTCAAGTAATGAGTATGGAAAAACAATTACAGAACAAACAGATGTGTACTTTAATTATATTGTCAGAAACACGCAAGTAGAATAATTTCATTCGAGGGCCTAATTCAAAGGTTGCCCTACAGCACTCGCGTTTTTCGAGTTAAATTACTTTTACAACATTCCATGGAGAAGTTCCTTAAAGGTCAAGTACTGTAAAGTATAAAACTAAAATAATGATGAGTTGGAAATAATAAAGTTAAACTTAGACCTGCTGGTATATTCTAGCTTAACATTTCAGAGTATAAGGTGATATTCTCCGTATACACCAACAACAAAGTAAATAAACACACGTTTATTGCGAAAACCGTCTCTCAGTGACTATTTGCCAATATTCTGTCGTTGTGTTATTTTGGGATCAAGGGAGATTCACCATGGAAGCAAAACGGTTGCAATATTACTGTTGGTTGCCATCTGTGCAAATACTCCTAGATTTAATTTTCAATAAAGTACTAACCACAGAAATGTGAATAAACGAGATGTTGAGGATTTCGTGGTAACGACAATATGAATTGGCTAATATTTAATCCGTTCACAAAATTCTACACTGTTATAGTTGTATGTGAATTGTTAATAATACACATGTGAACATAAAACAATACTGTACAAACTAGCAATGAATAATAAAATAACCAAAAAAAAATAATTAATCTGAGACAGTTTGATTAGACTGATGTTTCTTTGATTATATCTGAGATTGTTATACGGAACATTAGTAAGACAGAAAAGCGTTAAAGTACGGAACTCGCCTGAGGGGAAGCAGAGACCTCACTCAGAGCCAGAGCTTAATCGACTGCCAATCATTCACAGAGAATCTTTAGATTCCAATCATTCGGTCAGTTCGTGAGGTGCCAGTTTCTTGTTACTAATTCCAATAAATTCTTTCCTTAGTACTTTCACAAGCCACCACAAGCCAATGTCTGGAGAGTTGAGACTTACGTCGATCGCGACCGCACTATAGTTAAGAGGGTTGTAAGTAACGTGTAAAACTCGGGTTATCTGTGCTCTGCAGCCGGATCAGCTCACATTATCTCTGACAGCAAATTACATCCATCGCTGTAAACATTTTGTAAAGAAGTGCATTAATGGATGTATATCTGAACTAATATTATAATTGCGAAAGTAAGTTTGTTTGTTTGTTACATCTTCACGGATAGACCACTGAACCAAAACACCAATAACGTTCTTATGAAAATAGATGGAGCCGAGGCGGTTATTGTCAAATTCTAATTTTACGCCAACGAAATCGCGGGCCAAAGCTAGTCTACTATAAATTGACTGACTGCCAGTACAAAACGAATTTATTGAAATAGAGAACTCATTCTCACGAAATTAAATCTGCATTCCCCATCTGCTCCCTTCAGCGAATTTACACGGCTTTACAATGTACAACAAAAGCGGGAAATGGGGGAATCTATTACGTCACATTACATACAGCGGGGAAAGATTTCAGGGAAGTGGTCCGCAGTAAATGAAGCTAAACGAGCGTGCTCAGACAAATGAATAGGCGAGGTGATGCTGCGCGCCCATCCGAGCAAATGTACAACTATCTGGAAATAATGCTCATTGTGCGGTTTCGCTGTGAACATCTCATTTATTTAACACGGTTGTTTGTTTGTGTACCTACTGCTGAACAATGCGCAATACGGATTCGGGTAAATTAACATGTCCCTATAAATTACCCTATTTCACAATCGGTAGGGCGGTAAATCGGGAAACACGGAGCAATTAAGTTCTTGGCATGATGGCGTTGTACTGTTTTACCTACAAATTACGTGATTTGCATCTTACCAAATCGCTTTAACCAAAGTCTCAAAGGATAATTATAAATGCAAACCAGCTGATTAATAAATTATTAACTAAATAATTCTACACAAACCTAAATAACTTTTCTGTCAAGATTCGAAAGGGATCATTCTATAAATTCATGCCAAACTACATTAGAAATCACCAAAACGTTTTTAACGAAGACAGAAAGCCGATTCCACGATATCTATAAATATTAATGCAATGGCCCCATTAGTTTGTTATATTACCCAAAGAAATACTTCACAATTAGAAAAGAAAGAAAAAAAGAGGAACAACGAGCATTTGAGAGATTTATGAAACCTTTTCGAGTTTTGTTTACTGGCAAGACACGAATATGATTATTTTCGCTGGAATTAAACCGGTTTTCCGAACATTGGGGTCCATAAATCAGGCAGGTCGACTTATTGTGAAGTTAACTTGCGCCCACCTGAAACTTTGCTCGTTGAAGTCAGCTTGTATTGACAACTAAACGAAGCTCTACTGAAACTAAGGAAATACACTCCTGAATTTATGGATAAACCTTTTAAATAGAGTCAAAAAACAAGGAGGTCGTGGACTTGATTTTTCGTGGATTTGATACGAACCTAAAGAAATGAATGGAGAACGAGGCCAATCACACGAGCAAATGGGCAACCGTCTGAGTTTACTAGGAGCTCACATGTGTTGATGAGTTAGCTATTAAGAGCGTTTACACTTTACGGAATTTCATACAAACTTACAAGTCCTTATTTTCCGAAATGACTGAACCGATTTTAATGAAACTTTATACGCATAAGCAGGATACATGGGTCTAAAAAGTTACTAAGAAAATTTTCGAAATGTCTTTAAAAAAAAGATAATTGGAAATTTCTGTTTCTATAGATAATTTATAATCGGTCTAATTTACCTGTAACACTATTTTTCGAAAATGTTTTTAGTAACTTTTTAGACCCATGTATCCTGCTTATATGTATGAAGTTTCATTAAAATCGGTTCACTCATTTTGGATAATAAGGACTGGAACGTTTATATGAATATATGTGAATTTATTTGTATGTCGTAAGGCGTAAATGCTCTTAATGCATATGGTAGTACGCAATAGAAAATAGGTGGGGTACCAGGGACCAGTTTCTACATGTGAAATTAATGAAACATCATTCACATACAATCCTTTGCAAAATGTGATGATTTTGGTCCAAAATACGATGGGAAAATTGTCCAACGATAAAAGAAACGTCAATAGTTTTTCAGCAGCTTTTACTCTTATTTATTCAAAAATGTACTCTTCACAGCCTTGACCACCGATTATCATGGGAATGTCTCAACTTCAGAAATGTGTCCCAAATACTTGAAATATTCATTTGAAGACTATTCCGGGCTCTTTGGGACCAAGTAGGAGACGTGAAACATTGGACCACTGGGAATAGGCACGTGAAAAGTGGATTGAAAGGTGTCCGTGCTTAATTTATTTAGTTTGGTCTTGTTTTTGTAAAAAAACATGAATTGGGACAGTTTTATAGGAAAATAGCAGGGATGTTTTTAGAATTCTGTTATTTTATAAAATTTTATTCCTATCCTACTCAATATTATAAATGCGAACGTTTGAGAGGATGTATGAATATTTGTTACTCTTTCAAGCCAAAACCACTAAATAGATTTTGACAAAATTTGACAGATAATGGTCTGGAATAGCACATAGGATACGACTTTTTATCCCGTTAGTACGATCCCGTGGGACAATTACCGAACAAAACAAGGGCGAAGCCGTAGGCATAAGTAATACAATACGCATGAGTGTTGTTAGATGCTCTACGAAGGTGGTTGAACGTTTAGGTGATCTACGTAACACAGATCGTGAAAATCAGAAACTCTCTAAGAAAAACATGTACAGACAGCGTCCGCGTCAGTATATGCTAACCCCTCTACAGTCCGGCCGAGTAAGAGGGGTAACTACTTAATAACACTGTGTACAAAAGACGTACTGCTTTATATCTTCCGATGTGGTAGTACCCAGGTAATCCCACAGTAACCGTTACAAAAAGAACAAGACCCACATAAAACCGAACAGAAATGTGTTAATGTTAGAAACAAACACAACGGGAATCTATTCGTTGTTTTAGTGCCTAATAAACACGCTTAGATTTTCAGTTAACAAAGTTAAATTATCTTGTAACACTACAAATAGCGTAAGTTTTCATGGATTCGTTTCAGTGTTTGTATAAATGTGGCAACACTGTTAGTTTGGACATTTGACTTAACAATTTGTACCTTAGTTCGTACCACTGAAGGTTTATTTACAGAAGTTCTAGTTTGCCAGCGGTTCTCGAGGTTTTATGCGGTTCATAGACCTCGTTTTATCTTCTCGATCTATCTCCACGATCTATTTTATCTTTCGACCTTTTTTGTTTTGATCCTTCAAATTATGACAGTGAGTCCGCTACTTTGCCAGAAGTTTATCAGAGATGGTTTAGACATACCGACGAGTCGCTAAGTCACCTTTGTTTCGTAATAAAACCCCATAGTCACCCTCTATTTCATGCAATTAATGCTTCTAAGGCACCTATGTTTCATGTTTTTCGTAGCTTTCTATTCTAAGTTGTGCGGTTTCAGGCAGCAACGTCCCGATGTGTAATTTATTTACCGCCAACCTTTGTCGTAGGTATCGTGTACACGTACTTGTGACGTAACCCTCGGGGTTCACGGCCTATACTCACCTTTATTTCGCAATTATTTACCGACCAGACCCACCAGAGGACACTTCGCTTTAAAAGAAGATTAGTTTTTTAATTTACGCCCTTTTGTGCAAGATACGCGAAAAGTTTGAACGTAAACAACATGGTACTTAAACAGTTTATTTAAATATTCATTTATTTTAACGGGTCAAAATTTGCATTATTTTTAAAGTTGTAGTATGATTGGAGGCGATTTTGGTAGCTTTTATTGTCTGTCTTTTGTTTTCTCTTGCACTTTTGCAAACAGAACGTGATTAAACTTTTTAATTTGTAGTTCAAGAGTTATTATTTGCTAAATATGGCTTGAAGAGATCGTGGCTAAATAATAACAGCCGCTCGGGTCGATTTTCAAGGTTAAGTCGTGCTTGGCGAGCTCGGGCCATGATTTGGTGACCATCCATTATATACCGAGTTTCCTCCGTGCGAGGGATAGCCGTTGATCCGGCTGTCATTTGTTGATCTTTGACAGTCGGTACTATTAGTCAGTGGCCTCAAAGTATGACCAGCAGTCTTACCAATTGGTATTGTACTCATTACTAACTGGGTTGCGGAGGTCAAATAGGCAATCGCTCTGGCATTCAGCAACATTTGGTTAGACTGAAAGCCGACGTCCCACCAACATAGTTGGCAAAACTAAGGCAGGTGATTAGTTGCTTATTTTGAAACCAGTATTTATTATAAGCATATAAACATTACGAACCACAGAAATATAAAAATCTATATCTATGGGACGTACCCATGACCAAAATAATAATTACTATAGCTATAATATTAACAGGCTCAATTCAAGTAAGCGGAAACCGTTTTTCAGCAGGTTTCAGGTACAAAACAAACTTGAGCTGGTAGAACTGCTGTATCTTTGTAAAGTCACCGACCAATGTAAATAACCTACACCAGCTCGGACGGTAAAAGTTACCTGTACAGCGCGAGCTTCGCATTCCTTCACTGATTGTCCTGTACATAAAAATAGTAGGATTACAGTATTATGTGTCCCAAGGAGTGTAAGTTTGTTGAAACATTTACTTGTACGGAACTACCCGACTAATCTGGCTTTCTCTGACGTCATGACCTGCCTAGCCTTTCCCCAACTATGTTGGAGTCAGTTTTCAATCGAATCGGGATGAGGGTGCAGCTGAATACCAGTATATTTTACATGGAGCGACTGCCTGTTTTACCTTTACAACTTTTTTACTGGGTAATATCGTTTTACCCGGTACCCCCTTCCTTGATAAGACAGGTACCTAGTCTAGTTGGGATGAATTAAAAACTCTTGAAAATGTAACAGGTAAATGATGTGTAAAATCTCACTAAGTACTATCGTTTCAGTTACGTCTTCCCAGGCGTTTCGTGTATTTCGCAATAGACAGTTTCGTCATTCGTTGAAATTGATTTAATACGTCCGAATACACAGATCCGTTATGCCCTTTCTAATTTCACGCTGGCTCACTCGGTGTAGACCTACTACACAATATCCGTCAATATTTATACAGATTTGCAATAAGAGATGTCTCACAGTCACTCAAAGTTTACGGAACAAACATTGCATATTTAAATGTGTTTGGATTTCAATTAACATAACACATCCTTCCATTTTAAATCATTGTAATGTTACGTCTACGATAAACTTGTATTGTATGTTGTGAAAGAAAAAAATATTGATATGTCATTTCCTGTATTAATTCGATATCCGTTTACACCACATATCCGCGTAAAACTACGGTCAGCAGTACTAACGTAGCAGTGAGCATTAGTTTCTTACTCGCCGCTGAGGTGGACCTACGGGTTAGGTACATAGCTTACATAATACACGAACTAGTTTACGTAGGTATCCAGTTATGAATGAAATTATGAGAGCGACCTACTTGGCGCATATTTCGTGGAGATGATCATGTTTGCGAGATGTAGCGCGGCGTGCCCCTGCATCTCTCGCGCGCTTCTACTGATGCGCCGCTGAGTTTGTTCTACGTGGAACCGCTCGTGAAATGTTGTTTTCAGAAAATAATCGTCTATAAATAACTTAACATACCTACCAGACCAGTATTTCCAGAACGAGAGCGCACGATAACTGCACATTAAGGTCCCCTGTTATTTGTAGATCTTTGACAGTCGTAACAGGTAGTCAGTGTCCCGAAAGTCGGACAACCAGTCTTACCAAGGGGTATCGTATTACCTAGTACTAACTGGGTCGTGGAGGTTAAATAGGCAGTCGGTGAAACGTCCAAGGCCACAAAATACGCCTCGTTATTTGTACATTACGCATTTTTTAAACTCGGGAATTTTTCGACCCGTGCCACGGCGCACTTAAAGCTTATTATCTCGTAAACTATTGCAGCTACACCAAAACAAAAAATACGTGTGTATAGCTGAAACTATACAGAATCTAACTACGTTAAAACTAATTACGGCAACTAGATTTAGGTATTTCGAAAAAAATGTGAAGTTGAAAAAATGTGTGGAATTTCAGTTTCTCCAATAAGAATGTCTTGTTTTTCCAATTAGAATTGTAGTTCGTATCAATAAAACCTATTTATAATTAAACTAGACTATTTAAACTTTGTTTTAATACCCATATGTCCTTACTTTGGCACTTTCTTAGTAGCCAAATTAACCAAACCAATCAACCCCTGCTCTGATCGATTCGATACCTACTGATTTTGTCGTGTTGTCGTAAAAAAATTACTAAAATTTCGTTTTTTTTTAATGTTTTATATTGCGGAGACACTAATAATTACTTAATTGGACAAATTTTCATAATACGAGCACTATTTTAACCATTTTTGCAAAATTTTTGAAAAATAATGATCGAGGCCCATAATTACGCCCGGGACGTTTGACTTACCTGAAAAAATTTTAGGCGTATTTGTAAACCCGAACGTGATATTCTTAGATATTCGTAAAGCTTGATTAATGAAGTTTATTTTGATATAAAACACTATAAACATTGGGTTATAAATATAATAGTATTCACGTTTTAAAACCAGAGAACATAATTCACACCACGAAAATACGGTGACATTTGACACCTTTCTTTTAAAACTTTTTTGACATTTAATTTTGTACGGCTGAGATTCTCGTACTTTTTGCATTCGACGCGGAATTTAATACAGATAATATAGAGGGCAAAACCATAGACACAGCACGACATGGAACATTTGTAAGTGCGTTTTTTCGGAACTAATCGTTTGGGTAACTATGGTTACTGGGACGTTTGACGGTATTTATTTTTGGGTTACTATAGTTACTTGACTTATTCACCGGTTGTGAAATGCTATTATTCAGTTGAATCTGATTAGACTGGAAACCGACCCAAACGTGGTTGTGAAAAGGCCAGTCAGATCAAGATGATGCTGTGAGGATTTTGCTATCCACCTGCTGATATCGAGAAATTACTGAAAGTTTTACTACAACAGTATTAAAGTATTAATACGTATTACAGGATGAACTAAACTATCTAAAATATCCAAGTTACGTACATCTAGATATATACGAAATATTAGTAGGATAGTAAACATTGATAAACCGACTCCCGTATAACAAGACCGCAACGCGTTCATGTTTAATTAGAGGTATTATTGGAGCACCGATATTTCTCTCATGTGGAGTTATCCGGCAGACACAAAGGGAACAGTCTGTTAATGCCTGAATAATGCAAACTGTTTCATTACAGGCCTCACCTCTTTGTTTACCGTTGAGTTCGTTAATACATTCACTCGCCATACATCCACAGTACACCGCTTTGTCTGTTATTTTCAGCAACATTCGTTGTAATACTGCAAATGCACTTTTGTTTCATATATCAGGAACTTATCTGAGGGTGTAGACAAGTGATTTGTTTTCAAAGTGTTTTATACTTAATTCCTGCAAAAACTTTCAGTAGTATTGACATCATATTTAAACTTACCTTACTTAAGATAAGATAAGATATAATTATTTGCCCAAACATGTGTTTACATACAATAATAAAAGTGCATGCAAGGTAATATAAAATAATAGAAAATAGTTTAGACATGTTTGCCACATACTATGGCGTTTAAATGTTTTGAATAATAATTGTGCTTTTAGTTAATCATTTCAATCCAATTTACTTACCTACTAAACTTACCTTATTTAAACTTACCTAACTTACCTTACTTAGACAAAAATGCAAATGATATAACCTTACAGGTTATATCATTTGCATTTTTGTCTTTTCTGTCGTCGATGTCGCTGAAAGAACCTTTATCTAGGGCCTTTACATTATGTGAACACATTTTACGTAACATGTATATAAAAAAAAAATGGCTTAAAATATTGGCTGAATAAAATTTATTATTTTTTTAGTAGCCTTTTATATCGCACTTCTGGGTAAAGGCCTCCCCCATGTCCTTCCAGGTGCTCTTCTCCTGTGCCACCTCGGACCTTCGTGACGAGCGTCCAGGTCATCTCGCTACCTCTTTCCAAGCCGTCCTCGGCGGTGGTGTTCATTCTCATTCATTTGTAACACTATACTTTGTTACTGTTTGTCGGGAATATATTTTATCTCTTTATTAAAAGCTTATCTTGAACAATTTCCTTGAAAAGCTTGTATAGATTTTGTAACCAGCTATGTCGATAAATATTATAAAGCTGGTATACCATTCAGTGGTTAGTCAGTTAATGTTTTGGTTCAGGTTGTCGCATTTTGTAATGAACCGGTTCCGTTCACGAACAATCGATGGAATTGTAACGCAAAACGAATTAATTCTAGATTTACAAACATTGCATATAGAGGTTTAGCACATAAATTATGATGTTGTAAGTAGACCGTATATCTCTATATACAGAGACATAGCTGTCTATGTTATTGTAGTTATTACTTATGTATGAACGTAGATAGGCCAAAGTCAATTTCGCAGATTCTCATCTAGTCATTAGGTTAGGCGGCCATTGTATAATATTAATACCGCACTTAATTGCTTGAATTTGACTACGCAACTGGAGCGAAGGAAATTACTCGCATAATTCGGATATATGTAATATTCTCTTTAGTAGGCATAGTAATATTAGGTAACGATTTAAAGAAAAAAACAAAGAGTTATTCTTTATTATAGAGACGAACCTTAGCGAGTTGAGAAACGTGTGCGCACCGGTTGGTGACGTAAGGCGCTAGAGCACCCGCCGGCGCTGCGGCCGCGCGAAGCCAACTCTTGCGCAAAATACGCCTCATAACGTGTAAATCGCAAATTTCATAAGTAACCCGTGAAAGTAAGCGAGTCATTTCACTCACACGCACCGCTGCGACGCGCGGCGGCTCTTGTTAAACAAGCCACGCTCGTACGCTTGCGGTAACGTAATCTACGTCAATCTCATTCCATCAGCTGCTTAACGACTATATCTATGTGTATTTTATGTTAATGTTACGATTATTGTATATATGTTCTTCGCGTTTCAAATGAGGCGCCAGTAAATTTCTCTTTGGGAACTACGGATAGTTCGTTCGTGTCCGTTTCCGTGTTATTCGCTCTCCGCAATACGTTTTTGTGAAATGTTCAGCGTTGATTTTTCTTTTCGAACAAGATTGGAAATGGGTTTTTGCCGATAAAAGTTTTAGTTTGGGATTGGAACAGAAGTTTATCAATGCTATAAAGTAGCTAAGTTCTTACTGTGTTGGATGCAGTAGTTTCGCCAGTCGGCAAACTATGAGTAAGCGATTATGCCCTGTATCTAGTCCCAGCGGTATTAGCGTCACGGTTATGTTATGAAATAATTGCTTGTTGCATGAGGAAAATTGACACTGTTATTTTCTGACGAATATCTTAAGCAAGATCCGGTTGAGAAATTTATATTTCGTCGAATTGAAATGTTAATATCAAAAATCGTGTTACATAGCTATAAATAATACGTACCCATTATATATACAGAACCGACAAAATTAATGATGATGAGGTAACTTAACTGACGTTCAATTCCGACTTTTTCCACTCTAATCGAAGCACGAAACTTCTAGTCGATATTCTATATTTGTTGAGGCTAATGTCGAGCTGCTATATCTTGAGTGCCATTTAAAAATTAATCAAAGCGTAATCTAATAAGGTCCAGAGTCTAATAAAGCAAATTGATAGCTTCCTTATTTGATCCGTTTAAGGTATTAACAGAGCTATCGTTGGAAGCGCTATCAACCACGGAGTATAATTAATATGGTAGAATCGATTATGCTGCACAACTTGCGTACTATGTTGGTGTATTGTACACAGTGATAGAGTTCCATGCTATCCGTAATTTGATAATGTAGCGTGCGGCTTGCCTAACACCTAATCTGATTCAATATGTTCTGGCTGAGACAAGTATTGGCTTGCGAAAGACGCGCTTTCGTGAATAAAGAAACCCGCACTGGGCCCGCGTGGTGGATAACAGCCCACTCTCTCTCATTGAGAGGAGGCTTGTGTCCCAGCAGTGGGCACATTTAGGCTGATGATGATGATGAATGAAGAAAATGTTTCATTAATACACAATATGAGCTTGGATATTCCAGAAACTTTGTTGAAAAGCTAGAATTTATTGAATTAAATCTTAAACTAAGAGCAAAACTACGATATCCTTATTTTCAGGAGAAAGAAGAGTTGATTTCAGAAAACGATGTTATACCTTTTATTTACTGCGAAACCATATAAATAGCCTAGAACTTCTCCTTCCATATCCAATCCAGTGTACTTAGTTACTTTCCATTTTGAAGATATTGTTAGGCCTCAGTTAAGTAATCCACTAAATCTTAAATAAATAATTGGAGTGCGTGTTTCAAACTGGAATAACCCGCGTTGAGCCAACAGACACTGATTGTGAAGATGTTGACACGAAATGAGTGCGTGCATCTACCGAGCACGCACTGCAATCTGTGGTGTCAGTGCCGACGGTGCCGGTTGCCTCACCACGACCACACAGCCGAGTGGTGTAAGCCAATCGGTCAATTAACAGGAATTTGCCCAATATTTCACAACACGTGAACGTCAATCCTTTGTAATGAAATATTTAATGGCTGCCAGCAAGCGGAACGGATGTATGGACACAGTGATGTTTGTAGGTCCCTAGAAAGAACGAGCGGGTTATTTGCCAACTTTATTTTCGTTCCGGGTACGGTTATTGGGCTCCGGCGAATATTCGGGTTTTCGCAACGGGAGTGGCCAGTGAACTGGCTCAGGAACTTCTTCTGGTTCGAATTGTGTTTTTTTTTAGTGTGAGTTAGCCCATCTAGGAATATAGGCTATATAAAATCACGCTACGACCACTAGGAGCGGAGCGTCAATGAAAAATTTTGCAAAAATGGAGAAAATGTGACGCAGACGCAGTTGCGTGGGTCAACTAGTCTAAACTAATCTAAACTAATATTATAAAGAGAAAAGATTTGATTGTTTGTTTGCATTGAATAGGCTCCGAAAACACTGGTCCGATTTGAAAAAATCTTTCAGTGTTAGATAGCCTATTTATCGAGGAAGGCTATAGGCTATATATCATCACGCTACGACCAATAAGAGAGGAGCAGCAATGAAAAATGTTGCCAAAACGGGGAAAATGTGACGCAAACGATGTTGCGCCGGACAGCTAGTCTTTTATAAATGTCAAGTTTGAAAACAAAGTCCATAATATCACCACTACTATATTGTGTGATTTAATCATTCCAATAACTCACTGAATTTCATCTCGTTACAAAAACCTTGTTCATCAATATCTTGTCCTTCAAAATGTTTGTTTAGGAGCAATCCGTAAGTATCCTCCACCGATTTGTCAACCCTCGGATATTTTCGAAGAGGGAAACGCGACAAAGTAATAAATAACAACATAATCAAAATATCAAATTGAAGTGTCATTCACGTTGCCGCAAATTACTCGTTGTTCGCGGAACGTAATTTTTGAATGGTTGCCGCAACAGCAGTGTTTTCAGATAGGTAGGTTGTTTATTGTATTCTGGCAACAAAACCTTTTTGCAATAAAGATATAAATCTGCTGATGCGATACATGCAAGGAGGTTACTTGTTGTAAAAGTTTATCTGTCTGTGAAACATATTCTATAATATAAGTTTTTAAACTGACATGGTCACTAACACTATCAGTAACACTAGTAACGGGATATTTACCATCATGAAAATGAATTGAATTGATTTAATTTAGTTGTGTTTATCCGTGATCATGGCGTTTGAAACAGCGCTGAAATATCGGGAACTCAAAACCAATAATAAACATGGTAAATATCCCGTTACTAGTTTTATTGATAGATTCCATAATTAAACAATATCCACAAAATAACCTAGGACGGAACTTATAGCATTCTATCTCCCTTTTGCCAATTTTAAAACCACTTCCCCAGTTTATTCCGTATATTGGACTCACATTTCCTGCATTTTTGTTTGATTGCCTGCGGAAAACCGAAAAGCTTTTAGAAAGCTCCACTATTTTTCAATATTGTCATGACGCTGGCGTCATTTATATTTAAATGAAGTGAAGTGGATCGTATATTTAATATATATCCGTCTACAGTATGATTAGTGAATGTTTATGAAGTCAGAGCGCCGAAATATAATATTAAAGCGTCGTCGTCATCACACGGAATACGAAGATATGAAGTGACGCGCAAGATGTTCCATTGCTTACGTAATAAACATGAGAAAAATATTCAAGCAAGTGCAGAATTGACCGCAAAGTGGGTCGTTGTCCGACCGTGACTGCAGGTGCATACGACACGAGCCGACGCACGGTCGGCGCAGCTCGCCTACCGCAGCACGTTGACGGTCGGCGACGCATCCACGACACGGTGGTAATTAGAGGCTTAGGAAACATACGTACACAAGGAAAACTTCAAATTAAATACACAATTTTCCTCCTTTCCCCACTAAATGTGAATGTACTCGACATTGACAAGGGTTTCTTAAATATGTAACATGCGACCTTTTTATGAGACAAATGTATGTACGTTTTTAAGCCTGCTTGCCAGATGGACCTTGCAGAAATTGACCGCAAAAGGGACCTGCGGCCTTTATGAATTCACGCTAAAACAGATTTCGATGCAAACATACAATTCTTGACATTCGTACTGTTTTGATACGATTGATCGATGTTCTGTTTGGTGTCGGGTTCTGTATGGTATCGGACCTATAGAATAGCACCGTCCCATATCTTCCCGTGGGTGTCGTAAGAGGCGACTAAGGTACTTGCCAGAGAATGGGCAGCGTTCTCTGTGCTTTTGTAACAACCGTAGCGAACAAGCGTGGCGATTATGGTAAAACCCCCTTTATGTCAATGTGGCGTTGGGGAAGGCCTATGTCCAGCAGTGGACGTGTTTCAGCTGAAATGATGATACGATCGAACCCTTTGGTACGATGACTGGCTGGATGCCATCTTTCTTTCTGTCGTTTCTTTATTCCAAAAGTCCAACACTTTCGAGATATTCGTTTCAGTTTCAAATTCATTTATTTCGTGAACATAGGGTACATACAGTAGATATTATAATAAATAGGATCCGAGCTGTGTCTTGCCAAAAGGCATGCAAAATATCAAAGGTTCAATATCGATGTATTTTTTTTTCTGGTACTGAAATGGTTGCTGGAATTATTATAAAATTCACAGCTGAGCGAATCCGATTGAAAATAAACGAAATGGCCTGTCTAAAGCAACATATTCAAATGATATTAATTATTCAGGTGCCTTTTTACTCTTTTTTAAATACTGAAGAGGGAGCGAGGCTTTGATTTAATGGTAATTGGATAGAATTCTGTGATCTCATGCCTAGCTGTGTTGGATATTTAATTAACTCCGTTGACAAAGCAAATGGATGGCGTTGTGCAGGTGGATCCAGATTTCATTAATTAATTCATGAGATCTAAAATTGTTCCACAACAGAGCATGAGGTCCAGGGTTCGATCCTCGGGTCGGGCAAAGCATTATTCAATTTTACCATCAGGAATTTCTCAGGAGCAGCCACGGAGTCTGGATTCGTGCCCGGTTGATGACAACAGGCTCGCCCGCTATTTGATGGGACTTAAACATAACTGGTGAATTGTGGGTGTGATATTAGGGACACCTCTGCCTAAACCTTTGGGGATTACAAGCGAGATAACTGTAATCTCATATTGTTGAAGCCTGTATAATACCCTAAAGGTTCTATTTCCGAATATAGAGAATGCTCAGCGACGTGGTACGACTCCTGTGGTTATCTGTGTCAACCCACAGATATCTCAGTTCAAACTTTGGCGTCAAGTTACATAGTAATCAATATTGGGATACTTTATTGAATATATGGAGACTATGTTCATGTGCTGTACTAACACGATGATTGACGGCACCGTTGGCGCAGTGGCTGAGCGATTGGCTGCTGCGCTGCGTGTCGTGAGGTCGATTCCCGCCCGAAACAAATCTTTACATGGCCTACAGGTAGTTGTTTCGAGTCTGGCTGTTTGTGTATACTGAGTTTAAATGTTTTTAAACACACCCACTATACAGGAGAAATTCTAAGAGTCCCCACTCCTGGAATTTTTCATGCATCGTGGGTGCGTTAATAAAAAAAACATAGGCAGTCATTAGGACTGCTGGCAGAAGTCAATTTAAAAAAAATATATATGCGTCGCTAACCTGGCGCAATACGTCACGAGCATGTTGGTGATGCAAACCCATAGGTTTACCCGTACCAAAAACTGCTCAACGAGGCTAAAGAAGTTTTCACTCCAAAAATTACAGCGGACAACCTTAATGAGTATACTGCATTACTTAAATTTACAGCTGGTGCCTGGTAAACGAAAGTTTTGTAATTACTAGAGTGTTTAGTGGATATGTGATCGTAATTATCAGTTGCACGAACAAAACCCTTAATCACTTAGAATCCCTTAGAAACTTGAAGGATGTTTTCCGAGAATCGACTTCGATAACAAAAGTGGTCTTGTTTGATACCGAAACCAGCCAGGAAAAGTGTTCGCGCTTATTTGTCAATAAAAAGTAAGTTGGATGAGTTTTATTTTGTTTCTTGCGTGACTTTGATAGATCTGATGTCACGATAGAAAACAAAAAATATTTCGAGTTAAGGTTGGCCCTAACAAAAAATATTGCCTTTGTCTCTTTATAATAATCCATTTGACTATTATTCTGTTTTAGCATTTTTTTAAACGTTTTTTTTTACTTTTTGGAGACGTTTGTGGTACACAAATACATGTACACCAATAGTTACATAAAATAAACATTATTTACATCCTAAGATCGGAACAGTTACTATAAATAATAAAGTCTTGAAACAAAGAGAACTTAACACACTTCACCACAATATTAATTCTAATAAAACCAACTTGAAGAACGCTTTATCAAAACTTTTTGTTATTAAGCAAAGCACTGTGTCATAGGTAGCACAAGAAACTAAAACAAGGGTTATAGAGTCGCTCCGAGTTTTGCTCTACATTATAACAATGGCTCTCCAGGCTAATTTATTATCAAGAGGGTTATATTTATTCAAATATCTCACCCAGAACTGTGATTCCAGCTGTAATTCGCAGATAAAAATTTTCTTCAGAATGGGCTTTGCATGATTTAATATCTGGAGCGTTGTTTTATAGTTGTGCCAAAGAATTTCTTTTATATTGCACCTGCGCCACTTTTGTAGTTTCCGGAGTCGTAAAAGTGTCCGTAATAGAATCGCCATTTTAGACCGACGCTCTTGCTGGCGTGCAAGTAGCCTCGAAGTAAAACAGTATAAAGCTGAAATCATAGCTTCAGTTTAATAAAATAACGCAAAATAATGCCTTTGTACCCTGGTTTGAACGGAGCCGGTAATACTTTTCATGAACGAAAATTCTCAGAGCCTCCATAGATGGCTAATAACACAAAATATTGCGAGGAAAATGTGTGGACATCATGTAAGTCCTTTAACAAAAGACGTTTCGCCATGGAAGCTTATAATACACTTAAGGCACAGATAATAGAACCTCCTGCGGTGGCTCATCTAGAGAGGGCCATATTTCACTGAATTAATAAGTATAAAGGCTATAAATCAGTGGAGTTGTGCAGCGCTTCACGTGGCCGGGTTCTAACTCAGCGGCTGAGGCGCCAGTTTCCGGCCGTCCGGAGCACTATTGTGTCGGAAGCTACGACTAATCTATTCGAAACTGTAAACAGAAATTGCCAACTATTTAAATCATATTTTTTTGAGCGACTGTAACCTTAATCTATTTACGGATCAGTATTTGACTTGGTCCTTTGATGTATAGACGGTATAGAATTGAGAAATTTTCTGGCATAGAAAATAACGCTTTCAGGTATTTCTAGCTCCAATTCTCAATGCTTTGTAACTGGGAGCATGAATAATTCTTCCTTCATTTTGGACACAAACAAAGGAAAGGCCAGAAAAAGGTAATATTTTTTTAATATTAGGCTCACCACGCGTAATATTTAAATTAAGAATTTATAAAAGGATCTTCCCCTAATTGTTGGGCTTAAGCGAATTACGTCGTTATAAATGAAAACTTCGATGAGATCGTTTCACTTCCTGTTGAAGAGTCGTAATTTTACCGTTTTGCCGCCTTTATTTAAACAAGATCTATTAATATAAGAACAAAAAACCACGAAGTTGAAATGAAAACGAAATCCTGGAGTGTTGATCTTAATTTATTGCAGATTGGATTTGATTTGTTAATATTTTGCTCACCCGGCCTTTTTTCGGGAATTTTATAAGAATTTACGGAGATGAGAAATTCTTCAGGACGGCTTCCACAAACCTAGTTTTATAAATCCAGGACATAAATCTTAATTTGTTCTGTCTACTAAAATCTTTAGAACCAAGCTGGGAAGAATTTATGAAAACTGTAGACAATTTTATTTTTTTTGGTTAAGTCTGTATTATTTCAATGAATCCAGTTCCGGAAATGAAACGAAAAGTAGGTACCTGAGTTTTGTCGTAAGAAAATAAAAGCCTTCTCTAATTAATTTCCATTCCCCTGTTTGTTAATATGTAAATGAAGATAATTTTCATTCAGAGACAATTCCTATTATTATGACAATGTAATTGCCGTTGAAAGTCGTGGCTGTTTCAAATTATCAAATTACAATTAACTCTCCTTACTTTGGCTTAATTTTAACCCTGCTTTTCGTATAAGATAATACTATAAACGATTTGGGAATCTGTAGACTTATTAGAAGAGCGAAAGAGAGTAGTTTGGACCTTATGTTTGGAATTCTTGGAATCAACTCCGTTCTTCATAGAGGAATTTGTATAACTAATATCAATTCAAAGAGAGGATGATGAAATCAAATAACTCAATCTATCTTGTTTTATTAATATCCGTTTGAATTTACATTTAAATCACTATTTGCGACCTCTAATCTTTAATTAACATATCGAATGCAATATCGATTAACAAATATAACGATATTTTGAAATACTGCGGCATAGTCGGTGTTATTTCAGTCAAAAGCTCGCGGACTTTTCCTATGACCCATCTGGCCTGGCTGACCTATGTGAGCTGGCGTGGATGAAAATAATTGAAAAATGAACAAAGTTTGTTTGGGTCTGGGTATTTTAAAAGTAGGTGGTCAATCTTTTTAGTATCTACGCTTTTCGTAGTTTTCAGTATCCACCTTTAACTGAAGGAGTAATACTAATAGTTTGCTAAAAAATATGAATACATTATACGAGTAGTTTAATGTTACACGGAGTGATTTTCTCCAGCTACAGTAAAGGAAAATGTTAATAACCTGTAGTTTACAAGCGTCGAACAAATTTTCCGAAGAAATTGAACTCTTTTACTGACGCTCAGCTGATCGCTCTAACATCTAACCCTAGGTACTTAATATTTGCATGGCCTTAATTAATTTGATGTATATACGGGTAGACTTGGAACATGGCAAGAAAGAAAGAAAAAACAAAATTGTGTTTATATCATTATGACCTAGGGGTGGACACAAAACCTTCTTTATCTTGGTAATTTTGTTTTTAACCGACTTCTAAAAAAGGAGGAGGTTCTCAATAACTCTGCCGCTTACCAACCGATTTGAAAAATTCTTTTCTTGTTGGAAAGCATATACTTTCCAAATGGTCCCATGAAAATTTTATCGAAATCAAACAAGCGGTTTTGAAGAAATCAACAAAAATCTAAATATTCTAACTTTTCGTTTACTCTGAATTGCGTTTTTTGTTCGCGCATAACTCAGTCATGTACGAACCGATTTGGAAAATTATTTTTTTATTTCAAAGCCTATGCTTTCCATTGGGTCCCATAGTCACCAAGTCGGGATCTGATGATGGAATCTTGGCGAAATCGAGGGAACTCTTCAAATTTTATAGGAAAACGTACAGCGATTTTAGTATTTTCTACAACAAGTGAAATATTTGCGTTCAATGAGAACCATTCTACCATCAGATCTGATGATGAAGCCAAGAGACAGGCACCGTAACTCTTGTTGACTTGTTGGCTTGTTGGAATTGTAACGGTATGCATTTTCCAGGTGTACCACAGACTTGACTTTCCTTATTCAACCTACGTAACATGTATAATAGGTCCTCTGCTTTGACAGTCTGTTTTCGCGATGATCAGGGTTCTAATTCAAAATGCGTGGATAATTTTTTTCCCTAATTTCTTTTAATCGTTGTCCTTTTTCCTTTTTCTCAGTTTCAGTTCGACGCCGTTTTCTCATACGAGAAGCATCTTTACTAGGCCTACCCATATTTTATTATTAGATTTAAAATATGTCACTTAAAATTAACAAATAAAAAATTTTTTTGCAAAAAAAAACCGACTTCAAAAAACCCTAAACGCACTAAAAAGTCAAAAATAATACTATAACCTACCTATATTAATAAACCTAACCTAACCGACGGTTAACCTATAATAAAATTTAATAATTCTTTGGAGTCGGTGCCAAGCAATATACGATACCTCAATGACTATATAGACAGACTAAGGCCAGAAAAACAAAACATCTTACAGTTTCTAAATATTAATTAATTCATTAATTCTAATTATATCGCTTGGCACCGACTCCAAAGAATTATTAAATTTTATTATAGGTTAATCGTCGGTTAGGTTAGGTTTATTAATATAGGTAGGTTATAGTATTATTTTTGACTTTTTAGTGCGTTTAGGGTTTTTTGAAGTCGGTTTTTTATTTTGCAAAAAAACATTTTTGTAGAATAATTCCCCACCTTCTAGCGAGTGAAGCCACAGCCAAAATTTAGTTCTTACAACACATCTCACAATGTATGAAGGCAATTTGCGACCGTAGAGTATAATGACGAAACACTTTGTAGAATTATATACTGAAATACGTCAAAGCTGGCACTTTAGAGCGCCATATACATTAAACTGTATTAAAACGCACCGCAGTAAATTATGTTGCACATGGTGTGAAATAATGTAAGGGCTCATTCACACGGGTTCCGTCATTGACGATTCGTCAAAAAACCCAATACGGATGGACGTTCACATTGCATACGGAATGGTGATTTATTATGATTCGGCAAAATATCCGAATTGATGTTCACACGCATTTCTTGATTCAGAGTTCGGATTTTTGACGAACGTGATTTAAAAAACACCATACGAGTTTAAAGACGTTTCCGTATTTTTTTCCGGATTCGTGATGCGTGTGAACACGGGCATTCAAAAAGCATTGCAGCCGTCAAAAAAAAAACGAATCGTGAAAAAAGTCGATTCGTCAAGACGAATCGTGTGAATGAGCACTTAGTCTGTACGAGGTGGTACAAAGTGAAGCAATTTATCCAACAATCTTACAATGAATCGCTCTGACAATAAATCATGGTGTTTGGTTTTGTCAGAAACCTGATGATCTGGACATGTTTCTTATACCTTATCCACGTTTCATTTCTAGTCATGGACTTCATATTTTCAGTGGCGTTTTTCAGAGGCTAATGATTCTGGACTAGTACTAATAATAAAAATTTGCAATAGCAAATAAGAGACTTATGTCGATGGCTCGTAGTATGTACGGTACGTTCATCTGTCCGTTACATATACAAGGAGTAACGGAAAGGGTATATACATACTTAAGGGTGTGCTACAGACCATCAAACTGAATATGTTTCACCATCGGACAAACATCTTAATAGCGGAAAAAAATCAGCTACCCCATACATTTGGGTCGAATAGGTATTGCAATTTTGTATGGGGCAGCAGATAATTTATTCGATGTAAAATATGTTTTATGATGAGAAACATGTTCAGTTTGATGGTCTGTAGCACACCCTTAAGTATGTATATACCCTTTCCGTTACACCCTGTAGAATTTGTGCCAATACAGTAGGTACGCTATGTGTGGTCCCATTTGATGTCCCAATAATTATGTAATTGTAGGCTTCGTTGTCTTACTTCGCTAAAAAGTTATCACACCGACCTGATTGGACTCCAGACCGTTAGAATATTTTGGTATAATAAAGAGAGCTGTTGAGAGCAGCGATAGCCCAGTGGTGTGCCCATCGGATTGCCAAGTATAGGTTTCGAGTTCGAACTCAAGACACGCACCTCTGATTTTTCGGATTCGTGTGCATATTGAATAATTAATACTTGCTTCGGTGAAGGAAAACATCATGAGGAAACCAGCATGCCTGAGGTATTTCTCGCATTTAGGGTGGCATAAAAACTCTGACACCAGTTTACCCACTAACCACACGAAAAAAACACGAAGATTAATTTAATATATTTTTCTCCGTTTCCAGTTTTCGACGCATCCGGCCACTACACTTCCAATGTGCTGTTCGGGAACGAGTACTGGCTGGGCTCGCAGGACGCATGTCGCGATCTGCAGCTCACCGAGTATTATGCGCACACGCCGCCCTTCCCCACCACCTTCTATGTCGCCAAGATTAATCTGACGGTGGACAATGATCATCTGCCACAGGTACGACATGTTTGGGTTAATCTGTACATCGATTCTGTAAAATTCATACAACAACTCGCATTTCACATCGCTATTCACTCTCATTTCGCATAAGGTTCAAAATGACCTTGATTTTGCATTCTGTAAGCATCACCTAGTCACTAGCCACTTCTTACGTCCTCTCATACTTTATCTGTCAAAATCTCCCTGTTAATTTAGTTCAACTCGCTGACACGCTCGCAAGGGTTGCGCTAATGTTAATTCGAATTATGAACCGAGTTTTTAGAATGCCAATCAAGAAACTCACAGCGGATTCAGATTCGAAATTCTAAATGAGTTCATACAGAATCACACTGCTGACCAGCTTTTGTCCAAAATTTTGCCCGCGTGGTGGTCGCAAACTCGCAAAGTATGTCACGCGAACGGATTTGGCGGGTAGTATACCTGATCTATTCGTGTGTGTGTTCCTTTCTAACAGGCAGACAGAAAAATAATCAGCAAGTTATGCGACTATTTATTTGTTTAAACTTTAAGTACAATAGTGGTACATAGGCGAGCTTAATGCCACAGGGCATTCTCTACCAGTCAACCAACCAGATTAAAGGGGACAAGATTTTAATGGAGTATAAAATTATATATAAAAATAACTACGAGTACTAGTGATTAATTCATACTATTTGACTTTGCTATAAAGCAATTCTTGCTTGCGTATTATTTGGTAAATAGACGATTTTTACAGAAACCTTTGAAGAAATACCGTAAAAATGGGAAGGTCCTACTGTAATTGAATCTTTAAAGTAATTTGATTATATAATATAATTTAATTGAGTTCATAAATTGTTTTTCCTCTTCATAATATTGTTGTAAGCATCTTAGGCAAACTTATTTAAACTATCATTAACACGGGATATTTATCATGTTTATTTACCATGATTGTTTTGAGTTCCCGATATTTCGGCTACGTTGCAAGCATCATGATCACAGATAAACTGTCACGTGTTATTTAAACTGTCACGCAGTTACGCCATTTCGAATATTTCATCAGCTATGAACGGTTTTACTTTCTATTTGATTTTGATGGGAGATGTGAACGATTGCGTGAAGTTCAAACTTTCCCTTCGTGAGTGCCGTGACTCAGCGCTCGAATGACAATTCTATCCGAGTTACGTAATTTCATTGACCTCTAGAGGTTAATCATGCATAGGGAGGCGCAGCACAAATATTTGTTTTGTACTCCAAACCGGTTCGGACAAGCTGCGGATCGGCTGCGGACACTGGACTCTGACAGTTGGTACAATATCGAATAGCATTCGCAATTTGAATTGTCCGTAGATACCGGACTAACCTTATGGACCCCATCTGCCTAGACTCTTCCCAGCTATTTTTGGGGTTCGCTTCCAGTCTTACCGGATGTAGCTGAATACCAGTATTTTACATGGAGCGACTGCCTATCTGACCTTCACAACCCAGTTAGCACTGGGTAACACAGTAACCTCTGGTAAGACTGGTCGTCAGACTCACGGGCCACTGACTGCCTGTAACGACTGTCAGATATTTACAGTTGACAGGCGGGACATAGGGTTAACACGCATTCCGAAGCACGAATAAAACTCGGTATGTAACAGTATAAATAGCTATATCAACTTATTCATAGAAAACGAGTTCATTAAAACTGATTGCCAAAAACACGATAACAACCAAGTCAAACAAACAACAATAAATTAACTTCAAGTGTTTATCGTTAAACGGGTCGTCATTCAATCCCGTTAATATTATGGTGTGGGCACAAAAGATAAATAGAACCCAACAACTCGCCCTAACCTTGTACTGTGGGGTTTGTGGGCCTACTTCCCTTACGTCACCCAAGTTTAATATAAAAGTTTTACTACCTCGCGGCAAGTTCCAACCTTCTGCGTCGATAGAGTCAACTTAATTTGCTACGCTCCTATTCCCTGCAGTGCTGTGGGAAAATAAACCAGCTTCCATGAAACCGGAAAAGAAAAGTATCGCAACTGTATCCACAGAAACTGAACGCGATCATCACATTTAAACTGCGTTCAAGAGTCAATATTCCATTGCGTTAATGACACTGCCTGTCAATATAATTTCAAATTTTACATTCATTTTCTATCAGCCGTTTCTATAAACAAGTCAAAGTGATTACTTGTCTAAAAGTTATTACGTCGATACGATTTTTAGGGTTACGTACCCAAAGGGTCAAACGGGACCCTATTACTGAGACTTCGCTGTCCGTCCGTCTGTCACCAGGCTGTATCTCATGAACCGTGATAGTTAGCCAGTTGAAATTTCTACAGATTATGTATTTCTCTTGCCGCTATAACGACAAATACTAAAAACAGAATGAAATAAATATTTAAGGGGGCTCCCATTAAAAAAAGTGATTTTTAGCTCGTATTTCATAAATAATGGTACGGAACCCTTCGTGCGCGAGTCCGACTCGCACTTGGCCGGTTTTTATTCTATAGTTTATTGCTTGAAGTTTAAACTATCAAAAGTTTTAACTTTTGACTGTTCTTACATCGTTTAAATTCTGGTCTATTGCATAAAATGTTTTCAAGAATAATTATTTAAATTCTAGTAATTACTTTAGATACGGGTGGTACATTCTCAGTTCGGAAGCTAAAGTAAACTTCTAAACGATAGCTGCAAGGCATTGAATGAGGTTTCCCCAAACAACCACTAGATAAATTCGGATCAATTTTTCCTTCAGTAAATGAAGGCAACGAACCTTAAAGCCATGATATGAATTTATATGAGTATCATAAACGTTAACTTGGACTACTTTCGATAGGCAACGTAACGTACTTAGGTAGATCCCGCGCATTTTAATAAAATAAGAATTGATGTCCAATTAAGATAGGATTACCAATCCGTACGCAGGCACTGATAGCTAGAGGAGCTCGTGGCTAAATAATAAGAGCCGCACGGGTCAATCTTTAAGGTTAAGCCGTGCTTACCGAGGGTGGTCCGTGGATGGGTGACCGCCCGTTCCATGCAAAGTTTTCCCCGTGCTTCGGAAAGACACCCCAAGATAGTTTGGCTAGGCAGATGATGACGAAGGAACTGTTAAGGATATTTGTGTAGGTACTTTAAATTTGTATCTTGATAGCTAGCAGGAGCTCATGGCTAAATAATAACAGCCGTTCGGGTCGATCTTCAGGTTAAGCCGCGGTTGCCTAGGTTGATCCGTGGATGGGTGACTGTCCAAGACATGCAAAGTTTCCTCCGTGCCTCGGAAAGCACGTTAAGCCGTTGGTCTCGGCCGTCATTTGTAGATATTGGTCGTTACAGGTAGTGAGTGGGCCGAAAGCCTGAGAACCAGTCTAACCAAGAGTATCGTATTATCCAGCACTAACTGGGTTGTGAATGTCAGATAGGCAGTCACTCAGTGTAAAATTCTGGTATTCTGCTGCATCCGGTTAGACCCCAACCGAGTTGGGAAATGGTTAGGCAGATGATGATAGTTGAGAATAATACCTAGTGCTGTTCATATACATCCATTAAGACTGGTAGCCAAATGATTGGTATCGCTTTATAGTATAATAAATTAACTTCTTATATTTGAAATTTGAATTGGAAATGGTTATGAAGGTACGGTCAGCAACTAAAGTCACTATACATATTCAAAATTATAAGACGTCTTAGTTTTTGAACGATCCATATTAAAAGACTGGAGTACAAGACATAAGTCTAAGGGCTCATTTACGCACACGCGGCGCGTCGGGCGGGGCGGTGCCATAGGCGTTGCGCGGCGCGTCGGGCGTTTTTGCCGTTTACGGAGACGCGGCGACCGCTTGAAGCCCAACGTGGGACCATTTGCTTGTATTCGATTTGTTATGTCAAATGGACAATACAAGCCTAAGGCAGTAAATACGCAACAAGTTTACAATCCTACCCTACCTACCTACCCTACCTACCTACCCTACCCTACCTACCCTACCCTACCTACCCTACCCTACCTACCTACCTACCTACCATACCCTACCTACCTACCCTACCTACCTACCTACCCTACCTACCTACCCTACCCTACCTACCTACCCTACCCTACCTACCTACCCTACCCTACCCTACCTACCTACCCTACCTACCAACCCTACCCTACCTACCTACCCTACCCTACCTACCTACCCTACCCTACCTACCTACCCTACCCTACCTACCTACCCTACCCTACCTACCTACCTACCCTACCTACCTACCTACCCTACCTACCTACCTACCCTACTATGCTATAAACCTCACGGAGCCCGAGACCTTTCCAACGAATGCAAAACCGTGGAAATCGGTTCGTGCGTTCTGGAGTTATAGCGTCAGGAAGGAAAATTATAAATGCGACATTAAAATAAAACAAGTACTTAATACCTAGTTACAAAAAGTAATATTTTACAGCAAAAAAAAAAAAAGACAAAAAAAAATTCTTACATACAAAGATTTGATCCTGCAACATTGTGATTTGCAGTCCCGCCGCAACAGTACCAAGCTAAGCATTACGATGACATTTAGTTTAAAATAGACGTTTTAATCGAATGCATGATTTGACAGTTGTCAGTTTTCAAATATTTGAAGAATATGGTCCCACGGTGGGCTGCAAGCGGGCAACGCGGCGTCCGCCGCCGCGTTATGTGAAACGCTCAAACTCAAGGAAATGGTCCCACGGTGGGCTGCAAGCGGGCGACGCCGCGTGCACCGCGGCGTTATGTCAAACGCTCAAATACAAGGAAATGGTCCCACGGTGGGCTGCAAGCGTGCACCGCGGCGTTTGGACAGTACAAGCAAATGTTAGTGCCCGAGTTCGATTCCCATACGCAACAAATTTAAAATGTCCTAGTTTCACCCAAAAAATATCATTTTGTTTTTATTTTAATTTTTTAGGTGATTTTTTTCGTAAATTCTGGGCATTTTTTACTTATTATTTACGAGTACTGTTTTTTGAATGGTTCAAAAACTAAAAGTATAGGTATTATTAAACTAGGTATTTTATAATGATTTGAAAATCATACATAATGCATTAAAATAAAACAGTAATACCTAGTTACAAAAAGTAATATTTTACAGCAAAAAAAAACACAAAATAAACACAAAAATAAAAGTCGGACATACTAGGATTTGATCCTGCATCATGTGAATCGCAGTCCGGCCGCTATACCACCAGTCTAGGTAACCCTCTGACAATTCGACGAAAATAGACGTTCACTTCGCCAACCCACCTGCCAAGCGTGGCGATTATGGCAATGCCCCCCAAAATGTCAATGTGACTTGGGGGAGGCCTATGTCCAGCAGTGGACGTCTTTTGGGCTGAAATGATGATGATGATGATGAGACGTTCAATTCTAATGCATGATATGACGGTTGTCAGTTTTCAAACATTTTTGAAGAATATGGTCCCACGGTGGGCTGCAAGCGGGCGACGCCGCGTGCACCGCGGCGTTATGTCAAACGCTCAAACACAAGGAAATGGTCCCACGGTGGGCTGCAAGCGTGCGCCGCGGCGGTCGACGCCGCGTGCACCGCGGCGTTTGGACAGTACAAGCAAATGTTAGTGCCCGGGTTCGATTCCCATACGCAACAAATTTAAAATATCCTAGTTTCACCCAAAAATTGTCATTTTGTTTTTATTTTAAATTTTTGGTGATATTTTTCGTAAATTCTGGGCAATTTTTACTTATTATTTACGAGTACTGTTTTTTGAATGGTTCAAAAACTAAATGTATAGGTATGATTAAACTCGATATTTTATAATGATTTGAAAATCATACATAATGCATCAAAATAAAACAGTTATAGCTAGTTACAAAAAGTAATATTTTACAGCAAAAAAAAACACAAAATAAACACAAAAAGAAAAATCTTACATACAAAGATTTGATCCTACAACAAATAATTCACAATCCAGCCGCAATACCACCAGGCTAGATACTCCTCTGACGTTATGATTAAAATAGACGTTCTATTCTAATGCATGATATGACGGCTGTCAGTTTTCAAACATTTTTGAAGAATATGGTCCCACGGTGGGCTGCAAGCGGAAAACGCGGCGTCCGCCGCCGCGTTATGTCAAACGCTCAAATACAAGGAAATGGTCCCACGTTGGGCTGCAAGCGTGCGCCGCGGCGGTCGACGCCGCGTGCACCGCGGCGTTTTGTCACACGCTTAAATACAAGGAAACGGTCCCACGTTGGGCTGCAAGCGTGCGCCGCGGCGTCATGTCCATTTTTTTTTTATATTGGGTTTTGTGAAAGCGATTATTCCAATAGATTATTTTTGTAAATTTCGATAAACTCGAGTATTAAATTAAGGAATTAAGAAATCCAAAGATGAAAATTAAAATAAATTTGTTACGTGCGTACGAGCGTTTACAATACATTTTAATTATATTCTTTTTTTAAGCTTTTATATTATTAATGTTAATTGTTTTTCGTACATTCTGACGCACCGATATTTTTTTCCATATTTAAATTTAAATTAGGAATTCGTTCGCTGTTCTAATTTATATTGTATTTATTGTGAATTTTGTTTAAACTATTAGTAGAATGGCCAGGATCTCAGTAAGATTAGGAAAAAAAGAATTCTGTAGTTTGATTATTGTTAGGAGGTGTGGTTATATTTATTTATGGCCATGAGGTTAAAATGGTTCTTTGATATATTTGACGACACGGTTGGCGCAGTGGTTGAGCGATCGACTGCTGCGCTGCGTGTCGCGGGTTCGATCCCCGCACGGAACAAATATTTGTATGACCTACAGATAGTTGTTCCGGGTCTGGCTGTTTGTGTATGTGAGTTTAAATGTTTGTAAACGCACCCACGATACAGGAGAAATTCCTAGTGTGGGGCAATGTTTAAAAAAAAATAAAAATATTCACTGTTTAATTATTTTTTCTATGAGCCTGCTCTGTCCCACATCTGGGCTTGCCATATCTTTCGAATTTTGTTTATCTTTTCCCTTCTTCAACTAAGTAATACTTTTTGATACTTAGAAAGCTTGGTTTAGGAATAGCAACCCAAAAAACTATGAAACCAATGTTTTAACAAAACTACAAAATATATGAGTAAGACTCTTGCCCTGAGTGTTCTGGTTCATAACTGTGCCGGGCTGTTCACGGCTACACTCAAGTGACTCGACCCACGCCACGGCCTATCATCGAAAACCTTTTTTAAACTGGATAGTTACATTTGTTTATTGTTTCAACCGCTTTGAAACAATAACCTATCGTTCCTTGAAGAAAAGGCTTATGAATTGCCTTTTTTTCAACCATCATCATAATCATCTCTGTTGGCCTAGCCTTTTCCCAACTGTGTCGGGGTCACCTTCCAGTCTACCCGGATGCAGCTGCATACCCATATTTGAAATGAAGCGATCTTTGACTGCCTATATGACCTCCACAACCCAGTTAACCGTTGAGGAGTTCCCTCGTGAGAAGACGATCCTGGCTGCAGGATGAGATCATGATAGAATTCATGTTTATCCATCAGATATAAACTTCTATACAAATTTTCGTGTCTGTGCTATTAACCTTTGAGGAGTTCTCTCGTGAGGAGACGATCCAGGCTGCAGGATTAAGTTATGTCTCTCATAAGAATATATTGTGCTTAAAACCAAAGATGTGAGCAAAATTTCAGCTCAATCGGTCATCGGCAAATGGTTCTAATTTAGCTTCCAAGAATGTACCCGAACAAACAGATACATACATTGCAAGTTAAATAAAAGCTTGTAAAAATTGACCAATTTACGAAAAAAATATCACTATAAAATTTAAAATAAAAACAAAATGATTATTTTCGGATAAAACTACGACGTTGTAAATTTGTTCCGTGTGGGAATCGAACTCGGGCACTGCCGTATACTTGTATCTGTCAGAGTGACATAACGCCGCGTCGGCCGCCTACATCTCAAGCAAACGGGCGTCAAACCGCTCCTCCGTAAACGCTCTCATACATGTTTGAATTTAAAGCGGGCCGCCCCGCGCACCGCCCCGCCCGACGCGCCGCGTGTGCGTAAATGAGCCCTGATACCTCTCATTTCAACTATGGAAATGACGCCGTCGCAAGCAAAATCACACAAACATTATTCCAAGCTTCAAAAGTTTAACTCTGCAGGGACAAAGAAGATTTTCTATACAATGTAAAATAGGTAACCCTTAAGGAAACAACAGAACAATATTTTCATCAGTGGTTACACAAACTCGCAAAACAATATTATATCAGATCACACTGATCAGCACAAAATTTGGTAACGTTGATAAGAGTTAACCGACTTCTGATGCCGATTGTACCAACAAAAAGTATTATATATTCTTTGGTACATGTAATTATGCCATCAGCTTATAATCACAAAAACCAACGTATAAGCGAAATACTCGTATATAAGAAAGTAATAATACTCTGTACAGATTAATGATGGCCAGAAAGTTTCTAACTCCCGAGAGGAGCGAGGCGCGGATGAATCAACATTTATTAACGGGATATGGAACTCGGACACGGAACGTATCTTTACTAATATTATGTAGGTATGGAAGTTTGTAGGTCCATTTATTACATATTTTTTGTGTCTAAGATTAATTGATATTGGATCAGAAGATACGACATAGACACGAACATAATGTTAGATTAGATAGATAGAGGTCTAATTACAAAACACACTAGTTCACAATAAAGCAAATTAAAAAACATATTAATTGTATTTAAAACTGTCATTGCCCTATTTTAAAGTACGGTAAGTACATAATCAGTGAATTAATCAAAACTTGGTATCAAATTTGAAGTTGTTGCAACAGTGTGGTCGCTACCATTCTAGTAATCACATGATGTCAAAACATTGTGGTAAATGAGTGCTGCGATGCGTAATGACCAGGTATTAAAGTCCAGTCTATGTTGACACTCGCTTGGTAGGCTGTCAAAATTGCTTTCAAATAAAGACACGCACTTATTTAGCCAATTATTTTCATGAACCGCCTTTCCAAGCGTTTCTTTGACTCAGCGGTCAAGCACCGTAACCCCCTAATCGCATCGGCCGCCCAATACGTACCATCGCGTATTAGTAGGATTCGCCGTCCTCGGCATACCCTAGTCACTCCCGATGACCCTATTACCCTCCTTCAAGAGAGCAGTAGGGAAACTAGTACGTTAAAACGTAAATACAGACACAAACCGCCGTCTTTCCGGCCTCGCCGCCGAGGCCCGTTGCGACGTCCAAGTTCAATATCCCCCCGCCCGACCCTTGCTCGAGCCAGCCCGCGATGCTGAGCCAGTAGTAATAAATCAGCCCCTAAATAATGGAAATCAGATCCAGCCTGTCCCTTTGCTGCCCTCTCTCAGCGACGCCCTAAGCCGAGGCTCGTACCCCACAAGGGGTGCCCTTAGCGCTGTCGCTTAGTTTATAAGCTTTTTACCTGGCTGGAGGCCTTAAATTCTAGGCATCCACAGGTTTGCCCGGTTAAGCAGTAGCCAGCCCTGAGGCTGGCTACTGCTTTTTTATGAATGGCATCTCGCAGTTCAGCCTCTGAAGGCTGAACTGCGAGATGCCATTCATAAAAAAAAAAGCCAATTATTTACCTTGGCACTTATCAATAGATCCAAATCGCATAATCGTCCCGTATAGCAAATCGCAGAAATCCTCCATTTGTTTTAACACTGAAAAGTTTGGCTTAAACCCATTAAGTACATAAAACAACTTTACGATCAGCTTAACGTATTTAACATAGGTATAAAGTAACAAAGTTGAAGACATCCTTTTACACCGTTGGATTGTGTCAAGTACTTAAACAAAACATCGTTGGAAAGCTCGTAGACTGGAAAAGAAAAATCCGGAGCATTTGTATACGTAATGCCTTAAAGACGAAGAAAAGCGATGGGAAACTCCAGCTGCCGCGTGTTTCCTTACAGCCGACAGTTACCATATCGATACAGCGTGTGGTACATTCGTCACGTTGACTGACATTCAATTACCCACCTACTTCGGGCTTACGCAAAGTTCAACCGGTGATATTTGCTCGACTAATGGATGGAGTGCATTGAGCAAGCGCAAATTGGTCTCGACTCTAAATTATTTGGACCAAAGTTTTGTTTTTTTGGGGAAACAAATTCGACACGAAAACCACACGTTGATACTCTGAATGGGTGTGAATTAACGTTTTGGAATAGAACCTAAATGCTAACCAGAGCGCCATTTTGTATTTGCAAAAAAGGATAGTAAAGAAAATTACACTCTATCGGACCCTCGCTGGTTCTATTTGCTAAAGCAATTGATTGGACCCAGGCTTATAACGGAATACCTTTCAAAACTCTCATTTTGTTTTTTATTGGTGCTTCGGGCAACTGATTCATTGGCTGGTTTTAATGTTGTTTAGGTACGAGTTTAATGCCGCATGTTGGAAGAAAAATAAAGTCGTTTCAGATATTTCTGCTCTTGCTTAACTTTTTAAGTAGTCCGACCGATGTCGAGGCTTTATTTAATATTTAAACATAATTAAACCCAGCCACTGCTGTTATTTTAATAAAACGCTATAAGCATTTACTTATGAAACTTATGGTGGCCAAACAGTGTTATTTTACTCTGACTTCAAGCCGAAATAGTAACTCTTTTTATAGTAGGTAACTTAGCATAATCACCCAATAATGTTCCTACTGGGACACAGGCGTACTCTTTATGAGACGGGGTGGACTGTAATCCACCACGCGGGCCCAGTGCGGGTTGGTAGATGTCACATGTCTTTGAAATTTAGTTCTTGGACATGCCGGTTTCCTCGCGGAGTTTTCACAAAGTAATGCGCCAACCTGGGTTCGAACTTACGGCTTACTTACGGTAACATAGCATAATCAGCAAATAGTGTTCCCACTGCTGGCATCCTCACTATGAGAGAGGAGGAGTGGGCTGTAATCCACTTCGCGGGCACAGTGTGGGTAGGTGGATGTCACATTTTATCGATCTTCTGGTCTCCTACTAATCTCTTTCTATTCCAAATGCAGAGCAGACTGATGTTGGTCGGCGAGTGCGTGCCCAAATCCTGTGACAAAGGCGCCGTGACCTCACTGTTGGGCGCCGCCGAAGATGCCGCCGTGGCGCAGGCGTCGTCAGCCGGCCTAGCTGCCTTCTTCACCACCCTCAACGTGCGGCCAGTACCTGGGGACTACGACCTCTTCGCTGATCCTAAGCTGCAGATATTGGGGTAAGAAGATGCTGTTTGTAAAATGAAATGGGTATAAATAGCTACATACGGTAAGATTAAAGTGGAATAACCTATATGTGAGGAAGTGTTCATCGGTTTGATACATGAATTATGAAAACAGATTTACAAGTCGCAAAATTGTCGTTGTTGTGACTTGTCTTTTTAAAAATAGACAAGTTAATGTTGGATATAAAGCTTTTATTTAATACTAGCTGTCCCACGCAACTTCGTCGGCGTCACATTTTCCCCGTTTTCGCAACATTTTTCATAGCTGCTCCGTTCCTATTGGTCGTAGCGTTATGATTTAAATGGGCTTCCTCGATAAATATCTAACACTGAAAGAATGGTCCAACGCGCTAGCGTTCAAGTAAACAAACAAACTCTTCAGCTTTAATATTAGTATTAGATTATTCTATTGTTTATTTGGAGCCGTTAGGAATACAATTTTGGAGCGCATGGGAATAAGCCGTTTTCTCTTTTAAGCAACATCGAAACAATCTCAGTGATCAAATTCTCTTTTAAAGTCATCGAGTAATCTTACTAATGTCTCATATGCATGTAGATTACTGTTTTAAATGGTTAGTGGTAGTAAATACTTGGACAGGTCTACCTCATCCATATCAGCTCATATTGATCAGGTCCATCGTGCACCAGATAATGATGTCCACACAAAAGATGGAGTTAAAGAATTGAAAAGTTGTTAACCTTGTTGTCCAATGCGGCGAATTTAGTTAACTGTGCCTAACTAAGCTGATCTACCTGGCATACAATTATAATAATGACAATCGTGTTTGTAAATAAGAATGCAAATTAATTTAATGTCAGTAGTTATAAATAGTAATTGAAGAGGACGTGACTTGGACGGTGAGTAATGGGCTAGCTCACCGTCCATCCGTCTTATGACGACAGGCTGTGCCGACGGCAAAACGCAAAGGGCTAAAAAGAAACATGGATGGGTTTTAGTCAGTATAAGTCTGACACTCTTCCGCACCGCCCAGAGCGGGGGGGTCATTTGACGATTCCCATCAGTACAAAAAATAAAAGGAGGTCGTGGCTCGCGCTTGCCTGGCTTGGTCCGTGGTTGGGTGACCACCCATTAGAAAAAGAGTTTCCTCCGTGCCTCGGAAAGCACGTTAAGCCGTTGGTTTCGGCCGCCGATTGTAGATCTTGGACAGTCGTTACAGTTAGTCAGTGGCCCGAAAGTCTGACAACCAGTCTTACCAAGAGGTTTCGTATTTCCCAGTACTAACTGGGTTGTGGAAGTCAGATTGGCAGTTGCCCTATATAAAATACTGGTATTATATGTATTATTCCTTCATGATCACGTTTCGTGGAAATAACTCTTATTGCCTGCAGGAACTGCTTTATAAATTACACAGTTTTGGACACTGAAATAACATCCACAAAACAATTAAACGAATATCTATAAGTACACCTAGTTATAGTTATACAAAGCGTAGTTAACTAGGTTCATTATAAAATAATGAGGTAGGTAGTTATATTATGTAGATCGACCTATCTAATTAATTAATTCATCTCAGAGCGTGTGACGTATTATGTAAATCACTGACGAAAGCCGGGACTACATTATCTCATCACCATTCAAGGTTGTATTACAGCCCCGGGAACATCTACCTAATTAATAACAAGGTATGCTAATATAATTAAATTAAATGTAAAACCTCTTTTTTATAATTTTGGCCTCATAGTGCTGGCTGGATCTGTTGGCGCGTGTCCATGATCGAAACACTTGACTTTTGGCGGCACGGTTGAAGCAGTGGCTGAGAGATTGGCTGCTGCGCTGCGGGTCGCGGTTTCGATACCCGCACGGAACAAGAATTTTTATGGTTATGACCTTCTGGTGGTTGTTCCGAGTCTGGCTAATAGTATATGAGTGAGGCAATTTTTTTAAACAAACACCGCTATATTGTTTATTCAATACAATTTGACAAATGTTTAACAACAGCGTCCATTTAAATTTTTCCTACAGGCTCTAAAAAATCCTTAGCTATGGTACCCTAGATAACGAGAAACTGTTTTTTTTTTTCATGAAGAGATAACTAAAAGGTTAGATGTCGAATGATACCTTATTTAAATGTCAAGAGAAAGAGCTTTATTAATAAAGGTCGCTTCAAAATTTAAACTAAATTAGGTAAGAACCTAATGCAATTAGTTAACATTTAAATAGATTACAAAAAAAAAACATTTTATATTTCATAACATGCGCATAGAAATGCAATCAAAACAAAATAAATGATGTCATGGCCGTATTTAAATATTTCTGCATGCAACGAAACGTATGCATAAATTATGTACCTAATTTATTTAATTGAATATCTGTATATGTGTACAGAGACGTGGATACAAAATATCTATTTATCACAAATGTAAATGTATTATATTTTTATTATTTTACTAGCTGTCCCACACAACTTCGTCTGCGTCACATTTTCCCCGATTTAAAAAAAATTTTCATTGCTCCTCAGCTCCTATTTGTCTTAGCGTAATGATATATAGCCACATATATAGCCTTTCTCGATAGATGGACTATCTAACACTGAAAGAATTTTTCAAATCGGATCTGTAGTTCCTGAGATCAGCTCGTTCAAGCAAACAAACTCTTTAGCTTTATAATATTATATTATAGTATAGATTTATAATATTAGTAATCATTGAAATCGAATGATGCAAAGGGCAATTTTGTTTTAAATTAAATATTTGTATTAAATATTTGTGATGGATAACGTATTTATTTGGATAAGGAATAATCACATGTTTATAAAAACACCTTCGAAAATAATACATTATTTTTTAAACAAATTTGGTTAGCATAAAAAGGTTATAGTGAGTCGACCTTAAAGATAGACATATGCTGTTGTGGACTTTTTTTTAGATCTTTTATAGGGAAACAATTCTGTTATACATGATTTTTGCGAAACTTTAACCGTTTACGCAGCGCACGCAGCGAAAGCTCTCAAAAGGAAAATAAATCCCCCGTTTTTTAAATATTTTTCATTTCTGCTCCGCTCCTTTTTGTTGTAGCGTAATGATATATAGTCTATAGCCTTCCTCGATAGATGGGCTATCTAACACCGAAATAATTTTTCAGTTCAGCAGTTCCTGAGATTAGCGCGTTCAAGCAAGCAAACAAACAAACTCTTCAGCTTTATAATATTAGTATAGAATTAGTTATTATAAAAATAAGTATTTCGCAACTTCTACGAACACATACGCATGTGTATGAATGAACTAAAATACAAATATCTTGAAGAAGGCAGTGCCTGCCTGTATCAATATGCCTGAAAATATATGTTTGTTAAATATGTTTTTTTTTGGCGGGATTTCCATACAATCATATTTTTGGCAACAGTTTGGCAAATATTTTACAATAAGTAGTGTTTTATTAGACAACTTTGAATACGTAATAGTTTTATTTAACATAAAAGAAGCAAAAACGTTTATTGGTACATGCCACAAGTACACACAATATAAAATACAAAAAAAAAAAAACAGAAATATAAAAAACGGAAAAATATAAAAAAATAACACAATTACACTATCACTGAGTATTGTTACAATGATTTGTTACACGTAAGCTTTCACGATTGAGTGTTTCTTGTAAGGAGGTTGTTTTTATTATCATTTGAATCTCTAGACGACCATAATCAAAGTCAAAGTCAAAGTCAAAATTATTTATTTGCAGTAAATGTGGTACAAAAGATGGAAAAAATAATAGTAGTGCCGTGACACATTTCGCCATAAAGATGGCATGCAAACATTAATGAATGGGATGCTAATTCTAACATGTGACTACATTTAAGTGTACACCTTCATGTAATCAAGTAATGTATGTTTTAGGTTTAATAGACTCAACACAAACCTTCAAACAAAGAAATAATTAACATAATAATAAAATATTTTAAATATACAAACATCACAATTAAAAAAGAAATAGTTAACTAAACCTTACCGTCCCGCGCGAAAAAAAAAAAAATAAAATTTACAGACATCACAATAACAAAAGAAATAGTTAACCTAATAATGATTAAATATTTTTAAATATACAGACATGACAACCATAAATTATTATAATTTAGGTACCTAATTCTCTATAGTGCATTCCGGTAATGGTATGATTGACAATTAGATTTTTTGAGAAATTCAGCTATGGAATAAAAGCTATGCGAAATAAGCCATCTTTTCAGAACTATGCAAAATTTTCTGTATGGAAGATCAGTGATAAAGTTTGGTAGAGAGTTGAAGATAAGTGGAGCCATATATACACAATTACGTCTGAATAATTCAATCCTAGGTACAGGCATTGTTAATAGATACTGTGTAACTGTACGTTTATTAATATTGTTTTTAAGTTCAAAAAGTGAAGAGTTAGTTTTGACAAATTTTGCGATCTCATATATATAAATACAAGGAACAGTGAGAAGGTTGTGTGATTTATACACTGGTCTGCAGGAATCAGTCCAGTCCATATTGAATATAGAACGTAAGCATTTTTTTGTGCTAACAGAACCCTAGTTATTTCAGAAGAGTTTCCCCAGACAATGATGCCATACCTGATGATGGAGCAAACATAGGCGTAATATACCATTAACGCAGTTTGTCTGGAGGTCTCATCTTTAACTTTTTTTAAGGCGAAAACAAATCTATTTATTTTAATACATATTTCATCAATATGTTCTTTCCAGGTGAAATGTTCATCAATGGTAATCCCAAGAAATTTTGTTTTATGAATTTGCTCAACTGTTTGATCTTTATGTGAAATTTTTAGATGTAGGTATTTACTCTTCTGCGTTTTAAAATTTAATATTTTCGTTTTTTCTAGGTTAATTTGTAACGCGTTCATATCCAACCATGTGATTATTCTATTCAAACTGTTATTTATATTAGACTCATGCGATTCACCATTTCTACAGCCAAATATAACTGTTGTGTCATTAGCAAACAGAACACAATCTTGGTCTATCGCTTGAGGAAGATCATTTACGTAAATAAGGAATAACGGAGGGCCTAAGATGCTTCCCTGTGGAACACCAAAGTAATTGTATCGGGGTTGGGAATCAAAGTTCGTGATACTATTAACTTTGTCGTCGAACTTCGTGATTCTCGTAATCTGTGTACGATTTGATAGATATGATTTGAACCACTCTAAGGCTGGACCTCGAATACCAATTCTACTAAGTTTATCAATTAGAATTGGATGATTTACGAAGTCGAAGGCTTTGCTTAAGTCTAAAAACAAGGCTGAAGTTGTAACTTTTGAGTTAATGTTTTTTAAAATCGATTTGACTAAGTTAAAAGCTGCAAGTGATGTAGATTTGTTTTTCCTAAATCCGTATTGTTCTTTTGCAAGCATCTTATATTTATCCAAGAAAGAGAGGATTCTCTTGTACATAACTCTTTCGAAGACCTTTGACAGAATCGGAATGAGAGCAATAGGCCGGTAATTATTTTTGTCTATTTTAGAGCCTTTTTTATGCAATCATCATCATTCATAATTGCCCTTATTCCAATTTATTTGCGGTCGGCGCTGCATGTCTTCTTCTTCCATAATTCTCTTTTACATATTAGCATTCACCTCCTTTATCCTATTTTATTTAGTTTTTTTTTGTAACACCAGGATTGTGAAAAAAATAACTAATTTGCAAGTTGGACCAGACTAGATAATGAGTTGTCCTAATACTGACAGACATCCGGCATTGCGTATTTTAGTCTTGAACTACAGTGACCGACACCACGTAAACAAAGTCAAGCTAAGGGCATAACTATCATTGTTTAATAACTTAACACATTAGCATCGTACGATAGTATTGCCAAAGACTGATGCTAGAACATCTGCGACGAAGATGTATTATCCACATGAGCAGTTTAGTAATGCGATCCCAGTACAGTTCTTTCGTAGATGTTATACCTACGATTTTGCGTCAATAGATCTTTATTACCGTTAAGTAAGTAGTAAGTAAGTTAAGGTTGCTGTTTGATTGCAACCATCAAAAGTCGGTTAAAATTACTATGATCTTTATTTTTGTTACAATAAGGTCGATGCTTTTAGATATAAAATAGTTGTAAAAGGACTGTACTAACAGCTATTACGATCACGTATGTACGGTCACGCACTTATTCCACAAGGAGAAAAATTAAAGCACATAACTTTAATTCTGCTCTACGAAAACACGTAAACCATTAGCGTTTTGGGTTTAAAAATAATTTCAGCAGATACGAATGGCAACACTGCCAGCAATTAAAGTTTTTATGCACTGTACACACTAGTTTCATCGTTTTTATTCTTTATTTAAATGGTTGGTTACTGGCTGGTTTGCGCTAAAGTGTGAGTTTGCCAAAATACCAGTTGTTAAACAGTGTTCTGAACGTTTGCCAAGAATCTCGTTAGCCTCCTCTGGTTGACGCCTTGCTTGCATGATAACAATTGCTTGGAAGCTGTTCAATTTTAAATCATATTGAGATTTTACAGCTAACAATTTCATTAAAGATTTTGTGGGAGAACTAGGAAACTTGAGTTACACATAAAATGCTAGAAACAGTACGTTCTTTGAATACGTGATGAGCTGAAGTTTGTGTTTTAAGCTGCCTTGTACTGGTTGCAAGCGCTACTGATAAACACGAGGTCCTCGGTACGATTTTCAGGGCCTGATGCCCAAAGCCTTTAAAGGGTTTCCATCACAAATTTCTGTTACAATCCGGAGACTAGATTTATGCTTCCAGCAATAGGCAAGGCGTGTTGTCAATATGTATGTAAGTTGTGTGACTAATAAGGGTGTCTTCTTACAGAACGGTGGTGACCCTGGTGTTGATCCTGATGTTCTTCGCGTCTCTGTACGAGGGCTACCTGGAGCGCAAGTACCGGCTGATGAAGGATGACGACCTCGAAGTGGCCACCGACGTCAACCAAAAGCAACCTGTTGGTACTTTCGTTTATAATATCCTGCTTTTTAACAGCAAGGAGACAGTACATTACAGTACCCGGGCATCAGAAAGATCATCATCATCATCAGCCTATAATATTCCCACTGCTGGGACACAGGCATCCTCTCAATGAGAGGGCGTGGGCTTTAATCCACCACGCGGGCCCAGTGCGGGTTGGTAGATGTCACATGTCTTTGAATTTTTAGTTGTAGGACATGCTGGAAGCCAGCCAGTTTAGAAAGATAATGGCATACAAACATCTCTAAACATACATAGACAGGGAAAAACCAAACTTTCACAAAAAATTCGAAGACCCATATTATGCCACATCCCGCATGTTTAAATTTTGTCTGGTCACCCTGTAGAGCAATAAATTACGATGACCTGCAAGCATGATTGCGACAACAAGGAAAAACCGTTAGCACCAATCCGCAGAGGTGTTTCATTAAACATACCGTGTGATTGAGCACGGCGTGAAAGACCAGTCACGCCCGTTCCAAGCCGAAGGGTCGCCGTATTTTTCAGCCAACGGTTCCATACAAATTAATTTGAAATAAGCCCGAAAACAAACGTGACCGAACGGCATTGTGTGGTCGACGAAACCGTGAAGGGACATTTATTATTAAACCGAAAAGTTCCGTACCCACTCAAATATTAAAATCTCCCAACTTTTTAACAGGAATTACAGATTTTTTTATTAAGTCCTTTTTTAAACATTCGCTTTTTAGAATGACTTTCTTGTTTAATCGAAATGGAGTTCGGGTTTTCACTTTTTCTAAGCTTTTTACAGCCAGTTTCTCAACTCAGGTGTCAGATTGATTTAAAGTAAAACCATTTCGAATTATACGCCAAATATGAGTTATCAATAATATGTAAATATGGATGAAAGCAGTGACGAAAATAATCGACCCGTAAAACCAGGGCATCACGTCAACTCACGGGTGAACGGATCCATTGTGCCATTCAATGTTTTGTCCACATTTTTCCTACATTCGAACCAGCCAACTTTAATATTCAATTAACAGGCGAATTTTAGATTCTCCATTATTGGATTTGAGCAGAAATTAATTACGAACAACCAATTATGTTGATAAACCTATGTACTTACTGTCTCACGCTTTAGATCAAACAAAGGTTAGCTGAAAATTATAATTGCTTTTATATTAAGTGTTAGAGGGGTGTTATGATTAATTATGAAGCTGAAATAGTCGTTATCAGTGTAAATGGGTCCATTATCATCACCAAGTTATCGCTTCTTGGAAGGATGCGGGATGCGGAAGTGGCAGGCGCATCGTGGACACGCGATTAACGACGTTGATAAAAACGGGAGAGGCATTAATTGAATGTCGCAGTTACATTTTGTTTACATTTAGCTAAGATTTAATGTCTTTTAGCGTTTTAATTTCAATGAACTTTCAGCTTTATTAAATCAGCCATATTATATTTAATCTCCTTGATTTTAAATGACCTTTGTATTAATCCCAACTTAATAGACTTACAGAAATACAAACGCAAACTTTGCAGAAATGAAAATTTCTCAGACAGCAAATAATCATACCAATTAGATATCCAACTAGCTGCTTTAAATAATTGGTTATCAAATTAGATTTTTCCCAAACGAGTAATTATGTAGAAAGGGTTGGATGCTGATGTTATTCTATTGTTCTAAGCCAATGAACAGTGCTGACGTCACAATGTTTGCAGGCTAACAACAATGTGGCTGCTGATGGGAAGCCGGTGAGCACGGACAATGGAGAGAAGGACCTTCGGCGAGAGACCTGCGGTGAGTACCTAATGCGTGTTATGTGGAGACAGACACTATATGTATACGCATGTTTTAGAAAGGTGTGGTCATATTTAAAAAATAAATATGTGGTCAAGGTGTAATTCAGACCATTGAACTATTTTTTTTTGTTAGTTTTTATCTTGTTGTAAGTTTTTTTGTGTAGCAACGATTTATGTCGCCCCATACTTACTTACATACATACCGTACTAATGCTGAAAATGATAATATTGAAATTCCAAATCATTTTAAAAGAGTAAACATGGGTTTTTATTGCTGGTTCTTCTGAATAGGAAACGACCAACCCGAACCGTGCACCTTTTCTCCACGTTTTTTAAGTGCCCGTGTAGGCGTATTTGAATAAAATATTTTTATTTTGAAACTAAACAACTTTCTCCATGGAATCAACTTATCGCAAAACATATCAGCTGTCCCATTCATAAATCCATTGCTTGCTACTACTACTTTTACGATGTTATATTAACATTCATATCTTTTTTTGCATTCCATAATGTGTGAAATGTGAAATGCTTAAAATGGGCCCATAGCGAAAATTATTCAGTTGGCGTTCTGAATTACAGCTTGACTACATCTTTTAATTTCCCGCTGTATACTAGCTTAATTAATTGTGTTTGAGGAACTTCCCAAGACTAAGTGGTCACGTTTTTGATAATAATCAAGAAGATAATGAAAAATATACGGACTTTTTTAATAGCCCCCAAACAAAGAAAACAGACAATGGACCCGGATTGATATAGGGACTACGAAATTTATTTGTTTTCTTTCAAGTAAATGAGAATATATTAAAAATAATGAACCCAGAACTTTATAAGAAAGTTCCCAAAAGCTAATTTTCAAATTACAAAACTACTTATTCAAGGAATTATGCAAATAAAATATTTTAAGAACTGACGAAACTTTCCACTTTGTTTGGGTATGTAAAAACCTGCCAATTCTTCATAGCTTTGAAAATAAAGTTCGTTCATAAGCTGGCAATTAAGAAGTTGGTTTAAGTTGGAAGTCGGAAGGTCAAGGAACACAATCGCTGGGAGGCATAACTTTACGACCAGCTCACAAATTACAACAATGGATTCTGTATTTGGCATGCAATTACCTATAATTACGTAGTTGAGAAAGTTGAAAGGATGCTAATTTAGTAGGTACCTACTATTTACCTACAGTTCTGTTCTGTTTGGTGTCGGACATAAAGAATAGCACCATCCCATATCTTCCCGTGTGTGTCGTAAGAGGCGACTAGGGGACTTGTCAGAGAATGGGCAGCAGCGTTCTCTGTGCTTTTGTAACAACCGTACTGCGATCGCCTACCCGCCTGCCAAGCGTGGCGATTATGGCAAAACCCCCCTTCTTGGGCGAGGCGTATGTCCAGCAGTGGACGTCTTTTGGGCTGAAATGATGATGATGATGATGATGATGATTTACCTACCTACGAGCAAAATCTTAAATAAATATGTTTAGTTAAACTATATTCTCTTGGAACGGTGATAAGGATAATATCTCTTACCTGATAAATTAAATACACCAATAATTTCCGTGGATTGGGAATAAGGGACTTTATATTCAGTGATTAAATCAGAATTACCTCAATACATGATAGCATAATCTCTAAAATGGAGAGCATAACCTGCGGGCGATGCTATGAAACATAACTATACATAACATAGCTATTCACGACGCTAATAGCATGTTAAGTAACCCCAATATTTTGGCTATATGTCTGCACTAAGTAACTTATCCCTTCTATAGTAAAAACTCTGAAGTTATTACTTAAAATAACGGCCCCAGTTTTTGTGATTTCTAGGTTTAACTCTTCGACTAACCCGTCAAAATAATAAACTTTCCAGATTTATTTTACGAAACAGTGTCACAGGATATTGCATTGTTACAGTTACAATGTTATCCAATAGAGTTTCGATCTATTTATTGTTTGTATGGCAACCATTTAAAATAAACAACAAAGTGAAACAGTCGACTCAATAAATCGAAAACCAGCTGAATCAAAGCAATTTATTTGTTCTAGGAAAGCGTTTTCAAAGAAGTTGTGATCCTTTAGTTGATGTTATCTATATTTCAATTGAAGTTGTTCTTTCAGGGGTATGGTCGGAGGTGCTGCTATCGTTCTCCATCTTGTCAAACGGGCGCACTATCCTCAGTACGGACCCTCCCAACGACGGGGCCCTCACTTGTCTTCATGGAATGAGGTACGTTTTCTTTTTATTACGGGACTACGGAACTTTTTTCGTCCCGTATCAGCTTATATGAATGTAAATGTAAGGTTCCAACGATTTTGTTTTATGCCAGTGTGTCCGTTTGTTATCCAATCGGTCCTGAATCAAACCTCGTACAAAATGGCCGTTGAGCTAAAGTATTTGTACTTGGAGCGTGTTTGTTGCCTTGTTTAGATTTACGAGTGTATGATTGGGTTTCTTAAATAAATCTCTCCTTGATGGGATATTATTTTAATGTACCCGCAGTTAATAGATAACTCTAGAACTGCAATACAAGCTTTCTTATTTGTTAAGGTATCGATAGATTTAAGGCCTATACTTAGTTAGTTCTTAGCGTTGTTTCGCTGCGAGTAACTAAAGTTAATCAAACTTCACAAATTAGTTCCACTTTAATGGTGGGTCTGTAGTTTAGCACAGTAAGTATATTATTAGGGATCCCGTTTTGAGTGCTAACTAATGTGGAGTGGACCTCGTAATTAGTGTTTCACCCTAAGGTCAAATACTTAATTCTTGCACGACATAAAATGACAAGGTCTATTTTTCAATCCGACAGTTAAACAATTTCAACCATGTCAAGTTTCAATTAACTGAGAATTTTGTCAGTATTCTATGGGGTGACTGGTACTTAGTGACCGATACTTAAACACGTGATTATTCTCATGATAACAAACAAGTTTTCCAAAGAAACATTTTTTTATACTCATTCACTTTTATCACAAGCTGAAACGCCAGAAGCGCGCGCGAGCGAATTTTATACGGCTGTTGTATTATTGTGATAAAAGGGAAAGAGTATAAAAAAATGTTTCTTTGGGAAAGCTGTTTGTTATCATGAGTGTAATCACGTATTTAAGTATCGATCACTAATTACCAGTCACCCGATATAGTCAACTATCCCGACCAACTTAAGAAGATTGTAGATTTAAACCAACCAATCTTAAGAACTAACACTACCCTCATCCCCAGGTTCATGTCAGTCATCTGGGTGATCATGGTGCACACATACCTGACTATCTTCTACGTGGCCGACAACAAGGTGATGAGAGTCATCACCGAGAGGAACTTCTGGTATCAGTCCGTCGGGAACGCCTCCTACTGCGTTGATACCTTCTTTGTTATCAGGTCAGTTTATTACCTTTATTATTAAACTACTAGCTGTCCGGCGCAACTTCGTCTGCGTCACATTTTCCCCGTTTTCGCAACATTTTTCATTGCTGCTCCACTCCTATTGGTCGTAGCGTGATGATATATAGCCTATAGCCTTACTCGATAAATGGGCTATCTACCACTAAAATAATTTTTCAAATCGGACCAGTAGTTTCAGAGCCTATTCAATGCAAACAAACAAACAAACAATCAAATCTTTCCTCTTTATAATATTAGTTTAGATTATTATTATATTATTTACTGTTTATTATTTTGTGTGTATGTTTTCGTTCGTCTAGTGGTCGCAAGCGCGACTGCAGAGCATGAGTCATGGGTTCGATTCCTCGGTCGGGCAAAATTATATGGGGTTTTTCAATCAGGAGTTTCGCAGTAGCAGTCACGGAGTCTGGAATTATGGTTAGTTAATGGCAATAGGCTCGCCCCCTATTACATGGGACTTAAACATAACTGGCGAAGTAAGTAAGACGTGGTTTCAGTGGTGATGCTGAAACCTTTTGCGCATCTCTGCTCTATAGATGCCCATTTGGGACACTAGCGAGTTCGGTGAGAATTATTCTAGCTGAAAATGCAGGTCTACCTAGGAGACGCATTGGCAACTAGAATGATGATGTCCTGTGTAGGATATGTAGCGACCTACAAAAAGCAACACGGCGGAAGCACTAACATCAATTTCCTACATCTCACAAGCAAAGTTTACATCGACTTAAGACTATATAGAGAAACCCGACAACAACTGTCAGGCAGTTGCCCACCAGACATAACACCTATCTGGTGGGAGGATCCTCCCTTTTCTATGGAGTATCGAGGAACTTTACGCCCTGTTCCTCATACCCCTAAAGATATAATGAAATGGTTCTCAAGCTGACGGCCTAAAAGACGATGTACGGTCGTGGTTTCCAATATCAGCAGAGATAGCAATCGACGCATGAGTATTTAATGCACCAGTGTGTGCGAAAATATTCTATCAGCGATACCAATAACGACTTATTTAAAAATATATAAGCATAAGCTCTTGTTGAATTAATTGTAGTAACAAGAAATGTTGGAAAGTGACCTAGGCCCTCTAGATCTGGTCAATTACTTGGATGTAAAAATATCCCCGTATAAAATATGGTTTCAAGTGTAATATTCATTATCATTGTAATTTATAGTTGATGTAACCATGAAGATGTTCACTCAATATTTATATTAAATAATAATAAAAACTACGTTTATTTAATGCATTAACTTGCTAAACATTGGCCTTGAGTAGAAATAGAAAGTAAACAATCGTAATATTTAAAACCTTGTAAAGTTCATCAATACCATTACATATACATATATTACTTACTAGCAGCCCGCCCCGGCTTCGCACGGGTATTTAACAATGCACAAACATAAAAAACCCTTCTATTTGCGTCAGGTAACTAAAAAAAATCTCTGTGGTGTGAAATTCTGTATGGTGTCGGGTTCTGTATGGTGTCGGACGAAAAGAATAGCACCATCCCATATCTTCCCGTGGGTGTCGTAAGAGGCGACTAAGGGACTTGCCAGAGAATGGGCAGCAGCGTTCTGTGGGCTTTTGTAACAACTGTACTGCGATCGCCAACCCGCCTGCCAAGCGTGGCGATTATGTCAAATATGTCCTTATGTCAATGGCGACACTTGGGGGAGGTCTATGTCCTGCAGTGGACGTTTTTTGGCTGAAATGATGATGAACTAAAAAAAAAAATTATAAACAAAGTTTGAATATTCCCCTCCCGTACGGCCCGTACCCCAGTGACGCCTACATCGTGTAAGGTGATGCCTAGCCAGCTGAGCAGGGTGAGCGGCGACCACGCAACTTTTTTCTAATACTTACATTTTTAAACTCCTGATATCTTTCGAATGGAATGTCCGAATTGAATAATTCAAAAAGTTATATAAAGGTATTGAAGTAGTCTTAAATATGAAGTAATTTATTTTGATAAGGATTAATACCAAGATACAAATACAGAGTCTTTTCTAACGGCGGCATTAAAATATTTTTTTTTTTAAATAAAAGAACACTTATTGTGGCATAAATATAATAGTGAGACATATGCTGTCGCGACATTTTTTGCAAATAATGATGTGTTCTGCAAAGTCGTAATACATTATTTTATTCTATCATCAATAGTTTTCGCAGCGCACGCGATGTAAAGAATATTTTAGGTAATTTTTATACACCTTGGGTTACATAATTGCAGTTTTAGTAAGGATCCTTAATTTTTTTGAAAATATAATATAGCATATGTCACCCCCGCGGGTGACATAGGCTATATTATATTTTCAAAAAAATAGTGTAGCTTCCCAACAGTGAAAGAATTTTTCAAATCGGTTTAGTAGTTTCGGAGCCTATTCAATGCAAACAAACAAACAATCAAATCTTTCCTCTTTATAATATTAGTTTAGAAGTTTAGATGTAATATGCGTAAAGGAGTTTCGTCCGGAGGCATTTTTATTACCAATACAAATTAATTTTAACCCGCAGCTCCTCAACCTTAAACGGTTTTTGATTTTCCGGTATAAAGCATACTTACCTCATTTAATACCTTTTCGGGGTTCAAAACATTCCATTAAAATCGTTTCAAACGTTTTACTGCAAAGTTGGAAAACATTTTGTTAACTTTCTTCTAAGTGGAAACAATGCCGACTTGACCTCGTTTATAAAGTTTAGGAATGTGTATTATATACCTGAATCGAAATACGCATTTATCTATGCCTTCAATTCACACAAATTAGATATTTCAAAAGGTTTTTAGTACGCTAAATGAGTATCAAATAACATTACATTCCGGTCTAACGATTACCCACACGACTGTCCACACATTATCGCTCACAAACATTTAATTACAATTAAATACAAATGAATATTTGACCAACGATTAGCTGAGCTTCCATCGGACCGACAATGGAACCCTTCTCTGCTTTGACATCCATCGGACTGTTTGACCGTCAGTTCTAATTACAAATGAAAGGCCTCCGAACTCCCGCCGTTGTCAATTTATAATAGTTATCCTGACAGGTAGAGTTTTGAGCGGTAAAAAGCCGCGGACATCAATTTCGATTCTCATAAAACTGTTTCAAACACATACTACATAGCTCTACTAGGGTTGTCATTTTATTTTTGCGAACATGGTTGACCTTTTTGTGCCTGTCCGGTATAAATTGACATGTGCCGGGAATACCAATTTTCATTTCTGTTTTTGGTACACGCAAGAGATCAAAAGGAACAACAAAATTGTACCATGTTTCGTTACCTGTCTCTTTATATGTATGTACGGTAGAGAGAACTCATCAAAACACAAGTAACAATAACACAATTGTGTGTTATAACAATGTTCAATTTAGTTGGGCAGTTCGAGTAGTTGGTTTTTCCTCCTTTTGTGTTTGACAGCCCTGGTAAGACCGGGTGCACGAGGGTAACTTCGTACGTGTTATAAGACGGGTGTAAATCAAATTAATGTGGTTCACTTGGGCGATGTAATCAAGTAGATAAGTTATTTTTATTAGCTATAAAAGAAGATACGATTAAAGAGAACAAAAGGGATGATAGATGCTTAGTAGTGGGGGGATACTGGCTGAAATTATGGGCTCGCGTGTAATTTCTCTTTTAGAGTAAGTACTATAGATTTTACTCACTGGAACAAAAGCCTACGTCAACTCGGGGCGATATATTATAAAGAATCTCCTCCAGGATAGCCGATAAGGGAATGACCTAAAAGGGTCGAACATTAGCTTAACAGTTATCAATTTCCTCTAAATAGCCTCTCTCAATATCCTTTGTTACATGAACTGACCATCCCGTACGATCCTTCAATTAACTAGACCTCGTAACATAAGTCTTCAATAACATCTCATTTGTTACAGCGGGATCCTCGTCACGATATTATTTTTGCGGACAGAAGACAAAAAGGCCGCAAAAGCTGAGCAGCAAGACAAACAGGACGTCAACAAGAATCTTAACGGCTTCAGTAATTCCGCACTCTCCATCTCTGTGATAAGCCAACAATCTTTTAAGGAGGATTTATTGGACAAGCCGAAAAGCAGTGCTTACTCTATAGCAGAGTTTGTGGCGATGATTAAGTCTTTCTTCATTTTATTCTCTTATCGATTAGTGAGACTTACCCCAGCTTACGGGTTTGTGATTGGTCTAAATGAGATTGCTTTAAGGTATTCGCACGATAGATCAGTGTTCGAGCCAGCGATATTCGACCATATAACCTGTGATAAGTACTGGTGGCGCAACTTGCTGTACATCAATAACCTGTACCCTCAGCGGGAGATGTGTATGGTCTGGTCGTGGTACATGGCCAACGACACACAGTTCTACGTCGTTGGAATTATTCTACTTCTCATTTCTGTAAAGTAAGTACAAATTTAAAATATGAAAACTTGAATATAAAAGCAGCTTGAAAAAGTCGACATAATGTTGCGTACATTCTCACTGGTTTCCGTATTTCCTTGTGTTAAATGTAGGTACAAATTCTCTGCGCCTTTTTTCCTTCGTCTCTTTGCCTAAAGTAAAAAAGTTTATTTACTGAATTCTTACAAGTAGCCTGAGGAACTATTAAGCCGATTTATGTTATGAATCCGTTTGTAGAATCTTGAAACGGTATTCAGCCAGTGCGGTCCTAATGTAATACAGTTTATTCAACGAGCTGCCTACTTTTCTTGGCTAACTTTGCGTATAGTATTTCCATATCCTTTATTTGCTGGTCTCGTTTCTTGTATTCTATATTACAGTAGGTACTTTTCTATTTCCAGGCATCCAAAGTCCGCGATGATATCGCTAGGGTTGCTGCTGGTGAGCTCCTGGGCAACCACCATTTACATATCAGTGTGGCATCAATACAAGGCGCGGATACAGGAGCCTTTCGAGATGTTCGACCCGCTGTACGACAAGCCTTGGTCCAGGATCGGACCCTATCTAGTCGGTAAGACGATCTAATATGCTAATACCACCTAAATGAATCCTAATCTAATAATAGAGCACGGAAACTAGGAAAGAAATTAATTGTTGCTCGTCGATCTTAGTAAAACTTGTACGAAATTATGAATAGACTGTGATGGATGAATGTTGTAACAAGAAGTAATTACCAATTGGCTAAGTATAGCAGACCTCAACAAAGTTACGCATGTTCCTTGCTCCGCACTCTCTCAAGTTAGCTCGGGATTTTTTATAATATCTGTATCGGTGAAGCTTTCAGCTTCTTAAATCGAATCATCCTCTGAAGCAATTTCAACTTTGATAAATTATGAAGAGCGCGCAGAATCGGATGACTTGCTACTGTACCTTTTTTTAAATAAATTCGTGCGTCATCTTTCTTTTTATTAAGTGTTTTAAAACACTCGTGGTTTCAATATTGGGCATTGCTATTCAAATCTTCTTTCTTAGATAAATTCGTCTTGATTACTAATTAATGCTTAGCCATTGTTTTCTAGTACTCGTAAAATTGAAATGGCTAAAATTAAGCACTTATTAACAACCTAAAAACGTCTTGAACTACATTTTTAAGAGGTAAAAAATGTTTCCGAATTTTGGTAGTATTTTAAATGTTCTTGTTTATTATAAACCTGTTTTTTGTTACGTATAGTTATGTATTATTACGAAATTAGGTGTCACACGCGAAAAACATCCGTGGCCGCATTGCGTAAAATAAATAATGTTGGATCGAAACTGTCAATAAATATGCATGTCATACTTAACATAATATCAACTAGATATTAAAACAACTTTCATTCTCTTGTTGTGAGCATAATTCTAAATTCTAAAACGAGTATAGAATTCACCACGTTTTCTGCACAAGCTTCATTGTTGGCCTTCATTTGTTCGACTTCAGTAGCCCATAGTGTTATGCATACTGTTTCAGTTCACGAAACAATGCCGGATGAATTGAAAAGCGCATATTAAAATAGGTCGAAATGGCCAGCTCGGTTAGCATGCAATAAAATAAAAGCTCTGTTTAAAATTATTTGGGTCGATCCAAGCCACGTCGTGCCGTTCCGAGATCGCGTGGAATGTTCGCTGCGCCACTGATTGTGTAGCCCTTCCGAACTCGCCTCCTCGCGTAATCCCTGAAAATGGGCCTTTTACTGAGATTTTATCGATCCTACCAGAACGCTTTATGCTCACTACATTTAGATTTCCTTTCGCTGGTCAGTGAAAGACTCATAAACGCGTTCGACAAAGCGTAAATGGTGGGCTGAACAAGCCGATAACTTCGCTCACTGCTCAGTTCGCCTCACACTATACGAGTACCCGACATGAACATTGATTATTATCAATAGAAACCCTTTTTTTGCGCAATTTGGATGAGAACAAACTTCCTTTCCATTCTCTAGAAATAGTGTGTGTATTTTGTTGTTTTGGAATATATTGTCCTACATTTCCTTCTGAAATATTCTGTTCAAAATAAACGATTGTTTGAATATTCTATTTGAGTGCTCTACTCGGATCTGATTAAAAGTACATTGAACAGCTTGTCTAGAAGGTAGTCTGAAAGTGGAACGTGGGTGTAAAAATAACACGCGCAAGCAAGACAGCCTCGTGCCTGATGCGCACCGGCCGCCGCCGGGAGCCAGAAGTAGAGGTCGTTGAAAAATTTATTAGAGTTTTACTATCGGAGGAAGCACGGCTCTCTGTCACCCTCAACCGTCTCATCACTGGGATTTATTCCGCTCATATAATATACAACACATACATGATTGTCTGTTCAAACCAATTTTGCCTGGCTTCCGATTGTAATCTCCATGTCTCACCAATTTACAAATATTTACATATGTTATACTGTGGCAGCTTTGATGTGCTTTATTTGGTATTCGTCCAACTTACCGCAGTGTCTCAAGACAAAGGTTTATGACCAGTGTGTGTTGCCAGTGATTACATACGGGACCGAAACGTGGCCGCTCACAATGGGCCTCATCAGAAGGCTCAAAGTCACCCAGAGGGCAATGGAGAGAGCTATGCTCGAAGTTTCCTTGCGTGATCAAATCAGAAATGAGGACATCCGCAAGAGAACCAAGGTTACCGACGTAGCCCGAAGAATTGCCAGACTTAAGTGGCAGTGGGCAGGGCACATTGCTCGCAGAACAGATGGCCGATGGGGCCGAAAAGTTCTGGAATGGCGACCGCGAACCGGGAGACGATGCGTTGGAAGGCCTCCCACTAGGTGGACCGATGACCTGGTGAAGGTTTCGGGGATCCGCTGGATGCGAGTCGCACGGGACCGATCAATGTGGCGACACTTGGGGGAGGCCTATGTCCAGCAGTGGACGTCTTTCGGCTGAAATGATGATGATGATGATTTGGTATTCTAACGAATAAAAACATAAATTCCAGTATTCGAAACGAATGGCTAATTTATTTCAATCGGCTTATTTGCTTAGAATTTTAGAGGACGATTAATTTTTCAGTTCATAAAAGATTAAATGTAGAAAGAAGATTTACATACGAACAGCCTTCTTCAGGAAAGTAAAGAGTCTTGTATTTCAGGAATGGTAGTAGGATGGTACCTGCACAAGACCAGATGCCAGCTGAGGCTGCCCTACTGGGTGGTAGCTGTGGGCTGGCCCGTGGCGCTGGCCATCATCGGCAGCCTCATCTTCAGCATGGTCGACGGCTACTTCGAAGTGTGGCCCACTGCTTTCTACATAAGTATTGGGCATACAGGTAATTTATTCCTAATTTTTTGTTATCAGCAGTATAAATCAACATGGATAGTTATATCAAAGATACAAATGTATATTATGTTATCGGCAATATATTCAATCCAGTATTCTGCCTAAATTATATGCTTCGCCGGTAACATGTTTTCGCGCAATTTATTAGTGAATGGAAGTGTTCCAAAAGTCTATCAGTACAATTACATTACGTCAGACATCGTTGTCATCAAACTTTATAGAACTTTGTTACCTAGCGGATACTAGCAAAGTAATCCAAAAAATTAGACGATTTCCATTTTATTAAAACTCCCCCTTGATGAGCCCATTCGTGTGCTAAGTATACGAATCCGATTAGTTGGACAATGGAGTGCTGACATTCATATTACCACCCCACTGAGAACTACATCGGTATCAGAAGGTCCTATCTAAATGATCAAGTCAAAAGATTTAATAAAGATATTCTCAAGAATTATTATAAAGTTACGGTCAGCTTTAAAAAAGCGAATAGTTGATAAGAGTCTAATTTACAGCTCCCAAACCTCTCACCAAAAGTTTTTAAAATCTTATCTTAATGCTAAGGTTTGTTTGAAAACCAGAGTATAACATAAATATCACTTTGTTGCGGAATCTTGCCTATTTATCGAATTAACAAGTACACGCTCACATTGCAACATAATTATAATTGGAGTAATAGTACCCAAGAAGTATTTTTTGATTGAGTTAGTTTGTTCAAATATTACCTATATTCCTCTGTACCAAATGTTGGACGATACCACAAAATTTCTCGCAAAGGGCGGTTCCGAATTTCCGAAATAAACGACCGTAGCACGATGCTACGGCGTAGGCCTCTGCGTACCGGAGCGTAGCAAGACGCTGCGCAAGTGACTAACATGAACTCTAACTCAAACTCAAAGCATTTATTTCAATTAGACCATTACAGGCACTTTTGAAAGCCAAAAAAACAGTATTTTAGGTTTTTCATGTATTTTTTATTTCTAAAACACTTTTCAGCCCATTTTCTGTATGCTTACTATTGAACTCGGGTTACTCTCATAGTTAACTACTCAAGTTCAAATTAAATAAACATTGGTATTAAAACTTCGTTAATTACTTTGCTCTTTTATTGTTGTCACAGAACATTTAACAGTTTTATTACTAAAGGTTTGCAAACGCGTTTAACATAATCCTTTAATGATCGCTCTGTTATTTCAATTAAGATTCGTGTTTACCCGAAGTTGTTTACCGGCGGGGCTCGTAAAAGAGTAAGAGGTTACCACAAAAGGATGGACCGTAGAAGTGTCTTTTCTTAAGTGTTAATGGAAATATTTGCATAGTAGTACAAGAACTGACTTACTGTACTTAAGACCCTTATTTTTAGGCTGGTGCCTAGCGTATGAGATTTTTGTCTGTAGTAAAAAATGCAGAAGATTTCGTTTTAAGTTAAAAGAACATAATATCTATTATTATATTAAATGTTACCGCTACGCTTCTTACTTCATGTTATAGCTTCTATTTTATTTACCATGACGTAATCGACCCAGTATTACCTTACAGATATGCGATAACAGACTGCCTATCTCACCATCAGCTGGGTTCCCATAACCCAGTAGCTGGGTAACATGAAATGACGAAACCTCTAGGCTAGATCATGTATAGATTGCAGTTTAACCAAAATAATGTCAGTATTTGACAATTTTGTATTGTATTGCACGAGTAATAACGAAGGAATGCTCATCGCTAAATAATAATAGCGCCTCGGGTTTTTCTTTAGGTTAAGCCGCACTTGCCTAAGTTGGTCCGTGCATGGGTAACCAACCATTACATACCGAGTTTTCTGCGTGCCTCGGTAAGCACGTTAAGCCGTTGGTTATTTGACCGCCTGTTATTCGTAGATCTTTGACAGTCGTTACAGGTAGTCAGTGACCCGAAAGTCTGACAACCAGTCTTACCAATGGGTGTCGTTTCACCCAGCACCTGACCTCCACAACCCAGTTAGGGTTGTGGAGGTCAGATAGGCAGTCGCTCCATGTAAAATACTGGTATATTCAGCTACATCCGGTTAGACTGGAAGCCGAACCCCACAAAGTTGGGAAAAGGCTAGGTAGATGATGCACGAGGAATAATAATAATAACATTTTTGTGTCCACCAGCCTGGGGCGTAGCAGTGGCGTGGGTGGCGATCTCGTGCTGCAGCGGGTACGGCGGGCTGGTAAACTCGGCGCTGTCGTACCGCGGCCTGCTCCCGCTGAGCCGGCTCACCTACTGCGCATACCTGGTGCACCCCACCATCATGATGTACACCTCCTTCCTGCTCGACGGACCCTATCACATGCAGAACTCCACAGTGGTGAGTACAGAAAGTGGTATAGAGTAGTTAATAGAATGTCATTTAGATGCTGCTATTCGTCTTTCAAAGTCAACCTGAACTTTCCGAAAGGTTCATTTTGATAAACACACATAACATCACGCCTGTAATTCCCGAAGGGTTAGTCAGAAGTGTACCTAATAGTACACCCACATTTCACCAGTTGCGTTTCAGTCTCATGTAAAAGGGGGCAAGCCTATTGCCTTCAACTGGGCACAAATCCAGACTCCGTGGCTGCCACTGAAAAATTCCTGATGGAAAAAACCCGATAACAGTTTGCCCGACCCGGGAATCGTACCCAGGACCTCGTGCTCAGCAATCGCAGTCCAGTTATTTGATTTATTAAGATTAAATGTTTAACTAGTTCACTGTTCAGCTGTACCTGTAAATAGTATAATTTAAGTGAGATGTGGCACTGAATTCATAGCACATATTTAAAACCAAAAGCATGTCGCCGTTGAAGTTCTAACACCACGTAAGTAATAAATAGCAAATTTACAGTAGAGTGAAGAAACTGTATAAGTATACCTTGGTAATGGTACAACACCGTTTTTTATTTTGCGATCATTAAAAATTAGATAGTGACGTTTCTTGTTTCTGATTTGTTGAACCAACGCGTCTTATGATTCTTTAGCAAACGACATCAAAAATCCAAATGTCAAAACCGCTAAAAGTGTACTAACGTGGTGTAAGAACTTCAACTACAATTTGGTACGAAAACTAATAAACACACATTTCTACTAGATTCACGAGACCCAAAATTACATACAAAGGAGACATCCCTATATGTCGGTAGCATGCAACACTTCACTCTTACTCGCCTGCACAGCGTGATAAGAACATAAACTCCTCCAAATTACTCGCAAAAGCAGTCTATATTTAGCAGTGGACAAAAACGTAGTAAAATTTGATACCAGCCCATTATCAAGGGAAGGGTGACTCATTACCCACACCCTGACTTCACCCTTTTCAGCAAATATAGGCGTTAATTTACTGCCCAACACGGTATCATAAATATTCGTAGCAGGTACAGTTACGAGCAAAAATATTTACACCCCTATAGAAAATCAGAAACTGTTTTCCCGTAGATTGGCGTAGACTTAAATTATACAGTGATAACTATAGCAGTTTATGTTCAAGTATTTTGTCTGCACAAGACTATGTTTGCCCAGCAAAACATGGCCAGAAGATAAAAATTTGGATTAATAGAAATACACGACAGGGTAGCAAAAAAATGAGTTTATAATTTCAATCAACTATTTAAGAGGCAAGCTCAAATGATTTTTAAATTGAACATTTACAAATCATTTAAACATTCTCCTGCCCATATCCCAATTTATTTGGGATCGTCGCAGAATGTCTTCTTCCATTTTTCTCTGTCATGAATTTACATGTGCACGAATTTTTACGCGAAAATGTACTGTACCACTTATTGCATAGTGTCGATATGCTTATTGCATTCTGCTGCTAACTTGCAAACGTTCAGTTTTATGTCGTTGAATGCTGTAACTTTCCGACTGAATGGACCCAACAATACACAATTGGCTTGGAATTCTCTTCAGTTCTCATTCCGTATTGAATTTTATTGAAAACGCAATCTTTTATTGTATGCCGTTTTTAAAGAAACGATACAAAACACTTTGTTTGCTTTAGACAGTTTCTCTATTGTTTTCTTTAGGGGATGATGGAATAAAAACCAAATCACCAGATTTTGTGAAATTATATTTTATCTATCCGGGCTAAAGTTATATAGCGTAGTTTTGTTACTCCCTCATAAAATACGAAACTGTTGTATTCCCCGAGTTATCTCACGAAAAGATTGACTTTACTTAGGGACAAAGTGTATCTTCAAACAAAAAGGGAACTGCTGTCGCTTATGTCTAAAGGTAAAAAATAAAAAGAGACCTTTTTTCGTTTTGTTTCGCCGTTTAGGACTTTGAGAAACCTATGTAGCATCCGTACAAACTATGTCGGCTAAAATACAGATTGTATTTAAACGAGCACAACATCGGTGATGTCTAGTCAAATTTCAGACCATATGTTTCAATTCGAAACCATTCAGAAACTCGTACTGTCAAACTTCCTTTTATTCATTTAATGTCCTCAACTCAAGACGACGGGTTAGATAAAAACAGGGCTCCACGAAGGAATTCGGGACAGTGAGATTAAACTGCAGCCGTATCTTATTGCGGACATAAATCTCTCATTTGGGAGACAACGGTAGCACTAAAGTATACACGAAAACTATCAGCACCTAAATAAGAGTAAAACATTTCATTACAGGCGCCTCCTCACGTAAAATGTGTCGTAAAGTATGGTCTGAAAACTCTGAATGCTACAATACACTAAACTTGTATAGCTGGGTACTTGACGGGCACAGATTTATGCCACGCTCTCGACATCCATTCAAACGTTGGCGCATGAAAAGCGACCCTTGAATTGTGTGAAAAACTTGTGATCCATTGTAAAGCACAACATTCTTTCGTGACACAGGACTGGCAGGCAGTCGCTGGTCTTCTTTTGTCAGTATTTTTACTGAGTAACTGTACCTTTTATTTGCCGGGATTCATTAGTTGATGTCAACGTAAGAACTGTACTTAGTGAGTGGTTAAGTAGTTACTGGTCGCCCGACACTCCTAATTGACACTCGAGACAGATTTTCGTATCGAATATCTTCGGAACGAGATAAAACCTTACGCAGGATAATTATATTACGTACTTGTTGTCGCGCACAATAAAGTGGTATATGTGTGAAATTAATATCAAGCTACATTACAGTCAAGAAATAGCGAAACAAAACAACAGTTCAACAGAAAGATCGTTATTCGTGTAGCTGTTTGCCATTAAATGCTGCTTCACAACAAAGTAGGTGTTTGAACCTCCTTAATATTTAATGGATACGTATACAAAATGTACGCATTTTCACTTTCACCCTTATCTGAAAAATCTTTCGTAAGGGATGTAGGCGTAACTGTGGAGTGTTGATAAATGTGCAAACATAACTATATTGAGCTCTGTATGGTGTCGGACGTAAAGAATAGCACCATCCCATATCTTCCCGTGGGTGTCGTAAGAGGCGACTAAGGGACTTGCCAGAGAATGGGCAGCAGCGTTCTCTGTGCTTTTGTAACAACCGTACTGCGATCGCCAACCCGCCTGCCAAGCGTGGCGATTATGGCAAAACCCCCCTTATGTTAATGTGGCGTTGGGGGAGGCCTATGTCCAGCAGTGGACTTCTTTCGGCTGAAATGATGATGAATGATGAACTATATTGAACAGGGTCGGTGTAGCTCTTGTTATAGATTTATGACGTATGGCTGGCAGGATGTTGATAGGCAAAAGCCTCCGGTATCCTTCAAATGACCCATTCAAATAAATACATTTCAAAATACATACATAATAATTTGCTTCGTTCCCTCCTTTTATTTCCAGGCGTCCTTCGTAAGCCTTTTCGGCTTTATTAACCGACATATAAAAGCAATAACGAAGTGTCATTTCATTTAAAATGATATTCAGGAAAACCCATTTCATTTCCCTGTTTTATCGCCGCAGAAATGTAAACACATATGCCATGAGTATGTATGTATATATATGATACGTGCTTCTGAGATGATATTATTATCTCGATAAAAGGTTTCTAAAAATAATGATCTTGTTTAATGTCGCTGTATTATGAATTTGTGTAAAAGACTTTTCATAAGATTTTACCACCTCGGGTAAAATATAAAGCTTTTTAGTTCAAATGAAACTTGGCGTGTTCAAGCTTGATAGTAATGCACTCCGAAGTACAGCTGTGCCGTAACATAAAACTTAAGAACAACAGCTACACATTACATAGTGCACTGTAATGTTTTCAGAGTAACAGGCCGTATTTTTTAGGGCCGCCGTTAATCAAAGACGAAGGGGTGAAAATGTCGCATAATTAAGCCAAAACCAAAAGTCGAGGTGATAATTTATCCCGTCAACTTTATCTCGCGCCTTCTCCGGGGAACCGGCAGTTTGCGGCCAAAAGATTTATATCACGTCGTCACCTCAGAACTCAAGGAGTCAGTTGTTTCACGTATACTTTACTATTCTAGTTGAAGGACAAAGGGAACCTCCTTACTTCTTCAAACCCCCTTTCTTCACCAAGATGTAACATAAAATTCGTGCGGACTCATATAAAGGTTGAGTTATGAAATTGCACTCAAACCATAACATGAATTAAACTTTTACGGTCCCACATACAATCAGCTGAAATGGTTTCCACGAATAACATTTCACTGAATGAACTGGAGAAGTAGTCAAAGTTTTCTTGGAACTGGAGAGCTGTACAAAGTTGGTGAATAGTGTGCACTGAGAGTGAGCAGGTATACTTAAATATTACTCAAGATATCCTAAACACACGACTTGAAAGTTTTCAAATCAGTTTAAGTATAATTATTGCTGTATTTTGAAGTAATGATCGTGACATTAAAAAATCTCTATAAAATGTCAGTTACTTACAAGAAACTGTCTTTGCTCAAAGTGCTTCGGTATACGCCTCCAGTTAACAACCAAATTATACATAAAGTTAGGTTATTATGCCTTGTGGTATTCAAGGTTCTCCCCTGTTTAACGAGCACTTATTTAAATGACTTTGAGCGGAACTACGACTCGCCCAGGTGAGTTTTCCTCACTCACTCTTCGCACACCCTCGACTACTGTAAATAATATAATATCACCGTTGTAAACTTGAAGGGTTAGGTAGTGTAGGTACTCTATAGTACGCCCAATTTTTTACCAGTTACAGGAAATACCAGTTATAAGAGAAAAAGTTCTCTGACTACAGCAAAAACTTCATCTAAAATAGAAAAACGACGAAACGCCACACTACTTCATTCATTCATCTTTAATTTTTTTTTACAGCTGGCAATATACTCTGGGTATGCAGTGATGGCATTCCTGGCTTCGTTCGCCATTTCACTGGCGTTCGAGGCCCCTGCCGTCCGACTTCTCAAGATCATCAGCGGGGAGCCTCGGAGCAAGAAGAGCTCCTGAACCACACACGAGATCACACGGTCGTAGCATTAACACGCGTAAAACAAGAGCGTTGATTATATGCGGTATTTGTTCAACGCGCACTCATTAATTTACAACAATTGTATATAAAAGCATACTTTTATATCTTATCAAAAATCTCTTACCAAATGTTAGTTCGAAAATCCCTTATCCGGTGTATTTAAGAGTTAATTTTTTGTCTCTTATCTCTATTGTCATCAAAACAATCCACAATGAAGTGCGCTCTATCGAAGCTTTATTTAGGTTATAGTTTTAAAAACCCAAAACGTTAAGGACTTGATAGTTACCAATAAAGACTTTATATATGTTACCAATCTGAGTTCATATCTCTTTATCTATCGGTTTTCTAGCATAAAGTTGGCCAAATGGTTGGGATATTGGCCGTCCCCGAGCCGTTCGATCTAATATCGACTCAAAGGGGTGATGTTTTACAGTTTTATCTTTAGATGGCACATTTTCACAAGTGCCAGTCATCACGAGCTCGCTGACCCAGTTACAAACATAAGTACATGCTGGTTAAGAACTTAGATTTAGGCAACTGATTGAGACCCGGTTGAAGTTGTGTCCTAACCAACCTGAAGTAATCTAGCATCAACATGCAGTGAAGTGCGGATTGAATTCGAGATTGCACGTTCTTTTGTTCGTGAATCAGATTAGGATGTTGTTCTTGTTCGCTAATTTACTAAAGCACTACATTTTATGTAAGTACTGTTTATTGATGATGTCATGTAATATTTGATAGCTAATTACACAAAAACATGCATTGAAGAAAACACTGTTTAAGAAAAAACTTTTTAAATTTAGAATAAAGATTTTATTCTCTTAGTGCATCTCACGATACATTTGTAAAAAGCTAACCCGTGGCAAGCTTTCAGCGAGTGGAATCGTGCATGTTGACCATCTTAAAGGAAGTCATGCTCTCACATGACGACGTAAATCAATAAAATGATATCTCTAACTGTCGAATATGTCGTGTCGCTACAGAATATGATAATTTATTATGATTACCTCCATAGCCGGCTACATACAGTGAATCAATCATGCAGGCTCACCGCACCTTATCTCGCCGCCACATACATAAATCGTCTTTGTATAATGACTAGGTTCTTGTTAGGATGCCCGCACGAACTTCGGCTCCACCCATAATGTTTTTGTTACTAACTACAAGATAAATGAACTTACATGAACTTAACTTGTTTGTAAAATTTTTGAACTTTAATTTTGCATCTGTTGCTCGTATGTAAAAATAAAACATTACCCCGTAAATTACAATGATTTAAATTTAGGTCAGAGATTATACACATGTGTTGATATAATATTGTGTTTAAAATAATTTCGAGGACCTATTAAATATTGTCTACCTCTAATAAGTACCTAGTGAAATGCTCAGTTAGTCCTTATTTGACGGTAGTGTAAGAGTAGGTCCAACAGAAACTTTGCTTTCATTGGTAAGCTAGTACAACGATTTTATTTTATGTATTTCTTATCAATAGTTAGCAAGGAAAGTTTAGTTTAGGTTATTTTTATGGTAAAATATTTTTAACATGTGATATTTCATTGAATATTTAGGGGTCCTTGATAACATTCGTTAAAAAAATCGTATAAAATACGTCATATTTTGTTGATATCATCGGAAATTATTTTTGCAATATGTTAAAAAAAAACCCTGTCCTATCCGCAAGGTGTTATAAAGCATCCAGATTAGATTCTATTTATGGAGTCCTTGTTAGATAGCAGGTAAAAATATAGCCCGACAAAAATAAATAAAATGTAGTAATATGAGGAAACTGACATGGCAACACATAACAACACACGGTCGCTTCTGAGGTAGTGACGTCGTGAAAAAACAACTGACGATGGTGTTCTCATGTTTAAAAAGTTTGTTACCACCATTTCCCTAAAATGGGCACATAAATCGGGTTTTTGAAATTCATTCATTTGATTCACTTTCATGAATATTTTATGTTACTAATCTTATTTGGTAATGCATTGGTATACTTAAATGACCCTTTCGGATCGGACAGGTTTTTTTAAACATATTGTTTAAGAACAGTTTATTGCATGTGAAATGAGCCTAATCATGTAGTTCTGTATAAAGACAATTATTCATTAATGTTAACATACACATTAATCACCGACCTCAACTGAAAAAGAAATTGTAAATAATTGACCAAAATACTCTGAAACCACGTTAAATAATATTGTAAATAGAAGATTTTATAATAAAGCGTTATTTAATTACTCTTTTGTGTATTACTTTCCTCTCAGATTGAATGTGCTGAAATTAATTGGTAAACAATGGGTAATAGAAGCTTTTGTTGAATGGTCCTAATGCCTGAATATAGTAAAAGTCAATTTTGAAAGAGAATAATTTCAATATACAGGGCTACCTATTGTCTGCGTATGTATTGCTCACTTTAAACCTAAACAACAAAGTAGGAGTAAAGTCTTTAAGTGATGTCGAAGCACTTAGGCTTATTAACTGCTTGAGTCCGTCACTTTGAGCAACCAAACGGGACGCTTCAGATATAGATATAGTAGCTGTTGGGAACAATTAGTGTTTGTTTAAAATACTTTGGAGAAGTACCCCCCTAACACACTATTTGTTGGTTGTCGAAGACCTAGTTATTTAGAGCCCAGACAACAAGCTAAATATAGGCGTAGATAAGTAATAAGTTTATAGTGTGCATGGTTATTCCCTGGTGTTGGCTCGAGGTATAGAAGCAATAAATAATGTCGAATGCCGCGGCTAAAAGATTAGACTGTCAGCAAGGTTGATATCAGCACGTCTATCGAGCCTACGGTGTGTCAGACTTATATACAAAAATCCATTAAATGCACCCAACACCGTAAATGATATACAGTTTTCACCAGTCATTTAAATCCAAATAAAAGAGTTTATTCGCGTAGTATAATAAAATTACCCAGTATTTCAGAAGAAAAATAAAATAAAACTTCGATCGGCTCTAAACTTCACATTTATTTCGATAGCATTCAACACAACGAAACGAATAAAACTAATGGGCTGTGAGAGCAAATCGCATCAGAATAAACGGAAAAATAATACTGAACTCTTGAAATGAAATCAGTGGATAGGGTGAGATTTGATACGTGCGCTTTTGTGCGACATGGGAGCCGCAGTGTGCGACAAAATAGTCGGGCGATCGATCGAGGTCTGCGGCTTGACTGCCCCGTAACGATTACCATCGCTTATAAAATACGGATGAGCGAATAAATTGATAACACCATGAACATTCTGAATTTCATCCAAATAAACGTCGGATCATGTGAAAACGTGACGTGAACACGAATCTCATACGGGTGTAATTTCGGTAGATTTACTCAAGGTGTAGGTATATGTACGTATCGTGATCCTCTGATCCCAATGCGGAGGCAATAAGAAGGAATATTTTAATTCTTCAAGCCTTCAGGGAAGACGCTTTAGGCTCCGGGAGGAAAATAAACACCACACACTTTTTTACCAAGAAGAGGTTAAGTTATGCTATTCATTTTGGAGCTTTTAGCAATACACACATCTTAAATGATGACCTAATAAAAAATGCTAACAAAATTTCTACGCGATTGCCTATTTTGCCTTCCCTTATGGTATTTTCGCCACAAACAACAACGAAATAAAACAACACTTTTACAATAAATTTATCATAAAATAAAAGCACCGTGTGATACTAAATAAATTAATAATAGGTCTTTACCTATGAAATTGCCGTATTGTAGTACAGACTTTTTCAACCAAAAAAAAGTTTTGATTGGCTATGAGTTCTAAATTCAAATTAATTTTGTTTTAAAAATATGACATTCTATTTACAAAATCAGTCTTTTGTTTATTGATTAGCGTTGTATTTTCATTACATTTCAACATTTTTCCTCATAATGGATACTTTGAAATTTCGTGTAATTATGGAATATGAGTTCCGTCGTGGCACCAACGCGGCACAAACGACCCGTAACATCAACGACGTTTACGGAGAGAACTGTACAAACGAACGCACAACCCGTTATTGGTTTGCTCGGTTCCGTTCTGGGAATTTTGACTTGAAAAATGAACCTCGTGGTCGTCCGGAAACTTTGGTCAACAATGATGAATTAAAGGTGATTGTTGAAGCTGATGAAACTCAATCTACAGCTGAGCTGGCAGCAGCTTTTGATGTTAGCATTAAAACAATATTGGTCCATTTGCGACAGATTGGCAAGATAAAAAAGCTTGATAGATGGGTGCCCCACGAACTTAACGATCGCCAGCGCAACGTACGCGTCGAGACTTGCCTTGCGCTGCTTAACAGGCACGGAAATGAATTTTGAACCGAATTGTTACGTGCGACGAAAAATGGATTCTTTTTGACAATCGAAAGCGCTCAGCAAGTTGGTTAGATCCTGGTTCGGTACCAAAGCAATGTGCAAAACGAAAAATGACCCCTAGAAAGGTGATGGTCACAGTTTGGTGGTCTAGTGCTGGTGTGATTCATCATAGCTTTTTACAAAACGGCGAGAGCATTACTGCAGATGTGTACATTGAAGAACTGACCACAATGATGGCGAAACTCGCACGTCTGCAACCAGCTTTGGTCAATCGGTCGTCTCCACTGCTACTTCACGACAACGCGCGGCCCCATACTGCACAACAGACCGTCTCTAAGCTGCATGAGTTGGGTTTGGAAGCTCTCCCTCATCCGCCATACTCACCAGATCTTGCGCCTTCCGACTATTACTTTTTCCAAAATTTGGACAACTTTTTAGCGGGAAAAAAATTCAATTCCCGAGAGGCAGTACAAAACGCCTTTGAAGAGTTTGTTGTCTCCCGTCCAGCTGATTTTTTCAAGAAGGGCATCCATAAACTGCCACAGCGTTGGCAAAGATGCATTGATTGCAGGGGTGATTACTTTGAATAAAAGAAATCAATAAGTTCGAAAAAAAAAATACTTTAACTTTTTTCAAACAAAACGGCAATTTCATAGGTAAAGACCTAATATTATATTCTTCAAGTAGCAACTACTATTTCTTCTCGATCTAAATTGAATTGATTTCAGAGTTTGTTGAAATTACCTTATAAGTCACAGCGGGTATTTTCGAGATTGAAGATTCCACGATCTGGGTAAAGCTGCCCCACTCGTAATAATGAAGTGGCGGTATGGTAAAGGGCAAACTTGACCGAGAAACATATTTAGAATTGTATCTTATTGTATACAAACCTTTAGATACATAGTTTCTTCCGTGAATAGTGTTGGTAAAGATTATGGATAGACCTCATTGGAATCGCAACCCCTTTTGTGTTTGTTGTGGGAAAACGTGAAATGACGCAGCATGCCTTGGCAGGTCCAGTTAGGGTTGCGCAACATCTAGCTCTAGGGGGCTCAAGCATGGAAAGTGCGATTCCGTGCTGACAGATAAGGTTCAACCCTAAATAGCGCCTTCAGATAAGTTACTTCGAATGTAATCAACTAAAAGGATTTTAATATACTGAGTTATTGTTATTGCTCGATTTGCTCGTTAAACGGTAATTCATTACCTCTACCTGTATCTGCGTAATCGTAAACGAGTACATACATAATGCCGACTAGGGATTACATTATCTGATTACTCTAATGAACTCACAAGTTATACGTAGGTACGTTATACGTAGGTACGTTAAACTTAGCTTTATAGCTACACCGTACGGCTTGTTAACAAGAAACTTTGTTACGTAACGTGCACTTTAGTTAATACCCTTCATATTCAGCGTTTACCTGCCTCGATTTTGATTTAATTACTATACAGGGAAGGAAGGAACTAAACAGGAAAAAATATCAGCTGCCTCATACAAAATTTCAATACCTTTTCGACCCAAATGTTGGGGCAGCTGATATTTTGTTCGCTATTACGACGTTTGTCCGATGGAGAAACATGTTCTGTTTGATGGTCTGTAGCACACCCTTAAATATGTATTTACCCTTTCCGTTACACCCTGTATATAAACACTAAATAATAATATATTGAAACAATGAATGTCTGCTCGCATCGGTACTTGAAATAAACCTGTCAAGTAACCACATTGTTGTGAAAAGCGTATTGTCTCAACAAACACCACTTAAGGTACAATTGTAACAATTATTCCAAAAGGACAAAGACGTCGCCGTAAAAGGGTTAAAAAAATATTTTTGTGAAAAGAGCATTTCACAAAAATATACAAAGCCTACTGGAATCGTTGTACGAATATGGTAGGTACTCCGGTTCATTTCAAGATTCTACTAATTGCTTTGCCGCTTCCGCTGCAAAAAATGGCCCTGACTGGTAATTAAAGACATTTTTGCTCTCTTAATGGGGGCCCAAGTCATTTCATTACGGACGAGTTCGCTGCAGCATGCCGGCAGTGAAACGTGACAATTTTTTTTGTTTTGAAAAAATATACTTGGCGGCAAAACTTTTTATGATTAACTAGCTAACCCACGCAACTTCGGCTGCGTCATATTTTCACGTTAATGCAACATTTTTAATTGATGCCCCGCTCCTATTGGTCATAGCGTGATGTTATACAACCCTAAAGCCTTCCTCGATAAATGGGCTATCCAACTCTAAAAGATTTTTTCAATTCGAACCAGTAGTTCTTGAGATTAGAGCGTTCAAACAAACAACCTCAAGCTTTACATACGCTTTTCAAGCTTTATATAGAATGAAGAAGAATATATGTAGTAGCTGGCCACTCCTGGTCTTCTATCACCAGCTAAAAGAAAAAGTCCAGCTGCGCACTACAAACGACTCATCTTTGGCAAATATAAACGTAAGCAGGGTATGTACCTACATACTAATGATTAAGCGCGGGTTCAAGCATTGCGAACAACGAAGTTATCTCAAGCATTTATCAACTATTTAGATTCGGGTCGCAGTTCAGAGGATGTTATGTCTACTATTTAGCGATAGCAATTTCTTAGCTTTAAACATTTGGCTTTAACGGAACATGTGAAGTTATTTTAGCCCAAATTTAGGTAATTTAGATAGAAGAGACGCGAGTGTTCTTATTTCCATTGAACATTAAATTTCGAAGTGTTTTTTATTTAGTGTTTTTGAAATACCTAGCAAAGGAATGTTTCAGCACAGTTTTAAAACTATACAAAGTATCTGAAAATATTATGATTAGCGGATCAAGTAAACCAGGGTTACAAAATATTTAACAATGAGATTAATAAGATGACTTGATAACGAACGAACGAATGACCACATTATAAGTAGAAACTGCACAAATGCAAAGCTCACATCACTATTCATCTTCAGGCATCGTGCACCGCCGTAATATTCGGACACCCAATTTTCACCTTCGCCTCGGGCAAAGGAATCGTTTCTACTTTCACGTGTGCCGTGCTGGCAAAAATCATAAAAAAAAGTTATTAAACTTTGAACAATAATGAAGCTTACCGGCAATTTTTTTTTGTAGGTGTATCGTAAGTATGTACTGCCTAGTCTACTTAATAGAATGGGTTTGTACATACTCAGCCTATAGCATTCCCACTGCTGGGACAAAGGCCTCTCTCGAGTGGGCCGTGATCTACTACTCGGACCCAATACGGGTTGGAAAAGGATTGTAATTACCATTAATAAGCATAGCAACTAACTTAGTGTGAACGTGTCAAGCAAGGGTAATTAACATGACGACAAGTCACGTACCCTCACGGATTTGCAAGGTCTCGACATGACAGCGGTGGCGGTACCAAAACACTTCAAAACCGTCAAACCGTTAATCGACAAACGGTGTTGATCCAATACCGATAGATTCGAAGGAATCTGTTCAGAAAATTTTACGAGAAAGTAACAGGGAAGCCTCTTTCTTAATTCTTCCAAAATTTTCTGAAGCGTACGCTAAAGAGACCGGACAAATTCAAAGCGAAAACAAAATAAAAGTTGTTGTATAACCGAATAAAACAAAGATGGCGAAACGGTATAAAATGACTTTCGAGTTTCCGAAGGAGAGTTTTATATCCTGAAGTCCGTTATATGAGTAGATAGGTATATATTTGGTTAAAGTATATGTATGAAGTTAGCTTTCAGCGAGTTCTCACTACATTATAACATTTCAGCCACTGATGTGTGTTTTCTGACAGTTTGCATGGGTGGAACCTTAAACTTTTCAACTTTTCACGTCGAGTTTGTATACTGAAATGATAATGAGAAAAAGTTTTAAAATTGGTAAATCTCATCCAACCTGTGACTTTTTTAGATTTTTGCCGAAGCAGGAAAATAACTGCGAGAAAAAAAGGAAATTCCTAAGTATCTCTCTTCCGTTTAAGCGATCATCTTCTAATAATATAGATTTTTAGCATCGCGACGGGAGAGTTATTGGATTTAAAGATTGATGGCCATTTTAAATATCATTTGTTTTTGCCTTACGCAAGTACGTAGGAAGATAATGCATTATATACAATCCGAATCATCCTACTAATGTGTTTTTTTTTTAAATTTCAGTATAGGTATATTAATTGATGATCAACCCTACCTACATACTGCTATGGAGTGACCAACACGGAGCCAAATGTTTGGGAAATGTACCTAAACGACACCTAACAATCATCGTCATCGTGGATCAGTGGATCATATTCTGAAAGTGATTGATTTAATTTAATTGAGTTATTCAACTTAACCACGTCATTGTGTTAAGATCTTATTAATTTTTCGACAAAATCTCGATTTGATTTCATTTACCGCTTCTATCTATTCTATTACATAAGTATTGTTATCCACTACTATGTAAGCTACTAAGTACCTAGTTAGTTGCATTTTTCCTGTTCAGTGGTAATGCAGGCACGATAATGGACGTCTATGTTTAGATTACACTACCATACAGGCAGAAGGAGCCTCAGATCGGGTGCTGGCTATCGAGGCGTTTATCAGATGGTCCCTCATCACATCAACCCCCTCCCCTCCCCATCTCTACCCACACTCACCCCCGCCAAAATTAGTTGACGACTTGACGCGTTTCACGTCAAACAACGCCGGTTCGTTTGATCGGTCTCCTTTGAAAAAACACTCTTAACGAAGGACATCTTTTGAAAGGGCCATTTATTGTCACTCGTCATTATTTCTGTATAGACTGACGAGCTGGCAGTCTTAAATAAAAAGAAATAGAATAGAAACCGAATGGCGGGAAATTGTTTCAGAAAATTTGAGAGGATTTTCAAGGGATTGGAGTGTAATACTTAGGGCCCAATCCAATACAGGGTGTAACGGAAAGGGTATATACATACTTAAGGGTGTGCTACAGACCATTAAACTGAACATGTTTCTCCACAAACAAACATCGTAATAAGAAAAAAAAATTCTGCTGGCACATACAAAATTTCAATACCTATTCGACCCAAATGTATGGGGCAGCTGATATTTTTTTCGCTATGACTATGTTTCTTTGTGGAGAAACATGTTCAGTTTGATGGTCTGTAGCACACCGTTAAGTATGTATATACCCTTTCCGTTACACCCTGTATATTTAAGATAAGTTCATAAAAGGAAACTTTTTTTAAAATCTTACGAAAATGAAGATAATACTGAAAAGCTACTTGAGCTTTTCTCGAGTAACATTTTCCTCATTTTAAACCATCTGCAGCCGCTCATGAATTCGAGGAGAGGAGGGTCAGCAGAGGACATCTTGAGGTCAGCCACCGCTGAGGCACCCTGGAGTAAACATTGTAGGGGTCTCCGTCCAGCCCCCCCCCCCAGCACAGACAGTACAGTATCTCTATCTGTAGCACAACTTCGGATAAAGAACCTTTCTCCCAAAAAATACATCTGTAATAATCGCAGGCAAATATCGGAATATAACTAAACACATTCATAATCCGATTTTTCCAAAGTATAATGTAGGTACAAACAATAAGCCTCCCGTGGTTTCACGTCACTGTAAATTATTGTGTAACGTATAACCGAGGCAATTGAAGTCAATTTAATAATTAATGCATGTGCCCCCCAGAGACGGCAGCCACTGGGTCTGTTCGCCAATCCCACTCGAGCCGAATATTAGATTCGATAAGCTTTGCTCCATAGCTCGAGCCAACGGCATATAGTTCTCGGGCGAATTGATATTAGAATTTAATTCTACAGTCGAAGTGTGGAAGATATCTTTTTCATTAACGTAACTATATTTATTTTATTGGTATAAGTATTAGGTATCACTAGCTTGGGTGAAGGAAAACATTGTGAGGCAACCAAATATGCTTGAAAGATATTTATCGACGCTATGTAAATCCAAGTCAGATGAGCGGCATAAAAACTCTGGCAGCAGGTTGGGCACTCACGTCACGAAACAGAAAGAGGAAAAGACTAGATTTAATTGTTTAAATTTTCAATCAAATCAAATCAAAATCATTACTTACTACTTACTATTATTACTTAAAGTAGGCTAGTTACAGGCACTTTTGAATAATCGAACAACAATAAAAATGAAGCTACTGTCCCTGTCACAAGACATAATAACTTGTGAAAGTACTGTAGTTGCCCTTTCCAAAGCGTAGATCTCTATGGAGAAGAATGGGCAAGAAACTCCATGGACACTCTTTCAAATCAGAAAACCTGGGTTAGATTTTTCGTATTGATATGGTGCATTATGAGAGAACGACGTAGCAAGACGTGCACGGTAAAAGTGTCCATAGTAAAAACAAAAAGACAAATAAAAAATTAAATAATTAGTTCGAAATAAGACGTGGCAACTAAGAGATGAGCAGAACTGAACTGATAGCGCCCGTTCACGAACATGACGCATGGATCAGCCATCATTTAACACGCGCCACCATCAGCGTGACATTTGAGTGAGCATACTCTCAGCTGCCAGGGCACATCCAAGTCAATAAAAGACGTAAGTTTCCAGTAAATTATAGCTAGTGCATCATACAATATGGGCTATGCGATTGTATAATACTAAAGAAATTGAATTTATACAATGCAAAGATAGTTTTGGTACAATCTTCAGCAGCTCCAACAATACTATTTAATGCTATCAATTTTAAGCGCCCCTGTCATGATGGCATTGACCCAAGCATTATTATCAGCGATATAATCGTCCAATTTGTACTAAGCTTGCTTAAACAGTTTGTATTTAATGCATGTTTTAAATTTCATCTCACTCAGTTCAAGAATACTTTCTGGAATTTTATTGTACCATCTCAGACAGTACCCCAAGAAAGATGAGTCTACTTTAGCCAGTCTGAAGCCTGACTAATTGGTCTCTATTTCTAGTATACAATATCGTCTAACATATTGTGTCTGTGACCTCTTTTACTAAAAAGATGCAGATTTTTCCTAATGTACATTATGTTTTCATAAATTTATTGGCCATGTACCGTCATGATGTCCTTAAACAATTCCTTGAGAGAATCGCGCCTACGGAGATTATAAATTGCTCTTATGGCTCTTTTTCGTAGAATAAAAATAAACTCGATGTCAGCTACCCGTCCCTATAACAAAATGCTGTACTACTACTAGGCAAGTAACTATATCGGTATATTGACGGATTTTTCCAACAGCATATGCTGCTGAACTGCAAATTCTAAATCTAAAAATAAAAATCTAAAAATTATAGCTAGTGCATCATACAATATGGGCTATGCGATTGTATAATACTAAAGAAATTGAATTTATACAATGCAAAGATAGTTTTGGTACAATCTTCAGCAGCTCCAACAATACTATTTAATGCTATCAATTTTAAGCGCCCCTGTCATGATGGCATTGACCCAAGCATTATTATCAGCGATATAATCGTCCAATTTGTACTAAGCTTGCTTAAACAGTTTGTATTTAATGCATGTTTTAAATTTCATCTCACTCAGTTCAAGAATACTTTCTGGAATTTTATTGTACCATCTTAGACAGTACCCCAAGAAAGATGAGTCTACTTTAGCCAGTCTGAAGCCTGACTAATTGGTGTCTATTTCTAGTATACAATATCGTGTAACAATATTGTGTCTGCTACCTCTTTTACTAAAAAGATGCAGATTTTTCCTAATGTACATTTTGTTTTCATAAATGTATTGGCCATGTACCGTCATGATGTCCTTAAACAATTCCTTGAGAGAATCGCGCCTACGGAGATTATATTGCTCTTTTCGTAGAATAAAAATAAACTCGATGTCAGCTACCCGTCCCTATAACAAAATGCTGTACTACTACTAGGCAAGTAACTATATCGGTATATTGACGGATTTTTCCAACAGCATATGCTGCTGAACTGCAAATTCTAAATCTAAATCCACTAAGGGAAACCTAAAAGTCTGTGTAGAAAGTAATAACTAAACAACACAAAATCACCAGTCACTCTGGACTAATGTTTAAACGGTTTTCATTAAAAAGTTCGTTCGTACGTTTAAAAAAATAAAAAACCTTTTTGAATTTACTTAATTGAAAAGTAAATGGCCACTTTTTCCAAAACAAAATGATGTGAAGCCATTAAAGTTTCGTGTTTATTTTTTTGATATATAGCTGAGATAGTGTATTTTTTCATTAAAATTGGCCTGTATTTTAGCATAAATTACAAAGGAACCATTTTGGTTATTTAAAAACGGTAGGTTCTATTTGTTTACATTTTCTTTATCAGTTATGATTAGTATAGTACCTAAGTTTTATGTAATAGATCTATGTAATTATTCTGTTAGGATTGTTCAAACACTGTTACAGCATTTTAACCGACTTCCAAAAGGAGGAGGTTCTCAACTCCACTGTATGTATTTTTTGACAAAGTTGACGATGGTACGAGCTTACCCAGAAGAAGCGTGTTCACTCTAACTTTGAAGAGATTAGGGTTGTAAGCGTTCAGAAACACAGACGCAGGCAGAGAGTTCCACTCCTTTGCTGTGCACATTATGAAAGACGTTTGAAAACGCTTAGTGCGAATTGGTGGAATAGCAATAAGGTAGGGATGGTAACTTGCAGTGCGTCCAGATGTCCGATGGTAGAAGGGGGCCGGTTGGATGAGGTCGTGGATTTCTTGGGCACACTCACCGAAGTACAGCCTGTAGAAGACCGACAAGCTACTTTTCGGCGAAAAGCTGTGAAGATTGGCATTCACCAATTTTACGTCGTCAATCAGCCTCTTTGCTCTGCGTTCCACCGAGTCAAGCGCGGCAAGCTGGTATTTAGCTTAGCCATCCCAAAGGTGGCTGCAATACTCCATTATGCATGATAATTATAAGATTAAACGAACTTACCTGAAGTGAAGTTCTATCTTAATTATACGAAGCTCTTTGTCCGAGACGGGTTTACAAGTAGTAACGGTGATTTATCAGCGCAAGCCACTATTTTTAAAGCCTAAAAATAAAAGTAAAACTTCTTAGTGTGGCAACTCTGTTTACATGTCATTACGTTTAAAGTCCGGCTTTATGAACAATCCCTATACTGGGATTATACTTGGTAAGTATAAGTGGGAGGGTTTTTAGGGACTGTCGCCGTCTCGGACAAAGAGCTTCGTATAATTAAGATAGAACTTCACTTCAGGTAAGTTCGTTTAATCTTATAATTATACTCACTCTTTGTCCGAGACGGGTTTACAAGTAGATGTTCAAAGTAGGATTGTGAATAAACACCAATTTTTTAAATAGACATAAGAAAAAAAAAATTAATAAATCAACTTCCATTTTAATAATAAATTTATCAACAGACTTATAAAAAAAAATAACAAAATCAACTTCAGATATTTGGTACAGTATTGCATATTGCACTACCAAATTGAGTTGAATCTTGGTTTATGGGCCTATTGTAATGTCTGGCAAACATGGCAGAATTTTGAGACCACCCCGCAGCCTTCCTTATAACATCAATGCTAATTCCAGATCTATTTGCAGCAGATGTTGATGCATGTCTGGTACTATGAGCAGAGAAGATGGTGACATCTATTCCAGCTTCCTTCAATGTTAGCTTGATCCAGCGACTTATAGTCTGAGTTGATGCATTCTGGTGTGGTTTCTTGAATGTGAGAATTAATTTGTCAATATTATTTCTTATAGGATCTGTTTTATTTATATAAAGATTTAATAGTGCTGACAGGGCAGATTTCCTTTTTGTCCGGAAATGTTTTCAAGTGGAACATTGGTTGCGCACCACCTCTTCTAGAGGTTTTAATTATATCAGGTATGTATACTTCTAGACCAATATCTGTAAATTTCATATTAGAAATTTTTATCATTGACAAGGTCTGTACTCTATGACCAGTTGTTAATGCAAGTATGGTGACTAATTTTTTGGTTAATTTTTCCAATGATATATCTGCATTTGGGTAATATCCAGTTAGGTGATTAAGTACCAATCCTGGATCCCATGTTGTGTTATATTTTGGCATTGGTGGTCTTGATCGGAAGATTCCCTTTGTGAACCTTTTAAGTCTATCGTCAGATCCAATCTTAGGTCCCATCAGTAGTGATAATGCTGACCGTGCAGTATTGATGGTACCATAAGATGCCCCATTGTCATAGCATTGTGCTAGGAATTTTAATATATAAGGAACAGATGCTTGATATGTGTCTATGCTGTGCTGTCCACAAAACTTCCACCATAATTTTAGTGATGAATCATATTGCTTCATTGTGTTCAATGAAAGCGAGTTCCGCATTATATTTAAGGCCGAGTTTGGTGCTCCTCGCCTTACGAATGCTTGGCTGACAGCAGCCCTGCAGCCAGGGTAAGCTGTTGATGCAGCGGATGATATTCTCTGAAAGGAGATGATAATAGGTGTTTGTTAGGTTCAAATATGATGAAGTCTCCAGTTGACAATGATTTAATTAGAGGGAACCATGGCTGTGATGGCCAGTAAGGGAAAACCACAATTCCAGTAGCACTATCTCTTTGAATTTTATATAAGCATTTTAACAATAGTGAAAAAGGTGGGAATGCATAGAAAAATATGTCACTCCAATTGAGAGTAAAGGCATCCACAGCTAATGCTTCTGGGTCACGTTTCCAAGAGACAAACTTTTTACACTTTTTATTTGTTCTAGAGGCAAATAAATCTATTTCTGGGATACCGAAACACCTAGTTATTTCTATGTAGGCTCTTGGGGAAAGCTCCCATTCAATATTAATTTTCCTTGATTCTTTATCAGCCTCAAAATTATCTTTTGTATTAATATACGAAGCAAAGATCCAAATATTTCTATTTTCGCACCATTGCCAAATATCTCTTGTGATATCATTTAGATGGGGAAACTGTACCCCCCCCCCCCATTTTGTTTATGTATGCTACAGCAGTGGTGTTATCTATTCTCAATAAAATTTCACAATTGGAAGTTTCCTTTGTAAAACACTTTAGACCTAAAAGGGTAGCTTTTAATTCTAAATAAATAATATGATGTTTTTGTTCTGAACGTGACCATGACCCTGAAGCATTCTTTTGATTGCATACAGCTCCCCAGCCTGTGGTAGAGGCATCGCTGTGTATTGCTAATTGGAAATTATATTGTTTTATTGGATTACTTCTATGTATATTATTGCTCCACCATGTTAACTCTGATTTGATTACGTGACAAATAGGCATAAAGGCTTCATACTTTTGATTAAATTTTTGCAAGGCTAAGTATTTTTGTCTTTCTAATACTTTAGTATATAACCAAGCATATGGTAGGGCTGGAGATATTGAATTCAATGTTCCTATCAATTGTGAAAATTCTCTTATTTTACAAAAACTTTTATCTTTATAAGATCTTATTTTTTCTAGTATTGCTATTTGTTTCTGATGTGGGACTGACAAGGAGAGATCTGATGAATTTAAGATAAAACCTAGATATTTACATATTTGGTTAGGTGTAATAACACTTTTTCCAAAATTAATAATAAATCCTAAGCTTTGTAAGAGTTTGCATGCAACATCAATATTGTCTTTGCATTTAATTTCTGATTTATTAAAATATAAACTGTCGTCTAGATAGCATGTTAATAAAATGTCTTGCTTCCTTAGATAAGTGCATACTGGTTTGAGAAGTTTTGTGAAAACAAAAGGAGCTGTACAGAGGCCATATGGTAGGGCATTAAACTCATATAATATATCATCATATTTGAATCTTAGGAACTTTCTGTTATTCTCAGCTATTGGTACAGAAAAGTAGGCTTCTTTTAAGTCTATTGAAGCTATGAAACAATTTTTGGACATTAACTTACAGGCCGTTCTTATATCCTCTAATTTAAAATGTTCTGTGTCAATGTACTGATTTAATTTCTTTAAATTTAGAATAAATCTATAAGACCCATTGGGTTTAGGCACTAAAAATATGGGGGAAGTAAATTGGTCTTCACAGTAAGAGCATTCAGAAATTGCACCTAATTGTAAAAGCTTTTTTATCTCAGAAGCTATAATTTGTTTTTCTTTATTAGGCCAGTGTTGTTGCTGTGTAGTATAGGGTGCTGGTACTTTGGCGAATGGGATTTCATAACCTTGTACCCATTTTAGTACCACTGGGTCATCAGTAATTTCAAGCCACTTTTCAACGAAATGTTTAAGTCTGCCTGCATGTACCTGCATGTTTCCTATCGGAAGTGCTTGGATCTGGCTGGAGGGTGTTTTCGCTCTGGTTGGCGTCTGGCATTTGTGATGCGAGGCTGTCTCTTGTGCATCTGTTGTTGGTGATGATGCCCACCGCGAACTTGTTGATGCTGTTGACGGTTCTGCGGTGGGCCCCTCCAGTTTAACTGGTTCTTGTTTGTGGGTTTATGCTTCTTCGCACCTTCTGATATTGTAGTGCTGGTTCGTTGAATTGACTGGGCTGCTCTGATCTTGTCAGCACAATCAGCACCAAATAAAAATGTGTCCACTTTTGAGTTTTTTACAGCCTCTTGAATTAACTTGCTGGCTCCCGATAGGCCAAAGAATTTCCTAGAAGAGGAATCTTGAAAATGAATTTCTGCTGCAACCTTTGCAGCATCATTAATTTCCTCTATCAGGACTTTACTATTAAGATTTCCTTTTAAAATACTGGTCAATGACCGACCCAGACAGGTCATTAAAGTCCCTGTGAGGTTCTGCCTGGCAATAATTCTCCTATCTCTCTTGACCGAGGGTTCAGAGAGTGTGGCCAGTATTTCTGGGTTCATTTTAGGAGCAACAGCATTTGGGAAATTCGAGGGAGTAGGGTATTTTTTAATGATACCGTCTTTGGCCTCCTTTCCCAGCCCATCAGACATTATTTTTGCCCAACGCAGGGCCAATTCTGGTCTAATAGGGTCACCAAACTCTAATTGTTCTTCTCCCTCCTTTCCAAGGGCCAGTAGGAACTCTTCTGGGAGTTGGTCATTTTCTGGAAAAGATTTATTTGATTTAGAATCATGTGTTTCTTAAATGAAATGTCTATCCTCTCTGTGATAGCGCTTAATATGGTTGGTCTTCAATAACCAGTGCCTTGGTATATCTAGGAGCCTGTCTATCCGCAAGGTGATAGCGCTAGCTCTTTTGTAAGTTTTAAATAGGTACATAGTGCCTGTCTATCCGCAAGGTGATAGCGCTAGCTTTTTTGTGAGTTTGAAACATAGTGCATGTCTATCCGCGAAGTGATAGCGCTAGCGGATATTTAAATGTGGCTTAAATGATGTTTAAATGCATGGTCGGTATAACCCCAGGGTTTGAAGATTATATTCAATGGTTAGGTATTTTATGTAGATCAGGCTCTACAAACCTGTAGGATTGTTGTCTATCGCCTCAGCCTCAGGTTCTTCGATCTGCGTTGGGGAGCAGAGCCGGGGTGGAGTTGTTGAAACTTCTTGAGATCGTTGTCTGGTTGGAGACAGTTTTCTTAACTTTTTTTCTAATTTGCGGATCTTCTTTCGTAAATGTTCCTCGTCATTAGTTTTTCTTTTTCCCATCTTTACAGGTGACGAATATAAGCACTTTTGTTTGACACTATTCACTTTAAAAACGTTTTTCTAGGTTCGAAAGTTAGTTTTGAAAAAGAGAAAAATCGTTGGACGAAAACACCAAGAAAAAGTAAGTCGATCGTAGGTGCCAACTTACAGGAACCAACCGATAAAAAAAAAAAAGAAACGGAAGAATCACAACCCGAAATACACTTGTCAATCTGTACTAATAAGGTAATTATCGGAAAATATTTAGACCGGAAGTGGATCTGCACTAGACAATATAAGTATTTTGATCTAATTCTATGTTATAAATCCGAGCTTATGAAATCAGATAAGCATTAATCTTTACTAATTGTAAAATAATTAAAATGGATTCAAAACATACCTGTAATTATTCGGAATCCTGTTAGGATTCAATGAAATGTTTACAACAACAAACCTTGACCTTGACTAAGAAGCTCCTCACTTTTTACTTTTTTCATGAATTTAACATTGTAAATACTAAACACACGCTAGGAATCCATCGTATTCTGTTGAAAATGCCAAAAATATCGTCGATAATCGAGATTTTGGACATTTTTCTACGAGAAGTGTGTGATTGCGCCGCGCACAAAAAACCGTAATGACTTGTAAACAGAGTTGCCACACTAAGAAGTTTTACTTTTATTTTTAGGCTTTAAAAATTGTGGCTTGCGCTGATAAATCACCGTTACTACTTGTAAACCCGTCTCGGACAAAGAGTGAGTATAATCATCTCATGTTGCTGAGTTGATGATGAAAGGCAAAAGTCGGATAAGATCTGATGCTGATCTACGCAGATATACAATGGAACTGTTTAATAATAGACGGCAAATCTGTCGTGATTGCTGCAATCGCTTAGATGTTTATAGTTTGCACAGTATTATATCATAATATCACGCCTGTATGCTCTGAGGGGGTATGCAGATGTGAACAGTACATCCACATTTCGAAAGCAAGCAAGTTCCATTTTATCGGGGAGCCTATTACTATGACATGTATTGTCAACAATGTGAAATAAATGAATAGCAAATATTTGTATAGGATACTTATTATAAAAAACTTTTGCAAAACAATAAAACCGACAACAAAAACACAAAAATGTCAAAAATCACTTAAGCTTCAGAACTCGGTGGCAAAAAAACAGAATCAATGAAACTGAGTCAGTGACATCTGAAGCTAAAGTAATTTTTCACATTTTTGTTTTTTTGATGTCGGTTTTATTTTTATCTAATCATTGAACCCTATTTTGATAAACAGTATGACTCATGGAAAACCTGAAAGACAATTTCAGTGACTCGCAATCCGGAAAGCGGAATAACACAATTAACTTCAGTCCTAGCGAACAATATCCTTCAGTAAACTGATTCCCAAATAAATTCAGTGTCGTAATTTTAGAAACAATAATAAATTAAACGGGATGGTTTGTCGCAACATGAACCGAGACGAAATGGTTATCTTGTTGTTGTTAGGGCTCCGTGGCTGATACCGCGATAATTCCCCCTTAATTGGACCACCAGTGCTTTAATATAATGAAAACTGGACCAGAGGGGAGGTGCGGGAACAGAAGGGACTCAAACGCGGATGCTCGCTTCTCACGACCGAAAATCTAGAGCAATTAGCAAGACTACTTACGTTTGTGTACACTTCGAATTACTTAATTTAATATTTCTAACTTATTTTCAGCGAATTGCACAGATGTTACGAACACACCGACCGTTATATCTTTAGAGAGATTTATATGAAGGTGTAAAGCCATAGGTACATATTTTATTCATGCAGTGTCTGATCGCTTTCAACCTGCTTCAGCTTCCGTACATAAATAAGTATTTTCCAATACTTTCGAAGTTGAGGTTGTTTTCATAACAGTCCTATTTTATTTTTATATGATTTTGGTTGCGCAAAGTTTGTAAAATTGCATCAATTCTGTTAGATGGCTTACTCTTGGTACTAAAAATGCAAAAATTAATAAATATTGATATTGCAAGTATGACCGGAAAACACTTCGATTAATATTTTACAGACGAGGGCGAAACATTTTCAAAGGTTTGAACATTTTTCGCCCTCACGCTTTGCTCTTACCTACGAAGTTTTCAAATTACTATAAGTAAAGATTACCGGCCCGTTGCCGCAAGATTAAAGAATCATTTATCTTAATACAAAACACGTGTAGAAACTCACCAAGCAGCAACAATTACCTATCCAGTAATAGAACCTTTTTTCAGTCGTACGACGTTACTTACTTTAGTACCTAGTTACATTCGTTTTGTAAGACTTTGTAAAACTCAATTAGTATCTAAATATCTTATTGTATCTCGGCCTTCAGAAACCTAATTAAATTTTACTTTTGTCTGAAATTTAGGTTGTTCTAGGAGAACGGTCTTTCTTTTTTAGTGTTTATTGCCTAACGTTGTGTCAGAGTTTTTATGGCGTCCATGGGCCTCTGATTCTGCTTAACATATTGTCGAGAAATATCTCTCAAGCATGCTGATTTCCTCACGATGTTTTCCTTCACCGAAACTAGTGATAATTATAAAATACGCACATGAATCCGAAAAATCAGAGGTGCGTGCCTTTTTTTCTACGGATGGGAAATCGTCAAATGACCCCTCCCGCTCTGAGGAAGGGAGTGTCAGACATGTACTGACTAAAACCCATCCAAGTTCCTTCTTAGGCCTTTGTGTTCCAGGGCCACGGTATCTCTTTCGAGCAGTCCCGCAGCCCTCTGGCAGGCATCGGCTCTCTCGGACCCCTTCCGGTTTGCTGACATCTTCTTGAGGCGCGAGTGGAACACGAACGCGCCTTCGCCACGGCCTGTCGTCATAAGACGGACGGACGGGATTGTAACAACCGTACTGCGATCGCCAACCCACCTGCCGAGCGTGGCGATTATGGCAAAACTCCCCAAAATGTCAATGTGGCGACACTTGGGGGAGGCCTATATCCAGTAGTGGACGTCTTTTGACCTGAAATGATGATCTGGAAATTGGATAATTATTGAGCTTTGCGATAATCGTGTTAAAAACAACATAAAGTCCACATCTAGCTATATATTTTTACCTAAAATAATAAACTAAATAAATAGCTTGAGAATTCTCAATAAATTAGATATTTACTGAAAAAGACAACACGGAAATGTCGACATTATTCGCTGATAGTACTAACGTACGAAAGCTGCAGAGTTTGACAAAGTGAGCGCCGTTAATTAGCCTCCCAAAGTGAAACTACGTTATTTCAGTGTTTTGTATTAAAATCGAAGCTTTATTAAACCTGCTTTTAAATATGTTAAAATGTGTAATTAATAATGCAGTAAAAACGAAAATAAGTAATGTTTACCGCAGCTGCTAATATTGTGTGTATGAGTAAATAATAACCTTTTTGCGATTTTGTCTGTTAGGAACACATGGTCCTACTAAACACACGCACAGTGTAATATATTTGGAATTCGTATTGTGCAAGTACTTAGTAAATTCATACTTGTGCAATTTCTGAAAGTAATACTTACCTTAAAAACATTAATAATAATTCATTCAACCGAACAGACAGCATTAGTATCTGCTAACCCCTCAATACTCAGACCGTGGAGGCCGGGGGGGTAAGTACTTAATGATGCTGTACGTACCTGTCGTAGTACACCGCTGGGCGTAGGCCTCTCTTTAAACTTTACTACAAAACACTTGCCTCTTCCTTCCGCAACCAGTCTAGACCTACAGGCAAGTCAAGAATCTGCCTCGAAAAATTCAAGTTTTTGCAAAATAACGTATTAACCCCAAAGAATATTGACATTACTACCAACTTACTACTCGTTAACTTATCAACCTAATAACAAAGTGTCGGAAAACACAAAAGTAATGAACGATGTTAATAAACTAATAACAAAGAGTTTCATATCGGATCTATAGATTGTGGTTATGCCAGAGACAAACTTTCTCTCTACGTATTGGGTAACGCAATAAATATGCCTTTCCAGGCCATTTGCTACCACTGTCGAGCACCACAGGCTCTTATATGAGCTAGTTATCAGATTTATGCCTCAATAAGCCTACTAGACTTTTCCTCAGCCTTTTTTTTTCATGCGTCCCTGTTAAAGTGCCTACTGCCTAATTAGGTATGCTTGTTACTGAGTGGGTAGGATTGCTCGGTTCTATTCATAGTTAAATGAGGGCAGGGTGGATGCACCGGCAGGTACTCTCCTTTACTTGATCGTCCGTACGGTACGTACTTAAGTGGTTTACAAGGGGAGTGAACGTAGATGCGAAAACTCGCTCTCTCTGAAATAAACACATGATTATCATCATGAGATACATATCTCAGATCATGGTAGATTTATTAAAACTGTTAGTAAAATAGCTGTTCTTTACATCATTTTCACCGTGTAGTACCTACTAGGACCACGTTTTGTACGAAATTTTGATTTGGTAGTCGCAATTAATTTATTGAAACTTTATGCGTATAGTGTGAAAATACAATGTACAAAAGCGGACTTAATGCCTTGGGCATTTTCTACCAGTCTACCTTAGGATGATGCAGAGACAAGACATAGCAATGCTAATGTCATATAACTCAGCTTGTCTAAAACATTATGCTTTCCGTTAAGAACTGGCATCAACCCAGAATAGAATAGAATAAAACTTCGCTTGAACGTCAAGCGAAGCTTTCAAGCAGTTAATCATACACCAAAAATGAAACATACCTATCGGTTTTACGAAACTGCTAATTTTATGGTTACAACAGCGGTCTTATCGGTGATAGCGATATCTTCCAGACAACCTTTGGATGGATATTAAATCATTATCATTTTTTCATTTCCCAGCTTGTAAATGAAGGATGACATCCGAAACTCCTCCATGACTTGCACTGAAGTAGCCATGGAAAATACATTAAGCAAAACACTATTTTTTCTCTCTTTTGACGCTCGCAGACCGCAGAAAGGTCGGCTCCAGACGACAGCGATTCCTCTACTAATTTGCGAAAAAAAAATATATTTCTCGACAAGGCTATGCAAAGGCAGAATATATGATAAATCACAATGTTAATATCATTGATAAATCATTATAATATTATATTATAAGACGGGAGAAACTTAATATCTAAGTTTAATGAGCACACAGCCATAAATTTCAAAACTTCAAATTAAATATTTATGTTTTAGGTACAGCTTTAGTTTCAGCAAGCACTAAGACATAATGACATATCTTACCTAGATAAAATATTCATGAGATAAGAAACTATTGTCTAGGTAGGATTAAAATGATCATGTTTATTTTTAACCGACTTCTAAAAAAGGAGGAGGTTCTCAATTCGGATGTTTGTTTTTTTTTTTTTTTTAACCGACTTCTAAAAATGGAGGAGGTTCTCAATTCGGATGTTTGTATTTTTTTTTTTTATGTTTGTTCGCGCATAACTCCGTCGCTTGCCAACCGATTTGGAAAATTCTTTTTTTGTTTGAAAGCGTATACTTTCCAAATGGTCCCATGAAAATTTTATCCAAATCAAACAAGCCGTTTCTGAAAAAATCCACAAAAAAATCATTTACGAACCGATTTGGAAAATTATTTTTTTATTCCAAAGCCTATGCTTTCCGTTTGGTCCCATAGTCACCAAGTCGGGATCTGATGATGGAATCTTGGCGAAATCGAAGGAACTCTTCAAGTTTTATAGGAAACGTACAGCGATTTTGGTATTTTCTACAACAAGTGAAGCATTTGCATTCAATAAGAACCATTCTACTATCAGATCTGATGATGAAGCCAAGAGACAGGCACTGGAACTCCATAATAAGACAATGTATCTTAGCTGTGTTTGGGCTTGTTGGAATTGTAACGGTATGCCAATTGGAATGTTTCCAGGTGTACCACAGACTAACTTTTTGACTTTCCTTATTCAACCTACGTAACATGTTTTCGCGATGATCAGGGTTCTTATTCAAAATGCGTTGATCATTTCTTTCAATAATTTCTTTTAATCGTTTTCCTTTTTATCAGTTTCAGTTCGACGCCTTTTCTCACACGAGAAGCATCTATCCATATTTTATTATTAGATTAAAAATATGTCACTAAAAATTAACAAATAAAAATAGTTTTTACAAAAAAAGAAACCGACTTCAAAAAACACTTAACGCACTAAAAAGTTAAAAATAATACTATAACCTACCTATATTAATAAACCTAACCTAACCTACGATTAACCTATAATAAAATTTAATAATTCTTTGGAGTCGGTGCCAAGCAATATACGATACCTAAATGACTATATACAGACTAAGGCCAGAAAAAAGCAAAACATAAATCAACAACTTCTAAATATTAATTCATTCATTAATTCTAATTATATTGCTTGGCACCGACTCCAAAGAATTATTAAATTTTATTATAGGTTAATCGTAGGTTAGGTTAGGTTTATTAATATAGGTAGGTTATAGTATTATTTTTAACTTTTTAGTGCGTTAAGTGTTTTTTGAAGTCGGTTTTAATCCTACCTAGACAGGTAGGATTAAAATAAACATGATCATTTACTGACCTGACTAAGGCCCATTTACTTTATAATTTACATAAGCACTACGCGCTCCGTACCTTTATGTAAAAACTCATACTGGTAAAGCTAATATGACTTCATTGTGTTCTTCTTTATTAAATTGTAGTCAGGTATAAAATATACATCGAGCTCTTCTTCTTTTTAGCTAGTCGATAGCGGGTAAATTGATGGATGGTATATTGAGTTGGCACTGAATTTGGGGAACAGATTAGGCGCCTTCAGCAGCATTCATCAGTGCTTGTAACGAGCAAACAATGAAGGATATTACTATGAGTGCCCCATCGTTAGTGGAACATGGGAACGCAATGTTTACACTTCCTATCTTATGCATACTATCCATAAAGCATATCTCTGAATAGAACATAGAGCCGAATATCTTCGCTAAAGAACACGCAACACTAACAACAATAATTTTGCCTAACAATAGAAACCGACAAAAAAACGTCCAAAACCAGTCTCCTGGGAAGGCATGATATATTTTAATTAGATGCTAATAAGTCTGACACAATAAAAAAAACTGACGCGTCCAAGGACATCGCGACCTTCACTCGCTCTATGATTATGTTTTATTCAGCTCACGTTTAAAAATAAAGAAAATCAACTCGTTTTATAGTTTTAATGCGTACATTTTGGCTTATAAAACTACTAGGTGCCCGGGTGAATAATAAATGTCGAGATGAATGCTCTTTTTATCTGAAAGGTTTTTTTTTTTAAATTCTATCCTTATTATCACTTTAGTTCGTGCACATGCCTGCCAATGTTGCACTATGCTTTATTTAAAAGAAAATGATTTTTAGTTCATGTTTACTACTTAATTGGAAATTAACGGTGTTCGGAGCAGTATCGAATATTGGCCCAGTATGCGAGTTAATTTGACCAACAAACTTGTTCTTTATGTAACAATCTCAAAACTTGACTCCTAAAATAACTTCTATACAAACATAATATGAATAAAGTCTAAAAACTAAGAGAATGTTATGTGTGAAACGAGCATTTTCTATGTTGAAATCTTTCGAATTACTTTACGTTTGTTTTTCAAATTGCAGTATCGTCGTCGTTTCATTTAACGGATTAATTAATAACTTTAGCTGTTGGGCGCTGGCTGTCTCATTAAAAAATAATAAATAAACGGAACGAAGTGTCCATTGCTCCATAAATAACAGTTTAGTTTCGTTGCAATCGGAGAGCATTTCGAACACTCCAGAATCTCTTGGCAGGATTTCGTACAGAGTTATAGATTTATTCTGATTATATTCTCACATAACAATTTTCCTTCTTAATATTATTTAAAGATAGGTAGCACGACCGTCTGTAAAATAAATCGAGAAAAGCACGTGATTAAAATTACGATACGAGTGGCACGGCGCTGCTGCTCTGAATTCCGGGAAAGTCAAATAAAATCACCTTTTACATACCTTAAATCTTTACCTCTTTTATTTCGGTTACGCGCTTTTATATGAATTTGCCGTCGGTGAATATAAGTAACAGATCATTACTTTCCGGCGTTCTAAGTAACCTTATAAAATTTAGTTTATTTTACTCGCCTCTCATAAAAGATTGTGTCTGGGTCTCTTGGGATACCTCGTAAGAGACTAACTACTTAAATAACATTTATATCACTTATCAGCTATTCTCAACTTGCGGTCCGTGGTCCGTTTGCGAGCCCAACAGGCCTTTATGATTGGCCCACCTGGAGTTGGAGTTGGCTTCAGTTTTAAATTGTAATTATTCAAAGCTGTTCGATGAGTTTATCGATTTAAAAAAAAAAACAACCTAGAATTTCTGTTTAAAGAAAAAAGGGAAAACAGGGATATGTGCAATTTTGGAGCATTCAAAAAAATTTAAAAGCGTCCAAAAAAGTACCCAAATCCTGTTACAATCTTTGGGTCTAAGTACGTGTGCGAACGATCTTTTCCAAAAATTAAATAAACAAATAATGTGTACAGAAACAAACTTACAGACTTTCATCAGGATGATGTAATAAGTTAAGCATGCAGCGACAAGCCAGATCTTGACAAAGTTATGAAATAGTGTTTTCAGTATCAAAAAACTCATTAAAACATAATATGTTTCATATCTTTGTTAAAACTGAAAGTTATTATTTGTGAAAGCTCTTTCAAAATTTGGTCTATACTGCATGTGGCTTTTTAACCACCTTTTCTTTTTTTATATAATATATATAATAATAATACATTGTTAATTTTGAATTACGTTTTTTTTTATAAACACCTAAATAATTGTTGTTTGCCCGCAACACCATGACTGAAACGGGTTTATATGGCTGCTTTAGATTATGTAACTTATATTTCGACAACCATACATACATAGGTGTCATATTATTTCAAAAGATATTCAAAAATTCATGTGCTAAGTATCTTTCTATTGAGCGGTAGGTTACCTGCCCGCCTACTTACATACATTTATTATTCAATTCAAGTGTATGTACGTAAGCCGTCAAAACCGCCTTATTTAAAAACTGTACTACGTATCTCCCGGACCCAATGTCTACCGTGGCAACCAATCCAAACGAAAAAAAAAGCCAAGTATACCTTTAGCAAGCAATATTTTAGTACGCAAGTGTGTGCGCCAACACAGGTGAACTCTCTGTTCATTTACGCTCATAGTTCAATGGGACGGCCAACAAGACCAAGATCAGGCATAGACTAAACGCATTACGTGCTTTCCGAGGCACGGCTGTCACACTACCAACCTTCAGACTCGAGGTTGCTACAGAGAATTTCCTAATATCAGTTTGCGTGACCAGGGAATCGCACCACGAGACCAATAGGGTAGGTAGAAACAATACCTATTGTCCAATAAAGATTAAAGTTTTAGAACCGAAAAGAAAGTGCTGAATTCCATCGACAAACTTTAAAATCTTTTATACTTTTAAAGCAAAGGAAAGTTGGCACAATCAACTCGGAATTACAGTAGAACTTCAACTGGGTAATCTTCAATATGTTACGGCTAGTTACAGACAGTTTTCTTACTTTTCAATCGTCCGACTTCTTTGAACTTTAACGAAGTTCATTGTTGATTCTATTGAACAGCATTCTATACTTTTACTTTTCTAGGGTACACATTTGTGAATGCCGTCGAGCGTATAAGTTAGTACAATTAAGAGTTCCCCAAGGGCACTGTATGTTGCACGAAGTTAATGGAAGCCCTCTCAGAAGGTATTTGATAATTGTTCGGGGAGCGATCGATTGTTAGCTTAGGACCTGGACGTGCTTATTTATTGCGACCCCTGCAGCCCTGGGTCTCCACACGTGCCACGGTTGACTTATTGCCTTCCTTATGGACCCTCAAACAGCTTCTTATATACACACCCCTATTACTGTGTTCCGTACTTTTCAGGGTAGAAATTACGGAAGTTTTCTTTCAGCAATACCTACATAACTAACGTTATTTGGAAGATTAGTGTTTATTCTTTAACAATTGTACTGTTGGATCTAGCTTCTGTTACTTTAGCAAAACACTTTAACCTCTACTTCCACAAGGATGCCAGAATCTGCTTACAGCCCACGTTTATAAAACTTAGTTTACGTGTGCTACGCAGGTAAATCTCAAAGCAATGAGATTGCGAGGCTCTTTGACCCAGGCCGTCTTTGAGCCTCGTCTGCCGTGCAACAAAAGGCACTCAAGTTTTAAAGATAACGCCCCCATGAGCATTTGAAATTCAGCAGACTATATGATATAGGCACGTGCATAGATATCATGTTAAATAAAATGTGTTAAAAAGGTCAAAAAACTTGGCTGTAAAAAGTCATAATCATGCCTTGACAAAGTCAAAAACTGGGCTATACTATTACCCAGAAAACTGAAGGGTAACTACAAACTCGTTTTGAAACAAATAATGTTCCTACCATTTCCGCCTAATATGCAACACGTTTCTTTGTAATAAGTCTTAAGAAAAATGAAGTGGGTCATCGGAGTCACCTCGAGGGTCATTTGAGCGAACGCCCCTCGCGCCATCCATCGCTCCGATCGCTTCTATCGCTCCCGGGGCCAATACCGTATATATTTAGCGCTCCATTGGACCCTATAAATCAAATTTCCCATCGGCGGGCCTTATCTAAATCACTTTCCCATACTACAGATGATTCATATTGTTTCGGTAAGCAGTAAGCGTCCATATCGTTGGTAGAGTTGAAAATATTGCATTAGATTTTAACTCCAATGTCAATTTAACGCACGTTTATTTGAAAATTTAAAAACTGTTGATATTCTATTATCTCATGGTACTGTAAAAGTGCTAAATCGATATTCTTACTACAAATTCAACTCGACACTTATCCGTTACAAAGTAGAAATCGAAAACACGTAGTAGCCCTCGCAACGAGAACTCGATCAGCAATAGCCGAAACACAACAGTTGAGCGTGATTCCACCGAAGCTCCCCCCTATGAAGGTAGTAGCGAATTGAATAGACAATAGCAGTAAGAGGTTCTATACTAGCTCGTATATCAGTGCAGCATTCGGCCGGATTATCTATGGTAAGCCTCACCGAATTGTACACGACACGACACACTAATCATATAGCAGAGTTTCAAGGATATTGTGTGAAAACTAGCACGCTAACGATCTCTTCACTTGCTGTGTCCTGTCTAGCTGTATGATGTATAGCTGATGTCATTATCCTATGCCTCGGAGGTATAACGCCACTGTTTAGTTCAAAAAGTAAAGGTCCTATAAGGCAAATTTCACCAATGAAACTTAACGCGATTATTACATCTAAACAGCGCTCAATGTCCGTGTCACAATTACTATGGAATATTGACTCAAACAGTTCTTGAGCACCGTTTAAATGAACTGATCGCGGACTTTCTCGAACACCCGATGAGATTGAGACAATGAAAATTTCAATTTCCTCTTTTATAACTGATTCTTAAGTTGCAAGCGCCTGAACTGAAGATTTTATTAAAAAAACTGGAGTCCACTTTCAATTTCCAAAGTACACTTAGAACAAAGTTGTGTATACAGCCAAAGTTGTAGTACTTATAGTGTCCGCGCGAGATTTCCCTCGGGGAAAATAATTAGGCTAGCGGGCACTACAGTGTAATATTTATAAATTGTAGTTCACACTGTAATACACACTCGAGCTAAGTGTATTGCCGTCTCAATGAGCGACACATGGAGCTGTTTATCACAAGCCTGCAGGCTGTTCAGTTTACTGAGAAATTGCCATTGTACAGTCGCGGTCAGATACACATCCGCACATGAACGTGACCTACTTCGCTAAACCATTCGGCGATTCTTTCATCTCGTGACGTTGATATATGCAGTTTTAACTGAAGTGCTCGCCTTTCTGAAATGTTTCTAACGTGTTTTTTTCTTTGTTTAGTGCCAGTGCTACTGGCAGATAAATGTTACAGCACTGGTGATGGAACTTTACAAAGCTTATTCACTTATTTACATTTTATTTGTTCTTTGTAATAATTTCGAACTTTTAGGCATATAACCTAAAAGTTTAGGCCCTTCTCCCAAACCTTTAGCTACCTTATTAAAGCTGATTTCTCTAAGAAGAAAACTTGAGAACTCAATCTGTCACTCAGAAAATATAACCCATACGTGGAACAAATAAAATGACAGAATTGTATATTTTGAGTATCGTCCAATACTATTATTACTTTATTATTTATGGACAGCCGACATAAGTTTAATAATTAAAGCTCTCCAAAAGTTTATTATGTAACTTATGACAATGTTTTTGTAGTTTAATTAAAAACAAAATATAATTAAATTAACTTTCACTGAAAGGTAAACGAGTAAACGAGTTATAATACGATTTAATTAGACTATTATTCAATGATAAATTTCTAACACTTATTAAAACCTAACCAACTGTTTGTAGCTTCTCTATCTATTTGCAGCCTTGAATGGATTGAATAGCATTAAAGTTAGGATCAAGTTAAACATAGATCTTGCTCACCGCAACCATAAACCCTCTAATTTATTTCAATTCTCTTGATTGCGGTTGCTTTATCATTGTTCAACACTTCAGGTTTAAAGGATATCGCCCAGATTACCACTAAGACCAATGTGATTTAGACGAAATACCGATACATTTATACATAAATAAAAAGAAAGAGAGTAGCGGTGGCCCGGTGGTCGCAGCCCCGACTTTACGAGCAGTAAGGCGTGGGTTCGAACCCAGGCAGGCGCATATTACTTTATGTAATTCATTTCATAACCTATGTCCTCAAAAACGGTGAAGGAAAACATCGTGAGGAAACCGGCATGTCCTAGAACTAAAAATTCGAAGACATGTGACATCTACCAACCCCGCACTGGGCCCGCGTGGTGGATTACAGCCCATTCCATCTCATAGAGAGGAGGCCTGTGTCCCAGCAGTGGGAACCTCAAAGGCTGATGATGAAAAAGCAAGAATAAACATCATGCTACTGAAAGACAACTTTTAATAAGCATGAAATGAAAAGTTTTACAATCAAAAGTATAGCTACCGTTTTCTGAAAATGTCTTTCGTATCCAAATGTAGTCGGTACCATTCTGAAATGTGCTCATTAAAAGTCCGCAAAATTATAGAAACAAAAGTACCTAAACCCACCAAAATGGCTCATGTTGTGGCCAGATAAGTACATGACTAAAAACTAGCTTTAAATAAACTTAATAACAGGTTCTATTAAGGGTGAATTTCACCATTGGTACTTGACGCGATCAACCAACCGCGTTTAAGAGTTGTCACTGTCAATATTTCATTCAGTGGCAGCTCTTGAACTTAGTTTAATGGTGATGTGCTGATCGCATTCAGCTTTATTGGAGACATTCTCCATTAACAGTTATGATATTCACAACATCCAACAGCTGTTTAAAATTCTAGAGGATAATCTCCTCTCTGCTCCTCACTGCCAACACGAAGCGAGAAAACTTTAAAATGCATCGTATTTAGCGAGCATGACGCAATTACAGCCACGGTCGCAAATTGCTCATCTCATCCTTTACGACAACTTAAATACTCTTCTAATAACCGGACTAAAGAGTGCTACAGATCAGGATAATTAGATACTTAGTTCTGCAAATTGAGTTCTTGAAATTAGTTCAACTTTAAGTTAGAGTATCCTTTAAACATGAAAGTTAATTAACTTATGTTTGCAATCTTAATCAGTAGTTTTATATAAGTATCAGCATAAAGCTGGCTTCATATCTCTTTACAGTGTTTTTTTCCTTTGATCCCCAGTTCGAGCGGAGTGATTGAGGCTTTTCGTTTATATCCTATTCATTTTCACGAAATATTCGCTACATAACATACGTGACGAAACTCGCTGTTTAGGTCTCAAGCGTATCGGAAAACTAAACAAAATAAATTATTAGCGAGTTCCACCGAATTACCGCAGTCTGTTAGTCGGTAATTACTACAATTACGCGTTAGTGCGGATCAATAGGTAAGTAGAGAGAAGTAGGCTGAGAATCAGACATATTTTATTTATCAAAATACTAACAATAGTAGATTGTTGCATCGAGCGCAAAGTGAGTCATTAATGCACGAGTGTTATGTTGGTGCCCGAGCGCATGCGAGGGCACTAAATTATCACGAGTGCATTAATTACTCACTTTATCGAGGTGCGTAATCTGCTTTTCTTTCAACTACCCTGACAAAATATACCTACTCAAAATGAAAACTCAAGTTAATGAAACAAAGTTTAATTCATCTTCCCTTCAAACATACAATTACTAAAAGTGCAGTTATTAAAGGTTATTAGCAACTTCATTTGCAGCTGTTTTATATTTTCTGAAGTTGAATTCATATCGCTATCGCTATCAATTTCCATGATTTTTTACCTTTTTATTTGGTAAAAATACGAAGTATCAAAGTTTTACAATGGTACAAAATGCGCGCCATTTGTTTTTTTTTTCACCAAGTCTGTTTTTTTCAGCCGATTTTGACTTTCAGCCAGTAATCTTTTTGATCTAATGCATACATTTTACTAACCTAATAGGAGACATTTTTTTTTTTTTTTGGTGTGGCACTAGTTGTACTTTGTGCCAAAAAGAGGTTTCAAAGGAGACATTACACCTCTGTGGTAAATTTAATTCCAAATTTAAAATTTAAAACAGTGCAGTAATGAAAAACAGTGCAATAATGAGATTTCATATAACTTTTCTGCACTGTTTTGGTTCTAAGCAAAAAAGACATCCTTTGTGATCGGTTTTGTAGTGATTAATGATAACATTACTGCGTAGTTGAAAGAAAACATTATCCCACTTAGGGCCAACTTCACCAATAAAACACACGGCACTTCTAAACTCAGTTAACTCAGCTAATGTAGTTTTTACAGTGACAGCTCTTAAACGCAGTTAACATGTTGTGCTGATCACGTTACGTTTCATTGGTGAAATTCGCCCTTACTCTACGGAGTGACTAGTAAAAACACAATCTACTTACCCATTCATGCTTACAGAGCACTTACCACGTTAATACATATTCAGCATGCACACACGAGGCTAAATGACCCTTGACAAGAAAATGTTGGCAAGCGAAACTATCGTACAACTATTGATATGGAAGGCAGCATCACGCGCGAAGTTCCAACTGTATTAACATAAAACGGTGGTTTGAAAAGAGCTTTGGCTTTGAGCACAGACATTTGCAGTGAGAATCGTGTGATCTTATCTCTTTCCGCCCCATCGGGTCGAGAGAATCTCGTTGTGCAAACGAGCTTTTAGTGATGCTCAGTAGAATTACTATTGTGTGGTGGAATAGTATACACTGTAGCGTAAATAAAAATAAAAGTCGTCACAGCTACATGTTAATACGTATAATTTTGCTGTTATAAAAAAAAAACTTAATACAATTTTTTTATATAAAATTTAAAAGGATCAAAAAAAAGAATTAAATAATGGGAGACATGTAATATTATTTTATGTAAAGCAGCGAAATGGGTTGTTCAGAATTGTATAAAGTCTGTAATTTTGAAAATTAAAACAAGGTGGGAAAAGGAGTTGCAACACCTATTCAGCCCTAGGCGCGATCAAAATGTATCCGAGTTTAAATACTACACCGGAAAAAATACATTGCGCGACCTTTTGACACGAATAGGGTTTAAATAAATTAAATGATTGTACAAAAAAAGAAACTATACTATTGCTAAAGATTAAAAAAAAGGATTAAAACAAAATTTGTTCCCTGAAGGTCCGGATCCTCGCTCGAAATCGGATCTTCGCTGTTGCTCCGGGTCTCAGGCGGCAAGCCTCGGAGCCAACCGCCAGTACGCGTCTCCCGACCCCTGGTCGGCCTTGAGTCGCGGCGCCGAAAGTATATGGGTCACTAGATCTTAGCTAGGACAAAAGTCCTAGAACCGATTCTGAGCGAATCTATGGTGAGAAAAATACAGAAAAATTAACACCATGCTCCGAGAGAATCTTTTAAGCAGAAAAAATTTAAAATGTTTCAAATACATACCGGTTCTTGGTGAAATCACTTATAACCGACTATTCAGTACAGCACAACAAAATGTAAATTATCTTTCTTAGGTCTTTTTTGACTTTAGACTACAAATAATTTATCAATTAAATTACGAAACGGAATAATATGTCTGTTATTTCCAAAGCTTCGTCGCCCATCTGAGAAAAATTTTCTTACGTGACATCCCATGGAATCGTCATATTTTTAAATTTGAACCGAAGTAAGAAAAAGTAAATTGATTAGAAATGAGGTCGACTTACACGAACAGAATAGTTTTTATTCAGCCGAAAACAGCGTGATAATGCTGCAATACCCTCTTTCTAAGAAAAAAAAGACGTAAGTACGAGTGAGAAAGAAGAAAAAAACTGGATCAGGCAAAAACAAAAAAACAGGCATCATATCTGAATCAAACGATATCGAAGTGCAACAGATACTGAATAAACACGGAGGCCACCACATCTAAACGTTATCCGCGCGAACTCGCGATATCTCAATTACATCTATGGAGAATATGAAAGAAAATAACGAACACCTAAATCTAAATATATATTGTTCAGTTAGAGCCAAATTCTAACCTACCACATCCTTACAATTATGAAGAACAACCAGTGAACTTTAGATCTAAGTAAAACTAACCTAACTTAACATAAGACTTAACTATTACCTATCAACTATAAGAAAAAAACTTGGGGATCAAATAACCTATCAACTATAAGAAAAAACTTGGGGACCAAATAACCTATCAACTATAAGAAAAAACTTGGGGACCAAATAACCTATCAACTATAAGAAAAAACTTGGGGATCCCCAAAAATAATTAACGTGAACACGTAAAGTCCAACCTTTAGTTATAGAAACAAAAGACAAGTTGGACAAAAAAAAAACTAAGTGTAAGAAAGAAAACTTAAATCAATTAAGTCAAAGATGAACTCAAGACATAGAACTTAAATCAGACAACTCAAGTCATAAAACTCAAGTTTAAATTCAAATTTAAATGTTGAATGTCACGCCATCTGTGTTAAAATAAAAGAAACAAAATAACCTTAGAATACAAGTTGACATAACACAGAAATAAATAGATGTCACTATTAACAGGTAATCTATTAAGTTTTTAATCTAATCAAAAACTTATGCAAAGAAATATTCCAAAGAGGAAAAAGGATTAGAAAGCAAATGTCAATATGGAACAAAGAGAATTTAATCCAATTTATTTTAAGATATCTTTGATATGATATTGTCCGGAGTGGACTGAATCACAATCCTGTAGCAAATAGGTGGTCCTTGAAATGACTCTTATTACACGGCACTTAATAAAACGTGGAGCAAGCTTCCCAGAGAAAAAATCACCTCCAGAAGACTTGGAAAAATTCCTTCTCCATACAGTATCACCAACATTCAGAGTGACAGCTGATCGATTAGAATTATATGCACGAGAGTTACGGAGAAAAGCTAAAGAAAGATTATCAGCAACCTTTGCATAAACTTCGCTGAGAGAAGATAGGTTTGAAGCATGACGAGCCCGACTGTCAGCCAAATTAGAGCTTCGAGTCTGACTATATACACGACTGCTATCCATAAGGACCTCTCTACCAAACATAAGAAAGTTAGGCGTAAAACCAGTAGCTAGATTAACACAAGAATTGAGGTAAAGCTTAACTTTAGGTAACATTTTAGCCCAACTTCTTTGGTTTTCACCAACCAAAATACCTAAACATGTTATAACGCTTTGGTTGTATCGCTCAACCGTATTTGCTTGGGGTGTATAATATGGCGTAAAAGTAGGTGATTGAATATGGAAAGATCTGAGAAAATTAAGGAATTGATTACTACGGAAAACTGTAGCGTTGTCACAAAAAATAGTACGCGGAACCCCAAAATTAAAGAAAATTTCAGACTCTAACGCTTTTATAACAGAAAGAGTGTCAATCCTTTTCAGAGGAACTAACCAAACATATTTGGAAAAAACATCTACCATAGAAAGGATATATTTATAACCATAATAAGCGCAGGGCAACGGACCAATTATATCGATAGAAATCATCTGTAAGGGCAAGGAAACCTCTTTAGGGTAACACATCTGACCGCGAGGTTGTGTGTTCGAAATTTTATAGGCTTTACAAACCTCACATTGACTTAACGTCGAAGTAACGTCACGGAACATATTTGGCCAGTAGAACAAATCCCTAAGCTTTAGATAAGTTTTAGTAACACCGGGATGTATCGAAGGAAAACTATTGTGAATTTCCCAAATAGCGTCTGGAACTTTTTCAGCTGGTAACACCACACGCCATGGTTCAGAAGATAAAGGAGTAGAAACAGGCATGCGTCTCATAAGGATACCGTTATTTATAGCGTATGCTGGGAACATTTGTGGCGTATCTCGAGCACCTATATATATCTTCTTATACCAACGGTCATTAGTATGTTCAGGACCCTGGTCAAATGACACAGGATTAGCATGGATCCTGGAAAGAACATCGGGGACTATATGTTGCGAACCTTTACGATGCACAATATCAAAAGTATATTGGGAGATAATAGTAGCCCAACGAGCTAAACGACCAGATGGGTTGTTAAGAGAGAGGAGCCACTTAAGGGCCATATGGTCTGTTATGACAGAAAACTTCATACCATCTAAATAACATCGAAAATGTTTAATTGAATCCAAAACTGACAAGAGTTCACGCTCTGTAGTACTATAATTGCGTTCAGTTTGAGAGAATAAACGCGAATAATAGGCAATTGGATGTTCCACATCGTCTATCTTCTGTGTCAGTACCGAACCAAGACCAACAGCTGACGCATCACACTGCAGGATGAATGGCTTCGAGAAATCAGGACATGCCATAACAGGCGTATCAATTAGCGCTTGTTTCAACTGAGTGAAAGCTTGATCGGCTGCATCGTTCCAACTTATTGGATCATTACCCTTTCTCTTACCGATAAGGGCAGTAAGCGGAGCAATTATAGAAGAAAACCCTTTAACGAAACGCCTATAATAGGAACACATACCAATGAAACCGCGTAATGACTTAGCTGAAGTAGGAGTAGGATAATCTTTAATAGCATCAAGTTTGCCGGGATCGGTTTGAAGACCCTTTTCATTAACAATATAACCCAAATATTTTAGTTCGCTTTTACAAAACTCGCATTTTTTTAAATTTATAGTTAAGCCTGCTTCTTTAAGTCGAGCAAGCACCTTCCTGAGCAGCGCCATATGACTAGAGAAATCTTTTGACACGATTATCAAGTCGTCGACGTACCCAAAAATACAATCGTCGCTGGTAGAAGTAAACTCGAAATTAACGATCATATCAGTAAGGCGTTGCATCTCCGAAGCAGCGTTCGTTAGACCAAAAGGCATCCTAACAAACTCAAAGAGACCACGTTGTGGAACAATAAACGCTGTTTTCTCACAACTTTCTCTATCTGCGAGTGGAATTTGCCAGAAAGCACTTCTAAAATCCAATGAGCTAATATATCTAGCACCACGAAGGTTGTCGAGGATATCGTGAATACGGGGAAGAGGATATGAATCTCTAACTGTCACACTATTCAGTTTTCTACTGTCGACACAAAACCGAACAGAACCATCTTTTTTTGTCACCATTACCACTGGACTAGCCCATGAAGAACGAGATGGACGAATAACACCCATATCTAACATTTTGTCAATCTCTTCATTGAGAATCTTCAACTTGACAGGGGATAAGGGATAATATCTTTGACGGATAGGGTAACCCGTAGTATTAATTTTATGGGACAACCAAGATGTTTTACCAAGACCAACTTTTTCCGAAGAGATAACTTCGTACTCTTTAATAACTTGTTGAAGACAAGACTCTTGATCCGGCGATAGGATGTTACGAGGATGAATATAACGGACCTCGCCGACAGAGGAAACTTGAGGGGAAGAGTGCTGAACAGAAGGGATAAACATATTACCATCAATATTTTTATTAAAAGCCTGACTAAAAATAGACGTCAAACCGAATTTATTCCAAAATTCGATACCTAAAATAACAGAAGTTGACATCGAACTTGCAACTAAAAACTCATGAATAAAAGTTGTACCATTAAATTTAACTGGAAGGTACACAGAACCAAGAATATCAATCGGCGAATTATTAGCCGATATAACACGGGGACAAGCGTCTTTTGATGTCAAAGAAACACCAAGTTGCTGAATAAAATTATCGCTAACAAGCGACATCTGAGCACCAGAGTCGAGCAATGCTTTAATAACTCTACCACATAATAATACTTCTATAAACGGTCGGTTATCAAATGAATCTGAAGTAAACACTGGGGATACTGTACGGAAAGAAGCGTATCGCCAGTGGTTTATGCATTTTTTTGAATTACATTTCGGACATTCCCTAGTAATAAATCCAGGAGTGCGACACTTAAAACAAATCATGCCTGTGATCTCTGGGCAAGAACGGTAAGAATGACCAACTTTGTTACATTTTAAACAAAGCTGAGACTGACTACAACCAGGACAAATCTGAGGGTTACTAGATGTTGGCTGATGGGAAGTTTTGTTCGGCCTAGGTTTTGGTGGGTTAAATACTTGAGAAGTCGACTGGTCGGCAACACAGTCGAGACTGGCTACCGCCTTTGAAGGTTTTAAAAAGGACTCGAAATGAGTAACGGCCTCGATTAAATTATTGACATCATGGAATTTTTGAATAGACAAGCAAGGAGTATACTTTGGCAACATGTTGTGAGTGATGATCCACAACAACTCCGATTCTTCAATAGGCTTGCTCAGTTTAGAATTTAAGTAAGAAACCTCGATAATAAATTCTCTTATAAGCTGTTCCGGTTTCTGCTTGAGGTTACGGACCTCCTGGCTTATCTTAAATTCAAAATCGGTCGTACCGAATGTCTGAAAAAAGGCATCTTTGATCTCAGAAAAAGAAAGACCAGGGCGACGGATCGACCTAAAATATTGAAGTGCGACACCTGACAAGACTTCATGAAATCGCTTAACTAAATATCCATCGGACAAATTGTCGGCCTCCCTGCACTCCTCTAAACTTGTGAAAAATTCCCGTACGCAGGTCTTACCATCGAAAACAATCTTCCACTTAGTAAGAGAGAACTGCCTGGTAAATTGTAGGCATTCCTCGGATCTTATTGGAGAAGGAATGATACTCTGTGAAGAAGCGTGAGAAGGTCTTGGCGGAATAGGAGGAGGTGGTGGTCGCGAAATAATGGGACTAGCACGACGTGGAGTCTCAACAATAGGGAACCCCTCTTCTGACATGATGTAACTAGAATAGACCTAATAACGAATGAAAGAACAGACAAAAGGCGATTGAATCCTAGCGAAAAAAATAGGCACGGCATGAACAGATGGATAAAAATAATCCTGCAACCAGCAGTCAGTGAACGCCAAGCTATTAAACAAAGATACAGGCTACATAACCGTTCATACTAAGCTTACCTTGAAAACCGACGCCTATAAATTCATACGTCACCATATATACTCTACGGGTTCTAACTACCGCTAGCTAAGGATATGGAATAAAAATCAGGAGACCTATCGTTATATTTGCTGCGATAAGTGGGTAAAATAAAAGACAGTTATGTGTTATACTAGTTCACAAAATTATTTTTCCTTTAAAATAAATTACATTTAATGAAAAAATATATATATATGTCAAGGAAAAATGACAGCTTCACAGATCTGAACTGGTGGTAAAAATCCCAGAATACCTTTCTAGAATGAAAGAATATCCGTGTCCTGAAACAAATAAGCTTAAGAATCATTAGCTCCCGGAGGGAGTGACCATCCTCAATAAGGCAAAAAAGATTTTATGTAGAATCATTCAAATTTCAAAGTTATTAGGTAAAAACACTTACTGTCCCTGTTCGGGCGCCATTTTTGTAGCGTAAATAAAAATAAAAGTCGTCACAGCTACATGTTAATACGTATAATTTTGCTGTTATAAAAAAAAAACTTAATACAATTTTTTTATATAAAATTTAAAAGGATCAAAAAAAAGAATTAAATAATGGGAGACATGTAATATTATTTTATGTAAAGCAGCGAAATGGGTTGTTCAGAATTGTATAAAGTCTGTAATTTTGAAAATTAAAACAAGGTGGGAAAAGGAGTTGCAACACCTATTCAGCCCTAGGCGCGATCAAAATGTATCCGAGTTTAAATACTACACCGGAAAAAATACATTGCGCGACCTTTTGACACGAATAGGGTTTAAATAAATTAAATGATTGTACAAAAAAAGAAACTATACTATTGCTAAAGATTAAAAAAAAGGATTAAAACAAAATTTGTTCCCTGAAGGTCCGGATCCTCGCTCGAAATCGGATCTTCGCTGTTGCTCCGGGTCTCAGGCGGCAAGCCTCGGAGCCAACCGCCAGTACGCGTCTCCCGACCCCTGGTCGGCCTTGAGTCGCGGCGCCGAAAGTATATGGGTCACTAGATCTTAGCTAGGACAAAAGTCCTAGAACCGATTCTGAGCGAATCTATGGTGAGAAAAATACAGAAAAATTAACACCATGCTCCGAGAGAATCTTTTAAGCAGAAAAAATTTAAAATGTTTCAAATACATACCGGTTCTTGGTGAAATCACTTATAACCGACTATTCAGTACAGCACAACAAAATGTAAATTATCTTTCTTAGGTCTTTTTTGACTTTAGACTACAAATAATTTATCAATTAAATTACGAAACGGAATAATATGTCTGTTATTTCCAAAGCTTCGTCGCCCATCTGAGAAAAATTTTCTTACGTGACATCCCATGGAATCGTCATATTTTTAAATTTGAACCGAAGTAAGAAAAAGTAAATTGATTAGAAATGAGGTCGACTTACACGAACAGAATAGTTTTTATTCAGCCGAAAACAGCGTGATAATGCTGCAACACCCACTCTCACGCTGCTCTTTCCGTGCGTGTACAATGGTATATCAGCAGCGTGTGGGTGTTTTTGTAAATATTTAATTGGGTTGAGTTTAAGATTACACGTGGAACTACTTTAACTTGTAAGGCCCTCTGATATTACTTTGTCACCAAATCACCTGAGAGAAATTATTGCAGGTCATCAGCATCATGCTTATAGACGCTTTAGTCAAATAATCTTACTCATGAGGGACCAGCGGGCCTATTCGACCAAATGCATGTTTGAATTGGTCAACTGGAGCCGTTGACTAATTTGAAACATCACAGCAAGAAATTGTTTAATTCTTCATTTAATCTCGCTTTATATGAGTTTTTTTTTTACCTACTTTCAGTTAGAGTTACTTCTTCAGTAAAAAGAAGGCGTTTTTAAAATCTAAAATACCTTTAAAATAAAAGTGATCAGTTTATTAGATAATACTATGTCACTACATTTCCGGTCCTTCCTTCTTTGCCTTACAACTTCTCCTCTCTAATTCTCGGAGAACGAAGACTAGCCGCAAACAATTTGATTGGCTTCCGTAATTGGTTTGGTTTCACATCTGTCTCTAGAACTCATTTAAAAAGGATAGCTTAGAACTCTTTATTTCACAGTAGTATGAATATTATGATAAGTGACTATTGAGCGCTGCATATAAGTTGAACCGAGCATGTTCTGTAAATAAATTGAACGTGAAAATATGAAATAAAAGACCGATGTAATAACGTACAAAAATACAAGTGAAAATGAAACTATAACACTTCAGTTGTTAAGAAAATGAGAATCTAAAAATAGACAGAAATAAAACGTTATGAAGTTTGTTCGACGATAAACACGTAGCGTCGTCGGGGGCCGTCCGCGTCCCGCGCCGGGCTGAGCACCCAGCCGTAAAATGGGGTTACTACCACCGCATCACCGAAACAGCTTCAATATTTCATTGTCTAGCTGAGCTGAATCCACAACTGTAAAGGATTAACTCACGTAACTGTTCTTCGGTTGCCCCGTCTGTTTTTTAATTTGCCACTTCAGGGCATAACTGCCTTTGTGAACTTCAGCCAGTGAGTAATTGCAGTTTCATAGAGGCCGATGTGAAATGAAGCTCCGGTGGCTCAGTAAAATCCTTTTGTTAGTCTTTTATCTACTTCGCCCATTTATTAGCGTGAATAAAACGTTTTGCTTGAAAATAACTCAAGCATTTGCTTTGCATAATGCTGCAGATTTCTTTTTCATTTTAATTCGGCAGAATTCAAGAATCCTGTTCTGCATAAATTGATCAATGCCACAAAACGATTCAGTGTCATGTTTCAACCAGCTGAAAATTAAATGTGTCATGTCCAAGTCGAGAAGCAATTTCGTTATTCACGTGACTTGAAATTCATCGCATAAAATATCTCGAATGTCCCGAATTCATTCATGCAGTATGGGAACATGTGAATTTCGACCGGAGCACATTCACGAACGTCATCGGGGCATCCAGAGAGTCTGGTCACCGACAGACAGGCAGCCACAGCCACTTGTAATTCAATCAGACGACCGCGCCGGTGTTGTTGGCAGACTCGGCACTTTAATTTCCTGCATATTCGATCCAATTCACTCATTTATGTATTCTGTTCTGTGTGTATTTTCAATACATACAGAACGTGTTTAGTTGGTTGTTGGTTGGTTTTGTTGGTTGGTTGGATAATATTTCCTGTAGAGCATATAGTATATTTCATTGCGAGTGCGGAAACCCTGTCATTGCAAAGAGTTCCGACAAATGTCCACCCGAGCCGAGGCGCAGCCGAAGGTGAGGGTTGACAGTCGGAACAAGTTGCAATGACGGTTCCGCACGTGTACTGAACAACTATTTTTAATACAGTTGCGAAAAAATGAAGCAATTTAATAAAGAACATTTTTGGAAAATGGCGCCATCCGTAAAAGAATATAAGCAGAGATTTTTTTTGTTTTCTTCACCCATTCTGGGTAGGCAAAGGGAACTATGCCCGCCCATACAGCCAAGTCACCAGTAGATTTTTTTTATTGATATGGAATGAAAATGAAATGAAACCTAACCTAACTCATTGAATCAAATCATTAAATCTGATATTGAAACAAATTAGTAGCTTCTTTTTAGAAATATTTGCATGAATCATTAAAAGTTCAATTTTTTTTTTTGTAAAAAAAAAAAAATATTGGGTTTTTTTCTTTTTAATAGACTTTATTTTGACAGTTGGGAATGAGAACGCACGAGTTCGGGAAAGGTAAAGAAAAAGCTCGAGTGTGTAATAGCCCACATCCCGAACGCTATGCGTCCCTGCAATACGCCACTTTTTGAGCAACTGTATTAAAAAATATTTTAACGCTGGCATAAAATGAAAATCATGCAAAAGCTAAGTTAGTACATAGGTAGATTGTAGGTTACTAGACATTTTATTTTAATTCGGTCTAAAATTAAACGGCCGATTAACTTTGAAGGTTTTCTAAGAGCATCAATGGACAATTTATTACTTGTAATAGGGAATTGTTAATTAAATGAAGACAAAAGCGTGTCGTCACGCTTTGTAAGTGCCGCTGTAATTCCACACGGATGTTACGTTCTTCCGTGCGGGAAAACGACAGGACATGTTACGAGAGAAATCTTTGTTTTTCTTTTCTGTGTTTTACTCTACTTTGAACGACTAATCACATACGCTTACATTCAGAAAGGGATGAGAGAGTGAGAGATGCAAAGACATGATCAGAAAAAGAAGAGCAAATAAAACATTGCTTGACTGTCACACAAAATCCCGATCAACTTGTGACATTTGCTTTCTCCGAAGGTTTAGGCAGAGTGGTACGCTTCTGTTATGAAATAGAGGTGCACAATAATACAATCTCCGCTACTTTGCTACTGAAGCCATGTGTATTTTTTGCGTACTTACCTACTTGAAAAATGCAGTGAAACTGACCTGTACGTGCAACACCATACGTCGATGGTATATTACCTATGTTCCTTGGCAGTCATTTCAGCGCACCCTTTACTTTGCCAAAAATATTCCAAGCTGTTAAAAACATAAAGTTAATTGGTTTACTAAATAACAATGTATCTCAAAAATATTTTGATTCATATTTTGTACTTTGTAGTGTTTATTTTTTTTTGATGAATCATGATTGATGTTTATTGGTGTTACGTTATCTTATAAGTATGTCGAAATATAGGCAAAATGAAGACAATCTTTTGTTTAAATCGACAACCAGACTGATAAGTGTCAACGACCCTAAATCTAGTTCATATTTATCTATAGGTGTAAGATGAAACAGTGTGTACTGTAATTGGTACCTGTAATTTTAGGAGATAATTTGCATTGTACTTAATATCAATAGTCGGTTTAATAAAACAACAAATACCATCGTATCGTTGGCAAATGAATTAAATCAAAACTGTTTGCTCCACAATTTCCGTCTGAGAGACGGCGGATATAATAAGTGGAAATCATATTAAGCTTCTGCCCGCGGCTTCGTCCGCGTGGAGCGCCTACCTACCCCAACCCTACCCTATTCCTTCATTTTTCTGATCTCATAGGGTAGGTAGGTAAGGTTACCACGCTCAACTATCTCCTGGTAAGCTATGTGCTCCTAGTACCTCAATCCCGACCACGCCACCCAGACACGCTCGCCAAGAACATAACGCACCAGGGCATCAATCACCATCTCCACGCTCAACTATCTCCTGGTAAGCTATGTGCTCCTAGTACCTCACTCCCGACCACGCCGCCCCAGACGCGCATGGCGCTCGGCAAGAACATTATAACAAACTGCGCCCCACGGTTATACCTGCGCAAACCGGGATAAAAAGTGCCTATGTGTTAATCCAGGGTATAAGCTATCTACATACCAAATTTCATCAAAATCCATTCAGTAGTTTTTGCGTGAAAGAGTATCAAACATCCATCCATACATCCATACTCACAAACTCTCGCTTATAATATTAGTAGGATATCGATACAAGTTGCGCAATATAATTTATTTATTTTATTATTTTTATTTATTTATTTGTTGCTATCAGTCATGTGAAAAGTTCAACAGTTCATTTAAAGAAAAAAAATAAAAAAGGTTTTTGTAGATTTTTACATTTGTGTTTCGTAGACCTTTCCATTTTCGAGAAAATAAGTAAAAATTTTGGAAAACCTATTTGTAATGCAAATGTCGTTGAAATCTAGAACGACTCTGATGTCATGTTTTTGTAAAAAGCCTCATATTAGCATATCTTGATTGTTACATTACAAGTTTGTGCTATTCAGTAATGATGCCTACTTTCTTTTTAGTTTTGACGGTTAATATAATACTTGATAATGTAATTTTTCCAGTTCTGTTATCATAATTTAATCTGTATTATCAAGAATAATTATTATGCTTATTTTGTTTTAGTCTCACAATCAGTTTCTAGTGATAAATAAGATTTCGTGAAAATAGTTTATTTTCACGAAATCTTATTTATGTGACAGTTTGTCACATCATCACTACATACTATAAAACAGAGTCGCTACCCGCTGTCTCTCCCTATGTATGCTTAGATTTTTAAAACTACGCAACGGATTTTGATGTGGTTTTTTTAATAGATACAGTTATTCAAGAGCAAGATTTATATGTATAAAACATAATATAGTAGAGAAACACTGATTATTTTAGAGGTTTCTAATGTTGAAAAAATGGCTGAACCCTACGAGATAGATCAAAATAATGTACTGCAGTATTGTACACCTTAAAAAAAGTCTACAAAGAAGTCCGCGATGGTAAATGTCTAACTTAGGGATAACCCACAATAACCATTTTTATCCTTTACTTTTTACGAGAAATAATGGCTTATTTACGAAGCGATTATAAGTAATACAACATTAATCCTTATCTAAATAAGTACCTTAAATACATTGTGCATTTAATATAGATCAATATGGCCCTTTACAGCATGTAATTTAAAAATGAGGATATTACAGATTGAAAATGCAGGGACATAGCGGTTGCGGCGGTACCGGCCGTGGGCCGGTGGCGGCGCGTGCCTGTAAATTTTGCCCGTGCCAAGCTGGGGCGGGTCGCTAGTACCATTATATGGCACAGTTGCTGAAATTATAATTGTCAGTGTAAACGGGCAAAGATCAGGAAACCATGCAGGAAACCATACAGCCTAAAGTTTTAACAGATGACGTAAAGTCACACACAGGGAGCAGGGAGAGTGCGCGGGACGGGCGTGGTTGTCGGAAATCTGTATTTCATGTTCTTATATGGACGACATCAAACAGAGAGACGGGACGGGACGGGCTCGGGTGGGCGCGGTTCGGGCGCGGGTCGTGCGCGGTTAGGGCGCGGGTTGGGCGCGGGTCGGACGCGGGTCGGACGCGGGTCGGGTGAAGCGCGGGAGACGCGCGGGACCCACTCTGTTTGTGGTAGCGGGCGACATACGCGCGCACCCGCGCGGCTCCCGCGCATCACCCGACACCCGCACGTCCCGCGCCCGTACCGCACAGGACCCGTGCACGACCCGCGCAGAACCAGCTTTATGTGTGTGATGCGCTTAAGGTTTTGACCGCCTATGTTCATGACAGTTGATTAAGGCAAAGGCAACACCAGTTGGCAACAGTCAGCCTGGCCAGTTGTCTTGACATTCCTTTAGCCGCAGCGCCTAACATAATATTATTGATTACGCTTTGGCCGTCAGTTAGACTTGTTACTAGCTAACCAATGTAACTTAACTAGGTCACCAATCGCCAATGTATTTCCTCTACCGTCACAATATGATTGATATCAGAAAAAACGGCGGTATTTTTTATGAGCAGCCCACAATGTTTCTTGGGAACCTCACTTTTCTTTTATTAGGAAATGTTTCTAGGTTTTGCTCTCAAACTTGAAGCGGGATATATTTTTAACCGACTTCAAAAACTAGGAGGTTATCAAGTCGACTGAATTCTTTTTTTGTGTATATGTTCAACCAATTGGCAATGACATGTATTGTTAATAAGGTAAAATAAATGGATATTAATTAAATAAAAGACCATTAAAATTGAAAATGGAAAAATAAAAAGCCTTTTTGCAAAAAAATAAAACCACCGCCTTCTGAAGTTAAAAGTTATTTTTCCGCTATTTGTGTCTTTGAACTCGGTTTTATTTTTTTGCAAAATAGTTTTTTATATATTACGTAATATTATATTATATGATATATTTTATATGAAATCAGACGCTTGTCATTTTTCATTGTTCTACGAACTCGTAAAATATCGCAATAGTATCCTGAACCACTGCTGCATTGTTCACGTACAGACTAATGTTAAGATATTATTTTGATTTTGTTTCGTGTAATATAATATAATGTTTAAATAATATAATGTATAATTGTCAATTTAAATGTATGTTTAACAATTTTTAATTTAGTATGATCCAATGTTGATTCAAATAATTAAATAATATAAACAATATGGAATAAGTACATAATATATTATTGCGCCAGTGATAATTTATAGATGATTGCTGTTTAACCGACTGGGATTACCTGTCATTTACCTGGCTATTCATTTAGGTAATGAGTTCCATATATCAAATTGGAAACCGCTTTCATCATTCGAGTAATTATTAAAATCGATGTTGCAATGTCAGCCATCGATTTACTAGGTTTTTTAACTGACTGACAAGTGTTCCTTGGTCTATTAGGTGCTAATTTGCAAGACAAAGATTTACTAAGTCTCAAAATCACGCTAAACGCTGTTTCTATGCATAAAACAAACAAAGCACATAGGTTTACATAGTGATGATCACGTTAAATATCGCTTGGAAATGTTTGCGCAATATTTAGTCAGGCTATGATACATACAAGTGACCTATCCAGCCACGGCACTCAGTGTGCATGAGTTTGATAGCGAGCTATTCCAACGGGCAATATTGCTCGGAACCCGAGGATAGTGCCCCTAGAGACTCGTCACCATGTCCGGTAGCGATATCTCTGATTCTCGTTCCTACCGACAAAAGGGGAGGGCGCCACTGCATCAGTACGTTCTGCACTTAAATATTGATTACGTAATATCGCAATCGTTTGAACTTTTCCACACATGTTTCAGCTTTAAAAATTTACGATATAAACAGCGGTGTTTTTAAAACAAACGATTGCTATTCTAGACTGATGATAAAGTGATGGATGTCGATCTGAGATAAGCTGTATAGTATATATCTGTCAAATCTGACTGTTTTAAAAACTTTCATAGTAATCAAAGCACCTTTACGGGTAGGTAATATATGATATAATAGCAAAATCTCTAATATTTACATCATATAACAACTGAATCTATAATTTTATTCGATATAATGATCAGTTCGTTCGTTCGCTCACCACCGCGCCTTCGGCTTGCTCAGCAGCCTCAGCCGCGGCGGCGAGTGTTAAAATCACCTGCTCCTCAGCTCGCGGGCCGCGATGCCACTCCGCGCCTACGCGATTTTAAAAAACACTCTACGAGTAGGGCAGACAAGACTACGTGAAGTCGGTTTTGCAGCGATTCGTTTCTGTCACGCCGCTCCCGCAGCACGCTCGCTTCACTCATTCGCCTTCGCTCTTTAATGGTCTTTATATTATATGAAGCGCACCCCACCTTTACAGTAATCTTTAGATATCGAAACGCTTATTCGATAAATCGATACCCCAAATTATTTAAAAAACCCAATCAGACAAATAGTGGGAAAGTATTCTCGAGTTCCGCATCATTTTAAAAGAAGCCAGTGTTGCTGTCGGTTGCTTTAGTCTCCAGCACTGGCACAGACACTTGCTTCCAGTACTAGTAGTTCCAGTACAGTAGTAGCGCTGGCTTGTAGCACCGGCTTGTAGCACCGGCTTGTAGCACCGGCTTGTAGCACCGGCTTGTAGCACCGGCTTGTAGCACCGGCTTGTAGCACCGGCTTGTAGCACCGGCTTGTAGCACCGGCTTGTAGCACCGGCTTGCAGCACCGGCTTGTAGCACCGGCTTGCAGCACCGGCTTGTAGCACCGGCTTGTAGCACTGGCCTATAGCACTGGCTTGTTCTAGCAAATTTTATTTTTTACGATTCAATGGATCCAACAGCACAATGGTTCACAATTGAGTTCTACCGTGACCTGAAATACCACCCGAAAAAAAAATGACGTTAACCAGCGTATTTTTTTTTTTGCGTACTAATTATTGGGCAAGATGTACTAAGGCTGGCTTCGTGAAGGTTCCGTTTTACTCCTTGTGTATCGTTGTTAAAAAATAGCACAGTAAAGTTATCCGTGTATTCCCGTTCCTTACCTATTTTTTTTTTAAATAATATTAAATATGTTCTTAGATTAGTGCCATTCGTCCGACTAAATAATTTCGTGCATAAAATGTTAATCGTTGTTTCGTCGTTTACTTTCAAATTTGTCGCACCGGCGGTGCCGCTAGTTAACAAAAAAGTGCCGATAACATTGTGTAATTTGCGTAAACCCTATTGGTTTACCTGACATTCTCTCCTTTTAGTATCCTTAAATTAGGCTAGTCGGGTTAGTGTTGACAAAAGAATGAAATTGCACACAACCAGTCTGAACTTATTTGGTGGGACCAATGCGACTAACAAAATAATTAATTAATTATTCCCGTTCGTCCCGCTAAGGGGACGAAGTCGGTGGGACGAACGACGGTAAGAGAAAAGACGGTACTGCGGAATTATAAGTCCGGAAGGTCCGGAAAGCCTAGTTATGGATCTGGTAACCCTAAAGGGGGCTGGCCCAAGTTGCATAATACTAAATGCGAAGTCTCAGAATAATAATTTTATCTCGAGCAAAACCTCTATTTTTAGTTCAAACGCTGGAGTTTTCTCGACAAACAAAAAAATATAGGCAAAAGAAGAAGCAGTCATGCTAGCGAAGCAGGTGGCGGAACGTGAGAGGGAGAGAACCTCACGTCCCAGCCGCCGCGGGAGACGCCCCGGGCCTCGGGGGGCAACCAGTGGCCCCCGGCCACCGTAGGCGCGGGCCTGTGGACGGTAAGTAATGGGCTAGCTCACCGTCCGTCCGTCTTATGACGACAGACCGTGCTGACAGCAAATCGGAAGGGGTCCGAGAGGGCCGATGCCTGCCAGGGCTGCGGGTTGTTCGAAAGAGATACCGTGGCCCTGGAACACAAAGGGCTAAGAAGGAACATGGATGGGTTTTAGTCGGTCAAGTCTGACACTCCCTTCCGCTCCGCCCAGGGCAGGAGAAGTCATTTGATGGTTTCACAACATAAAAAAAAAAATGGTAGGTACTGCTTCTGTAGACGCAGACTTAAATGATACTGTGCTCATTAATGCCACAACGCGTTCCCTACGCTAATTATTCACTCAGACAGAAAGAAAGGACCTTTCAGTGAAGGATTCTGCCTGTTTTTACTAAAACTTTATGGCACCTAATAATAATGTTCAATATCTTGAATACAGTTCAAAGCAAAACATTTATTTAAAGTATGATAGGTAATCCTGTATAAAACTGTCATGTTTTCGGAAATAAATCATTATCTGTCACAGCTTTTTTATTTGTTATTTAATCAAATTATTTATAAAACATTTGTAGAAGGTCATGATATCGGGTCAAACCAAACTGCACAACAACAGAACCAGATAGAGTCAATGTACAGAAAGACGGAACAAAAAAAATCTTTTTTAATACAGTTGCTCAAAAAGTGGCGTATTGCAGTGACGTATAGCGTTCGGGATGTGGGCTATTACACACTCGAGCTTTTTCTTTACCTTTTCCGAACTCGTGCGTTCTCTTTCCCAACTGTCAAAATAATGTCTATTAAAAAGAAAAAGACTAACCACGGAGCTTTTACTAAAAAAATATCATGGAAGTTTTTATGATTCATGCAAATATTTCTAAAAAGAAGCTACTAATTTGTTTCAATATCAGATTTATTGATTTGATTCAATGAGTTAGGTTAGGTTTCATTTCATTTTCATTTCATATCAATAAAAAAAATCTACTGAAAACTTGGCTGTATGAGCATAGTTCCCTTTGCCTACCTAGAATGGGTGAAGAAAACAAAAAAAAATCTCTGCTTCTATTCTTTTACGGTTGGCGCCATTTTCCAAAAATGTTCTTTATTAAATTGCTTCATTTTTTCGCAACTGTATTAAAAATAGTTGTTCAGTACACGTGCGGAACCGTCATTGCAACTTGTTCCGACTGTCAACCCTCACCTTCGGCTGCGCCTCGGCTCGGGTAGACATTTGTCGGAACTCTTTGCAATGACAGGCATTCCGCACTCGCAATGAAATATACTATTTCTTTCAACTACGCAGTAATGTTATCATTAATCACTACAAAACCGATCACAAAGGATGTCTGTTTTGCTTAGAACACTCGCAACATAACACTCGTGCATTAATGACTCACTTTGCGCTCAATGCCACAATCTACTATTAACTATAACGATTATCTTATTACTACATTGTTAGTTGTGTATTGGAGCTTTCAATAATACACACATCAAAAGTGTCTAGGGATCAACATATATTTTTGCAATAACTTTTCTCCTGATTGATATTAATTAATATTTTCTTTAAGGATTCATCAAATAAAGTGTTTTCGTTTGTCACAGTAACGATAAACCAAGTCACCTTGGCATTAATAAAGAAATTTGCCATTTTCTAATAAAGGGATTTTTGACATTTGAACCACTAACATTAAAGTTCGAAAAAAAGACTGAAATAACAGTTTTCTTTAAAATTTTATTGGGTAACTTAAACAATTAATAATCCGTGTTTCTACCGCGAACACTAACAACACAAGAACATCGGTTTGGCATACTCAAAATGAGTTCATCCAAATCACGCTGTGGAATGGCCGCCCATGTTCGTTGCAACAACAAAAAAAGGTCTTCTTGCGACTGGATACCCTCCATATTCGGCAGAGCTCTTTTCTGTAGCATATCCCATGCATGCTCAATCGGGTTCAAGTCTGGCGACTGAGCAGGCCAGGGCAGGACATTGATGTTAGCTGCGGCGAGAGTCTGTCTTTCAACTCTTGCGGTGTGCGGTCGTGCATTATCATGCATTAACTGAAATAAGGGACCGATTTGCACTTGTAGAGGAACGATGACGTCTAATACAATCGTCTCAGCATAAATTTGAGCGTTGAGGTTGCCTCTGATCCAAATTAACTCAGTTCTTCCGCCGATCCAAATACCCGCCCATACCATGATGGTTCCACCACTATAAGGATGGACTTCCTGGCAGGATTTTAATCGCTGTTGGCGTCCAGGGGTTCTCCAGTGTCGTATACGTCTTGTATCCGGTCTCATACCAAAACGAGACTCATCAGAAAAGCACACGAAACGCCATTGTTCTTCTGCCCAATTTCTGTGTTCAAGAGCCCATTGATATCGAATCCTACGATTGTGCATTGCTATAGGTGGTACCCGTAGCGGTCTTCGGGAATGAAGGTTCACTTCATGCAAGCGGTTTCTGACTGTTTGGTCGCTAATTAAGTTCCCTGAAGAGTGATGAAGCCTCACGGCTAACATCATGGCGGTTATTGTTGGAGCTCTTCGAGTTAAGATTTGAATGTATCGGTCTTGTCTCCGTGTGGTGCAGCGATACCGTCCTCCATGGCGCTCAGCCACGGTACCAGTGCTTCGGTAACGTGTCCAAAGTCGACTGATAACACTCTGACTTGTATTCAGAGCTAAAGCCACAGTACGTTGCCGGGAACCAGCTTCTATCATTCCCACGGCTCTGAGCATTTCTTCCCTGCTTAAATGACGTCGCCGCTCCATAATAACGTTGGTTTTAATCAGTAGTAGGGAAACAGTAGCACTAATAATGTCTTCAATGCGTTGTATGTTTTTATAGGGAAAATATTGACAGCTGATTTTCATCTTTTACTCGAATTTGATTCACAGTTCCTGATTCAAATTATGAAATGCACCAAAAAGGATCCATATAAATTTATAAAATCATAAATTTATTACAAAGCCACATCTCAATCTCAAGAAATCCGCATAAAAATGCTTGATCCCTAGACACTTTTGATGTGTGTAGTTTAAGTTCATTTAAAATGTGTGACTGGTACATAGTCCAGACGGCGTAATAATAGGTCTTTACCTATGAAATTGCCGTATTGCAGTACAGACTTTTTCAAACAAAAAAAAGTTTTGATTGGCTATGAGTTCTAAATTCAAATTAATTTTGTTTTAAAAATATGACATTCTATTTACAAAATCAGTCTTTTGTTTATTGATTAGCGTTGTATTTTCATTACATTTCAACATTTTTCCTCATAATGGATACTTTGAAATTTCGTGTAATTATGGAATATGAGTTCCGTCGTGGCACCAACGCGGCACAAACGACCCGTAACATCAACGACGTTTACGGAGAGAACTGTACAAACGAACGCACAACCCGTTATTGGTTTGCGCGGTTCCGTTCTGGGAATTTTGACTTGAAAAATGAACCTCGTGGTCGTCCGGAAACTTTGGTCAACAATGATGAATTAAAGGTGATTGTTGAAGCTGATGAAACTCAATCTACAGCAGAGCTGGCAGCAGCTTTTGATGTTAGCATTAAAACAATATTGGTCCATTTGCGACAGATTGGCAAGATAAAAAAGCTTGATAGATGGGTGCCCCACGAACTTAACGATCGCCAGCGCAACGTACGCGTCGAGACTTGCCTTGCGCTGCTTAACAGGCACAGAAATGAAGGAATTTTGAATCGAATTGTTACGTGCGACGAAAAATGGATTCTTTTTGACAATCGAAAGCGCTCAGCAAGTTGGTTAGATCCTGGTTCGGTACCAAAGCAATGTGCAAAACGAAAAATGACCCCTAGAAAGGTGATGGTCACAGTTTGGTGGTCTAGTGCTGGTGTGATTCATCATAGCTTTTTACAAAACGGCGAGAGCATTACTGCAGATGTGTACATTGAAGAACTGACCACAATGATGGCGAAACTCGCAAGTCTGCAACCAGCTTTGGTCAATCGGTCGTCTCCACTGCTACTTCACGACAACGCGCGGCCCCATACTGCACAACAGACCGTCTCTAAGCTGCATGAGTTGGGTTTGGAAGCTCTCCCTCATCCGCCATACTCACCAGATCTTACGCCTTCCGACTATTACTTTTTCCAAAATTTTGACAACTTTTTAGCGGGAAAAAAAATCAATTCCCGAGAGGCAGTACAAAACGCCTTTGAAGAGTTTGTTGTCTCCCGTCCAGCTGATTTTTTCAAGAAGGGCATCCATAAACTGCCACAGCGTTGGCAAAGATGCATTGATTGCAGGGGTGATTACTTTGAATAAAAGAAATAAATAAGTTCGAAAAAAAAAATACTTTAACTTTTTTCAAACAAAACGGCAATTTCATAGGTAAAGACCTAATATATTCTGACACATCCAAGATACATGGCTTTATTTAAACCATTTCAATCAATTCAGCGGCAGATTTTGCGCTTTTTTACCAGTCTAGGTATAACTGTTAAGTGTCCGGTAGAGTAAGGTCTGTATAACTACAACTATCATCATCATCATATCAGCCCGGAATCACCCACTGCTGGGTATAGGCCTCGTCTTTTTTCTGCCACACTTCCCGGTTCCGTGCGTCCTTTATCCAGGTGTACCCCGCAACTTTGGCGATATCGTCGAGCCAACGAGCTTTAGGACGGCCCTGGTTCCTTTAGCCTAACCTTTGCCACCACTCGGTCCAAGCCTTGCTCTATCGGCCATCTCCACGTCCAGCCAGATGTCATGCACCGGACGACTTGAGGCGCACCGCCCGGTCCCCGACATCGTAGACTTTCGACCGTCGTTGGATTTCGATGTTCCGCACTCGATCTTAGAGGGTTATACCGAGCATGGCTCGCTCCATGGCCGTTTGCGCCACTCATATTTGGTGGACAGTCTCCTTTGTGAGCGTCCATGTCTCGGCACCGTAGGTTATTTTTGGCAGGACACATTAGTTGAAAAGGTGGGTTTTTAGGAACTGAGAGATCTTTTTGCACCGAAAAATATGGTCCAGTTTGCCAAATGCAGCCCATCCGAGATGTTCTCTCGTAGAGATCTCTTTGTTGGGAAACTCCTTGACAAAAGAAAGAACATGTCCCTGATAAACATAATGGTCAACCATCTCCAGGCGCTCGTTTCCAACCATAACAGCTGAGACAGAGTCGTCCGAAATGCCTGACGTCACCTTCATCTTAAACATGTTCGTTCATGGACCAACTTATAGGGAAGCAACAAAAAGTTGTTTCAACGTGCATTGAAGGTCTTTCAGGGATTCAGCAAACAACACAAATCCCATTTCAGTGTGTTAATCACGTCTTCCAGGGCAGCAGTGAAAAGTTTAGGTGAGATGGAATCTCCTAACCTCACTCCCCTTTTAATCGAAATTGATGCGAATCGTACTGCTCCTTGAGTACGTCTACATACCGAGCGTCGATATGACAGCGATAGAGAGAGTTAAACGCGGCCTTGTGCTCGACACTGTCGAATGCCTTCTCATAATCGACGAAAGCTAAAGGTATGAATTTGGTCAATCGTGGATAAACCACTTCGGAAACCGGCTTGTTCAACGGGCTGGTAGTCGTCAAGTTGGCGGGTGAGACGATTACATAAAGTTTTGGCAAACAGTATAGTGAGAAAGAAGTAAATAGGATGGAAGTTGCTGAGTTTTGAATGGTCTCCTTGCTTATAGAGTATAGCGACTGTCGCCTTCTTCCAGGCATCTGGTGACGTGGCACGGAAGAGGACACCATTGAAGAGTTTAACGAAAATTTTTATTACGCTTTGACCACCAGCACGCAACTCGACCGTAATACCGTCCTCACCAGGTGTTTTGTCAGTCTGCATCTGTGACGGTGCCTTTTCTACCTCGCAAGCCATGATATTCGGCAGACTTTCAGAGTCTTGGTGGTCTTTGGGCGGAGTTCTAGGGTTGTTACCTGGTGACGACGGTCTGCAGATTTTAAAACATAAACCTCTTCGTAGAGTCTCTCCACAATGTTTAATCATTGATTACGATCTGTAACAATTCGACCATCATTACCTCTTTGTTTAGGAATTTGTTGTCTATTTGAATTTATTTTCCTTCTAAACACTTTCGGCCCTCTTATGTTGTTCCATTGCATTTGTGATAATATTTGTGTTAAGTTTGCGAATGTCCCTTTTAGTTGATTTACTTATTTGCTGATTTAAATTTGTTCTATTGCTCTTTGATTTTGTATGTTGTTGCATGGATCTACTCTGTTTAATTAGAGTTAAGGTTTCGTGTGTCAGTTTACTTTCCTTTTTGCGCACTTTTAATAGGACTGTAAGAGGTGTTTTTGTGTTTTGTTGTTTTGGTTATAACCTTGCATAACAATTTGTTAAGCTGATTGGCATCTAGGTTCGATTCCTCAAGTCCTTAGAATCGGTTGGTCAATTCCTAAGTATATGGTTCTTAAAGTGAGAGTATTTCCGGTTTCTCGTACTTAGGTAACGATCTTCGAATCATTTTTGATCTTTAATTCTTTAGATCGACCCTATACTCCGCTCTGACTAAACGGTGATTGTTTCCGGTCTTAAAACAAGTGAGGACAGAGACATCCGTGACTACTACATATTTGTGTGAGCTTATAATGAATAAATATTATAGTCGACCTATAGAAAGTATTCATTCATAGCGTTCATGTTCTTTGCTCGAGGTAATTAATCAGAGTTTACCCTCTTTTGTTACGGAGACCAAGACCAAATCTAGCGATAGAACTTTCGTTTGTGAGCGGCTGGCAAACTCTTGCGTTAAAGTCGCCCATAATGGTCTAAACATGTGATGGTGTATTGTCAAGGGCCTTTTCAGTATATTCGTAAAAGGAAACCTCTTCATCCAGGTGTTGAGATGTGGGGGCCTTGACTTGAACGATTTTAAGGGAGTAAGTATCGATAATTCAGTTTCAAGATAACAAAGCAAACTCTTGGGGAGATGCTTTTGATATTTTAAACTGATGAGGCTAAAGTAATCCTACGCCACCATATGAGGAATCTGCGTGACCTCTGAAGAAGAAAAGGTGACCTGACTGTAGTTTTAATAGCTCTTCACCTTTTCGGCGTACTTCTGATTGGACTATATTATCCCACCTGATAGATTCGACCTCAACCTGAAACTCTAACAATCGGTCGTCCGTTCTTAGCGTCCTAGCGTTGTAATACGCCAGGGTCAGGGTCGTCGGAGTGTGACAGCTGGGCGACACCCAGAGATTCTTAGCACCTTCTACCCCGCCGTTACCAGAACCGCTGTCGGAACTTGGGATAGCGGGCCTGCTGGGAACTGAAGGCCGGGGCTGCTTAGCAGTGTTCATTTTTGAAAAGGGAGTGTTTGGCCTTAAAACACCACGCTGACCAGTGCGTCTTGGCGAGTTTTTCGTCAAATCCTCGTTCAAGATGTTATGCCACCCCATTCCCCCCCCCCCCCAACTACAACTATACTGCTAGATTAAATTGTCAAAGATAAAATTACCTAAACCACTACCTATTCTTGCAAATTAACTAGAACTATTCCAAATTAACTGTATAATGAAGTGTCCAAAGATGGCAATTATGTCGGTCTCGTAACGTCCTAAATGATATATGGTAACGTCCTAACGTTTCCTTATTTCAATGCGTTTGGATATTAATCCTTAATTTTATTATAGTTGAAGTCAGATAATTTTAGACCTTACTAATTCATCGACAGTTAGGAATTACACTGCTTTTGGAACTATTTCTAATTATTGTAACAGCAACAACCTATCTACTGCAACCAATGTCGTACAATGCGATACAGTCACGGTTGACTTACATCACAGCGATTTCATTTTTAGTTAACACCTTCATTCTGATTGTTTTAGGGCTTTTCCAGGCAGTGTGTTGATGTGGGCTAAACCAACGTACAGGACACAGGTACGTAACTGTCGGGCAACTTGCTCTCTGTGAGGAAGTTGATGTAAAAGTAAATAAAATTAATGTGTTGTGATTTAGGTCTCAAAATAAATAATTTGTCGAAACAGTTAAGTCGTGCGTTTTTCTCTCTGAATGATAGGCATCGTGCAAAATGTTACAAAGTTACGTAATAAGGTGATAATACTTTATCAACTTAATACTGCGTTTTAAATACCGAAATACACTGTTTTAAAATCAGTCAGTTCATAACTAAATCCAAGTAAACATCTAATTATATTTTAAATCGGACTCGCAAACGGACCGGAAACGCCATGCTCGGTCTAATCATTCAATTGTTTCTTGTTTTTGTGTTAACTTGTTTAACGATATTCTATTTCTTCTCCCGAAGTTATTATGGATATTGGAAAAAACGTGGCGTTCCTTACGAGGAACCATCATTTATCTTCGGTAACGGTACATTCTTGATGAGGAGAAGCTTCTGGGACGTCTTCTATGACCTCAGCAAGAAATACAGGCGCGATTATTTTGGAATATTTCTATCATGGAAACCAATCCTCGTACTAAATTCTAAAGAGCTTGCGAAAAAAGTCCTTATGAAAGACAGTGCCAGTTTTCAAGACAGATACATTTACTCTGGAGTCAATTATGACCCTTTGGGGTCATTGAATTTATTTGCAATCAAGGTATGTACGAAATTTATTGAAAAATGGCCTGATAAACTAATTAATATATCTTAATAAACCTCTAATAACAAATTCAAATCAACTGTAACGTCGGCGTCGGGTATCGCGTATTTCATGGAACACTGGAGTTAAATAGTCCATGAGGACGTAATATTGCAATCATTTGACCTTACCCACACAGTTTTTTTTAAACAAACGATTACTGCACTATCGCGCATTTTATTCTAGATAAAGTGATGAATGTACATTTGAACTGTTGAAATCTAACTGTTTTAAAAACTTTATTAGTAATCAACGCATCTTTATAGCAATCTTTAGGTAATCGAAAGGCTTGCTCGTTTACCCAATTTCTATAAAAAATACCAATCAGAGAACTACTGGGACAGTATATTAAGATCCACATTACCTATTATAAAAACCCATGGAAGCCAGTGTTGCATTGACGCGAGCTCTATCGCGAGTGCTCGCCCTCAGCACCGGCGTGAGCTCTGGCGCTAGCACTTGCGTCCAGTACTGGAGTAAGCACTGGCTACTAGCAATTTTTAATGATACGTTTTTACTGTTACGTGAAGATCTAATGTGATCTTAGAGCAGAAACAATTTTTAAAAACAAAGGTGAAGTGTTGTGTCAAACGACTAGTGACTTACAAAATTGAAATGATCGACGACCGCTAGTTGATGACAAGGTCCCACACCTAGCACCTCGACAATTAATACCTAGCAACAACTAACATAGTTCCAAAAGTTTCGCTAAGCGCGTTTGGTCCAGCGGCGTAAGCTTCCGCACAACCACTACCAGTACTACTCAAGAGGTCGTAGCCACGAATCCAACAAAATAATAGGTCTTTACCTATGAAATTGCCGTATTGCAGTACAGACTTTTTCAAACAAAAAAAAGTTTTGATTGGCTATGAGTTCTAAATTCAAATTAATTTTGTTTTAAAAATATGACATTCTATTTACAAAATCAGTCTTTTGTTTATTGATTAGCGTTGTATTTTCATTACATTTCAACATTTTTCCTCATAATGGATACTTTGAAATTTCGTGTAATTATGGAATATGAGTTCCGTCGTGGCACCAACGCGGCACAAACGACCCGTAACATCAACGACGTTTACGGAGAGAACTGTACAAACGAACTCACAACCCGTTATTGGTTTGCTCGGTTCCGTTCTGGGAATTTTGACTTGAAAAATGAACCCCGTGGTCGTCCGAAAACTTTGGTCAACAATGATGAATTAAAGGTGATTGTTGAAGCTGATGAAACTCAATCTACAGCTGAGCTGGCAGCAGCTTTTGATGTTAGCATTAAAACAATATTGGTCCATTTGCGACAGATTGGCAAGATAAAAAAGCTTGATAGATTTGTGCCCCACGAACTTAACGATCGCCAGCGCAACGTACGCGTCGAGACTTGCCTTGCGCTGCTTAACAGGCACAGAAATGAAGGAATTTTGAATCGAATTGTTACGTGCGACGAAAAATGGATTCTTTTTGACAATCGAAAGCGCTCAGCAAGTTGGTTAGATCCTGGTTCGGTACCAAAGCAATGTGCAAAACGAAAAATGACCCCTAGAAAGGTGATGGTCACAGTTTGGTGGTCTAGTGCTGGTGTGATTCATCATAGCTTTTTACAAAACGGCGAGAGCATTACTGCAGATGTGTACATTGAAGAACAGACCACAATGATGGCGAAACTCGCACGTCTGCAACCAGCTTTGGTCAATCGGTCGTCTCCACTGCTACTTCACGACAACGCGCGGCCCCATACTGCACAACAGACCGTCTCTAAGCTGCATGAGTTGGGTTTGGAAGCTCTCCCTCATCCGCCATACTCACCAGATCTTGCGCCTTCCGACCATTACTTTTTCCAAAATTTGGACAACTTTTTAGCGGGAAAAAAAAACAATTCCCGAAAGGCAGTACAAAACGCCTTTGAAGAGTTTGTTGTCTCCCGTCCAGCTGATTTTTTCAAGAAGGGCATCCATAAACTGCCACGGCGTTGGCAAAGATGCCTTGATTGCAGGGGTGATTACTTTGAATAAAAGAAATAAATAAGTTCGAAAAAAAAATACTTTAACTTTTTTCAAACAAAACGGCAATTTCATAGGTAAAGACCTAATACAAAAAGTCAGATTGGATTTTTGCAATATTTCTAGTACGTGTTTCTGCATGCAGCGTAAATAGTGGTATATCAATCATGCAGAATAATCAATCACTCCCTTCTACACCTATTATTGTAACCACTTTTTTTTCGGATGGGAAGTTGTCAAATCCCCCCGCTCTAGGCGGAGCGGGAGGCAGGAGGGTCAGACTTGTGCTGACTAAAACCCATCCATGTTCCTTCTTAGCCCTTTGTGTTCCAGGGCCACGGTATCTCTTTCGAACAGTCCCGCAGCCCTGGCAGGTATCGGCCCTCTAGGACCCCTTTCGATTTGCTGAAATCTCCTTGAGGTGCGCGTGGAACACGAACGCGCCGTCGGCACGGCCGGTCGTCGTCATAAGGCGGACGGACGGTGGCCGAGGGCCACTGGTCGGACTCCGACGCCCAGGGCGTTTCCCGCTGCGACTGGGACGTGAGGTTCTCTCCCTCTCACGTTCCACCACCTCCTTCGCTAGAATGGCTGCTTCGCAGAAGGAGGCGACGGCTTCCCATTCCCTCTCACTTCGGACCATGGATTGAACCAGGGCCAGACGTGAGAATTTGCCGCCGCCAATCGCCGCTACGAGGTCCGGGCAGAGCTCCACGGTGTGCTCCACCGTGTCCTGCGGCCGATCCTCGCAGTGGTAACATAACATAACATCATTTATTTCAGGCTACAATGGCCCTAGATATATTTCTTATAAACTAACATATACCAATAACTATGCTATAACTAGCATCACCTTTGTACCTATTTTCTTTTCCTTTCTTCTTTTCTGTATTTAGTGTGTACATAAATTGTTAGTGTGTACATAAACTCCTGTTGTTATGTTACTCTTTTAAAATCATTTGGTTTTACAATATTTCTGTTACAGCATTAGTACTAAAGACAAAAAACAAAAAAACAGATTTTAATAAATATGACTTAAAACTATGTTAGTAGCACTTCACTTGTTTACACTTGACTGTGCTGACTGGCCAGTCGAACTTGTCCGCGGAAGCTACGGAACACCACGTCCTGCGGCCAAAAGTTTGCCTGCATCACGATGGGCAGATAAAAATTCGGTACTCGCACCACGAACGCTTTGAAGTTCACGTTGCGGCGCGACTCCAGTAACTGCACCCTCGGTGTGTACCTCGTCTTTTGGCGCACGTACTCCACGATATCCTCCACTTTAGTGGTGTAATGCAAGCGGGAAATGTACACCGGGGTATTCGGCTTGGCGGCACGCAGGCTCACTTCGAGCTCCACAAGAGCCTTGCCACAGCGGTTCTTGGGTGTTCGTGAATGGCGCTTCCTTCTCTTCACCGTCACGAAACCATCATTATCAGCCTTTTTCGGCGCCTTTTCAGGCACAGGCTTATTACTAGGAGCGCTCGTGGGCCTTGCGGTGACGCTGGCGTAATTCTTTCGTAAGGCACGGGCCGCGCAGCGCGTAGGAGACGCCGCGGGGACGCGATTCGCGCGGGCGGAATGCTCTGCAAACTCAGCATCGACGTACGCGCTGGCACTGAAACTGTTGACGCGGAATTCGATGACGATATATCGAGGCCGGCTCCGCGACACGAGGGTGCGTGGAGCCGGCGCGTACGTCCGGTCGGTCCGACCTGTCAACGCAAGGTGCATTAACTGCTGACCTATTGACTGCCACAATGTTGCGCAATTCGGTAACCGTTAACCCGTTTATTTTTTTTTAGCAAATTGTTTGTAAAGTTTTTGTACCGCTTGAATGTCACTTGTAGTATACTATTATTAGGGTCTCGTTTTGATTTAAAGCAAAGATTATCCCTGTTTTGTGCATACAAAAGCCCCGGTGTGATCCAGGGTTGTAATCCTTTTTATACTTGGCATAGTGCGAGTAACAGAGTTGTTATTGACTACTGTAGCAATAATATCAACAAATTTAGTAGCAGCCGTAGTTGCATCATCGCAATTCAGCACTGCAGAAAAATCTAAAGTTTTTATAACTGCATCATCAAGAGATTGGTACAAAAGTCTTCAATAACTATTCTGTTGTCTTTGTCTTTAGTTCCTATGCGGAAGATGTCTTTCACCTCGTCCAATTTAGGGGTACGTTGATAACGGAGATGACCTTGACAACAGAGTTTAGTAAATTCTCTTTAGTTTCTGGTTTGTTTACAGGGATATTCTTTAAGTCTACACAGATCGATCTCGCCCCATTATTATTATTTTGAAAAGATAAAGCATTAGATTTGTGTGCCTTAAATAGTTGATTTTCAAGTAATTGCTTGCCTGTCACTGCCTTGCCTTGTGGGCAAGGCAGCAGAAATGACATCCTTACCCACGGCGCAATCTCTGATTAACCGGCGCAATCTCTGATTGCGCCGTGCATGATGCGTTCAATCTCTTCACAGTCTGTTTAGAGCATGGCCATGGAGTTAGAACACTCGCAAAGAAGTCATTTACAGTATCCATTGAATTGGAAGGATCGGGAGGAATGGATAAAAGTTCTTTAACAGAAGATTTGTTGTTTTGAAGATTAGAGATTGATTTAATAAGATTCCAAGTAACTTTTTTTACGAATGGGAAATCTTAAAATGACTACAGGAGGAATCATCATTTCAGTAAATTTTTTAGAAAAAATATAAATATACGACTACTACCTTAACTCACATAATATAATTTCAGCGAACCAATACGGTTTTCGATCAGGTAGAAGCTCAGAAGACGCAGTATTAGAAGTAACTGGAACTTTAGCAAAAAATATGCTGACTAAACTTAAAACAGTAGCAATTTTCCTTGACCTATCAAAAGCTTTTGACACAGTCTCTTGCTTGAAAAGTTGGAACGGATTGTACACACACGCGATTGATTTGCTTACACTCCTCTAATAAGAGGAGGGTGTTTCGATGTTCTTAGGAGTTACCTGAGTGAGCGTTCTCAAACCGCAATTTTTAACTTACGGAGTGCCGCAGGGTAGTATCCTTGGACCTACCCTGTTTCTTATTTACATATATGACCTATGTAATCTGGCTTTAACTAACGTTAAAATTATAACTTACGCCGACGATACCGTCATGCTCATTCATGGTAAGGATTGGCTGGAAAACCGCTCATATGCGGAATCTGCTCTGCTTGTTGCAATGGAATAGTTAAATAAAAACCTGCTAACTCTCAATGTAGAAAAAACCAAGTTCATTACATTTGCTCCAAGTAGACCCTCTCAACCACCCTTTCATATCATATCTAGTGATTGCACAGGTTGTGCTCAGATTACGTGCACCCATAGTATTAAATACTTGGGTGTTATAATGGATAGTACGCTGACATGGAACGAGCAAATTGAGGCTCTGGTTTCCAGGGTCAGAAAAATTGTCTTTGTTGTTAAAAACCTGCGAAAATCTGCTGATTTTTCTACACTACGAACACTATACTTTCTCTTGCACATTCCATCATAAAATATTGTATTGCAGCTTGGGGTAGGGCTGGGAAGGCTGTTCCCAATGATTCAGGCGAGCCTATCGCAGTTCACTGCTGGGACATAGGTCACTCTTGAGCTGCCTTGTCTACCTTGCCTACCTTGACCTCTGCCTTCTGTATCCAGTCAGTCCCAGCCACCTTTTGACATTGTGGTCCTAATTTTGACTCAAAGATAATCGCTCACAAAAGTGTTGTTTTCCTATCCCAAACCTTCAATCCAAACTAATGTTTGTTGCAGAGTCCAATGTGGATGCAGATGAGGAACGAGATGTCTCCCATGTTTACCAGCATGCGCGTGAAAGGCCTCACAGAATTGATGAACATCAACTCTGCCGAACTCGTGCGCAGGATACAGAAGGACTACATTGATAACAAACAGCCTGTTGATCTTAAGGTACTTGACAGTTTGGTACCCGGGCATTATTTTGATACACTCGCAATTACCCGCGGCTTGGCCTCCTGGAGTGTTACAAACTCCCTCATTTATAATAGTCGTAAAATAAACTTCAAAAAGAAGCTGTTACAAACTTATTAGTGAGAGTGACCGAGGTGGCTCTTGACAAACCGGATTTTTTCCAAAGGCTTGCACTCCATACGAGTATTTAAGGTTCGGTATGCTTTGACCGTACGTTGTGTACTGTTGCTATGAACACCGGACTCTGACCGTACAGGTTTGACCTAAACCTTACAGTCAGAACCTACCTGGTGCTGCCATGTCCGTATATTTGACATGTTCTTTGTTTTTTATTAATTTTTCTGTTTATATGTCTCCGTTTCTTGTCTATCTATCCTGTCGCAGGATTGCTGAAAGAGATTTCTAAATGAAATAAGCGGTAGCTTTGTGCTCTTTTATCTGTATGTTATTTCCTGTGTAAGTGTTTTGTGTGTATATAAATAAATACATAAAAAACCTTCGAAAAACACAGAAAGTATTATAGTACGACTAGCAAAAATTGAGAACGTCATCTCTATCAAAAAAATTCCATAATTATACTACCGATATTTTTTTGGTTGACTTCCATCCACGCTAAAAAAAAGGCTTGGCGTAGGTGACGTTAAAGTTGAAACACCTCTCAAGGAGGTTTGAGAAGAATAATATTTGTGTTCATAAAATTGATGGTGTAGGTACCTATGTAGTAATTTACTGCATATATACCTAACGGGTAAGAACATACCAGTTTTTACAACTGGTTATCGCTTGTTAGAAAACCTTGGCTACAAATGCTTATATATGGTTTATTTATACATCAGGTAATTATGATCATTATGATCGCAGGTTTGTATAAAATAACAGGAGCCATCTCCAATATAATTATTTAATGACTTTGCAATTTCGTATCACGTACTGACCAATATTTGCGTAATATGTTAACGTATTAGGTACATTAGTACTTACATAACAGACTTAAAAATGAATCATCACATACATATACCTATATATTGCAGGTTTGCCTTTAATTTTAGTTGATTTGGGATCCAAGCATGTTATTGGTAACTAATTAAATAAAGATATTAATAATAAAACCTGGAATACATTTTATTCATGATTGAATTTATCCCAGAGCTAAACCATGAATTTTAAACTAGGCCTGGTTAACAATTTAATGTGTTTTCAACATAAATTCATAATATTTAATAAAGAGATAAAAAAATATAAAATAGAATAGAGAACGGTAACGAAAGTAAGAAAACGAACCACGAAGATTGGAAGACGTATCTGTAACAGCCAACTAAAAAGGAAATGATATTGGAGATAGATACCTGTTCGGTCAGTGGTACGAAACATCGCTCGCTTATATTTCTTATAACTCGCACTACTTCTGTTCCATTTGATAATTATTTTCAGGGAACCTTTCTTCCTAAATGAAATTGAAGATATTTTTACTCAAACTCAAACAAAGCATTTATTTCAATTAGACCATTACAGGCACTTTTGAAAGTCAATGAACAAAAAAGAAGAACGCAAAGCTACAGTCCCACTCACAAGACATAATAACTTGTGAAAGTACTGTAGTTGCCCATTCCAAAGCGTAGATCTCTATGGAGAAGAATGGGCAAGAAACTCCATGGACACTCTTTTAAATCAAAATATGTTACAAAATCTTGGTTACATCAATCGTGTTGAGAATTACTAGTAAAAGACGAAATCAATAATTCGAAAATAAAGTAAAAAATAAAATAATTAAAATAAACCGTGGCAACTTCACATGGTAATTTGATAGCCCCTATGGTTGTGGAGCAGGACCAGCATTATTGAGCCAAGCATTTTTATCACTGTGTACCAAGTTTCACATGTCACTAACGTCCCAGTTCTTCTCAATTAAAAAGTGTTTTATTTTAATTGAAAACTATCTAGGAAAGCTTAGTCATATCCAAATTACAATATTTACGTAACATTAAGCAAAGTAAAAAAGTAAGCCAAGTAGAGGGCCTACACAAGGAAATGGATATAGTTTATAAAGTATTCCGTATTTCTGTAACGACTTTTGAGGTGACTGTACAGGTATAATCTCGTCGATACCCAGGGCGAGTGTGAGAGAGCACAGCCAAGTTCTTCTTGACATTTCTTTCATCATCAGCATCGCTAATATAATACCACTTTGTCTGAGCTTTGGGTGATACAAGTCATAAGCTCATCTGATATTGATCGCCGAAAATTACGCCATCTCCTGACTTCATCTTCTTGCTTTCAGAAATTGTTCTCGATGTACACATCCGACACGGTGGCATACACGGTGTTCGGTCTGCGCGTGAGTGTGCTGAAGGATCTCACATCACCACTCTGGTTCATCACCCGCCACATGGTCAGGTGGTCCTTCTGGCGCGGCTTCGAGTTCACCATGATCTTCTTAATTCCTGCTATCGCTGAAGTTCTCAGGTATTTAACTATCATCAGATTTTACCTAACTATGTCAAGGTCGGCTTCCAGTCTAGCCGGATGCAACTGAGTACCTGAACTTTGGATGGAGTAAACCCAACCTGATCTCCAAAAGTCAATTATTTGAAAACCTGATAGCTCTTGTAAGACTAGCTGTCAACACAAAGAACCTACAACGTTACACATACAGAAGAAGCATTTGTATTAAAAACCACGCGAATATTTTCAGATTTAAGTTCTTCTCGCAACCTGCAACAGAATATATAAAAAAGTTATTCACAGAAGTTGCCACTGAACGACAGAAAACTGGAAAGGACAGCGACAACAGGGATCTCGTTAATCATTTGTTAAAGTTAAAGGCAAACTTGAAACTAACGGCTGGATCCGACTCACGTAAGTTCACCTTTGGGAATCTCATATGATAGGTATCCCAACAATTCTAACATAAAAAAGAATGACAAAAAAAACAATGAGTCGTAACGTGTTTTTAATAACAGTAAGCAAAGTGCCTTTGATAATGATAAAACAGGATTTAGACACAATCCAAAAATCTTATCAACGATTATGTTCTAATCGTGGGACAGATGAAAATATCTAATCACTGACAATTCATATCACCAATCAAATTGATATTGTAATTTGCCTTCACATCTTCCAAGCTCACCGTGCTGTTCTGCCGCTGCGGCAGCGGAGAACCTCAAGCGGCGTAAATATAGTAACCTATGTAGTAACTATGTTTTCGAGCCGTTTGGGGTTGAAACTCTGGGGCCTTGCGGTCCGAGTGCTCATAGCCTTTTTAAGGAAATTTCTAAACGCTTAGTTGACGCTTCCCGTGACCCAAGGGCTGGCTTTTACTTTGGCCACAGGCTAAGTATTGCCATACAACGTGGCAATGCCGCCAGTCTCTTGGGCACATAACCAGCTAAAAGCGTTGAGGAGGAGTTTTTTAAGCCCTTATATAGTTTATTGTTATTTTAGTTATTTAATTTATTAGTTTTTTAATTTTTGTAATGTCTATAGTTAGGTTCCTTTTATGAAATAAATGAAATATCTCCCATTGAAAATAAAAAATTAAAATTGTATCGTTGTACCTTCTTATCTTACAGAATTAGCTGAAAACCTAATGATGGCCCAGGCGGCCATATTCATCCTGGGCGCTATCGAAACGTCATCGACCACATTAACATATTTCCTTCACGAGCTGGCATACCACCCTGACGAACAGGTATCAAAACATCGTTAGCTAAATCATTGTTCATAAAATTATGTGATCAACAATATGTGTTACAAACATTCATTACAGAGGTCATTTAGTAACATAGCAATGCGTATAAATAATGACTCTCATCCATCCACAAGCTTCCACTCTAAATTTTTATTTAGCAAAGACGATTCCATTAAGTACACACGATGACCAAGCTATGCAAAACCAAATTAAACTGATATCTCATTGTACGGAAGTTCATACAAAGCGACGTTAGGTTAAACTACACATGTGCCTTTTTTATTTTGTGTTTTTTAAAAAACGTTGCCCCACACTAGGAATTTCTCCTGTATCGTGGGTGCGTTTACAAACATTTAAATTCACATACACAAACAGCCAGACTCGGAACAACTATCTGTAGACCATACGATTATTTGTTCCGTGCGGGGATCGAACCCGCGGCACGCAGCGCAGGAGTCGATCGCTCAACCACTGCGCCAATCGTGCCGTCAGATGTATAGTTTTTTGTGTCGTGTACGTCCCTTTTCTCTTCCCAAAGTTGGTGAAAAGGTCACTTTCCCTAATCCACAGACCGTTGCTGCAGTTACTTACTAATATTTACCGTGTATTACAAAGGACCTATTTCTTCCAGGAAAAACTCTATAAGGAAGTCAGCGAAGCGTTAAAAGAAAGCGGAAAAGACGTTCTGGAGTACGACGATTTGTTGAAAGTAAAATATATTACTGCGTGTATGCATGGTGCGTGACAGAATTTGAGACTGATTTTATAGCTTTTTAAATTGATTTAAATGTGCATGTAAATTAATCTTCCAGAGACGTTAAGGAAGTATCCTCCAGTGGCACATTTGGACAGGATGTGCAACAAAACGTATCAGCTGACTGACGAGCTGACGGTAGAAGCAGGCACGCCGGTGTTCGTGAACGTGGTCTCCATCCATTACAACGAGGAGTTGTACCCTGAGCCTGAACAGTGGCGTCCCGAGAGATTTATCAATTCCACTGACAGCGATAACCATGACTTCGCTTTCTTGCCATTTGGTGGAGGACCCAGGTTCTGCCTCGGTAAGCACATTTGGAATATCATGACAGAATAAAGGAAAATCTACAGTCAACTTAATCTGAAAAAGTATTAGAATAAATTATTATAACATTTTTGTTCTGTTTCCAGGTAAACGCTACGGAATGATGCAAATACGTGCGGCTATCGCTCAAATGATCATGAAGTACAAGTTCGCGCCTGATGGACCACAGCATTTGGAAACTGATCCTTACAGCGTTCTTTTGGGGCCAAAGAATGGTGGCAAAGTCAAGTTCATTCCTCGTACATAATAGTAGATTATGCACCGAGGGGCTAAAGTTGTGTCTTATGTCACGGGCGTCATATTGAATCTCGAGCGCAATGAAGGATTCGGGATTTAACTCACGAGCAAAGCGAGGGAGTTAATACAAGAATCCTGAATGCAGCGAGGGATTCAAGCTAGCCCAAGGCAAAGACACCTTTAGCCCAGAGGAGGATACTCTACTTTTTACACCTACTGTGAGAAAATAATAGCCATAGTACGAAAAACAAAGTATTTATTAAATAAATAAAAAGTAAGAATAACTTATTTAGAACTAGTTAGTTATATGCACTTTAAATTAATAATTTAAAGTTTCAACATTCAAAGGTGTGAAAACTTTCGATTTCTTTGATTGGTGACTTTCCGATATCCTCTTTAAAAATGCTAATAGCTTAGCGTATGTCTTGATGTCTATATTGTGTTTCATGCTTATTGTTGACCTAAGCATTGAATAAGTACACCATAGGCTACTTGACTTCTGAGTACAAGATAAATGCTGAAAATACACTAATAGAACTGGTTCCGAAATGGACTTGACGCCTTTCGTACTTTTCCATTTTTGGAAATTGTCGTAGGCTTTTATATAAGTTTCCTTTGACTTTTCCGGCAGTAAATCATTGGAAATATTATTAGCTTCGGTTGTAATGAATTTAGGAGTACAATCACTTTCATCACTCGACATTTTATAATACTTTGTTGATAAATTTAAAGTTTAAATGCCAAAAGTTCGCGCCTTTATTGCGTCTACCAATAAGTAGCCAAGACACGATCAATTCGATTTTCAAAAAAAAAAGTCTCTTCTACGGTTTTGTCGTGTGTGTCTATTGATATCACTCTCATGGAAGTGGCGATGGCGTTTGTGTAAACTAAGCTTTATACAGGGCTGGTAGAATGGTTTTGGATGATTGGCTGTATGAATTTTGAATTTAGAACGTCATTGGAGACGCTCGTGAAAATAGAGTATTTTTGATAAAATGTGATAAATCGACTGTAGTACAGAACGGTTTTATTATTTATTTATTAAATCACAAAATCCACAGCAATCTTTGCGCAGTTTACTTAAAATAAATTAACTAATGTTTCAGCCAATTACTATTACGGTATTACGGCGCGGTACGGTATTTGTTATTTTTAATGCCAGTTTTAATGTGAATCCATTACTTTTAAAAAAATGGTTCGTAGTTATCTAATTATTCTTATAATTTTTGTCTTCGAAAACATGGCAACGATATGAAGAAGCAGTTGTTATGATTTTGTAGGAAATCGAGAATATCATCCACGTATAGTAAGGGTATCGAGAATAGCTTTCCTCTTTCTGGCACCAAAGGGTGTTTGTTAGTACTATACTGCCAATTTAGCTGAGCATGTGAGATTCCAAATTCAAATCACATTATTGACCAGCGGGTCATAATGAAATCCAGTACAACATTATTGACCGGCTGTGCCCCCGGCCACTAATGACTCACTTTAGGTTAAGGTTGCTTGACATATAATTTGACATTTTCGAGCAGGTGGTGTGAAAATATATTAAAACATACCTGAAAATTTTAACATTACTCTAATGCTGTTGGAGTGACTGTGTCAGTCGCAAGACGAAATTTCTTATCCTGGACGAAATCCTTCCTGTCATTTGCCATATGATCCTTAATTATTCGGTATTTTATCGGTAGTCCGCCTATGTACCACTATTGTACATGAAGTTTAAATAAATAAATAAATATCTTCTTGGAAAGCAGCCCAAACTACCCATCCCCCTTCCAAAAAAGTGTAATCCTATTTATATTTCTGAATTTCGTGCGATGTCCATATTACCGTTCGTATCCAAAATCCTAGAACGCCTTATCCATAATCAGCTTAGTGCTTTCCTTTTATTTTTCCATTCCGAGTTTCGTCCAGGGACCGTACTATGACGTCTTAAAGCAGTATTGTTTTAATGTTATTCCAGTGTGGGAAAGAGACGGAGCTGACGTCATGGTACGACCGCAGGTCATAGCACTACCACAGCTCTTGTTAACATTACGGACGCTATAAGATTAGGTATGCAGAATGGGAATCTGTCGGTACTTCTTCAGTAATACTGTTAACACCGTTGATTTCGATATCCAACTCGGTATACACGACGATTGATTCGATTCGGCGATTAATTGGTTTCGTAGTTACCAGTGTGGCAGCCGACAACGTATTTGCATTGAAGGCTCGTCATTTTCTCCTCTTCTTTTCAGCAAATAATGAATTGACAATAACCGGTTGCCCGAACCTGCGAGAATAATTGCTATGAATATTTACAGGCAATACAATTTTAAGGTATTTTTGAGCATGGACTAAATATATTATGAGACAGGCCATTTTGTGAGAGCAGTTTTATCTAATCCATTATGAGAACAACTGCCAACTTTCATAAAATGTCTACCTACAAGTCTAACGCTACAAAGACAAAGATATTGACAAATTCTTCGGACGCCACCCAATAAATTTTGGCAATATTTTAAAATAGGACATAAAATATTTTCTTACCATTTTCAATTACTTCATCAATGGCAGTAGACCCAAGAGCTTGGAACGTTTAACTTGAGTAGTAGACTCACTGAGAGAATAGCAGCTTTAGAGTTCCCGCAGGCTGCAGACTTTCTATCAGCCGACAAGGTGTTCTTGTTTAATTAAGTCTACCTAATCACCCCACTGCCTCAACATGACCTGGCAAAGTCCGTTGTATCCATAGAAAATGTATTGCTAAAATTGCTCGATAGCTACAAACGACCAAACATAGACGAACCGTGGCAGCTATAGAGGATCAACCGAATACTCCTTAAGCGCAGTTGGGTTCCAATCATCATCATCCTCATCATCATCATCATCAGCCTATAATGTTCCCACTGCTGGGACACACGCCTCGTCTCTATGAGAGGGAGTGGGCTGTAATCCACCACGTGGGCCCAGTGCGGGTTGGTTGATGTCACATGTCTTCGAATTTTTAGTTCTAGGACATGCCGGTTTCCTCACGATGTTTTCCTTCACCGCTTCTAAAACTGTTGTATATTAATCAGCCAGGAAATAGACCTTCCAGGAGTCGGATGTTTGGAAAAGTACATTACATCATTGCATCGGATGTCGCATTTACAAATTGACCACTTCAAAATAAACGTAGGAGCAAAGCGATACCAAACCAGATATACTTCATAGCAACACATCACGCCTGTAATCCCCGAATGGTTAGTTTAAAGTCCCATGGCATAGTGGGCGACCCTATTGCCATCAACTGGGCAAAAATCCAGACTCCGATTCCAATAACAGTTTGCCCGACCCGGGAATCGTACCCAGGACCTCATGCTCAGTAGTCGCGTTTGCAATCACAAGACCAACGATGCAGTAAAAAGCAAAGCAATACCAACCCTGTTATATTAACGCTAAAAGACATATTGACTAAGCTAGAATTCCAACAAACATCCAATAAATAGTGTTTGAATATTACACAAAATTGTTTCAAGTCGTACGCGAGAGGAAAAAGGGAAATAAAATTGGACATCGATAAGTGTCAACTTCACAACGCCGCCGAGAGTGTCTATTTTGTGTTGATAGCTACGATCCCCTTTAGAGGATATTTTTGACAGCAAATAGTTATATGAAAAGGGCGTTTTTGTATAATTTTTGTATTGTGAAGTTATAAATGATCTTATCAGAATATGGTGACGTTGAAATGGTTAAAGAAAAACTTCATCAATATATCAATACTTCCATACTAATATTATAGAGAGGCAAAACTTGTATGTAAGTTAGTAGGTTTGTAATTTTGTATGTAGGGATTAATCATCAGAACTATTGATCCGATTCTTTCACTAACGGAAAGCTACATTATCCCCGAGTGCTGTGTTGTGTAGTGGCTACATTTGAAACGATTCCGTGGTTTAATTTCAGTACATAACGGCAGCGAAGCCGCGAGCGAAAGCTAGTTCTATATTGGGATATAAGTGCCAGTATTCGAGCACATTGATTTACTGCCAAACGATTTGCAGGTCATAGGCGAAGGTTTCTAATATGTACTTACATCAAACAGCTGTTGTGATCCGCGCATCTGAGCACCAGACGTCGGAATTAGGTAGAGTTATTTTTGCACTTGCACCGAAATGTTGATATTAATATGGATCTTCCCTTGCGTGTGCGCATTGGTATTTTGTATCTTCGGACATCCGATGTTGGATGGTTTAAATTGTGTAAAAGTAAATACCTTCTTTTTTTCTGAAAATACCTTCTTTTTCTCTTTAAAATTAATCTCGGGATTTGAGGCATATCCACTTCATTCTTTCGCTGTATGAAATAGTAGTAGTGTAAGTACCTACACAAATAACTCTACCTAAGTCCGACCTCTGCTTATTACACAAGGCTTTAGAACAAAGAACTAGGCGTAGAACACAATTTTAATATCGTACGTTATTGTTACAGAAATTCGCTTATGTAACGTGCTCTTTTAAAAAATCTGAAAACTGATGACAGGAAATTTCTGGTAAAAGTTAATGAAGTTGTGTTCTCTGAAAACTTTATGCACGGAAACTACTGACTGGAAGTGCTCGGTGTAACTTAAAACGAGCTAAATGATATTTTCCAAAAACTCGTCTCATATTTTTTACTTTAACACGATAAGCTTTTTGATGCATTTAGTATCTCTTCCAGGAGCATCCAGAATATATAACTATAGGTAACAAAATAGGTGTTCTCATAATGACCTCTCTTCTTTGAATCAACTTTTAATTTTACGACTTCAATTCAACCTCACAACGCTAAAAAAGAAAATTCTTTTCTCACAGAATCAACACTGGAATTCACTGTCTCTATTTTTTTTATTATTTTTCTAATCAAAGAACAAGCATTTTCCTTCCGTGTCCCATTTGTTGTCCCATTACACTTTAATTGATTTACTTATTTGCTGATTTATTTGTTCTATTGCTCTTTGATTTTGTATGGGGTACTGTTGTATGGATCTTCTCTGTTCAATAAGAGTTTAGTTTATTTATTTAGTTTTTTTTTTTTCGTTTCGTGTGTCAGTTTACCTTCCTTTTTGCGCACTTTTCCAAAGTGTTATTGTGTTGTTTCGGTTATAGCCTTGCATATCAATTTGTTGAGCTTATAGACATCTAGGTTCGATTGCTCAAGTCCTTGGAATCGGTTGGTCAATTCCAAAGTTCAATTCAGTTCTTGAAGTGAGAGTATTTCCTTTTTCTTGTACTTAGGATACGATCTCCATATCATTTTTTATCTTTCCTTCTTTAGATCGAACCTATACTCCGCTCTAACTAAATGGTCATCGCTTCCGGTATTAATGCGAGTGCGGACAAAGACATCCGTGTCTACATGTTTGTGTGAGCTTATAATGTAGTCGATCTCGTTTTTGGTCTTTCCGTCCGGGCTCGCCCAAGTCCATTTTCTCGAAAGTCGCTTTTTAAAGAATGTATTCATTCATAGCGTTCATGTTCTTTGCTCGAGAAAATTAACTAGAGTTTACCCTCTTTTGTTACGGAGGCCAAGACCAAATCTACCGATAGAACTTCCGTTTGTGAGGGGCTGGCAAACTCTTGCATTAAAGTCGCCCATAATGGTGTAAACATGTGATGATGTATCGGCAAGGGCCTTTTCGATATCTTTGTAAAAGGTGTCTACCTCTTCATCCGGGTGTACAGATGTGGGGGCGTAAACTTGAACGGTTTCAAGATAAAAAAGCAAACTCTTGGTGAAATGCTTTTGAGATTTTGAACTGAAACTATCGTTTTATAAATAAGAAATCCTACACCACTCCATGACCTCTAAACAAGAAAAGGTGACCTAACTGTAGTTTAAATAGCTCTTCACCTTTTGGCGTACTTCTGATAGGCCTATAAGATCCCACCTGATAGAGTCGACCGTTCTTAGCTTCCTAGCATTGTAACACGTTGTCTTGATGTGGCCTAAACCAACGTATAGGACTGTAGTACATAACTGTCGGGCAACTTGATCTCTGTGACGAAGTTGGTGTAAAAGTAAATCAAATTTATGTGTTGAGATTTAAGTCTCAAAATAAATAATTTAGTCGAAACAGTTCACGGTTGAGAAGTCGTGCGTTTTTTCGAACGCTATCTGAACGCAAGGCAACGTGTGAAGTAGCCCTCTGCAAAGTGATATAAACTTACGTAATAAGGAGATAATACTTTATCAACATAACACCGCGTTTTAAATACCCAAATACACTGTTTTAAAATCAGTGAGTCAATAGCTAAATCCAAGCAGACACCTAATGAGATTGTAAATCGGACTCGCAAACAGACCGGACGTCACCATGCTCGGTCTAATCGTTCAATTGTTTCTTGTTTTTGTGTTAACTTGTTTAACGATATTCTATTTGTTCTCTCGAAGTAATTATGGATATTGGAAAAACCGTGGCGTTCCTTACGAGGAACCATCATTTATCTTCGGCAATGTTACATTCTTGATGAGGAGAAGCTTCTGGGACGTCTTCTATGACCTCAGCAAAAAATACAAGTGTGATTATTTCGGAATATTTTTATCATGGAAACCAACCCTCATTCTAAATTCAAAGGAGCTTGCGAAAAAAGTACTCGTGAAAGACAGTGACAGTTTTCAAGACAGATACAGTTACTCTGGAGTCAATGATGACCCGTTGGGGTCATTAAATTTATTTTCAATCAAGGTATGTACAAGATTTTTGGAATAATGCCTGATAAACGAATTAATCTATCTTAATCCCGTATTAACAAATTCAAATCGACTGTAACGTCGGGTATCGCGTATTTCATGGAACATTGGAGTTGCGATAATAAAACAATAATAATAACGAACACAATCGAAGAATCAGAAAATGTCATACAAATCCAATCAGACCTTCAACGAACACAAGTTTTATGAAGTTTTATACATAGACATTAAGATTACGATCTGTTTTATAACTAAGAATAAAGAATAAGAATAAATTTATTAAGCCATTGTTTCAATCATTTTCTTAATCTAACTTAGCGCTATTAGTAATCGTAACAAGTTATATTTTAATATAGTAAAGAAGAAACAGAGGTACCCAAACTAGGCTGCGCCTGTATCTTGGGGGCACGGAGTTGCGATATCTTAAAGTTAAAACACAATTTGTTGACGTGGTAACAAGGCATAAGTAGGTAATTCTGGATTATCTACAAGAAATAAAATGATATCACAAAAAGAAATAAGGCATAAGTAGGTCATTCTAGATTACCTTTAAACAAGAAATAAAATGATATTACGAAAAGAAATAAAAAGTACTCTAAAGTTTAATAATCTTGAGTGTGTGTGTGTATGAGTGTGTGCGTGTGTGTGTGTGTGTGTGTGTGTGCGTGCAGATGTGTATATTATTTTAAGTTATTCTATGTTTTTTAGTTTAATTGTTTTAAGATTTCTTCCGTCTCTTCATATGTTAGTTTGGCAAACCATTTTATTTGAGTTTTCTTGCATGAAAAGTTGTTCATGTCTCTAATGTCGCAGCTTTTGCTGATTTTATTATAAATATGGATATGCGAGTAAAACGGGCATCGTCTGGCTAAGAGGCTCTTTGCTTCGGGAATGGGAATGTTGAATACGCGTTTAGAGACAAGTTTGTAATAGTCGGATCTATCTTTTAGGGTTTTGTGAACATGTAATGTTGCGTTTAAGATAAATAATTGCCACACCCTTAAGACAGCGAACTCCTTATGGATAAGATCTGTTGGGTAGCGAAAAGGTTTGCTTAAAGCTACTTTTTTAACAGCTCTTTGAGCTCTTTCTACTTCAATAACAGTGCTTTTCCCTACTGCACCCCAAACAGAAATCCCGTATTGAAGTACTGACTGACACTGTCTGGTAGCTGCAGCATGTATGGAATTTAAGTATAAGATGAGTAGGAGGTCGAGATGCCATTGTTTTGAAGAAGGTTATGAACTTAGTTTTCTTTATATTCAGAGTCAGGAGATTTGCGTCAAGACACTCGGAAACAGTTAATAGCCCGTTCTCTGCAACACGGTAAACTTGTTCCCAGATTTTAGCGTGGAAAATTATGACAGTGTCATCAGCATAGGATATTATTTCTGCGTCTTTTAGTTGTGAGTTTAAAATATCATTCATGTAGAAGGTGAAAAGAGTTGGGCCGAGTGTGCTCCCTTGTGGAATTCCAAAAGTCGATGGGAAGCACATCACTCGAGTGTTTATCTACTTTGACTAGCTGTTTGCGATTAGATAGGTAACTCGTGAACCAATCAAGTGCAGCGCCTCGGATACCTGCACATTCTAGTTTTCTCAGAATAAGTGCAACTGATATTGTATCAAAGGCCTTTGCGAGATCTAAAAAAAACTCCTATGGTCTGTTCTCCGTTTTCGGTGAAAGTAGCCACTAAGTTAGTCAGTAATGTAGCCGCGTGTTCAGTAGACCTTCCTCGTCGGAATCCGAACTGTCTGTCTGATATCAGTTTGTGTTTTTCAAAATAGTTCACTAGCTTGTTGTTAACCAATTTCTCCAGTATTTTGGACAAAATGGACAGAAGTGCTATTGGTCGATAATTTTCAGGAGTTTAACTTATCTGGAGAAGCTATTAATCATTTTTTTGGTCTGCTGTCTAACGCAACGGTGCCAAATTCCAAATTGTCAGATTAACTAACAGCACTAATTCTATATCAAGAAAATGACAAAGGAATAAGAATCACCAGTAACCGACAATATTACTCATCCTTATGCAAAAAACAAATTGTCTTTGTTTGACCTTGACTACACACACAATTTTTACGTGCAAATTATTATGATAAACATGCATTATTTACTTTTAGCATCGGCGTATGAGTGCGCTATCTGTTTGCATATTATGTCATACTTTTTTGTCAAAGATTAGATTAGATTAGTCTCACCTCTTACCTGTTATATAAGACTCGGAATAAAACTAGCAAAAAATGGAAGCACAAAGTACCTATCCCCGACTACCCCTACAAGGAATGCAGGACCCATTTCGATATGTTACCTTTCCAAAGACTGTCTCGTTGGTCTAATGGTGGCCAGTCTGACTGCTGAGCATGAGGTCCCGAGTTCGATTCCCAGGTCAGTCCGGCAAAGTGCACTTGGGTTTTTCCATCAGGAATTTCTACGCTACGGAGTCTGGATTTATAGCCAGTTGATGGCAATGGGCTCGCTACCTATTACGTGGGACTTAAACATAACTGGCGGAATGTGGGTGTATCCACTAATGGGTGCACCTCTGCCTAACCCGGGGATTTCAGACCTGATGCTATGTTATGTTCCCAATGATTCAGCAGAGCATATCGCAGTTCACTGCTGGGACATAGGTATCACTCTTGAGCTGCCTTGTCTACCTTGCGTACCTTGACCTCTACCTACTGCATCCAGTCAGTCCCAGCCACCTTTTGTGATATTTTGTTCCATACATCAAAGATTAACTTTTACAAAAGTGTTGTTTACCTATCCCAAACCTTGATTCCCAACCAATGTTTGTTGCAGAGTCCAATGTGGATACAGATGAGGAACGAGATGTCTCCCATGTTTACCAGCATGCGCTTGAGAGGCGTCACCGAATTGATGAACATCAACTCTGCCGAACTCGTGCGCAGGATACAGAAGGACTACATTGATAACAAACAGCCTGTTGATCTTAAGGTATTTAATGGTGACAGCTTCATTATTATGATACACTCAGAGTTCGGTAAAGACTCACAAACTTTCTCATTTATTATGTTACAAAGTTAAGTGTGGGAGTGACCGAGATGGCTCTCGACAAAGCCGGGATTTTTCCAAAGGATGGCACTCCATACGAATATTTAAGGTTCGGTATGCTTTGACCGTACCTGATGCTACGAATACCAGACTCTGACAGACCGTAATTATTTAACCGAAACCTTACAGTCAGTATCGACCTGGTACCGTTCTTTATATATGAACTGTTCTTAAGTTAATAAGGTAAAAGCTTCCTACAAAAGCACAGAAAGTATTATGGTACATACGGCCGACAAAAAATATGAATGTCATCTGTATCCAAAATTCCCCCTATTTACGACCGATATTTTTTCCAATGACCTCCATGCTTGGGCTGAAGAAAACGTTTGGTGTAAGTGACATTAAAACTGTAAGCACCCCACGAGGATCTTCAAGAGCCTAATATTTCATCATCTACCTAGCCTTTTGCCATACTATCTTGGTGTCGGCTTCCAGTCTAACCGTATGCAGCTGAGTACCAGTATTTTACATGAAGCGACTGCCTATCTGACCTCCACAACACAGTAACTGGGTAATACGACACCCCTAGGTAAGACTGGATGTCATAGTTTTGGCTTCTGACTACTCGTAACTACTGTCAAAGATCTTCAAACGACAGCTGGGACCAACAGCTTAACGTGCTTTCCGAGGCACGGACGAAACTCGGAATGTAATTATGGCCAACCTCGGCAAGCACGGCTTAATCTTAAAGATCGACCCGTGCGGCTGTTATTATTTAGCCACGAGCTAACGAGGAATAATATTTGTGCTCATAAAATTGATGGTGTAGGTACCGATGTATATAGGGAAAATTGTAAGATGATTTTAATAGAATCAACTGCACATATACCTAATGGTTCAGAATATACCAGTTTTATAACTGGTTATCGGTTGTTAGAAAACCTAGGCTAGTTTTAAACGAATGCATTCATGTGGTTTATTTATACATCAGGTAATTATGATCAACCTTGTAACACGCAGGTTTGTATACAATAACGTCAATAATAGAAGGTATCACCAATGTTATTATTTTAATGACTTTGCAATTTCGTATTACGTACTGACCACTACGAGTATTTGTGTAGCATATTAACCTAGCACTTACATAACAACATAACAGACTTAAAATAATTTTCATTTACTTAAATTGCAGGTTTGTTTTTTAATTTTAGTTGAATTGGATTCCAGGCATGTTATTCTTAATTAATAAACAGATTAATAACCTGGAACACATTTTATTCATGATTGAATTTATCCCAGAGCTAAACCATTCTACACTAGGCCTGGTTAACAAGTTTGAACAATGTCTTTTCAAAATAAATTCCTAATATTTAATAAAGAGATAACAAAATTTGAAATAGGATTGAGATGATTGAGAGAACGGTATGAAAGTAAGAAAAAGAACCACGAAGATTCGAAGACGTAGCTGTGACAGCCAACTAAAAAGAAAATTTTAGTGGAGATCGATACCTGTTCAGTCAGGGGTGCGAAACATCGCTCGCTTATATGTATTTCTTATAACTCGCACTACTTCTGTTCCATTTGATAATTATTTTCAGGGAATCTTTCTTTCCAAATGAAAATGAAGATATTTTTATTGTGTACCAAGTTTCACATGTCTCTAACGTATCCCAGTTTTTCTCAATTTAGGAGTGTTTTATTTTAATTGAAAACTATTTCGGTAAGCTTAGTTATCTCCAAATTTACGTAACATTCCATTTCAGTTTTGAAACGCTCAAAACTTAGTAGAGGATATAATTTATATTTATCCAGAAATGGATATAATTTTAAAGTCTTCCGTATTTCTGTAACGACTCTTAAGTTGGTATACTCTCGTCGACACCCAGGGCGAATGTGAGAGTGCACAGCCAAGCGAGGAACACAGAGGTTTTTTTTTGTTAATGGCGTCTCGCAGCTCGACCTAGGAGGTTGTTGTCTGCAGGATAGTCCGTATCCTGTGGGTGCCTTGAGTGTAAGGTCTCCAGCCATGGCATAAAAACTACTTATAAACTAAGCGACTACACGCTAAGGGCACGAGCCTCGGCTTAGGTCGTCGCTGGGGGAGTACAGCACGGGGACAGGCTGGATCTGATTAAAGAACACCGAGGCTAGAAGGGCGCTCCTTTATACACTCGCACACTTGCCCTGCCTCAGAGAGACGATACAGCCATTAATCAATTAGATAGCTTATGTCAATCCAATAATTCTTGACATTTTTTTCATCATCAGCATCGCTAATATACAATATACAAAATATCATAAGCTCATCTGATATTGATCGCCGGAAATTACGCCATCTCCTAACGTCATAGTCCGGCTTTCAGGAACTGTTCTCGATGTACACATCCGACACCGTGGCGTACACGGTGTTCGGTCTGCGCGTGAGTGCTCTGAAGGAGCTCACGTCGCCACTCTGGTTCATCACCCGCCACATGGTCAGATGGACCTTCTGGCGCGGCTTCGAATTCACCATGATCTTCTTTATTCCTGGTATCGCTGAAGTTCTCAGGTATTTAACTATCATCAGCTATTACCTAACTATGTCGAGGTTGTCTTCTAGTACAACCGGATGCAACTGAATATCTGAACTTTGGATGGAGTAAACCCCACCCGATCTCCAAAAGTCAATTATTTGAAAACCTGATACCTCTTGAAAGACTTGCAGTCAACACAAAGAACCTACAACGTTACTTCTGTCATAGTAAAAGTTATAGAAGAAGCATTTGTATTAAAATGTACGCGAATATTTTCAGACTTAAATTCTTCTCGCAACCTGCAACAGAATACGTAAAAAAGTTATTCACGGAAGTTGCCACTGAAAGACAGAAAACTGGTACGAACAGCGACAGCAGGGATCTCGTTAATCATTTGTTAAAGTTAAAGGCAAACTTGAAACTACCGGCTGGATCCGACTCACGTAAGTTCAGCTTTGAAATCTCATACGATATGTCAACAATAGTAAAATAAAAAAAAAATACAAAAAGAATAATGACTCGCAACGTGTTTTTAATTACAGTAGGCGAAGTGCCTTTGATAATGATAAATCACAATTAAGACACAATCAAAAATCTTATCAACGATTATGATCTAATCGTGGGACAGATGAAAATATCTAATCACTGACATTCATATCACCAATCGAATTGATACCACTATGGGATAGTCTGTTCCTAATTGTAATATTATTGCTGTACCTTCTTATCTTACAGAATTAGCTGATAACCTAATGATGGCCCAGGCGGCCATATTCATCCTGGGTGCTATCGAAACGTCATCGACCACATTAACCTATTTGCTTCACGAGCTGGCATACCACCCTGACGAACAGGTATCAAAACATCGTTAGCTAAATCATTGTTTATAAAATTATGTGATCAACAATATGTGTTACAAACATTAATTACAGAGGTCATTTAGTAACATAGCAATGCGTATAGATAATGACTCATGCATCTACAAGCTTCCACTCTAAATTTTTATTTAGCAAAGACGATTCCATTAACACACGATGACCAAGCTATGCAAAACCAAATTAAACTGATCTCTCATTGTACGGGAAGTTAATACAAAGCGACGTTAGGTTAAACTACACATGTATAGTTTGTTGTGTTGCCATGTGTGCGTCCCTTTTCTCTTCCCAAATTTGGTGAAAAGGTCACGTTCCGTAATCCACAGACCGTTGCTGCAGTTACTTACTAATATTTAGAAACATAGCAATGCGTTTAGATCACTCACACCACACCACAAGCTTCCACTCTAAGCTTTTATTTGACAGAGACGATTCCATTAAGTACACACGACGACCACGCTATGCAAAACCAAATTAAACTGATCTCTCATTGTACAGGAAGCTCATACGAAGCGACGTTAGGTTATACTCCACAAGGGCACGCCAGAATAGTGCCAATAAGTCCCCTCTTTGAGGAGTTGCTGGAGAGGCGCCACGGCGGCGCCCTCATCCTCGCTTGACGCAGATCCTCCCCGGACACGGTTGTTTCGGGAGGTTCCTGCACCGAATCGGGCGGGAGAAAACGTGGTGTCACTACTGCGAGGATCGTCCCACGACACGGTGGAGCACACCGTGGAGCTCTGCTCCGCTTGTTCTGAGCACCGCCGTGTCCTCGTAGCGGCGATTGGAGGTGGCGACCTCCCGCGTCCGGCCATGGTTCAATCCATGGTCCGGAGTGAGAGGGAATGGGAAGCCGTCGCCTCCTTCTGCGAAGCAGTCATGCTAGCGAAGGAGGTGGCGGAACGTGAGAGGGTGAGGAGGCGGGCGTCGGAGATAACCCATTGGTCCCCGGCAACCGTAGAAGCGGGCCTGTGGACGGTGAGTAATGGGCTAGCTCACCGTCCGTCCGTCTAATGACGACAGGCCGTGTCAACGGCGCATTCGAGTTCCACGCGCGCCTCAAGGAGATGTCAGCAAATCGGAAGGGGTCCGAGAGGACTGATGCCTGCCAGGGCTGTGAGACTGTTCGAAAGAAATACCGCGGCCCTGGATCACAAAGGGCTAAGAAGGAACATGGATGGGATTTAGTCAGTACATGTCTGACACTCCCTACCGCTCCGCCCAGAGCGATTTGTTGATTTCCAATCTAAAAAAAAAGAAAAAAAGGTATTGCTTGTTGTGTCGCCATGTGTCCCTTTTCTCACCCCAAAGTTGGTTAAAATGTCACGTTCCCTTATCTACAAACCGTTGCTACAGTTACTTACTAATATTTACCGTGTAATACAAAGGACCTATTTCTTCCAGGAAAAACTTTATAAGGAAGTCAGCGAAGCGTTAAAAGAAAGCGGAAAAGACGTTCTGGAGTACGACGATTTGTTGAAAGTTAAATATATTACTGCGTGTATGCATGGTGCGTGACAGAACTTGAGACGGGTGTTATACTTTTTTAAAGTGATTTTAATGTGCATGTTAATTAATCTTCCAGAGACGTTAAGGAAGTATCCTCCAGTGCCGCATTTGGACAGGATGTGCAACAAAACGTATCAGCTGACTGACGAGCTGACGATAGAAGCAGGAACGCCGGTGTTCGTGAATGTGATCTCCATCCATTACAACGAGGACTTGTACCCTGAGCCTGAACAGTGGCGTCCCGAGAGATTCATCCATTCCACTGACAGCGATAACCATGACTTCGCTTTCTTGCCGTTTGGTGAAGGACCCAGGTTCTGCATCGGTAAGTACATTTGAAATATCATGACAGAATAAAGGAAAATCTACGGTCAACTTAGTCTGAAAAATTTTATTATGAATTGTGATAACATTTTATTCTGTTTCCAGGTAAACGCTACGGAATGATGCAAATACGTACGGCTATCGCTCAGATGATCATGAAGTACAAATTCGCGCCTGATGGACCACAGCATTTGGAAACTGATCCTTACAGCGTCATTTTGGGTCCAAAGAATGGTGGCAAAGTCAAGTTCATTCCTCGTACATAAAATATATTAAAACATACCTGAAAAATCGAAAGAATTTAAATGTCTTATCATTACTTTATTTAGTGAGCTTCTACTTTGTACTAAATTAACTCATCGTGGACAAAGGTACTCCATTTAAGGAAACTAAAAACACTTTGTTTTGTTAATCCTGCCGTTGTACTGCGCTTTTTGCGAGATAAAAAAAAAGAACATTGTTGTTGTCGCTACCTCTCTGGGTACTCTAATCAATGTGTTAGTGCCGCCAACCAATTCTGCGATATCGAAAAATATTCCTCAATTGCTATGCATAGGCAGGGAGATATCCAATACAATTTCCTATCTGCCTGCAGTAATAACAACGCCTTTTTTTTTCTTTGCATCCTATGATAAATTTACAATAACCGGTTACCCGAACCTGAGAGAATAATTGCTATGAATATTTACAGAATCAATACAATGTAAAGTTTCTTTTGAGCATGGACTAAATATATTAAGAGACAGGCCATTTTGTGAGAACAGTTTTATTATCTAAAATCCATTATGAGAACAACTGCCAACTTTCAGAAAATGTCTACCTTCAAGTCTAACGCTACAAAGACAAAGATATTGACAAATTCGACGCCATCCAACAAATTTACAATACTTTTATGGTAGGAAATAAAATATTTTCTTACAATTTTCAACTACTTCATCAATGGGAGTAGACCCAAGAGCTTGGCACGTTTAACCTAAGTAGTAGACTCACTGAGAGGATAGCAGCTTTAGTTAGAGTCCCCGCAGGCTGCAGACTTTATATCAGCCGACAAGGTGTTCTTGTTCAATTAAATCTACCAAATCACCCCACTGCCTCAACATGACCTGGCAAACTCCGTTGCCTCCATGGAAATTGTGTTTCTAAAATTGCTCGATATCTACAATAGACGACGACAATACACGTACACGTACGACAATACACGTACAACATTACAATAGACGAGATATAAACTTAGACGAGCCGCGGCAGCTATAGAGGATCAACAGAATACTCCATAAGCGCAGTTGGCTTCTAAAACTGGTGTATATCAGCCAGGATATACAGGGTGTAACGGAAAGCGTATATACATACTTAAGGGTGTGCTACAGACCATCAAACTGAACATGTTTCTCCATCGGACAAACATCGTAATAGCGAAAAAAATATCTGCTGCCCCATACAAAATTTCAATATCTATTCGACCCAAATGTATGAGGAGCTGATATTTTTTTCGCTATTACGATGTCTGTCCGATGGAGAAACATGTTCAGTGTAATGGTCTGTAGCATACCCTTAAGCATGTATATACCCTTTCCGTTACACCCTGTAGACCTTTCAGAAGTCGGATATTTTGAAAAGTACATTACATCATTGCATCGGATGCCGCATTTACAAATTGACAACTTCAAAGTAAACGTATAGGAGCAAAGCGATACGAAACCGGATATACTTCATAACATAACATCACGCCTGCAAAGCAATACCAATCCTGTTATATTTAGACTAAAAGGCATATTGACTAAGCTAGAATGTTTAATTCTAACAAACATCCAATAAATAGTGTTATTTGAATATTACACAAAATTCGTTTCAAGTCGTACGCGAGAGGAAAAAGCCGCCGCCGAGAGTGTATATTTTGGGTTGATAGCTGTGATCCCCTGTAGAGGATATTTTTGAAAGGGACGTGTTTATGGATTTTTTTTATATTATTTTATTTTATACCAGTATTCGAGCACATTGATTTACTGCCAAACGATTTGCAGGTCATAGGCGAATTTTCTAATACATCAAACAGCTGTTGTTATCCGCGCATCTGAGCACCAATCATACGTCCTACGTACCTATTTATTACAAGACATAAGTAGAACAAAGAACTAGGTGTAGAACACAATTTTAATATCGTACGTTATTGTTACAGAAATTCGCTTTTGTAACGTGCTCTTTTAGAAGGTCTGAAAACTGATGACAAGAAATTCCTGGTAAAACTTTATGAAGTTGTGTTCTCTGAAAACTCGTGCGTAGTGCGAGTGCAACACGTAACTTTTCATCACACCTCAGCGAGGAAGTGACTAAATACAAAAAAAAAATACATTTACAATCACAAGATACTTTTATTTCAGTTTAGATATTAACTACTACATTATGATAGAGAAGTATTACAGAATAATCTTAAAATTATAACAAATAATACTTCCGTGTGTTGCTATTATTCGTGGGAAACTGACAATTTTATTAGCACCCATAGGCTGTCCAACACACTTTCCGTTGCGATATTGTAAACAAAATCGACTGATTGGAGTGTTAGGCGGGCGTAAGGCTTGATATTTCTCACAATTGTTACGTATTCCTTGCGAATGACGAAGTTGCGGTCTCTTTTTGTCTTTGTAGTAGGTAAATTAATTAATAGTAAGTCATCTGAATGTTTCTCAATGTTTTTAACATTAAGTTTTGTTAGTTCATTAGTTCGACATGCTCCGTTTATACCAAACAAAAATTGATATGCATGCATAATTATGCCTATCAACATCTACTAAGTACGTATTGTAGTTTATTAGTATACTTAAGTAGACACTGAATGTGCAACAGATTCTTACTTTTGCCGCCAAATATACGAAATCAGGTGGGTCGTTAAGAAACTTTTCAATTTCAGATGCTGTGAAAACCATCGATTTTTGTGGTTGAAGAACAGATGAGGCTCTTTTTAAAAATGCCACTAATTTAGGCTAGGTGTCGATATGTATGTATTTTTTCATCTTTATTGTTGCTTTTAGCATTGAATACGTACTCAATAGAGTGCTTGACTTCTTGGTCTCGGATAATCCAATAAAATATACCGGCAAAACGTTTTCTGAAAAAGTTTTGGCTCCTTTAGCTAGTCGCCACGTGTTAAACATATCATACTGTTTCAAACACTTCTAGCGTGATTGTTGAGGGAGAAAGCTCATTTGCGCATTATTCACAGTTTCAGTCAATTCTGTTGGCGTCAAATAAACTTCCTCGTCGCAAGAATCACTCATTTTAGCATTTCCACTCGTTTTCAAGTTTCTTGTTTTTAAACTACGGTTTTAAGGACGCGTTTGCAAAATTGGCAGGCATCGAATCGAACTACGACATTGACACGTGTCAAGTGAACTAATTTTGAAACTTTAAAAGAACATTGTTACCCCAGGGGTGAAAGTAACATAATTAGTCCCGAGACGGGGTTTGGCGCCTGAACGAAGTGAGGGCGCCAATAGTTCGAGGGAATAAATAAGTCTTTAACCCGAGGTAAACACTGTGCTTTTCATTACGAATACAAGGAAAGTAAAAATAAAAACATGAATTAGCCAAAGAAAAAATGAGTAAATTTTATTTCGGATTGCCGCTTTCCCGCCTGTTTTGTTTTTTTTTCTGTGGCCAGCGAGCTATTCAGACATTATTTTTCATTTCCATCATTGAAAAAATGGTAAATATTTTGCCCAACTCCATGTTATTTTAAAGTAATTGTTGAAACTAAATTATAATAAATTTATTAAAAAAAAACTTTAATCAATACTTAACTTTAAGTTATTTAAATTTCACATCGTGGCACCTGTGCACGTGGAACATGGTTCAATAAACATGTGTAAATAGAACTAGTTTTATTTTTAATAATTTCACATCTGTCAGTTTAAAGCGATTCTCCCTAGGGATGAAAAGTATTACTTTCATACCTCTGCTCAGGCTACTTCAGACCTACTTTCAGAGTATGAGTAATAAAAAAAATATTTAAATGAGTTTTAAGAGTGTCGTTAAAACAGTATACTATATTATTCACTATTCCCTTTGCGGCAGCCGCCTCGCCTTGTCAGTTGCAAGTGTGTAATTGAGTGGCGAGTTCATTTAGGATATGCAAACATTGATTGATTGCAGTGGATTGATGAAGTTCGTCACCCGCTGTGAAATTCTATGAAAACGAATCATTCCGGATGTAATCCGAATCTTCTGTAGGCGACTCAGTGGATTCGTCTCAGTGGTTCGATTACTAGCTGCGGTTTGCACCTTACAAAATCCATTAGAAAGCTCAGTACCGGTGTCAAACAAAATAACTAAAAGATTTATTATTCAGTTCCCGAAAAGTCCGAAATTGTTTTTAACTATTTACGTAAGTACACACTAAATACTGAAAAGAAGAAAGTAATAGAAAAATAGGTACAGACGCCAGCAGGTCAATCTACCCGAAACTGTCAAATTTTCGCAATCAACCTTGAACATTATTCGCATTCTTTAAAGATAAAGTTGAAAATCTATTAAAGAAATTTGACAGATTGTTGGAGCTTGATGTTCTAGCGTCTACGCAGAGGTGAATTTAATAAAGTTTTACACAAAAATACATAAAGTTTGTATCCTAATTTAGAAAGGGACCGGAAGGTAATATCGAGTAGATTTTTTCTCGAAATCTACGATAAAATTAAGCTCAAAGCATTTTTTATCAAAGAATTTGGCTTTGCGCTTGTGAACAATAAATCCCGTGCAAAGCACTTCTAATATACGTTCTCTAATTATACTCCAGGTTCAGGCACACGTTTCATCCGTATTTAGAGTATGTAGGTACATAGATATGTACTGTCGTGCATTTAACAGATAACAAACACCCAAACAAGTTAACGATCGCACCATGATGGACGATTTGAGAACAAAAGGCCATCGCCATTTGTCTCTACACACCCAGGAAACGGACTTATCGGCAGAAACCATTGTCACAGCTTTCCCAAAATAGGAAGAAACGACCTAATCCAATTTCTTTATAGAACAGTACTTTACTGGGAAATAATATACGTCTTAAACGAGCAGAGGCTAAAGTAGAGCACAACAGACAACAATTTATTAAATGTTTTGATTTAAGACGTTCAGTAATTACTAGAAGAAGATTAATCTTCAACTATCACCTTAGTACTTGTTGTTTGACGCTAATTTTGAGTACATATGCATACCTTGATGTGGGGATATCATACTAAATTCGGATGCAGCAGCACATAATTACATACATGATAGACCACGGACTTTGTATCCATAAGTGACCAAACAAGGTGCATCCAATGTTGCCTCATCGTTATTTAAAATAATACCTTGACCCTGATCACCTAGAATAAAAACCGTATGACAACGATAGCTGCAGATAAACATGAATTAGCTGAATGATAAATAAAATTACAATCGTCTTAGGCAATTCATCTCAAGCGTTTCCTACACGACTTTCATATTGACAGAATTATTGATTCTATTAGTAAAAATACATTGCGGAATTGAATGTCAATGGCATCTTGACCTTTTGACCTAAGCATGACTTGCCAAAACTTGACCAAAGCCTTCAACCCACGGTTGATACCTCACGTAAACGACAACCTTCGCCGGCAAAACTTCTATAAGACCGCCTTGAAAGACAAGGCTTATAATGTGTTATTGCCTGTGTGTGCTACCATAACCTTCAAACAGGAAAACAGCAACGTTTAGAATTGTTTAGTGATAGAAAATGATGAGAGACTGACGAGCTTCTCATTAAAACCTCTACTACCACTAAAATACATTTGAAAAACCACTTTAAATAAGCAACACTTGAACAAATAAACCAATAAAGTGAGTACAGCGTGAACACCGCAATATCCTACACCCATCAATAAGGTTGCCAGTGTAGTTACCGCACCGCGAGACTATCCCGAAGAAAACCTTCTAATTGAACATTCTTAATTAAAATAAAGCTGAGAGCAGCAATGTGGCGCTGTCTCTACTTTAGCACCCATAAAGTAAACAGATGCTTTTTTTTAATTAATTTATTTCAGCATTGCAAGGTGCTACTGGATGAGTTTATCAGACACACCGTTACGTATGTTACTCATAGAAATAAGGGCCGCCTAAATTAGAAACATATAAGGAATTAGGGTCTATGAATTAGGTACAGTCTGTACAGAACGAGTAAACGATTAACAGTAGATTAGCTCTGTTCCAATACGATGAGCCGATGACGATGAAAATTAACTGATAACAAGCCTAAATCATTTTCAATATCCCTTGCTACTTAATATCACGGCACAGTGATTTTAATCTACACGATTATACTGATTAACTTATCTCGTAAATCGCTTACCTTACCAAGAATAGGATTGGCGAAGAAATTAATTGAAAAAGATTCACCGTGCAGGCACACCTTCTCCGTGTAGAGGCGGGGGTGAATCAACGCCATTAAAAGCATTTTTCACGCGCCATCTTGCCACTTAACTGGTATGCATGTACCTTGCACAGTTTTTTTTTCTGAGCAACGGAATAAATGCCGCTGTAATCGTAGGTCTTGTGATAATAGAAGTTTGTGCCAAGTAGAGGATATGCTGCTTTAACTATGCAAATACGTCATGAAAGTATAATGCAGTGCCGGTTGTGTGGCTTCTCTTAGCATCCACATAAAAATGAATGCACATATGTAATGGATCTGTTAGGCTGATGTGGCGCTGGGCTACAGCATCCATCTCATCAAAACTGCTAAAGGCCTGATTTCCCTGAGGATTGCGGTGGTCAACCGTCAGTTGCAGATACCTCTTGATGAACCGAAATAACCTAGTAGTTAACATCGACGTGACAAGTAATACCTTATTGTAAGGAACATACAGACATAATCCTAGTACACAATGATAACAACGATGAATACTCTCGAGGACAACACTTAAACAATGCGTGTCGTTGTGCGACCATTTGGAAAATGTACAGTCACGCTCATGAGCTGCTCGTGACAGAACGAGATGAAACCGCCTACATGTTGGGAAACGTCTTAACTCGTAGGAATTGGGAACTGACTCCTCATAGTCACGTGATCACGTCGGGATAACTCAGGACGTGCATCAGATACAATGGGGATGGAGGGAACGAAGGGCAAAGGGATAACAAGACTACTCTAACTCAATGAATAGGACACGAACACGGACTCTGAATGTGTATTTTTATGGAAGAGTCTTAGAGTAAAAAAAATTCTAAATAAAGCAACGCGCGTTTTGTGCTGAACAGAACTGAACGATATTTATTAGGATAAAGATGGCAACACTTTTACAAAATTAACAGATAACATTTTAGATATTCTCTATGGACATTACTTTTCAACACCCCCACTATATCTAACAATGTGATAATATGCATTTTATGTTATTTATACATACAGATTTAAACATGCTGAACACCCAACTTACCCAAAAAATAATAATGCTTATCAGAACATAAGCTCTTTGTAAGTAAGTCGGCTGGCATCTCAGCAGAAGGCAAATATTTAAAAATCACAATATTTTTAGCAACACAATCTCTACAAAAATGATAACGAATATCAATATGTTTTGTCCTTTTATGAAAAACTGGATTTGCGGTTAACTTTAATGCACTTTGATTATCGTTATATATTTCAATAGAGTACTTTTTGTTTGTTATTTCATGCTGAAGGTTCCTTAAATAAAGAGATTCCTTACAGGCCTCGGTTATTGCCATATATTCCACTTCGCTACTGGACAAAGCCACGGTTTTCTGTTTCTTTGTCTCCCAGGAAATGACACACCCTGACAGTGTAAAACAGAAACCCGTGTATGATCTCCTATCAATACTATTGCCACCCCAATCAGCATCGACAAACCCTTCTATGACCGAGTTCCCATCAGCAGTAAACTTTAAGCCATAATGTTTGGTCAATTTTAAATATCTTAATATACGTTTAACATATGAACAATGTTGTTTAGTGTAAGAATTATTAAATTGGCTTAAAAAGCCCACTGCAAAAGCTAAATCTGGCCTGGTAAGTACCACTAAATACATTAAAGAGCCTATTATTTGTTGATAAGGAAACAATTCTTGTACATTAATTTCATCTTTAGATACATGTAACTTTGTCTCCATTGGAGTTTGAACAGTTTTACATTGACTCATATTAAATCTAAACAATAGCTGATCAATATAATCTTCCTGACTTATTGATATAGTTTTCTCAGATTTATTTACTGTTACATTTACCCCAAGACACTTCTTAATCTCGCCTAAATCTTTAATTTTAAAATGATCAGATAAAACATCTTTTAAGTGATTGGTTTCTTTACTATCATTGGAAAAAATAAAGAAATCATCCACATACAGCGTAACAATCGTTTTTAACTTATCCTGTATTTTCAAAAACATACATGGTTCTATCTTAGACTTAACATAGCCAATCTTTAATAAACATTCCTCTACTCTCTTGTACCACACTCTTGAAGACTGTTTTAGACCATACATAGACTTTTTTTAATTTTAGTACTTGACCTCTCAGTACTGTCTCAGAAAAACCTTCAGGTATTTGTATATAAATATCTTCTTCAAGAACTCCATACAAGAAAGCAGTTGTCACGTCAAGATGAGTTATATCAAGATTTAGTTGAACAGATAGAGCAAATAAAAGCCGCAATGTGGTATGCCTCACTACAGGGGAAAAAGTGTCTGTATAGTCTACACCTTCGACTTGCGAAAAACCTTTCGCCACTAAACGCGCACGGAATCGAACATTGTTGTCACTATCGTACTTTTTACGTAGCACCCACTTGCACTGAACTATTCTTCCATCTTGTGGAGCACTGCTCAACTCCCAAGCATCATTCTCTTTGAAACTCTGTAACTCTTCAGCCATGGCCATTTTCCACTGTTCCTTTTCAGGTCCAGCTAAAGCATCATGAAGAGACAAATCTGTTGCAACATCAAAAATATTCTCACCTGCACAAAGGTTTGAAATATGAAACCTTTCTGGCTGCTTCCTTACCCGTGTAGGTCTATGAGATGTGATTTCTGGGACATCTTCTGGTTCACAAACACTTGGTTCATATGTCTCATCATTCACATCTAGAAATGTGTCCTCAGAGCTATCTGAATTATCTCCTTCCAAGTTTGCTTCTTCCATGTTTATTTCTTCCTCCCCCACTGAATCAAAACTCTGATTTGGAACTTCTATCTGGCATTCAGATTTTGATTCCTGCTCAACTATAACCACATCTCTACTAGTTAATACAGTTTTTTTTTCTGGGTTATATAGTCTATATCCCTTTATGTTTTCTGGATATCCAATGAGAATACATTTCTCAGACTTCTTGTCCCACTTCTTACGCTTCTCCTTAGCTATATGGACCATTGCAGTACTGCCGAAGATTCTAATATGGCTTATGTCAGGTTGACAGCCAGTCCATATCTCGTATGGTGTTTTATTTCCCAATGCTGCAGCCACGCTTCGATTCTGAAGATACACTGCAGTGTTGGTGGCCTCACCCCAGAACTCTTTGCCTAGATTGGCATCAAAGAGTAGGCATCTTGCCTTTTCAACAATTGTGCGATTAAATCGCTCACATAAACCATTCTGTTGTGGTGTATAAGGATTGGTTTTTTGATGTATTACACCAGCACTTCTCAAATAGTTATCAAATTCTTTGTTGCAGTACTCCAACCCGTTATCACTCCTTAATACTTTGATTGTCTTTTTTGTTTGATTTTCCACTTGGGCTTTGAATTCTATGAAACACTTCAACGCCTCATTCTTGTGCTTCAGAAAATAAACAAACACCATACGACTATGATCGTCGACAAACAACAAGAAGTATCTGGACCCCCCTAAAGATACATTTTCCATAGGCCCACAGATATCCGTATGGACTATATCTAGTAGGTTACTGCTTCTCTGGCTGGCACTTTTGAAAGGTAAGCGACACTGCTTGCCTTCACAACACGTAGCACATGAAGACTTCCCAATATCCACCTTGTCATCATAAGACATACCCTGAACAGCAGTCTTCATCTGATTCATGTAGTCTTTATTAATGTGTCCTAATCTGCGATGCCATGTAACACCTGATACAACTGATGCAGCGAAATGTTCTTGGTTTAATAAGTTTACTTTATATACTCCATTCTCTAATGATGCTGTAGCTACTAAATCATTATTTTTGTTGTATATAGAACAGTTACTATCGGAAAACGACACTTTGTTCCCTTTGCTTATGAGTTGGCTAACTGATAGCAAGTTGGTAGCCAGACTTGGTACACAATATACATCTTCTACCATAATGTCGTAATTGATATCGCCAGTTGTAGTCGTAATTTTCACATCGCCAGAACACAAAACCGACAACTTTTCACTGTTCGCAACTATAATTTCCTTCTTACGTTCATATGATGCATTCATGATCCAACTTTCATTGGCTGTTAAGTGCACACTGGCTCCCGAGTCAATATACCATGCACTTTTGTTGAAATTCCCACTCAGGAATACTGCGCTAAACGCATTAGATATCATTCGACTTTTATCTTTAGCATTCGATGAATTATTATCGCTATTTGTACATTGGTTTCTATAATGTCCTTTTTGTTTACATCGATAACATGACACAGTCTTGACATTTGATTTTGACAGGTCAACAGAGTTACCAACGTCATTTTTTCTTGCTGCCATTTTACTTTTCTTTCCAATGAACTTTGAACGAGATGCGAATGCGCCGCTAACTTCATGATGTTCTTCCGTCGTTGACTCCATGTCTAATAATTTTGACTTTATGGAATCTGCCGTTATGTTGATGCCCGAATGCTCTATTGCCATAATCATCGGTGAAAACCGCTCTGGCAATCCTGCTAATAGCAATGAACCTGTCCACTGGTCATTTATTTCGAAACCCGTGCCACATAATTTTTGAGCTGTGTCAATAATTTGCGTCACGTAGGACGTCATTGAACTGCAGTTTTCTAGTCTTATAGAAATTAAATTCCGTAGCAGACTAATCCTTCTTGAAAAACCGTTGTCATCAAATAACTGTTGTAGTTTTTCCCATAATTCTTTCGCAGTTCTTACACTTTTCACATGTACGTACAAGGAAGGGTCGATGGTCATAATCAATTTAGCCCTGGTTTTCTCGTTATCTGCAGCTCCTATGGTTGCTCCTTCTTCTGGCTTTACACAATGTTTCATGCCTTCAAGGATCAGGAAATTCTCTGCCGCGAAACACCACTCACTGTAATTTTCTCGACCACGTAGTTTGGGTACATTTACTAGGTAGTTGGTAGCCATCGTGCTAAAATATTTGTATTTCACGATAATATGTCCAATCAAATTTACCACACAGTGAGAACGCGTTTAAAAAGACTTTTAACACTCGTAACGATACGAAATTCTTGTTAAACACTACTTTTTACAAATTTTCTGGGCCCATAACCTCTAAATAAAGCAACGCGCGTTTTGTGCTGAACAGAACTGAACGATATTTATTAGGATAAAGATGGCAACACTTTTACAAAATTAACAGATAACATTTTAGATATTCTCTATGGACATTACTTTTCAACAAAAATAAAACCGATTTCAAAAACACAAATACTGTACAATAACTTATAACTTCAAAAATCGGTGACTTCTGTTTTAATTGATCGAGTTTTTTTGCCACCGACGACGTCTGTCGCTAAAAGTTATTTTACACTATTTGTGTTTTTGAAGTCGGTTTTATTCTTTTGCAAAAAAAGTTTTTTGTTTTCCATTTTCAGTTGTAATATCCTATACAACATTTTGTAACGCATTTATTTTACCTTGTTAACAATATATGTCATGGTAATAGGCTTATCCCCAAACAAATGGAATTTAACATACATAACTATCGAAATGTTGTACTGTACACATCTACGTACCCCCTCAGAGCATACAGGCGTGATATTATGTCATGATATTGTGTAAACAATAAACATCCAAGCGATTTCAGGAAACCTGACAGATTTGCCATCTATTATAAAAGAGTTCCATTGTATATCTGCGAAGATTAACATCTTCGCCAAATAATTATATTCTTCCAAACAATAAAAAAAAAACCTCGAAATTGGTTCACAATAATTGGCAAAGATCGCTGAATATAATATACACGCAACAAATTCAGACGAATTGATAAACTCATCTTGTTCTGGATTTTCCAGGGATCCCATTATCAGATCCCGACTTATACCTTTCATCATCAGCTCAGCAATATCAAATAATGATAACCAAGCATAAAGCCAATGTGTACCTACAAAATTTGGAGAGTTCCCTCGATTTTTTCAGGATCCCATCAATAACTATGAAAGTATGGGATCACATGGGAAGCATACTGTTTCAAACAATGCCCATCAAATTTAAGTGTTGCCCATTCTTCTGGGACCCCAGCATCAGATCCTGATTTATATCTTCCATCATCAACTCAGCAACATGAGATGATGATTACCAGGCACCAAAATCTAAATTCCGTTAGAAAGTATGTGAAAAACATTGAATGTGCCTATTGAATTTGAGGGTTGCCCTCGATTCCCTGGGATCCCACGATCAAATTTTGACATTGTGTCAATTGGACCACCTCGAGAGGCTATCGAATAAAAAAATAATTTTGAATATCGGTCCACAATTGGCGGTGAAATCGGTGAACATACAAAAAAAAATTCAAACAGTCGAATTAAGAATCTTCGTCGGTTTTCCGTTTTTCCGTCAGAATTTTCGTCGAAAAGAAGGAAATCGTATGCAGTATGATCGATAACTTCGGTAAATTATCAGTTCTTACGAACATTCAAAAAGATGAATTGTACGGTCAGCAACGAAAGACGCTACACATATCCCAAATTATAAGACGTCTTAGTTTTAGAACGATCCAAATTAACAGACTGAAGTAAAAGATATAAAAATATTTTCATCAATGGTTACACAAAATTACATCAGATCAGCACAAAACTTGGTGTAATATTGTTAAGTGTTAACCGACTGCTGATGCCGACTGTGCCTCGATAAATAGTTAGTGGACAAGCTCTGTATGGTGTCGGACGTAAAGAATAGCATCATCCCATATCTTCCCGTGGGTGTCGTAAGAGGCGACTAAGGGATTTGCCAGAGAATGGGCAGCAGCGTTCTCTGTGCTTGTAAAAAACGTACTGCGATCGCCAACCCACCTGCCAAGCGTGGCGATTATGGCAAAACCCCCCAAAATGTCAATGTGGCGACACTTGGGGGAGGCCTATGTCCAGCAGTGGACGTCTTTTGGGCTGAAATGATGATGATGATGATGGACAAACTTTGTCATTGCCGCCGAGGCGAATGCCCAAGCCGAAGATGACGGTGTTGAGGATCCGGAACGGCAGTGACAAACGCCCACGTAAATCAAACGACGTTTTTTTAATAAACCTACGAAGCAGTAAAATACTAGACGAAAAGTATTTTTGGCATTAATTATTACGAAACTATGATTTAATTTCCTTTTTTTTAAAAAAACAATAGTAATAAAAGTAATTTCGTTATGAAAATTAAAACGAGCCAATTTAAAATAAATGCCTAGGTAACTTTATCAAAGAAAAATATAAGGAATGTTACACTTCATAAAGTTTTTCAAACATTGTTTCCTTAAGTTATGCGTTGAATATTGAAGAATTGTTTCTTTGAAGCCTTCTCGTTTTCTGATTTTTCTTTCACAAAAATATTCCTTTGAACAAACTGTATTTTTTTCTTCACAACATAATAATAAATATATGATGTAACAGCCGGGTTTAAATAGATTATTCTAAAGATAGATTTTTTGCTATTAAAAACTCCAATTTCGTTATCTTTTATTTTACAAGTTATCCTTTATTTAAAGTTATCATAAATATTTGAGCCTTTATACCTAATCTTTTGTAGTCAACCTTAAAAATGGGTGATTTACTTATGTCAGATTACAGGAGCTATCAGTCAAGATTTCCCGCTTGAGTGAAACAAATAAAATTGTACCTACATGCTAAACACGTGTATATTATGTGAAAAAACTAAGAACTAATAGGCAAGAAAGTCACCAAGTTACTGTACTTGGTAATACAGCTTCAGATTAACTAAAGGTAATTTATAACTTTATATAATTCCATGTTTGTAAAGTTACGGGAGGTCATTAACTGGCTCACTACTAGGTATTTGTGGGTAATATGATTCCTAACGCAGACTTATGACCGCTTGCACCAACATCAGGCGACACCTAAATGATGCCTTAAATAAGATCATTGGCGCGAAAGACATTTGTGCGAAGGACATTTGCGCGAAGCCATTTGCGCGACCCCAGAAAACCCGAAAACGACACCCATGATGGAAAATCCTAAAATTTTCCTAGGCGCAATCTTGGATTTTCGTTTTGACCTTATTTTCGTTATGAACGACCCCGAAAACCACAAAACGTTTAATGACACCCATAAAGCCATTAAATCACGCAAGTGTCCAGTCGCCTAAGTATCTGTCGCGCAAGTATAAACCGCGCAAATGTCTATTCGTGCATATATCCATTCGCACAAAAGTCTATTCGAGCAACTGTCCATTCGCGCAAATGTCCGTTCGTGCAAAAGTACTGTTGCGCAAAAGTCCATGCCCGCAAGTGTCCTTCGCGAAAATGTCCTAGATCTATCCTACAAAACGCGTGATTTGCTATTCCAAAAGTGCAACGTTAAAAAGGTAATTTTGGTGGTAATAGTTTCGTGGTGAAAGAACAAACATTTTATTTTATTTAAGACTTTCTAAGAGAATAACAATTCTGTTTTCCACCAGAGCATTCTACACTTCTCTTCTTTTATAGTACTGCGACTAAATCCTCTTTGTCATTTTATAAAGCTCGGTTGAGTTAAGAAAGCTCTATTTTCCTGAAAGCAATTTTCACTTTTAACTCGCAATGTTTTATCCTTGGACAAAAGTCCTGAAACGTAGACTTTTATCCATATAGTTCGGTACGGGCCCCCAAAGGGGCTCGACGAACAAATCTCCGCTAGGTTGGTATCGGCCCCGAAAGGGGCTAGCAATTAAGTCATTCGTCATCCTCATAATTTATGCAAATATTTAATTTTCTGATTATCAAATACTATGAGTGTGCGTTAATTAAGAAAGTTGGATAAAAATTTCATATATCAACGCCATTAAAACTTCTGTAAATAGCGCGTAAGTATCTTAATTTACCCTTATGAAATTCAAGTGCATAAATACGGTCATCGCCATTTTGACGGCAGTGCTGGTCGAGCCTAAAAATCATAAAAATTTTGATGTGTGAAAGCGATTATTCCAATCGATTATTTTTTTGTAATCTTCGATCAACTCGAGTAATTAAATTGAGAAATTTAAGAAATCGATTGATTATAATTAAAATAAATTTATTTTAACCGTAAAATACAGTAAATATTTATTATAATGTTTTTTAGGCTTTTATAATCTTAATTGTTCTTCGTCTACTCCGACCCAACAATAAACAGCACGGACTGATATTATGACTAAATGCGCGCCAATTTTTTTAGCCATCTCGAAATTTAAATTTGGAATTCGTTCGCTGTTCCAATTTATGCATTCAAATTTACTGTTATAGATAACTTATTGTGAATTTTGTTTTAAACTATCTGAAGATTGGTAGAATGCACAGGATCTCGGTAGGAATAATAAAAAAGAATTATGTAGTTTGATTATGGTTAGGAGGTTGGGTTGGTTAATGGGTATTTACTCTTTACTTTATTAATCAGCCTGTTCTGTGCCACTGCGGGTAAAGGCCTGCCCATGTCATTCCAATTTAATTTATCTTTTACCTTCACCATCCAATACTTTTAATCGACAATATTTTTTTACACCTACTTAGATGGGCTAGGTTAAATGGTTTCTTTTTAATTTTTGGGGTAGCTATACGGTATCTCTAATACCCCACCCCAAAAATGAAAAAGAAAACATTTTAAACAAAACTATCCAAAGTATACGGTAAGACTCTCGAGTAAAGTCTTACTCGTATATTTTGTAGACTCTTGATGGTTCTGGTTCATATACTCCCAACGTTATCCTAAATATTAGAAAGATTAATGAATTCCAGACTAACTAATTATCTTGAACAAAATTCCCTCTTATCTCCATCACAGTTTGGTTTTCGATCTGGTAGGTCAACAGCTGAAGCAGTACATGAACTAACTGATCACTTAGTCAATAAAATAGACGGTAAAAAAAAGACCTTAGCCATTTACCTCGATTTAGCTAAAGCATTTGACACAGTATCTGTTCCCATTTTGATAAAAAAATTAGAAAATATGGGTGTAAGAAGTCAGTCACTTCAACTTTTTACAGACTATTTTTCCAATCGAACGCAAATAACTAAAATTGATAATTGGATCAGTGATGAACTACCTAATCAATACGGCGTTCCTCAAGGCAGCATCCTCGGCCCAACTTTATTCTTAGTGTATATATAAATGATTTATGTAATATTAAGCTACAAAACGGAAAGATCATAACGTTTGCGGATGATACTGCCTTGGTATTCGATGCTGATACGTGGGAAGAAGTTCAACATTATGCTCAACAAGGCTTCAATACAGTATATAAATGGTTGTATGCTAACTTACTTACCCTAAATGTCGATAAAACGAAATACATGACATATTCCCTTAGACGGCAGGACGAACCAAACTTCAAATTGAAAGCCCACACATGTAATACAAACACAAACCTTTGTTGTTGTCCTGTTTTACTAAAAACGGAATCAATTAAATATCTCGGCATAATTATAGACTACCGTCTCAGCTTCCAACAACACATTGAAACTTTAGTTAAAAGAATCCGCAAACTAATCTACATATTTAAAAATCTACGACATATATCCGATACTTCAGTAATTAAATTAGTTTATTTCGCGTTATGCCAGTCTGTGCTAGCCTACTGTATCACCACCTGGGGCGGTTCCTCTAAATCGTATTTGATTAATTTAGAGAGAGCTCAAAGAGCTATATTAAAAGTCAGTTGTTTTTTTCCATTTCGCTATCCGACCTTTGATCTTTACCAACACTGCAAAGTTCTAACGGTCCGGCAGTTGTTCATACTCATGACTGTGTTAAAAAAGCACTCTGAACTCCCCATAGATCACGATTTCCTTACTCAAAATAGAAGATCAGCAAATATTTGTCCAATCATACGTTTTAACACCAGTTTTTCCCAAAAATTTTACGCGTTTCTTGGCACTTTTCTTTATAATTTGATTAATAACAAAATATCTATTTACACACATACTAAAGCTATTTGTAAAAGAAAACTGCGCACCTGGCTATTAAGTCTTGACTACGCTTCCACAGAAAATTTACTTAAACCTGTGTCTTAACACTCACACATATACACTTACACACTCACATTCACACACACATCAACTCACGCATTGCACCAATGCACTTTCATCACACACACCATTTCCACTTTCATCCCTTTGATTAGAAATTATGTCTTATGTACATCCTAAACTACATCTTAAAACCACTTTTTTGTTTAATCAAGATTTTCTTATTATGCTTGCTAGCATAATAATTTATAAAAAAACTAAGTTATTTTATTTTATTTTTTTCCTTTAAAAATGTTTGTTTTTACTTTGGAACTATAGTATGTTTCAGTTATTTTATGTTTTTCTATAATTCCATATTTTTGATTTACCTTTGTTTGAATTTCAAACAACCTATTAAATTTTGATGCTTACTACTTTCAGTTCTATATATTTTATCTTGACTTGTATTTTTGTAAAAATGGAATGTTTACTTATAAGCCCGAGAGGTGATCTGTACCTCAGGATCTCCCTATAGCAGACACCTTTCTCCATATAAGATTGTGCAAGTGTGAACCAGCGCCTTATGTAATGATGTCGAGATAAATAAAGATTTATGATTATGATTATGATATCTATTGTTGTTCATGGCTTCATTCAAGTGACTCGGCCCTCGGCCTTTGATGGATAACGTAAAAATGGCAGATTTAAAAAAAACGTGTGCGTCTTGGGACGCTCGACAGAAGTGATAACTTAAACTAATCTAAGCCTGCTACCGTATGCGTGAGAGAAAGGGAAGCCACGTAGAGTGGTGCCGTAACGCGTTACGTTACGAAGCGGTTTACCCTCCCAAAACCTTTTGAGACTGGACAGTGAACCGCTTTGAAACAATAAACTAATGTTCCTTGAAACGGCTTATGAATTGCCGATTGTCAACCATCATCATCAACTGTTGGGGTCGGCTTCCAGTCTACCCAGATATAGCTGCATATTAAAATTATTTTAAATGGAGCGACCTGCGACTGCCTATCTGACCTCCTCAAACCACTTAGTATCGGGTAGTACGATACCCCTTGGTAAGACTGGCTGTCATACTTTCGGGCCACTGACTAGCTGTAACATAACAATAACCCCATCATACGATATACAATCTCGAAAGAATAAATATAATTTATCTTGTTAGATCATAATAATTATTTACTATGGCTTCCAAGATCCTGGGCATTCTTTAACCAACCTTCAGATATTACACAATAAAATTCTTAAAATGTTATCTAGTAAAATTAAAATACTTATTTTAAATAATGAGAATTGCGAGCGCATTCTTTATTTAAATTTTGAAATCGAAAAAATCGGCGGGAATTAAGCCTAATCATTAAAATGTTGACTTGTTTTTTTTTGGGATTACTGTCTTCTGTCGTTCTTATTACTTAGTACTTAATAAATCTTCTTCCCATGAAGTCAACGTTCATTAATTAATTATAAGATGCTTTTGATCTAATAATTACTTAATGAAATTATTAAAAAAGATGGTTATTATGACGCATTTCAAAACTAAATAATTATTTAAAATTATACTTATGAGTTTTTATTCAGTCTTAACTTTTTTTTTTCAAACTCGATCGTAATTGCGATTATCGATTAGACTGAATGCAACTAATTAATCGTAAATAAGAAACCCGGGTTTTCGGTCAGCACTAAGAAGTGTTATGTTACAACATAGTTTTCCGTTATATTTGTCTAGACTTTGATTGGGTTTTTTTAAGGAATTGTGTGTGAATAATGGCAAAAATAAGAATGCAGACAGAATGTTACTGTTTTAATTTTGCCCTTCCGTATTGTTTTAGCAAACGATAAGCATGCCTATGTACATTATTTCCAGCGCATATAAGGTACCTACTTTTTGGAAGGGTGTAGTAATATGTATTTTACGCATATTTGGCTATAGACTGACTTCGTTTTACCGACCTCAACACGATACTGAAGATATTAACCTCAAATTTATCGTATGTAACAGATCCCGTGACATATTTTTCACAATAAAATCGAACGCTGAAAGTTGATGAAAATTTTGTGAAATTCATGACAATTCGTATCACCCCGCCGATTCAGCTGATGTGTCAGTCAAAATCTTGTCGGGCATAGTGGTTACCTGCACTCGGCTTTACAAAACATTTTTTTTTCTTCACACTTTTGGTTTCAGAATTTAATCCTTTTTTTGTCGATTTAAAATTTTTGACAATTTTATGCTATGACAAAATAAGAAAAGTCATTTACGATATTAAAAAGCATTTACTTTTCACGACACTAAATAACTATGTTTAGTATTTTGGACATTTTCCTGCAGTTTCACGATCCTACTCACCTACATCCATGGATTTTTTTTTAAATCTATGGTTGTAACCATAGATTTTTTATATTTCTATGCCTACAACTGAGTAAATAGTTTTTTTTTTATAGTTTGTATCCTATCTGTAATATTTTTTTAAGAAACTGTTCTTCGGTCATGTTAGGTAACATAATAGTTAAATTAAGTACTAACAAAAATATTGTTTCCATGTTTTTTATTTCGTTACATTAACTTAATTAGGAATTTTTATTTCATAAACAATGACTGGCTATTATCCGTGAAAAAAATAAGAAAAGCCATTTGTGTTTACTTTTTAATGCGTTTATTTTTCAGGAAATTTAATGGCTATTTATATTTTTTTGTTGTTTACCTGCCTGCAGTTTTATGATTACTTACCTACAACTCATTAAAAACTTTTTTATTTAACTCTTTTGCCTCCCCATTTTATTTAGAAGTTATTTGCGTGTCGTTGCACGATACGCATTAATTAAATTATTGCATAATATATTTATTTTAGTTTAAAAATCAACCAATTTGGTAATTTAATTTATATTAAAAGTACTGGCCATAATCCGTAAAAAAATAGGAGAAGCCATTTACATTTTCTTTTTATTGCGTTTAGTTTTCAGGAAACTTAATGGCTTGTTGTAGGAAATTTTTTTGTACATTGGCCTGCATTTTCATCAGCTACAAAATTTTTAAAAAATGATTAAAAACTTTTTAAAATCATTCATTAACTGTAACAATTAAAACATGATCTATTAAGTCAAAGTTACTTTAGTAATTAAAATATTATGATGAACGCTACTTTTTATAATTAAATTTAATGTAAGATAAGAAATATATTGATAAATTTATGCAATGTTTTTTTAAAAAAAATCAAAATTATAATTAGGTTGGTACATACATAATTAGGGTAACATATAAGTTCACGTTGCCAAAATGCTTGACGGAACATAGCCAGCGGTCCCTACCCTTCGATAGGAAATAGGTAAGTTTCTACGGCTTTCTTTTAAAACTGAACAACATATAGGAAGTAAACATAATATTTTAAAAAGGTGGTTTGCAGATTGTTGGGGGAAATTTATATAAGATTATATTAATATTTTAGAATAGATTATGAGATTAGGTATTTTTAGATTTACATTAACATTATCTTTAAAATATTGTTATTATATTGTTCCGTTCCCACAGACAAACCGTGGAAACGGTTTTGTGGGGCATAGTTTTTAAATGAAAGTTTGTAATAAAATTGTTTAATAAATAAATAAAAAAAAATAAAAAAAACAGTCCCCGCAACAGTCCCTCTAAGTCTGTCTTCCAAATACCTACCGATAACAATTTATAAATTAAAAACATCAGACAAAGAATCTTGCCAGTTGGACAACCTTAGGGCGTCAATCATTGGTGCGGCAAGAGACCCGAACTAATGTAATAAATCCCTTTGTCTCCGAGTTTCAGGGGTCCCAAACATTTCTACGGGCATTTCTCCTTCAGTCGCACGTTACACCACATCTTACGAACAATAAATATCATCCTTATTACGACAGACTTTATTGGTATCCGAACTAGTCTATGCTTTATTTTTTACTAGCTGCCACCCGAGACATTCGTTCGCGTGAAATTATGATAAAAAAATATTCCTTCCGTTTTTTAGTCGGATTTTGTTACCAATTTCAAGTTTTTTTTTGACGAATCCCTCATTATTTTACTTAAATAAAATAGCCTAAGTTACCCCTAAAAACAGCAATCTGCCAATAAAAGTCCTGTCAAAATCGGTCTAGCCGTTTTGAAGATGAGCTGAAACAAATAGACAGACAAAAATTGAAAAATAAAATGTTTTTGTTATAAGTAGTTACCAAACAGACACTTAAATGTTATTTATTTGTATAGGTTATTAGAAACCAACTTGCACTAATAGTGTAAACCACACATACCTACGTACAAGTTATCTGTTAATAATAGGTCTTTACCTATGAAATTGCCGTATTGTAGTACAGACTTTTTCAAACAAAAAAAAGTTTTGATTGGCTATGAGTTCTAAATTCAAATTAATTTTGTTTTAAAAATATGACATTCTATTTACAAAATCAGTCTTTTGTTTATTGATTAGCGTTGTATTTTCATTACATTTCAACATTTTTCCTCATAATGGATACTTTGAAATTTCGTGTAATTATGGAATATGAGTTCCGTCGTGGCACCAACGCGGCACAAACGACCCGTAACATCAACGACGTTTACGGAGAGAACTGTACAAACGAACGCACAACCCGTTATTGGTTTGCTCGGTTCCGTTCTAGGATTTTGACTTGAAAAATGAACCTCGTGGTCGTCCGGAAACTTTGGTCAACAATGATGAATTAAAGGTGATTGTTGAAGCTGATGAAACTCAATCTACAGCTGAGCTGGCAGCAGCTTTTGATGTTAGCATTAAAACAATATTGGTCCATTTGCGACAGATTGGCAAGATAAAAAAGCTTGATAGATGGGTGCCCCACGAACTTAACGATCGCCAGCGCAACGTACGCGTCGAGACTTGCCTTGCGCTGCTTAACAAGCACAGAAATGAAGGAATTTTGAACCGAATTGTTACGTGCGACGAAAAATGGATTCTTTTTGACAATCGAAAGCGCTCAGCAAGTTGGTTAGATCCTGGTTCGGTACCAAAGCAATGTGCAAAACGAAAAATTACCCCTAGAAAGGTGATGGTCACAGTTTGGTGGTCTAGTGCTGGTGTGATTCATCATAGCTTTTTACAAAACGGCGAGAGCATTACTGCAGATGTGTACATTGAAGAACTGACCACAATGATGGCGAAACTCGCACGTCTGCAACCAGCTTTGGTCAATCGGTCGTCTCCACTGCTACTTCACGACAACGCGCGGCCCCATACTGCACAACAGACCGTCTCTAAGCTGCATGAGTTGGGTTTGGAAGCTCTCCCTCATCCGCCATACTCACCAGATCTTGCGCCTTCCGACAATTACTTTTTCCAAAATTTGGACAACTTTTTAGCGGGAAAAAAATTCAATTCCCGAGAGGCAGTACAAAACGCCTTTGAAGAGTTTGTTGTCTCCCGTCCAGCTGATTTTTTCAAGAAGGGCATCCATAAACTGCCACAGCGTTGGCAAAGATGCATTGATTGCAGGGGTGATTACTTTGAATAAAAGAAATAAATGAGTTCGAAAAAAAAAAAAAACTTTAAGTTTTTTCAAACAAAACGGCAATTTCATAGGTAAAGACCTAATAAATATACTGCTCTAATACTCCATTTATCTCTATAAAAAATTACATTATAAGATAGCAGTGTATTTCCCCTGATGCTGATGGAATAGCCTAAGGCCGGCAGCGCAACAAAAGATTTTATAACGAGTACACGTACTATCATAACCTATAATAGGCTTCCTTATTAACTTTATTGGTATTTTTACGTTTATTATTCCATATTTTGCTGAATAAATTCTCTACGTACTAATCAAATAAAAATCTTATCTAAATCATATAATATCTAAACTAATATTATAAAGAGGAAAGATTTGAATGTTTGTTTGCATTGAATAGGCTCCGAAACTACTAGTCCGATTTGAAAAATTCTTTCAGTGGTATATAGCCCATTTATCGAGGAAGGCTATAGGCTATATATCATCACGCTACGACCAATAGGAGTGGAGCAGCAATGAAAAATGTTGCGAAAAAGGGGAAAATGTGACGCAAACGAAGATGCGCCGGACACCTAGTTGAAATAAAACAAAAGCAGTAGCAGATAACGGCTCAAACTCCCGAATTGTAGGTCGAAGATCCGAACATAGGCAGGCGCATTGCTTTGCGTAATTTATTTCATCACCACTGCTGTCAAAACGGTGAAAGAAAACATCTTGAGAAAACTGGCATATCCAAGAACCAATAATTTAAAAGACATGTGACATCCACCAACCCGCACTGGGCCCGCGTGGTGAATTACAGCCAACTCCCTCTCCTCATAGAGAAGAGGCCTATGTCCCAGCAGTGGGAGCTTTATAGACATATAATGTAAGGTAAGACTTTAAAATATAATAAAGTCAAACTCTTGTTGTAGTCTAAATCTACTAGAACATAACTAAAAACAATGTTGAAGCGCGAACTCCACAAATAGTTTCCAAAATAAAATTACCGCTAATACGCGGCTGAAGTTAAAATCTCCTGGCTTTAAGTTCGCAGGGACGTTAACCTACAGGGTACAGCTGCTGGAGCCAGTCACGTGGAAGGGTCGATCCACACGTCAACGGTTCTTTGACAACTTTAACTTTTGTATTACCTAATTCCGCCACCACTTTACTCGATCAGGCGTTCGTGGAATTTGATAACAAAAAATATTTTGGAAATCGCTCTCCAAGCAGGAATATTATCGAGATAGATTTTTTGGACTGTAAACACAAAACATCCAATTAAAACTCTCAAACGTCCGAACAGGTCCAAAAAGTTGGGAAAAAAACTAAAATAACACTGGTTGGGTTTTTCATAGAATGTGTGTAAATATGTTTTCATGCAAAACAAGCTTCACCTCTCAGCGAGTTTTTGTTAGAATATGTAATCATGAATACAATTACATTCCTGTTTTTATTAAGGGTCTGTACTGTCGTGCAACAAAACCTAAAGCTAGCATTCTATCTTGGAATTTGTATGGGTATTCTGCGGGCCGCCCGAATTGGTTTCGACTGTAAAAGTATCGCCACACACATTCGTGAACTCTCGTCAACGGACATGTATTCAACGTACCGTGTGCAAAACTGTACTCATGTAATAAACATGCCACCATGAGATGTAACATATTTACTTAAGGAATTCTGACTAATATTTTGGCAGTTAATCGCGTAGACTATAAATAAAACGAATATTGACGGCCGTTGAAAACGAATTCCTAGTAAAAACACTACTATTTGCTTCCGATGTTTTGAGATTAAAAACTTCAAGAAGCACTTAATCAAAGACTAACAAACTGTAATAAAAGCTTTTCAATAACAGCACAACAGCCGAAGCTGTCTTAAAAATAAAAAGTCGAAAAACATTGAAGATAAACAATACAAATAGTATTCTTAATATAATAATAATAATTTACTTAACTTAATTAATATAATAAATATATAATATTACTAAACAAGACAAATGTTTCATTTTAGCCCTTAACTCGTTTAACTGAAACACTATTAATTATACATTCTACATTCATGAGTTCATTCGTAAGAGTTCTACCTATCCGTAAACCTAGATTAAGTAGATGGAATAGTAGGGATTTGTGTCGCTATCAGATATGATTTATGGTGCAATCGATCGCTTCGACGCTCATGAGTTAAGAGTATGACACAAATCGTATTGAGGTAACCTATTCATAGACAGCAAGCCACACGTGAACGTGAACTACGTCACTGTAAACATGTAGATACAATTTACGGCTTAATATGACACATTAATAGACGATTCTTTCACACTGATGTAGCCCGGTACAGATTAGTGAAATCTGAAACACAATTGGCCGTTTTATTTTATGCAAAGATACCTTATAATATAAAGCACAGAATTGGTGCCTTGCGCTGAAATAGTGGCACGGGACCGTGGAGGAGATATCTTTGAGATTTGAAAAAAGTAACAGATCGCGACCGAAACGAAATAACCCAACAGTGGTATAGTATAGTATAGGCTTCTAATAACAATATAAAAAACCGGCCAAGTGCGAGTCGGACTCGCGCACCGAGGGTCCCGTAAAGACAATTAGACCTAAGTTTTTGATATGAGTTTCAACTTGGAAAAGGGTAATATATATCGTGTATGTGGGTCGCTGCTGTGCGATTTCTCATGGATTTGCGCAGCGGTGACCCATTGTGTTGTTTGTTTTATTAGTGCTTACTAACATAGTCTTAAGTTTTACTACCACTTTTTGAGTAATGGATACTCTATAGAAATTCTATATTATATTTATATATATACTATAATATTATAAAGCTGAAGAGTTTGTTTGTTTGTTTGTTTGAACGCGCTAATCTCAGAAACTACTGATCCGATTTGAAAAAATCTTTCAGTGTTAGATATCCCATTTATTGAGGAAAGCTATAGGCTATATATCATCACGCTACAACAAAAAGGAGCGGAGCACCAATGAAAAATGTATCAAAAAAGCGTAAACGGTTAAAGTTTCGCAAAAATCTTGTATGACTGAATTGTTCCCCTTTAAAAGTTCTAAAAAAAGTTTGCAACAGCATAATTATGTCTATCTTCAAAGGTTAAATCACTAAAACCTTTTTTAGGCTAACCAAATTTGTTCTAAAATAATGCACTATTATCGAAGGTGTTTTTATAAACATGATATTAATCCTTATCCAAATAAATACGTTATCCATCACAAATATTTAATTTATAACAAAATTGCCCTTTGCATCATTCGATTTCAATGAACAACTTAGGAGATATCGCAGTTTTAAAATAACAGCGCAGCAAAATAATTATCAAGAACTGCGCGCATGTTTATGATGTGCAAGGCCGACCAGTCATGAGATTTACGCCAAGAGTGTTTTTCGCACGGGCAACTATATGTTGCCCTACCGAGATCTGGTTCTGGTGAAAATCAATATCTACTTCTGCCGAAAGGAAACAAAACTAAAAATATAGAGTACACAGAAGTACTTTAGAATAACATTAGTTTTGAGGTTTTTTGAGGATAACCAACAATCTACATGATATATAGCCTGCGCAGACGACGGATTTTTGTCCGCGGATTTTTTTGTCCGCTAAAATAGATCGCTTACAACTGTATCGAGTAACGCAAATGAGGGATTAAAAGTACCGCGTACAAAAAGTCCCCCGAATAACCGGGGACATGCAGAGAGCGGACCGGACAAAAGTACGGGGGAGTCACCGTAAAAAACAGAACTCATGTAGCTAGGCGAAGCAACGCACATGGCGGACTTTAATCCGCGTTGTGGGCTCGAGAGTGACGAGATCCGATATACGGGGATGGACCCACTATTTTCTTTAAAAATGTCTTCTCTTTTTCTTAAACTTCATGTAAATTGCATCACAACGTAACCTCTGAATATTTGCTTCCATAGCGTGCACTTCTCTACATTTCCGGGCAACAAATGATCGTACACCGTGTGCGTTGAGTTTGCGGCAACGCGGAGAAAGCGTGATGTAGGTACCTAAAATAACTCTTTAACGTACGTATTATTTAAATATACTAGCTGTCCCGCGCAACTTCGTCTGCGTCACATTTTCTCCGTTTTCGCAATATTTTTCATTGCTGCTGCGCTCCTATACAGCGCCATCTATTGAATACTTACTCAATCCAGTCAACAGATGCCACCATATGTTAGAATCGTTTGCTGCTAACAGATAATTGTGACTTAATTTGCAATAAAATAATATTGCGACTATAAATTGAGATGTAAGCTGTCCTATCTTTCAAGTTGGATCAAACTGCACATGGTGTGCAAATTTGATTAAAATCGGTTAAGTAGTTTAGGAGTCCATCCCCGACAAACAACGTGACACGTAATTTATATATATAGAGATTTTCACCTTCTCCGTAAACGAAATTGCGGGTTAAAGTTAGCGTTATCCCAAAGTAACTATTCCGCGCGGACGAAGCTTAAAGGTATTAAAGACCTAAGTATTTGATATGAATTTCAATGTAATACCTCTACGCGTTCATGAGGAAAGGGGTGGTACGTTTAAAATTATTAAAAATATTTTTATTATATGATGTAACTAAAACTTTACGGTTTTCGCAATTATTCCTTTATCTGTGCTATAAGACGTTGCTTCATGCCAAATTTCAAGATTCTAGTTGGACTGGAAGTTCCCTTGCGAGTAGTTGCGAGTTTGAAAATATGCGGCTAAACTTGCTGTTTCTTTTGATTGCGTTGACATAGAAGTTCGATTTTGTTACAGCTTGAAGGTATTATAGACCTGAGTATTTGGTATGAATTTCAATGTAATACCTTTACGCGTTCATGAGAAAAAGGGTAGAAAGATTAAAATTATTAAACAATTTTTTATTATACGATTTAATTAAAATTTTACGGTTTTCGCAATTTTTCCTTTATCTGTGTTATAAGACGTTGCTTCTTACCAAATTTCAAGAATCTGGGTTTACGGGAAGTACCCTGCAGGTTTTGATTCCCTTGCGAGTGTCGAAAATTTGCGACATAAACGGCTGTATCTTTTGATTACGTGGGCTTAGAAGTTTGAGTTTTTCACAGCTCCAAGGGACAGTCGATTTGAGAATTCGATATAAATTTCAGGTTTATACCTTTACGCGTTCCTGAGAAAAAGGTTCTTGACAGACAGACAGACAGACGGACGTACAACAAAGTAATCCTATAAGGGTTCCGTTTTTTCCTTTTGAGGTACGGAACCCTAAAAACAACGTGTGTTTCGTACATTTCAATTCAACTTTCTCCAATTCAACTTCACCTATTTTGTTCCTGAAAAAGTACTGAAAATGATTCAAGTTTATTCAGTAAAATTCCTCAAAACAACAAAACAAAATCGTTATCACGCCAACTCAAGAGAAACAAATTCACTTTGTCATTCTATCTGAATACCATTTACTTTATCTTTGACGGTTTGTTCGCATCATACACGGCATAAAAGCTTTCTTATACTTTCATCCCTAGGGGGTGCCGGATCGCGTTTCGAAATATGCTCATCTTACGGCAAAGCAGATGACAGGCTCTCGTCGGATTACTTGGGTGATGTATGGTGATAACACAATATGCCAGTATTCCTTCTAGGATAAGGTTTTTTTTTGTATGTTCATAATTCGGCTATACCTTTGATCCCTACACCAAATGGCTTTTGGTTATGCACCACGAATGATACGCATCAAACTAAAAATACTTAACTCAGTTAAAAGATATAGCCAACACCAATGGTCTACTCCGTTGTGTCTACGGTACGCGGCTACGAGAGCAACTTTTCAGTTATTATATGATGTTATGTTTCTGAATATCTTTGTGATTTTAATTACAATAATATAAAGTTTACATAAACTACTTTAGTGAAATCCTACTTCTTTTCAAAATTAAGTATTTAATAGAAATAAGTGATCTCTGCGTCTTTTTCCTTCAGGACCCAGGAGACTTGAAAGTAAATGAAAATTAAACTCTTTAGCGACATTTTTCAGCAAAACATAAAATTAACGTATATTGCTCTAATTAAGTAAAAGCCTTTGAGTCAAGTGCTTATGAAGTAAACCGTTAATAAGTGAAGTTAATAAGTACTCATAATTGCTAGTATTTAACGAATTCTTTTACTAAAGCTTTACAAAATTAGTAGCCATTTACACAAATTATTTAATCTTAAGATTACAAGTAAGGAAAATGAAAAGGCTTGGTGAACCCCGTCATTAGCAGAGAGAAAAATAAAACACAGTTAGAACTGTGGTAAAAATCCATTATGTCGGGTGACTGTCTGTTCGGAATTGTTTGTTGTGCTCATCTTGTCTTGAGACAAGGAAGAAAAACGGCCGTAATGGCCGCTAAAAATGGAACCCAACTGAATTATTAAAGCAAATTATTATCCTCTCTTGTACCGTGAACAATGATTAAATGTTCAACTTTGACAATTAAATAGAATGATGTCTGAAAGTGGACTGATAAATCATGCGCTACATTTATTTTATAACCGGCACTCAAAAGTAATGAATTACTATTTGAAGGTAGAGTACGTGATAAATTACTGGAATTCCATTTTTAACTTCCTGGAAATTTACAGGAGCGTTTTATTGATGCTTATATACATAATGAATGTCCAACCCATCCGGACAAAGCTTTTACCCATTGAGGCGATGAGTTTCCGTTCGGCAAGTTTTGTTTGATTGAAAAGGGACTGCCTGGAATCGGCGTTAGTGAAGTGCTGCCCGGCGGCACGGCGGGGGGTCGTCGCACTAAATGCACCTCCTCCCTAATGTTTCGGTTACAGTCAGGCTCGGGTTTCCAGTGTTACGGCGGGAGAGCTCCGCAACGGCCGCTTGTCGCTCGCTCCCGAAACCACTCCGCGTAAACCATAGTACACGAAATATACGAACAAGTTCATCAACAGAATTCTCAAACATACTATTTAAAAGTTTTCTGAAACAAGTTTTGAAGTGCCAGCGATGTATGTAGCGAGGATGACTTCGATAAGTGCATAGCAACGCGCTGCATCGGTGAGTGCAGAATTATATGTGTACGAACTACCAGCTCACATGCTTCGAAACATTATAGCATATTATAATATATAATTTTTCGAAGATATATTAAGGTAAAATTATGTGACGAGAATTTTGATAGTAGCAAAAGTAATTACGAGTAAGAACTCCTCCTGAAGCATAACTTTGGAAATCACTTGCCTAAAAGCTTCCCCTCTTGTCGATTAAAATGTAATCGATCTAACTGATGAAATTAAAAATAAGTGGTTTGTGAACAAAGTTTTAGAGAGAAGTTCCCGAAAAACGCGATTCAGTGAAACCAGGATATATAAAATGAACACTTTGGTTTTACAGTTAATCTCCTTGGATTTCCACTTTAATGGTGTGGTCATTAGTTTTCATCAAGAAAGTAGGACGGTAAAGGGTTCGGAACTGTTGCCAGGCTCAGCAATAATTGAGCCAGCTCATGATTTACATTTAGGTACGTTACTGCTAATTTCCACAAATGGCACAATTGACCTTGCCTCGCTCGGTCGACGGTGAACGATAATTTCACTGGCAAAATAATTTTTAATTAGTACCTAAAATAAATTAGGGCTCTACAACTAATCAAAGTAGAACTGAAATTCCGATTGCTTTTTAAATTATTCTGGGTTTTAATTGTGTTTGTGGAAAGATATCCCAGCCCTAAAATGATAATTTGTTTTATTTTATTAATAACATGGAATGGGTGGTTTCTCGCCTCTCTATAAGATTAATTACTGCTGACTAATTCAATTGGTTTGTTTTAATTATGAAGATCAAACCTCGACGCCAAAGAAAGCAATATTCATTTTGAAATAAAGTTCTCGACGATTTATTTACAACACCTTTGAAACCAGTCATAATTTAAAGTTCCTTTGACTTAGGCACGTAAGGTATTTTTAGGAAGAGGTAAAATCTGTGAGCGGTGAAGGTCGATTAGCTTCAATGATGACGATGATGCCATCTTGCCTATTGTAGCCAAAGCGACTGCATTCGAAGGGTTTTCTAGGGTGGTTGCGAAGATCTTTTGTGTGCTGCTCTTTTATGTGCAGCATCATATCATATCATATGTCTAGCACAAATAATTGCTAATCGAAACCCTCATTACCTAATTTCAGTAGATACTAAAAATCCATTATGGCCTCAACCTCAAGTCAAGATATGACATAACTGCGCATTATAATTCTAATACTATGCTCAATATACAATGTTAAACTAAATCACATTTGACTATATAGGAACTTTATGTTGATTGGTAACATAACTTCAAGATGAGAAATCCAAGCAACATACTCAATAGAAACGCGCGTGTCTAAATCTAAATTAAGATAATCGTAGTTCTCACAGACTGTTTGTTTATAGTCTGCTGTCACAAGATGATAAGCAAAGGATTGTCTTTAATTGCGTTCCATTTCATGTTTACACCTTCGTTTAAATATAAAGATCACACGTAGACGACTGCACGTGGATACGTGCGGAGCGAAAAGGCGAAGCAGTTTTGAAACTTTTCTTTACGCATGGCAAAATGAACCCTTGTAATATCGTCTTTTAGTCTTCGGGAATGTTCGGGTGTAGTTGAATGTCATTACGGGAAGTCGGAAGCCCGAATGTGGGACAACTAGTCTTGTCAAGGAGTAACTGAGTTGTAGAGGTTATTTTTAATATTAATCAAATAAAAATATATGCACAGATCAATGATTTGGGTAAATTATGTATTTACCCAAATCACTGATTGTCACGTATTTCTGTTAAATTACAATAAGTTTTTAAGAAAGCTATGTCATCATCTGTTTAGCCTTTTCTCAACTATGTTGGGGGCGGTTTCCAGCCCAACCGGATGCAGCTATATAAAATTCTAAGAAAACTCTTTAGTATTGAAAACTATGAACCTAATAGAATTTGTTCTAATTAAAATAGTCAATCTCACCAAATTGACGTTATCCTTACAATAGTAGAGATTAAATTCTATCACCAACCAAAATCAATGCTATAAATAACATTCCTCGTGAACCGTCAAACTATTACGATTGAAACCAAATTAATCTTGTGAGGGCCACTGACAAACTTTTTCAATAGACGTCTACTGACTACGTTTTGCTAGGTTTCGCCGTCTCTCAACTTGCACATGGCATCTCAACAAAAGAATTTGAGGCTACGTTTTTAGTTTATATTTGAGTAAATTTTGAACTGGTTTAGAAAATTTGTTGTTACTGCCATCTGGCCTCTACATGCCAAAATAGAGAGAGTCGCTCCATGTACAAAACTCTTATATTCAGCTGCATCCGGTGAGACTGGAATCTGACTCCAACATTGCTCAGTCTATAGGTTAGGCAGTTGATAGTATATGGCGAAAAATACTGTGAAGGACTTAGTGTTGCATTTTCCTTATTGTTATTATTTATTGCACACAAAATTAAAAGTTTAACACACAAATTGCAATATAGCATTCGGTAGCACTGTCCTTACACGGTTTTAGGGCAAAGAACATCTCGAAAAGATCAGGGTTTAAACAAACGTCTTCATTCGTTTAGTCTTCTCCAATTCCCTACAAAGGATTATATAAAATTTTCAACGTTTTCCAGAAATATTGGTGAGGACATTCATTGAATTTTTACCCCGAATAAATAAATAAATCAAGAGTCATTATAATTCCCAAACGTCGAGTTACAAAAACATTTCGAAAACAACTCATCGGTTTCCGCCGACCAACAATAATAACGAAATCAAATTGACGATTCTGATTAAATATTTGATATTAAAATAGAATTGATTGGCGGTCGTCAACTCGAAGGAAAACTTGGGGCTGCAGGGATGAAAATTTAATTTCAAATTACAATTTAACGTCGGCCTATACTATTAAGAAAATTGTTGAAATTTCTAAAATGAAAAATTTGGTTTGCGCAAATATGATCATTTCTTTTTTGCGCTCATAGGGGGTTTTTGCCAAACAGATGGCCGATGGGGCCGAAAAGTTCTGGAATGGCGACCGCGAACCGGGAGACGATGCGTTGGAACGCCTCCCACTAGGTGGACGGATGACCTGGTGAAGGTTTCGGGGATCCGCTGGATGCGAGTCGCACGGGACCGGTCAATGTGGCGACACTTGGGGGAGGCCTATGTCCAGCAGTGGACGTCTTTCGGCTGATATGATGATGATGATGATGATGAAATATGATCATGTCTCAGAGTTTCGCCTTAAACTCAAGTGGTTGCCTATCCGTCTTCGCCGGAATACCCATATTTTATCCCTTCTCTACAGTATTCTGTTTAATCCCACAACGCCGTCCTATCTCAAAGAACGTTTCAAGTTCCTACATGATACTCACAGTAGACACTTGAGATCATCGGAGATTTAAGACTTTTGATGCCTGCTCATTCCACCAAATTTTATGACCAGTCCTTCACGGTCCAGGCTGTCCATTTATGGAACGAATTGCCGGTGTCGGTAAGACAAGCACAGTCAATCATTTTCAGTCTCTGTAATTTCATGCAGTCAAAATTTGTAACGAATGGTTACAAATTTTGACTGCATGAAATTACACAGACTGAAAATGATTTGTAACTAAGCTTTTAAAGCAGCTAGTTTTATTTTTGCGATTTAATGTTAAAAACACAAATATCTAAATATATATATTAATTTACTTTTTTTTAAATATGTATATTATACATGTTTATGTAGATTACTTTACTTTTGTTATTTAAAATTTTTGTGTAGTACACCACTGACTACCCAACTTTTTTATTTTAATTTCATAATGTCCATCCAAAGACTGTCTGGAAGATATCGCTATTAACGATAAGACCGCCGTTGTAACCATGAAAATATTAGTTTTGTAAGCCCGTTATGTTTAATTTTTGGTGTAAAATAAAGTTTTATTCTATTCTATTCTGTTCTATGAAAAAAAAATACATATTACACACATACACCCACACACACTTACACACATATTACATACACACACACACACACACACACACATACAGGTTACATATTACATATTTTTTTGTTTAAAAAAAATATGTAGATAACTACTGAGAAAACGAAGTCAAATAGTAATATTCCTTCAACGTATACACATCAAACAATAACTTCACCACGGCTCAGTAAGCCCAACGCGTTATTAAAAACCGTACGCAACAGACGAACATACACAAGTAGGCTTATATTACCTTTGTACGCTTACAATATAATACAATTATGTACGTGTTACAATAAAGAACAAATTGGCAACTCGAGAATCCGGCGAATATTGAAGTAGCTACGAGAGTACGAGCTACGATTTGTTACGAACCTCAAGCGTGCAAGCGATACTCAACCTTTTTTGTTACGTTGCATTGCATTCCAGTCTTACTTTACCTTTGAAGCGGTTTCGTTGAAAAAATAGCAATTTTATATGAGTATGCAAGGTGAACATTGTATGTGTCTAGAATCAGATTACTAACAGTACAAGCGTTGAAATTTTACCTCTTTAAAAAAAAAAACAAAATCGATTATGATAACGAAAATCATATAATTATGTTGCATTCATGGTAACAGTTAAAATTGCCCCTTATACCATTTTCATCATCATTTAATATTTCAGCCCAAAAGACGTCCACTGCTGGACATAGGCCTCCCCAAGTGTCGCAACATTGACATTTTTGGGGGTTTTGCCATAATCGCCACGCTTGGCTGGCGGGTTGGCGATCGCAATACGGTTGTTACAAAAGCACAGAGAACGCTGCTGCCCATTCTCTAGCAAATCCCTTAGTCGCCTCTTACGACACCCACGGGAAGATTGCAAAGGGTGCTATTCTTTACGTCCGACACCATACAGAGCAATGATGTAATATGACCACACCTTTTTGGTAGGTACAAGCTGAGTAATCTACATTCCAAATACAACCTGCTACCTCGAGATGAATTAAGTTAAAGCACAGACATTAATCACAATGTTTAGAGCCGACATAAAACTCGGCGAGGTGAACCCGTGAACCCGAACTCAGGTTTAAGTACCGCTGACTCGTCTCCATCAAATGATAGTACCAACCTGTGCGGTGTAACAGCGGGTACATCGTGAATTATGCATAAACATGGAAATTTAACTTAAAATTGTTTATTATTTTTAACGGTTTTACTCGTGTTTGTTAGGATCGCTGCTTACCCTAAGCAGCGATCCTAGTGGTATGACCGTCGGACTGCCAAGGTATAGGTCTCATGTTTGAACTCAAGACACGCACCTCTGATTTTTCGGATTCATGTGCGTATTGTATAATAATCACTTGCTTCGGTGAAGGATAACATCGTGAGGAAACTAGCACGCCTGAGAGAGTTTTCCCTTTGTTCCCGTTGAGTTACAACATTTTGTGTTACACTGTTACCCATTGGTAAAAAAATTCCGATTAGTAACACTGTAACTCAATGCCCCTTTTTTCCCGTTAAGTAACACCTAATTGCTCCCGTTGATCCCGTTGATGGGTGTTGCGGTAGTGAACATTTTATATTCGCCTGAAAAGCGTAGTCGATGTAACCCCGCTACGCGTGGCTCCTATTTCTATCTGCAGGGTTTACAGTAATCTAACCCGAAGGGGATGTTGGGGTCTAAACCCCGCCATCCCCTTCGAACCTAACCTGTCCGAGTCGGGGTGCCCCAAGTCCAGAGCTCGCTTCGCTCGCTCTTGCATCCGAATTCTCCGGGTAGCAAAAGTAACATTGCCTATTGTACACACATGCAATCAGTGGGTTATTTAACGGAAAAAAACGTGGCATTGAGTTACAGTGTTACTAATCAGTAATTTTTTTCCCAATGGGTAACAGTGTAACACAAAATGGTGTAACTCACCGGGAACAAACTAATATTTCTCGACGGCATGTAAAGCCAAGTCAGAGGCCCACGCACTACATAAAACTCTGACACCAGGTTTGGCACTAACTAAAGGATAAAGAAGAGGGCTAAAACGAATAGAGCGGTTTTTAAAAAAGTCTTATTTATTTATCCATATAGGTATTTCATGTTCTCAAATCGAACTGCTGTTGAATTGGATTCTTTACCTCTCGGTAATCCAAAAGAATCCTTGTTCTTGATATTAACTGTATTCGATAGTCTCAATTCGACCTTCTGTCCAATTAGATTCTTGACCTCGCCTTAGTCCGGTTATTCGGTATAAATAGTCCAAGAGCTTTTTCGGACAATTCTGAAATACTAATATTCTGAAACTGTAAGCTTAGAATGTATTTCTGAATAATTAATTAAATTATAAAACGTAAAAAGTTACCAGTACCTACTGAACATAAATGTGTATCACGTAGCTTATATCTTTAGGTAAAGGCAGGCAATTTTCTCAGAAGGTTCCGTTCCATTTTTCATTTATTCAGTGTCTACGTGCAGAATTTGAAACAAACCCTAATGCTCATTGCACTGGGTGGTAGATTTCAACGCTCGGTTCTCGCCTAGAAGTGACATTGCAACAATGCAATAATAATAGGTATTAAGAGGAAACAGGACCTGCGAGCAAATTGAAAAATAGGTATTTGAAGAAACTATTGCCGATGTGCTACTATTGCCTGCCCCCGGACAGGGCAATAGTAGCACATCGGTAGTAATAGCTGAGACTGAGACCAGAAACGTTTAAATAACGTTTCTACAGCAGAGCTTGGTTTTATGAAAAAGCATTATTGCTCTATAGGCATGATTTAGGAAGAATACAGGGAAGTACGTTTGTATGGAGAGCTATTAAGAGGGAACTGGAGGTACGGCCCCTGTTCCCTCTTATTAGACATGGCGGTCTGTGTTAGACAAAACTGACCTTAAAACTTCTTCTCCCTTCTACATATAGGAGCAAAGATGACGAGACCATCGACGTCGCCACCACTGCGGCTGCTGGAGCGCTTCGCCAACAGCACGCCAGCACCGGCCACCACTACCACACCCAACAATGTTGGCCCGCCAGTGCCCAAACCCAGCGCCAACAACAAGAGGCCAACACCCATCATTATATACCCCACGGGTGAGTAGCAATAGCATAACCTAAGTGTAATATGCTCCTTGCATCGGGCAATTCAGTATAACAGAACAACTCTTTTTTGTATGATTAAGTGCGTCTATGACCAAATGTATGAATGTAGATGACCAGTGTTTAATAATTGTAGCTGGTGGCAGTATGTTTTTTGTATGGAAACTTTCCGCGGAAAGTATCAACCCACAGATAATAAAAAGGCACAGTATGTATTTTCCTAAAGACGCAGTTTGCTGCGACCCATTTTCATGAAGTTCCGATATAATCGTTTTATGTAACTTTCAAAGCATTTTATACTCTTTTCCCGACACGGGTATGACGTTCATCCCTGAAACTAATTAAATAGCCTATTTAACTTCCCCGATCCGGAACCTTTCTATAAAGTACATCATATTTATAAACGGGAGGGCAATTTTTCCGGACTGATATGTAAGTGGGACAGGTATTTACCTGCATGTGGGCCTATCTGACGACAAATACATGATAATGGAGGGTCGAAGCCTGGTTTCCACACAATAGAAGATATGGCTCAGTGTGAATTGCCTCGTTATGTTTTCGCGACCTTTCTACTTTCTGGGAGCACCTTAGGGGCTTCTGTAGGTATATTTTAACTTGAATATTATATTGTCACGTATGCCGAATTCGACAGCTTTACATAATTATTTAGTGTGTTCACTTTGAGAAAGGGTAAAATGCCAAGCAAACAGTCCCATCCGTCCCTTCCACAAGTTATTTTAGAATACACGTAGTTTTCAAACATTCCGTAATGACTGTAATTTCCGTTGGTACAGGCAGGGATTTAAGGGTGAATGAGAAATAGTGGAATACATACCTAATAATCAAAATAACAAGTGAGTGGGCATACATAAGACAAATACACCTAGGTAAATTGTTCTAATGGAAACAAATTCGCCCCCAATTAATTATCAGTATCTAAATTAATAGATATTCTTAGATGTAGCTGATTCGAGCTTGTAGAACTAAGCAAGCCTTAAGTAGAACTAGTAGTTAGTAGCGAGTCTAATGACCGACTACGACAGTGATTAAATGGGTAATTTGCAGTAACTTACTCGTATAACTTCAATGGTAAGCGGAATCTGCTTCTGCTTGGCGTTCCAAGTGATAAACCAAGTTAACGGCTCTAACATGGCACTGATTAGACACGGTGGGCCGATCAATACGTTACGGACATTGTGAACCAATTCAAGTATTAATGCTATTGCTTTTAAAGATAACAACTTAATTACAGAAAACAAAGGTCCTTTTAAATAAATAATACCATGAAACAATGGGAGCCAGATTAGGTGAGCCGAAATTAAAGTGGAAAGTCGTTTGTTTTTTATTGAGCTTCAGGTTGTTATCGTGAAATTGTGAATGGCAACATTATTGCAACAGAATGCCCTGGAGGCTTAAAATTTGCCTGATTGTTATCACAAACTGGGGCGACAGTTTGGGTTGCCAACGTCGTCATTATGCCGACCGGCTCGTTTTAGGTGGAAAGTGAAAAAAATGAAAAAGTAATTAGGATGGAAGGGGAAGCGAAGTTACGTTCTCACGAAATATTCTCCCTCCACTGGAAAAGGTTGATTTAATTACCGAGATCAGTGTCAGATTTTGTTTTTTAAAGGAGCATGAGAAGTAAATTCGCCTTGGTTTAAAATTAGCCACCGAATTATCTATTTCTGCTCATTTGACTTAGCTATTTCTCATAGTTATTTGATTGCCTTTTCAGCATAATTCCGTACACATACAGCTCCCATAAAAGCAATATGTCGTAAGATCTCTGCTGCTGTACAAACAGCCGGTGTCTTGTTTAATATTGGTCTCATTTATCGCAGACAAGGCTGCGCACTTAGCTGCCTTTGCCTCGAGCTAACATCGTAAGTAGAAGTGCTACACACGTTGTAAACCCGGCCATGTGGCCCTGGCTTTAGGTAATAAAAGAGTATTTTTAGACCAACGAAGATGGGAGCAGATTAAAAATTCGCTTACTTTCTTTGATATTGAAGTCAGAAAGTTCGTTCATATAATCTTATATACAAGGTGTCAATGACCCCCGTAGTGTTAGTGTAGTAAATACTCAAGACACATTAAATAAGATCCATTTTCCCTTAAATGTGTTTCAAAATTACTTCAATAAGTAGCTAACAGTGCAATTAGTTTTGGCATATTCAATTAAATATCTTTTAACAAAGATTAAATTAATTAAGTACACTTTTGAAGTACCTAACTAAAACTTAACGTAGCGTAAACCAAGTTTGAAACTGCCAGAGACGTCTATCGATCAGCTGTAGATAATAAAAAATAAGGGGGAGAGTTCAACTGTGTTTTTAATTAAATTAATTTTGGTTTAGTTTGCACTGCTAGAACTGTTTATTAACAATTAGATACCTAGCTCGAGTTGACGAGTCACAATATTTGCTTTCTTGAATAGTTCTACATGGTAAAGCAATATCAAACTCGGAACATGCTCCGATATTAAAATTAAACAATTAATGAAATTTAAAATATGAAGTTATTAGAAATCGAGAATAAAGCTTGCAAATATTTTGATAAAACCACAAAAAGTTTTAACTCCGTTACGCTCATGAAGCAATTATTAAGTTTCAAATAGTTAACGAAAAACTTCAAAATATGCAAAAATATTTCACTAGTTGGCTTACTATCGTATCGTCAGCGCGTTTGCTCACTTATTTAGCTGCCACAAAATGTTCAGAAAAATGCTTATCTCTAGGCTTCAATTCACTTTGCTCCCATTTCCACGACCTATATTTAAAATAGTTGGTTATTTATCCGAGCTGCTTATAAACATGCCTAAATATTTACATGTAAATTGTAAAACTTGTACAAACCAGCGTGCGTTATATGCTTTATACCAACGTTTTACGTACATAAATGTGCAATTAAACAAAGTTTAGTTTTCAGCAGCCAAAGTGTATGTTGACACACACCTGTGGATGAAACACAAATATGTAAATGAAACATAAATACAAATAGCAAAACGAAAACGACACGCCTTGTTTTTGTTGCCCTCAACTCCGTACATTGTTGGAACCCATTGAGTTTGTTGGTTTATACTAGTACTAGCTGTACCCGGCATGCGTTGCAATGACCTTTTTACTAGCTACCCTACCCTACCTACCGACCTACCTACTTACCTACCCTACCCTACCTACCTACCCTACCCTACGTACCTACCCTACCTATCTACCCTACCCTACCTACCTAACCTACCCTACCTCACATTTATAATATTAGTAGGGATATACCTTACTAGGTACCACTAGGTACGTGTGTTTAGTTGGCCCCCTTTCCGCCGCCCTTTGTTTACTGGAAATTGCCGGCAGAATAAGACTATAAACGTTCATTTATTGTTCCAGTGACGCCGGAATCGATAGTAGTGCCGATTGTATCGTGCATATTCGGCTTCCCATTGTTAGCGCTCACCGTTATCTGCTGCCTGAGGAGGAGAGCCAAAATGGCGAGGTGAGTTACGAGCATGTTGGTAATGACAAGGATGAAACGAAATCACAGGCCATTTACTGAACCACTATGGTTGAATACTTGGCCGGCCCGATAACGTAATGTTCTCTACGATAAACTCTTCAGGGATCGTTCGTTCGCTTTCAGGTCAAATTTCGTTGATTTAGGTCATAGTGGGACCTTTTCACGTGCTACTTGATTCAGGGCCTCTTCTAGGACTACTTGTTCAACGGAGTATAAGATAAGTTGGGCAAATAAGACCAAATACTTTAGCGTATTTACATAACGTAGGGAGTTTTGACGCGCATGATTTCGCTAAATGATTTCGCCTTACACCTTAGAGTTACGCTAATACCCCGTATACGCGTTCCGCAAGGGAAGCCGTTACACGTAATGTGCGTGATAATGATGATTGATTCCACTGAGATCGTATAAGGCTGTTGTTAAATTCAGCTTCAGTGCTCCTATGGGTCGTTTGAAGCAATTTTGCGCACTGCAGACTAATAAAGTGAATATTTTATCGCATAGTGCTGGAAAAGAAGTATTTGTTGTGCCTAATGGCCACATAGGTAGATATAGGAAATAAAAGAAAAAATAAGAGTAATCATAAAATAAGAACATAATTCACAGACTTTTAAGCAGGTACCTACATATAGGACTCGACTCACCAAACTCTTTGGAAGAGCACAAATCTCTTAGCTTAGCTGGGCACTGCACGATTTAAAGCACCTCTTCAAAAGCACTGCTAACTTACTCGGAGATATAAAATACCGCCAACCTATCCAGTAAAGAGTCTCGATACAAAACCTCCTTTAAATCCAGATTCTTAGTAGCGCCACTTTCCTTCAAGTGTTAAGTACATAAGACATTTCTAGAGAACGTGCGCGGCGGAGAAACTGCGAGCTGGACCGAGGGGATCTGTCAGTGGTGAAGATGTCTCCAGTGAGATCGAAGCCGCGTGCAGTCAGCCTCATCCGGTCGCCGCGACCACCACCCACGCTGGAACTGGACACCGTGCTCGAAGAGCGATCCGACCCTGAACAAACCACGCTATCACAAGTACGCTTTAGCTAACTCTGTAGCAATACCTGAGCAATGAAAATCAAGGTTAAACGGCCTATGAATACCTCGATGTGCGAGTTTCCTCTTTAAAAAAATCGATAATGGAAAACATCACTTTAAATGGTCGAGTTGGCCTAATAATCGAATGTTTAACATAGACAATATTAAAAGGGCAAATTGGCCCGTGGGGAAATTTTTAATGGGATGAGTTTTTCCATACCCCACAAATCGCCTCGGCTTTGAAATCAAGGCGCTCTGTCAAAGTAATTTTTTACCATTATCGTACCGTTGACTGTATCTGCCGCTTCAAAACCACGTTTTTCATATAATATTTATAACATATGTAACTCTATGCCTACATAGTTATTGTAGGTAAATTGAATCTGGAAACAAAGAGATTACCAAAGCTCTGGGAAATAAAATATATTTCACTGCTGAGGTTTATCGTGATCTGAAATAAAACAATGAAACGTGACTTTTATGTGATGCTTGATATTATTTATTTAAGGGTTTGTATTGTTCGCTCCGGGATTGACTTTATTATGAGTAACCATTAGCTGTTGTTCTAATGGATCGTTACCAAAAAATGCTTTTTCAGGCATTTACTAGATCGTGTTTTCTCGATATTATATCCGAAAAAACGATTTTTATATTCAAGCTTCCCAGGAGTACAATTATCTGTCTGTTTCTAGAAATCTTCATTTGTTTTACCTTTGAAATGAATGCGTGATCAATTCTCAAATAATGTTTGGACTCCATTGTCGTTGTGACAAAGGTCGTGGGATGGAGCCACGACCTTCCTTCCTTTCTGTTCTTATTGACGATAGAGCACTTAATCTAATCATAATTTAAGTGACCTAAAGAGTAATTCATTAGAATTTCATTTATGTACTTAAATAGCCGAATAGGTTAATAGGTTTAAACTTTATAGCCATAGAATGCTGGAATTGTAAAGCTTTCGTAAATTATCTTCTCTCTCTCTCTTGTTTTATCTTTACAAAGATTTATATTTGTAGGTGGAGATCACACCAGACCGCGAGGTGGGCACGATCCTGTTCGGAGCGGTGGGCGCGATGGGCACGGCAGCGGCGGCGGCCGTGTGCAACCGGGACAGCTAGCGGCGCGGCTCGGTGCTGCCCGGCGCGCGCTCGCCGCTCTGGGCCGCACTCACGAGCCAGCCGCTCGACGAAGACGACCCCGATGATGACGAGACTACCGGAGACGACAGCTAGCAATTGGACGAGCGCTCCATTGTCGACATCGGCGAGCGCATGAAACTCTTCCTGGACATTCCACTCAGATTCTGAGTCAGTGAATTGTGAACCTTATTCAGAACAAACAGTGTCCATATTGTCTTAAAACCCTCGAACAATCAAACAATCTTTATCCGGTTTCTAAACGATGTAGATAGATTCACAAAGGAAATCCGACTTAATCAATTCCGTCAGGATTCATTATCTACATGTTTGCCGAATATTGAATATCAGTGCTTCGTGAATCGATTTCTATTACAACGTGTAAAGTTTGCACTCTATTGTATATGTGTAGCACGCTAAAGTGGCAATGTGCTGGTCACATCTGCCCTAGAAAATAACTGCACATTGAACGAGTTTCCGTATAGGCCGCGTACAATGAAGCGAGGCGGACTCGTTCCGGACATCGCTAGAAGGGCGACCAAGTATTACAAAAAGTAAGGCACAATCGAAATCTTAGACTTTAAAAGGCCTACGTAGATTATGTACATCAATTAATAAACGCGAACTAATGACGAGTCTGAACAATCATTTTATCCGCGAAAGCTCTTTTGAGCTGAAATTCATCTATTGCGCAGAATCTCTATTCTGCAAAGTCACGCGAAAGATTTATTATAGTCGGGTCAATTTTGAAATGTTTAATTATTAATTCTCTCTCCTCCTTTCGTTCGTATATAGTACCTACTGCCAATGGTACATAGTCACTTTATTATTGTACCTGGTACGCACGATGACCAATAAAGGTATACAAATCCAGTATACGCGCATGTCTCATTGTATCGGAAATCTATACAAAGGGAGGTCATGTTATGGTGGAATGCATTGCTTGATGTGTCTCCGTGTGTACATAGGTTCCACCTAGCGTTGTAGACTTGCTCGAAATGTAGTGGCTACACAACGAAGCTGCAGTAGATTTATTTCGAGTCATTTTAATCTATGGTAATACCTTATAAATTTTGTAAAAAAGAGATCTAGTTGAATATTGTACATAATATACCTATTCACCTACTAAGAACTTCAGTAATGTAAATATTATCGTGCACTAACTGGAACATTGCACAGAGCTATTAGGCTTAGGCCCTTGTGCAAAGCACAATATCATATAAATCTACATATTAAGTAGGTACTAGCCTTCACATACATATTATGTATGTATAAGACGATGAATTTAAAACGAAAAAACTTAAGATTACCTACTGTATAGCTGGATTGACGCCATTTATTCGTTTGAGCAAAATCAACGAAGGTGTTAGACGCATAGAGAATATGAAAAGAGAAACTAAAGTTGAGATAATTATCAGGAGAAGACAGTAGATAGTAAGTTCGATGAAACGAGACCAATTGTGAATTCAGCCAACATTAGTTAAATATAAATGTTACATATAAATAATACTAATACCTAGTATGCGATTTACATTTTGTGTAAAATAATGAAAAACCGAATTTTATATTCGTAGTTTCCGCTTGGTAGCCAATGTAAATAAACCCGGTAGGAGATACGATAAATTAACGGAACATGTACTCGTACTGTAGCCGTTGCGTTTCAGCGAACTTTTTATTACAATAAATCCTCTTTCACACAACCTTGTATAAAAATAACACGGATGAGTAGCACCTCGGAAAAACGTTTTGAAAAACAACCTTGTGAAAATTTTACAAAAATCTTAATCATGGGTGACTTAACAATTCACTGTCTAATCAGGCCGATAAAGGTGTGTAATTTTGGCATAATTGTTCAACTAGATGAGTTAACCCTTTCCTCGCCGCTGTGCAGGACATTTCGGCCTTACCTGATGAAAGTATCGTAAGAACCACATCATGAAGGGTTCGTTTACGATCCTGAACATTGGTAGAGTAAGTGATCCACAGTCCAGACCTACCGAGAGCACGTTGCTTGAAGTTAATATTTCAACACTCTACTGTACTAAATCGATTACTCTACCATTGTAATCACACCATAAGCTAATACCTACAGCTTTTAAACTCTAATAATATTATATTATAATTTATTAATGTTATTTTATATTATTGTTTTAAAACAATTTGCGAGTCGGTACGAGTTACTGTCAACAGCAATTTGTTTGTTGTTCCATCAACACTGAAACAAATGTCATCCAGAAAAGTTTGTGTGTAATAATATAAAAGTACGAGTACGGAGTACCTACGTATGGAACAATTGAAACGAATGTATATCAATAGATAAATATAATTATGATTGTGTTCTTCTTTGTTGTTTTATTTACAACTGACCCGAGAGTGACACTGACCAGTCCGAAGTTCAATAAAAGCACTTTTAGTTTTTCCGAGCAACTTTACACAGAAATGTCTGCGTTTCTGTAGTAGGGTCTTATCGTACCATCAACTAAACTCACTTAGTCCGGGGAATTTACGCCGAATATTAGGCTAACTTTGCATTAATTAAAAACAGCGATTTTTTTCATTGAATGTGTAGGGTATGGACAGGAGAGTATATTAAGCTGTATCCCGCGAAAAGTTCACCTCCGCGTATATGTTTTTTTTTTAAAAACGTCTAATATGTATATAACTTGGTGGAAAAAAATATAAACAGGTATGTTTATTTGGAGTATTTGTAGAACAGATTGAGTACTACAAGTAGGTCAGAAAATTAAACAATTTCGTCCACGGAACACTCGTTTTTTTAAAAAAAACTTATAATTTGACTTCGTACTTAAGGCAAAAATATCAACAGGACAAAAATAGTACTAAAATGATTTATATCACCATGTCTAACTATTATTATGAAAATTAAACAAATTCTGCTCCGGACTTCACAGAAAATCAAGAAAATCAAAAAATCTTAAATACTACTTACGGCAAAAATGTAACAGGATTTAAATTCATTTAATAATGAGAAATATATAAATCCAAACCTTAATCCCCCAAAATTAAACAAATTAGAGCGATAATTAATATTGTCAAAATAAAAATTAAATTACGATGCACGGTGTCAGCGCTAAGCAGCGTGCGGCGTACGGCGTGTGCTAGTGTGCGTAAACAAGATAAGCGCTGCGTTCATTGTGTGCGTATGTCTGTGTTGTTGTTTAAGTCGGTGTTTTATTGAGTTACGCGATTGTACACCTTATTTCTATTACGGAAAGATCAAATTCCTATGAAAGTGCTGCGCCAAATACAAGAATAAAGCTTGCAGACGTATTTTACGTAAACATTGATTGATTTTTTTTTCACGATTTGCTTTAAAGTGTTTAATTTTCATGTAAATAGGTTAGAAATAGCCTTTAGATGAAAGTTAAACTAAATTAAACCCTGTTACCTTTTTGCCTCAACCGCTATTGTAAAAAATCTGGTAATAATAACTTCCGGTAGTACAATTTGTTTAATTTTGTTGATTGGCGGTGTAATATATTAATTTAAGTTATTTTATGTAAAAAAACCGCTGTTTATATTTTTGCCTTAAGTACAATCCAAAAATTTCGTAAATGTTTTTTTACCGTAATTTCCGTGGACGAAAATGTTTAATTATGAAAAAATATATTACTGTCACCAATTCTTTACCTAAAGTAACTAAATTTGTCCTGTTAACTGTTTTTCCCATGTTTTTATTCACAAAAACGTGTTTTCGTCTTTTTCAGCTTGATCCGGTCTCGGAAAATGTTTAATTTTTTTTTATTATTTGAAGAGCTAAGGTCAAGTACACGATTCAAGAAAAAAATCGCTGTTTATATTTAATGCAGGGTTCAAATCTAAAAGCCCCGGACTACACTAGTTTTCAGCACGAAATGTTCAGTTTAATTAACAATTCATGGACTCCTCAGCTGCGTTCGTGAAAGCGCTATGATTTCCGGTTCTGCAAAAATTCATAATGTGCAATCAGCAATGTTACAATGACCCACATAAAACCAAAAACCTGTTTCATTCATTGGCCTCAAGTTTTAGTTCGTGTTTGTCAAAACTAGTCTTTAAAATGAAAGTGTAAAGATTTAGAATAGCTAGAATATTTGTGGCACGTGCTACCTTCGCTGCATAATATCTTAGATAATCTTTTACTCGTACCAAGGTGAGGGCCACCCGGCCGGGTTATGAAATGGTTGCAGACGGTCATCTGGTCTATTAATTAAATGTTTATACCCGCTACAGTTTTAAATGTTAAGTTCAATTATAAAGTTCAGTACTACAAAGTGTCAATGAATTCGTAATACAAATTGCTGGTGTCCAAAAATTCCTCAGTAATACATATTTTATTAGAAGACAATGCCATTTAAATGCAAATAAAAACTGAGATTATAAAATAACTATAAACTACTAACAGTGCCTTTTTAGCAAATTTTTAAATAGAAGACAAGGCCGCCTACTGCTCTAATCACGAGATTATTTGTAAATAACGACTTCCTAATTAAGTAAATAGATTTAGGCATAATAATTTGGCAAGCAAGCATGTTGCATGATCAATTCACATGAGAACTCAAATCTCGGACAAATGGAATGTTTAACCTGCTATTAACAATCAATGCAAGAGCCGTAGAGCGACCACGCCCAATTACTTGACCAATAACTGATATAACTGATAAAACTGATTTGGGGTCAATATTAATAAGATCACGCCTGTAATCACCAATAAGTTAGGCAGAGGTGTACCCTAATAGTACACCCACATTTCGCCAGTTATTTTTAAGCCCCATGACTTTTCCCATCAGCCGGGCATATCCAGCCTCCATAGCCGCTACTGAAAACATCCTGAAGGAAATTCCCAATAACACTTTGCAAGAACCCAGGAGCTCGTGCTCACAGTCATTCAGCCGAAAGACGTCCACTGCTGGACATAGGCCTCCCCCGAGTGTCTCCACATTGACAAATGGGGGTTTTGCCATAATCGCCACGCTTGGCAGGCGGGTTGGCGATCGCAGTACGGTTGATACAAAAGCGCAGAGAACGCTGCTGCCCATTCTCTAGCAAGTCCCTTAGTCGCTTCTTACGACACCCACGGGAAGATATGGGATGGTGCTATTCTTTACGCCCTTTGCGCTTTGCTCACAGTATTCGCGGCAAAATATTGGCCTAGTTCAATTCCCGAACGATATCGTGACTCGGTTATCTTCCAAATGACGACTTATACCCATGAACCCTATCCATAAATTACCCATAAAAATAATAACAAAATTGCCTTGATCAGTCCAGTTCATACTTCTCATAAAGATTCGAAGGTCTGTATTACTCAATATATTAGATTAGCGTGTCTATTATAATTTAATATTTGCCCGTATGAACATGACGATGCATTATTTTTGTCGCTCCATATTGTTTAGCAGTCTCTATGTAAAACTGCGTGGAGGTCGGGTAACCTACGTGCTAAAGTTATTTATGGTTCAATTAGGTCAACACCATGTGATCGGCGCTAATCCTCTTTTAATATACCGGCTTGTATTTTAAAAGGCTCGTTAGTGAACTGATTTTTTTATTAATTTAACAGTAGGTGGTAAAACCAGATATGAAGTATGAAAATAATGTTGTTCTACTTTTACATTGATTGAATTGTAGAAAACCTTGAAAGGAGTCTCGAAATAAACAATGCGTTTTGCAAAATCATGCAAATAAAAATAAAACAAAAAGTCGTGAGTTTGACAAATAATATTCGATAATAAGTTGTAAAGGCCGGAATCATTGATTGAGGCACGTAGGACAAACAAAATAGTTAATAATGGACTTCAATGAACCTACCCGTACAAAAGGTACGTACTTACTACATTTGGTGGATAAATTATTCTAAATTGGGTCTCCAATTTCCACAGCAATTTTACCATCCTCTGATGTGGCCACCTCGCTTAGGTGTCCATGCAACAACAAAACGTTAACCTGCAGTAATTGACAACTCTAAAAGCCCAAGAATATTTATTTCCTATTCTTCAGATATTTTGTATACAAAAGGTGTTGGTGACCCTTATTAATAAATAAATAAATCAAAAATCAATAATTCGTTGCCTACTTCTTTATGGAACAGCTGTAAGTAATATGGAGATAATTAATTAAAACACACACAAAAGTAAACAGATTATCACCACAGCAAGTAATTGACTGACATCGTAACAAGTCTTAAGTGAAATGATATGTTGTGTTTGTGGCGAGGAGACCCTAACTATACGCTGATGAATGGCCGCTCATTTTTTACAACTATATGTATGGAGGAAGCGAAAACCACAGCAGCTGAACCGTCAACCCGGCTACCGATACGAGATTACCCTACACGTTACAAATGTGAGATAAGTAATGTGCAGCAGTAGAAGGGGTGGTATTAACTGTTGATGTTGCTTTGTTTTATTTTCAGCCAGATAAGAAACAAATAAAAATCGGCCATGCGCAAGTCTGACTCGCGCACGAAGGGTTCCGTACCATTATTTATAAAAACGAGCAAAAAATCACATTTTATATGGGAGCCCCCTTAAATATTTATATTATTCTGTTTTTAGTATTTGTTGTTATAGCGGCAACAGAAGTACATAATATGTAAAAATTTCAAAAGGCTATCTATCACGGTTCATGAGATACAGCCTGGTGACAAACGGACGGACAGCGAAGTGTCAGTAATAGGGTCCCGTTTGACCCTTTGGGTACGGAACCCTAAAAAAGCAAACATACAAATACCAATCTCTTGTATTTACTTTCAACGTGGTAGACGGCTACATGGCCAGTCTCTAGATGTGAAAGGTTTTATGTGTCTCCCGACCGTAGCCCTCCGGGCAAGTAAAAGGTTTGGCAGCTGCCTTCCTTACTCTGTCATCTGTCTACCATTTCTAAACGGCCTTTTTGTGATCTTGAATTTTGTTGTGACGGTTATATTTCCTTCGAAAAGAACTGACAACATTCAAGAGTCACTGAACTGAAAATAAATAGTGACAGGTTGAAACAAAGGATTTCTATTTCATTACCCGTCGACGCGACGGCTCAAAGGGTTCTTTTTACATATCTTGGAAACAAATATTTATAGCAGGACAATATGGCAAATACAAATTATTTGTAGCACCTGTTTATCAATAAACGGCCATAACTGTTGTGAACGACTTGAGAATTATTTAAACTACGATTAGTAAGTTCTGCACAAGATTTATTTTATGGCAGCGCGAGCGGACTTTGAAATCAATGATAGGTCGAACTCCAAACTCGGCAGAGCGTTACTGGACCGACTTTTGTTCAACTTTGGCAAAAGTTTCGAACAGCGTTTAGCTGTTAAAGTGATAATTAAAGTAATTAAGTATAATGTTTACCTTCAATCACAAAATAATTCGTTAGCCTAGGTTGGTTCTGAAAATGGTTTGATCTGGTTTAAAATAACTGCCCGAGGACTCATATTTTTTCTGACACGATTTTAAAGTAATATTATGTTGAAAGAAAGAAAGAAAAAGTATTTAATTAGTCTCACACACAGGTTGTTGCTAGCCAACGTTTCTTGTTTGTTTTTATATTGCCTTCTGAAAATCAAACGAATTTTATTTTGACAGGAGTATATAAGGTGTAAAAGGACCCTTCATGAAGTCGTCAACCAATCATGATCAACTTAGGTAACTCCACGCATTAATTATTGCAGGGAAACGACTTTTCATTTGGGATGAAAAACCACGATTTACGGTAGGACCCAATGTCTCTTAAAACATTGTGCTGATGGATGCATTGAATAGTACCTACGGGGGTCGAGGAACTATTTATAGTAAACACACAGTAAGAATAACAATATTTCGAAAGAGATACCGTGGCCCTGGAACAGAAAGGGCTAAGAAGGAACATGGATGGGTTTTAGTCAGTCAAGTCTGACACTCCCTGCCGCTCCGCCCAGAGCGGGAGAAGTCATTCGATGACTTCCCATCCTAAAAAAAAAATAACAAAGAAAGCAAAAAAAGTTTAATATTGATGGCACAAACACTTTGGAAGTGTCTATCTTTCAAACGATTGACTTTGAACAAAAATGATTCTAAAAACCACATTTTAAATACCTATGTAGAGAGACCCCGCACATACAGGTTTAAAGATATTTTTTTTTTAAGTTCAGTTCCATGTATGAGAAAAATAAAAATTAAGGAGGGGCTCCCCTTAATATTTTTTTTATTAAAATCGTAAATTGGTTCACAGAATACCAAGTTTTCATTGTGTAGGAGTCCTAATAGTTTCGGAATAAAGTGGCTGTGACATACGGACGGACAGACACACAAACATGAATTTATAACGGTACCGTTTTTGGCCATACGGCTACGGAACCCTAAAAAGGTATCTTGCACCGGTTCCAGTAGTTCTATGCAAATAGAACAAAACTACAAAGCGTAATGGTGGTCTTGTCGTAACCAGCTATCTCTGCTAGACAATACTGTCTAGCTCAGGTTGTGACTTAAGTCGTTAAATACCGTTGCTCCACTTGCGATTATGCGACACAATCCAGCTACTGAAAAAAAATATAAGTTTCAGTCAAGCTTACCGTGAACAGTGATGCGGCAATTGAACTTGAGATCACCGAGCACCCATTATTATATGAAATTCCTTCATGCCAGCGATAATAGGCAGGTACGCAAATACCAATTACTGAAGGCTACAAAAACAATTCGCACATAATTCCACGGTTGAATTCTTAGAGATGTCGCAAGTCGAACTTGGACTTCAACGGCTTTTCTGTGGCAAAATATGTATCAGTCGTCGTTACAGAGATACGTTTACTGGTCCAGTGGCAAGGCCGTGTCTACGGACAGTAGTTTAAATTGCGTGTCGTTGTGGGCGCGCCTGGCCAATCCTCGTCGCGTATCCTCGTAGTGCGGTGTGCGCATGCGTGCTGCATCCGATACCATTTATCTATGAACATGCGAAGCTGCTATTACACACAATTAACACATGTGCTCGTTAAGTTACATAATGTGCATCTAGATTGTAGAACGGTGTCAGTGCAGTGATTTTTCATTCAGCTTTTCATGAATGAAGTGTTGTGGGACGTTTTGAATGTGGTGAGTTTTCGTTTATTATTCTATAGGATTTAATATTTTATTTAAAAGAACTAGTAACTAAATAATAAAAAATAAAACTTTTTAATTTTTTTGTACCTATGTAAAATACTAAAACCAGCCTGCCAGCCTCAGTCATTTAAATATGGTAAACAAAATTATGAAACAACAACTTTGAATGCTAATCCAATTAATTAGGTAAGGTCAAATGAAATAATATACCTACGTAATAATAAAACACACGCATTTGATTACTCCGCCTTCTACGTGCTGCCAGTAAAAAGGTACGGCATGGTAAGGCATTGATATATACTTTCCTTTAAACATCTACAGAGTATCGGAAGTCTTACGAAATTTGATTTAAACTAGAGTTACGCATTACGCCTCTTGCAGTTTTCGCGCCATAAAATGGTACAAATGTTTCACCTTATGAAATGTTGTTGTTGCTTAAAAATATCGAAAGCATGAATCGGGTTTGTAACAACTGTGTTAAAATTTCAAGTAAGTACATGATACTCGTAATTAATATTATTTCAATCGATGCCTACCGCACCTGCAGTTTGCCAATATACTTAAGCAGTTACTTACCAAAGTTATCTTTTTCGTACACGAATGTAAGTATCGTGAGTATACGTTTTTTTTTACTGAATCTTCTCGGCAGCCTTTAAGTTTATTTTTTTATTTTTTTCATTTTGATCTCATTTTCATTATCTGAGACCCCGAAAACCATTAAATGACACCCATGAGGGAAAAACCGCAAATCTTCCTCGGTGACATCTTGGATTTTCATTTTGAATCCCATATGTTGAAAATTTTAAAATTTTCGCAGCCAACTTCTTGAATTTTCATTTAGGCATCACCTTCCCCATGAACACCGGCAAGTTCCTTACTAATATATTTCATTGGGTTGTGGCTGTTTAAAAGGCTTACGAGTTCTGGCATTTCCTCCTTGACAGAACGCGTTGTGGTCGAAAATTAAAACAGCCATAACCCAAATTTCGCTTCGTGGTCGTTTTGTATTTGCCAGAACGCGTTTTGATCGTTTCTAAAACAGCTACAACCCGAATTTCTTAGTGTTCTCTTAGTGGTCGTTTTGAAATTGCCACATCGCGATGTGGTCGGTTTTTTCGCTCAATGGTCGTTTTCGGCCTTTGAGCCTAACATTTTTACCGATACGGCCCAGGTAGCGTAATGCCAAACTGTATGTTACCACAGACATCCTTAGTCTGTGCTGGACCGCTTAGTGCTCGATACATTATAGAGCCAAATGTATTTCAACACAGATATTCTCTGTATTAGTGTACATTATGCTCGTCATTTTCAAAGCAAACTACGTGCGAGTGCAGAGCAAAGGATTTGGCAGTGTAGTGAAACACATTAAGGAGAACTTAGGATGCAAGAACGAGCGAAGCGAGCTCGGGACATTGGGCACCCCGACTCGGACAGTTTAGGTTCGAAGGGAATGGCGGGGTCTAGTGAGCGAGCGGAGCGAGCGAACTAAGACCCCGACATCCCTTTCGTGTTAGGTTACTGTAAACCCTGCAGACACAAATAGGGGCTATGTCGACAACGCCTTAGTTTGGAGCTGTGGTTTGGAGTTTGCTTTAATAGGATAGCATAATGTACAATTTTAGGTTAAAATTTCTCATAATGGGGTTTTAATTTTGGTTATTTACTATTTCTGGCAGTATAAAATGTTTTCGCTTCTTTACTGTGGCATGAACCGTCGATCGCATCACAGAGGAGTAAAAGAGACATTCTGTTGTCTGTATTCGGATGTATTTTGCTCCAATATTCTAAAGCAAAATGAATTTCAACACAGACGGTGTCTGTGCAGGTATGTACTATGCTCTTCATTCATTAAGGCAAACTACCTGCGATCACAGAGCAACCCGTGTCTGTTGTAAAATACAGTTAGGCAATACGCGCCCAGGTAACACATAAGCGAGATAACAGTTTACAGTTCAAAGATAAATATAGTTTGTATAATAGCTTTGGGAATAGCCAAATGCTGAATTAGGTTGAGTCCGGACCCTTAAAATTCTTAAAGCTTAATAAAATCTGTATTTCAGTCCTTCCTTTCTTTACGCTTAATAACCTATCACCGTGAGATTATTATACTGACCTTATTTAGCGTTACGCACTCCAGATGGCTTAAAGCTGAAAAACAGACCCGTTGGCAGCATTGATCTGAATAACCATAATCTGTATTGCTATTATTAAAGCGGTACTAAGCTAGTAGCGTTTGAAACATCTAATTTCTGAATAAAGTATCACCTTCTGAATAATATTGTTACATATTTCTATTATACAGCTTGATGCTGAATAATTGATTTTAGTTTATCTTTAAACTGGATAAGATTCTATGTTTTACTAATTAAGTAGCTGCTGAATAAACAACATTATTTATATTTTTATTTAAGCTTTTTTCAGTATAATAGAGAGTTTCAAACTAACTTACTCAATTTAAAGACCCCATTTGTATTGTTATAGCGCCTATATCTTAATACCAGCTGAATTAAATATTATTGTACGTATTATTGCTAGCGTTGTTTGCATTATCAGTAAAAGTTCAAACAAAGACACCATAATTTTAAATGTAATTATTTTCATATCAATTTAGTGAGAGCCGGGCGGGAAACTTTCAAATTAAAAAAGATTTTTGTTCGTTTGGAACCCTAAAAATCTGAGTAATATAGAAACTTGGCCAACTATATTATTGTAATTCAGAAGTTAGTGTAATGAGACTACTCTTTTTCAAGTTGCAGTTTAGTAACAACACATGTGTGCACTTTTATTCAGCATCACAAAGCAAAACAATAGATCGCCATTCAAAATCTTTGTAATTTATACTTAGAAGGAATTTACGAATTTATGATCACCATGCTTAATCTTACAACTACAACACTATCAACTCGTTTCATGTTATTTTATTGGATTAACATTGCTAGTATTGGCTATTTATAGACCTAGTATGCATGTATAAAAATACTATTTACTGTCAGTTATCTTGAACTGATAAACGAAAAGAACGCGGCCATCCGTGCCTACAGCAGCTTTCCCTGCGAGGCAAACAAAGCCCACATGCGTAATTTACAGCGTGCTGTAAAGGATCGCACCAGTGAGTTTCGTAATAATCAATGGGAAAAAACGCTAAGCGAACTCGAGCCTACCCACCTAGCCTTCTGGCAGCTGCAACGCAAGATGCGCTCCACCGAAGAGGCTTCGATGCCTCCCCTCACCCGACCCGATAAGAGCGTCGCATTCGACGACTCTGAGAAGGCCGAATGCCTAGCCGACAGCCTGGAGTCCCAGTGCTCCCCCAGCTCGCAACCGGTAGACAAGCGACATCTCGATGAGGTGAACGCATTTGTCGAACGTAGAGCCGCCCTGCCCCCCGAAGAAGACCCTGATGATCCTCTGCCTCCGGTCACAGCTGACGAAGTGCAAGACATCATTAACAAACTTCAACCGCGGAAAGCACCCGGCTCCGACGGAATCACCAATAGGGTGTTCAAACTCCTCCCCGCTCAGCTCGTCGTGTTAATGGCGGCCAATTCAATGGCGCCCTGAGCAACAACGCGTTTCCCCAAATATGGAAAGAGGCCACGGTCATCGGTTTCGCCAAGCCAGGCAAACCCAAGTCTGAGCCTTCGAGCTACAGACCTATCAGTCTCCTGAATGCACTCGGTAAAATCTACGAGAGACTTATGTATAAGCGACTCAAAGACTTCGCCGAGGCTAAGAGTCTCATCCCCAACGAACAGTTCGGCTTCAGGACCGGACACTCTTGCATTCAACAGGCCCACCGCATCGTAGAACACTTAAGCGCTGGCTTCCAGCGTGGAGCGATGACGGGTGTGTTGTTTTTCGACATAGCAAAGGCATTCGACAAAGTCTGGCACAACGGCTTATTATATAAGCTGTACAAACTGGGAGTGCCGGACCGTCTCGTGCTCATCTTACGAGACTTTTTGTCGGATCGCACCTTCCGCTATCGCATCGGGAAGGCACTGTCTTCCCCCCACCCCATTAGAGCCGGAGTCCCTCAGGGCTCCCCGCTCTCTCCCCTTATCTTTACTCTGTTCACCAGTGACATCCCCAAGAGCAAGAAGGCACAGTTAGCCCTGTTCGCGGACGACACGGCCATCTATTACACTGGCCGTAGTCACGACGCTATTTACAGCACCCTCCAAACCTCAGCCAACGTCTTAGGCGCTTGGTTCCGGAAATGGAGAATCGAGGTGAACCCCGACAAGAGCCAGGCAGTTCTTTTCTCTAAACCGCGTAAAAATAAGCCACCCGCGCTCAGCCCGATCACTATGTACGGTAAGCCTATCCCTTGGGAGAAGCAAGCCAAGTACTTAGGAGTCTTACTTGACAACCACCTGTCTTTCGCGGCGCACATCAAAGCAGTTCGCGACCGAGCTGCCTTTGCTATGGGTAGGCTTCATTTCATGATCTCGGCAAAAAGCAAATTGTCACTCAAGTGCAAGTTGCGCCTTTATACCGCGGTGATCCGCCCCATTATGACGTACGCTTGCGTCGTGTACGCTCACACCAAGCCTAAATACATCCATAGGATACAAACCTTGCAGAACCGGTTCTTACGTAGAGTCACGGGAGCCCCTTTTTACGTCCGTAACGACCGTCTACACGTAGACCTTAGAATGCCCACCGTCCTTCAGTTTATGAAACGTCTTTCGAAGCGTTTCTTCGATAACGCCAGTAAACACCGTAATCCTCTGATCGCAGCGGCCGCCCGTTACGAACCCTCGCGCATTAGTACAGTACGCCGTCCTCGGCATACCCTCGTCACTCCCGATGATGCTATCACCCTCCTCCAGGAGAGTAGCAAAGAGACTAGCACTCTTAAAAAGTTCAAACACAAACCGCCGTCTTTCCGACCTCGCCGTCGATGTCCGTCGCGACGTCCCGGTCCATGCCCTCCCCGACCCTCGCTCGAGCCAGCCCGCGATGCTGTGCCAGTAGTTTTAAATCAGCCCCTAAATAATGATATCATTCAGATCCAGCCTGTCCCCATGCAGTCCTCCCCCAGCGACGCCCTGAGCCGAGGCTCGTACCCCACAGGGGGTGCCCTCAGCGCATAGTCGCTTAGTTTGTAAGTTTTTATGCCCTGGCTGGAGGCCTTACTCTTAAGGCACCCACAGGATAGTCCGGTTAAGCAGACGACAACCTCCTAGGTTGAACTGCGAGAAGCCATTCATAAAAAAAAAAATAAAAAAAAAACATGTAGAAAAAGAAAAATAATGTCCTGTGTCTAAACTACTACATATTTTCGAAGGATTTGGAACGCAGATTGGGAACGTCAAGAGATATACGCAGTTTAGTATATTGTCGTATTGTCGGCGCCACCCTGTATACCTTCAGCTAGGCCGTTTTAAAGATAGAAACGGTTAAGCACTGGATTGCTCAATCTAAAGGGCAACCTGTCGACGACATTACGACAAAGGTTAGGTTAAGTTAAACCGTTAAAGGATAGGGCGTCTCATAGAAACAGTTTGAACCTTTTCTAAGGGCACCCAGACAAAGCAACAAAAACCTTTTCACTGTAGTTGTTCCGTAACTCATAGAAGAAAAGGAGATGGAGCATTTTCTATCAAGGAAACGCATCCATGAGGTACATTGGAAACATCTTACACTATAAAATATATAGGGAACCATTATATGCCTACATAGGTAAACATACTTCTATAATCAGATCATTCAATAACTAAGCAGTTACAGATAACTTCTCATCACGCACGCCCGTAATCTCCGAAGTTTGACAAAGTGTACCTTATAGTTGGTACACACCCACATTTCACCAGTTATAATTAATTCCGATACCATAGGGGCGAGCCTATGGCCAGGCAGGAATCCAGACTCAGTGGTTGTTACTGAGAAGTTCCTGATTGAAAAACCCAAGACAGTTTCACTGACCGATAGTAATCGACTACAGGACGTATGCTAGACCAACGAGGCAGATGATACTTACGTCATTTAATTACTAATCATTTAAAGATACATAATGATACCTCATACATGACACATCAATAACAAATAACGATGACACAGTAATATTCTTTTGAATGCCAGACAGGACGATGCTAATTTTTAACGATTCACGTAGAAACAACACATTATAAACGTATCGAAGTAAATAAATACGGTTTGTGCTAATAGGTTGCAGAAACTGAACTGCCTGTTAATTGATCATTGACGTGCGTTTCCCTTGCGATTCCAACTGCTTGCGTAATTGTTAATACGAGCACATACCTAGTACGATCTTATAGCACGTCTAATCGGCTTATAGCTTCATTAGAATCGTTTTAAAGTAATTTTAATTTTCTAGGTACATGAAACACCTAATTATTCTGAAACAATCAGAACCCTACAAAACTTTTAAAAGTAGTATTTTTAGTTAAACTATAGTTTTTTTTATTAAGATTTTGATGGATCTGTACGCTGAGCTGACTAAAAGAGCACAACATTTTGATGTGACCTTATTAAAACAGTCGTATAATAATTCATGAACACAGACTTCGTGTTGAAGTTTTTCACGATTCTGGTTTTGGCACGATGCCATGTAAGCCCAGTAGCTCGTTAACGATGGCAGCCTAAATTTCATCCAAATAAAAAGCAAACCCCGGATTAAGCTGTGTACATATGCACGGATACCCTGCAAACATAACAGCTATAACTTGTGAGCAAACAAAACAAAGCTTGTTGTGACATTGTTTTTCAAATTTGAGCTTGCAGAGCTCAGCGCCTTGTTAAAATTCCATGACCGATTGACACAGAACATTAAATTAATAAACATCTATACAATGCATCTTAATATGATACGATTATAAACAAACTAAATATGTTAAACAACATGAATATTGATGCGATGACCTCTGATGTAACAGATTCTTTCTGGCCGGTGTTACACACATTCTTTCCATATTATGTTTTAGTGTTACGCGTACCCCGGTCTAGGACAAGGTGAGCCTGTGTTTACAACGGTACAATTAAGTGCAGTGTTGTGTTTTCTCCTTAACTAGACCTTTACAAAACAGTTGGCCATTTGACTTCCAGTTTCTAAACTACCGGCCTCAGTTTTGCAACAAACAAACCCGTTTGACGAACATACATGCTTAATGTTCAATTTATTTTGTAACTCCATAAGTACAGTATCTGTGTACTGAATGTACGATTCGATAGGAAACTTTGCCCCACCATTGATTTCGAAAATAAATGTTTTGTTTAATTGTACATTTTAAGGGTGTAAAACAAAAGCAAACATCATTATATCCTCCCAACTTCCTAAAAGTTAGGAATCTGTTTCCGGAGTAATGCGGCCCGGCTTAGACCCCATCCCGATTGATGGGCTCCGCGCCGCGATTTTCTTTTAGAACTCTCAAACTGTTCGCATCAAACATTTGACTGACTTCCAGACACAGTTCGACAAGTCAAAGAGCCTCGTCTCGTAACATCCTTTTATTATTATTTATCGGAAAGATTCACAAGGCAATTAATGTCACGTTTCTTCACCAACAAGCCAAAAATTTTAAAATAACGCTGGATTCGATCGGTTAGAAAATAACTACCTATCTATCAGTTTCTATAATTCTATTTTATGGTTAAAGTTCACTTAGACGTTGTTATTTCGGTCACAGCGATCTTGTGACGTAACGCTGTCTGGAGACTAGACTAGTCTAGGGCTACCAGGTAGACAACCTGCACAATCTACCGATCTAAAAACTCAGTGATTTGTAGAACTAGGTTTTATAATCATAAATACACTGAAATTGTCAATGGCCCGAAAGTCTGACAACCAGTTTCACCAATGGGTATCGTATTACCCAGTATTAACTGAGTTGTGGAGGTCAGATAGGCAGTCGCTCCATGTAATATACTAGTATTCAGCTGCATCTGGTTAAATTGGAAGCCAACCCCAACATGGTCAAAGAAATCATCGGAATGTTTGGAGCAGTGGCCGAGCGATTGGCTGCTGCGCTGCTTGTCGCGGATTCGATCCCCGCACGGAAATAATATTTGTATGGCCTACAGATAGTTGTTTCGAGTCTGGCTGTTTGTGTATGTGAGTTTAAATTTTGTAAACGCACCCGACGATACAGGTAAAAACCTGGGGCACAAATTAAAAAAATATATATTCACATAATCAGCAAGACCCAATGTTTAATTTCAAATAAACTTTGCCTTACCACAATGTAAAGTATCAACTTTCCTGACCTTGCTACAAATTACATGTCATACAAAAGGTTCAAGATTAAAAATATACAATTAGTTGTTTCGAAAGACGCGGACAAAAGACTGTACTATAGACTTGACTTTAATTTTAAAAGTTGTGCATCGTCGGTGTGCAGTTGTCTGTGCAGCCAGCAACTCTAAAAGTTTTAAATTAAGATTGGTTAGGTGTATGAAACCCGTAGTGCTACTCAAATAAATCATTTTTGTTTTTTTTTTCTTCTTTATTTAAAAAGTTTTGTCACCAAATGACTATGTCATCCTGTAGAAAATGTTAGAGACATTCATTGTCATCTACTATCGAAATTCTTACAGCAAAAATATGGTTTCAAGCTTATTTTATTCGCAAAAGGAATGTCGCATATCTTTTTCATTGCAAATATCTGTGAAAGCTCTTGTAAAATATGTAGCGCCGCGTCGCCTCGTTGTGACCAAGTTAAGCAAGATCCCGTATGAACACAAGACCTGATAGTATCGTCTGAAGTCATGAGCATCCATAACGACTGCTCTTAAAGATCACAACCGTAGGCACATAAAATGTGATGTTGTAACATTCGTAAATACTACTCAGTTCATCGAACTAAGAATGCGAATTCTTTCTGAAATGATAGGCCTACTTTTGTAAAGACATTTTGAGAAGCTTACATTCTTTTTTTTTTACATATTATCTTGGCTGTAATCTCCAAAGGGTTAGACACAGCTATATAGACTATACAGTTCTTGTCGCTAGTTATGTTGAAGTCCGGCTGTATAGAGGGAGAGCCTATTGCCATAAACCGGACCCAAAGCCCGGCTAAGGAATGCTACTTAAGCTTCCGGTGGAAAAACCCAAAAGCTGTTTGCCTGTCTCAGGAATCCATTCCAGAACTTCCTACTCAGCAGTAGCCTTTGTGACCACTAGATCTTAAAGGCATCTTTTAATAGATAAGTAGGCCAATATTTAGTGCATACGTAGAATAGTAGATACTTATTAACGTTAACGTGACTTAATGGCTATGGCTAATGTTATTTAATTGGCTAGAATAGTAGATACGTTTTAACGTTAACGTTATTTAATGGCTATGGCTAATGTTATTAAATTGACTAGAATAGTAGATACTTATTAACGTTAACGTTATTTAATGGCTATGGCTAATGTTATTAAATTGGCTAGAATAGTAGATACTTATTAACGTTAACGTTATTTCATGGCTATGGCTAATGTTATTAAATTGGCTAGAATAGTAGATACTTATTAACGTTAACTTTATTTAATGGCTATGTCTAATGTTATTAAATTGGCTAGAATAGTAGATACTTATTAACGTTAACGTTATTTTTATTTATAACAAATAAAAAAATATACTATCCAACTGCGGCGCATACGTCGTTAACTATTGTTTATGATCCACGAGTTTAGATTAGCATGCTTGTTTTAAAGTTGCATTTAAATTATGCAAATAAAACCACATGATTAAAAACTAAGTTAGCACGCATATTTATGACTACTTACGTCCAAAATCAAAAAAGAATAAATTAACTGTAAAGTAGGCCTTAATTTATTTCCAAAGAGGTGGCCTTTATGGGAGAACGTGTGGTCGTCGGATGGGCAAAACTTGGTAATGGGGCAAGGCATGATGGGGTGATACCTACCCGTCAGGGGTATACGCGAATGTTCGAGTGTCTCCCCGGCCCCCGACTCTTGGTAGTAGTAGAAACAGCTGGATTAAAGTCGGTACGAGTCCGACCCCCGATAACCCTCTGTTCCTCCCGCCAGAAGGACGGTAACTACTTACCTACTCACCACCACCTATTTTATGACTATTATTCAAAGTGTCGATAACATAATATTGGCCATTACTTAAGAGAAACATTACGATGAGTTATATTAAAATGTCTAAGTGAGTAAATATTATGCCTTCATAATATAAAGGCTGTGCTGTGCAATTAGGGTTTATATCACATCGGTTACGTTCTTATTAAGTGCGAAGATAATTGGACAAGTCTATAAGTATGTTTAAATATGTACGTACACACGGCGACTCATCAAGCTTTAATGTCCAGTATAAAATGGAGTTGCTTTGTATATTATAGATATATAAGTATATGGATTCCCCGTACAATGAGAGATCCGCATAAACTGGTTTTGAATGGCTTGATAGGTCCAAAACCAAAAAAATCTAAACATTTTATTTTACATAGGCATAGTGGATCAGACAGGAATTAAAATACTATAATAAACAACAGGGGATCAGATCAGGGGATCCGACCGGAATAACTCGGCCTACATGGGAACTTATAAAAAGGCGACAAAAAGAGCCTCGTTTCGGGTTGGTCGTTTCCTATGTAGAAAAACCGACAAGAAACTCCATGGTTAGTGGTTACTCTTTTAAAATCATTTGGTTTTACTTTATTTGTATGTTACAGCGTTAGTTCTTAAATATGGGAGGACAGCTAGGCCCGACAATAAGTCGTTGCTTAGTTACCTACTACAAAACGTAGAACGTCGTTTGTAGGAGTAGATTGGCTGCATACCTGTGTCTACGACTCTCACCATTATGCGTGTATAGGTATTATGCCACTTATGTATCTATTTTCAGTGTTTAAGATTGATACTAACTCATTTTTTTTTTTACTATGGTCCATCAAAGAGGCCTATGTTTCATCAACTGCCTCGTTGGTGTAATGGTAGCAATCGTGACTGCTTGGTCCCGGGTTCAATTCCCGGGATTTGTTATTGGGTTTTTTTTCCATCAGGAATTTCTCAGTAGCAGTCGCGAAGTGATTTGTTACCGGTTGATGGCAATAGGTACGCCCCCATATTACATAGGACTTAAACATAACTGGCCAACCGGTACACCACTGCTAAACCCTTCGGGGAGTACAGGCGTGATGATATGTCTATTTTTCATGTCCTGAGGGAAATCTGGAACGTTCTACAAAAGAAAAGTATCCTAGGTCCATCTACTATTGAGATTTTTTATGAATGACAAATAAAGGCAGAAGGCATTTATTGTAAAACGTAGATATATATGCTGATCATAAGTTTTGTCGTGGTAAGCCTACTGATAGTTTCATCACCGGAGCGATGCGCCTGCGCCTATCAAGGACGATACGGCATTAAACTGTGTAGATACGCAGTTACTGTTACGGCGATCAATGAAGCCATAAAAACAAGTGTATGAGGATCTCTATTGCACCGGAAATCTATACAAAGCGGGGCCATGTTATACTGGAAATGTATAGTTTGATGCGCCGTGTGTACGACATTACGTGAGTGATTTTACAATAACCACGTTCTTAATGATAATCTTATTCCATTTAACTATTTATGGATACTTGACTTCCTTTGGTTTTTATTTACGGAGGTCACAAGCTGAGAGCTGAGTGATGATGACATTTTTTGCAAAGTTCGATACCGGTCTCTATAACTTGAGACATACGGATGAAATGTGGGTGGGTAGATATACCTACTAAATGTTCGCGGCCCAATTACAGGTGAGATGTTACGTCACGAAACGTTCGAAAGACACTTAAGAAGGTACTACTTAAAAAGAAATAACTCAGTTTGCCAGAAATTTTTGTCCGGTTAAGCAGTAGCCAGCCTCAGAGGCTGAACTGCGAGATGCCATTCAAAAAAAAAAAAAAAAAAAAGTTTGCCAGGAAAAACGAATCGGTCCAATAAAAATATCGAATTATTAGAGACGTGGCTATAAAGTTCGCGCAAAAAGGTCTTTTGACATTCATAAATCACTTAGCACAAAAAAGATAAGAAACATGGATTGTCGGTAACACCAAAATACTATTTTTTCACCTCATAAAACTGAAAGAAAATGTAAGTAGGTACTAGGTACCTACCACAGTACTTCAGCTAAGAACCTAATAGAATTTAATATTAATTAATTCTAAACATAATTTTATCTATATTACATTTATTTACTCCATTAAATGTGTTTTCTGTATGGTGTCGGACGTAAAGACTAGCACCATCCCATATCTTCCCGTGGGTGTCGTAAGAGGCGACTAAGAGACTTTCCAGAGAATGGGCAGCAGCGTTCTCTGTGCTTTTGTAACAACCGTACTGCGATCGTCAACCCGCCTGCCAAGCGTGGCGATTATGACAAAACCCCTCTTATTTACACTTGGGGGAGGCCTATGTCCAGCAGTGGACGTGTTTCGGCTGAAATGATGATGACTCCATTAAACACATCTATTTCTAATTCAAACTCACTGAACTGAAAACTAAATACATAATATTTCTTTTGCAGACATTTAGAAGCTTTACCATATATGCTTTAAAGTTTTTTTTTTTCGAAAGATATCAAGTTCTTTAATAAAGGAACTTATAATGTGGTGGGTATAAATAATTTTTAAAACATTATCTAAAAAAGTAAATAACCATTTTCTAAAAAATAAATAAAACTAAGTAATCATGTCTCGCAATAGATATCAAATATTAGTTGAGGATCCACCGATGCTAAATATTTGCATATTCACGGTAGCACGCAATGCACAGTGCACAGTGCACACTGCAGGGACTACTGTTAACCTACCTACAAGTACAATACACACCTATCTATCCTACACCAGTGTTCCGCGGCACACTGGTGTACCGTGGTCATTAGTTGGTGTGCCGCGGCAAAGAAGGTTATCTCATAAAGTTAAATAGACAGACGAGAGGAAAATACCTACATAGATTTTTCATTTATGGTGTACCTCAAAAAAAATTCCGATTTCCCAGTTGTACCTTGAACACAAAAACTTTGCGGAACACTGTCCTACACCGTTTATGTGCACTCACTATTAACACCACCTCGCTAATAGTTCTCGCTGTAAGAACAAAACACCCGTGTCTAGGAAAATATTACATTATTTAAAGAATACGTCTCATAAAAAAGATCTGCAAGCTGTCTATTACAAAGGTAAACATACCATAACATAGGTATTTCCATTATAAAATCTGTTTCGATCAGCGCATACGATGTTACGTAGGTGGCAATAACATCTAGGGATACAAAACATAATAGTGAAACTAATTTATTTAGTTTTCAAATGAATGTATGAAAATGAATAAACGACATAACAATTGATATAATTACATACATTATAATAGTGCTACACCGGCTAAATGCAATGATTAGGAAGCTAAAAGATCTACGGATGACACGAAAATCAGTTGAAACCTACCCATATGTATATACCCGACATAATATCGATTCCCTGCAAAATGGTGAGGCGGAGGGCCTCACCATCTTTGCTCCACCAATTTCTAAAGTGCTTTTTTCACTATTTAATTAAGAACAGGTCTATACGAGCTTTTGAAATTAATGAATAGGGCACTTAAAGCCTGAATCGTTTAGTACTAACTAAATATAAAGTAAACTAATTTCTGTTTTTACTCCATTAAAGATTTATTAGAGCCTGAAAAATTTGCCGACCAAATAGTAGAAACCATTCTATAAAATTGAGATTTTTCTAGTTCTAGTAGTCTACGAGTATAAAATTACCTTACACATCGCTTTTGGCGTCGTACCGTCGTCGTACCATAATCGAACATAAATAGCCGTGATTACAAGTGTGATTGATCCTAATTCTGTCCACGTAGGTAAACGCGGTTAGTACGTGACTCGCTGAGCTAGTACAGTACCGGGCATTCCTTGGCTTGACTGTGTTACTGGGTAATTTAAACCAACCTAGTAGATATTTGAATACGGAACAGAATTCTGAAACAATGTGGATATTTTGCTATCGGCTCACAAGTTCAAGCAGCAGCAAACATCGGACTAATATCCAGACCAATCATAAATTAATCTAAAATTCGTGCTTATGTATATGGGGAGGGAAATCCTTTCATCTTACTCTATAGTCATTGGAGCTGTTGCAGTTTGCAGTTGTGGCCTTGCAATTGCCTGATTTACAGTAGAAGGCACAGCAAGTTCAACATATCTACGAACCTACTTTTATGACTTAAAAGCAAACTTCGAATGAACAAGGGTTCAGCGAGATATTTCGTGCAGTTCCTTGCTCATATTATTTAACATAACAAACCGTTTACCTACATAAATAAACATTTCGTTGCGAAACCAATTTGCACAAATGGTTTGTTTTCAAAGCAGTTCAGTAGTATTTGTCAAAATCAGGCTACGACAACAAAGACAGCAGTGAACCAAACTAGTTACTTAAACTCTGTGTAGGTATTTCGAAATAATAATGGCTGGCTACACGTGTCGCCAAAAGAATTGGGTCACAAAATAAATATAAAAATCAATAACCCTGAAATAAATAACAACTAACAAGGCATGATTCTGTTGCTCTACGCGTCACGCATATTTAACCGAATTACAATGATTTTTGAATAAACATTTCACACACAATTTTGATCGAAAATTCCGAGAGTTGTATGCCTTCGGATGTCGCCCATTATACTGGCCTGATGTGCTAGCGTGACTGACAATGACTTAATCCTTCGAGTATTAGGTGATGGCCAACCATCCTCATTTGCAATTTGGGTTATGGCATACGTCATAAATATGGCTGAATTATGGCCACTGATATTAATACGGCAAGTTCATTATCAGAACTCCCCAAGCAAACTAACAAGGTCGTGGTTGTTAATGAATTTGAAATCAATTTATCAATTTAAATTCTAGTAGACCATGGACTAATGTAGCTAAACTGTTTGAATGTTTATATCAATGTAAAAAAGTTCTATTATAAGTTGATACTTTTTGAGACAGCTTTTATAAAGTTAGTTTCGAGCTTTGTATCTACTTAAAATTTAACTCTATAAAATACTTTTTTTAAGCACTTGTAGATATGGAAATTTAAAATTGCCAAAAGTAATTGGATTTCGGAAGAATGTTCTGGCGACGGCGCGGCGCTGCCGCTGAAGAAAAAACTAATTTCGGAAGGCAGGCGTAATTTGCACAATATAAAACAGATTTCAGTCGAATTTGCAAAATTTACAAGCAATTTTACTCTCATTTGTGAGTTAAGAGAAATAGGATATAGTTTTACTGGCTCATGGACCCAACCATAAGGGTTGCAACCCTTGACTTGCAAGGTTGCAACTTCGGAAGAACTATTAAAACAATTCTTTAGTTTTTACGTACATTTTTATTGCTTCTCCCGATAAAAGTTCTTAATTATAAAAAAATACTACTTGTGTGGTTAGTTTAGGTGGGTTATTCAGAAAAACTACTTACGATCAATTATTTAAATGTATAACTAATGTGACTTGATTGAAATGATAGATGAAAATCGATGATGTAGATGAGGCCCTAGGTGGTATTTGTATTCTAAAAAAACTCTAGACCTATAGAACGATCATCGTTAACCTTCAAACATCTGAACGTGGGTCGTTAAATACCACCTGACTGTCAATTTAGATTGTTAAATTATACATTGACAGCGTGAAGATTATCCATAAGTATTACTCAGATACCTATTACAAAACTACGTCCACAACCAAGTGAATTAAATTATCTTCAGTACCGAGTGCCTAGCAATCGCGTGTGTAAAATCTTGTCACTGATTAGAACCTTATTTGTTTCAGGAATGAATATTATAAAAACACATCATGCAATGGTTCTTCTACTTAGTCTGCACCACGGTGGCGGCGGTGCAAGCACAGTTGGACACGCGGAGCTTTATGGACTACTGGACCGACTTGTTTCGACCTCTACCTCGAAACCCAAGAGAAGGTTTCATACCTGACTATACACCAAAAGACAACGAAGAATTTGATTTCATAGTCATAGGTGCCGGATCAGCGGGCTCGGTACTAGCCAACCGCCTCACTGAAGTTCCACAATGGAAGGTGTTACTCATAGAATCCGGAGGAAATGAAAACTTCTTTTCCGACATTCCTATATTCGCTGCATTTCTTTCCATCACTCCTATGAACTGGGGTTATACTTCAATGCCGGAGCCGAGAGCATGCAGGGATTTAAGAGGGAAAGTGTGCTTCCTGCCCCGAGGCAAAGTACTCGGCGGTAGTAGTGTGCTCAACTTTTTAATTTATCAAAGAGGGCATCCGGAAGATTACAACGACTGGGCTAGAATGGGTAATGATGGCTGGAGTTACGACGACATATTGCCGTATTTTAAGAAATCAGAAAACATAGGTATCAACGAATTAAGGAACTCGTCATATCACGGTGTTGGCGGTAATTTAAATATTGAATATGCGCCGTACCAGTCACCCCTTGAGAAACCTTTCAAGCAGGCTGGTGAGGAACTAGGTTATAAATGGAGAGACCCAAATGGAGAAAAGTTGATCGGATTTTCTAAGCCACAAGCAACCATGAGAAAAGGAAGAAGATGCAGTTCCTCGAAAGCGTTTTTAGAACCTATACGTTTTAGGCCTAATTTGAAAGTAACGAAATTCTCTACCGTTTCGAAAATTATAATAGATCCGAACACAAAAACCGCCACTGGCGTAGAATTTAAGAAGTGGAATAAAAGGTAACTTGTAACTTTGGAAAATCTAAAATGTTACGTTTTGCTAACGTTAAACGAGCTGAACATACACATAGCTGTGCAGGTATATTAACACGTGGAATTAATTTTTCAGTTTGCAAGTGCGTGCCCGTCGCGAAGTCATCTCATCTGCAGGAGCTATAGGCTCCGCTCAACTACTGATGGTGTCAGGAGTAGGACCAAAAGAACATCTGAGCGAATTTGGGATCCCTACGATCGCTGACCTCCCCGTTGGCTACAATCTCCAAGACCACGTTACGTTTTCCGGCAACGCCTTTATTGTAAACCAAACAGGAATGACCATGAATGACGTAAGTATCGCAAATGAAATGGCATGGAAGTACAAAACAAAATAGAACAACAAAAACCGATGAACGAGAACCCAGTCCCTTTTTCAAAAGTATTCTTGTACTTGACCTACGAAGTACACTCAACTGGCCGCATTCGAATGTGCACCGTATACTTTAGTATTTGAAAGGAGGGAAATCACTTCCTTTCCTTCTTAAATGTTATAAAAGGTTGATGGGTTGGTAGAGGTACTCATGGGTATTTGTGGCTACACTAGGAAGGTCTATTCTTGTGTTAGCACATTCGTATAGTGGTATGTACTACCGCGCTCAATGAGGGTTGACCACTTTTCAACCATTATTACTTAGGGCATGGGCATAGGGTGAAAAGTGGTCAACCGTCAGTGAGCACGGTATTACCTATTATGATTGTTGTTGTTTACTTTTTGTACCTGCATGAAGGACTTTTACTTTCAAAAAATTTTTAGACTCAACAGCTATAAGATTGGTCTCAAGATTTAAGGGGCAATTATCTGAATATTCGTACCTTGAAAACTGATTAGTCAAGTATTAGATAACAATACTAATGACGTTCTAATTAATACATAACATGCAAATATTAACAGACATAAAAAACGCGCATCGGCAAATTCACTGAACGAATGTTAAATAATTATGCCAATATTATTTAGATCACGTTTTAAACTGAAATTAAAAAACCTTTCTAAAGTTCAAGTTCAAATTGCAAGAGATGTGCTCGTCAGCATAAATGAATAAATTCGACCAATTCAGAGTAACGCCGATTATGCACGTACCCAATTTTGCGATTACTTTAATCATATTACTAAGTAATTTGATTCTGGCGATGAAACGCAAGCCAGGCAGCGCAGGATTACAATTTGGTTATGTAACAGATCCAAACTTAGAACTACATCTTCGTTAAAGAAGCCTCTCCATAATGTTAGTCATCATCATAGGTAGGGTAGGGTCACCGAGACAACCCAAGGGCGGATCCAGGGGAGGGGTCATCACCTGGACCAAGTATTTATTATTGTAATCAAATTGGAACTGTCCGGATCTCGATTACGTAACCCCCCTTGACTTGAAGCCTGGATCCGCCCCAGTCATGGGAACAAGACAGACTATTAACCTATACTCTCCACCAGGTAAAGAATTTTGTAAACAAAAATCTTCTACTAAGCTACGTAGCGACAATTCAATCAAAAACAAATAATTCCCCATTCAATCAACTCAAAGTAACATACGTGTAGTACGAAAATAACGAACAATTTCACTTGGTCGGGTTATATTTTTGCGATATAAAGCGCTGTCATCTAATATTTGATAGAACTGGAACACGTTTGACTTACTAGATCGTAAACATTTGGGCCGCCATGCCCGCCATTCGACTTTCGAATGCGTTTCAGTTTGTTTTTTTTTTACGCGGATTAAGTTATCATTTGATCCAAAGATTGCGTACCCTTAATGTATTTTCAAAATTTATAGCTTCTCGTGGCGGGGACTATAAGCATCCAATACACATCTTAGAGCCTCTCTCAACAAAAAATACCGTAACTATAGGAACATAAATTCTGTAGGTAAACTTCCCACTTCTAAATCATTTCGGTGGTGAATTTTTCCCTAGCTAAATACGCAGCGCCTTAGGGGAGGCACGGATGTCAGCCAACCGAGCGGAAAAAACAGCAATTGAAAGAGGTTTTTCAAACCAATTTCAGGAAAATTAATAAATATGTGCTGCAGAGCAGAACTTAAATATAAGTTCTGCTCTGAAAATATATTTGTCTATCTATAGGTACTATTTATTTTAGCAATATTTGTACGTACTGAATTACTTTTGACGTGCCACCCTTAACTGAACAAGTGGAAGCTAAACGCTGACCCGATTTATGCGCTGCTGACTATTGTTTTCCAACTTTTGCACCAGTTTTTCTGCATAATGCAAAGCTGGTCTCGCAAAACTCCGACAACACGTTGTATTTACGTAGGTACCTATTACATATTTATTTAATACTGACGTAGCGTTTATTTTCCTAGACATCAAGGAAGTAATATGGGGATAACACCCCCAAAAATACTGGAATGATTGTTAAGTGAATAAAAAGACAAATAAACTTTACCAATTCCGATCCTTGCGGATGTGTTCAATTAAGTAGAAGAAATACCTACACTTGCACGTACTACCTACCTAGGCCTATTTATTAAGTCAGTAAAATCGTTTCATCTAGATCTATAGAATAGAATAAAGTAAGTAGTGGCAACTTCTGAAGTTCTGACTTCTTCAAAGAACTTGATAGAGCCGAAACTGTGAATCTGGTTAAATAAACAAGTCACGTATTGTCTGTTTCTAGATTGTTCGGTTGGCGCAGTGGCTGAGCTATTGACTGCTCCGCTGCGTGTCGCGGGTTCGATTCCCAAACAGAATAAATATTTGTACAGCCTACAGGTAGTTACTCCCGGTCTAGATTTTTATGTATGTGAGTTTGAATGTTTCTAAACGCATGGCCATGGTACAGGAGGAGATATTAGTGAGGAAATGTTAAAAAAAATTAGGTACTAGTTTTACGCAAAATCGTATTGATAACTAGAATTTTGTCTATCTTCTGCGTAGCTGTCAGCAGCATCCCCGTTTATGGCAGCCGCATATATGGCAGGTCGTGGACCGCTGACCCTGCCCGGTGGCGCCGCTGGGCTTGCCTTCGTACACACAAAGTTCTCCCACGACCTCGACAAGAGCAGACCAGACATCGAGCTCGTCATGGGAGCCGGCTCATTGGCGGGCGACGTTGTTGGAATATTACGATCTTTACTTGGTAAGTTTATGCAACGAATTCCAAAGTAGATAAGCTACTGACGTAGGAACAAACAAAATCGCATCTGCACTATGGGATTATTATTGTTCAAAGTAGAAAATCTTTATTCTAAGCAGCTTTGTTTTGCATTAAAACTTTAATGAAAAGAGATTATGAAAGTTGACGACTATCAGTGATCCGGAAAATAACCTCTCACGGGAACAGGACAGGACTTTACTTGACACGACTTACCTTACAATGAATAAGTAAGTAATTTAAGTTTGTTGTTATTGCAGGAGTAACAGACAACTGGTACCGGAAGGTGTATAGTTCTCTTCCGTACAGTGTGAGGATGCGGACATTTTCAATAAACCCAGTGCTAATACGACCGAATAGCGTAGGTAGACTGATGCTCCGAAGCCCAAACTTTGCCGACCATCCCAAAATCCATATGAACTATTTCGCGGATCTAAACGATTTGCGAACTATGATCGAGGGAGTTCGTATGGTAAGTGGAGATCGCTAACTATTGAAAGTTTCCTCTATAATTAATTAATTAAATATTTTAAAACATTGCCATATTCTCGTTTCCAGGTAGAGAAAGTAATTAGTACCAAAGCGTTCCAGCGTTATGATACTAAATTGCACACGACGCCGTTCCCCGGCTGCGAGGCATTGTTGTTCGACTCGGATGAATACTGGGAGTGCGCTATTATGCAGACTTCTATCACATTAGACCATCAAGTAAGTGATACCTACTGCGTAGAAAACATTTAGCTGTCTTGTGATCGCAAGCGCGACGGGTGGTACTGGGTTCGTTCCCGGCTCGGGCAAACTATGAGTTGTTGTATAAGGAGTCCCGAGTTTCCGTGTTTCAGGTTTTTTACTTGTATGCCGAAATCATTACGTATAACGACGACTCGGGAGGCAAGTTACGAAGGGACACGAACGAATTATTCTTCGCCCCACATGGTGGGTGCTTAGCGTTAGCAGCGAAAGTGTTACCTGCGTCGATACCTTATCTCCGGTGAGATTGGCCGCTATTACAAAAACACGTCAGAAGCAATAAACAGAAAATTGTCAAAGGCAGTATATCGCACCTCAAAAAAAAAATACATCATGGTTCCAATGATATATTTTTTTTTTTCATTTACAGATCACCCTATATTCCAATGAAACTCTTTGTGGTTGCAGGTGGGAACGTGCAAAATGGCTCCAGCAGGCGACCCGACAGGCGTGGTCTCACCGAGGCTTCAAGTTCACGGCATCCTCGGCCTGCGCATCGCTGACGCCTCCATAATGCCTCGCATCCCTGCTGCCCACACGCATGCTGCCGTCGTCATGATCGCAGAAAAGGCCGCAGATCTCATTAAAGAAGATTGGGGCATACCTATTTAATTTTTTTAAGGATCAATTTGTAGTCACAAAAGAGTAATCAAAGCACAGTAGGCAGGAAGAGACGCCGACGCAAAAAACAGCTGTTTTAAAAGCTACTGCTGTAAAAAAACACGGTCAAAACACAGGTACATGTGTTATTTTTTAATTACAGATGTACTGAATAGGTGTTAACTGTTTTAGCTTAGGTTAATAGGTTTCCCTTTCACCTTATATATCTTTTTAATTAGGTAAAGGCCTATTTAGAATAAAGAAGGTAGGTATACAAAATAAGTGCTTGTGAATATGGTCAGTCTAGTCAAGTTGATGTACCAACTACCAAATGAAACACGTCTAGTTATTAATTAAGAATGGAGAATGAGCTGTAAATTAATGTTTTAAGTTTTAGTTAAGGACTGAGGATGTTAGGTTTAGAAAATGTAAGTAGCGGACTCATTGATTTCCGCTTGCCTACATGCGTTGACCTTTTCTTATAGCTTAACATCACACCGTTATGGCCGGGTAAGGCAGAAGTTAACTTGGTACTTCGAGATAAAAAAGGCTTAGACCTCCGACTGCATCCCTTTCGAAACAGAGAAATGACGGTAGGCACGAACTAAATATCACAAAATGTTATACATTTTAACTGTACCTTACCGTACCTTGTCTACAACTCAAGTCACAACGTACTAGTGATTGCTCGCCAGCATTTCTCCAATCCGGATCGGGTGCAGTGTGAAACATAATGTAGGAATTATTGTATGTTTCAATCGTACAGTCGCGTCGTACGATTGAAAATCGAAAACTAGTGATCTGTTAAAATCAATGGATCTCCCATCCACAGGCTTAAACTGAGTATGGTATCCGATAGATACCAATAATTATAATATTCTCATGTGCAATAAATAAAGATAAGTACATAGTAAATAAGTTACAGAATATGCAAACCCAACGAAATGTATTTTGAAAAAATGTGAGATAAAAAGTTTATTCAGTTGTGTCCTAGACGCAACAATATTTCATTTTATTGAGGGAACAATATTTTATTGCTTACAAAATATTTTATATATATGCAGATTGAGTTTTAAGTCCAAAACTGTCAGAAATAGAGTAATGTGGTCAAAGAAATTATGATATCTGGTTACCCAAATATAGTAGGTATTCTTATCATATTTTGGTTACCACTTGTATCAGATTTAACTGATGTTTCCGCTCAGATTGTAACATAATTAAGAAAAAAAAATATAATCTTTTTAGTTTAACACTTTATTCCTAATATTATTACAACACTACAACAATATACCTATCAAAATAAAAGCAAATAATTTAGTCAGGAGACGGTCCTGTCTTTGTTTTTCTGTTAAGTTTTCTGTATAAGAACGATATTCTCTTCTCCATGTCCTTCCATTTACTTGGTCTCATTTGTTTTGAACCAGTATTTGCCCACATTTTTCTTTTTCTCAGCAGCATCTATAACATTATTATTTTATGTTGATTTAGATCAAAACAATATGGGGGCGTCCATTAATTACGTGAGGAATTTTTGGCGATTTTTTGACACCCCCTCCCCCCTTGGTAAGATGTCGTGAGATTTGACTGGACCCTCACCCCCTCCATAATCTCAAGTGAGATTTATCACATTGCGTAGTTTAGTGTAAATACGTTAATTTAAAAAATATAATTTGCTTAATTATTTTCATTGACTATTAATTATAAATTTATAATATTGTGTATGATTTAACCATATTTTTTGGGCCAAAAATTTTACTTAAACCTAGTTTTCACGCAACACTGTTTCTTGCGGGAAAAACAATACGTGATATTTACCGAGACCCACCTCTCTCCCTCGTCAGATTGGGTGAGATTAGGCTCAACACCCCCCACGCCTCACGTAATTAATGGATGCCCCCTATTTCATAAATAAAATGATTCAAATAAATGCATTGACTGTCTATAGATTGTTTCATTTTAACACTTGTAGAGCAGGATGATGACCTCAGCCATTATAAGCCCTTAAAGTAAAAAAATCACTTAAAAAGTGTTCCCTAAACATTTTTGTTGGTCTTAAAGTGGAAGCGACAGGGTGGCTGCGAAATTCAAATTTTCTTACGTTTTGTGCAATTTTCCAAGCAGTTTCATGTTGAATATATTATGATACACAGCCATAACTAATATGGTTTTATTGAGTTCTAATCATTAAAGTCATCAATACAACCCCTTTGTGTTCATTTAAAAACCCCATAGAATTAGTTTTTCATGAAATAGGCCTTCATTGGGATTAGAATGAACTTAAAGGGGTTGCATTGGTGATTTTAATGACTACAATTATGTAAATACATACATTTTACGGCTGCATATCTTATTTTATTCAACATAAAACCTGACACTGACCGGCAAATTGCAAAAAAAGAAAGAAAATTTGAATTTCACAGGCTAACCTGTCCCTTCCACCTTAAATATTTACTCACTTGGTATTCATTGCCATTCACTCCTCTTATCCATGACGGTACAGTGTACAAAGTCTTTACTGGGTGCAATTCTCCAGAGCCAAGTATATCTATGTAATCATTTTGACCGAAGAGTGCTCTACGCTCTGTCCAAGCATTTACTGGCCTGAAACAAAATTTTTGTATGATATCATCGAAAATAGTTATGCCTTAGAAGTCAAGAAAATAGGCAATTAATTGTTGATAATGCTTGCTATTTGACAAGCCTCTTATTTCAGATGCCTTTTACTACAACTTAAGTATTATAAACTTCATGAATACTTTACCCACAAAATAGGGATCAAGTCACATCCAGTTACACATAGAAATGTAACTGATGAATTTTACAACACTGTTTAATATTTAAAACAAATAGGTTACCTGTACTCAGGTAGAGGTAAACGTCTCCCTGTTGTTAGGCGAGGAAGTAAACCACCGCTCCAGATCTTCTCTTCATACCCGTATCTTCTAATTAGGCGCGTCTTATCAGCATGATACCTTGTTCTACAATAAATAAAAATGTGAGACTAGTTGGACATAGTAATTGTTACGTTAATGGGCAAAATGCTTTCCAGTTCGACCTAACCTCACAATGTTTACAGTAGGTTTCCAAACAAAATTCAATACAGAAGATCCCAACCACGCCATTTTACTAGAATTGCATCCAGTTATAAGTTATATAAACAGGGCATCAATTTCCGTTTTAAAATGCTGCAAGATACCGGACTAAATTCCCACAATTCCTGACTTCATTTGTCTGTCAGTGTCAGTACTGTCACTACTGTCAGTGATCAGTCTGACAGCGACCCAAAGAGTAGCAGGCATTGCAGATTTGCAGTGTCTAAAATATAGACAAGGTGAATGCGGCAGTACACACAAAATAATTATAATTAAAGTATGTAGAGAGAAAAGCTCTAGAGATAGAGCGTATCACCGAACCTTTTTTGCCATTTTATGTGGGTGGCGAGGTAAACCTTAGAATAATACTAAAGACACAGAAGGAGTGCTAAAATAAGAACACTATGACTATCTTTGTTCCTGTTCTGTCTTACGGCAAGAAAAACGATGTGGGAATGAGATAAATAATTTTCTCTTTGTATCATTTTTCTAGGTTGTCACTAGATGAATTGTCATTTGGTTCATAGAATAATAACTAAAGCATAGAGGAGCGCTAAAATAGCTACTGAACTCTTATATTTCCTTCATTTTAACTTATGGAGCCGCTTAGTAGTCCAGTCATTTCGTCCGAAAAAAAGGCAAATAAAAGAAAATGAATTTGCGCTTCTCATTTTTTAATATGTTGTAGCATAGTATGGGATACCTAGAAAAGCTTAACTTGAGATTGTCGACCAAGCTTTCCTAGGAGCTTTCGCCGCCATCTTGGAAAACGCTTTAAATTTGTTTTTCGGCAATAACTCGGCTATCCGATGAGATTCGAAAATTTTTGTGAGACACTTTTTGTAGCTTTCTTTGTGCTCTACAATAACGCCTAAATCATTTTTAGCGTATCATGCATCGTTATCGAGATATCGATCGATAAAGTCAAAAATTTAGGACACAATTTTTGTTTTTTCCTTTTTTTTCTTTGGGTCTTAATAAATATGAAAAATTGTGGAATTAAAAAAAAAAAAAAAAAAAAAAATTCAATCTATTTATTTCAGCATGCATTCATTAGTTAATTACATTAAAATAGCGCTCAATCTTTTTGAGTTAAGATTATGTGCGCTATCGGTAAAAAAAAATGATTCAGGCGTTATTGTAGAGCACAAAGAAAGCTACAAAAAGTGTCCTACAAAAATTTTCGAAATCTCATCGGATAGCCGAGTTATTGCCGAGAAACAAATTTTACCCCTTTTTTCAACATGGCGGCGAAAGCTCCTAGGAAAGCTTGGTCGACAATCTCAAGTTAACCTTTTCTAGGTATCCCCTACAACATATTAAAAAATTAGAAGCGCAAATTCATTTTCTTTTTTGAATGTACGTAATGACTGGACTATAGATGTTGGAGAAGGACAAGTATACCGACGCCATTTTGAAAATTCGTTTGATGTCACAACTTTTATTCAGACTAGTGATGTCAAATTTCAACGTCGGTAAAATTTACAATGACATGCCAAAAACTATAACTGATCCAACCTAAAATTTATAAATGACTAAACACATGTATATGAGAGAATATCATGAGATGACAAGTAATAGAGAAGTATGGAAGAAGAAGACATGTTGTGGCGACCCCAAATAAATTGGGATACGGGCAAGAGAATGATGATACACGTGTATTAGAGAATACATATACCAAGTTACCAACATTGTATATTTGAGGTGCGTTCAAAATGAAACTACACTTTAATAAGTACGAACAATGCTCTTTGTGTTTTCATAAATTAAATCTATCCCGGCTAACCCCGAATGTATTTAATGGCTACAGTAACTGATGAGTTTACTGAAAAGAATGTGGGAGACATTCGCTTTTGTGAATGCTTTTAGCAACTATTGCTTCAAAATACTTTCCCATACCTATTTGGATTTTAGGGTTGTGCGTTGTTTCATCGCTAATTGTTTAATCGAATTTCGTTTCACATAAATTGTTTCTCATATTATCATTTCATAGAATCATCGATTTTTGTTTCAAATAAAGTTTAATGTTAGAATATACATTTCATAGAATAACAAATCAAATATTCTTTATCTACATATTTTTTGTTTCACATAAAACGTATTACCAAGAATAACATTTAATCGAATGACAGTTTGTAAACGTTTCAATGGGGAAGCCCGTTAAAAGATAATTGTAGATGGCACGACTATATCTGGTTCTCAATCTGACCAATGAGGTAGAGCTATTATGAAATATAAAATGACATTACCAGATTTTCAACCAATGATGATGCTTGGAACCAGCTATGGTAGCGCCATTAGTTCCACAGTTTCCCTCCCCATTCATACCTTTGATAAAATTAATACCCTCCTATAAAATGACAACACCGTGTTCACAAAAATAATGCGGGTAAATTGTTGAGAAGCAGGAAAATAGTCTTGTTATTCTTACTAATAGTGTCCATACCTGTTGCATGTTGCATGCATCATACAAACAAGCATGCAACTTACAGCGTGCAAGCAAGCGTGCATGATGCATACAACACGCAGCATGCAAGCGAGCATGCAACATGTAACAGAGGAGAGACATGTTAGGGTTTCTGAACAAACTGCTTACTTTATGGGCTTGCCTTATTGTTAGCCCCTATCCCGCCATTGATTTATATAGGATGAAAAACATATTGAAAACCAGCACAAAAGGGAAATCGATAATCTTTAAAGAAAGACAGATAAATAGAGAGATACTTTATTGTTTGCACACCATAAAATAAATAAAACAGATGATGATGAATAAACTCCTTTCCACAAGTTATTATTCAGTATCAAACGATTTTCACAATGTCCTTCTTCGCAGACGTCCAAGTACTTCCTATAATGTAATAAATCAAGTAATTATTTAAACGGGATACCATTTATTGAAAATAGAATACCTTAATCAAATCATAAATGTATCAGACCATTTTCATCTATTCTAATCTGTGACAAATTTTAATTTTGAAAACATAAAGAGCATTGTTCGTACTTATTAAAGTGTCGTTTCATTTCGAACGCACCTCAAAAAAAAACGGTCAAGTGCATGTCGGGCCACGCGCAGTGTAGGGTTCCGTAGTTTTTATAACAGCCAAGTGCGGGTCGTATTCGCTGACTGATAGTTTCGTACCATGCTCTAACTAAAAGCCAAACATGACTACCTACCTAATTTGACTTCCTATACAAACAACAACAACATCTGTTTTTTTTTTTTATATAAAACTTATTTAGGAATGAAACAGCGCGATACAACTGACGCTTAGCGCCATCTATCGACATTTCTATGGAGTTGTTCGGAATTTTCAAGTCAAATACAATTGGGCGACTATTACTCGTAAACATGTACAGCTCACGTAAGTGTGATAGTTTTCCTTTAAACTTCGTTATATACAGGTACTACTGCCGTGACATTTGTGTTAACTACAACCGTTTAGTCTGTAGAAGGGGGGGGGGGGGGCACTTGACCCTAACGAAAATTGATACTTTAAGGCTTGATAAGTCACGAACGGTTTACAAACAACGGTTTCAAAAAACGGAAAGACCTATCCAACGATATGCCACACTATGGGATGGACGAAAAAAAAATATCATCCCCACTTTACGTGTAGGGCAGGTACCCTAAATTATTGTTTTTTTTCAAAATTTTATTTTGCCACTTTTTTGTCTTCATTAACGTGTATACTCATGCCAAATTACAAGTTTCTAGTACCAATAGTTTTTGAGCTAAACCGCGGACAGACAGACAGACATGCAGACAGACGGACATGGCGAAACTATAAGGGTTCCTTGCTGACTACGGAACCCTAAAAATGATGTTCGTATTATGTATTATTATTGTTTAGTTATTTAGAAAGGTAGGTACAGTTCCAAATTTTTGGCATGTCATTGTAAATTCAATCGACGTTGAAATTGTGTAGGTCACATCACTAGCCTGAATAAAAAAGACCAACATGTTATACGAATTTTCGAAATGTCTTCAGTATACTTGTCCTTCTCTAATATCTTAGCGGCTCCATAAGTCAAAATGAAGTAAATATATGAGTTCAGTAGCAATTTTAGCGCTCCTCAGATCTAAGTTCTACGCTACGGCCCGGCCACAAACAAAGAATGCTAGTGATGTGACCCAACCTATCAGTGATATTTCATTCGTTATCCATAAACTAACATAATTGTAATTTTATTTAGTTTTCTTATAACGTACTACTAATTTAACATAAATAAATACACAATTTTTTATGTGACCAGCGAAACTGCGTATTTATTTTATGACATTATTAGAACACACCTCAAAGCAGGACCTTACTTTTTACTTTTTAGTTTTTGAACTAATAAGTATTTATATATTTGATCCTGGCGGCGAGATGGGCTGGCACAGGAAAGTGGAGCCTGGCACAAGAAAAGAGAGGTACGCATGGGCGCTTTGAAACCCTTAAAACGTGCTGCTAGCCTTTTACCATTAGACAGCGTTTTATATGATTTTTTCCATAGCCTTAATAGCCGATGTTTCCAAACTTTCAATGAAATGCATAAAAAAAAAAACAAAGAAACTAATCAAACAAAATGGCCGATGTTCTATAAAAATAGTTTTATGAGAATATTAAGAATTTTATGGAAAGGCTTATTGTAGTATGTATTAAACGTATCAAGTTATTGCTTATTAATTTCGTCTCATAGAACTTTGTGTAATATGTGCCTGTTCTCTTTGAAAAAACCATTCACACTAATAATTTACGCAAATAACAAGGGAAGCAGTCTTCCTTGTTTATATTCTTTGATAATAATAAACAGATTATTGTTGTCTTAGTTTCGTTTGGACCAAAAAGTATTTATATTTAATTTTGTTTTGTTCCTAAACGTTATCTATGTTCATGCAGTGCTAAAAATATAGTTGTGTGTGTGTTTACTTGGGCGCGTAATTGCGTTGTTTGTTTACGTTTCATGATGTTGCAGTTTATTCATTAATTCCTCCAAAATGAAATTGTAATGTAAATAAAATTTTCGTTTTCAGATATTGTTCTAAAATAATGTCTAAAAGAGACCAAGGCGACCGAAATGAAAGAAAGTTGGATTCGAGTGACTACGAAAACTTGATATCTCAACACAATTTATTCGAATCGGCTCGAGCAAAGAATCAGGAATTGCCCAGTTTCCCCGGATTTACCAATGCAGAAACACAAACAAAAACTAGCGACATAAAAGAACAGGCGGTACACTCTGGACTGGGGGCTTGGCATTACAACCCGTGGTGGATGCTGGCCAGCACGTCGCGGAACCTGCCGTCACAGGACGACTACTCAGAACACAGTGATCAAACTAAAGTGAAACAGGAGCCCCCTGGTGCCGCCACTCCAGACAGGGACCCATTACATACTGACCTCGAGCAGTTTCAAACAGAGACTGTCACACCCCCAGTTGGGTTAGATTCATTTTGTGATGACTGCTCAGATCCGTTTTGTGACTCTAGTGGAGCAATCTGTCGCAAACTTTTTCACTGCCCTCATTGCAGAAAGAGCTATCCCACAATTTTAGAGTTTAATACACACTTGACAGGAGTACATCCAGCACAAAAGCCCTTCAGATGTCAGATATGTTTGGAACCATTTCACAAGAAATCACATTTACGAAGACATTTAGATGCAAATCACACTCGTAAAGATGTCAACAAGTGTTCTGTGTGCTCCAAATATATTAAAGATAAGAGCAACTTGCGCAAACACATGCAAGTACACACTGGTCGTGTACCTCAGAAACAATTCAAGTGTGATCTGTGTAATAACAAACGTTACATGTCATTAGACAGACTTAACAATCATAAGGTGGTGTGCACAGGTGAAAAAGTATTGAAATACTGTGACATGTGCACTAAAGTTTTTGATAATTCAAGATCACTCAACAGCCACAAAAAAGTACATGCAAGAGAATTGAAGTGCGACAACTGTGGGGAACAGTTACGTTCATTAGAGCAGTTTACAAATCATAGAATGATTTGTCAAGGAACAACAACAGAAGCAAGTGGCAGTCACGGCCATGTTGGTCCAGGGCATGCCGGTGGCCCCTCCTTGGGCCGCTGCTGCAGTCAGCCAGGGATATGTGAACATGACAAACCGGCCTATCTGAACATACCTGGATATGCAGCTGGCAGAGTGCTTGATGCCACTCTTTCCAGTCTAAAATCAGAGCTGAACTGATGACACATGCCGCAAAGGCTTACAAAGTAACTAATTAATACATATAAATGAAACAGTTTCTTTTTTTTACAAGATTACCAAATAGATAAATAAATGACAGTAATAATTTTCACAATTGAGAATTTCACAAGACTGATGCAAATATCCCGCCTCACGACTTGCTTTATTATTACCATTTAAATTTAGGCTCTAATTAGTAGGTTAATACAGTTAGAGTAAGTAACATAGCCATTTGAACATGTTCTTATATATTTAAGTACGGAGAAGTGGTTGAATATATTTGAATATGCTGAAATTGTTATAACCACCTTTAATTTAATTTTTAACTAAAAATAATTCATAGCTGTTCAGCGGACAGTGATAAAGAACCAGATCATACATGCAACAATTATTGTACGTTTATCAGTTTTTTTTTTTATTATTTGATATCTTTTCTATAACAATGCTTTTGACTGATTTAGAGTAAATGTGAATGTGCAGTATTACAAACATAAAAACAATTTTTATTTTTCTATTTTGGAGAAGTTCTAGGAGTATGTTATTTTTATAATTTTTAGAACATAATATTTTAGTTTAGTTTTATGTTATGTACCTAAGTTGTATGTTGTAAACAGTCAGTGGAGATGTATGAGGAGCATATTATATTTTCCAGTGCTCTGATGTACTTTTTTCTCCAAAGACATATATTATTATGTAGATGTGTGTAGTTTCGTATACATTATATAAACATGTATTTCGAATATTTTCTAAAGACAACTTTTATACACATAGGTATGGGACATTAAGTTTGTTTCATAATGTTACACCTTTATGGTAAGTTAAACTTGGTCAAGTGCAATGTATTGTTGGCGAAGCCTTGTGCATGTTATGGTTATTGGAAGTATTTGTTGTGTTCTCCCTACCCATAATATTTATTCTTGAAGTGTTATACACTGAAAAAATTATTGCTGCAATTTATAAAATTATATAAGTGTAATGTTTTATTAAATATTTAAACACAATATGTGTACACACACCTTAATTATAAGATTCGAGGCTATAATATCTAAAGCTAATAAGCCTTTATTATGCTAATATTTCATAAGAGTTTATTACTGTACTCTCAAATTTTATCTTGTACTCTTATATTTTTTTTAAATCTTATTATTTCTAATTTTATTTATTTTGTTCATGTTATGTGGAAGAAAGAGTACTTCTATTTGGAGGCTTTTTATTCATAATCAGTTGTTGCTATTTACAATTGTTTTTAATACTAATAGCTTAATTTATTTTTAATATCTTTATCGCTTAGTTACGTAGTTTATATTTTGAAGAATTTTAATATGTAAGTTCCACAATGGAATCTTGCTTTTACAAGCCACCGAAAAATTTATTGGGTTTATTATACCAAATTCGTTTTATAAAGATAATACATTTCGATTCGACGTTTCGACTCGTTCGTGTGCGCAGCACAAATAAAGTTCTCCGTGTTTAATAATCACAAAAGTATTAAAAAGTGTACATATAAGGTCAGGAGTTATATCAGTGCGAAGCTCAAGTAAAGCTCTGTGTTATGTGATAGTGATCATTTCAATCGGACCCATATTACCGAAGATATCACAGTAATAAGTGAATTCAAAGTCGGTTAACACTGACTAGCTGCTTATCACGGGGTGAGTCACCGCATGCGCCGACCGATCCACCCGTCACACTATTGCTGTCGCAGCCGCTTCTGTGCGTGCGGACTATCGCTACGCTGCTCGCTCACGTACCACGCACCTCCACGCATTCTAAGCGTGTACTGCTCGCCACTCGAGCTAGCTGAGTCACCGCCTTTGTTTACGAACGAGAACTTTATTTTGCTGTATTTTAAAATGAATATTATTTGTGATGCTTGTAAACAAGATCTTACTCCGAACAGATCGGTTAACTGTACGCTGTGTGAGAAAAACTATCACCCGGTCTGTGTAAATGTAACACTTGACTCCATAAGGCAAAATGATAACTGGGTATGTCCTTCTTGCCGCTCTAAGACACCACGGTCTGACAATAGCAACACGCCTGTCTGCCCATCTGTCGTACCTGCTGAGCTTGACGTCTCGCGCGTCAACACGCAATCTCGCGCTTACAAACGCATGGCTATCGGTTCACCCAGCCGGGATAGCCTTGAAAGCTCCGTTTCTTTTTCTGAGCTAGTTACAGAAATTCGCCTTATGCGCTCGGACATGACAGAGGTCAAACTCACTCTAGAAAAATTGTTTGACGGAATGGACAAATGTAATGCCCGTTTAGACCTTTGTGAGGAGCGCATTGCTGCGCTTGAACAAAATTCCATACAAGTGGCTGAAATGAACGCAACGATATGCTCATTAAAAGACCAGCTTAATCAACAGACGCAGGCGGGCATGAGAAATGAAATTGAGATCATAGGAGTGGAAGAAACTACCAATGAAAATCTTCATCATATTGCTATGGTTGCAGCAACTAAGATTGGGGTCAATTTAGCCATAGAGGATATCGACTGGACCGCTCGTGCCGGCCTGAAGAAGAAAGGCCCAGCGTCTACCCCTGACTCCAATTTCCCCCGGCCTGTCATAGTCAAACTTCTGCGCCGTGCCAAAAAGGACGAAATTATAAAGGCATTTAAAACAAGGCGCAATCTATCGTCCCAGGATATTGAGATTCAGGGCCCTATCAGGAAGATTTTCATTAACGAACACCTCACTAAAGAAAATCGTATTCTATTTCGGGAAGCCAGAGTCCGGGCTAAGAACGCTGGATTCAAGTTCTGCTGGACGAGCAGAGGTCAGGTACTCGTTCGTCAAATAGAGGGGAAGACAGCTATACAAATTAAAAACAATAGAGACCTGGACCATTTTCTTGGCACAATCCCCTCAACATCAACTCCCTTTCCAGATGTCTCGAATTGAATTCTGTGATTATATAAAGTCCCGACACTTGTGTGTCATAATTGTCCGAAATTTTCATGTTTCTGTTTCCTTAAAAAATGTTTATTATAAGTATTACTTAATGACTCGCTTCACTAATAGGAAAGGTTGCTATTATTTACGCTGTACTCTAGTTAAAAATTATTATGTTTGCCTAAACACTTGCTCTGAACTCCCCTCACTCACTAAGCTATTCACAACACTCACTCCCCTAAATCAAATGTTGAATTTAAACATCAAACTTCCATACTTCCTATTACGTAATCAACATAATATTTTCAAATATCTCATCCAGTCATACGCTCACCCACATCAGACACACAGTAAACTCCACCCCAAACGCACTGGGCAACGCGACCAACCCCTTCTCTCTGGCACAAAAGCGGCAACAAGCTCCCTTAAACCATATTTCAGTATTCATACAATTATTTTAGATTCTGGATAAAGTAGACCTATCAGACGAAATCGACGAAACACTTACGTTAGCTTGCCGCACCATTGATATGCCAGAGTTGTGCCGGGACATATTAGTAGATCACGAATTTAAAGTGCTAACTTGCAATATAAGAAGCTTACAGAAGAACTTTCCTGAGCTTGTAACGGTTCTCCACCGCCTCGACTGCCAATTCGATGTAATAGTGCTAACAGAGTGCTGGCTTAACGACAACTCTATACTGAATCAGTTACCAGGGTACAACTGCTTTCATACTCGGAAAGTCATTAATAAAAGTGGTGGAGTGACTGTATACGTTAGAGACACTTGGCCAGTTTCAGTTAGCGAGCCGGATTTTGACGACGCCAATTGTCTTGCAGTTACAATTAACACAAATACTACACTCCTGGGGATCTACCGCTCACCTTCGTTCAGTAATACAGATAGATTCCTGAACTCATTGGAAAACTCGCTGACCAGTCTGAACAGTCCATGCGTGATTGTCACAGGGGATATGAATATAAATCTTCTTGATAATAACCCTAATGCCACCTGTATCGCCTATCAGTGTCTCCTGTCGGAACACGGGCTTCTTCCTACAATCACTAGTCCAACTAGAGGCGATGCTTGTTTAGATCACGCCTTTATTAGAAGTAAAGGATCAACTCAAGGAGTAGTCTGTAAATCCTCGATAACAGACCATGACCTTGTTATCTTAGGCACAAACCTGCTAAAAGTTAGTAACCCACCGCGCAACCGATTTAAAATAAAAATACATTACGCTAAGATCGCCGAGGATATTAGGAAACACGACTGGACCGAAGTTACGTCTAAAGCAGATGTAAATGACGCGATGCTTCTGTTCAACAAAATATTAACAGACACCATGAACAAGCACACGGAAAAAATCAAAATTAGCCGCTCTAAGTTTAACTTGAAGCCGTGGGTCACTCCCGGCTTGATTCGTTGCATGCGCCATCGAGATAAGCTGCATGCTCAAGTGAAAGCGCAACCATCAGATTTACAGTTAAAAGCCGTATATACACGATATAGGAACTCCTGTAACGATATCCTTCACAAACGTAGGGTAGAGTATGAGGGTAAAGAGTTAGAGAAACACAGTAGTCAACCCAAAAAGCTCTGGCGAGTTATAAAAGACATTTGTGAATTTCCTAAAAAAAAGAACGATAATCAGGAACTCTTAAAGTCTGCAGAAAATAGCACCTCATCCATTAACTTCTGCAATAGTCATTTCGTATCGGTTGGTAAGCGCTTGGCACTCAACATCCTAAACAAACTCCAGACTACAGAGACTAAACTCTGCAATGATGCCACTCTTGCAGTCCGCTCCAGGGACTCACTGTTCTTTCACCCAACAGACAACTGTGAAATTGACAGTCTCATTACCGATTTGAAAGACGACAGCGCACCTGGATGTGACGGGATACGTCCACTCCTTCTGAAGCACATCAAACCATTTATTCTGGACCCCCTTACGCATATCTGTAACCTGAGCATGTCAACGGGTATATTTCCTAAGTGCTGGAAGGTCGCCGCTGTAACGCCGATTTACAAGAAGGGCGAAAAAGGCTGTCCCGACAACTACAGGCCTATTTCTCTACTTTGTGTTCTGTCAAAGATCTTAGAGAAGCTCGTAAACAACCGTGTCATCAGCTTTCTTGAAAAGCACAGCCTATTGTCCGGACGCCAGTACGGCTTTAGACGTGGGAAGTCCACAGAGCAAGCTGTAGGGCTTTTAACGGACATTGTCTCATCAAAGGTTGATGGGGGAAAACGGGCGATTGGTGTCTTTCTTGACCTGGCCAAGGCATTTGACACAGTTTCTATTCAAATTCTATTAAAAAAGCTAGATTGCCTTGGCGTAAGAGGGATCGCTTGGAACTGGTTTAGAAGCTATTTAATGGATAGACAGCAGTACGTTGTGATCGGGGACAGTGTCAGTGAATGCCTTCCAGTACTTTTTGGGGTGCCACAGGGAAGTGTCCTTGGGCCAACATTGTTCACCATGTACATGGACGACATATTGAGGTTGTGTGTGCCACGGTCAGATATGATTTGTTACGCAGACGACACTGCAATCATATTTCACGGTGACTCATGGGCGGAAGCCACAGACGCGGCAGAAAGTGGCATGCGTACTTTATCTGACTGGCTTGACAGAAATCTCTTAACCCTTAACGTCGAAAAAACTAATTTTATAACGTTTTCTATCAGTCGTTCCTGTTGCCCGGAGATCGATCATATCAAAATTCATAATACCCAATGTCATGCCACGGGTTGCTGCTGCAGGGTTATAGGTAGAGTCAAATCAAACAAATATTTAGGTGTCACTATTGACCAGAACTTGTCTTTTAGGGAACACATTTCGTCACTATCCAAAAAAACCCGTAAGTTTATCTATATATTTAAATCCCTACGTGCCAGTGCCCCGAAAGACATATGCAGAAAAGTTTACCTAGCACTTTGTCAGTCGGTACTACAATACTGTGTAGGTGTCTGGGGTAGCGCGCCCAAGTCCTACTTGCTTGAACTCGAACGTGCTCAACGGGCTGTTCTTAAAGTTCTCCTTGGAAAACCGCGTCGTTATCCTACAGACGAACTATACAAAGAAGCAGGTGTCTTGCGTGTCCGCCAGCTTTATATCCAGAAGTCCCTTCTTAAACTGATAGCTGCGTCAGGGAGTCAATTCACATACACACAAAGAGGTAGGATAGGAGCTGATAGACTGCCAATCCCAAGAGTTAGAACGGTTTTTGCTACGCGATTTTCACTCTTTCTCCCTATTCGAGTCTTTAACACAGTCAATAAATCCACACTAAAGATCCCAGGCAATTTACTTGAAGCCAAGATTACTATAAAGACATGGCTTCAGGAACTGACCTATGATGAGACAGAAAATCTCTTGTGCCCCATGAAGTAACTAGTAACAAACGTCACTCACATAGTCACGAACTTTCCCAGTCCCTGCCTTAAACTGTCTAACACACACACAGACACACTCATACGCTCACGCACACACACACACACAGACACACTCATACGCACACACACACACACGCTCACTCTCCCACACTTACTACAGTTCTCCACCCTTCCACATAATGATGCCATCATGTTAATTGTTTCATTTCTTTCTTTCTCTTTTTTGTTTTTAATACGCATGTTGATTATAGCTCTGATTTTATATGGTTCTCTTATTATTATTATTATTTTTGTTTTACATTCATTTTATAGATTGCTATTCTTATTTTATTTCTGTATGATTTATAATTTTGTTTGATTGCCACCATACTTACTGTTGATTTTTAACTTGAATTATTTAAATTATGCATGTTCATACTGTTCATCTCGTCTTTCATTTTATTTTATTGATTGAGACTGATATTAATTTCATACATTTTTAGTTATTTTTTTTGCTATGTTGTTTATTATAATTTTCAAAACAGTGCTGTATCACGCTGAACAGTCGGTTATTCAATTTGCCTTTACTGTATATATTGGGCCACCAAGATTCAGGCTGTGCCTAGTTTGGGGCCCACGGCTTCCTCTAGTTTTTAACTTTAATAACTATGTTCAATTTTCTTGTTTGTATAATTTGTAACTTGTGTGTGTCAATAAATTGATTTATTATTATTTATTTATTACATAATAGTATATTGTAGTTACTTAACTGGTGACTTTATAAATGGCGTCTTGGTTGATATGATCTAGTTTTAACATTTATATTTAATTTTATTTGTAATCAAATCACGCCTTGAAGATCAAGGCAATACTTAGTTTTAAATCTTTTCATTAAAATATGACGTACATAAAGAGCCTAACTACGCGACACTAACTATGTAACTTAAACATGTAATTTAACGCAATTCGCCTTTGGGTCAAAAATCTTTTTGATTAGGTTCATTAATTAAGTGAGGCAATTTTGGCGTTTGGTGAGATATCGAGATATTTGACTTTACCCCCTCACCCCCCCAAACTCGCGTGAAATTTACCAAAAGTTCGTAGTTAAGTGTAAAAAGAATTTGCTTCATTATTTTCATTGAATATTTATTATAGTATTTTTGTGGACAAACATGTTTACTTAAACCTACTTTTCACGCAATATTACAGTTTCTTGCGGGTAAAAATATTACGTGATATTTGCCAAGACCCCCCCTCACCCTCGTGAGCTTGGGTGAGATTAGCCTCGCCAACCCCCCTCCCCCCGTAACTGCCTCACGTAATTAATGGACGCCCCCTTATTATCATAAAAAAAAACGTTATGTTGTCAGCCTTAGCCCATGTTTTCAGGGACGCGTTTTTAGTGTGCACTAAATTTTCAACTCTGGGCTCTAAAAACAGCGTTATAAATCTAATGCACGGTAAAAACTTAGTTTAGACCCTATCGTACGTGGTGTAACTCAGGCATTTTTCTTAAAAAATATTCAGTTGTTTCCTGTCGAGTAAATAAGTTGCCGTGCTGGTCGGATGCGACGTTGAAACCCCTTGTAAGCGTTAAAAGATGGTCAGTTACAAAGTTAGAAGTCGGTGAATATTACCGAAAATGTGTTCTTTAGTTCATTAATGTAAATTACAGGAGCAATTTTAAACTACGACATACTTAAAAATAAACGGTTGAATTGTATCCGCACGCCGTTACTGAATATTATGAAAATGAGCGCGACGAACATTAGTGGTACCTTCGGTAATTTTGATACAATTTTTGAACACATTTCTTGATTTTTAACGTGTGCGCTAAACACTAATTAACATTATTTTTAATATTTACATGGTTGAGGAATAATTTTACAGCACAGCTCCAAATAAGTATCAAAACGCCACAAAGTTGTCAGTCGTCTTGTTATTGGCAGTAACCTGTAAGCAAATATAATGTAAAGAATATATTTTATTATGAAATATTCATAAGTTTAGTGTAGAAACCAACTAACATCGGGTACTGAACTTAAATGCGAGGGCGCGGAAAATGACAATAATATTGTGTAATCTATTACAGAAAAAGTCATATTCTCTTTTGTATCGACGCCACGTCCTCGTATATTAGAAAAATCGTAATTAGGTACACTTTGTTTCAAAAATATACTGTAAAATTATGTACTTACAGTCTGGTATATAATTAATTGATGATTATCAATACTTTTTTGTAATCTGTACTTCCCACTGTTAAAGTTAACTGAAAAATTGTAATGTTAACACTAAGATTTTATCATTTCAAAAACAGTGATGTAAAGTGCGTTGTCATGCGACTATCGAGGCTGAAGAGGCTTAAAAACACACTGGCTGCTTGACTTTATGCTATTAAGAATAAGTTTATTATTCAGAGTTGTAAAAACTGCCCTGCGCCATAGAAGGTTCTAGATGAGAATGTTATTTTGACTGTATTTAGTTGATCAAAGAACAATAAATTAATAAGCTGAGCTTGAAGCTAAGCAGCGTTATTGAAAATTTATGTACCGGTTATATACTTTCGGCTTGATGTATTCAATGTTAATCTTCATTATATAGTACATCAGCAGCAGTTGCGTTCGGTGTTGATGAATGAAAGTTTTAGAATCATGTGAAGTAAGAAAAAGCCATTCAATTGCCAAGCTTCAAAGTATTAGTAAGAAGATAATGCTAAACTAAAGAAGATTAATATAATAAACCAACGATTTGATTAACATAGACCTTACATCAATAAATTAATTATTAGCGTCACTGTTACAGCCTAGACGGTTAGCTGTTTCTTAACTAAAATTATCATTTGTACCGCCGACTTTGTGACTGATTCTGCCATTTGTTTCGATTGATATTATACAGAAAATATATACCATTAGGTACCTAAATATTTTGTCTTTGTAGTTTTTTAGCATGGTGTGTAACTTTTAATGCACCTAGGTTTAAGAAAAAATGTGTTCATATGAATTTAGTTAGGTACATAGAATATAGTTCATCTATTTGATTAGTGACGTAGACTGTAAAACAGTGTAATGTGAATTACTGTTCCAACGCATTATTTCCCGACTAAGCCTTCCATTGCGTATTAAACCTAAAATAGGCCAAATTCATTTTTTTACAGTAAGGTCATGTTATCATAGAGGCTCTTGTGAAAACAATGCTACCTTTGTTAACATTGCCTTTATTTATTATGTACCTACCCTACCCGAAACTAGAACTTAGTTATTCCACGAAAGTAAAAAATAGCATACCCTACCGTTACTAAATATCACGAATAAATGACATTTCCTTTCTGTTAAAATGTTTTATTATTTTCCGATCCACTCCTAGAATGGAGGGAGGCCCCCTCCATTCTTTCCAATTCTCTCGATGGTGTCCTTTTTCTCGCCGATTTGCGAGAAAGTATTTATTTAATTGAAATCTATGACTTCAGAAATATGAGAGGAGCTCGTGGCTAAATAATAACAGCCGCATGGGTCAATCTTTAAGGTTAAGCTGTGCTTGCCGAGGTTGGTCCGTGGATGGGTGACCATAATTATAAACCGAGTTTCCGTGCCTCGGAAAGCACGTTAAGCCGTTGGTCCCGGCTGTCATTTGTAGATCTTTGACAGTCGTTACGAGTAGTCGGAAGCCAAAAGTCTGGCATCCAGTCTTACCAAGGGGTATCGTATTACGCAGTTACTGGGTTGTGGAGGTCAGATAGGCAGTCGCTTCTTGTAAAATACTGGATCTCAGCTGCATCCGGTTAGACTGGAAGCCGACCCCAAGATAGTTTGGGAAAAGGCTAGGCAGATGATGACTTCAGAAATATGATCACGGTCGACCTAGACCCAGCCCAGAGCAAAGTAGTCATGACACCCATGATCCCCCTCTGGATTAACTACTAATAGAATGCAAGAGCGGGAGAAGAGAGCTTCAAAATTTAAGCAGCCCGCCTCCGCCCCTGATATTAGGTTCTTTTTGTTCATTCATATAACGAGATAAGAATAAAAATAACTCCGTCAACCTAGACAAACCAAAAAAACCGGCCAATTGCGAGTCTCGCACACAGGGTTCCATAGCCCCAAACAATATAATAACAATATTTTGAACGGTCATTCATTATTAAACTTCCACTCAACCGCAAAACTAAATTGGTATTTCATAGTATGTTAATGAAAAACAAAGTTACTGCTGCAGTTTGAAAAAGTCCCATATCTCAAAAACTAATCATCATATCTTATTGAAACCAATTTTCGTTGATAGCTTTTTTTACGTTCTACAATCCTAAATATTTTCAGAATTTTCCTCCTCTTACTTTAGAAATTAGAGGGGGGGGGGGACACATTTTACCTCTTTGGAAGTGGCTCTAGCGCAAACTATTCAGTTTAGAAAAAAATGTTGTTAGAAACCTCAATATCATTTTTGAAGACCTATCCATAGATACCCCACACGTACTGGTATGATGAAAAAAAAATTTTTGGTTTTCAGTTCTATATAAGGGAAACCCCAAAATTTATGTTTTTTTTTCTATTTTTGTGTGAAAATCTTAATGCGGTTCACAGAATACATCTATTTACCAAGTTTCAACAGTATTGTTCTTATAGTTTCTGAAAAAAGTGGCTGTGCCATACGGACGGACAGACAGACATGACGAATCTATAAGGGTTCCATTTTTGCGGCTACGGAACCCTAAAAAGGCAGAATGCATAAGTGAGCGAAACGAGCTCGAAGAGCATTCTGCGTCGTAAAGGATACTTTCTCTTGTTGAACGATTAAGCATGAAGTTAATAAATAATAAAATTTGCGGAAAATTGCTATTTCAATAACGATTGGGGGGGGGGGGGGGTCATGACCCCCTTGACCCCAAAAACCGTAACAGTTTTTTAAAATGTACCCCCGCTCACTGGCGAATGGTTCAAGGAAAGACTCAATCTGTGGCGAGAAAATGTTTCCCTACCCAACCCATTTGTGGCACCTGTTTTTACAAGCGCGCTAAAATAATCGAATTTTAACCTTATTTCAATGTCATAAAGTCTGATGGCGCGTGCTCGTTATTTTAAAAAGTTCTCTATAGCGTTTGCAATATACATTGAGGAATAAGTAAGCATATACCTCAATGGCAATATAATATTTGATCATTTACAGTGCTCATACAACCCTTATACCAGTTATACCCCTTATGAACCCTTAAAAGCGAACATAGTTCCAAAAACGGAACAACAACGAAGTAATCTTATTCTCATAGTGGCGGTAAGCCACTATAAGAATAAGAAATGATTACTAAAAAGCGGGAAATGTCTCTACCGATTTTATTACGTTGCGATAAGCGGCTGGACAAGCTTTGGGACCAATTGATAAAAAAAAATGTTTACGTCGTTGCCAACGTGTATGTATACTCGGTACGTACGGCCATCGTACTAACTGCTCTTTGCAGCTGCGAAAAAAGGTGTAGAAAAATAGTACAATAATTCTTTAAAATTATGTATTCCATAAACACAAACTGTTCTTATTGATATTATATAACGACGCGCCCTCTCTTGACAGATGTTTTGATAATTTTAGATTTCTTCTCTTTCTTTTTCTTGGCAATATTCTCTGTCCTCTTCTTTTGTCTCTCGTCTTTCTTCTGTTCCACATTCTGTACTCGGGTGTCCCACTGTTTTTTACTTTGTTTCTTCTTTTGATCCTATAAAAACGAAAATAGAGTCAAATAGAAAATTTAAATCTATCTATATTATACTAATACTAGCTGTCACGCGCAACTTCCTCTGCGTCACATTTTCCCAGTTTTCGCAAAATTTTTCATTGCTGCTCCACTCCTATTGGTCGTACCATGGTGATATTATAGCCTAGGCTGATCCCGGCCTATGTTGCAATGCACTTGTTCCTACCTACTACCTACCTACCGAAATCTATACTAATATTACAAAGCTGAAGAGTTTCTTTGCTTGAACGCGCTAATCTCTGGAACTACTGATCCGATTTAAAAAAATCTTTCGATGTTAGATAGCCCATTTATCGAGGAAGGCTATAGGCTATATATCATTACGCTACGACAAAAAGGAGCGGAGCAGCATTCATCAGTTTCAAAATCGGGGATTTTATTATCCTTTTGAGAGCTTCCGCTTCCGCCGTAAACGGTTAAAGTTTCGCAAAAATCATGTATTACAGAATTTTGTACCTTTAAAAGTTCTAAAAAAAATCTCTTTATAATATTAGTTTATTTAAGTATACTGATATAACTACGACAACATTTTTCAATGATGCTCCGCTCCTATTTGTCGTGGCGTAATGTTGTATATAGCCTTCCTCAATAAATGGGCTATCCAACACCTAGATAATTTTTCAATTCGGACCAGACTAGTTCCCGAGATTAGCGCGTTCAACCAATCAAACAAACTCTTTAGCTTTATAATATTTGATAGAAGATAAAGCTGAATAGTTAGATTGTTTCTTTAAACCAGCTAATCTTCATAAGATCAAATGTTTTGAAAAACTCTTTCTGCATAGCATGATAGCTCAGTTTCTAAGAAAGGACCATTTTGCAGCATGCACAGGTACATAAAATATCTTGAATTCAGTAACATTGTGTTTAAAAACAATATAATATCTAAGAAAGTAAGTAAGTACCATTTTCTTTATAGATTTCTTCAGCAATATAGGGTCATCTTTAATTTTTTGTCCTTCAGCTTTTTGCAGCACATTCTTCCATGCTATTTTTTCTTTTATTTCTTTTACTTTACCCGTTTCTTCTTTTTCTTCTAACTGTTTGAACCTGTCTTCTTGTTGTTTAAGATTTTCTAAAATCTTTTTAGGATCTCTTTCTGCCTTGTTTACTCTTTCTATGTAAAAAAAAATAAAACTTATTTTAGTAAGGTTAAATACTTTTGCATTATATGTTATATGATATTAAGTTACTTTCACAAAAACATGATTGAGTCATAAAGATTATAAATGAAATATTTTCTAATATTGTACCTTTCTTGCCAACATTGGCAAAGTCAAATTTGGAGAACACGAGTTTGCCTTCATTGTTGAACACTGGTTTAGCAATATTTACTTTTGGTTTCTCCTCCGCGCTGGTCTTTAACATTTCTGCGAAAGGCGCATCTACTACAGGCTTAACTTTCGATTTATTTACTCTCTCTGTTTTCTTAATCTTCTTTTTCATTTTACTACTCAAGCTTTTCTTTTGTAGTTTATTTTTGAAACTGAATTTGTTCTGCGATTTTATTTTCTCCAATTTCTCTTCAAGTTCTGCTATACTGCGGGCTCTTTTTGGCATTTCAACATCTTCAATACTTTTTTCACTCTCATTTACAATTTCAATATCCATATTATCATCATTTTCACCTGCAATTTTAAAGATAATATCTGTATATTCAAAATCATTCATACTATTGCTATAATGCCAATATTAACTTTCATCAATGGTCTCATCATATCATGGTGATTAATTAACAAGTATTGAAATTGGGTGATAACTTATTCGAAAACAAAATATACCTTTCATCTGCAGCGGTAACGACATCACTGAAAATACATTTTTCAGAAAAGTGAATTCTTTACTTAGATCAGCTTTGATTTTCTTGAACATAATTTTCTTTTGTTGCGTCATTGTAGTTGATTATGCTGAAACTAAAATTTTCATAATGTTACTATTTTTGCGGGTGTTCCTTCAGATTAAATAACAACTTCCAAAATGATTTCACTTCAATATAATTACTCAGAAGCATTTCCAACAAATATACATTCTATAAAAATCAACACGACATGTTATCTTAAAAACTGCTAAAACTCAAGTGTCATCTATCATTCTTTTGGATAGAACGTTCAAGAATACAAACCAAACTTCTTAAGATCCCATAAACAATTCAGCCTGCCAGTAATCTACAACATTAAATTACTATTTCCATAACATCCCCTCTTAATTTTATGTCTATTATAATATAAACAACATCCTCTATAAAACCTTCATTAATCTCATTTATAACCCAACTTAATTAACTTAATTAACCCACCCAACTTAACTAACTATTACAAACAAACTTTAGAATTAATTAATCTAAACACCTTACTTAACTATCATAAACATAACAATTTCAAATTAATTCTCAAACAACCTTATAACTACTTAACTTACTTAACACATCACATTGCACAATGTTCTTTAAGTGTCACTCACTATACACTGTCTCAATCTCAAAAACTTTGTTCTATCAAGAGGTTTGGTCAATATATCTGCCAAATTACTTTTCGTCGGACAATAGTGAATCTCCAACAATTTTTTATCTATTTTCTCCTTAATGAAATGATATTTAACATCAATATGTTTGCTCCTTCTATTTAGAATTCCATTCTTAATCAAAACTATAGCAGATTGATTATCAACAAACAATTCAGTTTTGGGCAGTTTACCTGTCAACTCAAAGATCAGACTCTGAATGTATAATAGGTCTTTTATACATTCGGCTGCAGAAATATATTCAGCCTCAGTACTTGAAAGAGCAGTGACTGACTGTTTACGTGAACACCAATGAATTGGACCACCACCATAAAATATGACAAAGCCAGTCGTACTTTTCCTAGTATCAGGATCACCTGCAAAGTCTGCATCACAATAAGCTTTTAAAGACAAATCTTTACCACGAACATACTGTATCCCACTGCTAACTGTGTTTTTTATATACCTAAAGAGATTCCTGACATTCTTAAAATCATTTAAAACAGGATGTTCCTGGTGCCTACTGCAATATCCAACATGAAAAGATAAATCCAATCTTGTCTTATTAACCAAATATAACAATGAACCAATCAATTGTCTATATTTATGCACATCATCAACTCCCACTTTCCCCTCTTGATGTGTATCTACCAAAATATCTGGATGACTACTATCTTTTAAGTTTTCATACTTAAACTTTTCCAAAATTTGATTGATATAACTTTCTTGATAAATCTTAATAAAATTCTGTTCTACTTTAATATCAAATCCTATAAATTTTTCTGTTTTATCAAATTTCCTCATTTCAAATTCTTTTTCCAATTTATATAGAATTTTATTCAATTCAATCTCGCTTTCACCAATTAAAATACCATCATCTACATAAATAGCCAAATATATTTCTTTTTCTTTATTAACAAACACACATGGATCTGATTTTAATTGTATCAATCCTAATTTCTTCAAAACCTCAGTTAATTTCTTGTTCCACATAAGTGGTGCTTGTTTTAATCCATATAAACTTTTCTTTAGTTTACAAATCTTATTTTCTTTATTTTCCACCTCATATCCCAATGGTATTTCCATATAAATTTCCTCATCTAACTCCCCATATAAAAAAGCCGTTTTGACATCAAATTGTTTAATTTTTAAACCTTTTTGTGCTGCAATCGCCAACAACAATCTCACACTACTTGCATTAACAACGGGACTATATGTCTCTTTATAGTCAATATTATATTTTTGTAGAAAACCTCTTGCTACTAATCTCGCCTTATATCTTCCACCAGGCTTTATTGTAAATATCCATTTACTTGTTATAATCTTTCTATTTTTCCCTTGACTTTTATTTACAATTTCCCAAGTTTTATTTTTCTCTAGCGAGTCTTTCTCCTCTTTCATTGCTTTTTCCCATAAATCCTTATCAAAACTATTAAAAACATCTGTATATGTTAAAAATGAAGTATCCAAATCATAATCTTTTAAATATGCTGGCATTCTCCTTTCTCTTCTCGGTCTTTCTCTCAAACCATCACCAACTACTGGTTCAATTGCATCTTCAAACTCAACTTCCCCTCTCAAAGTATTATCCTCTTCAACACAAACTCTCATCTCCTCAACGCTGTCCTCAAAAACATCATTATCTTCCTCAACTCCTACTTCAACTCTAAGTTCATCATTACAAACTCCTTCGTCAATAACTTCATCATTAAAAACTCCTTCGTCAATAACTTCATCACCACTTACATCCGCATCACCAATTTCTGCATCACCATCACTACAAAACCCATCATTACTTTCACCACTAAAAACATCACTAACCAACTCCTTAAATAAACTCTCCAAATCACTCTCTTTCACTCTACACTTACTCATTTTTAAAAATTCTGCAACATCACTCTTATTATTATTAAACACCACATCTCTCGAGTAAATAATTCTAAAATCTGAAGGATCCCATATCTTATAACCATTATTTGTAAACCCTACTAATAGCCCTTTACTGCTTCTGGAGTCAAGTTTATTCAAATTGTAATTATTTTTATAATAAGCCAACGAACCAAAAATATTTATATGTTTTAAATTCGGTATTCTATTAAACCACATTTCAGCTGGTGTTTTAATATTTATTGTATTTGCAGTCCTGTTTAATAAATATGCTGATGTTAATACCGCTTCTCCCCATAAATTAAGTGGTAAGAGCATATCAAAAAGTAATGCTCTTGTTCTTTCCATTAAAGATCTATTTAATCTTTCTGCTTTTCCATTTAATTGTGGAGAATATGGAATTGTGTAATCAATATTTATACCTTTGTTAATACAGTAGGTTTTAAATTGTTTGTTATTGTATTCACCGCCATTATCGCATCTAAATGTTTTAACTTTTGTGTTAAAATGATTTTCTGCCAAATTAATATAATTTATTATTTTTGATAATGCTTCGCTTTTATTTTTAATAAGATAAACTTTTACAAAATGTGTATAATCGTCCAAAAATGTAATAAAATATTTGTAACCATCCCATGTTTCATTACTTATAGGACCACAAATGTCACTATGAATTATTTCAAGTGGTTCACTTGCTCTTTGCCTACATGTGTTAAAAGGTTTTCTGCATAATTTTGCTTGTGTGCAGACTTCACAGATGTCGACCTCCTTTACTAAATTTCCATGCATGCCTTTAACAATGCCTTTTGTACTCTTTACAGGTACATGTCCCATTGCACGATGCCAAAATTCAGTATTTACTAAAAAAGTTTTGTCTGACCTGGAATGCACGACTGGCCTTGTCATATTTATATTTAATTTTAAATAATATAAACCGTCTTTCCTCTGCTCACATGTTTTAACTGATTCAGAGTCCTCACTTTTGAGTTGACAGCTTGTTCTGAAAAATTTTAAAGAATAATTATAATTTGTTAGACCTGATACTGAAATAATGTTCTTTTTTAATTGGGGAACACAAAGAACATTTCTCAAAGTCATGTTTTCTGAATAAATATTTCCAATTATGTTTACATTATGAAAATGTCCATCTGCTGTCATTATTTTGTGATCTATTTGTTTTTTATCATGAAGATAACATTCTGATGTTACAATATGGCTGCTTGATCCTGAGTCTATTATAAATTCCACCTCTTCTTCTGTATTATAACTTGTATTAAAATTACTTACTGTTTGTGTTAGACAGAACTTAGAAAAGTGTGAATCCACCTTGCAATATATGCAGCAAAATTTTGATTTGCATTCTGTATTCATGTGTCCGGTTTTTAAACATTTATAGCAGCATGTATTCTTTCTTGTATCATCTTTGTTTCTACAAAATCTTGCAATATGACCAGTTTTACCACATCTGTAACAGTTCCTGATATGATAATTCCTTTCAAAGTCATTTTGACAAGAAGTCATTTGTTTCTCTTCTGTTTTTTTATTTTCTTTCCTTATTTTTGTTTCTAAATTTATTCTTGATATAAGATTTATTAAATTTTTGTCTTCTCTATTTGTTGATTCCCATGCTGTTCTGAAATTTACTAGTTCTTCTGGTAAATTCGATAGTATTTTCGTCATTATCTGTTGGTCGTCGAAATTATATCCTAATTCTCTGATTCTGGTCGCTTTATTTTCAATTTCTGCTATTTCCGTCATGATGTCCTTTCCTGTCATTGTATACTTATAAAATTCTTCTAGTAATAAAGAAATTTGTGTGTCTGTATGTCCTAAAAATAGCGTGTCGAATTTATTTAGGGTTGGATCTGCAATCGTGCGGCAATAGTTGGGTGGTAAAAGGGGTTAAAGCTAGTAGGGCTTGGGTTCCCGATTATAACGCTACTACTCTTATTACAAGGTAATGCATATTTTTCGAGATATTAATGAAAAACGTTTTTCCTTAAATCGGATAAAAAGCGAAAACGGAACGTTAAAATGGGCGATTGACAACCAAATCTGTTGCACATATTGTCTGTGATGCAAAATGTCGTGAAAAATTAGCAAAAAGGAACGTAAAAAGGTATGCTAATTGCTAAGTGTCACTGTCATTCGTTTGTTGTTCATTCCGTTTCTCCTCGAGTTGCGTGGATGTGTTTCATAGTGATTGTATGTTTGTGAAAAAGGCAATGTTATTATGGCTACCATGAGAATTAGGATGCAAGAGCGAGCGAAGCGAGCTCTGGACTTGGGGCACCCCGACTCGGACAGGTTAGGTTCGAAGGGGATGGCGGGGTCTAGTGAGCGAGCGGAGCGAGCGAGCTAAGACCCCGACATCCCCTTCGTGTTAGGTTACTGTAAACCCTGCAGACAGAAATAGGAGCCCCGCGAAGCGGGGCTACGTCGACTATGCTTTTGAGGCGAATATAAAATGTTTTGAGGTTAGGTTACAATAATTGGGTTTTCTCAAGAACGGTGCATTACCTTGTAATGGGAGTTGTACCAGGGGAGAAGGAGTACCCTCCCCCTCCCCCCAACCCCCTCCCACCCCCCTCCGCCTGCCGCAGGTTTCTAAATTTTTACCAATATACATTCTATAAAAATCAACACGACATGTTATCTTAAAAACTGCTAAAACTCAAGTGTCATCTATCATTCTTTTGGATAGAACGTTCAAGAATACAAACCAAACTTCTTAAGATCCCATAAACAATTCAGCCTGCCAGTAATCTACAACATTAAATTACTATTTCCATAACAACTATCTCTGTGGGCCAGATGTACTTAGTAACACTCAGTTTGTGATTTGAGAATTAGTCTACCAATTTGTGAACAATGTTATAAATACAGGTTACGTATGGTTTTTAAAGTAACCGCAAGCGCAGCAAAGCGGACCAGGTGAGCCCAGCCCACTGAACGCTTCTCAGAATTATAGTAAGCAATAGCATTCTTCCGGTAAGAAAACCACTCAATATATTATTAGTAAATCATTACTATGCCCACACAACGTCGCTGTTTCTAAAATCATAAAACTTGAATAGCACAAAATATAAGCAGAAACAAAGAACATACCTTAGTGTTAGTGACGATTTTATTTAAATCTGAAGATTACAAATTTAAAAGAACACACGAGTAAACATAACCTCTATCCAGTATTCCAGTCTTGCCTGACAGTTACTTCTGTTCTGTCAGACCACAGTGTCAAACAAGAAACAAAGTTTACTCTGTGTCAAAATCTAAATTAATTACTAAACATAAAACTAGATAATTAAAACTAAAATAACAACAAATTATAAAAGAACGTCAAAAAACTCCTCCTCAACGCTGTCAGCTGGTAACGTGCCCAAGAGACTGGCGGCGTTGCCACGTTGAATGGCAAAACTTAGCCTCTGGCCAAAGTAAAACCCAGCCCTTGGGTCACGGGAAGCGTCAACTAGGCGTTTCGAAATTTCCTTAAAAAGGCTGTGAGCACTCGGACCCCACGGCCCCAGAGTTTCAACCCCAAACGGCTCGAAGATATAGTTACCACAAAGGTTACTATATTTACGCCGCTTGAGGTTCTCCGCAGCCGCCAGCACAGCACGATGAGCTTGGAAGATGTGATGGCGCAAGAGTATCGACGCATGTTGCGTCCCACACTAAAGGCCTACCCATCTTCCAAGGAAACAACGACAAGCCGTCCGGTCTTTTGCCATCGTCGCGTGCCAAGCCATTGGGCTCTAAGATAGCTGGAACGCCGACGGTAACAAGAGCTCGACGGATGATGTCATTTATGTTCGCGTGCCGCGCAAAACGGCCCGCACTTCGGCTGCATGACAGGCCGTGGTGTCCGAGGCTGTTGACAGCTTCACCACAGTGACAGCGATGAGGAGTGCAGCAGGCGGCACCAAGACGTAAGGAAGCAGCGAGGCGGAAGGTCGTGTCGTCGAACAAAGTGCCTATGCTCGACGACGGGAGTGCGTGAAGCCAAAGACCCGACTCCCATTCACCCACAGCAAGCAGTCGCGCACGCTCAGCAGTAGTAGCAGCTGTGTGAAGTAAATTGTCCTGAACTACTCTGCAGAGCGGCTCGTCCCACCATCTCTGGGAAAATGGATTGTCGGGTTCTTCAGTATTCGGGCAAGCGAGTTTCCAAGCATCGATGGCCTCGGAGAGGCACGGCACATCAAAATCAATCAGTGTGGAAGCCAGGATATTCCTGATTAATTTCTCAGTGCCGTGGACCGAGGATATGAAAGCCGGTAAACTAATACTAGAAATTTTGCGGACGCCGAGTCCTCCCATGCGAATGGGAAGACTTGCTTGTGCCCAAGCTCGGTCGTCCAAAGCCACATTTAAAATGGATGATATATTAGTATATTCTCTGTGTCAAATCTATGGATATATCTATCTCAATGGTCAAATCTCACAGATGTGTGACCAATCAAGTCGGTAACCATGGTTCTACGCTCCTCTGCACTGACAACTTTCTCTTTTAGTCTTTTGCTATACAAAATCAGTCTAAGCGGATCTCTCAATGGACAGGAAACCTATACAAAGCGAGGCCATGTAATACTGGAAATGTATAGCTTGATTTGTCGCTGTGTGTTCATGTCGATATTTCCTTTCGGAACGTTTATAGTACATTACTGCCGCGGTCTATAATGACTACTTTGCTGGTCGCGCTGATTATGGCCGACAGCGCAGCGTAGCGCAGCTCCAGGCCGACACAGCGTGGTCAGCGTGCAGCACTTGATGGACGAGCTGAGATACAGGCTGAGACCGTAGGTCGAGGCCTTTACAGCGAGGACAGAAGGGGCTGCAATGATGGCCAAGCTGAAAGGCCTAGAGCGTAGCTAGGCTAGCTTGAGGCAATCATAGCGGGACCAGCGAAGCAGTCATTGTGGGCCAAGGTTTGTATAGTGCTTTACTCAAAAATGCAAGTAACTACCAAATCTAAATAAAACCAGCAAGTAACTTAACAAAAAAAAATATTAGTTAAAATTTTCGCTGAATCGCGCTTTTGTTACTTCTTTGTTTTTTTTTAGCAATGGTAGTTAGAACTATACAGCCTAATATGGAATATTTTTTTTTGTACATATCTCTAATAGTAGATTGTTGCATCGAGCACAAAGTGAGTAATTAATGCACGAGTGTTATGTTGGTGCCCGAGCGCATGCGAGGGCACTAAATTATCACGAGTGCATTAATTACTCACTTTATCGAGGTGCGTAATCTGCTTTTCTTTCAACTACCCTGACAAAATATACCTACTCAAAATAAAAACTCAAGTAATGAAACAAAGTTAAATTCATCTTCCCTTCAAACATACAATTATTAAAATTTCAGTTATTAAACGTTATTAACAACTTCATATGCAGCTGTTTTATATTTTCTGGAGTTGAATTCATATCGCTATCGCTGTCAATTTCCATGATTTTTTACCTTTTTATTTGGTAAATAAGAAGTATCAAAGTTTTACAATGGTACAAAATGCGCGCCATTTGGTTTTTTTTCACCAAGTCAGTTTTATTCAGCCGATTTTTACTTTCAGCCAGTAATCTTTTTGATCTAATGCATACATTTTATTAACTTAATAGGAGACATTACACCTCTGTGGTAAATTTAATTACAAATTTAAAATTTAAAACAGTGCAGTAATGAAAAACAGTGCAATAATGAGATTTCATATAACTTTTCTGCACTGTTTTGGTTCTAAGCAAAAAAGACATCCTTTGTGATCGGTTTTGTAGTGATTAATGATAACATTACTGCGTAGTTGAAAGAAAAGATACAAAGAGCTGTGTTGTAAATAAAATCTTTTTGGATTTGATTTTTTAAAACGTTGAAATGTCAAAATAGCGGGCGGCAAAACATTGCCGGCCTGTTAGAGCGGCCAGCAAAACTTTGCCGGCCGCTCCTTGAAACAGAACGGCAAGGTCGACTTTGCTCAAACAAGGTTGTCAAAATAATGACCACATTACATGCATTTTTGAGTAAAAGGATTTTGTTGACAATCATCAGTGACAGTGACATCTTTAATGACACAGACAGAGTACTTTTTGACACATAATTTCACAGTATTTGTCAACATCGCACACATATTTTTTAGAAGAAAGAACGTAGTTCAATAAAAATGCGTCTTCCTTTAGTTTTTATTAGAAAACATTGCACTACTGCGCCCAAAAGTAATAATTTTACAGAAGAATTGAAAAAAAACTTTATTGCTACAAATTATTTTCAAAAAACGTTATTAACATGCGGTTCAGCGGCTATTGCTCTGCTAAATCCACATCGTGGTGACATGATCGCTTGTTTAGGCGAAGTTACAGGAGAGGGTGCTATAAAACACATGCTTCAAAAGATGAATGAAACTGAGGAGGGTGCTGAAATACTAAAAGAAAAACCTCGCATAAATTCTGCAACGGTTTCGTTTGATAAACTCTCCAAAATGCCGGAAAACACCCTGGGTAGAGTGTACGCAGATTTTATGACAGATAACAACATAACAGCTGATTCACGTCTGCCAGTTCAATTTATTGAGGATCCAGAACTGGCTTATGTAATGCAACGTTACAGAGAAGTACATGATTTGGTGCACGCCACTCTATTCATGAGAACATCTATGTTAGGAGAGGTAAATGTTCTTCTTACTAGTCACAAATTTCTACAGCAATCACTATCACAGATTTTGTACTCACTATGATAAATAAACTTCTTTTTAAAGGTTACCGTAAAATGGGTTGAAGGCATTCAAACAAGACTACCCATGTGCATCAGTGGTGGAATCTGGGGAGCAGGTAGGCTGAAGCCAAAGCATCGCCAGATGTATATGAAGTATTACTTACCATGGGCCATCAGAACTGGAAATAATGCCAAGTTTTTACAAGGTAATTTATGGTGTTAGATTAAGTGTATTGACATCACTTCTGAGATTGAAATACTAATATTACCGAAAACAACTTGCTAATTCTATAAATAATCTCTTACAGGAATTTACTATGAAAAAAGATGGGATCAAGACATAGATGACTTTCACAAAGAAGTGAATATTGTGAGATTAGTGAAGAAGTAGTACTTACCTAATGTTGTGTTAAAGTTTTTTAGCTTAGTTAGTGTTATTAATAGATAAGTCTGGGAGTATTTTCTGACTGCATTGTACATACTATTATCTCTATGTTAGATGAAGTTAAGAAATAAAAAACATAAAAAACTTTGTTAGCAATTTTATTGCCAAATAGAAAATTCCTTCTTAATATTTTGTAAAAAAATTCATATTCAATCATAACAGCATTTCTGAACTTCTTCCATTAGGGTTATGCAGGGTTGTAGTACGATTACCCACTTCAACTATCCATTCATACCAAACTCTGCGTGAATCATTGCATCGCCAAAATCTTGCCGTGATTACTTCACCTTTGTGCACACGAAGAGGTGTCTGCAAATAAAAATTCAAAGCTATTAATATAAAAGTTTTTGAACACTTTCGTTGCTAAACCCCCAGCATATGGGTCAAACAATATTTCGTTTGTGTGCCCACAACCCACCTTCTAAGTCATTGTTATTCTTAGCTTTAGATAGATGACTTGTGTTCATGCCGAGAAACCAACTAACGAGACCTACAGGCAAGGCAAGTAAAAATGGATTATTTGGAACTTGGCAGAGAAAGTGTTAACTACATATTTATGTTGTGGTTCTAAAGATGTATTATGATAGGTATTATTATTCTGAGTTGTAAGTTAATTACCTTAATTGGAATAAAAACAGGGAACCATGATATCATTCCTGGACTGTGTGTAGAAGGCAGTATGCTGATCATTTCTTTCCCATACAAGGTACTGTCAAAATATCCTCCAAATCCATGCATGACATTATCTTGCTGGACCTCCCAAGTTAATATTTCAGACCTTCTATTGTCTGTCAGAGGCAGTTGCCTGTAATCTGTCATTTCTTGACCCTCATGATCCTTTGAGCCTTTTGCTGGATGTTGGAATGTGAAAACAAGCTGAAAAAATACAATCAACATTTAACTTAGGCTGTTTCTTAGTTAAAGTTGTAATAATGTTGTATAAAGGGAATCTGTTTTACCTTTGTTTCAGCAATATCATGTTTATTTTGCATATAAACAACCCACAATGTCTCTAGATTTTTATCTTTTACGGTTGATGGAGTAACAGAGGCAGCTGCTTTTGCCGCTGCCCACAAACGGGGTGATGAAATTGGTGCTACATAAGATTTGTATTCACATGGTATTGATATACCACCTGGCTTCAATAGACCAGCAGCCCCGTCTAAACATTCTGGAGACAATTCATTGTCACCCCATGACCCTGAAAACAAAAATCAGTTAACCATAGTCAGATGAATTTCAGTGAGCTTGCTATTCAGTGATTAGAAATTGGTTAATGAACTTCTGGTGGCAGACAGTTGAAATGCATACATTACATTGTTTAGCCTTACCAAGTAACTCAGACACAATAATATCTGCCTTTGGTGACAGATTGAGGTGCCGCATATCGCCAGGTACGACGATCACGTCGCGGTCGCGCCATACTTCACGCACTTGTGCCGCTAGCACAACCACAGCACAAGGATTCTTTTCTACTGCCACCACCTGTTGCAAGATACATTTTCTTTTAACTAAGACTAATTCATCCCTGTGCTTAAGGTTGCACTAGTCAATATTGTTTCCATTCAAATTTTGGGGGGGTATTACTCATATTCATATTCATATTCATTTATTTGCGTACTACAAGGTAAAAACATGGCTCCATTGTTAGTAACTGTTTTAAATTGTACTTCCAAAATTAAACAAGCTAATTGTTTTGTCTCATTATTAATTTGTCTATGCGGAACCAGAATAGTAAAATAAACAGTATAAAAAGTTATGAGCCAATAAAGATTAGTTTTTCGTGCAAATTTTAACACAACTTTAAGCATAAATAAGTAAAATAGGTGTAAAATCTCCACCATCGGTCAGTCAGTCGGCACCGATAAAGCTCAATTATCAAAGAGTTCATGTGAATGTTTAAATTTTGGTGAATAATAAAGTATATTGTTTTCTATATTACACAGAAAAAATAAAACTTATTCTTACCTTAACTTTACTCTCAGTTATATCAGCAGCATTCAGTGTGGCCCTGACCAATGGCCCTCTGCCAGCTCCTAGCACCATTACAGTAAAAGTTTTCTTCTTTTTGTCTTCAGTATCTCCCTGTCCCACCTCTTGTGCATTTGCAGTAGAAATATCAGTATTAATCTGAAAATAAAGTGTTAAATGTAGCTATGGGTAGAAAATCAAGCTAAATAGTATGAAATACGTGGGACACTCAGAAAGTTTTGCGAAACTAAAAAAAATTGTTCTATACGTACATATATTTTTATTAAATCTTTTCAAAGTACTTTCCACCAGCCTCTATACAAAGATTCATGCGCCTAAACCAGTTTTCAAAACACTTTTTCCAGTCCGCCGCAGACACCTCGTTTACAGCCTGCTCGAACCCAGCCAGCGCATCTTCCGGCGACGAAAATTGTATCCCTTTGAGCTGATTTTTTATTTTTGGGAATAAAAAGAAGTCACACGGTGCTAGATCAGGGCTGTAAGGAGGGTGACCCAGGAGTTTGACTGGCGTGCTGTCCAGGAAGTCCCTCGTTTTGAGTGCGGTGTGCGCAGGTGCATTGTCGTGGTGGAGCAGTAGCCCGCGGAGCCCTGTGTTTGGTCGCTTGTTGCTTATAACAGAGAAAACTTCTGGCAAACATTTGGAAGTATACCATTCGGCATTAATGCTTCTTTGATCCCGTAAGGGAATTGATACCAAGTGGCCAGTCAAATTAAAAAAGCTAGCGATCAAAATCTTACCCCCGCTTCTAGATCGCTTCACTTTGGTAGGCGTTGGCTCATTTTGAAACACCCAAACAGTCGACTGGCGCTTGGTTTCTGGGTCGTATTGATAAATCCAGGACTCATCACCTGTAACGATGTCGTAAACACGCCGAGACGAGCCTGCTTCAAATTTGTTAAGCATATCACGGCACCATTCCACCCGGGCCTGCTTCTGAGCATCGGTGAGGTTGTGCGGCACCCAGCGTGATACTATCCTCCTCACGCGAAGATGGCTGTGTAGAATCTCGTGAACGCTTCCCGATCCAATCTTCAATATGTGTTGAATCTCCTGATATGTAATTCGCCTATTGTCTTGGATTAAATTTTTCACTGCTAGCACGTTTTCTTCGGTAACAGCCGTCAAAGGGCGACCGCTTCTTTCGTCATCCCCCAAAGTTGGTCGACCGCGCTTGAATTCGTTATACCAACGATACACGGTTGCCTTGGAAGGGCCTTCATCCATGAATGCCATTTGAAGTCTATCGTACGATTCATCCGGTTTCAGGCGACACTTGAAATCGTATAAAATCATAGCTCTAAAATGTTCCCGGCGCAGATCCATATTTCAGTGAGACACAATACTTTGAATTAACTCGCAAAAAATGTGGAGGGAAATTTTGAAATTGGAACTTACTTATTTTTACTTATAAATAATCATATTTTCGAAAAACATAATAACTGGCCAGTCTCCCATATATAAAAACTTTTTTTCGCAATACTTTCTGAGGGGCCTGGTACAGATTCTTGACAATGATAAGTTTTAGTATGAGAGCTTTGATTTTTCATGGACAATTCTCTAGGTAAAGATATACAAAGTAGCTATATAAAAAGTAAGTTACCACTTGTGGAGGTCCTTTCTGGAGGTCTGTCAAGGCTTGAGCTATGGCTTTTTGGTACTGGTCATATTTTATTGGGTCCTTTTCAAACACATTATAAGTATGTGTGTCCAAGTTATCTGCCAAAGGTTGCAGAGGAGTCTGAAGGTAATCTTCCCACCTAAAAAATCACATAACAATCTTTATTAACAGGCACTTTACCTATGTAATAATGATAATTAGTAAAAGATTATAACTGTTTTAGTGTCTAGTCAGTTTATGAAAATTCAAAGTTTTTAAGTTACCATGAAATAAATAACATAAGTCACATTGGTTATAAAGATCATAATAATGTAAAAATCTCAGAGTAATAGGTGTACATACATTAAAAAAAAAATACCAATCAAATTGAGAACTTTTTGAAGTCGGTTAAAAAGCAAAAACATACCCTCTGGCATAACTCAGCATTGGATCATCAGCTAGATACGGTCGTCTTTTCCAAATTCTGTACAAGTACTGCAGATAGAACTCCACATTGGACCTCCGCGCTCCACTCACAATGACCTGGGCTTCATGCTCAACTAAACTCACAACTAAATGCTGATGAGCACGAGATAGCACTGGGTATCTATAATGATAACAATACTATGTAATGACAAAACACATTGAGTAGAGAGTGTAAAATTAGTGGAAGCCTAGCCTTTTCCCAACCTAGATTGGGATCATTCATTCTTAACAGATGCAGATAAATGCCAGTATTCTATACCTATAGAGCGACTGCCTATCTGAACTCCACAACCCAAAGTATGGTCATTATGTGGTACTTACACTAAAACCAATTGGTAGAGAAAGAAAACCATACCCTTTTTTATTGTTATGGAAAATAGATGTGGGCACAATTATAGCTTTCACAGGCTCTCCCATCCATCTTTGAATAACTTCTTCTGTTGGCAAATCAGCAGATAGTTCTAGAACTACACCAACTCGCTTATCAAACTCCAGGCGCTCATGGAACTTGGACCACCATAACCAGGTCTCATTCCAAGCAGCAGCATCATCACCTGTTTCACTATCACAGTTTTTCATTGTTCTGGTGCATGTCATAGGCACATGAGCCCATATCAGAGATGGGTGGTGGCTAAAACACAGAAAACACTCTATTATAGCAAGGTTATAGTGTTATTATAGATACAATTCACACCCTTATTCGCGTGGAAATATAAATTTACTTGCCTGGTTTCATAATACGAATTGAGAATTCTTGTCAAATTATTTGATTCTCCACCATGTAAGGATAACATGATAGCAGGAAGTCCAAGACCTCGACAATAGCTCAGTTCTTCGTTCAAGCAATCCTCATGACGCTGCCGGACGCCGGGAGATGGAGAGTCAACGTTAAGGTAAGGAGACAACCTTCCTACCATCCTATTCGTCCAGTCTTGAGGAGACAATATCATATCTGATCTTGTAAATCCTCCAACCCTGCCGACACATGAACTTGGTCTTCGAAAACGTGGGTGAACTATTGGTGAAACTATAAAGGAGTAATTGCAACGCAAAGCCTCTGTTAAACATGCTTGTAAATCTGGAATAGATGTATATTCCAAACCGCAAGAAATTTCTTGCTGCGACATGGCGAAAAACTTCCTAAAAATCAAAGAAACCAAATCAAAACGCTGTTAAAAACTGGCTTGACTTTTACGAAATAAAACTGTATAATCTGTTGCAGACATTCAGTGTTGCCGGTTATAATAATATTGAATACGACTGGCTGCCATAAAGGAATAAACTCTAGAGTTGGCATAGCTGTTTTTACCCGTAGGCCAAAGTAACATTGGCGAAAAGAACACAGACGTTTTATAAAACTTGTTCATTCGCCGACAGCATAGAGCATTTATACCTGGAGCTCGCAAACAAGAGCAATGTATCGTCGAACTTTTTGTGCCACTTTTTGAGGGAGGCGAGGTAAACCCATATACAATACAACTCACTTTTTAGACAATCACACACAAATACATCTTATTGCCACACACGCGCACTAAGAAAAAGCAACCACTCAATAAATAAACACATTTAATTTATTTCTTCGATTTGTGGATATGATGCGAATTGAGATCTCAAACATTTGGTCAGTTTGATTTTCTGGATTGAAAAATACGGTACAGATTCTGTCTGTCCCAATTATGCACAAAAATTCCGTAAAGATCTTTTGGATTAATACAGTCTAGATTATCACGCTATTTTTAAAGGAGTTCACAGAGTAAACACAATACATTAATTAGTTAATTAACTTTTTCTTTCTATCAAATTGTATTGTTTATAAAATATTTATCTAGCATGGACTTTATGGCACCGCAGAATGAATCACGCCAAGGTGTGAACAGTGTCATCACAAGTTTGCCGAGCCCAGTGTGCGACTAAATTGATCGTGTTACGTCCCCCTTGCGATTCAAATCTCGGTTTTGTTTGTCTTTGCCAAGCCTTATAGAGACTATTGTATCATCTGTGATCGAGTCATGGCATATTTATCAATGAAATGTCAATGTTATTAAGTTACTTTGTTTATTTTTTATCACTCGCAACAAAGTCATAGCAGATTTACAGACAAGAGTTTGTGAAAGTGAATGAAAACAGGTTTTATGACTACTAATTAATAATCTCATTGTACAGTTACTAACAAAATAGCTTTTCTTGTTCAGAATCTATATTTTTTTAATGCTCTATAATGGATGAAAACCCATTGCGAATTAGCCCAACACCGTCGCCAGCAAGCAATGGTGAGGATTTAAATAAAGGCGGGAGACCTGCTTTGGGAAGTTTTGTAAAATTTGGCCCACAACCACGATCTATAGTAGCTCAGATGCTGTCTGATCTAAAAACCAAAGCAGTTGTTATTGAAGATGATCCTCTGGCCGATGGTCCCACAAGCCAAACTGAGCAATCACAACAATTTGTAGAAACAAATATATATGAAGTGCTTGTGTGTCAAACTTGCTCATATCGGTAACTTGTTTATTACTACTCTCCATGGTAAGAACATTTGTTTTTTTACAATAACCAATACCCATATTGTTTTCCAGGAGCTGCAGTATAGCAGAACATAAAAAGCATCAATCTTCACATCAGCAACTTTTATGTGACTTTCCCAACTGTGGTTATTCCTGTAAATTGTCATCAAACCTCATAAAACATAAAAGGGTGCACACAAATGAAAAGCCCTATCTTTGTGAAAAATGTTCCTTTAGAACAAATTTTGTAAATTCTTTGAAAACTCACAAAAGAATACATACAGCTGAGAGACCATACCAATGTGAGCACTGTAGCTATAAATGTAACAGTAGTTCAAATCTGAAAAAGCACTGTCACCTAAGGCATCCTGATGGAAATAAATGCAAATATGAGTGATTGACATTGTGTAAGCTCGGTTCAATAAAGACTGTATTTATTTGATTTGAAATATTTAAAACATTGTAGTCTAATAAATAATTACCAGTATAAAATAAATAAACCAAATCATGTCCAAAGCATTATATTTTTTACATTTACCTAAGTATATAGATATAATATGATCCTAAAAAGTATATAATAACTGGTATAAATGTTGCCCAAAGTACTTATAACAAGGCTTTCCTCTTAAAACATGATAAAATAATCCATGATACTTGTAAAATATTTTGAGCTCAAATAGCAAGGTTACATGAATAAAAATATAATCAAGAAAATAATACTAGTCTGGCTCACAAATCATATGTATTTGATTGTATATCAGTGGCAATGTTCTGTAAAGTCCACTACAACGGATTCACGCCATCCAAAGAGGAAGTAACCGGTTGCTGATCCCAGGACCACTGCAGCACATAACCATGTGTTGTATGTCATGAACACCAGCATCAACATATAACTCACTAAAACTTGCATCCCATGAAGAACTGTCTGCCACGCATGCGCTGTACTCAACATAGTGGGACTGAAATAATAATAAGAAAAACATTACTTATCAACATGAAGATGGAATTAACAGCTACATAATTATTACAGGTTCAAGTTTTTTAAGTACTTACATATTTCTTTCAAGCACATGGGGCGCCTGCCTTAAAAAGAACACACATATTTGTTAGTAAAAAAGAAGACAAGTTAATCAAACCATACAATAGAATTAAGTTTACATGAACAGATTTTATCATCTGTAAATATAAGGAAAAATGGTCCAGTTAAATTTCTTAGCTTAAGTAAAGTAACTAAGTTGGTATTAGTACAGGCTGTGAATGAAACTATGAGGAAAGAGAAAAACCGCAAGCCTTTTCCTTTAATTCACCGAGTCCCACCCAGCACTATCAAAGTATTTATAATTTTACATTTAAAAGGATCAGTTTTGTTGAGGTTTGAGATAACTTTATTCTCATGAAATACAAAATGCACTTACATGAAAATATAAAACTATAACATAAGTCAATATTTTTGGGAGATTTACAAAAACTAGACATTAATTGAGGGTAGATAAAATAAAACAATATACAAATAACTCAACCGTTTATTGGGGAATGGAATCTGAAGGTATGTATTCGGTGTTGATATTGGGCGGTGAATGATCTGAATATAATGAAATGATGTATAGAATTTGGTCACTATAACATGTTTTACAGAAAAAATATACTGAATTGTATTATGGTAAATAAGGATAGAGTTGCAGTTTGTAGATAAGGATTAAATACTGTAAATTAATAATTATATCACAGGAAAAACCTAAGATTATCATTCAATATTTAATTTGCTTAGATTTTTGAAGTAGCCTAGAATATTGCTAGGTCTTTACCTAATAATTTTGGCACAAAAACTACCTACATCTACATTTTATAGGAAGGGAGAATGTTTAACAAAACAGCACCTTTTTTTCTTTAAACATATACTTAGAAACTTTTCCGAAAAAAAACACTAATCTATATTCAGCATGGATCTCATTAAAAAAAAAACAAAAAAATATATATATCAATTGGGTTCCAGAATTGAATAAGCTGGAACTGTATGGGGATATACATATAACAAACATAATGATCTATTGTAAATCTCTAACAGATGGCTATCTTCATGCTTCATTAGAAAGTTTAAAGATATATGTATATCATAAACCAAACCATGTAAATTCAAATTTCTACGCATTAGAACGATATGTTGCTGTGCTTCGTTACGGTATTTAACTCATTAGTTAAATATGTTTATGTAAAGTAAGCAGCGGAACTAGGCGTTTCTAATTGATGTTTTCTTAGATTTTGTTCAACATGGGGATTCATAAATCAAACTATCTATCAAATGGCACCCCTTTTGCGTTCAGTTTGTCACAATGAGAAAGATTTTGAAGGAAAGGACTTTTTATTGTCATGCGGATTTGTTCACGATAGCGACCTTACCCCGCATGCGAGATCTATGAAAGGAATTGTAGCAGGGTTGCGCCACATCTATCAGCAACCCTTAAGGAAGCATTGCGGGTAATGCGGTCCTGCTATCATGACCAAACCTGCATAACACTAAAAACGACCTTAGGAATTAAAAGAAATTGCAAACCCGAATTAGAACTTAAGTAAGGTGACTGTTATAGCTAGTTACCATAAAGACAATAGTGGTTGATCACTTTTCAACCTTATGCTTAGAGCATAAGAGTGAAAACTGCTCAACCACCATTATCCGCGGTAGTATAATAATAATAGTGTTACTCACTGTATAATTTGCGGCTCATCTGGAGTACATTGATTTGAGATGCCTTTGTCTGGCGGTGCAACTGCACAGTACTGCAGCCCCGTATACGTTTTCCACAACAGGTGTTTTCTATAGTATTTTAGGCTGAAACAATGAATAGTTAAAATACAGTTTTACAATAATTATATTTTTTTACGTTGGGTCCTTTATATTTATTATGTTGCGGATATTTTAATTAATTTATTACATTTAGTAGGTACAGGATAATATTAAGCCATTAATACTAAATTAAACATTATCGTCTTCCATTCATCAGCAAACAAGTCCAATTCAGGGTTAGTATTCACGAGCGCGTTGAGCATCGTCAGCATATTTTAACGGACTAAAATGTATTTCAGAATAAATAATAGTTATGAGCTAATATGTACAAAGGTAATACGATGCACACTAAAGCTTTAGGACTTTGCGAGCTATTACATTGATATTATGACAATGCACCTGAGATTAAAATTCAGTTTATGAATTTTGATATTTAATTTTATATCATTTTATTTAGTACTTGCTAAAGGAAAATAACTAATATTAGTAAGTATATCTTATTTATAACATAATAAGTAGAGGTAAAATAAACCTTGGCAAGGATGGAAAAAGCCAGAAATACAAAACCGCAGGGATTTTCATGGTAGGAACAAAATGTAGACGCCAGCACATCAAGCTACAACAATCTGTCAAATTTCTTTAGTAGATTTTCAACCTTATGATTATAACATACGGTTCAAGGTTGATTGGAAAATTTTACAGTTTCGGGTAGCTTGACCTGCTGGCGTTTGTACATATACCTCTCCCTAATCTTTAAGTTTGCTCAAACGAAGATAAAGTTTATATTTTATTATAATAAAAACAAGGATGATTAAACATAAATCTTACCCTTCATAAAGTAAAGCCATTAAGAATACTGCAAGGAAAGATCCAATGAATTCTCCTATGTCTGTTACTTTCCACCAAGAAAAGAGAATGACTTCATCGAAACCCCCGTGAAACTAAAAATAAAATAAAACAGATTTATGTAAAATATTTTGTTTTTCTCATTTTAAATGAGCAAATCTACCTACTACAGTGTACGCGATCATTATAATTATGGGACATTTAGATTTAAAAAGTTGGGGTTATAGTAGAAGCCCGCAAAATTCAATTTTTCTTAAGATTATTTTGCATTTTGCAGGTCAGTGTCACCTTAAGAGCATTATCTGACAGACATAGAGAGAGAGATGACCGAGAGCTTTAGAAAAAGATTGTCTCCCTCGGGAGACAATCTCGGGAATCGGGATCAATCAACATCTAGGTATTTATTTCAAGGACTAGTTTAAGCGAAGGTTCCTCAAAAAGTAATGCTGTGGAAGATGATGGTAAGTGGTTTTGCACATAACAAAGAAAACCCACATTATACAATATTAATTGATAACATTAAAGCTTTTTTCAGCTGCATCCGGTTAGACTTGAAGCCGACCCCAACATTTTTGGGAAAAGCCTAGGCAATTGATGATGACCATGGCATTAAAAACTTCACCAATTCCTGCCGAGATTCTGGTTTCAGCTGCTTTGTTTAGTTAATTAATACGTGCCGAGTAGAAAGATCAGATAGAAAAATAAATGATATTATTATTATTACAGTCATAGCCATATCATGACCTCCAGCATGAGCTCCGTGTCCTTCGTGGCCGTGTCCTGACGTCATGTCGTGTCCTTGGTGAGCATGTGCTCTTACATCTGATCTGTAATCTAAACTGTCTTCACTGGCATTAAAGGTGTTCTGAAAGGAGAATAATCACTCATTAGGTGCATTATTATTATGAATACAAAAATTGCTACTGTAGTAAGTTTTTGAAGTGTTATTGATATTAGTCGACCCCTATACCTTTGGCTGTTGCTACTCCATGCGAATTCCAGTTAAGGTAGTTTACAATATATCGAGTAAACGTCTAAATGACTCAATAACTGCGCGTATGCACCATGAGAAAGTCAAGTATCGTATTGATAAACAACTGTAGGTATGCGTATGTTCCAGCCGAGCCGTGTACGCTTTCGCACGTTCGTATTCAAATTATAATCAAGGGTCAGAGGCGGAGACGCAAATCTGGCAAAGCGCGATTTTCCGTACCAAAGAAACATCAACATTGTATTGGTTGCAAGAAGTCGAAAATAATGAATAACGTTAACAGTTAAAGCTTACGGGCTTACGATAGACCTACATGGTCTACGTTAATGCGGAATCAAGCAACTTATAGAAGTTGAATTATTTTTCAATAAGCGAAATGTATGCCAGTGAAAACCTTCTTGCTCTACTCTAGCCAGTCTGCGAGGCACGGGTGTTCTCTCTTTTCCAGCCATGATTCAGTCCATGATCGGAAGTGAGGGTTAGTGGGATGCCGGCACCTCGAGTCGGGCCGCACTTTAAGAGCACCCGGTGGATCGAAGAGCGTTTAACGATATCTGGCCACAATAACGGCGCAATTACACTCGCTAGTTAGCCCGTATTCGGGTGCTCGAAAGACTACTCGAATTCGTGCACCCGATACATTTATTACTACGCTTAGTTTGGTTGAATACGAACCGAAAAACCGAACAAGATTGTCCGAAGACGGGCGTAGTCGACTCCGTCCATTTACACTTGGTCGTTTGTCCGAATTCCATAGGCAATCGAATTCGGGCTAGCGACCAAGTGTAATCGCGCCACAAGGGACTTGCAACAGGAATCTTGGGGATGAGTCGTTAGGCCCCACAGTATTTCAAGCGCGCCTTTAGTAGCGTCCGCTAGGAGTACGTGCGATCATGCGCTTAGCCACACTAGTCGTCGGGATCTGCTGACATAGCGGGATGATACCAGTTGGGCGTTTGGGCGAATGTACGCTTGTACGATTTCATTCTCCCCAGATGGAAACATATTTTAACGCAGGTAGATACAACAGTGTCCGTTTATAATACCTCGCGTGACCTTCAAGGTACCGTCGAATTGTACCTATACCTATGCGCAAAGAGTGTGAATGGCCACTATTGTAGGTCAATGAGCGTTTATGTATGTAATTATAAGCACGGCGGGCAAATATTTTTAATGGTATATCAAGATGTAGAAACACTTTCAAGTATGGTAGAGCGTCATCATGTCTGCCTCTTATACTCGGAGTCTCTTTCTTAAATTCGATCTGCCATTTAATGTCCCGAGTACTGTATAATTTATTTTACTAGACCTTGATTTATTGTTACGTGCGATAAAATCATTTTAATAGTTACAGATTGCAAAATTCTGTTTGAACAACTTGTACACACATTATAAAATATGCCAGAATAAAGGAAGGGTACGCACGGCAACCAAACAAGCTATAAAACAAGTTTATGCGGGTCTCTCATTGTATGGGAAATCTATTCAAAGCGAGACCATGTTACACTGAAAATGTATAGCTTGATGTGTCCCTGTGTGTACAATTCCAAAAATAACTTACTTGAATAATATCATTCTGAAATGTACCATTCATGGGCATGTCATGGTGGTGGTCCTGGTGGTCCATATGGTTCATATGATTACCATGCTCACGATGACCCATACTCATATGATCCATTTCTGTAAAAAAAACAACACTTTAAAAGTAAACACTTAAAATCACTTTCTGATTATTAAAATACAACTTTATAACATCATCATCTGACTAGCCTTTTCCCAACATGTTGGGTCAGTTTTCAGGCTAACCCCATGCAGCTGAATACCAGTATTTTAAATGGAGCAACTGCCTATTCTGGGTTATACTCAGTTGGAAATAGGCCCGACCCATTCACGGACCAACCAAGGCCATTGTGGCTTAACTTGACCCGAGCTGCTGTTATTATTTGGCCATAACAACAATTTCTAAGAATGTTTATTAAAGAGCAAAGTGAATAAAACCCAATTTCATTTAAACAGACGAGAAAGACACTTTTATAGAGTTTTACAGGAATCAATTGATCCTATGTCTACCTGTGAGATTAAGGTTAAGTACTGCAGATAAGATTGTCTTAAAATTATAAGCCTATATTGCCATGCACTAGCTGTTTAAATTTTAAGAATGATACAAAATAGATCAAACTGGTTGTTGAATAAACTATAAGATGTTTTAAAACTGTGCTAGTAAACTACTAAAGCAATGGTAAGTTTATAAAACAGGTAAGAGATTAACCAAAAACAAACCATGTTATGTTACAGAGAAATGATTAGCTCAGACTCAAAACAGATATTAGAATAAGTTTATTGAGTATTTACTAGAGTAAATATCAATGTGTGCATACAATGTTTGCACAGAGCACACTACTTTAATTTGAATACTTCATGATAGGTACATCATACTCATTATCTATCACTTTGCGATAGTGCACAAAACAAATACATGTACACAGTTATAAAGCAGTGAATCACTCCAGAATTGATATTTTAAGTGCTTAATGTTGCTTTATTAAATGAATAAAGAAATATTAACAAGACAATGCCTTTCTCCAGCAGTTATAAGATTATAATTGTATAAAAAAACGTTATAAAAAAGAAATGTATATTACTATTTGAAACATTTAGCCAAAATAATATCTTTAAAGATAGTGAAAGTACATGATACTCCACAGAAGTACATGGTTACATTAAATTAGAAAGTATCTTTTACCATTCACTGGTCAACTCACAGACAATAATTAATGAAAAGTAAAAGTAGAAACTGGGGCAATTTTAGTCAGAACTTGTTTTAGTACCCACAAGACAATGAGTGTTTAACCAATATACATATACACCTGTGTAATCCCTTACAGACTATATTATTCAATTCAATAGAGCGAGACCTTGTAATCAGGTAGAATGTAATAAAAAAAAAACAAAATAATCTTTATAGCACAAACAGGTACAGCATGCAGAAATAGATTAAACATTTATGTTAATACCTATAGATATCTCATAAAGAAGACGTTTAGTTTCTATTATAAGTCATCGTAAGAAACATTGAAACATTTACATAATTATTATCACAGGCACTTACTCGATTTAAAACTTTAACGTGGCACTTGTTAGTAAACGAATTTAAAAATAAATCAACTGAATTAGACAAAGTATTATAGTTATATGTATTACAGATAGTAATTTTAAGTCATTTCATGGTGTACAAGCTCACCAAAAATATCAAACCATTGGCAAACTGGCAAAGCAAACTGCTGCGATCTGTCTTCTGACCACTGACCTGTGCTGTCAACTGGTAATGTCACATGTCACGCAAAACTGTCAATAACGATTTGTCAAATGCGCATGTAACCATGGAATTATGATGTTCGTAAATTCCACAGGTAAATACCGTGTGGTTGCCCCATACAAAATTGCGATAAAAATTAATTGAATGGTCGGTGCGTTCTTTGAAATGTTTACTATAATTAAATAACGTAACAATAATAAGCAACTTGCTTTGATATACAACCTTGTGGAATAAGAAGTGCCATACTATAAGTATGCGCCCGACCCAGTTCTCGATAATGGTAATATCACGTTGTATTGGGATCGATCACGACAGGACTATTGTTGGCAATAAGCCTGACATTGTGTTGATAGATCGATTGGAGCGTGGCGCAATGATTGTTGATATAACGGTTCCTCATGACGAGAACCTCGTGAAAGCAGAGAAAGATAAGCAATTGATGTATCTAGATCTGGCTCGCGAGCGTGCGAGCGTTGTCGACATGTGGGACGCGACTACAGCAGTCATTGTGCCGATAGTCGTGTCGGCCAATGGCTTAATAGCCAAAAGCTTCGACCAACATCTGCGGTATCTTTTGCTTGGCAGCTAGATCAAAGGCTTGATTCAGAAAGAAGTACTTCTGGACACGGCACGTATTGTTAGGAGGTTTCTCTCTCAAGACCCCTGACCACCGGTAGCCCGGGCCCTGTTCCCGATTACGGTGGGCTACTATTTTTTATATTTTTTTTAATTATTTTTTTTACAATATAATTTTGTAAAATATTTAAAAATGTAAGTAATATGTAATCAAAATGAATAAAGGCAATAAGATAAATAACGAAAGTAGTTAGGACATAGAGCATTTGTAACTGGAGCACGCAAGCAACTCGCGCAACAAATTTATCTAACACTTTTTGCGGGAGGTGATGTTAAAACATACAGCACACACACACAAATATAAGCATAAACAACAACACAATAAAGAACCTCACACACATGAACAAGTTAGCGTGTATGTATACAATTGTCCTACGAAAACAAACAAAAACTGCTAGTGATATGGCACAACAAATGAGTGATAATAGAGATAATTGAATAAATTAATAAAATCACAATTTTATTTGGTTTTCTTATACTTTTAAACAATATGTGACCACCAAAGTTGCATAGGTCAGTTATAACGACAATATGTGTGTCATAACGATTGTATTTACTTCATAGTACATGATATTAAAACTTGGGCCTGCTGTTATGACCTTTCCTAAAAGAATGACGCTACAAGTGGCTCATACTCAAGGTACTTACTTTTAAAATTAATTCGATATTAAATTTCAAACTTAGTTATATGTTTAAGTCCGACACATGCACAAGAATATTTAACCTCCTGAACACACTAATAATTAACTAAAAACCGAATTAAAAACATTTATTTTATAAATCATTCTTTAGCTTTGTCCCAGCCTTATACCAAATCACCTACCTGTTAGCCTCTGTACTACGTTTGAGCTAACAAGCTACCACGAAATGCTTCTATCGTAATAGTGTAAAAAGTATTTCGATATTGCACTTGAATAAAACTATTTCAGTGCATGTTTACACCACAGTAAAAAAATCGATACTATATGTTGGCGAATTAACTAGTTTTATACAGGTTGTTTGGTGCATCGTTTGCCAAATTGAAATGGTCGATTGACCAGTTTGGTGCATCGTTTATAGTTTTATAGCCAATGTGTACTTTGGCAGAAGCTATGCCAACTCTAGAGCTTATTCCTCTAAAAGTTAGGATTGGCACTCCCGCGATTGAACCTAGGGATGAAATAAAAACTCAGTGCACATGATACCATAAAAGGAAAATGACCCCATGATAATAAAAATAAATTTCAATATAATAAAAATATCTATATAGTTTCAACTAAAAGTGTGAATGTTTCACCAGCGCGTACGGACAGACCGCACAGTTAGCGAAGAACTGAGGCCCAAAAACAGATTCACGGTACGATTTCAAAATTAAAGTGTTAGGGTGTTACCACACTAATCGATCGATCGACGATCGATGCCATCAATCGACATCGGTCGACGTTGATCGATTGGTGAGGTAACTTTGGCTGATTGACCGATGCCGGGCGATAAACAATTGATCGACCGCCGGTCGATGCCATAGACTGACGTTGATCGATCAGTTGGTGTAGTAGAAACTGTCAGACAACGTCAAATTATCCATTCTACCATTGATCGATGGCATCGATTGACGGTCGATCGATTGGTGTGGTAACACCCTTACCCAACCCGACTGATATTTTTTTATACTAATTTGGCTTGCGTTTGGCAACTCGCCTAGTTAGTTTAAAAAAAAAAACTAGTGTCCATGACTGTCACCATTGTGGGTATCGCTTTCCCATTACGCTATCAATAATACAATAATATTCTTTTGGTATGTTCCATCTACTGTACGCTACTGGAGTTTACAGAAATAACAAACACATTTTTGCACAGACATGGAATAGCAATATACAAGTCACTGTTATTAATATTAATCCCGCGTGACGAGAACCTCGTGACGGCTGAGAAAGAGAAACGAATAAAATATCTCGATTTGGCACACGACGTTGTCGACTTGTGGAATATGAACTCTGCTATCATTGCACCGATTGCCGTAACGGCCAATGGCCTGATGGCCAAAACCCTCGACGACCATCTGTCGAGGCTCTCACTTGGCAGTTGGATCAAGGGCCAGATCGTAGACTAATATTTATATGGTTCTGATTCAGAAAGCAGTACGGTTGGAGTGTAGCCTTAGAGGAAATATGGCCCGAGGACTTAAAAAAAAACATTTTTTTTTTCTCAATATTTTTCGGGATTTTTTACATCATCTCATAGTTTTCCACTAGAGCAACAGTTTCTTTCCAGAAAAGATTTTCATCTGAGCTACCATTTTGAAAATATAGAGCGTTATGTAAAAACTAGAAAAAAAATAAAAAGCTCCTAACTCGGAAACGGTGCGTCGTAGGGTCATGCTTCTCAGAACCTAAATGGTTTCTATGGGCAAGGGTAATATGGTTCTGCAAGAAAAACAGCCAAAATCTGTTAGAAAATAATATCTTTGAAAATTTGTCTAAGTCCTTGCCCCTAAGGAAACGCAAGCTGAAAGATCGACCGACACTTAAAATATTATTTTTTTCTTTTTTCTCAGTATAACTCGGTTTTTTACACCATCTCATAGTTTTCAACTAGAGCAATAGTTTCTTTCCAGGAAAGATTTTCATCTGAGCTACCATTTTGGAAATACAGAGCGTTTTATAAAACTAAATAAAATTCGGAGGCAAATAATTCGGAAACGGTTTAGTTTTTAAACGGTTTTGTTTTTAAGTCCCAAAAAACTCTTTTTAACAAAAAAAGTTTTTTTTGTTTTCTTTTGCTGCTAATAGTGCCCTTAAGCGTATACTCCAACTCCTACAAATCCGCCCTTAAGACAACCCAGTGACCAGCGATACGGCCCGCATTGTGAGGAGGTTCCTGTCTTTGCAGCTTTAACCAGCGGTAGCTTGAACCTTGCTCCCGACACTGGAGGAAACCAATTTTTTTATATTTTTAAAAATAAAGTTGTTAGTATAAATATTTATAAAAAAATGTGTGTAGTGTAAATAAGACAGGAAAATGAATATAGGAGATATCTAAAATAATAAGTACATCTCTTTTGAAGACCAAAGAACGATGACTGATGAAAAAAGAGTACATGTCAGTGTTGTGTTGGACAGGGGAGAATGGAATATAAAAGTATGGAAAAGCAAGTTTGTATATCTAACAAAGAGATTTAAAAGACTTATGTAAATGTCTTTGATATCTAAATAATTACAGATTTGATATACATTTTAGTGATTTACGCCATAGGTTTGCCAATTAATGTTTAAAAAACCTGTCTGATTGCCAACAGAATTGCATTATAAAGAATTTCCTGGTCTGTCAGTGCGACAATTATTTATTTTAAATGCCACACTAGCACTACGTACTCATAAATACTTAAAAAATCAATTTTAAGTTATCGCAACTCCGGCCTCAAGACACTGGCGATGGCGCAGCCTAGTTTGGGGACCACAGTTATCTAATTTTGTCAAAATAAAACTTGTTACCGATATCCGATATATAATATACCGATATATACCAATATAAAATATATGTATACCGATACATAATATATTTATACCGATATATAATATTTGATGTTAGACTAAGAAAATGACCGTAACTATGGTTTAATAAATTTATTCTTATTCTCAATAATAAAAAAATAGAATACAATATTTAATTTAAATGAGTTCCCAGCAGTGTTTCCACTAGCAACATACTTTGAATAAAACATGTCGAGATAAAAATATTTCTTAAGAGTTAGAAGGAGAGAAGAAATTACGATTTCAAAGTGATGGTGAATAGCAGAAAAAATGAAATCTTCATTATTCTCTCTCAATCATAAGAAGTATGAGACTGACCCAATTTTTGATTTTTATTAGTTAAAAAACCCGCAGCAAGGTACGCCATTTCAGCTATTTTTGTTATTGCAACTTTGAATTTATAGAGAGAGAAACAAAAAAAAAACTATAATTTCTATGCTCTATAGATCCGTACAAAATCCAAAGAATCTCAAGCACAGAGCTATCGTAATCAATCCTATGATTTATATGGAATCCTGAAAAATATTCTTATGAGAAATTAAAATACACACGTTTTCTACATTTTCTTATGCTGATTTTATAGAATTTTCCTTTCCAGTGCAAAATGAAAATTTTAACTATGCCTAGAGACGCTCGTCATTCTTGGGTCTTGTTTGGCCGCCATGTCTGAAGTTCGTTGTGTCTTCGGAGGTCGTGTTGTGCTACTCTTTAATGTTTATAGATTTCAGTGAATTTAGTTACTATAAGACAATGAATTTATATAAATATTAAAGAACTATGATTTAGTTTACTGTGTGGAGTGACTGCTAGACTGGAGCCAATCGATATATTTTGCGTTTGAAGAAGTTACTCTAACATCGTATTTTTAGTTCATCCGCCATATTGGCGTTAATATCTCTTCGTAAGTCTTTTTTCATAATTTTTAGCTTTACTGGTATTATTTTGATGTATTTTTCGTACTATTTTGTTGCTGTTTTTATAGGGCTGCATAATTCGTTCAAGTAGAGTGTGCATGTTGCTTGTATTGAGCAATATTTTAAACTTTTTGTTCATGGCCTCTTTCAAGCAATTTTCTCCCATTTCTAGTTATTGAAATTGAGGTATTTGTAGCGATATCCTACATAGATTATCCCTTTATTTTGACAAACGTATTGGTCGCAATCAATTTGTATTAGAATCAAACATTGTTTTGTAGATAGTTGTTTTATTGTACTTGATCGTAATTCTTATGAAATAGATGTTAAGAATCAAAGCTGTACGTTATAATTTGTCTTTTACAACTATATTTTTCAAATATATATTCGTGCCAAATCTGTTATTTTTTATTGAGGTTTCTGCCTCTGGACCTGATACCTGCTAATCACTTGAATATAAAGCTGAGCCCCAGAGAATGTTCTAGAACATGTATACGCTCTCTGAAGCGTCATGCTGCTATGTATGTTGCTGATGACTCATTTTAACAGTTTAAATATTCCATATATTTTAAAAAACCTTGACTTAGTGTTTGGTAGTACACACAACAGTACAGCTTCCAATTATGAGAAGAGGCATGATAAAGTTATTCACATGTATGATGCATGGCATCAATTTGCAAAAGGCTACCTCTAAAAGTAGGTTATGTGATGCCTACAGTAAACACTCAAAAACATTTTGCTTTTGGGCAGATGATACTTGTTACACTTTATTCTAAAAGGTTTAGCTCAGTAATAATCACTACACATTCATTTAAAAATTTGTATCTTAACCAAGGTAAATAGAAGGTTCAGTTGTAGTGGTATCTATCAATTAACCTTGGGCACCTGAAAGGTGTTACTTACTATGGTGACAGTGAATGCTGTTTATTTTAAAGTGGTTACCTTTTTGTTTATTTATACAAGTGATTCAACAACATACATAATGCTTGAACCTTTCTCCCCAGCTGCCACTGCTCAAGAAAATGCTTTTTTAAACAAAATGTGGCATCAAAAGTGTTTACTTCAGTTCAAATGCAAAAAAATATACACGGTAATTAAATTGGTCTATGAAATTGAAAATAAATGCAAGAATACGTAAACCAATGTAATGCTATCAGAAATATTCTTGTGATTAGTTGAATCTGTATCAAGACACTTTGTCTTGCCCATTCTTGTAAGAATATACATTTAGGATAGGAGCTAATTGTCTCTTTAACAGTAAAAGTTAGTTATTTGTCCAATTTAATTGAAGCTTTGGATCTACCTACTTTGAGATTGCTTTTTTATTTTTCCTAAAATATATATAATTTTCCACATGCATGGCTTGATCTACAACCTTGCGTAACAGTCTCTTACATTGCTAGGAATAAATGAATAAATAGAATTTTTAAAAGTGGAATACATAGTTAATTGACAGAAATAGTAAAAATATGAAACTAGCTGCCTGTGCCTTCACCCTGTGCTTTCACCTGCTGCCTGGCTCCTAAGGGTTGTAGCGTGATGAAAAATAACCTACCAGTTTCCTTAAGAATTGGGCTACCAAATTCAAGTTTTTTTTTCTGATCGTACTTGTAGTTCCAGAGATTAGCCCGACCTAGCAAAACACTTAGTTATATTTAACATTTTAATCATATTGACACATTCAGATTCTCTGCCCAACTGTACATCAACTCATAATTCGTGCATTTGTGCATCATTGGCAGTACTAGGAATTTTGTAAATTGATTTTTTTTACAAATACTAGACTGGGCCATTTTTACACAGTAAAAATCTTGCACAGTTTGAATTGTATTGAATTCAACCCATTGGTGAATGTGCCATTGTTTTTATCATGCACCAATACTGTGTTTTTTGCACAGATAATCTGGGCCATTCATTATTTATGATTTTGCTAAGGATAGTGGTACACAAATATAAACGGCTATGAGCAGACCTGAGAGGAGCAAATCATTTTGTGATGACTTTGTATAATAATACACTTGATCATCAGTGACAAAGTTCAAAGCTGTACAAACATCATCCCAGACATGAAAGAGCACTCATATGCACCTGCGCTGCCGAGATTGGTTTGGTCTTTAAGACACTGAAAATTAGGTTTATTATGCAATGTCAAAAATCCTCTGCACTGAGCCTAACAGTAATAGTATTTATAAACTTGAGTAAATTTGCATCAGAATTTTAGTTGCATTTTATTAAAATGATGTGTATTTTGTTACAGATCTGAAGACACTGCTGTCAATAAGCTGAGAGCCTTGTGCTTGAATACTCAGATTTCCCTACCCTGCATTCAGATGCAAGGTAAGACATTTATTTAATCTACAGTAAATAACAAAGTATTGTGACTCAACAGTAAAATTTAACAAATATGCTAGCTAAAAAAGACGTGTAAAATTTTAAGCCTTTGCAGATTGAATTCCTTGGTCAAAGAAATATCATGATAGAGGGGAGTTTTATAACTTTCACTATATTTCTTTCAGGTAGGATTTTTATTTGTCTGTGAATGAGATGACCTGCTTCTAGGTGCAAAGGCACCAAAATATTTTATTATGATAGAACGGTTTAGTGTTATAAGAGGATATAGCTGATGCCTCTTAGTAAGAAGTTGGATGAGCCTCTTGTTACAATTGAGGTGAGAGTTCTTTGTTGAATACTCCTTATTTTTTTCTGTATTAGGTTTTAATAGCTACTACAGTTATAGTGTCACTTTGGCAGGTAGATTGCTGACTCAAGCACAATGCAGCAGGCAGTCGATCCTCTCGCTACCACCAGCACGGTAAGGTTCTTCCAAAATAATTTATGTGAAACAAACTTAAAAGTTATTACAATAGAGGGAGCTGTTGACCAAGCATAAATATAATTATAGCTGTGCTTTGGGGTGAAAAATCATGTTTTATAGTAAAACTCAGTGACTCACTCAAACATTGTGCTGATTACATTTCATTGAAAATTTTACATTCAATGTGCATTGAACAGTAAACGAGTCATGGGGGTATTTAAAGTAAAGTTATGACCTCGAAAATTAGTATTAAAAAAAAATGTGAAAAAGTTCGAACTTTGGCCACCAAAATCTCTGTAACCAGAAGGTACCCAGGCAAGGTCCAGAACAAAAAGTGATTGCAATGACGGGGAAGACACTTGTCTTAAGGCTTAGTTAAGGATCTTTTTACACCCATCATAGTCGCATGTTTTTTTTTTAATACTGATAAACTGACCAAATGCGTGTCGAACCGCGCGCGAACACACCAGGGTTCCGTAGTCGTGATGAATATTACGCATGCTGCATGCACAATATTGATTTCATCAACTGCAAGGATACATTTTTATTTCATGGTCATAATTATTCTCCCCATTTCCCATTTTCCGGGGGAAAGTCTAAAATCGCTGTGACAGGCGATTTTATGCTGTCGCCATTTTTACAAGATTGCCCAAAAGCAATTGTAATTTAAAAAAAGATGTTTTGGTTAGTGCAGAAACTATAGTAATACCACAAATGTACATTATGCAGCCAACGGCGGAGCCGGTCAATGGCGCGCCCCCTGACGAGCCGGCGCGGAGGCAGGGCCGGATGACAAACCAGCTTTCGTTTCTTCAAAAGAATGTGATGAAGGCAGTATGGAAGCATCAATTTGCTTGGCCTTTTCACCAACCAGTAGATGCAAAAAAATTAAACCTCCCTGTAAGTAATGATGTTTTATTTTTTTGTAACAAATATAGGCAAAGGTCCACATTGGCCCTGGATCGAAGGATTTGGAAGTTATGGGGAAAGGCCTTTGCCCAGCAGTGGGATGACATTGGCTAACAGTAACAGTAATAGGCAAAGTTTGTTTGTTATAGAATAAAGTAATTAATTTTGATGCTTTAATACACAGAACTTAATTAATTTATTCTAACTATTTATATTTTAGGACTACCATAAGATAATTAAGAAACCCATGGATTTAGGAACAATAAAGAAGCGACTAGAGTCCAACTATTACTATTCAGCTCAGGAATGTATTCAAGATTTTAACACCATGTTCACCAACTGTTACGTCTACAATAAACCAGGAGAGGATGTCGTGGTCATGGCACAAACCTTGGAGAAATTATTCCTGAATCGGGTAAGTGTACCTACAGTCACTCAATTTTGTATAAGTATGCCACTTTTGTAGTGTTTCAAAATTGATTTGTCTTTAACAAAGTCGTTTCAACAGGTCAAGTAGTATCATCATACTTCGTTAGGACTTTGATAATTTTTATGCATGGGAAAGGAAAATTCAATTTAGATCCTGACTGCAGATATCCAGATTTAAACGAAAAAAATAACCGCATTCCACAGATAGCCCAGATGGACAAGGAGGAAAAGGAGATCGAAGCGCCCTCGAAGGCAGGCAAGGGCGGCAGCGGAGTGAAGAAGCGCAACACGTCGACGCCGGGAGCGGCGGCCTTGCCGGGCCCGCCGGGCGCCACGCCCGCGCCGCCCGCGCCCGTGCGCGCGCCCAAGCCCGCGCCGCCCGCGCCGCACCCCGCGCTCGTGGGCTCCACCAACACCACGACGACGCCCGCCATCCCCGCGCCGCCCGCCACGCCGCCCGCCACCCACACCGGCCTGCCGCAGCAGGTCCGCAGCTTACATATCGATCGAACTCATGATTTTAGCTTTACGAAGAGAAATTTGGTAATAAACGTGGGTTCTGCTCAGGTGGCGACGCAGCCTTCGAGTTTCCATGTGGCCCAGCCGGCGGCCCCGCCCGTCTCTACGATACCGGCGGTAGCATTATCTCAAACGCAGCCAGCTAAGGTCAATGTAACACACTTGTTATGTTTCGTGGATACTTGTTATTTTTATGTTACTAATCGAGTTTTTATTTTAATAGGTTAAAAAGGGTGTGAAAAGAAAAGCCGATACTACAACACCTATGGGGAGTTCTTTTGAAGGAGGATATACTACACCTACCATTGATCAACAGAGTGGTCCCAAACCTGCAAAAATTTCCACAAGGAGAGAAAGTGGTCGTCAGAAAAAGGTGTGTTGGAATATTTTATTATTGCAGAAAGTGTTATTATTTGTGATAAAATTTCATTCTTGACTTGTTGTATTTATAAACAATAACACTCTAAACAGGCGAGCAGAACAGGAGATGACAGCTTCAAAATGGGTGGATTATCTCCGAGCGGGGCGGGCGCGTCTCACCACTCCGCTATGACTCCTCAGCTTGCTAAGAGCAAAGAGAAACTTTCTGATGCTCTCAAAAGCTGTAATGAAATTTTAAAAGAACTGTTCTCTAAAAAACATTCAGTAAGTTAACTTTTCAAATAACTCATATTACTCCTTTTCTGATTCTTAATGAATCTTCTGCTACACTTATTTTTTTCGACAGGGTTATGCCTGGCCGTTTTATAAACCTGTAGATGCTGAATTGCTTGGACTTCATGATTATTTTGATATTATTAAGAAACCCATGGACCTTGGCACCGTGAAACAAAAGATGGACAATAGAGCATATAAAACTGCCGCTGAATTTGCCGCCGACGTACGTCTAATATTCACAAATTGCTATAAATATAATCCGCCGGACCATGATGTCGTTGCAATGGCTCGGAAACTACAAGATGTCTTCGAAATGAGGTAATTTTTTTAAAATGTAAATGGGTTTTTTGTCTAAATTTATGAACTAAGTAATCATATTGTCTTTTGTTACAGATACGCCAAGATTCCTGATGAACCCGTCCATGTAGGCGTGCCGCACATGGATAAGGGAAGCTCGGCGTCAAGTTCGGAATCGGGCTCGGAATCAGACTCTGAATCAGACGATTCGGAAGAAGAAAGAAATAACAAAGTTAAGCTTCTAGAAAAAGAATTGCTTGCGCTGCAAGAAAAAATGAGGAAGTTAGTAGAAGAATCTAATAACAAAAAGAAAGCCAAGAAAAAAGTTAAGGATAAGACGAAAAAACCAGTACCTAACAATGCTTTGCCTAAAACGAATGCAGCAGCCGCATACGCGGCGAAGGCGAATAATATTGGTGAGAATTTGGGTAAGTTTTATTCTTTTCACAATATAAAATTAGCATAATGTTATGCCTGTGATATCCGAAATGTTTGGCAGAGGTGTAAACTACTAGTATACCACATTAATTCACCAGTTATGTTTACGCCCCATAGAGTAGTGGGCGAGCCTATTAATATAAAATTAAACAACACCATAATGATGGAAATTTGTAGTACAGCAGTTTGTGAAATTGCTGGTATGGAGAAACAACCATCTGGTTATGGTGTATTATCATTATCACTTATCATGTTCTATATAATCAAGAATGCACTCAATTTTCTTCACTGATATAATAATCTCTGGAAGTATTGATAAAATTTCTAAAAGTTATTTCACTGATAGAAAGCTACACTCTGACCAATACCATGGTGGATATGTTTGTGGTAGTTCACAATTTCGGTGCTAAATTCAAATAATTCATTTTACTCGTATGCGCAAGTCATCTAGCTACGTATAAAGTCGGGAGGCGGGTTGTGCGCACACGAGCGGATTATTGCTCGACCCGTGTGCCGGGTGCTCAGCACCGAAAGTGTTCAAAAAATCGCCAACAGGACCCGCGTCTGCTGGCGATTATTTTAGCAGTCGCTATTACTTCATTAACATTGGAGCTAAATCTTAAAGATGTGATGTGTGTAGCGCCCACCAGCGTTCGAGGGAAGACTGGCAGCAAGCGCGGCGGCGGCGGAGGCGCGGGCGGCAAGGCGGGCGCGCGCGCGGCGGCGCCCAAGAAGAAGAGCGCCACGCCCACGGCCGCGCCGCCGCCGCACGTGCCGCCGCACCCCGACACGGACGACGAGGACCAGGCCAAGCCCATGTCGTACGACGAGAAGCGACAGCTCTCGCTCGATATCAATAAGCTGCCCGGTACGTATCTATGTCTTTTTTTATGGTATATCCACCTTCTGCATACTTTACGACGGGTTCCGTTTTAATATTTTATAAATTTATTATACATATATTTTATTATGGTTGCAAACAATACTATATTTAACTATTTCGTTCAACAGGTGATAAACTCGGTAAAGTAGTTCACATCATACAAAGTAGAGAACCCTCTTTACGAGACTCGAATCCGGACGAAATTGAAATAGATTTTGAAACTCTAAAACCGTCGACTCTTCGGGAACTGGAAAACTACGTTGCATCATGTCTTCGAAAAAAGACACGTAAGCCTTATTGTGAGTTGATCCAACGTTATTTACCTTTTCCTTCCTTTCTCCTATGTTTTCCTTTACCTTCCTTTCTCCTATGTTTTCCTTTACCTTCCTTTCTCCTATGTTTTCCTTTACCTTACCAATATCTCATTGTGTAAAATATTTACCTCAATTTGTGCAAACCGGTCACTGAGTGAGTACAAACCAAACCTGGGCAGTATGTAGTTTAATTACATATAGTGTAACCATTCAATAATCTCCTATTTCCAACCGAATTGCCCTCCTAAACCCTTTGGCGAATAATGTTGGTGACACCAAAATTGTCCATTAAATGTCTAATAAAGAAAACAGAAATGTATTGTTAATACTAAACTTCCAGATCGAAAAGTGTCTGGTAAATCAAAGGATGAACAAATAGCGGAAAAGAAACAAGAATTAGAAAAAAGGCTACAGGATGTATCTGGGCAACTAGGAACAAATAAAAAGCAGCAACAGAAAAAAGGTCGGTAATGAATTCTGTCTGTCTACAATCAAAATGAATGTTTTTGATGGGTTCTGCAGCTGTAACACAGAATAAATTATAAAAAAGGATGAATGTTGAATATAATTTGGAGACATTGCGAAGGCTTTCTCGTCACATTAAGTGAGTATAAGCATATATTAATTGTCGACAGAGGGCGTTAAAGAGGCGCTGGGCGGCGGCATGTCGTCGTCGTCGAGCTCGTCCGACTCGTCCAACTCGTCGTCGAGCACGGACACCAGTTCATCAGACAGCAGTGATAGTGAAGCAGGTTAGCCCACATTGCCGACGACTTACGTAATAAATACTATCATTTCGTTTACAGACAGACACAAAGTATAGCACTGAGTGGTACCCTATTTGTACCATATGATGTAAATTACAGTTATTAGTAATAGATTCTAATGATACTTGCATTTAAATTAAGATGGATATTTCTCTTTGTATGGATATGTTCAAATGCTTGAGATATATAAATAGATTTAGGTTATTAGCAATTTTTCATAAAGATTCAAAAACGGATATATAAGTTTTTACCTTTGCCAGTATTTTTTAAAGATATGACCGAAAACAACCTTTCTTATTTAAAATGTGAAATGCAATTTTAACTTTTAAATGTGTTTCTAGTCTGAAATTGATGTCAGTGGCAGAATGAATGATTGGAATGACCATGGTAAAGTTGCTTAAATGAGTTAACATCTGCTGAGAAATATGTGTACGAAATATATGTGTTACAGCAAAGCAGGTACAATTCCGAATTGTACCTTGAAATTGAATATCTGAAACGACATCTTAGGGCCAAGGATGACCCACAATATTTTTTTATTATAGTATTTATTTATTCAAACCTCATTATTGAGGATTTAGCAAATATTTTTATTTTATTGGCAGTTTTTATTTTTCCTTTCACCTGTTTTCTAAATGAGAGTGGAGTTTGCCTCCATCAACAAGAGTATTCAGTTAGATTGCGTATGATGCGAAAATGAATGTCCATCGGCCGAACGTCTGCTACCCTCTAGTATGTTTATGGGATTTGTGAACTTAGGCAACACCATTCAAATTCCTCTAATTTACAGTCACCATGAACATACTCAAGGGCGCGCGGCCGAGCGAAAGTTATCGCATCTAATAAACGCGCCCATAGGTAATAATGAATGGATGTATGTTCTGTTTTGTTTCATTATAATAAGCCAATATGCATGAAGAAAGAAATTTTTAGCCATAGTGTGATTGTGTTGGTTTATTGAATTGTTGAATGGGGATAGCAGGTGCTAAAAGAAAACTACAAAATGACAACAGAATGGGTTTCATTTGGCACCCTAAATAGAAACAAAATCCAATACTTATTATCGGTACTGTGTAACATATAGTTTGTGTTGAGAGTATGAGTGTGATTACTGGGGTAGTAGTTTTGAGTAAATATTATTTTGATTACTGTGATATTGGAGAGGGATACCACCTGAAGTTTGATTCAAATAATTTATGATTCGAGTCTATAGTCTGCTGCGAAATATAAGAAATGTTGGTAAAGGCACAAAACAGTTGTTAGAGAGGAGGAGAAGCCAGCTTTGGTGTTCACTGATACTATGATATTGGTGCCGGTAAGAGTAATATGTTACTTGGTTTGCTTTGATGAACCAATAGGAAATACCTTTTCACATTAATATTTTTTAACTATATCATGTCCTCAAACGCGGTGTTATTTCATTTGCATCCTTGAAGTTTCGATCTCTTTTTATGGATTATTATTATTATTGGAAAGTTCAGATCTCACGGTTACTAATTGCTTTTGAGTGTGAAATTTAAACCCACTTAATATTGATTGAGGCTTGAAAACTATAATAAGAACAAGGATAGATAGTTGTGTCGGTACGTCCAGTGTTGCGAAGCGAAGAGGATCTCCGAGAGCAGCTGGCGAGTCGAGCGCAGCCATAGGGACTATTGCAAACAATTGTGTAAGGACGGATACCAACTTAGCAAGCAAAATTAGCCCCAAGATGAAATCAGTTCTCATTTTGTTACAATGGAGGATGTATTTTGTGACATGTTGTAGTTAAAAATTTATTTAATTGAAAAGGTATGTTTTATTGGTTTAATGCTTGAAACACTTTGATGCTTGCTCTAGAAAATTTGATGTGACGTGTGAATCAAAATTGTCTATTATAAACATAAAAAAATACCTAAAGCTGGCCTCCTTCCTTCACAAATTGTTTGCAAACTTTGTTATTGATTGTCGAGGATACTTTTATAATAGTAAGCAAAATGTTATGGGCACCAGGATTTTTCCTTGTATCTATCAGTGCAATATCAGCATATGCATGTTTGACAAGCATTTTTAATTATAATTTTTGACCATGAACTGACCATTCAGAATCTGTAACTATTAGTCACCATTTGGATATTTTATAATTACATTTACATCAACATATTTTGGACTTTTTGTTACTTTGAGCCAGTTTTAGTGTATCAAACATGAGAATGAGTAAAAATGTAAATGTTTGCAGTTCCGTTTTTTGGTTGCCTGATAGATCAAAAACAAAATTTCGAATACAAAAAAATATTGTAAGCACTGTAAGGAATAAGTGATGTGAAATGCGGATATTTTATACATCTAAACACTGAACAAAAAATTGTTTCTATTCGTCATTTGTATATAATAATTTTCTGTAATGCAATGCGCATGTAAACCAGTGACTTGAACATTGGATTACATTACGTTTGTAATTTTAGTTATTTTTTATGGCAAGATTTAGGTCACTAATCAAGGTTTAATTCAAATATTTCTAAGTTCCGTGTTCAGGAACATAACTTTTTAGTGTATTTTTTCGTCCAATCAGTATAATCGAAATTTTTACAAATTCAAAGAAACAGACTAGTATTTCTCGAATCTTGTAATTTATTAGGTTGAATGAGTCCTATAATAAAATGTATACTGATTTCATTACAGTTTTACTAGGCCTGTTAAACCGATTTGTTAATGTAAATAAATTATGATTTGTCAAAACATCACATTTTATGATTAACTTGCTTGGTGAAATGTTGATCATTTTGCTTGTTTACTTATGTTTTATTGTCCTCTTATTTAGAAAGTTTTTACACTATGCATATGTACCTATGTTTTATTTTAGATAATATATTCACATTGAGTAGCTCAATTGAATCAGACTAGAACAATTAGTATTTAAAATTTTGTTGGATAATACGAGAGTATAAGTGGAATAACTTCCCAATGAAATCACTATAAACAATAGTCCATTACTTACATAGTATATATTTTTATCAAGTACAATTTGCAGGTTGCTTCAAAAAATCTATAGTATAAGTTAGAATGTAGAAACATAATATTTTATCTAGAAGTCCCTTATTTTGTCCACAAAGAGACAAGAAGGGAAAAAGAACAAAAAGTTTACTGTATACATTTTTTTTTTTTTTTGTCAAAATCGAGATTATCTGATAAGACTTGGTAATCAATATTTGTTTTTATTTTGGGGCCCGTTAGATAAGAACTGATAAATCTCATTAGTTGGTTTAATAGTGATCAATATCATAGACAAATTATTTTATAGTTAGAATTTAAATAAAACAAAACATCTAGTTACAATTCGATACAGAAATGTTTTGACTAATCTAACGGGTTCTGAAGAGAAGCAAACTAAATCAACTATCATTTTAAGCAAATAGTATGTACGCTTGGTGCAATTAGTTATTTGAAGGCAACATTTTGTTGTAATGTTAATGTAGAGAGTTGACATGTAAACTGAAACACCATGTGTGTAAAATTTTATGTAAGATTGATTTAATCAACTCATGACTTAAAAATTTATAGATATAAGAGTGAGTGGAAATAAACTTTGTATATATTTCAATATATAACGATTTAAGTAAATCTCTTAAGTAATTTATATTGAATTTCATTTGGCTGCCCTGAGATCTGAACAATACATTAGTAATTCATGTTTTATTTTATAAAACTGAATTTATTTTAAATAGTTTTCGCATAATATCAGTGAACATTAGCTATGTACACACTATGGCTTCTCCTCGAAGTATTTTCTTTTCGAAGATTTTGTGGTTACTGGATCGTGATGCTGTTTCTCAAGTTAAGTATACATTCGTGCAGTAGTAGGGACATATCGTGTCTCCCAATCCATTTTGTGCATCTTTATTTAATTTCAGGTACAGGTCCCAGTAGGACGCCAAAAAAGAAACCCAAGAAGCAGCATCAACACCCACCACAAACTGTAAATATGTGTTTTTTTTGTTATGATTCAATTATCATATTAATAATACAATTGGTCATGATATTAAACGTTGATGGTTTGTAGCAGAAACTCGTGCCTCCACTGACAGTAGCGACTACCGTGTCCGCTCCTGCGGTCGCGCCAGCCGCGGCAGAGCAGACGGCGGCCGCGCCGGCCGACGTGAAGCCGGCGCCGGCGCCCGAGCCGGAGCGCAAGGAAGCGGCCGCGCCGCCGCCCGCCGTGCTCGCCGCGCCCGCGCCGCCGGCGACGATACCTTCAAACATTATTCCTGACTCTTCCATCGCCCCCATTGTACGCGACGCGGAGGACCAGAAGCCTATCCTTAAAATGGAACCTCGTAACGGTCTAGATAAGGTTGATCCATCTCAATACATCGATCCCATTGAACGGTCCTTGGCTAGTCTCGAGCGAAGTCTTAAGGCCGATGTACCTATGGATGTTAGTGTTGGAGTATCAGAGTCTTCGATGCGTCTCGAGGAAGAGTTTTCACTACCTAAACCTCAAATGATGCCAGACGCTGCCCATCAGAACTTGATGGCACAACTAGGGGGATTGACAGAAGTTGCTCGTGTGCCTGAGCAGATTAAAACTGAAATGTATCTTCCACCTCACAATGGATTTGCAGAAAAAATGCCACATGAACGTGAGATGTTACGACCTGACATAAATCCTATAATTCCTGGCATGACCGGTGTTCCATCGGTTACGTCTATATTTGACCCCATACCTTCAGCACCACACAGCGTAATCTCCCAGTCACATCATAACATACCGAATACACCATATTTAATCACACCCGCTTCGAAAAAAGAAGATGTTAAGCCTCTGCTGACACCAAAGCCAATAGAAGACCTAATGGGAGTCCCAAATATGGTTTCTAATAACATGTCTGACCGCGCTAAATATGAAATGGAAAAAAAGATGGAAGACTCGAAAAATACTAACTTTGCTCAAGCTTTCAAACTCAAGCAAGAACAAAATTTAAAAAATGCGAGTTCGTGGTCGTCTCTTGCACAGGCTGGAAGTCCACAGAGTATACCAAACATGGGTACCAATCATCAAATAAAACAAAAACCTGTCATGGATAGTTTTCAAGTAAGTTTTACTGTGTTTTTGTTTTACTAATGAATACGCAAGACAAAGCTCAGTAATGTACGTTGTTATAATTGTTTGCAGGCGTTTAAGAAGCAAGCTAAGGAGAAAATAGACCGCCAAAGAGCTCTTATAGAACAGCAGGAGTTACGAAAAAAAGAACAAGCTGAGAGAGAAAGACAGCGGCAAGAAACTGAAAGGCGACAACCAGACGAAGAAAAAATGAGGTAATGATTGACAAAATGCCTCCTGTGCCAAAATAAATTAAAGGGGACATTCAAAATGTACGCCACTAATTATATGTATTTCAAATCATAAAGTAAGAAGTAGTTGTTTACTATCCCTTTGTTGGGTGGCTTTTTGAGCGGTGATCTTGTGTGGGCGCCGCTGAAGTATGTATCCCTCGCCCACGGCGACTTTTTATAGCGAAGCTGTCGCGCGTTTATATTGCACTAGCAGCCCGCCCCGGCTTCGCACGGGTATTTAACAAAAAAATCAAAATTATAGCAGCCCACCCTGGTTTTTTTTTATAGTAGGTTAATGAAAAACAAAGTTACTGCTGCAGTTTGATGAAAAATTCTCATATCTCAAAAACTAAACATCAAATCTTGTTCAAACCAATTTTCGTTGGAAATGTGCATGGTAATGTACATCATGTAATATTTTTTTTAGTTTTATCATTTTCTTATTTTAGAATTTACAGGGGTATACATTTTACCACTTTGGAAGTGTCTCTCTCTTTTCAGTTTAGAAAAAAATGATATTAGAAACCACAATATCATTTTTGAAGACCTATCCACAGATTCCTCACACGAATAGGTTTGATGAAAATAAAAATTTGAGTTTCAGTTAAAATGGGAAACCTCCAAAATTTATTGTTTTAAAGGTATTGAAAGCAGTCTTGAATATAAAGTAATTTAGTTTGATAAGGATTAATACCAAGATACAAATACAGAGCCTTTTTTAGCGACGGCATTAAAATTATTTTTTTAAAATAAAAGAACACTTATTTTGGCATAACTATAATAGTTAGACATATGTTGTCGCGACACTTTTTGTAAATAATGCAAAAAGTCAAAGTCGTCGTACATTATTTTATTCTATCATCAATAGTTTTCGCAGCGCACGCGATGTAAAGAATATTTTAGGTAATTTTTGTACACCTTGGGTTTCATCATTGGAGTTTTATTAAGGATCACTAATTTTTTTGAAAATCTAATTTAGCTTATGTCACCCGCGGATAGTGTAGCTTCCAAATGTGAAAGAATTTTTCAAATCGGTTCAGTAGTTTCGGAGCCTATTCAATGCAAACAATCAAATCTTTCCGCTTTATAATATTAGTTTAGATCGGTACTATCGTGCGTTAGTCGCGTTTGCAACGTGCGATAGAAACGATATAAAGGCGCGGCTGTATTAATACTCTTGCATGACAAAATCGCGACTGTATCGATGCAAACGCGCGACCGTTTTGACGACATTGGGGGAACAGAAATGTGAAAGCGCCTTCTGTGTCGATGCTGAATCACGTTTGTTTCGCCCAGATTTTGTATCGCTACTATCGTGATGCTGTTGCGCAGCATCACGATAGTAGCGATACAAAATCTGGGCGAAGGTACAGTTTGCAAAGGAGATAAGTAACCAGTTTCTCATACTAGTAGTATGAGAACCTGTTTACTTATCTCCTTTGCAGACTGTACACAGCCAGCGACAGCATCGTTACAAAAAGTCGCCGAGGGCTAGGCCTCTGAGCAGAATGTTCGAAACGCAGTGTATCTTAAGATACCTACATGTCAACATTCCCAAGCTCGTCGGTGAGTGACCGAAATTATACTATTTTCAAGACAATTTCGGTTACTTACGAATATAATACTACAACGACGTATATCGCTGTTATTTTTATGTTGATGATTCATGATTTAGGCCATTAGATCCATTTATTTACTGATTGGTCGCAGTTTCTAGGCACGTCACAAAAATCGATCTAGTGGTAATTTGTCGCTTCTCGCTAAACATGCGGTGTCGATTCACAGAGTGGGAGCGAGCGTGCGCAAGGTGGAGACCGCGGAGGTAGCGTCGCCGCGCGTGTCGCCCGTGGCGCGCGCTTCGCCGCCCGCCGCCGCCGCTGCCGCCGCCACCGCCGCGCCCGACAAGCCGGCCGCGTCCGAGCGCGAGCGCCTGCGCCAGCGCGAGCAGGAGCGCCGCCGTCGCGAGGCCGTGAGTACTTCACGCTACTCGATACTCATAGTAGTAATATAAAAAATTGTATAGCTATGTTCTCAAACAATAACCTACAATATATGGGAAAATAATACTACAACTTAAAAAAAAAACTTGTCCTATGAATAAAATCCCATCCCATTTGAATCAGTTTTTGATCATCAAAATTACATAAGACAGTCCCGGTAGATGGCTACCGGGACTGTCTTATGTAATTTTGATGACATTTCACCAGATAAAATGCCCACGGTTTCACCAGTTCCTAGAGTTCATGATGGGTATAAGAAGTAGCAGAACAAACTGACCAGCAGCTCATCTAACTGTTAAGTTAAAACAAAGGCATACAAATATTTACGAGCAATAGACGGGCAAGATGACTTCCTACATTGCATTAAGTCGATCTTTTTCGGTTCGTTGTCACTAGTACCATTAACAGTTCCATGATGGAACTACTGACAGTTTTTTTTTATCACTAGTTCCATTTTAAAAGAATCTGAAAATAATGGAACTAGTGTTGAATTTTTTATCATTAGTTCCATTTTAAAAGAATCTGAAAATAATGGAACTAATGTTGAATTTGTTATCATTAGTTCCACATTATTATTTTAGGCACTTGTGAAATATTTAGGGGTGGTAAAAACACTGGAGTTAAAATCACTTAGTTTTTTATAATAATTATATTCAATAAAATCAGCGAATTTTTTTTTAATGTGTGATTCAGATTCATTACAGTACGCACTCAACGAAGTTTATTTAAAAAATGACCCACAGATATTTCGCCTGTTAATAACTGCATTTGGGCTTCAATGACTAAATCATTTTTGTCTCTGTAAATTCTTCGTCGTTTAGGTTGGGAGCTCTGCCCATAGTTTTGTAGAAGATTAGTTCTATACTTCATTAACATTGCATCATCGTATAGAATATGTAAGAGCTGCAATAAATTTGACTCGCTTTAATTGACATTTGTATTCATATTATGATGCCAGCCTTCTAGGACATTATTTGTCCTATGGATCTCACCATCAACACACCATAATTTTTGTACATCTGGTTTCATCCAAAACGTGAAGAAATATTTTTTGAATTTATTAAAAGCTTCGTTTTCGGGTGTATATATTTCCAACCTTCTTCGATTTTATTTGGCGGGAGAAACGCTAAATTGCCACAAAGGGAAATTATCCTTTTGTTTTTTCTGCTACTGTTATACCCCATTTTTGATGTAAGGCCCAGCTTGGTTGCTTTTCGAAAAAGGCTGTTAGTATACTGATAATGACAACCTTTAACATCTATGGCAACATTTAATGATAAAAGAGCCTTTATTGTGGCTTCCTCAAAATCGATCATTACTTTAGTTGGGTTCCACTGGGGTATCTGCGATTTTGTCAGAGAAAATAAAATTTCATAAGAATATGTATTTCTATTTGTCATAAACGCATAAAGTACGGGCACGACATTAGTAAAATTACTATTGCTGCCAATGTCAGCATGAATAGTGAACATTTGTGAGAAAGGTTTCGGGCAAAATTTAAATGTGCCGTCCATAAAAAAATTCGTAACATTTCCCATGTGCATTTTTCCTTCGGGAGTACAAAAGACCAGAATTCTATAATACAAATGTCAATAAAAACGAGTCATATTTATTGCAGCTCTTACATATTCTATACGATGATGCAATGTTAATGAAGTATAGAACTAATCTTCTACAAAACTATGGGCAGAGCTCCCAACCTAAACGACGAAGAATTTACAGAGACAAAAATGATTTAGTCATTGAAGCCCAAATGCAGTTATTAACAGGCGAAATATCTGTGGGTCATTTTTTAAATAAACTTCGTTGAGTGCGTACTGTAATGAATCTGAATCACACATTAAAAAAAAATTCGCTGATTTTATTGAATATAATTATTATAAAAAACTAAGTGATTTTAACTCCAGTGTTTTTACCACCCCTAAATATTTCACAAGTGCCTAAAATAATAATGTGGAACTAATGATAACAAATTCAACATTAGTTCCATTATTTTCAGATTCTTTTAAAATGGAACTAATGATAAAAAATTCAACACTAGTTCCATTATTTTCAGATTCTTTTAAAATGGAACTAGTGATAAAAAAAAACTGTCAGTAGTTCCATCATGGAACTGTTAATGGTACTAGTGACAACGAACCTCTTTTTCTAGTGTCATACGCCAGATTGTCAGGTTAGCATTCGTGCGTTAAAATCGAAAATGAGAATCGAGATGAAATTGTATGACAATATTACCAATAGCCGTTCTATAATTATATTAAAATCACATTTAGGTAAAAGAACTAATTTGTAGGCTGTACATGTCACTTTAATAATTACGGAAATTGATTTGACTTAATACATACTTCTTTTCAACATTTTTGATATAAATATCAAAAATGTTGAAAAGATGAACAAAAAAAAAAAGAAGAATGAATGTTGAAGAAGTTCCCTTAATAATTGTGGCTGGTAAACCAGCCACAATTATTAAGGGAACTGAAAACAGTTTTTGGAACCTGTTTTTTTACACAAATGTAAAAATAACAGGTTCAAATTCCTTTCTCAGGTAGAACTTTAGTAGGCTTTTGAAGGTCGAACCACACGTGACGTATTCAAAATGCTGGATTCTAATAACTTTATGAAATATAAAAATATGTTTTAATTGTTTCAGATGGCAGGTCAGATAGACATGAACATGCAAAGTGATTTGATGGCCGCATTTGAAGAATCACTGTGATGTGCTTTAAGGAGGACATTAATAAATTGTACATATGAGTATATAAATATTAATTTTACGTCAATGCAATCGATAATTATGGTGGATAGTATGACACCGAAGTGAGTTTGTGATCGTGTAGTGCGTGAAACAGTTGACTAACATGTGGTTAAGTGCTGTGAATAGTTATACTTAAACTGTTGTAACGTCATTATTGATTTCGTGGTCACATATTATGGGCCTTTACTAGAGGGTTGCATTTTAATTAAAATTAACTTGTATTATAAGTTTTTATGTAAGGTCTTAAAGGTAAACAACTCTCTTTACATTCGTAAGTCTATATTTATATTTCGTTTTAGAGGCGTCTCCTTCCTTCCATAATTGTTTTATAGTGTCTACTAATGACGATAGAATGGTAGATTGAAATTGGAAAATCAACATGTTTTATGTAATTGGTGAATAAACAATCAAATGAACTATGAAATCTGTTACGAGCCTTACGCCATCACTCATTGCATCGCTGTATTATTTGTATGTTTCGAAAACAACACTAATTGTTGACGCTTAGAAATTAAATAAAGTAATTAAAGTATATATATAATGCCATAATATTAGAATGTCGCTGTTAATTCAACGTGCAATGGGTGACGGCGTGGGTTGATATTTATTAGTAAATGGAATTTCTGTTACGTATTCGATTTTCGATAAATATTGCTTAATGTTAGTAGATTTTTTATCAGTCTGTCATGGAAAACAGATCAAATGTCATACATTTGATTTGAAATATATTTATTTTACATTGGGATATGTCTTTTTGTGTTTGTAGATAGATAACTCCAGTGCAAATGTAGTAAATTTTTAAACAAATACTACATACAAACTCATTAATTTATTAATGAGAATAAAAATTATACTACCAATAATACAAATCTCCACACATTGTATATTCTTAAGCAACTTTTTCATTTCAGCCATTTAATCTCAAACTCGAAATCAAATGTAGATATGAAGTAAAATATATTGACATTCCATATTGTATATATGTTGTTTAAATTGTTATTTATATTTTATTTTTGCCAATTTGTGCAGCTTGGGGCATTCATGGCGAGGCATAGTAACTGTGTCTGAATGTTATGAGAGGTTCATTAAGTAAATTATGCTTAATATATATTTTATAAGCACAGAACTAGGTGATGTACAAAATTAAACTGTTTTAATCTACACATTATTTTCATGAAGTTGGTATAATTTTGTTTTAGTTTGACGAATACTATTTACCTAAACATTTTGGAAGCAATAAAATCAGTTCTTTTATATCTCGTTCTATTGAAACCTCTTTCGTGCTTAGTTGCATAAAAATAAATGTCCTGTTCTCGCGTACCCACCTATGTTAAAAGCTAACCGTTCACTACAACGACCTTGCAGAATACGCACAGCGTGGTCCATTTGTTGGCAGCAACACGTTACAATCATAGCTGTGCAGGTGTCACTGACTCTGGCAGGGCCACCATCAGGGATTTTAATTTTGGAAAACAAAAAAAATGTCGCTAATTAGTCGAAATTTGTCGCCAAATATCAGAATTTGTCGGTCACTGGTTCAAAAGATATAAGGGTTTATAGGTGGCCGATCTGGAGAGAGTCTCCGCAGCATGGCCACATTTATATCTCAAAAACTAGGGCACCTAGCAAAGATCTGCTTTCTCCCATATTTTGTCGTCAATTCGATAAGGCCCCCTTGTGGTTGGGCACAAGGGGGCCTCATCAAGTGCGAAGCCGTAGGGCCGCTTCGCCCACGTCTAGCTACGACACTGCTTAGTGCTTCCCTGAAGAAAAATGGCATAGTAGTAGCAAGTATTTTTGACAATCGTAAGCGCTAATATCTTGGTTAGGCCCTGGTTCAGTACTTAGGCATCCCAAACGAAATCGTACCCCTATTAAAGTAATGGTTACTGTATGGACTATGGTGGTCTGGTGCCGGTGTAATTAATCACAGGTTTTTACGAAATGACACGAGCATTACTGCGGATACTAAGAGGAACTGGACGCAATGATGGAGAACCTCACAAATCATCGGCAAACTTTGGTTTAATTGTCGTCCCTGGTGCTTTGCACGACAACGCTCGACCTCACGCTTCACAAAAAACGGTCACACAGCTAAAGCAGCAAGGGCTGGGAGTTCTGCGTCATCCACCATACTCAACAGACCTTGCGCCGGCAGACTACTCCGTTTTTCAGTTTGGACAATTTCTAGGAAGGAACATAATTCAATTCCCGAGGGGCGAGGGCGAAAAAAGGAGCCTGTTTTTTTTTTTCGCACGGTTAGAATATGGACTACGCGGGTAAGTTCAAACTGTTTAAATGTGTAATTTGGTTAAAGTAGGTAGTAAGAGTATGGTTCTAGTTAACCTGCATGTTTAGATACTGTTTACGTACAAGTGTAATTAAAAAATATTTTCTTATTTTTAACTTGGCCGTCATGCCCCATATAAGATCCTCGAGCTTTCTTTTTGTCATAAAACCCAAGGTCGGTAAGTATTTTTTTTAAAATCTAAAGCACAGCACACAGGTCATGCAAATTGTTTACACGCAATTGAAAAATTGACTTAAAATGGTATTTCAACAGGAATTTCATTGCAATCCCGGTATGTAATGTTACCTAAATACTCAACTAATGTTCTTAATAATCGATAGTTTTTTGTATCAAAACGTCGTTTTTTTACATTCCGTCATTGCTGTTTACCTACGTAACGTAAGTATTTGCCCTTAACGTTTCTGAACGAAACATTTGTATAATCTGTGGTGTAGGTGGAGCTGTGTACGATGTGCTATAAATTTTAAAAAAAACTTACCGCCCTTGGGTTCATGACAAAAAGAAAACTCGAGGGTTATAAATGGGGCATTACGACCAAGTTAACCTGTATGTTTAGATAATGTTTACGTGCAAGTGTGATGAATAAATTACTACAAAATCCTGGCAGTTTTTTAAAAAAAAAACGCCATGGCCGCGCACCTATATTAATCTCATTGACACCATCTATCGAAGTAGCGAACATAACATCAAGATTTCTGGTCAAATTTTGAACATTGAAAAGGGTATCAAACAAGGCGACCCACTGCCTGTGACTACCGGTTATAGGCTTCACGTTTTCTAAAAGCAAATTTATGTCTAAGACACGTAAATATTTGTAAAAAAATAATAGTTAGGAATATACCAAAAGAACAAACTCATTATTTAAGATTTATTTGAAAATGCGACTGTTTTACCTTGTCTTATTTTTTATCGTGCGGTTAGTGCCTAAACAACTGGTGTCTTTATGCCGATCATGACTTGGCTTCATGCCGTCGAGAAATATCTCATAAGAATCAATTCAAGGTTTGTAAGGATCGAAACAGGTGGCGTTCTGTATTACTGCCAATCCCCGTGAAAAAAAGGCGTGGATTTACGTATGAATGTAATAAAGGACAATGAATATGCATACCTAGGTTATAAAAAGTATTTAAATAAAACGTCGAAATCCAATTGGAATAATAATATATCACATTCCTTGATCTTACTGTACAACTAGACTACAGACAAGCACTTATATATTATTACAATAATAATATGTATAGATATTTAAATAAATTCAAGTTTGCCACACATTTAGTCCAGTCAAATAAGTATTAAACCCAGGAATTAAAGTTATTTTGCACTGACTTTCGTGTTGAAATTCTAAACACTGATAGATCTGTACTTCTGGATTCGCTTACCCGACACCCGATCTTTAATCACTTGCTTATAACTTTGGTCTTGCAAAAAGTATTTTTTCTGACTTTCATTCCGAGGTTTACAAATTTAAAACCTTATTTGACAGCACTCATTAGGAGGCGGTAGTGTCCCACTCTATGAGGTAGGCAGGCGGAGCGCCGCGCTCCAGGCGGCGCGCGTGCACGTGAAACGTCTGTCCGGCGCGGAAGTACGACTGCACGCTCGACTTCAGCGCAGACAGCTGCTCCGCGTTCACATCCGCGGCAGTGCTATTAGCTTTGTGAGGACTCAGCTGTAAACTCTTTACGCTATTATTATTACTAGAGTTATTATTCGTATTCCTTCTTGCATTCTCGTAATAATTCTTTTCTTGTCTCTGTCTCAGTCTTCTACCGTGCAATTTCACGTTATTGATGTGCCCTCCACCCTGAGGAGTGACTTCACCATTTTCGTTTGGGATTTGAGCAGGTTTATTGTTGTCGTCAGGCAGGGGACATGATTTATTCAGCTGTAAACAAATGGTATTATGAGAATCAGGGAATAATAAGGAACACCGCTATTAGTTGTTTTTATAAAGCCGTGTATCCACTAGGCAATAGTTGACGTGCAACACGTGACCGCTCAACATGTTCGGCAGCGTTGCACAACAGCGCGCGACGTTGCCAGCTGGCGCGCAATATGACGCGCGGCTGCAACATGCAGTTATGTCACGCTTAGAACTAATAATCCGGGGAATTTACGCCGAATATTAGTCTAAGTTTGCATTAATTAAAAACAGCGATTTTTTTCATTGAATGTGTAGGGTATGGAAAGGAGAGTATATTAAGCTGTATCCCGCGAAAAGTTCACCTCCGCGTATATGTTTTTTTTTAAGAAAACGTCTAATATGTATTTAACTTGGTGGAAAAAAATATAAATAGGACTGTTTATTTGGAGTATTTGTATAACAGATTGAGTACTACAAGTAGGTCAGAAAATTAAACATTTACGTCCACGGAACATTCGTTCTTTTTTAAAAATCTTATAATTTGACTTCGTACTTCAGGCAAAAATATTAACAGGACAAAAATAGTGCTAAAATGATTTATATCACCATGTCTAACTATTATTATGAAAATTAAACAAGTTCTGCTCCGGACTTCACAGAAAATCAAGAAAATCAAAAAATCTTAAATACTACTTACGGCAAAAATGTAACAGGATTTAAATTCATTTAATAATGAGAAATATATAAATCTAAACCTTAATCCCCCAATATTAAACAAATTAGAGCGATAATTAATATTGTAGTATTTTTGCCCTAAGTACAATCCAAAAATTTCGTAAATGTTTTTTTACCGTAATTCCCGTGGACGAAAATGTTTAATTCCGAAAAAATATATTACTGTCACCAATTCTTTACCTAAAGTAACTAAATTTGTCCTGTTAACTTTTTTTCCCATGTTTTTATTCACAAAAACGCGTTTTCGTCTTTTTCAGCTTGATCCGGTCTCGGAAAATGTTGAATTTTTTTTTATTATTTGAAGAGCTAAGGTCAAGTACACGATTCAAGAAAAAAATCGCTGTTTATATTTAATGCAGGGTTCAAATCTAAAAGCCCCGGACTATAAGCAATGTTTGACGTCGTGGCGACGTCTTCAAATTTAATTTCTAACCCACCATCATGACGAATTTTCGATAAAATTATAACCACCGCCGCTGAAATCAAAACTAGTTCCGCATGTTGTCGATAACTGATAATGCGTAAACCGGCAACGTTGCTAAACAAAAGTTCCGCGCTGACTTTCAACATGTTGTGTAACTTGTCGCGCGCCAAATTTTGCCTAGTGGATACGAGGCTTAACGACATAACAAATGACATAGCTTAATATACTTTCTGACGTATATACCTGCGCCTGTAGATATTTCCGCGGCCTCCTGAATTTCCTTCTTTTCACCTCCCCATTAGGCCCGATTACGATATCCTTTTCGCTAAGCTTTCTTTTCAATGGCCTCACAGGTCCCATCATTGGATTCAAGGTCACCGGTAACGAGAAACGTGAGTGGTGCTTTCCATTTTGTTTAAATATGTTTGTCGATGAGAATGGTTTCTTAGATGGGTAAGTGTTAGACATCAAAAATGGGTTGTTCTTCCCTTGAAAATCTTTAAGCCGTGGTATAATGACGTCTAGGGTGCCCCTGCTAGAGGTCTCGTCGCCCGACGACTCCATGTCATGGCAAAAACTGTTAGTGTAAGGGGGTATGCTATCCATGTGCTGCAGAGACATTATTTTGGAATGTTCGATAATGTTTTTAGTAGACAACTTAGATACTTCTAAGTTCATTGTTGCTATTCTTGTCGTGTGAGTGTTGATGCTGACGTTAGTGACGTCAGTCTTGCTCAAGTTCGTATTAACTATATTCTCTTTGGATATTTTATCTAATTTTACAGAACATGGAACTAAACAAGTATTAGTATTGGGAGATGGCACTGGAGGACTTTCTTCACAGATAGGCATTGCTTCGTTCGTAGTGTTTTCGATTAGTTCTGATATTTTCTCTATTGTATCGGCTTTGGCATCAGAAATTCTAGCAGTAGAGGTGCAAATGGAGGGTGAAGGCTGTTCGTCGTTTTCATTAGGTTTTTCATATGAACTAGTGGAAGAATCGTTTTCTGAGTTAGAGTTTGAGTTGAGATTTTCATGGAACCGTTTGCCCATCATTAAATTTAACCAATGACCATCAACTGGCACAATCATACGTTGACTGATATTTAAATAGGAACTTTTATCAGTGTTACTACTAGAAGGTTGAGAGCTGAAATAAACAAGTTATACATTATAAATGATGTTTCATTGCAACTATTTCGGTACGAATAATTTCAAACTTTTGAAATAATACCTGTCATCTACAGCTGGAACTGGCTGCGGTGATGGCACTCGCGGCAGAAACCTAAGTCGCGGTGCGTATTCCCTCACGAGCTCATCGGTCAATGCGGCCCCTTTCCTGATCTGTTAGTAAAAAAATATAAAAGTAATATTCTGACAATACAATAGATATAGACACAAATAAAAACAATTTTTATGTACCTGTTCCAAAGCAGAGAGCTGCAGTGGAGGCGGTGGCGGCCGGCGCAAGCGTAGTCCCCAGATAGTCGCACGTTTCTTCATTTCGCGACCACATTTGAATCGCTTACGAGAAGATGTCAACGCTGTCAAGATTTTTTCACGGCGTTCTGTGACTGGGGTTCGCCACATCTAGACAGAAAACAAAAATGAGGAAGCTACACTTTTTAAAATGAAACCTGCCCTTATTATTTTCTTTATACAATAAACAACTAACCTTTTCAGGTAATTGCAATGCATGCCAATTGTCCATGATGTATGGCATAATAACACTATCTAGGTCGAAATAATTCGGGGCATTGTAGGCAGTGAGATTATACAGAGCGAGGTGCGCAAGGTCCAGCCAACAAAGCTCCAGTCGCCTAAGGTATTCCGTTCCTCCGTTGCAGTGAGCGCACGCAAATATATACAACCTGAAATTTAAGTTTTAAGTTTTCATTCCTATGGCCTAGGTGCCATCCCCCAGTTTCTTCCCACTGGGGTAGCACCTAGGCGGATTCAACTATTGTTTGTGTTGTACAGCTGTTTATGCTTGTTATAATATTGAGAGTGAACACACCGCAAAACCGGCCAAGTGCATCTCGGAACATGCATAGTAAAGGTTACAAAGTAAAGGGTAGGCGGGTGGAATATTCAAATATTTTATCCTAAGAACAAGCTTATGTACATTTCGTAAATTCCGTGTGTTTTTCAACTCTAAAGTAAGTTGTAAGTAAGTTTGTATGCACATATGTTTCAAGATTTTCCGTGTAATTATACAAATTAAGGATTTTCAGATTTATATCTTTACATGCCCTGTATTAATTAATAGCTAGTATCAATACAAACATGTTTTGTACAAAAAAAAAAACCGTGATAATTTAATACAGTATACTTACTTATCGCCAGCATACAATGGATATTGTAAAGTTGATACACATCTTTGGTGAAACCAACGAGCACACCGGCAGCATAATAACATCTGTAAATCATAAAAAAGGAATTCAACTTTTTAAGCAATGACTCAACTTTGTAAGTTCATGGAAAAAGTCTAGTGTACTCTGCAGCAAAGCTGCTTTCGAAAGCTGAAAGCAGCTCTGCATGATTATTTGCGGAATAGGATTAATGTGCAACCAAAATCTGGCGAATTTGAATGAGCATTGAATGCTAATGCCTGTTGCTTACTTACAGGTCGCTCCATAGCCACACATCCTAAGCCATAAATGAATCGAACAATGATGAAGGTATTAAGAATAATCAATAAAATATAGTAAATACCTGTGCCAGCCAATCGCTTTTGTCGCCACAGTAACAATGTGGTTCATGCTTTTCTTTACAATCAGATACTGAAGCAGATGACGTTGTTGAAGCAGTCTGAAAACACACGTTATTTAATAATATCTATTAAATGACCGATGCAAGGCAAGATGGTAGTTTGAAATGGTAATAAACCTACATCGCAGGGTGAGGTGAGTTCCTGTTGTTGCCGCCGTTGCTGTCCGCCCTTAAATCTAAACATGTCTGATCGCTTAAGCGCCCTGTTCTCCGCCGCGGCCACTCTATACCTTTGGTCCACGCATCTTTTGCAGTGCCATGATGCACCTGTTAGAAATTTTGAAATTTAGATACGAATCAGAAGTCGTCGAAAAGGTATTCAATCAATATTACATTTGCAGAGGCGTGGTGATGTTAGTGTTTTTCTTGTTATGATAATAATGTAAAAAAATAATAGATGTAAATAATTCTTTAGAGATTAAAGGAATTGATAAACTAACACAAGTTAAGATCTAATAATGGCGCAGCATAAAAATATACGCTCTTATGACATGTTACTCTTTTCAATGAACAAAATTAGGTAATGGCAATGGTTTGTGCCTGACTTCAATGGTAGGTAATTTAAATTAAATTCCATGTTGGTAACATCATAGTTAGGGTGATTTCAATGTTCTAAATGCGACGCGAGAAACATTTACAGAGATTCGCAATTTAAGCCACACTTATAACATGTATACGCGTATATGTTTAATGTAACCAATACAGTGAGAGAGCAAATAGGGTCGCATATCTACGAAGCTTACGAGGCAATCAGCCGATAACTGATGCTCATAACGAGTAGTATGATGACTTTTGGGCACTAGTTTTAAAAGAAAGCTGATTAAAATACTTCTGCAGCTAATAAGCGTAAGGAAGTTAAAGGCCCTTTTATATCGACAAAGCTGAGACGAGCACAGTGGAGAGACGCCGTGCGGGAATCGACTCATTGGTTGAACTCTACATTGCGTCTTTCGACTCGCCTGTGGTTAATCGAAACTTGCATGTCTCTTGTTTGCTCCGTTCGTCTCTGTTTTGTCGCAAACCGTCCCTCAGTGCCCTTTATTACTTTAGCTTCTTATTAGAACTGCTACAACTGGCTTCCTAACAACTTCTTGAAGTAGATAATCCACAGCGGTCAAGCCGTACTTTGCAATTGCTTTATATTGCACGGCTGTTTGCGTAATTGTCCACTCGCTGATACGTGTTGAAAGCACACAAGTGAGCCGAGTTCACTGACGGTCTTTTCACCCTCATGGTCTAAGTAATAAGGTTGAAAATTGGTTGACCATCAGTGAACTCAGTAATACCTAGCATGTCTTAAAAGCTTGGTGTCTGAATTCGAATAATAATTATCTAGTAATATGGTCCAGTTGCCACTAGCAGTCTATTGCAGGGTTATCATAAAGGATTTCAGTCAAAAAGACACATGCACCCAAAAAGTTTTAAGCTAATTGAGGTTTTATTATAATCACATTAAAAATGGTCCCAGTGGCGACTCTGCAAAAACTAATTGCTTAAGCAAAATTAATACTTAACACGAGACTTGGCTACATTTCATACATCTACGAATTTGGTCAGTGAATCTGCAGAGCACCTTGGCTGCGTGCACACAATCTGCTTTATGCACCTTAACGGGAACACACCGATATCATGTACCTAATCACATTTCACGTTACGTTTGTTAGGCTGTGCAGCAGTCCTTTACTTCATGTGACCTACGTACCGTTAATCCAGGCATCGACGGGCGGCGAGTGACACTTGGCGTGGTAGCCTCTTCCGCACATGTCGCAGGCGATGATAGCGTTGGTGGCAGGGCTGGCGGCGGGCCCCTCGCGCCTCTTGCACACCACGCACATGATGCGTCCATCGTCCGCCGGGGGCGCGCTCAGCAGCTTCAGCGTCGCCACCGACGCCCACGCTTGCGTACCGTCGCCGAACTTGACCAGGCACCGCGCCGTCCCAGTACCAACCTCACACGAGTCGTTGTCATTGCTGGTACTCAACTCTACTATTGTTCCTGGTTGGAAGGAAACGCTGCATGAATAATCTATTTTATGATATTAATTGATTTTAGTGTGCAATAGCTAGAAATTATTGCAAAGATTATTAATTAATATATTTCAAGAAGCTAGGTCAAAAATAAAACTTTATAATTATTTAAAACAAAAAGGTTGGAAAACACTATCATTTTTAAGTTTGAAATAGTCTTGACTCCTTGAATCCATAATTATGTAACTAGAGCATGATTGCGGGGCTAAATAGGGATATACAATACAAGTAGATACACACCTAAATAATATCTTCCATCTTTGTTTGGTACCAGGACATCATCCCCACAGTGGAATGGATTATAATTGTTTTTTTCCGTGTTGGTCGTTGAGTCTGGCATGGCATCCTGTGTTTCTTCTTCTTTTTTTTCATTCTTTTTGCTAGCACATGGTGTGATCGTTTTGTCAAGGTCGCTCAGGAGGGCATCGATCAGAGACAACTGCGTTGAGACCTCTTTGAAACAAACAAAGAAAGTAAATCAATAACATTTTTTGGGACTAATGTAAGTATGCTGAAAATAAATATTATCTCTGCTTATCGTCATTTCTTAGTGTTGATGGAACATTATGGAAGTGTAATGAAAAGCTATTTATCATTCAATCCAAAACTAACTTATAATAAGCAACAGCTATAAGCAGAGCCTTAAGAGGCGATCCGGAATTGCAATTCCAGGCGAGTACAAAAATCAGGCGGAATATTGCTATTGTTTGACTATCATCAGAGCGCGCGGGACGTGGTGCGCTGCCGTGTGTGTGTGTGTAGTATTAAAATTATACGATTCTCAGTCTGCCTACATCATAGATATCTTGAAATCTAGGCCCTGTAGAGAAAACCTAGTTAGTACTTATTTTATGATGTAGGGCAATAAATCAATAAATTCCAAACGTAAGCTAATTAAGAACATGCTGCGCCAACCCCAAATAAACTGAGTTAAGAAAAATAGAAAAAAAAAACAAGGATTTAGAATAAAAATGTATGACTTGCTGTTTAAAACTCTTGATACATTCATCAATTAAAAAAACTGGCCAAGCATATTAAAGGTTCTGTAGCATCAAACAATATATTTAATGCTCTATCATTCCACCATTTTGCTTTTCAGAAAAATTAAATTTGGTTTTCATAGTATGTTAATGAAAAACAAAGTTACTGCTAAGCAAAGTTACTAGTCATGAAAAAGGCTGGCCTTTTAAATCCAATAAGGAAAATGCATACGGAATTGATCTATTTTAAGAATAAGATAAGCAAATCCTTATTTATGTTAGTTTAAGCTTTTCTTTATATGTGAGGATCTAAAATGTTTTCAGAAAAAGAATTTACTAAGGAAAATATGTTCAAACTATGATTTAGGACCTCTCAGTGTAGTCAATAATTTCATAAGACTTGGGTACTTAATTGGAAAAAAATCACTTTGGTTCAGCTTTTGAAAACATTACCTTACAAAATATCAGATTCTATAAAAAAATGATCTATGCAACTTGGTCATTGTCTTTTTACTACTTTTGGTAAAATCCTTAATTTAAATTTATTGGTAAAATTGGGGTGGGTTTGTATTTAAGGTTTCGCTGTTGCACAACGACATGCTTTGCTTGGTAGTATAGATGCAAGGCTATGGCTACCTTACTGCTTCCCTCAGAGGCGGTAAGGTGGCGGGGTCTAGAGGGCGAGCGCGAACGTCTTGTAGATCTTCAAGGCAAGTCTGGTCGATTCACCTTCACGAGGTTGCCGTCTTGTTCGTGGTCTAATTCCATAAGAAATAGACGCAACGAAAACCACCAGGTGCCTTTTTTCCTAACCATGACCCTCTGTGACCGAGTGGTTGTGGGCTCGTCCTCAATTATCTCAGCTGGCGACGAGTAGGAACAAATACTCACCTGCGCTAGGACTTGCGCAGTCGAGCGCCGTAAGCGGGAATGAAGGAGTCCTCGGGGGCTGAGCGGCGCTGGTGGTAATGCATCCGTAAAGCAACACGCTTTTTTTGGTCCGGATTTCAAGCGGAACGGTAGCCCTAACCAATAGCTAAGGGTAGGGAAATGGCCAGTTTCCCATCAGAGGGTCACCGCGAGGAGCGGGAGGTTCGCTGAGGCCATCCTCGGATAGCCGAAGCGGTGGGTTAAGGTCATGCTGCCGGTGTAACTGAGGGTTGATCAGTTCGGAAGGGCCGGGCAGTCCCCACCGCCAACCCAATCAAGCACCTGATGTCGCACTGTAAGTCAGCCTCACGCTCCTATATCTCGATGGTACTCCTAACGGTCAAGCTAGTTTTGTAGCTAGACGTTCCCAGGTGCAGGTTCCATGGAGGGTGGGAGGCTAGAGATACGAAACACAACTACAACTCTACTATGGATAACTCTGGCCCATATACACCAAAAACACACACAACACAAACAAACACACCCAGTCACCCACCACACAATCGCACACCGGAGTGGAGGCGAAAACTAAGGAAGCTCCCAAGAGGGGTGCTTGCAGTACCTTTCTTGCCCCTGGGTGCTCTGCTGTCAGTGCAGCAGGCTCCAGCGCGGGTACCGGTCCGGCTGTGGCGAGAACCGCGGCCCAGACCAAACAAAAGTCCCGGAAAATACAGAGGACATCGGCGCTGATTGGGACCAGTACCAAGCCTCTTTCCCTTTCAGGTGTACAGCCCCCCACGATGGTTAATACCGGCGGTAGGACTCCTCTTCTACACCCAGCTCTACCTATGGCTCTTCAAGCCACCCCTCCCCCGCTGGCCGTCACTGGCTAACCGGAGGAAATCTGCACCAGTTTTCCGGGCTGCGACTGGAGGGTGACGAGGAAGATACGACCAGTGATGGCGTCCCCTTCGTTGACCTGTAAAGTCCTGCAGGCAAACTTCCACCACAGCCAAACCTCGACGGCTCAGCTGCACAAGTGGTTGGAGGTTCAACAAACGGCCATTGCCTTGATCCAGGAACCGTGGATGGGGCCTGCCGTTTACAAGCTCTCCAATCTTGCTGGTAAGCTTCTCGCTAGTACAGATCACGATTACCCAAGATCGTGCATTGATACGACAGGCAACATTAAAACAGCCACTAACAGACTTCTGTTGCAGGGATATCTCTGCAGCAAGGCTACTAATACAGCGTGACGACACAGATGTAGCGGTCGTCTTCGCCCCGGCATATATGCCTGAGGCCGAGGGGCCGCCGCCGCATGACCTCGCCTGCGGCGTAAGATATTGCGAGAGGTTGTCATTGGCGCCGACGCAAACGCTCTTTAACATCTGTGGGGTATGGAAACGCAAAACGAGCTCTAGTTGACTATTTATTTACAACGAACTTAACTCAAGACTGCGGAACTACGGGAACTCAAAACAAATATGGTAAATATAAACACAGGCTCCAAACCAACCTTCGTAACGAGGCGAAGCCGCACAATCATAGACCTAACTCTGGCAACGGAGGATGCAGCGGCCATGACCACCGGGTGGCAGGTCTCCAAGGAGGCCTCTTGCTCGCACCATAGGTGGATCCGCTTCGATATCCAGGTTAGTGTTACACCAATACTGCCACGGCGTAACCCACGCAACACAGATCGTGCTGCCTATACCGAGGGTACGTGGAAACCAAGCTTGCGCCGACCAACTGGAAACTGGAAGACGTTCGAGGACACCTCGCAGATTAACGACCGAGTAAAACACCCCACAAAATAAATGATAGACAGCTACCAATCAGCCTGCCCAGAAACCACTCCGCCCTCTACACCAGGGCAGCAACCTTGGTAGGGAACGGATCTGGAATGCAAGCGCATGAAGGTAAGGATAGCTCTGAACAGCATGAACACCTGTGCTGACAAGGATTGCAACGCGTACTACGCGGCCAAATCCTGCTATAAAAATGCAACAGGTTCAGGAGCAATACTGGATAGAGTAAATACTGTGGAAACATCGAGGTCTGCCAACAAGCTAATACGGTAAGGAAAAAACTGGAACAGCAAAACACGACTGGGCCCGCTGTTCTTCGAAAACCAGACAATCACTCACCACATCACCAGTCGAGGCGATGCGCGTCCTTATTGAAACTCACTTCCCAGGACGCGCTTTCGCACAGGTTATTAAGTGGACAGAGGTTACTCAAACACCATCAGAAAACGACTGGCGCTACGCACATAAAGTGGTAACGCTCGAGAAACTTCAGTGGGCGATCCGGTGCTTCCATCCTTTTAAGGTGGCAGGTCCGGACTGGATCTTTCCCGCCTTACTGCTGTGAGGGGGGCGGTAACTCCGTCGCCGATGGACTGGTGTCCTTAATGAGAGCGTGCCTGGCCGTTCGATACGTTCCTAAGGGATGGAGGGATGTGAAAGTCATATTATATTCCAAAGCCAGGTAAAAGCGACTATCTATACCAATGCCAAATCCCACCGACCAATCAGCCTTCCAGACCTCCTTCCTCCTAATAACCAAGTTGAGATGATTTTGCGAGAGAGAGCTGAGGGATGGCGCTTTGAAAATAATACCACTCCACAACTACCCACATGCATACAGCTCGATAAGTCCACTGAATCAGAACTCCACCTGGTAGTCAGTAGGATAGAAGATGCTATACATCAGAAGGGTACCTGCAAGGGAACCTTCATAGACATCGAAGGAGCCTTCGATAAAACAAACTTCTCCAGCATCAGCACCGCCCTCTCTCGACATGGCTTTGAACAGGTACTGATTGACTGGATCACTAACTTGATGATCAAACGAGCGGAAGGATAGCAGCGGATGGCCATGACACGCCAGCCATTTCTACACAGTTGGGTACTTACTATCTCGCTATCCTCATTTCGGGGAAAGTGACAGGAATAATATGCAACCTCACCCAACAGGCGCTATGCATAGTGGAACGTTGTTGCAGGGAATTTGACCAACTAGTTAAACTCACGAATACTGAATTAGTAATGTTTACTCAAAAACGAACTTTAAGACCTTATCGCCTACCTAAATTATTTGATGCAGAGCTCCAGTTATATTAATAAAGAGGGCCGGCATCACCTTCTGGCAGTGCAGGAGGATGATAGGTAAGGGCCTATCCCTCAAAATAATACTTTGGCTATACTGTGCGGTGATCCGGCCCATGATCTCGCAAGGGACAGTTGTCTGGTGGCCACGCACCAAACTTGACACAGCCTCGAACAAACTGCAACGCATGTAAACGCTTGCCTGCATGGCAACTACAGGCTGCATGAGGACTACTCCAACAGTTGCTCTCGAAGCCATGTAGGAGCTTCCACTGCTCCATTTGTTCATACAACAGGAGAAAACGATGGCGACAGCACGTCTTAAAACAATTCAACTGTGGGGTAAGACAGAAATTCAACACACTGCCATACTGGAGGGATCCTACAATGAGTTCCCCCTGGCGAAAGCCATTAAGGATACCTTAACAATTTGTATTCGACAAAAATACAAGATCCAGCTCCATGAGAATCACTGCTGCAAGGGGTTAAATGGAATCGATGAGGATCTTCACGGACGGATCTAAACCAGGTATTTCAGACAGAATGTATGGGTATTTCCCTGGCCGCATCAGCCATTTTAGCCAGGAAGGTAATGGACCACTCACTCTATTCGCATACTCTCAGGCAACATCGCTGTACTGCTAGCACTAGAAACCACACAGTCAACTTTGGTTTAATTTGTGTCACCAGCGCTTAAACCAGGTTGCTAATCTCAACAACATAACCATACAATGGATTAAAGGTCATAGCGATTCCCGGGGCTATGATGCAGCAGATGAACTCGCTAGAAGGGGATTGAGCATGGCAGCAGTGGGGCCAGAACCTTTTATGCCACTCCCCTACAGGTATCTATGAACTCTGGTAAGGAAACACACCAGGGAACAACACCACAAACTGTGACTAGACCATGGTGATTGTAGGCAGGCCAAGAAAGCACTTCCTACCATAGATGGCCGCTTCACCAAATGGGCACTTCGGCTGACCAAATTACAGCTCTGCATAGTCATAGCCGCCATTACTGGACATGGCTTTTTTAATAAACACCTCTTTACCCCAGGAGTCACAGATAGCCCACTGTGCCGAACCTGCATGGTGGAAGACGAGACAGCAGCTCACATGCTTCTACACTGTTCAGAGGTTGCACCATTCAGGGCAAAGTACTTCAGTAACACAGGTACTCTCCACGAGATAGTCAGAAATACCAAGGAGCAATCGAATAATGTTCCCACCCATACGAAAACTACGCGCTTTAGACATGGAGTTGCGGAAACCAGCCTACTAAATAATACGGTAATATCGATTTTAATGTGGTTTTATCATCCACCAAACTGCACTGGGTTGATTACGGCCAGGTGCCCCACATAGAGAGGAGTCCTAAGTCCCAGCAATTGGAACATAATAGGCTGATATTACTTAATTCTTTATGCAGGTGACAAAATAAACACAGCAACTACGGGAAATATGAACAGCTAATTCCAAGCAAACATTGTTGAAAGGTTGAAAATATTATCACCCAACTGCAAGGAAGGGGATATTTAGAGAGGAATACACTACCACAAACACAGAGATTGATGATGTTTATCCATGTAATCCTGCAATAAGTGATTGCAAAAATAAGTCTTGTAATTTCAACTTTCAACCTTCGCAAGTATAGGTTAGCAAAGAATTGAACTACTGTGAAAATTAACAATGAACATGTATTTCATTACTAAATGATTAGACAATCATTTTTATTAGTCAATACTACAGAAAAGGGAGAATACTTACTTGTCTTTTGGGTCCAGCATAGTAAGCAAAAATAACAGAATCAGTAAATGATTACATGTCATTATATTAAAGTAAATGATTTTAATTACAGCATGGACATAAGTACTTTCAAAATCATTAAAAAGATTTCTGAACAGACCAGCAACTATGAGCCCGAACCTGTACTAAAAGCCCTTAAAACTATGCAAGCTGTAAAAGTTTGAGAAAAGCATTCTCCCAGAAATTATGTTGATATTACACATTTTGTAAACTATTAATTATGATGTTCAATTTACTGTTGCAGTTTTTATCATCATGATAACATTAACTATCTGTTTCAAAAACAAACATTCCAAGAGAGCACAAATTTAATCACAATTATAGGTCTGAATGCTAGCAAATGGATATTGAAACAGATTTATTGGGGTTATTTTACAATTTTACTTCAACATATTATTTTCCCTGTATTATTACAAGGAAAAAAATATTTTAGAGGTATGTTGGAGCTTACCCGAATGGAAAAGGGTATACTAGTTCAATTATAATGTGCTAAAATTGCTAAACATTAAAGAACTCACAATCAAAGTTTTAATGTAAAAGAGTACTGCTCAGAACAATGACTAAGTCCAGCTTATCATTAATTTACCATAATCCTTTTAAAAACAATTTTGTATGGTTCAGAAACAAATCATAAACTCGAAACTTTATCCATATTATATGCTTACCATCCAAACTGCAAGTTGCAAAGTTTTCTTTCAGGTAATCAGAACCAACAAGTTTACAATTAAAAACTTCTTACTCTGTTTGTATTTATGGACGTAAGTCATTCAAAATGACAACAATGTTATGCGGCACCGCTAGTATTAGAATTTTACAAGAATCCGGAATTACAGAATCAGAATATGGTGAGTTTACGTTTCTGTGTTACTTAGAATTAGATTTACCGTTTGTCTCAGTTATCGGTTACTTTTTCTGAGAGCGGTGTACATATTTTTGGAACCCTGATTTAAGTGTAATTGTATTTTATTATCAATTAACTAAGGCTGCTAATGAAGATGCACGCTGAGCAAAGTTACGAGTAGGTAAAGCTATCATCACAATTTGTCAAAGCATTTGAAAAAATAAGCTAAAATCTTCTTGTAACAATTAATTGCTACTTACCAGCGTTGATGTCCATCTCAGTTATGATTTTTTGAACTCATTTAAAGCATTGGAGAAGCATATTTTGGACTCAAATTTCATAGTTTAGGAGCAAACACGTAAAGCATTGGCGCTTCTGCGGCCATTAAACTAGTCAAACGTTTCACAGTTTTCCCGCGGTAACAAAATATAACATAAAAATCATGGGTAAACTTGATTGCTAACAATTTTGTTAATTGACTACACTTTTGTTTCTTTTAAATCAACACTTGTATTGCTAAATTCATACTAAATAACATTATAAATTAAACAAAATAACCTTTCAAATTTCTTCTATCGGATATCAATCCCTCTATGCACGTCACTATTGTTGAATGTTGGAACTTTGGAAGTACTGTTTTGAATGAATCGACTGTTCAAAGAATCACGTATTCTGATATTTCTCATATTCACTGATTTTTGTGAAGCATTTTTATTTTACTAATTAATCTTTAAAATTTAGTTTGTATAAATGTAAACTTTTTCATATAAGTATTTCACCGATTAATTTTATACCTTACGGTTTTGTTCAAAATAGCCTGTAAGAACCTTACTATCTCAATATTGACCTCGTTGTCTATGGTTTAGTGCTTGGCCACACTGCAGCAGACCGCGCGCGGCTTTTTTTGGAGTAACTTTTTAACGGTTTGCGGTCCCATACAATAACGTGCCACACTGAAATACACTACAGTGTGGCCCATAGCTGAATACATGACCTCGTGGTTACCGTTTAACACTTCAGGTCTATTACAATCCGTCTTAGGTCTGCTACACACGTTACGAAAAATCGTTACGATCGACGCGATCGGACGGTACAGTTTAAACTGCACAGTTTCGTAGTGCCCACACACGTTACTAGAAAACTGTACGATTATTCATTCGTTGAGATGGCTTCGATTGACGACGCGTTAGCAGTTGTTGGTTTATTATTCGCCATAAAAAGCAAAAAGAAGAAAAAAATCAAGATAAAGAAAACGTACGTATTTGGTGTAAAGAAGGCTAAAGAAAAGAGAAGCTCATTCCCACGTTAATTTATTGGAGGAACTAAAAGTATTAAACGTACGCACAACCATTCGGACCGCGATCCACGCGAAAACTGAAACGACTGGCACACACGTTACGATTATCGGCACAGTTTCTTCCGATTCCGATTTATCTATCCAAAATTTCATACTGTTCCGTTCAACTGTACAGTTCTTGAAAATTGGACAAACTGTATAGTTTTTCTCATACACACAAATGTAGATTTATCGTTGCAGTTTGAACGGTACAGTCCGATCGTAACGATTTTTCGCAACGTGTGTAGCAGCCATTACGAATTTTACAATACCTCTTTGGAGAAACCGAAGGTTTTGTTTGTGTGATGGATGTCATAAAGTTCAAATTCCTTCGTAACATAATGTCAATAAAATCTGACGGTCACGTGTCCTGACGCAAGTTTAACATTTTTTATCCATCACAAAAGTGCAGAACGCCGCCAAAGAAGTTTTCACTTCAAAAATCTGAGAAATAATTATGAACGCGTCTGTTCCATTAGCAATGTGAAACTGCAAAAGTGAGTTGTCCTTGTCAGTGGAAAAAGTGAGTGAATGTCACATTGTGACCTGTCACTCCTGTCAGTACTCAGTGTCATATAAATCTAAAACAACACAAAAAAATAAATTATTTTCTATTTTTCATGAATTTAACATTCTTTCTTTGGTTTACATTCACCTAGCACAGTGATTTGCAGTGAGTTATTTAAAATGGGTAACTCTAGTATCAAACAACATTATGAAACTGCATCGAAAACAGGTGTTTTACAATTATCTGATCAAAAGCTGAAAGAAATACCAGTTGAAGCACTGAATTTAAGTGATGTTTTAAGAAACTTAGACCTGTCTAAAAACAAATTGACATCGTTGCCGGATGATATGTGTAAATTTAAGCTGCTGAAACAGTTCAACCTAGACTCAAATAAAATAGAAACCATTCCAGAATTCATAGGTAATATAAAGAAACTTGAAATGTTTAATATATCTAATAACTTAGTTACATCGCTACCAGAATCTTTTGCTAAGCTGAGTAATTTGAAACAAGTATATCTGAACAATAACAGAATAAAAGAATTTCCAAAACAACTGTTGGGACTACATTGCTTGGAAGTTGTGGAGCTGTCACACAATAAGATAACAGAGGTACCTCAAGGAATGTCAGAGCTATATGCAGCTGAGCTAAATTTAAGTCAAAATGAAATATCAATCATTAGTGAAGACATGCATCAGGCTCCAAGACTAAAAATTTTGAGATTGGAAGAAAATTGTTTAAGTTTGGATTCAATCAAACCAAGTTTACTACGAGACTCCAAAATGCACACCATTAACTTGGATGGTAACTTGTTCGATCCAAAACAGTTAAATTTGTTGGAAGGATACAACGAGTATACAGAGAGATACACTGCAATGAAGAAAAAGATGTTTTGAAAACTTTACAAATTATTTTGGAACTTGATAAAACAAATTCGAAATAAGTATAGAAATGTCTTGCATAACTCAAGTTTTAATATGCTTATAAGGACACAGTATTCTTATAATAAATTCTGTACCTACACCAAATCTATTTTATGTTTACTTTTAATGTTTATTATTACTACTTGTTATGTGATTATAGATTATGATATTTTTTATTATAATATAAAATATAATATGTACTTCTTTTTCTTTTACGTTTTCAATCAATCTAAAGATATAAATATGCCAGAGGTGCTAGGTGACCCGCAAACAAGCACCTAAATTCAAATAGTGCACACTAGATATAGAACAATAGTTTTCAAGTAAAAAAACTTTATTTTCTTAATCTGACTACAATAATATTGTCAAATGTTTTGGTTATGGCTCTCAAAAAATACATAGTTTCTATCAATAGATTTGTGTTATTATTCGATTTTATTTAAGGGCCAATGTTCAATGACTCAATATGTTAAAAAACCCATTAAAATTGAAGTACGAGTAAACTGCAAATTATTAGTGCACCAAAACTTAGTTTAAGTACAGAAACAACTGCCATATTTCCTCAGTGACCGCGAAGCAGTCGAGGTAGAGGTTGTTGGAATATCGTCAATTGTTTTTTGGACTTCTCACTCGCACAATCAAGCTATCCTGTACTTAATAGTTTTTAAAACCGAAAGAAAAGAAGGGTCACGTTTTTAGTATTTATGATTTGAATTTTTTTATACATGCGCGGAAGACACAAGCGGTACTTGCAATAAGATTAATCGAAACTAAAATTAAATATGGCAGCAAAAAAAAATTCTGGATTTTCTTTCATGGGTGTCATTTAAGTGATTTGATCTTGGATTTTCATTTTGACCTTATGTTCGTTATCAGCGACCTCGAAAGCCATGAAAACGACCCCCATGAAGGAAAAATAACATTTTCGTCAGTGCCATCTTGGATCATTCGCGCAAATTTCCTAGATCTTTTAAAAAAAGAAACTCCATTAAAATTGTAGTGTGAGTTGGGGTAAGTCGGAATGGATTTTTGATGAGTTAAACAGTGTTGATTTGAAATTGTTGTGAAACAAAGGGATTCAGTCGCACGCATGAAATGATGTTTTGGGGTAAATAAGTATAGCCACTTGTTACTATCATGTTGACAGAAATCTTTTTGAAACAATACTTTATGAATAAAACGTTAGTAAAATTGGTCGTAAAGCCAAAGATGCACTAGGGGAAAAATGTGCCACGACATGTCAAGCGAAGCCGGCCGATTTCACCTGAAAAATATGGCGACAACGCGCGACTTATGTCCGCAGCGACGTCAGACGAAGTCGTGCGACTTCGCGAAACTTCGCCTGACATATCTGGCGACATCACGAAGTTTTGTTTCACAAGGCAGTCGATATCATGACACCTACCGAGGTAGTGTTGTTGGCTGCGGCATACATAATTATAATTAAAAGTCAAAGAAAAAAGACGAGAAGATGGGGGGTTAGAAAGTACTATGTAAAGTACGATGTCGCGCGATGTTGCCAGACATGTCGAGGGAAGTCCGGCAACTTCGCGCTAACGATTGATATAATTTAAAGTAACTAATTTTCATAAGCATAACATACATTGAATGTAAAGTCGTTTGATATACCACCCAAAAGACATAAAACCTATTTGGTCTAAAATGATAAAACACGTGGTAAAAAACACAATGCAAGCAAACAAAACAAATGCAAGCAAGAATGCAAGCATGCAGCATGGCCGCAAGCAAGCTGCATGCAAGCAAGCATGCAACATGCAGCAGGCATGGTTTCTGTCACGGCTCCGGCGCTGTGGGGCTTCGGCGGTCCCATGCCAGCTTATCGTGTTTCACGCTCACCACCCCGCATTCGGCTTGCTGGCCGGCTTCGCCGGTCAACCTCAGCCGCGGCGGCGAGTGTTAGAACCACCTGCTCCTCAGCTCGCGGGCCGTCTCGCCCCTCCGCGCCTACGCGCTTTTAAAAAACACTCTAGGGGTAGGGCAGACAAGACTACGTGGAGTCGGTTTTGCAGCGATTCGTTTCTGTCACGCCGCTCCCGCAGCACGCTCGCTTCACTCGTACGCCTTCGCTCTTTAATGGTCACTGTTCTAACCAAACCTAACCCAAATGATTCACCAACATAGAGGGGACCTGGCACTCCACTCCGCTCCTACCTTAACTTTCTAACCTAATATAACCCATCCGAGTCGGATTGCTTTGAATCGTATCAATATTATATATATTTTAAATGATAGGTCTAATGATTTTCGATTAAATTAACGTTATATCCAATAACATTATACGAAATAAGTTTTAGAGTATCTATAAATTTTATATCTAAAGAAATTATATCAGCAGTTGGTATAACTCACGTCTATTATAGGTATCTTGTGAATGTTATTGAAATGAAAATATACCAAATAACTTTATATAATATGAAGCGCACCCTAAAAAAATAAATAATCATTCTCATGACTGACTAAGACTTGTTTTAGTCGGGTCGATAAATAAAACACACGTTTTCATTTACGTAGCGTACCTACATTATAATTATTTTTATAAAATAAACCACGAAAGCAGAATACAATAAAACATTATTTAAAAGATTGTGTAGTTAATTCTATATTCCCCACTCTCTGTATTGGAATCGCCGAGTCCTCACTCCTCAGGAGTATAACAAGTTGCCCGTTACGATAACCTTATATGTATAGTTACGAGGCATGTTGATCCTAAAACATAAATTAGAAGTTATCTATTTGCAAGTTGAAATTACATATTTAGTGTTCCATACCGTGGTTAATTTACTGGTCGCAAATAAAGGTCTCTCTTTGATTTTTATGTACAAAAAACATAATTGTACAGATACAATACCACACTAATCAGTAAATAATTTCCCTACCAAAAGAAATTAAGAAGATTAACAAGACCAAACAGTTATCTAATTTGTTTAAATTTAATTTAATTAAATAAGTGACCGCAGTGGTTTTAGGATGATTAGAATCATCATCATCATCATTTCAGCCCAAAAGACGTCCACTGCTGGACATAGGCCTCCCCTAAGTGTCGCCACATTGACATTTTAGGGGTTTTGCCATAATCACCACGCTTGGCAGGCGGGTTGGCGATCGCAGTACGGTTGTTACAAAAGCACAGAGAAGCTGCTGCCCATTCCCTGGCAAATCCCTTAGTCGCCTCTTACGACACCCACGGGAAGATATGGGATGGTGCTATTCTTTACGTCCGACACCATACAGAGCGATGATTAGAATAGAACAAATAAAATTAAGGATATCATAATTAAAACTTTAACCATGGATTCAGTAAGTACACAATTCTAGACACTCCAACATAGTTTTTTTTTCATTTGCTTTAAAAAAAACAGCTTTATTTTACACTAGCTGTCCGGTGTAACTTCGTTTGCGTCATATTTTCCCCGTTTTCGCAACATTTTTCATTGCTGCTCCACTCCTATTGGTTGTAGTGTGATGATATATAGCCTATAGCCTTCCTCGATAAATGGGCTATCTAACACTGAAAGAATTTTTCAAATCGGACCAGTGGTTTCGGAGCCTGTTCAATGCAAACAAACAAACAATCAAATCTTTCCTCTTTATAATATAAGTTTAGATTTTGATCGTGTAGGTATTGCACTTATGTATGAACATCTGACTTTTTTTGAAAACTAAAACCGTTTTTAACGCTAGAGTCTAGAATTATGTAGGTACTGATTCCATGACTAAAGTTTTTGATACGATGTTGTGGAAGGGATACCACCGTGTATTTCTCAGATTGAGAACCCGTGACGTTTTGTAGGAGTTTCGTAAACGGGGTAAGGTGGAAAGTTTTATATTATCATCTTACTCCGTTAAATTTTGCAGGGGTAAGTTTGAAAGGCACCATAAATCTTAAAATACGTAAAATATACTTATCACCACATTATATAGCATATTACATTTCAAATCTAATTACGGTTTATCAAAACAAAATGTTTGTTATTTACCTGTGTAAGGAGATACAGCAAGCGGGGTAAGATTAAAAAACTCAATTTTACGCGGGAAATGGGTCCGTTCGGAAAAATGACAAAAAACATACGTGCGCTTTCACTTAGCGACTGACGCAGACTGCGGGCGGGGCAAGACAAAAGAAAGGGTGTCCACAACGATATTGCCAGCATTAAAAGAATTCCTTGTTAATCGGCGTTATTGTATTTTTTTCATCTTTCCCCTTTTTTATCTTACCCCCAGTCACCTTAGTAATTTTGCAGTGGCCAGGCGACAAGTTCCATTGTGCGGAAGGAAACAAAATATTCGAAACTAGTGATCATGAATTCAATATACCTATTCGATTTTTTTTTTATTACAGCATTGTATGGTGGTTTCTGGAAATAAGAATAAAAAGGGTCGAATTGATTACCTCCTTTTTTAAGTCGGTAGAGCAGCTTTAGCATCATCTCAAATAATTCAAATACGCCAAGGTGTCAAAGGGGGAGACCCCCGCACACACGATTTGTTTTTGTTTTTGCTGCGACTTTCTAATATTTGCACAAGGTAGACCTTAAGAGGGGACTCTACGCCCTAGGAATTTGAAGAATAGGTGTTTGAAGAAACTATTTCCATCGCGCTAAGCCCGAACAAGCCCCCGTAAAGTGCGAAAGGGACAACTGACAACTGCCTATGCACCACTCGCCCGTGGCCACATGCCCGAAATCATATTATATTCAAACATAAATCGCATAAAATTATCAGTCAAATAAAACTAACTTCATGGAAATATTCATAAATATTGTTTTATTTCACTGATAATTTTTCAATAAGTAACTATTTTTCTATTTTATTTCAATGTAAAGTCGGGTAAGTGTTCAACACTGAGCCACCTAAATTTCTAACCACCATAACTCACATAAAGTTTAATTTCGAAATAAACTTTTATCTGAAATACAGAAGAGGTAGGTTAGTTGACAGGTAGTCAACTAACCTACCTCTTCTGTATTTCAGATAAAAGTTTTGCATTTAAGAAATATTACTTTTAGTGATACTATTCATGGAATTAGCATTTTTTTCGAAAATGATATTTGGCTCATTGTGTCCACCCCCTGGTACACAGTAAACCGGGGGGGTCTGTAACAGTTAACCATGAAGTACACATTGAACCAAAGAATGTCAGAATGTTATATAATCAGAAATAATTACACATTAAGTTAGAAAATCAGTCTTTATTAAACAAATATAACAATACTTGTTATTTATAATCGAAATTATTTATGAATTATCGACCATTTCTGAAATAAATACAACTTGTTTTCTTATATTTGGTGAGAAATTAAAGCTAATCATAAACAATAATGATTAACGTGTGAAAGACATTTTCACATAAAATAATATTCTCTAATATGACACTCATTACATAATCCTCGAAAAACATCATTGCTACTGGAAACAAGATCAATAATATTGTACGGATGTTTTTTGTTTGTTGGAAATACTTCACAGATTCTTCGTATGCGAACCTTTTCTTCTTATGACCTTTTTAAGCTGTAAAACAAATAAATGGTTACTTAAACTTATTTCATAACATTTACTTATACGGTTAATCAACTTGGAAGTACACATTGAACTATGGCTCATTGTTAAACAATTCAAGTTGGTTAACTGTAGGGCACACACTTGTTTAATGTATTAAGTTAAGATAACTTTTAAATAACTCACACCAAATATACAATTAATACGTTAAAAGAAGCACGATAAAGGTATCTACAGAGCTAACATATACGTACTTGTTATAATAAACAAAAACATGTAAAACGAAAAATTACTTACTTTTTTTCTCCCGTTTTACACCTCGCTGCAAACTGGTAAGATGGGTGGGAGGCCGTTATAGTGTCTATATTGCTAAAAAGCGCGGCACTACAATGTCGCATTTCTAAAATATAGGCTTGGTTAACTGTGTACATATGGTTCACTGTTGAACATATGACCATACCCCGCCTCAAAAAAAAGACACCCCTTTACAATATCGATAGTAGACATAATTGAAATCGTAACTCGTAATAGACAGTGGACTTGTATGTTCATTGGTTTCCAACATAATCTAGCATATTATAATAGGGCAAAGTCCGAAACAGTCGACACTACTTGTTAAGACGTCGTTTTAACCGCTGACCTCATTGGTCAAAGGTAGTCTGTGCGTCAATGCACACCGAAACGGACTTTACACGAAAGCAAAAATTGTTCGATAATGCGCTACATCAAGCGATTATCAGCTTAGCGTTGTTATCCATTCTTCGTCGCGTCCGCGTGTAACGACGCTGTCGCGTCTCTAGTGCATTAACTTGAAGCCGAATGCCGACGTAAGTCGAAGTAACCAATAACACAAGTCGAAGTCAGTGTTGTTGTAGTATTGCCGTGGAGAGGTCGCGTGACGAATTCAGCGGCTCCAAATACATCGCGATCCAAACATTCTATCACAAAATATACAATTATTTCTCGTGGTTATCGGGTTTTCTATAAAAGTTGTAATTGTTTATCTGGGTATAAACGTTATTGTGAATTTCCTCAACGGGTACGGTCTTAAAGTAAGTAGAATAGAGATTAAGTTGTGAATTAAATTGTTTTTATTTTTTAGAAACGATGGGTTGTGGGTATCGTGCAGTAGCATTTATGTGTAAAATTGGTTTATTATTTTAATTAACACACGGTTGTTATCGTGTTGTTTGGTTGGGTGGGAGTTGTGGGTGGTTTGGAAAACCCCAACTGACCACCCTCAAAATATTTGTATACTGAATTCTAATGTAATCATAGCAGATACAAACAATCCACTGGTCGCCTTAGTCAAAGCCTACGCGTATTTTTTATCAATTGTTTGTTTTACAGAATAAGAATAAGTTCAAGCATTTCCGATAGGGAATAAACCCTGGTTGAATAACATCTGCATTCACATAAGCCTAGTCCCTGGCTGCGGGGCATCATTTTCCTTATAAAAATTGAGGTCATATTTTAGGACTGCCTATGAGACACTCTTTGAAATTGACTGCTGCGCCGAAGTAGTAGGTAGGCCATAAGTTACATATGTAAATAAATAATATTATATACCCATTTACACACCTAGATTATAGAAAAAAGATAACTTGAGGTCCGTATCTATTTAACTTTAATTATTATGGATAACTACCTACTTACATAATTTATATTATATTTATAATAAGTAAGTATATATATTATGTATAGATAGTTCAGTAACATTATGTTGGTAACCTACCTCTGCTTGCATACGATTTGATAAGGATGACCCTGATTGTTTTGTCTCTTGCCAAGTTTCTAGTGAACTCATAATTTAAGCACAAGCATTTAATTCATATAAAGTTTCTTAATTTTTGATAAAGTTTGAAAATACACACATCAAAAGTGTCTAGGGATCAACATATATTTTTGCAATAACTTTTCTCCTGATTGATATTAATTAAAATTTTCTTTAAGGATTCATCAAATAAAGTGTTTTCGTTTGTCACAGTAACGATAAACCAAGTCACCTTTGCATTAATAAAGAAATTTGCCATTTTCAAATAAAGGGATTTTTGACATTTGAACCACTAACATTAAAGTTCGAAAAAAGACTGAAATAACAGTTTTCTTTAAAATTTTATTGGGTAACTTAAACAATTAATAATCCGTGTTTCTACCGCGAACACTAACAACACAAGAACATCGGTTTGGCATACTCAAAATGAGTTCATCCAAATCACGCTGTGGAATGGCCGCCCATGTTCGTTGCAACAACAAAAAAAGGTCTTCTTGCGACTGGATACCCTCCATATTCGGCAGAGCTCTTCTCTGTAGCATATCCCATGCATGCTCAATCGGGTTCAAGTCTGGCGACTGAGCAGGCCAGGGCAGGACATTGATGTTAGCTGCGGCGAGAGTCTGTCTTACAACTCTTGCGGTGTGCGGTCGTGCATTATCATGCATTAACTGAAATAAGGGACCGATTTGCACTTGTAGAGGAACGATGACGTCTGATACAATCGTCTCAGCATAAATTTGAGCGTTGAGGTTGCCTCTGATCCAAATCAACTCAGTTCTTCCGCCGATCCAAATACCCGCCCATACCATGATGGTTCCACCACTATAAGGATGGACTTCCTGGCAGGATTTTAATCGCTGTTGGCGTCCAGGGGTTCTCCAGTGTCGTATACGTCTTGTATCCGGTCTCATACCAAAACGAGACTCATCAGAAAAGCACACGAAACGCCATTGTTCTTCTGCCCAATTTCTGTGTTCAAGAGCCCATTGATATCGAATCCTACGATTGTGCATTGCTATAGGTGGTACCCGTAGCGGTCTTCGGGAATGAAGGTTCACTTCATGCAAGCGATTTCTGACTGTTTGGTCGCTAATTAAGATCCCTGAAGAGTGATGAAGCCTCACGGCTAACATCATGGCGGTTATTGTTGGAGCTCTTCGAGTTAAGATTTGAATGTATCGGTCTTGTCTCCGTGTGGTGCAGCGATACCGTCGTCCATGGCGCTCAGCCACGGTACCAGTGCTTCGGTAACGTGTCCAAAGTCGACTGATAACACTCTGACTTGTATTCAGAGCTAAAGCCACAGTACGTTGCCGGGAACCAGCTTCTATCATTCCCACGGCTCTGAGCATTTCTTCCCTGCTTAAATGACGTCGCCGCTCCATAATAACGTTGGTTTTAATCAGTAGTAGGGAAACAGTAGCACTAATAATGTCTTCAATGCGTTGTATGTTTTTATAGGGAAAATATTGACAGCTGATTTTCATCTTTTACTCAAATTTGATTCACAGTTCCTGATTCAAATTATGAAATGCACCAAAAAGGATCCATATAAATTTATTAAATCATAAATTTATTACAAAGCCACATCTCAATCTCAAGAAATCCGCATAAAAATGTGTTAAAGCACCATAAAGCATGATTTGAATTCCCGCCCTTTCCATCCCTACGATTTCCTGCGCGCATAGCGCCACCTAACGTTTTTTTCACCTCATCAACTAGTCCCCGCCATATCTCGTTTGAACTCATCGACTCCGTAAAAACTATTGTGAAATACAGCAACCAAGTGTGATCAAAGACAGTAATTGTGTGTGCCATCAACCTATCATCATCCAAATCAACAAGAAACAAGAATTGGGGCGCCCCACAGCATAAAATCACAGGTATTCGGAGCCAGCCGGCCCTCTTCAACGAGTTTCGGTGAGTCCCTTCTACCTTTCCCTTTAGATACAGTCCACTTGCCCATCAAATAGAATCATTCTTTAACAAAATGCTTGATACCTAGACACTTTTGATGTGTGTATTATTCAGTCATAGTAAAAATATTTTCCAATACTAAAGATAGTGGTCGGCTACTATTAGGTACCTACTTAGATAACGTTGTTTAATCACTATCTTTAACTCTATGTTTTGCGAGTAACACCATCGCGTTGCTGCCCACATTCATCGAGCGACCGAGTGCCCATACCATGAGCAAACTAATCAATGAACAAACAAATACTGCTATCACGCCGATAAGTTTCAATGTGCATTTACGAAGGGACTTTGAACAAAAGCAGTTATTCGTGTAGGTTTCAACTTGTATATTATTAAGCCATCGCATTCTCCAACTACTTATAACTTTCTATCGAAAACATTATATAGGAAAAAGTGGGCAATTAATCAGTGGTGCTGTATGATCGCTGCGTGATTAGTGGTCAGCAAGGTTATCGGATCTCACGTGCAATGATAATGAAACTGTCAATAATTATTTCCAATCAGCTCCATTTATGAAAGCGATAATTATCGTACTTAGCTACAAATAGTTTTTGAAATTTGAATTGGAATGATCGGATACAATTGTAAGTACCTACTGACTGCTTAGTATATCGTCAAAATAATTCTAGACTCCTCTGCACTATTATGTTATTTGTACAAATATTTAATTAGAGCGTTAATTACGTCCATAAGTGATTAAGAAACAGAGATTAATAAACAAACAAATCCGGAACTGCAATCTTCGCCACGTGAGTTGGTAAGTGTTTATTAGAAATATGAGCACATATGTAGGCAGCTAGAACTTACTTAATTGTGTAAACGTCATTAAATGACTCATGAGCTCATAGCGCACTTGATCTAACTACAATTATCTAAGGATGGGACACTGTCTGCTCGATGCAGTTATTCGAGCCAGTATAGAGTGTTCAAAAAACTTCACGGGCTCAAATCACGAAGCACTTAGAGAATGAACTAACGTAACTTTGACTGAATTAACGCCTCAACGCTGCGGATGGTGTGGTGTAGGTACCATCATATGAAAATTTAACTTTTTATGTCTCTACTACAGGACAATAATAATGTGTCACACAGACCCACGCAACTAGCTGTGGGTCAGTCAAAATTGCACCTGGTATCGTCCTAGGTAGGGTAGGTGGTTCAAAAGTGTAATTTTCCAGTGGCAGTACTAAAGTGCGTACACCGCCGCAGCACTTTCTCACCCTGAAAAGTCAAGCTGTCTATAATTTCGAAACAACTAATATACGATTCTCAATGTGAATCAAACGCGAGACCCAAACCTGACAGCCACGCTTGCGACTGCTGAACCTATAAGGAAATTGCGAGGCTGTTTTCCATTACAGGCGTGCAAAGGTCAGCAATTTGTGACCTGCGAAACATACTTGAGACATGCAAAAATTGAAATAAAATAAGCAGCCTTGATGGTAACTATTTCAAATTACATAAATACAACATTATGATAGGTAAAATTGTTTAGCGCAATCATTAACTACAATGGTCATCCAAAAAATCGGCTCGCCTGTCGTTTGCCGCAAATCACGTTTTTCAAACAAAATGTTTTAGTACTGAAATGTTTTATTTAGATGGTTTGTTTCCGCCAATTTAATCACAATTAACATTAAAAAAAAAATGATTTAGAAATCAAAATCCTTCATTAATACATAATTCATCTAAACCTAATCCGATCTCCGGCTATTAAAAATAAATCCCTACAAAGGTCTGGGGGTCTACTCTCTAAATCCGTCAACGTAAATACGGGTCCGTCCGTAACTAGCTTAATACTAGGAAAGGAACCTTCCTCCCTAATATTTTCGGATTCATGAGTTTTGAAAACAGATCGGGAGTTAGGACAACTGTCCAATCGTATTGTCATTCATTTTTAGTTCGGGCCCCTAACGAATGCCATGTCCGTAAGTGATACGGAGTAGGAAAGGACCGTAAGTTTGGCCGAAACTACGGATTTCGTGTTTAGAGAGTAGACCCCCTGATTCGGACTGAAAGAACGGTTCGAATTTGTTCCAACGAAAAACCTTCAAAGCTTAGCACTCAACAATATTTTCGTATAAAAAATTGTTAAGTACCTTTAAGTGCAATAAAATTTACGACAATTAAGAAATCAAACATGATATCCGACACTGAAAATAATAAAAATAAACGTGTGAAACAGCTTACCTGTGAAACAATTGTTAGAAATATTGAACAAAAACTGGGTGTTTTTTTTTTGCTGACCAGTGCGTATTGATTTGTTTCGAGTTTTGAACGAAAACATAATAGTCTGCATCTGCAGTTCAATACATATACTGAATACAATATTAAAATAAGTTTGACATGTGACTAAGATTATGAACACATCTTTCCTCACGTGAATCTCTATTCCCTCTTTTGTCTTTAAAATATTTAGATGAATTATTATTAACTACATATTTTAAAGTGTAGGTAAAGCAGTATGTAGTTACCTAAATAGGAGATTTATTTGTTTAGTAAAATAATAGTTAAAGGTTATTTTAAGACCCTACTAATGTGCCTTTGTAAATTGTGTTTATCTTCTTATGTTTGGTAATAAACGTTAAGAGCGGTTATACCCTACGGCTTTTCATACAAACTTTCAAGTCGTTATTTTCCGAAATGACTGAACAGATTTAAATGAAACTTCCTACGCATAAGCAGTATACATAGGTCTAAAAAGTTACTAAAAAACATTTTCGAAAAATAATGTTTCAACTAAATTAGACCGATTTTTAATTATCTATAGAAACAGAGATTTCCAAATATCTTCATTTATAAAAGACATTTCGAAAATATTTTTTAGTAACTTTTTAGTCCTATGTATACTGCTTATGCGTAGAAAGTTTCATTAAAATCTGTTTAGTCATTTCGGAAAATAACGACTTGAAAGTTTGTATGAAATGCCGTAGGGTATAAACGCTCTTAACAGTCTAGGCCGACCCCAAACTACATGGGACAAGGGCAGTAATGGAGGTATTTATTTGGGGAGCAGATTTTTAAAGCTTACGAAGACTGTTTGTATCCTCAAGTGCTAAGGATATCTTCACGTTTTTTTTTACCAATTTAAATACCTAGGTGGCACATACATGTTACTGTTGACAAAATAGGTTGTGAACTTTATAGAAGTTATTTGTCAGTCCAGTAAAAAACATTTTCATCAATAACCAAGTATCTCAGGCATCTTTAATGAAGATCTATGTATGTCTATGTATAAAGGAGTGGCTATCACTTCTTGCAGTTGTCCTATATGTAAAATAAGGACAGTTTTGGCGTCATTACGAAGTGGGCAATGACCATATCGCCGTTTGTTATCAATTAAGTGCTCAGTTGTCCCAGAGTCTTTTATCGGAGCGGGGCGGCCGGCATAGTGCTGCCGATATAATCCGCATAATATTTTGTTGTGTTTAATCAGTGGCGGGAAAATAATCTAAATATAGTGTGTGTTTTAAGGCAAACCCAGACAATACAGCTCCAACCATGACTGCCAACGTGGTGCTGGGGTGCGTGATGGCACTCCTCCTCATACTCTTCACAATCAGTTCCATCGCCAGATATTATATTAAGGTAACTTTATGTTTATGTTTATTTAAGGCAAAACACCGAAATAGTTGGAAAGGAAGGCCTTTGTCCAGCAGTGAGTCAGAATAGGCAAAAAAAAAGAATACATCTAGCTATTGGGCAGAAACATCCCGAGTACACAAGCACCTATTGTACCTATAGTTCTTTCTGATAAGTGATATATCGTGACCAATAAAAAGTTATTGAAATGCGAAATTAAAAGAGAGATTATAATAGGTTTATCTACTTGTATGTAGTTAGCATTATTATCTGATGAAAAGTTATATCTGTGGACTTTGGAGTTTAGACCGCCACGGACTCTGAACTAAACGATTTCTGTGTTAAATAAAACTGTTTCATGATTCATATACTGATTCGAAGTAAGTACTTACCTACCTATGTACCTACTTCTGTCATATTCGAGAAAAGCAGATCTGAAATCGAAACGCCAACCTCAAGGTGTAAATAAATAGGGACCTAGGTACTTGCATAATTAAGTAATATTTAGCCTGACAAAGTGCGAAAGTGCTGCCTGGGTACAAGTTTGGAAAAAGCAAGCCCAAAACAAATAAAATACTGTCGATAATTGCTTTAATTTGTAATTTTCTTTTCAGTTCACACTGTTCGTTGTTATGTCGTTAATATTCGCCACAGCTCCGGTACCACTTATGTTGATCAAACCGTTTGACCCAAGAAACGCGCTGTAAGTACTTGCACTACTTTTTTATGAAGTGCACTGGGGTAATCCTGAAAATGGGTATATTCTGAATGTAAAAAATCTACCAATCGTACTAGAGATATATATATTCCTAAACCAAGATTAAAAAAAAAAAAAAAACGAAATAAGTAATAGTTTTTTTTAACTTACTCATTTTCGGGATCACTCCCAGTGCACCTTAAATGAAAACAAATGGCGTTTCTTCGAATTTGCATTTGATATTATCACTACGTCAATCTAACTTTCACTGACCGCGAAGCAGACAATATTGTTACAAACTATAACAGTGTAGGTACCTCCCTAATAATTATGTAGGTTAACTAACTCTTCAGTGAAAGTGTTGAAAAATAACACTAATAAGTAACTATGTACCCTTCTGTTGTTTTAGAGATAATCTAGTCTATGTCTAAGATTAAAAACATAAAAGGCCTTCAGAATGTGTGTCACTCATATTTTACGCAATTTATGTACAACTGTAGGCACATACCTATATAATTCTTATGTCTTGTTTTGTCTTTTTATTGTTGATAAGACTATATTTTTTTACGGTAAGAATTTCGTGGGCGTGACTTTTAGGTAGGTTTACTTTAATATTCAGCACCGCAAAAACAGGGCTTTCTTCTTTCTTCGAAATTGTTTCAGTATCAGTACCAGTAACTTGACAATCGAGGTCATCAAAGTTCAAAATATATTTTAATTTTAAAGCAATTTGTTAACAAAGGTACTTATTTGTATACCGTGTGACCTTAGACCTAATACACTCTCTAAATATAACTCATAATGCTACCCATGAGAATGGTAGGTAGTAGGTACACACGGCGACAGATCAAGCTATAGTCTAGTTTAGCATGGTATCGCAGTGTATAGATTTCTGTTACAATGGGAGATCCGCATAAACTGGTTTTGTATAGCTTACCTAGTAGTCTGTCTCCAAGAAATAAACACGTGCCAGTGTCATGCAGTGGTAACGTAAGATACGGTACCTACTTACGACAATTTAAATCATCACTCAACTGTTGTAAAATTGTACTTTAGATTAATGTTATGAACCTTAGTAGGTAATTGTATGTCAAGCTAGATCTGTATCAGATTTTCAATGAGGATAGAAACAATCATTGTTCAACGGACTGATGAATAAGTATGTATGTTTCCATTGTTACTTAAATACATAAATCTACGCCTTGTTCTCATGCGAGCAGACAGACATAACAGAACGCCATCTGCAGGGTTACCTATCATAAGCTAGAAAAACATTTGACCGAATTTCATTTCACCAAAAATTTTTAAACTGTTATCGTTTCGTTTTTTTTTTACTTCATCGAAGTTACGTCTGCCACTGTATCAGTTGACCTATTTTCAATTCGATTTTTTTCGTTACTCCGGCCTTTCATTTGGTCGAACAACTTTTTACCAAAGTTACACTTAACCTTAGGTTCTGTATGGTGTCGGACGTAAAGAATAGCACCATCCCATATCTTCCCGTGGGTGTCGTAAGAGGCGACTAAGGGACTTGCCAGAGGATGGGCAGCAGCTTTCTCTGTGCTTTTGTAACAACCGTACTGCGATCGCCAACCCGCCTGCCAAGCGTGGCGATTATGGCAAAAACCCCCTTATGTTCACTTGGGGGAGGCCTATGTCCAGCAGTGGACGTCTTTCGGCTGAAATGATGACTTAGCCAAAATGTTTGTTCAAAGTATTATGTTTCCGAACATTTATTATACATCCCACTTTTATAATTACCATATTTATTTTGCAATGAGGCATGCAACATTCAGCAAGAATTGTTTCTGTCACGGTTCCGGCGCTGCGGGGTTTGGGTGGCCCCACGCGAGCTTATCGTCGCAGATGGTTTTAACGCTCACCAACGCAGCTTCTTCGGCTTGCTGGCCGGCTCAGCCCCAGCGGGGTGGGCCTTCGAACCGGCTCCTCAGATCACGGGCCGCCCCACCCATACGCGGGCTTAAATTACACTCTAGAGGTAGGGCAGACAAGACTGCGTGAAGTCGGTTTTGCAGAGATTCGTTTCTGTCACTAGATTTTGTAGCAATATATTGACTTCCTATGACACTATTTTATTACAAGTAATCGGCTATATAGTCATACAGGCACGTTGGTTGCGAGTACTTACTACGGTCAGCACTGAGTTTTCTGACGAATCTCACCAATAGCATCAGCGTTACATGTCCTTCAAATCATTTCTATGGCGTCTCTTCAGGCGCACAGTGGTCTGAAAATAGAGCTCCTTATGCATAAAAACTTAAATTAAAGAATAACATTGAAAAAAAATATGTCTCTGGTATACCTCCTCTTACTCCCTTGACTCCATCAGCCGTTTTAGAGTACCTCTTAAACTTGAGACCTCTAGATCTTAGCATACAGGTAGAGGCGAAGATAGCCGCCTTAAGACTAAGATCGAACGGTTTGTGGAAACTAAACGCAGAGGCAACACACTCAAAAGTTCTGCAAGAGATTCTAAAGGAAATACCACTCCTGGATGCACCCATGGACAGAACTCCATGTCACCACATCTTCGATCGAAGATACGATATCCGACTCAAACCGGAAGCTGAAAACTTCTCTGGCATCAATGAAGTTAGGATATACAGAGACGGCTCCAACACCATAAACGGTACTGGAGCTGGCGTCTTCTCAAATGACTAAATATCAAAATATCAACCACTTTAGACAAACTAAACACAATCTTCCAAGCAGAATGCCTTGGAATCACCAGAGCGGCTCAAGCAGTTACAGCCAGAAAGGTCAGAGATCTTAACATCAAAGTTATCTCAGACAGTGCATCAGTGCTCCAGCGCTACAAAACAATACCTTAACTTCTGCCCTCGTATTGGAATGTCATTACGCACTCCAACACATTGCAAACACAAGCAAAGCAACTCTGCAATGGATAAAAGGGCACAGTAACTCTTTGGGTAACGACGCAGCAGATGAACTAGCCAAAGGGAGAGCGGAGACAACAGCATATGGTCCGGAACCACTGCTGCCCATACGCATACCCCAAGCCCAAATCAAATCATGGCTGCGTAAGAAAACCGAGGAAATACACCAAATGGAATGGAGAACCAGTGAAACCTGCAGGCAAACAAAGAGTGCAGTTCCGGAAGCATCAAAGAGACTTGCCCGCGGCTTCACTAGACTGAATCAGGACAAGATTCGCAAAATTATAGGTATTATAACCGGCCATTGTCCCCTGAACAAACACCTATTTACCATAGGTGTGACGGATAGCCCTCTGTGCAGAGGATGCATGGAGGCGGATGAAACACCACAGCACGTGCCCATGGAGTGCAGAAGCGTGGCAGATCAACGGGCACGGACTCTTTAATCGCCGGCATCGCTCCCGGAGGCCTGCAGCAGCCTGAAAAGGCTGCTAGCTTTCTGGGAGGACCTGGGATGGTTGGAGTAACCAGAGGATTTTTCATACGTACAATGGCCCAATAAAGAGCCTAAGTGCGGACACAGCCCGGCTAACCTAACCTACCTTTACGTAATATTAATAACGTGTGGATAGTATTAGTAGCTAAGGACAAAAACGCTTAGTGTTTTTTTTTGTATGGGATCATAAACTGGTATGAATAGTTGTAAATCATTAATCACTCAAGGAACATTTATTGACTAAACCACTTAACGATATTTTTTTTATTAGGTGTTATGTAGGTTGTAGGATTGACTCCACTCAAAACAATATTTTTCAAATCTCCGCAGAAATGAAAGTAAATAAATCCAGGATCGTCTGTCCTCCACACGTCTAGTCACTTCGTGACTTCTGTTTCATTTATTGAGTTTTTTTTTGCCACCGACTTCTGAATTTAATAGTTATTTTCCACTATTTGTGTTTTTGAAGTCGGTTTTATTTTTTAGTAAAAAAGATTTTTATTTTTAAATTTTCAGTTGTACCTAATATACTAAACAACATTTTTGTAAAGCATTATTTTACCTTGTTAACAATACATGATATGGTAATAGGCTTATCCCCAATCAAATGGAACTTAACATACATAACTCTATCGAAATGTTGGTGTACTGTACCTACACATCTGCATACCCCCTCAGTGCATACAGGCGTGATGTCATATTATGATATTGAGTAAACAATAAACAAGCGGTCCAAGCGATCGCAGCAGTCACGACAGATTTGCCATCTATTATAAAAGAGTTCCATTGTATACCAGGCCCCTCAGAAAGTATTGCGAAAAAAAGTTTTTATATATGGGAGACTGGCCAGTTATTATGTTTTTCGAAAATATGATTATTTATAAGTAAAAATAAGTAAGTTCCAATTTCAAAATTTCCCTCCACATTTTTTGCGAGTTAATTCAAAGTATTGTGTCTCACTGAAATATGGATCTGCGCCGGGAACATTTTAGAGCTATGATTTTATACGATTTCAAGTGTCGCCTGAAACCGGATGAATCGTACGATAGACTTCAAATGGCATTCATGGATGAAGGCCCATCCAAGGCAACCGTGTATCGTTGGTATAACGAATTCAAGCGCGGTCGACCAACTTTGGGGGATGACGAAAGAAGCGGTCGCCCTTTGACGGCTGTTACCGAAGAAAACGTGCTAGCAGTGAAAAATTTAATCCAAGACAATAGGCGAATTACATATCAGGAGATTCAACACATATTGAAGATTGGATCGGGAAGCGTTCACGAGATTCTACACAGCCATCTTCGCGTGAGGAGGATAGTATCACGCTGGGTGCCGCACAACCTCACCGATGCTCAGAAGCAGGCCCGGGTGGAATGGTGCCGTGATATGCTTAACAAATTTGAAGCAGGCTCGTCTCGGCGTGTTTACGACATCGTTACAGGTGATGAGTCCTGGATTTATCAATACGACCCAGAAACCAAGCGCCAGTCGACTGTTTGGGTGTTTCAAAATGAGCCAACGCCTACCAAAGTGAAGCGATCTAGAAGCGGGGGTAAGATTTTGATCGCTAGCTTTTTTAATTTGACTGGCCACTTGGTATCAATTCCCTTACGGGATCAAAGAAGCATTAATGCCGAATGGTATACTTCCAAATGTTTGCCAGAAGTTTTCTCTGTTATAAGCAACAAGCGACCAAACACAGGGCTCCGCGGGCTACTGCTCCACCACGACAATGCACCTGCGCACACCGCACTCAAAACGAGGGACTTCCTGGACAGCACGCCAGTCAAACTCCTGGGTCACCCTCCTTACAGCCCTGATCTAGCACCGTGTGACTTCTTTTTATTCCCAAAAATAAAAAATCAGCTCAAAGGGATACAATTTTCGTCGCCGGAAGATGCGCTGGCTGGGTTCGAGCAGGCTGTAAACGAGGTGTCTGCGGCGGACTGGAAAAAGTGTTTTGAAAACTGGTTTAGGCGCATGAATCTTTGTATAGAGGCTGGTGGAAAGTACTTTGAAAAGATTTAATAAAAATATATGTACGTATAGAACAATTTTTTTTAGTTTCGCAAAACTTTCTGAGTGTCCCACGTATCTGCTAAGATCAGCATCAGATCTTCGCCCAATTTATACGGGACCTAAGCGGAATAATATTATTCCAATCAATAAAAAATAACTCGAAATTGGTTCAAAATTGGCAAAGATATCGCTGAATATACACACAAAACATTCAGACCAATTGATAAACTCATCTTGTTCTGGATTTTCCAGGGATCCCATTATCAGATTCCGACTTATACCTTTCATCATCAGCTCAGCAACATAAAATGATGATTACCAGGCACCAAAATCTAAATTCCGTTAGAAAGTATGTGAAAAACATTGAATGTGCATTGAAGGTTGCCCTCGATATTCCTGAGATCCTATGACCAGATTTTGACATGGTGTCAATGGGACCCACCTCAGGAGTGTAAGGCAATCGAATAAAAAAATAATTTTGAAAATCGGTCCTCAATTGGCGGAGCAATCGGTGAACATACAAATAAAATACAAACAGTGAAATTGAGAACCTCTTCCTTTTTGGAAGTCGGTTTAAAACACAGATATTTTTCAGCTGTTAAAAAGACACTGGCAGTAGTTTACGGCTTTGTATAAACGCCTCTCATTAGGCCGGTTTTTTTAGTTTACATTATAATAACCTGATCATCATTCTCTTGCCGTTATCTATTCCCATCAATTCACTTGGGGTCGCAGCATGCCTCTTCTTTCATATGTCTCTATTACTTGTGCATTATTATAACCTAATTATTCTCATTATAATCAAAAACAAAATCGTTTATTTCAAGTAGGCCAGTTACAGGCACTTTTGAATAGTCGAACAACAATAAAAATGAAGCTACAGTCCCAGTCACAAGACATAATAGCTGTGAAAGTACTGTAGTTACCCATCCCAAAGCGTAGATCTCTATGGAGAAGAATGTGCAAGAAACTCCATGGGCACTCTTTTAAATCAAAATCTTGTTACAAAAACCTTGGCTACATCATTCATGTAGATTAATTAAAGTTAGTTATGTCTATATTGAGATGAAGATTATAACGAGGATGTTTTCTCCTATGATGTTGACCTATAAACCCTATAACAAGTTATGATATATATAGGTTAAAGATTAATTACGTCTGAAAACAAATAACATCTCGTGTTTGTATCGATAAAATATATAGCCAATATTATTGGCATAGTTGCGTGTATTTTATCGTATATTTCCTGGTCGGTACAGAAAGTTAGAGAACTGTGTGATTAAATCGTATTCATACACCTATTTGATATTTCTTTAGTTTATTTTGTACATATATAATTGGCGTAAGCATCATCATCATCATCATTAGAGCCGATAGTCGTCTACTGCTGGACACGGGCCTCCCCCAAGTGTCGCCACATTGACATTTTGGGGGGTTTTGCCATAATCGCCACGCTTGGCAGGCGGGTTGGCGATCGCAGTACGATTGTTAAAAAAACATAGAGAACGCTGCTGCCCGTTCTCTGGCAAGTCCCTTAGTCACCTCTTACGACACCCACGGGAAGTTATGGGATGGTGCTATTCTTATTTCTTATGGCGTAAGCATATTTAACTTCATTTATTTGTATAGCAAAAATAATTAATTTACTAACTTAATTTATTAGGTGCTAACTTTATTAGATCTTGTATTTAATTTAATTTTGACTTGACTTTAATTTTATTATTTTACTTTTTTAATTATGAATGACGTATTTTGTAGTTTTTAGTGTATGTTTTTAACCCCCGACCAAAAAAGAGGGGTGTTATAAGTTTGACGTGTGTATCTGTGTATTTGTGTATCTGTGTGTCTGTCTGTGGCATCATAGCTCCTAAACGGATGAACCGATTTTGACAAAAGTGGTGTCGTTTGAAAGGTATTTTAATCGAGAGTGTTCTTAGCTATGTTTCGAGAAAATCTGCTCAGCTGTTTGAAGATAATCACCTCTTTTATAGTTGATGAAGGGATATAAACAACTTTCACAGGTAGTCGATTTGTAATGTTGTCGCTTGTCACCATGGGCATTGCTGAGTGCGGGGTGCACCCCTCCCTCCTTTTTTTTTTCTTAATTTACTTTTTTAATTTATATCTTCCCTTGGTTTCGTTAATTAGCGAGAAGAGATGCAACACTGAGAAAATTGAAATGAAAGGGGTAGGCCTATGGCCAGCAGTGGGACAGTTAAGGTTAAGAAAAAATAATATAAGTTTAAAAATCACGAAAAAAAATTAAATTAAATATTTAAAAAACCCCCGACACCAAAAAACCTCTGAAAAGCCAAAAATAAATTAATCCAAGCGTCGTAGCGTCGGGGGACCGCTAAGAAGACCGCTTAGTACAAGCACAGAACGAAGCGGACCCCCGAAGCTACGACGCTTGGATTAATTTAATTTTGGCTTTTCAGAGGTTTTATTGGTGTCGGGGGTTTTTTAAATATTTAATTTAATTTTTTAATTATTATTTATTGTACGATTCGACAATCCATAAAGAATATACATATTTTTGTTCTCCGTAGACATTAAACGAAACCACGTAGAAGTTTCGTAGACCTCCGTAGCCGTAGCGTCTACGCGGCTTAGAATTTGCGTAGCCGCTACGCCTTGCAGAAAAGCGTCTTCAATGCTCGCAGAAGTCACAACTAACGCCTGTGTTACTGATATACCTACCTGATCAGCATATTGGTATGTCTGAATTAAGCCAAACCCATCGTAGGTACTTGAAATTGAATTGAGATTCTAGGAATACGTTGTTTATTAAGCATTGAGCGGCTTTAATGTGTGTCATATTGAAGAACCCATGTTTCTGCTTAGTATTTTAATAAATTAAACGATTCAAATTAATTCCGGTATCCAAAAATAGAATCAATCTATCGAGCTATTTTTATTTCGCATAGTTGTTCATATAATTCCATTCTTCATTATAAGGCGGCCTCAGTCAACTGTTTAATGTCCTTGTCGATGCCTATCGAGCATCTACGTATGTATGATTCATCAGTTATCACTATGCAATGAGGAGGTTTCTCTTAGTTTTTGTGCTCTTAATATATCAAATTATTGGTTTATGATAAGATAACGCAATAAGATAGAGGAAGCCGTCAAACGTACTGAATTAACAACGAAGGTTTTCGGAATGATTTTGACTGTGAGTACCTACTGAGATAAATAAATATAGTTTGGTTAGTAAATCTTTGACTGAGACTAAGTAAAAATATTGGCACAGATTCATGAATTGTAAAACTCGGTGCTAGATTTTTATCTGTGAAACTTAAATATTATTTTTCATAAATAGTACTTCTTTACATGTAAGTATTATATAATTATATTATGTTATGAGGCTTGCAAAAAAATTCATTATGTAATTTGTCTTCTTATTAAAATACTTAGTAATAACTACCTTCATATTTACTATTTCGTAATGTCGTTGTTCTGATTGCGTTAGTGCCCGATGTATTCGGGTTGGTACCTACCTATTTTGAAACAATGCACGCCTACGACGTGACATGTATTTAGAAAAATAATATAAATCTTTTTGGATTACGATTGGGTAATTAGGGTTCCACTAGCATAGTAATTATGTAGTTCAAGGCTTTCTTTCTTTTTCCTTGTTCAAACTTTAATCTCTCATTACGAATCATTGCGTCTGCGATTATCACTCTTTATAAAATAACATTTCAGTTACAAGTTCTTTGAAAGTTGTTATTATAGACAACAATATTGTTGTTTAGACCCGCAGCTTGCGATTGTAAGGGAGAACAAACATTATAATAATTTAGAAAACAATACAACAGTCTTTATAAAAAAACATTTCAGTTAGAAGTTCTCTAAAAATATTGAAGTTCTATCCGATTGCTTTTATGGACAACAATATTGTTGTTTAAACCCGCAGCTTGCATTTGTAAGGAACAACAAGCATGATAATAATTTAGATAACAATACAATTGGGTTATGATGTAACAAAAACAAACTATGAGTTTCAATAGTAAACAGAAATCTTAAAAGAAAATGCATTCTGTGCACTGAAAATACACACAGTATTTTCAGTGCACAGATTGCATTTTCTGAACTGTTAGAAGGTCAACTGGTTAAGGTTTATATACTTGTACACCAACTTATTCTCGGGGCAAGTTAGTCATCAACTACCCATATCACTAGCAATGTTTGCAAACTAACGTAATTATCTTAACCGAAACTGTTATGCAAATTGTAGTAACCATTCTCCTGTCAATTAGAGAAATTAACAAAGTTGAAGGCGCGGCTACAAACGGTAATTAGATCAGAGCGCATGTCATAATTAACTTATCTATCATAGTTCGCCTTTGGGTGATGTTTTAACCCTCTTGCTCTCGAAGGAAAATAAATAATTGAAAAACATAACTTTCTTTTGTTTTTCACTAATGTACACACATCAAAAGTGTCTAGGGATCAACATATATTTTTGCAATAACTTTTCTCCTGATTGATATTAATTAAAATTTTCTTTAAGGATTCATCAAATAAAGTGTTTTCGTTTGTCACAGTAACGATAAACCAAGTCACCTTTGCATTAATAAAGAAATTTGCCATTTTCTAATAAAGGGATTTTTGCCATTTGAACCACTAACATTAAAGTTCGAAAAAAAGACTGAAATAACAGTTTTCTTTAAAATTTTATTGGGTAACTTAAACAATTAATAATCCGTGTTTCTACCGCGAACACTAACAACACAAGAACATCGGTTTGGCATACTCAAAATGAGTTCATCCAAATCACGCTGTGGAATGGCCGCCCATGTTCGTTGCAACAACAAAAAAAGGTCTTCTTGCGACTGGATACCCTCCATATTCGGCAGAGCTCTTCTCTGTAGCATATCCCATGCATGCTCAATCGGGTTCAAGTCTGGCGACTGAGCAGGCCAGGGCAGGACATTGATGTTAGCTGCGGCGAGAGTCTGTCTTACAACTCTTGCGGTGTGCGGTCGTGCATTATCATGCATTAACTGAAATAAGGGACCGATTTGCACTTGTAGAGGAACGATGACGTCTGATACAATCGTCTCAGCATAAATTTGAGCGTTGAGGTTGCCTCTGATCCAAATCAACTCAGTTCTTCCGCCGATCCAAATACCCGCCCATACCATGATGGTTCCACCACTATAAGGATGGACTTCCTGGCAGGATTTTAATCGCTGTTGGCGTCCAGGGGTTCTCCAGTGTCGTATACGTCTTGTATCCGGTCTCATACCAAAACGAGACTCATCAGAAAAGCACACGAAACGCCATTGTTCTTCTGCCCAATTTCTGTGTTCAAGAGCCCATTGATATCGAATCCTACGATTGTGCATTGCTATAGGTGGTACCCGTAGCGGTCTTCGGGAATGAAGGTTCACTTCATGCAAGCGGTTTCTGACTGTTTGGTCGCTAATTAAGTTCCCTGAAGAGTGATGAAGCCTCACGGCTAACATCATGGCGGTTATTGTTGGAGCTCTTCGAGTTAAGATTTGAATGTATCGGTCTTGTCTCCGTGTGGTGCAGCGATACCGTCCTCCATGGCGCTCAGCCACGGTACCAGTGCTTCGGTAACGTGTCCAAAGTCGACTGATAACACTCTGACTTGTATTCAGAGCTAAAGCCACAGTACGTTGCCGGGAACCAGCTTCTATCATTCCCACGGCTCTGAGCATTTCTTCCCTGCTTAAATGACGTCGCCGCTCCATAATAACGTTGGTTTTAATCAGTAGTAGGGAAACAGTAGCACTAATAATGTCTTCAATGCGTTGTATGTTTTTATAGGGAAAATATTGACAGCTGATTTTCATCTTTTACTCGAATTTGATTCACAGTTCCTGATTCAAATTATGAAATGCACCAAAAAGGATCCATATAAATTTATAAAATCATAAATTTATTACAAAGCCACATCTCAATCTCAAGAAATCCGCATAAAAATGCTTGATCCCTAGACACTTTTGATGTGTGTATATTCCGTCGAAAGGCAATCGGCCCGAATCAATGAAATTTTGGATTCCAGGTCTCCATAACAAATTCAAATCTTCTTTCTTGTTATTGTTCTGTATGTATCGATTAGCCGTTGGTCCCGGGTGTCTTTCAGATCTCTGGCAATCTGTAAAGGTGGCCCGAAAATCTGACAACCAGGCTTACCATGGGGTATCGTATCACCCAGTACTAACTGGGTTGTGGAGGTCAGATAGGCAGTCGCCCCATGTAAAATACTGTTACCCAGCTGCATCCGGTTAGACGGGAAGTCGAACCCAACATGGTTGGGAAAAGGCTAGGCAGAGATAATGTAGGTACCGATTAGTACAGAATAACATGGAATTAACAGACATTTGTTCTGTATCGTGTCGGACGTAAAGAATAGCACCATCCCATGTCTTCCCGTGGGTGTCGTAAGAGGCGACTAAGGGACTTAGCAGAGAATGGGCAGCAGCGTTCTCTGTGCTTTTGTAACAACCGTACTGCGATCGCCAACCCGCCTGCCAAGCGTGGCGATTATGGCAAAACCCCCCCTTCTTGGGGGAGGCCTATGTCCAGCAGTGGACGTCTTTCGGCTGAAATGATGATGATGATGAATGATGAACAGACATTTCACCAATCTTGCATCTACATTCAAACCACTTTTCAACAAAAGTATGTTATTTGTTTCTCAGAATACCAGCATTTTTCCTGAGGTGTTTCGCGAGAATACTCGGTCTTCGATGGAAAGTCAGGGGACTGGAGAATGTGGACAATAGCCGAGGAGCGGTAGTACTACTGAACCACCAAAGTTGCCTGGATCTATACGGTATGTATTATTTTTTTGCGTAACATTTGTTCAAGGAGGTTGCTCGTATTCCTTTGTTCTACATAGTGTGAACGGTCATAGCTAGAAAACGTTTTAAAAATGCTAGTAGTAACAAAAGACGTTGAACCTGACGTCACAGAACTCAGTTAGTTCGTGACACAGTTCGATAAGAAATTAGCGAACACTATACCTACTGCAGCTCAACAACCAGGACTCATCACTCATGTCGAAGACTCATTTATTTTTAATTATTATTATTAATATTATAAAGCTGAAGAGTTTGTTTGTTTGCTTGAACGCGCTAATCTCAGGAACTACTGATCCGATTTGAAAAATTCTTTCAGTGTTAGATAGCCCATTTATCGGGGAAGGCTATAGGCTATACTTATCATCACGCTACGACAAATAGGAGCGGAGCAGCAATGAAACATATTGCAAAAACGGGGAAAATGTCACGCAGACGAAGTTGCGCGGGACAGCTAGTACTTTCTATGAATTCGTTCCTTTACCATACCCGAACCATATTTTCGGCCTCCTATCGATTTAAACAAGAGTCTGTGAATATTGTGTTGCACCTTTCCCTTTTTAACCCAGATATTTTCATTCCTAACTGATGCGTTTTGACCTGTTGTGTGATTCCCAATAAATTAATAAAATTTCGATGAGTTTGATTATCGTATTGCATTTTTTTTTTGGGCGCAACATTTTCTTTGGGTAAGGTCTTGTTTGGTAATTATGCGACACACCTGCATGATAAATGAATGCAAATCAATCAGTGTTCTGCTATAGTAGGTATAGGTAGTCACATTACAATACAACTCGACATAATGAATGATAAGTACCCAGTTATGGATATTTAAATTTCGCCTGCCAGTTGTGCCAATAAAAATAAACAATGTCCATTGTCCGTGATACGCCTTCTCAATGCCATTTAAAAACAATTTTATAAGAGCAAGTTCATGTTTGACCGTTATGATTTATCAAATTTTTATGTAAGAAAAAATTCTTATGTAATTTTCAGCGTTGGGTGTTTTACAAGTTATTTTGCATCAATCGTGCCTACCTACTTACATAAATATTATATTTTTTCCGGTCCTTATCTATAGCAATTTTGTATATTTACTGGTTATTTAGAAAATTGTATGAAAAATGGCAAATACGATCCATAAGTGTAGTCATTTCCATTATTATGATCATCGGAATGACCGCATTAGAAACTATTGTGGTAATGATTTATGTGCCTCTATTATATAGTATAGGTAAATACAGTTTGAGATGGGTAGGTATTTATCAGTAGAGTACTTAACAAGTATCTATTGTAATCGTATACCTAGTTAAATTCTGGGCACCCTAAATAAACAACGCATAAGAAACTCACTCGTGATATTTGAGTATGAGTGCAATCAGTGCATAGTTACTATTTGACCTAATTGTATCCTTAAATACGTAAATAGTATCTATGTGTTGTATACCTAGTCCATGATTAATATGTCGATATGTCATCCTCCTGCATAAACAAGTGCTTACATTTACCTACACGCGTGACGCCAGACGTTCCGCATGTTTACAAAATAAATTATACAAGTTGATATAAAGAACATCTTATACATTATAGGTACTTAGGTAAAAAATATTAAAATTCATTGACATTGATAAGAAAAGCAGATTATATTGATCGGACATCAAGCATTATCTTTCTGCGATTCTTAATACCTAGAATATTTACAAAACCAATGTAGGCACATAAAACGAGTACAGAAACATACCTAACTGATTGGTGTTTTCTTGAAAAGGTCCCCTTTCACAAATTAAGCAATTGATTTTCTGCCAGTAGGTATTCATATCAGTCAATGTTAATTAGTGTAACAGCAATTTATAAAAACCGGCCAAGTGCGAGTCGGACTCGCGCACGAAGGGTTCCGTACCATTATTTATAAAAACGAGCAAAAAAATAACTTTTTTGTATGGGAGCCGCCCCCCTTAAATATTTATTATATTGTTTTTAGTATTTATTGTTATAGCATCAACAGAAATACATAATCTGTAGAAATTTCAACTGGCTAACTATCACGGTTCATGAGATACAGCCTGGTGACGGACGGACGGACGGACAGCGAAGTCTCAGTAATAGGGTCCCGTTTGACCCTTTGGGTACGGAACCCTAAAAATGACCGTCTGCGTTGTAGATCGCTTGGGATCTTAGGTGTATTATTTCCATGCTATGTAGGTACTTACTTATACATAATTATACAAATTAAACTAGCTACTTATTTATAAATGCACGGTTGTAATTAGTTGCAGGTAGATAATAATATGAACCATACTCTTTAACAGAAGTGGATGCTGTGCGATACATACTGATAAGACACCGGGACACATAATGAAGTATTGTAAATATTTACTAGGCTTAGACTTGACAGGTACTATACATTAAGCAATAGTATCATGAAATCCTAAACATAATACGGCGGAGGAAACAATGCCGATGATAAACTAACTAGACTATCAAGATAAAGTTAAACTGGTGAAGGATATCTGATTTTAACGGAAAAATATGATATACAAGATAAACCGTTAATAGTATAGTACCTATTCAAAACTAAATGATATACAATAAAAATTGTTTCGTCGTAATGCACGTGTAATTAGATAAAACTACACAATGACATAAGGGTGTTACCACACCAATCGATCGATCGTCGATCGATGCCATTGATCTATGGTAAAATGGATAAGTCGACAATCGATCGATAGGTTTATCTAGTAGAAACTATCGAGCGACGTCGACTAATACCATCGATTGAGGATCGATCTATTGGTGTGGTAACATGCACCCTAAGGTAAGGCACTAGTCCCACCGTCAGCGATTAGCGAAAAGTGAGTTGTTAGTTTTATAGTGGGAGAGGTACAGAATATATACCGTATATACAGGGTGCAACGAAAAGGGTATATACATACTTAAGGTTGTGCTACAGACCGTCAAACTGAACATGTTTCTGCATCGGACAAACATCGTAATAGCGAAAACATTATGTGCTGCCCATACAAAATTTCAATACCTATTCGACCCAATATATGGGCTGCCGATATTTTTTTCGCTATTACGATGTTTGTCCGATGCAGAAACATGTTCAGTGGTTCCCTATCCATTTGCATAAAATTTTAAGACCTAATATAACTTAGCATAATTTTGTTTGGCATAATTATATTTTCGCATAATATAATTACGCATAACAGCTTACGCATAATTTTTTTAAGCATAATTTCTCTAACTATAATAATGATTAAGCATAATATTCTAAAGCATAAATTTATTAAGCATAAAGTTCTAAAGCATAACTTTTTTAAGCATAATATCCTAAATCATAAATTTATTTACGCTTGTTTTTATGCTTGCTTGCATGCTGCATGCAAGCAAGCATGCAGAATACAAAAAGCATGCAGCATGCAAGCAAGCATGCATGCAGCATTCAAGCGAGCATGCAACATGCAGCAGGCAGGGTTTCTGTCACGGCTCCGGCGCTGCGGGCCTCCGGCGGCCCCACACGTGCTAATCGTCGCAGACGGCTTTCGCTCACCTCCGCAGCTTCGGCTTGTTGGCCGGCTTTGCCGGCCAGACTCAGCCGCGGCGGCTCGCTCACAGCCGCCTACTCCTCAGCCCGCGGGCCGCCTCGCCCCTCCGCGCCTACGCGATATTAAATTACACTCTAGGGGTAGGACAAACAAGACTACGTGGAGTCGGTTTTGCAGCGATTCGGTTCTGTCACTAACTTTTGTTGCACAGCATATTAAATTTTTAACCAACAATATAATTTAATTGTTACAGAAACTATAGCAAATTGGTTTGATTAGAATTATGTATTTTATGTACGGCACTACAAGTTCACGACCACCATTTCCACCCAAAGTCTCACATCTAATATATTCTTCAGATAAAAGTTATCTCACGATTGAAAAATCGTTTAAGTTACATAATGTTATGTATAATAAATCATTTTCATGAAAATTGATTTTGTTATTTATATTAATTTTATGCCTAAATATTATTATGCTAATAGTCATTAGGCCTACTAACGTTATGCGAATCAAATTTATGCTAAAACAAATTAGTCTTTAAGATGATTATGCCAACATAAAATGTATGCCTATAAAAATTATGCCGAAGTATTATTATGCCAAAACAAATTGTGCCAAAATCGTTATGCCGAAGTATATTAGGACAAAGCATATTATGCGAAAAGAAGGGATCCCATGTTCAGTTTGACGGTCTGCAGTATGTATATACCCTTTCCGTTACACCCTGTATAAAAATGCATAACTCTGTTTAGCTTCAATTTCAGTGATCCTTCATTATGATGATAAATGATTATGGTTTTCCTTACATTTAATTTACCATGTTTGTTATAGAGATTTCAGAGATTTGATCGTTATGATTGACCCTATGGATTGATGCTATAAAAGTACATGATGTTATTTGTTCTGATTTTAGCCGGTTCGATTCTCGAGAGTGGCAAGCGAATTTTCCAAAAAAAATGAATGCTGATTTGTTTATTTTTTAAAATAAAGGAATGTTTCCTTTAAGTAAAATTAGCAATCTCCAGTACTTTTCCTCCAGGTGAGGTTGAAAATTTTCCACCCTGTATAATACAACCGATGCCTGCCTACACCCGACACACACACACACACACACTGCCGATTCTGCCTGTTTACATATACTTTTTAAACAATTGAAAGAATGTTCCCTCAAAGGAGCACGTTATGAATTACTATGTCGATGACAACTTTGCTATTTTCTGGCACATACTTGTAACCCTCAAAATAGGTTGGCAATTTGTTTTTACACTTAAACATACGTAAATTATAATATACTAAAATTGTAGCCTTGTACAAAAAAAAAAAAACATACAAAAAAATACATTTTGTTTTTTTTTTGTGATGATGCAACCGCGTGATGCCTGCCAGACCGGTACTTTCTTATTTGACCAATATAAACCATTATTGAAAGAAATCTAGCTTTGTAGGAATTTTTAATCATTCATCGTATGATTGCATGTACCAACTCATACTTTTAATTTAATTTAAGAGCATGTGTACTCGATATTGGGTAAGATGTGGTTACCTATAATTGAGTAGGTATGCGTTACATGACCATATAATTATATTCTGTAGTAGATTTAATTATAAACAATTGTAACACAAACTCGTTAGTAATCCAAAATAAACAGAACTAGGTTAGTCGGATGGTTCGGTAGCACTTAGACTACTATAGAGTTCCCGCCCGTTAGGGCGATGCAATGTAAACAATCTATATATTGTGTGTCTTTAACTGACACGGGTCATACAACCTCTTGTACGGTTCTTGATTGAGAATATATTAGGCTAGTCCCTTCGTCGGCGGCAGTAGGGCAGACAGATGCTTAAAGTTGCAATTAAAATTATACTTATATTTATAATTAAGTAAATAATTCTTACACAAACAAGTATTCTAGGTAAAATAGTTTTTTGTCTTGTATGTTCCACTGTTCCACTGGTTAACGAAGGCCTTGAACTAAGCCGTTTTAGTGATTACTAGCTTTTGTCGGCGGCTTTGCTCGCATTAATCCCGCGAGAATGTTTGAAATATAGCATATGACAGTCGGGGATAATGTAGCTTCCTAATAGTAAAGAAATTTTTAGAATCCCACCAGTAGTTCCGAAGATTTCCGAGTTTACAATCTTTATAATAATTTAGTATAGATGCAATTCTTATAATTTCTTAATATATGAGATAGTATTCATGCGAGTCATGCTGTTTTTAGCCAGGTACAAGGTTAATTACAAAATAATATTAATTTTCATCATGCCACCTAATCCCTGTTACTTAGTTGGTATTATCTTTTATTTATGAGCTGTAATCACTTCGCTATGTTTATCCCTGATAAGAGAAAGCTAGTGGAAATTCGATATTAGAAAGATAAAAGTCGATTTCGTTACTGCACCTGTCCCCTTCATTATTTTTGGTCTTTGTAACACCAGATAAAGTAAATATAACCTTAAAAAACATTTACTGACAAAAATAGTAAATTATCACCAAAATTAAAACCCCATTTTAATGTGATATTATATCCAAAAATTTTACATTTTGCTATCCTCCAAACCTCTAAACCTCCACAGCTCTAAACTACGCCGTAGTTGACGTAGCCCCACTACGCGAGGCTCTTGTTTCTGTCTGCAGGGTGTATGTATAGTAACCTATAACCTGTCCGAGTCGGGGTGCCCAATATACAGAGCACGCTACGCTCGCTCTTGCATTCTTCAAGTTCTCTTTGTTACAAGATTTGGTGATCATTCACTAATATTGGTCTTTGAATATTTTTTTTTTGGTGTTCAGTTTTTTTTTGGTAACGTAACTTAGGACCTCAAAGTATTTTTGGTGGTACATTTAATCCCATTTTTTTATCATTATAAAATATATGTTTTGTTTTTCGTTAAAAATATTAATGACTTTTATCGTAAAAATCAATTCTACGAAACTTTATAATGCTGGCATAATAAATTAGGCGTTGAATCTTCTCTACCTTGTGTTTAAACACATTGGACCTTTCGAGATTGCCACGAGCATCATCTTGTGGTTCCTCTGACAGTATACTGAGCTCTTAAGAATTAAATTCCCTAAAAGGGAATCCCTAGCTGCTGTTCTTCAAAAGGTTATGTCGTATTGCGGACCCTCGGGAAGTCGGGAAGGATTCAGTGTTGCGTGAAAGCACTGAATCCTGCATGGGTGACAGACACAAAGACAATAAAAACAACATATTTATTATTTTATTTTAAATTAACGGCCATAACGTTCTAAAATAGTCGTGTAAATCTATTACGAAATGTTATCATTTCTATGAAAGCGGTAATCAGCTGCAAGATATTACCGTGACTAACTCTGAATGGTATTTATACTACAACCGTTCAAGCATTTTTAACGAGAAACAAAACAATGACGTATCTATGTGGGTCGAAGCAAATTCTCAGATCGAACAAGGAAACATTATCATGGAACGTAATGTTTACTTTCGTACTCTCTAAAATATTTTTTTGCGCTGTTATGCAATAAATTAGTATGTAACCTAAGTGGTTCCACCCTAATGTTTTATCTACCTATGATTTTGGATTCGTCATCAACTTAAGTGGGTTTAAAATTTACATCCAATAAGACCGCACTGACCTAAATATTTTTGTTTTAGCGCTGGCAATTATCTGGCCGCTCATGTCTCGGTGTACGGTGGTTTCGAAGCGATCACTGCAGTACCTTGTACCATTCGGCACTGCGACATGGCTGTGGGGCACCGTGTTCATTGACAGAGGCGCACAAACTGCACGCGATGCCCTCAACAAGCAAGTTGATGCGATTAAGAATCAAAAGGTAAAGTTGCAAAAAAATGTTGCCTTTTAGAACATTTGACACAACTTTTTTTAACTGGTTTATATTTCAGTCGTATCTAACTAGATCTAATTAACGGCAGTCACACCCACTCACTCAATGGCTTATACAAATTAAGAGATACAGATCAGAGCAGATCATGACTGTCGATTGGTGATCCACAACCACATGGGTACTCGAGTGTAAAGAATTAGGTACTTACAGTGTTTCAAAAGGCTATTACCGAGATATTTTGCATTAGAAAAATTATAATAATTAATAGACTATTCGGAATAATTATGTTTTTACTATCTCTAAGCCTTGCTCCCATCATATATTGATTGATGAATTTAGATATCCGCTCACCTTCCGAAATAGTGTCTAAGTCGACTCATATCAGTCAGTCACTCCATATTATGATTGTATTCGTCGTACGCGTTTTCCTGTTAGTAAATAATATAAACGAATAGGTAGGTATATTAGTCCTGCAAACAATGAGACTTTGTACTTGCCTTGTTTTACGCCGCATTTCGTCATACCGCATGATCTAATCGCTAGGAATGGGCTGGCGTACATATCTACCTTCCCGCTAAATTTTACGAGCGTATGCTTTTCTAAGCTTATGTTTGATTTGCATAAGTAAATATCCTGTGTTGGTTGGTACCGGACGACACCAGAGAATTTGACAAAATTACAACAGCATCCTTTCAATGTTAGGCTTTACTTCTTCCTACTTTGTTTCTAGGACATGCATAAAAATAATTTGTTTCGGACTAGGAGAAAGCACAATGAAGTAGATACCTATTTTAAAGTACTTATAGATTTTCATATTTCCATCGAAAGTAGGTAAGTATTGTAATGTTTTTCCAACAGCTGAATCATACTCGTTCTCAGTGGAAAACGATCAATTTTATGATATAATAAACATTGCTCACTTTCTGAACAAGAAATAAAAAAGCACTTGGAATTTTTAGTTTCTATTTTGAATATCGCTGTTGCAATCTCGAAACAATTGTTTAGGTACGTAATACATTCATGCTTACACTACATACATAAATTATATACCTCTCGATACCGACGTTAAAGCAGACCCAGTTTTATTGATGTCGTATTCAAAACAAGAGTTCATTGTACTAGCGTAATCTAAATCGACTGTTACGTACATACTTACTTAACAAAACTAAATAGCCTTTAGAATGCTTGCGTATAGAAGCAAAATATTTACTTTGCAATTACTTTCCGTTTATGTAGTAATAAATCATACTATGGATGCACTTAGTGCTATGGTTATAATATCGGGCATAGTCCAAAAGACAACTAAAGTTTAGTAACAATTTTGCTGTTCCTCCTCTCTTATAAATATCCTACTACTACTACACAGACTACACTACTGACCTACGGATACATATAATAAGATCAAAATAAAAGTGGTGAAACTTCAAGACGTGGTTATAGTTCACAAAACATAAAAGGATGATAGAACAAACAAAATAAAATGGTAGCCCATACGGACAGCTAATGCCTCATAGGTCCTCTTGTTGCTATAAGATTGAATTCGTTACTATAAGCATTAATTTACTGCTTGTGGAAAATAAAAATGGTAGTCCTAGGATTATAAATTATAATCGAGTGGTTAATTGCAGTATTGACAATGATAAAGTAAATATTTTTGGTATCTAATGACTTGGTAAGGGTTTAAATAAAACAGGATAGGTACCATTATTTTTTCTGCGATTTCGTGCTGCGGCAAAAATTACGGTAGGCAGGGACCGAAAAGGTTTACGCGTTTACGGATTTTAAACGGGCTAGATAAAAAACTAACTGGTCTTCCGTATTATAGGGTTAATAAGCCTATAAAAACCGGTTCACGCATAGATTTAATTTTTGTACATAAAAAAATGCAAGTGACGGAATTAGCCCGCGCTCGGTAGGATTTTGTATCTTGCATTCTGGTTAATCAGCAATAGTCTAAAGCTGCTTTCAGACTACGCTATACTATAGTGCCATGTAGTATAGCAAAAAAGGACCTAACCTAGTAAGCCAATAATTTAAAGTACAGTACAGAGTGAACGTGTCCATAACAATGTATGGTGCGCGATATTGTTGTGCTATGAGCTATATACTATATGCTATTATATTGTAGCGTAGTCTGAAAGCAGCTTAAGGATAAACCCGTATATTGGTTATAGGTCTAACCGGCTAACCTTTGAACCCGATTAATAGGTCTGACGGTAGGTAAGGTATTGACGGTATTGTACAAATTGCCTGTTAACTAATAAAACCAAGGCATCTTATTACCAATACAAATTCTTGTTGATGATAAAGAAAATTACCCAAACAGTTTTGTGTAGTACATACCTACCCACATAAAAATGTTTGCAAATGAGTTTCAGCGGTCGTTAACGTGTCAGACAAAATTAATGATATTTGAATAGACATTATAACTCGATTACCTACGGAACGTAAGCACTAAAAGTAAATTAATTAAAGTCGTATTAGGGTGCGGTATTGCAATCAACCTTGATCGTCAATTCGTACTATCTTGCTAAGTTTTCAAGGTAAGATAGATAGGATAATGTTTTCGTACATTCTTAAGTGCTTCCATCAAATTAGCGGAAGGCGTCGAATAATAACACCAATTATTATTAATACATCAATACAAACAAGTAGCCTGTATTGTAGTTAAGAGAGAAAATCTTCTAAAGCTACTTTGGATAAAATGCAGTCGAGAGATGCAACCTATTAGGTAATATGGTAACAATACAAACTATGTAGAATATTGATATTTATGTGACAAGGATATTTTTGTTATGTTTTCTAGGCAGTCATTATTCTAACAATTAAAACCGGCGTAATTAAAACTGACTTCGCGGAAGTACGTATCTACAACCTATGTATTTCTGCACCTAAGTCAAGTAAAATCAAAATATGCATCATAAATGTTCCTTAATGCAACAAAAGCGCCAAAATATGAAACAAAATTGATATGAGTACAGGCAGGACTACTAGGTAGGACCTACTACAAAACATAATATAATTTTTAAAATTGACAATATTTTGAAAGTTTTTTTTTTGTAAGCCAAGTGCTGTTCCAATTTGTCAATAGTACGATTCCTTCTATTTATATATTTTTTTTATACCTTGAAAATGATCGTTCTACATTCGGCACTATTTCAATTTAGATGCATTTTTTTGTGCTTTGCGGGAATCACCTATGGCAGATTTTACATTTTTCCTGTTAAATTAAAGAAACATCCTCAACAATGCACGATATTGGCTAAAATAATACAGTATCTTCAAAAATAGTACTATAATCTGCAAATTAATTTTCTTTGTCGTGTGGTTAGTGCCTATCCTAGTGTCGACTTTTCTGCCGCCCATGGGCTTCTTGGCTTTACACGCCGACGAGAAATATCTCTCAGGCATGCTGGTTTGGTTTCCTCACGTTGTTTTCCTTGAAAGTGATAATTAGGTATTCAAACGCACATGAATCCGAAAAATCCAGAGGCGAGTCTTGGGTTCCAACTTGAGACCTAAGAGTCAGCAATCCCCACGGTTTCACCACTTGGCTCATAGGTAGGGTTGCCACCTTTTTTGCCTTTGCAGATAAAGTACATTGGTGCAAGTACATAGTATCAAAATAAAGTACCTACAATTTATTTTTCTTTCTTATTATGTTTGAAAACATTGTTTAAAGTTTGTATCAAATTAGTAGGTATCTCTACTAAACAATTGCAAAGCATTTTGACAGGCTATATTTAAATTATAGTACATTACTGCCGCGGTCTATAATGACTGCTTTGCTGGTCGCGCTGATTATGGCCGACAGCGCAGCGTAGCGCAGCTCCAGGCCGACACAGCGCGGTCAGCGTGCAGCACTTGATGGACGAGCTGAGATAATGGCCGAGACCGTAGGTCGAGGCCTTTACAGCGAGGACAGCAAGGGCTGCAATGATGGCCAATCTGAAAGGCCTAGAGCGTAGCTAGGCTAGCTCGAGGCAATCATAGCGGGACCAGCGAAGCAGTCATTGTGGGCCAAGGTTTGTATAGTGCTTTACTCAAAAATGCAAGTACCTAATCTAAATAAAACCAGCAAGTAATTTAAATAAAAAACGTATTAATTAAAATTTTCGCTGAACCGCGCTTTTGTTACTGCTTTGTTTTTGAAGTGAAAACTTCTTTAGCGGCGTTGAGCACTTTTTCTGTAATGGGTATAAAATCTTAAACTCGCGTCAGGTCACGTGTCCTGATCGAAAATTCGTAAGACGAATTGACATTAGGTTGCGAAGGAATTTGAACTTTATGACATCTGTCATTGAGTTTGGTTTTCCAAAACTGGATAATTATAATTGTATCTTATGCACAAACAAAACCTTCGATTTCTCCAAAGAGGTAAAATTCGTAAAACGTATCGTAATATTTCTGTGTTAAATTTGTTATGTAATGTAAGTTGTCATGTTTGTGTATGATAGCGCAATAAATGAATATTGTATTTTACCACATAAATGATAGAACTAGATAATTAAAGCAATTCGTTCAAAATTATTTCCTAACCATATCCAAAAATGCACAACGTTACTATTCAAGTTTTCACTTCTGCCGGCACTCCCGGAGTGCAACCCGTTTTTTTTTTTTTCGTGCTATGGTAATTGGAACTATACAGCCTAATATGGAATAAAATCTTTTTGTACCTATCTCTATAGATACAAACAGCTGTGTTCTAAATAAAATCTTTTTGGATTTGATTTTTTAAAACTTTGAAACGTCAAAATAGCGGCCGGCAAAATATTTCCGGCCTGTTAGAGCGGCCAGCAAAACTTTGCCGGCCGCTCCTTGAAACAGAGCGGCAAGGTCGACTTTGCTCAAACAAGGTTGTCAAAATAATGACCACATTACATGCATTTTTGAGTAAAAATAAATATTTAAGTAATCCATTTTATTATCAAATTCAGAGAATTTTCAAAATCCCAATGAAATCAAATCATGCGAAATAAAGTATTTTCGTGTACTTTATTGTTCGCATAAAGTATAAAGTACAATTACCTGAAATAACCAATTGTGAAAACTTGTAATTGGCCATATTATTGTTATTAACAAAACTATTGTGTCTGCCTAGCTGTAAGTTTTCCGAAAATAATAAAATAAAATAAATAACGTACAATACTTTCTTATAAAGTACGGGTGGCAATACTCATAGGTCATAATTATAGAAATAAGAAAATATGCATTTGCCGTCTCTAGTTATTATCAAAACATCTAAGAACGTATGGTCTAAACCAGCTAGACGTATCCACTATCAATTACTCTACATACCAAATAGAATATAATTATTTACCGTTCCCCTTTTCCTTATCCCCAGCGAAAACTACTGCTATTTCCTGAAGGCACGAGGCATTCTGGCGACAAGCTACTGCCGCTTCGCAAGGGAGCGTTCCATGTGGCCATGGATGCTGGCGCGCCCATCCAGCCCGTCGTCATCTCCAAGTATCATTACTTGGACGGGGAGCGACACAGATTCGGTTCAGGTGAGACGGGACCGGCTTGTTTAGAAGAACCGGTTTTACTAGCCGCGAAAGCTTTCGGTGAAGAAATGTTTGTGCTATTATGTAATGGAGTACTTTGATTTGATTACTCCATTCAGGGCAACGTGAGAAAGGTTCTCAAATTAAATTAAATCAAATGATGGGTATATTATTAGGTAGCTCTTCCTAACCCTTTCAGACGTGATGTTATGTTATGAAACTTAGAAATATGTATATTGAATATTTTCTTTGATTACGAATTGTGACTATTAAAGAAATCCCATTTTGTTAGTAGAAAACCAATTCAAGGAAATAGCTTTCCTTCCTCACTGGGAAAATCAATGTTTTCTCGACGAAATTGGGGAACAATCATTAATACCGTTATGTTACCTCATTTCAGGCGAGTTCATCGTGTCGATTTTGCCAATGATCGAGACGGAAGGTATGACTAAAGACGACATCGCAGAGCTGATAGAAAAGACACAAACAAGCATGCAGGAAGAATTCACAAAGGTCTCGAAGGAGACGCTAGCGCGGCGTAACCTACGCAAGGCTGATTAGATCCAAGTACAATAAGGTACACTACCGACTTTATTATTTTGTGGTAGAATTATTAAAGTGGGTAGCTAGGTAGTCAGCCATGTCATCTGTTAGCCACTCCAGTCTGACCAAGAAGTAGTTACGAGGGGTATTGAAGTCATATTGTTTTTTTTTTATATTTACAGGTAAATTAGTTTCATATCGACGTGTAAAAAGAGCTGTGATAAACATAAACGTATAAAGAAATAGTTACTAAAATTATAATTTGACAGTTATTTGTTGGTGTTTACAATGTTGTTCTCTATTGAAGTGTGTATAATTTATATAATAAAGTTAATAAATTAGAAAGGAATGTTTCATTAAAAATGCATTTACCCTGTGATTTCTTTTTATTAAAAGATTTCACATACGAAAATATGTAAAAATATACATTTCATCGTCATTTTTTTGTTCTACAGAATTGTCACACGAATACATTTAATAACTAATAGTAGGTATTTTAGATACATCACGATATTTGCACAGATACGAGTACACTGATATACAATAAGATCCAAACGTGATAAATGGCCTTAATAGTTAATATACCTTGGAAAATATCATTTAAAAGTTTTTAGTAAAATTTTGGTATATTAGGAACAAAAATTTTGTTAGGTAGTTAGGTACAAGATATTTTGCAGATTGTCGTTGTCAACATCAATTGTAGAATTTCACATAAACTAAAATAAAGTACTTAATTCAAACAAAAGCAGAAATCTACTGAGTTTATGAGGTACCCTAGTTACTTTTACCAATAAAATACACTTTCAGTAGTCCATTTTAAATATAGGTAAGGACGAATCGAAAAGTTAAAATGGCACGAACCGAGTGTTTTGTGTGATATGTTCGTAGTAAAATTTCTACAATAAGTATTTTTGCTTTAAAATTGCTGACTGTACCAATTAATGAAACAATTTTATTCAGTTTTAAGTGCAAGCCAGGTTCTTTGTCTAGCTTTCTGACTAGCAACCCTGATTAATTAAAAGTAAATACACAGGCAAGTTATAATAACTACACCCAGTTTACGAAACACGAATCAAACTAGAGGTAAAATTCGGCAAATCTTTTGCAAGGGTGTAATCTAAAATTGTCGTCATTCAGTTTGACAAACTGTGTGCTTAGGGTCCGTTTTCGTCAGCCGTTTAAGTATAAAATTGGACACTGGCGCATCCTCGAGCGCACGCGAGGAGACGCTTTGTCTGCATCGATTTTTAAAGAAATACTGATACATTCCTTTAAGCAGTGATTTTTCAGCTTGGTGGAAACCGACCCTTACTCAATAGCCCTTCTTTACAGTCGGGAAAAAGATAATTACAAAAACTGATTCACCAAAAACTTATTCTATGACGAGTTTCGACTACAGTTTGAACTCCTATGCGGATACCGCACTTGGGGCCGTACAATATCATAATAATACGAAGGTGTAAGTACTCGGCAAGTACGAATTAATACTAAGAATAATAATGACAGTTATTTAAAAATAAATTTGTATAAAGTAAACAGACATACAAATATGGTATTTGCTTTCAGAAATTAATAAAATTGATGTTCATAAAACTTAAGTATTTTCCCTCAAAACTAAATAACGCAACCAAGCTGTACTCGTGGCTACGCCAGCGTACTCAAAATTACCTTATTGCCCGTTTTCACAAACTAACACCTACTAAATGAATGCCTAATTATGATTGCATGGTTGGAATTTCAACTCTCGGGACTGAGTCGAGCGTCAAAAATCTAACTGTGTGATTTTTTTGAGCATTTATTTAGGTGTTCGCCTGGCAAGAAGAGTCGTAAAAATCTTGTGCAAATTCTCTATTCTGGATCCAGAAGTATCAAAGAACGGAAGTCTGATAGTTAACAACGTCATAGTAACTAGTAGGATACAGATAGTGGTATTACGGAAAATTACAGTCCAAAGGTCAGGGATAAAAATATTTCCGGTTAATAACATGGTAGAAATAACATCTCACTGCTGTAATATAAAAAAGTAATATTATTTTATCATGCAGAATAGTGATGTTTGAAAGCCAGTTTGATCTCTGTTAAGATAAAAACGAAAGCCAGCTTTAATGTTGATTACTATTGGAACAATAGAAACAACCTATTCTGTGAGTAACATTACAAAAGATAACGAGAAATTCCGATGCAGCCATCCAGGGGTAATACAATTTATGTCTGTTTGCTTTTCAAAATTTAATTAAAAGGGAAGCCGCCCGGGTACGCCACGAAATTCAATTATTATTTTTGCAATTTGCAAGACAATGTCTGGATGTATCTTGACAAAAATAAGATTCGAGATCATTTCATGAAAAAGTCATTCAAAGGGATTAAAGGAACTTTGAGGGTTGTAATGACTTTAATGACTCTAATTCGGTAAATACATACGTATTACGGCAGCAAATTATATTTTGTTCAACATACAGCCTGACACTGATCGCCAAATTGCAAAAAAAAGAAAAAAAAAAAGAATTTCGTGGTCTAGCCTGTCGCTTCCACCTTAAGTGAGTAATATACTAATGATTAGCATCGATCACTATGAAAGGGCTTATAGAACTTAACACAATTACATTACAAACTAAGTCTGCATCCTGATAAAGTGATCTTCAACACTTCTGAAATTATATTGAGATTTAAACGGATTTCGTTGTGTGGAATAACAACTTCTAGAGCTTAACTTAAAAACTAATTCTTAATAATTATGTTTTTCAAAAATACTTGTTCTGATTCAATTAGAGAATTATTTAACTTATTCCTTTGTTTGTCTATTCAAAATATTAAGATTCTGGTCAAAAGGATATAATATTTTTAGTAATATTCTCAAAACAGTTTAAAAAGTGATAGCTAGCTAGCTAATATATTTGGTGGTTACGAGCATTTTTTTATTTACTAATTTCGGGATTATATTATCACACTAATGATTAGATAGGTACACTGAAAAAATACTACATTTTCAAAAGCTTAGTGAAAATGCGTAAATACATTATAAGTACATATCATTATATCATTGGTACTATTATATGGCTTACATTAATATCGAATGGCATGATTGAAGCATTTATTTACATTATATATAATTATAATATAATTTTATACTTTTTTGTAAATTATTCAGAGATGACACTAATGGGAGGAAGCCTCGATGGCGCTTTGTTATATTTCTATTAAACTTGTGTTATAAAAAAAAAACACATTTTGAAAATATTGCTTGTGTGCCATCCCTAAATAAATTTCACGTAGTAATAAAGAACTTATATACTAATTGGAATGAGTACAAACAAAATGTCAATATCAAAAAACAGTTAAAAACGAACTTTATCTCGAACATGTATTTGCAGTTCGTATTACTTTAATTAATACGAACTCTATGTCAAAGGGAAAAAACTTCAGACCGAAATAGCTTTCGAGAGTGGATTGTCTAGCAATTGCTAGTAAAAACTATTACCGGTTGCCAGTAAATTATAACACAATTATAACTTTCCCAAATGTAAGTACATACTAGTAATGGAGACACTATTAGAAAAAGATGACATCCACCCTCAAAGTTTTCTCGCTCAGAACGCTTTTGAGTTGCTCGTACTCATTCCAGTTAGTATAATTAAGTTCCTTGTGTAGTAATAATTATGTCACAAAACATATTTTGATTTAAAGCAATTATAAATGTTAATGTAATTAAATACAATAATGACAATGTAATTATGACTATTTACAAAAATATTTAGTATTATTTAAATGTATATATCAAAATATTGAGCTAAAGCAAAGTATTTAAGATCGATGAGAAGGAATATCGATATATAGCTGTTATGATACACAAACATTGATACTAATAGTAAAAAAAACATTTCAATAGAAAAGCAATTTTTTTATCAGCATTGTAATGGGGCAATAATAAAATGCACGACTTTTTGGATTTCTAAAAACTTAATATCTTTGGTGTAAGTATACATATATTTTATTACTAATTAACCAATTCATATTAGTACAATTAATTTTCAAAAAGATAAAAAAAAAAATACTACACACTACCACATTAGGAAAGATTTAGAAATGTCAATTGTAACTTAGATAATCTCGTTTACAATGGGTATAAAAGTGGTCCCATTATAATTTTGATATCGTAAATTAGAAATAGGTTAGTGTAGAATTTAAAATGGCACCGTAATTTTAATAAACATTACCTAGTTCTCTAATGTTAGTCATCTACATAATAATGTTATCGATCAAAATATTGGCAACGAATTTTGGTAACTTCTTGTATTATTTATTCACTTTTTATAACATCTTGAAGATTAATCGAGGATAGCGCGATACACTTTGATGGGATTTTAACTTGAATACTTTTAAGAACAACATCACAAAATAATAAGAATTGCAAATTTTACAAATTAGCCGTCGAATTTGGTTACATTATGATGTTATTATGCAATAAATTGCCTTGAAGGCGTGAAAGTTTCCCTAAGAAGTTTTTTTTCGGGATTTTTCTCACGATGTAAATTACGGAATGATTACAACACAACGTACACAGAATTTATATTAAGTTAAAATCGTGCTTGTGTAATTTATTACAAGTGAAGTACTTATTGTGATGTCGTTGAGGTATGCAAAGCACATCGAGTGGACTCCACAGTTAGTCGTTTACATGACTAGAGAGTAAAATTAAGGGTATCGTACGATAGAGGAACATTTCCTATAATATATCTTAAACTAAATGTTGAGTAGCATTAAAATAAAAGTAACGAAAGCTTATCATGTTGTACAAAGCGATAAAAATGTAAATATTAAAATAAATAATACTGGTTTAATAATACACTATGTAGCTATTAATTTTTGAGTACACAACACATTGATCATACACGTAAAATGTAGTTTGTGAAAAACGTCGACCTTGCACGAATCCTAGTTAGATAATACATATTTGTGGTTTATTGATACACTGTATATCTATTTAAGTAATCCGTAAGTTGATCATTAATTAATGTGGCTTAACTCACACACGAACTAACGTAAGAAAATACTGATCGTAAGAAAAAGTAATTTGACTGATTATTGTTCATGTCGCCATTTCACTTTAGAAAATCTTAAAATTATAATAGAAAAAAATTTTAGTTTTTAGTTTTTTATAATTCCATCAATGGTGTGCTGTCAACAAAATGTTGTATTTTAGTATTTTCTATAACTTTTTAAATTCAAACAAAGAAATTCTGTAATGTACATATTGTGCGCTTTAAATATTTAGGACAACCATTCAATAAAAATAATTTCTCAACTGAACAATTCAACGGGCAGTTTACTAATAATAACTAAACAATAAAAAGTAGTTATTTAGTAGAACATTGTTCAAATACTGAAATGGTAATAGCTTCAGTCAACTTAATGTGCGGTGTTGCTTAACTAGCGATTAAAATTCCGTACTGCACTGATGCAGAAACAAACAGCTACACTGCAACAGTGATTTGAATATAAAAAAGGTCAACAAAGTACAAATCATTGCCGCGGCGTGCTGTCGCAACTAAATCATCTGCTGATTGCTTATTAACTTCACATGCTCAAGATTGTTCCTTAACTTTCTACAATACTCTACTTGATACTTTTATCTTCAACCTCTCCTAGCCTCGAATCGATTTTAAGTAAAGTTTTTTTTATGTAAAGACGTATTATGACATGTTTTGGACACAACCAACGCTTTTTAAGTGTTGATCTCAGCCAATTTAGATAAGAAAAATGCAATTAATATAAAGTTTATAAAAATAATACTTCATACTTTTACTTAAATAAAAAAAATTGCCATACTGTGCAGCTATCAATTCTATTATTGCGTGACTGGCTCCTTTTTCTAATCATTTCTATTTTCACTAGAATTATAAAAATGAAATTATGAAAAAACTCACTTCACTAGTCGATGTCGCTGTCAATAAGTCGTAATAACACAAAAGTGTGACTTAAGTATTATAGTATAGATTATTTAGACAAGATATAAATCCTTATTTTAAAATCACAGAAATATTAATATTTCCTGTGATTGGAATGCTTGCTATAGGTATATAGTACAAACATTTCATGAACCAGCATTATTCTGCCGACCTAAAAGCTTAATAATAGAATGATTATAAATTTACTACATAATAGGTGGTATCGTCGGTCGATGGCTCTGGGCAGTTCAATCGGTCGCCAGGGGGTAGTTGGGTGGCAAAGCGCTTAGCACCTCTTTTGACAGTTCCTTGTATGCCGCATCCATTGTGTTGCGCACTTTGTTTATTAATGCTGGAACATCTTCCATGGTCAATCCCTCTGTTAGGACTGGCTCTAAACACTGGATAACTGCATGGCCTGGAAAGTAAAACCAGTAGGTGATAACTATATTTATTAAAAATCGTCTTTCGTAATTGCACGCGTAATATTATTTTATCCAATTTATTGTTCTTTAATAATGTAAAACTTGCTAAATGATATTTATCTATCTATTGTTGATAAGCGGTTAGCTCATAATGTCGTCACTTCGTGACTGTAGGGCACGAGTGCACTTGCACTTAACTGTGCTACTATTACTTCACTCTGACTGTATTATTGGAGCGTGAGTTTCATTTCCTCACCATGTTTGTCTTTACAATTGGAAGCTATTATAAAATCTATTTACGTACACGACTCAGTTTTCACAACAATAGTTTCGCTATTTATCTCAATGACACCAGAAGGTTGCTGCTTTTAGAAAATAGCAGTCTGCAGAGATATCTATTATGTAAACTAATTTTGGATAAATTGTTGTTATATTACTGTAAAGTTTCATCAAAATAATTTCAATAGTTTTTGTTTTGAAAGAGAAACAAACAACAATCCAGCTATCCAACTTCACAAACTTTCGCGTTTATAATAGTAGTAAGATCTCAATGGAGTAATTGATCAAGAATATCACACCTTTATTGAAAATGTATTTTTTTCTATTAATAAAATAATAGGGCGAGAACACAACAGGAATGATTGGCACTTGGGCAGCAACCGCAATGTTGAACGCGCCCTTTTTAAATGGCAGCAGTTTTGTGAAATCTTTGTTTCTTGTTCCTTCAGGGAACAGCCAGATCTTCGTCTGAAAATAAAGATACGATAATAATCAGTATACAGTAACAACAAAAAAATAATGAAGATAAACTGCATCAAGTTATTTGAACGGGCTTGAGAAATGTAAAGATATAAATAAAGTTTCGCAAAATGATTTTAAAACGGTTATATTGAAATCACCACCTATTCGAGCTTAGAACTAACAGGCTGTTTGGCGGCTTCAGTAGAAAGTAGCTTGGGTTTGGAAGAGAGTTGATGAACAGCTCATACAACTATACAAAATACACAGGTCCTATGTTAAACCAACATAATTCTAATAAGACCATTAACTTTATAGGGAAAGTTACTCTTATCTATTATTCACCTACCTTATTTTTAATCATGATTTCTGAAGTAATTTTCAGTTGCTTGTAAGCATCTTTTGAGTTATTTCTATCAATGAAAACAACTCCTGCAAGGTATGCGGCCAATCCAAATGGCCATACATAGAATATTTCTTTTCTTGCAATAGCAGCTACTTTGTCTGCTACATGCCAGATATTGAACATTCCTGGAATTACCACAGTCAAAGTACTCAGAATTAATATTTAAACAATTGTTGGAACTTTATCACATATTCGTTATTAATGTCATAATAGCTAAATTACTTATAATACTGTTACTGTTGTGATCTTAACAGTAAACATGTGCAAGCAATGGGGATGGAAACTGAGGAACTAATGGCGCTACCATAGCTGGTTCCAAGTATCGTCATTGGTTGAAAATCTGGTAATGTCATTTTATATTTCATAATAGCTCTACCTCATTGGTCAGATTGAGAACCAGCTATAGTCGTGCCATCTACAATTAGCTTTTAACGGGCTTCCCCATTATACAGGATAATAGGTGTAACAATGCTATTAATATTATTACACCCGCATGCAAATTAGAGTTGCTGTGCAATGTCACATTAGTCATTACCTTTTAAGAAAACAATTGTCATACTAAAATTAAAATATTCTTCTTCCTACTGTGTTGATGGCTGTTTAAATAGTGTAAACAAGAATATTAATCAACAACATTATGAGCACAAATAAATCAGCTTATAACATTCCAAAGACTAGGCCTTCTTCCTTTGCAAGGGAGCATTCTGAGTAGCATCCATTAATACCTGTGATATGCAGGTGTCAGGGCTCAAAGGTTGTGAGGGCAAAGAATCCCATTCTGCGTGGCACTGCTGCACATTTTGCACTATGCTTTGAATAGCAAAAATGATATGAGGGTTATAGACGCAAAAGTGCTTCTATCCTTTTTTAACTCATCATATTTTTTATGTAGTGTAAATTTACTTCCGTTTCTCCATGGTTTACAAACAAAAAACCCTCACAATTATGTGGTTTTTGGGGTATATTGAAAATTTTAAGAAGTGGATATCCTCATATGCAAGTCTAGACATATACAAATTAGTTATGGGCTTGCTATTGTAAAAATGGCATTTCTAATCAATAATGCTTCTAGTAAAATAGGCTTGAAAATTAACAAACATGATTGTTTACAAAGATTTGCTTTTGCTAATATCATTGCATGATTCATGATCATTAAATCAGTACAAAGCTCTATCAGAACATTGTTATCAATGATCTGCACTAAAACGTGATAAGGCTAATAGTGCAACAAGTACATCTTTACTAATATGAAGCTGAAGAGTATGTTTTTGTTTGAATGTGCTAATCTCAGTGGCCGTTTTAGCCCTGGATCTAAAGAACTGGAAGTCATGGGAAGAGGCATTTGCTCAGCAGTGGGATGATGTAGGTAGGCTAACAGTAACAGTGCTAATATCTGGAACTGCTAGTTGGACATCGAAAATTCTTTTTGCATTTGATAGTTTCATTCCGGATGAAGGCTATAGACTATTTAACATTAGGCAATGACACTTTGGAGATGAGCTAAAAGACGAAAAAGTTAGAAATGGTGGGGCACAGCTATTTTAAGTTTATGTAAAAATGAATTAACTTGTGTATTTGTTTTAATCAGTTTCTACTCATATCTCAGGGTTTTTAAATAATCATTGCTAATGCTATACCCACATAATGGCATGATTTATGTGCTGATATTTCTACTGCACAAGATATAACTGTAACCTTCTTAGATATTCTAAGCAAGACAATTGCCAATTGACCCACAGATCATTAGGTGACATCATTGTCATCATCTTGCACTATTAATAGGATAGGCATCAATAAAAAGGGATAACATGTATACAACAACAGCAATAATACATTTTATGTAACCACTGCAGCTGGTATAATGTACATTACAGTACAAGAGTGACCAGATACCTAATAATAATGTTAAATTGTTTTTCAAGTCTTGTATAGAATGTGTGGTACCACAGCCCACACATGAATGAGTAAATTTGGAACTAAATCACATTACCAAAACGTGGGTTTTTTTAGATAGGATAACAGGATTATGTGGATGAGTAAGTTTAAGAGCAAGATATATTTTTTTACCTAGAATATCAATAGAAGACTGATGGTTTGACACCACCACAGCTCCACGGTCTTCAGCTAATACTCTTCCATTTCTCAACAGCCATTTCACTTCTATTACTTTGGTTACGTGTTTTACTATTTGAGATCCAAATCTGTAAACAATAAACAATGGCAGATGAATTATTGTGAAGACTTCAGATCAATATCAGTTACTGTTTCTCATAGTTCTGACTACGTGTGATAGTATTAATCAAGGTTCAAGGGGTCTGGGTCTGGTGATGTTTGGAACAAACCCATTCAGAATTCCCTCTATGAATCAACGTACAGGTTGTCGAGCTGAAGCGGTGACATAAGTCCTAATAAATCGGTTTTGACAAGAAACAAATGTATACTTACAGGGAATTCTTTACACTTTTCGGGTTGAACACAAAAAACGGCATCAATATCACTGCGGTCACAGAAGTCCAGATGTAAAACACAAGAAATTTCGATTTAAATTTCACGAAATTCGGTGTTTCCGAAAACAATTGTTTCAAAATGTACGTTACTATGACAATCACTATCATATAAATGATTTTGTCCCACATTTTCACTACAACATTAATTTATTCACTGAACAATAAAATCGTCAAGCTTCTAAAAACAAAAATAAACACAAAACTGAAAGAAATCCTAGAGCGCGCAACCAATCATGAGAAACGAAATGCTGTTTTAACGAGACAGCGTTCCAGCGACTTCAGTAAATTCTATTGGTATTTGAGCGTCAGTTTGACGTTCAAGTTAAAAGGATTTGGAACGTTGCAAACATTGATTGCTAGAAAGAGACAAAGGCAGAATCGATTTGAAGGTTTATTTTTAATATGTACTCTATACATTACAAGGATTAAGAAACTAAAAAAATAAATAACTAAAATAAGAATATACTAAAAAAGGGCGTCAAAAATCTCCTCCCCAACGCTGTCAGCTGGTAATGTGCCCAAGAGACTGGCAGCATTGCCACGTTGAATGGCAATACTTAGCCTCTGGCCAAAGTAAAAGCCAGCCCTTGGGTCACGGGAAGCGTCAACTAAGGGTTTGGAGATTTCCTTAAAAGGCTGTGAGCACTCGGACCCCACGGCCCCAGAGTTTCAACCCCAAACAGCTCGAAAATATAGTTACCACACCTTTGTGGTAACTATATTTATATATATATTTTTATTTATTTGAATATAGTAACCTTTTACTATATTTACGCCGCTTGAGGTTCTCCGCTACCGCAGCGGCCGCGCCAGCACAGCACGATGAGCTTGGAAGATGTGATGGCGCAAGAGTATCGACCCAAGTTGCGTCCCACACTAAAGGCCTACCCATCTTCCAAGGAAACAAAGACATGCCGTCCGGTCTTTTGCCATCGTTGCGTGCCAAGCCGTTGGGCTCTAAGACAGCTGGAACACCGACGGTAACAAGAGCTCGTCGGATGATGTCGTTTACGTTCGCGTGCCGCGCAAAACGGCCTGCACTTCGGCTGCATGACAGGCTGTGGTGTCCGAGGCTGTTGACAGCTTCACCACAGTGACAGCGATGAGGAATGAAGCAAGCGGCACCAAGACGTAAGGAAGCAGCGAGGCGGAAGGTCGTGTCGTCGAACAAAGTGCCTATGCTCGACGACGGGAGTGCGTGAAGCCAATGACCCGACTCCCATTCACCCACAGCAAGCAGTCGCGCACGCTCAGCAGTAGTAGCAGCTGTGTGAAGTAAATTGTCCTGAACTACTCTGCAGAGCGGCTCGTCCCACCATCTCTGGGAAAATGGATTGTCGGGTTCTTCAGTATTCGGGCAAGCGAGTTTCCAAGCATCGATGGCCTCAGAGAGGCACGGCACATCAAAATCAATCAGTGTGGAAGCCAGGATATTTCTGATTAATTTCTCAGCGCCGTGGACCGCGGATATGAAAGCCGGTAAACTAATACTAGAAATTTTGCGGACGCCGAGTCCTCCCATGCGAATGGGAAGACTTGCTTGTGCCCAAGCTCGGTCGTCCAAAGCCACATTTAAAATGGATGATAAAGTATGTCTGATAATTTGATCCATTTTGTCCAAAAGATGTGTGTGCTTCCATAAAGGCGAAGTACGAAGGAAATATGTTAATTTAGGGCCGAAACAGCAGTAACGAATAATGGTGATGGCCGAATGCATGTTAATTTGGAGTAATCTTTCCGAAACATTTTTTTTTAAGAATCTTCATGGATTGGGTCTCCAAGGAAACGAAGAGAGCTTTTCTCAATAATTTTGATGTCAGGAGCTATTGCGTTAAATTCGGAAATAGTCAGTTGTCTGTCGGTACTGTCCTCTACATATAGTTCGCATTTGGAAAGATTAAGGTCAAGGCCAATGGAATGCAGTTCATTTTTCAATGAATTTAGATCATTTAAAACGGTATCTACATCGCCTCCCAAGGTTCCATTATCAAGATACCAAACATTAAATTTTGAATTTAGCTGACGAACAATTGGGTGAATAGCTAAGCTGAAAATCACTGGCCCGAGGGGGTCACCTTGTTGACAGCCAACAGCAGATTCTAAAAGGTTGTCACGATATAGTAATTTGGATGGGTGTCTGTAACATTGCCAAAGAAAACTAGAAATTTGGGGTAGGTCTTTTTTAGTTTCAATTAACAAGGTGTCCCTAATCACTGAGTTGAAGGCATGTTTTATGTCAACCTTCAAGATGACCTCACCTTTGCTAGAATTTAGGTAGGTCGACAAAGCGTGTACGGCAGCCTCACAGCCCCCTTTAGAGCCGTAACCTAGCTGCAGGGGCTGAAATATTTTCGAAACAGCCTCACCATAAAATTTACAGCAAATCTTGGCTGCCATACGACAGTAGACAGTTCCCACGGCAATGGTACGAATGCCACCATCCTTCTTGCGCAGGGCACATAAATTTGCCCCGTATAAGTAGGACGTCGATGACGGCCTCGTTCACCTTGCCGGAGAGCATGAGGTTAATCAGAGCTGTGAGCTCCTTCAAGAATAGCTCACCAGCTTCCCCGGCGCCTAAACAGATAAGGTCCTTTAGGTGCTTAGGACTTAGGCCGTCGAGGCCACCGGCGGAGCCGCTCCGGAAAGAGCTAACAGCTGTGACCACCTCGCGACCTGAAATGGTGAGGAAGTGTATGTCTGGATCAGGCGGGTCGGGAAAAGAAAGGCCATCCGCTGGGGCAGGGTGTTTGGTCTCCAGAGCTGCGAGTGTTTCTGGAGATCACGGTGCCAGCACATTGCTACTGAAAAGAATCCTGGCTGCACCACTAATGTCACCTTCCCCTAATTTAGTTTCCACCAAACAGGATGTACCTCTTGAAGAGGTATATCTCTGTGTCGGTAATTTTGTGTCTAAATCTTGGGCCAAAATATTAAAATTTTCTTTAATTTGTGATGTTAATTTTTGCATGCCAAATTCTTTTGTATGTGAAGAATTCGATAAGGGAAGGTGAGCAGTTGTTCCCAAACACTTAGCGAGTTCTCCCGAACGGCAAGGCGCACGCAACCTGCTAGGTTTTGTGCTACAACTGGTCAAGCGCCTCGGGGAACTCGCTTCGGTATAAGAACGGAGTTTTTGAATTTTGATAAAGTTTTCCAAAGTTGGTCAAAAGAAGATATTGCCATTGTTGTAGGTGAAGGGGTTAAAATAGGGTCTGTAGTGGGTGCATATTTTTGTTTATGCACTTTACCAACATGCACATTCAGCCCCCGCTTACCTTTAAAAAACCGCGCTTGGGTACAAAGTGGGCATCTTTCCAGGGTGGTCAGCGATGTTGAAGATTGACATGCACTTTTACCGACTACATCGCTGCTGCTATTATGCATAAATAAAGACTTACCAAAAATATATATAATAAACTAAATTAATATGAAAACACTCGAGTCACAAACACTTAAATTATAACACAAAGGCGGCAGTGGCGTTGTATTGCGAGGGGGTCTGGGCGCTGCGCCACCAATGCACACAGTATTGCGGCGCAGCCTCGGCAACAGCTCCAGGTGAGCCAGGTGTCGCGTGCTCAGCGCGAAGCCAGAACAGCCTCTTAAGCTCCAGTACTTGTCTTCACTCCTGGCTGTCTGGTATTATGAAGTAGTTTTGGTTTTAATCCAAATGATAGCTAATTAAGTTCTTGGCCTGATGGTGTCATATTCCATGAGAAACAACGTTTTTTTTCCTTAGATAATTATTTCACAGATACTCTTCAGGACGTAGAATGCACTTATGTATGAAATTGATTTATTTAGCATGTAAAAACAATTATTTGGAAATATATTTTTTCTTGCAAATAGTTATCAGACTCTGAATCGTACGGTTGAATTTACCTAGACATACATGGCCATGGTCATCATGACAATATGGTTAAATCAAGGTTAAATAAAAGAAATGAGAACTTTAGACAACGACGACGTGATCTGTACGGCAACAGTGTTTAAAACAACGGTGTTAAAAAGCAAATAAATATATTATTAATCTTCTTAACAACTGCCTCGTTGGTCGAGTGGCCGCAAGCACAACTGCTGAGAATGAGGTCCTGGGTTCGATTCCCGGGTCGGGCAAATGTGGATTTTTCCATCGGGAATCTCTCAGTAGCAGCCACGGAATTTGGTATTGTGCCCAGTTGATGGCAATAGGCTGGCCCCCTATTACATTGAGCTTAGAAACATAACTGGCAACATGTGGGTACATTAGGTAAAAAACAGACCTTCGTTAGATACATAATCGTTTGTATGAAATTAAATAATCTTTATGGTTACAATCACAAAAAAATACTTTGACACAAGACTCTTTCAGACTTTATAGACAAAACTACCAGGGTAGCTAGCACTTAGCAGCAGTACAGTAATCATTTATTAACAGTGTTCTTAACAAAGTTTCGGATGTTTCCGCCATCACTCGGCTCTGGAGACTGAACTTCTTTGGACAGCTGTTCGTAAGTGCGCGACAGGGTCTGGTGCAGGCGCTCGGCAAGGGCTGGCACGTCGTCCAGGGTTAGTCCTGTGGTTGGCACGGGTTCCAGGCATTGCAGTATTACGTGGCCTGTAAGTTATTTCAGTTTAGAAATACTTTTTTTTGCACACAAGGAAGAAATGTAGGTTGGAGGTAAGCTCAGAAATCCAGATGAATACCACAAAGTCTACCTACGCAGTACCCCAATTTGTGTAACATCTTTTTTATCACAATATGAAAAGGATTCTGAAGAGATTTTTTTTAAGCTTGGCCCACGCTGGGTATTTCTTCTTTCTGCATCGAGGCTACGTTTTACAAACTTTTAAACTCACATACACAATCAGCCAGACCCGGAACAACTACCTGCAGGCCATACACATATTTGTTCCGTGCGAGAATCGAACCCGCGATATGCACCGCAGGAGTCAATCGCTCAAACACTTTTTTTTTATTGTCGATGATCCTCAATGGACGTCCTCCGCCCTGGGGAGAGCGGAGGGGTCTGTCAGACTCGTACTGACTAAAAGCACACCGGTGTTCTCTCGCATGCTTGTTTCGGGAGGCAGTAGGATCTAATGCTACTTTCGCTGCAATCGCTCAACCACTGCTCTAACCGTGTCGTGAAGCCGTTGCGGTAGGTATGTTGAAGTGTCCAGACATTGCTAATACTGCAATTAACGTTACAAAATGAAAGGAATTGCCATTGTAAGTATGTCATCATCATCATCGTCATCATCATCATCAACACCCTATAATGTTCCAACTGCTGAGCCACAGGCCTCCTCTCTATGAGAGGGAGTGGGCTGTAATCCATTACTATACTCTTTGGTACTCCAACACGTGAGCCCAGGGCGGGTTGGTAGACGTCGAATCTCATTTCTTCGAATTTTTAGTTCTAGAACATGCCGGTTTCCTCACGATGTTTTCCTTCACCGTTTCTGGGAGCAGCGGTGATGAAATAGATTACACAAAGTAATGCGCCTGCCTGGCTTCGAACCCTCAGCTTACTGCTCGTAAGTCGGGGCTGCCACCACTGGGTCACCGCTGCTCTCTCTGTATGTACCAAGTCATTATCCCACAGGTGCTGGGTTCGATCCCCAAGTCGGGCCAAGTGTAATTATCTTGTTTTTTTTTTTTTAAGTTTAGGTTAGAGCCTGTTTGGTGATGAAAGGCTCTGGCCTTTCTAATAATAATGTGAGACCAACATATAGTAAGGGAAATGTGGGTGAATTCTAGGTACATTTGTCCACCCCTGAGTTGAAAACAAGCAGGTTCATACTTAACTTACCTCTATTAAAAACATATTTGTTCTTGTCTATGAAATAGTAGGGCGAATACACAACGGGTATGATCGGCACTTGAGCTGTCACAGCTAAATTGAAAGCGCCTTTCTTGAATGGCAATAACTTTCCATTCCAATTAGTGTTCCTTGTGCCTTCGGGAAATATCCATATCTTGATCTAAACAGAAAATTAAAACATAAAAGCATCGAGTCAAAGTGACATTGAGAATAGTTTCAAAGAAAAGAAGTGACTGACAGTTTTCTAGGCCTGTAGGCCCCAAGCTCTGCTGCTATATACGGGGCGTTATTGGTTTGGTTTGTCCAATCCACAACCACATGCCTTTTGGTTCATGGACGCCTTCTTACATACATCAACAGCCTAGCTAGAAGAGAGAGCATGCAAAGAGTAGACACAATCTAGTTAGAGGCAGAATATGAGATACCATATCATACCAAGTTAGGTATCTAGTGTATTTTTAGCCAGAATTTAAATAGTGAATATTAATATTTATTTTATTTTTGTACTGGTTTACCTGCTTACGTTAAAACAAGTAACTATTTGTCAGAGATCGTGGGAACCGATTTGATCAACAAAAACACAAAACAAGACGTCGTTACAAAATATTCGTAAAAATTAACATTTAATTAAAAGAGGGGCTTAAGTCTTTTATTTATACTTATTATATAATATTTTAAAGATGTAAATTTTGTAAGTTAGGATGTAGGCCTTGTTAGGGCTAGGTAATCTCCGAAACTTCCTAATCTCATCCGATTTTTTTTTACTGATGTAAAGTTTCACTAGTACCGAGCGCCATAGGATATTCAGTTTCTTCAACGATGGTATACATACATATATGTAGATAAAATGAATTGCCGGGGGTGCCAATGATCATCACTTGAGAGCGGCTCGACCGATTAGCGATTTTTTCTTGTGTTAGTAGTTTTCCGTTTCAGCTCGGTCAACTTTTTACGAGTATATCAAATATAATTTGAACCCGTACCATGGCGGGCGGGTCGATGGTTCTTTAAAATTTTAAAAACGTTCTGGAATTGACTGTTAATGTTAGTCAAAACCGAAAACAATTAATTTACCAACCTTCTCTCGGACCATAAGCTCTTTCGTCCTTTCCAGGATTTTGTAAGCTTCTTTCGAATTCTTTCTGTCAATGAATATCGATCCACAGAGATACGTGACCAGGCCTACAGGGCCAGTGTAAAATGCTTCCTTTTTCACAATCAGAAATAGCTTTCGTACGAAACACCATGCGTTGTTCATGCCTGGAATAAGATGGATACATAAGTACATCATCATTCACCACATAGAATATTCTGGAATTAAAAAGAAATTCTGTTGGGCTGATGATGACGTTGGGCATCTGCCAGCCAGCCGATTTCGGCCACAGCGACTGCGTTCGATGGCTTTCTAGGTCGGTAGATCTGTGGAGTACTGGTGCTGCTCTTTCATGTGCTTTCAACTGACTCATCATCATCGGGTCATCAGGCCGGCTTCCAGTCTATCCGGATGCTGCTGAGTGCCAGTATTTTACTTGGAGCGACTGCCTATCTGACCTCAGCCAGCACTGGGTAATACGATATCCCTTGGACCCTTAAGACTGGTCGTCAGACTATCGGCCTACTGACTACCTGTAACAACTGTCAAAGATCTATCGGAAAGATCGGCTCTTTAAAATTAATCTCGGGATTTGAGGCATATCCACTTTATTCTTTCGCTGTATGAAATCAGTGTAAGTACACAAATAACTCTACCTAATTCTGACCTCTGGTGATTTCGAGTGTTTCTTCCTCTCACAGAGAAAAGGTCCCAGCAGTGAGAACGTTAGAGGCTGACATGCTTATGCTAGTGAAAAGAAAATAGTGGCTAGCTATTCACCTGCGATGTCTAAAACCGATTGGTGGTTGCTTATGATGACAGCACCTCGGTCCTCCGATAATATTTCTCCATTACGTATATGCCATTCTATTCCGTATATCTTGGTTATATGTTTCATCAGGCCCGATGTGATCCTGAAATATGGATGAAACGGTATTTCGTAAATGGAACCTAAAAATAGTTCAGAGGGTCATCGTAGATGGTTTAGCAGTTTTCTAGCAGTTACGCGAATAAAAACATAGCGATGCGAAAAAGAACATTGCAGTGAGGTTTGTACCGGTCTTGTCTAGTGTTGTCTGGCGTTTATGCTGATCTGGGCCTATTTGGCGCAGCCTTGAGACACACAAGTACACAACTGTCATAAAATAAATGTTTCTTCTTTGTTTTTGTGGGTACGTCGTATAAACTTATTTTCTTTTTTTGTGTTGTGATTGGTTGTCCAAATTAGCATGGACCAATCATATTATGAGTATAAATAAGAATGTCACAAAAGGGACGAGGTCTAGCCTCAGCAGTGGATGGAACAAAGCTGCCAATGATGCTGAATCATATAATTTTAAGGGCCTTCGACAACGTATTAAATTGGATTTTCCAGTGACGGGTGGTTAGAATGATTAGATCGAAACAAACCGTATTGGGTAGGTACCTTTTTAGTTATTTTGTACTTACAATCCATTCCTGTGATGCTTCGGTCTAAACAACAAAACTGGCAGCACTATTATCGAAGTTAATGTTAAGAACACATAGTATAGAGACATTTTGAGATGAAATTTCAGTTTAATTAATTCACTTTTTACTACTCTTTTATACCGAAGTAAAAAAACAATTACTGCTATGGATATTAAAATCTTGAACCACATTTTGCCAGATGTCAGTAACGATATTGTGTAAATTGAACTTGATCTCTATTTAAATAGATGAAGGAGAGCGGAGATTGAGCGTCAAGTTAAATCGTAAACGCAGATTCGATTAACGAGTCTGCACCAATTTGAACGCTGGCTGAATACTGGTAGAAACGCAGTTATGTTAATCCTTAAATAAGTTTATAAATACGCGATATACTTATAATGAAAACTGGTTAAATGCTAGAGGTGCAGCATAACCTAAACACACAGCCAATACGACTTAATTAAAGTAGCATAGATTGCAGAAATTAGTGGCACTTATGTGGATACAAATATGTAGGTTAGGTGATTGTGATTAGGTGCATATACTAAACTATATTAAATAATAAAAAATATAGCTAATTTAAAAGGGATTCATCCATCATTATAAAAAAAATAGGCAAAAGAAAACGGTGAGTGCTTCCCAATTTCATTAACATAATAATAAACATTAATAAAATTGTTGTTTACATAAAATTGGATGTTTCTTAATTTAGTATTCTGAAATAATAACGTGGGCCAATTTTTAGAAATAATTATAGATTGTTTTATTATTACTTTGTTTTGGTTTTAGACAATGAAGAAATGTTTTTACGGATGAACGCCTTTGCCTTGAATTTCTGTTTGTTGACTTTTTTTTGTCTATTTTTGATTAAAAATCGAAAGTACTACTGCTGAGCTTGATGTCCTGGGTTGTATTCCCAGTTCGGGAAAAGTGTGATTGGGTTTTTCCGTCTGTATTTTCTCAACAGCAGCCCAGAGTCTGGATTTGTGCCCGGTCGATGACATCAACTCGCCCCCTATTACTGGGAATCAAACATAGGGGGTATTTATTATAGTTTGGTACACCTCTGCCTAACCCTAGGAGATACAGGCGTGATGTTATGTTATTCTTGGGATAGTACGTTTTGGAATAAGAGTATATTATAAGTAGGTAGGTATACCTAATGTTTTTTCTTTTTTTGCAGAGGGCTCAACATGAAGTTAGCATTGCATTGCACGAGAAAAGATCCTTCCCTATATACCTAACCTGTCTTTATACGTAGGTACTAGTTATGTGTAGATGGTGAGACTGAAAATGCACGATTGTTTCAGTTGATTGTTTGTTGTTTCGTTGTTAGTGCAGCATCGTGCAGTAGCAAGTACTCCTGCTATTGCTTTTCTTTTTCCTAAAGATAAAATCTGATTCTGTATTTACTATGCACCGTTTCGTAATGTCTGGTGCCTGTTAATGCAGTAGGTTCTCATTATCATCCTTTGTTGCCCAAGCTTTGTATGCAGGGCAGGTTTAAAGGTACTGCTACTGTGCCCCTTTGTTATGATTCCTGCGGACTATCCTAAAGAGCAACCGTGAGAATATTCTGTTGTAGGTAGGTATCTCACAAACGATTTTAAACCAAAACAAGCATGACTAATGAATGAGCTAAGAAAATTAAACATAATAAGACATACATCTTGCTTATGTTAATCTGTTTGTTTCGAATAGGTGCCCAATTATACATACATATCATGTGGACCTCAGAATACACATAGTTAGAACTAACATACTGTTAGTATTTCAGGCAGCACCGATTCTTTGAACAGTGCTTTCATTGCTATTGTAAGTACTTCTGATTTGGTGTCAGTATCGAAATTATAGTGATTTTTATGCTTTTCTTGATAAGGTTGCTATTAAGTGAGTGCATGCCGTTTGAAGTAAAAAATAATTGCGAGATGACTGTATCACGACAAAATTTACAGTATTAGCTTTGTAGAGTCTACCCGAGAAAACCCGTCGAAATGATGCATTTTTTTGTTATAAATGCATCATTTCGACGGGTTTTCTAAGCCATTTTTCCATTCAAAACACAAAATCGAATGCTCGAAATTGTAGATATCAAATGCTCAGAATATCGAAGCACCTAAGGATCGACAGTTTATTAAATCGAATGTCTATTCGAATACATCGAGTTTCATTCTACATGCAGATGGAAATGCTGCTTCGGCAAGTGAACTGTGCGTTTTGTTCAATGTGTCGGTATCTGATAATATCTTCCTAAATTTTCACATTTTCCTTATTTATAAATGGACATAATTCTCTATTGTTTTACCAGATACGTCATAAAGATTAAATAATTGCAACAATGAAATCATTCAAGTATATGTTGCTTGAAGCTTATATTTTTACGAATCTGTCTGAAGTCAAGATTTTTATAAATATTTTTGGTTTTCCTTAAGATTTTAGTTAAATACGGACTTTATTCCAATGTCCAAGCAATACACAAAAGAATGAGCACAATACTTGCGAGTTATGGCCAAGGGCTACGGGAAAATACCCGGAAATGCCTTTTTGTGAAAATTATAGGCATTGTTTCTTTTAAAAGGTACGAAATACCAGCTAAGAATATTTAATTATATAAAATACAAAGAAGATGGCTTATAATGAAGCTTGGGATCACTTCGAATACCAGAGGAGCAATAAAATGTTATTAAGTGCTGTAATAAGAACAGATAACTGTTCATAAAGGAATCCGTTAATTAAAAACAAAATTATGTTCCAACTAGCTGTCCGGCGCAACTTCGTTTGCGTTACATTTTCCCCGTTTTCGCAACATTTTTCATTGCTGCTCCACTCCTATTGGTCGTAGCGTGATGATATATAGCCTTCTACGATAAATGGGCTATCAAACACTGAAATAATTTTTCAAATCGGACCAGTAGTTTCGAAGCCTATTCAATGCAAACAAACAAACAAACAATCGAATCTTTCCTCTTTATAATATTAGTTTAGATATTGATGTTGGGGGTGCGTTTTTATTTATAAAGCTTTGCGCTCGCATTGTAAGATACTGACCAATATTGGATACTACGTTTAGCGATGGATTTTATTCAGAGTTTGGCAACATAGTTATCAACTAGAATCAACATAGGGGTTGTTACATTTTATGTAGCCTACATTTTCCGGTGAAATGTAGATGCATGATGGTGTTTTTATTATGTTTAAGCCTGAATTATGATGATATTTTTATTTAATTGGCATAGTAACACGAATACTTAAGTTGTCCTACTTACAACTATAAAGTTTACACGAACTATTAAAGACTTTTGTATGGTAACGAGGAGACCGTCAGAAAAGTAATATAAATTCGGTTATATTTGCACAATAAAATATCAGCAATACCCATAAAATGCCTGAGAATAGTAGATTGTTGCATCGAGCGCAAAGTGAGTCATTAATGCACGAGTGATATGTTGGTGCCCGAGCGCATGCGAGGGCACTAAATTATCACGAGTGCATTAATTACTCACTTTATCGAGGTGCGTAATCTGCTTTTCTTTCAACTACCCTGACAAAATATACCTACTCTAAATAAAAACTCAAGTTAATAAAACAACGTATAATTCATCTTCCCTTCAAACATACAATTATTAAAAGTGGAGTTATTAAAGGTTATTAACAACTTCATTTGCAGCTGTTTTATATTTTCTGGAGTTGAATTCATATCGCTATCGCTGTCAATTTCCATGATTTTTTACCTTTTTATTTGGTAATTAGGAAGTATCAAAGTTTTACAATGGTACAAAATGCGCGCCGTTTGTTTTTTTTTTCACCAAGTCAGTTTTATTCAGCCGATTTTTACATTCAGCCAGTAATCTTTTTGATCTAATGCATACATTTTATTAACTTAATAGGAGACATTACACCTCTGTGGTAAATTTAATTCCAAATTTAAAATTTAAAACAGTGCAGTAATGAAAAACAGTGCAATAATGAGATTTCATATAACTTTTCTGCACTGTTTTGGTTCTAAGCAAAAAAGACATCCTTTGTGATCGGTTTTGTAGTGATTAATGATAACATTACTGCGTAGTTGAAAGAAAAATATATTTTACAAGTTTTGTCGAGTTCCAAGTTTTCCAAAAGTTGTCAAACAAAATAAGACCAGAATGAGTTGAAATGTTCATTGTTCATCTGTTGTGCTAGTTATTGTCGTATTGTATACGACACCTAAGTTTGAACTTTCACGGTTGATACCGTCACGCCCCGATTAGAGATGAAGCGTATATACTAGAACAGATCCAGGGACTAGGTATTTAACGAGACTAGGCTGTACCTATTCCAACTTTTCAAATTCTTGATCTTGATCCACCTAGTCTCACTGTGCCTACGCAGTCCACAGCACCCGGCGTCCCGCCCACATCGAAGTACCGACGTGGCAAAGCGAGATAGCATTACGTTGCCTTAGATATTAGTCTGCTTTGCCACTCATTCATGTTTGGCAAAATCATACGTGTGACAGTCACTTGAATTTGAACCTTATTTCAATAGTATAAAAGTAACGCGACACGCACTCGAGTTGTGTAAGAATATATTATATTCTGTCCTTCTTCAACTACACCATTCCGCAGTCCTTCCATCTTTGCCTGTCATTACTCGATCGAGACTAGGCGGGACTTGAGACTAGTCGGGACTCGGGACAAGGCAGACTTTATAGAATAGGTACTTTGACAATACTCGATACGAATGAAGACCATGCAGTCGAGTATCAAGTACGGACACATGCGATGCGAACGTGTTCTCAGTGAACGACGACCTCCGTATTGATAGCTACACGACGTCGCAAAAACGTATCAGACTTATTTACCACAAATTTTAACCACTCAACAGCAGCTTCACCTCACATCTCAAGCACCGGTTACTTCTACACCGGCACAAACTTCGCAACGTGCCAAAAAATCCAAAAAAGCCCAAAGCGAAAAATACTGCCTCTGATGAACCTGTCCCTTTCAGCTCTTACCAGCCTGTAGTTGTTAAGGGTAACCCAACCAACCTCGAAGTGCACACAACAAAAATATTGGAACAGATTATTAAGAATGTGCACGCATCGCCTATTGACGGCCACACTTCTATAGTCAATGACCATGCATCACCTGCTGACGACCACACCTTCCCTGCCGATGGCCACACCCCTGCCGACGGATGCACTTATTCTACTTTTTCAGCTGACGATCAAAGCTGGACAGAAGTGAGAAAATATAAATTCCGGAAACCCACTTCATTATGCGGTATTGCAGGGCTTAGCATTACTAACCTAAGAGCAGTCGAACCACGTAAATATATGCACTTGTGGAATATGGAGTCCAATGCAGATGAGATTCGTGACTATCTGCGACAACTGTGCCCTACTGGCACATGCACGGTCGATGAGCTGCGTGCTAGGGGAAGTTACAAGTCGTACAAGATTGGCGTCCCCGTTATTTATTATGGAAAATACCTTTCTGTTAAAGTATGGCCAATGAAGGCGAGATTAAACACATGGTTTACTTATGAACACCCGAGACATACCAGACACCATAAGGCATCTGATACGGCCCAACAAACACACCAGACATTTCGTGCCTAAGCAGCCTCTTAACAAGACTAAGAACATCGATGTGCTGTATCAAAATGTCCGTGGTCTTAAAACCAAATTGTCGACGTGGAGAACGAACTTGTTACAGCTTGAACATAATCTGATCGCCGTAACAGAGAGCTTTCTTGATAATTCTATTGAAGATGGGGAGCTTACGTCCGGCGATTGGAATGTGATGCGTCGTGGCCGTGGAACACCCTGTGGCGGAGTGATGCTTGCCGCGCGCGAGCCCATTGCACTGTGCCGCCGCCGTGATCTTGAGACGGATGGTGGTGAAGACCTATGGGCTGACTTTACATGGTGTGGACGTACTGTTCACGTATGTGTTGTATATATTAAACCTAGTGCAAGCGATGATGAATACATGAGAAGAGTTTATAAATAATATAAAAGGCTTTGTTATTATTTTAGGTGACTTAAATTTAAATAGTGTATCGTTAAATGTTATTGTTACTTTGTGTCATTTTGTAGTCTGAATGAGATGAACGTTGTGAAGAATTCGCATGGTGGTATGTTAGATGTTGTTTTGGTTCAGGAGAACATTGGCGTACCAGAAACTTCGGTCACTACTACTGAGGGTATAGTACCACTTGATGCATATCATCCGGCACTACATATTCAGGTAAGTGTCAATGTAAGTCATTGCTCAGAGTCAATTGAACCCAGTAATATAGACAGTGCCAATGATTGGAACTTCGGCAAATGCGATTTCGAACAACTCTATTTATTGTTCTCTGATGAAAACATTTGGAAGGAGGTTTTGGAATCTAAGGCTGTGTATGAGTCTACTTTCAAGTTTTATAGAATTATCTATAATCTCTTTGATATGTGCATGCCTAAAAAACGCAGAGGGAAATCAGCAAACAGGCGATATCCTGTATGGTTTACAAGTGATATCATCCAGGATCTAAGGCTTAAGTTACAACTCCATAAAAATTGGAAACTAACAAAGTGTGATGACGCGTATCTCTTATTTTCTGGCCTCAGGTCTAGCTTAAAAACCCGTATTGCAGATGGGTATTCCTTATACATGAGAAATATAGAGAACAAAATTAAAAATAACCCTCGTCTATTCTGGTCACACATTTCCAGCCTGCGGTCCAAAGGTGGGTTTGAACCGAAAATTAAATACAAGGGTTGAATTTTTCCGGGTAGTAAGGCGGCAGGGGCTTTTGCTGAATTTTTCTCGGCAGTTTTTTTTGCCTGATGTGCCGCAGCTCAATAATGATCACGTCGGATGTCTGACCATTCCTGTAACAGCAATTACATAAATATACCCCCTTGTGTCATGCAGACATTATTAAACGCATAAATAAACTTAAACCTAATAGTTCTATTGGCCTCGACAACATCCCCCCCTTCATAGTTAAAGACTTAAAAAATATTTTCATTGACCCACTTTGCCACATCTTTAACTTAGCCTTGCAGACTGGTACATATCCCACTGAGTGGACAACTTCTAGAGTTACACCGATCCCTAAAACCCAAAACAAAAGTTCCGTGGAAGAATACCGCCCCGTCACAATCCTATGTTCCCCGGCGAAGGTTTTTGAGAACATCCTCCATAATACTATCTATGAGCAAATAAACAAGTACTTTTGTAATGAACAGCACGGTTTCAGAAACAAAAGGTCAGTTGACACAAATCTTCTAACACTTGTAGATTATATCTCGTCTAGTTTGGACCGCGGGCGCCAGGTGGACGTACTTTACTTCGACTTCCGGAAGGCGTTTGATAGGGTTAACAATGACACGCTGCTAATGAAGCTTAGCAAAATGGGGTTCACACCATCTCTCCTCCATTTCTTTGCGGACTATCTACGTGGTCGACAGCAGTTTGTTAGGCTTGGTATGTACGTGTCCGGTACCTATCATACGCGTTCCGGCGTGAGTCAAGGCTCAATTTTGGGGCCTTTACTATTTCTGATTATGGTCAATGATCTTCCTCAAGTTCTGCTTCATGCAAGATGTCTCTTGTATGCTGATGACTTGAAACTGTACCTTGAAATAAACTCCGAGGGTGACAGTTTGGCACTGCAGCGAGACATAGATGCGATTTACAAGTGGAGTGTAGACAACAAGATGGAGTTTAATTCGTCCAAATGCTTTGCTACTCACAGTCGTCACATTCGACCGAAAACTCACCTTCCACGACTATATGGTCATGGTAAGTAAACAATCATACCAGAGACTAGGTTTTGTTCTACGTAATTGCCGCGATTTTCGCACTGCTCATGCCGTCAAATTACTATTTAATGCGCTCGTACGTAGCAAGCTGGAAACCAGCTCTTGCGTGTGGAATCCTCACGAAAGTACCTATGCACTTTTATTAGAAAAGGTTCAAAAAGCGTTCCTTATGTACCTTTATAAGCAGAAGCACGGCTACTATCCTTACCTCTATCCGACAAAATTCTTACTGGGTTGCCTCGGATACAACTCGCTAGAGGTAAGGCGAGCTCGAGATCAGCTCACAATAGCCAATAGCCTAAGACGCTCCGTGGCGCTATAGATGCACCTGATCTGCTTGAAGTGCTGGCGCGCTTCTTTGTCCCAGACTATTACTGCCGGGGAAGAAAGCACAGGCTGTTTGCCGTGCCTTCATGTCGTACTGTTGCACGTGCTAAGTCGCCAATTCCTCGAACTTTGGCTACGCTTAATGATCTCTTGGAGTCTAGTCCAACTAGCGATCTGTTTGCGGATGGATGGATGAAGATTTTATTGGTATGTCAGAAGTACTGTGAGAGGAATTTATGAGTGTTGTTACCCTCCTTTTATTTATACCATGTTTTATGTTCCAATTTAATTTGCTTTAATTTGTCATTTTGTTTATTTTAATATGTGTAATAATTATCATTTTAATTTTAGTTGCAGTAATTGGTGGTAAACCGTTGTAATTAAATAAATAAATTTAGTGATCGGTTTTCGTATCGACGTTTTGATATTTATTTCTGTAATTTCTTTTTGTATGATAATAATGATGATAATGTGTTTATTGTTCTAAAAATGGCTCCTAAAGGAAGTAGTGTCGCTTGGGATCATTTTACAGACAAGGACCAACAAATGGCTGAGTGTAAAATTTGTAAAATACAATTGAGTTTTAAAAGTTCCGTGTCAAATCTTACAAAGCACGTAAAACGTAAACATTCATTCGTAAGTTTTGTAGTTACGTGATTTAAAACAAAAAAAAAAAATCTTATTGAGTACTCTGAAAAATGTATTGAAATCTTTTAAATACGCCAACAATCTTCAATGTAGATAAATCTTTACGACTGTCCTAAGCCTGTGCAAAATACGAAAAGACTAAGCATATTATAAAGTCTGCGTATTTCATGGACTAGGTGGACTAGGTAGAACAGGTATTTGGATCGAGTATTTGTACGGACTTGCATCATCCATACCATCATACTATTACTTCAAGTTCAAAGCTATGATAAGTTTTTTGAGGAAATAATAATTTTGTATATAGACACTAATGTTAATAAAATATGAAGTGTATTTTCAATAAAAATGAGCACCGGTTTATTTTTTTGTTAAAAATACATTTCGTATTCTTATAAATGTTAGAACATGACAACTACGAAGTGTAGGTAAATAAACTACCTACTTAACGTTTTTTGTTAACAAATGAGTTATGTAAAAACAAAAAGAAGCGTCTTACGTCCATCATGTTCTTATGTAAAGTCGTTAGTAGCAATTTTTGGACCTTATCTTGACATCAAGTTGAGTTTACAAAAAAGCTTGTGAAAATGATGTTATTTTTTGACTTGCGGTTACATTGACCTGTGAAAAATTTGTGAACAAACAGAAATACGCGGTAAAAGATAACTATGTGTAGGTAGGTACCTACAATCTACAAGAGATAATAATATGGTAGAAGTTGAGGTTTTTCGCAGTTATTTTACTTCGATACTTTTACTAATGAAAAATCTGGTATTTTCAGCGTTCTTAAACGAAATATGTAGTTTCGTTTAAGAACGCTGAAAATACCAGATTTTACAATGGCTTTCGATTCGGTTTGTTATCGAAAACCATAGACACTTCACGAAGCCGTCAACTAAGCATTCTGTAAATAGGGATATGAAGAACAGGGTGTGAAGTTCTTCATTCCCCATAGAAAAGGGAGGATACGGTATCCGGACCAGACAGGTGATGTGTCTGGGTGGCTACTGCCTGATAATTATGGCAGTTTTTTCTAAATGGTTACTAGCTGTCCCGCGCAACTTCGTCTGCGTCACATTTTCCCCGTTTTCGCCGTTTTTTAATATTTTTAAAGGGCCATCTGTTAGAATCGTTTGGGGCTAACAGATAATTGTGACTTAATTTGCAATAAAATAATATTGCGACAATAAATTGAGATGTAAGTTATCCTATCTTTCAAGTTGGATCAAACTGCACACGGTGTGCAAATTTGATTAAAATCGGTTAAGTAGTTTATGAGTTCATCCCGGACAAACAACGTGACGCATAATTTATATGTATGCTAGCGACCCGCCCCGGCTTCGCACGGGTGCAATGTTGATACTAAATATACACAGAATGTCTTTATATACAACGTTCACAGCTTTTATGTCACCGCCGCAACCGCTATGTCCCTGCATTTTAAATCTGTAATTCTTCGTTCATTTAAATTACATGCTGTAAACGGCCATATTGATCTATATTAAATGCACAATGTATTGAAGGTACTTAATTGGATAAGGATTAATGCTCTATTGCTTAAAATAATTTCGTAAATAAGCCATTATTTCTCGTAAAAAGTACCTAAAGGATAAAAAATGATTATTGTGGGTTATCTCTAAGATATAGACATATACCATCCCGGACTTTTTTGTAGACCTTGATAATGTGTACAATACTATAGTACATTATTTTGATCTGTCTCGTAGGGTTCAGTCAACGTTTGCAATGTAAGCGCAAAAATGATGAATGTGATGTCGTAAATAAAATGTCTTTAATTACGACATCACATTAGAAACCTCAAAAATTATCAGTGTTCCTCTACTATAATATGCATATATTACACATAAAAACCTTCCTCTTGAATCACCCTATCTATTAAAAAAACCGGATCAAAATCCGTTGCGGAGTTTTAAAGATCCAAGCATACATAGGGACAGACAGACAGCGAGCGACTTTGTTTTAAACTATGTAGGGAAATATAGATAAGTCGCGGATAACTTTATTAGCGCGATTCAGAATTATAATGTTAGTTCTTCATTTTGGTCATAGGTGGAGCTGTCGTAGGCTAGTACTGTGTTGCTATAGTAATTTTTGTTATGTCGCTACATGTGCACAATAATAAGTAACACAGCTTGAAACTTATTGCTGGGCAACATTTTGGAGGCAAATCGACCAGGACCAGGACTGACCAGGGACTGTTACCGAGCCCGACATGAGCCCGATGTAGACTGCTTAGCAACCGTTTCCTGGCTGCGATCTGCGATTCCACACAAACTGCGCTAGAGTCCGCCATGTTTCGTTGCAAAGTTACTAAGGTAGCATGGCTGTGATGGTGGGTTGCGGGACTGTTCGAAAGAGATTTCGTGGCCCTGGAACATAAAGGGCTAAAAAGGAACATGGATGGGTTTTAGTCGGTACAAGTCTGACACTCCGTTCCGCTCCGCCTCGGGAGGGGTCATTTGATGATTACCCATCCGTAAAAAAAAAGACGTGGCTAATACAGTCTTCCCGCGGAACTAGTGCTATAGGACTTGTACTAGATAGATAAAATGTCCTATTATCAAATAAGAAAAGGTAGAATTGGACGAGTTGCCCCCTAACCCTTGTTTTTGGGGGTAAAAAATCAAGGTAGGACTCAATGTAACGTACTCAGAACATTGTGTTGATGGATGTACAGGGGTCATGAAAGTAATAATTATATAATTTGTATTTTTAAAAAAAAAAAAAATTTTGGAACTTTAAACTCCAATAACTCCGTAATTATTAGGTTCTGAGGTATGGTCCAGATAACATGATAAAAGTGTTCCTCAAGTTCCTTATGGCTTCGTTAAGGGTCTTTTGACAACCGTTAATCTCACAATTTGTCAACTATATACCCAAAGGAGTAGGCAGAGAGGTGTACATGTAGAGCATTTTGGGGTGGGCCTGCCATAAACGTTCTCCTGCCCATAATCCCAGCAACACAACAAAACTCACACCAGGCAGATACTGAGAATTCTAAATGAAATTGTTTTTCTAACGCTGGTGTTCTAATTGTTCAAAGTTCGTGTCTTATCTCTTATTTAGTTGAAAATATGACCTAATCAGAGTTTCCAAACCACTCACTCTTCACTCTTCTATTTATAGTGGACTAGGTAATCTTTAAACTAGTAAGTGTTTAGGATTTCAACCGTGCACATGCACAATAAATTCAATGATAAAATTAAACAGCAAAAATAATATAATATAGGAATTCTGCATCGTTAGTTTAGTAGTCGCAAGCGCGACTGCTGGGAACGAAGTCCTGGGTTCGATTCCCAGACTTGGCAAAATGATATAGAGTTTTTTAATCGAATGCCGTCAGGAATTTCTCATTAGCAGCCACGGAGTTTGGATTCGAGCCTCGTTGATGACAATAAGTCCTATTAGTATAAATATTACAGATGTTAAGTGCGACTCGTTCCGTTCCTCCTTTATGCATATTTAATGTTTAAGACTAGGGAAACTTTTATATAGGGATTTACTCCTTCTTAAGAAATTGAGTAGTTGGGATAACGCAACAACAACGGCTAAGTACCTACATGAATAGGGAATATTTGAGGGTGGCACTCCAGCCCCAATTATTTTCCGCAATGAATCTCAAGCGGTGCATAGAAAACACCTTCTCTGCAATCTGCAATTTTCAATGATATTGTGTCCAACAGTCTCCAATTTAAATGGCTATGTGCAATCCGGGCATATAGAAAGACAGGTAGATGTATCTACTGCCGAATTCACTGACGGTCGACCACTTTTCACCCTATGCCCATACCCTGACTGATAAAGTTTAAAAGTGGTCGACGGTCAGTGAGCGCGGTAGAACCTATATGACAAAAATTTGATTTAGTTTTTTTTTTTTTGTAAGTGAAATGTCACTACGGAAACTTAAGAAAAAGGCAAAACGTAGTAAGCAGCACTCGTTTACGAATTATAAAAGTTGCGGAAAGCCACTGTATGCAAACAGCCCCGTACCGGCCATTTAGGCGATGCTTGGGAGAGGCGTATATCCAGCCGAAAGACATCTATTCTTTCTTCAGAATTGTCATTAGAAATCGTAATGAACGGTTATGAGGGGGAGTTACCCCCCACATAGGGGTAGCTCTTTGAAAATTGAAGACTTGTTTTTGCAACTTTTATTCACTATTTCGTCTTTCTTGTTGACAAAGATGAGTAATGCAATACATTTTAGCCGCTAGAATAATAAATTGTAGGCACCATTAGATACGTGTCATTTTAGAAAATAACAATAGTGTTCTATCCCGGCGGCGTTGCTACAAAAAGACAAATTAGGCTTGGAAGTATAAAGATAATTAAATCAACCTAAAGCAAATCAAAATCAATAAAAAAACAAAGTTCTTTTCCTGAATCAGTCTGGCTGTTTCCGTCTTAGAATAAAAAAAGTAATTATTTTGATCTTTTAAATTGATCAAGCAAAAGAACGACACCCATTCCTTTTTGATGAAATAAATCAATATACAAAACGACACGCCGCCAAAAAACATTGACCTTATGATTCTTCCTTATTTATTCATTTAAAAACATAAGTTAACAGTACTTATAACTAAGAAACATACACTGGAATCTTACATTGTAAGGCTTTACTTATAATTTATATTAATCTTAATACTAATAATATACAGTCATGGTTTCTATCCTACTAGAGTGAAAGGGTAGTCTGCCGGCAAAGCGTTGACAACCTCCTTGGACAATTCCTTATAAACTACAGTCATTTGTTGGTGGACCTTGTTAATCAGCTCTGGCACGTCTTCCATAGTGAGACCAGTCGTCGGCACCGGTTCCAGGCACTTGATGACAACGTGTCCTGTGAAATATGAAACAATGGTCATTCATCATCATCTTCTTTCTAACTTTTTCCCAACGTGTGTTTGTGGGCTGGGCTTACAAACTGGTAACAGCTGAATACCAGTTTTAGCTGAATACTATTTTCACTTCTATCTCCTAAATAGAAAATCGTTGCAGTGAGAATTAGGTAGGCGCCATCTTAAATGCAAACGTAGCTCGAATAATTTTTATTTGTGCAAAAACATGGTACATTACGGTCTTCTAAATAGCGTTTTAACCCTATTCTGTTCATGTTTCATCATGGCATACAAATATTAGTACAAGCAAATATTGGCGACCAAGTGCCTACTGGATTTGTATTATAAAATTATACAACAACCCGAAATTACACTGCTGCATATGGTACAACGACAGAGACTGTTTTATATTTTTGTGTTTCAGGTTACAGCTTCAAATTGGGTAAACTAAATATAAAAGAAATAAGAAACGGGGTAACCGTTTATGCAGCAGCCCGTACTGTGAGATAATGAAATGTTGTTAGCTTGTGTGGTCTAAGGTTCTTTCAGCAAAAGAATCCTTTGTGTTGGAACTCAAAAAATATTTCCGTAAATTCGTTTCTCTGAATATTTTCAGTAACTCAGTGGAAGTTTTGTGTGGATTGTGATGGAGCTTCCACTCGTAAGAAGATTAAAGTCCAAATTAGAATATAGATAGGCTACTTTTTGTCCGGAGCGGAAGGGTCACGGAAATTTCAACCTTTCAGATTGAAATTGCAAAGCAAGATAGGCTGTAAAATCCTTTTTATTATTAGTCTTTAGAAATGTAATGTACGTGGACAAAATTTTCAATAGAATGTATAAGATAAGTGACTATAATAAGGACGACTTGTTCAGAATTTTGAGTGGGTGACTCACACCTTAGTCCGAGAAGAAAATACACATTTCGCGCGTAGTTAAATAAAGCGTCAATAAAAATAAATAAACCATTGGAAAATATTCATATAATGTCAGCATAAATATTTTCAGATCGGAGGGAAATAAATAGTGGGCGGTGGTGCTTACCTTTATTGAAAATGTATTTTTCTTTATTTATGAAATAGTAGGGTGAGAACACCACCGGTATGATGGGCACCTGCGCAGCTACGGCTATGTTGAACGCGCCCTTCTTGAAAGGCTTTATCTTTGTATAATCTTTGTTTCTTGTACCTTCAGGGAACAACCAAATCTTCGTCTGAAAAAAATAATTATTCGCTTTACAAACAATTTTCATAAACATTTTTTTTATGAATTGTCTGTTTTATTCCCTTAGGATGTTTTTTTGACAGTTTCTGATCTTAGGGTTTGCTTGATTAAAGCTAAACTGATTTTATTTCTAATGTTTATGAAAAATTCTATGATGGGGATGAATTGTACCTACTTAAATCGGTGGTTTCCTTTTTAGTTTCGACATGTTATTTTCTGAAAATTGTGGTTAGTATTTGCTGGTAATGAAAACTAACCCTATATAATGGTATTTTTTTAAGCATTAGTACCTTTTGTATCTTACTAGGTAAGTAATATCTACCAAATAGTAGAAGCCTAAATTTATATACCAATTAAATTAATTATCTTCATAATATTTTCAAAGCCAAAATTTTTTAATACCTAGGTATACATTAAAAATAAACGTTCAGAAAACAACAACAAAAACAAAACGCTGTATCTGCAACAAGGAAATTTTATATCTGCGTTTTATCCTAGTTCGTTAGAAACTGGCGCATTAAGCTGAATTTATAAGTTTAATATTATCCAAGCCTGGAAGCTTCCTCTATTTAATAAATGAGAGTAGTAAGTACGATGTATGAGGTTATAATGTTCACGCCACTATGCCCGGGATAAAGGGAGGGAGATAATGTACTATTAATCCTCCAATTTTTCTGTGCGGAATTCTAATTCCACAGCGCATACCCAGGACAAAAGTTTAATCTTTCATTTGGTACCAGGTTTCAGTTAAACTCTAATATTGTTGCATTTTATGTGTAATGTCCTACAATATACCTGAGGTGAAATTAAATTAGTTAGTGCAACTCCAAGGACGTGGTAGGTCTCAATGTCTAAAAACATAAAACAAAAAGAAACTTCTTCTTTTTGTTGGGGTCAACTGCTGCAGGTAGTCTTCATGTTTGTTTTGATAGTTGTGATTTGCGAGATGATTTTTGTGTGACAATACTATATAGGGTGGATGAGGCACCGACACGAAAACTGTTATGACGTACTCAGTGCATAATTCGAAACATTATTTTAACAAAAGCAGCTGTTTTCTACAAAAGTGCAATACACGGTCAAAGTGTATTGAACAGCAGAATTTCTCCCTTTACCCTGTTTAGTACGTCGTCTTGTCGTGGTTTTAGTGATATGTACATATGTAGTTTTATTGATACGAGTAGCTTCAAACGGTGTCCTGATCTGTATAGCTTGTTGTTTTGTAAGCCGCGCAAATATGGTAGGTATAAATGAGACCGAAAATAGTACCATTCCTTCAACACTTCAACATCGATTTTACCATATTTTCTATTAGGTACTAGGAACAAGTAAATGATAAAAGAGATCCCAACGTAATAAAATGGAATTTTTACGTTTTTTTTAATGCGTGTGAAAGGACAGATTTTAATGGGATTTTCACTGTTGTTTTTCTTTGTAGATCGAAAAAGCTGTATATTATCGTGTTATGCTTAAGGGAGACCGGACGATAAATTTTATTGCCCAATCCCCGAGTCTGCGTTATCGTAGCCGCAGGGAAGTACCAGTAGATAATATATTATGATACCAACCTTATTTTTTACCATGACCTCGGAGGTCTGCTGGAGTTGTTTGTAAGCGCCCTTCGCGTTACTTCTGTCTATGAACACGACGCCAGCTAGGTAGGCCGATAGACCAAACGGCCAGATGTAGAACAATTCTTTCTTCGCGATCGCCGCCATTTTATCCACCACCTCCCATATATTGAACATTCCTGGAATAATAATTGAAAAAGTATGCGTAAACACAAACGGTAAACAACAGTTGTTGATAATATCTATACTTAAGGTATTGGCAATCAATAACGTCAAAGGTGAACGAACTTGTGGTACCTACGAGTACATATGTGTACATGTGGAATTGAATGTTAATTGCTTTCCCGAATTGGTTTGCATGGTGATTAAAAGAAGTAATATTTGTTTCATTAATTGCGTTGATATACTTTTAGTTTTATTTTTGTTTATAAAGCCCTTGCCCTTATTTACTTACTGAGATATTAAAAACTTTTAATCATTGTTTATTTCATCTTGCCACTTGACTTCATTGATAAGGTCTTGAACAATTTATTATCTATTCCTTTGTTACTTCTAATCCATATAAAATCCAACGACACGCCTGTTATTACATAATTTAAGATCGTTGTATTTAAACTACTATCTCTAACATACTACTATTACTACATTACATTACAGTTAGCGAAACTTCGGGAATGTGAGGGGTATCAATATCTTTACCTAAGAAAACAATGTTCTGTATGGTGTCGGACATAAAGAATAGCACCATCCCATATCTTCCCGTGGGTGTCGTAAGAGGCGACTAAGGGACTTGCCAGAGAATGGGAAGCAGCGTTCTCTGTGTTTTTGTAACAACCGTACTGCGATCGCCGACCCGCCTGCCAAGCGTTGAGATTATGGCAAAACCCCCCAAAATTTCAATGTGGTGACACTTGGGGGAGGCCTATGTCCAGCAATGGACGTCTTTTGGGCTGAAATGATGATGATGATGAAGAAAACAATTACAATTATGTTTAATAGTGCCTTTGAACATCTCCGAAAATTATAAACATCACACAACAACAACTTAGAAACTCTTTTGTTTTAGGTTTGATGCTGGGTTTCACCAACAACTTCACAGTACCGTAAAGTAAATTGAAGTATTCTTTATATGTCAAGTCAAAAATGTTAATTAGTTAATTAGTCAAAACTACTTTTGACCGGTTAAAACTATATTAAACATTTCCTTAGAAACTCAAGGTTGTTAGGTTTTTTTGGTGACCCTTTGAGAAACATCGTGTTGTAGTAATTCTACGTAATTGAAGCAGGCGTTCTCAAAAAAAAAAAGTGAAAACTCCATTTAACTTAATAAAGGCTTTGACTGACACCGGTCAAAAGTGGTTTTGTCCGATTAACAATTTTGACTACGTCCGATTGACATGTTGTATAGGTATTTACCTAAAATGTCGAGAGAGCTCTGGTGATTTGAGATGATGACGGCTCCCCGATCCTCGGCGAGGATCTTCCCGTCTCGCAGATGCCATTCCAAGTCGTATAATTTAGTTACATGCTTCAGCATTCGCACTGCTATTCTGAAATAGAAATGATATTTAGATTTATTATTTGACTATTCGGAGGATTAATCACAATCTACAGGAATTGGGGGAGGCCTTTGGCCAGCAGTGGGACAGTACAGGCTATTAAAAAGAAAAAAAAATAGCTAAATATTACGGCTTATTATTAGAATTTGTTCATTCGGAGACGGTCTAGGGAATTTTTGGTCGTTATAGTCCTAATTAAGAAAGAGACGTCATTACTTCCTATGGTTGGTTAGATACATAGATTTTAATAAAAACATGAGGACTACAATCAATCGCATTTACCTAATGAATCAGGGCCATCCAATTATCGGCTTATAACAGAAGGATATCATTCAAAATCATTCATATTACTTAAGATTACAAAACTGTGTCATTGTTGATAAAACAACTAGGAAATAGGGTTTAAATGATAAGACTAGGTTAATTTATATTTAAACTAGTTGACCCACGCAACTTCATCTGCGTCACATTTTTCATTGCTGTTCCGCTCCTTTTGGTCGTAGCGTGATGATATATAGCCTATAGCCTTCCTCGATAAATGGGCTATCTAACACTGAAAGAATTTTTCAAACCGGAGCAGTAGTTTCTGAAATTAGCGCGTTCAAGCAAACAAACAAACTCTTCAGCTTTATTATTAGTATAGATAGATTCAGACCAACACTTCTTTGAAACCATTTGAAAAGCTGTCTATTTAGAAATGAAAAAAAATTATCAGGCATAAAATTCAATTTAGTTTTGTCATCCTCCTAATATCGGGTGACGTTGTTTTTATTGGCCCTTTTTGTGTGTGAGTGGTGGCCCATATCCTTTCCGATAGTCCGATGAAGGCAGCTCCATGTGACAGTGAGACGGGTATGATCAACAGCTGTCGTTTCCCACCATCCGGAGACATGCGCGATGTCTCACTAACTAAACCAAATTATGGCTTTGAATATAGAACTTATCGCAGATGGGCCCTTATAGCGAAATCTTTCGATAAGGAAGTCGTTAAAAGTATCGGTTACCGAAATGTGCCTACATTCTTGAATCGCAGATAAAGTTATGATTAATGCTTCATTCATTATTTACTTTTCCTTTTGAATGTCTAGACAATTTGATACGTAGAATGTCACAGGCATTTAATTAGTCAAGACTACTTTTGACCGGTTAAAACACTTTTAACATTAACTAACATTACAAAAACAAAAAAAAAATCGTGTTGTTGTAATTCTAGGTAATTATAACTGAGGCGTTCTCAAACAATATATTTTTATTATAGAAAAAGTTATTCAACCTCCCTAATAAGGGGTTTTCACTGACACCGGTCAAGAGTGGTTTTGTCCGATTAACAGTTTTGACTGTAACATAGATATTTACGATCATTTTGTTGCATGTCTTTTTAAACACAAAAGTTTTTATCCCTAATTCAAAATTGAATTTTCCGGAATTTTACCTACATGCAGCCGTATGTATTTTTAATTTACTAATGGCTCCGCAGTTAAAGAGAAGATCAACAAAGTAACACACAATGTTTTTTTTCGTTTTCGTTACAAGTCATCCAATTAGGTACGTTGCATTTTTTCTTTATGTCTGTTGTACTTTCAATGTTTTGTTATAAATGTTAAGCTTTATTTTGTCTGCCCTTCCCGTTGGTTTTGTTTTCCACCATTCTACCATCGGGCTAGCCTTTTCTCAACTATGGTGAGGTCGGCTTCCAGTCTTACCGGATGCAGCTGAATACTAGTATTTTACATAGAGCGACTGTCGATCTGACCTCTACAGCCCAGTTAGTACTGGGTTATACGATCACCTTGGTAAGACTGGTTACCAGACTTTCGGGCTTTTGACTACCAGTAATGACTGTCAAAGATCTACAAATGACAGCCGGGACCAACGCCTTAACGTGCTTTTCGAGACAGGAAGGAAACTCGCTATGTGATGAATAGTTACCAATCCACGAGTCGACCCGTGCGGCTCTTATTAGCTACAAGCTCCTCAATTGATGTTATTGTTGTGATCGTTATTAAAGTGACAGGTCATCTAAAGTTATTGATAATATTGGCAGAACACTGAGCCTCGATTTGTTTGTTTATTTACCAAAACCGTAATATTAAGCGTCCGTCCAGTGTTTGCGTTCCGTATTTTCTACGCATTGACCTAAGGAATTGATTGGTTCGGACTGATGAGAGAGCTCACCAAACTACCCTCGCTTTCCCTAAGTGGCTTTTACTCCAAAACTTTAGCTTCGTTTATGTGGGGACACATTTAACTTGGGTTTATTTATCGAACTAAAGTTCTTTAGAAAAGTTCATTTGTGTGTTTAAAGCAAGTTTGAGTCCACTTTCCAGCTGAACGAGGGTGGACCTTTATTCGTGATGTTTTTCTTAGATAGGGAATTGAAGGTAGTTAGTAATTGTAACCTTCTTTCTGTTTATATACGTCCTGGTTTTTTCCACAAAATAATTTTAGGAAGAACTTTTCAGAATTGTGAAGTACAAATAAAACTGATGAGGCTTTAAACGTTAAACGTGTGCATAATGGGATAGGCACGTTTCACGTTTAAATACTGGCATCTAAAATAAAACTAACAATTCAATATATCCTATCTTATGCTTAACTATGCATTTAATATTTTTATTGAACAACTGGTTTAATCTGCAAGTTATTTACATCATGAATTAATTTGCTTCATTAATCCAATTCATAGCAAGCATATAGAAACCCAGATAAATAAATGTTTTACCTTTTTCTAACGTCATACTTTATGTATCTACTCGTAGGTATGTGTGTACCGAGTTATCTATAGAGGATAACATGTAATATGCGTAGGTAAGTATTCAATTACGCTGAGTCACTGCATAGTAAAGAAACCCAGTTATTGTTTCAATATAAAGCAAAAATACTTTTCCTTTTTATTTACTTTTCCTCTTATGTAAACGGAAATAGATCCTTATTTACACATTTACATAAAAGTTACGTAAGTATTATGCTGCTACAAGATTTTAGATTCAATGTCAACGAACCGACCCCGAACTAGTCAGCTGAGAGAATTTATTGATATTGTATTTAATTAATGCAGAATATCTAATGTCAATGTGTATGTCGAAATAGGTGTCGTTAGAAGGCCGTCATATTGATATTATTATTATCATAAAAGGTCGACGGCGACGTTGCCAATTTTAATCAAATCACAATGATTGTACCAGAGGTCGGAATTAGGTAGAGTTATTTGTGTACTTACACTGATTTCATGCGGCGAAAGAATAAAGTGAATATGCGTCAAATCCCGAGATTAATTTTAAAGAGCAGAAAAATCCCGTGATATTATATATTTATTATTATATAAAAAAGTTATTTACTTTTACACAATTTAAAACATCCGACATCGGACGTCCGAAGTTGCAAAATTCCAATGCAAAAATCCCGGAAAGATCCATATTAATATCAACATTGCGGTGCAAGTACATAAATAACTATATATAATAACGCATGAATATAATATTTTCCATTGTGATGAGGTTAATAGATTTTTTATCTGTTAACTAACTTTTTTTAAGGTTCAGAACCTGTAATATTCAGAATTCACTAGAATGTTTTTTTTTCTTCCTCCGCGTTCAATTGAACAATCAAACTACTTATTTATTTATTGGCCTATCAACAATTGTTACACTGTTTATTCTAATAATACAAGAAATATTTTACAAGCATAGTGTACAATATGATGCGATAGTCAAAGCATGAAAAAAAAAAACAAAACAAACTTACATGCAATATTGCAGTTCCCATGATTGCTTCTGTTTGCTATTTTCTTATTTATTTACCTAGCTTACTTTTCTTAACAGTCTGCCTTTTTCTCTTAGCCTTTGATCATTACGAGTATTGGCAACATTATAGGTCGGTGTATATTGAAAAAAAAAAAAAAATTTTTGGTTTTCTGCAAAAGCGAGACCATTATGGCCCTTTGAAGATTTTCCCTTATTTCTTATAGTTGTAACCTCAACTCTGTTGCAAAAACCGTCTCCATAATTAAATGTATAATTTATTATAACATAATTTATTTTAACATTATATTGAACTTTTTAAATATGAATTTTCATAGATAAACAAAACATGGAAGAAATAGGTCTTAAAGTAAACTGAGGAAACATACAAATAAATTAAATATTTATTGTACTTACTTGGCGTTTCTCACATTTTTGGGGCTCAGAAGAAAATAAGGCCAAATCACAGCTGCTAACACCGAAGTTGCAAAATAGAATAAACAGAAATTAAAATAAAACTTAATTTTATTTGGACCTGTTTCGTGTAACTTCTTGAGAATATACGTCATCACACATACTACTGTAAATATAAATATGTTGTACCACATTGTAATCGTCCCTGCCGGCACCGAGCACACATTCGATCCGCGATATGTTTATGTTCAAACTGAATTAATTACATTATCATGCTATTTATGGTTAATAATCTCTAGGATTCTACGGAAGCAAGAAAAACTCGCAATAGATTTTATGAATGGGATTGTAAATAGGCAAGGTAAAGTGCCTTATAGTGATCGACCGGTTAATCAGGTAATAACTCACACTATAGTTAGGTACGTGTACCTCATCATCTGCCTAGCCTTTTCCCAAACTATCTTGGGGTCGGCTTCCAGTCTAACCGGATGCAGCTGAGCATCAGTATTTTATATGAAGCGACTGCCTATCTGACGTCCATAACCCAGTAACTGGGTAATACGAAACCCCTTGGAAAGACTGGATGTCAGACTTTTGGCTTACTCGTAACGACTGTCAAAGATCTACAAATAGCAGCCGAGACCAACGGCTTAATGTATTTTCCGAGGCACGGAGGAAACTCGGTATGGAATTATGATCACCCATCCTCGGACCAACCTCGGCAAGCACGGCTTAACCTTAAAGATCGACCCGTGCGGCTGTTATTATTTAGCCACCCGAGCTAGTTAAGTAAGTACGTACTATGTAACATTTATAGTTTAGGCACAGAATACATTAAATTGGTTTAGGTACCTATCCGAGAACTTTTGCACTACTACAAATACTACAATATGCAAGCACCAACACATACTTATTTAATGTAAGTATTCCAATTACTTTTAAATATTTGTATTGATGTAGTTACGTCCGGCGCAACGGGACAGTCGGCCTCTTTGTTGATGTTCTTAATTGATGTGCCCTGTTATTTTATTTTCAACCCCTGTCGTCCCAGTGCAGGGCATATATACTTTACAATGCTCTGTATTTAGAACTGGTGTGGGCCAGTCCTGTGTCAAGCTTGTCCAGCCGTGTTCTCCTAGCAGTGCTTCTTCTTCTTAGGTTTTCTGTATAGGTTATACGTCGACACAAAAGAAGAAGACCGTGTATATGAGCTAATAGAGCAATTCCCTGGGCTAATGACTAGTCAGTTGTTAAGTGTTAAACAATGATCAATTAAAACGCACTAACTTAATACTTACCTATTAGTTTAATAGTATAGGCTGATATTTAAATGCATGGTTAAAAAGGGTTGAAATAGTATTACAAAAAAAAAAAAACAGATTTTATTTGGTTGTAGACCTTCATGGTTTGCGTTTCAAAACAAATGGTCTAGAGTCTAGACCATTTCTTTTGTAACCATGAAGGTCATGTGTAGACTCTTTATTGCGGCAACAGTATTAAGAAGTGCAATGGTTTGCTCAATAGATTGTTATCACTCGTGTGCAAGGTGGTGGCGATGGTACGGTGTTATTTATGTTACCACGTTTTCTATGAATGGTTCCTTTCTACCTATCACCACATACACAATAAACACCACTGATTAACAGCTTTACTCATGGAATTTCTGTTAAAATAATAATTACCATCAACATCATCATCTGCTTAGCCTTTTCCCAATTATGATGGGGTCGGCTTCCAGTCTAACACTTTTCATGGAGCGACTGCCTATCATACCTCCACAACCAATTAACTGGGTAATACGATACCCCTTGGTAAGACTGGATGTCAGACTTTTGGCTTCTGACTACTAGTAATGACTGTCTCTGTAAAGATATACAAATAACAGCCGGGACCAACCAGCACGGAGGAAACTCGGTAAGCAATGATGGTCACGCATCCATGGACCAACCACGGCATGCACGGCTTAACCTTGAAGATCGACAAGCGTGGCTGTTGTATTATTTAGCCACAAATTTACCATATCGTTTTAGTTAATGCACTGATTCCTACCCGAATGACAGGAGCGAGTGATTGGAGAACAAAGATCAAGAAGGCCGAGCCTACCTCACCGACTGACTCGTTGTTATCGGCCGTCAGGGCGCAGAACAGTCAGGACGGGTAGGTAGGTCAAGTGAGGAGGTAGTTCTACCCATCACATCTTACTACAAACATGATATACTTCGAAGAGAGATCTATTCCTCAGACGAAATATATTAGAACTTCTTTTCTTATTGGAGTTTACCTGCACGCGTAGCATGACTACCTCTTGTAGAAACAGGTTATGTCCAAGGAAAATTCGAAAACAGTTACATATTGTCGTTGTCTAAATGTCATTATGTCGATTCTTCCATATTCAAAACTCGTTTCTACAGTGGTCATGCTACGCGTGCAGAGGTAGAAGAGAAACGCTGTAATTTTTTTTTGTTATATTGCTGGCTTTATTTGAGTTATTTCTATTGATTCAATTAGGAATGACAGAACTTAGATCTTTATTAGACACATTCGTAGTTATTCAAATAAAAGTTGTTACCGCTTGCGTTACAAACAAGTAGATAAAATAAAATACACTAGTAAAAATGCACATAAAAAAGTCAGTGAATAATTTAAATTTTTTAAATTGAACTGTCCAAATTATGTTTCCGTTTTCAACGAATACTGCCGAAATATTCGCAACAGAAATGTACGGAACAGTTGAAAGATTGATGCGAATCGCGCCCCCGGGCCCTGCTCGATATCTATGCAGCCGTGACGTCATGTTAGGGCTGTTGTACACACCACCTTCGGTACAGTACTCGGTTGCTCCTGCAAACCCAGCAAGACAATCTAACAAATCGAAGTGTGATACTTTTAATGGGCATGTGTTTGGAGTTACAATTTCGTTTTTCTGAATGCGGCGAAGCCCAAAACGAGGTTATTAGCTTTCTTTTTCCTTAGCTTTATCTCACTTTAGGTGGAGTATCTCTTAATTTTCTGGCACCAGGTCAATCTTGTTAGTAAGCAAATAGCTTTCTTATAACTAATTCAAATTATACAGTTTCACTAACGCTGACTATCAGAAAACAATGAGTACCAAAGAAAGCTGTTCCTGGCTTACAGTAGTGATGTTATGTTAAATGTATTTATCTGCCAGAAGCAGCACCTATAGGAAAACGAAACACAAATGGTAACTATCATTCAGCGCTACGCCACTGCCATAAAACAGCATGCGCAGAACCCACGAGAAACGTCTTTCGAAGCGTTTCTTCGATAACGCCATTAAGCACCGTAATCCCCTGATCGCGGCGGCCGCCCGTTACGAACTCTCGCGCATTAGTATAGTACACCGTCCGAGGCATACCCTCGTCACTCCCGATGATGCTATCACACTCCTCCAGGAGAGTAGTAAAGAGACTAGTACTCTTAAAAAATTCAGACACAAACCGCCGTCTTCTCGACCTCGCCGTCGAGGTCCGTCGCGACGTCCCGGTCCATGGCCTCCCCGACCCTCGCTCGAGCCAGCCCGCGATGCTGTGCCAGTAGTTTTAAATCAGCCCCTAAATAATGATATCATTCAGATCCAGCCTGTTCCCTAAGCCGAGGCTCGTACCCCATAGGGGGTGCCCTTAGCGTGTAGTCGCTTAGTTTGTAAGTTTTATGCCCTGGCTGGAGGCACCTACAGGATAGTCCGGTTAAGCAGACGAAAACCTCCTAGGTTGAACTGCGAGATGCCATTCACAAATAAAAACCCACTAAAAACAAGCAAAACTAAAAATCGCAGTATGTGACCGCCCTTACACCAAATCAAGTTTACAACGTTATATCCTCATCGCTAGATAAGTGCGTTATCTGCGCTATCGTGCCGCTCACCTACGCGGCCGTACGATGCTGATTACAGATAGCATCCACATTTGTTGATGACAATTTAACTACGTGGTTTTTTGATTAGCGGTTTTTATGTAGCATTAAGAAATATACGTACGTATCTCTCTTGATGGTACTTTTGGCATAGGTTTGATAAATTGGCTTTTACGCAAAAGCAAAGTAAAAGTCTATAGTACATTGTTACCCCAGGGGTGAAAGTAACTTATTTAGCCCCGAGACGGGGTTTGGCCGATATCGCCAATAGTTCGAGGGACTAAATAAGTCTTTAACCCGAGGTGAACACTGTGCTTTTCATTACGAATACTAAAAAAAAGTAAAAATAAAAACATGAATTAGCTAAAGAAAAAATTAGTAAATTTTATTTCGGATTGCCGCTTTCCCGCCTGTTTTGTTTTTTTTTCTGTGGCCAGCCAGCTATTCAGCCATTATTTTTCATTTTCATCATTGAAAAAATGGTAAATATTTTGCCCATCTCTATGTTATTTTAAAGAAATTGTTGAAACTAAATTATAATAAAGTTATTAAAAAAAAAATATTCTTTAATCAATACTTAACTTTAAGTTATTTCAATTTTACATCGTGGCTGCATAGAAAGTTGGAACATGGTTCAATAAACAGGTTTAGATAGAACTAGTTTTTTTTTTTTATAATTTGACATCTGTCAGTTGAAAGCGATTCTCCCTAGGGATGAAAAGTATTACTTTCATCCCGCTCCTCAGGCTACTTCAGGCCTACTTTCAGACTATGAGTAATGAAAAATATTTTTTTACATTATTGTAATTGTATATTTAATTAACTTCTTTAATTATTGTAATAGTTTTCATTTTAGCAATCCCAATCCACTGCGGGTGTGTAGTGTAATATTGATGGAGTTTATTCTATTAATTGTAGAATCACATAGTAATGCTGTGTTTGTTATGCGTCATCTTCACAGCATTAACGAAGTGCCTTTGTGGTAAATGGTTAGTGGCAAAGCTGCAGTTTTGCAGCGCAGGAGCAATATCGCTGCTACTCAAGCCTACGCTGTTTTGCAGAGTCTACGCCGCTAAATCACAGGCTCTACGCCACTGCTACCCAACATATCACCACACTCCCTAAACGCTTCTAGGCCGGTTCTACGCCGACACTAAGCAGGCCTTCGTCGACGCTAAGCAAGGCCCATACCTATAAGAATGCAAGTAGGGATAATTGCCGAAATGCTACTATTTGGGAAATTATTTGTTCTAAACCCCAGGTTGGCTGTGGAAGTTTATTATATTAGTTTAGGTTGGCAGTATCTAGAATATGCAAAATATTTATTTATCTATTCAATGTTGGCTTGGTTATGTGATTAGCAAAGCTACTATGATGCATAAATTATTACATAATTTAGCTATATATTTAAAACTGAAGGTTAGCGTGACCTACAACTCGATGGTAAATAACACAAAGTTTAGTTCTAAGCGTGGCTAATGTCACAAAGTGTGGGCATAAAAGTTTTATGTATCGCGACGCCTAGTCGTAAACCAGACGTTACGGGAAGCTAACCTACTTTCGAGGCGCGAAAACCACACATTTCGATGTTCACAATAAGTACCTATTTCGCTATTTTTATGAATGCGAGTATTTTGTACAAAATATCAATCTTTCGGTACAACAAATAAAGAACCCTTTTCTGGTTAATTAGAGAATTTACGGATTAAGGAGCGAATTAATTGACTAATAATCAGTTTTATAGGAAAACACATAAACTACCTAATCGCTATTAGGTAATTACCGACGTGGATTTAAAATTCCATTGTGTGTGTTTTAGAGCTGTGGGTCTTGTAATAAATAATGTCGTGTTATAAATCCTTAATTTTATCCTGTGTGATAGCTATGTCAGTGTTTCTGTGTGATGCAGTGACAGTACGTTCCACGCCGATAGATCCTGATTACCAATATCCTATATCGTACAGAGATCATACCTACACCTCCTTGTCTGAAAACGGCCAGAAATTATTTTTCCCGGTTGGTATACGTATGTATCTTTTATTTAACAAATGCTGATGTTCCATTAAGTCGTTATTAGTAGTTGGTTACTTTGATTTTTGTATTAGAGCTACATATGAACCCAGTCCTTAGTATATGGTTAGAAAACAGATATTTTATAGCAGTATATTACCTCTTGAAAACCTGTTTTACCAATGGGTTTGGTATTTGGGTTGTGGAAGTCAGATAGGCATTCGCTTCATGTAAAATACTGGTAATCAGCTGCATCCGGTTAGACTGGAAGCCAACCCCATAGGCAGATGATGATGATATTACTTCCTACCACCAGCTCACATTCAGTTCTGTACAGTTGACAGATTTTCATGATTAATGCAGATATCAAGCGAAAAACTACTTTTTCTCTCAACTTTCTTATATTTTTAGATCCGTCGTGCAAAGCGAAAAGAGGTTATTGTATCAAGAGGGGACATTGCAAAGAAAAGAAAATGTTATACATTTCGCGTGTTTGTTATTTTCGCGATTTTGTATGCTGCTACGCGGACCTGGAGGTGTATCCCATCATCGAATATAGCACCAAGTACCCGCAACTTGTTCCAAATCTGGATTAAAGTATAACATTAATAATCCGAATTCCTTATTTAGATATGTAAATACCTTTCCCTAAAAATAAAAAGTATAAAATTCGAACTCCTCGCTGTTTATTCCTTTGCCGCCCTATTTTTTTACTTTTCTCATAACACGAAAAATATATAAGACTGTCTTAAGGGTACACACGAAAAATATATAAGACTGTCTTAAGGGTACACAAGTCGGTCATTCTTCCATACAAACGTAGTATGGTGATTACTCGTCTGTTTGACGGTGTAGGTTCCAAACAAAAAATTTAATCAACTGGTCTTGTCATTATCTAGCCCTGTATGGAAGCAGAATTGGAAATAAAATATTGGTTTGGAAGTTATGAGCGTCGAAACTTCCGTATTTTTCTACACTAATTTTAACTCATCTTTGGGCGTAAATAAATAACAAATGTAGTATAAAAATGGAAAAAGTGAAACCGCACAGGGATAGATAATTTATTCAAAAGTCCAAATAATTTATTTTGAGTAGATACATCCAGTAGTTTTCCCATAATATATATGCACAAGTCGACGGCTCGAACTCGTTGGCGGGCGTGGCTAATATGCATGCTATTTAGTAAAGTTTTTAATTTCTAAATTAAAAACTTTATAAAATAAACTAAACTATATATATATATGTATATATAGTTTAATTAATTTAGTATTCATTGATCTAGTTTTTATTTATTTATTTATATTTTATTTATTTTATATACGACGATTTATAATGAAAATGAGCGCGTAAAATTTCATAAATTGGGTTTTGGTCGTATACATATTATGGAAAAAGTAGTGGATGTATCTACTCAAAATAAATTATTTGAAGTTTTGAATAAATTATATATTATCTATCCCTGTTTTCACTTTTTCCATTTTCTTAATAAATAAGTCATTTAATTACGCCCAAAGATGAGTTAAAATTAGTGTTGAAATATGGAAGTTTCGACGCTCATAACTTCCTAACAATTTTTTTTCCAATTCTGCTTCCATACAGAGCTAGATAATGACAAGACCAGTTGATACAATTTTTAGTTTTGAACCTACACCATCAAACAGATGAGTAATCACCATACTACGTTTGTATGGAAGAATGCTACAAACATACAAATGCTTCAAGTCTTTTTCAAATCGTATGTCAATATCAAAGCGTTTATCCTTTATTTCCCAAATCTTCATAATATTACAAGCAACAATGATTCTATAGAAATTTAATTACTTAACGTTTTAAAATTGTTTACATAAAAGATAACTCAATCAAACTAAAAATAATTCGTCGACATAAATTTACTTTTATTTGCAAGTTAGAACCAGCTATGGAAAATCAGTCCAAATAGTTATAAGGAAACATAACATCACCCCCTAATCCTCAAATGGAAAGGGCAGAGGTATACCAAATTATTATACACCCACATTTCGCTAGTTATGTTAAAGTCACATGTAATGGGGAGCGTGCCTATTGCCATCAACCGGGCACCAATCCAGGCTCCGTGGCTGCTACCGAGAAAATACTAGATGGAAAAATAACACTTTAAAATCCAATCGTGATGCATGAGAAACAAGGTGACAAAACCAGGCAATGGTGTATAATAACGTTTAGAAAAAATATTTTAAAAAGAAAACAAAATCGCCTTCAAAACTTATCTTTTATCTAGATACACCAAAAAATTGTGAATAATTTGAAAAATTGCATAAACTACTATTGAAATATTTAACACTAGCTGTCCCGCGCAACTTCGTCTGCGTCACATTTTCCCCGTTTTCGCAACATTTTTCATTGCTACTCCGCTCGCATTTGTCGTAGCGTGATGACACATAGCTTATAGCATAAATGAACCATCTAACACTGAAATATTTTTTTCAAATCGGATCAGTAGTTCCTGAGATTAGCGCGTTCAAGCAAACAAACAAACTCTTCAGGTTTATAATATTAGTATAGATTAATCAGTTTTTTTGGAGTCGTTGTTTTGCTATAGATAGTTTTGTGTGGGTCGCTTTCATTACTATAGTATTTTTAAGTGTTTTAGTAATGGCTGGCACCGACTCCAAAAAAAACTGGTTAATGCTTATTTCAATAATATTTGAAAGCGGTTTTGTTTTTTTTTTTTTAAATAATTTATTATGAGTAGTGTTTTATAATTTTGTTTGGTTGTGGAAGTAAAAAAATGGTATTCAGGTTCATCTGGTTAGACTGGAAGCCGACCCCAATATACTTGGAAAAAGTCTAGATAGACTGTGTGGGCGTTTCATAATTAAAAAAAAAACCTGATTCTATCCGAAGAAACAAAAAAGGTCGGAAAATCGTGCTCAACGGCTTAGTTTAATTCACGAGCGTTTATCAAACGAAACTGAAGAACAACGTTCCCATCGGCTTGGTTTGATACACGAACGTTTATCAAACGAAACTGAAGAACAACGAGCTCACCGGCTTGGTCTTGGACTTAAAGACGCTGATGGATGTGTAGCCATTTCGGCCGCATGTACTACATTTTGGTAACATTTTGCGTTCGACATCTCCATACCCCCCTTTGCGGGTATGGAGATGTCGAACGCAGAATGTTACCGCTCATCTTAAGTTGGGCTGTAACTGAACACAAAATACAGGGTACACCCTCGATAAGGCCGTAATAGTTTTAGGGAAAAGGAACTTTGCCAAGGTACAGATTTATGTAGCACTCAGTCGTATAAAAACTTTGGTAGGAATTGCATTATCTGATTATATTATCTGAATAGGATGCGAATAAATTATAGTTATAGTATTAATAGACCGCAAGATGATAAAGCTCTAACGGAAATGACGAGATTGCGTAATCTCTTGGACAATTCGTTTTATTATTATTCGTGGGTTTAAACCCACAACCACGAAACCATTCAACGTGTTTTTTTGTTCATTCAATTACTTCTTCTGATTTGATTTTATACGTGATCTGATACTAAGTACAAAACATACCAATAACATAACTGTCAAAATTTAGATGTTCTATACACATTTGCGTACCCCTTCGAAGATACAGGCGTGATGTTACGTTATGGGATTGCGTCAACAATACATAACCAAGCGATTGAAGCAATAGCGAGTGATTTGCTATGGTTTATTGAAGACTTTCATTGTCGATCTCCGAAGATTTTCACCAAAATTAAACGAGACCACCGCAAAAGAATCTTCTTCCAAACACAAAATATATAAACTCTTAACAAATGTAAATAACTGGCGAAATGTGGGTACTGGACATGTCTGCGCACCCTTTCAGAGCATACAGGCGTGATGTTACGTTATAAAATTGTGTAAACAATTAATATCCAGCCTATGTCCAGTAGTGGACGTCTTTCGGCTGAAATGATGATGATGATGAATAAATAACCAAGCGATTGCAGTAATCACTACGGATTTGCCGTCTATTATTGATATATTGATTTGTATATCTCCAAAGATCATCATCAGATCTTCACAAAATTTAAACGGGACTACCGTGGAATATTATTCTACAGAACAAAAAAAGAATCATCGATATCGGTTTACAATTGGCGAAAAAAAGGTTGAAAATAAACACAAAAAAAAAAATCTGTCGTCTTTATAACCTCCTCCTTTTTGAAGTCGGTTAAAAACAATGTAAAGTCCGATGAAGAACGACAGTGGGACTGTGAACAATCGCGGCCGATGTAAACAACCAATGGGTGATATTTATGGTATTGTTGTGACGATCACGACGCTGCGATATTTTTCCCTCGCGCCTAAATTTTGGTCACGCGCGGGACCCTCACTCGAACCCTAACAAATGCTGTAATAGGAAACTGTTATCCAACAAAAGGCCAAGTGAAATTAAGTTATCGGCACAAATTACGTTTTAGAGGAAGATAAATAGAAGACATTTTATTGGCCTACTCCTACCTATCCATTAGAAGTCCCTAAAACATTTTCCAGCCAACACCACCTGGGTTAGTACTAGACAGGAATTACTAATGTTTCGACCTTTGGAATGTAAAGTAAAGAGACGGTAATTAATGTTGACAGCCCCGTAGCGGGCAATTTGTCTAGACATTGCAAAAGTTTATAGGTGCGCAAAAACCGGGCCACCCCAAACAAATGCTAATTTCACGCTTTGAGGGCAACGCGTGGCCGCTGAAGTTATGAAATATGTGAGAAGTATGTAAGTGACGAGACGGCTGCGGAGTTAATTTTAGTATATTCTGTCTTAGTAATGATTTACTCGAGCGCGAACTAATAAAAGTGCTTGCTCGCGGTCTAGACTATCTACATAATTATTGGTACGGGGTCAATGATAAGGTCAATACTAAATTTAAACTCGGAGAGTAGGCAGATCTCTCTTTTGTTTCCTAGTTCATGAACTTATCTGGACCAAGGTACAATGTTAAAAACATTAATATTGTGATGTAATGTGGCGATATCGGGCGAGGGCGTGGTGTGTTTGTTTAATATATGTTGTAGATAATAAATAATAAATCGACGTAGTGTAAACCTACGTATAAACGGAATATTGATTTACGTTAACACCAATAATGGAGATAGCACACAAATACATTATAGTCTACTCAAGAATATCTAAACTACTACTAAAATCGAACTAAATAAATTCAAATACTAGTTGATGAATAGAAACCTAATTCTGCGAAGAGATAGGCACGTTTCGGCAGAAACTTGTATATTTTAGGTAAATTGAAAAGCAAAAATACGAAGTACAAAAAAATGGCCGCTTCTCGTAGCAAACAAGAGCGATTGACGGTCTCTAAGTATTAGCATACAAGAGGCTTGATGTTTATTTTCGTAGTAACTTTACAGTAAAGCTTGCGTATTGTTTGAAACAACGTGTGCAGCACTTTTCTAATTTATTACTGTATCGGAAAAGGGGGGACCGGTAGGTACACATAACCTTGTTTTTTCATATCGCCGGTGCAGACAAAGAGAGTTTGTTTTAAAGTGCTATTGGTCTTAGGTCAAGGTTCAAGGTATTTACGAGCGAAATAGCCATACAAAGCCAGCTCTGAAACTTGAGTAGACAGAACTGCCCATAGAACAGCTACATAAAAGAGGGATTCATAACCTCCTCCTTTTTTTGAAGTCGGTTAAAACAAATTCTATTAGCGAAAGCCAAGTTTAAGATAAACGTAAATTAACGTATATTTGGCTTGGTTACATTAATTCCGAGCTAACGTCACGCCGTAAAGCAATAACACGAACGACTCCGAAGCCGTTTGGTACTACAATATTGTAACCTGTGTACCTGTAACCCGTGTAAGTATCACTAAGTCGGTTCCCGAATAAATTATACAAGTTAATGCTTTCAAATAATTTAGCACAGATGGCAAACACGTGTACCTTCATCTCTATTTAATTGTTATTAGAAGGAGCTTCATGTTGCTCTACCAAGAAATACATAAGTATGTATAACTTAACCGCCTATGTTCATAATCATCATCTACTTTTTCCCAATTACGTTGGGGTATAAACGGTGAAGGAAAACATCTTGAGGAAACCGGCATGTCCTGGAACAAAAAATTCGAAGACATGTTACATCTACCAACCCGCACTGGGTCCGCGTGGTGGACTAAAGCCCACTCCCTCTCATAGAGAGGAGGTCTGTGTCCCAGCAGGAACATTATAGGCTGATGATGATGATGTTGGGGTCGGCTTCCAGTCTAACCGGATGGAGCTCTATTGGTATTGTGCTGGTGCATTACCTGTTATTCATACAAATTAAAAAAAAAAACTTATATAATTTATACAGTAGAACAAGAAGGGTGGAACGCTATGGAAGATGCCTTTGCCCAGCAGTGGGACACTATAGGCTAAGGGAAAAAAACTATACAGTCTATAGATCTAATAAGAAGAGAACTAGATGAATGCCAGTTAACATTAAAGGTTACATTCGATAGGTTAGGTTATAATACGATAAAAATCCTCCAAGAATGAACTCGATCAGATAGATTCATAGGATTCTTCAGCTCGATAGACAAAAATTCAAACAAATGTTCATTGCTTATAAGTCCAAATGTGAAGGTTAATTACTATTTGAGTACTACCAAGAAAAGTTGGCCGATTATCCCACACTTTTTATAAAAGCTGACAAACAGACGTTTTTTAAAAAGGAACGTGACATTACGACAAACAAATTTATAAAACAGTAAAACCAAAGAGTAACAGAAAAAGGTGTTATGCTTCGTCAACACTACCCAACCTGTAGCCCGTAACCCCAAGTGTTGACGAATATTCAATTAGTATTTGTTTTAATGTTTGTTTTTTTTTGTTGATGATGTACCTACTCAATACCAGAATCATGCTATTGGTCCTTCTGACTTAACAAACAACTGACGGTGTTTGAACTCAGAACTTCCAGCTTGCCAGTATTAACTGTCGAGTCGATCTCGATGTTATGTGGTTTGGAACGCTTTTACCATAGACTTTTCTGGTAAAACCACAGATTAGTGTATGCCGTTTGTAAAACCACTAAAATGTCAACGTGTAACACGAAAAGTACGTAAGCATAAACCGCAAACCAGTATATTGATCCAGTAAATACGGCTCGAGTTTTCAGCTGAAATCTGTAGAGCGCAAAACGCTCCCCTTACATCTCGTTTAATTCTAAATATAATAATGTTAGTTCAATTGAATTTATGATTTTCCATTACAAAATATTTAAATGAGAAAACTTGAGCAAGTTTATTAAAAAAAGAACAGTACAGATAGTTGTTTCGGGTCTGGCTTTTTGTGTATGTGAGTTTAAATGTTTGTAAAAGCACCCACGATTCAGGAGAAATTCCTATTGAGGGGCAACTTTAAAAAAAAGGGCTCCTTCCCCAGGTTACTCTATATCTATCATTTTAGATATGAAAGCTTAAAGACACCCCGTCTTTAAGCTTTCATATCTAAAACGATGTTGTCAATGAATCTACTACAATCCAGAAATATAACCAATCTGTGACCAATACACTAATATATAGGGTGACTGGTAATTAGTAAACGATACCTAAACACGTGATTGTACTCATGTTAAGAAACAACTTTCCCAAAGAAACATTTTTTTATACTCATTCACTTTTATCACAATAATACAACAGCCGTATGAAATTCGCGCGCGCTCGCCTGTGGCCAATCGCCAATGTAGCCAATAAAAGTGAATGAGTATAAAAAAAAACCTATGGGAAAGTTGTTTGTTATCATGTTTATAATCACGTGTTTAAGTATAGGTCACTAATTGCCAGTCACCCTTTAGTTCAAGGGGACTTTGGAAAACAACATGTGTAACCATTTTGTAAGAGGTTGAGGAAATGGAAGTTAAATCCATAGTTTTTTTTCTATGTTAACAGATAACTGACGGCAATTTAAAAGACAGTACCCAAAGTTACTTACAATTATAAATTCCGGTACTTCCAAACAGCAATTCATTCTGAAAGCGATACAATAAAGTATAAGTACGCTGTATTAATGTCACCCTTACACTATACAGTTAATTTAGACTCTTTGTATACTCATTATACGCAATTTAAACGTATGTAAAATAGGCTTTCATTACGTCTGTGTACATTAGTCGCTTATTGTATTAACCCGCTGACCTTAGAGTCAGCTTAATTACGAAGAATTTACGAGTATTGAAGCGCCCCAGGCCCTGGCTAGCCAAATGGAAGTCCGCCCATTGACATCGTAAAGTACGCACACGCAGGCAAATTTATGTAGGCCGCAGCCAAATAAAACTTTATCAATACCACTATTATCATCACTGCGGATCTAGCCTTTTCGCGACTATGTTATGGGTCGGCTTCCAGTCTAAACGGATGCAGCTCAATGCTGGTATTTCACATTGAGCGACTGCTTATGTGACCTCTATTACCCAGTTAGTAGTGCAGGGTTGTGCGGTGCCCATGATGATGCTGGTTGTCAAATTTTCGGGCCCGACTTTGTAACGACTGTCAAAGATCTAAAATAATGTGTAGATCTTGACGACAAGTGCTGCTTGACTATGAACATCGACCCCTAAATACCAAACTTATAAATACCATGAAATTTTACATTATGATGAAAACGGCCCTATTTTCGACCAAATAATAGGGCCGTTTTAGTTAAATGCGCATTCAGTTTTTCACTGCAATTAATAAATTGCAGTGAAAAACTGAATGCGCATTTTCAATCTGAATTTGCAATAGTTATATCGGAGTTCAGAGCATTCATTAAATTGTTTTGAGTAATTCATTTATCAAGTGTTTGGAATTTAAAAATTGTATTTATTTATATTATTATAATGTTATGTTTAAAAAATAACGGATGAATATATGTATATTGGTTATATGTTATGTTTTTGTGTGATCGCTGCTGACTTGACACCAATGATGGTCAAACGAGTTGTTCCACCGAGCCAAAAAGCAAAAAACAACAGTGCAATCGGTTGGGTGGATGTTTTTTTTTTTGTGTTTTGGTATTGTTTTAAATAATTTGAAACCATTTCAATTTTTTTCCACTGTAGCGAACAAGTTCATCGTATTATTAAAAAAATGTAGCAATGCCTACGGAAACTACAAAGTCCAAATGCAATTTTAAAATTGACGTCCAAATTTTGATAAGATCTGGGTAAAACATTGCCAGTATTATTTTGGGAACCGCTTTTAAAAGAAAAACCAGAGCATTCCATTACCAAAATCGCAAAAACGAATATTTCAGAAATATAAATCTGTTTTAAAATAATTATAGGTATTCCTTTTCATACCCTACACATTCTACTTAAAACACAGAATCAAAAATGGCTTAAAAAGAATTTGTTTCTAAATTATATGCAAAGTGATCTCGAGGGGAGCGGTCAGTACGTGAGGGTTTTTCATTGTCTCCATCTAATTAAAACTTGGAATGAAAAATGAACGCTGTGTGTACTGATTACAAAATCAAAAATTAAAAATCCTCGGCCCGTCTTGGGTAAACACATGAATAAGTAGATTCCCTTCACTTAGGTTAAAAGCGCTCTTGGCTCCAGATGGTATTCGCCACATCTGGTTTTTAAACGAAAATGCTTTCAAGGGAATTCTGGTTGAAAGTGGGCATCTATTAATATTATTACAATTCATTAGCGCCTAGAGAATCCTGTCTTCTCTAATCTTCGAATAGAAAGCAAGACGAAGATTTGCCTGTTAAATTCAAAAGTCATGATCAGTAAGTACAATTATTGCAATTTTCAATTAAGATGTTATTTTTTCCGTATGTGTACACGTTTATTTAGTTTAGACAATAAGTACCGTATAACATAACATAACATCATGCCTGTAATCCCCGAAGAGTTAGTCGGAGGTGTACACCCACATTTCGCTAGTTATGTTTTAACATGTAATAGGCAGCGCGCCTATTGCCATTTATCGGGCTCAAATCTAGACTCCATGGTTGCTACTAAGAAATTCTTGATGGAAAAACCCAATAACGCTTTCCCAACCTGGGAACCCAACCCAGGACCACATGTTCTGTGTTGAGCTAGATAAGCAAGTAATTGTGTGTGTACAGGCCCCCAAACTATCAAAACTTTTCTTAATTTGAATCAATAACTAGTAATGTGCCCTCTGCCGCCTCACTTACATACCCGATTGGGTACGGTCGTGGACATAAAGACATCTTCTGTTTTACAAATGTTTCACCATCTGTGTCAATGCTTGACATTATAAGCGCATCGTTAAGTTTTGTGTCCTGGGAATGGACTTAAGTCATCACCAACCAACCATGTGACTTACGGGCCACTGACTACTTAATGGAAGATGTTCTGGCAAAACATACAGCCAGTAATAAATCTGCAATTATCTGTGGTGATTTCAATATCAATATTTGGAAGAAAATTCGAATAGCAGCTGGTTATTAAGACATTTAATTTAGCCAATATTTGTATAGAACCAACTAGAGTCAGAAAATAAAATATAGACAGTTTGGAAAGTTATAAATAATTAGACCAACAGGAAAAGAATAATTAACACAAGCTATACGTTAGATACAAAATGTAGTCCTAAAAGCTCTGATCAGGATATAGCGATTTTAAAAGAAATATCAATACAATATCACTATCAATCAATATCAATACAAATCATACAATACCGAATGTTAAAAGTAGTGATTGTAAATAATATTGAATAAAGGGAAACTAGAATTTGTCGATAAAACGGGTTTCTTGGGGATTACGCTTGATTCAAGGCTGCAATGGGGTTCTCATTTAACATGTCTTGCAGGGCGGCTGAGTTCAGCAGCATATGCTGTCAGGAAAATCCGTCAATGTACCGATGTTAGATACCGCGCGATTGGGATATTTTAGTTACTTTCATGACTGTATGGTGTCGGACTTAAAGAATAACACCATCCCATATCTTCCCGTGGGTGTCGTAAGAGGCGACTAAGGGACATTCCAGAGAATGGGCAGCAGCGTTCTCTGTGCTTTTGTAACAACCGTACTGCGATCGCCAACCCGCCTGCCTAGCGTGGCGATTATGGCAAAACCCCCTTATGTAGGGGGAGGCCTATGTCCATCAGTGGACGTATTCCGGCTGAAATGAAGAAAGTGAAGTTACTTTCATAGTATAATGTCTTACGGCATTTTGTTATGGGGACGGACTGCAGACATCGAGTCTATTTTTATTCTGCAAAAAAGAGCAATGAGAGCCATATATAATCTCCATAGGCGCGATTCTCTAAACATACATACACAACGTACATAGCCAATACATTTATGAAAACATAATGTACGAAAGGAAAAATCTGCATCTTTTTAGTTAAAGAGTTGACAGACAGAATTACAATATATATAGACACCAATGATACTACAATAAAATTCCACAAAGCATTCTTGGAGCTGCTGAAGATTGTACAACTATCTTTGCATTGCATAAATTCAATTAATTTAGTATTATATAATCGCATAGCCCATTTTGTGTGACTACTTGTAGAGCTATCATGTACTAGAAACCCACGTCTCTTATTGACTTGAATGTGCCCTGGCGGTTGAGAGTCACTCAAATGTCACGCTGATTGTGGGGCGTGTGTCAGGTCATTTAATTTCCTTCAAAATGGTTGAGTTGAATGATGGCTGATCCATACGGACGCTATCAGTTGTGCCTGGTCATCTCTTAGTTGCCAAGGATTATTTTCGAATTATTTTATTTTTGACTTGTGTGTTTTGTCTTTACTATGGACACTTTTAACGTGCACGTTTTGCTACATCGTTCTCACATAATGTACCATCTCAACATGAATGATGTGACCAAGGTTTTTGTAACAAGATTGTGATTTAAAAGAGTTTTCATTGAGTTACTTACCCATTATTCTTTTTGTACGTTTAGAGATGTACGTTAACGTACGTTAGAGATGTACGTTTTGGAATAGGCAATTACAGTACTTTCACTGTTATTGTGTCTTGTGACCGGGACTGTAGCTTCATTTTTATTGTTGTTCAACTATTCAAAAGTGCCTGTAACTGGCCTACTTGAAATAAATGATTTTGATTTGATTTGATTTGACATGCTCAGCAATCGCGCTTGCAACCACTAGACCTACGAGGCAGGCAAGTCGAAGACCATATCTATAAGCAATATAGTCTCATTTACACCCATGTTCTAAGAGCAATAGAGTCTGATTTACACCCATCTTCTAAACCAAATCCATTTTAGCTTTAGTCGATCTGTATTGCCATGACAACAGTTGAAAACGCGCACCAAATCGTATTCCTAGAATTTTTTGGTCGCAATTGGCGGATCTTCGAATAAGGTAACTCCTCCAGATGCTTCAATCAATGCTAAAGATGTGATTTCTAACTTTAATCAATGTTATAGATGTATATAAATAATAGAGTTTTCCGGTACTCCAAATTTGACAGATGAAAAGTAGGCGTTTATATGTTAATTTATAAACAAACAGGGCGGAATGTAGGCGTGGTAAGTCCGACTTAAGTTCAGTTCATGACTAAAAATACTAGTTTAAGTGTTAGTGCGATGTTTCATGTAGACGATGTCACGATGTATCATATAGAGACCAGTGTATGTTTAGTTGATAAGTATAATTTACATTAATATTTTTTTTTCCAAATAACATTTATATGGTATGTTCTGTATGGTGTCAAACGTAAAGAATAGCACCATCCCATATCTTCCCGTGGGTGTCGTAAGAGGCGACTAAGGGACTTGCCAGAGAATGGGTAGCAGCGTTCCCTGTGCTTTTGTAACAACCTTACTGCGATCGCCAACCCGCCTGCCAAGCATGGCGATTATGGTAAAACCCCCCAAGTTATGTTAATGTAGCGACACTTGGGGGAGGCCTATGTTCAGCAGTGGACGTCCTTCGGCTGAAATAAATGATGATGATACATTTATAATAAAATGTTCCAAATATTTCCATACAATCGTCAGGTAGATGTAATAATTTTACATAATTAATGTTAATTACACCGAAAAAACCTAAGGATGTATAAAACCAGCAAGTAAATGTATATGTTGTTGTTATTCAAAGTAATGACTCTAAATATTTTTATGACTGTGCGTTGTTTCATAGCTAATTGTTTCATCGAATATCGTACCACATAAATTGTTTCTCATATTATCAATATCATTTCATAGAATAATCAATACGCAGAATACATACTTTGAAGAAATTATAATCATCGATTTTTGTTTAAAATTAAGTATATTCATATCATAGAATAACAAATCAAATATTCTTTATCCACATTTTGTTTGTTTCAAAACCTCAAGAAAAACTTTTGATCGAGTGACAGTTGCTTGTGTTTCTGAAAATATGTTTCAATCAAGTAATTAGTAGTTGAAATAAAAATATTCGAAATAAAAATACACGGAACCAATATTATGAGAAACATTTTCAGGAAAACGAAATTCTGTGAAATTTCCATCTGCGAAACAAGGTAGCATTATTTTTTATTGTTGGCTCAAATTATATTATGAGTGGAAAAATACAATAATAAGTTAAGAATAGAAAACTTTATGGCAAAGAACAAAAAATATATGCGAAGACATGAACCGTACCTATAAAAATATTATGTTCCTGAGTTATTTTTAACTTGCGCTACTTAAAAAACTGTTCGCCTTGATTGTTTTTTTTTCACAAAACCTAAAGTTTTTATAAATTATAATTTAAATTAAATTGATTAACTTTTTTGTTAATGCATAGGTGAATAAATTGCCAGAATTAAAGTGGGATAATATGAAGTAGTCTGTTATTAGAAGTAGTATGTTATTATATTAATCTGATGGTAGGTACTAACGGTAAGAACAAATCTGTTTGTTTGAAGATATCTTTATCAGACGTTGGTGTAGATAAATAACTTGGCACTGAGTTATCTCGGCCGGGACAACAAACTTCGTGGTGCCATCACTAAGTTTGTTTCACTGAATTTGCATCACGGATTTGAAAACAAATTTTGCAAATGGCTTCAACTTAAACCACAAAGAAATTTCTAGACATCTTACTGCAAAAGTTTTCAGAAAAAACAGACTCGCAAAGTGAGCATTTGGCTGGGAAGTACTTCCCAGCCAAATTCTCACGTTTATTCTAACTGGATATAAATAGATATATTATCAGGCAATTGTTGCGGTTCTATGCCAAAAGCTTGACAGTATAGGTACCAGTTTGGGAATTAAGCTCAAGGTTCTGATTCCTTTCTCTGTAATGATTTAAATCAAGTTATCGACTTGATCGGGTCAGCGACATAATTGTTACTCTGCATCGTATAAGCACTTAGCTTACAAACAGGTTTTACCTGATAGTCTCAGTAGGTTGTCTAGCTATATTGATACCTTAATAACAACACACATCAAATTAATAATTTTTCTACCAACAACTCGTACAAACTCCGTTCCACGAGTGTTCAACAATAGGCAGTAAATTTTATGACGCGGAATAAACACGTTCGGGAAAATGAAAAGGCGGATCAGGAAAACAGGAGTTAGTCACAGCCCACAGGGTTTAGCGGAGGGCCCTCACCAAAAACCCTCATTATCCAGGCTAAAGTAAAATGAGAAACAGTGGATAACTAATTGAATCGGTACTAATTGCAATCGGAGCGGCCGGGCCTCGCTCCGGTAACACAGTTAAAGCGGAACACGGGAGAATATTAAATTATTTTCGGAGATATACTTGCAGTCAATTTACCCCTAACTCCCCGAGTCTAACTGAGCAACGAGGGACATAAAGGTGTATATAACTCTGTTTAAAATACGTAAATTAATTATATCTCCAGTCGCATCTTAAAGCCAAGTAATGTAGGATGGGAAAGTTAAGTAAGCATACTAAATTCCCAGGATGGTTAAAAACCTAAAAGGAGGAGCTCTTATTATACATATTAAGTGTTTTTTTTAGCGCACCAATAGCGGTTTCACCTTTGTGATGATGATTGGCTGGCAGAATTAGTTTTTAGAAATTGATCTCGAGTTTTTCAAGCATGTCAAAACATGGATCTTCAGAAAGGAAACTCCTACTTGATCAATTGAATTTTTAAAAACAAATGCTTGGTGTTTATAGAGGGGTTCTATCTTCTATACATACTTACATAACCAAGCCAAAGGAGTGTCATTGAAGTATTTCTACAACTACCAATGTGATTTGATTTATAACTAAAAATAAAATCCATTAGAAATAGTAGGTGGAACGTGGAGTCGGTCTGCGGTTAAATGTGCCCGGAGTGACGTCATACGGGCCAAAAATAAAGACTCCCGCTAACTACCCTCTATAGATCTTATTTCGAATGAGCAGCTATATTTAGAAATCTAGTTTTGTCACGGTTGGATGCCTGAAAGGATAGGCAACTACTACTAACGACATCGTTTGTTGAAAAAGGTATTAGGGATATTACCTTCTCAGGTAGGCATGACGTTAGGATTTTGGTAGGTACACATGTAACTGCTTTATTGCAAGTAATAATCCAATCTCAGCAGAAACTAGCCACGCACTAAATACATATTATACTGCACAAGTGTGTGCGCAAACACTGGTGTACTCTCCCTTCCTTCACTTTTATCGTCCGAGGCGCAGGACCAACGGCTTAACGTGTATTACGAGGCACGAGGATGTAATACCGCCAACTTCCAAACTACTTACAACTATGATACTTGTTTCTACTAAGAAATTTATAATGGAAAACTCAATAACACTTTAACTTACCTGGAAATCGAAAGCAAGACCGCGCAATAGTTGCGTTTGCGAACAACAAGGGCATTTATTTTTTCGAATTTGGTAATTCTCTGAGGTAAAAAGAAATAAAATATACCTACATACAATATGCATACCCTGAGTTTAGCTGTAAATGTGTTAAATATAATTCTTACATTCCCTGCCATTTCTGGCTCTGTATGGTGTCGGACGTAAAGAATAGCACCATCCCATATCTTCCCGTGGGTGTCGTAAGAGGCGACTAAGGGAGAAGACCCGACGAAGCTTCCCAAACGCTGCCCAGACCAGCTGAATTCTTCTGTTAGCCTCTCTCTCAAAGTTGTTCTTACAAAACTGCAGAATTTGCCCGAGGAGGCTTGCCAGAGAATGGGCAGCAGCGTTCTCTGTGCTTTTGTAACAACCGTTCTGCGATCGCCAACCCGCCTGTCAAGCGTGGCGATTATGGCAAAACCCCCCCTTATGTCAATGTGGCTTTGGGGGAGGCCTATGTCCAGCAGTGGACGTCTTTCGGCTGAAATGATGATGATGATTCCCTAAAATTTCCCTGCGGTGGATACGTCGAACGTAATCGAATGTCAGTTACCATGTGACATGGTTCCTCTATCCACGTATAAAGTACGCATGTTGAGCCCGGAACTCATGTTCTTGACAGGTGATGGTATCCTTCGATGTTTCCTAATCAAGTTATCATTTCCTATTGGTTTGCATCTGGAAATTAGGAACATTAAAGGGTACCTTTCATTATGTTCTCATGTGAATTTTGAACGTATGTGGGAGGCTAAGTCTATAAATAAATTTGATTTGGCTGCAGAATAATAACTTCAAGCTTGGAATTAAAATAGAATCTATTTCTGGAGAGGATAGATGAATATATTGGTAATCATAAATATAATAAGTAAAGGTACCTACTTTACGTATTAAATTTATGATAAGGTGTCCTTGTCCTTGTTGTGTCCTAGAGAATATCATAGGTAGGTAAGTATTGAAATAGGAGGTCCACATTTAGAAACCGTTACCAATTAATTTCTTTTAAGCAACGATTGCTAAATAGGGACCTCCCTCGATTGGCTATTGTAAGTTAGAATTTGCAGCTACAAATAACGTTATATTCCCCACTTTTACTCTTATCATCAAACCATCGGATAATACAAATATCCGGCCAATAAATATCAACAAAGATCGCGTGGAAGACTACAATTCTGCGGAAAATCAATTTGGGCGTTGTTTATAATGATATAAGGAGCAAATAAAGGACTCTCACGTAACGTGCATGATTCAATTTTGTGTGAACGATGCCGCTTTATAACACCCTTGTATGTACCCCGCTTTATATGAAGTATAATAACTTTTAAGAGAGGTATTCTATTTTCAGGTGCTGTCGTATTTCGAGGGGTTTATTTCCACTTTATCCTCTTTTCGTGGCGAGGTGTGCACGACTCATGTTGGAGGCTTCGCTGTTTAACTTTATACTCATCAATTCATACGTGCATGAAACCTCATGTAGCAGTACCTAATCTATTGGGTAATAAATACCTATTTTAACATTTATTTATAAACCGTAGTTCTTTTTGTTTTTGTAATTGACTGACAGAGTTTTACTGCAAGTGTACCTATACAATTATTATGAGAGGACACATGCACTAGAAAATCAAGGACAGTGTTATTTAAATAATTATGATTTTTCCAGTCAAATAACTGAAATCAGTATTAAATATGAATAATGCATTGGAAGCAGGTGTGAATCACCTATAAGGAGTGTAGGTGAAGCATTTTCAGAAAGGGTAATGTATTATACGTGACGTGGCTGTCACTGTCAGGGTCTGCTCCTCGCGAAGGAAACGTCGTTGCACGCGTTAACTGCGGGTAACGGCTAGGCCATGGTCTACGCGCTCAAGCGTACACACGTGTTGCAATAGCGACAGCGGCGAAAACAAATGCAAGAAAGCAGAGCACTGTTCCGAGTCACTGCGACGCGACGACAGACGGTACTTCGGTCTTTAAAGTTTGCGCCTCATCGAGCACAGCTTGGAATGCTATTTAACCGACTTCTAAAAGAAGGATATCAATTCGGATGTTTGTACTTTTTTATGTTCACCGATTTCTCCGCCAATTGTGGACCGATTTTAAAAATGTTTTTTTTTATTCTAAAGTCTATACTTCCGAGGTGGTCCCATTGCCACCAAGTCAGAATTTGGTGGTGAGATCCCAGGGAAATCGAAGGTAATCCTCAAATTTTATAGGCACAATGTTTTTCATATACTACAATCTAACTTAATTCAGATATTTGTGCCTGGCAATCATCATCTCATGTTGCTGAGCTGATGATGGAAGGTATAAGTCATCTGATGAAGGATCTGATGATAGGTTCCCATGAAAATTAATGGCAACCCTCAATTTTAATGGGCATTATTTGTAAAAGTATTCTTTCCTTGGATGGGATCAACAAGTATACTGTGTAGGTCAGGATCTTAGACTTACTGACAGTATACTTGTTGATCCCATGATGGGATCCTAGATAAATCGAGGTAATTCTCCAAATTTTATAGGCACACATAGGCATTATGCATGGTAATTATCTGATGTTGCTGAGCAGATGATTCGGTGGTTGTGTTTAAATTTGGTGAAGGTCTGATGATGATCTACGCAGATATACAATTAATACTCTGAACTCCTTAATAATATAGGGCAAATCTGTCGTGATTGCTGCGATCTCCTGGATGTGAACTATGTCAGGCACTCTCCTCACCAGAACATTTGTAATATTTCAACCCAAGAGTCGATTTTGTACAGAAACCAGTGCTTGTTACAATTTGGGGCGTATCACTCACTAATGTTATGTTAATCTGAATCTTTTATATTACAGGCGGCTATTGGTGACCCAGCGATTGAACTTAAGTCGCATTGCCTGAGGTCGTGAACCGACCGTAAGGCTGACTGCGGCTCCGTGGGTTTCATTATATGGATATAAGGATGTGCGCCGCAATATTATATTTTTGCCCACACTACGTATTTCTCCTGAATCATGGGTGCGTTGCGTTTACAAACATTTAAAGTCGCATACATAAACAGCCAGACCCGGAACAACTACCTGCGGGCAATTCAAATATTTGTTCCATGCGGCAATCGAACCCACGACACGCAGCGCAGCAGCAATCGCTCAGCCACTGCGCCAACCGTTCCGTCAACTTATCAAAACAGTTAGGTAAGTATCATTTCGTAAAGCGACAATGACATGCCTTGATATATTTTTGAGCTCATTACAATTAAATGTGCACTCTGCCAAAGCCACAGTCCGACGTTCAGTCCACTCGATTTGTCCGGACCTTTAGATCATTTGCCTTTTTCATAGGCTCGCCCCCGATAACATGGCACTAGTGTACTAAGGTGAACCTTAGTGCACCAGTCCCATGTAGAAGGTGATTGCTTTACCCTTTGAGAATCGCAGGGGTGATGTTATGTGTTTCTAGCAGAGAAAAAAGAATCCATGACTTTTTTAAACTTCTGAGGAGCTGGTGGCTAAATAATAAAAGCCGCACGGGTCGATCTTTAAGGTTAAGCCGTGCTTCCGAGGTTGGTTCGTGTATGGGTGACCATAATTACATACCAAGTTTCCTTCGTGTCTCGGAAAGAACTTTAAGCCGTTGGTCCCGCTTGTCATTTGTAGATCTTTAACAGTCGTTACAAGCAGTCAGAAAACAAAAGTCTGACATCCAGTCTTACCAAGGGATATCGTATTACCCAGTTACTGGGTTGTGGAGGTCAGATAGGCAGTCGCTTCATGTAAAATACTGGTACTCAGCTACATCTGGTTAGACTGGAAGCCGACCCCAACATGGATTGGGAAAAGGCTAGGCAGATGATGATGATCACTTTTATAAACTTCTCCATATAAACGGGGTATAGGGGACACCGACGCGAAAACGCTTACCACGGATACATACCTACATCATTGAAAAATTTCTATATGGGGGAGGGGGGTCACAATGACACACTGAGTACGTGGTAAGCTTTTTCGCGTCTGTGTTCCTTACACCTTGTAGCCCTATGGTGTTTTTCCTATAGATCGTGGTACACACAATGTAAGAGAGTATTGAGTACTTCATAACGGGAACACCCAAATACTCCGAAATATTTTATTCCCAATTTCAATGATCCGAGTGCCAAAAGTCTGAATTTCATAATACCCAAGAATTATAATGTATATTATTAAAAATCACGAAATTTATTTTACCGAAAGTCGTAAATGAGATTTATTAGTTTTCCGATTTTCATACGTTCGAAGAATCAAATGCTTGAAGGGTTCTCGGTCCGAAAACGACATTCCGATTTTCAATACTTCGAATAAACTAAAAGTCAACATGTTGTGCTATAAAATTTAGTGACAGAAACGAATCGCTGCAAAACCGACTTCACGCAGTCTTGTCTGCCCTACCCTAGAGTGTAATATAAGCCCGCGTAGGCGCGGAGGGGTCGAGCGGCCCGCGAGCTGAGAAGCTGGTGATTTGAAGGCCCGCCGTCGCGGCTGAGGAGCCGAAGCTGCGGTGGTGAGCGTTAAAACCATCTGCGACGATAAGATCGCGTGGAGCCGTCCAAACCCCGCGGCGCCGGAGCCGTGACAGAAATAATGCTTGCTGCGTGTTGCATGCCTACTTGCTTGCTTCTTGCCTGCTTGCACGCTGCATGCCTGCTTGCATGCTTGCTTGCATGTTGCATATTGCATGTCGCAAACCTGCTTACATGTTGCATGCTTGCTTGCAGGCTGCATGCTTGCTTGCATGCTGCAAATCCCCTGTATTATTGATGAATCACTTTGGTTAGGTTAGGTTAGAATTGTAACCAGGGAAACAAAATATTTTTATTCCATAGTAAACAATCATAGTTTTAAATGAGAACCAAAACACTGTGAAAACTCATCTGTCATTAGTTTTTCAATTCTACCTCCTCATACTAAACATACTTCTCTTTGACGAGCAATTATGTATTTATTTGTCTCGCTATTCAGTTTTACAAGGCGTTTTTATTTCGGAATTGTATTAATCAAAATTACAAATTCCAATTATTAAAATATAATAATTGGAATTCGTATTTTTGATGTTTCGAATTATCATTTAGTCGGACTTTTTGTTATTCGATCTATTGAAACTCGGTATTATCAGAATAGTAATTATAAACGTTAGGAATATTGAAATTTAGGAATTACAAAACGGAGTTGTTATATTAGGAATTTTGAACCATTCGGAATTATTAGAATCGGCATTTTGAAATTCAGCCTTGTGACTATCGGAATAAAGTTTTTCGTATTTATGTAGTGTACCCACTTTATAACTGGTGTTTTTAATTAACCGTATTACCGCCAGAAAGTTAGTTTAAGGAAATAACAAATGGGCTTAGGTGTTTGTTATCGTACCTACATGTAGGATATAACTATTATAGGTAGATAAGTCATTATAATCATTTGACCAGTGATTATTAATACGCTACGGAACATAATAACTGGAATCGCAGCGATGACTTGTATTTTAAATACTAACATAATCTATAGGTAGACATATTTTATAGGATTTATCGGATTGATAATATGCAGCTAATCAAGATAGATAGGACACTTTGTTTTTAAATTTATCTTTTATGTACATTATTTCTTTTACTGGGGATTATGTCAATTATCTTCTACTGTATTGATTGTAGATTTATGTTGTTACGTAGTATTTTGTAATCCATGGGTATCATGAATAATTGCTTATTTCAAAGCTGCGTAATTTTACGAAAATTTTGGCTTTTGAATTTTGCTAAGTGGTATCAGTGGTAGTGACTGTGAATGACAAGGTGGATAGAATCCCGACGCACAAACATCTATCACGTATTCAGTACATACATCAGTCTTACCACTTTTAATATTTCATAGATTTTTTTTTAAAAAAAGCTCAGAATTATGTTCTAAGTACGTGGTAACTGTTTGTGCGTCGGTGTCCCTGCCACCCTGTATATTTACGAGTATATAAGGGTAAGGTGTACGAGATGATTCACTTATGGGAGAATGCTTGTAGTTTAAAAGACATTCAACTGAATGCAGATGTGAAAGCGTTTATTCATAGTAAATTTATTTGGGAACTATATTTCTTGTCACCAAAATTTATATTTGTCATCAAAGTTGTATCACCTAGTAAATAGATCTATCGCCACGAAATATTTTCGTTCTCAGATAAACAAAAAGTGTTCCCAGGTATGAATTATCAAATAAATGTTGATACATGTGTAAAATAAGAGATGGATTACCAATAAAATTGTAGTGCATTAGATGAATATAAACTTCGTTCTTATAATAATAGTTTTATTACTTAAATAATAGCTTTGTGCTCGGAATGGTAGATCTGTCACCAAATAAATAGATCAGTTCCTTATTTCTATGAAGAAATGCTTTATACGAGACATTGGGCACACCGACTCGGACAGGTTAGGTTCGAAGAGGATGGCGGGGTCTAGTGAGCGAGCGGAGCGAGCGAACTAAGACCCCGACATCCCCTTCGTGTTAGGTTACTGTAAACCCTGCAGACAGAAATAGGAGCCCCGCGTAGCGGGGCTACGTCGACAACGCCTTAGTTTTTCTAGTAACATAATATGATTTATTGGTGATCTCTTTAAATTAGTTTGCTTAAATACTTATTAGGACACACCTATTATAATACCCCCTAGCGGGGCTACGTCGACAACGCCTTAGTTTGGACCTGTGGTTTGGAGTTTTTATGTAAACATTTTTACATTGTTTGATGATTCAATTTTCGTGACACTTTTATTATTTTTAAACGTAATAAAATTACTTGATGATTGATATTATTTCCAAGTAATTCTTAATTAATATTTACGTAAGCGTTTTGATATTATTTGATGATTCAATTTAGGTGACAGATCTACTATTTTGGGAACAAATATTATTTATTAGGTCAATGAAAATGCATTTATTAGGGTATTGATAAAATCATACCCAATTTATTTGTCTACCTGTTGTCATACTCAAAATGTTATTTTTTTATATTATTGTTATGGTATCACATTGATATCCCATCCTTGTCGCCACTGTTATAATTGCGGGGGGAAAGAAAGTCGAATGACACAACCGGTACATACGAGCTCGTTTATTCGACTGACGCAGCAGTCCATTACCCACAAATTTGGGATATCAATGTGATACCATAACAATAATATTATGAGATCTACAAAATTATAACAATTATAATTGTCATTTTTTAAAACGCTACTAAAGAATCATCTCGTACACCCTGGTTTCCAAGATGATCCATACACTTTTTATCCCTATTCCCGGTTTTTTCCTATTTTGGTAATGTCCTAGGTTTTAGTAGGTTTAAATAAACAATAACTTTTCAGAGTTAAATTACAAAATTAAATATCTTATAGACCATGACTTAGGTAGAATGAGCCAGTCTTTTTCTCTGTGGAAAGGGTGGGTGATATTGTTTTTAACTGCAACAGCCACTTTATTTTTGCCTTTAGCCCTCGGGAATAAAGGGGAATATCGGGGACTACATTTTACCAATGAAAACAACTAGATTTCGCTAATAGTTTCGTTGCAATCAAATAGGACCATCTCGCCTCAACGGATCATCTCGTACACCTTTCCCCTACTCTGCTCCCAAATTCATTGGTGCTGGTGCAGCGACACTAGGGGTAGCTGGATCTGATGCTGGAATCGGAACGGTGTTCGGCTCCCTCATCATCGGTTACGCCAGGAACCCCTCGCTCAGGCAACAGCTGTTCTCATACGCCGTCTTGGGTTTCGTCCTGTCTGAGGCTATGGGTCTGTTCTGTCTTATGATGGCGTTCCTGCTGCTGTTCGGTTTCTAAGCTACTTTTACTTTCAAGAACACTACTTCTGCCATCCCACATGACGAGGTTTTAGTGAATACTATCTGAAGTGGATGGCTATGGAATTGAATGTGGAAATCTCACCCTCATAGTGATGCATGGACTGATATGTATAAGTGTTACACTTACCAGTGCGCGTCATCAGGAATGCATTTTTTTAAATTATGTAGTTCAAAAGAAAAAGTAAAAAAGGTGTTGTTTTGCATCCTCGTCAAATACAGGACGTTGTCACAAAAACATAAATAATCAATTTAAATTACGGCACCTAGTTAATCTATATATCTATATACGAGTATATATATCTATCTATAATATTAAAATGAATCGCTCAATGCGTTGCTAAGCGCAAATCTCGAGAGCAGCTACACCGATTTTGCTAATTCTTTTTTTATAATATCCCTTGAAGTATGGGGATGGTTTTTACAAGGAGAAAAATTAAAAAAAATTGCCTGAAAAAGTCTAAAAACAACACTTTTCTATATTCCCATACAAAAGATTCGTAATAATACTTAAAAGTCAATTTGAACTACATAATATATAATACCACACTATAAAGTTTAAGTGTTAGTGGAGGGGTTCCGGGAAGGCAAAACAATTGAGTGACGTTAGTATCGTATAAATAATGTCAATAATTGTCATTATTTATACGACCAATAGGAGCGGAGCAGCATTGAAAAATGTTGAGAAAACGGGGAAAATGTGACGCAGACGAAGTTGCGCGGGACAGCTAGTTTATTACTAATAATAAAGCGAAAGAGTTTGTTTGTTTGCTTGAACACGCTAATCTCATGTCCGATTTGAAAAGCTCTTATCTTTATATATCATCACGCTACGACCAATAGGAGCGGAGCAGCAATAAAAATGTTGCATAAACGGGGAAAATGTTACGAAGAAGAAGTTGCGCGGGACAGCTAGTTATTAATAAACGATGCTTTTTTTGTGGTTTGTCCGTATTTCAGAAATTTGGCCGCATTTTAAACACGGTTCGTTCATGCTTACCGATTTCCGTAAATAAATAAAAAATACCTAGCCATTTTATTATTAATTCGGGTCGTGAATCATTAGCATAGTTACCTCCTTGAATTTGACGAGGATGCAAAACAACAGCTTGTATATCACGCCATCTACTTTTCAGTGACAAAGCAAAAATCCCTTAGCCGGTAACTGTCCAGTGAAATCTAGACATCCTTTAAATGAAATTGGAAATGTCAAAGAATCTCTTTCGGGGCTTCCAAATTGAGTGAAACTAGTCTAGTCCTCCACACTACGGTGTTCTGAGTTCCTGACAATTGCGAAAGGAATCCTTTAGGCAATACGTCTGAGCCGTTACGCCTGTTACCGGCAAGCATTGCCTGTCGGAAGCTGCGCCGAACGGCTCAATAATCATCTGTCAGCATCCGGGCTTGTCTCTGCTGTAGCGATGTCGGTACCTGAAGATCTAACTTCCGGATGAGATGTAGATTAATCTAGAAGGAAAGGAAACATGACATAATAAACCTAATATTTGATTAAATCGTAAAATAACTTCTAAATACCGTTCAAATTATTTGACTTTGGTCAATTATGCAGTACCAAAAAAACTCCGGATATAATGAACAAAATCATCATCATCATTTTGCTGTCCTTATACCATTTTTTTTAGGGTCGGCGCAGCGTGTCTTCCGAAAAATATTAACACTAACATGTTCATATTATATAGAGCTGCGCACAAACAACCACTATTACTGGTCATTGCTCTTTTAATACACACCTCTTTATCATTGAAGTCACAGACAGTCCACTGTGCCGAGCCTGCATGAAAGAAGACCGAGACAGCGCAGCAGTCCACGTGCTTCTACACTGCCCAGAGGTTACCTCATACAGGGCAAAGTATTGTGGTAACCCAGGTACTCCACGAGATCGTCAGTAACACCCAGGCGTTACTGGCCTTACCACAATACACAATATTCAACTTGAAGATTCACAAACTCTTGTAAATTCTTATTGAAGAGAATTACGCCACAGAGTGCATTTGCTTCCGAGAATCGTTGAGACAGTTTTGTAGAAAAATAATGTAGTGTTTCCTTTGGTGTATGCTAAAACGACGAGCTCCCCAGACTCATGTCTTAGCTTTTATACGAAGTACCTACGCTTTTTCACGTTAGAGACGCCCGCGGCATTGTCCACACAGACTATCGTCAAATGAAATTTTCTCTTTTCCTTGATAGCTTTTACACGCTGTTCTCGTAACAAGAATAAAATTGAATTGTACTTTAGTGTGCCAATAAAACATGTTAGCCTTTGTTTTGCTCCTTCCTCTAATATACGTTTTTCAGTCGAGTGCTTTTTATTTAGGCTTTTCTTTTTGGGTGAATTGAGTTGTGGATAAAAGTTTTGTTTTTCACGCTCGTTTTGGGGTTGATGTCTGCCTACTCAATTATAAAGTTTCCTTGAAACTATTGAGTTTTGATTGGTTCAAAAAACAGCTGTTATTTAAAATACGGTTTTAAAATATTTCAAAATACGGTCAGTGAACAAACAAAATCCCTTTTAGATCACGATGAAAGCTTCGTCTCTATAAAAATAGTTTAATTCTCTGTTACATAAAAAAATTCAATAAAAGCTTTTAAAAGCTAATAAGATATGTATGTATTTCGGAATCACAAACAATGTTATTGTTTTATTCATGAACGCGGAATTTATTTCATGAAAATCATTGCAAGGAAATATCCAGCCTGTTTCCATATGGGAATACACTAGTATTGGAAAGTAATTTCACTTTTTTCGCTTGGTTTGGTTTTTTTTTTCAATTACACATCTGGTGGAACAAACATTGTGGTCTAAATTAAATTTTCCAAGCATTTGCGGCTATTCCCTATGGCTTGAGACAAGTTGTTGACGTTATTGTATTACTGCTGCGGACTTATTTCTTATGGCCTACGTTATTAAAATTGCGCGTACCCCTTTCAACCGCACCCTGTACAATGATTAAACCCTTTTATAAGCACAAAGGAGGTTCCAAGTTCTTTTATCTTTAGTGCTGTCACGGGGAAATGTCCAGGATTAAAGATAAACAAATGACGTCAGATCGTAGCTGATTGCTGAAGGTCATCTCTCTTCACAAAGAAAATGAAATTCACAGTTGTATTAAAGGATAGTAAAAATATCTAAGGTAAAGCGACTAAAAAGTAATTGAATTAAATATAAGTCTATTTTTTAGTTCTATTTCTCAACTAACAAAAACTTAAAGAGAGTTCCAAACTTGGTACAATAGAACCAACTTTTAATTGGCTTTTTAACTTTTAGTTGTGTATTTTTCAAGTAGAGCCATGTTTTTTCTTCTAACACAGAAGTCTCATTACAAGTTAGGTTCGCTTCATCACCGATGTGTATCGAATTATTTTGTGCAATGTTTTTACATTGTGCTTTTAACTTTTATGTGCACTTCGTGAACTGGTTCTGTGGAGTAGTTTAAATAGAATTATTTAAACAGAAAAGGTAGAGAGTTGTAGCTATAACGACCGGATCCGACATATACCTTAAATTTATGCTAGCCTAGTACCTTAGCTGGGTTATTTTAATTTCTTACTATTTTGTAGACCTCCTTTAATTGGCTCCAACGATTACTAAGATCGTGGTCCTTATCATATCAAGAATACTTTTCTTCTTGACTATACAAATCACAAAATTAGGCATCGGGATCAGTTAGTTAACTGAATAACGAATTCAAAAATGGTCTTGGTCAATTGATCCCGCGGGTCCAACCTGTGCGGAATCAATTGACTTAAGGGCCAAACTGAATCGCGCGCTTCTACATATTCGGGATATTTTGCGCTCGTGGCGATGGCGACAGGCAGTGTCTGATCGTAGCGGAGACGAGACGAGACGGACGTCAAGACGTCCCGGAACTGTGCCCGATTCATGGTGCTCAGTGTTAAATTGTAATTTTAAATGATTTGTTAAGTTAATTAAAGCAGAGTTGTGAGTATGTGTTTTCCTTGCACGAAACCCATCTTCAGCGCACATGATGTCCGAGTCTAACAGAATAAGCCTGACAATTAAACATACATATATGTATAGTGATTACATCGCTACGCAACGTGGTTTTGTAGCAAATTAAAGGACTAAGTACAGTAATATTTCCCTTACTTATTTCGTACGAAGTGCGAATAATAAATGTTTGTCGTTATTACCTAGATCCATCGATCTATTATATAAGAATCTATGTATAGACACTACACTACACTATATGTACATATATTTGCCGTCCAGTAAGTTTTTAGCCATTTTTCAGCACATCGTGTATTTCAGAGACCACGTTAACCCGGTCTCACCATCACCAACCATTTTTAATTCCTTTTTATGGTTCATCTAAAAATGGAAGCATACATTGCGAACATAAAACATCAGGATGTATAATGGCCAGGCAGACTTTGTGCGTAGTATCTACTCGTATGATACAAAACTAATCCCTCGAAGTTATTCAATGGATCCGTTACACGGAAATGTGAAAACGGATATAGCGGAAATATGTTTTGCGTGTCATCGCGAATAGACGTGAATATTTTTTTCATAGGTATTTGTATAGTATCAGATTGTAACACGTTGCCTGCTTTACTTATTTCGGCCATAGCGGTTCTGATTTTTGGCACAAATAGATGTCTGAATGTGCTAACTTCTAGCCTCTTTTAAGCCCAATTTGTATGCATTAACTATTCCCACGAGCTACTCTTAGCAGCTAGTGTTCGTAGTTTGGGCCAGTATTCCCGAGAGAGAAGAAACACATTGTCTTAATTCGCCTCCGGTGCGTGATCACTGAGGTAATTAAACTAATTAGATCTTTAGGAATACGTAAAGATAGAGGCGTTTGAGGCATTACAGAGGTATTTACTACTAATTAATCTTCTCTGCAATGATATGAAAGAAAAAGGAGTAAAAAGATGCAGTGCCGTCTGACAGGGAAGAATGGAAGAAGAAAACGTGTTGCACCGACCCCAAGTAGAATGGGACAAGGCCAGGAAGATAATGATTGTCTTCTCTTCACTGTTTTAACACCTTCAAAATTAACCATCATCCTTATCATATCAGCGGCTAGAATTCCTCTCGTATCCAGCGGCAACCATTATAAATAATTGAAATAACTCAGTTCCAATATAATAAAGCTGAGTTTTAATATTACCGTCATCTTTGCACAACTTTCCCGTCAATAGCAAAAATATCTCATAATATTGCAATATCATGCCAGAGGTATATCTTCAGACTTTTATGAAAATGGACTTTGGTTCTCGGTGAGATTGATCGTATCCGTTTTACATGTATTTATAACCTGTTTACAATCTCACGGGATTGCTTTTTCCCCACGTCGCGTTGGTTTACGAATAAACAGGTTCAAATTATTTATTTGTTTGTCCCCGATACAGATGTTTTACTTAAATTATGCCCAAACACAATTTGGTATTCGTATTTGTTCTCATTTCTGTAATGTAAATAGAGCAGACTGTCTGAAAACAGGCAGTTCTTCAACTATAAATAACAAATGATTTTGAGTGCGACTATTTGGAGCCTATGCTGATGAAGAAACCTTTATTGAAAACCTCATTGCTAATGGATTGAAAATCGGTAGGTGCTTAAGCAAAAGCTCGGTATGCCTTTAAATTTACGAAGTTCAGTATTCAATGAAAAGACGGAATGCAATAACTTACAAATTAATTGCCCGATAGACCTAATGACTTTTGAATATACATCAAGCTCACCTTGATACATTAAATGAAACGAATTTCTATAAAAAGCGCTGGTTGTTGGTCGTGGCATTTGAGCGCCGACATGCTTTCAGCGTTTCAGCGAGCTTTTAGTTTGAATATTTGAAATGTTTCGACTGGACAGCGATACTAAATAACTGATACCAGCCACCCCGGGCATCGTGTGTTACCTACAGGCTAAAACGAATTTTCAGATTTTTTAAATAAACTTTGGCTAACTACACACGCGAGGTCAAATTAAAAATTAGTTTTTGTTGCTAGATATTTTTATGTACCTAGGTCTTAATGTGGCTATGGCTGAAACTTTCAATTTTGTTAATTTGTTTAGAACTTCTTCTTTGGTAACTTGGGTAATTTTGTTATAAGTTCTAACAACAAAACACATTTTTTCATAATTTTCCTTTTCTCATCCATCACGAAAATCGGTCCAAATACTTTTAAATAAGTGGCACAATTAAGTTGTAAAATTAAAAAAAAACAAAGGCTAACGATGATTTTACGGTCATTCACTAACGAGCTTTATTTTTTAAAACTGCATCAACTTTGATGTAGCTTGGCTGAGTGGCAGCGACCGGGCAATGTTCAATGTCATTACACTACGGTGTTTTGACGAGGGTCAAAGTTTACGTGAAATTATACAGTACGACAATGAAATGTATTAGAATGTTATATCTTCAGTGTGTGTATATTCAATGGCTTTTATTTGAAAACTAACCTCTTGTACGCGTGGATGAAGTAACGTTGTTCTTTGAAAAACAAATAGATATTATTATGATCATCATTCTAATCAAACTTAACTATAGGTAGCTATTTTCCCTCTTTAAATGTTGTCACAATTAGAACTAAATTCGTCCACTTGTTTTTTCAATATGTTTCAGAAAACAATTGCAATAATATTTACAAGCAGTGCCCTGGAAGAGCTCGTGGCTAAATAATAACAGCCACTCCGATTGATTGGAGGTAGTCGATGTCCTGAAATTCCGACAACCAGTCTTAGCAAGGGGTATTGTATTACCCTGTACTAAATGGGTCGTGGAGGTCAGACAGGCAGTCGCTGCATGTAAAATACTATTCAGCTACATCTATTTAAACTGGATACCGACCCCGATATAATTGGGCAAAGGCTAGGCAGGTGGTGCCCTACATCATTCGAAAAGATCCCTGTAGCACAGTAGTGCTCTATTAGAAGGCCTGTGATCAGTACTAGACCTTATGGTAACTGATTAGCATTAAAAGTCCAAAAACAACCATCGATCAGTTCCCAAGAAGCAATAACTTCCTTTAATACTATTTACCTTTAAGTACGAGTATACGTATAATTCACAACTTTAATTTAGCTGAGTAAATTTTCCAATTGTGCACAAATTTGTTTAGGGCGGGTGGTGGCCGCTGATAAAGAGAAAGTAAAGCTATTCTCACTCGTTTAGCCATTCACAGGTTTATTTAGCGGGACAATGTTAAGGTTGCGCTGAATATTGGGATTCTTATAACCTTTTTAAACACTGAAGTAAATCTTATCGAATCTATTGTTTGAGCGAAGAAGAAGAGAAGAGGAAGAGGGAAGACGTCTCACAAAAATGATCATAAGAAAAAAAAAACTAAAATCATATAAAGATTTCGTTTCAAAATTGATTCTTTATCTGAGACCTACCAATCTCCTATGCCATTTTAACTAACTTGAAAAGGTAATTCAAGATCTTACATGGTGCTAAAAGCAAACTAGATGAGAAACAAATAAAGCTGACGTACCAACTTACTTTTTAGATGTAGCTACATATGCCCGTAAAGTTACTGAACTAATTTACTCCAAACCATGCAATGCTTATGATCTTAACAAGATAACGCCAGAGGCAGGCTACAGCTACTGTTATTTTGCTTCTCCTCGTAACGTCAGGAAAACTCTTGTTGAAATCGTCTAACACCCATATTCTAAGAGCCAAACCAAAAGCATTTTTGGATTTAGTCGAACTGTTTGCCATGACAACAGTTGAAAACACGCACGTAATCGTACTAAGGCACGTAATAAGGTACCTCCTCCAGCTACCTATCTTTGTCTAACCAATAGTTGCATCCTGCTTCAATCAATGCTAAAGATGTCATATCCCACTTTTTAATTTACAATGTTAAAGACGTATATAATTAATAGTTTTCCGGTACTTCAAATTTGACAGATGAATAATTGGCGTTTATATGTCAATTTATAAACAAACATGGCGGAATGTAGGTATGGTTAGTCCGACTTAAGTTCAGTTCATGAGTAAGAATACCAGTGTTAGCGTGTCTAAAGTTTCGTACGTGAGGAAACAGGGAGCAGATGCTTTAAAAACTGATTATTTTAGTACTGTTATCACAGCTGCAGCTACAATGTAGGTTCTTAGACTAGTACAGACTTTTAGAACACGCTATTTTATTTCTCAGACTCGCACGACTTAATTCAATGAAAGCATTATTCGTGAACCTACAATACATATCAAAGTCTATCTACAATTGGTTTTGTATGGGGTTAATAAAAGCTTGTTAAATAAAATCTGTTTGATTGCTCAATTGTATTAATGTGCGGCAAATGCAATCGTTCGTGAAATGTTCGCAGATTGTGACACGGTGACAGCGCAGTAATTTGCTGAAAGTATTCTGTAAAAACGTTTATTTTCGCAGTTCAATTACTTGCAATATAATAGTACTTCTTTTTTCAATTGTTAGTGTTCCTCTGCTACGCAAAGTTTTCTCCCATAATTTCCACTCCAATTATTGATGCCATTACAAAATTAATTGAAATTACGAACACTGATGAATTCCAGAGTAGTTTAAGTTTGTGCAAAATTAAATTATACTTTTAATAATTTAATTATGAAGCATTTGGTGAAACCTCGCAAAAAATCGGATTCAGAACCCGGGCCGCTTTGTTTGCCCTTTCATGATTGGAAAAGCGTCATTCTGAACAATATTTTTCGTGGAATGTTGATTCGAATCCGAAATGGAGGTCCTCTCCCCTCGTTCCGTAGCTAACGATCTACAAATTCTGTGAAGTATTTGTTTAATTTCAATACTTTTACTTTTCGTCTAAATTGATACTTGGAATGTTTGAAGAACGTAAAAATAGAGTGATGGTTTCACTTAAGGATTCTGTTAACTGTCTATAATGGCCACTCACTTAAGTTTTTCAATAAACTCAATCCCATTTATCCAAATCTTTCGTTGTGTAATCGGTAGATACAAATATTTGGCAACCATTAAGAATTTAACAAAATAATTTACGATTTGTTGTACCTATAGGGATCTACCCAAAATTGATGTGTGATTCGTTCCAGATTGTTCTTTTACGAGTTGATTTGGTATCTTTTCGAGCCAATAAAACTTACCTACTGTATTCCCCTCAAGAAGCTTTGCACGAATCTTGCTATATGTGTCGATGGTATATTACAAGCCACGCGTGCCCTAGTATCTTCCAACCAAGATAAAAGATGGGGTTGTGAATCATTTTTTATTACATTCCAGTACACTTTCACCTATAGTGCTGGAGTGTGCGAAAATATCTTCAATGATACGGAGTAGGTAAATAAGGTCTATATTCGTTCGTTTCATATTTCGGGATACATGAAATGCAATAGTTAAGTGTGCGCTATATTGAGCACGTCTAAGTTTAGTTTGTTAAGTAAACCTGCTCTATAGCTAACCGGGTGTTTGGCTATGCTATGAATATCACAGTTTATTGACATGCTAAGTAGTTTGAAACTGGACAGGTGATATATTTAGCTTTAAGAAGCAAACGAAAGCCCTGCACGCCCTGCTCTGTATACCCTCTATCTTTTCGAGCTACGTGGTTCGAGTACGTGTAAGGTTTTCCTAGAAATAGGTTTCTACATAAAATAACTGTGTAGTTCTCAAACAACAAGCCAAGAGCGAAAACTAACACGAACTGATAGGTATCTTAATTAAGTGGTAATTAGTTGTGAATAAAGTAAGGCATGTAAACTGGTGAGCAATAGCTGCTCAAATGTTAATTATAAGAAATTTAATTAAAGATAAGTCACTAAATATATATGTATCGTTCATGAATGACTTAAACATCATTAACTTTATTAATCAATAAGTTTAAGTTTTAAGAGACGTTTATAAATAAGACTGATAGTCTCCATACCGTAACATAACATCACACCTGTAATCCCCGAAGGGTTCAGCAGATAGGACACGCCACAATAGTGGCGATAAGTCCCCTCTTTGAGGAGTGGCCAGAGAGGCGCCACGGTGCCCTCACCTTCCGCCTGACGCAGGTCCCCTCACCGGACACGGTTGTTTCGGGAGGTTTCTGGACTGAATCGGGCGGGAGGAAACCCCCGGGTGTTACCACTGCGAGGATCGGCCGGAGGACACGGTGGAGCACACCGTAGAGCTCTGCCCCGCTTGGGCTGAGCACCGCCGTGTCCTCGTAGCGGCGATTAGCGGCGGCGACCTCTCGCGTCCGGCCCTGGTTCAATACATGGTCTGGAGCGAGAGGGAATGGAAAGCCGTCGCCTCCTTCTGCGAAGCAGTCATGCTAGCGAAGGAGGTGGCGGAATGTGAGAGGGAGAGAACCTCACGTCCCAGCCGCCGCGGGAGACGCCCCGGGCGTCGGGGGGCAACCAGTGGCGGGCCTGTGGACGGTGAGTAATAGGCTAGCTCACCGTCCGTCCGTCTTATGGCAACAGGCCGTGCTGACGGCGCGTTCGTGTTCCACGCGCGCCTCAAGGAGATGTCAGCAAATCGGAAGGGGTCCGAGAGGGCCGATGCCTGCCAGGGCTGGGGGCTGTTCGAAAGAGATACCGTGGCCCTGGAACACAAAGGGCTAAGAAAGAACATGGATGGGTTTTAGTCAGTCAAGTCTGACACTCCCTTCCGCTCCGCCCAGAGCGGGAGGAGTCATTTGATGAATTCCAATCAGAAAAAAAAGGGTTCAGCAGATGTGTACTTAATAATATACACACATTTCGCCAGTTATGTTTAAGCCACTTTTAATGAGAAAACCCGGTTCAAGGCAAAAGACTTGCTATTGCCATAAACCGGACTTAAATACTCCACTTAAAAATTTTATAAAATTTTAATTATATACATATATACACGCCTCTTTTTCCCATGGCAGAACCCACTGAGCCAATTGCTATGATTCTTATTTACTTTTAAATTATTGATTAGCAAAATGCTTATTACAGATTTAATTAGACAAACTTAAAGAAACATTTTTAAATGTTGGGAAAAGCAGAGTAACACACTGTTCATATACCTTTCACCTAACATCGGAGCAGTACAAAAAATCTATTTGTGGTTCTGTGGTCAGCAACGGAATAAGGTATGGAACCCGAGTAGATTCACAGAATACTGCTCGACTTGCATTTACCCGTACGTAGAGTAATCGTGTTACGTAGAAGTACGCCTTCGAATTCGGAGTGGGTTCCTCGAAGTAGCCTGTTAGCCTCTTGCTCTTGACTAAAGGCTATACTGCATTTCGTTAAGCTGGAATACTCAATACAGTTTCTGAAATACAAGGAGCTCTATTCATATGTTTATTATGTCAACGTCTTGAAGTTATGTCGATTATATTTGAATAATTCTATTAGTGTTCTTGGAGTTGAAAAAGTCAAATACTATTGTTTGTCATGTGTCTTCATTTTCCTTATGTTGAAATTGTTGCCTATTTTCAATTATGTTGGCCCAAAAGCCATAACTCCGCCACTTACATGCATCGTTCCCGGTGGCATCACAGAGATTATGCGTAACGTATCGTACCTATATGCCAATTTCCTAAATCATTCATTAAAACAAAGAATTTCAATCGATCTCTTCGTTCGATGGTTCGTTAAATTTGATTGTGAGAAATAAGAATGATTACAATTCATTATGATTTTGTATACTTACGTCTCTGAATAGTACATCTCTATATCAAAGATTAGTAAGATTAGCCAGCCTCTGGTGAGTCCGTGAGCACGCAAATCATTGCGTATGTTAATGAATTAAGCATAACAATGACAACATTCGCACACCGTATTGCGAGTTGCGACTACCACCATGAATAAATATGAAGATTCATGAATTTTTCTCGGATGAAGAAATGATTGCGGCGGGGGAAATGATCTGAATTTGTATTCTTTGGGAGAACACGAGGGAAAGTATGATTAGTTCATAATTAAATTAAGCTGTTTGATATTATTCACGCATTTATTTGTTTAGAAATTGTTCATTATGTCAAAGCTTTTAAAACTTAGATTGAGAGACCACATGTATACATATATTAAATTATACTCCTTTGTATTTATTTAAATTACATTTACCATTTATTAAATTATACCTTGTTATAAGGCCACTAAAGCCACCAAAACAAGATCTACAGACTCTCATACTAAATCCGCCAAGCATAAACCGGCCAAAACTCGATCCTACGTAATAATACAGAGTGGTGGAAAAATATGCGGCTCGCTACTCAACCGGACGAGTTAACTTACCGTTGCCGGCCGGCCCGGGCAAGTACGGGGTATGAGCATCGTATTCAGACAAACCGGACCAGCAACGTAATACCTGCCCGACGCTATTTGCGAATAGCCTCAGCCTGAAAACAATCAATGCAATGAGTTGGTTCATAGATTCAAATTGGAAATGAAATGTAAAATGTTTCTTATTTTAATTTCGATGTCTGCGAATGTCGGACGTAGTCATTAAATTGAAAGACATGAACACAACATACCATCACGCCTGTAATTACAAAAGGTTTACGGCAGAGGTAGTACACCCACATTTTGATAGATAAGTTTAAGTCCCATGTAATATGGGGATAGACTCGTCTATTACCATCAACCGGACACAAATCATGACTCCGTGGATGCTACTGAGAAATTCCTGATGGAAAAACCCTATAACAATTTGCCCGACCCGGGAATCAAACCCGGTAATCAAAACCGGGACCTATTGCTCAGCATTCGCACTTAAGACCACTAGAGCAACGAGCGGACATGAAATATGTCCATAATATTTTATGTTGGGACCTCAAGAACGCTTTCATTGCCGCAAAATATATTTCTATAACTTCCTTTTTATGCTTTAATTAAAGATTTATTACAAGTATTAAATATTAATAAAGCAAGGGAGAGCATCGGGAAGATATTCGTTAATAGTCGGAGGGCTGCGGTATTGACGACAAGAACTTATATGTCGTTGTTGGGCGCTTGACCCAAATAAACATGGCCGAAAAATTCGTGTCCGTCACGGTACGCTTATACTTTGGAAATTGAATTCCGTGCTCAGCTTCTGTTTATCGTCTGGCGCTGATAGCGGGGGTCATGTGCCAAATATCTCCCATTTTCTTATTACATCTATTATCGGTGTAGGTCGATTCGTTATTACGTCTGCTCGGCTAGATACGTTTAAATTTCTCTAACATACTGTTCAAAGTCGCATATTATCCTAATATTATGACTGGATTCTCCGAGAAATGTAAGTTTGGTCGCTTCGGGAACTATTTTATTGGTCCCGAGAATTTCTCTAGATATTTCAGCGCTTCCATACGGATAGTTCCAGTTTAGATTTTCGAGGGAAATAGAAATTACCTACTGTCTTCTAAGATCAATACTTAAGGTCATCAGCTAGTGGTTCCGTGAAGTACGGTACCTACTTTCAATGCTGTTTACAGTTTTTATTGGATTGTAAAGCAAACTTATCCTATATGTGATGTTTGGGGTTCCGGGGCTCTCAGCTGCGGAGCCAATTGACAAAGGGCAGCCCTCACTGAAGGGTCACCTGCAAGTGTTTGCACAATCCAAACCCACACATATTTGAAAAGAATCGGTTTAAATTAGAACGTTACACCTATTTCTTTTTGGAATGTGACCCACTTACCCATTTCGCTCGTATGCCACCAACTTGGAAATCTAAGAAGTCGTATACAACATACATAATTGCAAAAACATGAGACTTATGTTTCCTACGTTGGTGTAATATGAAACAGATGAGCGGCTGTGCCCGGAATGTAGTTAATTTGCGGAAATGGTGAATAATTATAAAAATACATTGAAATAATTAAAGTTATGCGTACAGCAAAATGTTGAAGTTTTGCGTAATAATTAATGTTTGGCATGTGGTTGGGTAATGGGTGCGTTATTAAATTCCTGAAAATAAATGATTCAATTTATTTTGTATTTTGGCACATACACATATGTACATGTACGTAGGTAGGTACACTACACGCTAAGTGTACTTAAAAGATAAGGACTCTGAAGTACCCATTAGCAGGAAAATCGACACAACAAAACATCGATATCAAAAGCCATTTTCATTATTTACATTCAAATACACAATAGGCAGAATAGGCTATAATTTAGTCAGGTAATGTTTCGTAAAGAAAGTAATTTTACTTGTTCAGCGTTCAATTCAAACTAATAGTGATCCAAATGTATCTATTCACCGCCATTCGTGATATGAGAATCAGGTCGTATTGATAACAATCTATCTGTAACTGTTGAAAATATGTCTAACGTTGTATTTGGTCCACTTAGATTTGAGTTTTTTTTTTACTCCAACTCATACATAACTGTTCCTAAAACAATGAATTATCATCAAGGTTTTTTTTTTTTTTTTTTTATGAATGGCATCTCGCAGTTCAACCTAGGAGGTTGTCGTCTGCTTAACCGGACTATCCTGTGGGTGCCTTAAGAGTAAGGCCTCCAGCCAGGGCATAAAAACTTACAAACTAAGCGACTATACGCTGAGGGCACCCCCTGTGGGGTACGAGCCTCGGCTCAGGGCGTCGCTGGGGGAGGACTGCATGGGGACAGGCTGGATCTGAATGATATCATTATTTAGGGGCTGATTTAAAACTACTGGCACAGCATCGCGGGCTGGCTGGAGCGAGGGTCGGGGAGGACATGGACCGGGACGTCGCGACGGACCTCGACGGCGAGGTCGGAAAGACGGCGGTTTGTGTCTGAATTTTTTAAGAGTGCTAGTCTCTTTGCTACTCTCCTGGAGGAGGGTGATAGCATCATCGGGAGTGACGAGGGTATGCCGAGGACGGCGTACTGTACTAATGCGCGAGGGTTCGTAACGGGCGGCCGCTGCGATCAGGGGATTACGGTGTTTACTGGCGTTATCGAAGAAACGCTTCGAAAGACGTTTCATAAACTGAAGGACGGTGGGCATTCTAAGGTCTACGTGTAGACGGTCGTTACGGACATAAAAAGGGGCTCCCGTGACTCTACGTAAGAACCGGTTCTGCAAGGTTTGCATCCTATGGATGTATTTAGGCTTGGTGTGAGCGTACACGACGCAAGCGTACGTCATAATGGGGCGGATCACCGCGGTATAAAGGCGCAACTTGCACTTGAGTGACAATTTGCTTTTTGCCGAGATCATGAAATGAAGCCTACCCATAGCAAAGGCAGCTCGGTCGCGAGCTGCTTTGATGTGCGCCGCGAAAGACAGGTGGTTGTCAAGTAAGACTCCTAAGTACTTGGCTTGCTTCTCCCAAGGGATAGGCTTACCGTACATAGTGATCGGGCTGAGCGCGGGTGGCTTATTTTTACGCGGTTTAGAGAAAAGAACTGCCTGGCTCTTGTCGGGGTTCACCTCGATTCTCCATTTCCGGAACCAAGCGCCTAACACGTTGGCTGAGGTTTGGAGGGTGCTGTAAATAGCGTCGTGACTGCGGCCAGTGTAATAGATGGCCGTGTCGTCCGCGAACAGGGCTAACTGAGCCTTCTTGCTCTTGGGGATGTCACTGGTGAACAGAGTAAAGATAAGGGGAGAGAGCGGGGAGCCCTGAGGGACTCCGGCTCTAATGGGGTGGGGGAAAGACAGTGCCTTCCCGATGCGATAGCGGAAGGTGCGATCCGACAAAAAGTCTCGTAAGATGAGCACGAGACGGTCTGGCACTCCCAGTTTGTACAGCTTATATAATAAGCCGTTGTGCCAGACTTTGTCGAATGCCTTTGCTATGTCGAAAAACAACACACCCGTCATCGCTCCACGCTGGAAGCCAGCGCTCAGGTGTTCTACGATGCGGTGGGCCTGTTGAATGCAAGAGTGTCCGGTCCTGAAGCCGAACTGTTCATTGGGGATGAGGCTCTTAGCCTCGGCGAAGTCTTTGAGTCGCTTATAAATAAGTCTCTCGTAGATTTTACCGAGTGCATTCAGGAGACTGATAGGTCTGTAGCTTGAAGGCTCAGACTTGGGTTTGCCTGGCTTGGCGAAACCGATGACAGTGGCGTCTTTCCATATTTGGGGAAACGCGTTGTTGCTAAGGGCGCCATTGAAGATGGCCGCCATTAACACGACGAGCTGAGCGGGGAGGAGTTTGAACACCCTATTGGTGATTCCGTCGGAGCCGGGTGCTTTCCGCGGTTGAAGTTTGTTAATGATGTCTTGCACTTCGTCAGCTGTGACCGGAGGCAGAGGATCATCAGGGTCTTCTTCGGGGGGCAGGGCGGCTCTACGTTCGACGAATGCGTTCACCTCATCGAGATGTCGCTTGTCTACTGGTTGCGAGCTGGGGGAGCACTGGGACTCAAGGCTGTCGGCTAGGCATTCGGCCTTCTCAGAGTCGTCGAATGCGACGCTCTTATCGGGTCGGGTGAGGGGAGGCATCGAAGCCTCTTCGGTGGAGCGCATCTTGCGTTGCAGCTGCCAGAAGGCTAGGTGGGTAGGCTCGAGTTCGCTTAGCGTTTTTTCCCATTGATTATTACGAAACTCACTGGTGCGATCCTTTACAGCACGCTGTAAATTACGCATGTGGGCTTTGTTTGCCTCGCAGGGAAAGCTGCTGTAGGCACGGATGGCCGCGTTCTTTTCGTTTATCAGTTCACGTATGTCAGCGGGTAGTATCCAGCGTTGATCGCTCATTGCTGGGACTTCCCGTGAGCAGTCCTTCAGTACGGATTGCACGTGTTCTGTAAACGAGTTGATGGCGGCCGTCGTGTCTGCGACAGAGACTATGTGGTCGGGGATGGCCTCCAGGTGAGGCGACGTGGTGGATTTCAGCTTTTCGCTGACTTTCCTCCAGTCGGTTATCACTTGGGTCGGCGGGGGCTGGCTGGGGTCAGAAGGACCCGAGCGAGGAACTAAGTGCATGAGCACTGGTCGATGATCTGAGTTAAGCTCATGTAAAGTCTCGATGGAATGCAACTTAAGGTTGACATTCTTGAGAAGCGCTACGTCGAGAACGTCCGAACGTTGGTCGGGGTCGTGGGGATAGTGGGTGTGCTCCATAGGAGCGATGGGATCGAAGTTGAGGGACTCGCCCAGGTTATACAAGTGACGTCCTCTGGCAGAGGTCGTCGTGCTGTTCCAGGCGGGGTGTTGGGCGTTGAGGTCGCCCGCTATGATAACGGAGTCGCTCAAGCCGAAGAGGACGGCAAGGTCTTCGGTGAACAGAGTGTGCTCCTCGGACGTGCCGCCGGGAGGGATGTACGCAGAGGCGATAGTGATCGGTTGATGGCCGGTCATGCCTAGTCGACACACTGAGGTCTCGAGTAGAGACTCCATGGGAGGGGGATCTAAGGGGATGCAATGCAGTTCTTTTCTATAATAGATTAGAGTCCCGCCCTTGTGGCAACGTGACCGATCGTTGCGAACTATGCGATAGTTGGCAATTCTCGGATCGCGGTGACTGGGCTTGAGGAAGGTCTCCTGTACGAGGAGGATATCAATTTGATGGTCGCGGAGGAAGGTGGCGATCTCATCACGCTGGCCTCTAATGCCATTGGCATTAAAGTACCCTAATTTTAGGGATCGGGGTTTGGTGCACGTTAATCTCGTATTATCCATTGGAGTTAGTCGAGGTTAAGGTTGCGGAGGAGGTCGCCTAACTTAAGTAGGGACTTGAGGATAATTTTAAGTTTATCGCCACCAGTGTTAGCCGCCCTGAGATCAGCCGCCATGCGGTCTGCTTCGGGGGTGACTAACTCTGCTAGCGATTCTAAAATTACGTTGTGAGAGGGGTCCACAGCCGCGGGGCCAGGTGGCGTGGGACGAGCGGGCGCCGGTGCGCTTGCCTGGGCCGCGGGAGTGGGGACAGGGGCATCTAATAGCCCGGGGATGGGGCTGGACTTTGCTTTACTGAGAGCCGGGAAGGCTTTCTGGTGGTTTAGCGTGGTCCAGGGAGAGGGCCTCTGAGGGCTGAGTCTCTCCGGCATCTGGGCAGAGGGTAGCCTCACCGATGGGCTTTCTCTTTGTTGGCGGGCGCTTGCACGCTTCACCAGGTTAGAGGAGGAGCCTTTGGGGGCTTTTGAGCAGCCGCGGTAGTTGGCCGTGTGGCCCGACTGGCCGCAAAGCACACAGCTCGGTGGCTCCCTGCAATGCGACTTGTCTTTGGGACGGGGGCAGTCTGCCGTGCCATGGTCGCCTAGACACTTTACGCATCTGTGTGGCGCATGGCAGTTGGCTTGGCTGTGACCGTACATCTGGCAGCGATGACACTGTCCGACTACGCTTGAGCGGTAGGGCTTCTCTATTGAGATGCCTGACAGGGAGCAAACCGACTTCACTTTGAAGATCGGGTGGTGCCCTTCTACTGGGTCACAGATGACCAGTACCATATCGTAAAGGTCTCTGCCTCTCGCCTTATGAAGGCGGTGGACGGCTGCGACTGGGATGTCCTGGCCTAGGAGGTCATTGAGGATGTCCTCCGTGGGGATTTCCTTCGGGATCCGCCTGATCACCACGCGGGTGGGCTTCTCCTCTGGAAGAGAGTAGGTGTGGAAGGCTATGCGCCTTCCGATTAATTGGCGGGTTAGTTCCCTGAAGTCGGTTGTCGTAGGGACCACCACTTTGATGCCCTGCTGTGTGCTTTTTGCGCTTGTATATTGAATGCGGCGCTCATTACACATTTTGGACACGTCTGGCCATTTCCCTTTGTCCTGAATGAACAACGGGGGAGGGGGCTTCAGCTTCTTTGAAGAAGCGGCTGAAGAGTTAGCCTTAGGGCTGGTTGGCCTGCTGGTATGAGCAGCGGCGGACTTTGGTGCGGGGACCGGGGAGGTGGGACGGGACGCCTCGGGAGAGGGGATTAGAGGAAGCGCGACTTACTTTTTGGCCATGGACGCCTGCGAGTTTTTGCCCTTCTTCCTCTTGCCCTTTCCGACGACTTGGTAGTCGTCTTCTGAAGACGAGGAAGCAGAGCAGGAATCTATAACCGATTCCGAGTCGGAGATTGGTACGGTTGTGTCCATGTTCTCCGAAATGGGAACAATAGACGCAGGTGCGGACTGATCCATTGTTTGCGAAACAATGGGTTCGGGATTAGCCGGAATCGCGGCGGCGACGGCTGGCGGTGAGCTTTTGCCCATGTTCCCAGAAACGGGAACAATGGACGCAGGTGCGGGCTGGACCTTTGTTTGTGAAACAATGGGTTTCACAACTTTGAGTCTTGGAGTAGCCTTAATCGCGGCGGCAACGGCTGGCGGTAAGCCTCTGTCGGCAGGCGGCGGCGACAAAGGGCTGTCGAGCGCGTCACTGAAGTCAGTGACGTTATCGCTGGTTTGCTGAATGGCAGCAATTTCTGACCCATACTTCTCAAAATTTGGGTCGGTCGTGAAGACGCGGAAGAAAAAACGCAAAAGCGCTTTTTCCTTCTCGTCTAAGGACGACATTTTGTCGGTTAAAAGTTAACGGACATTGAGTGAAGCTCCGCGCCTAAACAGCCTAACAACCCTAATTCCTTGCACAATTATGAAGGGAATTTACTGGGTCCAGCGACTCACCCGCTTCAACCTTCCCGCAGCCACAGTCCGAGGATCCGGGCTTGGTAGCAACTCCAACTCCAGTCCAGGGAACTTTGCTTTCAGGAACTTGTTGAAACGGGAAACACTAGCACAGTAAATCGGCGACACACACGTTCGCGACGGAGCCCAATTTTTTCACCTAGATCCTGAAGGGATTAGGCGGGCGGATTGGGTCACCACCCTCTCTTGGTTTCGTTGGCACCGTTAGGTTTCCCACCAAGAACCTCGAAACTGAGGACTTTTCCCTGATGGGGCAAAGGAAGTTAAATCGGAATAATATCCGAAGCAAAATGAGCAAGTGCTGTCTTAATAAAAAGACAACAATTGTTCGGGGGTGTAGTCAAGGGACTACTGATGACGTCACGACACTGGGAAGCGACGAACCGATGACACACACTGATAGCGAGCGAGAATGCGAGCAGGTAGCGGCACGTCCGTACGCGGCGGCGGTCAGGCGGAGAGTGACATCAAGGTTTGTAGGTTTACTTAACAAGTAAATCATCATGATCACTGGTCTAATGGAATTGTTATATAAGCATTGATTTAACCTCTCCATAAAGGAACATGTTTTCATTTCTTGTATTTTAAAGCAGATGCAACTTTAATCTGTTCTAAGTAGTACATATTTGCTTATCGGTTTATTTCCACCATTGCGGTAGCGTAGCCCATTGAAAATAGAAAACAACAACCTGACTTTCCATTAACGGGATTAGAACACTGTATTTCGTGAGAAAAATAGGATGCTTCATTTAATTTAAGATTACGAAGGAACCTACTTGATGTTCGCAAATTAAATGTAAATCGCTCCAATTATTATTACAACCTGTCGCCCCTAAAATGCCCTAAAAGTTTTTCGTAACATTAAATCTTAAATGCAATTTCTAATATGCAAAATTGGCCTGGTTCCCAGTTCCCCTGTAAATATTGGATGATGGACAAAGTTAGCAGCGGATACTTTGCATATTTCTTCTGCTTTATGGTGACTACACTTGATAGTGTTTACAAGTAACACGGTACCTATATCGTATAGTAACTTAGTAAGTATGGTTAATGGCTAGTGGCTAGGCTATCCTTCAGTAGTGTTATTATTGATTAGATATTCAGGTCATGAGGTGCATGGGCGGACTGGTCATGGCATGTCAATGGCATTTGTGGTTGTATTACATTGTGTGGTCCGCTGGTGAAAGTAGCGGTGGCCCAGTGGTGGCAGCCCCGACTTGTGGCAGGTGCATTACTTTGTGTTATTTATTTCATCACGGCTGCCCTCAAAAAAGGTGAAAACATCGTGAGGAAACCAGCATGTCCTCGAACTAAAAATTCGAAGACATGTGACATCTACCAATTCGCATTGGGCCCGCGTGATGGATTACAGTCCACTGCCTCTAATAGAGAGGAGGCCTGTGTCCCAGCAGTGGGAACATTATAGGCTGATGATGATGATGTGTGGTCCGCTAGATAGGTAGGCTGATACAAATATTAAAAACATCGAAAGTTTCCCAACAATAGACCCAATTAATTGCGAATGTCATATCTCTCAACACACAGCCTTGATATAAAGCTTCTTAATTTGCTTTTATAAAATTTCCCAGAAGTTAAGGTAACAACTCCGTGGGGCATAATAAAATACTTTCCAGCATATTTAATTATTCCCAGCGACAAAAGTACACGTTTTTTCGTCAAAGTTTATAAAGACATGTTTTCACTCTCTCTCTCGAGGTAATTCCATTTCGAAATATCCTCTAAACTTAGCGTTTAGCTACGAACAAATTATAAAGAGCCTGCCGCCCCTGAAATGGTGGGTGCCGAGGCAGAGTCAAGTGCCCTTATTTGTAATTCAGATGCGGCAGTTGAAAGCGCGCTATCGTATGCCTGTCGTGGAGTTTTAGGCGAATAGGCTCATCTGCGTCCCACCACAACATCGCGCATCCCGCTGATAACTTTTTCATTCAACTTCTGAATAGAAATATGAACTCGCGATGAGTATGTGTATCAAACTTTCGTCGCAAAAATATAAAGTGTTCAGAAATTTTATACATGAAGGTCTAGGTTTGTTGCCATAATTTTTATAAAAGGAACTCTTTGTAAACCTCAAGAATCTCAGCACGATTAGGTACCTAATATAATAATATCTACCACACGCGAGTTTTCTGAAAAACATTTACCCATAAATATGCATAAGTTGGGTGACGAAACTCTACGTACTCATGAACATCCACACGTACGCAAGTCAAATGAAGCATAAGAGAAAGTTTCGTGAAAATACTTCTTCACATAAAGTACCTATTTGCTAAAACATGTGAGTGCTGTGTGTGTACACTTTGTGTTTTCCTCCAGACTGCAATTGCTCCTTTGTCCTACTTTATAGAGTTTTCCATTCAAATCATCCGACACACACTGTTATTTACTCTGAACGCCGCCGGCAGGGTTAACTCTAAAACGGTTCTTTTGGTCGGATGATAAAAAGAGCGAAGTGATTACGATACGTTTACAAAGATTCGCATTTCTATAGCGAGGAAAACTTGACAAATGGAATTGTAATGTTGTAATGAGTTGTAATTTTATATAATAAAAAATCTATTCCATTTAATATCATTATAAATTGGTTATATCAGTCCATTAGGCCAATGAAAAGAAAATTGAATTGCCAAATAAAGAGACTCACGAAAATCTACGTCCACAGAATGACTCATTTAAAAGTTGATTCAGTTTGATAATGCGATAGCATTACAATTATTCCGGTTCAAATTGAAAAATAGACGTCACAATTCTAATTTGCCCTTGCAGCATTCGTATGAACCCATTACTAATGCATGACTAGAAGTATTGATTCGACTATATTTGGATAGGAAGGTTCCTTGTAATGTTTCAGTTCAACTGTTTAATGATGTTAGTTTTACCTTTTCGCTACATGTTTAGTTTCATCATCATCATTTCAGCATAAAAGACGTCCACTGCTGGACATAGGCCTCCCCCAAGTGTACATAAGGGGGGTTTTGCCATAATCGCCACGCTTGGCAGGCGGATTGGCGATCGCAGTACGGGTGTAGCTAAAGCACAGAGAACGCTGGTACCTATTCTCTGGAAAGTCCCTTAGTCGCCTCTTACGACACCCACGGAAAGATATGGGATGGTGCTATTCTTTACGTCCGACACCATACAAAGTCTGATGTTTAGTTTACTTTTCCTTAATTTAGAAGTGTCAAAATTTCAGCTCCTATCTAGCTCGGAGCAACCTTCAGGTTAAAGAAGAGCTCGTGTCTAAATAATAACAGCCGCTCGGATCAATCTTCAGGTTAAGCCGCGCTTGCCTAGGTTGGTCCGTGGAGGGGTGACCACCCATTACATTACACACTTACCAAAGGGTATCGCATTACCCAGTACTAAGTGGGTTGTGGAGGTCAGATAGGCAGTCGCTTCATGTACATTACTGGTATTCAGCTATATCGGGTTAGACTGGAAGCCGACCCCAACATAGGTGAGAAAAGGCAAGGTAGATGAAGATGACAATTTCAGATCCTGTCGAAATATTATGAATGTAGGGAAGAGAACAGACACCCAGTTAGCTCGGCTAGTTCCATCCGGATATCTAATAACACGGTCGAAAACTTTAAGTAGAAGTGTGCCGACTTCGTCGTCTGTCATCATTTAATCCAGCTCTTAGAACAAATTGCTTCGTTCCCTCACGCTTAGGAATAACCATCTCCGTTAATGAAAACGGGAAACTAATTTGTTCAGTTTTACAAAATGTTTATTGTTCTGACTGAGTTTCTTTTAAATTCCTTTGCGGCTTTGGGAGTACTTACCTTTGTGCAAAATTAAATCTCTGCCCAGCGATTCGGTGCGTCTCAGCTGAGTGATTTTAGTTACTGTAGATAATCATTATTTTTACTTAGCTAATGACTTGTTTATTACAATGTTTGGCTGATCTTCTTCTTATACAACGTGTAACGTTAAAGAGCAAAACCTCAGACACCCCAAATGATTTTTAATTCAATTGACCTAATTCTGAGAGAAAAAAAATCATTAAGTAAACAAAGGTTTTATGTGCAGTTTTAGTTTTACTGGCAATTCTGATCGTTTCGTTCTTTCTTCCTTTTTTTACCGTGTATGACCAAATTTTAATTGGACGACAGACATTTGTGTTTGTTTACCTATTTTGGCGGGTTTGCGCACGGTTTGCGCACGTGATGGCTTGACCTATGAACAAATAGACAGGGCAACATTTTTAATGTTTTTTTTTTAAATGTGACCTATATTAAAAAGTGTTTCAATTGATTCTGCTGGTTATAGTGATCAAACTATTTTCAGGTTTTTTTTTTTTTTTTTTTTATTATCTATAGGCCTGCGCTTGACCACTATCTCACCTGATGGTAAGCGATGATGTGGTCGACGGTGAAGCACGCTTGCCTAGAAGAAACCTATTCACTCTTGACTTAAAGACCTCCAGATTGTAGCTATCGGGAAACACAGACTCCGGCAGGGAATTCCACTCCTTAGCGGTACGCATTATAAAAGTATTCCCAAAACGCTTAGTGCGTATGTGTGGGATGTCCACCAAGTACCGATGGCGCATCGCCGTACGTCTGGTAGTCCGATGATGAAACGGGCTAGGCGGAATCAGATCATGCAATTCCATCGCACACTCCCCGAAATGTAACCGATAAAAAACCGATAAGCTGGCAACTCGGCGACGATGTTCAAGGCTCTGGAGCTTAGACTTGACCAGTGCCTCATTGCCAATGAGCCTCTTGGCACGCTTTTCAATCGACTCAAGTGCATCAAGCTGGTATTTGGCAGATCCGTCCCAGAGATGAGAACAGTACTCCATGCATGATCGAACCTGTGCTTGATACAAGTTGAGCAGCTGTTCTGGCGTGAAGTATCTTCTCACCTTTGCAAGGACCCCCAACTTTTTGGCAGCCTGTTGTGCTTTTGCCTCAATATATGAGCCAAAATTGAGGGTTGATGTCAAAGTAACGCCCAGAAGCTCAAGATGGTCTGCTATTGGCACGGTTACATCTCGGAAAGTTGGAGCCGGGTGAAATTGGCTCTTTTTCGCGGAAAAAAGACACGCCTGGGTTTTAGCAGCATTAAAACTGACCAGATTGGCCTCGCCCCATTCGGAGACTGCCTGCAAGGACAGGTTCAAACGCTCCACCAGGGCCTCACGGAGAGACCGGATCTGAGGCCCGGTAGCCCGTGCGTTAGACAAGTATCTCTCAGCAACAGTGCTGTCGTCTGCATACCCAAAGGTGCCGGGTCTTAGCAGATCGTTAATGTGCAGCAAGAATAATGTTGCTGAGAGTACGGACCCCTGAGGGACCCCGGCATTAATTTGCAGTTGGTCTGACGAGCAGCCATCGATAACCACTCGAATGGACCGATCTCTCAGGAAGTCTGCAATCCAATCACACAGACCACCGGGCAGACCGAATGAAGGAAGCTTACCAATAAGGCTTTCATGCCAGACCCTATCAAAAGCCTTCGAGATGTCGAGGGAGACGGCAAGCGCTTCCCCGTGCCTCTCGATGGCCTCACTCCATATGTGAACGGCATACGCTAGAAGATCCCCAGTAGACCGATTACGACGGAAGCCGTATTGGCGGTCACTAAGGATATCGTTAGCTTCTAGGTATGCTAGGAGCTTACAATTAAGTACACGTTCCATACTCTTACAGAGTATGGACGTTATAGAGATGGGTCTGTAGTTGGCCGGGTCAGCTCGACTGCCCTTCTTGGGCACGGGCTGTACGTTGGCTTGTTTCCAAGCATTGGGCACTTTTCCAGCCTCGTACGAAAGGCGGAACAGGCGTGTCAGAATCGGAGACAATTCAGGCGCACAGGTTCTAAGAACGATTGCTGGTAAACCGTCAGGGCCGCTAGCCTTGTTCACGTCGAGGTTGCGGAGCACCCTACGAACGTCTTTTTGATGGATGCGAATATCCGACATACTCGTCTCGCATCCATCAGGAAAAGGAGGGGGCCGCGCGTCACCAGGACTCAGACGTGAAGATTCCGCAAAAAGAGAGGCAAATAAATTTGCTTTCTCCTCAGCGGAGTGGGCCAGCGACCCGTCGTGTTTCAGCAGTGGTGGCAGTGAGGGACGGCAGAAGTTCGACTCGACCGACTTGGCCAGGGACCAAAACGCTTTACTACCTGCTGGGTAAGAAGCAAGCTTAGCCCCTATTCGGCCAATGTGGTCGAACCGAGCTCCCCGCAACACCTTCTTGCAGGACTTGGCCGCCTTGTTGAAGGCCTCCTTCTTCTGACCCACGTCACTCGCTTTGCGCGACCGAGCATCGACCCATGCCAGGTAGGCCTCATGCTTGAGCGCGTCGGCGCGATAACAATCGGCACCAAACCATGGCCGGTCTTCGCTTGACGCTGTTATGTCAGAGAACGGAATATAGTACTCCATTCCCCGACGCAACACATCTGTCACAGCGTCCGCGCATGACGAAGGGTCAGCCGAAGAAAAGCAAGTAGGCCGCCATGGATAGGATGCGAAGAAAGATCGCATCCCATCCCAATCTGCTGACCTGTACCGCCAAACCCGCCGGGTGCCTCTCGGGCTAGGATCGGGCGGGGAGTAGACGGACACAGCCTTTACCAGACAGTGATCCGAACTACCCAAAGGTGAAGTTATCGACACGGAGTATCGGTCTGGATCTGTTGTCAGCAGAAGGTCCAAGCAATTAGCCGTGTGCGAATCTACATCCGGTACCCTCGTTGCCCCCTGAACCATCTGGGTGAGGTTTAGCGCTAGCGAAAGCTTACGCATCTCTCGCCCAGCATGATCGGTGCACTGGTATGGGAAAAGCCACTCCTGGTGGTGGGCATTAAAGTCCCCCAATAACACTAATTGGGCGGAAGGGTACCGCTGCTGAGCCGCATCAGCCGCCTCACTGATGTACTCTGTGAGCCAGGTTGTCTCCTGATCTCCGCTGTGCGAACGGTATACACAGGCATAGATAATTTTATCCAGACCTGTGTCCACCAGTGTCCAAAGCGTCGTGAATCTGGAGTCCTCAAGGTTACGGAGACGCCGATAGGTTTTGCGCATTTAACGTTACACGTTGAAGTAAGGTTATTTGACTACTGTATTTTATTCGTTCGTAGCTGTACATGTACCTACTGTAACTTATTTGGCGAATGCTGAGCATGAGGTTCTGGATTCGATTCCCGGGTCGGGCCAAGTGTTGTTGGGTTCTCTGTAGCTGCCACGGAGTCTGGGTTTGTGCTCGGTTGCCATCAGGCAATAGGCTCGTCCTCTATTACATGGGGCTTAAAACATAACTGGCCAAATGTGGGTGTACTATTAGTTTGACATCTGCCTAACCGTTCAGAGATTACAGGCCTGATATTATGTTAATTAACTATCTTTGATACTCAATACCATATTTTTTTTTAATCTATGATGCGTAATAGTTTAAAAGTTTATTTAAAAACATAGAGATGTTCACTTCGCCGGTGGAATCTATCGATTTCGTTTATAAAGGTCACTTAAATAGTAAAACGTTCGAGCATTTCGCAGAATCACTCTGTTTCCATTTCACTGTGATCGAAAAGGTAGAGTGTAAAATTAAATGTTTATTTTGGCGCCATCGGCTGTCGCGATAAGGGTTTATAGAAATAAAACGTATTATTACATTCAGATCATTCGATGACTCTTTATTTACACAGTGATGATTTGGGTGAAACGTTTAATACAACCAAACGTACAGATCACAGGAAAGTAATGTACTAATAATTACGAAGCTTATAATAAACTTGACATTATAACTAACGTTCTAGATAAACTTGTACGATCTCCGCCCGTCACTGTAGACGCGCCGCACCGAGCGGAGCCTCTCGGTGCAGCCTCTCGCACTGACGGGACACAATAATGTATCGTAATCATTTCAAAATGTAATAAAATTTAGAATACCAACGATTTCCTAAATGTATTTAAAATTTAAGAAACAATATGTACAACGTTAGACAACAATTTGGTGACACCCGTAACAAAAATCTTTAATTCTATGCAGTCAAATCTTTCTAAGGCCGAATGCGTGATGTTAGTATTATTATAATAATTAACAAAGGTCGTGACTTATACAGAAAGATAAATAAAATGTCTCTTTAACAACAAATTGATAACGCATTCATTATAACGATCAAAATACATCATGACACCTATATAATTTTGAGACTATGTTGTGTTTAAAACATACAGTACATAGATGTTTAGTGCATGACATAAAACATAGGTACATCTCGGTAATAATAAATAAAGTAACATTTCTTTTATGTAACATCATTCCACAGTAATAGCGAACTTCAGACACAGCAATGCAATTTGGATGGATGTTTCTTTTAAAGTTGCGGAAATAAAACTGGACTGGGTTTTGAACACACGCCAAAAAGGCATTTGGTAGCAGCCATTCTATGCGAGCTTAGCTTTCTTTGTGGATAACGTACCTACATACCAATTGAAAACCTGTAATATCTTTATAATCTCATAACGGGACCAAATACTCGAAATAAAACAAAATTAGACTTATTAAAAGGGGTCTATTCCTAGAGTTCTAGACTTGTCTCCATTTAATCTACTTATTATAAATATAAATGACTTGGCAGTGCTGTAACAACTGTATTATAATTCTAATTGTCTGTATGGTTACATGACGGATTTGTTTTTGAATTAATTTTATCGATTTGACTAGATAAATAATATTTGGATATTTTACTTAGATTCTAGTGTTTGTTTGATTAGCTCTCTTCGTAATCAATATTAATAAAGACAGCTTCTGCGTATTTCTGTCGTGTTTGGCAAGTTACTTATTAAGCTAAAGGCGGTGAAATTAACAACTGATAATACATATGTTGTAAATATATATATATATATAATGTATGTGTTGTTCCTAACATGACTTTGGCATCCATTATCACTGGAGTTGAGCCGCTCGATTAATATAACATTGATCAAATATCTTACTTATAATTTCATAAATGTTTTCTATTCAGATTTGATCATTATGTACGTTTTATTGTGATATGTAAAACATAATGCTACATTTTATTGGAATTGTAGACTGAAACATGTATTTAAAAATTTTACAAGGTCCATTTTAGAGGTATTAGATCCAGACGTATATAGAGAAGTATATTTTAAAGGGAAACATGAGAGTTTTAACGTTTCTTTTGAATATATTGTTTAACACCTACTTATATCAAATCATAGACAGACGGTACGTCAAAATCTTCGATTTCGAGGATATTACTGTGATCTTATAATTTCATTTTTAACATTTCATTCATTTTATTATACACTGAGCAACGACCAATTACATTCAACTATTTAATAACAAGTTTATTCACATCTATGTTGTGTCTCGTAAACCGTGCACACTATGTAGAATCCTACACATATCTTAAAACGAAACAATGTGCACCGTTAGGTACAATATATAGTAGTAATTGATTAGCTAGTAAGTTCTGCCGCAGAACGTTCCTCCGACGAACGAACGTGCTTAGTCCAGTTAACTAACAATATAAGAACACTTTTATTTCTTATCAATATAAAAGAAATTCACTACAGCGCCATGAGAGTTCTATTCAACATGAAATTCAGCTATTAATCTAATATTTCTATCGGAGATTGCCTTGCGATCAGATGTGTTCATCCTGTACATCTGCCGAGAGAGAAAAAGATCATTTAGTTAACAATGTATATATCTTCCCTCTATATGTACTATTTCGTAATCACAGCTTCAAATAATTGTGGCAATTTAAATGCATTCTCTGAATCAACTCTCGAAAGCTTTCCTATAATATCTAGGTTCACGGCTGCATTTACGAAATCACACATATAGACTGATGATATACAAATATCCATTACCCATAGATGTTCAAATCTACACATTACCTAGCAGGTACATATAAGCTTGTAAAGAAAAGCAAACAAAAGAAACATCAAAGCGATATTAGAATATATTTTCATAGTAGCAGTAAGTTTCAAGGAGTTAGAATCGGAAACAACTTTGGTAAGGTCGAGAAGTTTGCTGACGGAAGAAAAAATTGTTCAAGGTGAGTTGGAAATGTCCTTATGATTTAATTATCTTACCAGAAGAAGAAGAAGAAATGAAGATGGAACGATCACGGATAAACTATTACTGTTTTCTTTTTTTTATTAGTCTATGATGCCATTTGAATATATTTTCAGTTTACTCTTTCCCTGACACTTTTTACCGCAATATATTCAGATAAATACAAATATAAGCGCAATTTACATAAAATAAAACAACAATATCAAACATTCATGCAAGGAAATCTCGTTAGTCAGCCTTTACCAACACCTACCATCATTTACCTACTATATACATATTTAATACCTAATGTTACACATTAAACTCAGGTACGGCAATGTAAATCAATGGAGTGCTGCGTGTAAATCATTATGTGTTGAATAGGGGTGTACTCCAAAAGGTTAGAAGGTATAAAATATTCGTGAAAGTATAATTTGTTATTAGATTCGGTTAGTGCTCAATATCACTACGAGAAACTGGACGTTTATAAAGCACAAACAAGCACCAAGTATAGGTCGGGGGACCGGAGTGCAGTGTAAGTGTGGGTGACATGCATCTCTGGGGTGATAACAGGGGAACTACGGGCTCGGACAACATCTTCAAACTACTTACGTAACTACTAGGGGCAGGGGTCACACGTGGCTCACAACATACCTATGTAAACATCGAGCTCCTCTCAAAATCTTCCTTTAAATGGTCTTTTTCTCCCCATTACAGACTATCGTGTCTTCTAATCGTTTCTTCTTTACAATTCAAACGAACAAAGTGTTATTTTCAAAGATTTAAATAAAATTAACAAGTGCATCATAACGAGATTTGACTGCATGAATTCCAAAAGCTACGCGGTAACGTTATGCAATAAAATTTGAATATGAGAACAAAATGTAAAATGGACATTATTTATACTTATTCTCTATTAAACCAACCATAACTTTTACATAAAGAAATATATTCGGTCAACGTTAATATGAGGCTAAAGCTATCTAGATATTTGTGCCAATAAAATAGAAACGTGTCAATTTGAAGAAATTCGTTTTAGATATCATGTCTTTTTAATATTTTAAAAATGCATAAAGAACAATCGTTGTAGCGATACTTAATGCTATAGGTTCTCGTCTGTAGAGACACAAATTAATACTAGTAACTAATAGCCTAATGGATTTAGAGAGTAACATCTACAAATCGTAACTTACAATTGAGTATGTAGAAACAATTTATGAGTAGATCTCATAATGCTAAGAGTAACACTAAATCAGTCTAGTAGGATTAGTAGATAGGTGGTTTAGACGTAAAGACACGTGCAATCGTAACAGTACGTGTGAGGTAGAGTAACTCAGGCCGCGGTCTCACTGACAGCGGGAAACAACTTTAAGAAAATCTAGTTCTAAATATTCAGTTTATTGAAACACGGGATCATACTTTTAAGATTTAGTATTCAAACATTTATTTCGTAAATTTTTATAGCAAGTGTTTATTACCGTATTAAAAATTGATTCGATTTGAAATTGTTTTCTATTTTCAGACAGACTGCGGCCCAATTCTGGGGAAATATTTCACGTTTCAAATATGTTCGCACAAGTGAATCAACTAAGGAGCGAAGCTTAATACAGTTGTCAATAAAAATTAATTAAACATATTCTTGCGAACATATTTGTAAGATTGGTGATTGGGCATAAACTTGGGCAAGATTTGGTGAATAATATGCTTAACAAGATAAACATTGAATTGCAATAACAATGCATCAATACTCGCGCATTACGTTGTAATGCTCGAGACGTCACATTAGTTAGTAATGGAGCAGTCCTGATTTAATGACGCTCACAATCTACTTGAAAGTAATATCGTACTACAAATTACTTCATCCATTATCGATTGTAAGCGGCGTGGGACTAAGTGGAGGTATGGACACAGTTGTTTTTCAGTCTGATAAGGAATTATAACAAGTAATCCTAGATAGGTAATTACTTAAGTCTCACAGGTAGTACGTAATAGATTGTAATCAACATATTCCAATCGGACACAACGATAACAAAGGTAACAAGAATATCAAAGGGAGGATTTTGGGATTCACAGACTGTCATTTCAGTGGTGAGCATTATTAGGTAGTGCAGGGGACCTGTCGGGGTGCGGACTGAGGCTCAACTCGTGTAACCGAAGCATGTTAATTAAACACGAGTCGAGTGGTGCAGGCGAGCCACTGGCTCGGACCCGCTCGCCTAATGACGAGCCCAGACGTGGGTAATGAGGGTCGACTGTGATTCCACCGGTGATTGACTAATCTCACCGCCATTCGATTGTATTTCCTCCACCAAAGTGAGCCGTATCAAATAAAATTGAATTATCAATTCAAATTATTACTTCCAGCTTATGTGCAGTTTAATAGGCCGACTTAATAGGCCGTTAAAAAACTAATAGTTCATTAGTGAAGATCACGGTCTAACGGTGTATGAAACGTTACGGGATCGGGAGGTAGGGCGTGCTTTCGTTTATTTTTAATAGAGTATTTAGGGTAAACCTTATAATAGTTCTAGTTTATAAAAAATAAGAACACTAGAAAATAGGTACAGGTACAAGTTTGTTATTAAAAAACATCGTGTTTTACTGTTATAACAAGAGGGCTGAAAGAAATGTAGGTTGGAATTATTAGAACAGAGTGGTGTTGAGAGAGCTTTGAGTTAAGTCGTGGTGAGGTGGGTGTGAGCACTGTGAAGCTATCAGGGAGAGTTAGAGGTAGCTCTCGGAGAAGTCAAGGTCAGAGACGGAGGCGCGCGAGGAGCGCGTGTAGTTGGTGGAGGTGCCGTAGTCGGAGGTGGCGGTGGCGAGGTCGGCCAACACCCCTCCGCCCGCGCCGCCCGTACCTTGCGTCACGCCCGCCGCCGCCGCCTCGCGCTCAGCCAGCTTCTGCTTCAGCACCCGGATCCGCTCCTCCTTCTGCAATAACACTTATGTTTACTCACAAGCATGTATGTACAGTCTCCAAAGGAGATAAGTAATCAGATTCTCATACTGCTAGTATGAGAAACTGGTTACTTATCTCTTTTGCAGACTATACACCTGTTTCTGTATACGCTGGTGCATACAGAAAGTATGGACCGATCGGTTTTGATCCCCCGACTTGTCCGTATGGGGAACCTGCATTTTATGCCTCTAATGTTCAAAGGGTTAGGTTAGGGCATGGGCAGCATAAAAACACTGTCTCGCTGCTTCACTTCAAAAACCCTTAGGAAAAGGTGTATTTTACTAATACACCTCTAGCTATCTAGAGTATAGCCACATGTTGCCAGTTCATTTTAAGTCCCATGTAGTAGAGACGCAAACATTTTGCCCTGAGATTTCAACCCAAGATTTCATTGTCGCTTGTGACTTCTTAGCCAACGAGGCAGTTCGTTTCTACTCTTTCTTTTCCTGTGTCTCGCTAAAACTTATCTTATTATGCAAGAGCTGTAATTGTGCAACACGGTAAACAATTCTGCTGGAAACCGTTGAAGTTTATTGGAGCGAATTAAATGCTGTATAAATGTAACTTTGACTTCAAGTTTGTATTTCGAAATGGCAGCAGATGCTGTGCGTCTTTTGATTCGCATGCCATTCCTAACAGTTCGGATTTTGTTTTTAGCGTTTGCCATCAAACAAGAAATCTTGTTACAAGTTTTTTTTTTATATAAAGGACTTAAGGTAATTATCTTTTGTCAAGGAAAAAAACAGTAGTTTATTTAAAGTTAGTAAAAGTCATTAATGATATATTCAATCCGAAGCTTAACAAAACCATATCAAGGACTTCGAGCCTAATTTGAAAGGTCAACGTCCGATAAAGATTTGATCAAGATAGTAGATAGTAGATTCTTTGTCTCCTCTGTACCTATTAGAAAATAGATGAATGAAGAGGTAATTAGTTTCTTCATTAGTTTTAACACAAATAACGAGAGCGTCATTATCGGTAATTCAATTTAATCATAATTAGAAGTCTTAAGATTAGTATTTATTTGATAAAGATGGCTTGAATTCTAATATCACTAATCAATTAAGCATTAATGACGTAAATAGTGTTTTGTATAATTAAATAAATACGAAAACAGAATGGTTATCGATATAATGAAGTAACGATAAACTGGCTTTGAGTTTAATAATCCTACTTGCTGCGCCCTAACAGGGCCATGTACTTCTTGTAAGTTTAACCTAAACATAGCCAGTAACTTTAATACATAAATGACAGTGCAAGTCTATTAGATGAAAGTACAAATAAATGACAAAAAAATTTTCTTGGTTAACCTTCAGGTAGAATATATTGACACTAGAGCTAAAATCAAAATAGAGATTATTGTAACGACCAAAGGGAGGTCTTTGCTCTGTGGGGCGATACAGGCAAAACATAAATAATTTGTTCCAGGCCTAAGTTTAGATCTACTTACTGCAATTTGTCATACTTAACGATCAGGTACCGAATTCCAATCTTCTTGGTTTCAAAGAGCCAACTGAATGGAGATTTTCGAAGTAAACAATTACGAAGTAGGTATCTAAAGTTACATTGCAGAAAGTCCATATTACAAGACTTCTTCGTACTCAATATGTTTACAGGGTGGCGATTAAATCACGACATACTAAACAATTTCCACCAAAAACATCCAATTCGAGAAAACAAAAACAACTTAGCTAACTAGAGTAAATGCCACTCTGTATATCGATGCATAGTTGTCGATGTAATGAAATTCCAACAAATGATTTTAGAACTAGTAAACTATTTTAGTTTACTGAACCCAATCCATGTAGGTATGCAGTCAATTTAAACTAATATGCACTATCGAAGATTTATATGATTATAATCTCACTAATTAGTTTTCAATGGGTTTGTTTGTAAAGCTGTCGAGTGGTGAAATATATATATTGAAAATTAGGTAAAAATTTAAAAAAAAATGTAATTTATGTTTTTAATGTGTTGGTTTCTAATAGATTCGATCAATAATTCCCAATGTTTACTCATTATATAACAACTAAGTACAGGATGAATCTCATGTGTTTGGAAGCTCACAACAACCTCCGTTTATTAAAAAAACTGTAATTTAGAAAAATCCGGTATTTTTCGTATTTTTCTGAGGTATTGTGTGGTTGCCAATCAGTCATATTTTCCTTTCGTACATTCATGAATACGCATCAGTTTTTGTTCTCTGTTTCATAAACGTGATGTGTGGAATAGTATGAGCAACACACACAGACGCGCGTAGACTTGGAAAACAACGTGTGTATTGTGAGCTTTAGGCGCCTTCGTGGCTTACAAAAACTATAAGAATATTTATATAGTTAGTGGAAGGGTGCTTTATTTAACGGAGGATGTGTCGTCGGGACTCCAGACGAGATGAATTAAACATGAAAGTGAAACTCCTCTAGGTGCCAGAGGTAAAGCGGTGTAAATACTTTTTTGGAGGAAGTGTCAAGATTAAGCCTTTTCCTCAGACAGGAATCTCTCGTTTTGAATAATGAGTTTGCGAAAGTAATCCATTATGGATAGGAAGGGTGTTTAACAAAGATTTGACTACTAGAAGACGTTATTTAGTTAAATTGCAAAGTAGGAGCATAAATCCTGTTAATGAAAGATTTGTTATTGCTCACACACCTACAATTATTGTTTAAACGTCCGGGGGTAATCAGACAATGAAGGTAAATCAAAGATAGACCCACAAATAACGCGTAGCTTGTGACTGAAATATGTAAGTACAGATAAGATAGAGATGGGAGGGGTGCATGATGCGGACACAACGCCAAAGTTATCATAACGTAGCCACCTACATACTTGATACGTAGATATAGTAATTAGAATTTTCCGAAATTCATCTTTTTCAGGACCAACGGAAAGTTTAATTTTGTGTGCAAATGAAATCGCGAGCAACGGCTACTTACTTCGATATCATCATCTGCCTAGCCTTTTCCCAACTATGTTGGGGTCAGCTTCCAGTCTAACTGGATGCAGCTGTATAACAATACTTTACACGAAGCGACTGCCTATCTGACCTCCACAACTAAGTTAGTACTGGGTAATACGATACCCCTTAATAAGACTGGCTGTCAGACTTTCGGGCCACTGACTACCTGTGACGACTGCCAAAGATCTACAAATGACAGACGGAACCATTTGCTTAACGTGCTTTCCGAGGCACGGAGGAACCTCGGTATGTAATGATTGGTCACCCATCCACGGACCGACCTAAGTAAGCACGGCTTAACCTAAAGATCGACCCGAGCGGCTGTTATTGTTAGCTAGTTACTTCGATAAAAATAAACAAATTATGGAGGTAAAATAAAAATGATCCGTCTCCATTTTTAACCTTAATATAAAATTCTGTCAATAGTTTGTAATGGACGGCCTTTCTAGTAAATCCGATTGACAGGGTTTCGTACTTACGAAGGATTTTATTTCCCTTACCCGTCATGGTGAGACCCACATTATTTATGAACGACATTGTATAGACTCCATTCCGTGATTGCACGCGACTCGTACACAACAGGTGTATATTATGTAGCTAGTATGTACATGCAATATGCATAAATGTATGTTTGCAAATGCACTCTGAGCAAAACGGTTTGGAAATATGGATATTTTTGGAATACAACTGTGGTAGGGATGTTGGAAACCCGTAACTAGAGATGGAGTTTTCAGTTTCGGTTTTAACAAATGGATCGAATAATATTTGCTAGAAACCTTACATGCTTTTCTGTGTAAACCTTTAGGTCTTATTTTCGTGTATTTCCCTTTGAAACTATTGTAAAATGAACGCAACGATAACAAGTAGAACTACATGGGCAGGGATATAGTGATTGATGTCCAAATACATCTTGTTTGTTTTACGGAACCGTGGCTACTGATCCATTGTATAAGTAATTGAAACATTATTTACCGCTTAGAACCTTTGTAATGTGTATCTGATATGAGCCCGATTTATTTCAATTTACATAAGATAATAGAAAACACGTCCCACATTTTCATAATTTGACAGGTATAAATTAGAAAGAATGTTTATTCTGGTGCATTAAAATAGCCTTCACGGGTGTGTGGGCACAGAGCTCAATGAGCAATTTAACTTTGTTGATCATCAACAACAAACAACACACAACTACAACAACAATACACACAACACAGTACAACTTTGTTGTACTTTGTTGCATTAAAATGATATTCCAGTCAATTTAGACATCCGAAGGTACAATAATTCGCACCCAGCTGAAAATTGGTAGGATTGTTCAAAACACTGTCATAAATGAAATCTAAAAAGTCCTCATCGATCCGATACCTGGAAAAAAATTACACGGGCTCAAAGGTCACAAAACGGATTATTCGCGATTTTCAAAAAATTAAAGTTGGTTTCATTAATATTAGGGTTTAGTTAACTGGTGAATGGTGATACTTCAACTTCGTGATAAAACAAAATGACATCCTCTAATTGAAAGTACCTTCCACTCGCTGTAAATTGTGAGTTTGTTGATACTGTTTTTGTTTATCATTATTGGATTTATAATATTAATCACAAATTATTAATTTATATTTTTTTGACATCTCTGAAGATTGTTTACTTACGTTCAAACTTAATAGGCTTGATCAGTTTATTTGACTTCTTAGAGCTTGTAGCGCACAAAAAGTAGCGTAATAGTAATACCTGCGCGATGAGCTTCTGCAATTCTTCATTTTCTTTGACTAGTTCTCGGTAGCGCTCCTCGTCTGCGGGGGCGGAGCCCGAGCCCGAGCCCCGGCCACTCTCTGCGCGCTCCGTCGGGTGACGGATCACCTCGATCACCTGTATTACCATATAAACTCTTATTTTACGCTTACGATATTACACCAGGCGATCAGTCGTGCATCTGAAATGACATTGAGTAACTAAGTACACACGGCGACACATCAACCTATAATTTCCAATATAACATGGCCTCGCTTTGCATAGATTTTCCACACAGTGAGAGATCCGCATAAATTGGTTTTGTATAGCTTGATTGGTCGCCGTACGTACAGTCAGTCAAGAAGTAAAGACTGGGCAACTTTTAGAAGCGATCTTGTTTTACTGCATTGATTCTAACTGTTTGTAATTATAAAAAAAGTAGTTTGGGACCTATCCTATTTTGAAATAGGTCTTCTCTCAAAGTTAATGTTAGTGGTTATCACTGTATACTTGGGCTAATTTAAAATTGTGTTAAATTAAACCACAGATTATTAAATATTGACTGGGTTGGTGTTCGGTATGAAAATCACAAACTATTTTAAGCAACAACTAAAAACCAAAGTCTACTACGTTCGTTCTACTTATCTAATCACTTAAGTTAATTACGGATTTATCAAATACGTAATCACAAATCCGAAGACATGTAATGAAATTTACGTATAAAAGCCTTGTATTTGCGTCATAACATAAGGTAAAAATAATCATTGATTATAGGATAAACATGATTATTGTTTTTCCCTGCGCCGCAATATTGAAATAAACAAATAATTATCACAAAGAATATTGTGCATCGATCCAGATGGTTGATATAGCTGTTAGCTGTAGGCGCATAATACATATGTAATGCTCTTCTTTAAGTGATGGGGCACTTAGATTTAAGTTGGAAATGGAAATTTTCTAACATGTATAGTGTACTCATTGTTGAAGAGCCAAATAAAAAAAATAATAATAGTTAGATACACAATATTATGATTAATGAATATAAACATGGATTGATTTTCACGGAAATAACCTTTTATTCAGTATTTCTGTGTGTAATTAATACCTATCTACTGAACATTTATGTAGCTTATAATCACAGGGTTTTGTTCAAGGACTCGACAAATAAACAGCGCGGGAGCGCATTGAAAGCAAAGCTTGTTTTTTAACATTTATTTATGTATTTTACTTCATTTATGCCAATTAATCATTGTAAATAGCCAAGTATTTACAAATTAATAATTTTGAAATTCTGTCGAGCTTGCTCGGTCAGTAATGTGAATATAGTGCCGTTAAAAGCAACGTTAACATGCCACAAAGACATTTTTCTATTTAAACTGCCGCTTCATAATACTGATTATCATGTTAAATCGAGTGAAAGTATCTCAAAGGTAGGCTCGCATAATTTCAGTAAGGGAGCCTAACTTCTGCCGTAAATCACATTTTGGTTTATATTTAAACGACTGAATCAATTCGGCCTTTATAGTCGTAATCTGCGCTCTCAATTTTCAGAGGCCAAGACAAAACGTTCGTTTATGTAATAAATAAGAATCATTATCTCCCTCATAAAAGTTCTGAAGACTCATTTAGTTTTCGGCTTTTTAAGTCGTTTTTGTTATTCACGATACGGTCGGGAAAAGTTTCATTTTAATCTGCTGGACGCAGGTTTATTCAGTAGAGATTAAACCTTTTTTATTGTGGATAGTTTTTCTAATTGTATACAATGTACGATACGCTTTATCAATAGCAGGCAGCCAACAGTAAGTACTTCGTGATAGCCAGTGGAAGCTTGGATCATTATAATTAAATAGGTCACTGTAAATTAGGTCAGATGTAATATTAAAGAACCAATTTTCTTTAGGAAAATCTTAAGCAAGATAATATTTGTTGTAACATTATACGAAGACATTTATTTTAACAACAAAATGTTCAGTGTTATTTATTCGTGTAAATTCGTAATTAATATTCAATTTACTTTTTAAAAATACCATAGACAAAGTTTATGAGACTTGCGTGTTTGTTTAGATTTCAGGTGCGACTGTTAAGGTGTTTTAGATGCTATATAATAATTACATTATGCCAGATCTAACTATCTATGTAGGTATCTTTTAGAGTTAGTATTTCATGCATGTAACTATTATGGAATCTTTGTGTCTATTCTATTTTGAAGCAAGTACAGTTATTTTGGTACGATGAAATGAACCTGTAACTAAAATGACATAGTAAAGCCAAGGAACTTTTTGGTTTAGCAAGATAAATTGGCTCAACTAAAATTAGCCACATATTTAAATCAAAACATCTGTCATACTTCGTCTTTCACTCGTCATATTGACTCAGTGTGACAATCTGCTTAATATTCAAGTTCCCCGACTATACCTTCAAATGAATAAGATGTACAATGTAGAACTACGAAGCATTTCAACTCACCTACACGAAAATAAAATAGAAATTGTTGTTTTTTCTCACCTTACTCACCTTAGGAATAAAAATCAGTGCCATGCTGAGGAAACAGCAGAAGACGATGGCTAACGAGACAAAGGCGAAGGCTGCGTCTTGCTGGCTGGCGATGACGAGGGTCACGGGTGCTGTGATGAGGCACAGGACCACCACGTTGTAGATGCTCATGCCGACGTAGCGCGAGTCGTTGATTTGACGGACCTTCACTGAACGTGTCTCGTAAGCAAGGAACAGGCCGAATACTAGGACTAGGCCTTTGTAGCCGTACATTACACCTGGAACAAATATGTGGCTGTAATGTGGTCGTTAAATTAATGTGTGTACAGTCCAATATTGAATAGGTTAAGCTAAGATTAGCGCTTGGCGTAAATACGTATTTGAAAGTAGCTTGAAACGCTTTGATGGGGTTTAGAGACTCCTTACTTGCTTGGTTGTTATTATGAATATTCTTTACCAACTTAAAATCTTTCCTTTCCTGAATAATGCGTAAAAATTTAAAAATAAACAAGTTTGTATTTAAAAAAGAAAATTTTATTTATCTATGTATTAATATTGAATGCGTGCGCAAAGTTTTGTGTCCTTGCTATAAGAGAAGTTTTCTCGTAACAAGGCGATCTTGGCTGCAGGATCCAGTCATGTCTGTCATAAAAATGTATTGTCATCAGAAATGCAAAATTTCAGCTCAATCAGTTCAAGGGTACTGGTTTGAAATGCAGTTGCAAGATTTGACCAATACTTTCCAACTAACTGACAAGGCAAGTAAAATAAAAGCTTATAAACACAGTTATTTTCTCTAGTCTAAGAGCTAAAACAGTTATTTTCTCTTGAAAGCTGCATTTGCGGCTTTCAGACCAATGGAGGAGTAACACGCACACCTTTAAGAAAAGGTGACACTAAACAGCATAATAAAGAGAACAGCTGTTATTAACGACTTAAGAAAAACTTTTAAAATTCCCCAAGTTACCGTCGCAAATGAGTCGCAGTGGACTTGGAAGAAGATTTATACAATGTAATTTACTGTTTACGGTACTTTAAATCACTTCGTATTAGAGCTCATCTTTTATAATTATTGTTGTTTGCATTAAGAGCGGGCGTAGATTTCAGTTGGTTTATTTTGCAATTAAAAGTTGGTATCAAATTAAACAGCTCTCTCAAGAACGTATTCTTTTAGATACAAAATAGAGCTAGCAACTAGAGGTGCTTTATGTTTCAAATGTTCAGATCAGAACAAGATTTATGTTTCTGCAGCGCGCATTGGAATATTCTAGAGTAAGTTATGCGTGAAAATGAAAAGTATCCGTTGTTGAAGGCACAGAGGACACGTTCTACGTCAATGCTAACATGTTCCACAAGCGAGTTTCACTTTACATATTTAAAAGAACTCGCTACATTTCAAAACATTTGTCAACGTTGTATTTACATGTGAATACATAATCTGTGGTTCAAAAGGGTTAAAACCGTTTTACTTCTGTTGAGTCGTTAAAAATCCCGCTTTTATGTCCCATTAGGTCTTCATAGTATTATCATAACATGCCTGTACTGAAAGTGAGCATTCAAACCATATAATCCTGAAGCTTGGCAAACAGATTAGGAGATTAGCTACCTAGCTAGTTTGGGAGACTTGTTAATAGTATTAGTGCATACAGGAAAGCTGCTGTCATCCGAATTATGCATAATATATCTCCTTTATGGAGAACACACGACAGAGTGGCTCCAATCTCGCAACTCCGCGCAAGTCCATGATGCAGCCGTAACGCAGCGTCATAGCATCACACGCAGGAAAATAACAGTAAATAGTACGATGCGGTGCCTCATCACATTGCTTTGTCCTAGCTCCAACAATATGGTACCAAGAACAGAAGCGTTTGATCATATTTCCTCGGAACTTGACATCAAAGGGAAATCTTGATTAAAATGGTTTCATAAGCTCCTCTTTTAGCTTTGTTGTTACTATATAATCCCAGGAGACTAGATAGATACATTTCGTGTTTCACGAGTCCTTTGACGGACTTCATTATAAAGGTCATGTATATAATTTTTGCATACATTTGCGTCATGAAAGCTCACACTTTTGGCTACTGTTCTAAGCTTATAAGCTTGTTTAAGAGCATTTACACCTTACGGTATTTCATACAAAGTTATAAGTCCTTATTTTCCGAAATGACTGAACCGATTTTAATAAAACTTAATTCGCATAAGCAGGTCTAAAAAGTTACTAAAAAACATTTTCTTTAAAAGACATGTCGTCTTTTAAAAAAAAGATAATTGGAAATTTCTGTTTCTATAGATAATTTATAGTCGGTCTAATTTAGCTGTAACACTATTTATTGAAATTTTTTTTAGGAACTTTTTAGACCTGTGTATCCTGCTTATGCGTATGAAGTTTCATTATAATCGGTTCAGTCATTTCGGAAAATAAAGACTTGAAAGTTTGTATGAAATGTCGTAAGGTGTAAACGCTCTTAAGTTTCGGCTACAAATTGAGGTTAATTTCGATAGCGATGTAGCCAAAAAGGTCAGGTCATGTATTATGTGTAATAATGCTGTCCATATTATGTAGTTTTTCATCCATTATTAACACGTCAGTTCCCAGTATTCCTTCTCAATAATAACGTACGTTGTATTGTTCGCATACAATATTAGCAGACAATCAGTTGTCAATAGGTTATTTGAATGGAATTGACAGCGTTATTGCACAATACTCTAGTTATAATCGCGAAGTTCATTCCCGCGAAAGTTTACTATCGCGACGTTCGTTATCGCTTGTTCAATTCTCATAGACCAACTGCGTTAATTTTCTAATACTCTGACTCATGTTAATAGCAACTTTGTTTTTTACTGCGCGACTCCAAAGTAAGTTTTTACTTTAATATTTTAAACATTGTTGTAATAAGCCTACGCTTTACGACTGTTTCAATATTTAAAAGTTGTGAGTGCTCACGTAGAGCTAAGTCTATTCTAGTTACAAAGTCTGGCACTTTCTCTTACAAATTAGGTACCTAAGTACTCTAAATTGTGTTCTATGTTGTCACTTGACCATTAAGCAAATGAAAAACTTCTCAAACATCTCGCAATTTCATATTATTTTCAAGTAAATATTACGCTAAAGTATCAGCAGTATCCAGCTGCTCTAATATTTTTATAAAAGGTTGTCTCATTTCTGATACAAATTGTAACAGTTTTTCGCGTATGTCCACGTGTCGTAGTACGAGACGCCACCGGACGTACAAACTACACGTCGGAAGACTACGAGTGCTTATGTTATGTGAGTAACATACAATCTAGATCTTAGAGCTTGGAGTATATGCTAGTAGTAAAGTTGGCTCAACATGGCGCCTGCCAGCAGATTTTCATTTGTTTCATGTGATCGTTCATCTTTTTATGAATATGTTTTTCTAGAGTTTTGTTTTTGTGAAGAATGTTAGACTAAATGAACTCTATTTTCCTTTATTAAAACTTAAAAACTCTTCTTTGAAATGCCTACCATATTTTAATTTTATCCGACCGGAAAATTTCTGAGCATGATACTCATGCTCAGAAATCTTCCTCTTTTTATTACACAACACTATACAAGAAATCTACACGTAATGGTCTTTTCAAATATATCTTTTTGCTTTATATCGTTCTACCTCTGTCGGGTCTACGCTGTCCTCCCATACTTCCGAGTAAGTACTAACGGTGTAACATTTAAATATTGGAAAACCAAATGATTTTGAAAGAGTAACCATAGAGTTTCTTGCCGGTTCTTCTCCACAGGAAACGACCAACCCGAACCGTGTACCTTTTGTCAACGTTTTATAAGTGCCCATCGTACAGGGGCAAAAAAAAAACAAAATCAAAATATAATATTTTATTTTACATAGGCGTTTGTATATGTAAAATAAAATATTTTTGTTTTGATTTCAAAAGAAATATACCAACAAGTTTCAGATACTAAATTTATACAGTTGCCTTTTTGCAAAGAACTAAGTGATGCTAAGTAAGTAATATACACCTATATTTTTAACTGACTGTGTGAAGCATAATATATGGCAAGAAAGGGATGTCTGTTGAGATGACGAGTACCTACTAGAGAAGTATGGAAAACACCTACCCGTAAAGGTCTTTTCAAAACAATACCATCCAGTTTCAGAAAGATTTTTAGTTCCTGTTGTAAAATGTCATTTGCGAAAAAGTAAGTGCGCCCCTATATTTGCCGACTACAAAGAATAATAAAGTATTTTTGGTAGTATCACTTACCAAGCCACACAGTATTATGTTTACTCTCGCAGTGTTCAAGCTCAGGTCGTATATGCACATCGTCGTCATGGTGTCTCGGGGCTTCCAACGGGAAGATCTCCACACGTCGCTCCAGGGGGTCCCTCAGCTGCCACGCCGTGAGGAGCGCCACGTCCACCACGAGCAGGCCTCCAACCATTGTGTACAACTTCCAGCCGTGAATGCGTTTTTTCTGTTAGGAGATATAGAAAGGAGTTTAGTACAGTACTGTAGAGACCTTTATGGAAATTTAACAAGAATGTCTGGCACGTTATAAGCAAGAAAAAACTAACTATGGAATTAAGAATAAGAAAAGTTTAGACAGTGCTGGGCGACCGTCAAAGAATTATCTTAATTCAACATCTTAAACAATTTCCGCCTTTTATTTGTGTACAAATACACACACAGTTAGGTCCCTCTAATACAGTATCTACAGATATTTTACCTGATGTTTGGCATCATCGTCAGAATTATAGATAACTTTATTTTCGTTTCAATAAAGTTGCAGTTCATTTGCTGCTGGTAAAAGCAAAATAACTGTGAAAGAGATTTTTGTAAAAAAGAGATTTTAAATAACTTTGTACCCAATACCTAAGATATTTAAATGTACTTATGATAAACGGGACAGCGCGAACAATAACGTGAACAAAGTACTTGTGAGAGCCAACTGGATGCTGTTGGTACAAGTATAGTATGACATGTCAACTTGGCAATTATTATCAGACTAGAATAGTTATTTTGTTGCTTGGATGGCATTAATGGGCGCCGGCCAAATCATTTCCAGGGGGGCGCATGTTCTGCTCCATGAAAACAGCGCGAACATGTTTTCATTCCGTCTCTGATGGGTCAGTTTCTCGATGGTTGCCCGATATTTCGGAGCGGTTGAACGCCTATGACCTTCCTTCTTCGTAGGCAGGACCTACAGTGCTGGCAATGGCAGACGAGAATTTAAAAATTTCATTAGTTTGAAATTCAGTTGCAAGATTTGACTAATACCTACTAAGTAACTAACAAGACAAGAAACAAAAGCAGCAAAGCATTTACAACTCTAAAAAACACTATCATCTGTCTCACTTTCAGATGTTGCGACTATTTATTAAACTCAAATATAATACAATTAAGTGCATATCTTCCTCAAACCATTGCCTGAAATAATTTTGTACCAACGAACTGTGTTAACTTGTCATTGTAATATAGAAATTAAGAAAATTAGGTACATTCTGTTAAACTAAATAAATTATGTTTAGTTAACACTATATCTTGACATTTGCCCAGTATTGGGCAAAAAAGGAAAAAGGAAAAAAAACAGTACATCTAGGTATCTATCTGTATTTATATATCTATATTCACAATCTCACGTAACCACATACGTGAATATCGCATTTATACGTCATCATTCTTCCCAAACGATGGCAATCCGTATTCCGAAAAGGGGACAAAAACACGGCTCCTCTGAATAAAGTAGAATCAGAAGTCAACAATACAATATATTTAAAGGACGCAACGGGTGGGCGTCGTCGTATCAGGTTCAAGAAAATAAAAATTCCCGATATCTCAAAAAGCTTTTGCTTCGAATTTGCTTACAAGGGCCTCATCGGATGTGATCTCAATAAGTCCTATAGGAAAACTTCAGAACTTCAGAGGACGCAATGAAGTGCGGAAACAAAAAACGCAAACATTCGATATGTAAAGTGACACAAGACGATCTAATTTCCATTGTATTGTATATTGGGGTTGAAAGGAGACGATTCTACATTCATGTCTATCAGAACAAGGTCTGTCTTCAGTTAGATGAATGTGACGAAGACTTAAGTGACATTCTGGTAACGATTATGTCACATTTTTACGGTAATTTATGTGAAAGTTAATACCAGATGAGCGTTACGCATGTCTGTTTCAAATTCATAATGTAATATAAATTTAGAAAAAAAGATTTTCTTTTTGGTCTGGGTAAAGTGTGATATAGGAACCCACATATAAGTAATGCGAGAAGTGACATAAACAAGACAGGATAAAGACGGTAAAATAATATAAAACAATTCTTTTCCTCTCAGTTTATTTACGGTAGTACCTATTTGCTGTACTCGTAAACGTCTGCACGCTCCATAAAAACAGCCACTTAGAATTCTTCTCAAAACCTACGCGGGGGATTGCACGGAAATTCCAATTACCGAGTTGATTACCTTTGTTTCCACTTTAGGTTTAGTGGTGTGCCGATGCACTCGCCATACTTTAGTGAACATGGCACCGTATGCCATGGAGAAGCCGGTGGCGAGCAGCCAAGCGCGCGCGGCGCACAGCCCGGAGAAGTGCTGTGGCATCACCCAGCGCCCGTCGACGCCCAGAGCGATGGCGGCGCTCAGGCAGATGCAGCAGCCGCACAGCATCACCGTGTTACACGCCGGGTGCGACCACTGTATCACCCTGAACATAAAAAGCACAGTGTTAGTCCTGCAGCATTCCTAAACAAAACAAAAATTACGACCCAATGTACCAAGTTTAACGACTGCAGCATTGGTTTCACGTAATAAAAACCAAAACAAAGTAAGCGCACAACGGATACTGAATATCGACTTTGACGTTAAAACAGTATGTTTTTCTCGTTCCTTTTCCTTGTGTCATTTCATACTCTTGTGAAATTTTGTTCTATTTTCATTTCCATCAAAGAGCAGTGGAATAATTCCGAAAGGAATAAAATATAAAGAAAAATAAAATAAAGATGGCGGTCCTCAACACTATCGGAGTTCCCCTTTGACTGTTCACTGTGTCAGATCATTTACATTCATCTCATCGCAAATTGCTCGTTTGGCATATAAAACAACGACCGGCGAGCGACGCAGCGACAAGCGCGGCTTTCTGTTAGCTACACTTGTTTTCGATAAACATGACCTTAGATTTTAAAGCTATCAATGTAGAAAATTGCTAGGTAAAATTGGGTGGGTTCTAAGTTAACTTTGGACATGATATGGGACGTAAATAGAATTCTTCATATTATCAAGTGACAATAAACACCGCAAACACGACAATATTTATTACGATTGTGTTTTAAAAAACAAGCGATCATTTCAGTTGGACACGTTTCGAGCATTTAGTAAATTAAGTGGATTGTTTTAACAAGACCCTTGTCAATATCATGCACTACCCGGTTTCAGCAGTAACTTGAGGGTGGGGGCTGACGTTGACAAAGGCTTCTTAAACAAGATATATGGGGTTTCTTACCTCCGGTGTCTGTGCAAGATGTTGAAGACAATTAGTGCAATGGCGGCCAGGATCCCAGCGATGCAGAGTGCGGTCATGCACGCAAAAAGCGGCAGGGAGACCGTCCGTAACTCGTTAACTACCACCGTACGGTCCGGGGGCACCTTCCCACCTGCCCAAATCGAAACCCATTTCATGCTTCAGTAAAACGTGTGTGGCGCTCGTAAAACACACATAAAACTATTAGCTATATACAGGACACGAAAGAAACTGTACCTACACGATTTAATCGTATTTTTCTTTTACTGGTTATTTTTCTCTCATTCTGCTGACGAAAGAGCTTTTGCTGCTTTGACTTTACGATACCGGTAACTCGACTGTTATAAGTACTGAAAACCACCCAGAGGCAATGCCTTGAGACAATATTCCTTTAAAAGAATTAATAACAATTTCCTTTTGCTTTGTTGTTTTGTGTGCGGTTTTTCCGCTGAAATGTTTCAGCCCCTCATTTTATGTGCCCGTATTTTATGTTAAATTGTTGTAAAGGTTTTATATGACACTAACAAAAAATGTTCGTTTCGAGATACGGATACGTACAGTTTTGGCAATAAACGTGACAGCGTGTGTATTAAACTGCATATTTATGTTTTTCTAGATAGTTTTTTGGACACGTTCAGTTTAAATCATGAAACCTTCTGCAAACGCAGAAACTTAGCTGTTAACGTTCATAAATAAAGCTAAAACTTTTATACAGAAAGTTAACAAACATCTGGCTGACCGTAATCTGTTTCTGTTCCAAAACGTTTATTTCTTGGTTAAAATGTTTTATGATAGCACGCAGATGTAAGAACATTACCGGTCGTATTATTAAGAGGCGTTGTTAGTCCCGATGACAAGCATGGTTTTGTTAAGCTTATACAGGGTGTAACGGAAAGGGTATATACAAACTTAAGGATGTGCTACAGACCATCAAACTGAACATGTTTCTCCATAGGACCAACATCGTCATAGCGAAAAAAATATCAGCTGCCCCATACATTTGGGTCGAATAGGTATTGACATTTTGTATGGGGCAGCAGATATTTTTTTCGTTATTACTATGTTTGTTTGCGGAGAAACATGTTCAGTTTGATGGTCTGTAGCACATCCTTTCCGTTACAACCTGTATAGTGTTATCAGTGGCGTAGCTCCCTTGGGTGGATCCCGGTGCGGAGGTTGGTGGTAATCTTACAATTAAAATTTATTCATTCTAGCTTTGACAGCTGCAAACTCGGAAATAACTTCTTTTAAATTTATATTTTGTGTTGCCTCATAGTCTATGGCTATATACCAAGATTGCTAAGTCGTGTTTGGGGTCATTGTCGCTTTCAAGTAGTTTTTTTTTTATCAATTTTACTTGAAACTCCTTTCATATGAAGCTACGCTACACGCTACACGCAAACCGTCAAAAATAATTTTAGTGAATCATAAGATTTGGAAGAGATTCTGTAAAATCCCATGATACAATAAACTTAAAACAGTCTAGGGAAAGCCAATCAGAAACTGTAACAGTAGCGGCTTTTAAGTGTCTTCACAATCTTGGTATCTCCAAAAGTTTTTCCGAATGAGCTGAGCTAGTGCTTGTGGGGAAACCCCGAAAAAGACAGATGTGCTAGCCAGTATTTTTCTTAATGTTTGTATTTTGTTCTTGAATTTTGTCACCCCAAAAAGGGTGCGACCCGGTGCGGCCCGCCCCCTGCGCCCCCCCTTGCTACGCCACTGAGTGTTATACGTACCGACCCACCGCTCTCGTTCGAGCCACGTCAGATTGTCAGCCTGTGTGTCATAGTAGCCGAGCTTCACGTAGTGGTTGTCAGTCAACTGCTCGATCTGAGTCAACGCTATGCGATCACCTTGCGACGAGAAAGCCACCAGACCCTATAGGATGGAACACAATATAAATCAAACCAATTTGCATGTTTTTCACGCTCGGTTTAGGGGCTAAAGAGTCGCAGAGCCGCAGTTAGAGTCAAGTACCTATATTTCATTTTATAGACTTTTTTCCCTTTTGAATTTGACGTTGTCTGAGCTTTCATTGTGTACCTAGCTTAATTCTAGTCATTCTTATAAATCTATTGCTGGGCATAGGTAATCTGTAATCGTACGCCATTTAATTTGATCTTCGCCACCCTACGAAGCGCTTCAAAAATCGCTACGGAATTTTTAACTAACTTCAATAATCTTGTTAGTACGGTAAATTGCTCTAACTAAAAGACAAACTAGGTTAAAAGATTAACTTAACTTTGCAGTTCGATTACTAGACATCACCAAAAGCAAATAATAATTTTGTAATAGAAATTCGCTTTTTTCTTTGTTTTTAAACTACTTAGTTACGGTTTATGATTGATTCAAGCTGGAAAGTTTAGGAACCGATAGCTGGCGCCGTGATAAGCAAGCTAAGGGGCGGTTCGCTAGTCTAAACTAATATTATAAAGAGGAAAGATTTGATTGTTTGTTTGCATTGAATAGGCTCCGAAACTACTGGTCTGATTTGAAAAATTCTTTCAGTGTTAGATAGCATATTTATTGAGGAAGGTTATAGACTATATATCATCACGCTACGACCAATAGGAGTGGAGCAGCAATGAAAAAGTTGCGAAAAGGGGGAAAATGTGACGCAAACGAAGTTGCGCCGGACAGCTAGTTCAACATAAAAGAACGCCTCTTCGTCTGTCTATCTGGAGATTCGTTTATAGAAATAATCACTTAACTGATTTTTGAAATTGATAAATTTATGTGCTCTTGGGCTATTTTTAGTGGGTATCCAAGCCACATAAACAAAGTCAAAAGCATTACTAGTATTTTCATAAATCCACTTCGAACAATTCGACCTCAGTGATGAATCGATGATAAATGTCTGAGTTATGGCTTTTATGTTCCGTTACTGCGATGAAATTACTTTTATTATGGAAAAATGTCACTGAGACGAGGCATTACAATGAAAAATGTATTGAGTAAAGTTTTCCAATCTTACTTACTATTATAAATGTGAAAGTTTGTGAAGATGCATGAATGGATGTTTGTAACTCTTTCACTCAAAAACTACAGAACGGATTCTTTATTTTCATACAAAATAGGCTTTCGTTTGGCTACAACTCGCCTGATGTTGGGCACTAGCTGCTCGGCAATTTGCTGAACTGGGCCTAGTGGCGCAGCCGTGAGAGACACAGTTCTTTTTTCTATTTTTGTATGTTTTGTCAAAGGGTCAAACGGGACCCTAATACTGAGACTTCGCTGTCCGTCCGTCCGTCTGTCACCAGGCTGTATCTCATGAACCGAGATAGTTAGCGAGTTGAAATTTCTACAGATTGTGTATTTCTGTTGATGCTATAACAACAAATACTAAAAACAGAATAAAATAAATATTTAAGGGGGGCTCCCATACCAAAACATGTTTTTTTTTGTTCGTTTTTATAAATAATGGTACGGAACCCTTCGTGCGCGAGTCTGACTCGCATTTGGCCGGCTTTTAAGTTTTTTATTTCGTGTTGTGTGTACTTGTGGCATGTGCTAAATAAATTTTTTTTTTTCTTTCTTTGATGATGCGGCCTAGGGTAAATCACGCGTGCTTGGATTTGGATAAAGGGCACAGAGATAACCTCGATTTACACATAGGGTACTTTTTATCACGGGAGTACCGTGATGACAGGGGAGAACGGAAGCTGACCCCATGCAGATTTGGAAAGGGCAGGAAGATGATGATGATGAGTAAGAGCCCGTCGGTCAATGACCGAACTCCACGCTAGTACCATAAAACTTTTAATTCTTACCAGAATGAATTTGTTTAGTCGTGAATGTGCCATTGCCGTTTTGAAGTTTTTTTTTTAACTGTTGCGGGAAATAACTTTTAGCTTTTCTATTGTTGTATTAAATGTTTCGAATAAAACTTCGAGTTCCGTATCCATTGAAACCAAGGCTTAATTGTCACAAAGTGGAAGTAATTTCATTTTGTTTTTGTTTCTACACCATAAAAATATCCATTAATAGAATTTTTCCGACGGTTTTGCTATTTTCATAAATATGACTTTCGCACTCGATGTATTTATTTTTTACTACTAACGATATATTGGGTGTGGTCAGTTCCTGTTTATAAAAATATATTTGCAGGTCTTAGCTAAAGCTAATAAGTTACTAACTGTTGGCGCGACTTCGCCCGCACGACGAATTTTTAGTTAAATCCGATTTAGTTAACAATTTCAAGGGTTTTACTTTTTTGCATGAACCCTATTTTCTTTTCTATAATAAAAGTAGCATAAGTTACTCTATATAACACCAGCTAGCTATCTGCCGGTAAAAGTCTTGTCAAAATCAATCCAGCCGATTTGGAGATTAGCCTGACCACACAGACAGAAAGACGGACAAAAAAGTACCGTATAAACCGTTACCTTTATATGTATTTAGTAAAAAGTTGTTATATTACAAACATGCACTTCAATTTTATTTATGTGTATGTATAGAGTATAGATATCACAAGTGTACATAACAGTATCACCATACTTCATCATCATCATTATAATAAGCTGATGCCGATCCAAGGATTACGATGCTTACAAGTGTGTGCAGTTTGGAGTATCATAGAAAGAATCCCAAAATAGCTCGAGATCAGGCGATGTTAATCCAGTGGGTTGATGTTTAAGGTACACTAAGAATATACATGAAATTCTATGTTCAGTCAGAGTCTTCAACAACTCTGTATTTTTTTTAGTAAGTATTTCTGGTTTGTATTCGTAAATCTCTGACCGCTATCTATGAACATTTAGCAATATTTCTCTTCACCCGAAGGCTACACGAGTAAAGTTGAGAGCAAAAACTAGTCGTAAATAAATTTTATAGCTTTAATTGCAGCCGTTTTATGCTATTGATGTTACCGTAAGAAATGTTCGTTTTATTTTTGCACGGGATCGTTTTATTACGATAACTACAGTATCCTATGTGTATGTCCAGGTTATAAACTATCTGCGTGTCAAATTTCATCCATATCTGTTCTGAAGTTTTTAAACACCCATTCATACATACATTCATCTTACCACACAAACTTTCGCATTTAATATTTTTATATAGTAGTAAGATGTTTTTGTAGCTCGCCGTTGTGATACAAAATGCGTAGGCTAGCATAAGCAGCAATCATTCCCACTGCTGGGATACAGGCCTCCACTCTGGGAGATGAGCGGCCATAATCTATCACGAAGGCTCAGTGACAGTTGAGGATGAGCATATTTGCAAACTTTGGTTTTAGGTGTCCTCACGAATTTTTCCTTCACCGTTTTCAGAGCAGTGAATAATAAATAAACTACACGACGTAACGTTGCTATGTCTGCTGGATCCCGAATATCGCAAGACTGTAGCCCTGGGACAGCTAGCCGGGGTCGCGGCAGATCAAGGGGAAGATGATGGGACGCTTAGATGGTTTCCTCGCGAATTGGTAAGAAGAAGCACACCATCGTGAGCAGTGAAAGCAATGGGAGACGCCTTTGCCCAGGAGTGGGACAATAAAGGCTAATTTAAAAAAACGTTCCTAAATAGGTATGAACCTACGACCTACCATGACCGCAGGGTCTACTCAACGACTACATAACTAATATGACTTCATAAATCGGATAATAATTTCGTCAGTAAAAAAATAGCTAACATACACTAAAAATTCTCTCTGTCGGTATTTTTGCTACAAAGAAAAAAGGACAGAATTGAAAAACTACGTAATATTATTCATACATAGAGGCGTATCTCTGTTATTTCAAAACAGTATTTCTACGAAATGATAGAACATTATAATTATTTGCTTTGTTTGTTAGTTTTTCATATTAAAAACATAATTTCCTCTAGGGCTACTCAGACTGGGAAAAAAGTTCTAAACCACAAAAACCGACATGGATTATTTGAACTGTATTTTCTACGTTTACATTATAAAAGCTGGCGAGCTATGTATGTTACAGAGTGTTTAATACCAACACACGACAAAGTAGTTTACTTGTTACCGCAGATTGCTTTTCCATATTATATTATCCTTATGCCAGGGAAGCTTTGTTGGGATTTTATACTGCATACTAATAAAAATTTAGATTTAAGTGAATATATTATGGAGCATCAAACCTGTGATTTATATCGAGTTAACAAGCGATAGCATACTTAAGATATAGTGGAATAGATAGAGCAATACTTACTGATACGCCGAGGAATGAAGTGGAGTTTATTGCCTCATAAATGTCATCGGCAATCTTCTTGTTCGTGTATGTGAAGTTCTTCAAACTAAGTCCGCTTTTCTCCAGTTTCTCCATAGTTTTGTTGAAAGCTGAGGAAATACAAATACTTTAATCTCTTCATCCAAGGGTATGAGGTTTATGTATTGTCCGTGTACTTAAGTTAAGTGTCAACCTTTTGTTTGTAACTGTGCGGAGAGACACCGTGCATAAATTTGAAATGATCTCAAAGAGTCTTGGTGACTGTTGTGTGAGAAGTGGCTTTGACTTAGTTTTACAAAGCTTGGGACCACACTTTGTGGTTTAGGAGGCGCGTTTCGTATTCGCGTGCAGTATTTAAGACAACTTGCATTGTCGTTGTCGCTTTGGCAATGTATTCAAGCTTCACCAAGCGTTGCTACGGTCTACGCTCGTAGCACCGTAGCACGTAGCGCGTAGGCGCGCGCCTACGCGAGTTTTCCCGCTGATATTTTTGAGCAGAAACATTTGCGCGGTTTTATTACTCGCAGTGTTTAAACTGCCAAATATCTTTTTCTTTTTCAATCCATTCCGTGATCGCGCATTTTGATCATTGTGCGTTCCTATTTTTGTTCTCCGAGATAATTTGTAAGAAAACCGTTCAAACTGTTGTTTTATAACAGAAAAAACGGAATTCTAAATTAGTAATAAGATCATCTGCCTAGTAATATCTAATTTCGTCTGACCATAAATAATACGGTCACACAAAATTATTGCTTTTTTGGCATGGTAAGTAATAAAATAAATTGTTTCCGGGCAGACATATGAAATATTTTTGGAGCCGTATTAGTGTACATCCCATCCTTTTCAAAAGGCCCTTTGTTCACGGTCGTGATTTTGATTCACGGAACAGAAGATGAAAAAAAAAAGAAACCGTTCAAGTGTAGGAAACCGCGAATAGGTAAATTAATATGAACCGGGAAAATGTTCAAAGAACCAAATTGTTACGAAAGATAAATGCGAGCTAAAATTGGGTGTCTTGTTCTTTAGGAAAGACCTTTATTTATTTTTAGGCTAGTGGCTTATGTAGTTTTCTCTAAATCTCGCCAGTGTACGACCTCCTCTCGACTTATCTAGTCGGATTTTTGTACGCGTATTCAGTTCTGAAGATAATTTAGTAACCTTGCTTGTCGCGACAACGTGAGAAAAAATAGTATTTCTTCTCATTTTAATCTCACGACTAGTTTATACTTCGGTAACATAAGCCATACCGTTAGTATCAAAACGTATTATTTCAAACGTTAAAATGAATTCCAAAATCACTCTCTCTCCTACACTAAAATCCCTCTAACCTTACATCTATTTTAACCTACGTATTTCGTGCTCCTTAAGCAAAGAACGCTTGTACAGAGTTGTCAATTGTTATGGTGGTGCTCCCGCGTGGCTCCACGTCCCTACCTTGTGTTGTCACGTAACGTGGTACGTGACGCGTGGCGCCACCTATTGTACTCTTCGAGCACTACACTTGTTAAATTTTAGTACGCATATTAGGGCTGTCTCGTTGTGAATTCTTTACTGTTTGAACATGCCTGCCTACATATTTGTATATGGAATTACTTACTATTTAATTACTTACTATATCGTACGTGAATGAAACAAACGGAATAGGTACTCCGTTTGTTTGAGGATTGGATCGTATCAGGTGTTTTTTGTAGTTTTTGCCTTCCCCCTACGAATGCAAGGGAGTATCGACATATTCGTTTGCATTCGTTAACTTACGCCTTTTTATTGTGTATTACTAAATTGTCGAAGTATTACAAAATTGTTGTTATACTAGAAAAGAAAAACCGAATCGTCACATATTCTTTAAGATGGAAGCGCCAGAGTAGCCCGCAAATTTCATTTGTTTGTTAGGTCAATGTTAGGCTGTATGTTAAGCTAAATATGATTCGCGACCGTAACACATATGTAGTTACAGAATTATAATCATTGAAATCATCTATACAACCTAAGTACACTTGTATAAAATCTAAGTTCATTTAATGCCATATATTTATTCAATAAATATTTATGATAATTTTTTTTTAATATTTTAATGATCGCGAGTTATATATTAATCAACATACAGGCCAACTGACCTGCAAATTTCGAAAAACGTAAGAAAATTTGAAATTCGTGGCTACCTTGGGGCTTTCCCCTTAATAACGTAGTTTATTTTCATCAAGTTGAAATAAAAATCGTTAGTCGAGGTACCGAAATAAATATAGATACAATATTGATAGCTCAGCCGCTACGTTATTAAGTAATTAAGCCGCTTTCAATTTCATTATTCATAAAATTGAGCGATTCTTCTTTTGTTTTTGGAAGATTATTTTTAAAGTTTTATTGCGTGATCGCGATTAATAAAAAAACAAAATCAGCAATTCCCATTAATTGCGTTTTTATTCCTATGATATTTTTCGCATAATTTCGTAGTTCCTTGTTGGATATGTGTTGGTCGCACTACAATTAATAGGGACACCAATCTTAAAAAAATAATACACATAAACAATCAACAACTTTTATAACCCGCAAGCAAAACAGAAACACACAACTAAGCCAAAGTTTTTCTGATAACTTATTTGTACATAAAACGGGAGTACGTACCCAGGGCGACGGCCCAAACTGCGTCGTAGGCCAGGGGTGCCTCTTGATAGCCCTCCGGATATCTCTCGCCGTCGATGTCGTAGCCAGCTTCTCGCAAAGCCTCGTTCAGTCGCGATCTGTTTAGATAAAACATTGTTTTTGTTGTACCAAATCAGACGGCCTACTTCTAAAGGGACGTCAAGCAAGGATTCCGGATCCTTCTTTGATTACGTAGTGTTTTTTTTCTACGTTATCATTAGTTTATTGGCGTGTTACTAAATGGACTACGAAAACATGTTTCTTTGTAAAAAATCGAGCTTCATTTCTTTACCGACGCCATTTTTTTTGTGTCAATTGGCAATGGCGGCAAAAACAATCGACAGTTTCAAATGACATAGATCAAGGAAAGGCACACACATGCATTTGAATAACATGTTGTTGTTCCATTGACCTAAAATAGCTTAGGAATTCTAAGAATTTGTTGTAGGTACTTTACATTCTAAGTCACGGTAAGTTATGACAAAGCTTTGCTAAGTATTGTAGCTGTGCCGTGAAGTGAATAAAATGCGCTTCAACTTGTTCAAAAAGATTTGGCTCTATTGAACACGAAAAAATGTTTCCACTCCATAAACCAGTTTACTTTATATTATTTGAACGGAGCTAGAAAGCTTTTTAATCAATATTAATGCTATGTAAATAAGTAGATGATACATTTTGTGTTTGTATTAATAATTGAGTTAATGTTTCATAATAAGGGAAATATATAATGCCGTTCAGGGTCTCTAAGGTCGTGAGAATACGAGTGGTTTCTCGGTACTAAGATATTACAGTTGCATTGACGTAGTGTTCCTACGTGTATATCGTTCGCTTAGCAACTACGATGAAAAGCTTATTGCTGTGGAACCTCCGGAGAGCCCGCCAGTACTTAGCTTTGTTCAGAAGACGTACGGCGGCGCTTTCTTTTACTTTTTCTAAGAAGTGTGCAGCAAAGGTTATGAGAGGATTGGGACCACTGCCACTATGAAATATTAAGCGCAACAAATGTATGTTGTAACAACAGATTGCACAAATCCCTGGGGAATAGAATGTTCCACATTATTTTGCGTTCCAAGCCATTAATTCTTACCACACAGGAAAGCCTACGTAAGAGGATTTAGTGGGAATTCCGACCGGATTATTCTTATCCTAGACCAGCTAGCGACCCCGAGCTTAAAGCTCTTAACCAAACAGAAACTGATAATACTGTAAATAGGTTGCGTGTTGTGCGGAATTTTAGATCAAAGTGTTTATATTTAACTCTTTTACTATTAAATCTTAACTTAACATCTCGCCTTTAATTCTCGTAGGATAAGGCAGAGGTGTATATCTAATAGCACACACATTTCGCCAGTTATGTTTTAAATCCCAGGTAATAGGGAACGTGCCTATTTCCATCAGCCGGGCACAAATGCAGACTCCTTGCCTGCTACCGAGAAATTCCTAATGGAAAAACCCAATACCACTGTGCCTGACCTGGGAACCGAATCCAGGACCTCATGCTCAGCAGTCGCTTTGCAACCACTAGACCAACGACGCAATCTATATCTTAAGTTCTTTAAAATAGAGAGTACAATAGAGGTAATGAGAAAGTAATGACAACTTCTACTTGATAGTTTAGTAGCTACGTTTTGTTAAATAATATAGTAAAGTAAAGTGTACTCGGTACACCGGGTACAGGCAGCGTCATTAAGTAGTAACCCCCCTGGCTTCCTCGGCCGGCCTGTAGTGGGGTTAGCACATACTGACGCTGTCTGTACCTACCTCATTGCGTGTAAGTCTCGTCTTTCACGCCGTCTGGTATTAGAACTATTTTCTATGCCATAACAAAGAGTCCGTAGGTAGGTACGAGTACGAGAATAACGTATTATGTACAACCTCCTCACTGTATATTTTTTCCACCATTTCGAGCAATTGCTATGCTAATGTTCACTGAAGCATATTTTATTATCTTTTAGAAGTACAAAGGATATCCCAGAAACAGTAAAGTTACGCAGATATAACAATAAAGTCCCGACGCGATTCCGCGATTCGCGATATCGCACATCTCTAGGCATTTTCAACTTGAAGTGTCGCCGCGACGACGAAAGAATAGAATATTATGTTTAACGGCATAAAACTTTTATTTGGATTGCATCGCGCAGACGTGTCTCTGCCTATATTTACAACAGTTCAAAGGAAATTATAGTCACGCACATGATGGCTGAACGTCTACAAGAATAACAAGATTGCCGGATTTTTTTTATGAAAATGGATTTGTTTTTCTTTCTTTTAAGGATATTCTGACTGTTTGAATAAATTGAATATTTTATTTATTCTGTCGTAACAATATTTCAAGAGCTATTTTTGTGATGATCTACGATCTGCCTAATAAAAACATAACTTACCGAAAATCTTCAGAGGTCATCCCGGAGATGGTGGTTTGGTTGGAGTTCTGGTTCCACATGAGGGCCTCCGTGGTCAAGTGACCCTCAGCTGCCTCCCGCATCTGTTCTGGAGTGCAGTCGATGCCTTCTTTCTCCAAGTTAGTCTCGAACCAGTTGTCTTCATACCAACCTGCCAAAATACATTTACGTTATAATTTCACATTTTCTACCGAGTGCAGAATGTAAGATAGTGTATTAGCAACAAGTTTGTTGTCAAGTAAAAAGGTACGCATTTAAAAAGTGAACCTAATTACCGAAAGAACAAGGAAGCTACTTTTATAAAAAAAAAACATGGTGTAAACTTTGTCTATTAAAACGATAATTGCCACAGTTCTTAGGTATAGTCGCATTGGGAAAATTAATTTATTTTATGTAATTACTTAAGGCGCATGAACTTTTCTTAATCTAACAGAAACCATTACTTAAGTTGGTTCATTTAATTAAGGCTCTATAGATAAAACTTTTCAATTGGCTTTATTTGTAACTCGCATTGAATATGTAGGTCCTTACGTATGTAGGCACTTTATCGACTACTACAGACGAACTGTCGGCCTTTTCACTGAGCTGACCGTTATAGAATAGAATAAAATAGAATATAATCATTTAATTTGAATCGCAAAGTATCATAAAATTTAACAATCAGGAATACATTTTAAACTACAAACACACATACATTTACATTATTATTATAAAATATTTTATAATTTCACGATACCGTCAACCAAGCATTCTGTTCATCAAACTAAGTAACCCTACGCAAAAATAATAAAAAAAAAACGCAAAAATAAAAATATATATTATTTTATTTGGGGGTAAAAATCACGTGCAACAGTAAACTCAATGTAACGCATTCAAAACATTGTTCTGATGGAAGCATTGAATAGTAAATGCATCATGCAGGTATTTAACGTACTGAAATAAAATTAAAAATTAGTATATAAAAAAGAAAAAAAACTTTTGAAAAAGTTGATACTTTGACGTGTAATATAATTCTGTAACTAGAAGGTTTCCAGCGTCCGTACCATGACGTCTTAAAACATTATTGTTCCATTCCTATTACAGAGTGAAAAAGAGACGTAGCTATACAGGTTGTCTAGCTCCATCTCTTTCCCACTCTGGAATAGGAATGGAACAATAATGTTTTAAGCGTCATGGTACGGGGTATTGTCCAGAACAAAAAAAAATATCGAAATGACGGGGAGAACCAGTGCCTTTCGACTTCGTTAAGGGTCTATTTACACCCTTTATATTACAAATAAGCTATCACCCTAGCGTAAAAGTATTAACTAGCATATCATGCTGAAATGCAATTTCACACAAAGCTTGTATTTATTACCGTAAACCGAAGTGTAAAAACATGAATGACCAAATTATCATAATGCCAATTATTTATTCAAGAATAAGCGGGAAATTATTTCCCTTTATTTTGCGTTTACGGCGAGGTTCACCCTCGACCATTATTTATCCCCTTTCTCTATCCATTTCCTTTGTCCTGTTTGTTGGTACAACCTGATGCGAACAAATGTGTGTTTGCTGTGTCATCTCCACTTTGCTTGAAGCGATGTATTTTCATGAAAGTCGAGATAAATGTTTTTGAGTAGCAATATAACTTTTTCTAAGATTTCAAATTGCGTCATAAAGGAGTCTGGGTGGTTCTAAATTTTTATACTTGCTCAAAGTTTTGACCCGACGGCGGTTTCATTTGTTTGTGACAAATAAGGTTTTTAACAACAATTTTTTTGTCGTTTTTCTTCTGTGACTGGGTTTATGAGTGTTCTTTTTTATCTCAATAGAAGTTTAAATTCACGTTTTTTTTTTCTGGGTAAATTATTTCGTAAAAAGTATCCACACTGGTTTTTTAGTGTCTACGTTTAAAACCAAAGAAGTAAATGACTAACTTATAGTATCGGAATTCCTATTATACTTAAATTGAATTGAATTTTCCTGAATACCTGCTATCGCATCACTGAGATTCAATGGTCGTCATTTTCAAAATGAATTATATGCACGACCTTTTTACGTTTAATTTGACTAAAAATGTCCAAAGATTTACTACGGGAAATATGTTCATCATAAAAAATTTGCAAGCACGAAACTCACATCTCCCTCAAGTTGGGGAACGTGTCGATTATTTTTATATGAAGTGATCTCTTAGTGGGCTATTTTATGCCGTAATAAACTTTTATTACGGAAGAGAAAAGATTCTCGGAGCCTATATTAAGGCCAACCGGACGTTGATAACCTGCCGAACTTGGGCTGACGTACCTTTGGCAGGACGCCAGTAGCCCAGCCACACAAGTGTGTACACTTATCTACCGAGCCTCGAGACTCCCACCTTGAACTAATTTGGACCACTGTTCAGGGCGACTGTACATAAATATGCTGACTTGTTATGAGCCGAATTATAATACCGAGGCACGCCCTGCTCATTATTGTGAGTACAGCGCTGCCAATGTAGGCGTGAATATAGCTCATTATACTAAATCAATGTGGGCTCGGGAGAGGAATGCAAATGTACCCAAATTAGATACATTAATGAGAATTGATTCAAAAGACAATCAGCATCCCAAACAACCGTCATGGCGCGCGGTGGTGACGCGGCGTTCGGCGCGCGGTGGGCTCGGAGTCATGAATACACAAATGGGGGTTTATCGCGAGTCTGTTTTCATTACGATTTGAGACTAAATGTTTAAACCAGGTCAAAACAAAAACATTTTACTCTGTTACCAGCCTCATGCTAACCTCCTGTCGTCCCTCAGGACAAGGGCCGATGTGAATAATTTAAATAAACCACATAAATTGACCAGAAACTGCCTTACCGGGGCACGAACTTGGGAAGCTGTTAAACAAACTTTTATATTGAGTTGACATATTAGAACGACTATGCCCGCCGAATTTTTGGTTTTACAGCTACTAGTCCACTTTTAGCTTTTTGTTTAAAAAATTGCTTGTTGTTGCAAATTCTACGAGACGGAATTTTATTTGGAAACTTTACGCTTTGTAATATTACAATCCATTTTAAAAAGCAATGGTAAAAGTTCTACTACGTGGAGATGAGAGCTTAGTTTATTTCGAAGTACTCTACTCCGCAAACAAACAATACCTAATATCTAAACGTTGCGTTGGTTTTTGTTATATTAGTATGTAAACGAGTACATACTCATTAAAAAGGGTTTATTAACATATGTTTTACGGAAAAACATTGCTTAATTATCCATTGCAATTGAAATTATTTTCTCGTTTCTCTTTGGGCGGCTATGTTTTTTTACCTAACTGAATAACCTAACCTAAATGAATTACCATTTACCCAAAATTAAATTCCCAGGGGACATGATATTTACTAGTATCATTTACTGGGCACTGACCTACGTGCTGTGTTCACACAAACCCACTGTTTTAAACTACCTTCGAAGAGGGAGTCATTCCTTAAAAATATCCATTTTCTTATTTTAGTAGACTCTCGAGCGTCGTTAACGCCGCTCCTCCTCTGTTCTTCACTTTATCTAAGATTTTTTCTCCCTTCCATTATGTCGCAGGCTGTGGTTTATGCCCAGAGGATTCATCCGGGAAATTCATTAATAAATATCTCAGTTAGACACACAAGGAGTCATTTATAAAATAGAAAGAACAACTACCCAAAGTGAAAAGCCACCTTAGTAGTAAGAACTCATAGAAAAAAATGCTCTGTGAAAGAAACAATACAGCAACATAATCCCAATACAACACAATATTTTCAAAAATATATTGTACCTCAAAGGTATATAATAATTATATTATAGCCATGTCGAACAAGGTGAGCCTCCTCTGATACACAGCAATTATTTTCCCAGACGTAGCTCGAGGTGTTATTTTTAAACTCACTTAATATTATTACAAAAAATTGTATAGCTACATTTTCGTTATTATGTTTTTGGTAAAGCGTCATATTTCTTTTCAGCCTTCTTCATGATATACAACGTCTAAATGAGTTGTATCCGCGACCTCGTGAGTCGTGAGCCACGACAACGAACGTTGCCACTTTCATATTATTCCTTCCATAATATTGCTCACAATTTATAACGCTTATGACTTACGCGGCTATTGCTCGTGTTAATGACGTTTTATTTAAATTTTCTTAATGCGATATTTTCAGAATTTCAGCATGTGTGGAATGAGACTTAGCTAAATGAAGTCACTTGAATAAAATGCTGGCAATCATGGAACTATTCTTATGTTTCGTAATTTAGAGGCTATAAACATTACGGTCGTCCGTTGTTGCCAAAAATTAAGTCGTTTTCTGGATCTGGCTTGAAGTGTGTTTGTCATTTATGTTTCTCCCAGATCACATGAAACCTGGAATGTTTAACCTGATGCCGATAAAACACATTCCTACTAACTGCTGTGGTACCGCATTCGTGACGGTTATGTCACCCGCTGAAACGGCTGGCAACTAAGTTTCATATTTCACTTTCGAAATTACTTTGGAACATAAAAGAAACAAAGTGAGAAAAGGTAAAATATATGATCTGAACATCTGAACAAAATATACGGTTCCGTCGCACTTATTTTTCGCCGAATGCAAACGTGTTTTTTTGCGAAGGCCACCATAAGCCATTTCCGGGAATAAGAATTATGGCAGTTCTAGATGGAGCCTCGAACAATGTAGAAATCTGAAGAAATTCTTTAAGTTTTTATTTTCAGAATCAGTATTTTAAACAGAGTTGGAAAAATGTGTTTTGATAAATTACAGTTCTTAGAGTCGAATATAATTTAGCCTTGAGCGCGCGAGATACTTTATCGGTAAATTTTAAAAGACCCATAAACTTTATCACCGTTCGAAACTGGGAACGTCCCTGTGTAGTATGGAGTTTAAAATTTAGTGGAAATATACAGACATTTTGATTATCTGAAATATCTTTTTCACGATATTACGTCATCTGGCTTAATAAGACCCTCATTTACCTCATAAACACCAAATGAGACAGGAGCAGGTTCATGTAAAATTGATCTCTAACTTATCGATGGATAGATTGCGAGCTAGCTTGTCATAACACCGCGCAAATATTGAGTGGCGGTTGAACGCAGTTCCAACGTCCCCTCGCTCACAATACAACACAGCACGAAGCGAATAAACCTGCCTGTTTGTGTAGGCATTTTATGAAATTATAATAATGTCGAGCCGTGTTGGTGCTTCCATGAAAAAGGATGATCTTCCGCTTATGTGTTAGTGCCCGGAGACCGGGTTTTTCGGATAATGTTATTTACGGGTTTACCTCCAAATAACTGAAATCCCTAATCCAAATCCAAATCCAAAATTTGCTGAACCCTTGAGGGTTCAGCAAATTTTATACAATTTTCATAACATTATTTCGTGGGTGCACACATTTTGCTCCCTTAGAATAATGACGAAGCTTTGTTTTTTCTACATTATTCTCTACAGTGGAGTGCTGAGTAGAGGCAGCTACATCTACCTCACGGTTTAGAAATCAACAAATTGTGTTTTATTTTGTTCCAAGTGCTATTACAATGTGTGCCAGATTTTTATTTTTTTACAGAAACTTTCCAGAAAGTGCTCCGACTTACCAATAAAAAACCAGACGTAGGATTTCCCATACAGGCGATGTTTGTAAACTTCGCACAGCACGCGCCTGGCTGCGACGACGTAAAACAAGCCGACAATGACGCGCGCATCTTGCCGCCGCAGGTTCCGCACCGCATCGGCCGGGTCCGACAAGAACGACTGCCGCGTCACGATCTCGATACCCGCCTTCTTGCAGTGCGCCTCCAAGTCTTCCACCGTCTGTGGAATAAACTTACTTTAATAACCAGTACTATAATTGATCGAATGCTTGCCAAGTTCCCAAATCTAAGCACTCATTCGACAGTATTGGCATCACATTTATTAATGTTTCAGTGGAATGGAACCACACGCGTCGCTGGCTTCCATTCGGCCTAAATTGAAAGCCAAAGTAAATAAATCACCAGTTCGAAAATCACATGTACCAAATAAGAATTCGACTCGAACTGAATTTTCTTAACTCCTCAAATCCTGAGCACTAAAGTGGCTGCGGAATAAGTGTTTGTATGTAAATTGGATCGTTGAGGGTTTTTGCTCCGATCCGCGTCAATACGAACGAAAATGAAAAACCTTTATTATACAAATATTTGGGGCGTCAGTGGTTTTTATGTGCGTGAACTCTAGCAAAAAATATTTCTTTGCCGCGGTGAAAGCAAAACAGGAGCGCAAGAACGCTTCAAACCCACTTATGCAGAAAAAACCGGGGCCGCTCTAATTACATTGAAACCAGCGTGAAAGGCCTCGCTCCATTCATTGCGGGTAACTATTCACTATACACACCCTTCGTTATGCTCGCGTACGCTATATAAATACGTGCTTTTACCTGACAAAAACGCCTACAGCCTCAATGCATAAATCTACGGCTACATCATTATATTTCATTTTCACATTCTCATAGAGAACGGGGTCGTTAAACTTTCAGCTCTCCGTGAACTGAAACAACTTTTAAAGATTTATTGTAAGACGAAAGCTATGTATTTTATTAAATGTCCACCTCTTTCTCTTAAGAGGAATTAGGGCTAAGTACCTCTTAAAAGGTGGACATTTCGTGAATTGTATTTAGAAAGCCCGCGTTCTCGACGACATTACATCTAAATTAATCACATCTCTGAATGTTCGTGCATTCATTAAGCTTCGTAATTGTAAGAAAGTTGTAGAGTTCTTACAGGCTCATCATATTTTTATACTGGTATAAAATTCAGGGTGAGCATAAAAATAAAAAAAAGAGTAAGTAATCGTCAAATCGTTGTTTCCTATGGTGATAATATGAATTTTAACACCTTTTTTATAATACCACATAATAACGCGCCGCCGTAATACTAATATCTCATTTATAACACAAACAAAGGCTCGGAGACACGATAAACAGATAAAAATAAACACGTATGGAACAGAGAGTCACTCATAAATATTATCAATATAAATATATCTGTTACAGAAAACACTTTCAGTCGACTTCACTTGGATTCGTTTATGCCTGTTACGGCCGCGCTGCCTGAATAAATACCGTTCCATCTATGAAAGTTTCCGAGAAGAAACGAGCCAGTCGGATTCAGTAAATACTAGTACTTGTAAGTATCATATATTTTCACCCTTTGAATTTCATATTGTGGCTAAAATCGGCGTACAGCAAGATGGGTTGCTAGCGGATGTCGCATAGAGGTAAAAAATGTCCAGTTATGTCCATTTATCATGCAAGACGCATTGTAGTCCGCGCTCACTTGGGGGCGATTATTTTCCCTTTATAACCATTGTTACATTACACGTTCCGTGAGGGTTTAATACGTCCGGCAATCCTAAACGCCTCTTTACTACTATGGATTGTTAGGTCGTAACACGGGCTGTAACGTCTGATATAGGAAAACGTTTTTAAAGTAGCTAAGTAATAAGGTTTTAAATGGTCGGTTTATTTTCAGCTAAGTGCATGTACTTACTAGATGTTATAATAACTTCATTTGAAGTTCATTTTCATGTGACTTGCAGTCCAACAAAAAGTCAAAGTCGATATGTGCGCACATAGATATATTTCGATATCTTCTGCATGTTGGGGATATAGTATTTCTGTGAGAGTTCCTTAATATAAACTTCTCTCGTATTTTATTTCCTAACAATGTGCAGATATCAAATAGCCACTACTAATAATATTATCTGGAGTATTTTATAGCTAGGTCGCGACGTATCAAAAATATTTCCAATATTTCCTGCCCTTGGCCCTCGTACATCGTTACAGCGAATACTGCCTTTCTTATAGCCGCAAGTTATATCGAATACTCCGTTTACTGGTTATCGATAGTTGGATCGCAGTGCTTTGTCTCATTTATTCTTTGACTCTCAGCCGCAAAATTGAAACCTTTGTGAAGATCTCAAAGCCACCTCAGAGGTTCCCAATATGTGATGAAGTCGAACCCGACGATCCGTTGGAGGCCAATCACGAGGATCGTTTGTCAATCGGCAACAAAGCGCTTAGCGTGTCATACTCCACTCGATGTCGATACGAACAACTGCCGATCGAACAATTTAAGTCACGCAAGCGGTGGAAACAGCCGACACGATATGGTACCCCCACATAATCACTCGGCGCCATATCACTCCGTATTATCGGCGTGTTCACTGCTCCACAGGTTGAATTATCGAAAGCTAATGTAATGTAAAGATAACATATGTAGCAGACGAAGACGATGTTAGTTTGTAACAACACTGTATAACGAATGTGTTTTCCCTTTGTGCCATCTATCTCGTTTTACAATACCCCAAGCATCGAAATCTATTATGGCGGTTGAAATGGTTCGAAACGGAAGAATAAATTTAAGTTTGCCCATAAAATGGAAACGTTTTATCAAGGGAGACATGGCTGCGGAGACGCAAACTCGCCCGGTTCGTTGCGGCCACAATTACTTTTCTATTTCTTATGTAAACCTTCATTCTATCTCTTTACGCTTGTTAGGTGCACGGGAACAAAGCGGATACTGCGATTTTCCTTGATTGTGAATATTCCAATTTTGAAACCGTGCAAGATTATTGGGTGTACTAATAAATAGCAACCTGACCGGACAGTCTCGTTGGTCGAGTGCTGAGCATGAAGTCTTGGGTACGATTCCCGGGTCGGGCCAAGTGTTATTGAGGCTTTCCATCAGAAAATTTCTGTTCGGTTCGTTTTGTGTTCGGTTGATGGCAATAGGCTCGCCAAAACAATACTGGCGAAATGTGGACTATTAGTTACACCTCTGCCTAACCCTTCGGGATTACGGGCGTCTTGTTATTTAATATGTTTTTTTTTATATCTGTACTATATACTATAATATTATAAAGTTGAAGAGTTTGTTTGTTTGTTTGTTTGCTTGAACGCGCTAATCTCAGGAACTACTGGTCCGATTTGAAAAATTCTTTCGGTGTTAGATAGCCCATTTATCAAGGAAGGCTATAGGCTATATATCATTACGCTACAACCAATAGGAGCGTAGCAGCAATGAAAAATGTTGCGAAAACGGGTGAAATGTGACGCAGACGAAGTTGCGCGGGACAACTAGTCTAAATATATAACAAGTTCAGTTTACACTTACTGATATAAAGACTTCCTCTGCTTGCTGTAGGATGGCAATCCTCGACCAGCCGAACTTCTGCATGAGCTTGATCCGCGTAGGATTGTGTACCGTGGCTGATGGATGCGTGCGGAACAGCGTCGGAAAGCGCGCGCGGTCTGACAGCGCCGGCGATGATGCACCGTAGCACAGCTACAATAACAAACAAAAGTTAGTAAAGGGATCAAGCAGTGATAACCTTGTGGTGAGACCGACGGACTGCCAAGTCGTACGTCTCAAGTTCGAACCCAAGACACGCACCTCTGATTTTTTCATGTGCGTATTGTTTAATTATCACTTGCTTCGGTAAAGGAAAACATCGTGAGGAAACCTGCATGCCTGAGAGATATTTCTCGACGGCCGAGTTAGAGGCGGCATAAAAACTCGGACACCAGGTTAAAGACCCACACGACAAAGAAAAAAAGAAGAATAAAGGGTTCAATTTCTGTCGAAGTCCTGAATAAGGTAGGCGCTAAAATAAAAGAAATTGTGTAAAACACAATGTGTGTGTGATATTGATATCAATATCGCTATCAGCGATAAGACCGCCGTTGTACCCATAAAGTTATTAGTTTTGTAAGCCCCTAATGTTTAATTTTTGGTGTACAATAAAGTTTTATTCTATTCTATTCTACGTAGGCCCTAAATAACGCAAGCCTTAAAGAATTCTTCTTGTTTGTTTCAAAAGCAGATTAGCCATAACACAGTAATGTTCAAGCAAAGATTATAAAAATTAATTGCTCCGCCACCCTCTTTAGGGGAATTCATTTTGCACTTGACAGAATTTATGTCAGAGCCGAACATAATGTGGCGATTTCATAACACATCCAAAATTGCTTTGCGCATATTCGTAGGAATCGCGACGCTCCGGATCTCATGGGACTGACAAAATAATATAAGGGTACATTCTCCAGTTCGGTTTGAAAAATGATTCTGTTTGAGACTCTTATTTACGTCTCAAAGAACGAAGTACAAAGTTTGTAGTCCGACTAAAAGTTAACACAATTCATTTGCGTGGAAAATTCGTTTAGAACAACGGCTCGCTAACATAATCAACTTGTTCAGTAACTTCTTAAACGTTGAACAATCTAATTAATTAATAATCCACTGAAACAGATACCTAAAAACAAGCGTGACTGAACTCATTACTATAAAAACGCTGTTCGCCTATCCAACCCTAATGTTCATAAAAGGCCCTTCGGATTCACTTGTACACCATTAACCAATCAAAACACGTTATGGCAATGTTCCCAACGCTGACCCTCGTTTGTGTGCAGGAAGCTTTTTATATCTCCCACTTGTTTTTCTTTTATTGGAATTCGAGCGTATTTTAGTTTTGATTTAAAGCCCGGGTTTGCAGTTCACAGAAAAAAATAAAGCATTGAGCCTAGAGTTTTCATATAAGAATATTGTAGGTAAATGTTTTGGCGTTTTTCCAAAAGCTCTATCTTCATCTGAAGTCGTCTGCTCTTGCAGTAATCGTGAATCACGCGAAATCAACCAAAGCTCATAAAGTTGTGACATCTCTGTTATATGAAGTCAGAGGCGAAAAAAAAATTGTTTCGTATTGTTTTAGCGAACTTGCTAGCTCTGGATGTCCTCTCTCTCTCTCACTCTTATAAGGAATTTATATTTACTAGAAACGTTAATCCATAATCTGGTGACTTGGCACAACAAAACTTTATCCCTCGCTCCTCAGAGAACAAACTTTGTGAAATCTCTGTAATGTGGACATGTGTCAAAAATATATACCCATTCTGAAAAGTTCAGGCCCAAAGGTCGGGTTTCGAAAACGATAAAATTGTATGAATAAAAGATTGTTAGAGCTAAATATTTAAGAGTGTCCCTAAATTATAACTTGTTTAAAACTTATATAGCACTAAATTGAGTTTGGAAACTCGAAATGTTAGAAGATTTGGGTAAACCGAACATCCCAATAGGGATCTAAGTTGGATGAGAGTTTAAAAGTATAAGAAGTAAATGTAATACTTACAACCATGAGGTTCCACATCTTGGCAGCTTCGGCGACGGTGGTGCATACTGTGGAGCATCCGGCTAGGAGCAGCAGCTTCTGTGGTGGGTTGTACAGCAGGTTGTACATCACACTCGCTCCCAGGCCCGGCTCGCACTGACGATCATAGTTGACATATGAGTTTAATTGAACCTTGTTTAGCAAACAGTACGGTATCCAGCTCAGTTTGAAGTGGGTGTGAAGCGCGTACATGATTTGTTGGTCTACGTTCGTTAACTAAGTCAATGAACAAACATGAGAAATATGTGAGTGCGTGTGTTCTGTTTGACTGTTTCTACATTTTGAATGTGAAATGTGATTATTATGGTTTGCTATTTTGAAATACCAAATAGTTGCTTTTCGTAGTATTATTATTAGACCGATATTTGCGTGGTATTTGTGGCCTGAACCAAAACTGCTCCCAACAGTTACTGTTGTTCTTGTTTTGCTATAACAGACTTTAAATTTCCAAAGATTTATATTTTTCGAAAATAAAGAACAACGAAAGCTTTATATTTAATTTATATTTAAACGAAAGCTTTATATTTCCCGAAAATTAAGAACAACATTGAAAAAAATATAAAAAGTAAAATATAAAAATTTAAGTGTTTAAATTTTCCGGTTATTTTTTCTAGGGGCAAAGTTATTTCAATCTCGAAAATAATATCGGAATTCAACAGTTACTGAATCTTTACTTTATTGAATCTGCTCTCAATCTAAAGGAGGTACGCAAAACATAAAATAAATAGACCATCGGAATTCGCAAGGAAATGTACATTCATATTCATGAATAACGCAATTGCTTAACGTGTTACGATTAGTGAATTGAATTCCGAAGAGGGCCCAGATTGGTCGTAACCGAGGGCATGTAGTCAGCGAATCAGAGCGAACACTTTTTAATTAATTAGTGAACTTGACCACATTACGAGATAAGGGAAAGGTCTACTTAAATATAATTACGGCGGCCCATTTAATCTGATTCGATATCCCTTAGTGTATAGGATGATTTTTTCAAGTGGGCGTGGAAGGCTAAATCCAAAACTATGAAGAATAGCGAAAAATAATCAAAGGAGTCTCCAGCCCGATTTTGATGAAAACTAAAACGGTATCATTAATTTAAAAAAAGAATTCAAAACGGATTGGTTACGAAAGAAACACACTGTGTTTAACTGTGTAATAAGGATAACATTCTGGGAAGTAATGACACAGAGAAGCCGTTGAGTATTTTTAGCTATTCTTCATAGTTTTGGATTTGGCCATGCACGCCCACTTAAAAAATCACTCTGTATACTACCTACATGCCTGTACATCCGTGATATATTGAGTTTATGCGGCAATGTTTTACTTTTCCGTAAGAGTAAAGTAATTAGGTAGCCAGTAAAAAGCTTTATCCTGTTTCGAAGTTGGGGTTTTTTATTCAATTTTCGATAGCAACGTTCAGCTAGCTCGGAAGTTTAACATAAAAGCCAGGCAAATTAATAGTCGATAGAAAACTTGTATGGTGAACACGTAGTTTTAAAACTACGGAACGCTAGTTTGTGAATATGCAAAATAGTTTTCATGGTAGCGTTCCTACCAACGCGTTTCCTGAGAACGATTGGTGACCATTTTTACAATATTATAAATGTGTGTTAAATGGATTGGGTTGTCGAAATATCAATGATTTGTTTAAAAGTTTTTACGATTTTTTTTTTGTATGTATTTAATACACTGAACTTAATTTACTGGTACCAATTAAATTTCAGAATATTTTATTATTTACTTAGTATATGTATAGGATAGGTAGTAATAATTAATTACAAAAAATATTTAGGCAATATTTACCATTGAATGTCGTTTTGTTTAAAGAGATCGTTATTAATTATGAGTAAATTTAATAAAATTATTAAGTGCCCTGACCAACTTTATGTTATGTTTTGAGTAAATGCTTTTGAGTTTAGCACGGCCAATTTGTAGTCGCCGACTAATCAGCTTGAGTGATTGAAATGCAATTATAATCTTTATTGTTTACATTTTCATTTTTTATATAATCAGCATTACGGTTTATTATATAAGCTAGTAATTGGAACTCTTACTTTTGTAGTCAATAATTGAACTGTAATCAAGGAAGATAGAATTTCAACATATAAAAGAGAAAATAATTGAGAATTTCCCGCCGGGCGCGAGCAAGTGCCTTGTATGATTTTTCTCAATAAGACCGATATGAAATGCCATGGACATTATTGGACATAGCCGATGCGTGTTGAACTCCGCCGGAAGCAATGATCAGCTTAGCTGACTAGTCAAGCAGGCGGCCCATCTCTATCGTCTATTGTTTGACCTCATATTTTAATGGTTCTTAAAAACAAAATGCTCTGTACAGCTTGACCATGCAAGTATTGCACTTTTGTAGGAGAGCAGCTGTTTTTTTTAAATTTGTTTAAGGGCTACCAGTGCTACTATCCCAAAATCACGATAAAATTGTGTTACCAATTTTTTCTCATTTCGAATATCTCGAGAATAACCGTTTCGAGAAATCTCGATGAGAAACCCTAAAAGCTACCATATGGTCGTTTGTTTGTGGTGCCATGCTTGCAAATGAACCACCCGACAAGCTTGCAGTTACGAATGTGTCCTCATTAGAACTCAGTTTTGCAAGAAGGTTTTGCATGCACATTTAAACTGTCATGCAAATGTATATCGTCTATCGCCGGCTAAATAATAAGCTTATCTATGACAAGCCATTTACAAGCCTCTACAGAAGCAGTTTATAATGTTCTGACATAAAAACCAAAAGGTTTTACGTATTATAATTTTAGTTTAATAGCAAGGGATGGGGTAATTTAATTTCATGTGTACAACACGGCCCGAAAGTTACCAAGTTATTTCAAAGATGCCTGATTTCGGGTGTAATAATGTAACATTTTACGCTCAGTAAATTATTTTCTCATCAAGATGTTATAATGAGAAATTTTATGCTCTATATTAATTTATTCGACACCGGGTAACATAACATCCGAACTCAATAAAGCCACTTCACTTCTTGCTACCAAAATGACTCTTGAGGTTATCCTCAATTATTCCACCCTATTATGTTATCACTTCCCCTCCTCAAATTCCATCAGTGATCGCCACGTTATCAACGCCGAACTGATCGGAATCGTCAATTTGGTCGTGAATAGGTATGAATCGATAAAACGGGAAATTACCTTCAACCGGCGCGGAAATTCTATCCAATAAAATTTTCTTCTTGAACCATTCATAAATTCTCAATAATTGAATCGAACGTCAGCTTCACCCTCTCGGTTGCAATATCATAAGCCTATGATTTTTGTTCATTTGGATTTATGCGAGCAGTCCACTTGGATCGAAATACGATCCGTTTTTGTTAATTAGAACAGTCAGATGGGCGGGTTTTAAGTTGGTAATCCATTACTTTGGTACTTGTGGTACTTTTGGTACTCTGAATGAAGAGCGAGAGGTGACGACACGTTATGCACATTAACTTGATTGGAATTATAATTGGCGTTTTCGTAACTTTGCCGCTGACGAACTTAAATTGTCTACGTATAATTAAGTTTCATGTTACCAAGTAAATTTATAATTATAAGACCCAATTTAAGCAGTAGACTTAATATAAATTTGCAGAGCTCATGATGTTTACCCATAGACACGACCGAAAACTGAAAAAACCTCAGAAATTGTCACACACAATACACACGTATTGGCACATGAAAGTGATTTATCGACTCCCTTGGTAAATGGATGATTAATGAATCAAACATACCTTGCTATCGTTGCTGTGAATGTATAATTTGAAGCCGGACAATAAATCAGAGCGCGCGTTAACATCGGCGAGCGCGAGTTCGGCCGCGGGCTTGCAGGCCTGGCCGCCCTGCCAGCCACCTTCGCCCTCCATGGGGAAGATGCCGCCAATATGGAGGTCCCCTTCGCGCCTGCCCTCGCTGTAGCTGCCGCCGCCGCACCCGCTCAGCCACAGCACCAGCAGTGTCCGCGCGCGCCCGCTGCCTCGACACCGCCGCCGCCACACAAAACACTTGGCAACGACGAATAATTGCACTAACGTCTTCACTAACAATGCTTTAATATCACAATACACTGTTCTAGTTCGAAAGCTAAACATATTATTCACATCACTTTTTAATTTGACTAGCGGACGCTTTGAAAAATTAAAGTATACTCGCACCCGCGGCAGGGAGGCGGTGGCGTTTTGATATAAACGTGATATCACCCGTAGATATTGTAGACATAGCCTAATAAGCGTTATTTTTTCTATAAAATACGGCATCTCATGTGCACGGGGGCCCGGGGAGGCGCGCCCCGCCGCCGCGGCCGCAGCGCGACCGTCGGCGCCCTGCAGGGTCATCGGTCGCGGCGGGGACATGCTGTCATTGTTCACCTCTCCGAGCATTTTCCATGCTCTCTCCTGTAACAAACAAACATTCTTGTTTTCAATTGAATTGCAACTTTGTGCACGTTTGAATAGCTTGTTATTTGTAAATTCCAATGTGGAATCATTTTCGTTCAGTATACCCAACTACAACCAAGCTTTCACGAAAAGAAGGTACTTGTTTTACTTTAAGCAGTAGTTTCACATGTAGATACTATGTTCAAATGCTTCCACCAATTTGGTTAAATGAGAAGTTAGAATCGTATTCGGGAAGTGTCATCACGCTTAATTCAACAGACCGCTAGCAGCTAATTTGGTTTTAGCTATGTTCTAAATTCTATCCAAATGAGCATTAAAAACCTTATAAACCGGAAATTTTAACCCAATTCCGGGCATTGTTTTATTTACATTTATTAAGAACTAGATGACCACTTGGCCAGTGGCCCGCCGCCGCCGCCGCTTTAATAGAATAACTATTCTGTTTATGTAGTTGCGTCACGATCCGCTATCATTAGAATTAGATGGTAATTGAAGAAAAATATGATACTAATGTTAAAGTAACCAAATAATACATAACTACGCCCTTATTTATTCGTAGACATTCAATATTTGCGTTCGGATTGAGATGTCTTTAATTCCTACAGAATTACCGGATCGATAACATAAAATAATAGCTATAGGTACTCGTATAACGTTGATTACAGCTTTAATATTAAATCTATCTTCGATTTCTGATATTGGAGTCTTCAAATTCTCCATCTTTGTCTAAATTGTACAAGTTGAACATTTATTCATATCTCAATGGGACAAATATAGCCATTCATCGATATCAGAGTGATGTCGGCAATAACGCGAGTTTCAGTTTAAAATTGACGTCTGGCACGGGTTTAGAACCACTTAGCCGATAGCTGGAGATCACAATAGCAGACTTCGATGCTGCTACTTTCAAAAAGAGTTCCATTGTCTCGAAGTTTTGGAGAAGCGAATTACTTTTCACGGGTTTTATAAAAGAGTAAAACTACTAATCGTTTGTAGAACAAATATTACATTGGTTCTTGGTGGAAAACCCATTGATTGAAAATTGACAGCCGGGACCAACGGCTTACCGTGCTTTCCGAGGCACGGAGGAAACTCTGTATGTAATGGGTGGTCACCCATCCACATACCAACCTGCGCAAGCGCTGCGTCACCGGAAGATCGATCCTAGTGACTGTTATTATTTAGCTCCGAGTTCCTCGTCTCGTCAAATGTGGTAACTTATTCTTAAGCAATTACCAAATACAACCTAAGTACCTCGACTAAGCATAAAGACTTGGTGAATAATAAACTAGGTATTACTAAAGAGCTGGGGTCGTAACGTTTACCCGTTGCGATCAGTAAAATACAGAAACTGCGTTCTATTGAGTAAGAAATCTACTGGCGGATACAAAAAGCCTGATAATAATCGACCCTCTGTAATCGCACCGCAATGAAATGAGAAGTTAATGATTCGTAGCTTATTCCTTTGTAATACCGGTGCTAATCAATGGAAGGAAATGGTGTTCTATTAAAATGACGATTTTTGCTAAGCGCGAGACTTAATTAAGCGCCGTCTTTTATTCATCAACCTTCTTACAAACATTTGGGAGATCGTTCATGAAATTGGTTGCATTCATCAATACTTTAGTTATTTGCTTTGAGATGGACGTGAAGTAAATTTTTTCCGAATTATGCCATTATCTTCTTCTTAGTGTTTCGCTGACAATTTCAATTGAGTCAGCCCAAAATTTGGTGACCTGTTTGGCACTTTCATTTGCGTCCACCAGCTCTTTTGATGTGCAAACAACAGGACAGGTAGGACACGATAACAAGTGTCCCATCTTTTTTTTATGAATGGCATCTCGCAGTTCAACCTAGGAGGTTGCCGTCTTCTTAACCAGACTATCCTGTGGGTGCCTTGAGTGTGAGGCCTCCAGCCAGGGCATAAAACTTACAAACTAAGCGACTACACCCCTGTGGGTACGAGCCTCGGCCTAGGGCGTCGTTGGGGGCGGACTGCAAGGGGACAGGCTGGATCTGAATGATATCATCATTTAGGGGCTGATTTAAAACTACTGGCATAGCATCGCGGGCTGGCTCGAGCGAGGGTCGTGGAGTATCCCATCGTTTGTGGGGTTACATTTATACTCTACTATCATATGCCATTATGAAAACTAACAAATCGAATGGTAGATCAATAATAGGTTTATTAAGGAGAGAACCACTGTTTTATATAATATTTAGTTCTAACTTATAATAAAAAGAAGTATCAAAAACAAAGTAAATGGAAACAACACGTCATTTGTGGCGGAATAGACACGGCGAGACATCACGTTATGCATTTTCAGTATAACATGGCTACGCTTTGAATAGATTTCCCGTACAATGAGAGATCCGCATAAACTGGTTTTATCTAGCTTAATTGATTGCCGTGCGTACAAGAGTAGTTCGGGTTATCATTTTGTACCCAGAAGTTAAGGTTATAATTATATTAGAATATGCTTCTCTTATTACGATAACGTTATGAATATTCAATAAAATTTCAGACCAATGTTTATTGGTCGAAAATTTAATTGAATATTCTTAGTTAGCTTTAGTGAACCCGTTTTGATCCCCGGCAACAAACCGTGTTTATATTGTGTAATGTGGCACTTCAGTTAAAGGGTGAGGTTAACGTAGTTAGTGCGCGGTGATCAATCAGAACCGTATCGAGTGCGCGCCGCGATACGTCAAGTTCGTAATTTAGATATTTACCCAGCCACCTCAGCTCACTGGCCGAGTGCCCGCATCCACCCAAATGATATATCACTTCCCCTACATAAAGTTGCAACTCTCATCGCGGATGTAAACGGAATAAAACAATACTCTATTACAAACTTTGCCCATCTCACAAATGGTATTTTCAGTTCATTTTAGCTCAGATACGACAGTTAGTGAGTAAATGAAAGTTTCACAACAGAGCGACGTTAAATTTGACATTCTCTGGCAAGTCGACTGTCCTGTCCGCCTCCGCAATCATTTCTCAAATTGTGTTTTCATACTTGTTCCTTCTATAAGCTATATTTCAATTGAGGGTAAAAGCTTTCAATTTATCGTGTAGTGAGTAAGTAGGTACTGTTAGTGATAAATAGTACTACGTACTATTCTTCATTTTCATGGTTGTTTTATTCGAATACTTCACAACAGTTTTAGTAGAACTCTTGCTAATTTCGTCTTTAAACGCCTGAATTAAAGTTTCTTTTTATTTGGACCTCATCTAAATGGACACTATTAGCTTTAATTCAAAGCTACCTTCTTCCCGTGTCTAAAAGAAAAATTGTTATGCGTAAAACGTTCCCATTTCACGGTAAATAAAAAGCGGATAAAGTTAGGTATAAAGATTAAGGCTTTTAAAAATAATGGCTGAGATGACGATAAAAAAATGAAAATAAAAAGGCTGAATGTTTTTATTTGTTAACATTTAAGATGTTAATCTCTAAGAACACTTTGGCTTAACAAAGTTAAACATCGTAACTTCAAAACATTGCCTGTTTATTTTTAATTGGCAACCTTTACTAATCCGAAGTATTGCCAACCTAAGTTTCTATATGAGGTTCCCCGTTCGGGCAGTATTATTAAATAAGTTTACAGAAGTAGCTCAGAATAGTGCTTGGTAAATGGCCCATAGTTCGTCCCTTTCAGCTTTCAAGACGCTTTAGTTATACTTCTACTGACCTATTTGTGTAATACGGGCCCTCCGATAATGTTTTCATAATGTTAATGTTAGAAAGCATGTTAAATAATGAATAAACTTGCTGAAATGCTGATCCCAATATGTGTCCCTCTGGGAATCTTAATTGAATAATAGATAAAGCACTTAATGAAAGGCAGTAAGCAATCACATTGAGTCTGAAGACCAGTTCGAGTGGTTGGCACAGGCTAACGCAATCAGCCCGTCATTGCGGCAATTTCCGAGGAAATTACATAAAGGAACCATTGTCCGATACCGTTCCATTTTCGCTTATCATTACTATTGTCAGTTTATTTTTATTGTTTTGACCGGTTTACCTTGTAGATGTAACTAGATATCTCATTCATTAGTGTATCTTTTTTCTGAAGAAATCAAATCCTCTAAATAACACTAAACATAACTTCCTCATTATTTTTATCTCAACACGTAGTGACGCTTTTTCATATTCATTTTCACAAATATACGCTAGCTGTCGGTAACTGGATACAGTCACCGGAATATTTTTGATAACGACGAGCATTACGTTGACACGTTTTTCGCAAACTCAGGCTCTTTACGTCGTAACAACATCCACGCTTCGTGTACCAACGTTTTTCTGTTTGTATATTGACATTTTGCTGACACGAGACCATAAATGTAATAAAACGTTGGGAATGTAAAGAAAAATAAACCGGCCGGGGGCAGAGTGAACCTCGAAATCAACCATTTACTTTTATAGAGTCAGTACAGCATTCGTCTTGGTTCATTTACATTTCGGGGTTCGTTTCGTAACCGAGCTGATTTTCTGTCTAGGAATAGTACGTGATAAGGCCACGTATATATACCTCTACATAAAGTACGTGAATCGGCGAATTTTCAAATTCTCGGTGCTGAATTACGAAAGGCAGAATTTCTAAACCAACGGGATCTTGATTCAATGTATTTCGTGGTACACAGTTTCTGTTTAAAAGCAAGCTTGATTCAGATTGCTTCTTTTTGATGTACGATTTAGATAAGTTAAACAAATCTTTTTAATATGTTTTTATAAAATTCACGTGTCACTATGCACGTACACGCTAATCTCCGAAACCACTCAACCGATTTAAACGAAATTTTGTGAGTGTGTATGATTGATTCCAACTTTATTCACCCAAATGGTGGCCCCGTGCGAGGGAGAGGGGGGTATTATTATAAATATCAAACATTTACTATTTTTGTATGAACATATTTTTTGAAAAAAGAAAGGAAAAAAAGTAGAAAGTACTTCGTAATATTTTTGTATGAGCTTTTATATTACGAAGTACTTACCGCGCGTGCCCGACTTATACACAGGCCTTGAGACGGGATTTATTTACTCTTACCTATGTAGTGTAATCCTCACAAGGTTACAGGTGAAGTACCCGAAGGATCATACGATCCATGCATACGAAGAGAATAGGCGAGAGGCTTTCACAAATAAGGTGCAGTGGGATAGTCCTGAAAATGGGTATATTCCAAAAGGTTAAATAATCTTTCAATCGTAGCGGTATTTTCCTAAAATCTACCAATTGTAGCGATATTTTTCTAATGGTAACTACGATATTATACTATTGGTAGTATTTTTATCCATTATACCCGTTTTCGGGATTACCCTAGTTTACATTACCTTGGGAGGGAGGGAGGGAGCAGCGATGGCCCAGTGGTGACAGACCCGACTTACGAGCAGTCGTAGGTTAAAACCCAGGCAGGCGCATTACTTTGTGTAATTTATTTCATCACCGCTGCTCTCAAAACGGTGAAGGAAAACATCGTGAGGAAACCGGCATGTCCTAGAACTAAAAATTCGAAGACATGTGACATTTACCAACCCGCACTGGGCCCGCATGGTGGATTAAAGCCCACTGCCTCTCAATGAGAGGACGCCTGTTTCCCAGCAGTGGGAACATTAGAGGCTGATGATGACGATGCCCTTTACTTATTACACTACACGTTCATATCTACTTCTCATTAGTAAGCACGATGCATAAATACAATTATTATCTTGAATACACACATCAAGACGAAAAATAAACACCTAACGCAATCAGTGTGCCATTGTGCTAGATTGTAACGCGACGTTAGACGCTCCTTTCATGTAAATAGCTGACTTCGATCTCGCAAAACAGATACAAAACGATACTCTATTTGGTATTCTGTACTCGAGCGAAAACAAAAAGAATTTTAGTGATTTGTGAGGGTAGTTAAATTACGTCTTTTTCTCTTTTGTCAAGCGTAACGACGGCTGTCAATGGCGGCAGCTGTCGCGCCTAATGTATTTTAATCTAGCTCGACTGAGATTAATTGAATCTATTTACTGCAAAAATATGCAACGCACATACAATTTAACCCTTTTTGTTTGAAACCTGTTTACGTCTAAATTGAATTTAGAAACTCAAAATCTTATATCTAAACTTTTAAAATTAAAAAGCAAAATTCTTTTGTCCCATTTGGGGCGAACAAACTTTAGCTTTTTCTTCCAAAGCATACTGTTTTGTAAATTGCCGGTGAATTTTTTCATTCTGTTTCTCCATTTGCAATTTTTAAAGCATTTATTTCACAGTAAATAAGGCTCGTCGTTTGGTCCCTACAAAGGGTGAACACCCCGAGCATTCCAATTTTGAATTCTTACTTGAGCAGCTTTGTATTCAGGAATTGATGAGGTCGCATAATTCAGGGCCTTTACTAGTGTTTACAGCGGACAGACATACCGACAAATTAAATCTTCGGCTCAAATATTCGGGGTAGATATGTAGATACATTTTCCTATTGAACCTTCGAAATAAGGTATGCCTGTACAATTTGGTAGTTTCGTCTGTCAATAGAAATACCTGTAAGTACGTCCGTTCAGAATTTATATTGGCAAACAGTTCTGAAGAGTACACAACTATCTACCATGGTATATTTACATGACATTTTACTAATATTATATAATTTTGAGACCGATGCAGAACTAAATTGCCATAGAACTTTACTCACACGTTTCTATTTTGGGGAAACCATTGATAAGTTTGAATTCAATCCAGATACTGAAAGTAGTTTTTCGCAGTGTAACATTGAGGGGTTAGCACATAGTGACGCTGTCTGGACCAATGGTGTACACACCGTTTTCTAAATAACAATAAAGCTATATCATCGTAAAATTATATTAATAGAAATAAAAATAGTTTACAATATTACAGCATAAAACCACTGTGAAGAGCTAAGAGATAGCCTATCTAGTATCTATGTCTCTTTCTGAAGCTCAACAATATTATTGAAATTAATTCTAGGTAGCAAATTCTATCTTGAATTGATCTTATCTTACTTAAATAGACGCTTCGTGGGTCTCCGCCAATAAAATCGATCCAATATAACCGATGTCGTGATCGTTAACTAACCAGATTTGTCTGTTAGTTCACCAGAGAGAAATCGGAGAATATTCCAAATAATTTCACTGGCCATTTGGAAATCTGAGCTTTCTACTAGATGAAACTAAGATTTGGTTATCTAAAACCATTAATTTACTATAACTATAGATTTGAGTTTAAAACTCTGGGATCAGTGCTCACAGCCTGTTTAAGGAAATTTCAAAACTCTTAGTTGACGGTTCCTTTGACCCAAGGGTTGGCTTTACCTTGGCCAGAGACTAAGTGTTGCCACAGCAACGCCGCCAGTCTCATGGGCACATTACCAGCTGACAAAGTTGAGGAGTTTTTTTAATGCCCTTTTATAGTTTGTTGTTAGTTTATTTAATAAGTTTTGAAACATTATAATAATAATGCATGTAGTTTAGTTTACTCTACTGAACAAAAAAAAATAATGATAATGAATCATTCACAGTATCATGACTTAGGCTTGCCATAGTTTCAAAAGACATAAAGGACGTGTCACTTCCCAACACATGATAATCGTCAGAAAAAATTGGGCACTCTACCTTAAAAAAAAGAGTACATAATGCTTCGATAACACAGTATGTTATCATTCACTTGTTTAAAACGTTCATGACACGTTGCGCGGGGATGTTTATGAACGATGGCGTCGTAAAAATGTTCAATTTACGATCCGATTACGTCCGACGGGGGTTTGGAACATTAACTGATGTTGGTGCGGGCTCTTTAGCTGCGTAAGGCGCGCGCCGCAAAATTGCGGTTATACCAGGGGCGCGGCGGCCGGGCCAGCAACACTGGCATAATTAAATTTACCATACCACACCTATAGGTGCAAGCAAACTTGCTTTCTTTGTCGAAGAACTATCTCCGTTTGACAACTGTTTGACATCACAACCCAAGGATGAGATACGAGCCTTTATTGAGTTCGTGTTCAAATCCCAACTGTCGATTGTTATTCTTTTCATAACACGAAAATTCGGATTGAATGAAAGCGGTTTCAGTATATTGGATGCCAGCTTTCTGCTTTTTTCGACCACAAAGCGAGTCTGAGTAGCGCAAATATAATAAAATTTTAGGAGTTTTATTCTTTTATAAGGTAAATCGTGGATGGAAATGAGCGTTAAACGAGTCGACGTAATGAGGCTAACGAGCAGATCGCATCACCTATAACGGTTTTTTCTATGACTTTCTTTCATTTCCCTTTTATGATTATGCTTTTCGCGTTTTTAATTTCGACAGTTTGATACTGAATTATTTCTCAGGGTGCGAGATAGGGAGGAGCTCATGGCTAAATAATAACAGCCGCACGGGTCGTTCTTTAAGGTTAAGCCGTGCTTGCCGTGCATGGTTTAATTTTTGATAACTTGAAGGAAACCGAAAGGATTTTTCACTAGATATGTATCTAAATGAATTTGTTAAAAAAAAAACTGATAAAGATGAAGCGGAACTCATGGCTGAGTAGTCACAGCCGCTCGGTTCGATCTTCAGGTAAAGCCGCCCTTGCCTGGGTTCGTCCTTTGATGGGTGACCATAATTACATACTTAGATTTCACTTTGGTCCCGGCTGTCATTTGTAGTTGGACAGTCGTTACGAGTAGTCAGAAGCCAAAAGTCTGTCATCCAGTCTTACCAAGGGGTATCGTATTACGGAGATTAGATAGGCAGTCGCTTCATGTATAATACTGATACTCAGCTGCATCCGGTTAGACTGGAAGCCGACGCCAAGATAGTTTGGGAAAAGGCAAGGCAAATGATGATGGTGCGAGATAAGGACACTGGGACAATGCGGGTGCTCGCTGCTTGTATTTTATTGCCCTCTCTGTCGAGTGCTGGTAATAATGAGCGGTAGCAGGTATACGGTCCGCAGTGGGTCGTAGCCCTCTTCGAAAACAGTCCTCTGCGACATAAATAACAAATGGTGTTTGTAAAGACCCATCACAGACCATCTCGCGCTATGTCACAACTTTGATTGTATCCATTTAACTTGAGAAGTTAACACCGTTAAATATTTAGTGTGCATGTCGTAGCGACGTATATTGTCGTTTCAGAATGTAATTAGTGGCAATCTGTGAAACCACGATTGTGTAATTACTAATAACTTCAAGCAAACACCACACATGCATGAATTAAAATCCCTAAAAAAAATCGTTGATGTGGGTTTATTTACTGCAAATCAGTTTCTAGAGTTATTACAACAATAAGCAATAGTTATTACATAATATCGCTCTGTATGGTGTCGGACGTAAAGAATAGCACCATCCCATATCTTCCCGTGGGTGTCGTAAAAGGCGACTAAGGGACTTGCCAGAGAATGGGCAGCAGCGTTCTCTGTGCTTTTGTGACAACCATACTGCGATCGCCAACCCGCCTGCCAAGCGTGGCGATTATGGCAAAACCCCCCATGTTATGTCAATGTGGCGAAACTTGGGGGAGGCTTATGTCCAGTAGTGGACGTCTTTCGGCTGAAATGATGATTACATAATATTATGTCGAGATGATGCCAGTTCAAGAGTATTTCTTAACAAACAACCTGTAAGAATTGTAGTATCGAAGTAAATCAGTGTGTCAGTTAATAGTAGAGCAGTTTACAATGTCGATAAGGTGTCTGGTGCACAAAGAAATAAACGGTCGTTTGTTCAGGCGGCGTCGAAAGGAAAAGCAATTAGCTAGAATGCAAATAGCAAAATGTATTGTAGTGTTGAACACATTTGCATACGAAGCGACGAGCGGACGGAATTCCGAGGGCCTGGCGCACCCACTCCCTGTTAGGCTTCCGCTCAAAACTTCCATCGTAAAGCTAAAAAAGCAATGCTCCGCTCACTGTAATTCCGTTTGGCGAGAACAGAACGACATTCCAAGTTTGCGTAATTTGTAACGAAAATGGCCTCTGTACAAAAACTTACTTCTGAGAAACTAAAAATACACGTTATTGTTGCTGGAAGGTTACATTTTTAATTGCTTTTTACCACATTAACGTTTTTTACGATCACTATAGCTTCAAGCCAGTTAAGTATTCATTTGTTTTCCAGAAAAGTGTTTTCTGCGAAACGTTTACGTTGGGCTATTCCGATTTACGTGGTGCCATTTGGAGGAATTGTCTAATTAACCTGCCTATTGAACAATTTATTACACAACCCTGGATGTTTCTGCGTAATTTCGGCTCAACCTTATTGACTGTGGTATTACGAATAAATCACTGACGCTGTAATTTGGTTTCGTGGGCCTATATTACAAGCATCTAATATTCATTATAATATACGTATAACCTTCTGTTTTTCCACCGCAAATTGTAATGTAATACACCTGTTGCAAGGTTAATAAGGATTTTCAGCCATTTGTTTTCCCGATTTTAATAACCAAATTCAACAATGCCGATTTACATTGGGTAATAAACCATGACTCTTGTTTAAGAACCTCAATGATCTGTTGTCTGACTTTTACATAACTAAGACATAAAAAGAAAATTAGTTTAGCTTTTTATTCTTTCAGTTTTATTGATTGAGATGGTTGTTTTTGTAGTAAATAAAGTCTTCGATAAACAAAAGTATGCATAATATAGCGGTAGGTGAAACACTGAAACAATACCGGTTTTTATTACATTGCTCATTACGCAGTCTTACTCGATACTTCGTAACAAGGTCCACTTCTATACGAGCTATTGCTTTCAGCGCCTTTTATAGGTACAACAAATATAACCCTTTTCATTGAATTGCCTTATAAATTGGGCGGAATAAGCTGATATACTCCACAGTTTTCTTTCATGACCCTACCATTGAAATGTTAATAGCCCTAAGGCGATTTTATATTAAAAATAAGCTTCATTACAAATGTGGGGGAATGTTGGAAGTAAAAAAATCTCTTGATATATTTCAGGAAGATAACAAAGCCCCCAAAGTCGTGGCATATTTCAATTACTTTTGGGGGCGCGTCCCCGTATGCAGGATATCATGTGAGAATAGCCCTCAAAATGTTTTCCATGATCCCCTTTATGTGCACGTTTGGTTAAACGTCATCAAGTTCCTTTTTAAATAAGATTTACGCCTTGTTTAGAAACATATTTCAACTATTAACTGCTGAGCGGTCCTGGGTTCGATTCCCGGGTCGGGAAAAATATTATTGGGTTTTCCATCAGGAATTTCTCAGTAGCGGCCACGGAATATTGTTTTGTGACTGGTTGATAGCAATAGGCTCGCCTTCTGTTACATCGGACTTAAACCTAAGTGGCGAAATGTGTGTGTACCTACTATTAGGTACAGTCTGCAAATGAGATAAGTAACCAGATACTCATACTAGTAGTACGAGTATCTGGGTACTTATCTCCTTTGCAGACTGTACACCTCGCCTAACCCTTCGGGAATGACAAGCGTGATTGTATGTGTTAAAAATAAATAACTTTATTTTTAAATAAACGGTTTTCTAGCAAAAGTCCAAATCTTGCTTTGGCAAAGTAAACCTTAATACCTGATGAACAGGTTGTCCTATTAGCTACGTCACCTGTGTACATAACAACATGATGCTGTGATCTCTAATCCGCTTACCAATCGTGATGGTTATAGTAATGTCCCCGAGGATTGTTCGCTGTGTCGCTTCCATGGCCGAGGTCCAAATTCACGTCCGGACATTCGTTTTACGGCCGTTTATTACGACCATTAATATTTTATGGCCTGACGTACCACACAATGATTTTAGAGGAGAGTAGTTTGATCCTTTGAAATATTGACTGGGTTCTAAATTATAATAACGATGTCTGTATGAAATAAGGTCTGATTAGCGAGGTAGGTTTGTAAGCTATTTGATTAGCGAGGGTCGCCTGGTTTCATCGCAAGATTTTCTCCTACTAAGCTTAAATACCATTTCAACAAACATCGTAAGCGGCTTAAACATAGTTCTAAAGATTGAAATGGCAATAAACTAAAATCATCATCATCATGATTTCAGCCCTAAGGACGTCCACTACTGGACATAGGCCTCCCACATGTGTCGCATTGACATTTTGGGGGGTTTTGCCATAATCGCCACGCTTGGCAGGCGGGTTGGCGATCGCAGTACGGTTGTTACAAAAGCACAGAGAACGCTGCTGCCCATTCTCTGGCAAGACCCTTAGTCGCCTCTTACGACACCCACGGGTAGATATGGGATGGTGCTATTCTTTACGCCCGACACCATACTGAGCTAACCATACCATACCATGCATACCTTGAGGTATTTAACAATTCTGAATGACGTTAATTAATAACATAAACACAACATCGTCTTCAGCTTATAATGTTCCCATTGCTGGGACACAGGCCTCCTATCTATGAGAGTTGTGGGCTGTAATCCACCACGCGGGAGGGGATTTTTTGTTCTAGGATATGCCGGTTTCCTCGCGGTGTTTTCCTTCATATATAACATTAATTTTTTCTCAGGCAACTTTGGCCCATAGATAAATACCTTACAGACTAACATATATGTCGCAGTCTGATGATTTTATTCCGCTAGACTCGGAATCATGTGGGCAGAACACGGGTTTCGTGCAATGAAAACACACACACACACGGTACACTGCTTTTATCGAACTAACAAATTACTTGAAATTACAATCCAACACAATAACACTAGGCACCATGAATCGGGTTACAGTTTCGGGACGTCTTGACTCCGCAGCGGTCTGACACAGACTGTCCGCCTCGCTGGGAGCTCGAAACATCACGACTCTGTAGTAAGCGCGATTAGATGTGGGTAGACTGGTGAGTAGGTCGCTTGACCTTTGGCGCGCTTTCGATTCATAGTCCGTACTAATAATCCGACTCCGACACGGCCATCCTGCTTGCACACGTCCTCGTGTGATGGGCACCCTGCAAACAAATACTCCACGACAGAAATTTGTTCCACTCGGTCACTCCTGACCACACTTTAGATTCAACGGGGTGGTGGGAATAAGAACTTTGTAGAACTAGCCGTTTCGTTTTAACCGAACCGATTGGAAATAATCGAAAATATAATAATGATAACCCTGGGCCATGTACCATAATCGTTCAAATCAACTTTTAAAACTCTACTGCTATAAAAAAACTACCAAGCTTATAGAAACCCTCGAGTAAAGCTACTAACGCCACGGCTCTCTAGCCGACCAGCAATCGCATTGCTCTCAAACATCCAGCGCATGGATCAAAACTAAAATTAGATCAAATAAACAATTAGGTAAATTAAAATGCAAGAGCAACCAAGTACCTCTTCATCCATCTAATCACCACATAAAGCAGGAATCTTATCCGTGGCCTATGGGCAACACTCAGGCCCTCCAACAAACCTCTGTTTGTTTTACTACGTTCCTCAAGAACGCCGAGTCCCACATGCATGACTCTATGGTCTCTACAAGACCCGACCTCCGCCAGAGCCACCCGCGCACCGCGCATCCACGGACTACTATAAGCAGACACCGACTTCTAACGGACTACGGCTACGAAATGGCTACTGGTACGGTCTGACCATCTGAACCAAGATTCCAAACTATCTCTCAACTCTAAATCATTTTACTTCAAACGGTACTTGGCCCTCGGGCATTCTCCTCAACCCATCATGTGCATACTTGTAAGTACGCTTAGAACTTAATGATCTCAATGTGTAGCGATCCCCCTCTAGCACTTCGACTGGTACGTGACCCCTGGCATCTTCCTTAGCCTACCACGTGCGTATCTGTAGGTACGCTTAGAATTTAAAGCTTTCCGTGTTAAGGATAACCGTCCAAAACCTCAAACACTCTAAATAGACCTTTAATCTTTAACAACCCAAAATCACCAATCGTAAAACTTTTAAATTTCGGCATCGTTTCGTCAACTCGGCACACTTGTCATTTTAAGCTAAGCTAATCCGTCACGTCTATACAAACCGTGTACCACCGGCTCGACACCTTAGGTACCGGTTCGGGTTGAACTTTACCGGAGTGAGACTTCGCTACTTAGCACGTAAGGCAGCTATTTACGAATTTTCAAACATACTGAGACTTTCCCAGGAACTAATTATAATCGAAAAGCTTTTCAGTAGTCTTTTCAGCACCAAGGTGAACGATAAGAGTCACGGAAATTAATGTTTACCGACCATCGGAGAACACGAGCTAAATACGGTACGCATTTAGACATACCATTGCGTTGAATATGACGGTGAAAGACGCCTGGACGTAGCACTGATTAAGTCTTGGCTAGTCATTGCTAGTTAAATTCGTTGCGATAACAGTTAAAACCGATTGAAACTTGTTACCACTATTATGCCTCACCGAACGTACACAAAAGATTTTCGTTAACGAAATCTCTTGTCATTTTTGCAACAAAACCCTGATTTAAAATCTTGCCACCTAACATGACGTCACTTTGTAAATAATTATCAAGCAAACTTTGCAACAAAGTTTCGATAGGGTAAAATCTGTTCTGTACTGAATACTCGTGTCTGTACTATACCAGTCTTAGCAACAACGTGACTAATAAGTTTGCCATAAAATTTCGATAGAAAACTTTCTTTCACCAACGAGTATTTAGAATCAGAATAATAAGTAACAACTCACCCCTTTGTTGTTACGTGCCCGCGATGTTGCTTGTACGACGCAGACATCGACGCGCCGCTTGTTTGGCGCCCCGCCGCCGTCGGCAGGCCCGCTGTACACTGCCATTGCATGCTGTCACCGACGCACGTACGCCGGACGGCTACGTGAACCGGCATGACACTTGACGCACAGCTAGGGCTTCGCGGCCCTTTGTCGCTTGCCCGATGCCCGTAGCAGCCGGCACAGGCAGCGGCTTCTTCGTGCGACAATCCGCTTCGTTTAGTCCTGGTTTCTCCCTGGTCCGCAAGCATGGCACTTGATTTGCGGTAGCGATGAACACTTGTGACGTTTTTCTTGCCCCCGTCATCATGGTCAGTGCGCATTATCTTTAGGGGTTCTCCTTTGGTTTGTCACTACTCAGGTTAATGAGGGTAGTCGTTAAAGTTACGGCACACACGAATCTGGCCTTGAACAATTATTTAAACTGGTCCCACGTCAAACCTGGATAGGTTCTCAGTGTTTCGCAAACATTTGTGTTCAAGGTACATCTAGAAATTCGGTAGTACATTTTGGAGGTACACCGTAGATGGAAAATCACCTTCGTTTTCCGAGGCACATCAACTAATGACCACAGTACACCAGTGTGCCGCGGCACACTATGTTACAGCACTGTTACCCTATGTTACACTGTGTTACACTATGTTACACTATGTTACACTGTGTTATACTATGTAGATGCGGAGCCCTTCAATGCTTTGCCTAACGTCCAAATAAGCTGGATTCCTTCCACTGCACTCAACACGAAAAAAATCAAAAGTCATTCATTCATATTATCCTGATAATCAGCACTTTTTGAACGTCAAAATTACAACAGACAGTCCCCCAAAACGCCCGGCCCTTCGCCACTTCCTAAGTGTTTTAGCTGGGAAGAAGAAGTGGCGGAACAAACTCCCCAGCAACACATTCTGTCTGTTAGGTTTGAAGAACCAGATTCTACACAAAACAATGATGATGACGCATTACTAGCGCGCATCGCACTCAGTGAAATGTGGGTATTCCATTAGGTACACTCTGCCTAACCCTTCGGAGATTACAAGCGTGATGATATGTTATGTTTTGTCGGGATCAAAATCCGCTAACACACTAAACAAAAACACTAACCGCAAACACTAGCTTGCTATTCACTGGCTGAGTTTTAGTTCGTACCGCGGGTGCAATTATTCGTTTTGCATTTCAAAAAGTAACCGTCACTGATTGTTATTGTCACTGTTCTCGATTGCATTAGCACGATTCGATCGCACTTCTGATGTCGCAGTCTGATGATTTTATTCCGCTAGACTCGGAATCATGTGGGCAGAACACGGGTTTCGTGCAATGAAAACACACACACACACGGTACACTGCTTTTATCGAACTAACAAATTACTTGAAATTACAATCCAACACAATAACACTAGGCACCATGAATCGGGTTACAGTTTCGGGACGTCTTGACTCCGCAGCGGTCTGACACAGACTGTCCGCCTCGCTGGGAGCTCGAAACATCACGACTCTGTAGTAAGCGCGCTTAGATGTGGGTAGACTGGTGAGTAGGTCGCTTGACCTTTGGCGCGCTTTCGATTCATAGTCCGTACTAATAATCCGACTCCGACATATATATCGTAAAAATACAACTCCTGCTAGAAATAGAAACTTAAAAACTATGTTAGTAGCAATTCACTGCACTATGAAATTGTGCGTTTATGTGGCACTTGCCCGTGGAAGCGTCGGAACACCACTCCCTGCGGCCAAAAGTCCTCTTCCAAGGCAAGGTGTAGATAGCATGTTGGTATTCGCACCATAAACTTACAGCCTTATGCCTTAAAGTTAACGTTGCGGCGCGACTCTAGCAGCTGCACTCTCGCCACGTACTTGAGTTTTTATTGCATTTACTCAACGATGTCTTCCACCAAAGTAGTGTCATGTATAGGCGGGAGATGTACACCGGAGATTAATGGTGATGAGGATTAATTAACCGGGATTAATTAATTCATTCATTGAATTTTCATGAATTTCATTTTATTTTTTTCGTGATAATTCCTTCTGTTCCGTAGATACTTAAACATTCAAGTCGAGTACTTATCGAGAGGTATATATCCAGGCAAGCAGTTTGGAAATGGAACGATTTTTTAAAGCTATAAATTTCGCACGTGATCTTAGCTTGAGTGCTGCGGACCGTAGCTTCTTCCAAAGCAATTCAGCTAAACTCTTCGCTAATTAACATGGCCGCCCCTCAAATCTACCGAACATTACTGCGGTTCTTTTATTCGATATCGAACAAAATGTGGTTATGAAGAATTCAATAAATCGAGCAAAGTTTAATATTCCGGAACAAATGGTAGGGACGGAAATATTTGGAATAGTTCGATGATTAAAATGGATCATTCGTTCTCGAGAATACGTAGGTGTACATTTTATTTTGGTCTTTTTACGACTTTCTCGTAAGGTAAACTAGAAGTTAGGCAAACGACTTTTGCCCAATCCATAAATTCACTGACACTAAGCAACACCTAAACGAAGCCTAAACATTACTTCATTGGTACATTTTCACTCAACACGTTGAGCCTAGCGTTGAAAATCCAATAAAGTGTTTAACTTTAGGAATTAATTAACTATGACGTCTTAGTATTGTTTTAATTTCATTCCAGTGTAGGACAGAGACGGAGCTATAGAGGACGTGTAGTGCCATCTCTTTCCCACTCTCGAATAAGAGTGTAACAATACTGCTTTAAGACGTCATGGTAGTCATCTAACGTTAGTAGATATAAACAGCGTATAAGTTAGGCCACAAACCTTTATTGTAACATAACATGCCTGTGATTCCCAAAGGGTTAGGCAGAAGTGTTCCTAATAGTACACCCACATTTCGCCAGTTATGTTTAAGTCCCCCAAAATAGGGGGTGAGTCTATTGCCATGAACCGGGCACAAACCCAGACTCCGTGGCTACTGAGAAATTCCTGATGGAGAAACTCGATAACATTTTGCCCGATCTAACCTCATCTCAGCTCAGCAGTCGCGCTTGAGACCATTTGATCAACGAGGCGGTCACAATACCTCATCATCATCATCTTCACCCTATAATGTTCCCACTGCTGGGACACATGCCTCCTGTCTATGAGAGGAAGTAAGCTTATAATCCACCACGCGGGCCCAGTGCGGTTTGGTAGATGTCACATGTCTTCGAATTTTTAGTTCTAGGACATGCCGGTTTCCTCACGATGTTTTTTTTCACCGTTTTTGAGAGCAGAGATGATGAAATAAATTACACAAAGTAATGTGTCTGCCTGGATTCGAACCCACAGCTTACTGCTCGTAAGTCGGGGCTGCCACCCCTGGTCTCGGTCATTGTACCTACTCTTATTGTAATCGTAAATAATAAAATGCATGACATGTAACATCACTTGAAAATGACGTCGACTATGTCTTCAGTTAGGTACATTTAGTAGGTGCCACATAAAATATAAAAAACAACGGAGTTTCACAGATGAAAATTTTACTCCTTCACCCGAGTGAACCTTATTCATATTCTCGCTCATAAAAAACTTAATTCAATTCAAGCCCGTGAAGATCGTTACGTTAATTTTTGATAACTTGAAGGAAACCGAAAGGATTTTTTGCTAGATATGTATCTAATTGAATTTATTAAAAAAAAAACTGATGAAAGTAGGAGTAGAAGAGCTCGTGGCTGAGTAGGTAATCACAGCCGCTCGGTTCGATCTTCAGGTTAAGCCGCCCTTGTCTAGGTTCGTCCGTGGATGGTGACCATAATTACATAACGAGTTTCTTCCGTGCCATAAAAAGCACCTTAAGCCGTTGGTCTCAGCTGTCATTTGGAGTTCTTTGACAGTCGTTTCAGGTAGCCCGAAATACTGACAACCAGTCTTACCAAGGAATATCGTATTACGTTATCGTATTCAGCTACATTAGACTGGAAGCCGACCCTAAGATAGTTGGGAAAAAGGTTGGCGAGATAAGTTTGATGAAAGAAGTAAGAAAAAGTGTGAACTTATATTGGAGAAGATATGACCTTTAGCGAATCAGCACATTTTAACAGCGTTCTGGAGTGCTATCAAGGTCAATATTGCATAGCAATTATGACATAGACACATGCTGATCGCCCTTTTATTGGAGAAATTAGCCCGTAGAGAAGGAGAGCAGAATTATATTGTCCTTCGTTCTCTTCTTCTTACAGTGTTCGTGTCGATGGTAATCTAAATTGTGTCGGCCCAGAACTGAGCCACTAGTTTGGAGCTTTCTGTAGCGTCCATCAGTTCCTGTAATGTACAAACAGCAGGACAAGCAAGACACGATATTAAGTGCCGCATCGTTTGTGGAACAGCACCACTCTCGTTCTACGTTTTGTAGTACGCAAAGCAACGACTTATTGTCGGGCCTACGATGTCCTCCCATTCTTAAGTACTAACGCTGTAACAAAAATATTGTAAAACCGAATGATTTTAAAAGAGTAACCATGGAGTTTTTTGCCGGTTCTTCTCCATAAGAAACGACCAACCCGAACCGAGCACCTTTTTGTTGACGTTAAGGCCTATGTAAAATAAAAATATTTTGATTTGATTTGATTTGACCACATTTACACTCCAGGGCAGAATCATTAGTGAATCTCCACCTGAGCAGATTTTCCTTGCTGCGACCAACCTGGGTCCTTCGTTTATGGTTGCGTTCGGCGAACAGATACATAAGCTTGGACCAAACACTATTATCCTATTAATTTAACTCCAAGGTGTTCCAAATATTGCCGAAACGAGTATCTACTGAGGCATGAATCGACGCGTTACGACAGAGTCTGCTTCATTAACGCGGTGTGGGCCCATGTTACTACAGAGCACGTTACATGGCTTACGTATAACTTACTGCTTACTTAAACGTTATGATCTGGCTCTAAGTACATACAATTCCACGTCAAAGTGTAATTTGTGGCTGACCTTATGTAGGAATACTCGTACATAAACTTAGTTGTGTTCATTACGAATGTTGAAGGCAGCCCGGTCGAGGTAAACTAATTTGGAACGCATTCAAACTAACGGCCCATCTTAGAACCAAGAATCCTTATTAAAGTCGAGAGCTCGCGGCTTTGCTTACTTTAGATATGTAGGTTCACCCCTAATGGTAACCTATTATGTATGTACAATCGGGATTTTTGCACCTTTTGTAGATTTGGGTAAACGTTCCGAGTGCGATTGGAAGTTTTATTTGCGTTTGTTGTTTTTTATTGCGTTGTGTTGGTGCTAATTGGAACGGTAGTATTCCGTAGAGAGCTCAAACGTGGTACGAACGGAGTTAATAAATTTACGCTTTTGTCAATAGGGACGTTAATAATAGGCAAGATAGAGAGTTTCTAAATAAAATATCAGACACATACTCAAGTGTTGGCGTAGATACAAGTTTACCATTCATATAACAGAAATCTAGTTTTAATAAGAAAGAAAAGTTACATATCCGCTTTTTTTTCAGGGAATCGTCAAGGATTATTCCGAACCGAAATTGTAACCCGGTCGCGGGTTAGGTTAGGAGCTTGAAAAAAATTATAACAATTATTCCGAACCTAACCCTCTTCCTAACCTGACCCGATGTATCGTTCCTTCCATAACCCGAATTGCGATATGGTAGGTTTTCCACTCCCCTTTCGAAGAATAAAAGGTACCTATGTCGAATCAGAGATTAATATTTACAATACGTTATCAATCTATATATCACATCAACAATTAACGAAAACATTATTATGTGCCTGTAGTAAAAAATAATAACTTTTTTGATAAGAATTTAATCATACTTTGAACTTACTATATAATAAACACATACGGTGAGATAAATTATTATAAAATACTAAACTTAAAATGAAAGGTACTTTCGAAAAACCTCCATTCAAACTATCGTATCTTTTTTTTATTAAGTTGTTATTTGTGGTACCGTGGTGTGCTATTGTCGTTTAAAAACTATGAAATGAATGTGAAATCAATAAATACAATTGAATAAGACCAAACCGACCGTATACACTGTGCAAGCGTGTCTATGGTTTCGTTGCAATCACTTCGACAGCATTCTAAAGTAGCCCTTATCTTGTTGGCAAGTACTCATATCCTTCAGAATCCAAACAATACATTATAACTGAACCTCAAAGGGAACAACTACATATTAATACATGAGTAAATTTTGTAACAAGCTTCAAGATGTTGTGCAATATATATCCTAATTGCTGGCAAGCACGGTGGTGGCGTTGAATGAGGCACTTTATTATACAATGGTGGGCTTAGTAAAGGCACTTCTTGGTTAATGAATTGGTAACACTTAAGCTTATCTGCGGCATATTGCTCAAATTATGTTTGGAGGTTCAGAAGTCACGTCAGGAGTAGTTTCTTCATAGATTTACTTAACTTTTGGTTGCCTGGTGATTAGATTTGCGTTTATGGGAAATAAATTTATTGGGGTAAAAATACCCTTAACGAACCGAAGGGCACTTATTCTCCCCATCATTGCAATATTTTTTTTGTTTGGACTATACCTGGGAACCTTCTAGTTGTTCTAGTTATGGATTTATTAGAGGTCAAGGTTTAAAAAAAATCTCAGCTTTAAAAAAATACAAATTTCTGATATTATTTTTGCCTTAAATACCTCTGCCCTAAATGACCCCTAGTAGTACTACTCAATGCATTGAATCAGCACAATGTTTAAGTGCGTTACGTGATAGTAACAAGAGACAAGTAATATAGAAGTATGGAAGAAGAAGACATGCTGTGCCGACCCCAAATAAATTGGGATAAGGACCAGAGAATGATGATGACGTAAATATATATTCATTTATTTAATCAGATCACACATTAAAAATTAAAAAAAACGTAATAATTCAGAAATATTTTTTGCGTAGAGTGGCTTAGTTTGATGTACAGTCTGCAAAGGAGATAACTAACCAGGTTCTCATACTACTAGTATGACTTATCTCCTTTGCAGACTGTACCTACAGAATGCTTTGTTGACAGCTTCATAAAGACTCAGTACACCTTGTATGTAAGTGGCCGTTATAAGTATCAGGGTCATTGATAGATGGAAAGTTAATGATTTTAAAGAAGGATTCCGTCTCTTATAACAGTCATAACGACGCCGCATAACTGGATTACTCACCGATTCAATTCCTTCACAACATTTAATGACCCATAGTAAACATTTTCGTACAATAACCAAATAATATTTATTTAGTTCATTAAGTCACCTGAGTAAATATAAACATTTTCGTCACTCTCTGATTTTTGGGATTGCCAGCTGGACAGCAGCATTGAATTCCTCAGCGCGATAATTTCCAGGGGAGTTCCTAGTTCGTCTAGGTTGTTTATGTGAGGTATGGGGTTTCTTCTAGCGTTGCCTACGGTTGGGGAGCCGACGGCGTTGATCTTGCAACAGACCATGTGGCCCCAGGAACAGCCAGCCACTCCGATGTCCATTTGGAGAGAGGGACAGCTGTTTATGGTCACACAGGCGCCTCCGCGCGCCCAGCAGGTGGAGCTAGCTGTGCCTGTACGGCGTAAGGATGTGAAAATATTTTAATAATAAGAGTTATCTATTGCCTGTCCCCATGGGGAAAAACGTAAGAATCTGATATGCGGACTTTATTAGCTGCGATTGTTGGACAAATAAATCTTTTCAAAATAGATGTCAATTTATATTTAATGTCAAAGAAGTCGGTTTGGTCACATAACTATATCTGACTTTCGAAATCGAAAGATGCGAATATTGAAAATTATTAATTACTATAACTTGTTGTTAAAATCTCAATGATAGTATAATCGAGTCGGGAAACACACATCGTTTAAACTCATGCTTTTTTCCCATAACATGGCAGAAACAACAGAGCGCCGGGAGCTACAATCCTAAACATACTCTTTTCGCGCAATTTAGGTTTGCTAACCAGGGATAAAGATTGGGTGGAAATTATGAGCAAAGTATGTAAACTAACCAAGGGTAGGTTTTCGCCCCATGCCAGCTTTGAATACGTCAACGAAAGTGTCTGGTATCTGGTAAAGTCTCCTGGCTCGCAGGTCTCCTCCGTTTTTTGTTCCCGTACACAGCACATTTGAAACAACTAACATTACAACGCCTCCAACCAACAGAAACATGATTTTACATTTACATGCTCATGACAAAAACAAATAAAGATGGAAAAATATACGATTGACTTTTTAATTAACAAACTATATCATTTCCGATAAGCCACCTTCTTCGGTTGAGGTATGTACCTACTCGTGATTACATAGTTTTCATACTGGTATACGAATCATGTAACGTTGAATCAAATAAATTAGACATAGGCGATACGATATGTATTCAATAAGCAGTTTACTAGTAACAATAATAATTATGTTTTCTTCGCGTGTCGTAATATTATCACCACAGGAGTACTATCCAACGAGTTATCCAACGAGTTTTCTGGGTACAGGTCTTCATATTCACTTTCGATCACGTGGGTTTTCTTTTTCTTTTTCGGGACCGGGCTGACTGGGTCAATGATGCCTTTACCACCGAAATCTTTTGACTGACCCCACGGCATTGGTAGAGCGATGTCCTTGTCCGTCATATCTCTGACTTGGTATTTGTTCCAGGTGAAACAACATACTTCTAGCTTGTCCCTGCAGCCGGGCACTTCAGACAAGGAGCGGTGTCCCTCGCACATCTTGTGGTGAATGCAAACTCCGCCGATTTTCCAACATGGCGTCGTTTTCAACGATCCTGAGGAAAACGTTTATTAGGTAATGCCTCGATATAACATTTTTACGAACGTGCTTGGAGAACATGTCAACGTCTTTAAGATTTCGCATTACTTTCTCGTACAAATATTGAGATATCGAGCCAAAATTCATGAAAGATTTGTTGGTGTTTACATAAAACAGCAGCAAGTTTACAACAATCAACGCTAAAGTTTGAGAGTTAATAACTCAAGGTATACTGCCTCGGGTTATTACGAAGCACAGTGAATCTGCCGACTTTTTAATTATGGTTTGGATCATAACTACCTCTGAAGCAAATACCAGTAACTTGTTAACCTATTTATTTATGCAAATTGATAACAGTCTAATAAGTAGAGCCTTTTAAAGTATTAATAATACTCGCGTTCAAAACACTCGTAAATTGGACTTTATTGCCGATGCTAAATAAGTTCTCTTTAAATCTGTATAAAGTAGTAAAGTATTTGTGCAATTTATATTATACTCACTACGAGTGTCAGTGAGGGAAGCAAGTGCCGTGTGGTAGGCGAGGAGCTCGGCTCGAAGGTCCTCATACTCCTCGTCAGCCGAGAGGTCAATGTTGGCGTCATTCCTCAAGTCAGAAACCAATTTCCCGCCCAAGTCGCTTCCAGATGAATCTTTTTCTTTATGCGATTTTCGTTTACATATCACCAGCGGACATGATATCAAACTGAAAAGTAAAACGAATCGCAACATATTTCTCACACGTTGCACTTTAGTAGAAGAATTTCATATTTCAACCGATATGGCGTTTAGAGCGTTTTTATTGAAGTGAAAAAGCATAAATTCAATGATAAGCCACGGCTAGCCAATGGATTTTGCAATCGGAGTGTGGATAGAAAATATAACTTTTATGTGGAAATTTAAAATAAAATCAAATAGTTGTGTGCAGAAAATTAGAATTGCGGATTGTTGCAATATAAGCGTGGTCGCTGTAGCAATAAGTTTGATGGTGGTTGTATTCGGTTGTGGTTTATACAAACTATTGCAAATATCGGGATACTTGTGACGTGAATTCGAGATACTACACTTTTCCAAAAAATATTTCTATGATTTCTAATTGTGTCTTTGGGTCTTTGAAGATTCAAGACCACCATTGCGACATTTTTTCGCTCAGAAAATGACGAAAGCAAGCTGACATTTATATACCTGTAGGGTATTATGTCATGAAAAATATCCAACTATTTTCCAGGTATAAGAGAGGAGTAAATTTGGCTATTTGACGCAACCACACTCCTAATTAATGTCGGTAGGTAATTGGACAAAGACCATAGGGATTCTTTTTTATCTGTCTTCTTGTCACAGAATCCAGAAAAAAAGCGTGTCACTGACGGTAATGTCTCCCAAATGTTTTCTTCTCACTAATAAATGATAGATGATATCTCGCCGACGTGACGGTCCACGTATTCTGCGGCACAGCTTCCGGCTGCCCAATTACAGCTCTGTCGCAAATCGGTACTTTCATTAGTCAAAATAAGCTCTGTGAATGGACTATGTTTATCACCTTAAAGAATCGCCATACTTCGGAGCTTCGTTTTAACTTTAATTATGATGACAGATATAAATATTAAGACAATAATAATCTACAGTAAACGGTCAGAGTAATAAGTTTTAATTGTAACGTGAATATAATGTTTGGTGTGTGATGTCGGAACGTGTGATTGGAAATAGCTCGCGCGGTTGATGGCCCCGGCGATGCAACCGCGCAGCCATTTTCTATGCTGTACGGAAAGTGAGAATTTTATTGGTTATACTCATGTTAGTACTATTGGAATTGTTCTTGCAAGTTCACACATTATTAATGAATGATAGGTTAAGTTTTCACGCAGATCTTTGACCTTTATTAGTGGCCTAGACTCAGGTAGCTTGTTAACATAAAATTCGGCGTCATTCGGCCACCCTTCTGTATTATTCATCTGTTATTTTGGTCAAGTTGGCTGACAGCCCTGTCAATATCGCGGCCAGTTCCCGTGTGGAACGTGCGACACTGCCAGTCATCCTGCTGAATTATTGAACCATCCTCCGCTGAATCAATCGCGTCCGTGAGCGCACGTCACGACCCCAGCGAGCGTCGGCCAAAGAAGCTTTTTGCAACGTTTGCCTTTTAACTACTTTTTCTTACTTTAAAGATTTCATCGAATTCCCTTTTGCTGGACAACTGATGGGCTTTGAAAGATTTCCGAATGCCATATATGTCATAGAGTGAAGCAAGTGTTCGCCCACGGAAACGTCACTCACTTTTCGGGGCTCTATTCAGTTTGAATAGGCGCTTCATAGACAATATCGTGTCGATCGGTATTTGGGGTATCGAATTTCATTAATCTTCTTAATTAAAACTGAGTTTTGAGGCTTTTGGAATTGTGTAGGCTTTTGTATTTGGAATAGACTTCTGTAGCTATTTAAATGACTGATAATAACACTTTTATGGCTTCTAAAACTTACACCACTAACTATGAGACAGGTAGATAGATTTAGATGTAGATAGATATAGACAAGTATAGATAGTATCGTCTGTTGACCTTTAACTCAGTAATTGAATAGACATGAGACAGCAAAGTCCTTTGTGGAGCAAGTTGCAATTTCAAGGCGTGCCTTAATGGCCAGCTCTTTGTCCTGTCCATTCTTAAGCGGTCACCCTTGAAGATAGATGGGGATAAGTCCAGAGACACGCGTAACAACGCTTTGGGCGGTCGAAGGGGTGATGAGAACGGATTACCAACCTATATTGCCTGACGCTGGACAATGTTGCGGTTAACCGCTTTATTTTTTACTAGCGACCCGCCACTGCTGTACATGGTTTTTACGACAAGGCAAAACATTGACATTTCTTTATTGTAAGTAAGTTTTAAAAAATCGGAATAAATTTCGTAAATCCACGTGAGAATCTGTTGCGTAGTACAACGTGGACACACAGTGAAACACTTGTTTATATGTATAGACTGCCGATCTTGAGGTTCTGTGTTTGATTCCCGGTTCGGGCAAATGCTAATGAATTTTTCAAATCAGGAATTTTCCAGGTGCAACCAATGAATTCTGTATTTGTGCCCAGTTGGTGGCAATAGGCTGGCCCCCTGTCACATGGGACTTATAATATAACTAGCGAAATGTGAGTGTACTATTAGGTCCACGTCTGCCTAATCCTTTGGGGATTACAGGCGTGATGTTATGGTATTTTATATAGATTTAGTTAGATAGATTCAGAAGAATGACTAAAATTAATGGAAAGAAAGAAAAAATATTTATTTTTTCTTTCTTTCATTGGTGTTCATCACACATGGCTTGTAGGCCCCACTCTATAAAAATAACTATGATGCTTTTATGTCATCACTGAGAGTGAGTAATCATTCCAAAGTTGCAATCCTGTTTACAGATTACTACACTTCGAAATTATCACAATACTCTCAAAATCTCGACACAGTTTTAAAGCTATTCGTCAAAACAACGTAAATTCCTTTGGACATTCCTTAACGAACTATTTATGAGCTCTTTGCATCTTGAGACAAAGCTTTATGATTAATCGCCAACTGAATGACATTCACCAAGTCCACCAGGGAGACAGGGACGTAAACAACAAAGTTTTACTTAAATCACTCTTGCAGTACCGCTCCTAATTGCTTCGAGTCAATTCTGACAGCTGATTAGTTACATAAAATTAATGGACGAATGGAGCTATCATAAATAAATTAATGGAACTTTCAACTTTTAAATTTAGAACCGGGTGTGCTGATATTTTTTTTTTGGCTCCCAGCGCTTCTTTTATTTTATGTAATTAAAGTCAATAGACCCCGACTACCCACAAATAGTCGCCGACCTACATAAGAAGCCTAAACTTATTATATTGTCTACCAAAGTAAATAGATCCTAATTAGATGTCAGCACAACACATACCTATTGCTGAAAATGGAGTTGCGTCCGAAATTATTTACCTTCATTTGGTCCAAGAAAGTAAACTAGAGTATATTATTAGGTGGCCATCATCGCGAGAAAGTTATAAGGGTCAACTGGGGTAAACAGGGACCACTTATAGAGGAGGTCTAACAACCTACGGTATATCCGATACTTTACTACTGTTCGTATTTTGTTCTGTAATGATACAATTGGTATTGGTGACTTGCAATTCAATATGGTCGGCGAAAAAAAAATACGTGACGAAAATACTTTGTGAAAACTTATTTTATTTTATGACTAACTAATCGTGCTTCTGAAAATATCCGAAATATATGGAAATTTAGTACAGGAAATAGCGACACCACACCCAAAATAGAATTCCTTTTCAAAGTTTAAGTACAGAATGCAAAATAATACCAGCACTTATCTAAATGTATCGAAACGGAAATTCAATTTGGCGCCGCAAACGAAAGAACTCTTCAGGGACTGTTTCGTACAACACCTTGCTATGTAAGCGTTCATGAGCATGTGTACTGTCGACAAAAGATTTTAGTTACATGCAGGCAAAACATGCAAGCGATATTCATTTTTATTGCATGGATTTTTAGACCCCAGAAACAGCAAAACAGGCGCTGTCAAACTTGAACACGAACAAAATGAGGTAAAACCTTTTCGTATGCTGCCAGCATCCTCTTTTTCTTTGTTGACGTTACATAATGTGGAACATTCAAGAAATCATGCCCTCGTGTTACTTTGTAAGTGACGAACTGCGGTTGCTCCCCAAATCTTTGGACCTCACACACAGTCACCCTTCTGTTCTATTTTAAGAAACAATGTCAAGGCTTTCTGGAAGATTAGAAACGCTTTCTCCTCTAGGGCATAGATTTATCTTCATATATATGTGGATATTAGTGAGATGGAACGTTCAAAAGTTTTTAGTGGGACCAATCTTGGACATCAATCTTAATGACTTAGTGTAACCTTTTGGACTTTTTGTAACGCATCTCGTTTTTTGTTGGTGAATAGTGTGAAAGTTATGTGCTAATTTCTTTTAGTTTCTTTAGCAAAGAGCAGTTTTAAAATTTCCTTCAGAAAATCAATAGTCTATATCTATATAAATAAAAAGAGAAGTCCTGACTGACTGACTCATCAACACCCAGCCCAAACCCTTGGACCTAGAAAGCTGAAATTTTGCACAGAGGTTCCTTTTATAATGTAGACAAGGAATAAGGAAGGATTTTTTGAAATTCGTCCCCTAAGGGAGTTAATTAGGGGATGAAAGTTTGTATGGAAACCGGTATTTTTTTTAAGTTAAAAGCATAAAAATTCACATACAAGGTTCTGGTTAGAAATAAATAAATACGTATTTGAGCGTTTTTGAGAATCTACCCCCTAAGAGGGTTAGATAGGGGTTGAAAGTTTATATGCGGAATCCGTCACTTTTGAAGTAAAAAGTATTAAAATAAACTAAGAAGTTTATGAGTAAAAATAAATGATTACATATTTCGTTTTGGTTTTGGGAAATTCAACCTCAAACGGAAGAAAAGGGTTGGAAACATTAGTAGGTATAACAAAAATGGTCTGATCTGCTTGAAATTTACTATTTGTGTTTCTTGATTGAATTGATAAACACGTATTTCGACGCTTTTGGAAATTCCAACCCTCACACGACAAAAGGGGTGACATTTTTATATTTTTGTTTTGAAGTGTTAGCACGTTTGTATGGACAAATATGTTAAAAAAAGTACAAAATTCGTTTTCGTGGTATCCGAGTCGCGAAAATCTAACATGGCGCCGAGGAAACTTTTCAGATTTTCCTTAATGGGTGTCGTTTTCGTGGTTTTCTGGGTCGCTGACAATGAAGCAGAGGTCAAAATGAAAATCCAAGATGACACCGAGGAAAGCTTTCTGTTTTTCCGTCATGGGTGTCATTTTCGTGGTTTTCGGGGTCGCTGACAATGAAAATGAGGTCAAATTAAAATCCAAGATGGTGCCGAGGAATGTTTCTGTTTTTCCTTAATGGGTGTCGTTTTCGTGGTTTTCGGGGTCGCTGACAATGAAAATGAGAATTTTCTTCGGCGCCGTATTGGATTTTCATTTTGACCTCATTTTCTAGGTGCAAATAATGAAATTTAAAATACACAATGTCTCAATATCCTTCCCTAGGCTATTTCTCGCATTGATGTGAGAACATGTTTCTCACATGGGCAGTTTTATGTTGCATGCTCCGGAATGAGCTCTGCGAGTATCTTAGTAATTTTAACCCCACAAGGAAACAACGCAAACGTCATTTACAAAGAGGTGGTAGGATAATTCATTATTTATATTGGTTTCCGGGAGTTAAATACCAAGACATACTTTTTCTAACCAGAATTAATTATCTGACTTCTTACTTTGAAAATCACAGACTTTAACACAACTATATTTATCCTATACATACACTTACGTGCGAGCAAAGCTGCAGCCAACAACTATTATCTATAACATTTAAATTACTATGTTCGACATTATTTTGCGGGGGGTAACATATAATTATGTAGGCAATTTCCGAACTACACGCGGGCGAAGCCGCGGGCAGAAGCTAGTAAATTGATAAAAATAACAGCAATTCATTCTGTTACTGTTAGCCTGTGTCATCCCACTGCTGGGAAAAACCCAATAGCACTTTACCCGACTCGGGAATCGTATCCAGGAAGTCAGACTCAGCGGTCTCTTAGCACTTGTGACTACTGGCCCAACGAGGCAGTTCCGCTCACAAATGTGCTTACATTTCTTTGACTCTTTATTTTTATTAAAATCATGGTTCGTGGCTAAATAATAACAGCTGCACAGGTCCATCTTCAAGTTTAGGCCGTGCTTGCCGAGGTTGGTCCGTGGATGGGGGACCATCTTTACATACAGAGTTTCCTCCGTGCCTCCGAAAGCACATTAATCTGTTGGTCCCGGCTGTCATTTGTACATCTTCTCAGTCGTTACGAGTACTCAGTAGCCGAAAGTCTGACATCCAGTCTTACCAAGTGGTATCGTATTCCCTAGTTACTGGGTTGTGAAGGTCAGATAGGCAGTCGCTTCATGTAAAATATTGATACTCAGCTGCATCCGGTTAGACTGGAAGCTGACCCCTAGATAGTTGGGAAAAGTCTAGGCAAATGATGTTTTTTATTAAAATCATTACAAATTTGGGCGACTAGCTGTCTAGTCGATACATCTCTAACAACCATATTTTAGCTTATGGTGCCGATGAATACCTTTCCTATAGTACATACTTACCCTTAGGTACTTTTATTACATAAAATAAAGTCATTAAAAAAGCTAACGGACCCCTGACGTAACTCCAATTTATTTTCCTAAAATAGAAAAAGCCGGTACGCGTAGCTAAAGGTAGGCAAGCCGAGATTCCACGAAATCGGCGAACTTGCATGAAAAGGAATCATGAAAATTCAATAAACGAGGGGTTTGTGTCGAGATCCGGCGATCAGTAGTCTTTGGCGCTCCCCGCCTTGTTCCGCATTTCGGAACACGTGGACTTACACAACTGTAGGATAATATAATAATATCTATATGGAACCAATGTCGGACTTTTTAGAGCAATTTGGCTTTTGTTTTGTTAATCTCCAGCAAAGCCAAATATCACAGAATTTTTGGTATATGAAGCAATTTGTAAAGTTTACATTTTTTTTAGCTTATTGGACCTTTCAACAGATGGATGGTTTAGTTAGATGACTAGTCAGACTTATTACTCTTGGCTAAAATTAATCAGTCTTTCTATGCCTACAGAAGTCGTAAAAGGTGACCTAAATAAGAGTCTCTTTCAGATGCTCATAGCTTTCAGAGCTCATGAGTAGCAATAAATTGTAACATGTGCTAATGCCCTACCCAGAGGGCTTGCTGAAAAGTTTTAAGGTATAAAAGCTTAGTTATACAAAAGGTCTATGTGTGGTCAAGGGCTTTTACGAACTCATTTGAAAGTTTGGCAAACGATATTTAGGGCCACTTTTTTGATCCGGTAAGCTAAATTGCCGGAATATCGTGTTCGTATTACGCTCACAAGTCCCTCTTATCGCTAAAAGGACCAGGTATTTTATTATTAAACGCTCTTTGTAAAGTAGACGGTAAGCGGATCCGTAATTTATTATTAATGAGATAAAGATAGGTCTTAAGTAGTCCCTCTCACAGGGTGCCGCCCTCCCGGAGAAGCTGGTGTGTCAAATCAATTCAATATTTAAATTGCTCTAAAAGCGTCATCCATATTTAAACATAATAATTATTGAGGATGTTAACGGACAGGGTGTGTGATGTTAAGTGGCAAACTTGTAACAAAGACACTCGCTGGGCTCAAAGGGATGCCGAAGCTGGGCCGGCCTTGTGAGGACCATCTCACACACATTGTCAGGACTAGAGGACACCCATTATTTATGACACATTCTGTCGCTATGTAGGAGCAAAACCCACATGATATATAATTATGTAAAGTTCTGAAAGCATGTTCTGTAAAGTTGTTACTAAGACTTATAAATATCATGTACTTAGTTCATTAAAACTGAATTACGATAAGCTTTCCCTCATTTATTATTAAACTTACTTTCTTAAAGCAACACCGAAATTAACATCTGTAACATAATTTAATTAAATAAAGATCCCAACACACTCGGGTGAACCGCGAACACATTAGCGAGCGCTACCTACGCACGCGTATTTTGACAAACTTCGAGCAAAGTTATAAACAAAGGCGACTGAGCGATTCTCATTCGATTAAACAAACAACCACAAAACAAAACATTGTTTTAGATGATATGGATACTGGTAACATTGCCGCGAATTTTAAGCACATTTTCTACAAATATTTGTATTTCACCTAACAAGCTGGACGCTTTTTTTCAATTTCCATGAATGCGTGCGTTATATTTTTGTTTAATCCGAATCCTGAAATATGCTGAGACAGCTCATACAAAATGGATCCGATGCCATTTACCTTGTTTTTAGAGTGGACGCATGTGGCATTTACCTTCGTTTGCCAACCGTATCGCTGAGTTGTGTTTCACCTGCTTACGAGTCACTTGTATAGCTGTGTACTGACACCAGTACCTGAGTTGCATTTTGCAGTTTTCATCAACAAACAACACGACCCAGTTCTAATAATGTTGCGAGAAACATATTTTTTATCTAAAACCGTTTTAGTCGATTCGTTAAACGTGTCGTTAAAATCAAAAATACTGGACCAACGATAATGTGCGAACTCGAGTTTATCGTTATTGCTTTCCAGTGAGGATCCGTCAATATTTATTATTTCTGACGATCAAATATCTTTTTCCTAAATCTCGAATTAGATAACCTTTTGATTTTTCCCTTACACAATAAACACACACAACCTGGAAAATTTTATCCCTTGCGCATATTTGTATAACCTACTCTAGTCTGTGTACTTTACATTAGAGTGGGGTAACCTCCTCCACCTCTGCATGTGCGGGTAACTCTTAGTGTGGAACACATCTCGAGCTCACACCTGTATGTAGTTAGTTTTATCTACTTGTGTGTGCCGCGCGTACTATCTCTGTGCCGGCTTCCGACTGCTAACTAGCATCGCTAACTTAAAAAAAAATGTAAACTAAAGATAACTTACAAAAGCACTCTATTAAAGGGTCGTAAGCGTGAATAAACAAAATAACATAATTACGTGAAACAAAACGTGTGGTAGTATGAAAATAGCTAAAGGGGAGCAACTGCGCAAGATGTCTAAAGCAACGAAATTTATACTAATGAGTTTTGAAATATCATCAAGCTTCCATTTATATTTATGGTTGCGGGAAAGGGGTGTTTACCGAGCGGTTTAGGAGAGTAGATACAATTTTCAGAGTGTCGCATTTATTGCATAATAACATCGTTTGCGCAATAGACTGCGTACATTTGTCATCGTCTGCTCCTTGCGTACATACATTATGCTTACTTACCTCCGTCCTCGTTAAGCCAATGTCACAGCTAAGCCTCATGTGTTGTCTCAGCAACAAAGCTGCAAGGAGGCCACGACACGTACATGTCATCTCTCATCATTTAGAGTTAGCTTCAGCTACGAATATCTAGATAGGTATTAGCGCTTAAGAGACTTCCGGCAAGTTATGACCAACGTCATCAACAAAGATCGTTAGTTAGGAAAATACTTCGTGAGGGCCTCTGAACATTTCTGCACATAGCAATTTCATTACAAAGCTATTAAAACGGGTAACATTTTACCTGAAGTTTAATGTACACAAGCCCTTATCCGTAAGCATCGACCCTCCGCGCCACGACCATTTGTCTTGCCACAACACTTCGCATTCAACTGTCAAATTCGATGTTCCATTGTTAATAAGGCTTAAGTTCAAGTATAATTAAAACGGAGGAGTTCCCAGTTAACTGACGTAACGAGCTTTCACTTGAAATAAAATAATACGCCCCTTGTGGGTAACGTTCTACTAATTTGTTATGTAAATATGTAGCAATTGCGTCACTTGTTATGAATCATTCTTGTTAATTGAATAAAATAATCGATTATATTACCACACCGTATGCCGTTGAGCAAACCTTAATTAAAGCACCCTCTAATTATTATTAATGAAAATTTAATTTCATTTAAGACAACAATGAATCAAAGTTCCGAGTGGCGTAAATGGCCTATTCAGTGGAGGATGGACGTCTACTCTCAACCGGGTTGGCAGTCAATTTACCTTTATCGTGTTCAAGCGCCTAGAAATAAATTATTAAAGCGTTAAGCTGTTCCCACCTGTAAATATTCGTGGGTTTTACTTTGTACTGTACGCTGTGAACGTTCGCAATATTAAAGTACTCTGTGTGCGCTTCGCATGCATGCAATAAAAAAACTTTTGAATACCTGCAAGAATTTTAACAGCTTGCCAGCTCATTTAGTATTTATTAAATGGGCCTCTGTATTTTGCTACTTTATGTTAATAATTTAAGGACGCGGAATTGCGAATTAAGTGCGAACAAAATATAATCAGATGAGTTACAAGCTTGTTAGCCTCTTTGTTAGGTGGAAGGGTTGTTATGGCATTTATATTGTGCCGTTAATACGTATTCCCATGGGATTTGTGGGGTAAAATCAACACGAAATTATTTTGCGGAAACACGTATTAGTCGGTACCGGTAGCAGGTGTTGAGGGACCCTTGCTTTTATATCAATTATTTGTTAAGGACCTATTATTCTTTACGGCTATTGCCGATGTTCTTATAACATATAATAAGTAGATCGGGCAACAGAATGATAGGGAAAAATGGTTTTCGTACCAAACCGAGGCTGTGCAACTGTTTGTATTTCAAACATATTAAATAAAATGTAAATCATTCAGTTCATTATAATGTAATTCAACGCTTTGAGCTACCATAATTTCACAAAAAGAATTGTTCATGCTTAAATTAGTTTGTAAATTGAACCCTATTCAAACTAGAACATAATATTGAATTTAATTTTATTGATAGTTAGCAAATTTGTAGTCGGCAGGGGTGGGGTTCACAGGAAACTGTGTATAGTCGGCATTCGGAGTTTTGATTAGGGAAATTGTGGAGTTAAATTAGCTGGTAGTATTCAGCGGATACATATTATGGAGCATCAGTATGCATGGCGGGCCCCGGGCCACGGCGTGAGGTGTCGGCGCCGCTGATTGCGTTACCACCTGCATTAGGGAACAGGAGCTGCTGGACTCACGCTAATGCGGTTTAGATCATTCCGTGCTCCAACACCAATCAAGGAAAGTGTTGGAACTATTTCACCGTAACACTGAGCAGTAAATAATGTGTTCATGGATTTTGATGTCAGTGATTCTACACAGTGTACACATTGAAGCTAGAGCTAGAGTACCTACTACATAATGGATTATGTAGTAGGTACTCTACAAATAATGGATAAGCCATCAAAACCTATTCAGACGATGAACTGTGGATGAAATGGTCGAATGTCAATTTTCGTGGTCGACATTTAACACTGTAATGTATTAAAGTTGATACGATCGTTGAAACTTTTTCCATTTAGTGCGGTGCGGTGGAGTGGAGTCCGACATTTAATCACACGAAATATTCCAACTTCGGACATAATATTGCGTAGATGAAACACGGGGTAGGCCCCGCATGCCCGGCATATAAACCTAACGTTGTATCGTATATAATAACGTTCCTAGGCTGAGAATTGGCTATTGTACTGTACAAAGTCGAGCCAAGTTCGACACTAAATTGAAGAAATTGTACCAGTTTCATAGTTTTAGCGTCCATAGCAGTATAAACCTTACGTCTATTACCTGTTAATGCGAGAGTTCGGGACTTTTGATAAGCCTCTTAGGCGTCGTTAATATGTTATTATAATGAAACTGTCAACGGATAGCTTCGGCGATTACGGATGTAACTCCTCTCGTTTGTTTACTCAAACTTTATCTGTGCTTTGTCGTATTTATTCGGTAAACCCTATTAACGAGTCTATGCAAAGTTGGCAGCCCTTAATACATGACTTAATGGCCGGGGACTTGGATCGATTAAGCGGCAGCCCTCCTGTATCAGGGCTGATCTCGACTGAAAGCGGGCCTTCGTCATGCATTGACGCCTCGTCACCGGACAGTTTCAACTAAACGTTAAATGTTCACCAGGCCGTGACAGTCACTGTGAACATTGTCAGCTGCGAAGTATAAATACTTATGTTACAATGTTTTATAAAGAGAAGATACAACTTTATTTCAGTCCCGTTGGCCGATTAGCGGTTGGTCGGTTTACTATAGTTTGCTGTAAGTTGTGTTTAATGAGCGGGTTATAAAGTAAAGGTTCACTGAGACATATAACGTACCTTCCTAGATAGAAGTATGTTTGCAGTGAAAATGGTAGCATCTGTCACAACTTGCAATTTTTAAACCTCAAGTTCTGTTCACATACTTATCTATCTAACACATCATTGCACTGAAGACGTTTTATTCTTTGATTTACAAAAGCATGATGCAGCTTCTTTTACTTTTCGTCGATTAACGAGAAGCATCCAGTGAAAATAATGTTGTGGTCGTAAAGAACACGCAGAATTGAAACGAAACGTCGATTAAGCATTCGATATTGACCCACTGGAGGCAACGATGTACGCAAGTATTGGCCACAAAAAATTAAGGACCAGCAAGATATAACGGTTGGCTGTTCAGCAATATTTCTAGGCTATTGCACAGCCTCCCTTGAGATATTTTGATAGAGCGATGAGTAGTCAAGAGCCTATTCGTTTCACATCCATCACGAATGTCTGGGACGTCCCGGTTGAGTAGTTACTATACGTTTACGAACGTAGATTAATGCCAGAAAATTCACCAAAGTACACAACCGCGATATATCTCAGGAATCGAGATAAATAAATATCTGTTACTTCCTTTTAGTATTTTGCTATTTCAGTGAAATTTCGTATTCACCTATAACTTTGGGTGAAAATATGGAATTACAGTGAGATGTATAATCTGTACCAATATTATAAAGCTTTGTTTGTTTGCTTGAACGCGCTAATGTCAGGAACTACTAGTACGATTTGAAAAATTATCGAGGAAGGCTTTAAGCTATATATCATCACGCAACGACCAATAGGAGCGGAGCAGCAATGAAAAATGTTGCGTAAATTATATTGTCAAATATATTAGGCGTTAATGGAGAGGGCTATGCTCGGAGTTTCCTTGTGTGATCGAATCAGAAATGAGGACATCCGCAAGAGAACCAAGGTTACCGACGTAGCCCGAAAAATTGCCAAACTTAAGTGGCAATGGGCAGGGCACATTGCTCGCAGAACGGATGGCCGATGGGGCCGAAAAGTTCTGGAATGGCGACCGCGAACCGGAAGACGATGCGTTGGAACGCCTCCCACTAGGTGGACCGATGACCTGGTGAAGGCTGCGGGGATCCGCTGGATGCGAGGCACACGGGACCGATCAATGTAGCGTCGCAAGGGGGAGGCCTATGTCCAGCAGTGGACGTCTTTCGGGTGAAATGATGATTAGGCGTTCACTTTTTGAAATTAGGTCATCGGCCTTACTTCCTTATTAACAGCTCTAGTTACGACTAGAGCTGCACACGTTACAATAAGAACAATAAACCATACAAAAGGTCTTGCATAGGCCTAGTTATTTAAGCAATATGTGGTCCCCTTGGGTGCAGTCGCTGTAAAGGCTTAGAAAGCCGCCTACGCAGAGCAGTATGCTCTTTGAAGCTGAATGAACATACATGAATTTGTAATGTTCTAATTTTCCATGTAGATGAAAAGAAAACTGATAAATTATGTGTCCTGTCATACACATATTTTTTTTAAAAGAAAATTGACTGGAAATATACTACAAGTTTAGTGGGGGACAAAGTAATCTGTTATTACTTTGTAGAGTTAACATCTAAAACTACACGCGTTAGGTACAGCGACAGAAGCACTTGAGCTTTGTTCAATTTTAAATTGTAAGACATTTTCATTAGAAAACGCTCTCAGACAGCCTGGCATAAATCTAGGCAGGGGAGGGGGAGTCCTTTTCGCTTTTTGAAAACGTCTAACCCCCCTTTAAACACACCTTAATTTTACATAACATCACGTATTTAGTCCCCGAAGGGTTAGGCAGCGGTGTACCTACTAATAATACACCCAAATTTCGCTAGTAACGTTTAAGTCCCATGTAATAGAGGGCGAGCCTATTGACATCAACCGGGCACTATTCCAAACTCCGTGGCTGTTACTGAGACCTGGGAGCCGAACCCAGGCCCGCCCACATGCTCCGCAGTCGCGCTTGCAACCACTAGACCAACCAGGCAGGCTTCTTATGTAAAGTAAAAAAGTGCCTGTGTCATATGGACGGACGGACAGACAGACAGACGGACATGACGAATCTTTAAGGGTTCCGTTTTTTCCCATTCGGCTACGGAACCCTAAAAAGGCCCTAAAAGTAAACAAATCGATCCAAATAATATAGGACAATACATATTTACATAATATATTATTAATAACGTAAAAAACAGCGACCTTTAACAAAAGCCGGTCAAAGAGATGGAAGAAAAATAAATAAAGCCGTCAATCTGCCTTTTATTTATTCAAGTAATATGTAGGTAAAACCAATAATATAAAGCTGTAATACGTAGTGGGTGTCTGCCCACGCACCGTTGGGAAGGTAACCAGAACATTTTCCACGAGCGCCAAATTAAATGGTACTCTATTTTCAAGAGATTTCAAGAGGTTTTCGTATTCTATTACATTGAAGTTTAGGATGTTTGTTTGTATAATTTTCAGTTTCACAAGGTCCCTGTGCTGACCTTTCGAAAACCTAACCGAAAGGAAAAATTGAATAATTTTTCACTCTTAACGAAGCGGGTTCCCAGGTTGACCTTTTAAAAACAAATAAACATGAAAAATCGGCCCAGTGCGAGCCGGGCTCGCACATAAAGGGTTCCGTAGCACCAAAAAATAATATAACAATACTTTTAGCGTTTTTCCATAGGTAAATTTACACTCAATAGTATTTTTTTTTTGTCATCATCATCATTCATCATTTCAGCCAAAATACGTCCACTGCTGGACATAGACCTCCCCCAAGTTTCGCCACATTGACATAACACGTGGGGTTTTGGCATAATCGCCACGCTTGGCAGGCGGGTTCGCGATCGCAGTACGGTTGTCACAAAAGCACAGAGAACGCTGCTGCCCATTCTCTGGCTCTTTTTTTTGTCAATGAAATTTTAATGACAAACAAAATAAAAATTTAAGTTTCAATTTAAGTTTGGTTGTATTCAAACCATTTTCGTTGAGAGTTCTTTTTACGTTCTACTAACTTATTTTAGTTTTCAGGATTTTGCTCTTCTTACTTTAGAAATTAGAGGGGGGGGCACAATTTTTACGACTTCAGAAGCAACAATGTGATTGACCTTGACATTTGAAAAGACCTTAACACGCCACACAGTTATATACATAGATATTTTTTTTTTGTTTTTTTATCCCTCAGTTACAAGTATGGAAGCCAAGGGCCACCCCTTTTTTTATTTTTGTCATAATTTCACATCATATTTGTGTATGTGGTGCCAACAGTCTCGGAGTAATATGGCTGGCATACGGACGGACGGACAGACAGAGACAGACAGACAGGACTAATCTATAAGGGTTTTTTGCAACGGAACCATAAAAAGCAATGTCCTCATTTTGTCCATTTATTTGTGATACGGAGGTCACATTCCTGTATTGGTGCATATATCAGCTTTATCGAGTAATTTGTGGAATGCATTATTTAAAGTTCGCCACAAAATTAACAGTGCAGATATTTTCATAAATAATTTCTCGTATAATATTATATTCCTTTGGTATCTACAATGGAGACGGTAACGTAACCTTTCGGATGCCACTTTGTTACTAAGATCCGAGTGATGTCCGATCTAGATATGCGATAGTCGCATATGGGTACTTTCTTGGTCGTCCAAGTTTTACGGAGGAAATAGGAAAAACATTTACAACCAGTGAATATACTTGTACAGTACTTACGTAGTTTTACCTTCGATTTCGCGCTAAGCACCTATTGACCTAAATGTTTCGCTTTACGGTCAGTTTACAGCTTGATAAACTTCATGCTTTTCTTTTATTTTCAGTCCGAAGCGAAGATTTGTAAGTGCCTAGCGCCTACCTGGCGAGATGTAGTTCAGATATCACGACCTTGCAGACAATATTCTTGACATCTTGTCCTTCGAAACAAACAAGATTCATCAAATGAAAATTTAGTACCCTAGTGAGCACATTGTTCCTCTGTCAACATTTAATTGAACAACAGCTCCAATATCATCCAGGTTCAGATGTTCGAGTTTGCGGTAACTTGCTAAACAGTTGTCCCGACTCGTCACCACGAACGCTCCTTAGATATCTAATATGCCTGACAGAATTTAATGCTGAAACACGACGCTAAAATAGTGCTACAGTACCTTTTCTCGTTCTATGGAGATCTGTGGTGAAGTTTTCCTTAAAGCCGGTCTCTTACATGAAATTTATTAAAATGCTGCTTCCCATTGTTGCACGACTCCTCCACGCCCCAAGCTTATCTTGCTTCGGGCAACTCGCATTATTCTTTCAAGAGATACTTCGCGTCTAATTAAGGAAATTGTATTTGAATATAAAACAAAGACCCCGGGAATCTTGTTATTCAGAGTCTTGTGGCGGAGGTACCTTTTATGTTTGTGTTAAATTAAGAGGTGCATGAATTGCGATTTAAATGTTTGAGTCTGTTAATCTTTTCCGAGACACTTCAGCAGTACTTCCCTATATTTGCAGGACGATCTCATTTCTTATCTGTTGTCTTTATTGTAGGTAAACACGTACTTAAGTAGGGAATTGCGTGCGCAGTGAGTGTAAGCAATTGGTGGGACGTCAGAGTTAACAAAGCGGTTGTGTCTAAGAGCTTGCTGTTATTTGCTCGGCGGGAACGCCGCGCCCCGCCGGGATCGGACACGAACTAAAGTCGCATGTTTAGGCTCAGTATCGGAGCGAGATAAGATTAAATGGCCCCAAACACCTCTAAATGGTAGTGTCGCTTCCTTTGTCTGAGATATTGATCCGCTTTGATGATTATTGCTAGTATGAAGCCGTCCTACTGAATTGGATGGCCACTTATTCATAATCTGCTTAAGATTTCGAGGGTCAGCCATCTTATTTTATTTATGACCGTTCCGAGTGCGATCTTTCGTGACTTATTATCATAAAGATTCGGGCCTTTTTACCAATATCGCGACGTGGAGTGGTGACGATGCTTTATTTTATGTTACCGCATTGTTCGCCCTACGGACACTAGAAAGGGATCCTTTTATACGTACATATATTATATTATATAAAATCAATAACTTGGTTTAAAGGGAAGGTTGTGTCCTTGCTCATTGTGTCCATGTAAATACTTATAAATCATTGCTTTACATAGGCCTGGGAAGTTTTCGCAAGAAGATTTATATAACAATGGTTAAAAGGATACTTTGTTGATGCATACTTACCGTATAATATGGAGCAAACGGCGGGTTTTACGTATGTATGATGGAGACGTGGTTATGGGCTGTGGGGTGATGGCGATGTCTCTATGGAGGCGCGACGTGACATAAACCGGAGACATTACAGCGTCAAGTAATTTATTCAAGGAGCCTCCAACTAAGAGGCTCACTATAAGATAATAAGGAAGTTTGTGAAAGTTGTTTCACTAATATATAAGGGTTAATTGGCGTGCCACCCATTTATCTCCTGCCCGCGTCCTATTTATTTGCAAAACGAACAATTAAACCCAACTAAGCTTGAAAGAGGTGATTCCAGAACTAAACCGATAAAAAGGATTCATTGGGCCTATTTATTTGCTATTCACCCTTACCCGACTGTTTGCCTAGTCTATAACAATTTAAGAGAAGTGTTTCATGACTTCAAAATCTGCCCTAGCCTTTTCTTAACTATATTAGGGTCAGCTTTCAGTCTAAGCGGTTGCTGCTGAATATCAGTATTTTACATGAAGCGACTGTCTATCTTACCTCCATAACCCAGTTAGTACTGGGCAATACGATGTCCTTTGGTCAATTGGGAATTTCTGGCCACTGACTACCTGTAGCGACTGTGAAAGATCTACAAATTACAGCCGCGACCAACGGCTTAAGGTGCTTTCCGGGTCACGGAAGAAACTCGGTGTGTAGTGGGCGGTCAACCTAGGCAAACGTGGCTTAACTTGAAGATGGATCAGAGCGGCTGTTATCATTTAGCCGCGAGATCTTTCACAAGTGTTTCAAGAGTAATCTCAATCTAATAAAATAATGAAATACATACCTACGTAGCTATGCAGATCTTTTACCAAAAAATCTTGACTTGTTTTTTTTTTTTAATTTGAATGTTTAGAGCTTTTTTAGGGTTCCGTACCCAAAGGGTCAAACGGGACCCTATTACTCCGTCCGTCCATCCGTCCGTCCGTCTGTCACCATGCTGTATCTCATGAACCGTGATAGTTAGCCAGTTGAAATTTCTACAAATCATGTATTTCTGTTGCCGCTATAACAAAAAATACTACAAACAGAATAAAATAAATATTTAAGGGCTCCCATACAGAAAAGTGTTTTTTTTGCTCGTTTTTATAAATAATGGTACGGAACCCTTCGTGCAAGAGTCCAACTCGCACTTGGGCGGTTTTTTATATTTATGTATTTCGAGTTCTGAATGTAACAATTACACTCAATTTTAATCAAGGTTACAAAGGCTCAGCTCGTGTAAGAAGCTTTTAAGTCCTCTGATAGAGTGGAAAGAAAATCTCCTCGGCCTCTCGAGAAGTTTCCGAACCAAAAACCGCAATTATACACCAATTATGAAATCTCGGGATTTCAGAGCTTACTTATTAATTTCAGTCTATTTTTTTTTGTTTAATCGGTTTTACGAATTTTGGACTGGCTAAGCCTAGGTTGAAGTATACCGGGTGGATGACAAATTTCTATGAGCGAGTTAAGAGTGATGTACTGATTACGTGCTACCGGTTGAGCGTCGCCCGTCAAAGGATTTTTAAAAACGTGAACCCCAGTTTAAATAGGCGACGAAAGTTTATATGGAAGTGTGTGATTTTTGCGCATGGGAAATCATACGGGCACACGGCTTGTAGATACATTATACCAGTATATATCAGTATGTATCCGTACAAACATTATTCGTTTCATTCGTTTCAATTTCTGTCTATTCCTCTTCTGCTTGTAACAATTACGAGGTTATTATGTTTTGGACAGAATCCTGATTAAACGCTCCGTTTGTACACGCACAATTATGGGAACTGTTACCACATTTCATGATTCGATGAATAATTCTGGTATTAACATCACTGAGATAGAAACATACCTACTTTCATATATGGAGCTTGCGAATCCTGATAAATAACTTTAATCTCTTTTATTCTCCGGCGTATTTTTCTCCCGGGGAAGGCTCGCCCCTCATTATTTAAAAGAAGAGATAGGTGAAAGGCTCCATCGATTTTCCATTGTTCTGCACACAGAGATTATCGGAAAGACATTCCATAACACTTCTTCCTATGGGATGTGACTTACCCCCATTGCAATCAACTTGTGTAAACCGAACGGTTGCACTTTAAATTGCTTTCCTCCATCTCTACTCTATAAGTCTGGCTTGTCGGATATTGTCTTGATCCTTTTGTGTGAAATTGCGTAAAGTTTGTAAATTCAAACTCAAATCATTGGACGAAATTGACTTTTGGGACGGAAATTGGTAACTGAAACTAATTTTAAGTTCCGTCAGAGTTGTAGAAAAGGAATTCCGATTAAGATTTATGTTTTAAGTTCAACGAAGTGAATTTATCAACAGAAACGCATTGTTCCCTTCTCATAAGTATATATTTCATTGTAAAAGAAAGATGGTAACTATTGGGAGTTTCGGAGGAAAGTTTTTTTATGGGATAATACTTTTAGGCGCACCTGCATGAAAATCTAACGAACCTCGATGTAAAAAAACAAAAAAGACTTTAAAATAAAAATCGTGAGACGGAAACAATAGTACCATTCACACGGTGACACAATTAGGTATACAATTCCAATATAAGATGGCCTCGCTTTGTACATATTATCCTTACAATGAGAGATCTGTGTAAACTGGTTTTGTTTAGCTTTATTAGTCGTCGTGCGTACGGTACGGTACGGTATAAATTCTGCGCAGTGTTGTGATTAAAAACAGGCCTACAGTGCAATGGGCATATTTATTCGAATGCATGATCCCTATAATTCTCAATTTGAATGTCGAAGCACAGCCGCGTAAGGTCGAGTTTCGAACAACACAAATTCGAGTAATTACCATTAATATTTCGCGATGCCGATTCGAATTACGATTTCATTTCGCCAGTACGTCACGAGAAGAGTGCAATTTGTCGGCGCATATAGTCGGTGATGTTCGAAGCTATCCAGTTATAGCGACGTAGGATCCAATTAGCGATGTTACCTGTACGATCAGTAGCGGACTGCAAACATGCGATAGTAATAAAATTCGACACCACACTGGTTGGTAATACGATATGTTGATATAGATTTTAAAACCACAAAGCAATTTATTGGCAGGTGTTTAACGGGAATGAAATAGTTAAATTATGAGCGTGCTTTGGAAATATAGCTTAAATATATTAAGTTACAACTAGACGGGGTCGCGGCAGACCGAGAAGAAGATGGCTTAACGCCTTGGATAATTTTATCGTTAATTGGCGAGAAGAGGAAAAAACAGACAAAAGTGGAAAGAATGGGGGGAGGCCTTTGCCCAGGAGTGGGAAAGATCAGGCTAACTAAAAATAATAATAATTTAGTTATAAAGTTATAAAGATTCATTCAACATCATTCATATGCGTTACTCAACACAAAAAGGTCATTTTTAGTAAAAATATTTTATGTATGGCACCCAAAATCTATAATAAATTACCCAAACATATCACAGATATTAATAATGAAGATCAGTTCAAAAAATGCATAAACGAATTTCTGCTTAAAAAACGTTATTACACAATCAATGATTATTTGAATAGAATAGAATAAAACTTTATTGTACACCAAAAATGAAAAATAACGGGCTTGAATGAAAGATAATAAACCACACCGACCACATCCGATTTTTTTTTTTTGTAAAACAATATTTTTGTACTAAATTTATATTTATGTGACATTTCCTTATTCAGATAATTTTATTGTTTAATTTAATTTTATTTGAATGTTTTGTTATTTTGTTAATATATCCTTATTTTAATTAATGTAAAACAAATGACTATGTACCTGTGCATTTTTAATTTTTATTGAATTGTTTACTTGAGTTTTATTAATTAATTATGAACGATTTTACTATTTTACAAGTTATTAACTAGAAATTATAATCAAAATATTTGTACGCCGCTAAAAGCAAGACATAGCGCTCATATAATTAATATTGACATCTGTACCTTCATTACCTATGTTCTACAAATAAAAACATTTGAATTTTGAATTTTGAATCATCTGCCTACCTTTTACAAATTATGTTGGCGTCGGCTTAAAGTCTATTCAGAGAGAGATAGTCGGATGCAGCAGTATACCATTATTTTACATGGAGCGTTTGCCTATTTGACCTGCACAACCTAGTTAGTACTGGATACCCACTGACTGGTAAGATTGGTTTTGTGACTTTCAGGCCACTGACTACCTGTAACGACTGCGAAATATCTACAATTGACAGCCAGAACCATTGGCTTAACGTGCTTTCCGAGGCACAGAGGAAACTCGTTACGAAATGGGTGGTCACCCATCCAGACCAACACGAGCATTTATTATTTAGCCACAAGCTCCTCAGGATTAATTAAATGACCTATAAAGACCAGCATAGTAGGTAACTATTTGTAATATAGAACTCAACATACTTATTCAGTTGGGAAATCGCTGAAATACATAAACAAAACGTACGACAGTACTGGACACATTGGAGATGGATGAGGATTGATCTGCATCCGAAAAACTAATGGGAATGGATTGAAAGTTCCTTTTTTTTTCAAAGTTATTTCAAGACTCATTTTTTACTCGGCATTTTTTTCACATGGAACGATGTAGTTTCCTTTGAACAATTTATATTTACGATTCTTTTTCTCACAACGAATATTTCTGTCGTTTAGTCTCTGGTAAAGGCATCGGATTGCTTTATACCTCGGTTTACTCCAATATTATACAAAATATAAATCAAAACAACCACAAACAAGCATTTTAAAGCTTAAAATCCCGAGTTACGGCAACATTAATTGGTATAGCCCGAGAGAATCCTCAGATTACACTCAAACGAGAGATTCAGAGGTCTTCAAAGTCACCGCAAGTCAGATGAAACGGCAAAGAGTGATCTTAATGTGATTATAAACAGGTTTGCATCACCGCGGGTCAAATGCTAGTCTGAAAGCGTTTCTAGCCGGTTTGTTAGTAAAGTTCGTTAGGGCAGATCTTTGTGCACCCCTCGGAGGTGTTTTCTGTCACAAAACGTAACGTAAACAGTTGAAACTGTCTACGATAATCTCAGCTGTCTCTCACGCCCACTCGCTTTGTTATCTGTCGTCATCAAGTACGTTCTCGTCTGTCATTTTTGTTTCTTTACTTATTATGAAATGTCTTAAGGACTGTCCAAGTCACTTGAGTTAAATCCAGAAACTTGTCATTTCATGGATAAAGAAATTGGTCGTGCTTTTTTAGTTAATTGCGCTCGTCTAGTTTGTTTAAGCGAGGCGCGAGGTTGAAGATGTCTTAGTCGAGAATGAATAGCGGTCGCACTGAATGTGGAATGGTTGCGCTTACAACAAACTGCAGTATTTACTAGAAAGAAAACAAAAACACTGAAGTATTTTTTTTAAAGCTTGATTGCTATCGAAAAGATGTATAGGATGTTTTTCCAGCTGTGCTTGCAGTTTTAAACACACTTTGCCCTCGCTATCCGGATGAGTCTTCTGCTGTTTTACGAAAACTTAAATTAGTTTCTGTTGTAGGTATTCAACGAGTATACGAGCAAAACTAATCAAGCTTGGGTTAGTTATGATCTGATACATCTATAACTTCAGTAATAAAACCACGATTAACTATTGTGTCTCCAAACCCAATTTGCGACAAGAATCTATATCGGCAGTCTTATTGTGGATTACAAGAAGATATTATCTTGTGTCTCTATACTATGTTAGGGATAGATTAGTTTAATGTTCCTGCTCTGGGACCAAGTCCATAGATATTGACACGAGGCTTACGTTAGTCCGGTGATTAAATTAAGCCGTGGATAATAAACAGTCACTCAATTAATACTGGCTTGGAGTAATTGCTTGTTCGGTTGGCCATAACAAGAGCAGTGGCTTGAGAGGCATGTAAGATGGCTCCCGTGGCTTAAGGGCCTTTACACGACACGACACGATCAGCCCAAAATGCACGTTACAACACTACACAATAACACCGCATTAATATTGTCTTGTACCCTTGTAAGGTTACGCCAAAGACGTTGGTAATAATTAATTGGAACCGCAGCCGTCTGTGAGGTCAACAGCCACTTGAGCGAGGTAAACTGTATACGCAAGGTTCGATTAGGCTCCTGATTCTATTAGTGACAATTCAACTGTGAATTATCACAGCACAATTGATCTACGCCATTGTAGATATCATTTGCTTAATTAGTCACAGTTAAAGAGCCATTAAGGGAACCGATAACTGTGAATCATAAAGAGACCATGAAGAAACAAAGACATTCCCGCAGGATTAAAGAAAAGTAGAAAGAAAACTTTGTTATTCTTTGCAGCGCAGTACGTCTAACATTCTCACAACTCTGGGACTTAGTAACGGTTTTAAAAAAAGCAACAGTTTTCGATTCCATCCTCAATTGCATATAAATTCAAAAGAAGTGGTACCATTTACTTTTTGCATACAAAAGAAGCAATTCCGTTGACTGAAAATTTCATTTTGTCGCTATCGCAGAACTGCATGCTCGAAGTTTTATAGCGCTATAAATCTATAATATCGTAAAATCCCGTAGTTACTGTAAACTTAATTACAAGGTGAATAAAACTCTTTTCGTGCTGCACAGAACAATAATCCTGAAATCGACCTAACGCGATCCATGGTCAATTTATCGGCTTGTACGTATTGCGGAGTCCTCCAACGAAAGTAAAGTACCACCGGCCACCGGATCGACAGAACTAAATTGCCTGCGGAATGCACCAAACAGCCCATTCGTTGCTACTACATCAATAATGTCCACTTCGTTTGAAACCATAGCCAATACCGAAAGGTTTTCTAGAAACTAAATTATAAAGTAACACAAGCTAACGTAGCCGCAGCGTCGAGGGAAATAGGAAATCGATATCAGAATTAACTTACAGTTTCCCGGATTGTAAAATTTGCTGTCCTATTATCACGGTGGAAAGAGTATTTTGTTGAACGATATTATTATGGAAGGATATTTTGTTACTGTAATTATTAAGGTAATAAAAGGTGCGTTTGACATTGGTGACTGTTGTTGAGGGAATAATTATGGAGGTAGGAACTAAATACATATTGTGTCGTGTATAGTGAGCGGCGTCTCGCGACACAATTGGTACAATTTCCTTCACACCGTGATACGTAGGGGCGCTCCAGCGCTCCGGCGCTCTGGCGCTCTGTCCCACGGTAAATACGTGTGTCGCAGCTGGTAGCGTTAATATTTGTCCGCTGCGAAACAAAGCCAATATCTGTAAAAGTTTTGGCGCGCCGCACCATTATTTATTCAGAGGCTCTTGCGTTTCTTAAACTTTTCGAGAGCTCCGTCGATATTATAAGGGAGCCCCGCGGTCGGGGTACAATTTTCCTGGAAATTGGAGATTTGCAAATATTTTTTTGGTTTTCTTCAGTAATACGGACAAAAAAATTGACATAGTTTTATTTTCTGGGGAAATTAAATATCTAAGCGTAGTGAAACACGATAATCACCTGCTAGAAAGAGGTCGTGACGCGTTCTGTCGACGTCATCAAAGAGAACAGACGACTCTGGGATGAATTATGAATTCCCCCCACATAGCGTATCATCAGTCAAAGCTTCTGTTTCAAGTGAATGCGAGCGCCGACGTGTCTGCCTTTTTTTCAATAACGAAAATTGATAATAGTGCTTCCGCTTTTCATTGAAAAATATCCTAGTAAACTGGATTATAAAATCTTTTCCTGAGAGCTTCAGGTTTCCCTGCCAGTACCTAAAATCCTACCATTTTTAATTGTCTTTGGAACCGGATAGTTTTCCAGACACTGAAAGTTTGTTGTCTGTTTTTTTCCTCAATTAATTTGTCTCTGGTATAACAGTACCCTACACAAACAGGATTCTGTTCAAAAATAGAAAGTTAAAATAATAGAGTACGCGCACTACATGTTGGAAATGTTAGAACAGGGTTTTTTAGCAAACTCTCTCATGTTATTTACGGATATATTGCAAAGGAACGTACAAAAACGCCGACAAGATTTATAAAACCATAACTTCATTCGATTCCATTATTCAAATATACCTAAGAGTAGGTATTGATCGACGCACATGATTCCAAAGTCCTTTACAGAAGAAGCATTTCTATACATGAATGAATATCTTCACAAGACTTGTTTGAAGTGAATATAAAATATACTCATAAGTTGGCAACTGCTTTTCAGTTTGTGAATAAACTATGCTCATAGAATTTTCCTTTTCATATTACATTTTAATTTGAATTTTGAAGTAATTGCACAAATGAACCGAGGTTTTTCTTTGTATATACGAGTATAATCACTTGCACTTATACAAGGTGTTGTTTTGCATCCTCGTCAAAATTCAGGATGTTGTCACAAAAGAAATTACGGTACCTAGTAAATTATTAAAAAACACTGCATTTTTTTGTTGTTTAAATTTGTCAATATTTCAGAATAACCCCCATAGCGTGGTTTAGGGATTATAAAATTATCGAAAAAACGTTTGAGGGTTTTTGTTTGTGTGTAAGCGACGTTATAAGGCAGGGATCAGACGGCCCGTGTTTAAAACACGGGTGGTTCACAGTTAACGATTTCAGTAAATAAATAAAAAAAAGAAAATTACTTACTCATTTTATTATTGATTCGGGTCGAGAATCATTAGCATAGTTACCTCCTAGAATTTGACGAGGTTGCAAAACAACACCTTGTATATACAAATGAATATTTATTTTTAATAAGTCTCACTGGTATTTCAAAGAAAGAGAAACGAGGTATAACGGAGAAATAAGTGGAAAAAATAATAACTATTACCACATGAGTACACCAGACAATATATTTTTCTCGGAATCGTATATTAACTACACATTTTTTTCCTCCCTACACCGATTCTCCCAATGTACTGCCACAATAAAACCTTAATTAACATTTAAAATTGGAGTAGGTTTAAAAACAGAAAAAAGAAATGTTCGATGTGCAAATAAAGAACGTCTGATAAATAAAAGAATAAAGCCAGTGCGGTGTGTTATGACGTCAGCAGCGTGTAACGGGTGTCACACGTTCGTTCGGTTCGGTTCTAGAATGCAGGCTAGCTATAAATTTTAGGCTAGCTGCGCATGAAGACTAAATCAATCGTATGGTAGTCTGTCGAATGAGGATTTTTCGTGTCTTGTCGCCAGGTTTTTGAACTGCTGTCGCACAAATGCGCTGAATGGAACTTTAGGCAAACACAAAAGTCTTTATATTTTTATTTTCTGATTTAATAATCAGAATTTACATAGCAGTGTTACACTGCTATGAAAAACCAGACTGGGTATTTATGCCATCTTGAATAGTGAAACACTATTAAGTTGTTTCAGGGTTAAGGTCAAATTCAAAATATTGACAGCAGCAGAGCGGTGTTTTAAATTAGTTTAGTACTTAATGTATTGGTTTGTGGCGCAAGCGGACTTAGTAGTATTGCGTCAATTTATCGACATTCTCATTAATCTCCGTAACTTATCTCTAAATCTAAAATCGAAAAAATAAGGTTAAAACTGCTACTGCCTCGGGAAAAAACCAGAAAAATTATGATCCAACAACAACTTGGAATTGGGATCCAAGAGTAATATCCACGAAAGGTAAATAATTACCTCGTATATAACAGGGTGGGTATCTCCCGATAGAATCACATAAGAAATATTATCCTGTTTCCCCAAAAATACAATGGTACTACATCTCCAATAAGTACGGATCAGGGATCTTTGTCTTAGAAACATGTTCATGCCGTTTTGAATTCAGAAAGGAATATGAAGAACGAATACTTTCCGTGTTTTTGTTCATGCCACAATGAACGAATGACAGAGGGTATCTGTTGTCTATTATTACACTAGAATTGTGAGTGAATGGAACGCTAATTTTGTAATTGTAGAAGAGTCTCGATATTTGTACATTTTGACACTTTCATGTTTGATGGATACGGTTACCCTTAAATACGGCTCAGGCAGAAAGCCCTCCTTGATTGTTACAATGTCAATAATTTAATGAACTATCAATTAACTTACATTAAGAATAAATTCAAACCTCATCTGTCACACTTTGACGTCGTATAAGATAGCAATAACACAAAAAAATTATACGATTTGGCAATCTGCTGAACAACTGGTGAACGCTCTAAGGAACGACTGAAGCTGTAGCGATATAGTATATTTCATTACGAGTGCGGAAAGCCTGTCATTGCAAGGAGTTCCGACAAATGTCTACCCGAGCCGAGGCGCAGCCGAAGGTGAGGGTTGACAGTCGGAACAAGTTGCAATGACGGTTCCGCACGTGTACTGAACCACTATTTTTAATACAGTTGCGAAAAAATGAAGCAACTTAATAATGAACATTTTTGGAAAATGGCGCCATCCGTAAAAGAATATAAGCAGAGATTTTTTTTTTGTTTTCTTAACCCATTCTGGGTAGGCAAAGGGAACTATGCCCATACAGCCAAGTCTTCAGTATAAGAATTTTTTTATTGATATGAAATGAAACCTAACCTAACTCATTGAATCAAATCATTAAATCTGATATTGAAACAAATTAGTAGCTTCTTTTTAGAAATATTTGCATGAATCATAAAAACTTCTATGATTTTTTTAGTAAAAACTCCGTGGTTGGTTTTTTTCTTTTTAATAGACATTATTTTGACAGTTGGGAAAGAGAACGCACGAGTTCGGAAAAGGTAAAGAAAAAGCTTGAGCGTCCCGCTCCCCGAACGCTATACGTCCCTGCAATACGCCACTTTTTGAGCAACTGTATTAAAATAGTATATTTCATTACGAGTGCGGAAAGCTTGTCATTGCAAAGAGTTCCGACAAATGTCTACCCGAGCCGAGGCGCAGCCGAAAGTGAGGGTTGACAGTCGGAACAAGTTGCACGTGTACTGAACAAGAATTTTTAATACAGTTGCGAAAAAATGAAGCAATTTAATAAAGAACATTTTTGGAAAATGGCGCAACCGTAAAAGAATATAAGTAGAGTTTTTTTTTTGTTTTCTTCATCCATTCTGGGTAGGCAAAAGGAACTATGCCCATACAGCCAAGTCTTCAGTAGATTTTTTTTTATTGATATCGGATAAGCAAGGAAAACCTGTTCTGGTGGAGACTCATAGATGATTCTGCCCTGAAGTGTAAATGTCGCGTTACTCCACAAACGATGGAACACTTGATATCTTGTCCTTCCTGTCCTGTTGTTTGTACATCACAGACGCTACTGAAAGTGCCAAACTCGTCGCCAAATTTTGGGCTGACTCGATTTGAATTGACATCGACACGTTGAAAAGAATTTACATGATTGCACAATATGTTACAGTGCTACCCTAAGACATACTCTAAAAGTGTATGTCTTAAACTCTCATACGTCTGTAATTTTCTCTGCAGCCTCCTAACAAAGCGCATTCCCAGACAAACTTCCACAAAGATCCAGACTACTACGATTCCATGCCGTCCCAACTCCCGAGTGATGTCTGACCGTCTCACTGTCTGGACAAGACATCGATTAACAACTGTGCATTCCAACAAACTTGTCTTTGTGAGAATTCTGTTTATATCAACTTTGCACTTCGGCGAACACTTTAACCCCTTATTTTGGATCGATATGCGAGCTTGAATTTCTATTCGAGAACGAATTCGAATTTAAGTTCGTATAAAACAGGTACTGTCATTCTATTCTTTTTGTATTAGAATCTGTACGTCTACCATGAGTTTTAACAATCTGTACAAGCTAGCGTCTGTAGTTAAAAAAATGTATGAAAACTTTTACAGCGCCTCTAGCGGATAGTTGGGTACTAAAATGCGCAGTATGAGTCACATAGTTATCTATCCTACGTCACCGTGTAGTAAACTATACTACAGCGACTGTAGTTTGGGCTTCATTTGCTTAGAATTTTTTACCATGAGTTACAAATTTGACAAATGTCATAGTAACGAACTATTACTATTGTAGTTGCAGCACTCACCGACATTTTGTTCCGTGAAAAGACTATAGTTTGCGATCAATTTTGTTATTTTTTAATTATAATGTTTAATAGATCACTTTTTGTGTGGGAAATGTTATCATCATCATCATTTCAGCCAAAAGACTGTAGCATTGTGAGGTTCTCAACTGAAATTAGTCGAGTGATTCTAAAATGTCACTATTAGTAAGTAACTAGGGACCTCACTAAAAACGCGGTACAACTCTAGTTTTTGACAGGACGCTATGGCTCGAGCATTTCTTTAATTTCTTTTCCGCTGGCTTAGCTGAAGGAAGTTATTCTCTGACCTCAAGATTCTGTGAGTGTGAGCCCCGGTTTTAGGGGCTCTTCGCTCAGGCTGAGTGCTGTACCCTTGCCTACGCCACACGTGCTACCTAAGCGCGCTACCAAGCACGCTACCTACTGCTGTACCCTTGCCTGCTCCTGCACGCTGCCTACGCTCGCCAGCTAAGCAAGCTACCCACTGCTGTGCCAGTGCGCTGACCAGGTCTTGGCCTGCTCACCTGCGGCCTACCGCCACGCGAGCCGGTGCCTGCGCAGTCTACCCTGCGCAACCCTGGCCGCTACAGTTCCGGAGGTCTACTGCTGAGCCTGTACTGACAGGCCCCCCACGTCTGCACGTGCTGCCAAGGGACGGTACCCTCCGGTTAATTACAGTGATAGTGAACGGAACAGAACTCGGTGACAGCGTACCCGCGACCTAGCATAGTCTAAATATACGTATTAACTAGTCCGGCTGTTTTACTGAACAACAACCTACCTACCTACTTGTCAGCGGCCTACGCATCCTACCCTGCGTAGTCCTAACCGTTACAAGACGTCCACTGCTGGACATAGGCCTCCCCCAAGAAGGGGAGTTTTGCCATAATTGCCAGGCAGGTGGCCGATCGCAGTACGGTTGTTACAAAAGCATAGAGAACGCTGCTGCCCATTCTCTGGCAAGTCCCTTAGTCGCCTCTTACGACTCCCACGGGAAGATATGGGAAATGTAAGCCGTTGCCGAATTAGAAAATGAACGACGCAAACAAAAACAGTTTCAAAGTGAGATGCGTGTTCTACTTGGAAATCCACTTGAAACTTTAAGTGATACCAGGTTTGGGTAACTTTATAGGTTAACCAAAGAAGCTTTTGAGAATTTGTGTGATTTCTTGCATAACGGACACCAAGCTGATGAACCGTCGTAACACGAATAAATTTGGGCTGCATTAGATTTCATTGAGAAGAGTGAGTCAGGCGACTTTCTACATTTTGTTGGATAATAGTACCATATGACCTGTCTTTTGTCTCTATCATCGTGCATTATTTAAAAAGAGATGAAAATATGCAATGTGAAGTGAGCATCGTTTCATAAAATGATGCCAACATAACAACACTGTGTAGTTGTAACTATGACATTAGTAGTAAGCACCAACACAGCTCATGGTACAATTGAAAAAGCTAACTATAGTATTTGCGTATTGACGGAACTATTGCAGTTACGTCAAGCGATGTAACTATGACAACTCATGGTAGACGTACTGGTATAGTGTTAGTGAAAACGAGCTTACGATAGACTAGACTAGACCTGTACGTCTACCATGAGTTGTCATAGTTACATCGCTTGACGTAACTGCAATAGTTCCGTCAATACGCAAATACTATAGTTAGCTTTTTCAATTGTACCATGAGCTGTGTTGGTGCTTACTACTAATGTCATAGTTACAACTACACAGTGTTGTTATGTTGGCATCATTTTATGAAACGATGCTCACTTCACATTGCATATTTTCATCTCTTTTTAAATAATGCACGATGATAGAGACAAAAGACAGGTCATATGGTACTATTATCCAACAAAATGTAGAAAGTCGCCTGACTCACTCTTCTCAATGAAATCTAATGCAGCCCAAATTTATTCGTGTTACGACGGTTCATCAGCTTGGTGTCCGTTATGCAAGAAATCACACAAATTCTCAAAAGCTTCTTTGGTTAACCTATAAAGTTACCCAAACCTGGTATCACTTAAAGTTTCAAGTGGATTTCCAAGTAGAACACGCATCTCACTTTGAAACTGTTTTTGTTTGCGTCGTTCATTTTCTAATTCGGCAACGGCTTACATTTCCCATATCTTCCCGTGGGAGTCGTAAGAGGCGACTAAGGGACTTGCCAGAGAATGGGCAGCAGCGTTCTCTATGCTTTTGTAACAACCGTACTGCGATCGGCCACCTGCCTGGCAATTATGGCAAAACTCCCCTTCTTGGGGGAGGCCTATGTCCAGCAGTGGACGTCTTGTAACGGTTAGGACTACGCAGGGTAGGATGCGTAGGCCGCTGACAAGTAGGTAGGTAGGTTGTTGTTCAGTAAAACAGCCGGACTAGTTAATACGTATATTTAGACTATGCTAGGTCGCGGGTACGCTGTCACCGAGTTCTGTTCCGTTCACTATCACTGTAATTAACCGGAGGGTACCGTCCCTTGGCAGCACGTGCAGACGTGGGGGGCCTGTCAGTACAGGCTCAGCAGTAGACCTCCGGAACTGTAGCGGCCAGGGTTGCGCAGGGTAGACTGCGGAGGCACCGGCTCGCGTGGCGGTAGGCCGCAGGTGAGCAGGCCAAGACCTGGTCAGCGCACTGGCACAGCAGTGGGTAGCTTGCTTAGCTGGCGAGCGTAGGCAGCGTGCAGGAGCAGGCAAGGGTACAGCAGTAGGTAGCGTGCTTGGTAGCGCGCTTAGGTAGCACGTGTGGCGTAGGCAAGGGTACAGCACTCAGCCTGAGCGAAGAGCCCCTAAAACCGGGGCTCACACTCACAGAATCTTGAGGTCAGAGAATAACTTCCTTCAGCTAAGCCAGCGGAAAAGAAATTAAAGAAATGCTCGAGCCATAGCGTCCTGTCAAAAACTAGAGTTGTACCGCGTTTTTAGTGAGGTCCCTAGTTACTTACTAATAGTGACATTTTAGAATCACTCGACTAATTTCAGTTGAGAACCTCACAATGCTACAGTCTTTTGGCTGAAATGATGATGATGATAACATTTCCCACACAAAAAGTGATCTATTAAACATTATAATTAAAAAATAACAAAATTGATCGCAAACTATAGTCTTTTCACGGAACAAAATGTCGGTGAGTGCTGCAACTACAATAGTAATAGTTCGTTACTATGACATTTGTCAAATTTGTAACTCATGGTAAAAAATTCTAAGCAAATGAAGCCCAAACTACAGTCGCTGTAGTATAGTTTACTACACGGTGACGTAGGATAGATAACTATGTGACTCATACTGCGCATTTTAGTACCCAACTATCCGCTAGAGGCGCTGTAAAAGTTTTCATACATTTTTTTAACTACAGACGCTAGCTTGTACAGATTGTTAAAACTCATGGTAGACGTACAGGAGACACCTAGATATCATTGTACTATTGAATTTTCAACTCTCTGTGCTGAGACGAGAGTTGTAATCCAACTGTGTGCTTTAATTCAGGCATTACATTTAAATTCGCCTATTGTTAGTGAAAGCGTACGTAACTCAAACTCACTTTAACTGTACTTAGGGTCTACTTAAAATGGAACTAATGATAAAAAATTCAACACTAGTTCTATTATTTTCAGATTCTTTTAAAATGGAACTAGTGATAAAAAAAAACTGTCAGTAGTTCCATCATGGAACTGTTAATGGTACTAGTGACAACGAACCCTTTATGCTATAACACCGCTATGAGAGCTATACCTGGCAACACGTAATGGTCCCTGTCATTAGTTGTATCGAACACACAACAAGTTTGTTGTTGTAACTTGAAGTTCAACAACACAGGTGTTGCCAGTTAGAGCAATTTATGAAACAAGTGGGAAATTAAATAGAGATGGAGGACGTGAACCGGTGACGTTTAAGATTGATTCAAACAGGTTGCAATGAGCAAAGCTAAAGTATTGAGTGAAAGCGATTGATGCCTGTTCGCCGTAATCGGTGGCTCAGTTCAAACTGATGCAATTGTGTTTCCGACCAGTGAAATGATACAAGTTATGTTCCCACTGAATGTAGAACGCGGTTCACGAGCCTTCATTTCTGTTTATTACGCTCCGAACTCAATATTTACGGCTGGTTTCTATTTTTTTTTTGTTATCGAAAAACGCTCAGTTGCGCTCGCCCCCTGTTAAGGTTAATTTAAAAAACATATCTGCGTTGCTTTATACGTTTGTTGTTGGCCGAAACATATTAAAACAAAGCTGCTATCTCTTGAATCTCACGAAGCAAGCTATTCATAATTGTTACAATACCTAATCAAGTTACACCCTACCAAATAATGTATTATGTAACCGTATCTCAGCAACACAATCTTTGTTATGATTGCTTCAGTAATTTATTTAGATCCTGCATGCTTATTTTCTCACCTTCCCTGGGATTTAGCTTCACCCGTTTTTAAATCCCAACCACGAAACAGGAATAGCTTCCACTGTATTCAAATTAAGTTAGGATAGCATATAAAAGAGATTTTCGTTGAGTTGGTGCAGCTCCACAGTATTGCTCTGGCGCTTTGCGCTGAAACTTCACGCCCAGCATTCAAATGGGATTTTTGAGTCCACATTCACAAAGAGCATGATATTAGGTGCCCATTTAAACGTCTGACGGCATCCTCGAGTCGGAAGCTCTAAAGATAACTTTATTTTACGTAAAGACACCCTCGAAACTTTTTGCCGCAGCTCCTAACGCACCAAGTTTGCAACGACGCGCTGCAAGAATGTTTTGTGTAATTTCATAATGAGTTCCCAAATTACATATCTTTTCTTATCATAAGTTTGGTAACACGGAGTCATTAATTATACTTTCTTACGTAGTTAAGAATCTTCGCCTTCAAAGTAGCAAGCTGAAGTAAAATCAATATTGAAAGGTCTTGCTCACAAAATAATCTCGAGGCTGAATTAGGACGACGTAATAACGTATTCAGAAATGGCATTTATTTTAATTAAAAGTTCATACTTATACGTTGTCGTATAAGCTTCGAGCGAATCCTTAGCTCGGTGTAAGGCTTAACTATTACTGCAAAGACTTTTTCATTTTAAGTGAGCCTTAAGCAATTTGTTTTCGTTACTTTGAATTTCTCATTACTTAAAATGTCTCCTACAAAATTGTACGAGGCCTTTCTATCTTGACTAGCATAATAAACGTTCTCAAAAAATGGCTGAACTAAAAATTTAAGATGGATTTGCCAGACACGTTTCTGCGTAATAGCAAAATACAAAACGATCAACTTGCTTTAAAGCTTCGAGGGATAAGCAAATGCGTATGTACGAAATATTATCTACAGTTTGTTAGTTTTATTGTTGTCACTACTTGCCCCGTTGACGTTGACGGACGTTGTGTAAAACGACTTTTTTTCTCTCGGGATTTGCAAAAGGTGGTAGACTAGAGTACAGGCACTGGTGCCTTGCACCGGAGGTCTCTGAGTCCCTTTTCATGTTAAGAGGTTTTTCTAGTGAATCTTCTAATCTATAATATTTCAAACATAAAATGCTATATATAAAGATAGATACAAACAATGTTTGATAAATTTCTTTGAAAATTCTTCGGATTGTGATAGAAATGTACAGACAACAATTTGTCAAATTTCTTTAATAGATTTTCAACTTTATGTCTAAAGAATTAGGTTTAAGGTTGATTGGGAAACTTTGACAGTTTCGGGTAGCTTGACCTACTGGCGTCTGGTGTGCAGGTCGTTATAGTTTATTGAGCTCTAACTTCACTCACTTCTCAATAAATCGTTGTATTAACTATATATACAAACAAATAAAATTTAAGTGTCTGTTTGTACTTTCAAAATAATATCTTTTTACTGAATGCATATGAATGTATACGTATACGGTGGGTACTAACTAGATAACAAATCAAAATTTTTTAGGGTTCCGTAGCCGAATGGCAAAGAACGGAACCCTTATAGATTCGTCATGCCTGTCTATCTGTCTGTCCGTCCGTATGTCACAGCCACTTTATTCCGAAACTATTAGGACTACACAGTTGGCATTTGGTAAGTAGATGTATTCTGTGAAACGCTTTACGATTTTTGTACTAAAATAAAAAAAATATGGATTAAGGATACCCCCCCCCCCCACACGGAACTGAAACTAAAAAGAACCATCAAACCTGTACGTGCGGGGTGTCCTTAGATAGGTCTTTAAAAATGACATTGAGGTTCCTAAAACAATTTTTTTTCAAAGTCAATCGTTTGAAGATAGACACTTCCAAAGTGGTAAAACGTGTGCCCCCTCCCCCTCTAATTTCTAAAGTAAGAGGAGAAAAATTCAAAAAAATATTGGGACGTAGAACGTAAAAAAAACTTGCAATTAAAATTAGTTTGAATAAGATTTCATATTTAGTTTTTGAAATATAGGATTTTTTCACCAAACTGCAGCAGTAACTTTGTTTTTCATTAACTTACTATCAAAAACAAATTTAGTTTTGCGGTTGAGTGGAAGTTTACTAATTAATAACCGTTCAAAATATTGTTACTATATTGTTTGGGGCTATGGAACCCTGTGTGCAAGTAAGACTCGCACTTGGCCAGTTTTTAAATTCTTTGTCTCTTTGTTCCGCCTAACATCCAAAACGGCGTTGCGCATTTTGACGGGACTTTCGCTGGTACGTTATAAGGAGTAACTTAGGTTGCGTGCACAAAAATTAAAACCCTTTAAATTGTCAACAAAATCCGATTCCTCTCCTCGCGTCGTATTACTCAATGCTGAGGGTCGTGTCATGTCTCTGCATGGTGTCGGACGTAAAGAATAGCACCATCCCATATCTTCCCGTGGGTGTCGTAAAAGGCGACTAAGGGACTTAGCAGAGAATGGGCAGCAGCGTTCTCTGTGCTTTTGTAACAACCGTACTGCGATCGCCAACCCGCCTGCCAAGCGTGGCGATTATGGCAAAACCCCCCATGTTATGTCAATGTGGCGACACTTGGGGGAGGCCTATGTCCAGCAGTGGACGTCTTTCGGCTGAAATGATGATGAATGATGAGGGTCGTGACCTCCCTTCAGTATCACCTTTTCTCGAATGATTTTCCTCCAACTGTTCCTGTCCCTGGCTGTGTGAAGGGCGCTGTGGACTGTGTAGTCGAGGGCGGTACGGATCTGGTCAGACCAACATTGGGCTGCGTCCACGAGGCCTTTTCCCAATTTCTCAAGGTTGCCATCGTCTTTCCTCGCAATGGAACCGAAATATTCCAAGACCCTACGCAGGCACTCGGATGACAGCCGTGAGGAGATTTTGAGCTCTCGCAGTATGGAGACGTTTGTCCGATATGCTGTCCAGGGGATACGCAGCATCATTCTCCAGCACCATATCTCAAAAGAGTCAACGCGTTTGCGGACAGCGACTTTCAGTGTCCAAGTCTCAGCGCCATACGAGAAGATCGAAAAGACCAGGGTCCGTACCAGTTTGGTTTTGGTTTTTACGGAAATGTTGCGATCTATCCAGATTTTTCCAAGCTAAGACATGGCCTTTTTTGCCATGCCTATTCTTCTTCGCACTTCCTTCTCGCAAGAGCTATTGTTGCTGATGTTGGAACCTAGGTAAATAAGTTGTCCACTGTTTCTAGTTCCAAAATGCCTGTGAGTTCCAGCTTCCCAGATCTATCCACCACCATGACCTTGGTCTTCGACCTGTTCATAGAGAGACCCAACTCTTCGCTAAACCGCTCCATCCGGTCTAAGAGTTGCTCTTTCTGACTCGTTAGCTGCAAGAAAAGTAGTGTCATCAGCGTAACGCAAGTTGGTGATTTTGATGCCACCAACTGTGATGCCTCCTTCCCAGTTCTCGCAGGTACGTCTCATAATGTATTCTCCATAGACGTTGAACAGAATGGGCGATAAAATGCAACCTTGGCGTACTGGCGAAAGAATTACGGATTCTGACCAGTCCTGCGGCCAGTCACCGTTCTTCCAGACGTGTGAGCAGACCCTGAAAAGTATCTCATCACCCAAGTCACCCATAACCTCAAGTATCTCTGCTGTTATTTGGTCACTTCCAGGCGCCTTCTTCTTTTTGAGAGACTTTATAGCAGATGATATTTCGGAGCGAAGAATCGTGGTTTCCAGTTCTAGATCCTTCCAATCCGGGCTAGCTCCGGGAGTAGAATGGGGATCTGCGTACAACTGCTCGCAGTAGGAACGCCATCTCTCGGCAATGTGGCAAAGCTCGTATAGTACAGTGCCATCAGCATCTTCTATGACCCATGATTTTGCTTTGAACTGCTTGGAAAGGACTGACTTTCTTGAAAAGTTCTGCAGTTTGCAGCTTGTTCGAATGCCTCTCAGTGTCTTTGCAGATGCCTTCAATAAAATTGTTCCTGTCGTGGCGACAACTGGCTTGGATAGTTCTGCTAAGTTTGAAGTCATCATCATCATCATCATCATTTCAGCCGAAAGACGTCCACTGCTGGACATAGGCCTCCCCCAACGCAACATTGACATAAGGGGGGTTTTGCCATAATCGCCATTCTTGGCAGGCGGGTTGGTGATCGCAGTGCGGTTGTTACAAAAGCACAGAGAACGCTGCTGCCCATTCCCTGGCAAGTCCCTTAGTCGCCTCTTACGACACCCACGGGAAAATATGGGATGGTGCTATTCTTTACGTCCGACATCATACAGAACAAATTTGGAGTATTCAGCCATTATTGCACGATTTTGCAGTCCTCTAGTTTTTAAGTCTTTCCTGCGTTGGATCAATTCCCACGAAAAATAGGAGATCCAGCATTTTTTCTTAAGCTCTGGATTCTTCTTGTTAGTGACCTGGTCCAATGCGTCGATGATATGACCTTTCAAGTGTTTCCACTGTGAGTCCGCGTTAGCGTCTTCATGCGTTGGACTGTCCTTCAGTTTTGCCTCTAGCGCTTCTCGGAAGATTGGTTGTTCATCAGGGTCTAGGATTCTGGGCTTCGGTGGATTACGTCTAGGCTCTTTTAATCGTAGCGAAAAATTGGCCACGAGTAGGTTGTGATCAGAGCCGCTGTCTGCGCCGGGATCCGATTCAAATAGGAAGTAAAATTTTTATAATAATTTTACACGGATGAAGGTCGCAGTCCACAGCTAGTAAGTCATAAAATCAGGTTCTATTTACAAGTATGTATTATAATAGTACGGTCGATGGATACGTCAGTCCGACCATTTTAATAAAGTAAGAGGTATGTAATTTCCATGTGGTTTTCTTTATCATCCGAGTTGCGGGTTCATAACAATATGTTTATACTAAAAGGGAAATTGGATATTCTGACTTTGTTGTGTTGGGTAAGGGAATTATCAATACCAAATTTATTTTAATCAATTTTGAAATTACTTTGTTAAATAAAATATATTTCATATGGACCCATTACTATAATGGGTGGTGGTAGGTCGTGAATTTGAACCTAGGCACGCATTTCAGTTTGTGTAAGTTATTCCATCACTTAAAGCTATGGAACGGGCTATGCTTGGAGTCTCTTTAAGGGCATGCAGAACTAGGTGATCCGCGAGAGAACCAGAGTTGTCACATAGCAGTGGCAATGCACCGGCCATATTAGCCGCCGAACCGATGACCGTTGGGGTAGACGTGTTCTTGAGTGGACACCGCGAATCAGAAAGCGTAAGGATGCCCTCAGGTGGAGTGACGATCTTAGCAGAGTGGCTGGTAGCAACTGAATGAAATTTGCGCCGAGAATCGAGTAGAGTGGCGTGCGATTGAAGAGGCATATGTCCAGCAGTGAACTGTTGTATGTTGATAATGATGATTATGATTCCAACACCACTAGCCCAGGAAAAACATCATGAGGAAACCGACATATCCTAGAACCAAACATTTTTAGACGTGACATCGATCAACGCGCTCTGGGCCCACTGTTTCTGACACAATGGTGGCAGCTGTGTCTCCCAGCTGTGGGAACGTTTTAGACTGATGTGCTGTGCTGGTCGATTATGAACAAACTAAAAAATATGGCTACATAGTTTTAACTTAAAAATATCGTGAAAAAATACGACTGCGATATTAATCCGAAAGGTTTTTCGTTCGTAATTCCTAAGCATATTTACAAACGGCTGTTTTCGCTCAGTTTTTGTTGCGAAGTTTTTTTGTGTTAGCTCGAAGACGAAAGCGATATTACATATAATAATAGGTCGCGGAAAGCGAAAGTCATTCCGGCCGTCTGATCACGAAGGTAGCTTTTCATGGGCTTCTGTCGAACTTATGGTAATTCGACAAGCGGATTGTTTTAAAATTAACTTTATGAAAGCAGTAAACTAGTAATATTCTAGAATAGATTTGTCGTATAGATTATTATGTATAACGATCGTAGACTTATTAACTGCCTGTATTTTTTGCCAAGGTCGTCATTACATGACATTTTTGTTGATCCACTAAAATATTACCGTTTGTAATCTTGGAACATTGTTTCGTGAAGCAATGATATTAGCATCTAAAGGGTAGTTCGGCTTACTTCATCCACTACGTTGTTTTGCCGACTGCCAACAAATAAATAAATAACTTGAGTACATTGTTTCATAACAAAAATGTGCGCACATATCTTTGAGTTGCTGGCTCATCGCCTTTGCGAACAAAGAAACGGTCTCAGAAATTCTGTTCTTATATTCCCAAGACACTTATTTTGTCAGCAGTTCGACGTTCTGCTAATAACGGTGTATGAGGTAAATATTCAATATTAAAGCCGAAACTCCAATATGCCGCCGACCTCGTGTCTTATACATGAGAAAATTAACCATCGACCTCGAGAAAATAACTTGGTCCGGGGGCTCTTCAGCATGTTATAAGTGTTGTTAAACTGTTAAGTGCTACACTATCGATGGAGTCAATATTTCTCGCAAATGCGTAGCGGGTGCGAGAAACTTTATCAAGTGCCCTCCATTAAATGCGGCAACATTCGGTACTGCCCGCCCCACAAACTCGATTCGAAAAGTCTTAGAGGCGAGACATCGCTGCTCGTCGACCGAGCCCCGCTCTTTAAGGGTTATCAAAAATACAACAGTTTCAAAGTTAGACGAAGTTTTATAGTTTTTGAAATTGCTTTCCCTTACCCAACATAAAGTGGGACGTCTGCAACTAATACAATACTTAGGTCACATAGTCTCGAGTGGCGTTTAAAGTTACTGCGTTACTGCTCTGTCTGTGCGCTCTTGCTTTGTGTCGCCTGTGTTCCTACAATAGCTAGGTTTGTGACGAGCGTATTATATGGATTTTATATGGTTAATATAAAACGAATTCCTGGTTTATAGTGCTGCTGGTTTTATTGACATGTTGTAGTGTAGTTAGATTTTTAAAGACGTTATTTAACTGGTTTTTTTTTTTGAGCACGGTCTGAGTAGCGACATAAAACTTTTTGTTATTATATCTTAGTCTGTTTCCAAAAATACTAAGCAATACCAATTTATAATAAATAGCTCGAATACTATTTTATGCCTCTCGTCAACTCTTGATACTGATACAAACATTGATAATCCAACAATGCTCTTTTTTAGGCATTCGATTAGGTATCATCAAGTTTTTGTGAAAACGGGCCTTTTTTGTCAAAACCCAAAAATTCATAGTTTCTACTTATCTTTTTTCTTTTTATTTCTTTTGATCATAAACAGGCTTTAAAAAGATTTTTATGTTGATTTACAGTCAGACAAATACTCTATGAAGATTAAAGATAAAGCCTTTTTTTCAGGATCAAAGGAGACGGTGGAGGGAAAGGGAGACGGTTTATTAATTAGCATTCTGTATAATGTCTTGGTTCGTATTTTTATTAATATAGCCGACTACAAAGAATGAGGAGGTTATTCAAAAGATTTTTTTCTTGGATAAACAACCAATTTCATAAAAGAACGATTTAAAAAAAAACAAATGTTTTCTCATGAAACTACAGTCAATTTAATGGGAGAAAATCAATAAATAAATGTGCACATGATAAGGCTCGTGACTGTACATCTCTGCTTTACCCTTCGAGGAATAACAGGGATGATGTTATGTGATTTATTACATAACCACTCGATATATGATTGAGTCTATCAAGGCTTCAAGTCATCCAGTTGTGACCTTAACTTTTATAATTTGTTTTCCAATATTATTACTAAGAGAAAATATCAAGACTTAATAAAATTGTCGAGAGTTTGAACAAGTTCTACCTACTCCACCGACATACAAGTTGGATAGTTCGTGAAAATCAACCAAACAACAGCCCTTGAGAAGTTTTATTAAAAACTAGCGTCGAATTAGTACTTGTACACAGATTTTGGAATAGGGATGTTTCCACAGTCAAAAAAATATGATAATATTTAGTCCGTCAGTTAGATTATCGAAAAAATTGTACACGTATTTTTTACTTCATCAAATTAATAAAAATTGACGAAGATAAAACGCATCAAAGATCAAGAGTGGGGGCTTTTGACGTCACCGTGTTTTAAAAAGTGTACGACGTCGTGACGTCACACGAGTTTTAAATGCACTTTATCGTCTTCATTTTCTGTTAACGTAAAAAAAGAAAAAATACGTGTCCAATATTTTTTGGAAATCTATAAGACGGACTAATTAGATTTTTTATGTCAACTACCCTATTGTGTAAACGTGTAAAGACATTGTTAAGAGGTGTGAAACTGAATCAGCTTTTTGTATAAACAGGTATCACAAAATCGGTGTGCCGACTGTCCCCACATGAGTACGTAAGTACCTACATAACGTCATGATTTTGTATAATACGTACGGTGACCATTCAAGCTATATAACACCAGTTTATGCGGATGGTTTACTGTACGGGAAATCTGTACAAAGCGAGGCCATTTTACACTGGAAATTTTCAGCTTGATGTGTCGCCGTGTGTACTATGTCATATGTCCTTGTCTACTTTGAATAAAATAAATTCTTCGACTTTCAGATTTACAGACTGTATGTCTTTCATTACCAAAAATCTCAAAATCTTTAACAGTGGTGGACCTTTAAGCATAAAGGCAGAAGCTTAATACCATAGAGCCAGGGCCTATGGCACTAAATTATTTGTGCTTAAAGTGTTAAATAATTATAAGTCCCTGTTCAAAATGTTCTATATACTGCTGATAGGATGTGTCAAGGGACACACCTATCGATGTGGGATCAAGCTTAATCCAATAACCCTCCAAATTATTCACTACAAACAACATAAATCGTCACAGTATAATTGAAAAGGACAACGTTAAAAGCCACTTCAAAGAAAATAAACAGTGTGGCACGTAACTTCTGTCAGGGGTAAACAATATAATTTAATCTGAAAATAAATGCTTGTTAAAATAATTATGCACACGGTTCGCGTAATTTAATTTCGTCTGATGGATTTATAAAATATGTTTTGCTTTTAAATATAATATTCATAGGTTATATAGACGTTATAAATTAAATTTAATTAAGTTAATTATAATTAAGGGAATGAGGACATGGCAGCGATGCGTTATTCCATCTGAATTAAAAATATAATTTCCACAATACTTAATATTACAAGTTGGATAAAGAAGGAGTTTACTGAAGCTATCAAACTAAACGAATAAGAAATTGTTGCTTCAACATGAAAAAGCGCATAGTATGAAATAACATACAATATTTAAGAATCAATTGCAGTTTCCGAGAGGCGAGATGTATGACCACATAAGTATACAGTATTTCACAGTCTGCTTTTGCAATAAGCGTTGAACTGTTGCAACTATTCCTGGTTACGCTCGCTACGCCGTAGCTGCTACGCCGTAGCCGTAGCCGCTACGGCTAGTAGGAACACAACTATTTCGAACTTGTGCTAAGATCTAGCAAGACTAGCTTCTATTTGCAACTTTATGTGGTCTTGATCTTGATGTTTGTTAAATTGTATTATCCACTAGTGTAATACTTAAAGGCCTATTTGGCGTAACTGAGTGAAAAATGTCAAGATTCACAAGAAACTTCCAAAATAAGGATGAAGATAGGGACACCCCTACCTACCTATTCGGGAAAAACAGCTTCAACTTCTTCAACTTCAACTAAGTCTTCTAGCCTTCCATTATTACTTTTGATATTAAAGACTACGGAGACATTGGCCGTGGGTAGCAACACAATGGAAAGCTTGTCTCAGCATCTTTACGCCCGTGGCTACCATGTTTTTTTTGTACTTTTGTACCCCGATAATAATTTAAGAATAATATCGTATAACAAGACATAATATTAACCTAATTACATTACAAGTATAGAAATTCTTAAAACATTCTTTGAAAAAACAGACTATGGGCTCGTCAAGTCTTTGAGTATTCTCAGAAAAGTCTTCATCAAAGTACAATAATAAAGTCTTTACGTATAAACTTTCATCTACCAACAGAGAGAGATATAGATTCTAAGAAATTTACAAGTATATGTCTACTTAGTATCCAAGGAGCAAACGAAACCCTCCCCCTAAGAGAGCAAAACTTTTCTGATAACACAAAGTACGGAACCAAGAGTATCTACTGCGTAATGAAGTTAACGCTAAAGGTTACGGGAAACTGCCATAGTGGACTTAATTGGATTGCTCCTCCTTAAATATGTATCGATCAATCTTACAAATCTTATTATATCTTCACGTTGGAATTATATCGAGTCGTGAGGAAAAATTGCCGTGTTAGGCACCTATCTGTACCCTGAGGGACGTAAGAGGATTAATAGATTAACACCTTGGATATTATATTGGGAGATCAAAGGCTTTACCATGTCTTAAAGCAGGAATGTTTTAATGTAATTCCAGCGTGGGAAAGAGATGGGGCTATAGAGGACGCCTAGCGCTATTTCTTTCCCACTCTGGAATAAGATTACAACAATACTGCTTTAAGACAAATCAAATCAAAATAATTTATTTAACTTTTGAATAGTTGACCAACAATAAAAATGAAGCTAAAGTCCGAGTCACAAGACATAATAACTGTGAAAGTACTGTAGTTGCCCATTCCAAAGCGTAGAGCGTTCTATGGAGATGAATGGGTAAGAAACTCCATGGACACTCATTCAAATCAGAATCTTGTAACAAAAACCTTGGTTACATCATTCATGTTGAGATGGTACATTATGTGAGAACGATGTAGCAAGATATGCACGTTAAAAGTGTATATAGTAAAAAAAATAGTGCGTAGAGTCCCTCCGCGTGGTAAAAGTGAAACTTAACGCAACGGTGCTTTCATACCCCCTCCATGGTAGAGTTGAACGTTTAACGCAACCTTGTTGGAAGTCGTATAAGAAGTTTCACTTCAACAAAAAGAACAATTAAAAGAAAATAAGTAGTTCGAAATAAGCCGTGGCAGCTAAGAGACGACCAGGCACAACGGACAGCGCCCGTTCACGAACATGACTCATGGATCAGCCGTCATTCAACTCAACCATTTTGAAGGGAACCAAATGACCCGACACACGCGCCACCATAAGCGTGACATTTGAGTGAGCTCTCAACCGCCAGGGCACATTCAAGTCAATGAAAGACGTTGGTTTTCAGTATGGTAGACAGACATCATGGAAGCCCACCCCGACAGGTTTATATTACAAAGATTGTAAGGGTGCCTCGTACTTTGTATTATAAATGTGTGTGTAGTACAGTCTTTTAAGCTTTAACTAAATATATGCGTTCTTCGTTATCTGATTAAACTATAATGCCGCCCAATCAAGAAATATTGAAATAAAAATCAAATTTTGTTCAACAGTTGCTGGATTTTCTTTTTTTGAACAAAATGCAATTCAATTGTTTAATTTGCATATGAAAAATTTTATTTCTTGCAAGGTGTACATATTTATTACGTATTCCATTTGATTCTCATTTGCGTTTGACGGCGTAACGTGTAACAACGTAACTACATACTTATTACTTACCCGGCGGCAACTGTCTACGTGTAAAAAACGTTAGCACGCGAGTTTTCGTGACTGCAACTTTTTTAATTAGTGTTTTGTCACATTAGCAAAAAGCCTTCCTAATGAGGTTTTGCTTTCCCCACACATTCGTGACGGAAGCGTGATACTGCCATCAGAGCGCAGATAATTTAATTACGTTGACGTGTTAATAGAAACGGGAGCTTTTCCACTCACTTAACGAACCACAAACACCCCTTAACAAAACAACCGCTTACTCAAACATCATGAACATATAAATTCAAATTACAGCCGAGACGCGGGAATTGATAGTGGGTCATCCTACAAATTTAACACTAGCCAGGGATCCATGTTAAGTCTGTACAAATATTCGCAATAGGAATACACGATGAACCAGCACATAATTCAGCAAATACGAAATTTATTTTATAGGATAAAGTTAAATTGAGTATCTCGGGAATAAGTGCTTGTGAGTTCAGGCGTCTAATTACACATCTCACATATTTTGACCTACCGGGGTATACAGTAAACAAATCTCCACGAGCAATTTGATGCCGGGATAGCTCTCCCGACACCACAAACCCGCCAGGCCCGGGAAAAGCGTGATGATAAAACCACATTTGACCTTTTTATAAGAAAGGGTAAAAGGGTTAGGATGAGGGAAAACAGTATCGATTTAAAGTTCACCTTTCGGCAATAACGTATCTTAGCCAAATCTCGATTGTAGTTGAATGAAAGAGTATAAAATCCAAGCAAAGCCTTGGCTTTAGGGGTATTTTCGGTAATATAGGAACTACGGACAGAGGTACCGGGGATGATAATAGGGTTGTTTGTCATAATCCTGAACATTATTACAGTCCCTAAAATATTTTCGCGGATAATATTTCAGTTACATTTTTGCCTAACGTATTATTTTTACTTAATATTATGGGTTCATATTTTACAGAAATGTTCTGAAAAATGAGATATTGTAGGTTGCTTTGAGTAATTTATTTTCAAAAAGAGAAGAAATATGACTGAATCTAGGATTTAAATCGTAGTCTGTGCCAGCTATTTTGCCGCATAACATGGTATAATATACATTGTAGAAGTCAACTGAGAGAAATGTGTCGCCTCTGTCGTTGCACGGACGCACGGCCGATGAACAGCTATATACAGCTTATGCACGTTGCACCTTTTAAATACAGCACACAATTGAATATGTGTCATAGAACGGCATCAACATTCAAATGTATCTCAATTAAACAACATCCATCTACCGGTGAAGATCGGAGAGCTGAGATAGTATGCTTAAGGTCGGCACTGCAAGTTACTGGTACGGAAAAAAGTACAGTATCTATTATTAAGGAAGTGATCAGTGATACGGACACTTCATCGGATATCAATCATCGTGGATAAAGGCCACTTTCCATATGTTTACGTTGTGCTGGAATTTCACGCTCTACGTGATAGATGGCGCTTGCTATTGTTTTTATCTCCATAAAAAGTTACCAGTTGGGACGTACCCATAAAATGTTTTCCACCCGTTGCTTTTTCTGTTTTGGAGCGCATGGGAATAAGCCCCAACCAAGCCCTTTACGTTAGTACGTTGCTATTCAGGAAACCGTCCATACCTTTAGTTAACGAGGGTCTTTACATCAAAAGGCTAGTTTCAGAAGCTCGTTCAACTATGGCTATAGTAATCCTACACTATTTTAGTACCTACCTACAAGTTTTTATATCAGTATCAAAGAAATTAAGTATCTAATCAAGTACAGAATTGCGATTTCACGGATGACTAAAGCCACAAATATGGTGTCGGTTTCGATAGGCATATTACACGCGTCATTAAGAAAAGGAGCAAGACACATGACGCGCATAAGAACTTAATACGTACATTTGGAGGGTACGAATTATGCTACTTGCGGTGTATAACGTGTATATGCCAACTAATTATGCGGGAGATTTGAGATCCTTTGAAACTCCCTTTGCATATTGTGACGAAACACACGCACTTTCATAATAGGTCCCACTCGAGCCCTCTCTAGCCTATTTTCATTTACCTTGGCCAGTGTGTAATTGTGCGTGCTATACGGCCATTAATTTTCATTATGGACCTTATTAATACGACATTTTTTACGTAATGAAATATTACATGAGAATCGATGAACGTTCCACTGTCACCTTGGAACGAAAGCGGATATTGATTTTTCGCTATCCACCAATCTTTGCATATTGATTCATGTATCGAAGTAATTACGGTCTATACGAAGTAATATGTTGTGATGTCTATTTAACCTACATTTGTCCATGGTTGTTTTTTATTGCGCCATTTTCAATTTCAGTTTTTTTGCTTGTTGTTTTATATTCGTGATCGAAGGTTACGATCTACAAGTAGATAAGTAAATGTTTTATTTATATGTTGCTAAAATTAGCCGTACCCTGTATTCCTGTGGGCGTCAGCGATTGAGGAATTAATCAGCTGGAAGTACATCAGCAGTCATGTGGACACTGATATTGTCGTGTTATGTAAACTTAGTTGCTATATATAGGTCTTTGAAAGCATTTGTTTCATATTATGAGAGATTGGTAATTAGAACACCATTTAGGGAATCTGAAAAGTAGGTATGCAAAGTTCATAAAATGTCTAAGTAGGTACACAATATAAGCTAAGTACCTAGATAATTTAGTTCTTACTTTAACATTTTCTTTATTGCTTTTCTTTGTACCAAGAATAGATATTGCCACTTATTGAATGTCTGAGCACGTTACCAGACAGCAATGTGGGGGAGTATAATGCCGTCAAAGTGCTCTTTTAAAAACACGCCCTCTCCATGGTAAGAAAGCTAACATTTCTTTTGTGTCATTTCTTGCCTTCCTTTCACTCGGTTATTTTAAGTGTTTTGTAAAGAATTGGTAAAACCGAACTCATTCGGAAACTGTCTTTCTGTCACACCCTTTTATCCTGGGGCATTGTCGTGGCAACTTGAAATTTTGTGCCAGGAAATATTCGCCAAATTATGAACGTGAGCAGTGAGGTTAAACAGGGATATATTTATAAGGAAAATATGTGTGTACAGTGTACAACAAAAGACGATGGTGAGTACCTACTATTGGTTTGTATTAGAGAAAAATATGACAGAATTGTCATCACCAAAACAATGAGTTTTTTTTACCAATGAAATCGTACTCTCACGAAATTTTACCTATAATTTTTTTGAAGTGGAAACTTATTTAGCGGCTTTGTGCACTTTTGTGATGGGTAAAAAATGTTAAACTCGTATCGAACATTCGTAAGACGGATTGACATTAGGTTACGAAGGAATTGGAACTCAATGACATCTGACATTGAGTTTGGGTTTCCAAAACTGGATAATTATCTTATGCACAAACAAAAACTTCGGTTTCTGCAAAGAGGTAAAATTCGTAAGACGGATTATGTCGTGTAAGTGTACGATAGGGCAAAAAATGAATATTGTATTTTACCACATAGATGATAGTACTTTTATACTGATAATTAAAGCAATTCGTGCAAAATTATTTCCTAACCATTCCAAAATATTCAAGTTTTCACTTCTGCCGGCACTCCCGGAGTGCAACCCGTTTTTTTATAAACATGCACGCAGCGTTTTAAAATAATGCCTATTTCCCCAAAAGGGTAGGCAGAGAGAGGTATACAAAACATTTTCTGTACATTAGTATATTATATTCCTGTATTTCCAACATGAATCAGACAACTGTATAGGTATTGTTGTGGAGAAGTACCAGCAATCAGCTTTGAAAACAAACACTGAAATCCTGCAAGAACACAGCACTTCACAAAGCTGGCATTCGTACCTAGCTTTACATTCTTAATTGGCATCTAGCGGAGCTTGAACTGACAGATGCATTAGTAACACTAATCACGCAACGCGCACTGCACTTAACTCCTCGGTTTTTCTTTGAGACAGATTTCAGTTATCGTAGTTTTGACTTGGAAACTTGTACGGTTGGTCTCTCGCATACAAAAGGATACATGCCTGTAATTATCATAGGAAATAATTATGAACGGAAAGAGAAGCAATCGGAAGTTGGTAGGAGGAAGAGTGTGTTTTAGCTATGGGTTCATCACGATTCACATAATAGATGCTATGTTAGCTAGCTAAGAGATTGTATAAGTATGTAGGTTTTGTTTTGTTACTTTTTAAGATGGATAGATTTTCTATTAATATGGTATCTACTTTTCGCCACTAAACATATATATTTAAGGACTCTTAAGTACTTAACTGACATATTCATTTTGCCATAACTGATCATAAAAACAGTAGAATAAATGACGGGATCACAATAACGAAGTACACTTAAACAAATAAACCCTTTTTAAACCGATAATACAGTAACATATACCAGTACGTTGTTTATGTTCCAACCCTCAAATCATAATGCACATCTACGCACGCAACCTCTATCGTCCAAAGCTCCAAGGGAAAACCTTATGACGTCACAAACACTAAAAATAAATACAAGCCACGGGGTTGTAAAAGAAATCGTGTTTGAATAAGGAAACGTTAATCGAAGGCTTTATTTGCCTTGACCCCGTTCTGCAGTCCAATGCTACCATCTACCCCCGGCCTATTAACGTGTGCCCGCTTTTTCAAGGACACTGTGGTTAAATGTTTCAGTTTCGGTTTCTAACGCACGTCATTTTTGAGGTTTTATGCCTGCTACGGCTTAATAGATAGGTAATGATGATACAAAGTTGTTCTGTGTCGTGATTTAGTAAACATATTAGTGATAATCATAGTAATAAAGGTAAGGTAAGGTCTCAAGCAAGTCTATCCACCAACTGGTACCCATGGAACAAAAAGCGCAGACAAGGTCGACCACAAATGAGATGGGGCGAAAATATTGTAAAAATTAAATAAGGTAAAATTTGGAGTAGAGTAGCTAGAGACAGAATATCATAGAAACGAATGGAGGAGGCTTTCACCGCTACTGTCAGCAGTCCTTGTACATAACATATTGAATAAAGTACATACGTAAATTAAGAAACATATTATTACTAACATTTACTCTATAAGTCAAATATGTGTCGTAGTTGTCATGATTTTATTCCGTTAGACACGGTCATCATGTGGGCAGAACATGGGTTTTCGTGCTATGAAAACACACACACACGGTACACTGCTTTTACCGAACTAACAAATAACTTGAAATAACAATCCAACACAATAACACTAGGCACCATGAATCGGGTTACAGTTTCGAGACGTCTTGACTCCGCCGCAATCAGACACTGACTGTCCGCCTCACAGCAAGCTCGAAACATCACGACTCTGTAAAACCGCGCTTAGGTGTTGATAGACTGGTAAGCAGGTCGCGTGATGCTATCTTTGGCGCGTTTGCCGATTCATTTTCTGTCCGTACTAATGACCGGATCCGACATATGTAACACTAATCATTAGTTAAGACAAACAAATGTAGAAGGAAAATAAAGCTATTTTTATTAATTTATTTTATTTAAGGTCTCAAGTTCGAACCCAAGACACGCACCTCTGATTTTTCGGATTCATGTGTGTGTTTTGTATAATTATCATTTGCTTCGGTGAAGGAAAACATTGTAGGGAAACCAGTATGCTTGAGATATATTTCTAGACGGCATATAAAGCCAAGTCAGAGGCTCATGGATGGCATAAAAAAACATACGAAAAAGAAGAAGAACCACAGTAATAATAGCGGTTATCATTTTGCCTTTACACCAAAGCTCACACAGGTTACGTTAGGTTTAGATTATACGAATAAACGTTCATGATATCCTTATTCTATCATACTCGTTAATTGTTCTATCATCATTTGCCTAGCCTTTTCCCCAATTTGTTAGAGTCGGCTTCCAGTCTAACCGGATGCAGCTAAATACCAGTACTATACATGGAGCGACTGCCTATCTGACCTGCACAACACAGTTAGTACTGGGTAATACGGTACCCCTTGGTGACCTGACTGGTTGTCCAACTTTGTTCATTGTTTTATATATATTACAAGCGACCCGCCCCGGCTTCGCACGAGTGCAATGCTGATACTAAATATACTACGGAATGTCTTTATAAACAAAGTTTTTCATAGTATGTTAATGAAAAACAAAGTTACTGCTGCAGTTTGATGAAAAATTCCCATATCTCAAAAACTAAACATCATATCTTATTGAAACCAATTTTCGTTGATAGTTTTTTTTTACGTTCTATAATCCTAAATATTTTCAGAATTTTCCTCCTCTTACTTTAGAAATTAGAGGGGGGGCACACTTTTTACCACTTTGGAAGTGGCTCTAGCGCAAACTATTCAGTTTAGAAAATAATGATATTAGAAACCTCAATAAAATTTTTGAAGACCTATCCACAGATACCCCACACGTACGGGTTTGATGAAAAAAAAATTTTTGGGTTTCAGTTCTAAGTATGGGGAAACCCCAAAATTTATTGTTTATTTTTTATATTTTTGTGTAAAAATCTTAATGCGGTTCACAGAATACATCTACTTACCAAGTTTCAACAGTATAGTTCTTATAGTTGCGGAAAAAAGTGGCTGTGACATACGGACGGCCAGACAGACATGACGAATCTTTAGGGGTTCCGTTTTTTGTCATTCGGCTACGGAACCTTAAAAACCGCATCAAAATCCGTTGCTTAGTTTTAAAGATCTAGCATACGTATGAACAGACAGACAGCGAAGTGACTTTGTTTTATACTATGGAGTGATGAAGAATATAAAGAAGATTATGCTGTTTATCTTATTCTATGTTTGTAGGGTCCTAAGATCTTAATTCGCCAACAGAGTCCAAAGCGTTCTTATTAACCACTTTCGGTACTAAAACAAGCCCTTTAGATATAACTTAACGCTCTGTTAAATGGTTTAAATACCATAATTCATTTATGTCTGACTTCACAGAATAATAATATTCCAGGAATAATTTCAGTTTTACCTAAAACTTTGAAGACCGGAGTTCGTCGCCTAAAAAAATATATTTGGTATTCAAAGGAATTTAAAGTAAAGATTGGGCTATCAAAAGTTAGCTTTGATTCTTTATAATAAAATTCAAGTTTGAATGGTCAGCATTAATCTATATATATAAAAAAATAATCCATATTTCCCTCGGTCACGCTATAAACTGAAACACACATCAGACAGTTTAAACTTGAACTACTGCTTTGCTTTGAAAATTGCACACAGAGGATTTATTTCGGAAGGTCAATAGAATAAAATCTAATAGAAGGTCTATTAGATTTTATTCTATTGACCTTCCGAAATAAATTCTCTAAATAATGCTGAACAGCCAAACATTCGCTCTGTACTTCAACAACGCAGTCTACACATACAAACATATTGGATTTTATCTAAATAATCGGTGTGCAATATTCAAAGCAAAGCAGTAGTTCAAGTTATGGCTGTCTGGTGTGTATAAAATTAACATATTTTAATTTTATGATTTCTAAGTTTTCACAAGTCATAATTATTATTATTCATTTATTTAATCAGATAACAAAGATCCATCGGGTTAGTAACAATATTCTTAACCTATGTTAGTACTTAATCGAAAACATAGACATTGTACAGGTGACTAGACACCTCACCAACGGGCTGTCATGCCTCCCGACTATGGCGCTCAGAATGCTGTTGGGGCTGCCACGGAATCTGTTTAGCAGCGAGGCCGCTTTCTTACGCCGTACAGCATTGAAACCGTCGGTACGAGCCTCAGCGAACATAGATGACGCGCTACAAAACCGAGGCAGACGCAACAGTACCCTAAACGCGTTGTTATACTGGATCCGCAGAGCATTGTAGGTCTTAAGGGTGTAGCTGAACCACAGGCTCCCCGAGTACAGCGACATGCAATATGCTTTAAACAGCGTGACTTTGACTGGGGCTGTACATCGGAAGAACCGGCGTGCAAGCATATTTGCCCGAACCGACAATGCTCTGCGCTCCCTCTCCATATCCACGTCGTCCCTCAAATCGTCCGTCACCAAGTGGCCCAGGTATTTAAAAGAGTACACCCTATGCAGCTGCACACCGTTCAGTAAAACAGGAGGGACGGTGGAGGGACACCTGGCACCGGACTTGAAGACCATGTATTTTGACTTGCCTTCGTTATATACAAGGCCATGAGAAGCAACATACGACTCGCAAACATCGAGAAGCTTACGGAGCGCACCGACCGAGGGGGCCAGCAGTTATTATGACAGCGCTGTGGGTCACTAGTACCTTATTAGTACATTGTGTATTAAGGGCGGTATGTAAGGAATTACGATCGAGGCTCTAGTAGAAGCCCGAAGTCGAAGACTGAGGGCTTTCTGAGTCGAGGTTCGTAATTCCCGTACCGCCCGTGAAACATACAATGTTTTTCATCACATTTGCGAGTAAATAATTATGAATTATAGCTATAATACACAAGTCAGCACAATTATTATTACGAAATACGTGAACTTTTTTCTAAGCGGATGGCGGGATATTTCCCACACCACAGAATATACAAATGTTTCGTTCAGAAACGTTAAGTACAAAATCCTACTTACTCATTTACTTTTTATTGTGTTCCCCTAATTTTGCCAGTGTGTGTAGTTATAAATATGTTTGGTTTTCGTTTCAATGCAAACAATTTATAATGAAAAAAAAATTTGTTTATTAATTTAGAAACAATACTTGGTGGGGATTGTTACTTATTTTTCCAAAAATCCCCACTAGGCTGAGTTTATATAACTGGTGGGGATTTCTGGAACAAAAAGTAACGATCCCCACTGGTGGAGATTTGTCGGTGGGGATTTCTGGAATAATCCATACTTACGCAGGTATGCAGCCATGATGGAGTGTAAAAAATATTAAAATAATTTCGACGTTTTGATACAAAAAACTATCGATTAGAACATTAGTTGAGTATTTAAGTAATATGTAGCGAGATTGCAATGAAATTCCTGTTTAGATAACATTTTAAGACAATTTTTCAATTGCGTGTAAACTTCTTGCTTGAACCTGCATGACCTATGTGTTGTGCTATGAATTTTAAAAAAATTACTTACCGCCCTAGGGTTTCATGGTAAAAAGAAAGCCCGAGGGTTTTATATGGGGCATTACGTCCAAGTTAACCGGTATGTTTAGATACTGTTTACGTGCAAGTGTAATGAAAAATATGTAACGCATCTTAGGCCAAATATGTATTAATGTGCTTCCCGTGGGTGTCGTGAGAGGCGACTAAGTGACTTGCCAGAGAATGGGCAGCAGCGTTCTCTGTGCTTTTGTAACAACCGTACTGCGATCGCCAACCCGCCTGCCAAGCGTGGCGATTATGGCAAAACCCCCCTTATGTACACTTGGGGGAGGCCTGTGTCCAGCAGTAGCTGTCTTTCGGCTGAAACGATGATGATGATGATGATTGTGCTCCGATGTTACGCAATAGAAGTAACCTGTATGTCAGCCCTTAAGGGCGTTTACGCCTTACGTCATTTCATACAAACTTTGAAGTCTCTATTTTCCGAAATTATTTTCCGAACCGATTTTAATGAAACTAATCAAGTACCCGATACTGTAAGTACTGATAATGATGTTGTGGCACCGAGTTGCCGTGTCTGGCATACCACTGTTAAACCCACGATGGTTTGTGTGGTATGTTTACGATTTGTAAAATAATTGTAAAAGTGTTTTTGAATAATAAATAATAAAAAAAAAAAACCCGTAAGCAGGATACATAGGTCTAAAAAGTTACTAAAAACATTTTCAAAACGGCTTTCGAAAGGACTTGAAAGTTTGTATGAAAAGCCGTAAGGTGTAAACGTTCTTAATTCACACGGCGACACATCAAACTATACCTAAAGCATAGTATGAAACCAAACCGTTCCAGTATAACATGGCCCCGCTTTGTATAGATTTCCCGTACAATACACGCCTCGCATAAACTGGTTCTTGATTGGTCGTCGTGCGATAAAATATTGAATGATCGAACTATTTGAATTGACACGAGTATACAGCTTGGTGTAGAAGTTTTCATTAAAAAAGTTTAATTAAAACGCTTCGATTGAATCTAGAGTAAACTGTATTTTTTCATTAAATGTTGATAGTTATTTAAATGAATACCTTTAGTATAGGTAGATTTTTTATCGAAACTTATTGAAATTACGAGTATGTCTGGAATAAACCCTCTTTCAGTTAAAAATGAAAAACATTAATTGAAAAGCGACATTTCAGTTTACAACAAAGTTTCCGTACTTTACGATAGTTCCAGCAACAGTTTTCATAACTCGTCGTTAAAACGCTAAGTAACAATACTAAGAAGTGACGAAACCTATGTTCCTAGCTCTATAAACTGCAGAATGTCAGCATTCAACCATTTCAGTATAAAAATAGAATTATTACAATCAATTCGCTGAACATTTAGGTACCTACGTTTATTCCGCAGCCCACCGGGTAAGTGGGCAAACAACGTGATTGTTAACTCGTTTCCCCATCTCTCCCCTAAGCTATTGTTTTGTGTGTTTGTATTGTGTCCAGTGTACCCACCCGCCGCGCCGCCATGATTATTTGCTTTCTTGAACATTCCTTAACGTTTCCTTTTTAACAATTACAACATTTACAACACACGGAACTTCTAATTGTTGTTTTTGTTTATGAGTCTATACAAACCGTCATGTATACGTACATGTGCTATTAAGTCTAAGTCAATTGAATTTGTTCAAGTTTGTATGAGGCTAAATTCGTATTTTTCACAATTTGGTGCTATTCATTCATTACTTATGTTAGTACCAGAGAGCTACTGTAATCCTGAAATCCATTTCATCTAATTTATACCCAACCTGGAGGACTGGGTAGGTACTACTTTATACAATATTCTTAATTAATAAATTAATGAATCACTCCGTGATTGCGCCGACAAGTACTGAATGAATCACCCAAAGAGACTCAAATATTGCCGGTGAGTACTCGATATAATTGGATTGATCGATGGATATAAGCTCTAACTTATTTAAATAAAAAAGCTGCCCTTTTAGTATATTATCAGCATGGCCAATTGATGCTTATTCATACTTTTTTATAAATGTTAATAAGTTGGCAGTTGTAACGGATTGTATAATATAAGCGTATACGCCAATGCATATTGTATTCGAATATATGAAGGTTTTTACCACCCTATACATAAAACATTACCATCACATTACTCATCATTCGGCACAAAGCTATTACAGTATTGACACTTAGACATAAACAATGACGAAGATGAATAAAACTTTGCCAATATCCACGAATATAGTTTTGCCTTTAAGTCCAATATCTGGCACAGTTTTCAATCTCTATTCCGACTTACATATCAGGATAAAAAGCGTAGCTATGAACGTAGAAAAATTGGTTAAGGGTTCCGGAGAAAAATGTAATAATGTGAGAAGGAAAATGGGAAATATTCGATATCTACCTGACTACTCAGGAAAATTAATGACAGTGTTTTTATCCAACGTTAGCTTTGCCTAAGTAGTACATTACATAATATATTATCATTCCACCTAACACGGCCTAACTTTGGTACACTATAATAATATTTTCGTACCAAAAATATTGGCGGAAAGTTTTTATACTCGAAGTTCCAGTATTTTTATGAGTTTTCCGTCAGAGGTATGTTTGAACAAGTTTCCCTGTAGAGGTGGATTTGTATGTAACACGTTACATGGGCTTGGTTATATAGTTTTTGTATCGAAACAATCACAACTTCTATATAATGCTGTAATGCGAACTACTACTGTACTGTATTTACTTTTTTTTTAATATGTATATTATACATAAGTAGATAACTTTACTTTTGTTATTTAAAATTTTTGTGTAGTAGGTACACCACTGACTACCCCCCTTTTTAATTTTAATTCCATAATGTCCATCCGAAGGTTGTCTGGAAGATATCGCTATCAGCGATAAGACCGCCTTTGTAACCATAAAATTATTAATTTTGTAAGCCCGTTATGTTTAATTTTTGGTGTACAATAAAGTTTTATTCTATTCTATTCTATTTCCTTTTCGCCTATGAGTTACTACTGTTAAATTCCTGCGGTTTTTTTCGTTGAAGACTTTTCGATAGGTACACACATATAGTCGGCATCAGAAGTCCGTAAACACTTATCAATATTACGTCAAGTTTTGTGCTGATCAGTGTGATCTGATGTAATATTGTTTTGCAAATTTGTGTAACAATTGATGAAAATATTGGTATGTCTTTTACTCCAGTCTGTTAATATGGATCGTTCTAAAACAAAGACGCCTTATGATTTTGGATATCTATAGCGACTTTTGTTGCTGACCGTACCTACGTGATATCCGTATCCTTCTATTAAGTTCACTAGTAAGTCATTAGTAGTACAATGATATTATCCATTAATCAGTTATTACCTGTAGATTCGACTCCTATCTGAAAACTCTATCAAAGCATGACTGCCAAGTTTTGAAACAATTATGCAAAACAAGATTGGGTTAATGGCTATAGACTCGCCCCCTATTATACGAAACTTGAAACATAGCTGGCGAAATGAGGGTGTATTATTCACCGCTGCCTACCCCTTTGGGAATACAAGTGTGATGTTTTGTTTGCAAAAGTTAGTTGTATAGCTTATGGATTTGAATAGATACGTATCAAAAGGTAGAGATCACATCTACGTCACTCAAATGTGTTCTCGAGCTATATATTCTAGTTAGCAAATTCCTTTGGTACTGGAATGTGTATCATAATAAAGAAAAATTTAGAGAAGAGAAACCATCGCTTCCCGCCGTCTGTATGCTTAGACCTTTTAAACTACGCAACGGATTTTGATCCGGTGTTCATCAATAGACAGAATAATTCAAGAGAAAGGTTTATGTGTATAATTTATTACTAAAACAATTTCCACGCGTACGAAGTCGTGGGCTACAGCTATTCAGTAATAAAGACAACTCTTGTTTTATACAAAAGTGCAATGCAATACACCTTTTCAATTAGGTACCGATGAAAAATGTCTATGTATTCTGTACATATTCGAGATTATGTACTGAATAGGTTGTAAACGTTTGTGCGTTGATGTTCGTTCCATGCATTACTCAAGCAGCAACCCACTAACAACTATATTGTTACGCTTATAAAAATAACCTTATGGTACTGTTTTATTTTACAAAATTACTACGCAATATAGACTGTTCCGAAATAAATGACTTATGAATTCGTTTTGGTGACGAATGCCACCTACAGAATTACGATTATCAATGTTATAGCAACGGTAATAAAGAACTTTGTGGTGGCAAATCAGAGAATACCAAAACTGACTAATCACTTTTTTGTTCTCAGTGTGGCCATACCGAATAATTTGCAGTGTGTGTAAGTTGGAACCGTTTGGAGCCACGTTCATTCATCAATAAGTTAGTGGCAGGCTGCTCGCGTTGCTGTTACAACTTACACTAAATGATAAACTATGTTTTTCTTTCGTTTTCATGCTGGCTTGTAAGTTGGAGATCTGATAAACATAACAAATCGACTCTCAATCTACACGGATTTATAGACTTTGCAAAAATACGTGAATCCTATTTGGGATTCTGTCTACCCCATAATTCAACCTCTGGAATGCTAGCCAAGATCTGGAAAAGTCACCTAGAAAAATGGCGACCATCTCGGTTCTGTAAAAACATTTATCAGAGAACTATCTCGGAGCCCGCAGCAAACCCGAAGAAAAAGAAGTGGGACAGGTAAGAAAAGGGATTCCGAGTTTTAAATCGAAAGGTCGCCTCTATACTGGTATTGGGTAAATAAGGATGGAGGCGTTACTCGATTAATCGCCTTTCAGATTGGATACGAAATTGGGAAAATTGAAGGGAAGTGCCTTAAATGTCATATTCTTCTATAGCTAAGTAACGTGAGGCAAGGTCTACACGGCAATAGACCGCACGTTTTTGAAATATTCGATTACAAACGTAAAACAGAGAGATGTTCACACGATAAATTTTCACTCGTGTTAAAGAAGAACAACCGTAGTTTTCTTAAGAGTAATGCTTAAGGGTTTACATCCAAATGTGTTCTATATTCAAGTCCGATGAGTATCTGTTTTCAGTGGTGTACAGCCACGAGCAATGAAATGTATACACGGAACAACTTTAAAAAGTGATTTTCACCTACCGAATTGATTAACGTTCTACTTTTTGGCTATTGTATCTCACCGTAGAAACCATTATTTCACGAGAAAAACGCTTTTGGATTTTGCTAAGTGTTTACATTTCATTGCTCGTACCTGTACTTTTTTGCAAGGACGACGGTTCTATGCAAAATGTATACGCCACTAGTCATTCGATAAAACATATATTACTGTACTAGCTGTCCCGCGCAACTTCGTCTGCATCACATTTCTCCGTTTTCGCAACATGTTTCATTGCTGCTTTGATCCTATTGGTCGTAGCGTGACGATATAGACTGTCCTCGATAAATGAGTTATCAAACACTAAAAGAATTTTTCAAATCGGACCAGTGGTTCCTGAGATTAGCGCTTTCAAGCAAACAAACAAACAAACTCTTCAGATTTATTATTAGTAGAGATAAAAAATTACAATGACGTGTGAACCCATTCTTATGTAATGTTATAAAAGCATTCTATCTTTAACATAAAATGGCGGCCATTTGTCGAGGGTGTATAGTTGAAGTACAATGTGTTGCACTTTACACTTTGTGCCACTCATTCTGCTGACGTCATCGTGTAGAAAATTGTTCTGAAGAAATATAACGCGAATGTTCAATCAAAGTTTTATTAGAACTAGAATAAACAGAAAAGCTTTGAATATTAAGCTTTGTTTGTAACTCAAACTTTTCTTACACTTTCATGATTCGTGGAGCGTTGGTTTGCTGTATGTCTAGCATAAAAATAAGCATAATCAGTAATACTAATAAGAGGTAATAGTAATATTAATACTAATAACTAATATGAGGTTCCCACTGCTGGGACACAGGTCTCCTTTCTATGAGAGAGAGTGCGCCGTAATCCACCACGCGCGCCCAGTACAGTTTGGTAGACGTCATATGTCTTCAAATGTTTTGTTTTAAGACTAGTCCAGTCATTTCGTCCGAAAAAAGGCAAATAAAAGAAAATGAATTTGCGCTTCTAATTTTTTAATATGTTGTAGGGGATACCTAGAAAAGCTTAACTTGAGATTGTCGACCAAGCTTTCCTAGGAGCTTTCGCCGCCATCTTGGAAAACGCTTAAAATTTGTTTTTCGGCAATAACTCGGCTATCCGATGAGATTCGAAAATTTTTGTAAGACACTTTTTGTAGCTTTCTTTGTGCTCTACAATAACGCCTGAATCATTTTTAGCGTATCATGCATCGTTATCGAGATATCGATCGATAAAGTCAAAAATTTAGGACACAATTTTTGTTTTTTCCTTTTTTTTCTTTGGGTCTTAATAAATATGAAAAATTGTGGAATTGGAAAAAAAATGATTCAGGCGTTATTGTAGAGCACAAAGAAAGCTACAAAAAGTGTCCTGCAAAAATTTTCGAAATCTCATCGGATAGCCGAGTTATTGCCGAGAAACAAATTTTACCCCTTTTTTCAACATGGCGGCGAAAGCTCCTAGGAAAGCTTGGTCGACAATCTCAAGTTAAGCTTTTCTAGGTATCCCCTACAACATATTAAAAAATTAGAAGCGCAAATTCATTTTCTTTTTTGAATGTACGTAATGACTGGACTAGACATCCTGTTACAATATCGATGTTTTCCTTCATAGGTAATTAATTTTATGAATATTCTCATGCAGCAATTTATTTTTTTATTCAATTTGATATCTGTGTATCTATCTATGTATATTTATTTTGAGTCTTTCTGCTACTTATACTTAGATTGAAGTAGCTTGTGTCAAGTACAACGAAATGTATAAACAAATAAGTTACATGTTAGCTATTGTATTATCTGTACCTAAGTTTTGGCCACAAAGACACATTTATACAACTATTGTCTTGTTATTCATGTCTGTTGTTCCCAGAGTAGCTACAAACAGTAAATCAAGGAAGGGCTGATTACTGAGAGAGCAGTCACAACTCACATAACAAAGCAAGTGTCACATAAACTCAAAGTAGTGCTAAGTGAATAACGGGCGGAGTTAGTGTTATTTAGCTGATGTATTTACTATCCGCTTCCCTCTGTCGATTTTACGACCGAAACTACTAGTATATAAGGAGATAGATGGATAGAATATTGCTTTATTGTACAACAAATTGATACATAGGTATTTGAAAATCTTGCTAATTATGTGGGTACAACGGCGGCGGCCCTATCGCTGCGGTGATAGCGATATCTTTGGATGGGCTTAACCAACTTTCAATAAAAAGGGACGAGTCAGTGGTGCACTGTATCGTCAACGTCATATATATATATCCTTTATTTATGTTCATACAATGAAGGTATATTTAAATACTCCACTGATAAGTAAGTTAAAAAAGTCCATATTATTATTTACTTTACATGTTTCATATCAGTAATTACCTAAGTTAATAACGAGTACGATAGAGGTGTTCAAAATAGAAAGAAATTATCGACAATTATTGTCCCAACACATGCCATATCACCGCTTTCCCACTAAAAGTATTTTCGTCACACTTTATGACGGCATGGAGTGACGTCACTGCGCATAGGGTGGAATTTGGAATCATGTGAGGCAAACAACACGAAGGGAGTGAAGCGAATCCTAGAGTAGTCGGTAAAGACAACTAGTTAGCTAACAAATTATCGCAGTTAGGAGTCAGTCACGCAATCCACCCTTTGCCAATTTATCATGTTACATACTAGGTGCGTCGGATGCCGTCACTGTGTTCAACAACTCTCTCATAGGTAACTTTGTGGCTTTTCCCACTAATGCAAAAGGTCGGGTTAACCGTTTGTTACTTTGATAAGGTCGCTGATGATAAAGTTAGCAGACGATGAGTAAATTACCTTCACGTGTAGCCAAATATACCACGTAAATAAGTTAGTTACCTGGGGCAACTTTACTTTCAAGTCTGTCGTGTTATATTTGGTAGTTTTTGAGTTAATTAGTGTGTCCTTTCGTTCACAGAATTGCTGCGGGCCAGAATGTATTTAGGTTTTAATTATGTTACTTAAATAAACCTGCAATAATTAGATTTTTTTCATCACAAAAAATATTATGATGAGGGAGACATCGACTGAGTCGTTGTCAAAGAAAACTAGTATACTTGTAGTGAGATCGAAAGGTATACACTTACCGTACCGTTCTCCCAATTTGATGCCGAGTAAAAAAACCTCTATTGTCATGATTTATCTGTACATGACAGGCGTATATAAATGGAAATGTTGACTTCTATACGCCCTGTAGTAGCGTAACGGTTAGAAAAATGATACAAACATAATTCTATTTCTTTGCTACGAACATACAACCTCATGTTATTGCGTTTATGTATCACGTCGCACATTACAAATATTCAGTACCCGTACCTACATATATTGTGTATTTATTTGGGGTTCGCACACAACCTTAAAAATAACTCAGCCTTTACCGCTGAGGGAAACTGAAAGGATTTAGTTTATGTGTGGGTAAACGCATCAGTCAGCCTCTCCGTGAATTATAGTGGCATTTGTTTGGGCCCAACTCGCCTTGTTCTGAGGACAGCACGAAATCTGAAAAAATACTGGCTACACGTTCCGTTTCGCTGAAACTACACGTACGTTGTATTTACGTGGTAAAGTAAACCTTATGATATTGTATGACACTCGATTACAAGAAAGAGCGTTATAAAGTGGCAGATGTTGCTACGGCTTAGGTGAGCGTTATGTAACTAATATAAATTCTAGTAAACTGTACGGGATGTTGAGCCTGTTTCTGATTAACCGCTGGCTGTATTCGGTGCAGTATAAATAACGAAGAGTCACAAAGCTAGATAATGTTTGATTTGTAGTTCCAGGATTTGAAGCTTTGTATTGTATTCTACATCGGGTTGGTATCCGCTACTTTATCCAAAAGCGCTAAGCGTGTATTTTGCCTAAGTAATTACGGCCTTTATAGAGAGTTAATTTGTTGATTACTCTATGTAAATTAAATTAGAAAATCAGTATCAGGTAGTCATACCTACACAATACGAAATTACCATGTAAACATCTTGGAATACAATATATACGTTGTATTTCACGAAAATAATTATATTTGATTACGCATATTATATTTGATTACGCATAATTACCGTTGATAGCCGCGTAAATTACTAACATTACACAAGGCTTTTATAACATAAAACCGGAACCGAATTGGAACGTGTTCCTGTAGGTACAAAACCGCAATCCCTTAAGGGAATAGTCTAAAGTACTCTTAAGTACCTCCTACCACGCTGTGTACTGAAGTGGCGAAAGTCAACACTCGAAATACAAAGTTTTCTTTTAAAATATGAGATCCCTCTGAGGATGCCAGTGTTATTGTTTCAGCGGTTACAAAAACTCGTTTTAATTAACTAAGTTTCAAAACAAACAAACTCCGGAGGCTGCATTTGAAAATATTTGGTGAGACTAAAGTAAGTAGAACAGTTTGTTTGTTAAACCATAATTGTGTTGAGTAAATAAGAGAATGTCGGGTCAGAGTCGATTGTAACCACAAACAATATCAGCCTAATGATTAGCATTAGATGAAAATTATGAAGACTTGTTAGACAGCAAAGAGGGATTAGGACGTATTGACCGACGACGCAATGATGTAGATGAGCCACATTCTGCCATTAAAATACGCGCGGTCCTGAAACACGCCACAACTCACGAAGCAGGCCTGTAAACAAATGATAATTTAAATTTGACGCTTTATAACCCTCCTGTAACCCCTCTACACCCCGCATTACCAAACGGCTGCTCTCAGTGTATCCAGTGATCCAGTCACAACGCTAAGCGACCCTTTCAAATTCCCCCAAATTTTAATTAAAATGTTGTAAACTTGTATCAGCAGACTCGTATTGTTTCGGCCTTAAGTCTACCATATTTTTAGGTGAATAAACCAGACCCAACATAAAAATGTAGAATATAAAACAGAACATCTTGTGAATTCAATACTACATTATTTTATAGAGAAGTTACTTTCGCAAGCTGGGTTTCGGGGTCTTGTGTATGAAAACATAAAAAGTTCGTAATAATTTTTACTTTATCGCTAAGCGCGGGTTACGAGCTAAGTGAGGAAGTAATCAAGGAAGTTATAAAACTGATTTGAGAATTTCCAAGGTAACTGAGCCACCTATACAAACTGAGTCCGGCGGAGTTTACGTGACATTTCAATTAAGCCTCGGATTTCGCTAATGAACTTGCTGTCTCTTGCTGAACTTTGCAAAAACTCCGGCGACCTTTGATTTCAATTGATTTCAGTTCGGCATACTTTAATCAATCGCTGATACTGAACGGATGTACCTAATTTTGTTGGTAAATGAATAGAATTTCACTGAGCGCGAATACAGAGTACGCAAATATGAACCATTCTCATATAACTCATAAGTTCATAACCAATCCCAATATTAGGTATGTCATAAATGAGAAAATCTGTTCGCATGTTTATTCTGCGCTCAATCACGTCTCCCTAGCACGACGGATGACAATGAAACTTTGATCTGAGGAAGCTTACGTCACGGAAACGGGCAAAGACTTTCTTTATCCAGATTCAATGGCAGCTTCCCCTGAGATAAGTAATAAAATATTATCTTTGGTTGTTATTCCTATACGGTTCGGCGGACAATTTCGTCGATATAATAATCTTATCATAACTTCAAAATTATGCTAATGAACCCGGGGCGGAATCAGTGAATCGTAATGGAGAATGCTGATTGGTAGATTTTCCTGCTGATGGAACGATGAAGTATTAAAACAGGAGCTTTTTGAACTAAATTAAAAGCCTTTCACCGAACTCGCAAAATTCATGACTCAATTTAAATATAAAAACAGACTTTACATCATGTTCAGCAAGTCCAAGCAACATAATGCAAGCATGAATTTTCTTGTATGTATGAAGTTTTTTATTCGGAACGATTTAGAAACAAGTTAACGATCCGCATCCTATCTGGCAGATAAACAAAAAAAACCGGCCAAGTGCGAGTCGCACTCGCGCACCGACGGTTCCGTACAAAATTTATTAAAAATATATTTTTATTATTTGATGTAACTAAAAAATTACGGTTTTCGTAATTATTCCTTTATCTGTGCTATATGACGTTGCTTCGTACCAAATTTCAAGATTCTGAGTTTACGGGAAGTACCCTGTAGGTTTTGATTCCCTTGCGAGTGTCGTTTGCGGCATAAACGGCTGTATTTTTTGATTGCGTTGGCTTAGAAGTTTGATTTTTCACAGCTCCAAGGGTCAGTAGACTTGAGTATTTGATATCAATTCCAGCTTGATACCTCCACGCGTTGCTTGTAAAAAGGGTCTTGTCAGACAGACAGCCGGACAGACGGACGGACGAACAGCAAAGTGATCCTATATGGGTTCCGTTTCTACCTTTCGAGGTACAAACCTAAAAACAATTGAATTTTCATAAAAAAATCGAACAATAAGCAACAATACAACACACAACACAATAAGAACTCACAATAATTAATACTAATTGAAGATAACTTAAGATATCCCGTAGTGACTATGTAAGTTTTGGAATGAAGCGTGAAAGCTTAAAACAGTGTTAGAACTTCAAGGTATTTATTTAAAATATTCAATCATCCTCGTGTTCCCTTTAAAACAACTAGATAAATTGCTATCTCAAGTTATTAAAGTAATAAATGGCTTGCAAGTTATCATTATACTTATCAAATTACTCGAGTGCCTACATAATTACAAAAGGCAGCCTAAATAAACCCTTTTCATAAACAATATTTAATAACAATGATTAAGCGTTTAGACGTGATTTCGCCCTCAAAAACAAGGAATTTTCCACGCTCCACTTACCCGATGATTTGAATAAATTGAAAGTTGAACCCTTTTTCCGTATTCTCCAATAAAACAAGTTTTCTGAATGTGTAACTTCGTAATACATACTTATGTTTTCCAATATCGAACTAAAATTGTGGAATCAAGATTCTTCTGAAGTTTACCTTTAGAAGTACACCAATTAAAGTTAAAAGAAGTACCTACTTAAGTAGGTTTGCGGAGTACTGAACTAAAATAGGTTTGTATTTTCATAGTAACATAACAAAACATCACGCTTTGTAAGCCCTGAAGGGTTAGGCAGAAGTGTACCTAACAAGTAAGTACACTTATGTGTAAGTTCCATGTAAAAGGGGAAATGTTCATAAAATAATGAAATTCCTTGTATTTTAAGCCATGAAAACTAACGTAAGTAGCTTTATCGATCAGCTCTTTCATTGAGTGGCGTTTAATTAGAGTGGCAAACGTTGTTCGCAGTCCAACGGCAGAACTCAAATCGGTAACTTCAATTCTAGTTAGAGAGCTCTCACCGGGAGGTCAATTATTGAATATACGCTTATATTTAACACTAGCTGTCCCGTGCAACTTCGTCTGCGTCACATTTTGCCCATTTTCGCAACATTTTTCATTGCTGCTTCGCTCCTATTGGTGGTAACATAATGATAATAGCCTATAGCCTTCCTCGATAAATTGGCTATCTAACACTGAATGAATATTTCGTATCGGACTAGTAGTTCCTTAGATTAGCGCGTTCAAGCATACAAATAAACAAACTCTTCAGCTTTATAATATTAGTATAGATTGGCAGTATGTTAAATAAGCGTATTGATTGCTTCATTATATAAGTCGTAAGTTTTACAACTGTTTTATTTAATTAAGAATAAAAAGAGGTTTGATTGAAAGAAAAAACTGGCCAACGCTAAATGAATGCCGCATTTAGCACTGGCCAGATTTTATGTGAAGTAAAAAAAAAAACCTTTTACCACGCGCGTAAGACGCATCGGGATAGAAGCGATAAGGAATTGTGGTTCCTTGAGCGTATGTACACAGCCTTAATTGGATAAGAACTTAATGTTCTGAATTTAAAGACACTTGCGCTTAACATAAGGATATTAGTTTGATCAGGTACAGACCAGTCGATTATAAAACTAATAATCGATCATGTTCATGGTCCAGAACTTTATCTCTGATCTCTGACTTCGGATATGTATATTTTGAAATCTACTTTTATGGGAAAAAACGATACCTACTCGTGTTAGCAATATTTTTTTTTTGCTTTTCATCTTTTTGACGCTGTTATTGCTTATCCAAATTGTCAATCTAAATCACATAATGTATTGAAAACTTGGTCTGAAAACAGAGAGCGGTGAAATGTACAAAATTAACCTACCATATGTGTTTATAAAGCGGAATTAACTGCTCTCATGATCTCAATTAGGCAGTGTCATAATGAAACCATGCTTTAGAAGGCAAGAACTAACGAATTCTAAGTAATTAGACATTCCTGTTTGATGTTCATGAAAGTTTATGAAAACACGTCTCGCTCGGAATCGTCTGAAGTCGCTCTACATATGAAAATAATCCTTAGTGTTAAAATATTGATGTTACGGGGCACACTCATGTCTGCCTTGACTGAGAATATTCATAACAGCATAAATATCACGCTTCTATTCCGTAAATAGTTTGGGCTAGCAGAGGTTCTAGTACTTATTTTCGCTTAAGAGCAGGTTGCAGTACTTTTAAGATGTTTGAACGTCTGAAATTCTAATTATATTTTAATTAAAAAAATCATTACATAAAAATTAAACATCCAGTAAATCGTAAAGACAGAAACGCGATTTAGAAAAATAGGCTCAATAAAAAAAAATCTCTCTCACAATTTTAAACGTGTACTTCTAAGAGATTCCATCAAGAATTAATATGAAAGTTATATCAATAGAAAGAGCTTTTTATTTTGAAGTAAATGTTGAAAACTTATTTTTTTTATTTCGTTATTATTTTTCTCCAAAGCGAAAAATAAAACAATTAACATTTTGGCATTATATCGCTCGCCCAGCGAGCGTCGCCGTCGTTTGTTCATAACTACACACTGTACTGCAACCTCGCCTTAAGGGGGAAGCGCCAGGGTACAGGGTAGCTCGTGAAATTCAAATTTGCAGGTCAGTATCACGTTCTATGTCGAATAAAATATGATTCGCGACTGTAACAAATATGGCTTTACAGAACAGAGAAAATTCATTCAAATCATTATAACTCTATAATGAATGACTTTTTAATGAGATAGTCGTAAAAAAAAATTAATTTTGCGGACTACCCTGGCGCCTTCACTTTAATCTTGTAATATGCTCGCCCCGGTTCTCAGCCTTTTCGCCGAAAATTGTTTGCCAGATTTTCACTTACCACCCAACGTTTCGCAGATTTTTTTTTCGCCTAATAATCATTTGCCAACTTAACATATAATTTTGTTTTATTTCCCAATCCCACAGTTACCAACTGTAGGTACGTTTGGTCTGCTTTTCATAATGACACTTTTTAAAATGCCAACTTTCAAGTAGCAGAATGTTTTAGTTTGCGTAATATTCATTTAGTCGTTTATTGTTTACCAAATCTAGTAGGGTTTCACAAAAAATTGTCAAAAATTTGCTAATCGTTAGTTGTCAAAGTGAAACATCGGCGAAACGTTGGGTGGCAAGTGAAAATCTGACAAACAATTTTCACACCGCTCGCCCCTGGCTGCTGTTACTACAAGGGCACGCATATTACCAATAGTCGACCACAATTCAATACTTTGAGCTGCTACTGAAAAATTTCTGATAGAAAAACTTAATAGGTGCTTAAGTAACTCTTTGTAATGAGCATCAAATGCAGGTCCCTCGGCAGTGTCACTTGCAACCACTACCCCAACGACGCAGTCTGTCACAAGATGATATTCATGAGTTGTTTCTCGTTATATTTGGGTGCCGAGTCTCAGGTGTCGGGTGTCGGGTGTCGGGTGTCGGGTGTCGGGTGTCGGGTGTCCACACAACGGGTGCCACACGTAGACTCGGGTAATTCCACTTTATTGGGTCCATAGTGCCAACACGTGTACTCTCAGTGGGCATGAATACAGATGACGCTCATATATACTGTTATTGAAAAAGGGGTGAAGTTGCGAGTTTTGAAATTAATTTTAGGATTTGCTGTACACGTTATTAGTTTTGTGTGTCATAAAATACAGACCTTTATGAAATGTGTGCCTTTGCAAATAGGGCTTAAAAATAGAGATCAGAAGTACACTTTCACGTTAAACCTTAATTAAAAACAAACACCCATATGGAAGAGAGTAACAAGAAAAAGAAACATGGCAAAACATTAGAGCTAATTCTACTTCAGTACCTACTGTTGTACTAACGCCGGTATAATGCAATATTTCATAGCTACATTTCGCAGCCAAGTACAACAATGCTCGGATAACGTCAGGTAACGTTAAACAAAACAATTTGAACACAAATCCGGATTAAAATTCCGTGTAGGGAAGTATAATTAGGTAGAAACTGGAATTAATTTAGGTGTATGTACGTTAACCGTTGCGGTGCAGCGCGGGGCGGATTAGATGCCTTCGTATGGAAACCGCGGTAACCCTCCACTGCAACCTGTACATTTAGCGGGGTGGTGCGCCTTGGGTAACTACCAACTAAGCACGTTATACAGCGCAGAAATTGTTAATGATGATGAGGTACCTTGCTATTCACTTATTACTTTATGCTTGCTCTTTTTGCTTGTTGAGTGGGTTGGGCTACTAGTTGCTCTATCAAGGGTGGAACATTTTAGGGTTCCTTGATGTTGTTTCAACTTACGGTTATGTTTTTAAATAAACGGCTTTTACATGAACTACCAAGGAACCCCTTGTAATCCATCCGAATAAGCTTTTCCTTGTGCTTATTACATTAAAAGATTCATCTTAAATGTCTCCCTATTTTCCCAAAATGTTATTTCATTTTAAATCCAGGCATCAAAAGTGACGTGGTGGCTTTTTTCTTTAAGCATGATATTAAAGGTGGAGGTTGAAATAGGGTGAGTAGCAAAAGGAGGGAGTGATTTATAGATACTGTAGCTGGTAAAAAAAACACTACCTACCCGCAAACACAACCGACTTCATTATCTGCCAGCTGTGAAAATCGGCCGACAGATTATCATTGCAGCGATAACGATAATGAAAAGAAAAAGAAATGAATTGAGTTAACATAAGCTACCGAAAAGTTAATGTCAATTCTGTTGAAAGTCAATGTAGAAATACTTAACGCTCTGCGACCGATGGACCCTTGTGTGGGTCGTTTGGTTGGTCTACAGCATGGTAAGTATATGTATGTATGTGGTCTGTTAGAAATACGGACTGCTTTTTTATACCATGAAAGGATCCCTTCACAGCACCGACACATGAATCCTTATCATCATCATTGTCCTGCCTTTATCCCAATTTATTTGGGATCGGCGCAACATGACTTTTTGTCCATACTTCTCTATTACTCGTCATCTCTAGCAGACACCTCCTTTCCGGCCATATTATCCTTCACACAGTCCATCTATCATTTCTTTGGTCTTCCTTTACTCTTATAGCCATCTACACTCATACTCAAAACTTTCCTCACGACCTTTTCATAATTTCTTCGCATTACATGTGTTACTTACATAGCAAGAAAACTGATTCATCATCAACATCATCAGCATATAATGTTCCCACTGGAACACAGCTGGGAAACAGGCGTCCTCTCTATGAGAGGGAGTGGGCTGTAATCCACCACGCCGGCCCAGTGCGGGTTGGTATATATCACATGTCTTCGAATTTTTAGTTCTAGGACATGCCGATTTCCTCACGATGTTTTCCTTCACCGTTTTTGAGGGCAGCGGTTCGAACCCACGGCTTACTGCTCGTAAGTCGGAGTTGTCACCATTGGGCCACCGCTGCTCTCCGATAACTGATTACCACACAACTTTTTATGAATAAGACTCCAAAGTCGATTGTGTAGTCATTAGGACAGATTTTTCTGCCCCATTGGGCTAGTAGACGCGCGACTGCTGGCCATGAGGTCCTGGGTTCGATTCCCGGGTCGAGCAAAATGTTATTGGGAGTACTATTATATACACCTCTGCGTAACCTTTCGGGAATTACAGGCGTGATGTTATGTTATGAAAGATTTGTCAATAATATAGACATCTAACTATTTTTATCAATCCCGATTCGCTAAGGAGATTAAATCTCGTCGACATACTTTCTCAATATCGGCAACCTGCCCTATTTCAGATTTAGTAATATGCGATTATTTTATCAAATATTGTAAAATCTTTGGAATAGTAGTGGACATAATAACTCTGATCTTATAACTTAGTTACCGGTGAGATCTGGGCAGCTGAGCGCGGGAAATTATGGCTTAATAAACCATAGTAATGGTGGAATAGCGAGCGTTCCCATTGGTTAGTTACTATACGACCACATCGGGGACTCAATTATGGGGTATTGGTGCCAGAGCGGTATAAATTAGGCCTCCAGAAGCAAAACGCTTAAGGTTTGTATAATAGTTAATTTGAGATGTGTCAAAAATCTTCTTTTGCTTCCACTTCCAAAAATGTTGAGATCAACTTACAGTGTCAGTACATGAATAAATATCAGATTTAATACGAAGCGGCTGTAACCTGAACTCTGCATGGTATGAACTGATATCTCATGAGCCCGTTAAATTAGATTTTTGACCGAGGGTACAGTTACGTCTATATATGTAGGCACGAATAGGTATGTAGATATACTATGTAAGTAGTCACTATTAGTTTACATAATAAAGTTGAAAGTATTTTACTTCATGTCTACAAGTAGAAAATAATGAAGACAGGCGTTGTAACTATTTAATATAATTATATTATATTTGCCCACTTTTACTATTCTCACAATAAGTCATCTTCATTAATGAACTGTTTGCAACGCAACATAACAAGACAGCTACATTAAGGTAGGATCGCTATTATTTCATCATCCACCTAGCCTATTCCCAACTTCATTGGGGTCGGCTTCCAGTCATACCGGATGCAGCTGAATACCAGTATTTTACATGGAGCGACTGCCTATCTGACCTCCACAACCTAGTTAGTACTGGGTAACGTAACAAACGTACGAAACCCCTTAGTAAGACTGGTTGTCAGACTTACGGGCCACTGATTACCTAACAGTTGGATCGTTATTATTTATTTTAATAATTTATTATTATTGTTACACGGTGGTCGTGGTGGCTTCAAGATTTTACTACAATAGACAAATATCACGGCCAATTTTCGTATCATTCAATCTTGTAGTGGGCGAATTGAAACGCCCACTGTTACGAAGTAACAGAACTGTTTTCCTTAAGTTGATTCAAAATGGGCGTGGAAAGATAATTCGCCGTCTAAAACCACATTAAAATACAAGATCAACGAACATTTACGTCCTTGTATCTATTGAATTGATAGAACTCTCGTTTGGACGTCATTAGACCAATAAGTCATAGAAGGTTGGGAAAAAATCGTAGGATTTTTACAAAAGACCGGTTTATGGGGATCTAAGAAAGAGTTCCGTAAAAAATATAATTATATATGTTTTTCACAAAATCCATTTAAAATTAAGTGCTAATAATAATATATGTTTGTTATAAAAAGAGCTTAAATATGGAGATTTTCACAACAAAAAAAAAGTTGCGTCAATTTTGTGCGACATTTTAATAAAGGAATGTTTGACGATGAACTTTTAACGCGAAGTTAACAAACGGATGGAAAAAACGAACGAACGAATGATTGATTGATTACAACATTGATTGAAATATAAATAAGTCTACATGAGTGCCAGTTTATCGTATCACGTCTGCTGACGTCAAAGTCGACATGGAAATTGTGTAAACAAATTATAAGAAAACATGTTTTGATTATTGTTTGGAAGTTGCGATGAAGTGGTTAAAAAGGTGTAGATCGATAAGAAACTCAGCGGCCTGGTTACTCATTACGTATTTACAATATAATAAAAATATCGATTTGGCTGAGCCATAGGTCACGTAAATGAATCATGTGTAGAAATTATGTAACAATTCCTACGTTAAAATAAGGAAGAAGTGATAGTGATGATCAAATGAAATTGTACTTGTTATCTATGAACCTTAATTCTTATCTGTTTAATACCTTTTTTGTTTGTGGGAAGCTTGATAATACTGCAGCATCTAAACTAGTAATAATAACTAGGCTACATAGACGACGAGTTAGCAAGTAGGTATTACCTACATACAAAATTCAGGGTAATTTAGTTCAGATAAATTTACAAGCAACTAAAGAACGAGGTAACCTAAATTTAGTAAAATTTTAATGACGTATTTAAAACTTATCGTGGTTAATGTTTTCGATCCGTCTCTCAAAAATATGACTCTGCTGTTAAAACCTCTTTTTGTTTCTTTGCTTCGGTGTTTTGATATATTTGCACTAAAACCCCGTTGGTTTTTCAGCTACATAAGAAGGTATGTATATCGGTTTCACGCAAATACCGCGACTGCTTTGGAAAGGGAATGTTTTTAAAGTGAAAAATGTGGGTACTTTATCATTAAGGCCGCATTTTAAAAGCCGCTGGCAAAAATTCTCAAATTCAAAGAATTCAGGCGGCTGAATTAGAACGTGAGCTATACGTTAAGGGCGCTTTCTAAAAAGTACATACATATATATAAGGTAGATATACTTTACATGGTATAAAAATACACAAATGAGAACTGCTTTGATCATTAAGTTGATATATGCTTGATTTCAGGGAGGCTGGTTTTTTCTGAAAGTAGAAAGTGATCTTAGGGTACGGTTTTATGGAACCCATCAATATATAAAAACAGCTGTCACCCCTAGTAGCCACAAAGGGTTTAGCAGAGGTATGGGAGGGTATAGGTACTGACGTATACCCACTTTCACCAATATTGGATCGGATGTGATAAATTGGTCGCCTACCGAAATTTACCCGACCCGAGACTCCAACTTTGACTTGACTAACGAGCCAAATGCAAATTTACGGGCATCCAAAATTAAATTCGTCCTTAAATCTTCAGATATCACAGAAACAATGTTAAAACCCTGAAGGCTTTCATTATCGTCCTACATTAAACTGTTTTCATTACCCACATCACAAATATGTGAAGGCCATAACCGTATCCTTGTATATACAAATCCTATAGCTCTCCTACAAATAGGGCCGACCTCTAACATAATATAGTTAAGTAAGCATAAAGTTAAGCGACACAGAAAGGTCAGCACGGGACTCTAAAGATTCTGTTATGTCAGCTGTTTAATCTGGTGTACGCTCTTTAAAACGAGTGCTGGTTGCGAATTTCATATAGCCTTGAATCCTTTAATCGAAGATATCCTTGCACTCGTAAAAGCTTTCGTTATTTTGATCCGCATTGAACCTCAAAAGGTATGACAAACAGCTAAATTTAACCTCCTTTTTTTCCGAACTCTGAGCTTGTAAGCATATCAGCTTGTATTAGTGTCTAAGTAGAAAGGTACATCTATGAGAGTAATGCTGTAACTCGAGGATGATTTGATTCATCGGGAAACGTAATAACTCGCTGATGGAGTCATATGATGGAAAATACGATCAAACACGTACACGTGATGGATTACCGTCATTTCCATGTGTAGTGTGTTCTGGAGTATCGATAAAGTAACCTTCGACATTACAGATATATCGTGGATCCAAGCGGACTCGCCCGCTAGTGGTGCGATCGTGCACTCACTGCCTCTATATCCACTGCGCAATATTTTACTATTCAGCACACAACAACAAACTAGTGCCCTACCATTTTTCAATTTACACGTGACTGGAAAGTAGATTAAATACTCGAAAAATGTCGCTTTCAAGTAGGTGAACCGCTACTCAGCTTTTTGTGTTCAAAAGTGCTCGGCGAGTGTCAAGGCAGTCCGCTCCATATTTATTCATAAGGAGCCTTGTAGGCCCCGAGAGCCCGCTAAACACCTCGCATTACATCCTTCGTTCACCCTTTTGACGTATTTACGTTATCGCGTTTTATTTTATTTAGGATAAGGTGCCTAGAGCCCCGACGCGAATTGAAATTATTATGGCTAAATAGACGTCAGCGCTATGGATCCTACCACTACCTATGACGACGTCGTAATTTATGGCACAAAATTGAAAAAAACATTGATGCTGACCCTAGAATTGCTTCAGAAATCGTAAAAGAGCAACTAATTGATTAGTTTCTAAAAACAATGACTTTTCCAACATTACCTTGTTTAGCAGAACACAATCTTTACTGAACTCTTGTAGAGCGTCGCATCAATACATTCCAACGTAAGGTACAAGTGTTTTTTTGTGAACGAGATAACATTCTTTTCTTCTTTTATACGAGCTGAACGCTCAGGTGTTGCCTCTGCGTAGTAAATCTACTCCTTTGTGTATGTTGTCGTTTTTATTGCTGTCTCCAACTCTTGAAAGGGATTATGTCTAATGTTGTGCTAAAATATTCTATCTGGAGTGCAATTGTTGTTCCTCTGCGGCGAAAAATCAATCAGCGATGTTAATTGTCGAGACGTACGCAGTCATTGCATACTCGCCGCAGAAGCCATTCACCTCGCCGCTGATTTAAATATGCAGACGCTCGTATTGATTGTCTCCAAGAATAACGCCCCTTCCGACGTGGAACCCTGAAACAGCCGCGCACCGCCGGTCGCGCCACACCAACATTCGATACTCGGCCTATTTTTATCCGTTTTGTTAATTATAATCGCCCAAAGGGCCTAAAGTCGACCAAATCAGCCTGAAGCAGGACCTATCTGAAGGGACAATTAGAGCGAATCTAGCTATTCATTACTCTTTAACTACACTTTCAGTTAGATTGCTACCTTCAACAATACCTGTATATTGTTCGACAGCAATTAACGAAACTCCGAATACTTTGCGTGGAGCATTTACAATAGGTCGTTTTGTAAAATGGCCGAGTGTGCTGCCCGAAATAACGGGCCAGCTAGGAAAGTTATTAACAAGATCATTTATATTGAAACAAACTTTGAAACTGACGAAGAGGTTCTAACGATCTGATATTAGATTTCATTAAAAACTTTTTAATTACAGTTACATAAACAGTTGTGGGTCGCGGTGCAGTTCGCGTTTAATTTAGATGCTAAGCATTTGCTATTCGGGGAGTGGTAATTAATCCGGAACTGGGAACATGTTCCCATATCCACATAAGAACTTTAGCTAGAGCTAGGTAATTTTAATAAACAACTGAAACTCAATAAGCTATTTGTAGCTTCCAAAAGCACACTATGAACTTTGTTAAATAAATTAGGTCACAATCGACCAATAACTTGCATAGTATCTACCATCAGAGCGACCAGGGCTAATGGAGTCTGCTATTATTGTGGAATGGGAAACATTTAGGTACCACATAGGAACATCAGTAAAATAGGTACCTTCCTAATTTCGAGTTGATATTTTGCTGCATTAACATCACAAGTACATGGTGTTCTTTTTCAAATTAAAATATTAAGATACCAAAATTGTAAGTAGGAGGGAAATATTTTATTTCCCTTAATAGTAACTTGGTTACCTTGATACACCTGATATTGGCTAAGCATTAAAAAGTTGAATAATTTTTAAAAGCAATGACGATTTGAAAATAAAGTTCTTTGTTTAATATCAGTGAGAAAGCACTTAAAAGTTTGCAAATGAAGCGAAAACTGCGTAACACCGAGGTGCAAAAAGCTTTTCAACTATTGACCCAGATTTAAAATGTTATCTGCAAGCACATATAAGGCTTGAGATAAAAAGTGGGTGAAAAAAGACCCTTAACGAAGTCGAAAGACACTTGTTGTCCCATCAGGACCATACCTGATAACCTTCTAGTTACGGAGATATTGGGGGTCACATTTTTTAAATATATTTTTTTAAGTTTATTTCTTTATTTTAACTTTACTTTAAATACCTCCATGACCCATTTACTATTTGCATCCATCAGGGCAACGTTTTGAGTGCGTTACATTAAGTTTTACCGTAAAACGTGATTTTTTCCAATAATTATTGCGAAGGATTACTTAGTTTGATGCAACTACAGAATGCTTGGTTGACGACTCAGTGAGGGTTTCGTTTACACCTTGTATAGACCATCCAGATTCATAATAATATGAAATGAGTTTGTCACTATTCCTAAGGTTGAATTGCAGTTCGAATCAACGACGAGCCCATTATGACCGTAACTTCGTACACTTGCATCATTCCTAATTTTAACAATCGTAACAAAAAGACTTGTGGTTTGTTCATTTCCAGAACTGATGGATGCTACTGAAGGCGCTAAACTAGTGGTTTAGTTCTAGCCCGACACAATTTAGCTTGCCATCGATACGCTAAGATTAAGATAACAAATTATAGGGAGCCCTTTTTTGGAGGCATACACTACCATACCATAGGTATCGCAGTGTGGTGTAAATCCTAGAATTTTAAGAGTATATTAAGATACTGCCGGTCAATTTCAATTAACGTAACATTTCATGTTGTACATGCCTTGGAAACGGCATGGAAACATAGGTATCTATTATGAATTATTACGACTAAGCAATCATGATAATTATGTAATTTTACGATATTATGAAATAAATAAATAATAGATCCATAGCCTATAGGCACGCTATTGAAAAGGACAGATAGGTGTGGTCTCAAAATGTACTGGTCTATAGAAATAGGAATTAAGTTCCGAGTTTAATTTTGCATTTTAAATCCGTCCTTTTCATGTTCGTACAGGTACCAAGCCTACCTAACTATACATGAAAAAAAGTATACTTATTTCTGATTGAGTTAACGGTCTAACGGTACCTCTAAGATCAAATGATATATGATGTCGGGTTGACTCTTTCAAGGTAAAATGGTGTACAATAAAGAATGAAGAAGAATTATATAGCGAGGTATCAAATACGTAGACTACCTTATTTCAAATCATAACATTTGAGTCAGACCTTAGCTGGAAATATTATCCCCCATGCAAAAACGAAGATGGCCACATTTATTACCTTCCTACTTTATGAACTACTTTGTTAAGTAGTTTAACTTTTCCTGCACTTAAATTTCACTTTGCTTTATCATACTTAAATTTTACGAGCCTTGTAAGTTAAACGCTATCTGATAAAAGCTATGTGGGGAATAATGGGATCATTTAAAACGGATACCTAGATAAATTCCTGTTACAAAAACTAGGTATTTACTTAGCCATTCAGTAGTTTTACCAGTAGGAAGATGCACTTCAGATCAATAGTCTAGAATGGTGCTGGATCAAAATCAGCTAGTATGTACCTGTGACGGCCAGGTTCTGGCTGATATCGTTTTTTTGTACGCTAAATAGGCTTGTGATTGGCCAATACTTGCCTGATATGAAGCGATGATGATATGGGTCGATCTTTAAGGTTAAGCTGTGCTTGCCGAGGTTGGTCCGTGGATGGGTGACCATAATTATAAACAGAGTTTCCTCCGTGCCTCGGAAAGCACCTTAAGCCGTTGGTCCCAGCTGTCATTTGTAGATCTTTGACAGTCGTTACGAGTAGTCAGAAGCCAAAAGTCTAAGATCCAGTCTTACCAAGGGGTATCGTATTATCCAGTTACTGGGTTGTGGAGGTCAGATAGGCAGTCGATTCATGTAAAATACTGGTACTCAGCTGCATCCGGTTAGACTGGAAGCCGACCCCAAGATAGTTTTGGAAAAGGCTAGGCAGATGATGATGATGAAGCGATGATCCGGCCTAGGGTGGAGCACGCTTGCCTTAGAAGAAACCGATTCATGTATTTAGAATAGAGAACATTGAATAGAATAGATCTAGATTATACCTAATGATCAGGGAACGAAGAAGCCGGCAGTGAATTCCACAGACTGGCAGATTTAAGAAGGAATGGAGTTTAACTTTGTGTTAAAAAGCTTCTTATACAGAAGAAATATGAAATAAGTAGAGGCCTTGACAAAGTGATAAAACTGTCAATACCTAATGCGTTTGATTAAAATTGAACTGAGGTAAAGCTTAATGTCAATCCTGTTCAAAAAGACATTGAAGAAATAAGTACGAAGAGGGAAGAAGAGAAGAAGCTTTAAAATTGTTTTACACTTGCCACAGTGTCTGTGGCCGACGATTATATGTGGTAGACGAGAGTGTGTGACGACGCGTGTAAACCACTACCTAATAGAATTTAATTATTGGCACTCCTCGCTTCGGCTTAGCTTTAGTTCAAAGGGTTGAGCAGAGAGTAGCGGCGATGTCCCATATTAGCCACTAGCTAGCCTCCGCACTCGGCAACTACGCACGGCGGCTCGTCTCCGCTGAAGAGACGTGAGCGACGTGCGGCGAGCGAGCGGTGTGCGGCGAGCGAGCGGTGTGCGGCGACCGAGCGGTGTGCGGCGAGTGGCGAGTGGCGAGCGGTGTGCGGCGATCCCTAAACTGGGTATTGAGCAGCATGTACAGTTGTACACACAAACCGGCACAGCTTCATTTGATACACCCTAGCTCCTAAGCATCCCCTCTCCTGATTGTAAGTGCGCGATTCTAAACAATTGAGGTTAGGTCCAACTATATTTATGATCTGATATGGCATGAAAATTGGCATTATTAGGTAAATAGAAACAAAAAATGTCTAATGTTGTGGTTGTGCGTAATGCAAGCAAGCATGCAACTTGCAGCGTGCAAGCAAGCATGCAACATGCAGCTTGCAAGCAAGCATGCAACAGGCATGGTTTCTGTTACGGCTCCGGCGCTGCGGGACTCCGGCGGCCCCACGCAAGCTTATCGTCGCAGATTGATTAACGCTCACCACCGGATCCACCTGCTCCTCAGCTCGCGGGCTGTCCCGCCCTCCGCGCCTACGCGGGCTTAAATTACACTCTGGGGTAGGGCAGACAAGACTACGTGAAGTCGGTTTTGCAGCCATTCGTTTCTGTCACTAACTTTTGTAGCACAACATATTGACTTTTAAAGACAATATTTTTATTTAAGGTTAAAAATCGCGTTGAAATAAAAGACCATGGAAGCATACATCGAACAAACAATATTCGTTAAAAAATATTATACTGTTTTATAAGATTGTTAAATAAAAAAATGTGATCATAAAATTCATAGAATTGTGTTTCTGTAAAATATGTTTCATTCAAGTAAATAGTAGTTGAAACAAAAATATTCGAAATAAAAGTACATGGACTTAATATTATGTGAAACATTTTCTGGGAAACGAAATTCTGTGAAACTGTCTGCGAAACAAGGCGACACTGACACCCTATTGTTGTACATTATGTTTACTAAAGTAGGGTGGCTAACAACTAAAATTCTACTATCTTAATGTTTATTATTCGCTGACAAGCTTCCTATGTCTTAATTGGCGTACATAACGGACTATTTCTATGTTAATAACCCCGTGATGGCAGAAAAGCGTACCGTATCAGCAGTTTATCTAGGAGAAAATTATTTTCAATTGTTTTTAGTATCATAGGTAGCCTAAATGGGCCAATTACATAATATGCCTTGGTGAAAACTCATATCTATAACGTATTATAATTGTATTTAACGGGTTTAAACGAGTAAAGATACTGTAAGATCTAGCCACGATATTCTTTGAGGGCCTAAACAAGTGGTAAGGTGCTATCGGTGTCTAAGTTTTTCATATTTCGCCAACAATTTTCACCAATATTGAAATATTATATTAAATTGCAACCAATTATTTATCAATGTATGTATTTATCTGTGTATTTATATTATTTATGAAGAGGCGGGAAAACACAGAACTAAATAAATGTAGGTAAGGACCAAGTTAGACGTTGCGGGGCCCTCACAGGGGGCCCGGGAGGGGGCTGAAATGGAGTGCCAATAATGGCCCCATTACGCCTTCTCCAGGCGAACATCAACCACTGCCGCTGTGCTCAGGATCTGTTGCTCCAGAGCATGGCGGAGTGGTTGATTAACGTCGCCGTGGTCGCTGAGCCGTACTTTGTCCCGCCCAGGAAAGACTGGGTGGAGGACCTGAGCGGCTCAGTGGCCATAATTTCGTCGGCCGCCGCCGGTACCCCGACCCTTGAGAGTGTCAGGAAGGGTCAGGGCTGCGTAGCAGCACGGTTCGGGGAGATCGTCGTGGCCGGAGTCTACTTCTCCCCGAGCCGAACTCTCGCGGGTGGCGGGGGGCAACCAGTGGCCCCCCGCCACCGTAGGCGCGGGCCTGTGGACGGTGAGTAATGGGCTAGCTCACCGTCCGTCCGTCTAATGACGACAGGCCGTGCCGACGGCGCGTATGTGTTCCACGCGCGCCTCAAAGAGATGTCAGCAAATCGGAAGGGGTCCGAGAGGGCCGATGCCTGCCAGGGCTGCGGGTTGTTCGAAAGAGATACCGTGGCCCTGGAACACAAAGGGCTAAGAAGGAACATGGATGGGTTTTAGTCAGTCAAGTCTGACACTCCCTTCCGCTCCGCCCAGAGCGGGAGAAGTCATTTGATGATTCCCCATCACAAAAAAAAAAAAAAAATGGACCAAGTTAGACATTTCATTGCAAATTTTCTTGACAAGCAACGCCACTTTGAAATGCACACCTAAAGTATTCAAACTATAATAATATGGGTAAAAGTATGAAATTGCCGTTTTATTGTAATAGGCACTTCGCATTGACATAGAACCTTCATGGTTTGAGATTTTTGAGGGAACAGATGGTACCTATGAAGTTCTTCTTTTAAAAAATGTGCAACATTCGATTATCAACTTTCAGTTGTTTTTTATTCAGCTTAGACAAGAAACGAGTGGTGGTGGTTCGACGCGGAACTAACGCGGCAGAAACAGCTCGAAATATCAATTTTGCGTTTGGAGAGGGCTGGAGGGACTGCTAATGAACGCACTGTGCGATTTTGGTTTAAAAGCTTTCGTGATGGAAACTTTGATTTGAAGAACGAACCACGTGGGAGACCGCCCACATAGGTGTATAACAATGAAATGAAAGAGATGGTGGAAGCCGATCCGAGCCAAACTACCCAGGAATTAGCGGCATGGTTGAAAGTTACCTCACCAACAATATTGACTCATTTGCGTCAAATCAATAAAATAAAAAAAAATATGAAAAATGGGTGCCTCATGATTTGACTGATCTGCAGAAAGAAACGCGTGTTGAAATTTGTGTTGCATCGTTGAATCGATACAGAATTGAAGGAATATTCGATCGAATTGTGACATGTGATGAAAAGTGGATTCTTTACGATAACCGTAAGCGAAAAATGCAATGGCTGACCCCAGATCAAACGCCGCAAGTATCCTAAAGCAAAGTTTCCCAATAAAAAGGTAATAGTAACTGTTTGGTGGTCTCAGCATGGTGTTATTCACTATAGCTTTCTCCGATCTGGTCAATTAATAACGGCAGATGTCTACTGTGCCGAACTCCGAACAATGATAGGAAAACTAGCAGTGAAACAGCCCCGACTCATGAATCGATCTTCACCATTATTGCTCCATGATAACGCGAGACCTCAAACAGCACGAGAAATCATTTTACTCTCTCTACAGGAACTGCAATTAGAAACCATTCGTCACCCTCCGTATTCGCAAGACCTTGCTCCAACAGACTACCATTTTTTTCGTTATATGGTCAATTTTCTACATGATAAAAAGTTTTCTTCTCAGGAGGCAGTACAAAATGCTTTCACACAGTTTGTCAAATCTAGAACACCAGAGTTTTATCACAAAGGCATAAATGACCTTCCTTTTAGATGGCAGCAATGTTTAGATAATAATGCTAATTATTTCGATTAACAAACATGTTAAATTAAAAAAAAAGAAACAATTTTTCGGTACAAATCGGCAATTTCATACTTTAACCCCTAATTATCCTTTTCGGTAGTTATTGTCAATCTACTATATTTTGTAGTTTTTTTTTTATAAGTACACCTTATGTCACTTTTTCTAAACAGTTCAGTTCAGTCAGATACAATACCAAGCTTTCTGAACGTCTAAACTTCATCGGAATGTGTGCGTTTCCACGAGCATGCGATGTTATTTCGTAGCTTGTATCGACAGAATAGAGGAAGAATTTCTTCAAAGGATTTAATTTCTTTTAGCTGAGTTTTGCTCTCGACTTTCCAAGACTCCAATAACGATATACTTACCTATTTCATGGAACGTAAGCAGTAACTAGAACTTGAGTGATCCAATTAGGTACCTACGCAGTATTAATAAAACTTGTTCTTAGTTGGTTAGAGCCTCCACTTCGGTTGCCGTCTGTCATGGCCGACTTGGCTTTATTGGATGGAGGATAAACTCAAGGATTCTCGTAGGACCCTCAACTCTAGCTTAGTAAGTTGTCAGTGGTCAGAGGTCTCTGGGGTGCAGAAATATATTAGTAGGTCGATCAATGTTCAGTAGTTAGACTAGATACGAATCTTTTAGCCTCTTTTACTGTCTTCTTTGCGATATGATGACAGTCTTTAAAGATGCCTTTATAAAATGTTAAGAAGTAGCTCAACTTGTGCGTATTTGAGTAGTCACCACTAGCTGATAGATTTTATTTATCTTAAGGTGGGAGGCTTTAACCCTGCTTCTGAATTGAAAAGATAACTTTTCAAACTCGATTTTAACATTAGCTAGATACACAATTTAAAGTATAGTGATTCCTTCAATGTACCCGATGAAATTATTTATCTCGTTTTTTTTCCCAAATTTTCAAAAAACCACCAAAATGTGCTTTCAGTTTAGGAAGCTTATAAGATCATCACCTTATTTGAAACCGTCCTTTTCCTCTACGTTTTACACTCAAGATTTTCTTTTTACAGCGAGGTCTTATCTAAAATTATTACTCTTCATAAAATAAATTTTACTAAGCACCAAAACCGCCGGCGACTGGCAAAGACAGTAAGTACGAATGTGTTATATTTAAAACGCTTCGTAAATCACGATGTGGGAACCGTTTCAGCTGAACAATTGAAATAAATCAGAATTAAACCCTTGTAAGGAATAACAACACACCTGAACGTTGAAACACTCAACAATACGTGTTATAGATTATTTTGTGCCTCCAAAGTATCGTATCGTGGTGTATTTGACTTTTCACGAAAGTAATCTTATACTGGAAGAAAAAGGCTAGCTTTGGCATGCGACTGTGACCGCGGAATCGTGGTTTTAATCCCTCTTCACCCGTCTTACTTGTGTCTAAATTCCTTTCTTAGTGCCAAGTCTCAAAATAGACGTTAAAACTGCCTTGGGAGGTTTAAGATAGGCCGCTTGGCCTCGTGGATTAATTTACAGACAGTCAGACTTTTGTTGTTTACCCTACCACCTTTCATTAAACTTTAAACATTTTCTTTCTAGGTTCCATCCATAGAACAGTTTGGGAAAGAAGGACATCAATATCCCAGAAATTGGGTTGCGGAGGTCAGAAAGCAGTCGCTCCGAGTAAATCAATAAGCCGCATCTGGATCTAGACTATAAGCCGACCCCGGCGAAATTTGGAAAAAGCGAAAAGTGCGATGATAATGATGAATAAGCTGAAGTACTCGTTGGTAGTTTTGTTGTCCATATTCCGTCTTTTTGTTATTGTATTTTAATAAGGTTTAGATTTTTTCCTCTTGTCTTTAAGCCAGTTTAATGATCGATTCTACTCACATGTTTATTTCTGATTTGTTCTAAAACGATTATCAAGCTCAAGTAGGTCTTTGTTATCTTATCAAAGATTTTATCGGTACGCCAAAGAGTGGCGAACTATCACTCAGAGCTTTGGCATTTTATTGCTATCGTGAACTCAGCACGACATTGGTGTGTATTTGTGTAAAATAGCCCCGTCGGTCATGCTCGGAACTTTACTCATCTTTCTACTTATAAGTAAATAAATCGGTACTAAAAGTTTTCTTAATAGGATAAGGCAGGATATCCTTAATCGTTAGTTTTCATAGCTACGATGGATTAGATTTTTAGATAAGACATCATCTCTCTCACCAAAACCTATTACTTGTACTAGGTACATGTTGAAGAAAATCAAATATTTCAGAAAAGTACTCGAAAACAATATATTTGATATAAATGTAAATGTAGATTTGACTCAAGTAAGAAAAAAAAATGTTCAGAATATTCACTCGAAAAAGTGCTTTGATACTCGTCTTTGATATTTTCCCGCGAAGATATTCCTAAAAAACCATTTCAAACAGAACTAGGTCTAGGTTTCTATTCAGCTCAGTAGTTTGTTCCTAGGTCGTGTAGCGCCGTGTTATCAGCCTTGCCTAAGACGGGTGCCAGTTGCGGTATGAATATGTGCAAACGTAAGTATGTTTGCTTTTGTCAGTTCGATATTTGCCTCTGGAGACTGGTGTGGACGACCTAATCTCCCCTGAGCCTGTGTGAGCACGGCGCCAAATTCGACACACCGTATTCCCGGGATTTTTCGGTCACATCCCGAGCTCCACGTGAAATTTAGCCGACAACCGTTGTAGTTTACTGGTTGTTGCAAATGGGGACTGAATGTATTTTCGAAAAATGATAGTTTGGTTTTTAAATCAATGCTGCTTCGTCGGTAGTGAGATTTGGTGCTTTGCAAGTTGTTACATAGACTATGTTGAAATGTTATCTAGTTTTAAACTTAATTTCTCATGTAGAATGCTACATAAGATTTCTAGAGCTCTACATTCACCACGGTAATCCCAAGTGGTCCAAACCTTTTGCATAGGTCCCTACAATTTTAGTTACCTCTGAAAATTCCATTAAGTTCTAACAATTGCGAATCAAGTTAGCTCTAATATGTTGGGTTAGTTTTTTATTTAACCAAAATATCTAATATTATTCTTGGCAAGTAACAAACTATTTACTTGATTGTTGTTAGTCCTTAAAATTAATCTTTGGAAAAATGTTATTCGTTATGTAAACCATGTTGTGAAATGTAAATTTACACGTGAATACAAACAACAAGTGAATTCATTACGTTCCTACATAATTATCAAAATGAAATTCAGAAACGCTTGAAATATTATTCATGTTCAAAAAAAATCCCCCGAGCGGAATTGATAATAATCTAGAATCTTAAAATAAAAATGTTTATTTTGTATGAAACTCCTATAATTAATTAAACAAATTATAAAATCGTTTTTTTCAAAATTTTTAATTGCTCATGACATCCGGAGAGCAGCTGCTGCGGCTGGAGGGGGGTACTGGAGCCCAACGTGGGACCCAGATAGAGTCGTTTACCGCAGCACATATTTCGCTCTAAATGAATTGGGTGTAGTCGGCTGAACGGAAACTATGAATAATATCACCTGTCGTACCTTTATTGAGCCTCGAACCTCATGGTTTCAGCTCTACAACGTTCCAAAAATATCGATTCACGACGAATCCAGCATGTCGGCCGCCCTCTAGGGCAGACGGCTCCTCTCGCTCTACGTACACATAGGACACAACACGTCAAGCGAGATATCAAAACGGTTTCCCGCCACTAGTATTTTAACACATTATACAGCCATAATGGGGATTTTAATCCACGGGGCCCGAACATAACAATGTCAACACTGCTTTTTAGTTTTTATAAATGTTTTACTCAGGATATGATAGGGAAATGGACTAAAAGTTTCATTATGCCGTTAAATTTCGAGGCGGACACCGTACCGACCTCCCACGCTCGCTCGACCCGACTGACTGAATTTCCCACATTTCCCGGCGCAAGCCTTCACCCCTTGTAATCGAGCACGTTCGCAAAGATATAAGGTTGAATATCTGGATGTACCTCGTTACTATTGTTTAAAAATATTTTATTTTCGAACAATGTGTCTAATTATTTTTTTCTGCAGATTTATCTATTCAAAAGGAGAATCGCTAATTTTCGCACAGTAAAAAAAACTTTTTTTACATCGGTAGCTTATTATTTGATTCGACTCCGAATAGTTTATAAGTTTTAGCTGATACGTTATGTTTTATGCCGCAAAATGTTAGGTAGGTACTTACACATACAGATCATGAAACTTTGCCTCTCAATCCGAAAAACGTACGTAGTACATGCCTACAAACAAAAGTTTTTACAACTAAAAACAAATGTGCTTTTCATGAAAAATAATACATACCTACTAATGGAAAAAGGAAATAGATACCTACTAAAATCGAAACACAAATATGTATATCTTTATATCATTTTCTATTTTATTTATCTCTTGGTCATTACTTACAATTAACTAATAACGTACCTACCAACGAATGACATCTGTTTTGTGTTTTATTCGTTGTTTTCTATGTAATAAAGTATTTTATTTTATCTTATTTTGTTATAAAAAAAATCAATTTAAATGAAGACACAAAAAACAGTTCAACAATTTCGGAACGAAAACGATACTAGCGCCAGAGCACTTTCCTGGGTTTTGTGACGTTTGGCGAGTGTGCTGTGGTCATTGGTATTTTTAGCATATTTTTTGGTGTTGTCTTGCTTTGACATATTGAATTAGGAATCATGTTGACCTGCTGTCATTAGTGTCAAAATATTCGATAGTGCTGGTGACGTCTTCACTGACGGAATCACACAATTGCGTCTCTCAACAAATAAAACAAGCGAGTCAAACACGTTAACCAGTGTTGAATTTGTGGTTTATTTACTTGTTATCTTGTAATAACTTACAGATAAAGTTGTTTTCTTAAAATGGCACAAGCTGAAGACACTGAACTTCGAGATTTAGTCATAGAAGCTTTAGAGAGAAATGGATCGCTAGCTAAAATACGCGCGTTGCTAAGAGCCAATATTTTTTTAGCTTTTGAAGATGAATGTGAAAACATTAAACAGAATATAAATTTAGACAATATCCTTAAATTACCGGAGGGTCTTTTAGCTCTATCCGTTGTCCATGAGTTTTTAGAGTTCTGTTGTTTGAAAAACACATTATTCGTTTACAAGTCGGAGTCGCGACAAGGCAATGAATACAAATACGAAGGAAAGAAAAAGTTGGCTGAAAAGATGAACATACCCCTATCTGACAATATAAAAGAACCCATCCTGTTCACACTTCTTAAAAATATGTTAAAACCACAACAGAAGAAATATTTAGATCCAAATGCTAACTCCAAGTACAACAATCATGAGAAAAGTGATGATAAGAATTACAGGGATGAACAAAACTGTACTTACATACTTCATGAAGACTCACAGAGTAGTACAAACAGTTCTTCCCAGTCAGATAATTCATCTGATGAAAAAAATAAACTACATCTACGGCTGCAGCTGGATCACTCTGACACAGACACCTCTAGTGACTCTGCACGGGATAAAACAAGCTCAGAATATGTTCCTGGAGACCATATACTTCAAGTGGATAACAGTGGTATTAACTCTAATTACATTACAAAAACATCTAGTGATTGTGTAGTTCCAAGGGATCAAACCAAGTTTGTAACTTTTACTAGACCGAGTAATGAAACTTCCTTGGTAATGAGTGAATTAAAATTGCCAACTAATAGTAGTAGTGACTCTACCTCATATGCAGAATTAAAACCTTTCAACTCATTAGACGAAAAAATGCTCAATACAGCAGGCTTGCCTATTATGGAACCCCCTGTGAAGGATCAAAGTGACACAAATATTATGTCTGTGAACAATGTACAGAATGATTCACCTTCTGCTAAATCTGCTACTTTGAGTAATACATCTCTTAAACATGATAGTGAAAATAAAGTTGTAGAAGCCAGTGAGAAAAAGTCACAGGAATCTGGCAAGTCTGAAGGGGATACTGCTGAATTTAGTTATGGGGATGATTTTTCATCATCATCAGTTTCCAAATTTAAAGAAAATAAAGATAAACAATCCAAGTCTTCAGGCTCAGCTAAAGAGCAAATAGAAAAAACTACAAACAAAAATGTGTCTCTAGAAAGTCCACATCAAACTTCTCAGAGCTCACAAAGTTCGGTTTCATTATCTGATGTTGCAGATTTAATTAGTGAAAGAAGTTCCTTCAGTGTTACACATAATAAGTCAAAGCAATCGGGAAGTAATCACTCAAAAGGGAACACAGAAGTTAAACAAAGCAAAGTGCACAGTGATGACTCTGGAGACTTCACCGAGTCTCCCATTCCCTCTTTGTCCAATTTGAGTCTTGACATTCACAGTGATTAAAATCTTCATTACTTAAATACTCCTTGTCTTAATAATTGTATTACAAGTTAGTGAGTTGTAGCAATAATTCAAAAGCAAAATAAGTTCCTTAAAATTTAGAAAAAGTTATTAGAAGAGTTTTTAGACTTTAAATGTTTCCTAATCTTTTGGACTCTAGTGTACAATTTGCCAAAGCCTAAACATATATTTTGTGAAAAATTACTAGTTAAAATTAAAAGGAAAAATATTTCAGACCTCAGTTGCATTCAAAAACAAAACTGATTAATTTCTATTACTACTTTAAAACACATACTTTATAAGTGTTTGTAATTTAGTCTTTGGTGATTTTACATAGTGATAATAGATCAAAGTTTATCCCAGTGTGGAAGACAAACTTACATAAACTTACATAAATTATCAAGTTTTTGAAAAACAAATTAAATGTCATGCGTGAGAAAGTTCAAATTCCAATACTTCACTTTTTTTTGGAGTCACTCAAGTTAAATCTAAGCATATGAATTCAAGTATATTGTGTGTGTATGTACATACCTTCATAGCATAATGTTTTATTTGTGCATGACCTTAAGTAAAGTTAGCATATACTAACTTAAACTTGACAATCAGAATACTTGATTTTTTATAAAATGTGGGTTGGGAAATTGCAAAGTCATGCTTTATTTCTATGATAAGTCACTATATTTAGGTAGTAGTCTAATGGTGTGTCCACACCGTGAGCGATTTAGAATTTTGCTTTATGTATATGTTTGTTTGTTCATTCAGAAGATCAAAGCTGCATCTAAACTTGTTACAAACGCGCCAGCAACTCTTTCAACCTATGTTACCAAACATGTAAGTATGGATGGGGATTTTTAAAGGAAGACTTTTGATGGACTTAGACTGTGACATTTTTCAACAGATCCGTGTTGTTGGCGAACATGTTACATGTTTCGACGCAGCTTGACGTACGAATGCTCCATATGTGGACACAGCTTATTATGTTTTCCGATATAATGTCCTGCAATTCTGTATACCACTGCTGTCAATGCTTTTCTGATATTATTCCTGTATACAATATGAAGTCGGTGACAGATACTTGAAATGGTTGTGCCTTATTTATATTGGATTCACCAAAAAAATGCGATCGTTCCTTTTAGTGCTCAATAAATGAAGATTCTAGTCTTAAATGAAATAAAACTGGTTCCGTCCAAATTGATCCATGGTCATATCTGTTTCTGGCGAAGGTTTGACGAAACTGTGCTGTAACTTAAGTACTTGAATAAAAAATGCCTCCACATATTGTGTTGTAGTTATTCAATTTCTGCCTCTTGAACTCTTGTGTACCTAGTAATGTTGAAGATCTGTATTATCATTATATCATTCGTCATTTCAGCCCAAAAGAAATTGGGCTAAATTTGGGTAAAACAAAGACATCGAGATTTTTATAATCAATTTTTATTTCACATTTTCTGTAAAGCATAGATTGTAGATATCACGTTTCACTTATGCACACGAGTCAATCCATACCGAACACTGTAACTCAGTTTTTACGCATTTCTATACAAAAGTAACGCTGTTATGATAGATAGCGGTTAGTGTTATCGCATACAAAAAGAAATATATTAAACATATTTACACTTAAATATTTTATATTAGGTACATGAAATTTAATATGAAAATGGTATAAAAATTACACTTTCATATGTTACATACATGTCTCAGTAATACAAATGCGGTTTATATCCTAACTTTGAAAAAATATAACAATAGTAAAAGCCACAATGCTTCATATAAACAGTAATAGATCTAACATTGTAATTACGTCGTAAAAAAATGGAAAATTATCGCTCCAGGCACTGTTATTGATTTCTTATTTACGTATGAGTGCAAATGATTTTTTTTTTCTCGTATGTAAAAGAAACAAAAACAGTCTTAAAGAAAGGTCGTCATACTCATGCTATCGATATTTGCTCGAATTCACAAATATTGCAGAGTAAAACCTTTCAAAATGGAAATAAATACCGCCTTTACAATTTAGCGATAAATATTTATTTAAAAAATCAACTAGAAATAATAATAGAATCGCAACTAAAGTAACACTTAGAATAAGTAAATAATAAATATCAATAATGTACATATGGCAAATATTTGGCTTTATATATCATATTTATAATCCACATGTAAGGAACGTCAGTTTAGTTCATACAGTGCATGGAATTACTGCTGGTATTACTTTGTTTCACCTACAATACGCAGTGTTGAAAAGCAATATCACAGAATACCAGCGGGTAGTATAAAATCTTAGAGGATAGTGACGTCACAACACAGTCGGGACGAGGCGTCGCTATTATAGCTCGTTGCCCATGGAGCTGTCGTGCGTGAGATTCGAATCCATGCTCGCGTTGTCAGAGTCCTGACTTTGGTTTCCGCTGTAGTTCGCCGCTTCCTGAAGCCGCATCAACATGTTCAACTGAAACAAGAAAGGAGGGTAGATAAATAAAATGTTCAAAGGTAAAAAGTTCAGGGTCGTGTGCGGAATTTCGCTAGCTAAAACGAGTTGATCTTGTATAGAAGCAGAAATGAAATGAACAGATTCTTACCAAAGGGTCTTGATTGTTGTTCGTGTTGGAATCTTGATTTGATTCTTCAATACCAATTTCTTCCACTGTGATTGCTCTCAGAGTCTGTAAAATAAAAAATACATTTTATAAGCTCATTTTGTAAGCTACTGAATAATCAACAAAGTTATCTGCCCTGCTCCGAAAAGTCGTCTTTATGATATTTAGGTATCTTGGGGTAGTTAGGAAATTAAGAATACCTACTGCTAAATCATGTATTCATTACAGACGAGAAAAATCTCTAAGCAGACATTATTGCTCCCACGGTGATTTTTTTTATTTAACTTTTAGGTATAGGTACTGTCCCACTGCTGGGCAAAGGCCTCTCCCAATTCCTTCCAGGAGCTCGTTTTCCGTACCTCCTCGAACCGGCCCGCGCGGTGCACGCGAAAGTTTTAGGTAGGTACATTTTGAAATACTGTGTGATGAACTGGCCACAACGAAAAGCACAGTTCTTGGTACTCACATGTGAATGGTTGGGTTCTCTCCAGGGGTACGAGGACTTGATGTGCTGCAGCGGATCGACGGCGGCGTGACGTCGTCTGCCGTACAATGCGATGCCTTCGCGCACCGCCTCCGACGCGTACGGGACTATGCTGTAGTTCCACACGTCTGCGAACCACGCCTAAGAAAAAAAGGTAAAGTTTATTTTATTTTCTTAATAACTCGTTAAAATTATATTATACAACATCCTCGATAGGGAAGAACAAATGCCTATGCATTAGCCTAGACAAATGACTCCGGGCTGCTTGGCTGCTATTGAGAAATCTATATTGGAATCTAGTAACGATTAGATTGACCTGGGAATCGAACCCAAAATCGCTTATTCACAACGTGCGCTTACGACCAAAGGTACAGCCGCATCATTGATATAAAAAGAAACAAGTGCAAATTCTGCGCGCAAGGACCAGATTTCAACAGCCCTTTCTCTTAGAAACTAGTGGATTATATCTCAGAAGTATTCAGCGTAATAGGATTGTCCCACTTTTGCTGGTACACATACTTCTGGCACACAAGTGGTGCCTTGAACTATTCGTCCTTACCTGACTAGCCTCCAAGTCCATAGGACACGCGAGGAACAGCCTCGGCCCTACAGTGACGTCACTGGACGAGTGTGCCTCCAAGAAGGCGTTGAGCGTGGACCATACTCCCGGCAACCATTCTAGTACGGTTGCTAAAGCGGGCTCGCGACGACCCAGCCGCAGTTCTAGGGTGAATAGCTTGCGACGGAGGTACCTGAGGAATAGATGGTGGAGATTCAATGAATGAAAAAAAAAAAAAAAAATGTAATAAATTTTACCTTGAAAAATTAAAAAGGAAATGGAGTCAAAAATTCAAAGGTCCCCAAAAAGTATTTATGGCGAAGTTGTTTTGTTATAGTTACTTATGTAATGTGTAACTCTTGTAATGTTACAATTTAAAAAAATGCCTTAGATTGTACAGCATGTCGTGCTCCCAAAAGGTCTTGTTATGTCTACAAGAGCGTTTTTTTTAAAAAAAATGGCGTAGCCCCTCACTAAGGAGAAATACTTAGTGAGGGGCTACGTGGGTGCATTTAAACTCACATACACTAACAGCAGCTTCGAGAGATATGGATTATAGGATCTTTTTCAGTTTCGATCAGATTTCGTTTGGACATGGTTTGATGGCCTTTTTGGTTTGCTGTCTTTTCGGCTTGTTTGGCAGGATACGTTTGTTAGATATTCTTACCTAGCTAAGAATCCTTTGACAGGTTCCATGTGATTAGCTGTGAGAAGCCACCTGAAGTTATGATGGAGTTGCAGGTTTGTTGTGTTGCACGTGGCTTGGGACATGGTACCTTAAACAAAACATTACATAAACTCCCAAATTCACATACATCCAGGATTTTCCAAATTTTGTTTAGGTTTAGTTTAGCTTAGAGGTCCACTGCTAGAAAATGCGTTTATCTGCTTCCCATATCTACGTAACTATTAAGTTATAACTTATTGCATGTGGTAGGTACCTACCGTTCCGTAATACCTACAGGTTTAATGAACAAGCACTATAAAGCCATACAGAGAATTCAAAACCTTAAAAAGAATAGGTATGAGGAAAGAGTACCCAGAATCCAGATACTATTCACCTACTGCGTCAATACCGCCTGCCGCTAAAGTTACCAAGACTGCACAAGCATTATTACACGTTATACCAATGGGCTTTTTTTGTATCTGAGCACTCCATTGCAGTGTTTGAAACTCTCACAACCACAAGAAAGGTCCTATTGAGCTTTTGAAATTCGTGAAATTTCAGGAACCCAAGACTGGTCATTGTGGAGATGTTTACGGGAATCCTATGAGCAGTTGTTGGCCTACAAACGATGGGATACTTGATATCGTCTCCCGCTTGTCCTGCTGCTTGCTTAACACAGGAGCTGATGGACGCTACTGAAAGTGTGCCAAACTCGTCGCCCAATTTAAAATTGTCATCGACACGCTAAAAAGAAGAAGTTTTAGGCATTTCTCTTCGCAGCCCATCAAAGGCGTGCTCCAGCTCAGATAGCTGAGATAGCCTGATATATTGCAAACACTTACCAATAATCACGGGCATATTTCTGTTATCAGGAGGCAGTAGCCCAGCGAAGGCGTCCCCCAGCGCGGAGGCATGCTGCAGGTTGTCGAGTATGACGACTGAAGGCAAGGCAGCCTCCTCGCCAGCCGCTGCAGCTCCGCACTGTTCCGCGATATTGGCGAGGTAGGCGCGCAACTCGTTGCAGGACTTACGGTCAACACTGGAAAGGTAAGCTGGTTATTACTTTTCTATTACGGACTATTTTAAAAAGTTGGCATTATGCCAGCAATGTTGAAATAGGATTTCTTGTAAGGAGGTAGTGGTTACATAGTTTTTATCGGTAGTTTGAGACTCACAACTACAATAGATATCAGTCATGATATATCAGCATAAGCATACTAAGACCTACATAACATAGGAAGCTATTCTATTAATTTCAGGTACTGTATGTTTATTTTCTTCAGTCCAAAGGAGATGTTCCAGAAATGTATGGAGCCTGGGCTAGCACTATGTACACTATATGTAAATATTGCTAAATAATACAGTAACCGTTTTTTATTATCAATTTTCTTTAATTTCACTTCGTTTTAATGTACATTCAAATTAATTTGGTCAAAGAGAGCAACACAACATAAAAATTAAACATGGTGGATCAGATCAGCACGTGATCAGCAGGCGAAAAATTTCATTTTGACAATGACATTTGATTGACGTGTATTACGATACACGTCAATCAAATGTAATTGTCATAACTGCTCTAGTAAACAAAACAACTGGAATTTCGAAAATCTCGGGTTTTGGTTTGTTTTGTTTGGTTTGGTTGAACAAAACAACAAGTTCAATCCAAACTCAGTGCAAAGAAAGACTCAAAGACGGCACTTCTTAAAACTGTCAAAGTCGTCAAACGTCAAACAACTGTCATAAGTGCCCTAAAAATAGGGTTAACGTAGTAAAAAACTTTTCAAATGATAATTATTGTACGACTATACCCTTCTTCAAAATTATTTTTTTAGTATTTTTATGATATTCCTCTATTTTTTTCCTATTTATCTATGTAGTGTACATAGTGGTAGCCCAAAATCAAACATCTCCTTTGAGAATTACTGACATCTCGGCCTTTTTTCCGAATAACCGAACCGATTATTTTCAAGGCACAGTCTAGTCGAGTAAAAAATTATCGTCTTTTAACCAAAGCTTCTCCACTTGGTCATTATGAATCGTTTAGAATTTCAAGAGGATTTAAGCACTCGGCACTCACTTGAAGGTAGCGACAGCTTCGGCGGGATTGCCTCTACGTTGCGTCTTCTGTACGTAGAACTCTGCTAGTTTAGCCGCTAGATATGACTTGCCCGTGCCGCTTGGGCCACACAGAATTATTCGCCGGTGTTCAGATAGCAGAGAAACATATCTGGAGAAATAAAAAACAGTTAAGTCATCGTTCATCGGTAACGTAATCTAAACTAATATTATAAAGAGGAAAGATTTGATTGTTTGTTTGTTTGTTTGTTTGCATTGAATAGGCTCCGAAACTACAGGACCGATTTGAAAAATTCTTTCAGTGTTAGATAGCCCATTTATCGAGGAAGGCTATAGGCTATATATCATCACGCTACGACCAGTAGGAGTGGGGCAGCAATGAAAAATGTTGCGGAAACCGGGAAAATCTGACGCAAACGAAGTTGCGCCGGACAGCTAGTCTGGAATAAAATGAAATGTCATGGGTTCAGGATCACACTCACCTATATACAATATTTTTTGGTATAAGACTATCGAACGCCAAGCTTCCAACTCCCTCTAAGCAGATGTACAGCGTATTGACAGTGCCAATAATATATCCACAAGGCAATAACTCCGGAAATCCTATTTCAGGGCCCCGTGTCGCTTCGCCCAGGTGATACGATGTTATAGAATCAGTGTTCAAACCGAGATTCGTTCCCAAGTCTATTCTAGACAAGTAATCTTTAAAAGTCTTCCTAACTATATAATCTAAGTTCTGCCAAGTTGTCTTGCCAGAAATATAAGTGTAAGCTATGGTGAATTCATTACAGTTTATTGTCGAATCACTATTATAAACGTTTTTATACGAACTACTGTGCGTAGATTTATTGCTTTTAAGGCTATTTGTGTTAGACTTATTTATTTGTGAATAGTCTTGCGTCTCTGTTTCGGGGCTGCGGTTTTGCGACAGTCGCGGCGAGTCGAAACTGGACTGTTTCTCAAAATGGTTGTTGTATGAGCTTGCTGATTGTTTAGCGTAGAATCTGCATTCAGATTCTGTGAGCGTGTCTTGAACTTCTTCGAAATATCTTTGGAATGTCTCCGGTTGTCCTAAATATACGGCTATAGCTATCTTTTTTCCGTCGGTTGTATCTCCTTGGCTGTCTGCAACACCTGTTAAACAATCACAATGAGTCGTTAAATTAATCCTTTTGTATCTTGGAATAAACAAAAGGCGCTGTTTTAAAATTAGACTTACCGATGTCTGAATAGCTCTCGCCTATCGCTAGCTCTCTTGTCTTCGGCGGCGGCAGTACTGTGTTTATGTCGTAGTCGCCACTGAGTCGGTCGCCTCCATTCGCGAATAAATCACTGCTGCCATTCAGTGCTGCTAATAGCGTCTCGCTGTTTTCATTTAGTTCGCATGCGGCCTTATTGCCGTATATGGGCTCGACCATGCCCGATTTAGGCGAGCCTTTTTTGGAGAAATCCATGGTAGGGGTCGATGACATGCAGTTGAAGTCTAGGTCTAGAGGTTGCGAGTGCATGTCTAGTGTCGCCTGAAAATAGAGTACAGTTGTTGCTTAGGAAGAAAATGATTACGCAGTAACTTTTAAGCTTTATGTGTCTAAAGCTATCTATTTGAATTAGTTAAATCAGAAATATTTTGAACCGGTAAGTTATTTTAAATGCATGGAAATCACAATATTGACATTTTCTACCAATTTTAAACGGTACGCTGATTCTTTCTGCAGCTCTCTACAAAATTGTCATGGACATATATTTGCGTGTGCAGTCGTGTGAACAGATGCAGGAAACTATAAAATTGGTGTCATTATAGCTAATTGTTTTTTTTTTTTTTGTATAATATCGTCACGCGTTAATAAACCATAAAGCGAGGGTGTTAGGGGAGCATTCCCATGTTGTGTCAACGTTATTATACACGTGCACCTTGCACCAGGTAATTGTATTCAAAATGTGTTGAGGTCGGTAAAGTCAACATGCAATTCGGTTTTGCCAACCTCACTCCTGACTTCCATACGTAAGCCGTACTTTTAGTATTCAGGTGAATCCGGTTTGACTGGAAGTCGACCCCAACATATTTGGGAAAAGGATAGGCAGATGATGACTCCTGAATTCGATGCATGAATTGAAACTCTGGTGACCCTTCATCAATCAGCGCAGCCTACTTCTGGACATTTGCCTCCAAAATCAGCCACAGCACCCAGTTTCTGCCTTCCGCTTCCATTCTGTTTTAACCGCCTTCTGAAGGTGACTGCGGTCCAGCTTATTAAGCCAGACGGCCGACACAACGCTTACCAGTAACCAGTCTTACTAAAAAAAAACAAATGTCTCACCTGATGCATAGTAGCCTGGTCAGCAAGGCTGAACCTCCTTGGGTCCTCGACAGCAGAGCCACCAGTACCCAACGAGCTCTGACTACCAGCCAGTGACCGTGACGTCACCAACCGCTGTAACCTCTCGTTGTTCTGTTTGAGGTTCAACATCTCGTTCTGGAAGTGTACCTTGATTTGAGAAGGACATTTCAACGTATTCATTAAAAAAAACTTTTTGCCAGTACGTTATTTTAAAGAGGCATGTGAGGCAAAAACTTTAATTTTATAATGTACCGCAAAATAAGCGGAAATTGCGTAAGTGCTTTAAAAAACATTGTTAATGCTTCACTACTCGGTACCGGCGAAGTAGAATTTAATTATATATGAGGGGCCGTTTATATATGAATATTCTGTTGAACACCGACTATAATCAGTACCAAATAGCGCGTTTAATTTGTATAATGGGCTACTAGCGAGCCCCTAATGAATACTTACTGTACCACCTAATATTAAGTAAGTGGATATCGACTATTCCTTGGGGTGTTTTCACAATTAATGATAACAATCTTAAGACTATTATTGCTATATTAAGTGGGCTTTTTATTAGCAAAAAGCTATTTAATCATCGTTTCAAATATTCTTACCCTCATTTTGATGACGGTGTCCTTAAGGCTTTCAAGTTGATGTGCTGAGCTGAGAGCTTCTAATCGGATATCTGTTAGCACCAAATCCTTCTCTCTTAATTGCCTCTTCAACTCATCAACTAACCCAGCATCATCTGGTTTATCTGGAAATAAAATTGAGATCGTAAGCCACATCCAGTAATTAATTAAATTTATTACGATGTAAACTTTAATTGAAATGTTCTTACGATGCTCCTAAAGCTATAAAAGTAGCCTGCACCAATAACTTGGAAGTGGTTTCAAAAGGAAACCCGAATACCTGGTTTAATGTAGAATATTAACTTATAAGTATAATTTCATCGCAACTAATAACTGCATTAAACTAACTAGCCTTAGCTACTAACACTAACTAACTAGCAGATAACAGGATGTTGAAGGAAACAAATTTTGGTCTTCAATGTGCGTTTCATCTAAACTAATATTATAAAGAGGAAAGATTTGATTGTTTGTTTGTTTGTTTGCATTGAATAGGTTCCGAAACTACTGGTCCGATTTGAAAAAATCTTTCAGTTTTAGCCCATTTATCGAGGAAGGCTATAGGCTATATATCATCACCAATAGGAGTGGAGCAGCAATGAAAAATTTTGCGAAAACGGGGAAAATGAGACGCAAACGAAGTAGCGCCGGACAGCTAGTGAATAAATATAGAGTCTTCGTTCGTTCGTTCTTTTTTTTTTTTAGGATGGGAAATCATCAAATGACTTCTTCCGCTCTGGGCGGAGCGGAAGGGAGTGTCAGACTTGACTGACTAAAACCCATCCATGTTCCTTCTTAGCCCTTTGCGTTCCAGGGGCACGGTATCTATTAGTGCCTAACCTGATGTCAGAATTTTTATGCCGCCCATGGGCTTCTGACTTTGCTTTACATGCCGTCGAGAAATATTTTTGAGACATGCTGGTTTTATTTCCTCACGACATTCTACTTAACCAAAGCAAGTGATAATTATGCAATACGCACATGAATCCGAAAAATCAGAGATCTTGAGTTCGAACTTGAGACCCATGACTTGGCAGTCCGATCACACCACTAGGCTATCACTGCTTATAAACACACACATACTAAGATAGTAAAAGTCATCTATTGTCCTATGTGCTTAAGCTTACATTAACTTTTAGCCCCTAACTTTCTCTCAACCGGATTCGCCATCCATTGTTTGCTGTAACTAATTTCCCTTATATCTCACCTTTGGTCTGGTCTTCCGTCTTGGCCGGCGGGCAGGGCTTGTCTTTAACGTCGAGTGTCTCGTGCGAATGTTCTAGACTGTTCTCGTTGCTTCCCTCGCGGATCGTGTGCGGGTCGTCGTAGTGATGGGATCCCGACGAGCTGTCTTGCGATGACAGTTGCCCGAGGGACGAGTGCTTCGCTGTCTTTGAAATCTTGGCGTTCCGCGAGAAAGCTTTCGTGAATGATGAGCGGAGCTGTTGTGTAAGATTGTTTTGTTAGTGCTTTGTTTTTGTCTACTCAGATGATTCTATTTCAGAGATGTTTGGGTAGTGCCTGTATTTGAAAGTATTTTGAACCAGCCAGTCAGTTGTATGAATATCGCGTTTATTCGCCTGTAGTAATGTTCATCACGAATATTAATAAGCAGCTTGACAAATAATATACATAGTGAGTGTGCGATTGAACGCGTATGGTATTGCGTAGGTACCTACTCTATTAAGAAAATACATATTCATTAATTCCAATAAAAGAAACACTTGTATCCTGAATCGTATAAAATTTCTACAACTGCTTAGTTAGAAAATCAATGTTTACATTAAAACATGTCAAATGTAGGCTAGTTGTACACTGTACATATTTATTACATTGTCAATATTAGGTAAACGAAAGCTAATATTTACTTAAGTTCATTCAATTTGTTCTAGACAAAGTTAATGCATAGATAATAAGTAATAATACAACAACAACTGGTTTCTACGTAGTAATATTGAACATAATGAAACGCCTCTTTTATAATTCGGCATTAGCAGCTAGGATCAGACAAGATCTCTCTTTGTGACAAGCATTGCCTCAAAACAATATTCTTAATATTACTTACCCAACCCTTCTTCTTGTGCTTCTTATCGTGTGGAGCAGACGAGCCACTGCTGAGGCTGTTGATGCTGGACACGCTGTCGGTGGACAGATGCCGAGTGATGGCCCCGTTGCCCGTCTGCGCCAAACGCTGCGGAGATGACTGCGTTTGACTGCCTGGCTCCTACACCACAATTTTCAACCTTCATCGACTGTACTACTTATAACTGCTATAAGTAGCGTTTAATACTTTAATCTACGTCCCTGAACTTTTAGAGATTTCGACAGAAATAGCATTGACTACGCACGAAACCTTATAGGTCTGCTGTGTCACGAAACCTGCTCAAATACTATATTTATTTATAAATGTAATGCATGAATAATAATATGTAAACGTGTACGGCTACGGACATTTCAAAACGTTATTTTAAAACAGCTAATGCAATATTTGATGCAAACACGAGTGGTAAATAAACGATCGAATGCCAAACATTTGCAGCAGCCTTTGGAAGCTGTATGCTTTATTTATCACTCTCTCTAATTATCATTACTAGGTTTCACAACACGATCGTAATGCATGCTTGTATCAATTTGAATAGTTCACGATGTACTTACAGTTAATATTAAGGAGGTAGTAAGTCATGTCACTTGTCTATTCTCGGCGCGTCTCAAATGTGGAACAGGGACGGATCTATTGACGGTCAATTTAATGCAAATGCTATCGTTGCCTTATTTGTTGCTGCTTATTGGACCTCGAACGTCCTGATTCTGATAATACTACATGTATTTCTACGTAGTCTTTGCGTACCGTGCATCGTTCCGTATGTTTGACTATATGCTAATGATGTTGGTCTTATTGCAACGCATGCCTAGTATAATGTACATTGATTGATAGATGACATTGTACACCGTACCAAGTTTCAACATTAGAATACAAATGTAAATGAAGACGTTGCAACATTAGAACGTAATCACATATTCAAACAATCGTTTATTTTTTGTAGCTTTGACATGATAATAGATCGTTAAGAAATCATTCTTACAAGCAAAATATGACCAGAATATTTGATTTACAAAGGTATTTTGATTTGAAATGTCCCATAAATAGGGAAAAATATGCATGAGACTACCGTACTGCGTATTTCCTATTGCATATCTAAGCAGGTAATTCTTATTTAATGTTACTTAGAGATCATATTTACCGGCCCGGTGACATTAACACCATCTGCCCTGATACCCATGGACTGCATGTGGGCAGTCGTTAGCCCCGCCTGGATTGATTGCTTCCGCAGAAGCTCGATCGTTTGACGCAACTCCGTTAACTCTGAGTCCTAAAGCAAACAAAACGTATGAGACCACATCCGAAGTATAACAACAATAAAACTTATAATTAAAAGAAAGTAATTTGTTTCCGTTGGAACCGGTCGGAGTGCCGCACGCCGGCAGAACGGCTAGTCGCTTGAGGCGTTTCACATACATTATGATGCTAAGTACGGCGATTCGTTGTTTCGTTAACTCCGAGATCTTGTATACGGATATTCAAATTATCTAACAGCTAGTAGTAAAGTTTTAATGAGTAATAAAATGAAATTAAAGGATGTGTGATATAACGATGGAAATTGTTGTTTATTACCTTTCTCTCGGCGGTCGCGGTGAGCTGCTGCAGCCGCTGCGTCATGTTGGACAGACTCTGCTCGAAAGCAGACACCACGTGAGCCTACAACAACATAAAACATGTTGGTTAGTTTGAGGCATCCTGTGAATTTTGCTGCTCTATAAAATTCTCAGCAAAACTACCAAAGATACCAAACAGATCGGATTTTATTTTGATTTTATTGATATTTATTTTTGATGTGTGATATATAATAAAACGCTTATTATAATATGACTAAAATAATGTTGCTTGATTATTTGCGTTACACTCTAAAACGTAAACAAATACCTATGGTAATTAACGGGTCCCTTATAGCTTCCTCCAGGCAGTTGAACCACATTATAACTGTAATTTCTATTCACTTGAGTTTGTAATCAGAGGCGACCACAGGCCGACTACCGACATAGATCTCTCCATAACTTCGGTTAGTTGCAGGGTGAGATTATTATGTATCCAGCTCGACATCCTTAGCTCGATAATGACACCAATTGCTCTCGAGTCAAGAAACCGGTTAAAAGTACCACCTTGACGACAAAATAATTACTTACGTCACATTTTACTTTAGTTACGTCGTAGTAAATATTGTATATAAACATTTTATGAACTGTAAAAGTGACTCATCGGAATAAATTGCTTTATAGGACGGTAACACAGTAATAGTGGACGTGGGTGTAGCTGGTCACGGGACCCTTTGTTTGCTGCGTGGCGGGAACGCACTCAGCGAAATTAAAACAGGGGTAACGTCCCCGGTCCCTACAAAAGTATGAATGTAAACACACCGATGATAAAGGTACAAATTTATTTGTTCAGAAATTAAATTCCAAGACTATTTCTTTTGGTCATTCCGCCCGTGCCATCGTTTATGTTGAATTAAAAGTAAATTCAATTTAAATACCCTGGACCTTTTTAATAGGACTATACACCTGCCTCGAAGCATGTTGCTTAGCCAATTACGATGGCCGAGCGTTATTGATAGATCTCTCCACGAGACACCTTGTACGCGTGCCGAAGTTAACGAGTATGCAATTACGGTTCGTAAAACTCTGATCATCAGGGCCTTTACTGATAATTTCTAATACTCCGTTCTTCGCTTATTTATCATTCCGATTTACCGGCTATTACCGAAGAGTTGGCATTAATTAAAGCACACTCAGTCTTATTTATAGATGTTTCCATCTAGTTCTTTCCGGATTAATTTAATGTATAAATGGTTGGTGTTATCACAGTGTAATATAAGTCTAAGCAGATCGTTAACTAGTTTTGATTATAATGAAATCTTTGACGGATAAAACGTGAAAATTTCTTTTCAGTTAACTATATACGAGTGCGGAGGAACCCTAGTTCTCTTACAACTTTAATCGATATAGCTTCGATCGCTTTGGCCCTGATAAATATCTAGAAATTCTTGTTGCAATGACCTGCTCAAATGCGTTGACATCCTTTGTTCAAATAAAGCAATAAGTTTTCTCAATCATGGTACCATTAAAGTGTATGAGACAGGTGGAAACTAATTATTAATCAACAGCTGCGGAAACAGCCGCGCTTTAAGAACTTAACGACACGATCAAATAGTTGCTAGTCCTCAGTAAGGAAAGAATTATGTCGAGTGTGCCCGCGAGAGTTTTTACTGCAAAATATTTAATACATCCGTCGGTCTTGCGGGAGCTTTCGCAAATGGACATTGAAATTATCTTCTTATAGACGCAGGTGAATGTTACAGGAGGTTTATACACTTAAATATTCTAATATACAGGCAGATGGCAGGATCACTATTAGAAAAAATATAGAGTTAGAACAAGTGTCCATCTTCATTATCATAATGTTACACCGGTTCTATGTGCACGTCTTCTGATATTGACGAGTTTTTTTTGAGTTACTAAAGTGAAATACTAAATACAGACACTGACTTTGTAGCGTTATGTGCAATCTACGTATCATATCCAAGTTCTTTTCTTTATGTTATACCAACATAATTCGCGCGAACACCAAGAAGCAATATCAATATAAAAGCGGAAGGCATATGGGAATTTATGATTAATAAATAACACAGAACATCTTTGGTAAGAGGTTTCGATGCCCAATAACAATATAAACCGAAGAGATTTTATTGTATCATAAACGTACCAAAATATAGTTCTTACCACAATATTAAGTCACTTGGATACATGGTAGAGATAACATAATTCCATCACATAACGACATAATTTGGAGAAACATGTGCTCGGGGACAATACAACCGATATCAAAAATACAAATCGAGTAGGTGTTACCTACACGTCCCTCCGTTAATATTTAAGGCCCACTCGACGTCCCACTGGTTTGTTTTACGAGAGATTGGTACAAGACAGGAGATATTATTTGTTCAAGTGCACTCTTCCTTATTCGGTTTGGACATATCTGGGCTGCATGTCGGCGGTCAATTTATTTGAACGGTCGAACAGAACCACGGCACCTTCAGAATTAAAAAGGCTTTATTGGAGGTTCTGTTTGTACAGTTGTAGATTAATGTATTTTTGGAGCTACTATTTATTTTGAAATTGAAGAGAATAGATACGTACTTACATTCGTTAATTTTAGTCAATTGTTATTGAATAAGATATTGTTTGCTTCATAAATTCTAGAATTCGAGATAGCAGCGCAAATTTTTAAACAATAAGCCCATAAAACGAGTCCTGAGAGAAATGGTATAAGCGGATGCAGTTGCGTTAGGAAAGTGTGCCGTGGTCGCAGTTGCCACCACCTTCACGGACATCTGAAGTTGCGACGCGCAGGCGTCCGGAACGATAGTTATCTCACGCTCGATCCCAATGTACTTATACGTGGTTCTGTACCTACAAACCACTGGAACCGATGCTCGTTAATATTAATAGGAGTGTACACCGTGACTTTATTGGCAGTTACACTGATTAACCAAGTATTGGACATGTTTTTTGTCGACATCAGTGAGTAAAGCTTAAATCATTTCAGGATGTAAGTTACTAGTATAAAAATAAATAAATAAAATAAAAACAGCCTTTTATTTTCTACTAATCAGTTTAATATTATTTCAAGTCACTTAGCTAATTTTAATAAATTGAATACACTTAACTAGTTTTTGTTTTATAACTTAACTTTTACTAATTTACTAATTTTAATATATTTAAACTGGTTTATTCTTTTATTTACTTTTTTTCTGTTACGAGAATAGTGGGTGTTAAAGTACTCTTAACTAAGCTGTAAGGCACTTGTTGTTCCCGTCATTATGTTTTTTTTTTGCTAGACCAAACCTTCTTCGTTAAGTTTTTATTATTATTTTAGTAATCCGAGTTTTTAATGTTATTACTGGAAATACTTCCACGACCCCGTAAGTACTATTTAATGCATCCACCATCACAATGTTTCGAGTGCGTCACATAGAGTCGTACCGTAAAACATGATTTTTCACCCAAAAAGAAGCCGTTTCCCTGCAATACTTTTTGCGTAAAGTTACTGAGTTGACAGCTTGGTGAAAAGTACGTTTACACCTAATTTTTTATTTGCATCCTTTTGATAGGTGACAGATATAATAATATTAATCCTCTCATCCTAACATAGGCGATAAAACTTCGTTAGAAGTTAAGGTCGTTGAAAGTGTTTAACACAAAACTTCAAACTTCATTAAAATAAATTCTACAGTAGATAGACAGATATGTTTAGCCTTCCGTTTATGGTAATCATTGCTTAAGTTCAAAGGTGTCCCTTCAAGCGATAACAATAATTTGCCTTTGGAGGCCTGTCGCTGACGCTCTCTTAGAAATACAAAATATTGTGTAGAAATAGGATCTGCAAACAATTGAACCATCAGGCAAATTGCTAAGCATTTTTGATAGGTTTCGCCAATCACTATCGCTCTTAAATCTTAATGTACAGAAGAACTTTGTCATAAATTTTCATGAAAATGTCCTTTAAATAACACTATAGCACGCAGAACAAGATACTACGTTAAATTAAACTTTTTTATCTTATACACTTTCAATATCAATAATATCGCGTAAATTATAAGTTTCTAAAAAATCTGACCTAACATGATAAGATTATTTTGGTATCGTGGGAAAGGATATTATTACAAACCCAATGAATGGGATTTGGAGAACGATTAAGTCAGCACCTGACCGTCAGTCTGTATAATAGAGGACCTTTTTGATAAATCCTCGGTAGTCAGGTAAGATTTTTTTTGACGATTATTATTTATAATGGCAAAAGGTTCTCAGCGATTCTGAACGAGATTTTTTTATTCAAACACCTGTTAACCTTTAAGAAAGTTCGGATTGGAAAGCGAATCAAATCGAAGTGTGATCATCTTGATTGCATTTATAGTCATAGAAAAGTGTCTACGTCATGATTAACATAGTCAGCTTAGGCATTAATAGAGGAAATGAAAGCTGAAAAGCACGTAATTTTTTCATTTTAAATTGAAACACGGCATGACCCTCCCTGATTAATCTATTTAAAGGGACGTTACACCCTACCCAGAGATGTCAGGTGAACACGCTACGTCACACATTAATATTCGCCCCTAGCTGATGTTTCGATTTGATACGCGTGTACTTCCATTGCAGCCCATTATACCATTCCATTATACATCAGGGATTAAAAACCGCACCTCCTACATTCTGCTTTCTATGATAGAAAAGTGTAAAAAGCAATTGTACAAACAATCATTAGGTATGTTGTATTGTTCCCATAAGACTGATTAATTAATAGTAATTGCATAGGTTTCTTTGGAAACATTACACTTGAAATAATATGGTTAAGTTCATGGAACATTGATATACATATCCGGCGCTATTGATTCAAAAAATAATTAAAACAAAACCGAAAAACTCACCTCTTCTAAAATTGGACAGCTTTTGTAGCGGGACTTTTTAAGAGCCAATTCCCACCAAGGCACTGGTGGTTTGGATCGTAAGATTGTTTGACATCCGACTTTTGGATCTTGAGATTCGTATAGAGTTCCCAATGTCCTTGATGATGGCCGCGATTGTGGCTGTTCAGAATCTTCCTCCGCAGGAATTCCTGTTATACACTCGCAGCATTTATGAGGCCTTCTCTGTGGTCTAAAGTCAGCACTGAAGGAATGCCTATAGTTAAGTCGTTTCGAAAACCCGTTTGTTTCGCTTACAGATCTCTTGAAACCGTTTCTATTACTTTGCAGCGGCATTCTAGGTATCTGCTGCACTTCACTGAGAATACTCGGCTCACTAGGTAAACCCGCATGTTCGTCATTCAACGGTGTATTTGGTTCAGAATGATAACCTATTCTATTTCGTTGCAAGCTACCGTACATTGGGTTATCTTTCATATTAGCAGGTTTTAAGTCTATAAATTTTGGCCTCCGTAAATTCAATGTAGCATATTTCTGTGGGGATCTGTTGAATTTTGATTTATTTGGCAAATCTTTCAGTACATCTTCGGTGTCTGTAGATGGTATCGTGGAATTATCACTGTAACTTGATATAGGCCTGTCGTTATCGGTGAAGTATGAGGAGGATTCCGAGCAATTATCTCGATCGCTGTGACTCCTTCTACAGTCGATGGAGGAACCAGTAAAGTCCGTGCGTACGGAATGCAGCTCGCCGCCATCCTGGTTGGCTACGTGCTGATCATACGGCTGGCGCTCGCCGTTACTCAAGTTTGAGATTCCAATTTTTTCGCCGGCACTGACGTCCTGCTCCGTTGATAGCTCCAAGCTTTTTAAACGTCTACGAGGCTTTGTGTCTATAGAATCGTAATGAATTTCTTGTTTGCCGTTCAAGCATTTCACTGGAGAACTGCTTTTCGTATGAGGTGGAGTCACTTTGGCATAAATAGGGTCTGTGAAACTAAGTCGCGATGGTTTATCAGCAAACGTGTTACTTGCTGATCCATTGTTGACATATTGAACTCCACAGCTGCTATCTAAGAAATTAGTTTTGGATGTCCTGTTTAACGTAAAATACTCGGAGTGTCTTTGAGGTAGATTGGTGCTTTGATTTGGTTCAACTAGATTCCTTATCTTTATCCTGCTTCTAGGTGCTCTAATAGTAGCAAATCCATCATGTATTGGCGACCCATGATACGTCGGTGATGTGGTCACTGCCATGTCGGGAATATTCCTCATGTTTCTATGACATACATTTTGAATGCTTCCATAATTTCCATAGTATTTGAAATATATCCATTTTCACTTGTAATAGCTCAAAGGTAAACCACAACACAGTGCGAGATAATATAGTAAGCACTGAACTTCTTCCTCCTTATTACCTGGAAAGCGCAAAATTGCAAAATACACGTCTAACTGGCATCTATCGAGTCTTGGTACTTTCATAACTGTAATGTATGTAATCGAAATCATTGGCGGCAGAAAAGTTTAAAGGGTATAAGCTTAATCGTATCTGGATATTTTTCAAAATGATGAGATAGTGACTGGTGTTCGAGTCAGAGTATTCTTGTCATATCTAAGCCACTTGACCCGTAAAGGAACCGAAATAATAATGAATGGGATTTATTTTTGGGTATCCATTAAAGTGCTTCAACGTCCGGCTCAATAAAATCTTTGTAGATATCTACTCGAACAAAGCGCATTAACGTTGAATATTAAAAATACGAGTGGCACAGGGCTTACCTAACAGTTATAAACTTCGGTACTGCAATTAGACTGGTCAAACTAGCAGAAGACGTTGTGTAATTCGGTATTTACGATTTCTGTTCATGTTGTACTACGCACTTATCAGTTGTAAAGCCAAGATGCCTTTTATGATATCTATCAACTTTCTAACTCAATAATAGTACACACTCGTACGTACTCTCGCTCACTTGATAAGATACAGCAGCTAACAAAAAACATTGATCGAGTTCTTGTCTTGATATCAAATATTTATGGACTTCTCTAATGTATAAGTTAGAAGGCATTTATCTATATTTCAAAACATTTGTATTTGTGAAATACATGAAAATGTTCTCGTCAGTGTTTTTGTCAGGGTTCGTAATTATCAAGATGATTATTTTAATTGAAAATTATCATGATAGTTATCGGACAACTATCAGATATTTATAAATGCTGATTTATAATTTGACCATATTTTTTTTACTTGAATGAATTTCTATTACCTATGTAAAGAAAGACATTTCTCTTTTAACCCTGGTTTTGATATAACACTTTAACACCCTGAAAAACACTATCATGCTTTTTATATTACTATATATGTTAGAGACGATAGACCGTGGGGGGTCTAAATTGAAACTACGAATTTAAGCGTGCAAATATCGCTTTATCTTCAGTTACATCATTGTACAGTTTTCATCTCATTTATTACTCATTTTACGATTCTAGAAATACCAACGGCTTTGTTCTTAGCTTCTTATAATAACGCTGTGTAGTGGTTGTATAACACATCTACTCGTATGCAAATGTAATGGAGCTTGTAGTAACATTGCGCAGCATCGATTTAATTTCACCTAACACGTTTCTCGTGTACCAAGTATTATTAACCATATAATATAAGGCAAGTAATGAATTGTAGAGCAAAATAATTATAGTTTACATTAATACAAGTTTCAATGAACTTGAACCTCAAAGTAAAATTCTTATCTTTTAACGACAGTGTTGTGTGTGATTTATAGGCGATGAGTTAGATCATAAAAGCCAGAGTTACGAGTACTGCATTATTCATCTGTATCACAACACAATAGCGTAACCGGCTGCCTATATACGGAGTAATGCTTACACATACTAAGCAGACGTGGTCAACAACCATAGCTGGCTAGTAATTAGTAACAATAAATCACACATTTTTAGGGCTCCGTAGCAATAATTACTACCAATAAGTCATATTATTTTCCGACTTTCCCTCCGTCGCTTGAGTCATGAAATGGCGAGGAATGGAACAACGCCCCATATAGAAATGATTTCTGTAATCATTCCCGAAATATTATGTGAGCCACCTTGTAGGTACTCCTTATAGGTATAGAAATCGCATTTAAAACGTATGGTTACGGAATTACGGTATCAAGAAAGTATAATTTTTGACTCTTGCATTTTACCGATAAGAGCCACCCAAGTCGTTTACACGTTTGCAGTAAACTGAAAACACTGTTAAGTGTTACGACGTCAGCGATTCGCGAAAGATAAAGTAAGAGAATATTGTAAGTTATTTTGCATAAAACGGTCTGTTTTGGTAACAGACAATAAAACGGTGTGTTCTTTAAAAGCTACGGATACCATTCGTTACTGTCTTCTTACCCGCCCATTACAAAGTGTTACGTATTTGTCAAGTTACAAAAAAGGCCGGTCGAGCCTGGTCTTACGCTACTTGTATAAGCCGTGTTCAAATAAATAATGATAGGTCATGTTGTTATACGGGTTAAGTCATAAATTATGTGTGGGGAGCGATCGCGGGCGCCAATCGAACAAGCAAACGTCTCAGACGGAGGGGAGCACCGGGAACCGTCCCTGCAGCTTTGCATCGTCCAATGTTTTTTGTTTTCAAAGTTCTCAAAGTTCAGTTTTTTCATGGCTAAGGGCCAACGACGACAAAAACCAGCTAGTTTTAATCTTTTTTTGCGTGTTTTTGTGACGTTGTTTAATTGCAGTTACACAAACAAATATTTCTAAATATAGACAAAGTGCCTGAGATTTGCAAGATGGAATACACTAAATGACTCATTAAGTTATCACTTAGTCATTAGTAAACATCATTAACATCGTACTAGAATGTAACTTACACTGTAAGAAGGGCTAATCCTTTCTTTATCAAAATTTTGAGAATCGTTGCCAGGTAGACTGGGAAGCGGGACAACATAATGTTTATATATCTTTCTCTTTCCCACTAATGCATTGCACGCCTCTCGTCCGCGTATCAACGACCTGTTTGTTGTGGTGTGTAGCCTTTGCTTACTGAGGCCGTATAGTAACTGCGCTCAGCACAATACTTATTTTCATTTCATGGTCATTTCGTAACATTTCAATAACCCTGCCCCAGTGCTCGTTGACTGACGTTTGTAAATAAACTTTGGTACTATGCAACTGCATAACAATAGTCGTGATTGTAGAATTTTTGTATCGATAACGGTACCAACCGGCTCGATTTAGCATAGAATGAATCGACAGTAATCTATTCATGTGTATATTGTGTATCATGTTCTGTCACACGGGAATACTCAATTATTGTAGATTATATTGTTAACTGTTTGCGGAAACAGCTTTTAGTGGTTGTTACCGAGTACTCATAAAGAGTTGGTGTTATGTTAATGTTCTTTATGGCTACCTTAGCAACTCTTTATAAACGTAGGTTAACGTCCTTAGAAACTTCTTTGCTTACACAACGCATACTTACATGTGAACTTCTATCCACTAATGGCGTTTTAATTTGTGTTATTTCAAATTCACTACTTTCCTTTCAACTAACTATAGATATATGAGTACAGGAAAGGTAAGAAGAACACATGGGGCAATGAGATCATGGCCCTAACGGTGCCTATGGCGAGTCTCATTGGCGCCCCGGTAGTGCACATGAGAATCGATTGTTTAGATAAGCAATAATATCATGATTATTAGCAGTACTCGAACTGGCTACCCGTGATTGCATCCAAAGAAAACATAGCAATGCTATGACCCTAGTGAGTTGTGTGGAAATAGGCCGTTACTCGAACTATTTTTCACGCAAGTGTCTGTACAAACAAACGTAGGGGAAAGGTTGAAGCGTAAATACGTAATGTTGCTTTTTTGTGTTTGTAGAAGTCAGCTACTCTTCCATACCGTGTCTTTAAGTTATGTGGCAAGTAACTATACTGAACAAAACAGTACCATTCATCTAGGGTCAGCACACAAATTGTTACGTAAGATAATCAACCAGTAATTTGAAGCAATTTCACGTACAAAACAACACTTTTAAACTGGGGCAACCAGACCCTATTCGTTTATATTGTAAGCTATTATTTTATTTCTGATGTTAAAAATAAGTAGGGAAGTTGTAGAAATATAATCTTTGACACTGACACTAACTCCGAATCGTAAGATAACCCCAGGCGATGTAATAAATAAATTGATATCGAAAAGTAAGGAAGTTCTCAGAATCATACATTTAAACATACAAAAACGTTACGTAGAAAGTACATTTAACAGGTTTTTTTTATGGAAATGATGTGTTAAAATCCGGTCTTATGTAATAACAATCAACGAATACTAAAATCACACGGTGGGATCATAAAAAAGTTTTGCTAAGAATATAAATTGTTTTGCATAAAACTAAATGGAAAATTATTTAAATCTCATATTCTTACCGCGTATGCTCAATAGCCATTAAAATTTATACCATCAATCTTAGAGTTAATCACGCGCAAAAAGGACAATAATGTTAATAGTGATGATCTCAACGGACTGAAGTAATCATTATGCCAGACTTGACCTCTAAGCGTTAGTGTCTCTACGTAATTCCTCCAGATAATAAGGAAAATAATCTTGTCTTCAATCAGAATACATTACGCATTACATATAACGTGAAAGTACTAACAAGGAAACAAATGATCATAACTAATTTAAAGACAATAATGAAAACAATATGTACAGGTTCGCTAGTGTACGGAATGATCGTTAAAGCAACAGTTTGAAGGCTCAGGGGAAGCATCTGTCGTGCACATGGCTCAGTAGCAAGCCGTTATAAGAGCATACTCGATGGGAAGACATTCGATATCTACCTATACCTACAACAATGAACATCGACATCACCCAGTCATCTGTAAGTTTTTTAATTAGGCTCTGAAAACGCGGTCAAGGACCTGAAAGAAGCCGACACAGCTATCTATCATTGTTAAATGCAGGCACCTAGTCAGCAAAGTAGGTTGTGACAACATGTCAAAATTACTTTGTTATACGTTACACTCAAGATAAGGTACGAGCAAATTATACCGAAACGTGAAATAGTTCTGTGTTTTATTTTATTGTGGATTCCGAAATTCCATTGACAGAGTTAATATATTATTATGTTCTAATTATCATAAATATGTGATTTCTAAACGTAACAACGGCGCTATATCTGGCTGAAATTCAAATAAAAGTAACGGACTTGATTTAAAATAAAGTAGGTAAGCCTATGCGATATATTCCAATAGGAGTAGGTAGCTATAGGACGAATGGTTACTAACCGCGAGCACAAGTAAGTACCTACGTAATACAAGAGCAAATTTCACAGACGACGGCCGTAACAAGCAAATATACTGCGTGGGTTGGGCGCATTGTTTGCCTCTCCTGTAAGCCTATATACAAACGTACGTATGTTGAATATGCCACATTAGGTGCCCCGCAGCACTGGATTTTAAGGGCGCCGGCATGACCTCCGACCTCCATTCTCAGCTATTGTCATGCTAATGATAACTACAGTTATTAATCAACTGTGACGAGAATCAGACAAAAACGATGAAGCTAAATCGATTACAATGTAGAAAGCAACTGTGTATTGTCATCAATGTTGGGTGAATGGAACACGTTATCATATTTTACATTATTGTCCGACTGATAACAAAACTACTGTCATTAAGGTGGGCACTCATACAGTTCACTCATGATCACCGACCATTCGTTGACAACATTATCTCAAGTTTTTGTCGAGTCAAAGGAGACCACCAAGTCGCTAAATGTTCATTAAGCAGAAAGATGTTTACATTTTGTTGTATGTTTAAGCACAAAGATGTTTACAGCTTACTGTAACTTGAGCTTGAGCCCTAGCTAATCCACTTTCGAGTAGATCTGCTTGTTACAGCACTTCCTGACTAGATACGGTACAATCCTGTCTTGTAGAGCTTCCTTCCGCGCTTGCTATTGAACTCTACACACAGGATAACGGATAAACCACTTAGGGAAGTGGCTACATGTTGTACAATACTTGGCTATGAGAAGTTTACACAAACCAGTTTTGATAATATCGAACCATACGTTATTTTTTACAAGTCAAGGATCATTGAAGATCTGGTATAAGTCACACTACGAGTAGGTACGTATTTTTTGGAAGATTGTAGCAGTCTTCCTGTCAAGGTCGGCGGCCGTTGGAGGTGACGCAACCGTCGCTGAACGGGTTTTGTATTAACACGCGTAATTCATTGATAAAATCCCCGTCGAGGTGAAATGATCGAAGCCTTCATACCTATTAAATATTATAAAATCATAAGTGTGAACGTACAAAACTTGTAAACATCTATAAACCTCAATCCGTTAAAGATTATTTTAAGTTGACGATTATGAGTATTTTTGGACTGGTAAATGTATTCAAGACGATTAGCCTATCATGGATATTACAACACTTTAGTTGTTAATAGTATTGATTTCTGTTTAAAATGGTCTAAGTAAGTAGGTACTAGTATTTGAGATTTATAATATCTTATGGTATTCAGAACAAGTTTCGATTATCTCTAAATGGTCGAAAGATATTGCGCAGTCTGTCGTGAGACATTACAACAGCATGTTAGAAACGGTCAATAAATACACTAGTCATGACAATGTAGTAGCAATTAAGAACAAATAGGGTACAATACGATTTGTAAACTGACAGTTTCATTTGGGTACACTAATTATTTCTTAAGAATGCGTTACGTAGAACCTCATTTGAAAGCTTACAGTAAGCTTTGCAGCGCAGTTTCAATTATTGTTTTTACTGGACCGATTCAGTCACGAATTCAAGTAAACAAATTCAAATAACATTTATCAATTAATGATCTAAGTTGCAAATTGTTTGAATGTTTAAAAATAACTACTGTTTGTAATGGGCCCATAAAGCAATCGAAGCTAACAAGACAAAACGCGTGATAAAAAGCTATTGGCACCAAATGTTACGTGTCGAAATCACATAAACACTGCATTTCAAAAGGATATAGGGTATACATGACTGTCTGAAAAAACACGATTTCTATCCTCTTCCTGTGGCTCGTACTCTGTGATTACTTAAGTGTGCGACTTCAACCATTGCGGACGATATTAATTAAATAGCGAACAATTAAAATTCGTTCCTTCCTGTTACCTATAAGTTGTAGCAGATTTATATTTCCGATATCATTCTTGACAGGTATTACAGTGGATTTCTTACTTTCGAGCATAGACTGCATTAATAATTAATTAACTTGAGTCGTAAGATCTTTCTCTATTAGCTTTCTTTATTTTTATAGTGTCGTTTGCAGTATATTTAAGTTTTATCGACATGAGTCTAAAACCGAAGCTGAAATACAGGCACCTGCAGGTTCATGTTATTTTACGTACATTTTACGAGTTCGTTGTCTTTGTTCTATAAACACTATTTTCAGTTGCGATGCGCCCAAACCGTATAAAACATTAAAAGATTATGTTAACATTGGTGCTCGTAAAAGACACATAGGTAATATGCAACTACTGGCGATTGATGACCATATTTATATGGCAAATAACATTTCCTTGTCTAGAAATAAACTCGATATAGGAAGAAAGTGTAAGTAATAAAATAACAATTTGTTTATTAAAATGAAGGTTATTTACTAGGCCATTTGGCTTATTGAACAAATAAATAATGAAGGGGCACTATCAAGAGATCCCTGGCCAGTCTCCATACGAATTAACCTCAATTGACAGTGTCGAGAAGGCGCTTCGCTGATTGAAGACAGCGAACTGTAACCACCAGTGAGTGCCGCTTTCTGTATTCGATATTTGAATAAATAATGCTATATTTGCAATCCAAAGCCGTCCTTGCCTTTATATTTTGAAATAAATAAGATTTTGTTTTGGTATCGTATTTGGCGAACCATTCAGTCACAAAAAACTAAATGAAGATAAGATACAAAACTGCGGCAGTTTTGTGTCGATACTTAGACTACGTTATCAATTGTAATCTACAAAAGTATTTTCGTAATTATTTTATAAAACACTGGCACGGGAATGATGACTGTAAACAGGACATCTTCAATTGTGGTTCATTAGTTTGTGTTACCATAGATGGGCATAAAGTTTTACCTTCACAAACAATTTACTTCAAGACTCTTGAGTTAGATTGTTTACGTACAGACTCAAAACCCAAAAATGGTATCCAACTCAACACCAAAAGTAAACATAATCTAGTTTTAAACGCATACAGCATTGCCAGTAAATAAGGAAGAGTCTTTTGAAAGTACCGTGCCAGTCTAAGAAGTAGAACATACTACTTGTTATCAGTATAATATAGTTTGATATGCTAACTGGAACAAAGTAAATGAGGTAGACATGTTTGCATAGATTAGTTTAGATTACATAGGGATGCTGCAAGCGATGGCCGCGGAGTTGCGTAAATAGGACGAGAAGCGTTGTCCTGCGGTGACATATGTGCGTCAGGGCCGCGGGCCCACCGCAGCCAACGTGTAATATACTGCATTGATTTATCGATTCGTGCCCTTAAAAAGCCTTTGAACAAACAGAAATAACAATTTAAGCTTAAAACTTTAAAAGTTTCCCATATAATGTTCTGAACAAAGACACTCGCTCGCGCGCTGCCAATAAAGTAATAATTTATAATATTTAATGTGTTTTGTACTTAAACTTTTGTAGTAGGAGTGAGTGCATGACACAAGCATGATAAAGTTTTATCAATGTTAGATTAAAATAAGAATCGTTGCTCAATATGCCTGAGCTAGAATTGACGTAACTAGTCTTATCAATTATCATACCGAGTAGGAAACTAGGAATAGAAACCAATTACTTTTTCCAAGGCAGGAAAACCTGAGGTTAGTCGGTAATTTGCCGGCTACAAAGCAGCTGTTATTTATCGTAGCAATAAAAAAGCGAGAATTATAATCAGCGCGTTTAACTTTAATGTTTATTTTAATTTCACGAGTGCAGTCAACACGGCTTTACAAAACTGCATGTTATAATATCCCCGTAAAACACATCAAACGAGATGATATCAAACGTTTGACCCCAAATAGTACCAGATCGTCTATAAACAGATTTCGGCTCACGTTTGATGTTTGCTTTTATCGTTAGTCTCGAGACGAACGCAACTCTTTCCAATTGACAAGTTTCATGGCCATCATTACACGGTCTATAACTATTTCTAGAGAAACATAACGATGTTGAAGTTGTTGTAGTAATAATTATACTTATGGCTACACACCAGCTTGTTTAAAGTAACAGCAGTTAAAATTAGTAGCCAACCAACTCAATTCTACTCGACCAATATAGTAAAACGTCTGTTGTTACTTTGCAAGTACCTACCTACCCAAGGACAAGTACAATAGTGGACATAAACAAAATCATCAAAGGGATATTGTTCGCGAGAGCAGGATCTCTCAATAGGGGCTTTCTTACAGACCAAATGTAAAAAAGGGACGCAGTTACCTGCTCCATAGAGTAGTCAGATGGTTGATATGAAAAATTTAAAAATCCCAAAATACTCTGCAATATATTGAAGTTTAAATGTACAGGCTACTATATGATTAACTATGTTATTTTAGTAGATATCTAGTGATAAACTATTAACAGCTTATACACAAATGAAGACCAATTAGAAAACCGCCAAAGATTTTCGGTACATTATAATAGATTACAGTGTTAAAAATGATCATTAGAATATGATGCATCATTATAACTATCAAATATGGACAAGTGATAGATACAAATGTTAGACCCGGATGTCTTGGTAACAAAACAACAAACGATAATCAAACGTGTTTCGCTCATATGGAGTTCAAAAGATGACTGAAAGTACGATGCTCCAGTGTAGTTAAGTACCAAAACTCGTAGAAAATGCACTGAAACTATTAAACTTGTAGCACTTCTCACTTATATCACAAAAGTCCACAACGAAAAGCAACAGTTTGTTTATAAGGTCCGTAGTAAAAGTAACGTGTTTTTACTCGTGGAGCCAACACGCGCGCGACCGCTCTCTAACGAGGCTCCGTCTACACTGGCTTGACTGATGGTACCGTGTTTGTGACCGACTGCATTGAATTTAACTGAGTCACGGAACCCAAGGAACCCGGATCACTGATCAAACCAGTAACACACGGTCTATTGATTACAGACAGGATGGGGACGGGGATATTTAGGGTGTGAAGACAACCACGATGGTGTTAGATGAAATATCAATTGTGCTGATAAAAGCAATAGGGGTTACAAATATTACAAAGTCTACAGCCCAATTTTTATTTTAACGAAAATAAATGTTATTGAATTTTTCAAGTGAGGCTAGTTTTTTTTTCATAATTTGATTTCAGATAACAATTTATAAGATAAAGCAGCAAAGAAGGCGGGTCACACACAATATCTATAGTACGCGAGGCACTTGTTGCGCAAGTGCGGCAGGCACTTCTGAGGATTTATGGGCCACGGGCTCGAGTTACACTTGATAACGTCTCTGCGCACGCGGCGACTACGACACAAACATGTTTAAATTTAGTAAAAGCAAACAGATGACAATAGTGGACTCTAATCTGGATGTTACACAAACCGTTAACTTTAAACAAGGTTCAGGAATCGGCATTAAAGGAGAAGAAAAAGGTACAGGAAGTTTAAAAAAGAATATGTACGATTGTTAGCAACTCAAAGCAAGAGCAAAAAAAAATTAAGTCCAGGGAATAGAAAGAGAGCAAGGCGACTATATGAATAAGATTTTTAACCTTATTTACCGTGTAGCAAATATGCAACCAAAGGAGACTACCAAAAGGGGTCACCCTTTTGGTAGTCTCCTTTGGCTACAAACATGGTCTCAGAAGTTACGGATTATGTTCATAATAAAGAACACACGAAGTATGCAACAATACAATCCTTGAGATAATTAGAACTAGTAAGTAGGAGATCTTTTAGTTACTACATAATATGAACCAAATAAACTAGCTGTAGTTTCTTCATTCATGTATTCAGAATCAGAACAATTAAAATATTTACTTGTTTAATGTTACAACTCATTGATAACAATTAGTTTTCAAGTGAACAATTCCGCTGTATATGGCAAGCTGTATTCAACGATGTTCTTTGGCTTAAATGGCTACGAGCCAACAAATACCACTGTTTGTCACACCAAATTTAGTTAATAATCATTATTAAATTGTATGTCAACTCTTTTTAGAAATCGTCTTAAAACAGCCGACTAAATTTAGGCAAAGTCAATAGACAACGGAAATGTTAAACAAAAATTATTAGCGTGTTTAAGTGAAGGTAGACAAGACATGGTACAGGGACACGTCAACCGACAAATAACACTAGTAACTGACCAGGCTTTGACATTTTAAATAAGATATAAAGTCGATAAGATTATTGACCGGTTTTTCTCACAATAAAAATATTATTAGACCATAATATTGGTTACGATAGTCAACGCCTTGTGGATAAAAAGGTTATTGTAAATTGTAAAATTACAAAAGAAATAAAAACGCGATGTTTAGTAATTTAGGAAATGTTGTTAACATCACAAGAACTGTGAATTGTGATACGTGAAGGCAAAACAGGGTAAGAACGACCTATACATCAAATTAAATCGCCATTGAATACAATTGTGATCTCGGGTGTAACCGACCACATTGTCGCACTTTTGACTCTAATGTAAACCGATCAAGAAAAAGATCTCATTGTTCAACTATAATGTGTAGAAATTAATGTCAATAGCGAAGGCATTAATGTCGCTAGGATGCTGAAATAGGCACTAACGGAAATAGTGTTCTCAATGACACAAGACACTTTCATGACGTTAAAATGTATTTATTTAAAGGCCGACAATTCAAAGTCAACGATATGGCATTGAGACGCCACATCATCCACTGGCCAAGTCTCGTACGACACAATTGGTACAAAACTAAACAATGGCGGCACAAGAACTTTGCTGGACGTCTTTCGTATTGAATTATGCATGTCGGGGCTTTAGCGACCAGTAAATTAGAAACACAAAAAAATCTACTCAACTCATTGAAAAATCCACTTTTTCTTCGTCCAGACGAATTAACTGAACACATGCAGGAACATTAATGAGCCCGATAACCGTTACATGTCAGATCTTGAACCAAAGAAAATTCATTTATTCGTCCTGCTTTCGCTTAGTGATGATGTTTTGTATCGATTCTTTCAATCAATATAAAATTTAAAGCCGATATTTGTGTTCTTACTTGTTCTCAGCTAAACGCCTGTTATGATTATCAATTATTTTGGAACAGGATGCGTTTTAAATTTTAATTTACGTAGGAATTGTATTGCATGTGCAAAGCAAACCATTGAAAGTCAGCAATAAACTCATCAATAAAAAGTTAATTATAATTTATTGTAATTGGATGTTAACAATAAAATCGTTAAAACTACCAAGGTAATTCAGTAGTTATAATTACAGAAGTATCTAACAGATAATAATTAAATACTCAATGTAATTTCCTCGAATTTGGTAACAAGATAATAAAAACATTAGAGAGTGCAATAAGCTAATTGATACGTCATGTCAATAACATTCCTATCATCGTCAAGATTATTATGACAGCTTTATAGATAAAGCTTACTGATAAACATGTCATGTTAATTAGTGCACTTCTTAATATTCCAAATATGCATAGCTACAGAATTTAAAGCACAATTAGTGAATAATGTGAGAGACAACTCTGACAACTTAATAAAAGGACCAATTCTGTTCAGTTCGGGGACTTGTTATTTATTGAGTGCTTAATAGGTCTGCATTAACTTATTATGACGATAGCTTTTAGCAGAGAATAGAAGGAATAGACATAGAAAAGACGGTTCAAAACCAAAAAAGGTGCGCGACGCGAGAATTTAAATTAATTCCTGTAAGCCTGGTCAGCTAGTTTGTCCCTTTGTTGATGGCTCCGGCTTTTTATTTATTCCTAATCAAAGATGGTATGAAATCCTATGAGGTGCTAGATAGTAATACAAGATGCAATTATAATACTAATGGCATTTTATCTGGTCTACACCAGTTGCACCAAGTTCAAAGTTGTCACTTGCCATATTCGCTCGCATTTATAGGCGCTTTGTCACTTGGCTGTCAAGACGTAAGAGGATAGCGATACATTTCAAGAGTGAATAAATGCATAAGGTGGTACTTATTTTAATATCTTTAAGATACACATCTACGGAAGCACTTGAAATAATATTGGTAAAACGTTTCAATTTCTGCAAAGGTTAATTCGTAATAGAGATGTCACTATTCGTCTTTGACTTGGACATCGTATGTTACAGTAGATAGCGGCGGTGGCAGTTGGCATTTGGCATACATTCTTAACGCCCGATATGGGAGGAAACGGGCGAACGGTCGTCTCACGGCCGCACGGACCTCTGATATTATTTACTGACCCCTAACTTGTGACATTCCATCTCAACTTTCTGAAATGGAGCTTAAAGGGCTACAATAGGTTATCGGCAACGATATCCAAAAGTTGAGCTATATCAAGAACACCCATAAAAAGTGATGGGTTGGAACAAAAACTCGATGTTTCGAAACGGGTAATACGACCGTGGAGTGAAAGTACGAATCTGTACTTAGGGAGATCAGTAGTCAACCGCAGTGTTATGAAATATGATGACCACAAAATCGGATCGGTATGAATTACACTGTGAATAAACAAAAACAAGCAGAGCAGCTAAGCATCAGTGAGCATATCATCACTGAGCTAGCTTTACAAGGTGGAGACAACGCATTATTTTGTCTACGGAGAATCGGAGATAGTATTAAGTTTCAATGGTGTAGGTGTGGTAGCAAATACAATGTGACAGTGACAGCCTGTTTTTAAGGTGACATAGAAAAAGATCTGATGTAACATTACCCTATTGATTAGAGCTTCATGCGTGGGCAGGTTCGAAACAAAAAGTTTCTAGCGGATATAGGTAAAGAAGGGTGTTCACCATTCTGTACTTATGTGGGTTCAACGCGACTATAACAGCAATCATAATTAAACAATACCATCGCAACTTCCATTTTAATTATAACTGGAAAGAACACACACGAAAAAACCGAAATCATTTTTAATTTTAAGGTTTTTTAATATCTTTGGTATTTTATTTAATGTCTTTAACGATTTAAACAGCATTAAAACATTAATAAAGTAAATCTTAAATTAATTATAAGAAAATGGGTACTTACATTAGTTGTTAGTTGTGTGGTCAGCGTGTGTACTTTTTCTTTAGCGTCAGCAAGTTCCCTCCTCAATTTCCGGACCTGAAGGATAATTGACAAGTTCAATTTTGCACAAAAGTGGGCTATAATAAGCCAGCTTTCATTTAATTAGTCTTCTATTTTACATCACTTTCTAGATTACTAACGATCTGTTAGCTAAGTGAAGGGAATGATTTACGAATGGGTAGAATGGTTATTAGTATGTAATTCAGATAAGAGAAAATGCAAATGAAATTTTAAACTTTCAGAATGAAGGACATGATTTTCTAATTATTGATTGAAAAAGCGAGAAAAATGATATGATTGAACTTTACATTAGGTACCTCGTGTGCCTGTCTTTCTTCTGAGCCCGCACCAGCAGCCAATGACGACGCCGTCGACACCAACGATGCTGTTGAACCGTGCACTGTAGAAATTAAAGGTAATATTATTACATGTATTAAGGTAGGTTTAGAAAGCCTCAGCTAAGGTTATATGAAATATTGCGCTCATCTGTCAGTTAGAGACTTAGAAAATGGGGTACCGCTGGTGGTTCTCGAAGGGTTCAATCTTGGGGTCACCGTTTTTTGAAAACTTTAATGGTTTAAGGTCACTGGCCCAATCAGAATAAGGCCTGAATCACATTTATCAGTTTCAATTCTATCTATTTGAAATGGCTATTTTGTAAGAAGATGCGTACGATGCGTGCGATGCGGAAATGAGAATTGATGCGTATGCATTTTCATACAAAATAACTGTTTTCTATAGATAAAATGCCTAAGGGCACGTGACTAAGGAGTTACATTTTGATGAGAATCATCTTTATCGTTTTCTTTTTGAATTATTGGTACTTTTAAGTTATTTCGTACTAGTACGTACGTAGCCACGGTAGTGGCAGCATCACTGGTTATTAGTCGCATCTTAGATCTCTTTCTAAATCCTTTTCATCGTCAGTATTACTGGTTTCAGTATCCAATACATTTATAGAAACTGACTCCTATGTTAGTGATTCACTCACCGTATCAGCGAGAAAATATTCCCAAACATTAACGTAAATAAATGTTATGTTCGAATTCTGTCTCCGATGCAAGCCACATGGTTGCGGTTGCGACATTATGCCGCGGACATCTGCTTCGTATAAATGATACCAATGACCGGACGATACCGAAGTACCCGTTATATAGCACACTCTAATTAAAGTGTTGGAGAAAGATACTTATTGCGTAAACCTTTTTTACTTAGTCTTTCTTCAGATTTTGCTTTTAATGTTTTGTTGACCTCATTTTAAATTAACCTTCTACTAGTTATACATATTTTCCTGGTTTTTACAGGTTTTTATAAAGATATTACTATAATCAAACCTACGAGCGATTTACATTCCTAGAGATGAATATGTTGAGTTCATGCGTAGGAAACGCAAACTGTATTTACTTTTTACAGAAGCTGTTCTAAATTCATCATCTTCCTGTCCTTTTCCCATTTTACTTGGGGTCGGAAAAACCCCTTTTTTTTCTCATTCTCCCCTGTCAACAGTCACACTATAATTCACTCCCTTTTATTTTGATTTTAGCTGTTATCTAGAAAACGTTTGCTTACCTTCATCATTTTTCTTAGGATAATGGTGCGAGTGCCTGGGCGTGTGCATCACATTGCCGGGCTGGTGCGTCGGGCTCAACGCTGATCTTGGGGATGGCGAAGGTGGCTCCGATACGCCATAGTTCAGACCTACGATACACAAACGGGTAAGTAAGTACAATTTTATACAATTAAAAATCAAAGAAAGATAATAACCGGGCATACTCATGCTGAATTTTCGCCATATTTTAATTGACATGGCAGCTGCAGGTTCAATTGATAAATTAGAAACGATAAAAAAATACGTATTTTTTCCTCTGCTTCAATTAACTACAGATACCGATTAGAGACACAATCACAATGGTTGGAAATGGAATCAATTTCCACAGAATGATATCACAGGTTGATTGGGAGATGTTACGAACAATCTTCTTGTTTACCTATTGTATCACACCAAGCCGTAGACCGTTGTTCGTAGACTAGACAATACAACAAACAGACTTACGCACTAATTGTACGATTTACTCGTACTCCCCATCATCATCATCCGCCTATAATGTTACCACTGCTGGGACACAGGCCTTCTCTCTATGATAGGGAGTGGGCTGTAATTCACCACGCAGGCCCAGTGCGGGTTGGTAGATCAGATGTCATATGTCTTCGAATTTTTAGTTCTAGGACACACTGATTAAGATGAATTATGCAAGAATGCACCATATGAGCAAGATACGCATTGGCATCGCTCAAAGCCACGTGCAGTAGTGAATATGTAACCACATTCCTGGACCCATCAATATTAAAATCAAGGCAGCTGACATTAATGTTCGTGTGATGAATGATGTAATACAACTAGAAGTAGTAAAATCGATGCGAGCAAAACAATCAATAAAAACATTAGTCATGGACATTAAAAAACATACAGCACTTTATGTCCCATAAAATGTTTTTGTTGAAGAATCATAAAACGAATAGGACATAGACATAAAACCTTACCTTGTCCAGATGGTCCGTATTGCACCGGTAAACAGTAATACGGTTCGTAATCACTCTCCGAAGACCGTTGCAGCATCGATGGGTATAACTTCTCTGATTTTGTTGATCTGTAAGAAAATTCGTTGTTTAGTTCTTGTACAGGAGTTGAAGCCACAATCTACGATGAAGCCACATTTCGTGTTTGACATTGCTTGGTAATTTGATGCTGTGAAGCTGGGAATGAATGGAGGTAAGATGAGTATATGTCGGAGACCAATTTAGAAATGTAAGTGAGGTGATTTCTGTCAGTGTGTTCGGAACTGTGTAGTACAACAAGTAATAATCCTAAGATTCTATACAATGTGTAACGTTAAATGCGCAAAACCTGTAAATAGTTTGATCAGAATAACGAGCAGAATCAATTGAACCACTTTTTAATATAGGTCACATTTTACAAAAAATCTTCATAAAAAATGTTGCCCTGTCTATTTTTGTTCATAGGTCAAGCCACCATGTGCGCAAACCCGCCAAAATAGGTAAATAAACACAAATGTTTGTCGTCCAATCAAAATATTCTCATACGCGGGAAAAAAAGAAAAAAAGAAAGAAACTATCAGAATTGCCAGTAAAACTAAAACAGCACATAAAACCTTTACGATTTTTTTAATGTTTTCTTTTCTCTCAGAATTAGGTCAATTGAATTAAAATTCATTTGGGGTGTCTGAGGTTTTGCGCATTTAACGTTACACGTTGTATAATATAATATCCTTCCTAAGATTGAATCATCATCATCGATTCGTAAAGGACATAAATGTTCTGCCAATCTCTTCGGGAAATATAAGTATAGCACCTTGAGAGATTGCCAAGGGGTATGTGATATCTCAAGGTCTCATTGTTTCTCAGTCATTCGAAGCTTTTTACGCAGCACTCTAATATATCGTGAAAGCTTTTGGCGCACATTACAACATGACACAGTACAGTATAATTAGCAGTAGACAAAAGCCCGTTTAAAAAATAGCTTCAAAATTGCGATTTTATAAGACAGTTTTTTAATTAACTAGATTTTTTCATCTGTAAAAATTTTTCCTCATTTCGTGTTTATGTGTTGGTTATACAAGGTGTGAACAATTGAGAACTATTTAATGTAGACGATTGAATAAAAAAATAGCGCACATTGCTTAGATGAAGTGTGTGCTGAGTAAATTTAAAAAACGTGAATGAAATCGTATTATCGAAATGAGAATTTACAATGGCGTAAATGAAGTGTAAATTAAAATACGAGAAGCCGTGCCTTGTTCAAATCATGCATAATTGTTTATTGTTTAAATGAAGCGTGCCACCTTGAAGCCAAAACATGAACAAACTTCCAACAGTGTGGCATACCTTGGAAACGTCCTATCTCTGAGGTAGCTAAAAATGTAACCAACAGTCAAGAACATTGTCATAATAACCACCCACCGTACAAATAAAAATACATGACATAGAAACGTAAATATGCATTAATGAATATTAGAGACAATTAGAAGGAAATGTAAGTACACGTAAGCATGATTAATGAGAAGGAAAGAATTAAGCTAGAATTTTAGAATGTCGTGTTAATTAGTCAACCCATTTTCAATTTAATGTATGGAACATAAAATCGATATTTGGTTTAGGATACAAAGACAATAAGGACCTGTTTGTTATATTACATGTAAAGAACCCACCAAGATTAAAAATAAATAAATAAATATGTACATATACATATTGATAACATTAATTAACTTGATATCAAAACCAATCAAGAGAATTGGAATCTTAAATTCTTTGTTCTAAACGTTTATAGAATCACATAAAATAAAAGCATAATATTAATCACCCCAGATTGCATCTTGTGGTCGTTCTAAGGACGAATTTCAAAAGTGAAAGTGAACGCACTCAGTGCTTCTGAACTGCGTTTAATAGCTGTCAGTGACAATAGTCCATAGCAACAATGACGCTGACAGCTCTTAACCGTAGATGTGCAGATCCAGTTCAGTTTAATTGATGACATCCGCCCTATGAAGTCAATAGATATTTGGGGGACCCACCTAATACTGTTGCTCCTGTTTAACCTGGAGCCCTGTGCGTCTCGGTGCATGATGAGCTTATTGTGTGTGAGTGAGCTGCGGTGGTGTGAGTTAGGGGAGGAGGTGTGGTTGTGCGTCTGCGCCGAGTGCAGCGACGTAAGCGACTCCATCGACTCGCCCTCGGACAGGCGACCACTCGCTGAATATGTGTTGCTGAAAAGGGGAAGAGTGATGACGGCACAGAATGGCCAGCTGTACTTTTGGTACATCTGTTCATGTTCGATTTTTAAACCATGGAACTCAAGTTAAAAGAAAATGAAATTGAATTAAACAAAACACTGCCGTGTCTACAACTGGCCATTGAAAATAGGGCTGAAAAGCATGTGATCATGATAGAAGGGTTTTGCGTGTCATAGTATTTATTTTCAGAGAAGGTTCAGGATGTGTATTGAAAATGCCCTTTGTGTTAAGCACTATTTCATATTTTTTTCGTAGTGAGTACAACATCAAGTGCCTCTTTAAACATAACACGTTTTTTTTTTGTTCCATGTAGGTAACCCAAGGCCCATTGTACGACACATTAAAAATCAAAGAAAAATAATGACACACAAAATAAGCATACAAGAATAATGAGGGAAAAATGGTGATGATAATGACACTTGACAAACAGTAATATTTTTACACTTACTCTCACAACAACATAAATTAACATTCTATGTAAGAATTTAGCTGGTTACGATTCATCACTCATGTCCATACAAAAAAACACCCAACCATATACGACATATGAACTAGATTAGTATTTACAATAATTACCTGTGTCTTAGCCAAGGTGCATACGGGATCCCGTAGTCAGACTTGACTTCGGAATACGTTTGAGTATCAGAGAGACTGCCGTCACTTATCTTTATGCCACCTCTAGGTGCGATCCTGGAAGCCATTGTATGTATTAACTAATGCCAAACATTTGGCAAAAAACACACAATGTAAACAGGAAAATACCGGTTTTGTCTACCCATTAAAAACATTATTAAACCACTTAAGAACAACACTTAAAGTGAAAATTACTTGAAATAGCTTCGAAGAGGATGTGACTTAAACCGACCGACTTAAAACTGATTCAAAATTCCCACGATTTTAACTGATATTGATAAGGACTGTTTGCTTACTTGTCAGCATTCATGATTGTAACGGCCGATATATTTTTTCACTGAACTTTTTTTCTATTGGAATCCCAAAATATAAAAATGACTGTTTTCAAAAAGCAAATGTGTTCTAAAATTAAAATTATCGTCCGAACATCACGATATTCTTCTTCGCAATGTGTATATTTACTCAATTATAATGTCGGTGGCCAGTACAGAGACGAATTAAGTCACAGTTCAATTAAAAAACACGTCATGTTCTGCCATAACAAGTTTCCTTTGATTCTTGAAACAGTCGAATGAAAGTTATCGCCACATTCCCGGATTATAACTCAATCCTTGTTTGCTTTTCCAATTTAAATATTTTAATATCAGTAGAATTGTTGGAGCACACAGGTCAAATATTGATAAACTGACTACTTATAAAAATACAAATACTGAATTCGTCAGTATATGTTTATCTATTGGACAGTAAATCCTTTCATTCAATGGTCCCGAAATAGATACCGATGTGGAATAATTAATAACTTTATTAGTCTTTGTAATATACATATATCACTATTTGTACCTACTTTGTACTTGTTCAAGTCATATTTTTTGGTTGTATTTCATATCAATATTAATGCACGGAATTCATCGTGTTTCATTTAAGTATCCAGTTCCGCCCTGCATTCATAATTTCAAGATCATAGACATCCTCTAAGCCCGTAAAGAGAGAGCAAAAGATCTCTTCATCTCACTCTCACTTATATCAACTATCCCGATTATTAGTTTAACTGTTTAATTGCTGATGTCAAGGAAACAATTGTCTTGTACTAACGGTTAATTTGTTTGGGTTGGAAGTCAGCTGTGAGGCAATTTATACTAAAACTAGATGTATCTAGGTAGTCTGGATTAAGTGTATCTCTGCCTAAGATGCTAACTCCATAAGGCGTCCATTTTTTTTTGTGAAACTTGTTATACATCCGTATACCTATAGGTATGTTTTATAGTTTGTAATGATGAACTTCTAAACCCGATCTAACCGGATCGTCGCAATAGCAAGACAGAGCCTTACTGTTATTTTATTAGACATCAAACAGTTAGTGAGTACCTACTGAAAAGCACAAACATAACGCCAATATTAAATCGATCTCATGCATCTCATTGAAAAGCAAAACGTCTATCAAATATTGCATAACTTGCCCCAAAATGCAGATACAGTCAACTCAAACATTGGAAATACAATAGGTTATAAGATTTTACCTGTGGTGATGGAAGAGGGCCGCAAACTCGTGCGTTCCAGGCTTAGGCAGGGACTGCGACCCCAACAGCCTCTCCCGAACTGATGCCGAGAGTTGAGCCGCAGCTGTTCCACCCAAAGAAAATGATTTCGGACCGATTCCATTTTCTGCGTAGACGTCAAAATGAAGCATGAATGATTTGCAAAGCATAGTTTCAGTTTTTGGAAGATAATCATGCATGTATAAAATAAAACTGTAGATACAGACAGCGTCAGTATGTGCTAACCCCTCAACAGCCCGGCCTAGGAGGCCGGGGGGGTAACTATTTAATAGAGCTGTATGTACGTTCACACAGTGGCAGGACATCTACAGGGTGAAATTGTAATGGTTGTTTTATATTTTTTTCTATCAATATCTAATGTTTTTGATTTCAGAACATTACTGAACATTCTACTTTGATGAAAGTACTAAAATGGTTCGTTAAGTAGAAGAAAATAGAAGTTTTTTTTTTGTTATACTCTTTATACCATATGTTAGCAGTAACCTCGACCCATAACAAACAGTGATTCAAACAATCTTATTCAGATCAGCCTAGCCTTTTCCCAACTATGCTGGCCTTCCAGTCTAAACGGATACAGCTAAATTTAAAAGAATTTTATTCAGATAAGGATCGTAGATTACTTTCGTGCCTACGCGTTTTACTTAATGCATAAATGCAACGTGCATGAGATGTTGAAAAAGCATTACATGCAATATCAACGGTATCTTACTGTGAATTTGTAGATCTTGTGTACATGTTTGTGTCCCACCAGATACTTTGACTTTCGTTCTTGGCACAGCAGAAACTTGAGCAGTCCTTCCACCTAAAATAAATAATTTGGATTACTTTATGGCATAGATATTCTAAACACAGTGCATAGAGATACTGCGTATAAACTAAAATCACACAAAATTTTAATAAACTTTTGTAAAGTTTATTTCCCGCTCTCCTTCGTTTCTGTCATAGATTATAAATTATGGATACTTTATTTTTTTTTCTAACTCGACTCCATTATTTTCATTCAGCCAGAACAACATTTAAAAGAAAAAAAGAAACAAAATTTTATTTGATATGTTTTTTTCTAATACCAGGCCCCTCAGAAAGTATTGCGAAAAAAAGTTTTTATATATGGGAGACTGGCCAGTTATTATGTTTTTCGAAAATATGATTATTTATAAGTAAAAATAAGTAAGTTCCAATTTCAAAATTTCCCTCCACATTTTTTGCGAGTTAATTCAAAGTATTGTGTCTCACTGAAATATGGATCTGCGCCGGGAACATTTTAGAGCTATGATTTTATACGATTTCAAGTGTCGCCTGAAACCGGATGAATCGTACGATAGACTTCAAATGGCATTCATGGATGAAGGCCCTTCCAAGGCAACCGTGTATCGTTGGTATAACGAATTCAAGCGCGGTCGACCAACTTTGGGGGATGACGAAAGAAGCGGTCGCCCTTTGACGGCTGTTACCGAAGAAAACGTGCTAGCAGTGAAAAATTTAATCCAAGACAATAGGCGAATTACATATCAGGAGATTCAACACATATTGAAGATTGGATCGGGAAGCGTTCACGAGATTCTACACAGCCATCTTCGCGTGAGGAGGATAGTATCACGCTGGGTGCCGCACAACCTCACCGATGCTCAGAAGCAGGCCCGGGTGGAATGGTGCCGTGATATGCTTAACAAATTTGAAGCAGGCTCGTCTCGGCGTGTTTACGACATCGTTACAGGTGATGAGTCCTGGATTTATCAATACGACCCAGAAACCAAGCGCCAGTCGACTGTTTGGGTGTTTCAAAATGAGCCAACGCCTACCAAAGTGAAGCGATCTAGAAGCGGGGGTAAGATTTTGATCGCTAGCTTTTTTAATTTGACTGGCCACTTGGTATCAATTCCCTTACGGGATCAAAGAAGCATTAATGCCGAATGGTATACTTCCAAATGTTTGCCAGAAGTTTTCTCTGTTATAAGCAACAAGCGACCAAACACAGGGCTCCGCGGGCTACTGCTCCACCACGACAATGCACCTGCGCACACCGCACTCAAAACGAGGGACTTCCTGGACAGCACGCCAGTCAAACTCCTGGGTCACCCTCCTTACAGCCCTGATCTAGCACCGTGTGACTTCTTTTTATTCCCAAAAATAAAAAATCAGCTCAAAGGGATACAATTTTCGTCGCCGGAAGATGCGCTGGCTGGGTTCGAGCAGGCTGTAAACGAGGTGTCTGCGGCGGACTGGAAAAAGTGTTTTGAAAACTGGTTTAGGCGCATGAATCTTTGTATAGAGGCTGGTGGAAAGTACTTTGAAAAGATTTAATAAAAATATATGTACGTATAGAACAATTTTTTTTAGTTTCGCAAAACTTTCTGAGTGTCCCACGTATATGCTTTCAAAATATTGTCCAATGAATATAAATAATCAGATTTTTATTTTGAACTAAACTTTTGTTATCTTTCAAAATGTTGATGTTTTAAGTTTAATTACCATGTTGTGGAGGTCCATTGGACTGTGGTGCGGGCTGTTGGGGGACACCATTTTGTCTTTTCACGTAGCCGAAACTTTGTGGGACCTTCGCTTTACTGGAGGAACAAGTGCTGCCGTTGCCTCCACTAGACACGCTAGACGGGCGAGATCCACCGCTGGGAGACTGGAGCTGCTAAAATATTTGTTTAATTAATTATTAGTATAATTTCTACGCTATATTTTAGGTCTTTAAACATTGATCAATAAACAAATGACTGAATTCGAAAATAGAATTCCATAGTTTTTTATAAAATTCTTTCGAATTGAGGATTCTCTCCAATACAGTTACATTTCAAATTGCCAGTATTATTTTAGGATGGCTTCATAAGTTTTAATCAATTATTAAACTATTCCGTGACATCACCTAGTCTTAATATTAAAAGTCTAAATATTTTATAATCTCGAGGGTTTTCGAGATTTTAGTACAATAAGGATAAGTATGATAAAAAAGGTTTCTCAAGCTGTATGGCAAATGTCCTGAAAAACCTACTTTTGAGGTACTTCAATTATTTTGTATTTATGGCAATAAATAAAATGGTGATACCTGCGATCCTCCACTTCTTGATGGATGTTGACCAGACGAATTAGATGCAGCATACTGTAAATAAATAAAAATAAAACTTTTTAGACCTTTGGATTGGTAGGGATAGAAGACCTTTAAAACAAAGCCGGAAACTTGATCTGCCCGTCGTGATTTTCTTATTTGGTACCCAGGAACTTTCTACGTGTTTACGGAAATATTGGAGGTCTATGTTCCAACTATTTTACTAAAGTTTTTAATATTATTACTTAACTTTAAATACCTCCTTGACCCCTGGATTATTCAATGCATGCATCAGCACAATGTTTTGAGTGCGGACATGGAGTCCTATCATCAACCGTGTTGTTTCAACCCAAAAAGTCGTTTCCCAGCAATTATTTTTGCGTAGTTACTAAACTTGAAGTACAGAATACATGGTTGACGACTTGGTGAAGGGTTCTTTTACATCTTTTATAGAGTTTCTATCAAAAATTAAAACTGTCGTAATCGAGGACTCAAGGATTATTTCAAGACAATGGGCAGCAGTGTCTTTCTAACTACGGATTCGGATATCTGCACTTCACATGCCAAGCCTGTGTTATCAACTTATAACAATGCATGTTATCCCCTTTAAGGAGTCTGGGAAACGTCAATGGATTGTGTTACGTAGGTCTGCTGAGGACGTCAATGGGTTGAGACATGTTTTAGATAAGGTTAATTAAAATTGTATAGGTAGGTATCAGCAGCAACAGTCCTACTTTCAAGAATGCCATGCGTTGTGAACCCACTCCATGCAGAAATGGGACATGTAAGTAACTTAGGAGAGATTTACGGGGGACAACAGGCCACATTGAAAAGCTTTAAGTGTCTAATCTTTAAAAGTAAAATTTTTAAGTATTATAGTTTATAGTTACCTGTGGATGTGGCGCAATTCCAAGCTGCTGTGCCGCAGTTAGCTTCTCCCGCTTGTGATGCTGCGGCGAGTGATGACCAGCGCGCTGTTCACCTTTCCGCCCATGTGATGGACTTGGTGGCGCTTGTGCTTGTTGGTTCTGGAATAAGGAGAATAAACCAGTGAGCATTGGACATCCAAGTTGACATAAGTAACTCCCTTGTACAGAGAGGACGCCTGTGTCGGCTAAGAGTGGCAGGAAAGTACGACTAAAGTCAGCCTAAACATAAATCAATGGCTAGATTTCTAGCCTTACATATTGTGACCAAAAACAGATTGCTGAAACGCTAGGCCAAGATTGATATGAATATCAACTACCTCCGGATATTATGTGATGAAAAAGCTCAACCTACCTACGCTTTAAATTTCGTCGTGACGATGGCTGTACGAGTATATTCTTAGGCTAAAGTAGGATATTTACATTCTCTACCACAACTAAGAGGACTCCATCGTCGGTGTAAATTGTTATGATTGTGCTCTGACGGGCTGTTCACCGTCTGCAGCTTCATTTTTCGAGTAGCCCCCACCTATGAGCGAATTTCCTCCCACAAGGCTTTCTTTGGAAATAATTTTCAAAGTAGAATGCACGATATTTACCTGCGGCGGAGCTCCAACACCTGGCGAGTCGGTGTACTTCTTCCAGGTAGTGTCCTGTTGCCCCTGCTGACGCGGCGCAGGCGGCTGCCTCTCAGTCTGCTGACCGCAGTCTGCCTTGCTGCGTGTGCGCCCCACCACGCGGTACACGACACCACTACCGCCTTCCATGCCTCTATTGCGACCGCCGCGTCTGAGGAATTGATGGGAACTGGTGTTAAATGTTTGTGAAACATAATTGTTAGTTCCTACCTGATTTAAAATCTGAGGCAAAAGTAGAAAGAGAGATACCAAGGAAGAAGATACCATCAGTCAGCTCTTTTTGCTTTATGTACAAGATTTGATTATAAAACTTTATCTGATGTAGGAGTGACTGACAAGACATATTTATTTTTGCGTTTCCGGTTTATAATAAACCTTAAAAAGTTTCGCTGTGTGATGAATCCTAAAATGGTGAAAAAAAAAACTGCTGTTCAAACATATTCTCTTTCAGTAAGTAGAAGAAACTATAATTTATATCTGTTTATCCTATACCTCAAAAGGTATTATTGTAGGTAATACTCATCATTATAAACAACTTTTGCTGAAAATTAATCTTACTTATTTACAGCAAATCCATTCAATCTCTCTGGCACAAATGATACCAGCGATGTCTATAAATGATGTCGCGAGTACCATTCCGCTTAATACATTGAAAGGGGTTCCATTTTATTCACATAGGTACGAGTCCCTCTCCTTAGAAATGGCATTAAAGGGTGCCACCGCATTTCCCCTATGCGTGAGTCAGGGTTAAAAGCCTTAAAAGAACCTAGGAATAATTCGCAGAATTACAAACTGCGCGATATATTTACATGTAAGTAAGACAACTTGTAGGTAGACGTACCTACAAGTTGTCTTGAAAAGTAATCCCGGAGCTTCATGACGTAATAGTTACAATTTTAGCTACTTTTAAACCTCGTAATAGGCTTAACTTGATTAAGAAAAACACCCATTATTACTACTTAACTCGGCTTAACCTCCTTAGTGAAGCTTGAGTCTAAAGCGCTTACTAATAGCGTTATTTTTAATCAACCATTCACCGTTCGAGTTCAGCCTTATTTTTCTCCAACGGCGCTAGTCGCCGGTCTAATTAGATATTCTCTACTTCATTAGTCACTTGTTTTCTTTTATATGCTGTACACAAAGACTTTATTACGTTGCATTTCTTCCCCATCCATCTTCTTTGTTTACCTCCACCATACAAAGTCTTTGACCCCTCCACCATAATCCAACACAGGTTAGGATTATAGGAGGTTAATCTTTACCAAGCTCGAGCCTCATCCAGTACTTTTTACTTTATTTTGCTCGACTCATTAGTGGCTATGTATATGTGATACTGTGTTCATACAAGATCAAAGTAGATTGAACGCAGGGTGCCATACAGGCGCGGCTGGCCTGAACAAAGGGATTGAATTGATGGCAACTGATAAAAGGGGAGCTCTATTCTCTTATGGAGACGAGCAACATGTCGCTGTGACCTACTTTTAAAGATGTGTGGGGTACAGATACAAAGAAATTACCCCTAAACGATATAGCTCTCTCGGAGTCCTTAATTAAATTTATTATCATGAGCGAAAGTAATTTATTTCTAAATCATGTTTGAAACATGTTAAATAAAGTCTAATTTCCTGAAACGAATTTTGTGTTACATTTTAGGCTAACCAGCCATCATTTATAAACAAAATCAATCTTACTTGTACGTCAGTGAACTTTGTTTTCGATACTTATCTCACCTACTTATAACATTGGTTTCGTTAGTACGCAATGCGGCTGATATATTCGATAATAACGTAAAATAACAAATAAACGATACTGTGATAATTATAACAAGATGAGTGAGCTACCCAATACTGCGAAAGAACGGGTGTATTCAGTATGAACATTAATCACTCTTTATTGCACTCATTTAGGATCAATGGAGTCTTTATAGAATAGAGTTCGTTTATTTTTAAATCGTGTAAGGAGGTCGATACCGTAGTACTTTGGTAAGTAAAAGGGCAAAATCGAAGAACAGTGGGGTGTAGATGAGTAAAAAAATATCTACTTTTGATGTGGATTTTCATTGATGACAATAATTAACATGTAAGTAAGGTATTCTAGTCTCATTCGGTTAATATTTTTATGCATGAGCAATTATAATGGATAAAATAACACTTTATTACATTTATTAGACGGCAATTAAATCCTCAGAAGTGATTATATTACATTGAACGTTGGGAATTCCAACAAAATTGTTAAAAAGTTATCATTGTTTTACGTTGATTTGGGGTATAAGGAACAGGGTGTAAAGTTATTTATCCCTTATAGTATGGTGGCGGATATGTCGGGTCATTTAGTTCCCTTCCATATGGATGAGTTGAATGATGGCTGATACATGCGTCATGTTCGTGAACGGGCGCTTTCAGTTGTGACTGGTCATCTCTTAGCTGCCACGGTTTATTTTAATTACTTTATTTTTGGATTACAGATTCAATCTTTTACTCTGGACGCTCTTAACTTGCCCGTATTTCTACATCGTTCTCACATATTTGTAATTCTTAACATGAATGAGGTACATAACCAAGATTTTGTAACATATTTTGATTAAAAGAGTGTCCATGGAGTTTCTTGCCTATTCTTCTCCATAGAGATCTACGCTTTGGAATGGGCAGCTACAGTACTTTCACAAGTTATTATGCCTTGTGACTGGGACTGTAGCTTCGCGTTTTTTTTGTATTTTGACTTTCCAAAGTGCCTGTAATGGTCTGATTGAAATAAAGGCTTTGAGTCTGAGTTTGATAGAAAAGGGAGGTTCCTCCGACTAGACAGGTGTAATGTCTAATGGGCAGCTGCCCGACAGTTGTCGTTGGGTTTTCCTATATACTCTTAAGTCGAAACTTTGCTTGCGACTTGTAGAAAATTGTTGTTAGTTCTTCGGCCGTGTCATAGATGGCGCTGTAGTACTTTTTGTTATAAGTTGCTTTTTCTAGGTCGCTACATCACTCTCCCCCGGAGACCGGAGGTTGACAGTAGAGTGAGTCATCTTGTAGTATTTTGCCGTGCCAGTTGGAAGCTCGTTTCCGCATTGTTCACGGTGAGTCGGAAGAGCCTGCGGTGGTGGTGCGAACCCCAGTGAGTCGGGGTTGTTGCTGCGTTTTGCTCCGGTCCGTCAGACGTTGTACAGCGCCGCGATGTGGCAGGCAGCTAGAGGTGTTGACCAGGAGGTAAAAAGCCCTCGTCCGGCCGAAAGCGCACTGTGCTGTGCCAAGGTCACTTGAAGAGAGGCTGAGGGTGCGGACCAGGAATGCGCTTCCGCTGCATCCTGGTGGTCAGGAATACCCCTTTTAAACTGGCTGGCTGTGAGAGTCGCTGCTCGACTTGAAGGAAATTGATGTTAGTTTTTCCGTCGTGTCTTAGATAGCGCTGTAGTACTTTTTGTTGTAATTTGTTTTTGGTATGTAGCTACACTGTCAATCTTTATATGAGAAAGCGAATCTTTATAAACTAACTTTCCTCCGATAAGTTTCTCTCAGCTTAACTTCAGCGATATCCCCCCGTTGTAAAAAAGGGGACAAAACTCCTTACCTCGCAATAAAGATTACGATAACAAGAACAAAAGTACCTTCGTCAACTTTTTTAACTTTCCAGTTTTCTCGTGTTCCACTTACTGTAAGTACCACAATTACATGGAGTGAGAAATACAGCCGTCGAAAACGGAGAAAATGGTGTCGAGAAAAATGTTCGCCCGTCTTGAAGGCAGGTTAAGCAAACTGTAATCTATTACAGTCAGAGCCAAGCCTTTGCGGTTACAAATGCCGCAGTGTCCTAGTTTATTGCTAACGAGATGCAGTAATCCATTTTGCAATCTATTTTTGGAAAAAAATGTTGTATCGCTTCACTTGAGCTCTCTCCATGCGCTATTTGCTATATTTAATTTTCGTTCAAACAAACGGTTCTTGTCTTTTTGCCTTGGGTGGGCATTAAGGAATGTAAAGTACTGGACCGTCAAGGACCTCTTTAGATTCTTGGATATAAATAGCTGGGCCTAGCACTTTCAGTCCTTTTCATTTGTTTTTTTTTTTTAATTTTCATCAAATAAAATGTTATTCAGCTGTCTGTCTACAAGTTACCTAAAAAAGTTTCAGGTTCTCGTCTGTAACGACGAATGCTACTTTACGTAGGTAGGTAGGTAGGTTTTATGGAAATAAGTACTGTTTTCAACGGCATTTAAAGTTCAGATAAGGTTGCGAAATCATGACTGACATTTCCCCCCGCCTATCCGATTCGCGACCGAAACTCGTGTAATGAAAACGAATACTTTTTTCATTTATTTATTAAAAAAGTCCGCAGTGAAAACTGTAATGTGCCAAGTTTGAAAACCTCTAGTTTGTCTGGCATTAAGCCATTATTGTTACCACCTTGTTTACCTTTCGTAATGGCTTCTTGCCAACTTGTAAACTATGATATATAACACGTTAACTTTTACTTTATATTAACAACAATAACAAATTAACAATAAGAGCCACTTCGCTTTGTCATTAATTAGTCGTTAAATTAATATGATACGGTTTGAACATGTGCCTATTAAACTATTTTAAGACCCGTTCAAAGTAGAGAAAGTGGCTGTAAATAAACGAATATTGTAAGCAGGTACGGTCAGCAACAAAAGTTGATAAACACTGTTACTCTTTCTATGCAATACATCGCTTTTTTAAATTTTATTTAATAACGAGTAGTACTTATCTTTAAATGTTGTATTAGTGGACTGCACTGTTGATTGTTTACAACAATTAAGCTTTAAAAACTGATGAGTTAATTTATTACACTGTAGATTACCTCGTTGGTGTTTGTGGCCGCAAGCGTGAATACTGAGCACGAGGTTCCGGGTTTTGATTCCCAGATCGTGCAAAGGTATTATTGTATTTTTTTTTTTTTTAATTACACTACAGAGGTGTTACTTAAGACTAAACTCGCCAAACGTTTACGTTTGATGGCGAGAGGCGAAACATAAACCACCTTATGTACTACTAATCTTATATATAAATATATAAATTACGCGTCACGTTGTTTGACCGGGATGGACTCCTAAACTAATAAACCGATTTCAATCAAATTTGCACACCGTGTGGAGCTTGATCCAACTTGAAAGATAGGATAGCTTACACCTCAATTTATAGTCACAATATTATTTTATTGCAAATTAAGTCACAATTATCTGTTAGCCCCAAACAAGTCTAACAGATTGCGGTTTCTGTTGAGTGGATTGAGTGAGCATTCAATAGATGGCGCTGTATAGCAGCGGAGCAGCGATGAAAAATATTGCGAAAACGGGCAAAATGTGACGCAGACGAATTTGCACGGGACAGCTAGTTAACTTATTTATTATATTCTGTTAGGGTTGCAATCCTGTATATTTTTTTTAATTTTTGTCTTGACTGATCCTTTACTAATTTTGCCATCAGGAATTTATCAATACCCGGTATAGGAATTTATCAGTGCCCGGTAGGTTGCAATAGGCTAATTATACATGGGACTTAAACATTACTGGCGAAATGTTCGTGTACTATTAGATACAACCACTGCCTAACCCATCAGGGATTATAGGCGAGATGTTGTGTTAATCCAGTTTCGTTGCTAACCGTCTACATGTTCCATTCCACAGTAACACATTAAATTATTTAATGGCGAAACCGTGTAAGAGCGAGAACTTTTGAATTATTTAGGCTAAACGAATTCGCTGAGTAAAAGCGTTCCCATTTCATGTATTCTTCATACGCGATTTAAGATTCAAGATCGTAAAGTGAAGCGGTTTTTGCTACTTGAGAAGAAACATTTTAATATGCCCACACAAGGGTTCTAGACTGTTGGCACATTTTAAGTGTCTGTATAGACTTTGAATACGTGGGTAGACGTTTATAGTATAAAATATTGTACTGAAAGCCTCCAAACTTCAAAACAAATCGACACTCAGAAAATCTGCTAATTTCCCGACTTCATTAAAGTAATGCTCGTGTCTGTTAACTTTCACTTTCAGAAAAAAATATAAAATTTTATTTATTATTGTTGGTTAGTGGTTGGTCGTAAAAATCTCTTTTATACGTACTTTATACGTAAAAATAATTTTAATTAAAAACGAGATATTGTTGTTTTCCTATCCGAAAACTCTGAGAAGAAACATCCGAAACAAACTCAAAGGTCACAGTAATTAAACATTGAGAGTTCGTGAGTTGATTTGACCAAAAACTACGTGACATTATTTTCAAGCAGCCCACATTAAAAACGTAACCCATTGCTCGTGAACTCTATTAAACCATACAACCTATTAGAGACACTCCATAGATCTAAATAGCCTCACTTCATGGATTAAACCCGAGGGAAAACACACTGCAACACGCCATGTATACGAGGCAGGGGGAGATAAAATTGTAATCAGGCATCGTCGTGAACACGGCGCTTTCTTCCACGACAATTAGCGCTGATAGTACCTGTATGTAGGTGTATGTATGTTTGTAGGTACAGTTACGAGCAAATACAGCGGCCATTTAAGTTTTTTGATGGGACAGCTGATTATTATATTTATCGCGATTACGATGTTGTTCAGTTTGGTGATCTGTACCACTCCCAATAAATATGGAGACATGTTTCTGATGCATCCTATACAACCCAACAAAATTCTAAAGCGATTTTCGATTTTCGTGAAATGTCGATTAAAACTTTAAAATAAGACCTTTTGAATAACGGAATGAGTTTCAAAATAGTTCGTTAGTAGTTCGTGAGTTACGAACATAATATTTTATTTTTTATTGTAAAAGTTACAATTAATACCGTCGAAGAAAATCAATCTTAAAAGTTGCAACTTCGAAACACAACTGCTTGTGAATGTACAGTGTACATCAGTAATCGTAAGGTACACATCAATACGTCCCCACAGTCCTTTTCTTGTTGTCATAAGGTGCATCAATACGTCCCCATACTCCTTTCACTGTTGTCATTTGAAACATTGGCGTCTTAATGAAAACTGAGCGCCCGAAGCCGCGCGCTAATGATGACGGATCTCCTGAAAGGCACAGTCTCCTCCGTTCTCATTATATATGAGCCGAGCAGCTCTTTCGCATTATTCTCTCGTTCATCTCATCATTATTTTCGCTGAAATGATGAATGCTCTTTTGTTTTATTTGAATGTGTTTGCCGTATGTTTTTGTTGATTCGTAAAAATTCGCTTACATTTTGTTTTCAGAGATACTAGTTTTTAGGTAGTTAGTATTTATCGAAAAGAATAGGTGTTTTCTATAAATAATACAGTTATTTCAGACAGTACAGTAGTTACGGTTTTCAGTTTTTCAGTCTATCCGTGATCATGGCGATTGCAACAGCGCCGAAATATCGGGAACTCATAACAAATAATAAACGTGGTAAATATTTATTGTAACTAGTGTTATTGATGGTTAATACTGATTCCGTATTTTACGGCTATGGTATTCAGGGTTGCAGCTAAAATATTCAGTCATGATTGTACATCAGGGTAACGTTCAAGATTGAAAAGGTAAGTTTCATCTAATGTAACCCGCATCATCCTAGGGCGAAAGGACTTTAGATACTTATAAATATTATTGAATTAATTGATTGATTTAGTATACTTAATACGTTGTTCAATTATATTTATAATTGTCATTTCATTTCTCTAATGTACCGTTTGATAAACTACCTAACTAACCGCAAACGATCGAGTGTGCCTTTATTAAACATCAAAATTATTCAAACAGACAAGTATCCACTTCATAACGAAGTTAATGAACAATTTTAACAATTAAATTAAACACTTAATCTGCATCGAAGTACGCACTTATCGAGTTTGAGTGGCGGCGTTAATGATAACAGTAGGTTTTCCATTTTGTCCATTACGCAATAAGTTTGTAGGTACGTACCATGATGTAGATAATAAACACGTTAAAGCTCCGAACCTCATTAACAGTAACAACCTAATTATGAGTCGCTAGAAAATAGGAAAATCATATTTTAATGAGACACCGAAGAGCGACACTATGCTATAGTCGTTATAGAACTGACTGACAATATCATATCGGATTTTTATAGCTACGGCCAGAACTTGAAATACGTCTATAAACTTTTTTTAACAATAGTGTTCCGCGATTTCTAGCCATAGTGAAAGACTTACGTAGAATATTTATGGTGACTATTGGCACTATTTATTAAATGGCAATTAGATTAAAGATAGCATATTCAACCAGCGCTGTATATTTTAACTAACATGATATTTATTTCGTATTGATGCAAAACAGTTCTAAGACAACTTGAAACATTTCAAAAAACTTGTACATACCTGCTTCTTATTCTTATATCACTAGCTTTTCTACGGATATTCTATGCAGCCAGATCAGTTTCAAACTTGCATTTCAAAACTGAATCATGCTGTAAGGCAACATATTGAAATGCCGATAACGAAAGTTGCACAAACAGCCGTCGAGCCGAACGCTGAAAGCTATTCAAACCTAACCGGATTTCCTCTCGGTGTACCTATTTCAACTTGAATTCACTTTGTTATCAGCCAAAGTAATACTCTTGAATGCTTTTATGTTGAAATTGTTGCACGAAAACCAATATACGCTTTTAGAGCTTCTGTTGTGTTATTTTCTGTTCAAATTCTATCATTTTTTTAACTAATATTCAGATAACATTTCCTAGAGTTCATTGAACATAAAAGTTTTGAAGCGTGTACCCAACAACCTACGACTTTTTCATTTCAATAAATCTAGCTCAAAAATCACGTTTCCGTCGTAGCAGCGCCTACGTCGTAGCGTTAACGTAGTACGTTATAACACAGTTATAACCTACAGTCTTTTGAACTAGCGCTACGAGTGCAAAATATTTAAATGTTCTGAATAAAATGCACCTACAATCCTTTGTTTCTCGTATAATCTGTTTAAAAACTTAATGTAGGCCGCATTTTCTTCGTCAAATTATATTTTTCTCCGTACATTCTGAACACGAAGCAACGTAGTTTTAACAAGGGATATACATAAGTAATATAACTATTCGTAGGTACTTAGATACATATATACAAGGTGTTGTTTTGCATTCTCGTCAAAATTCAGGAGGTTGTCACAAAATACATAAAATAATCAAATTAAATTACGTTCGTTTATTATTAACACGGGCTGCTTTTTTTAGGGTTCCGTAGTCAACAAGGAACCCTTATAGTTTCGCCATGTCCGTTTGTCTGTCTGTCTGTCCGTGGTTTAACTCAAAAACTATTGGTACTAGAAAGTTGTAATTTGGCATGATTTTACACGTTAATGACGCCGAAAAATGGTAAAATAACATTTTGAAAAAAACAATTATTTTGGGTACCTCCCATTGTAAAGTGGGGATGATATTTTGTTTTCGTCTTTCCCATCGTGTGTGATATCGTTGAATAGGTCTTTTAAAAATATATGGGGTTTGGGAAGACCATCTTTTAATTAAGTAAACCGTTCGTGGCTTATCAAGCTTTAAAGTACCAATTTTCGTTAGAGTCAAGTGTCCACCCCTCTACCAACTAAACGGTTGTAGTTAGAAATTCGAATGTCACGGTAGTAGTACCTATTATAACGAAGTTAAAAGGAAAACTATCACACTTAAGTGGGCTTTACAAGTTTACGAGTATTAGACGACCAATTGTATTTGACTCAAAAATTTCGAACAACTCGTAAAACTACGGAACCCTACACTGCGCGTGGCCCAACACGCACTTGACTGGTTTTTGTTGTTTACAGTCAGTATTTCAGAATAACCCCTTGATTGAATTAACGTGGTTTAGGGAATAAGAAATTATCGAATTAACGTTTGAAATTAAAATAATGCCTACCCATTTTATTATTGATTCGGGTCGAGAATAATTAGCATAGCTCCTTGAATTTGACGAGGATGCATAACAACACCTTGCATGCTATTCTGTTTTATACTAGAGTTGAAAATACCGTCGGTATCGAGTGTCTCGCTTCATTAATTTTGTTCGGTATTACGGCGAGTATCTATAGGTCCCTGCCCGGAGGGTTACCCTTGTCAAAGTAAGTCTTGTTACACTTATAGAGTTTTCTTGAAACACATGTGACTTAACACGTTCAAATAAAATGGTGTTTTACGCGGAACGGATATTTTGTGTGGGTACATATCTAAGGACCTATCTAAGTAAACAATATTAAAGTAAGTCAACATCGGTCTTTTAAAAGCTTGATTCAATATTACGACTGCAAAGTATTCTAAGAAACCGTAAAATATATACAATACTTCAAAACTAAAGGGCCATAATAACCCAGAATTGTGAAAATATAGCGTTTTAATATTTTTGCAACATTCATTGTATTATATTGTTTGAATAAAGCAAACATGCAGTAGGTGAGTAAGTTACCTAGGTTTACTGTAGGAACATTTCCTAAACGGGAAGTTATAAAGCGCACTACTCAAACATAAAAGCAAGTCCCTACAGCAACATCACAATTTGCGTTCGTTATTTCCAATAACGAATTCATTGAATAAACAATGAGAAAACTGTAGAAAGCCGATTGCATCGTGTTAATTATGTACTTGTGAAATACCTGCCGTGGAAGATAACAAGTTATTTCCAACGCCCGACTTCGTCTCATTAAAATTTCAAGGAGCGGAACAAACAGAACGCCATTCGCTTCCCAATATCCGAACGCGGAATTTAAAAGTTTTGCAGCGAGAATTGTTCCCATATTGCTAGGCTCTTTTTCAGATTTTCCGCTTGCGTTTTCCAGCTGTTATAAAAAGAAAATAGCAAAAAAAGCCATGACATTTCAGCTACATAACTTGGAATGTTTTTTTAAGTTTATTTTATGTTCGTATGTTCTTTTGTAAATGTGATGGGACAATCTACGTAAACTCAAGACCATGTAATATACATATAGAGACCATGTTCTGTCAAATAAATGATTATGATTAATAGTTACCTAACTATTTTTAAATAGTGGTCATTCGAGTGATTTATTTAAATTGCATGGACCTATTTATATTTCTGCTGGAAATAGAATACAAGAAAACTAATCGAACATCTACAAATGAAACATCAATATAGTCAATAGACTCAATTAACTTTAGCGATCTGCAATCAATGTGCATCTATTGAGAGTATATTGCGAATAAAACGAACAAATAAAAATACCCAGTTCATGATTCACGGCCATAACCCCTCTAAAATATCGACGTCTGCAATGCATTTTCGTCCTTATAACCCTGCCTAAACACGAGTGCGTGAATCTAAACAAAATAATACCCGGCTTGTTTAAAAAGTCTCCGGCTATATGGAAAACCTAAATCGTCAACATACGTCTCTATTCGGTTGGTTAGCCCCCATTTAAGTAGGGGACCAAATTTAATGTAGTGGATTTAAATTTCTCTGATCGCTTTAACTTTCTACGCGGGTAAGCATTTTTACGCCGACTCCTTGCTGTTTTACGACTTTAGCATTTAAATATTTCGGTAAGTATTGTTTTAGTTCTTAACCAGAAATAAAGTATCGTAATCATAATAACGTATCCACCTAATGTGAACATTATAGCGTACATACATGTCTTTATACGCTTTGCGAGGAAAGATACACATCTGTAAACATATACATACCATATACCCTGAAATCTCTAATAACATTGGGAATTCAATGAAATTGAGGAACCCAGTCCGGGGGATCAGGCTTAGGGATTCCCGCCCCGACCAATAACCCTGCAGATGCCGAAGTAATAACCTTACACGGATCAATCGCTTCGGGTTACTAACCGGCTCCTTACTGCACACATTAGAGACATTTACGTAACTCTGTTGATTAACATTACTAAATTAAATACGGACTCTTTTATGCATTGTTTGTTCAAGCTATAAATGATAAGTATGCGATATTGTGCCAGGAATGGTGACCACATGTGTCAGACCAGCGATACATTGACTTCGCCAACCGCCACATGTTTGGAGGGTTATTGCCTTCACGACAATTATCTTGATCATAATGATAAGTTAAATTGGACTAACACTAAAGCAGAGATGAAACAAAATCAAGAATGGCTCACCATATTAGTTTTATCCATGTTCAGCACAGTTGTTTTAAATTGGTAGAAAACTTATTACTCTCCTAAATGTTTATTATCTATCAAGCACCGTAAGCTTACAGTAACAACGTCTAACGCGAAAAGCAAAGACACATAGCAAGGCAACACTGATCTTATATTAGTGTCCACGAAATTATTATCATTGTTGCACATATAAAGTAACAGCAAATCAAATGTTGTCCGTCAAGCGACCGGTACGCGAGATCAAGTGACAGAAGGCACGACGCATATGGTCCACTACATCGTCTAAGATACACTTATTAACTAACACCAATGTTTAAATGGAATAATAACAGTCCACGAGATTAGCGTGTGGCGCGTTGGTTCCGCGATCCTTTGTTAAGTGCGGTCCAGCACCATGGCGCCAGCTGTGATCGGCGTGCTCGGTTCGACGAGCGCGCGTCTGGCGACGGGACGATCGATGCCGGCAACAGATTTACATTTTCCGTCGAGGAAATCGGGAAAGTTTGTCACGTGCGTGTGTGAGCGCGGGCGGCGAGTACGGCGCGCCCGCACGCCGATAGTGCGCGGCGCCGAGTGCCGCCCGCCCTGCCGCAGCCGCCGCGCCGCGCCGTCAGACACCGCCACCGCCACCACCGACACCACCGGCGACACACCGACACTCACTATATGACATTGAAACCCTCTATCCTTACACTTTATACCCCACATGCTAATACCTTCATTATTTTAAGCACGATTAGGCCACGAAATGATAACCAGAGCGTGAGTAATTCGGTTCGAAGCTCATTTTGTGTCAAATCGATTGACGATATTATGGGAAAACGCAGAAAAAACATGATAGCATTCAAACGGAATCTGTGCCTAAAAACGTAGGATGTCATTGAGCGCAGCGTCGAAAGTACAGTTTTATGTCGGGATCGTTAAGGTGCCGAATGGTGCGGTACTGTTGGGGGTGGTTAGGGTCGAGGCGGTGGCACCGAGGTGACGTGCGGGGCAGGGGCGGCGTGAGACGTAGGACTATCGATTTTGGTCACCCCGCCCTCTCCCCTAACGCTGCGACAGTGTGGGTGAGCCGTACTCTGTATAGTCGTGACTGCGAGATCGCCGGCTGCACACCGCGGGAAGCAGCGTCCAAATATTAACAAAACGCTTTGTTCACACTAGCAGGCTACTAACAGCACTAACACTTCGCAAACTGTCGCAACTAGAACATTTACTTGCCTTTGATTTTAGATCGGTGAGTCACATGCGCTGAATAGGGCACTCTCAACTTGAAAAGTAGGTACTGGGTTAGTTGTGAACTGATGAATAGGAGTACATATTTAAAGTATTACGTAATTTTAATCAATTGATTTAAAGTCAGACAATCGGATTATTATTAAACATTTCTATGGCAATGATTTGAAATACAAAATTTTCCGACTACACAGAACCAAAAAAAAACAGTGCTGGTAGGTACCTACTATTCAGTCCTAGAAAATTTTCAGCCAACAAAACAAATAATTATCCTTCGAAGACCAATTTCTTCCGTAAGGAGAAACAGGTAATAAGGGAGATGAACGCAATGATGCGAGTGACATACACGTTAGACCATCGTTACATTATGTCAGTGAGTGACGGAAGGCGGGCCGACCACTTGTGGATTGAAAGGCTCAGACGACGCTATTGGAAATGGATTTCCTTAACAGTTATACGATATTAGGTATAGAAGAATAACCCATAACAGATCAATCGTCCCGTTGTGTTAAATCTCCAACAGAACAATTTCAAACCTTCGTGGATCAATGAACTAAATAAACAATCTAAAAGGTAGTACTGTCTCCCATTGTGTAGTCTGTTTAGTGTTAAATATCTATAAAGGCCATAAGTATTGCTAGACATCTGTGTAAAGGTTGAATCAATACAACTATTCTACCTGGGCGATTACATAAACTTTGTTACATGAAGAGAATGACGTAGATCTAGGAATATTCATTTTTATTGAGTTGTAAACTGCAGTCTTACACTCTACTGTGATAGTTTTAGAACGTCTATCACTAGTTATACACGATCCTATATATACCCAGTTGACAGTTGTGAAATAAGCTGCTTACGAGACTTTCAATTAAGGACTTTAAAAAGAGCAATAAAACTGTAAATAATGTGTATACCTGACTCGGCGCCCCTAAAAACCCTAAAAAGCACAGCCATTACCGGCGCAATTCCAACATGAACATGAATCTCACGCCCTAAGGGAGCCTTTTAATTTGTGCTATAATGTGCCTCGACGAGAGACATCGTCTTCGCGAATCATAAACAAAAACACCAACATCAATAAATAAGATATAGTAGGTAGTTAGTGCTATTGTGCAAATGTCACTTCAAACCTCATTCAAGAGTCGACACAATTCTTTACCAAAACTGAAATGTTTCTAAAGAAAATCATCGTTTATTTTGAAATGACGTTTAAAAATAACACTACAAAATACAGAAACTAAACTCACCTCTCATCGAGCTGCTGTAGCTGTGTAGGTTGCTGGTAGTTTATGCGACGACCATACAGCGAAGCGCCACCCTCAGACATGTATCCATCCATCATATCATTGTTTCGGCCACACTCCATTTCTCCAAGATTTAAACGTCGCAAGCAATCACCGTCAGACATATAACCCGAAGCTATTTCAAGATCACAATAATCGGGGTTAGAAAATCCTGGACCGTAATTTATACGGTCACGCAATCCCATGTTTTCCCTGCCGAAGTTTGCTTTTACCGTATTAGCGTGGTGAGGATATCCCGGAATGTTCTTTTGCATCAAGCCAGAAGTCCTCATAGGCAGTGTCAAATGACTGTTATATCCTCGCAGAAGTGGTCTCATTGGCAATACGTTCATCATAGGATTTTCATCGTCGCCAAGAGAGTTGTCACGACAGTGCGATGGAGTACTGGATCTACTCTCACTTTCCATCCTCTTGTTCAACTCCGTCAATGTCCTGTTGTGATCAAACGTAGGTTTTGGGACAGATCTGTCCAGAGGTCTTCTCTGTGCTGCTTCTTTCTCAGAGATTTCAGCTTCGTTTATAACTTCGTTAATGTAAGTAGTATTCATGTCCAGTCTTTTATTTACAGTGTTAATAGCAGTTTTAGATATTTCAGAACCAGATTCACTGGAAGGACGGTATATAACGCTACTATCACTGGAATTAGAATGTTGCCCTGTAGTGCTATGAGTGGAATTTGAATGCGAACTTTCAGACATTTGCGATGCGTGAGTATGACTTCCTGTGTTAACGACAGGCATCGGGGATACTGCCAAGGTCTGTTTTTGTGTTATATCTTTACTTAAATTAGACTGCTCTCTACTGAATGGAAGTGCACTTACGTTATTTGTAGAATTTAAACTAGAATTGCTTTGTATAGGACTTAATTGACTATTTGTACTTTTATGAATAATGTGTCTATCATCTTTCGCTATTTTGAAGGTTCCTTTCACAGCGGCAGTAGGTTTTGGGATTCCAGTTCCAAGATTTTGTCCTGTTGCTGCTTGATTCTGGTTTCCTTGACCTGACGGTGGTGATACATTTTCGTGACTCTGGTGATTCTTGTCTGTTCTACTATCACTTCGTTTTTCACTGAGCCTCATCTGACTTCCAGATAACTTCACCATCTTCGAGTTCCTTGAATGGTCATCGATCTGATTTAGTTTAGTATTACTAATAGATTTAGGAGCAGCCAGTTTGGATTCTTTATCACGAGCAGGAAGCTTCGGGCTATTTCTCGATTTGTCACTATTGCTCGTTTTCCCACTACTTTTGTTCAAACTCGTTGAAGACTCTTTAGGGGATTTAGAACTAACTAGCTTAGGTTTTACATTTTTAGCAGACTTGTCTTTTGATAACGTATCGCTTTGTTGCCTTATACTCTTGGGTCCTACTAAATTAGATGATTTGATATGAGAGTTGGGGGTGTTGGAAGATTCATTAAGGCTTAAACTGGAGTCGGATCTTTCGCTTTTGGCTGATGAGAAGCCACTGGATGAACTGGTGCGTTTTGAAACAGCAGTACTTTTGCTGTTATGTTTCTCGTTACTTATTTTGTCTTTATTGAAAAGCTTTAACTTATCGAGCATGGAATGCTTTGTGGGTGTTCCATTTTGACTGGACGGTGTCTGCGGTTGCGATATTAACGTCGACGGGATTTTGCTACCGGGTGCCAGTAGCGAGGAGTTAGGTCGTGACCTGTAACCAAGAGGATCACGTTTAGTGACGTAGAACAATTTATATTGAAACATACCACGAATGGGATACGTGTTGGACGTGGCACACTTGTACATGCCATTATATATCATTGCATGAGATACTAAAATGTATATGAGCACAGCTAAAACCAGTAATGTCCTTAATGATACATATCTTCGATTCGTTCCGTTTTTAAAGCTCTGGCGGTAACGATCGTCGTTCGAACGTCGAACGGAAAAGGATCAAAAAATTAAGATACCTATTGATAAAAGGTGTACAAAATTTATATATTTATAAAAGGTTGGTAGAGGAGTTTAATAAGGAATGAGCCTATCATCAGCAATTCTTTTTAATGCCTATTATCATTTAACTGGACTTAGGACTCGAAACCTGAACTCCACGTTCACTGGTTGCGCCATGTGTAGCCACAAAAACCGAACCTTAATGTTAAATCGAGTTCAAAATAAATAAGCAGTAGTAAATTATCCTTTGGAATTCTGATCATTGTTTAAAACGAAAACAACGGAAGAATGCAGACAAAAAGCACTTAAAGTCTTAAATAACGGTATTAGATAAACAAGCAAAGTTACCCGGATGAAGAAGTTGGCGCTCGCGGTATAAAGCTGACAGCTCCTTGTCCCAGTGGGCTAGTCGAGCGACTGGAGCTAGCCGACAAGCCGCTCTTGCCACCTGCAATAAAACAATAGCATTCCGTTAATGATTACATTAGGCATCCGCATCACTCGCCGGACTCGCCATCCTATCAACTAAATCACTCACTCACGACTCACTGCGGAAACTATGTCAGTTTTTATCGAATCTGTATTTACTATTTACAAAGTATTATCTCGCACATCAAGCTGAGTAAATATTATCAATGAAGAGCTAACACTCGCTAGATAAGTCAGAGCTTTTATCGAAAGGCACGGGTGGTCTGTTCGAACTGCGCGCGCGACTACTGGCTCACTAACCTGCAGTGAACAGTGCATGCGCTGTACTGCACCCACCAAAAATTATTGAACCTTAGCACCCCTTCTACTTCTCACAAAGTCCTTCGACACAAGGGAACTTCGATTCAATGCAACAGATCACCTAACGCTGGTTCGCTATAAATCGATACCATACCGACTGAAATAATTATTCGTGATATCATTACATTACTTTTCGAATGTTTGCGTGTGCGTAAAGTAACCCTAAACAAGGGACATTAATGAGTCAATGGTGGCCATAAATAGGACACATTATTGGTTCCCAGTGAATAGTGAACTCAGTTTGTTTTGGCATCGAAGTAGTGTTATGATCATACTTAGTCTATTCATTGTGAAATTAAACAAATATCAAATACGATACATAATACCCACTTAGCAACACCCCCGATGTGGACACTGACTCAGAAGGAAATAGCTTTTGTAATTATGTCTCGTGTGTGTTCTATAATTACGTAAGTAAATGCCTCCGTACTTTCTATGCCTTTGTTTCAATAATTACTCCTGTGTGGTGATTACTTAGTAATTATAAGGCAAAGTAAGATCAATAACATTATATAATAAAATATCAAAATGTCTTGTCACGCAGTGAAAAAAAAAGATAAAATATTACATGCAAAGGTCGAGTATTTTTCGTTTAATCCAAATAAAATGTTTTACTGACTACCGTCATTTAAGATTAAAAAGCACAATGACCTAGATGATTCATAGTAATAAACTTAGTATGTAACATAAACTTTGTACACAACAATGGTGGCATTCAGGTGGTATTGCCTAGCTCGAAGGAAGCGGATCGTTGTAGTGCGCCAAATAACATTGTCAATCAACTGTGGGCTGCATCCGTTCTTTATTTAGGCCCAGACTATCCATCACTTTAGCAATATGACACACTCAAACTACATGCACACAATAATTTTAACGTATAGTTCGAAAAGTTCTTTTTTTAAAATAATCTATCTGTTAATAATAAATCAAAACAATTTATGATTTTACTATAGGAAAATTGGAACTATACTTATTGTATAAGCAGGTGTAATAAATCGTTTGTCGTGATTCAGACAAAACTAAACAGAAGAGTTTGTTAAATGTATTCACAAAACTCATACAAACTTCAGTTTACCCCCTTAATTACACAAACGCACAAACACAAATATCATCCTGGCTGGATAACACAAATTAATGTGAATAACAATAGCAAAACACTTCAAACTGTTCAAAGTAAAATAATTCGAATATCTATTACTTTTGTTCCAGAATTAATTTTAAAATTAGAACGTCAATGAGTGGCCAGCGTGAGTCGCGGCCGTCAACTGAGGATGCATCTGCATCAACCATAACGCGACATCTACACGATATCAGCGGGCCACGGCGAGTCTCAAGATAACTTGACCCGCGTGAGAATCATAACAATCGTATTGACAGACGAATTTGTGTCGAATCATTTTTAGATATCGGCAATACAACAAAGTTATAACCCAAAATGATAAAAAAAAATTGAACTATCGGATCATTTTAAATATTATTTATTACTCAGGAGTAATTACGTAAAATCGACATCAACCATCAGATCAAAATTTTTAAAAGGCATGGCTTTCCATACCTACGACACACCTGGGTTACGTCCAACTTCTAAGGTAATTGCCAAATAATGTGTAAAACCAATCCCACTCCAGGACAAACAATATAAATCTTTTAATGAAAACATCTAAATCCAATAATCCAACCAACCGAGACCTTACGGCGGCCCCCGGGCCCCACCGCTGTGCACCCTTTGAACCCTCACTTAAGATGCCCTTGAATAACACGAGGAGGGTAGGTCATACGAGTATGTTTTATGTAAATAACTCTAAAGAATTCAATATGAAAGTCCCTAGATCCCTAATCTACTTATTCAAAAGACATTAAAATCTAAACTTCAAAAAATGAGGAAGTTTAAAACACAACTCAATGTAGGTTACCGCATTACTTACAACAAAATTAATCCTCATTATTCATACAAAATAAACACGAAGAAAGTGATCTAATACCCAACATTTATGACTACGATCTTTGATAAGGAAAGAATGACAAAAAATCTGAAGATAAGGAAGGGGACGATTCACTACACGTGTACTATTCATCAACATGTGGGCATGTTATAAAACAGATGACGTTAGGCACTTATCACTGAGGGTAAGTGAATAAACTTCATGTAAACCCTTAGGTATGGCACTCGGAGTTTATTTTAGGGACCTCTCAGCCCTCAGGTGAGTTTACGAGCGACAAATTGGCTTGCGGCGACGGTATTTGGGAATGAAAGCTGAAGGTCTCCTGCAAATTCATATTCCACATGTTTTGCGAACTTTTGAGATGTAAAGATGAAAGTACGTGTGGTACTATATTATGTGAAGTCTTATTCTGGTAAATATTTGAGGGCAGCTGAAGAAAATGAAGCCTTCGTATACGCTGTGAAGTGAATAAATGCAATTTACGAAAGCAATCTTATTGCCAAGACCTGATTCGCATTGAATTTTTATATCAGTCTCTCGCAGTTTTCTCATAAGAATTGTAAGGACTGATAAGGTCCTATTTTAAGCTTTAACTAAAAGAATCATTTCCTTAGTAAATGTCAACGTGTTCCTCACATCGTTAGTTTCAATTTGCTATGTTTATCTGTTGTCGAGGCGTTGAAACACACAGACAAACAGACGCCTCCCACTGAGTGCAGAGGCTAGATATCGACGGGAGCTAAATAAGTAATTGGACTTAATTAATTAGACTTCACACTGACAAGACGCCTGCACTTCATTCCAACGTCTGGTCTGGACTGGCTGTGAAGTGGTCTGCTCATGAATTATTGTGTTGGCTTACGTAAAATGGTTTTACTCAAAAATGCATGTAATGTGGTCATTATTTTGACAACTTTGTTTGAGCAAAGTCGACCTTGCCGGTCTGTTTCAAGGAGCGGCCGGCAAAGTTTTGCTGGCCGCTCTAACAGGCCGGCAATGTTTTGCCGGCCGCTATTTTGACGTTTCAAACTTTCAACGTTTTAAAAAATTCAAATCCAAAAAGATTTTATTTAGAACATAGCTGTTTGTATCAATAGAGATAGGTACAAAAAGATTTTATTCCATTTTAGGCTGTATAGTGGCCAACTACCATTGCTCAAAAAAAAAACAAAGAAGTAACAAAAGCGCGGTTCAGCGAAAATTTTAAAAAATGTATTTTTTATTTAAATTACTTGCTGGTTTTATTTAGATTAGGTACTTGCATTTTTGAGTAAAGCACTATACAAACCTTGGCCCACAATGACTGCTTCGCTGGTCACGCTATGATTGCCTCGAGCTAGCCTAGCTACGCTCTAGGCCTTTCAGCTTGGCCATCATTGCAGCCCTTGCTGTCCTCGCTGTAAAGGCCTCGACCTACGGTCTCGGCCTTTATCTCAGCTCGTCCATCAAGTGCTGCACGCTGACCGCGCTGTGTCGGCCTGGAGCTGCGCTACGCTGCGCTGTCGGCCATAATCAGCGCGACCAGCAAAGTAGTCATTATAGACCGCGGCAGTAATGTACTATAAGTGAAGCACAGTTCTGTTTCTATAGTGTTACTGAAATACTGATTTAGTATTGAGTTAGTTTTCTGTAGAAAAAAAGATGTTCTATTTGTAATAATGTTAAACCAACTCAGTCATGCAAGCCTTGAGGTTGGACTGGCGATGAACATGTCGAAGACCATACTGATGTCAAACACCACTAACCCTAGGATCAGAGTGAATGGTGAAGAATTGAAATGTCTATGAATACTCTACTTGGGCCAGTTAGTCTCTTTCCAGTCCAGACAAGACAAGGAAGTCACAAGACGGACCGAAAATGCCTGGAAAAGCTACTGGTCCATGAAGGAGCTTATGAAGGGAAACCTTCCTTTGTCCCTAAAGCGTAAGCGTAAATCATAGACATGTGCATTCTTCGCATTTTGACCTATGGATCCCAGACTTGGTATTTGTCAAAAGGCCAAACTCAAGGTTTGCAAACGTGCCATGGAGCGCGGCATTCTAGGCGTCAAACTAACCGACCGTGTACGCAATACCAAAGCGCTCCAAAATACAAATTACCGATGTTGATCAAAAAGCCGCTAAGCTGAAGTACGACTGGACTGGCGACGTATGCCCAATGATCTGTGGGCCAAAATAACCACTTTCTAGGGCCCTGACACAGCCAGAAGGCGTCGCGGTAGACCTCGTAGAAGATGACGGGACGAGCTAGACAGAACCAGCGACCAGTGGTCCACATTGGCCCTGGATTGAGACAATTGGAAGTCGCAGGCTAATAGTATCAGTAATAATCTCCTTTATTCATCTTTTCATCTTATTGTATACATTTTTAAATATTTCTTAAAAAATATTAAGAATTTTTTTTTTTTTTAAATATAAAAAAGGTTTCCGCCAGTAACGAGAGCAGGGTCCAAGCTACCGGTGGTTAGGGCTGTAGAGACAGGAACCTCCTGGCAATGCGGGCCGTATCGAGGAGTACTGTACAAGTGGGAGCTTCGACAGATGTTCGTAGAGGCTTTTAGCCATCAGGCCATTGGCCGTAACGACAATCAGCACAATGAGAGCTGACAACCTCGTGTGCCAAGTCGAGATATTTTATTTGTTTCTCTTTCTCAGCCTTCACGAGGTTCTCGTCATTCGGGATGGTAACATCGACTATCATTACGTGGTGCGCTGATCGCTTTTTGGTTCTTCCAAAATCGTATTCGCTGTCTATTGATAGATATACCGAATACCGCTATTGTTAGTACAGTAGTACAGATTATAATGACGGTAGCTATTATTTATTTATTTATTTATTATTTATTTATTTATTTATTTATTTAATTATGTATTGCAATGCCCAGTTACATTTATATGAGCCATTCCCCTGATTAGTTTCTTATTATTTTACGACGCTCTATTGCTATCAGCATAGGTATATTATTACGAAATTCTTCATCAATGTTCATAAGGTTAATAAACATTTATTTTTAATTACATACAATACTGCTGACACGGCCTTCCTTTCATAGAAAGATTGACTAATAGCTGAATACCTAGAACCTACACATACGTTGACAATACACGAATTAATCAGGCACTTTATATTTAAATTGCCTTTATGAAAAGGAAGTTGTAAGCGATATTCAAAGTAAGTAGTTAATATTATACAGTGACCTGTTTACTAAGACTCTTCATGTAACTACTAACTAGCTATGTACTTGAATCGGGGAGATAGCAGCAGCTGCTAGCCATATTGTTGTTACTGCATGTATTATTAATACACCTATTGTTTGCTGTGTAATCAGCATTGAACGTAATAAAAGAGGATACAAATACATAAATCAAATGAGCAGCGGGCTAAAAAGACCACTATGTAGATTGTACAACTCTGACTGACCTCTGACCGCGTCGAAAATCAACACGACAAAATCAACGGTTAGTGGTCTACATTAGCCCTTTTTTACGGATGGGAAATCGTAAAATGAGGGAGGTCCTGGTCTGGGCGGAGCGGAACGGAGTTTCAGACTTGTACTGTCTAAAACCCATCCACATGTTCCTTCTTAGCCCTTTGCGTTCCAGGGCCACGGTATCTCGAACAGTCCCGCAGCCCGTCTACATTAGCCCTGGATCAAAAACTAGAACGCATAGGATAGAGACCTTTGACCAGCAGTGGGATAAACCAAACTAACAGTAACAGTAAGTAGTGAAATAAATCGCCCGTCTTTTAATTTACTGATCGTACAATTGACATCCGAGTAGCAGTAATTGGTATCGCTCACGACATTTACGGTTCGTTATTGATTTTCGTGGATCGCCGGCCCTACTGTGTATTTCATTACTAATAAGCCTGGTTTAATTTAGGAATAATCGATGAATTTCCTCCTCAAAAGTTGTAACACTTGGCAATTCTATTAGGTACTACGTAGATACTACAAAACTCAAAGTTATGTTTAAGCATGACTTAAGAATTGAATTGAACTGGTTTGTAATAAACAACATTGTCTTAGTGTTGTTTGTTGATTTTCTGCGTGCTTATCATTGGAACTGAAACAATCGCATTTCCGTTTAAATCCATCGTCATATTTGCTCTTGTTCATCAAAAATGTTACATGTAGATGCCCCTTTAGTTCGTAGCATTTTGCAGTACGAGTATATAGATACTCGTACTGGATACAGATACTTTATTTAAATTTATTCGTCAATGAATGCGAGCAAATTTATCACCAGTAGTTGCCGGGCTGAATAATATCCATGTCTAGAAAACAAGAAGAAAGTTTGCCTTCACCGTTCGAATTAATTACCACAGAACCAGTTTCCCTAACATTTTCATTACCCTTTAACCTATAACAACCGGTTCACAGTACCAAGTTTCATAGACCAAGTACTAGGACGTCATAGATAGGAGGAAGTTGTGTTTACCTGCATGCGACGGAGTGGCGGGCAGTGGTCGCTTGTCGGGCGGGGCGCGGCGAACGGCAGCAGCGGAAGCGGGCAGCGGAATCGATGTCTGCAGCACAGACACTTGCCTGCACAAACATTCATTGTTGAACAAACATTGGCACCAGTAAAGTAAGTACTAGTTTCATTATTCAGCTTCAGGAAGTCTTAGTATTAACTTCCTTAACACAAAATAGGGAGAATATAATACACTTTCAATAAAATTTACATTAATCATTGTTAAGATAAGCGACGATTCGCAATCAAGTAAGATCATAATCCCTTCAATGAATTATCGCAATTTGTATTACACGTTCGACGCTAGACAGCTCTCATACCTTTCATACATTATGCATGAAATAACATAATCAATACATATCCTACCAAGTTCATACATGGGCAATCGATTAGCATAAATTAATATAAAGTCGTTAATTGTTGTTTTATTTCATTCATGCGTAGGTACAAGCGTAAAATAATCAATGATTTTACGAGTGTAAGGCGATCCGGTTCATTGAGTTACGACTTGAACCGTACTGTAAAGTGAATCAAATGTTCAATAGGGGTCAGTAGTAAAGTCCACAGTTTACAAGTACCGGTGATCACCGGTCTACTCTAGGGGGACCTACCTATCTCTTCAGTCTATTGTATATTGCTACTTTGGTAGGTAAGCTTGACCACTATGTTTCTAGAATATGGAATGTAGAAAGTACGTAGTGTCGCAATATTTATAACTAAGGATTTTTCCGAAGTTTTCATTTTAGTTCTCGTTACACAAGAATCCCTTGACAAAACTGCTTGCTACACCATACATGCTTCGATTTCATGTCTCAGAAACTTTTCAATATGAAACATCTCAGCAGAAAACCAAAGTGTTGGCTAAGCACTTACACTCCTCGGGCAATAGGACTGTTAAAACAGGAAAACGGGGCACACTTTTCTACTTTTCCATTTCATAAAAATTTTGCTACAGATTTTCTTGTAATTTTGTTTCATGAACCGTAATTATTCAGTCCCCTCTGCAGAGGTAGAAGGGTAGGTGATGATATATTTTACTGGGTTTCCGGGTTTTAACATCCGTCGTCCCATTAAAGTACATCTGAAATGCATTATTCTATCCTTACTCGTCGAGAGGAAAATTCATAATGGTTTTGGCACCGACATAGTTTTTAAAAAAATGTGCATCCAGAGATAAATGGTGGAGGTTATAGGTACTTACCTACACCATACAAGATGTTGTTTTGCAACCTCGTCAAATACTAGGAGGTAACTATGCTAATGATTCTCGACCCGAATCAATAATAAAATGAGTAGGTAATTTTCCTTTTTTTATTTATTTACTGAAATCGGCAACTGTGAACCAACGACCGGCCCGAGTTTTAAACACGGGCCGTATGATCCCTGCCTTATAACGTCACTTACACACAAACAAAAAACCTCAAACGTTTTTTCGATAATTTTATAATTCCTAAACCACGCTATGGGGGTTATTCTGAAATATTGACAAATTTAAACAACAAAAAAATGCAGTGTTTTTTAATAATTTACTAGGTACCGTAATTTATATTGAATATTTATGTCTTTTGTGACAACATCCTGAATTTTGACGAGGATGCAAAACAACACCTTGTATATCTCTTGATTTAGATCAAAATATTAAATAGAATGTTTATTTATTGTTCTAGTAGGTTGCATATTTCTAACATTACTGGAAAGAATAAACAAACTTACTAATAAAATTTGAATATGCAACCATTCATCGCAGTAAAAAAAGTGTTGTCAACCTAGTAACTACGTAAGCAGTTCAAAGGAAACGTAGAAAAATTCTGCTGTAAGTAAGATATTAGAGAAGTCACACACAGCGATATTTTAACATTGTCGTACTATTTCATAAGTAATGACCCGTAACATGGCAGAAGCCATTAAATGTGTGTATTTTTAACATCAAAAAAGATCTAAAAATGGATGTGGTTTCATAAAAGTCCTTGGCATCTTTCCTAATCATCTTTTCCCATAACGAGTCTGATGCATTTTTGTCTTTTAAATAAACAGAAGTAATTAATGAATTCAATAAATTTTCTTTTTCATGACTATGAAGATGTGTAGGTTTATTGCTGTGCATGGATGATTCTACATAATAAAAGGCCAACACCTTAGGAGGCTCTCATTGCGCGGCTGGGTCAAGGGCTTGATTTAAAAAGCAGTATTCCTGGCCCCCTATTCATTAACCCTCGGATTCGATTTTGATTCGATAAGTCATATGTCTATCTTGTTTTGGCATTACGAAAGCGAGCGAGATAGACATACGACCTTCCGAATCGAAATCGAATCCGAGCGTTTGTGAATACGAGGGCAGGACACGGCGCGCATAATGAGGATGTTCCTCTCTCTGAAACCCTGACCACCGGCAGCCTGGACCTTGTTTCTGATGCCGATGGGCCATCTATTTTCATATTTTTTAAGACGCTGTACCTCGTCAAAACAGGCAACTTTGAACAGTTTTTTAGCCAAATGTATACATTTTAGAGCAACAAAAAAAATATATGTTACTCTTGACCATATTTATGAGGGAACCTTCGGGCCCAAAACACGTTTTTGGAAAAAAATCCCGATAAAAAAAAATCGAGAAGTTCTGATTTTCAAGCAAGTGTAACTGTATTACTGCTCAACTAATCTTGACTAAATTCATAACAGTGATGTAATATAAAATAATAAAGGGAACTGTCGCTTTTCTTTTTCGTTTTATTTACTATATTTGTAAGGATTCATGTTTTTAATGATAATTATTCGAACAAGTCGAACGTCACATCACGCCATTCGCGGCGTCTTGTCGCATCTCTTTTATTTCTACGCAGAGTGACAGTGACCGCTGAGGCGCGCTGCTAGATGGACGTACGTCACTTTTTTCCGCTCGCCGCTCAAATTTTTTCAATTAAATTTCGATCTGTTTGTTGTTGAAAGCTGTTTATTATATTTTATTTTATGATTAGTTTTTCGTTCGAGTAAATTTTTGTTCGATTTTAGTCATAAAATGTGTAAATAAAAAATCAGTGATCATTAGTGGCGAAGAGTCAAAATTGTGGGTGGGGAACCTCAGTGGCGAAGAGTCAAAGTTCTGCAAAGGGAATCCGAAAAATTAAATAATGTAATTTTGTTTATTCGTCATTCCCGTTTTCAGCGATCCCGAAAACCAAGAAAATGACCCCCATGACGAAAAAACTGAAATTTTCATCAGCGACATCTTGAAGTTTTTTTTTTACCAAATCTTCGTTATCAGCGATCCTTAAAACTACAAAAATGACACCAATGATAAAAATATCGAAAAATTTCGTAAGCGCCAACTTCATCTATTTTGTAAATTGTCAAGAATAAAATGTAGAGGAACCATAAACAAAATAAAAGTGATTTATCTTATGTAACTAAGTCAACTACTAGTGATACCATATATGAAAACGTCTCATGTTAGAAGACAACATTTTGAAGAATTGTGTCGTGTAGAATTTATATATTTAGATTTTGCTAAAATCATCAAAAGAAATAAAATTTATTTAGACTTAGATTGTTTTAATTTAGTGTATTCTTATTGTTCGTCCACCTCTTCATGCATATCTCCATCCGCCCCGTCCGTATGTCCACCCTTTCATTCGTCTATCCACGCACCCGTCTGTACAGTAACCTAGCAGAAGGGGGGGGGGGGAGAGGGCAGAGGAGGTCCTCACAACTTCAAGAACAAAATACAAACATTAAGAAAATTAATAATATGTAGCTAGCACAGCTGTCTTTTTCGGGGATTCCCTCACAAACACTAGCTCAGCTCTATGTATAATTCGGAAAAACTTTTAGTTATATCAAGACTGCGAAGACACTTAAAAGCCATTAATGATACAGTTTCTGAGTGGCTATCTTTAGACCTTTTAAAGTTTATTGTAGATAGTCTGAGCTAAGTCACCCAGTGCTAGGCAAGACCACAGGGGTACCCTGTGGTTTTGCCTAGCTTTGAACCCTCTTAGCATGCTACTGAGGGGTTCAGGTCTGAGCTTTCGGTTGAAGAGAGGTGGTCATACCTTGCCTTCTTTACATGGTTGATAGAAACTCTTTGCCCCCAACAATTTGCAACTGATGAAGCTACTGATGGTTATAGAAACTTGTTGACAAATGCGCAGTCATGCATGTGAAGCGAGATTATGGAATCCATGGGATTCCAGAATCTCCGATCCGATTCCTCTTCTCAACAGAAACAGACTTCCCTTTGCTATGCACTGGGTTATGCAACCACACCAGTGAATTCTCGTCGAAACCTCTCCTGTTCGTCTTCTGGTCATAACGGGTCTTCATCTTCTCAGACATCTGTTGGCCGGATTGTCTGATATGCTCATAGACATCGTTCAACTTGTTACGCAAGTCATTTGCATAATCTGTAACATTGCGTGGTGCATCAGGGGCAGTTCCAGTGATTGAATCTGCGGGCAACCGTAATTCCCTTCCAAAGTTCGCGAAGGCTGGTGTCACCGTCGTACTTTCGTGGACTGCACTACGGTAGGACAGAAGAAACGGCTGTATGTGCTTGTCCCAATCCTTTTGCCTGCTTGCTACGACTTTTGCCAGATTTATCTACAACGTTTGGTTAAAGCGTCCCACCATTCCATCATATTGTGGGTGGTAAGAAGTGGTTCTTGTTTTGTGGGTACCCATCATTCGGCAAGTCTCCTGAAATACTTGTGATTCAAAATTCCTTCCTTGATCACTGTGAATTTCTAAGGGTACTCCAAACTTCCTGAACCAATTTATCTGCGACAGTTGTAGCTTCTTGGTTAGGAATGGCGAACACTTCTGGCCACTTTGTGAAATAATCCATGACAACCATTAAGTACTTGTTCCCACTTTCACTCTCTGAGAATGGCTCACCATTCCCAGGAGGCTCCAACTTTGTACACTTTTAATGCACCTTTGCTGCGTGTTTGGGGTCTTTTCACAGCCGCACAAGTGATACATTTACGACAACAGTCCTCCACATCTTCTCGACAGTGGATCCAGTAAAATCGCTCTCGGATCTTCATTAGAGTCCTTTTTACCCCCATATGTCCTCCTGAACATACATCATGGTAGAGCCGTAGAACATCCGGTACTTTGGCTTTAGGGACAACTATTTGTAGATGACACCTGTCCCCTCGAGCGTTTTCCCATTTACGGCACAAGACTCTATCCTGGATAAACAAGCTGTTTCATTGGGCCCAATAACTCTTCGTTATGGAACTCATCGCTGCCACATCACTCCACATGGGTTTAGGAGCACCAGCTTTGATCTACTCGAAGATCGGTTTGATCTCTGAGTCATTTTGCTGAGCCTGCTGTAGGGTTTCCTTCCATTCATCACTGAGATTCGTTCTAAGCACCCTCACGGTTGCCACCTCCTTAGTCTCTTGCCTGGCACAGTGCTTAAAATCTTCAGGACAAGGTCTTCTTGACAAGGCGTCTGCGTTACCGTGAGTTCCCCCAGTGCGATGTTCAGTTATGCAGTCGAACTCTTGCAGTATTTCAATCCACCATCATCACAATCCATGTCGCCACTTGTCCCTCCGGATTTTTGAACTGTAATAGCCACTTCAATGCAGCATGGTCAGTTCGCAGCTGGAACTTTCGTCCCAGCAAATACACTCTTTTGCAAAAAAAAACGGGCACCTAAGGAAATTACGTTCTAAGGACGATTTGAGTTATCATCGTTCTCTTGCCATGAAATTTAATTATTTGACGAACTCTGTATACTTATAATCGTGTAAATTAATATGCGTGAAGTGAAATTCGGCATTTTTATTTTTTTTAAGTCGATCAATTCTTTAAAACCGATGTACACGGCCAAACAATAAGAAGTGGTCGGCATATAGACAAGAAGATTTTTTTACATTTTTTGATTAAATCAAGTTACAAATGTAAAAACCTAATAACGAGTGTGACCTCCTCTTGCCAAAATCAAAACTTGAATCCTTCTGGGTATGCTTTCCACGATGTTTATAATAACGTTTTGAGGAATACGTTCCCACTCTTCTGCAATGACTTCTTGCATGTACGCTTCCACGTCGCCAGAACGGTGTGGGCGAGCATTGTCGTCCATAAAAATGGAATCTTCCCCAAGTACAGTCAATGCAGGTTGTGCATATGGAATTAGGAATTCCATTATGTGCCGGTGTGCTTTTAATGTTCCATTTTCTATGAAAACTAACTCCGTAAGCTGCGTCGAATTAATTGTTGCCCAAAACAAAACGGAGCTTCAGCCATAAGGAGTGATTTCTTCGAAACACACTTCCGCATAGCGTTCCCGTGGTCTTCGTAGCACTCGTCGGCGTCGGTCCTCTCCGCACAAAGAGATTCTAGCTTCATCAGAAAACAATACTTTATTCCAGTCCTCCAGAGTCCATGAAGCACAGTTTCCAGTAAACTAAAGTCGAGCAACACGGTGCTTACGGAGTAAATTAGGACCCCGCGCCGGGCGGTAACTAACAATATCAGGTATTGGCAGCCAAAGCCTCCTCCTGAACGTCCACAAGCTAACTTCTACTCCTCTTCTTCAAGGCTCTTCTTCAGGTCCACACTTGATGCTTTAAGATTCCGCAACGCCTGACTTACCAAAAAGCGGTCTCTTGGTTCTGTGCATCGTTTTCTTCCCGAACCAGATCTTCTTTTGACCGAAGCGGTCTCTTGATACCGTTGCCAAGTCCTCTGGACAGTTGAACGACTCACATTTAGCCGCTGAGACACGTAAGTTTGCGAACGACCTTCTTCAAGTAGGGCTATAATTTTACCGGCCCTTATCGCTTTTAACTCATATCAAAAACTGGTATTTAATGTAAAAAGAAAAATTAAATTGTTTACATTGCAGAAAATTTCCAAAGAGTGTTAAAATTTTAGTAATCAGTAAAAATATAGTTTCAGCATTTAGCGCCATTAGTAAAGCAATTTTACAATAATCAATATTTTTCTTTTGCTCATTTCAAAATTTAAATTTGGAACGTAAAGAATCATGCCAGGACGCTTCAAATGACATACCAATACATTGTCAAATGAATAAATCCTCTTTCTTGTTCTTCTTCATTGAAATAGAGAAAAAAAATCTATGGTGCCCGTTTTTTTTTTGCAAAAGAGTTTATTTACTGAAATGCTGCAATGTTTTTACAACGGCAGTAGCCCGTCGAGTAACGCAATGATTTCTTTCCAGTTTGGTTTGTTTAAAAATAGGTGTTTTGCACAGACGTGCAAAACACCTATCTTTAATTCCTGAAATGTGACGTCGCAGCTCTTGTCCCAACAGAATTGTCGCTCAGTGAGTTTGTGTAGAGGTTTCGCAATGTCAGCAAAATTCTTTGCGAACCGTCGATAGTAGCAAAAACCCAAAAATACTCTGACCTGTGTCCAGTCTTTCGGAACTTGCCAATTCTTGACGGCGACTACTTTCCGTCTGTCTCTTTCCTGTGATTATTCTTTCAACTCCTCGTATGTGAGGCGCACGGTCTTATCCACTGAGCTAGCATTGAACTAATATCGAACCGCTACAAGTAATTTCTCTATCCTGAGCCTAAGTCTATATATTTATTTATATAAATATTTCTTTAAATATTATACTTATATCTTATATATAAAATTCTCGTGTCACAGTGTTAGTTACCATACTCCTCCGAAACGGCTGAACCGATTTGTATGAAATTGTGTGCATATCGGGTAGGTCTGAGAATCGTCCAAAATCTATTTTATGTATACACATAAAAAAAGTCCACGCGAACGAAGTCGCGCGCAGTTAGTTATCTATACTTCTATACTAATATTTTAAATGCGAAAGTCACTCTGTTTGTTTGTATGTTTGTTTGTTTGTTACGTTTTCACGACTAGACGGCTGATCGGATCTTAATGAAATTTAGCAAGAAGATAGATTTCAACCTGAGGAAGGACATAGGCTATACATAATCACGCTACAACCAATAGGAGCGGAGCAGCAATGTAAAATGTTGCGAAAACGGGGAAAATGTGACGCAGACGAAGTTGCGCGGGACAGCTAGTTATATTATTATTAATAATAATAATATTTATTTGCTCAGACAACAAAATGGTCAATGCGAAAGTTATTATATTAAAAATTTGTTTGTTACCTCTTCACGCCTAAACCAATGATGTGATCATCCTCAAATTCTGCATGTACGTTGTAAGGTGTACACAAACGGCCATAGGATACCTTTCATTCCGACAAAAAGTACTGATCCGAAGGAAAACAACAATAACTTTCTTATCACAATAGATGGCGCCACGTGCTATTGTCAAATTCTAAATTTAATCGAACAATAAATTTTAAATTTACTTCTTTATTAAAAAATAAAACTGCACGCGTAGCAAGACCACTGTAGAAACGAGTTTTGTCTACGGAATAATCGACATAATGACAGATAGACAATGTCAATGTGGCACTTTGTCGATTTTTCCGTCGACATAGCCCGTTTCTACGGCCGTCATGCTACGCGTGCAGTTTTTGGAGCATAGTCTGTAGTTCCAGGGCTGTGTGGGCAAAAAGGACCATGTCGTCGGCAAGTCGGAGATTCGTCAACCTCTTACTGCCGACTTTAATGCCCTTGGTTGTCCATGAGGTTGCTTTGAATTATTTATTATTCGTTTGACGAATCTATTCGATAACCTTTTCTATAAAATAACAATCCAAACAACCAAACAATCCAAAATAACAATCGGTTGATTGTTGTTATAATTTATTAGGAAAAAATAAGAAAACAAAAATATAAACATATTTTTAAAAAAATGCGATATTGAAATGTAGGTACATACCTTATATTAAAAAAAGAAGATAAAAAATAATTGCGTGTATTGAGGTTCGAACCTAGAGATCACCGCGGAAGCAATGTGCGAAGTAGGCTAGCGGCGCGCTGGGCTATTCGTACTTTTGTATTGAGTTTCGAAATTAAGCTTCTATACATTTATTGACGTCGCACATCGACGTGATTCAATCGGGGCACCCCGCAGTAGGCGGGACTAAAGGGACTACTCGACCCCCCTCTTCATCTGCTTCACCCCCTCAAAAGCATGAAAGTTGCCTAGAAGAGCGCCTTAATACAATTTTGTTTTAAAACTTACAAATTTTATTGATAAGAGAAAAGATGAATAAAGGATAAAAACCTATTATTAAATTCAGTACAGCTAACCAGAGAGATACATTTTCTAGTTCGAAGTAGTGCGCTGTACCGATCTGTATCAGAATACATAAATAGAAGAGAAGCTCTTTAAGGAAATGATTCTACATTAGTAAGGACCTAAGGCTGCTGGTTCAGTACCCACTACTCAGCCATATTGACTAGACTGGCCGGCCGTGTAGGAAAACACGATATGCCCGCTTGAACTGCGCCTAGGCACGAGCGTGCCTCACGAATTTATAATAAACCACCGGCTAAGAAGCTCTCGATTGCCCCTTCTTATTATACCATATCGAAGTCAATATAATAGTCAATCATGTTGATAAATATAACAATATTTATCAACATGATTGACTAGGTAGTCCACGTTATCGATTTTTCTATTGAAAAATTGTCATGTTAGTTTTAGCAGTAACTATGTAGTAAGTAATGACTATGTCCAGATTTTTGCAAATTTTATGTTGCCTGTAAAATTAGATTTAGCCGACAAACCACTTTGAAAAAAAAAAAACTATTTGTTGTGTCTATGCAATCCATTGAATGAATAATTTGTAATTTGACATAAATATTTTACTAATTAAATCATAATTGCATGACAATTGGATGTATTGTATTTTATATCTACATATTTACCGAACCTGTGACATGAACTTTACATGCCTCTTTGGCAGGGCATAGCAGACTTACCTGTATTTAACGCAAAACCCTATGAACCTATGATCCACAATAAATTATTTGAATTTAATTCTGCTACTGCCCAATAGATGTCGCTTGTATCAAAATACGCGCATGATCTTACAAACGCATAATCACGAATATTGATAGAAGTGCAGAACATAGCATCACGCCTGTAAACCCCGAAGGGTTAGGCAGAGGTGTATCAAATTATATTACACCTACATTTCGCCAGTTATGTTTCAAGTCCCATGTAATAGGGGGTGAGCCTATTGCCTTCAACCGGGCACAAATCCTGACTCCGTGGCTGCTACTGACAAAATTCAATTTGCCCGACCCGGGATTCAAACCCATAACCTCTTGTTCAGCAGTCGCGATTGCGACCTCTAAACCAACGAGGCAGTCCTGGGCCTCAAGTCTGCTATTACAATAGTGTCAGAATGGCCTATCATTGATTTTATAATTGTTGATTTTCACATGTTTGGTAATCTACTAATTATAATGGCGTCATTATGATTTCACAATAGTCAACCACTGACACTCCATTGAAAGAATGGCATAGAATTTGACAGACAAATGACAGATCATTATGAATTTAGCAGATTACGAACTTTTAGCAAAATGACAATGGGATCGGGTTGGAATTGCGATGTTTATAAAAATAGCAGACTTGAGGCCCTGATAGAAATTTTGTGTAGAACTTTATTGTACTGCGTTAAAATCGAAATAGTGTAAGTATAAAGAACACCTTGAGACACCGGTGTCTTCAAAGAAAAAGCGTTGTTTTAAAATTCTCAGAGCGAGGACCTACAGAAAAGCTCGTGGTTTTCTTTATTCCGGGACCAAAAAACAAACAAGCAATGTAACAATAGAAAACGCATTAAATCTCTTCCAAGTTCGGATTTCTTTTATATTGTGGTCTAAAGTTCCACTACGATACATCTTAATCCAATAGTCTGCGGTCTAGACGAGAATTGCTCTTTCTATTGTTATTTCTTACTACCTACTATATCATTCACATAGCATAGGCATGTGAAACAAATTAATTTAATCTTTGTGTAATCGTATGACGTTTATAGAGGGGTGTTTAGCAGTTTTGTACAAACCATACTGTACTCCCGTGTCTGTGCATTGTATACACTCTGTGGAAATCTCAAGTGTCCACATAATACAGTTTAAAAGATACAGCCCTATGAGAGAGGGATGGGCTAAGGTCTAAGGACTACTGCGATTTAAAAAAACAAACTACTATCTAATATTAAACAATGTTTAAATTTCGAACAAAGAACACCGAACTCATGGATCTGTAAACCTCTGACCAGGTTATTTTTTAACTTATGTTGGCTAAGGGACCCTACGAGTCTCAGAGTGAACATTGGCAAACTGCGAGCAGCTCTCAAAGATTGACCCTGTAATAACGCGGCACGGCTAGGAATTTACTTTTATTCATAACTAGCTGCTGCCCGCGAGTTCGTTCGCGTGGCCATTTTGATATGTTTTTGAGGGAATAAAACCAAAAACATACATTTAAACTTTCCTCTTGAATCATTCTGTCTATTAATGAAAACCGCATCAAAATCCGAAGCGTACAGACGGTGGGGAGCAAGTGGGAAACGACTTCGTTTTGATGTATTAAAAATGAGAGTGTAAAAGTAAACAGCTCGCTAGATTCCTATTGCTTCATAGTAAATAAAAATCGATCCAACTAAATCGAACAATAAAATCAATTAGGATTACAATCCTAATTGATTTTGTTAGCTCTGTTACGCAACTGCAACAATAACATCAATATTATGTACTTATTTGTTACAGTTTACCTACTTACGAACAGAATGCAGGCTTGTTTAGAATGCAGCTAAGTGCTGGCCCTTTGTGCGATCAAAGCTCCGATCGATAACGAGGGCGATATCCAAACAATGAACATGTGGTGTCGCATGCGCACGCGCAACTCGACTCCGTGTAGGGTTCCCAGTTATTTGAAAAAAAAACCGAGCTATTGCAGAACACTGCTGGATGCTTTGAATAAAAATCATAAATGCTATTTACATTACTAACTATGCAAGAAACTGTTCATACCAAAAATAATTTATTTTACTACTGTTTCACTATAGGTACACATATTGGAAATTCTGGCCTTTTTAGAATCCGCCCCCCCATATTCTGACTGCAAATTCCGGACATATAAGGAAAACTTTCAACGTATGGCAACCCTAACTCCGTGTCATTTGACATGCGCCGCTATGCTTTGCGTAACAGAATTTGACACGAGTGTATATGGTATACTGGCAATAGTGGCGTACTGTGTGTTTTTACGGTTTGGTAAACATGTTAACATGTTTTCGGTGTTATGGATATGCATAATGAGCCAATCGTCACGGGCTGAAGATCTAAGTCCAATAATAATCTGAGAATGCAACTGGTTGAATCCAATATGTTATTTTGTCTCTGCTTGTAGTTGTATATCGGGTCGTTTAGTTAAAAAATACTAGGTACTTAATTCTAAACATACTACTTATTTTTTAATTTTAATTGAGCTGAAATCTATTTATTCGTTTCAACGTCTAAAATTTTAGATATTTTTGGCCCAGAAGTGGCCACGTTTTTGCGCCTTCAGAGCCGATTTAGTGTGATTCAGTATCTGTGTTTTTCTCGAGCTTTGGAGGAGCTCGTGGCTAAATATTAACAGCCGCACAGGTTGATCTTTAAGGTTACGCCGAGCTCTGCGAAGTTTTTTCCGTGGATGGGTGACCATAATTACATACCGAGTTTCCTCCATGCCTCGGAAAGCACATTAAGCCGTTGGTCCCGGCTGTCATTTGTAGATCTTTGTCGTCGTTACGAGTAGTCAGAAGTCAAAAGTCTGACATCCAGTCTTACCAAAGGGTATCGTATACCCAATAACTGGGTTGTGGAGGTCAGATAGGCAGTCGCTTCATGTAAAATACTGGTACTCAGCTGCATCCGGTTAGACAGGAAGCTGACCCCAAGATAGTTTGGGAAAAGGCTAGGCAGATGATGATGATGATCTATGTTTTTCTCTGGCCCTAGCTAAAATAGCAATGGCTGTAACTGACAACAGCCAGTGTTACAATAGCGTGACCTGAACTAATTTACGCTCCCCTTTTGGAGAGGAAATTCGTCAAATCTGAAAGTACAAGTAGATTGGTACATCGCATGAGAAGGGAACTTTTGCTCATGGAAGTGCGGATATCATTTCCGAATGACTGACTCTGCTCTAGTTACCGCAATACTTGCAAACTTCCCACTAACTAAACTAAACAAGAAAATCTTTAACCTTAGGGTAAGATTGTGTTGTTAGTTCCATCTCTTTCTGGCTCGGTGTATTTAAAGGAATAGGCGATATTATTATCATAGAGGAGAATGTAGGTACAGACAGGTGGGAAGCTATTCCATATTCAAATCCTTGTTTCCAAGCGATGTTATTTCTACGTAAACAAATATAAACTTTAGGTAGGACAAAATTAAATTGATTTCGGAATGACTAGTATTTTCGAAAAAAGTCATTAAAACTTTTTGAAGTTCTAATATAAATTAAGATTGTTTTTCCATCAGACATCATTCAGTAGCAGGCTGGGAGTCTGGATTCGTTGAGTCTCGTTAATGGCGATGGGCTCGCCCCCTATTAAATGGGACTTAATCATAACTACGTACTATACGTATGGCGTGCTACGGCGTACTATAAGTAAACCTCTTAGTCCGGGGAATTTACGCCGAAAATTAGGCTAACTTTGCATTAATTAAAAACAGCGATTTTTTTCGTTGAATGTGTAGGGTATGGACAAGAGAGTATATTAAGCTGTATCCCGCGAAAAGTTCACCTCCGCGTGTATGTTTTTTTTAAGAAAACGTCTAATATGTATATAACTTGGTGGAAAAAAATATAAACAGGTATGTTTATTTGGAGTATTTGTAGAAGAGATTGAGTACTACAAGTAGGTCAGAAAATTAAACATTTTCGTCCACGGAACACTCGTTTTTTTTAAAAAATCTTATAATTTGACTTCGTACTTAAGGCAAAAATATTAACAGGACAAAAATAGTGCTAAAATGATTTATATCACCATGTCTAACTATTATTATGAAAATTAAACAAATTCTGCTCCGGACTTCACAGAAAATCAAGAAAATCAAAAAATCTTAAATACTACTTACGGCAAAAATGTAACAGGATTTAAATTCATTTAATAATGAGAAATATATAAATCCAAACCTTAATCCCCCAAAATTAAACAAATTAGAGCGATAATTAATATTGTCAAAGTAAAAATTAAATTACGATGCACGGTGTCAGCGCTAAGCAGCGTGCGGCGTACGGCGTGTGCTAGTGTGCGTAAACAAGATAAGCGCTGCGTTCATTGCTGCGAATGCCTGTTGTTGATTGAGAGTCGGTGTTTTCTTGAGTTACGCGATTGTACACCCTATTTCTATTTCGGAAAGATCAAATTCCTATGAAAGTGCTGTGCCAAATACAAGAATAAAGCTTGCAGACGTATTTTACGTAAACATTAATTGATTTTTTTTCACGATTTGCTTTAAAGTGTTTAATTTTCGTGTAAATAGGTTAGAAATAGCCTTTAGATGAAAGTTAAACTAAATTAAACCCTGTTACATTTTTGCCTCAACCGCTATTGAAAAAAAACTGGTAATAGTAACTTCCGGTAGTACAATTTGTTTAATTTTGTTTAATGGAGGTGTAATATATTAATTAAAGTTATTTTATGTAAAAAAACCGCTGTTTATATTTTTGCCTTAAGTACAATCCAAAAATTTCTTAAATCTTTTTTTACCGTAATTTCCGTGGACGAAAATGTTTAATTCTGAAAAAATATATTACTGTCACCAATTCTTTACCTAAAGTAACTTAATTTGTCCTGTTAACTTTTTTTCCCATTTTTTTATTCACAAAAACGCGTTTTCGTCTTTTTCAGCCTGATCCGGTCTCGGAAAATGTTTTTTTTTTTTTTATTATTTGAAGAGCTAAGGTCAAGTACACGATTCAAGAAAAAAATCGCTGTTTATATTTAATGCAGGGTTCAAATCTAAATGCCCCGGACTATCTGCTTAATTCTTCGGGGATTACAGGCTTTGTTACAAACTGAACTTCATGATTGTGTAGGTAAAGGTATTAAAAAAGTAAAAAGCACATATTTGTTTACATGTTTAGAAACTAACCGCAAACGTAGGATAGGTGTCAGTGGTAGTAGGGCGTGCCACCTCCAAAATAGGAGCGCGGCGCGTGACATGGCTTCCGGAGCAAGCGGCTCGTTCGGAAATAGAGGCTGTCGTGGGACCCGCACCACGTGACGTCACGTCCTACCATATCCCACGACACGGTGTATTGAGTGCCTCTTGAAAATTTACAGCTTTTAACTGTCATGCTCGTTTTTGAATTTAGGCTATTAGCTGCTTACCGATATGATGTTGACGTTTTGCTGCATAGACAGTATTTAAGAGCGTTTACTCCTTACGACATTTCATAAAAACTCAAGTCCTTAAATCCCAAATGACTGAACCGATTTTAATGAAACTTAAAACGCATAAGCAGGATTACGTTACTTACTAAAAAAACATTTTCGAAAAGTCTTTAAAAAAAAAGATAATTGGAAATTTCTGTTTCTATAGATAGTATAAAATCGATCTCATTTACCTTAGTAAATTTTTAGACCTATGTGTCCTGCTTATGCGTATGAATTTTCATTAAAATCGGTTCAGTCATTTCGGATAATAAGGACTTGAAAGTTTGTATGAAATGTCGTAAAGGCGTAAACGCTCGAAATTAATTTGGATAGTTATGTCCATGTTAAAAATAGCTCCTGAAAATGTTACTCTGAAACTAACACACAAACTAGCAAAAGTAAACGATTGCAGCCACTATACAGCCGAAGGAAAAGTTGTATAAGCACTTGGAATTAACATCACGAAATACACGAGTATAAACACTCCATTTTTAGTAAAGGCACTGCAGAGCACTACAGGCACTGAATGTTGTACGGGCACACTTACTCGGCCATATAATCTCATTGCTGTCTCATAATAGCGATTAATATCGCCAACAAAAGGGCGAGTCGAGGGCGATGCACCTCCCTTCATTGTTTACGCACCTACGCAACTCATAGCAGCAACGAGATCTAGAGATCAAAGATTATCCACCATTTTACTTTTACGATATTGATGAAATACTGCCGTAAAACGTGACTTGGATGACTTGAAACTCATGTGTATTTTGAGCCCCGTTCGCTGAGTAAACTGCTCTTTAAACCAGTGTTCCGCAAGCTTTTTGTGCTCAAGGTGCATCTAGGAAATCAGAATTTTTTCGAGGTATAACACCTTAAACGAAAAATGTATCGCGTGTTTTGTTTGAGGCTGTTTCAGGCGCTGCGCAAACGTGAACATATATATTTACGCAAAACTGACATCATTTTAATAAATAATAAATAAATAAAAAATAAAAAGGTTTATTGCAGAAACTTGTACAACTCTTACAGTAAATCTTACATAGGGACCTCCTTTTAAGTAAAATATACAGGGTGTAACGGAAAGGGTATACACATACTTAACAGTGTGCTACAGACCATCAAACTGAACATGTCTCTCCACAGAAAAACATCATCATAGCGAAAAAAATATCAGCTGCCCCATATATTTGGGTCGAATAGGTATTGCAATTTTGTATGGGGCAGCAGATAATTTTTTCGTTTTTATGATTTTTGTTTGTGGAGAAACATGTTCAGTTTGATGGTCTGTAGCACACCCTTAAGTATGTATATACCCTTTCCGTTACACCCTGTATACCTGTGCTAGGAGGCCCCGCTCTTCAATTACAAACACAAAAATGTTAAAAGTGGTGTACAAAAAGAAAATTAAATTTAAACAAAAAATTTCAAGCAGTATCTAAAAATTAAAAATAAAATAAAAGAACTTAGAGATATCTCCTAAAATGGTGTGTGTGAGTGTGTGCATGTATTTATGTGTATGTATATGTGTGTATGTGTATGTGTGTGTGCATGCGTGTGTGTATGCCTGTGAATATATTACTCATTGACGATGCTTGCAGCATTATTTCAATGTCATCATAGGTCTTCAGTTTTAACCATTGAACTAATGCTTTTTTGCAGTCTTTAGTAGTCATGGGATAGATGTTAATTATTTTAAAATGCCAAATGCTGTCACTTTTAATCTCGCCTTTTTTATGTTACGGTCTATTTTACGATAACTTTTGATTAATTTTTTTTACGAACTCTTTAACCACTTCAATGATGTATGTGTTTTAAAAAAGTTCTATATTTCGGGGGAATCGTGCAATTTGTGCAAGAAAATCGTCGATTTTAAAATTTATTATTAAGTTAACTTTCACGAATATTTCATTTTCTTTATTTTATTTAGTTATGTGATTGGGATAACTCTAGGCCCCTTTCGGATCGGACAGGGTTTTTTTAATCAGTTCCTATAGTTCAATCAACAATTTTGAATCAGACAATAGGGACATTAAATAAAAATTATTAGAAAAATAAATAAAAACAAGACAAAACACAACTACGGTTTCCTGTTATGGTGTGCCGTGTCGGTAACAAAAAGTGTCAACGTTTGCGCAGCCCCTGAGTAGGTATTTTCCTCCCGTCTGTCTATTTACCTTAATGAGATAACCCTATATTTCCGAGGCACACCAACCCATGAACACGGTACATCAGTGTGCCGCGGCACATACTTTGCAGAACACTGCGTTAAACAACGATCAGAAAAAATATTGAGTGAACAAAGAGCTTTCGTATTAACCGAAGAAAGACGACGCCTTGAGAAAATAGGGCTCGTTACGGCAAAAGAATGATTCCGCCTTTTTATTAGAATACGAAATGAAACGCCACAGATACTGTAATTTAGTACTCTAAGTATAAAAGAAGATATCATTACCAATCATTAGGACGTCTCGGAGGCTGCCCCTACCTACACGAGCATGAAAAATAAACAGCAAGTTAATAAATGTAAAATTTAATCATAAAGGAATCGTACTATGCGGTTTCATGATTATAATTTCTACCTTTCATCGACCGAGAGTTACAACAGGAATCTTATATATCCCTATCTCTAAGAATCTTTCAAGTAGGTTCCTACCATATCTAAGCTTGCTCCAGGACAACAGTATCTACTCTAATAATGTATTGATTGAATAACATTTCTATGGTTTGTGGAATATTTCCGCCACTATATACATACCTCCTGACTTCGGGTGACGTTGGAAGGCTTCTAGATTTCCTGTTCTTGCTGTGCTGCCGATGGTGGCCATGACCCGAGTTGGTATTCCCCATCGTTCGTTTATTTTCTTCTCTTCAAATAACGTAACATATCGCAGTACAAAGAACACAATACACTCGAGTTGCAATAGACACACATTTTGCACATTTCACGGATGACACTGTTCTATTATATTGTTTCAGTATAACAAGTATCCCAAGCGGAGTTGTCACGCGAAAAGCTTTTATATTATCTACCCTCGCACGCTGGAAAATATTTGTAACGTACGTTATTGTTTCTGCTGTGGTTAGCTGGATGCAAGAGTAATAAAAATCATCCTACTGATACTACCTATAAAGTATAATATTAAAAAAAAAAAATGAATTCATAAACGATTTGGAAATGGAATGTCTTTGCTTTAATGCTAAGCATTAAGACCAAAATTCTGATCACTGTTATAGGTTTGGCGTGACTCAATATCTGTCTATAATTCAGAGAGCCGAACACCACAAATGCCAATGTTCGCCGGCGCTCCGAGCATTGCTGGAATTTCAAAGGTCAGGTCGGTTGAACCGCCAAGCCATAACTTACTGACCATGGTGCACGACCATTAACATTCGCTTTATTATGTGCAAAATCTATTTTTAAATTGCATTTATTATGAGAAAACTAGTTCGGATAATACACTCGTACTACCTACATATTATTATGATTTCTTTTAACAGAATTGATCTCCAACAATCATCAATTTAGTTAATAGTGGGATAGAAGGAGGGGACCGAACGATTAGTTAAGTATTATTGTCTCTTTGTTCCGAGAACTAAGGACAATGGAGAAAAGGGCCTAATTACGAGTGTCGCTCCAACAGAGTTCAAGGTACATTAACCTTCTTTGACGCTGAAACTTTTTGTTAAAAAAATATCTAAGGCGCTGCGCAAACGTGTGTCTTGTGTCGGATACAAGCTACCAATGAATATTTGATTTCTATAAAACCAGTATGAAATCAGCCACTACCTGGGCAGACGTAAACTGTGTCCGTTCGATCTACAGGACACAGCAACTACGGTTTCAGACGGTGGGCCGTGTCGGTAACAAAAAGTGTCTAGGTTTGCGCAGCCCCTAATGCAATCCCTGGCAGGCTAGTGATGGTCCAAAGTAATGGAAGTAGAGCGGACACAATGGACGAAGTTGAATAGTTAGATATCAAGCTTTCACTGCAAATAGTCTATTGTGAGTTGTAACTGGAACTGAACGCCAATGCGGTGTTTTGAGCGCATTATCGAAATTATCATAGCGGGTGCAGTGTTGCACCGGGCAGTGGCGCGTGCAGTATGCACGTATTAAGCTACGGTAACTTGCACTATTTCCATGCTCACGTAACGAGAAAGTTTAGATTAGACTGTTGGTGCTATCAAGAGGAGTACAACGGAGCCGAGTTTGTTTTGCTTTCAAAATTTCGAATGATAATTAACAGAATAGACTTTACATAAGCGGTGTAAAGATTTAAGTTGCTTAGCAGTGATTTTTATTCATTCATTGTGCGCCGGACGAGCTTTTGTTACTAATTTATACAGCAGCGATTATTATGACGCTATTATGACACGACGGAGCTTTGGATTTATTGTTTTCGTGACACGTTCAATAACTCTTTCTTCTTTGATGGGTCGCTCATCAATATGAAAATTAAGTTTTTGTAAGTAAATGAAACCACGTTTAAAAAAGCCACGATGTCGAGAAACGTGCGTGTAAGCACACGACGACCAAATAAACATCAGAAGGGTCTCCTGACGATATTGTGATGTGATATGCGAAGGTACAGAGGTAAATAATTCATGAGCACTTCACTTAAACCCGACGCCTATAAGCCTGACGCCCACTTCACATAATGACAATGGACAAATCGCGTAAAAGAGCGGGGGGTAAGAGGAGGGAATCTCGTGAGATGTCAAATGTCTTTCGTGAGGGATAAATCTAGATTGTTGGGTGATGCATGGCTTTGCTCGCTTTAATTCAAACATCTTTTGTGATTTTCGAATTGCGCGATGTTCCAAGAATGCCTTGTGTTGCTCGCCTGGTTTATTTCGTCCGTAATGAGCGTGAACTGCATTTGTTTGAGGAACAAAACATTCCATTTGTTGGTTATATCAATCATTGTGCTTTCTGCAGATGGGTTTATGTTTTCGAGGAAAGCTAAATGGCTGTTAAGAACTGTGACTAAGAAACTGGTGAGACTGGTTTTAGAACAATGACAGATTCTTTCAGAATATTAGCTACATTTTCTTATTTATTAATATTTCCCTCCAGACAAAACATGAGGAAACAATACGAAATTACTGCATACGTTAAGATACAATAACATCTAAGTATTACACGATTAGCTTTAAGCAGTATGCATTACCCATGTAGAATGCATTTAAGTTACATCTGTAAAGCAGACTAGCTATATGAAGGTGCAGGAACTTGGCGATAGCTTGGCGCCTTTGGTTGAACAATGCAGTTATCTTGTTACTAAGGTTGCCAACTAACCAACTTAACTCTAACTTAATTCTAACTTTACTTTTTTGCTTGATTGTTTTGAAAACTTCTCTCAAAGCGTTGATTGAAACCGTCTAGCAGCGGGAAAACGTGGCCAACGTGGCCTACAGTCCACAGCTGTTCCCTTAAATTTTAGTCCAAACCAATTTTGGTTTACTGTGCATTGGTTTAGTTGCCATCCCTATGTAGCCAGCAAACAGAGAATCGCTTTTCGTAGAAGCGAACATCGACAGGGCTTGTACAGCACACAGTTTTATGCAAATTTATGCGCGTACACATTCGATCGGCCTTTAATGCGTTTCGCTAAGTTCATGCGGTTTAATTGAACTATGTACATAAATTGTACGTGAAAACTTTCACACGGTGATGTGCCCAGCTTTCAATTAGTTTCGCGATTAATTTGATGATAGATGATATTGTTACCTAGAGGGAATTTACTGGAATGCATTTTAAAATTAACTTTTTTGCATGTGAAAGAGTAGTTAGCCTAAGTAAGAAGCTGATCAAACTTGTTTTTTTTTTTAATATCAATTGCGTCACATACGCTGTCATTTAAATCCAAGGGATTTCAAATCCCGAAAAGTATAGGAAATTCATAATAATCCGTTGTTTCTTTTTTTTTCAATGAATTCGGCACGCTGTTGTTTGTTTGTTTTTGTCTGCGTGGCAACTTAAATAATTGTGTGAGCGTATTTCCTTATTGCTTTGCAAATAAAAATAAAAACAAGAATGTTTAACAAAAGACAGTAATCGTCTTGCACTTGTACTTGCTATTTTTACATCTCTTTTCTCGTATTCTACTCAACTCATACTTAACAAATCACATTGTAGCTGTACAATTTGATTTGTTAAGTTTAGTTTATAAGTATCAATTTTGTTTTGTAGCTAAGAAGTTTTCCAAGAAGCCGTCCTGGGATAATTATTACCAACACGCAACATTATTTCTGTAGTTATTAGACAGCGGCATTAAACTGCTTGAGCACCATTCACTTAACGAGGGAATCGATTTAATACTTCTAATCAAATCCGTTGATTTATATCATAAGCATTAAGTATGATATAAATCAACGGATTTATATTAAATGAAAATAAAAAATACTTTTATGATTAAAATGTGAATTAATAGTGGTAGTAAATATTCTAATAATGTTGGATAAATTACAAGAAATTATACTTGATTCACATAGTTCCTGTCAACGTTTTATTGTAGCCGAAGAATTAAGAACATAGAGTTCAAAAAAATATGGTTGCTTCTAAAATAGGTGATGATTCGTCTACAAAAATTCTATGTAGCGATCTACGATTTTCGTAGACATCTCTTCAACTGCTACGGAAATAGAAACGGACATAGTACTTTAATACTACACATTTCTCTGTCACTTTTCGAACGATCAAAAAAGGAGATGGAACATTAATTTATTTATAGAAGTGATGAATCTATCAATCGTTTCTGAGAAGAAGTGGGATGAATCATATTCCCTCCAGAATAATGACCGTAGGTTACTATTCTCTGGTCGTTCAGATATTCAGGGCAATAAATAAGTCAAGTCCAAGGTAAGTGTATGTTGCTGGAGACAGATTTATCTCCGTGCAGCCGCCAATAGCTCTTGTTTCGTGAGATAATAACATAAAAGTGATTTGGTGGGACATACCAGCTGTTAACCTAATAAGTTGTATGTTAGCTGGTATATGACATTTATGGACACAATTTGTATTGGACATTAATAGTGTGGACGTATTTTGCCCTAGGGTTGGTTTTAATGAGTCTACAAAATTATAAACGGAACACGTTTATGGTATTTTTTATACTTGGATTCCATTAAAAGTTTCCGGATGTTGAGTTTTATAAAAAATTGCGCTCAAATTGAAATTGACTGCATTTCGGTTTCGATGTTCACAAATTCAATATTTGTTTTCTTTCTGTCGACTGACTGTGTGGCCAAAATTAATACTGACAATGGGTTGTCAAAAATGCCCTTGGGAAATAAAAATAATTGCAGATAACGCAGTGGGGCAAAGTGATTACCTCATCCATAATTAAGATATCTATGCTAATTTAGTGGCAATATGCGACAAATTGGCCGTTGGACCTGCGATAGTGAGACATTAATTTATATTCATTGCAGTGCAGTTGAGGTACTTTATGTGATCAGATCACACTCATTGATAAACTTATGAGTTATGCACATAAATTATTGTACCTCCATTGCATGTAATAATATCATGTATTCATACAACGATATGTCTAAGTAATTTGTAATTTATCAAATACTAAAAAAACGTAGAATCTCTAGGTATTCCCTGAATTATTTTACTTTACCTATAGACCTACGTACCTTTTTGAGAAAAAAATACGCATCACAGAGCCAAATGCAATGTTTTGCTACACAAACCTTACTCTAAATTTTTTATATCACAACATACTTCGGCGATTTCATTAAAGAGCTTTCAAAGAAAAACAAAAAAAAAAACTTTGTCAGATTCATAATTAGATCTAAAATAAAACGATCCAAAATTCATTGTAGACACATTAAAAGTCGCGAAATATTTGTGCGATGGTGATTCAACAAAAACGTAAAGACTGCTCACATAAAAGCGAATTAATTAAGCCCATACAATAGCTGCTATAAACAGGGTGTTTGTTTGCGCCGATGCGATGGGGGCGTGAGTTGGGGCACACTGGTTTGTGCTTGGTCCAAGTTGTAGGATACCTTGACGTACGATTTTCTACGCGGTTGAATTATACAAAAATAGAGAGCAGCGGTAGCCCAGTGGTGGCAGCCCCGACTTACGAGCAGTAAGCCGTAGGTTCGATCCCAGGCAGGCGCATTACTTTGTGTAATTTATTAAATCACCGCCGCCCTCAAAAACGGTGAAGGAAAACATCGTGCGGAAACCATGTTCTAGAACTAAAATTTCGAAGACATGTGACATCTACCAACCCGCACTAGGGCCGCGTGGTGGATTACAGCCCGCTCCCTCTCATTGAGAGAAGGCCTGTGTCCCAGCAGTGGGAACATTATAGGCTGATGATGAGTCTTCCAAAACGAAGCCTTCGACGAAGAATATGTTATAGTGCACAATTGGGTGCAGACGTAGAAAGGCTGTCAGAATAGAAAAACAGGGAAAACGAAGATGACCAGGACTAGTATGGGTGTAAAAGTAGTTCGAAAAATTAGTGGTCATACACTGGCAAATACACTGGTTTAGTAAATAGAGCGAAGAGATGGAGGTGGATTGGAGAGCAAGACCTGGCTGTATGAGAAAATGAGGATAGAGAAAGAGACTATTGGCAAAGCAAACCACTTGTAAACCTCTTTTCCTTTTATTTTAATAAGGTTAATAAAATTAAATATACTTATTCATCATCATCATTTCAGCCCAAAAGACGTCCACTGCTGGACATAGGCCTCCCCCAAGTGTCGCCACATTGACATTTTGGGGAGTTTTGCCATAATCGCCACGCTTGGCAGGCGGGTTGGCGATCGCAGTACGGTTGTTACAAAAGCACAGAGAACGCTGCTGCCCATTCTCTAGCAAATCCCTTAGTCGCCTCCTACGACACCCACGGGAAGATATGGGATGGTGCTATTCTTTACGTCCGACACCATACAGAACCTATACAGAAAATATACTTATTACTTTTTTTTATTTTTATCGTTTTGATTATAGTTTTGGTACCTTTTTTATAAATAGCTCTAAAACTACTGTATGTCTCTGAACTTTTAAAAGAATTTAACTCTTAACTTTAATGTACTATGGTTTGAAATAAAACAGAAAAAGAATCGCTCCAGTTTACAGCACACACCAAACCTTACGCAGCAAAATCAGCTTTTAATATCATCTGAGTGCCGTTAATAACGTAAAGCCTTTTGTGTGAAATTCCAATGCGAAAAATCTCGCCAGACACGTTCGCGGCGCGCCTTCATAAAACATATTAAAATATTTATTGTTCGCTTTACGAAATTAAAACCATTTTGGTATTCATCTTTTTACATATGAACAGATTTTACTCGCGCTACATGGATACGGAAAAAGCTGTTTTTCTTTATGTTTATTTGAGTTTTACTTTACGAATTCGGCTTTTTTATTTCGACTGTAACGGACATTGGTACTTTTGTGATATAATTACCTTGCTTGGTCAATTATCCATTTCAAATTACTTTAGTTAAGCAGGTTATCCTTGTGGGAAATCCACAAGGATAACCTGCTTAACTAAAGTAATTGATACATTTTCGACGATAATCTGAATTTCTAAAGACTCATCCTAATCCCATACTACTCTATTTAAAACTTAGGAACACATTTTGCAATTGAATTTCTCCCATTATTTACTTTAAGATTACATTATTTATTCAGACGCAGACACTGTAAAAGAAATGAGCGCAATTTTATTTAAAGTTTGCTTTCATATTTTGTCTCTAAACAAAGGGGAGGGAATGGTGGAATTTATGGCACACTTGGATCGGGCGCTTTTGCAGATGTCCTTTATTGCTAAAAGAAAAATAAGTTCTTTCTTTTGTGCCTGATTACTTACTGCGTCTTATAAATCTTTTTCATAAATTGTATGACGGTAGTTTCTTAGTTAAATTTCGATTTTTAGACGATCTTTTTAACGGACAAGTTACTGCCAAATTAGTGAACAAAATATAAATGCCTTCCTAATACTACAACGCCTAAATAAATGCTTAAATAAAACGTTTATGTATAATAATGTCCCATTAAAATAGATGGACAGATTTTAACACAACGTTCAGCACGTCTAACCAAAGATATCCAAACAAAAAATCATTAATTTAAGTGATTCTATATTGACCTAAAATAATAGAATAATAAAATTTGTAGTGTATTTTCGTTAGTTAATTTTTTTCTTGTAAGAATCTTAAGCGTTTATCTTATTATTATTTTTTACCGTTGTCATTGTTTGTTGCCAGAATAATTTCTAAAATTGTATCCATCTATTTTAATCAAAACATTTGAATGTCTTTTATTTTAATGGAACCCTATTATATACATACTTACAAATAAATGTTGAAAATCAACAGCGTGATTTTATTTAGATATTCATTTCGGTGTGATCTAAACTAATATTATAAAGAGAAAAGATTTGAATGTTTGTTTGTATGTTTGTTTGTTTGCATTGAATAGGCTCCGATAGGCTCTTTTAGTGTTATATAGCCCATTTATCGAGGAAGGCTATAGGCTATATATCATCACGCTACTACCAATAGGAGTGGAGCAGCAATGAAAAATGATGCGAAAACGGAGAAAATGTGAAGCAAACGAAGTTGCGCCGGACAGCTAGTCTTACATAAGTGACAACGGGCATTTGATTTGCAAACTGGAACCGCATTTAACGCATCCTAACGTTAATTAACTTAACATACTTTAAACGCAATATGTTTTCATTAAGTAGAAAAAAAAACTTTTAACGAAATGCAGGAAATGCGGGGCCATCATATATATTCATTAGCACGGTACCTGTGGGCTCGAGCTGCCTGCTCACGACACTAACTCAGATTTATCACTACGGCACCCTCCGCCCTTTTCCAGTGTCATTCAACGACGCGAAAAACTTTCGAAAACTTCTTCAATAGCGTTTACTTTCTCGATAAATTATTGTTTTCCGGAAAAGAAAGTCATTTCAAACAATTTATGGACAGATTTTGGCGTATTCAACTTGAACTTCAACTAACTTAGGTTTGTACTTTCCACTTGCAGCGTTTTGTTAAAGGCATTCTTACAAGATGATTATGTTTTTTTTTAAATACCTACTAATTTAACTTTAAAGTTTCTAAACTACATTCGATTTTATAAAACCTGTGTAGAGAATGTTGAAAATCAGATAGGACTTTCATCCAGCAGATTGTTAAACTCGACGATCTCGTTACAAGTAATAGTGATTGCAACTATCAAAGCTCTCGCGCATAACGTTGCGTCGCCTATCTGCGTCTGATGTGTCAGTTAATTAATTAGTTTTAATTATAAACACGCTGTTTGTTTACGTTTAGAGTTTAGAGTATAAATCAATGATATCACCCTTACATTGTATCGATTTACACGTGTTTTTCATTGTTTATCTACATTGTTAAACGTTAATTTGTTTATATCAACTTAACAGTCGCTCATTAATAAACTGTTCGAATTAATAGTAAATCATTTCAAACAAGATCGTAAAGCCTGAACTGCGAACAGAGGTTATCGCATTATTGAAAGCTCTCACTAGCACGTGTTCAAAAATATGGCAACTATCCAAACAATACAATCACAAATAACGATCGGTTCATAATATTGGATGCACATTACGTAATGAAACTGATAACAATGGTTTGGGGTAAACGGAATGCGTTCAAAATTCGAAGCTTTGGAACAGTGCATGCGCATGTGATCGTTCACAAGGGCGCTCGATCACCGGCCCTCGGCCCGCTAAACTATCGATCGCCCCGTGTGACTGTGAACTATTGTTGTGCAGATGGGGGCCCCAGAATCCTTAGGGGAGACCTCCCCTTCTCCCCTCCTCGCCCCGATACAAAACAACACTACCACGCCACACTTTAACAAACAATGAAGTTTTGTGGTAACGACACATTAGAACTCTTAAATATTTGTACTGGAACAATAAACTTTTTACAATAATTAAGTACGGAAATACATCGAAAAACTTCAAGTTAGAAACAAGTCGCAGATGTCGTAAAATTTTAATAAATGTTGAGCATTTTAGGGTGTCGCAACGTCTTTATTGTGTGTTCCCCATTTTGGTTTAGTTCCTCTGGATGCAGAACTACGGGTGAATTTAGAGGGTCATTCCTTTTAGCGTGACAAAAAGACATTTGTTTACTATTCACTACCGTTAGAATTATTCTTTGTGTCCAATTAAATGAACTATGCGAAAGAAAACTAATAAACGTGAGCTTTAAAGCTTGAACAACGGAAGCGAACATACCTAGTAATTCTTTTGAAAGTTATTGCGTAAGTAACAGTTAACCTGAAACTCTAAATTCTTTATCAACGGAGGAAACGATGAGGAAATGTAAGAATTGTTTGATATCATAAAAGTTTAAAGATCCCGTTTATAGCTCGTATTCGTGTTATTGCAGTAACTGAATCCCAACGATCATTCGGTTAAACATCACGACTTGAACACGATACCAAGAGTCAATCGTCAAGAGTGCTAAATATCCGACACCACTTCTCTCGTGCAAAGGTTTTTGTATTGAAATTTATTCCAGTGTTGCATTGCAGTGACCTGCAGCAAGTATGCACGCCTACAGTCGCCCGTGGACGTTGGAACGGGTTTCGCGATAAACACACACAGTCACAGCAAGCGAACAATTTCTACAGAAATCACAAATTCCAATCAGCGACATTATCCTCGATAATAATATGCAAACGTCCCGAACTGTCTGCCGTAATTAAATGCTCTTATCATTTTGAACAAGTGTCATTTGAAATTCACTTCGCTAAGAATAAAACTAAGTTTAAACACAAAATTGTCGTTAAAATTATAGTATCAATTTACGTCATGTTTTCTTTTCAGAAAAAGTTTATTTACACCAAAATGTTGATGACAAAGTAAGGCCTGAATGTGAGCAGTAATAGAAACCGAGGTTGCAGTCACAAAATGTACATGAGAGCAAACGTGTATTTAGCCTACAGGTCGGTGTTGTTTACAAAAAACATAGCGTGAACCGCAGCCATGTCACAGAAATAACATTTTTATGATCATTCAAGTCTCTTTCATATAACACGGAACGTTACTTACGAGTAGTTGGGATGTTAAACCATCAATGTTTCTGTTTATTATTTTCTTGGCGAGCACACTTACTAACTTTCAAAGTAAAGGCCTAAAGTAGTGCTCGGAAGACTATATTTAGAGCATCACTTGAATTTATTTCACGATTAATATGAGTGCGAATCTACAACATACAAATTAAGATCTATTAATTTCAAATACATTTATATATAGAATAGCTATTTTATCTAATACTGATCAAGGTGTGGGTAAACAGGCTTTAAGCGCTACAGCGGTTAGAGCTGTAGCTTCAACTTAACATATAGAAGTATACATTTAGAGTACAGGTAGTAAGACTAGACTTGGCATAGCACGGTTTACTTAGATTGTATTCAAATGTTCTCGGAGGCGATTCGCCAGCGCAAAATACTAACACTTCAAGTTTGTTATGAGTAACCCCGAGCTTGCTTGTTGTTGTTAGGTTTACTACACTGTTATTAAAGTCATCACTCACACCTGTAGCTGTGTCTAATTGGACTTTGTTGTGAAACATTTGTACCGCTACCGTTTTTATAACATCCTTTACCAAAACCACGGCATCAAGATCTACCCTTATCTTGGCTCGTAATTCTTGCGAACAATGGCCGCCAGACCGTCCATTTTCCAGCCAACTGTTGAGTAACACCATTAGAACAGATTTGTAAGAAAAAACCGTCTGGTTATGAGTAGAAAGATAAAATTCAGCGTTCTCATTAGATATAAAATTTTCCTCAAAAGAAGAAAAAGTTTTCCTTTCAAACATTAAACTTAGAAGCAAGTAATATTCGAAGCGCTGTAACTTATCTTCGCATTTTTTCATATAAGCCTGCCTACAGACTGCACCTTTTTGTGTTGCGATTCTATTTCAAAACGGCTAGCGGCTGCAGATACATTAATCACGTTTGCACTGGACTTTAATGGAGTTGAACCAGCTTTATGCATAGATACCTGTTCAATTGGCATATTATGTTCTGCCACAGTATAATACAGATAGTATGTAATTGCTTGTTCGAGCTAGATTTGCCAACAACTTTATTGATACATATAAGGAACGCCATCGGTCATAAAAACTGTGTTTTCAGACGAAGTGTGTCAAGCCCTTTAAGTTTATTATGTTGTAAAGCTAGCTTTGGTAGTAGAAATCTGTTACAAATTTTATCTGAATGAATGGAGGTACCTGGTGCTAGTTCTTGTAAGCATGAAATTAGAGCTAAATTATTGTCTAGTAGAGCCTATATTTTAGTGTCAGTCAGTTAGGCAAGCCTTTGAACTAAGCGTGGGCGGATTACTAGTAGAAAGTTATCAACACTTACAGTATGAGGAGTTTTGCATAAGATTCAATAGTAGAGTAGATAATAAAAAACTAAACAGATAAGAGTATGTACGAGTCATTACCAAACCATAACCCGAAAACTTGATAAAAAGAACTTTTTGGTACAGGTACTTGAAATTGAAATGACACCGTAAATAAAAAATCTAGACCGTTTAATTAAACTCTAACAGCTGCCAATACAATGATTGGTGGACACAGACATTATCTAGTCAACCCATTGATATATGTATAATGTCAACCACAGTTTGATGCGATAACAAAGAACACGCTAAAGCAAACAGATTTAGCTACAATCAAGAAGCAATTATCAACATGAAATTTTATTTCGAAGTTTCGTTGGTTGGCTCGGGACCAGTCGGCCAGGCTCGGGCCGTGGGCGGCAGCCTCGCGAGATAACCGGGTCCTTCGCCCGCACACTCCCGCGCAACCTCCACAGCATCGCAATAACTTAAAACGCGAACCTTGTTACATTTTACGATGAGATAGCTCTATGAAACACGAAGCGAAAAGGATCAATGATGGAAGATAAGGAAATCTGAATGTTTACCTATCCAATAACTCAAGTTTATTACTCGAAGCAATTTTTAATTCAGTCAACAAAAACGTTTACACAGTTTTTTTTTTTTTTGTATAATTCGGTGTTAAGTATGCAACAGGAGTACCTAAACATTCGTGTTAGGTAACGAATGTTTACTCCTGTTGCATACTTAACACCTACCTACCACCGACTCCAACTCGTGCGACATCAATGAAGTGGATTTCTTAATAGAAGTGCCACTTCAATTTATTTGAACCTCTTGAGAACTTGACTAATTTGTGAACTCACGCATTGGAGATAAATTCCCATTTTCTTAAGCTCGTGTTAAGTCAGAGTACGGAGAAGTGATTCACGCGTGTAAACAAAACGACTAACCGCTCGAATTAACTACAAATACGGCATAAAACGTAAACATGAAAATCATCTCTGGTCGTATTGCGTCCACTTAAACAACTCCGATTAGAACACCGCTTTACTCAGGCTATAAATACACGGCAGCGAGCTTTGCACACCATAAACAATAATCCTTAACACGATTTGTCACAGTCGGGGCGCACTCGCGTCGGTTTAGATGGGCGCAGCGCGGGCGCGTGCGGCGGCCGGCGCACGACAGCGGGCACGAGAGCGTGCACGCGCGACCATTGCGTCCGCACGACAGACACAACAGTCGTCGAAAGCGCAAGGGCAAGGGCCTTCGCCCCTTCCGAATCCGTGATCGCGCGGCGGGATGCAGCGAATGCTAATACTAAACAGGGCTGTCCGTCAGGCCCGTATCGCTCGTTAAGCTCGACTTGCGCCATGCTCATCCGCTGCTTCGGATTATGGGAAGCAGTTAAATTGCACCATCCTCATTGATTTTACAGTCGTATTAACCATTAAAGAGCTAATGATGAAACTTGTTTCTTGTTTACTTGAAGCAGTATTGAGCTTTGAGCTTTTCAATTCATGCCCGATAACGACCTAGTCGATAAGTGAGTGCGATGCTTTATTATTGCGTGGCATTCCTAGTCCAATAGGCACAGCCCTGACTAGAAGATGTATGAAAAACGGACGGCACGGGTGCCATCTGCGTTAGGGAGGGGACCCTTGCATTAGCGGGATGACGTTATGCACTCCCAGAAGGGTTCGCGGCTTATCTCGTTAAATCACTCGCGCCGGCCCGGCGAAATAATTCACAGAGGTGTGTGGTAAACAGTTTCCTATGAGATAGCTACGATTACCTTTCGGCAGGCATAGTTTTACGGCCGGTTATGGCCGCTACTTGTCGACATTTACTGAGAAGGGTCCAGAATTATTGCCACGGATTGAATTTTATATGAGATAGGTACAGGAAATGATCCTTACACTTATACTCGAATTCATATCTTTGAATTTATGGGTACGCAAATGACACCTTGAACATTGTTACCTGTCACAAACGAATTTATGAGTGAATGTACTCATGAGCGATGATAACGTACTAATATGCGGTAATACGCACTAAAATCGATATTAATATCCGAATTCGATGAGAGTAATAATTTTATTAAGCTCATGACTACATCTTGCATTGCTATTAAACGTGTAGTAATAATCGGAGGGTGCGTAAGCGGCCCTACGGCCATTGCGTCACTTAGAATTCATACTTATCGATTATAATGAATTAATGACATAAACGTCTAACACACGAGCTGTTTATTGCAGACCTAATTTTATTATATTATTATCTCTTCAGTTAACAGTTATGTAATATTCCTAGGTGGTATAAGAAAAAGAGATCAAAAAGAAAGATGACGAATGATCACGATTTCTAAAGAAAGCTTTTCATGATTTAGTTGCTGAAGTTGGAGCATATGAAAAGCTATGAGAGTGTTCAGCATGATTCATGTTAATAGTCATAAATATCCGAAGCTCAACTTAAAACCGCTTTTAGTAACCGCAGTTTAACATAAACCAATATTATTTTAAACGTTAAAATGCTCATAAAACTTGGAAATAACGTTGAAAAAACAAAAAATAAACATGAACACCACCATTGTTTTCGCTGTTTACATGTGTTCGCGACGAAGCCGGGGGAGGTTTGGAAGAACAAACACTATAAAGACAAATAAACTCTTGAAAATGTTGCGTTGAGCTACGAAACTTATAGAAGAACCAAAGAATTGTATTACCCCCAAGAATTGTATTGCCGAAAGTTTTCTAAACCTAAGGTATAGAAATATAGAAATATTGTAATCCTTATTGTAAATACAAGATTTTTTGCCGATGGATGGATTTTTGTTAATCTTTCTCGTAAAAGGTCTGGTTGGATTCGGTTGAAGTTTGTCACAAAGATTTTTGACCTTGTTTTACAACACGTAGGCCTACTTAGCTAGGTAATGAGCACACGCGGGTTAGCTAGTAATCTACAAGATATTATTATCCATAATTTTAAAAAGTTTTGCCATCAAATGCAGTATGTAATCTGCGTAGCATTTTTCTAGACCACTGCTCCTAACATCAATAATTATCAATAAAACATCAAATGCTTCCCTTAGATCGCCTATTATTTTCATTATAAACAATTTATTTTATTTATTAGGCACTGAACTTTCACTCATATTATTATAAACAGTGTCTATTTATATCCAAAGCTTCGGTCTCAGGAATACAAATCGTGCATGCACGCAGTACAAATCTGCATTGAAATGAATAAACCGACTGTGATGGAGAGAATATATCCGATATCCTGAATATTTAAATATACGAACAGCAAAACAGAAACCACAAACCACATGAACTGTTCTAAACGTTCTATGCAAGAAAACCAAAGACCAGCATGCAAAAAGCAAACAAAACGTAAACGGGGACACATTTCACCCCGTATCACAAGAATTTGCTGCAGTGCGGCCCACTAACGAACATTAACGAAACGCACTAGTGTGACAATATGTCACAATCCCACGAACGCAACATAATAAATCTATTTCCCCAAATTCTAATAAAATCAATTAAAATAACCGCTGTTCAAAGTGTCGGAACAATGCGGAAATGTGCCGGCTCAGTTGAGAATCAACTAATTCCACTTTCGCTTGTAAAACGGATTAAACTATTCGTGGAACATCTAAAAGCAGAGTGATTTATAATACGAACGTGAGAAAATATGAATTATATTTTTGAAGCGGTGTCGATGACATGGGACGATATTGTAGACACGGTAATGTACTTGTAACATTGTTGTGATACACAGTTCGCTTTTCGTTCTGAAACTGTACGAATAACCAAAATTGTAAACATAACTGAGAATAATTGAATGGGTATCTGTTCCATAGATAATATTTTAATAAAAGTAGGTATTAATTGATTGAACCGTTTGGTTGCAGTATAAGAATATTGCCATCTACGAGTATAATTGGTAAAAACATCAATATTATTGCCCGTTTTCATCGACACTTTTGGACATCAAAATAAAATCCTAAATATTATTGCACTATTAAATACTCAACTCTGAGCGTTGAGCCGAGATTTGAAAATCCAAAAGTGCTCATTCATTTACGTGAACCCACCCTAGTTTTAGTCAAAACGCGCAAAAGAGAGGATACATTTTCAGAGACACGATTCTTATCGTCTTTTACACGCTAAAGTTCTGAGTTTGATAGAGGAGCTGGGTGCCGATGCGGGCTGTTGATTTTGGCAGGAACATGAGAATTGCAAGATTTTAAATTGTATGTAGATAAAGTTATACCGGGTTATTTTGCAAACTTAAAGCACTAAAGTTAACGTTTTCAATAAACCAGAAAAAGATTCGTAACATTTGAATTTTTATAATTTACTGTGAGTTTTCTGGACTAATTAAAGTAAAATTTACATCTTATTAACGAATATTGAGAATTAAGCATGGCAAGACATACACTGAATCCAATCTTATATTTCAAAGTAGTGATCGATCTATATTCACATTCTGAAACTACTGGTTTATTCAAGCAGTCTCGCTCGCCTTGTTTTCTTGAGCTTCCGTTTCAACAATAAAATCTCTCAGTACCATTTCAGTTTCAGCCACCCTTTCACCGCTTCAACCGACATCAAGCCCTTAGAGCCGCACGTATTGTCCATTCCTAACAACAGTTGGATTAAACGAAGCATTGAACTCATAAGGCGTAATTTACGAGCACTAAAGAGTGCAGTTTAATAAGTGGATATTTCAACAGGGGCCCGTCCGCTCGAGTTCGAGCGATCGTAAACCGAACCGTCTTGCTCGAAATGCTCGAAGTCTGTAGAAGACATTTTCCTATTACAAAAATTTCTCTATGGTGTTTCGTGTTTCTGACAGGTTTACTTATACCAATTTTAGTCGGTGAGAACTTTCGAAGCTTTTAGATGTTGCGTAGTGTTTTTGTTTTAGCGTTCTGCTAATTTCTAAGTATCCTTTGATTTTAAAGAAATGTAAGAATACATTCATCGAAAACTCAACATCTTGGTACAGATATCAGGATGATTTTCAACGTATACTAAAAAGAGATGGGTATGTAATATCAGTCAAACTGAGCATCAAATAACCTTAACTTTAAAAGCAGCAAAACCACAGCCCTAAACTAGACACTGTGGGTATTCGTGTATGCCATTACCATTAAAGAGCGTAAGAGAATTATGTTTGTTGACGGAATAGACAGACGATAGTGACGAGCGGCGCGAGAGATATGTAAACAAACACGCCATGACACGCCGCGGCTGCTGACTCTACAAACAGACCAAAACATACGGTCGGCTCTCGGCTCGAAACCGATATGTTTTAAAAGGATCATGCCATTTGCGTAAACGATTACAGAATATGAGAAGCAGATCATAATTTCTGTAATGGGATATCAATAGCTGTCGAAGTAAGGAGTTGCAAAGCCGCAAACGTTGATACAAAAGATCAAGGTTTTCGCAGGGGTTAACCGGGTGTTTATGTTGACAACTCAACGGGAAATTCGATACGAGCTCTTAAGTTCACACCACCAACCACCATTCCTAACTTCCGTAATTGGCTACTCGAACCCTGGGGCCCCTCAGCCCTCAGTAATTGTACACTTATTGCGGCAGGAGACGGAGCCGACGGAGCCCGCTTGTTATTTAAAATGAGCGATGATTCTGTCATCTGTCAGGATACCGTTATCTTGGGAATTATGTTCGAAGATTTCGCATCGGTTACGATTGATCGTGGTGTCAGGAGTCAGTGCGAATTTCGGTAATGAGTTTTAACGGGTACGTCGTTGTTTGTAACCGTTATTTTGTCATTTGTTTTCTTGCCAAGATGGTGTGTGTTATCGATTCCTGTTTCTTCAGGGTTCTTTACTCCTTCGAGATTCCTTTGAAATGAGATGCCTTGACAAATATGGGCTGTGTAACCGAAATATTTGACAAATCCCTTGAGAATTCCATGATATAAGATTACCATGATTTAAGGAAAATGCCAGTCGTGTGCGGGCTATTTTTATTGCAATATTTTTGTTCCTTGCTTATTTACAAACATTTTCTTAACATCAAACGAAAAATTAAAAAACTGTACTGAAACTAACCGGGAGAATGCATTCTTTTGAAATATTATTGAATAAAGAATTATATTTCTAAAAAAGGGAACTGAAACACGAATTTCGTAAGTTTATGAATGAGAAACCAGCATGATAATCTTCAAGATCGAAATCCAGATGACAAAACCCTTCCAAAAAGAGAAAAGAATGGGCCTCACTATCACAACTGTTGCATCACGTTGAATGTCACAGAGACATTTGATGCGTACACAATTTACATCATTATACTTAATGATCTGTTTTAAGTGTTTACCCAGGGCACATAAAAGGTATTCAGTCTGTCTCTGCGGGCCGGGCCCTTACATGGGCCGGCCCAGTAAGGAAAGTGGTCCCATTGTATAAACGTGCGCCCTCGGTTGTTCACCTATGTGAAAAACTGGCAGAATTCTAAATGTGGACTGGTTTTCTTTGGCAAGGAATGCACTCACTTTTGCTTTGATGTTACTTACAAAATTTGTGTTTAAGAAACTTCTTTTAGGTTAAAGTTAGGATTGCTCGTTTTCTTAATCCAAATATTTTGGATTGGAAATAGAGGCAACTATTTTCAGACTTATAAACATTTACTCACTGATTTGGAAAACACTTTCGACTGCATTAGCTTAAAGACGATAGTCATTAAGTTGACTTAAGTAATCAGTTAGCCTTATCTATTTTTATCAAAAAGTTATGGAGGATTTGGAATAACAGAAAGTACAATATCTTTTAAAAATTTTCATGCTGTAGGTAATTTGTATGAAGAAAATCTTCGAACCAGAAATTCAATTTCTGATTAATTAAAATTCTAACTACGTATATCAGTATACACTCGTTTATCAGTAGACAGTAGTCATTTAAAACTTGTATAAGTACTTTATGAACGTTTTTTATCCATATAAAACCGAGCACGTGCTACCCAGTGAAGCGGGCGACAACGCCGACGCAACAAATGACAAACAATGGCTTGTTAGCTGTATGTCGTGAGTGAAGTTTGGGTGTCCTGACGGTTTAACGTGACATCCTCGCATTGTGCTCGCAATCAGGGAAGCATTGACCGGCTCCGGTGTCAAGGGGCCTGAGGGCCGGCAGACGTAGTAAAACCTGTTTATTAACATGTGAATAGCTCTTTAGGTTCTTAAGGTGGCTGTTGCTACCTGTTGTGTGTTTAATGGGGTCATTTGGGTGTTGAAAGATTGTGAAATTAGATTAAATATAATTATTTAGTCTCATTTCACAATCTTTGTTTACAAGAGTAATGTTCAATGTTGGTGTGTTGGGTTCTGTATGAGTGACACTTAAAATCGTGTCCCTTGTTTGCACATAACAGGAGCTGATAGATGTTATTGAAGGTGCGAAACTAGTCTCCAAATTTATTTTTCTCTTTGTTGCCGATTCAATGTAGATTGCACCCTGGATCCTGGAACCACCATACTCTATAGTTACCTAATGTTTTTGTTGAGCTATCTTTATCCTATTCTACAAATTAACCATACGTTAGGAGAAAATAACTGACTATCCAGTGATCCAGACAATGTACTTAGATATTTCGCTCGAACAAACATCGATTTCACTTCAACGTCCACAAAACGTTGCCAAAGGTAATGTCCCTGTCCCAAGTTCACGTTGCCCAGTGCAGTCTTTGTTTACTAACATAGAACATGAGTAAACCTAAAGTTCTTCTCGGCAACTCGCCAATAGAGGGCGCTAGTCAGAAATAGAAATGTCACTGGGCGGCCGTACACGAGAATTATTGCTTTCTTCGCGGTAGGCATTTCCGATCTTCCGACTACGAGATGAGCATTACTTTATTTTGTATTACTGAATTAGTTGTCTGTCCTAGCGTTTTACGTGGATGCAAATAAATAACCTTATATTATAACCGACAAAATAGAAACGAAAACTACTATTCAAAACTACATCTTCATTACTAAAATAATCAACGTACCAACGTACTCAGTTAATAGTTTTTGTAAATGTTTTTATTACCTTTATGTACCTACCTATTAGTTTATTATTGTAGGTACTTCTAAGATAATTTTGTGTATTGTATCTTTAAGCATTCGTTGCCTGAAAATAAAATGATAAATAAATAAATAGTAAGATCTCTTCTTATTTTCTATTTCTGAACAAATCATAGTGTAAATGTCAATTTTGTTTCCAGTTTTCAGATACGGACTCGATAACTCAGGTGGGTTTTAACAATTCTGAAAACTTAAATCTACACTAGATGGAATGAAAAAATCAGATGACTCCCAAAGCAGTATATGCTCGGAAACAGATTTATTTATAAATGCTAGCTACGGAGATCGCGCGTCCAAGTTCGGAACTGAACACGAAAATACATAATTCTGAACAGTTGGTGTACTTACTTTGAAACAAGGTAAGTATGTGCCTCAATGCATAAGGTCGACACAAGTTATAGGCAAAAGTTATTTCATACCAGTGCTACAATAATGTAATCATGTAATTTTATGGACATAATATCATCATCATCATTTCAGCCGAAAGACATCCTTTCCTGGACATGGCCTCCTCCAAGTCTCGCCACATTGACCGGTCCCTTGCGACTCGCATCTAGCGGATCCCCGCAACCTTCACGTCGGTCTTATTATAGTTTCCAATAAAACGAAAAGCCGTTAAAGTTCGAAGGAAATGCTCATAGTCATAATCCGAATCGTAGGTATAAGTGAACGAAAGTAGACACGTTGCCTAAAGAAAGAAGACAGTTCATAAAGATTTATATAAAATACGATAACTACTTTTTTGAAGTTCTTTAAAAATTAATAGATAGCTAACTCAAAATTATTTCTTTTGCTCGGTATCTACTATCAGCATCATGCATACATCACTCAATATATTCTTTTCAATTATTTTTTTAATAATCACGGACTAACATTGAATAGCGCAGGTACACGAACACCGTGAGTTCAAGTTCATATAGTTATCGTAGAGTTTGTATGAGAGCCATCTAGCGTCGAGTAACGGCATCACTTTGAGCTCAACTGTAGCTACTACAGTTTAAACAATACCAATATAGATGGCGCTAGTAGTGGAGTGAAAATGTTCTTATTTGATTGTAAAAGACAAGAAAATGCGTGTTATTTAATAATAGGGAACTTACCTATTTGCTGTTAACGTCGTCATCTCGACGTTATTGGCGCACGCTGTTAAAATTTCATCGCAACTGCTGCCACCTGTTATGCGTTGTACCGCACTCAATGAAACATCCTCGCTTGAATTCTTCCCGGCGTTCGGAGCATTACCGCTAGATGGCGCTGTTCTTTGTTTGGTGGCTTGTTTATGTCTGCTGAGCGCAAAAAATAATGCCAATACTGCTTTTAGTTTCGCGTCCCGGATGTCCGCAGCTGTTACTTGTTCTAATCCCTGGACTTTTTGTCCGTGAAGGAAGTCCAAACAGCATTGAACGTTTTCCAACTGTAAAGAGAGAAAAGGGTTCATTAGAGTTCAGACTAGGGAAAAAATTGCATCTTTCCGAGTTGTGATGGGCCTAATGTTAAGATTTTCATAAACACGATTTTTCAGACATCAAATTTACTTTAATTTTCAGTAGACTCAACTTTTTACCAGCAACTGAAAGGGACAACAACAACAGTCTACCTACCTACCTACCTACAATAAGGTATTTATTTTAAATATATAACGTAATCAAGACTGTTTGTCGTCATGACTTTTCATGAAATTCAATTCTTATTAGGTACTACGTTAGTACTTAATAAAATAACTGATAGTTAATGACTTATTCATTCAAGTCATCGATCATAAATTCAAAACACCTGCCGCTCGTAACCTATCATAAAGAACGGCTTGTTAAAAACAAAAATGGTATCGGTGCACAAATTCGCAACCGCAATGTGACCGTATTATTAACACTATTAATAATTAATAACACGAAGCTTTTACGTGTGTTGTTGCTATTGTCATGCGCATGAGCATTCGCTTCCGATCTGACACGAGGTGCGTGTTAATGAGTTTATCGCTTTACGATAGTCCTTGAAATATCAAATAGGTGTTTGGGTTTGGACAGTACGTGCGTTTATTTCACATATTATTTTTCTGGTTTCAAATATTTTAGTTGAATTAGTTGGCATTTGCTATATCTATAGGTAGAAAGATAAAACGATACAGGCCTTCTTTATTAGTACGAGAAAATTATTACAGCATTGCTGATTCTATGAATAGGTACAAAATAATTTAGGATGGAGTGAACAAATTGATGCAGTTTTTCGCGTCATCGGCTCTTTGGCGCTATTTTAAGCTTAATTTGCTTAACTTTGGGAAGATTTGATTACTACAGATAGGTTCGTTTGTTCACCTAATTAGATACTTTATGAAGATTAATTCATTATTAACTGATATCGTATAATCCTTAGAAACAGAGGATGTTTCATTAATGTGGTTACCATGGATGTTTTAAAATGTATAGTTTAGAAACGAAGCCGCCCCATCTGTGCACTTTGTTCAGCTTTTGGATACTGCTGCACCTATTAGGATCTCATGCATGTCTTCACTCTTACTCTTAAGGAAGTAGTAAACACGAACCAAACAAAACTACAAGCTTTTGAGGCTTCCAGAATCAATTGGTGACCTCAATGTGACATGTTGAACAGGTAAGAAACATGCATGCGCTTGCGCACGTTGCGACACGATTACGCCGGCGCCGGCCCTTAAAAGGCAAGTCTCCTGAGCTCATAGGTCACCGGCACAACCACTGGCTCCCGACGACCGTCATTGTGGACCTACCCTGCCAAGATCAGGGTTGACTGACGAAATTTTTTGTAAAGTTGTGGAACTGGATCTACGAGAAGCATTTGAAGGTGAAGTTGAATTCGTTTATTTGCTCTTACCGTAGCAGATTTTTTAACAGCAAGTGGGATTAGCGTTATGGATTTTATTTAATTGCACAGAAAGGTCACACGGCAGTGGTAACAGCCCGTATAATCTGGCCTTTTATTCTTCTGAAATTCCGTTCTACGCTAGGTCAGCGTATCATCACGAACGAACTATGAAAAAAACAACGCGCGGTCGAGTGTTGTACCCTGTGTTACTACTTAACGATTCAAAGCTTTTCTCTATGTGTCTCCTACAACTGAATGAAAGTTAGTGTCACTTAGGTATATTATATCTATGCAAAGCTGCCGACATGAGGTGCGTAAGTTAATAGGTGCTTCGGTGGAGTTTGCATTACAATAGGGTAGTTACCAGCTTGGAATATTCGGTACTAGTCTGCTGGTATATTTTCTGACTGGATTAGTAAGGTTTTACTTAATCGGTATACTAGTGTTAATGTTCAACCTTGTGATGTATCTTTTCAGGTACGTTGGATGGAAACACTGACCTCTTTCCGTTTAGGCATATGACGAGTAAAAGATTATTTTAAAACCATTTTTTATCAAACATAAGTGGTGCCAAAATTTAAATGGAACAACATCGCCAAATTCTTTGTTAATTTAAGTCACAGATATGACGGTAACATAATATTATGATATTTTGACAGGTTATTATTATGATATTTTGACAGGTCAGTAAGTAATACGATGCTACTATTATCACCGACCGATATTTGAGACCAAAAGTGAGCCACCAAAAAAACTTTCGCCAGCCCTGCACACAAGAAAAGAAAAGCAACTCTGTGAGACTGTGATATGGTAACATGTCTTACAAATGCTATTTTGTATCTATTGTGTGACTTCTCGCATCTCACAGGAACAAATGTGGCCCTCCCACGAATCATTTTCATAAAACATGAGTAAAGGAAGATGTCTGATGTTTTATTTCAAACTGAAGGGTACCTTCAGTTTCTTGATTGACGTTAATAAATTAAGTGTCAAGTTTGGCAAAGAAATTAAGATGTGCCGTGACATTGCCACCCAGTTGTAAAAAATGTTTGAAGATGCGTGCCCAATCATATGCTTCGGTTTTGTAATTAATCACTAAGCAAAACTTGGAAACCCTTCGGAGAATAATCGGTAGGTATCTAATATAACTTTTTGACCTCTCACCATGTTGCTTATAGGCAACATACAAAACTCAAGTCGTTAGCTTTGAGCAGTTTCATTCAAGTTAAATAGTAACTATTTCGAAAGATAACTCTTGAGCAAACGCCTTTGATTTGTTTTTACAGTAGACCAACATTACCATAATTCAAAAAAACACCTATCAATTTAAAAAAATATTGCAATGATAATACCGGCCAAAGTACAGAAAAGTGGTCAAAAAGCCGTAGGTACCTACTAAGGGCAAATCTAGTAATCTGCTAGTGACTGCATCTAGAGTCAGCTGGATTAAAGTTGATGATAGAAGTACAAAGCTAATGATAGAAGATTTGTTAATTAGTTCAGATTGCATTTGGTGGAAAGTTTAAACTCGTTGCTTACCTAATTTAAATTGTCATTGACACGCTAAGAAGAAATTAAGATAGCCGTAGATGATACATTTCAAGACGAGTAGGTTTCTGGATTTATAACGATGTAAAAAAATATGCCGAATGAAGTCCTTGCTCCTAATGGAACAACAAAACATTATTAGGCCAACGAGGTCACAATTTACAAAGCTGTCAGAATGAGTAGATTGCAAGCTACCGCTGAGGATTGAAATTGGCTTAGCCGCTTAGGTACAGAAATAGAATGCGAAAATTGTCTCAATTATGTCACTGCCTTACTCCAATTACGTAGGAAACTGTCAAAGGAAGTGTTTGGTTGAAGTTTTATTGTTAATTCGCGAGCATTGTGGTGTTTTATGTTAGCAGAGTCTATTTAATTTAGTGTTATTGCTTTAATATCTATGCCAACATTACTGAAAGAAAGAGAGACCGTAGAATGGTAATTCATCGATATTCCTTACACGTCTTGTAACATAGATCATCTTTTGGGAAGAGGAACAAGACCTGGTGACCTGGTGGTCGACCTTAAAATTGTTTAAAAAATATCCTCAGCCAATAAACTAATCCCAACAAATTTCCAGCAGTAAAACGATTTTCAAACTACAAAATTTAAATAATAATTATCAAATTTTGCTTTTAATTAATGATCCAATTCAACTCTTCATTTATTACGTACATTCCACTTTCGGCCTAAACACGAAACTTTGGCTAGTCCCCGCCCATTAGGCTACCCATTTCCTTTCATTGACTATTAGCTCCCGATAAGATAAGCTCGCAGTTTTGTTTTCCTGTAATTTCCCTTATCAGCAAGAAAATGGAGCATTTGCATTAAGTAAAACAGCAAATGTTTTGTTTACATAACAGTGTTCAGTGTTTTGTTCAGTGGCCAATTGCTCTATAGAAACATGGTTATGAAAAATATTACTTACACCCTTATTTTCCAACATTTCTAGCTCAGGTACAGCTACACCAGGTGTAAAAAGACCTTTCACGAAGCCGTCCACCAAGCAGTCTTTATGTACATCAAATCAAGTGACTACGCAAAAAATATTGGAAAAGATATTTTTTTGGTGAAAAATCACGTTTTACGGTAGTAGGACTTAATGTAACGGACTCAAATCACTGTGCTGATGGATGTACATTATTTACAAACTACAAATAAATATAAAATAAAAATAAAATATGTACAATTATCAAAATTACAGGGCGTCAAAAAATTCGTCGACATCGCTGATGGATTGATTTAACAGTGCGGGGGTCATGGAGGTATATAAAGTTATAACGCCAAAACATTTATTTAAAAAAAATACTAAATACTGGACCCCCAAAATCTCCGTAACATGAAATTTCCCAGGTATGTTCCAAAAAAAAAATACAATTACGTGGAGAACAAGTGCCTCAAGGCTTCGTTGATAGTATTTTTACACCGGGTGCAGCTGTACCTGAGCTAGAGATGATGGAAAATAAGGGTGTAAGTAACGTTTGTCATAACCATGTTCCTATAGAGCAATTGGCTAGGTAATCCCTAACACTTTATAAAAATATCGTCAATCTGTTGCGGAATGAAACAGCCTAAAATATCCTAAAGGATATCAGGGTAATTTAACCTAAATTACCCTGATATCCTTTAGGTCGTAGGTCCCGGCTGTCATTTATAAAACTTTGACAGTCATTACAGTTAATCAGTGGCCCGAAAGTCTGACAATCAGTCTTACCAAGGGGTATCGTATGACCCAGTACTAACTGGCTTTTTGAGGTCAAATAGGCAGTCGCTCCATGTAAAATACTGGTATTCAGCTGCCACCGGTTAGAACCTAGATAGAAGCCGATACCAACACAGTTGGGAAAAGACTAGGCAGATGATGGTTTTCCTATGACAATAGATCTTTCCAAAATTCTAGTCTCAATAGGAAGTTTTGAACGTCCCATTCAGAAAATAAACCCGCATCGAAAAACCGGTTTCACAAGTTCTCTTTTTATTTCGAAACACTGAAAAGTTATTTTCGTCTTGAAACACAACTGGGTAACTCTTCCTAAATGAGCTATTAATAGCTACGTCGGAATTAATTAATTAGACAATTTTGGCTTGTGAACTAAAGTTAAACCAATTTATGTAACAGTTCTTAGTCGAACAAGATGTTTAATTCATCCTTTATATCCTATATCAAACCTTTTATTAAAAGTGTGATTAAGAGACTGAGAGGAGTTCGTGGCCTAATAATAACAGCCGTACGTGTCGATCTTTAAGGTTAAACCGTGCTAGCCGAGGATCGTCCGTGGATGGGCGACCATAATTACATACCCAGTTTCCTCCGTGCCTCAGAAAGCACGTTAAGCGTTGGTCCCAGCTGTCATTTGTAGATCTTTGACAGTCGTTATGATTAGTCAGAAGCCAAAAAGTCTGACATCCAGTGTTACCAAGGGCTATAGTATTACCCAGTTACTGGGAAATTATCTTGGGGTAGGCTTACAGTCTAACTAGATGCAGCTGAGTACCAGTATTTTACATGAAGCGACTGCCTATCTGACCTCCACAACCCATAACATGGGTAATACGATACCTCTGGTAAGACTGGATGTCAGACTTTTGGCTTCTGACTACTCGTATCGACTGTCAAAGATCTACAAATGGCAGCCGGGACCAACGGCTTAACGTGCTTTCCGAGGCACGGAGGAAACTCGGTATCTAATTATGGTCACCCATCCACGGACCAACCTCGTCAAGAACGGCTTAACCTTAAGATCGACCCGTGCGGCTGTTACTATTTAGCCACGAGCTCCTCAAAAAAACTATTACAATCACGTTTGAATAAATGATATTAACATATCTGGCAAGAGAATCTAATAAATAGAATATCCAGCATCACCTTCTAGACTTAGCCTTAGTCCACAAACGTGACAAATCTGCCTAACAGCTCACAATCAAATCGTGCGCAGATCGATGGCGCAACTCTAATTGGTCTTCGTTTATCGTACTACAATTAGATTTCACTTGGGAACGAGAAATCGTATGAGATCTGACCTATTGAGTAAACAGATTGCTGTAACAATAAATAAATCATACACATCAAAGCAGTCACTATAGTCACGCTTGTCATTATTATGGGCTAGGCAGGGGTGTAAATTATCTATTCATTTGAAGAGGTTTCATCAAAAGAGATTTCATATTATTTAAATAACACTAGCTGTCCCACGCAACTTCGTCTGCGTCACATTTTCCCCGTATTCGCAATATTTTTCGTTGCTGCTCCGATCCTATACAGCGCCATCTATTGAATACTTACTCAATCCAGTCAACAGATACCGCCATCTGTTAGAATCGTTTGGAGCTAACAGATAATTGTGACTTAATTTGCAATAAATAATATTGTGACTATAAATTGAGATGTAAGCTATCCCATCTTTCAAGTTGGATCAAACTGCACACGGTGTGCAAATTTGATTAAAATCGGTTTAGTAGTTTAGGAGTCCATCCCCGACAAACAACGTGACACGTAATTTATATACATATAATATAACATCACGCCTGTAATCGCCGAAGGGTTAGGCAGTGGTGTACCTTATAGAACACCCACAGTTTGCCCGATACTTCGTGGCTGCTACTGAGAAATTCCGGATGGAAAAACCAAATAGCACTTTGTCCGACCTGGTAATCGAACCTCATGCTCCGCAAAATACTACTAGACTTCTTTCCTTCACCGTTTTTGAGGGCAGCGGTGATAAAATAAATTACACAAAGTAATGCGCCTGCTTGGGTTTGAAACCACGGCTTACTGCTCGTAAGTCGGGGCTACCACCACTGGGCCACCGCTGCCGGCTGGTGTTGGTGCTGGTGTTACTATAACTGTTTCGTAAATATGTTTTTATTACTTTTTGTATTTGGCACTCACTTATTTTTATATAGGTATATTATTCATGTAATCTGTATCATTTAATTGTGTTTCTGGATGTTGTGCTAGGTCGTTTGTGTGCACTGAATAAATGATATATCTATCTATCTACATATATTTGACTTCCATGTATTCCGTGCTTAATCCACAAGAGTTGACATTAACAAAATAATTAATCAAACATTTAATTATTTTATGACTTCTTAATTACGTTTACACCACACCGATGCCATCAATCTTGTAATATTTTCACTTATGTATACCACATGGGTGGCTGTAATATGCAAGCATTGTCACTGTGGTCGGTTTGCGCGAATTAGTTAGCGTAATACTGAATGGCACCGTTGTGGTCACGATTCTGAATGTGTTGCGCCATCATTTCCCATGGGTGTCATAAATGAAACATTGAGGACCTGTCACGGTGGTCTGCGATGAAAACTAATGACAACAGTGGTTTAGATACCATTGCTGTCACTCGTTTTCTAGGTGCAGAAATTGTTGTCAGTCTGTAATTGATTTTTAAAACTGCATATAAAGATATCAACAACTGACTCATCTGCATTTTACCAACTCTTGGGGTCGGCTTTCATTCTAGCCGTATGCGACTACCGTTCACACAAAAATGCCGCTATCAATATTTTTTCGAATTCGTATTGCACTGAAACAAAGTATCTTGTTCAGTCATATTTCGATGAAACAGACACATTGAAGGAATGAATGAATGAACCAAATGAAACATTAAAGATATCTTTTATTATTTCATTCATTAATAAAATGGAAATATATAACAGTTATAGCTTGTTCGCCAGAGACAGAGTAAGGAGCTTCTCGGACGCTTCTCACGGGCCCTGCATGGACCCGATGTAGACCAATCAGCGTCCGTAGCATGGCTACGTTCCGTGGACCTTCATAACATAATAGTGTGCTTTATTTTCTTTATATCACTTTCACCAAACATTTATTTGTTCAATAAAACGATAATTATATTCATTTTAATTTTGTTGAACATTTCCGGAATGTGAGAACTGGTTGATTTGTTGTGAATGGCTTTGTTGGTATCTTGTCCTATTGTTAGTTCGTAGTTTTCATCATGGCATGTCATGTTATGGGAAAAAAGTAAGAAATTATACCAATACGTCTTGCGACTTTGCATATATTCATTTATGTACATACTCGTATGTAAAAATGATGTAGTCTTATAATTACATTATCAAAATGCCTGCCAAGATCTTATATCTATACATGATCCAAGCTCATTTCATTGCACTGCAATATCTCTTCCGAAGATCGGCTGCACAACTCATTCATTATACAAAATTAAATGGGAAATAAAATCGATCGTAACGCCGATATAGAAACGTCACAAATGCATCGCTTCGAATTTCGTAACAGTTTTATTACACTGCAGGTAGTAGGCTCCTGTTATAAATATACCAGAGGAAAGTATTTAAATCCACCGTGCGGCAACCGAGGCACGCGCCATGTTGATCAGCACGCCGCAAGGTGAGACCTCTGCCCTTCGGTAAGGCAGATAGGCGTAAAAGCAAAACAAACTCGTTTTATACACCTAAATGCAGCGAATGTAGGTTACATATTGGTACAAAATAAGCTGAAATAGAATTTGTTACAAGTGTCGTCTAGTTTGGTTGAGGAACAGTGAAGCTGCTGCATTTGAAAATTCCAAAGTCCAAAGTTGTGTGTCACTTTTCTCTATTGTAACCACGTGGTTTTGTAGACATTTCATGTGAGGATTCATTTGTGATAGACAACGATATGCTACATAATAATATTTCATATGAAACTTGACCACTGATTTAGGCTCTGAAAATGCATAATGCAAAGCTTTAATTAGCTTCCACAGCTTTCACGTGTGTTTTTGGATATTCAATGCAATTTATTATTTTTATTTCCATCGACTTTGGAACATACAATTAAACTAAATTATGTTATGTGATCATTTATTTATTATTTTATTTATTCGTAAGGTCATCGCCTACAATCATTAAACTAAAACCCTCATTTCCTTTCATCATCGCCCACTACCTCCGCGTGACAGACATCTTTAATTTAAATATTTCAGTTCTAGAGCTACACAGTTTCTATCGGTCTATTTTTATTAGCATTAGCTCTCAAGGCTTTATCAATGTACTGCAGATTTGTTAGATAAACAATGATGAATGATGATCAATGTCAATTTACTTTATTAACCATATAAAGTTCTGCTTTTGTGCATGTTAATTACATATTTCTATATGTCACAGTGGGTATTTAATATATCCATACTTCGACAAAGTTCCTGAGGACTCAAATGGCATGGTAAATCACATTAAACTAAGTTTGGGCCATATTTGAACCTTCTCATAATCTGCCAAGCTTTTTCCGGGTCGACTTCTAGTCTAACCGGATGTAGCTGAATACCTGTACGATCTAACCTCCCTAACCCGGTTAGTGCTGGGTAATACGATACCCCTTGATCAGACTGGTTATCAGACTTTCGGGCCACTGACTACCTGTAACGACTGTCAAAGATCTGCAAATGACAGCCGGGACCAAGGGCTTGACGTGCTTTCAAGGCACACGGAGGAAAATCGGAATATAATTGGTGGTCCACGGACCAACCCAGGCAAGCGCGGTAAACCTGAGGATCGACCCAAGCGGCTGTTATTATTTAACCATGAGCTCCTCTTAGTTGCATTCCCTGACCGCCTCAACAGCATAGTTGCATAGTTGCATTATGTTATCCTCTCGTATCTATTTGTGCAAGCTAGTTTTAGTGTTTTCTTTTGTACCAATTTGATTATACTTATCTGTTGTTAATAGATTAATTTTATTTTATAATTTTAACGTCCTAATTAAATTGTGTTATGTAAAGTGATGGCCTGAAACACAGGTTTAAATAAACCTAGTTTGGTCAGGTCGCTACCAAACATCTGAGTTGAACTATCATTACTAGCAACTTTTGAATATGTTTACATAAGTAGGTACTAACTATACCATTGAATGAGAAATAATACTACTGCGCCTAAATGTACACTTTTTGGAATACTTTTTAAATAAATTTATTTATTATTATTTTATTATTATAGCTAGTCAGTTAATAACCAGTCAATAAACGTTAGAACTTTAGGCACACAGTTCCAAACACTAGGTCTCTAATAGCTTCTAAATAAGTAATACCTAATGGCTATACAGTTAGGTGAACAGAACCCGGCGGTATGCAAATAGCTCATTACTTTTGTGGTCGGCGGCGGATTTTAAAAGCAAATAAACACTAAAGTCAAGTGCATCCCGTTACGCGGTGGTAGGTCATGGCAGACTGGATGATAGTGTTGCCATTTTGATATTAAATAATATCATGTGCCAGATAATACACAGTCCAAACTGTTGTCCATTTCATATGATTGACAGCAGTTTATGCTAGGTAGGTACCTAAGATAATACCACATTAAAATTTCATAATTAAATCTACAATTTTTGACACATTCAAATGAATGCATTGCCAAAACTAGGTGTATTCTGGCAACACCGGCGGCGTCACAAGCGCATGTGTGTCAAGGCCTTGTCCTGCGACAACTGGAACGCGCCTTATCTGCGTACGCGCAAGTTCGCACCTTCCACCAACGACAACAACGCATATCTCGTTTTAAAAGGTGACTAAGCAATTATTGTAAATTGCATTAAAATGAAGATGGTACCAAAAGAATACTTGTTTTTCTTTCATTCTTACTTTACGAGGAGTTGCTGTTGTATATTTATACTTTTTCTGCTAGTTTTTCAAGTTCACCTTTTGACCTTAAAGCAGGTAGTAGATAAAGGAGTTAATAAATAGTGTAGTAAGTAGTTTCTTCAAACTTACATTACAATGATAGGTAGATAAAACTAAATAGAAAAAAAAAATTGTGCGTGGAGTCCCTCCGCGCGGAAGAAGTGAAACTTCGTAATGTGGAAATGAGTGCTTTCATGCCCCTCCATGGTAGCGTTAAACGTTTAACGCAACCTTGTTGGAAGTCCCATAAGAAGTTTCACTTCAAAAAACAGAAGTATTCTTTTTTTATCGCCATGTCAATACAGCTTACAATTTGTCAACTACAACTCATAAAGAATCAGACAAGCTATTAAGGGGTACTATAAATCATGATAAACAGTGGGGCTCCTTAAAGTGCGTAGATAACAATTTAGAGCCGTCACGACACGCAATCACGCGACAAGACATGTTGTAGCCTGTAGGTGAACCACCTGTCATGGCCCGACATGGCCCAGTTTCGAACATGTTCGGTAGCTGACACTGACAGCTGACCGGGTAAATATTGAGAATCTTTGATTAGCACTCAATTGTCACTTTGGAAGCTAATGGACGACACAGGTTTATTTTTTCAATTTAGTTTTTTTTTTGTCACGTTCATTCCAATTCTTTTTTCATTTCCAAAGTATTTTTTCTTTGAAAAAGTAATTCATGATTTGATTCACATGATATTTTCGCTGAAAACCAATCTCGGCAGGAGTGATTAGTATTTGTTCAAGTTTTGTAAAGAGGATGAATGCGTTAAAGTGCATTCAATTAATATGTTACAAGACGTGTTAATTAACAATAAGAGAGTATCAAATAATGCGATGCGTTTCAAACTGTCAGAATCAAGCTCAATTTCTTCTTGGAGTTTTTTTGTTAACAATTGAAGTCTTGTATGTTTTCAGGCTTCTGTCACAAACCAGTCGACAACGAGCAATAGCAAAGGTGAAGGGACCAAAATATGCACCACTCATTTTAATACTATACTATACTATTCATCTATTATCTAAGGAGGTTTTTAGAATATTTTCCTCTTTACGTTTTCAAGACACCGTCTTATTGTGTAACGTTACCATATACATATAATATACGATAGCAAAGTTTCGTCACTTTCCTCCACGTCCACTTCAAAGATTTCCCTCAAACAGCTTGACATCAAAAGTAAAGCACGTCCGAATGAGCTTACTATGAAATGATTGAAATTCGCGAATTTCTTAGAAACTTTGTTGAAAGCAAAAGACATTATGACTTCCGTACGATTTCAGCTAATCTTGGGAAAAGTCATCCTACAAGTAGTAATTAGGGCATGGGATTTCTTGCATAATGAAATGACAAACAATAATAATTGAGAGCAGCGGTGGCCCAGTGATGGCAGCGACGACTTAGGAGCAGTAAGCTGTGGGTTCGAACCCAGGCAGGCGCATTACTTTGTGTAATTTATTTCATCACCGCTGCCCTAAAAAACGGTGAAGGAAAATATCGTGAGGAAACGGCATGTCGTAGAACTAAAAAAAAAAAAACGAAGACATGTGACATCTACCAACCCGCACTGGACCGGCGCGGCGTGGTTATTTACAGCCCACTCCCTCTCATAGAGAGGAGGCCTGTGTCCCAGCAGTGGGAACATTATAGGCTGATGATGATGATGAATAATTGATTGGTTTTTACTGCCTAGACAGTTTTGAAGATATACGACCCGATAGTACGTAATTCATACACATCGTCATAGGCCCACAACAGTCCACTACTGGACATAGGCCTCTCCAATTGCACGCCACTTAACTCGATTCTCGGTCGCGCTCATCCAGTTGCTACAGCCACCCTACAATACAATACACGTAAAGCCTTAATATTGTAATGTCTTGGCCACTACACTTCGACAGTTACGCGCTCGACCTCATCTAAATAGTAAATTATGTCTGTGTTACTGAGGTATGCGAGCTGCCCAAGTGGCAGTCTCACCCATTAACTACTTTCCCCGCTTATTCTGGCGCGTACTGACAGCCTTACGCCTAAGGCAGACCGCACACCAGAACAGTAATCTACATCATCATCTGCCTAGTTTTTTCCCAAACTAGTTTTGGGGTCGGCTTCCAGTCTAACCAGATGCAGCTGACTACCAATATTTTACATAAAGCAACCGCCTAACTGACCTCCACAACCCAGTAACTAGGTATACGATACCCCCTGGTAAGACTGGATGTCAGACTTTTGGATTCTGACTACACGTTAAAGACTGAATGACAGCCGGGACCAACGGCTTAACGTGACCTGAGGCACGGAGGCCCAGAGCGGGAGGAGTCATTTGATGATTTCCCATCCGAAAAAAAAAGGCACGGAGGAAACTCGGTATGTAATTATGGTCACCCATCCACAGACCAGCCTCGGCAAGCACGGCTTAACCTTAAATCGATCATGTGGCTGTTATTACTAAGCCACGAGCTCGTAACAGAATGAACAGTAATCTACAAACGTACATCAAATGCTTGCTTGATTGCCACAATGACAAAGTCATCTTAATATTTTGTATTTAAAGCAATTGGTGAAATGTTGTTCTTTGAATATTTACTTCGGAAATCTATAAAATGCAAAATCATTCATCATCAGTCTCCAGCCTTTATCCCAATTTATTAGGGGTCGGCGCGGCATGTCTTCTTCTTCCATACTTACTTCCCTATTACTTGTCATCTCATGAGACACCTCCTTTCTTGCCATTTCGTCCTTAACACAGTCCATCGTTTCTTTGGTCGTCCACTACTTTATACCCGTCCACATTCTTTTTTTTTAAAGTGCATGGCGATGCAAATACTGTGCCTATAGTGTTTGCAGCGGGCTTGCTCTGGTCTTGTATGCGGCCTGCCTTACAAAGTCTTACAACTCATAAATCTGTCGTATGTTACAAATTAGCCCACTTACATTTGGAGCGAGGTGCGTCGGATCCGACGGCCGGAACAAATCCAGCGAACGCCTTGTTTTGTTTCAAACACTCGACAATGTTGCCCTATTGAGTACCGTGAGAAATGTACGGGCATTTTTCATAAGATTGTTGAATTTGACGTGTTTGGTTATTCAAATATTTTAAGTAGCTGAGCTATTGTTGGTTTCAAATTCCAGTTCATTATGTTGGATTCAAACAACGAAGTAAGAGTTAATACTTTAAAATATGCTGCTTGGAAACGGCTGTTAAGTACCTATAGGAGAAACTTAGTAGCGCAATACAATTAATTATGTTGAAAAGAAAAGCCGATACATAGAACAACCGTCCATTTTATCTAACAACATCATTTTTACCTGCCTTTTTCTAACTATGTTGGGGTTGGCTTCGAGTCTTGCCGGACGCAGCTGAATACCAGAATTTTACATGGAGCGACTGCCTGTCTAACCTCCACAATCCACAACCCAGTTAAAACTGGGTAATACGATACCCCTTGCTGAAACATTTTATCTAACAACGGTCAATGCAAATTCACAGTATATGTATAACCGTAATAGCATATGAGCACTAACAGGAAATGAAGGACTATAACTAGGCTCTAGGCTCAAAGTTTCACCCCCCTTTTGGTCTAACACTTATTCCTGAGCAATGAATTGAATGCAATATAAGGCCACACTATTTTCACTATCTGTTCTTGTATGCAGTTTACGATTGCACCTTTTGTGATACTGAGTTATAGGATTTTATAAGTACTAAGTGTTGTAGAACTATCGGTAATATCGTGCGAGAATAAGGTCTCAAAAGAGTATTAGAAAAACATAATTTGTAAACCATGCCAGTAGTGGCCCTAAAAAAAATACTACAGCAGCATCTGTGACACAAATAAAGGGCTAAGGCAGGGCTAACTAACATCAAAATTCTAAATCACTCATATAGAAAAACCCGACTACAACTGTCGGGCATAACACCCAACTTATTGGAGGATCCCCTCTTTCTATGAGGGATGAAAAACTTTACTCGCTGTTCTTCATACCTCTATATGCCCTAGAACATAAAATCGAAGATATTGGAAAAGCGTGGTGGATTGCGGCCCACCAACTCTTACAAAGAGACCTGAATCCCAGCCAGCATTGGGCCATTACAGTTTGATTAAACCCACAACTGCCTGATAAAATGCATCTTGAAACATTACCTAGTGGACTTCCAGAATCGGGGCACTTATTTATAATGAGCCAAGGCATTGTACTGTAATTACTAATTAGCGACTTAAAATTCCATAATTAAAGCCAGCATCTTTCAGGTTCGCATTCTACAGACCACATAGAATACTTAAAGGAATGTGTTACATTATACATTTCGTTTGTGATACAGAACATTCAGAAAAACTTGGTGTTTTTAGTTCTTTTGAAAAAGATTTAACTTAACAAACATAAGGTAAGAAGTGTAAGAGCAACCAAAAGTTAACTTAGTATGTGATGGTTTCAACCATCCTACCGACATTTAAAAGTCTCATTTTTTTTCGGTTTTGTACCTGTGATAATAAATTACTCTTTTTACCGCAACTTTTCCTCAAATTGAACCAAATTAGAAAATTGAATGGTTAGTTTTGAAAGTCCAAATCAATTAAACCGTTGTTTAAATTAAGTCATTCGTCAGAAAGATATAACACGAGACTATTCTATCGAAAACAAAAATATTACTGTCTATAAATACTTTTTATTTCCAATGTCACCAAACCAGTTTGCAAAAAATCTTACATAATTATCGTGTGGTTTTTATTCATAATGATTTTTACCTTGAAGTGACTACTTTGTCGCCTTAATTATAGATAATTATTTATGTAATCCAGTAATCTACTTGTGTATAAATAAATAATTGAATCTAATTACGCAGGTGGTCTGTAAACAAGATCTTTCTAAACAACGACTGTTTTACTGAACTATCGGGAATTCGCTACATCTTAATTAGTAAGGTCAACAAAGGTCAGTGTGTCAATAGTATTATGATCTGTATTTAATAAAGACGTAGACTATGCATGCAATACGATATAACCTCTATTATTATTTTATTGCACTGCACTTGTGTTTTATTCAACGCGAAGCAATAACAATCTCCAATAACATAAGAAACGTAACGTGTAAAGGTCGCAAAGTTTTGGAATATTAATTAACGTTAACTACCGTCTACCCACTAATATGGTAAAATATAAAAATACCTACTTCAACCGCAAAAGGCTTCGGTTTTGTTTCCGCGAATAAATAAAGTTAATGGCGTTATTATTTTAAAGAACATCTGCGTTATATTGAAGAAAACTATGTTAGGAACGTTCTGAAAGACCTCGTATAGCGCGGTGCTAACATACAAACGACCTACTAAGAAGAGAACCAACAATGTATTCAGACAATTGATCGACTGTACATCCGCTTACTTTTTACTCTAAAACAAAGAGCTTGTTCAAACATCAATTCTTCGTAGCGATAACTAAGATAATGTGCCGATGACTAGTGATTGACATGATTCCGATGTACCGATGTATCGACTCAACCTTGTTGAAGTTCAGGGTCGAGCTCGCAGATGCTGCAGACGTCTTCTCATGCAAACTAACTCACTAACACTAAACACATGCTTATAGAAACGAACGTTTTGTTTTACTCGACAGCTGTACGATGTACGACGAGTATTATGTGGAATAATTGCATGTTATTATTTTTGTGAACGGACGCCGACAGACCGACACGCGTACCCGCATTTTTCTGATTATTATTTTATGACATTGCGAAATCGGTATCGGTAATTGGTATACAATTTATGCGGCTATAACAATTAATATTAATGGTCTTAAAACTCACACGTTTTAATGTAGGTAAAATAAATAAAATAAAAATAAGAGGGGACCTTCGTTAACCTGTTTTTGCAAAGATTTTAATAATCTGCCAACAAATGCACAAAAGAATCGTCGATCAAAGTGTGTCAGTCAGATCACAAGATAATAATCGAAAAGAGAATTTTGTTTCCTCGAAAGACACTCGGATTGTCCCATATTGTGTCTCATGATTATTGTGGGTAGAATAGGATTTCTCAGCGGACGTGACAATTGTGTCGGCGACGTGACACCGACGATGTGATCTCACCACAGCCTCTCAGGAATTGACAACTAGCTCGTTTGAGATAACATCCAGAATCCAGACAGCTTTAACCTAACCCAATTGCTGTTTGGCCTATGGCCATCAGATACCTACTAACGTAAACAGGATACGAGGATCGATTCTTGTCTATTGTTTTTATATTTTGACGTCCATAATTTCAATTCGTATCGTGTCAGATTAATAAATTATCACATGGAAAAATTTCGAGACGACCTTCCTAAAACAATAGGACGAACGTGGTTATGCTTTTTAGACGCGTTGAAAACCCATGAGAGCCCATTTACATAAAATCTGTTGGCATATTTACTCAGTAACCCAGTACTATGTGACGAGAGAATGAGAGCAATATTTTCGATGCAATCTGTTTGTTTGCTTTGACGTCATACCACACAACACGCTATCCCCAATAAAGTACATGATTTTAGATAGGCGCCATTCAAACTCTCCATATCATTCATAAAATATTATATCTTTAGAATTATGAGACATAATTAAATAAGTCATGCATTAAATAATATAAATCATAATATTAAAACCAGCTGATGACTCATAAATAGACTTGGAAACAAATAATTCAAGTAGTAATTGATCTATTTTTGTAGAAGGTGCGCTGACTGTGAATTCTTGGAATAAAGATTATTCGGCTCGGTACATTGTTATGTGTAAGGTTCGCAGAAACCAGTGGACCTCTAATTGCGTTCAGCAAAAACACTGACAAGAGAACCAGATTGTATGAGCAATAAGTTGAGTAAGACTGACTTTTGATGCTGACTCACCCTTGCAAAGGTAATGGCGGTGTTTATTCTAGTTTAACTGAGCTAAAAATTAAGGAAAATGTGTTCATATAACCCACATTCGAAGTACTAGAATTTAAATTGGAATTTCTACAAGGCCTGAAACTGTTTATGAAAATATATAGTTACGCGAGACCTTCATCATATATGAATGAAATGGTTTTCCTCTATTGACTTATTGCGGTTAAGTTATGTACAGACAGCGTCAGTATCTGCTAACCCCTCTACTGTACGGCCGAGTACGCCAGGGGGGTAACTACTTAATGACGCTGTCTGTACTATTCATTCACATGAAAACATGACTACAGTCCAGCTTATAATACCTCCACAATTAATTTAATCTCAGTTCAACGGTCTCCTGATCGAAATACATAATAAAATAATAACAAATTGATAAACTTTAACGGTCGTTTACAGATCAGTGACTTTACTAGCCAAGAGCACAAAAAAAGTATCGTAAAACGTTCGCATTAATCAGCGTGGCACACTTGCGTCTGGTTTTGGCAATTATGAATATGTAATACATATGTTCTGGCTTCTTAACACCCCGAGGCGAAGTACACACGTGTTCGCGAGCTTTCGTGCTGAAACTGGCCTATTAAAACTGATGCAATAGGGTCAAAGTCTACAAGTGAACTTTACAAATTTATTAAGTTGCCAATATGAATATGATGTGAAACTGATCAATATTATAACAGTGTTTTTAGGGTTCCGTACCCAAAGGGTCAAACGGGACCCTATTACTGAGACTTCGCTGTCCGTCCGTCCGTCCGTCCGTCTGTCACCAGGCTGTATCTCATGAACCGTGATAGTTAGCCAGTTGAAATTTCTACAGATTATGTATTTCTGTTGACGCTATAACAAAAAATAATAAAAATAGAAAAAAATAAATATTTAAGGGGGGCTCCCATACAAAAAAACGTTTTTTTTTTCGGTTTTATAAATAATGGTACGGATCCCTTCGTGCGCGAGTCCGACTCGCACTTGTCCGGTTTTTTATTTTTATTTTAGGTCTTTAACAGAAGCTTTGTACTTTTACATGCGGGTCGTGAAAATAATATTACAAAAATACTGATTGCAATTAGAATCAATCCAAAGTTTTCTGAATACAAAATCTTCATTCTCTCATTTCGTAAGTGCTTTTGTAAGGTTTACTAATTAATAAAATAAAACGTAAACGTTTATTCTACAGAGATGATCGGTCTCATACGTTTACCAGCTGTCAAAAAATTAACAAAGCTGCCACTACCTTCACGAATAACAGACAGAATTATCGTTTCTTCAGACAGTATTATCGTTTCTCTATTGTTTAAACTATGAACAAAAAAAGCAATTCTATGTGTTCAGGCCCTGACATTAAATCTGCCACTCTTAAACGTTGTGTGACAGTTCAAGGCGGTCTGCGAAGTGGCGCCCGCGCATCGCACTTAGTAGGGAAGGGGAGACACTTCATCCGATCATTTTTACAGCTGTACGCACCATCAAGTGAGATTTATTTGCTTTTATTGTTTTTCTTCTGTGGTCTGTGATTAACATGAAGTTTTGTTATTCCTATTAAACAGCGGTTTGCTGTGAAAAACTTTTGGTGAGCGATTTAGCAGTTTTACACCCGACATCCAAGACTGTTGACACTCTTGAAAAGTGGGAGTTTTACCAACGGCTTTCGTTACGCCCAGCGTGTTGATCCTATAAGTCAGATCAGCTCCTTTAAATTAAACTAAACTTTATTTCAGAATACTGCTGTCCATACGGTTATAAACGGTATTCAGTTGCAATGATAAGAAGCTTACCCTAGAACCCTAGAAGTTGGGAAAGGGCAGAAAAAATTACGTCGATGTGTTAAAAAAAAAATGAAACAGGTTGAGAGTTAGCATATTGTATGTTTCACCTACATTTGTCTATGTATAAGACGTTGTTTACAGGTTGCTATTAATTTGGTTGATTTAAGATGCAATGGATGCTTATTTTCTAAGCTCCTACACGACACAGTTGAACAGGGTCATGGATGCAGTACCTAGGGTAAAACGATAAATGAGTTGGCCGTTTGCCAGAAAAAAATATTTGGTAAACGAGCCGTTGTAATTGTATCTAATACGTATACCCAGGAGTGAGATGTTGTGGACTGTGAAAGTAAACAGTCATTTAGCCAAAGTTCTCTCTAGGTTGATTAAATACAGAAAAAGGGACGAACTGTTAACACAGTTACACACAACAATTTTAATGTAATTAACTAATGAATGCATGCTGAAATAAATAGATTGAAATTTTTTTTTTTTTTTTTAACACAGTTCTGTAATCAGAATAGAGAAAATGAATACGACAGTGGTATACAGGGTGTAACGGAAAGGGTATATACATACTTAAGGGTATGCTACAGACCATCAAACTGAACATGTTGATACGTAATTAACATCGTAATAATGAAAAAAATATCTGCTGCCCCATACAAAACTTCAATACCTATTCGACCCAAATTTATGGAGAAGCTGATATTTTTTTCGCTATTACGATGTTTGTCCGATGGAGAAACATGTTCAGTTTGACGGTAGCACACCCTTGTATGTAGGGTATGTATATACCCTTTCCGTTACACCCTGTATAGACTTCAACTTTTACCCTAATACACAGTACCTACCTAGTCACAGAATAATAAGTATGAACTATACCTATCTTTAAACGGATATAACAAACAACAGTAGACATAGGTAGGTATTCAGTTTCAGTGTTCCTATTGTCATAATTCTTCCCACAACATTGTAATGGAAATGACAATTAGCAAGGTCAGACACCCAGTATTTCTTTCAAGTGCAGATTTTAAAAAAAACCGTCCAAATGCGAGTCGGACTCGCGCACGATGGGTTCCGTACCATTATTTATAAACAAATCACTTTTTTTTATGGGAGCCCCCTTAAATATTTATTTTATTCTGTTTTTAGTATTTGTTGTTATAGCGGGACCAGAAATACATAATCTGTAGAAATTTGCTACACTAACACACTACACTAACTATCACGGTTCATGAGATACAGCCGGGTGACAGACGGACGGACGAACGGACGGACAGCGAAGTCTCAGTAATAGGGTCCCGTTTGAACCTTTGAGTACGGAACCCTAAAAACTAAACTAAGAATCTTAAGTTTCGAATTTGTGCTAAAACTAGAACTGATTAATTACATCGAAAGCTCCACACAAGCTTCACCTAAGTAGACACACTAGTGTACATACAAAGGTCAGCCGAGGGTAACGGTCTGCTTTGATTCTAAAAGACAATTTATTTAATCCATTTCCTAACGAATAAAACCTAAGTTATTAGGAGTTTAATTCCTAGATAAATTCAGTAGTTAGGTAGGTACTAGTGTACTAGAAACATTCTTTAATTTAAAGTTTGAATTGAATTGCTTTAGAGAAAAAACAAGTGCCAGTTTTAATTAAACTTAGTCAGATTATTCTTCCATTGGCCAGTTAAATGAAATTAGTCTGTTCCATTCAGGAGATCTAGTATGATAAGAACATAGAGTAACATGTTCAATTAAATTACAGTCTTAATAGACAGTTAATAGGTACCTAATTAAGTTACGACAGTTAGTTCACTAATCCATAACCGTTTACAGTTATAGAATGTGACAATTATCAACTACCGTAACCTACCTTCAATTAAATAATATTACTGCTATCAAAACTTCTTATGAAGCACCGAACCGCGAATGTTTCAACTAAATAACTATAACGTGACCGACAATTTGTCATGTTATAAATCGAACGATCAGCAAATCAGATGATTATTCAAAAAACCGGTACCCGCCGGAAGATCCCAAAGACGAATTAAGTAGGTAAACGAACAACAAAACGTATAATTTGTAGATATAGCCGCTCGTTAAACCATGTCTATATCGCTAAACGGTTCTTTCAATCAGATTTCATAAAATAATAAGACTGACCTGTATTCGTAGCACTAAACTTGAAAAAAACTTAAACGTGTAAATTTAAAATTCACTTGTCAATGTTTCACAACAGTTCACTATATCATCATCACACAACACTGATACGATATCACTTCAACACTGGTTCAAAAGCAGTGAAAATAAAATTTAATCGATTGTAAAAAACATCGATACGACGTCGTACATCGAGTGTACAAAGTTCGAGTCGTTGGACGCAGCCGTCACAGAGCAAAGCGCGCGCGCGAATGAATGCTCCGGCATGGAACACTTGGTATCGAGATGTGTCGAACTTCGAAGACAGCCCGACTAGCTGGTAATCGCGCGGGAAACCTTTTAGCCGACTAATTAGCACGCGAAATTGGCGAGTAAACTTCATAACCTTAATATAAGGAAAATGGGTCTTAAAATGTCCTATAACCGTAACGGTTTAAAGGTTGAAACAATGGCGCACTTGTGCATCGTCATGCCGAAGATCAGATGAGATGATTATCTGGAAGCTGCGTCCGGGTGGGTCACGGCCGGTAAACGATTGTGCAAATATGGCTTAGCGTAAAGCTCAATAAAGATGTAAGATTACATTTTAAAGTCACAGATGTTCATGTGAACGCAAGAGGACAATCAGAAATTCGCAAGAATCAAAGGGATCCATTTATGTTTATTGTTATTTGATTCGCTTTTACCGTCTGTGTTTTTCCTATATTTTTTTAGCAGACTCAATGTAAAATACTGGTATTCAGCTGCATCCTGTTAGACTGGAAGCCGACCCCAACATAGTTGGGAAAAATGCTAGGCAGATGATGATGATTTGCTTTTACTGGTAGACAAAGTATTTTTGCAAGATACTATGTATTTGATACTAAATAATTGGTAACAGTACCGGTATCAGTGGATCTTGTAAGTTCGTAAGAGGAAACACCCGCAGCAGCTCGGTCCATGATTGTTACAATACCAGTTCCGTATCGATGCGAGAGATCTAATTATAAACTAGATCAGAATTAAGTTTTAGTCAAACAAGATTTTCTGTAATTTATGATTATGATTTTGTGTTAGCAAACAGATTAATGTTGGCAGTTAATATGGTTTTAATATTCATTTCTTATGAAAGTCTTCATTTAGATTATGTTTCATTAGGGAAACCTATAAAAATATAGATTGAAGACTTAATCAAAGTCTGGAATCTCTGTCTGTGATTTTGCTTAAAAATGAAACATTTTTATTGCTGCAAAATGAGGCATTTTTACTGTATATACATATTTCAAAAATATACATCTTATCTACCATTTACCTACACTAAATAACACTTATCAAAGTATTTGACCTGACCTATTACAACACTATGAAAACAAAAGACAATCTAGTGAGTCAAATAATTATTACCTATTATTTAATTACTGCCATGTCAAAGTATTTGATAGTGCTATTGTTCTTTATTCTAGCAAAATGTTTCCACTCCTTACCCTTAATTGGATACAGGAATTATGTTTTAATGATTTTTATTTTAACTCACCTGTCTTAGTTTTAATAACTGCTATATACATTTCAACGATTAACAAACTAATAAATTAAATGACTAAAATAACAATAAACTATAAAAGGGCGTCAAAAATCTCCTCCTCAACGCTGTCAGCTCGTAATGCGCCCAAGAGACTGGCAGCATTGCCACGTTGTATGGCAATAAACTTCGCATTCACCTATTATAAGACATTTCATTAAATTGCTTGATTAAGGCTCATATGTTGCCCTATATCTCAGTCATCAACCGATTGATTCCATAACACTTTATATGATATGCGAGCTGTTCCTATCTACGTGTTATACCATAATAAATCACATGGCGTTAGACAAGCAAACAATCGGTTTGTTTGTCAGTTACCAGTCATCTCCGTTAACGAACTATCATCAGCGCTTCGCAAAAAAACTCCGAGCATTCCAACTATTTAACCTTTTTTGCTAACATATGTAGTGGGCGATGAAAGCACCCTGGGAGGGCTCACTTAAGTATCTCATTAACTACTTAAAAGGGTGTTTTTGTGGGAAATAAAAACGATAGGAAAGCTTTGTTTGATTTAGATCTGTAAGTGGGTTTTATTGGCAAGTTTGATATTGATACCAATGGAATGTCTTTTAGCGGTTTATAACTTTTGTTTTTTTTTTTTTTTAAATCCTGTATTCCCACTTTTTTTTTTTGCAGACGGTTTGAAACGTGTTGGTTGAAGTAATATCCACTGCGCGCGCGTTAACAGCTCGTAACTATAAAAGCTCGCAGTGTTAAAGCTCTTTATTTTCTAATATTCTAATAGCTGCACTGCACGGGATCTCGTTTCACATAGTGCTAATATTTCATAGCGAATGTTCCGGGACAATTGAGAGTTCAACAGCACTCAACAATCAGTAAAGCGCCTTATAGACGTTTCAAACTGGTGGGACAAATGTTGGTCAAGCACAAATGTTATAGGCGCTCGCCAATGCTTTTTCTTCTTATATTCTTACAATGATACATACAAATACACTGCAATCACAACATTTATTGAGAAAATAATATAAAGAATTTAAAAAAAAAGTGCTATAATGTCGCCGTCGTCGTTGGTGGCCCAGCTATGCCAATAGAAACTCTAACAAATTGGCTATAGGATGAAGTTGGCTCATCCCAAACAACCTAAACCGTTAGAGTAACAAATATATTATTCTGCTAAAAGCGTATACCCAAAGCGTTGTCATCGCGTCGTCCCTTGGTTGGCCAACAAATTGAACCGTCTATAGGGCGCCTAAACGACGCGTGCGCCGACCGCTTGCCTAGCCGTTGTGCGTTGGTTCGTTTCTTTCAACACTTGCTAAACAATGCTCTACTTCCGATCTAATGAATGCAAACAAAAGCCCAAGAATGCTGGGCTGGCCAAATAAATTTTATTCTAGGGTTTATTTATTAGGTTTCATAATAATGCTATTTTTGCCACACCGAACAGTGTTGTGTGGAAATTGGTTACACGTGGAACAGATGTGGATTTTACATGTTTGGGTATATTTATGGGAAACATGTAACACCTATATGTTAGCATTCCTTTATTTGCCGTTTAAGTTCTTATTTAACCAATTTCAAAAACGAGGAGGTTAACAATTCGGCTGTTGTTTTATTATATATTATTATTATTCGTTCTACGACGTCTACGAATGCCTACGAGCCACGCTACGAAGCTACGACAAGACAACAAATAATACGAATTAACGCCATAAATACTTAAATAATTCCACACTCCGGTGGTTTTCTAATACTAAGTAATGTATACAGAAATAGATGTGGTTACATACCTGGCACTTCGACGAAATCCATGTTTAAATAGATGCCTACTAATCAAGGATTTAAAGTATCCTCATGTGGACTAATTAAGTACGATGGTACTCAAGTTTTCCTGTTACAAATATTTTCAGGTAACAGGTACATACCTAACGGATAGCAAGTTTGTAAATAATTTTGTATTTTTCAATAAATAAATAAATAATGAACTGGCCGGTACGTTCAGTTACGAATAAGTAACCAACTTTTTTTTTATACCAGCTAAAGACAGAATTATGGAGGATATTTCCCAGCTGTGGCACATTATAGGCTATTTATTTACTTAGTTGATTTCAGTAATTATGTACAGGAACATGACATATTCTAGCTTTGCCTCTGGGATGGTACACCTAGTAAATCTCTGGAGTTGCAGAGATTTCCATGAGGTGGGTGGCCCCATTGTTTTCTAGCAAAACAGTTCTATAAAAAAATTAACCGACTTCCAAAAAAACACTATAAAGTGGAAAATAAATTTGCTTTCGGAAGTCGACTCCGGAAGACTAAAAAAGTTTTAATTTCCGACCATAACACGGACAAAGCTGCGGGGAAAAGCCAGTTAATTATAAAAGAAAAGCTCACAAAGCTATGAACATTGCACCCTATACTCGAGAATTAAATTACATGAAACTCACAATAGCAGTTTATCGATTGGCAAGTTCATGTTTAACAACCTGTCAGCTTATCGTAGTGCAGCTTTACGACTTATTCTTAGACCCGTGTTATGGTAGTAGTCCAATGCGTATTTAGTATTAGACCTATTATACAATCAACGGTTCCGTAGTTATGGTTGCAAATCAAAAAGTTCTAGAGTTGAGCTAGACTTCGTAAGAGGCAGAACGTTCAGTATATTTCGGAGACTTTATTTGAGAACTCTCTGTTAAATTGTAAATTACTTTGTAAGAAGTAGTTTTAGTGGCCTTTTCGTTATATTTTATTACCCGACACAGCAAAACCAAAAGGTAATGATTTAAGCAGTCTATGTTTATACACAATTACGTATGATTTTATTTGTGTATGTTTCAGTCTGTCGTTTCAATTTCTTGTAACCATCATCATCATCATCAGCATGTAATGTTCCCACTGCTAGTACACAGGCCTCCTCTCAATGAGACGGAAGGAGAGCCTCCTCTGTTCTAATCTGTATATCTAAATATATACTAATACTAATAATAAAGCTGAAGAGTTTGTTCGTTTGTTTGTTTGCTTGAACGCGCTAATCTCAGGAACCACTGGTCCGATATGAAAAAATCTTTCTGTGTTAGATAGCCTATTTATCGAAAGGCTATAGGCTATATATCACGCTAAGACCAAAAGGAGCGGAGCAGCAATGAAAAATGTTGCGAAAACGGGGAAAATGTGACGCAGACGAATTTGCGCGGGACAAATAGTGATCTATAAAGTTCCTATGACATAAGTATTTTTCTTTATAATTGCCAACTACGTTGTGTCCTTTTGCCCTCGGGTTATGTAATGGGAATTGATATTATGACTAGTATAGGCGGATGTGGTCGCTCGTACTTGGCCTCTACACCACAACCTATCGCGTTTCATTGTAAAAAAAATATCTATTAAGTGACAATACCTGTTTTACGTAATACCGTAATACATACCTGAGTTTTTAAATAGTATCCAATGTGGTTTATAAAATACTGCAAACCTGATACGAATGTTGTTTATTGTGATTTAACAATAGAATCGGTTTCAGTAGGTCAGTTTTATACCATGTTATGTTTCGACAGTTGTCATTATTTCGTAGTTTAAAAGTATTCAGTCGATATCGGTTTGAATCGTTAGGCTTATAGTTTTACTACGTAGTTTAGCGTTGTACAAGCTCACATAGGATTTCTATTTATCGATTAAATCGTGTCGTGAATTCGCAAATAGTCGTACCCACAAAATAAGGCCGATGCACACGTGCATTCAAAATTCGTAAGTACACTTTCACACACCGGAAACTGGGCGTTCGCGTCGTTTACCCAGCAGGATTCGGGTTTCTGTGCTACCTATCACATTTACGCGCCGTGTATGGCGCGGACACTTTGCGTCCGATCGTGAGTACGCACCACGCGACCAATCAAGGTTTGGAAAACCAGTAAAAGCGGATCCCTCATTATACGGGAAATCTATACAAAGCGAGGCATTGTTATAGTGGTAATGTGTAGCTTGACATCTCGCCGTGTGTGTGCACCTGCCCGAATGATTTGTGAACCGATAGCTATTTCGGGTAAACCAAATATTCCTGTGCCGCTTTCATTTTTGTACGTGAATAATAATAAACAAAATGCGGCGGATATTTGAAAGTTTTGTTTGGACGTAGCATGATTGATTTTATTGGTTATTGGAAAATTAATATGAGGATCGTTAAATTGATGCCGCTTTATAGAGTTGCATTTATATTTTATTATGAGGATCTTCAGTTTCTTTCACGTATCTGAATTCTGAAGCTAAGAAGATACTACATAAGAGTGCTGTACCCACGAAATAAATAAACTAGATCAACGTGAATAGGGTAGTTGACATAAAAAATCTAATTAGTCCGTCTTATAGATTTCCAAAAAATATTGGACACGCATTTTTTCTTTTTTTACGTTAACAGAAAATGAAGACGATAAAGTGCATTTAAAACTCGTGTGACGTCACGACGTCGTACACTTTTTAAAACACGGTGACGTCAAAAGCCCCCACTCTTGATCTTTGATGCGTTTTATCTTCGTCAATTTTTATTAATTTGATAAAGTAAAAAATACGTGTACAATATTTTTCGATAATAAACTGACGGACTAAATATTATCATATTTTTTTGACTGTGGAAACATCCCTATTACTAACATAACAAATTGTGTGAACAACCACAAACAACAAATAAACATATTTTTAACACTAGATTGTGGTATAAGTAAGTTTTATCCGATTTTCCGAGGTATAATTTATTTGCAAACCTTGAGATACACTTTCTGTTTTGCGAACATAAAGATTCTTGTCTGACTCCCTTAAATCGCTAGTAGTAGCAATAGTTTCTCCCAAAAGTCTGATAACCAGTCTTACCAAGAGTATCGTATTACCCAGAAATGTCTTGGTGGTGGAGGTCTGATAGTGGATCGTCTAAGTCGCTCCATGTAAAATACTTGTATTCAGCTGCATCCGGTTAGACTGGAAGCCGACCCCAACTCAATTGGGAATCGGCTCGGCAGATGATGAGTAGCAATCGTTTCTCCCCAAGATTTAAGTGATGAAATTGCTTTCGACACAGACCACAATCCACAAATGAACATTGAATTAGCCTACAACTGCTGCAACAATCAGCAATAGAGATGCACAAGAATGTAACCGATCTCCACACTAAATTAATTAGAGCCGAGCACATTCTCTAGTCACCATATCACGATTACAAGAGAAATTAATTACAACTGCCGCCACTGAGGATCCTATAGGCCACGGACTGACGTCACCGTCTCATATATTTTATAAGCTGACCATCATAATATTATGATCATGTTAATCTATAGAAAATATATTAGGTAGTGTAATGGGGAACGCTTAAATGTATATGTATTTTACAAATACCCACGGTATTGTAAAATACATAGGACCAGTAGTGTAGAAGGGAAAAAAAATACCCACGAAACCACCAGTAGTGCAGTTTAGTAGTGTGGAAGGGAAGGAGGGAACTTGGCTATGTATTTTCATTTCTCGTGGAAATAATTTCACATCCGTGTATTCCCGTTTGTCCCACCGATTTCGTCCCCCTAGTGGGATTAACGGGAATTCGTTATTTTTTTTCCCGATCGTCCCACTAATTTAGTTGGTGGGTCGAACGGGAATAATTTATTAATTATTTTGTTAGTCGCATTGGTCCCACCAAATAATTTCAGACTGGTTGTGTGCAGTTTCATTGTTTTTTCAACACTAACTCGACCGGCCTAATTTAAGGATACTAAAGAGAGAGAATGTCAGGTAAACCAATAGGGTTTACGAAAATAACACAATGTTACCGGCACTCTTTTGTTAACTAGCGGCACCGCCGGCGCACCAGAGCCATGTAATATCACGACAAATTTGAAAGTAAACGATGAAACATTTTATGCACAAAATTATTTAGTGGTACGAATGGCACTAATCTAAGAACATATTCACATTCGTCCCCCTAAAATCCCGAGTGGGACGATCGGGAACAAATTTAATATTATTTTTGTAAATTCCCGTTCGTCCCACCGACTTCGTCCCCCTAGTGTAACACACGGTACGGTACGGTACGGTAGTAATACACGGGTTTTAAAACGACTGTCGAGCGGCATAGGTAAATCGCTCGTGAAGTGGTGTTTATATGAACTTCGCCTTATACGGGTATGAAGAATAGGTTGAAAAGTTCTTCATTCCTCATAGAAAAGGTAAGATCTTCCGACCAGACGGGTGTCGTGTCTGGTGGGCTGCCCAACAGTTGTTGTCGGGTCCTTCTATATGCTCTTAAGTCGCGGAGAACTTTAATATCATCATGTATTAGATGTTAGTTCTTAATTTGTGGCATTTATGGCACTGTAGTATTTTTTGTTGCATGTTGCTGTAGCGCTTTTTGTAGTGCCGCAATAGCCTTATTAACGGCACATTTTACTATGTAGCCTTTAAATCCCCTGTAATATTTTGACATTGAACCCAAGCTCATTTAAGCTAAAACGCTAGCTTTTAGAACTAGGTTAAATGTTAAACTGTTGCATAAACTTAGCGTGCAAACTGCCATCCACTTTGTAAGCTTAATCCGCTTATAATAAATGACTTTTGTTAAAATCGTGGTTAAAATTTTAGCATGACTTTTGAATTTACTTTTATACTTTAGTTACTGGTCTAGAATATGCTAGATTTTCATCACAATTTCTGTTTTTTAGGGTACACGTAAACCACAACGAGGACGACCCAATACATTAAATCTTCAAATAGAGCTTTAGGTCTCAATGTTAGCCCTCAATTGGGAATTATTCAACCCTATTCGACGCAAACCAAATCCAAGATAAACTAGGTTGGCTTACTCCTAATTTCCTAATTGAAATCCCATTCAATTTGCCCACCCAGACACGATTTGGACGACCAGATTACTAGGTCTCACTGTGAGGAAATCCTCCTATCATTTATTATATCTTATATCCTAGGTCAATAAGCTTGAATAGGGTTGAGCTTGCAAGGATTATATAGTATTTTTTTTAAATTTAGAATTTATTTTGTTTTAGGCTGACTCGTTTAACTTAGAGAGAATCTCTAAAACCAAGCAAATTAGACCAGCTGCGGACATCGCAAACTGAAAGAAGTTTCATAAGGTGTCTAGAATTCGGCGGTTCTACTGAATCATAATTCAAGACCCTGCTTATCAACCTTGACATGGCCGATGCGCTTGCACACGTCCAGAACAAAACAGCATCAAAAAGAACTAGGTACTCACCATTTGTTGCGGGTTCCGCGGCTTGCGATGCGCGCGGTGGACCTTCAAGCCAGTGACTCCTTCCAGGACGTCAGCCAGTAGCAGCCCGTCTGCGCAGTCGCGAGCCAACCCGCCGCCCGATGCGCCCGCGCGTCGCCGAGACCGGGCCCGCTCCAGGTAGTGGTTCGCCCAGTCTGTGTAGATCTGCGGAGGGTTGGTTTTTGTTAGATGGTGGTGGAGAACTCATAGGTCAGTTTAAGGAGATTTCAAAGTGTTTGGCAGTTTAAAAAATAAGACATTTGTGTTTCAGAGCCTGCCTCGTCAACAACACTAATACAATTCCTGCATCAGTATGCTCAAAACAAATGTTAGAATTTGTACATCCAGCCTGATCCATGTGAACTGTCCGTTTTTATCATTAGGCGATTTACAATAAATAAAAAAAAAGGGTTTTAGGGGTTTTAAAAATAGATGTTGGCCGATTGTCAGACCTACGCGATATGCACACAATTTCATACAAATCGGTTCAGCCATTTCGACGGAGTTCGGTAACAAACACCGCGACACTTGAATTTTATTTATTAGTTTAGTTTCCTGCCAGTACTGGATTTAGTCACCTAATCCATGAGTAGGTAGGTGCATACAGTAAACTTACTGTTATAAATCAAATTAGGTACACTTAGCTCTAAGTTGGGGTCATGTGGAGAGGATAATGAAGAGGAAGCTGTATTAATAACATTGATTGGCATATGCCAAAATAACAGCCAATCTAACCTGGGGATTTCATACCCTTTACGTTGCACATATTATTACAGGTAATCAAATTAAGTTTTTGTACCTTTCAAATTAGACGGTAACCTTTAAGAAAAATGATTGCAGTGGTACAAAAATACTTTGAAAGAATTACTTTACAATAAAAAACAGTCAATCATAAGATGGACTTTATACTTTACAACAGGGATTAACACTCGGTTTGGTGAACTGCAGGTAAACAGCGGGTAAACGATGACTAACAAAGACGCGTAGATAACGTTTTACAGACCATGAGATACGAAATTGCTACTAAAATTTTAACGACAATTTCACACACGGTACTCGAGCACGACGTCTGTTTATGAGAGCTTTGTGAGTGTTTCGGACCAAGATAAAATATTACAAAGATTCCTCATACAATACTCTGTAAATCCTGAATCACACACATTTGAGAATTTTACAGATTTTATGACAGTTTTTCAAGAAGTGGACGTTAGGTACGGTCGAGAAAAAAATACTATTGTACTCGAGTTAACGGCATGAGGTCATACATAAGTTAATAAGTGAGTGTTATGCTCGGCGCTATGAATTCTTAAAAGGATTTAGTCATATTCGAGTCAATTTGCAGGAGAATGGGGACAAGTGGAGCAGACGCGCCACGGCGTCGCCGGCTCGGGGCCACTCGGCCGGCGGCCTCAACTACTGGATCACACTAATACCTACGTGTCAGGTCCGTGTGATGTTCCTCGCACTCATCTCACTCTCTAATGGTTTTAGAGGGTGGTCTGTTTAATGACTGTTAATGCTTTCTCGATTAGAACTCGAATTAGAAATATATGTGCACTTAAATCTTAATACGCCCATTACATTTAAACACGATGCATTTGTTAATAAGAATTTATAGATGCGTCTTCATCGTGATGGAATAATCGGAGAAATCGATACGGTGTCAAGGGCTTCGGATCTTTATCGGAAATAAAAAAGGAACATGTTATATTTTGAAGAAAATGATACGGCGAGTTTATACTTACGTTGGCTACAAACGATATTCCACGGTAATTTGATTACACAAGTAATTCTATCTTCCGAGGCCTTGATGCGAAAATGCGTAATTTGCTCATTATTGCTTTGCGAATGGATTCCGAATTTTCCTGACGTGACAAAGTTAATGTTGTTGTTTTTTTATGTATGGCATCTTGTTGGCTGAAGCTACGTTTATACAAAGTGCGTTTAACTTTAATCGCATAGTGTGACACAGTCATCCGAATGACAATACATGTTCTTGTACACGGCGACAAATGAAGCTATACATTTCCAGTATAACATGGCCTCGCTTTGTATAGATTTCCTGTGTAATGAGAGATACGCATAAACTGGTTTAGTATACCTTGATTGATCGCCGTGCGTACAATAAAAACTGCTTTGTGTACCGATGCCTGATAGCTTCCAATACTAAAAGCCATTATCATAAATCAATATTCCTCGATCTTATCAGTTAATCTTACACGTTAATAGAATAATCATGACAAGATGTATTGGAAGGTGTTCAGACGAGTGCAGTTGGTCGTCTCACTCTGAATGCGTCTTATCACACGGTTGTTTATTCAAATCGGCCCGAATAGCTTTCGATTGTAATAAATCTAGCCTGCCGGACATTTTTATCGCCATGTAGATGCTATATCGGGAATAACTTGTATCCGCTCCTGTCATATGTGGACTTGGTTTTCTTTGCGATGCCGACACGTTCATGGAAATTTCTAGTAACTTTTGTGTTTGCATGCAGGAGATCTTATTGTTTGTTTTGTTACTGTTGTTTATACCTCGACTCGTTGGTTTGGTTTTCGTAAGTGTTTCTGCTGGGCATGAGGTCCTGGTTTGATTCATAGGTTGGGCAAACCGTTTTAAGGGTTCCAAACCCAAAGGGTGAAACGGGACCCTATTACTGAGACTTCGCTGTCCGTCCGTCCGTCGATCCGTCTGTCACCAGGCTGTATCTCATGAACCGTGATAGTTAGCCAGTTGAAATTTCCACAGATTATGTATTTCTGTTGCCGCTATAACAACAAATACTAAAAACAGAATTAAATGAATATATAAGTATATATATAAAAGTGTTTTTTTTGCTCGGTTTTATAAATGGTACGGAACCCTTCGTGCTCGCACTTGGCCGGTTTTTTTTAGGTTAATGCATCACTTTCTCAGTAGCAGCCCAGGGTCAGGATATTTGCCCGGTGATGGCAATAGTTTTGCCTCTTTACTTACATCGGACTTAAACCCTTCGGGAATAACAAGACGTGATGTTGTGTACTTGTAGCTTGTTTCTGTGTAGCTAAATAAAGAAGGAAAGAAAAGAAAATAAATCTCAATTAATTGATAGAGCGACAGAGGCTGGTGTTAACTGTTTGTAAGGTCGCGGGTTCAAGTTCTGTTCCATTGACATAGGGCGGTGAACCCACAGACCAGCTTAGTTATTACTGAGAGATGTTAATGTCATTAAATAATGTTATGAGGTGGTGACTGACAAAGGGGTATGTATGTATTATGTATTTGCGTACAGCCGGAGAAACGAGTAGCTTAACAAATTGACTAGCAACTAAAATGATCATCATCATCATCATTTCAGCCAAAAGACGTCCACTGCTGGACATAGGCCTCTTCGAAGTGTCGCCATATTGACCGGTCCCGTGCAACTCTCATCCAGTAGGTACTTATAAAATTAAATCTCAATTGTTTATCGTTGTCCAAATAGCTATAACATGGACAACTAATTTCCCTGACTGTAAATTAAAGGTTCTTTGGTGTTCGCGCTTAGTAAGTATTTTGAGCTTCCAAATGTTAAGTCTGAACAATACACTAGCATACGCTAGTACTAGCGTACTTAGCTATGTATACACTAGTACATACTCTTCTATTATCTAGCTCGCCAGTGTCCAGTGTGGCGAGAGCGCTTGTTCTCATATCGCTTTATTGCTGAAAGCTCTCAAACAGCTGGGACCCGCCTTCAGCGCGCGAATAAAACTTTACTTCTAATTCTATTTTAAGTGAGAACCGGCTCATTTATAGCTTTTATTGCTACTTTAAAAGACAGTAGAAACCCGATGGAAGTTCTATAAAACAGGTGCAGCAGAATCCTAGAAAATAAACGCTCGCTTTTGGTGTTAAATATGTACGTCCGATGCTGGTAATGAATCCTTTCACTCGTGCAAGCTATCATAATACACGGTGAAACTTTATTTGCGTTGAACAAACGTAATTTACGCTCACAATGTGGCTCGTAAGTTCGGTCGTCCCTAAACCGGGAGCCGGACCAAAATAAACAAATCAAATTCGTTCTCATTCATTGTGTATCGTGAATTCCCCGCGCTCCCCTTTCCCGGGGCCGATTGTTTTCATAAAACCTGCACGGTGAATAATTTTGTGACTTGTTCCTTGAACGTTGGTCGGGAGCTATAAACTTCATATTTACGGTCAATAAAGACTGTTTGATGAACCGAGATTAATCATTCCTTGAAGCTGATGATTTTGGCATTGATGTGCATTCACGGAATGCCATTATTCTAACGACAGTATGCAATCATACACAATGGCATATCTTAGTTGTAGAAAGTATGTAATATGCGAACGTTCTTACTATCGTCACGATTCTGTGATATCTCATTTTGCTTTTACTTATGGCATGCTCTGACCATCTAGGATGTAATATCGAGCGAAATAGTTGAGAAATGCGGATGTATGCAAGGAAGAGATTACACGGAGAAGCAGAGGAAATATGATAAGTATTGTTTTACTACATGAACATTATACAGCTAGTACATCATCATCAGCAGTTTTAGGCCATGTACATTTTTTGACATAGTACCTACTTACTTAACAGTCCTGGCCCTGCCTAATTGTTACAGGTAGGTAGTCAGTGGCCCGAAAGTCTGGCAGCCAGTCTTACCAAGAGGTATAGAATTAGCCAGTACTAACTGGGTTGCCAGATTGGCAGTCGTTCCATGTAAAATACTGGTATTCAGCTGCGTGTGGTCAAACTGAAAGCCGACCCCAACATACTTGGGAAAAGGCAAGGCAGATGGTGATAGGCAGGTACATATATCAGCAGTTTTAGGCCATTTTTTTGCTATCGGTAATCGCCCTGGGTTCTAGTCAAAACCAGTTAGCTTTGACCACCAAAGAAGATGTTATATAGAGATGGCACTGCCCAATCATCACGATAATAAACTCCAATATTTTTACCGCAAGAATCTTAATAAGCACTTAACAAATAAAAAAAGTAACCATAAAACTATAGAATTTAATTGATAAGGCGTGACCACTGAGTTATTAATACAACATATTTGGGCGTGCCTGTATGTTTTACTGAAAGTGATTTAATACCCAGAAATTAATACCAGCGTACGCACGACGGCCAATCAAGCTAAACAAACCAAATTAAATTGATATCTCATTGTACGGTAAGCTCACACAGAGCGAAGTCAGGTTATACTGGATATGTATATCTTAATGTGTCGCCGTGTACAATCAAAATATCGTCTCAATTGAGCCAATACAAATTAATTGAGGCTAAGACTTAATGATGGTGGATGGAGTCATTTGCATATTTTTGACCCGAACTCAATGGTCATTTAAACGTCATGTTGATTCAACAAGCTCTATAAAGATTTAAATAAAGATAGCCATGGTTCAAATAACAAATATAATTTTAAAATTTTAACTCGAATGAATAATGTATTGAAAAACTGATATTTTTTTACTTTACACTGATGAAAAATCTTAACACTCCACACACACGAACTCAACGGTTTTGATAATTTTAAAATAAATCTTATCGTTTATGACAAATGAGTTCAATTTATCTCACCAAAGCAATTAGTGTAGTGAGCAATGCAACGTCCCCAGGAGACTTTCATTCTATGAATCATTTTTGTTGGAACTAAAAGTTGAACATCCGACAGTTAGGTCTTGAGTATGACTCCTAGAGCGAGTAAACTTACTCTGGGTTTTTCCGTACGGGATCTCCAAGTTTGAACAATGTTAGTTGTCCGACTGGGATCTCGCGGATAGTATGAATACTGAGATAGTTCGATGATTCCCGATGTCCACCACCGGTGGACAGTGACACATTTTTTTTAAATAATTCTCGCAGTCACAATCTTTTACCATGATTCCCTTTAGACACCACTGGTAGACATTGACATGCCTTTTGTTTAAATATTTCGGTATTGTCAATTAGCGACACAATTTTAAACATGAGTATTCTCTAAACTAATTTACTTGTAAACCTAATTAACACTACTACACACTTACATACTTTTATCCCAGTAACCACCAATTTATTTTTTTCTGCTGTTTTCAAAATTATTATTAAGTAGTTTTTTTTTTTCGCTGTCCACCACTCCAGGCAGGCAACACAAGCAGGTGGTAGATATTGGGAATCATCGATATAGTAATTCTGGTAATGTTTGCATCTCAATTTCCCCTTCCGGGATTGCGAGCGTATTATTTTTGACAAAATATCACCTTGCTGTTTGCACTCAACACGGTATCAATACCTTATCCTTAACGGGCTGGGCAGAAATGTAGCTTGCAGCTCTCACTACGTTTGGAAATAGAAAGGTGCACTTTAGGGTACCTACATTGTTATCGCTACGAAAGTCCCATTTGGTGTCGTGGGCTGAAATAATTTTAGGGTTTAAAGTTCACAACTGTGCGTGCGATTTGACTACCTATATTGCCTACGTTTGCAGAGTGAGTTACACTAGGTTTGAGCAAAACATGAATTGGGGTATAATAAAATGTTCTAGCATTGATAAATCCGTATAACAGTAAAATATTCAAAAGATTTATAGAGATCGGTGAACTAAAAGCAGGATGTAAAAATGTCTCTGCATCGACAAGTTAATATTGCAAGTTGCTTGATTGGATTCTGATGTCATTTTTATAACATGACTGTTATGGAGATTTTGCTTTTAACTTTTATTTCGTGACAATACAAAAAATGGTTTTGTGTGGTCCACCCTAGAATCTTAATTGGATAAATTCTCTACTCTATCTTAAAATTATTGACGACCCACTTCAAGTGGCTTGACGCAAACATGAAACCTAACATAGATAGGGTTGTTACCATATATGCAACACATAACATTTTATCGACATAACTATCGATAGTTCGTCACAGGCGTTAGGTGTGAGCTTAAAAGCGTTTAGTACGGAAGCGAAATGAGGTCGCGTGGCTTTTAATATCGCGATCGGGGTGCCACTGAGGTGCGTCGCAGCACTATGATCTTCTTTGAACTTTATCATTTTTATAAACACCGTCTGTTTTCAAATTTCGAAACTACAAAACAAATAAAGTGAAATTGACGGATAATGTCTAAGACTTAGACAGATCGTGTGTTATCGATTTTGGAAAGATTTGTTGCTGTTAAAACTGTGGTCGCTGTTTAAACATGTATTTCGAGGCGAACTTTTTAATAATGGTAATAAGACTTTCTCTAAAACTATGTCTACTATTTAAAGAAAAGTTTGCGGTTACCTAACAAAAATACCCATCTACTTATATACAGCTACTTTTCTTTAAAAACCTGTTAGTTCATTTGATAATAGCAAAGGAAAATGATTTACCTCGCGTGACGACGAATATTTTTCATTGAAAATCCTATCAGACGGTAAATTTTCTTTACAACGATGAGGCTTTGAAGGCATCCTTCACTGTCAGACAAAAGGTAACGGGGTCAGGAGTCGAGAACATTCTCTAAGGAGTTAGTCAATGAAAATATTGTTAGTACAATCAGCGCTTTGTTATTTAATTAGCGAGAACAAAACGCAACGTTAACGTTCTCACGTTATTTCGCGTATTATTTACAAAGTGGCGCAAACCGCTTTGTGAATTAGTATGTTAGGTATATTTTAATACACAGATAGAACTTTTCTTTGAATTCTAAAGCGAGAATATTATTTAATTCTGATAAAAAATAAACAGTTTATCAACATCATCATCCACAGCCCGACCTTTCATCATCATCATCATCATCACCCTATAATGTACCCACCGCTGGGACACAGGGCCTCCCCTCTTTGAGAGGGTGCTGTGAGCTGTAATCTACCGCCCGAACCTATAAGTAAAATTATCGGAAGCCAATTTAACCACGATGTGATAACACAATGACTCACAACTAAAGTTCAATGAACCGTATCTCCACAGCAATAAATCTAGTACCAGCCCATAAATCAATGTTAATACGCGCTTGCACACACTAGCTTCCAGGTAATTAGTCTAGTCATTAGTTAATTAAGTCTATAATAGCCCACCTTCCATCTTGCATCTTATGAAAGCATCAGTGAGTGGAGTTCGCATGGCTGTATTTCGGGTCAAACTTATTAGATCTTTTTTCCGCTTAGAGTAAAATTCTGCGTTGTTGGTCTAGTAGTCGTAAATGCTACTGCCGATTATGAGGTCCTGGGTTCAAATATAGGGTCGGGAAAAGTGTTATTGGGTTTTTCCATCAGGACTGTCTTAATAGCAGCTACGGAGTTTTGATAGGCTGCAAAGCCCGATTGATGGCAATAGGCTTGCTGATCGCTCCTACTGGATGGGGCTTTAACTTGACCAAACAATTTCGAAGTACTACCTCTGCGCAAGCAACCCTTCGGGGATTAAAAGAGTGTTGTTTTGTGTTAAGAAGAATTAGGTTATGTCTAGATTGTTTTACCTGTACAATAGACCTGGTCTGCCGTGTGACGTCATCGGTGGAGCCCTGGATAGATCTCGGGGCTCTAATGCACGTCGGTATCATGGTTTCAACACTTCACTCATTTGACAAAGAACAGTTTATAGAAGAAAACTTCAGTCCATTTGGAGCACATTTTTTACTGTGTTTTCACTTTGAAATTGTCAAAACTGTAAATGTTTAAACTGGGAATGAGAATTCGTGGAATGTGTTTCTGGGAAACAGCATGTGGAAATGATTATGAAAACAAAGCAATAATTTTCTCATAGTCGATATTCGCTCCCATAGTATCGGCTAAGCCTTCCATATTTTGCCTTTCCGTGCATTTCAGAGATGCGGCGACACAATGATAGCTGAAAACCAATTTTCTAAGACCTACGTTCGGTTTCGAGTATTCGTATAAACTGAGCACAGTTGTATGGTGGTATCTATACTTCTATAGTGAGTTACAGCTCATGAATGAATGGATGCGTCTACGCTCTTGTGCGATAAAGTTCTGAGAATATTTACTCTACGGTCGGCGCCGCTGTGCCCACGCACGTCTTTGCGCTGCCGTTGACTTCACTGGGTCAGAGCAAAAACACTCTTAAATACAACAATTTAGATAAAAAAGCTTATCTTATCACTATGTTAAATGCGAAAGTTTCTGAGGATGGATAGGTATATAGATAGATGGGTGCATGTCTGTTACTCTTTCACGGAAACACTGCTAAACAGATCTTGAGCGTTTACGCCGTACGACATTTTAAACAAACTTTCAAGTCCTTATTTTCCGAAATGACTGAAATAAGCAGCATACAGAGGTTTAAAAAGTTACTGATAAAACATTTTCGAAATGTCTTTAAAAAAAAAGATAATGGGAAATTTCTAATTCCAAACATAAAATTTATGATCGGTCTGATTTAGTTGTAACACTATTTATGGAAAATGTTTTTAGTTACTTTTTAGACCTATGTATCCTGCTTATGTGTATGAAGTTTCATTAAAATCAGTTCAGTCATTTCGAAAAATAAGGACTTGAAAGTTTGTATGAAATGTCGTAAGGTGTAGTAAACGCTCTTAATTAAACTTTCCAAAAATATAGCTCTGAGTAACATAAAGGCATCAATAAATTTGTGTAAAAAAGAATCTACGCGGGCGATGCCGCGGGCAGAAGCTATTATTATTCTACGTGTTGCTAATATCACTCAAAATTCATCAGTTCGTACATTTCGCAATTAGGAAATGTACTTACGCCCACAAATCTCCCAACTTTGTAAACAACGGCGTTGTAATATTTATTACTCTACAAATAAGCTTTGCTGAAGAAATTAGACTGACGTGTGTAGGAATAGTGAGTAACTGAGTAATCCGTGCCTGAAGTAACATGTAAACGGGGAAACCGCTGAATAATTTTCCCCACTATTTCGTCAGCGGATTATAACTAGAATGTAGACGTGTGAGGAGAGTTAAGCCGTAAAGCGATTCTCATTATGATGAATAATATTAACTGTAATAAACATTTTCACATCTAGCGTGTGCATTCGCATAACTTAAATCTGTCGTTTCCCTTACGAAATATTCGGATTGTCTAAAAATATTATAAGCTCCACCATTTTAAATAATTTAATTTAATTTTGAGCCTGTACTTCTGTATGAACTAGCAGATATTTTTAAATAATATAATATTACGCCTGTAATCCCCGAGGTGTGTACTTAGTACTACATCCACATTTCGCCAGTTATGTTTTAAGTCCCATTTAATAGGGCGCGAGCATATTGCCATCCATCGGGCTCAAATACAGACTCCGTGGTTGCTACTACTACCCAATATCACTTGGCTCACCCTGGCAATCGAAACCAAGATATCAGACTCAGCAGTCGTGCTTCCGACCACTCAACTAACGAGCCAGTGTTTTTTTTATTATATATATATAATCCGTAGAAAATTTCAACTGTGGGCTAGTACAGAATTATGAACAGAATGGTAAAGAGTTTGTGTTACAAGGTCCCCCTTCTACCATGTATTCAGACTGTATGAAAAGGTGATTAACCACCTTCGCACAAAACAGCAGCATAAAAGCCAAACCCTTACTACTTTACGGTGCACTAATAACAGGCGTTGGCCATTACAATAGTCCAGGATTAGTAATACGTCGTTGGCCCAATGCCCACTAGTACTGGAACAGCTTGTTGACTCTTATACTGCGATATAGCAGGCCATTGACACACTAAATTATTTTAATTCTCTGTGGGTAGCAACAAGGTGGTGATCATCATATTTAATCTACATTTATTTATAAACGCGAAAGATTGTGACCTGCCCTTTGCTGGCCTCTCCCTGCGACGGCCTAAGCCGAGGCTCGTACCCTGCAGGGGGTGCCATTAGCGTGTTGTCGCTTAGTTCATAAGTTTTTTGCCCTGGCTGGAGACCTTAAGTTCAATGCATCCACAGGATAGTCCGGTTAAGCAGAAGCCAGCCTCAGAAGCTGAACTGTGAGATGCCATTTAAGAAAAATAAAACAAGAACTACGGAACCGGTTTGGATTGACAACTGATAGTCTGGCACACTGATACTGATTACTGACTAGTTTAAATCGAGATTGGCACATAAGATACTTTTTATTCCGGATGGTACAATTCCGTAACACGTAAGACAATTGCCGAACACCACACTGGTGAAACTGCGGGCATAAGTTAATATGATATGGTACATGGGGTATGAGGAACAAGGTGTAAAGATACTCTTTGTCCCGCCCAGGGAAGACTGGGTGGAGGACCTGAGCGGCTCAGTGGTCATAATTTCGTCGGCCGCCGCCGGTACCCCGGCCCTTGAGAGTGTCAGGAAGGGTCAGGGCTGCGTAGCAGCACGGTTCGGGGAGATCGTCGTGGCCGGAGTCTACTTCTCCCCGAGCCGAACTCTCGCCGAGTTCCACAACTCCCTCATGGAGTTGAGTGTCGTCATCCGAAGCTATTCCCTCCCCGTGCTTGTGCTCGGGGACTTCAATGCCAAAAACTTGGCCTGGGGTTCTCGTTGCACAGATGTGCGGGGTAGGATGGTGGAGGACTGGGCTCTGGAGGCGGGCCTGGTCGTCCTAAATCGGGGTTCTGTCCCCACGTGTGTGCGGATGCGGGGCGAGTCGGTGGTGGACATCTCGTTCGCTAGCCCCGCTCTGTCACCGCGTGTCGTTGACTGGCGCGTCATGGAGGGGGTGGAGACCTATTCCGACCACCGGTACATCCGGTTTGATGTCTCCGCCCAGGACTCAAGCGCGCCGGTCCTACAGGCCCCGTGTGGTCCGCGTTGGGCGCTGAAGCAGCTGGACCGGGAGCTCCTCCTGGAAGCCTCGATAGTGCAGGCCTGGGTGACATCACCGAACAGGCCTGCCGACATCAACAATGAGGCAGGGTGGTTCCAGGAGGCCATGTCCGACATCTGCGACGTGGCAATGCCCCGAGTTCGGCCAGGAAGCGCCCGGCGTCAGGTGTACTGGTGGTCGTGAGAGCTGACGTCTCTGCGCGAGGCGTGCGTAGCCGCGCGGCACCCGTACGCCAGGCATCGCAGGCTCCGCATCCGCCCTCCGGATGCGGCAGCTATTGAGGCGGAGCTGTACGAGGGATACAGAGCAGCGAAGACCGCCCTCCAGGAGGCTGTCCAGCGGGCCAGAGACCTGGGCCGCGAGGAGATGCTGGAGACTCTCGACAGAGATCCGTGGGGGCGCCCTTACAAGATGGTGCGGGACAAACTCCGCACCTGGGCCCCCCCGCTGACGCAGAGTCTCCGCCCTCAGCTCGTGGAGGACGTGGTGAGCGCTCTGTTCCCTCTGCGAGGGGAACATCCTCCCCCGCCTATGGCTCCGCCGCTTGCGGTGCCGGAAGCGGACCACATCGAGGACGATGACGACATTCCGGAAGTGACCGGGGTAGACCTGAGAGCGGCGGTAGGCAGGCTTAAAGCCAAAAATACCGCCCCGGGACCCGATGGCTTGCCTGGCAAAGCCTGGGTCCTGGCCTCGGAGGCTCTCGGGCCCCGACTGGAAGGGCTCTTAAGCGCATGCTTGGAGAGAGGCCAGTTCCCGCTTCGTTGGAAGACGGGGAAGCTGGTCCTCATCCGGAAGCCGGGGCGCCCTGCGGACTCTCCGTCCGCATACCGGCCCATTGTGTTGCTCGACGAGGTGGGCAAGCTCTTCGAAAGAGTCATTGCTAACCGCCTCGCCGGGCACCTTGTGGGGATGGGGCCGGAGCTGGCGGAACACCAGTTTGGTTTCCGCAGAGGGCGCTCGACGGTGGACGCCATCATGCGCGTGAGGGCTCTCACGACGGGGGATGCGGTGTCCAGGGGTGGGGTTGTCTTGGCGGTGTCTCTTGACATCGCCAACGCCTTCAACACCATGGTGTTGAAGGCATGCCCGGGCATGCCCTGGAGCTGCATTAGGGAGGCACTCCGGTATCACCGGGTGCCGACCTACCTTCGTCGTGTGGTCGGGGACTACCTGACGGATAGGGCCGTCATCTACCCCGGTCGCACCGGAGAATGGAACCGGCGAGAGATGTCGTGCGGTGTTCCACAGGGATCGGTTCTGGGGCCGCCCTTGTGGAACATCGGCTACGACTGGGTGCTGCGCGCCGACCTCCCTAGCGGTGTCAGTGTAGTTTGCTACGCTGACGACACGCTGGTGCTGGCAGAAGGGAGGTCGCACGAGGCGGCGGCCGAACTTATGACACGCGGGGTTGCGATAGTCGTGGAGAGAATCCGGCAACTGGGTCTCGAGGTGGCATTGCACAAGTCCGAGGCCATGTGCTTTCATGGGCCTCGGAACGCGCCACCGTCGGGATCCATACTGACGGTAGGAGGGATTCCCATCGGCGTCGAGTCGACGTTGAGGTACCTAGGGCTTGTCCTCGACAGCCGGTGGAACTTCGTGGAGCATTTCCGACGTTTGGCTCCCAAACTGGAACGGGCAGGGGCTGCGTTCAAGCGGCTCTTGCCCAACCTGGGGGGTCCAAACGCCTCCTGCCGCAGGCTCTACGTGGGGTCGTGCGGTCCATGGCCCTTTACGGGGCCCCGGTGTGGGCGCGTTCTCTGAGGCGGCGAGCCGCCCATTACCTGAACGCGCCCCAGAAGGTGGTAGCCGTAAGGCTGATCCGGGGGTACCGCACGATCTCCGGCGAGGCGGCGAGCCTCTTGGCCGGATTGCCGCCATGGGATCTGGAGGCGATAGTCCTCGCGTGCCTGCACGAATGGCGCGCGGAGGCACTACGCCGGGGGGAAACTCCGCTGCCGCGGCAAATTGTCGCTCAGCGGACAGACCTCCGGCGCGATCTCATGGCGACATGGAGAGAGCGACTGTCGCAACCCCGTGCAGGGCACGCCACAATAGTGGCGATAAGTCCCCTCTTTGAGGAGTGGCTAGAGAGGCGCCACGGCGCCCTCACCTTCCGCCTGACGCAGGTCCTCACCGGACACGGTTGTTTCGGGAGGTTCCTGCACCGAATCGGGCGGGAGGAAACGCCCGGGTGTCACCACTGCGAGGATCGGCCGGAGGACACGGTGGAGCACACTGTGGAGCTATGCCCCGCTTGGGCTGAGCACCGCCATGTCCTCGTAGCGGCGATTGGCGGCGGCGACCTCTCGCGTCCGGCCCTGGTTCAATCCATGGTCCGGAGCGAGAGGGAATGGGAAGCCGTCGCCTCCTTCTGCGAAGCAGTCATGCTAGTGAAGGAGTTGGCGGAACGTGAGAGGGAGAAAACCTCACGTCCCAGCCGCCGCGGGAGACGCCCCGGGCGTCGGGGGGCAACCAGTGGCCCCCGGCCACCGTAGGCGCGGGCCTGTGGACGGTGAGTAATGGGCTAGCTCACCGTCCGTCCGTCTTATGACGACAGACCGTGCCGACGGCGCGTTCGTGTTCCACGCGCGCCTCAAGGAGATGTCAGCAAATCGGAAGGGGTCCGAGAGGGCCGATGCCTGCCAGGGCTGCGGGTTGTTCGAAAGAGATACCGTGCCCCTGAAACGGTACTAAACACACATACACACTAAAAACTGTTCTGGCTAACCTCCGAAACGGCTGGACCGATATTGACGGGACTTTTACTGCTCGTAAAGTAGCCTACTTCTAGGAGTAGGCTACTTTTATTTTGAAAAAAGATTAGGGTTCCGTACGGCACCCTTGAAATTTTTAACAAAATCCAATCCAACAGGTCCCGGGGCACAGCTAGTATACAATACAAATCTCACAATTCAATGCTTTACTGTGAGTCAAGTCGAAGTGGAGTCGGCGGCGAGTTTGTCTAGTGAGCGAAGACCATAACATGACTAGTGCACTAGTGTAGACGCCTCTCAACAATTATATTGAAATGATACACTGCTGCACATGTTTGAAACAATGACAGAATCCTACAGTGGGTGGGCTATTTAACATTTATTTATGTATTACTTTTGTCTTTATGCACTTTACAGCCCGCGGTCGGAAACACAACTATTATTCAAAACGCTACAAGAAGATTATCTGTAACTATGATTTAAATAACTTTTTAAGAGCCAAGGGCATAATATCAGTACATTCATATGTTTATTATCAGTAATAAAAGGTATGAGGGCAATTCGATGGTTCTCTTTACGTTTGCATCTCCGATGATTACAGTTACAATAAATTAACATATTGATATGATATTCTCAGCAGGCAATAAAGCCACAATAAGGAACATTAAACTTAAATGGAAGATATTAAAGTCTAATTAGGTGTTTGTTCGTGTTTGGTAATTTGAGGCTGAGATTGGTACTCCCACGACTGTATCTGCCTACGTGGTATCGGCAGAGGTCACGCAGTCACTTACCCTCTCTATTTTGGAGTGGGTTAGCAGTGATTAATCGATCTAGTACTTAAAAATGCAGTGTTAAATTAACTGCAACAAAGTTAGGTCGAGATCTATTAACTTTACTCAAAAATGCATGTAATGTGGTCATTATTTTGACAACCTTGTTTGAGCAAAGTCGACCTTGCCGTTCTGTTTCAAGGAGCGGCCGGCAAAGTTTTGCTGGCCGCTCTAACAGGCCGGCAATGTTTTGCCGGCCGCTATTTTGACGTTTCAACGTTTTAAAAAATCAAATCCAAAAAGATTTTATTTAGAACACAGCTGTTTGTATGTATATACCAGGCCCCTCAGAAAGTATTGCGAAAAAAAGTTTTTATATATGGGAGACTGGCCAGTTATTATGTTTTTCGAAAATATGATTATTTATAAGTAAAAATAAGTAAGTTCCAATTTCAAAATTTCCCTCCACATTTTTTGCGAGTTAATTCAAAGTATTGTGTCTCACTGAAATATGGATCTGCGCCGGGAACATTTTAGAGCTATGATTTTATACGATTTCAAGTGTCGCCTGAAACCGGATGAATCGTACGATAGACTTCAAATGGCATTCATGGATGAAGGCCCTTCCAAGGCAACCGTGTATCGTTGGTATAACGAATTCAAGCGCGGTCGACCAACTTTGGGGGATGACGAAAGAAGCGGTCGCCCTTTGACGGCTGTTACCGAAGAAAACGTGCTAGCAGTGAAAAATTTAATCCAAGACAATAGGCGAATTACATATCAGGAGATTCAACACATATTGAAGATTGGATCGGGAAGCGTTCACGAGATTCTACACAGCCATCTTCGCGTGAGGAGGATAGTATCACGCTGGGTGCCGCACAACCTCACCGATGCTCAGAAGCAGGCCCGGGTGGAATGGTGCCGTGATATGCTTAACAAATTTGAAGCAGGCTCGTCTCGGCGTGTTTACGACATCGTTACAGGTGATGAGTCCTGGATTTATCAATACGACCCAGAAACCAAGCGCCAGTCGACTGTTTGGGTGTTTCAAAATGAGCCAACGCCTACCAAAGTGAAGCGATCTAGAAGCGGGGGTAAGATTTTGATCGCTAGCTTTTTTAATTTGACTGGGCACTTGGTATCAATTCCCTTACGGGATCAAAGAAGCATTAATGCCGAATGGTATACTTCCAAATGTTTGCCAGAAGTTTTCTCTGTTATAAGCAACAAGCGACCAAACACAGGGCTCCGCGGGCTACTGCTCCACCACGACAATGCACCTGCGCACACCGCACTCAAAACGAGGGACTTCCTGGACAGCACGCCAGTCAAACTCCTGGGTCACCCTCCTTACAGCCCTGATCTAGCACCGTGTGACTTCTTTTTATTCCCAAAAATAAAAAATCAGCTCAAAGGGATACAATTTTCGTCGCCGGAAGATGCGCTGGCTGGGTTCGAGCAGGCTGTAAACGAGGTGTCTGCGGCGGACTGGAAAAAGTGTTTTGAAAACTGGTTTAGGCGCATGAATCTTTGTATAGAGGCTGGTGGAAAGTACTTTGAAAAGATTTAATAAAAATATATGTACGTATAGAACAATTTTTTTTAGTTTCGCAAAACTTTCTGAGTGTCCCACGTAGATAGGTACAAAAAGATTTGATTCCATATTAGGCTGTATAGTTCTAACTACCATTCTAAAAAAACAAAGAAGTAACAAAAGCGCGGTTCAGCGAAAATTTTAATTAATATATTTTTTACTTAAATTACTTGCTGGTTTTGTTTTGATTAGGTATTTGCATTTTTGAGTAAAGCACTATACAAACCTTGGCCCACAATGACCGCTTCGCTGGTCACGCTATGATTGCCTCGAGCTAGCCTAGCTACGCTCTAGGCCTTTCAGCTTGGCCATCATTGCAGCCCTTGCTGTCCTCGCTGTAAAGGCCTCGACCTACGGTCTCGGCCTTTATCTCAGCTCGTCCATCAAGTGCTGCACGCTGACCGCGTTGTGTCGGCCTGGAGCTGCGCTACGCTACGCTGTCGGCCATAATCAGCGCGACCAGCAAAGTAGTCATTATAGACCGCGGCAGTAATGTACTATTACGTAGCTCGTACTTTGGAGTCAGACGCATTCCCTTCGTCTTTCATATATAAACTTATTGTTTGACAGTGACAGAAATGACACTTAGCAAAAGTATGTGGCATATACTGTGAATGGAGTTCGTCCTTAGTGTCAAAACAGTACCGAGAAAAGCGTCGTTGTTCATGTGAGCTAATTTAATTATAGTATCTATTTTAATTAAGTACCTATTGTAGCATAACAGCTGCAAGTAATTACCGCGTAATAACAAGGAAAGCTACGGAAGAGGAATCGGACACACTTCGTCTCTCACACCCCTTAGGCTCTAAATCCAGTCATCATTAGCAGTGTCAACGGACACAATTACGACAAAGGTAAAATAACAATAAAAATGATTGAAGACAGTTTCTCCAATGGAAAATTACCATAAAAACTGATAAAACACAATAAACACTCCGAGGTAGTAAACCGAGAAATACAAAGGGGTATAAAACTTAAAGAAGCATTGACGCCGTCTTTTACCGTTAATAAATATCTCGTAAGGTAAACGGCCCAGAAACCGTGAAGTTTTGAACTTCACTGACTTTGCAGGTTTGCGATACTAAAACTAGAAGACTTACAAAAAAAATAATTACATGACTAGAGAGATAATTTATACAAGTTTTATTGTGATATTCTTTTATTTAATTAGTATAAATTTTCCTTAACAATGATAGAAAAATATAAAATAAAGGGCTAATTGTACCAGTACCCGGTAGATTTGTACTAGTAAACGTTAAATGGTCCCTGAATCCGGTAATATTCAATGCGAATTTGAACTCTATTAGTTTACGTCAAAGTTCACAGAAACACTGTTTTTGCATTTCTGCGTAAAATAAGTGAAGAAGGGTTATCCAAAGAAAATACATTTTTATTGGCAGGAGCTGAAATTGAGGCTCCTTTTTTGACTGCCTCCATGGCGTTTAATATGACCTTCTGCCTATCAGTCATGGCTATCTGAAAAAAAAATAACACTGGTCTTGAAAATTTCTGAATTCGTATCAATAGGAAAATATAAATACTTTTAAAATATTTTAACGACCGGACATAAAAACTGAAAAAGAAACGTGGCGTACGGTAAAAAACGAGTGAGCCTTACAGTAGTCTCATATGATGTGTAACATATGACATCGGCTTCGACTTCGACTACAGATCCATGTCTATGTCCAAATACAATTCAATTTGACCAATCACTCACCACTCACCAATCAATCAATCACTCCCAGAAGCGATAGTAAAGATGTTACACATCAAAACCTAAAGAGGCAATTGAATCCAGGTGATTACAGAGAGGCCAGTTCCCGCTTCGTTGGAAGACGGGGAAGCTGGTCCTCATCCGGAAGCCGGGGCGCCCTGCGGACTCTCCGTCCGCATAGCGGCCCATTGTGTTGCTCGACGAGGTGGGCAAGCTCTTTGAAAGAGTCATTGCCAACCGCCTCGCCGCGCACCTTGTGGGGATGGGGCCGGATCTTGCGGAAAACCAGTTTGGTTTCCGCAGAGGGCGCTTGACGGTGGGCGCCATCATGCGCGTGAGGGCTCTCACGACGGGGGATGCGGTGTCCAGGGGTGGGGTTGTCTTGGCGGTGTCTCTTGACATCGCCAACGCCTTCAACACCATGCCCTGGAGCTGCATTAGGGAGGCACTCCGGTATCACCTACCTTCGTCGTGTGGTCGGGGACTACTTGACGGATAGGGCCGTCATCTACCCCGGTTGCACCGGAGAATGGAACCGGCGAGAGGTGTCGTGCGGTGTTCCGCAGGCATCGGTTCTGGGGCCGCCCTTGTGGAAAATCGGCTACGACTGGGTGCTGCGCGCCGACCTCCCTAGCGGTGTCAGCGTAGTTTGCTACGCTGACGACACGCTGGTGCTGGCACACGGGAGGTCACACGAGAAGGCGGCCGAACTTATGACACGCGGGGTTGCGATAGTCGTGGAGAGAATCCGGCAACTGGGTCTCGAGGTGGCATTGCACAAGTCCGAGGCCATGTGCTTTCATGGGCCTCGGAATGCGCCACCGTCGGGATCCATACTGACGGTAGGAGGGGTTCCCATCGGCGTCGAGTCGACGCTGAAGTACCTAGGGCTTGTCCTCGACAGCCGGTGGAACTTCGTGGAGCACTTCCGACGTTTGGCCCCCAAACTGGAACGGGCAGTTGCTGCGTTCAAGCGGCTCTTGCCCAACCTGGGGGGTCCAAACGCCTCCTGCCGCAGGCTCTACGCGGGGGTCGTGCGGTCCATGGCCCTTTACGGGGCCCCGGTGTGGGCGCGTTCTCTGAGGCGGCGAGCCGCCCATTACCTGAACGCGCCCCAGAAGGTGGTAGCCGTAAGGCTGATCCGGGGGTACCGCATGATCTCCGGCGGGACGGCGAGCCTCTTGGCCGGATTGCCGCCATGGGATCTGGAGGCGATAGTCCTCGCGTGCCTGCACGAATGGCACGCGGAGGCACTACGTCGGGGGGAAACTCCGCTGCCGCGGCAAATTGTCGCTCAGCGGACAGACCTCCGGCGCGATCTCATGGCGACATGGAGAGAGCGACTGTCGCAACCCCGTGCAGGGCACGCCACAATAGTGGCGATAAGTCCCCTCTTTGAGGAGTGGCTGGAGAGGCACCACGGCGCCCTCACCTTCCGCCTGACGCAGGTCCTCACCGGACACGGTTGTTTCGGGAGGTTCCTGCACCGAAGCGGGCGGGAGGAAACGCCCGGGTGTTACCACTGCGAGGATCGGCCGGAGGACACGGTGGAGCACACTGTGGAGCTCTGCCCTGCTTGGGCTGAGCACCGCCGTGTCCTCGTAGCGGCGATTGGCGGCGGCGACCTCTCGCGTCCGGCCCTGGTTTAATCCATGGTCCGGAGCGAGAGGGAATGGGAAGCCGTCGCCTCCTTCTGCGAAGCAGTCATGCTAGCGAAGGATAAGCGAGGTGACGGACCATGATAGGGAGAGAACCTCACGTCCCAGCCGCCGCGGGAGACGCCCCGGGCGTCGGGGGCCAACCAGTGGCCCCCGGCCACCGTAGGCGCGGGCCTGTGGATGGTGAGTAATGGGCTAGCTCACCGTCCGTCCGTCTTATGACGACAGACCGTGCCGACGGCGCGTTCGTGTTCCACGCGCGCCTCAAGGAGATGTCAGCAAATCGGAAGGGGTCCGAGAGGGCCGATGCCTGCCAGGGCTGCGGGTTGTTCGAAAGAGATACCGTGCCCCTGGAACGCAAAGGGCTAAGAAGGAACATGGATGGGTTTTAGTCAGACAAGTCTGACACTCCCTTCCGCTCCGCCCAGAGCGGAAGAAGTCATTTTTCGATGATTTACCATCCTAAAAAAAAAAAAAGGTGATTACAACACAAACAAGGTACATAGAAACTGCATTCTGTTGATTCGAAGGAAAAGAGAACTTAACACCAAGGAAATAAGGACGATGACGGGTTTAAATGCAACTTTTAATGCAAGTCCCAATATCCGGCAACGTATTCTACAGTTTTAAAGGAAAATGAGACCTATTGTAAGGCAATAAGTACACAATAACGGGTTTCGGTACAACGTGTATTACCGGGTTCACCATGTACCAAAATCCGGTAAAAAAATACGATTTTAACGGGTACTAGGTCAAGAAGGGTTTGTTGGTACCAATAGATGTGAACGGCAAAATAATTTATTTCTCAATTAGATTCACCTCAATTTATAGGTTATATCGCAACATAATATACTCAAATATTTTAGAAAATCAACACTCTTATCTTAACGTGATCCGTCTCAGTATGGCTAGCTCATCAATGCGACGTGGTGGTTTCGTAGTTCACTGACAGAACTTTGAACTTCCATAATATTTTCACAAAGCAAACTTTTGTCAACGCATGGTTTTGACGCCATTAAACTGTTTGGACAATGTTGCCATTACAATTGTACAAAATATTACCGAGAAGGTATTGCCATTCGCAAACTTTTCTTATACATTCGTAGAAAAATGCAATAATAAAAAAACTGACTTGTTAACGGGAACTAGTACACTAACGGGAATACGTACTTTTACCTTATTTATGTTTTACAATGTATTATGATATCGTTTAGATCGTTTAAAACTTGCGTAAGCTCGTGTAAATGTGATCATAAAAGGACAGGTTCGGATTCAGACACACCGACTCTCTAAGTAAAACTACGAAGTCATTTGATTTCATTTTCAAGAATGGAAAAACGCTTTTCTCTTGTCTTGGGCTTTCCATTTTTTTATCTCTCTGTCATCATCATCAGCCTATAATGTTCCCACTTCTGGGACGCAAGCCTCCTCTCTATGAGAGGGAGTGGGCTGTAATCAACACAACCACGCGGGCCCAGTGCAGGTTGGTATCTCTCTGTACCGAAAATCTTTTAGAAGTACATTTTAGCATTTCCTACGTCCATTTTGGTCCTAATCCGGTCCTGAAGCTATAGGTTACGGTAACACGGCGGGCGGCGCGTCGTTTCAGCTTCACAGCAGCGTCCGGACCGCATCCCATCCGCGTGTTTATTTACTCGCTTGTCAAAAGTTCGACACACGCTGCCGTATTTATAACCGTGCGGAAGGTGCGCCCCGGAGCAACGAACTTTTGTGACATAATCATAAAACACGGACATTTAAAGCAACAAACAATATGAGACAACGTCCATTAAAAGAGTTGTAGACCACTGTAAAAGGGTTTATGGTAGGAGCGAAATTATTTACGGATTAACGTGTTTATGATATTTGTTTCAGGGAAAATGTTACAGCGTACTGCAAAACCCGGATATGAAATGTTAGACATGAATCCGAATATCACGTTCGCCAATAAAAGTCAAAGGTCGCTCTTTGTCACCTTTGTTTATACATTCGACATCAAAAAGGCATCGATCGCTTCCAAACTTGGATCGTTCCGTTATTGGATCCGGTATTTGATAAAAGGATGTATCGGCCTTGCTCGTATTTGGGACACAGATGCGCGGTCTCTGCCCCATTGTGACGTGGGCGAGTGCATTCGATTTGTTACGATACAAGTGTGCCCTCGGCTTTATATCGGCTTACAAACAATAAGGCATGGTTTGCAACACCACAGTATCTATTTTCTAGTATACGTAGGTATGTCTAGGAGATTAGATTACACATGGACCGCCGGCGCCATCAAAGATTTGCTGACTCTGATACCGTTTTCAAACAAAACAAGTAGTAAAATGCGAAATAGAATAGAGTGAATGTGATATGATTTGAATTGCTTTATAAATATTTATCAGTTTCTGCAAAAATTGTGTTTTTAAGTAAACAGTAGGTGTGATAAATCGGTATCGTTGACCTATATACATATTAATGTTGTGCAAAAATATTCGTGTGGTCTTTAAGTTTTGAATATAGTGTAGGTGTAGTAATAGTCGTCTAACGTAAGCTTGAGAAGTTGAGTCATAGTTTTTGTTTTCATGAACCGAGAGAACGTGGTCGGGAAAATTATTTTGGAAGCTGTCTAGTCATTAGGAATCGTTACGTTTTGTAACATCCGGGCATCCGTCCGTCCGTCCGTCCGGCGACGAGTCATATTATTTTTATTTAATTTTTACTGTCTATTTTCTTAGAAAGAGTTTTCATGTTTTTTCGTGGACTACAAATGTTTCACAATGTGCCATGCAATTACAATGTGAAAAGAATTGTTATTATAGCATATATTAGAACAAGAGGAAAAGTTTCAGGCAATACCATAAAACAAACTCGTACTGGTTTTTAACACTACGAGTTTTTTATCGATAATTAATTAGTCGTGAAGCTAAGTATTCTTTTTAAATGTCGATTTTTTTAGGTACGTTTAATGTACGAAATACAATTCAAAATATCGATGGCTAACCGCGACTTACAAACCTCAATGAAAACTTAACACAAAAAGCATAAATCATTCAATACCAGCTGGTTCTAAATCAGGCGTTCCAAATATAAATGATTCGCAAAAAAAAGTATTGGGGCATCATGAACTCATTCATTCGATTTCATGCAATTCGCCGAATCTTATACACAGCTTATGCGAGTAAACAGACGGGTCACTGCGTCCGATTTATCAATAACTAATTATTTATAGGGTTGCGTGCCCAAAGAGTGCCGTCTTTTTTAAGGCTGTATCTTTTAACCCGCAATAGGCACACTTGAATATTCACTGAGTGTGTATTGCAATGGCCGCTATGACATTAAAATATATTTATATTTTAAAAGTATATAATTTTTTTATAATTTTTTTGACGTTTTACGGAACCTTTCGTGTACGACTCCGACTCGCACTTGGCTAGTTTTTATGTTTTGCTCATCAGTTTTCGGATCAATGAACATAGTAGCTAATTATTTCGCTATACATCGTCATAAAGGAAACGAATAATGATAGGTAGATACACCTATTGTCAGCGTAGAGGCGCGGCAATCAATGCGAATCAAAACATTAAAATTATACTATCTAACTATTGTGTTATTATTTCCAAATACGGTTACATAGATCTAAAAAGGCATGGTTTTAAGTTTTACTACCTTCAATTATGGTCAAACCGGATATGGTCGGATAAGATCTTTTCCAAACAAACGCCTGCTTAGGTAGATGGCGTAAAATAAAACGTTTACCTTAATTATCTTATGTTGTTTAAAACTGCAGCATCAAAGTCCCCAGAACATAACATATAATCCTCATTATGTACGTCTCACTCATAAATTCGATCCAGTTCCACAAATAGCTTCGTTTCTCGTAAATATTAGAGAAACTACTGTTTATTCGGCATACACCCGACACCAGACAAACAGTAGAGTTATCAGATTTCTATGAACGAACGACTCAAGAGGGCTTCAGTATGGTGAAGAACTAACGATATTATTTCATGATTGTCTCCACTAGGCCCCCGTGATGGATTCTAGCCTTTCCTTCTTACAGGGAAAAGACTTGAGTTCCAACAGAAGGAACTTTACAGGCTGATTGTCCTTTAATACTCCCACTGCTGGGACAGGGAGTGGGTTTTATCCACCACGCGGGCCAAGTTCGGGTTTGTCGATGTCACTTGTCTTCGAATTAGATTTTTTGGGTCTAGGACATGCCGGTTTCGTCACGATGTTTTCCGTCACCGTTTTGAGAGCAGCAGAGAACCCTAGACCGACTCGTAAAGGATTGATATAGTATAATACCACTGGGTACCACTACACTAATCGGATGCTATGATTGTCTCCAGATATACCATGTTCTGCTAAGTGAACACGAGGAGCGGCTGATTGTGAAGCAGATAATAGATAATACCTACGCACTATTATTTCATTCGCGTCCTGGTTAATGTGTTTTTGATGTTCATTCGCCAGTTCAAAAGCATTAAAAGCTCCTGTCATTAGATACGTACTTAATTGGACTCGTTAGCAGTTCAATTGATACCATAGATCAATTTTCACAGTGTCCAATGTGAGTTTTAATGGTCCACAATCTGGCAACCAATTTAATTTATATTAATTACCTGAACATATGTTTGTTGGTGAATGAAAATAATGAATCGGGTTATATTACTTTTAACTTCATTGACCGCAAATTATTTTTCATTTTCCATATTTCAATCACAGACCATTGTGGTGCGACTAAACCGTTCGAAAACCACAATAATCACACTAAATAATGTTTTTTTTAATGTTTAAATTAGGAATTGATTATTTTGCGTTGATAACAGTACTCGATTACCCAAGACAGGACTAATATTCTACGAATAATTGTACTTGACGCTAAACTGACACAATAACTTTATGAAAAGAAAAAAAAACTGCTGCAATGCAACTGGCCAGTGACTTACAAATGATGCAACCAGAAAAAATAAAACACACTCTGCCTTAATTAAGCACTTGCTAGTGTTGTTGAAACTCGACGAACAATAGCAACCGATACAGATGAATGAATCGATCAATGGGAACAGCGCTACATCGAAACGAACATCCTTATATCCTTAATGCAACGAGTGTTCTTGATAAAATCCATTTGCTGAAGCAAAAAGCTATAACACGACCTTGCAATAAATCTTTCTGAATGCACTCACAATCTACATTTGCAATTTATCGAAACGAGAGACGATTCGGAATGTTTGTACTGAAATTTAACTTTGTAAGCTTTGGCTAAGGACAGATTTGCACACCTTTCTTAAGAGCAGTACGTGAAACTGTTAATGAATTAATAAGGAACAAGTTTAAACTTGTGTTGTGGTTACAAACTGTTCCCAGCTGTCCTAATTTCCCTACCTTCTAACCTAATTTAGAAAGGTACCAACTATTTACCAACAAGTAAACTGAATATTTCCCAGAAATCCAAACACAAGATTTAGTATAAAACAAACACTTGGTACTAAAGTCATAGGAGCGTAACAGACTGTCTGCGAAGTACTGGACAGATTTAGCCGTTTGCGAGGGAACCCTTCGCGCGAAAACGGTGTCGTGACATAGCGCACGCGTGCTCCGGCGCGCGTGTTCGCTGCCCGCGCGCATGTGACTAACCCGGCGATGCCCGGCCCAGCTTAGCCGAAAGCGATACATACGAAAGCTCTCGACCGTTAGAGAGGGACAGTGAGAATAGCCTAAATGCTCGCGCCGTTGTCACACAAAGGGAAATTAGAAACAAATATGTTGATACTCAAAATAATTTAGAGGTGTTGACGATTATATGAAGGCAAAGCTTGGCTGAAGCTCAACTGTTGCTTAAGTAATACTCGGTCAACTTCAGAACTTTTGATACTGGCTGTATTTAACGTGTAGAAGTTTTAGTAACTTATGATTATGATAGAATGGCAACATACGAGTAGTTAATTAAGTAATTAGAGTGAATCAGTGAGACATTAATGAAGATACGAGTAGCTACAAAGCATCCATCCAATCAGTCTAGACGTACATTGAGATACAATCACATTTCGCAAGTCTCACGAGTCACGGCCAAACACAACAATGAAGCAAAATTACAAACGTAACCAACCAGTATGAAATGTCCCGATTGGCTATTATTCTCTTGCGCACCTTTCCGTGACACTAGGGCCAGCACCCTCGACCTGTCACCAAACTTAAATAGGACTAAAAAAAGACTGGTTTTGTTGCCCGCTGAGTTCCCTCGTCCGGGAAACCGACACTTGACCTACCAACGTATTTAGATCTTTTGTGTACGAGATAAAGGGAAGCGTGACTTATCCTATTCGGGCTACAGAAAAAAAAAACTATGAATAAAGTCTCCGTATTATCATAAATTTAGTGGCACCTCACCCTTTTTATTTAGTTTTATTTGATCGCCGGCTTCTTGACTTCTAAATGAATCGATCTACTTCTCTTTTATTATACGTGGGTGTGTGTGGTCTATAAAAATATGCAAATGTGTTAGTTTTTAGATCAATCGATAGACTTTTATTGATGTTTTAAATTGAGATGTTTTCCGAAAACAACCGCCATAAAAATAATTTGATGATTGTGAAATAACTGCATTTACGTAGCAATTTCAGATCCCTTTGCAGTAATGCAATGAACAAAAGCTGTGTTTAAATAAAAAAATATGGAGATTCATTTGTTTATGCGTCCTAATTTTCATACGTTGGACTGACGATAAAATTACAGGTACTGCGGAAATGCCAATGCAATGAACGATGGAGCTGGAAAATATCATTTTCAAAGAGAATCGTGATCCAAATCCAGTTTCAGATTTTATAATTGCTATTGCAGCAATATCGAATGGTGTATCTGCGTCCTAGTTTCTTGTGCACCCATGGGTTTGGGCTCACAGGTGGGTCGCGGAAATGCCGGTGCATTCGACTCTATTTTCATACGTTTTGGTCTCGCTACTAACGCCCGCCTCCGCCCCACATCAATGAACGCTTCGCCCAACTACTTCTTCGTCCGCCCTACGGTAGTATACCGTGATTGAGATGCTTTGATACTTTTTCTTTTTCCCCAGAATATTTTTCAATCAGAATATAATAAATATAACGTCCTAACATCTTTTGATATTAATTATAAATGAACAGATTTCTAATGAAATAATTTGAAATTAGATTAATATGTATACCACAAGTAAACTGGAGCATAATAGTTCTAGCTGTCAAAAGACAAATCTTTCTTTAAAATGGTTGATGTCAACATGATATTTCATTGCAATAAGGCTGACAGAGGCGTGCATTTTCTCAAAATACGTATCAGCTTCATTATCATTTGCCTAGCTTTTCCCAACTATGTTGGAGTTGGCTTCCAGTCTAACCGGAAGCTGTTGATTACCAGTAGTTTACATGGAACGACTGCCTATATGATTTCCACAATCCAGGTAATGCTGGGTAATATGGTACTCCTTGGTAAGGCTGTTTGTCGTTTAAGTTTTCGGGCCACTGACTACTTGTAACGACTGTCAAATATCTACAAATGACAGCCGGTTCTAGCAGCACAACATGCTATAAAAATAAGAAGGTACCAAGGAAACACTGTATTTAATGGGTAGTCACCATCCACGGACCGACTCTGGCTCGTCAAAACCCGCAAACTGACCAAAAGTGTTTTTTAACATTTTATTGGACTTTCGAAAAATTTGCTGAAAATGTTTCTTCAACTACCAAGACTGATCTCTCCAACTACAGCCACAAATATAAATAGGTGGTCTTATTTTCTTATTTACGACTGTTTCAGTCTTAAACGTGCAACTTTTTATGATAAATTCAGCTTTATTAGCGTCGTCGCTTCTCTTGACTGAGGCGATGCAACTATCTGTCTGAAACTGGGTTTACGAGTGTGTGCGGTATATTTGTGTTTATCACTTTTAATGATTCTTTCTTCATACGACAGACCTAGGCGTTTGCGTCGGATTTATTGCGCAATATAAATTTATTACAGTAACTGATTCAGCTGTAATAAACGATTAGTTCTATTAAATATCACATGTTTTATTAATTTAGGTGATGATAGATGAAATTAATTACAAATGTTATAAAGAGAGAGGTGTGAAATAACTGTGAGATTTTAAACAGACGCTTAAAACTCAGTTGGGAGAACCATAAAAGCGATGACTATTATAATTTAACACGTATTTTATTAACCAAGTTCTTTACAAGTTTATCTCGTAAAACGTTTTAAAATTATTCTTATTATTGAAACTGTATTTTTTTTTGCGCTTTTTTATATTAGGAATAATTAAATTTACTATATAACTGATGGATATTTTACCTTACGGTGAAGTTCATGTTTGCTGGTAGCCGAAGTCATATAGTGATATAAATATATACGTTATGTATAGTGAACTAAGCTAATGTTTACTCACCGGACAAAACTTACACCGCGTCCGGTATGATATTTGTTTATGTAACTTAAATGAGGTTTATTAGGTACTTGAACCTTACTCAATATGTACTTTACATCTCGTTTAAACACCACTTCAGCTACAACTTTGTTTAAATTACACGAAATCAGTTTGTTTTCCCAACTTTTGGCAATGCTCTGGCAATATGTCCGATCACGATTAACTCAGCAAATTATGGCTGTTTTTTGGTTTCCGTTTCATGTGAAACCAATTTGAATAGCTCTGCAAATATGCACAATAGTGCCGGATAAAAGAGGTAAAATTTGACCACACTTTTATGTTTTCCTTTCCGAAAGCAAACGGGATAATCGGATTAAATAAATACGTCGAAAATTGCATCTCATAATACAGTTCCCGAAATCAATGTACCAGGGGAGCATAAAATTCGAACACGTTTCATTGATCGATAAAATTGCCGACATAAGAAGTTTGTGTACGCTTACTCACACAGTCTGGGAGTCATCCCGATATCAGACCGTTCCAATATTTTGAACTACGGAGATAGTCGAGTGAGTCACTACAGTGAGTCACGTCACCTCACCTCTCCTATGCCTGAATTAACTATGCTACAGGAATATACCAAGACGCGCCTGATCCTACATTGTGTTGTGCAACAAGATGCTACTAATTTATTAGCGTAATTACAGTTTATTAGTATCTCGTTCAATCTTATGACGAGATCTGTAATTATGAGCGGGAAATAACTTACGTACTGATCAGAGAATAATAATTTGCAAAGAAAAGTAATTTCAGTGAAGTTTATGTCTTCAATTAGCTACAGGAAAACTGAAGTAAGAAGCGTCGCAGAGCGGCTGTAGATCTAGTCTAGAGAGATATATGGGTACCTATGTAGGTACATAGATTTTCCTGCTCAAAGGTAGCAGGTATTTCAAAGCACGTTGCTAGCAGTAATTGACTTGATTCCTGTAGGTTGTCTGCGGACTAAATCGCTTCGTTAGTCTAGTGGTTAACCGAGCACACAGGATAGAACTTGGTTATAGGTCAATAATGTGCTGAACGATTTACAGATTGTTAGATTTATTGGTTCCTGTTTATATTTTTGCTAACTTTCTTTATATTCCACGCACAGTACGAAAGGCCTTTCAGAAAAAAGGGACACTCACAAAATATCCATTACTTTTTTCAACAAGACGCATACAGCTCTAATGTTGCGAATTTGCAGTTGTCCACCACCTTTATATCGCCTCTTTATCATCTCTTTATTCGTCCTATTGTCGCCGAAGGGTACATACAAAGGCTCCAAATCTTTTCTTCCTCATCGCTCCACTTCACAACTGGACTTAATTTATTTTTCATTTCATTCAATTTAGAGAGCAACAAAGGCCCTATATAATCGAGTTGCAGCAATCACAAAGCTATAAATCAAAATAATTCGGTGTGTTCGAAACAATTAAGCGGCTAAAAGGGAGAGGCGGGAAACACGAGCGAACGAATTTGTAGATACCACATTTTAATTAATTTAGGACACTCTATATTTAAAAGGGCTTGTGAAAGCAAACGTGATCTTTTCCTCTTCTGTAAATGTCAATGGAAAACGTTATTTTAATGAATATTCATTTTATAAACAAAACTTAATTAGGTATACTAAAAAAACATTCTATGTAAAATATATTTAAGCACCTCTTTAGTAGGCAAAATTGGCATAATTGGGTTGGTGCCTGTCTTATCTATTTATATTAATCTACTGAAGTTAAGTCTAGCTTGCAACTAAACTAATGTGTCATCAATATTAATTTAGCATTACACAAATACGGGAACACTTGTATCTCTAGAGATGAGCCACTGTATTAATTTGACAACGCTTTGATGGTCCGAAATTGATTACGGTTTTGATTCAAAGCACGATTTGCAACGGTAAGCCAATTAAGCCGGCGGCAAGTCGTAATGAACCGTTAATGACACGCGCAACGAATACCAACAAATTATATAGATCCGCTGCCAGCACTATTTGTATTAAATTATAAATTAGCAAATAACACACGCAATGGAACACGATATGGATTAGTAATGATCGCTAAAGCCGGCCGCTAACCGCAGCTCCATTTATAATATTTTTCATGATTTCAATTCCACTAAATGCGATATTATTCAGGTTTTAATTCATCAATGAATGCAGAAATTAATTGGAAAACTGCGAAGTTTACGTAACAAGCTGCTTAGTCGGTTTTACGGATATTATTAGAGTAGGTACAGAGAGTTTCAGTATGTGCTAACCCCTCAACACTCCGGCGGAGTAGGCCAGGGGGGTAACTACTTAATGGAGCTGTGTGTACAGTTTGACAGCCTCATTGGTCTATTAGTCTCAATCGCGACTGCTGAGCATGAGGTCCTGGGATCGATTTCCAGGCCAGACAAATTTTTATTGGGTTTTTCCATCAGGCATTTCTCAGTAGCAGCCACGGAGTCTGGATTTGCGCTCGGTTGATTGCTGTTGGCTCACCCCCTATTACATGGGACTTAAACATATCTGAAGAAAAGTGGGTGTACTATTAGGTACAACTCTGCCTTACACTTCGGGGTTAATAGGCGTGATGTTATGAACAGTTTCCATTTAATTTCAGGCTTTGACACATTCTTAATCAATTTCTTAACTGTAATCTTGAAGGTTAACTTTCCGATGAATAGCACTGTAACTGTAACATGCAGTCAATTCCTTATTTGTAATAACAACATCACTACGTTTAAATGAGTCTAATCGAATGCGTGTGGTTTGATGAAGATTGACACGAATTCGCCCGAAAGGGGCCGAGAAGTCCTGAACGTGTTGTAACCGTGACATGCGCGTGCGCTGCTTTATTGCCTGTCCTGCTTCGATCAAGATTATGGGGCCCAATTAAAAATCGTCATATGATACGCCTTGTCAAACCTTCGCGAGCCGATGAAAGGGTTATAAATATTGAACTTAAATTATGTTCTTACTGTCAAAGAGAACAGAGGATATCGGTTACTTTTTAATGGGGAGAAATAATGGTGTTGCATACGTTGAAGTAATGTAGACGCAAATGCTCAATGGGAGCTATATTTATGAAACTATACAAGTAGAACTGTACATCTCAGTGCCTCCAAAGACTGTTGACAGTTTAGACCTTAACATTCCTATCACTTAGCGATCCTACATACTGGCTATAAATCCCCATATCCGCACCTACCTACTGACATCAACAAATCATACACGGATATATCGTCGGATATAAATCAACACAAACGAACGAGTAGCCTCACGATTAACAATAATTTCGTTACCAGTTGGAATAAATCTAAATGAACGGACGACTCGCGACCATTCTTAATTGACACGTCGGGTTACTGGACCGCGATGTACTGTGAAACACGATATCCAGCATGTGTTTACTAATTACAGTGTGACAATCTACAAGTCTATGGAATGGTCTGAAGTATGGCCAGCTGAACATTCAAGGATGTCTAGCGGTGAACGACAAAAAAATGCTACAAACAAATGAATCCTATTTGAAATCTTTTGTTTCGAAAAACAGGTGAAAGGATAAACGATAGTGATATTTTTCAAGTTGTTCACTTTTTAAAACAACACAACACTATGCACTTATTAACAGCGTAAGTAATAATTCAAACAACGTCCTTTTTGTAAAAATGCTGCGCTTTTTTATTCCATCTTCAGTCATCGCGTTTTAAAACAATGGGGGAAACAAAAACTCATTTTCATGGGTTCGTTTTGTTTGCGGTAATGCAAGAGCAACAACGAGAGTTGTGGGATCCCCCTCATAAACTGTTTGGGTAAAAGGATCTCTCATATCGCTTCGGTCGCGGCATTAAGCGGATGCTGCCGATCCGACAGTGCGGAAAAGCCACGGAAAACCAATTTCCACAGGCCGATTCACGCATCGATTTATACAAAATTATGTTAGCCCGCATGTCGCATACTTTATGTTTTGTTTTTTGGCATTAAACCCGTTGTGCTGCTTTAATTAAAGCACTTTTAACTGTTCTTTTTTTGCATTTTTATCGGTAATGGGTTTCAGTATTTCGGATTCAGTTCAATTGAATTGTAAAGCCATATAATTTAATGTGGGTTTGAGTTTAATTATATGTAGGTACTGCATGTAGCTCACATTCAAGACTAATGAGTCAATTTTGACACGCAGACAAGGGAAAGGAGCGAAGATAAAATTTACTACCTCGCTAAAGGGTCAGTAATTTAAATACCTGCGTACAATAAAACCTAAGCTGCAAAATAAAGTCTGAATGATTCAACGTTCACATACCGAGCATATTTGCGGAACATTTTGGATACAGCTTCGGGCTTCTCCGCAATCCCACCTGTCCACAATCCGAACATGCCGCAAGTAATTTATTCGCTCCTGTCCGATAACCGACAGGCCGGGTATGATGTCACACACAACCACAAGTTTTTGCTCCAAACTGCATTGTCGATGTTTTTGCTGGCTGACAATAGTTACTGACAATTTGATGATCGTTTTTTTTGTAACATGTGATATTGTTATTTAATTTTGAAACAGGAGTAGCTGCAGTCAGCCAGTGCTTTTTTTTTTTTATCGATAGTTCTAAAATCAACCCGTATTTTTAATAAGAACCGGTCTAGGGTTTATCGAAACGCAGACACGGTCTATCACCTTTTTGTTGGCGGCACTACAATGGTATCATTGATCGATTTTATTGTTCCTATTTTGTTTGACAGGTAATAGACACTTTTAATAGACAAAATTCGAGTATAGGGTATTATAATTATAGCCGAATAATTTATTCGGCTATAATTTTTTGTACAAAAGTGTTGACTTAGACTGAATGACTGGTGATCTTGCAATTCAAGTCATCTTTGAAATAAGTAGTGATCTATAAAAAAATAATATTGAATCATGACATGAATGAAATTTATAGTGATAAACAATACTGAAATAGGCAGTGATGTCATTGACTTTGTTCATTCACTATTTCAATGACTTATTGGTAACGGATCTATATAAAACTGATTTCTTCAGTGGTGCCAGTTAACAAAAGCTACATAGTACCACAAACCACAACTTTTTTGCACGTCCGCAAACCGTGCCGTTGTGGCTTTAATTGATAAAACATTTATGAATGTTGTTTTATTTTGTATTTTCCACATGTTATTTTTATTCCGTTCTTACAATACATATTTAAACACCATCTGTGTAACTTCTAAGTACAATATTATTATTATTATTTTTTGACTTTCAATTGCCCACAGTTTTGCAAAGATCTCCCTTTTCTGTTTCAAAGCCCCTCCATCTTGTTCGATTTTTGGCCATGTTAATGAACATTAAATTATGCAATCAAAATTAGTCAATGTGTGAATTAATATCATTTATTTATTAAAAGTTTTAATTAACTTTGTAGCTTAGTAAAGATAGGTGCCTAAACTAAGGTAAGATCTTAATTTTGACATGACACCTCGTCACTAAAAACTCGGACAAAGTGTCCGAGTTGATAAATTTTTTTCACTGACGATTCGCACACCAGAAAAAGCTCTAACGTAAAAGTTTCTAACTTTTTGACTGGTCCCGCATGTGCGGGTTCAGTTGACTAAAGAGCCAAGATGACACCTTAAACGCAACCTAAATAGTTTGGATAACGCCTTTTTACCCGACTGATGGAAGGGTTATGTTTTTCACGCGTATCCTGTTTGTATTTTTTTATTACCTCGTATCTTCCAAACGGCTGGACGGTTTTTTTCCATATATTATTTTATTATAAAACTTATTTATCTGACTGTACAAACTGCTTCAATAATTTGATGGTGTCCGAGTTGCCAGTAAAAAAAAATAGAAAGTTAAAAAGTGTCTATTCGGACAATGTTCAGAGTTTACTTTTTCCTAAACGTCAGCGACTCATGTTTGTCTATAATCAAGCAGAAAATTACTTAGAAACCAAGAGAGTTCGGTTTTATGCATGCCAATTAGGTACTGTCACATTCCTCGTCTGATCCGTGATATCACTCACACACTTTTGCCTTCGCCCATCCATCAGTCTTGTCAAGATTGTGGCAGCAGTTCGCAATGTGACAGTTCTTTTGACTGTGTGTGTCAATTTTGACGCAGTTTTATTGACGCTGATCCACTAATAATTAGGTTTTTTTGTTCTGTAGCATACCTACCTTCTCTTACAATATGATTAAATTATCTATAATAGGACCTGACTTAGTACGTACCAAGGTTCTCAAATAATTTCCTCAAAATGCTTAAAACACGCAAACTTTAACGAAGACTACGCTTAGCATCGAATTGTATGGCTATATTGAATGGCACTTAACTAAACCAAATGTAACAAATTGATTCATTGACAATCGCTGTGTGGTCTGTTCTCACACAACAAAATGCTAATAGCCATATAATTTCCCACCCACTTGGCTGATCCCACAGATTCCTACAAAGGCGCTCATGATTCATCCCAGGTCCAGGAATCGCGTGATTTATAACTAATTTCACACGTCTCGAGTACTTTCGAACGCCAACACGTACGAACATAATAATTCTCATCACTGCATAGGTACCTTCATTGATATTCAATCAGCCATATGAAAACGAAACACTCTCGCTGATAGTCATTTCATAACGTATCTATATATCTCTCCTACAGTAGATTCTATCTATTTTTTTCTTCAACTAAATATATTGATCATAGTATTTTGCATACTACCTGCTTATCTATTCACCCACAATCAACAAAAAAACCGTATCAAAAACCGAAAAACTGCCGTATCATGGAATTAAATTGTTGTAATATAGGTGCATACGGTCGTAGATCATATCTAAGGTAGCCACGTGTCATAATGCGTGTATTAGGTAATCAAAGCTATAGCACATTAATATGCATTTGTACACTCACCAGCACTGATTTGTATCAATCAACTCAGCAACAGCTGGACATGGCCACTTAGCATAGCAATTTTTTATCAATTTTTAGCACAGATATTGTCTATTTCATTATAATAATGCGTTCATAAGTACCTAACACGTTCGGAACAGCATAAAACTACTATTAATATACTGAGAAAAAAAGATTTTACGAGTAGGTACTAATAGTAGTGCTCGTGACATATTCGATATACATTTCCACAGCACTAAATCAAAAACTCACTACCAACGCACATAAAACCAAAAAAACAAAAAAGAAACATAGTAGGCCCGTGGAATGCTTAAGAGCGGCGAGATCCCCTCGTCTTTCCGCTGCGCCCTAACTACTTCCTTTGTATAATTAGCTGGCTAATAAGTCTCTCAGTGAAATATTCAGTGAGTCGGGGCTTTCCTCCGCGGATCGTGAAAGGAGCTGTCAATAGCGATTACAGAACCTCTCGATATTAATTCCGTTGGGAATGTGTCTTGGAAGAAAGTATCGATGTTCCTTGAGTGGGTCTGAGGTTATCCTTATGATGTTATTTTTCTTGTGGCATTAATAAAATTGGTGTTATTATGTATTAGTGTCTCTTTTTCCTCAACTACTTAGCCTAATGGTATTTCCGGTTGTAAAAGGTTGATTTGATTTACTCGCAAAAACTTGCAAAATAATTGAATTATAGAAAATACTTTTTTCAAATGCAAACCAATATAAAAAAGCTCGATCTATTCCCTCTAACGGATAAACAAGTGCACTAAACTGAACCATATATCTTCTTTGCAGCATAAGTAATCGTGGGTAATAAATCTAAATTCACATACAATTTTCTTTATTACACATACATCATTCGCAGCACTTCACTGAACAAATAGGTGTATTTCAGAAGGGTGCATTACTGATGCACTCCTTGCGAAGGTAAACAATACCAATGGGGGAATGATCACTCTGTAGAGATATTATTGTTTCCGAATTCCTCGATTAACTGCACTAATGAACGAAACTGATAGAGAAATATTATTGGGAATGGGGGAAATGGGGTCTTAATAATTTTGGTTATTTGTCTTTGAAGGAGGGTTAAAAGACGAAACGTAGAAATATGGACTATTTCACATGTTAAAATAATAATGAAGTCAAGAGGAGTTTTAAGTTCCTACATCCCTTGATAGGAGCTAATTATACTAAAGTTCCTCAGGATTAACGGAAAACATTTCTTCAAAATCATCAGCATCCAATTGTGATTGACAGGTCACATCAACGCCCTAAACTTTCGGGTTTACAAAGACCTCATAATTAAAATTCAATCAAAGTTCCCTCAAGATTTTCATTATCTCACCCTTCTTCTACAATTAATAAGTGTATGCATAATGTCGTTGGCTCGCGGCTTGTAGCTCGTGACAGTGGGTTCGATTCCTCATACATATTCAGGGTTCCCCCCTCGCATCAACTCGCGTGCTTCTAATGAACCTGACTGTACGAAGTGACAAAGTAGATAGTTGAAGAAGGTTAACTTTATACAACGTGTGAAACGTAACGCAGACATAGGAAGATATTATGCTATCGTATATTTAGATACTAGCTAATGCCCACGGTTTCGCCCGCGTTTTGTACGTTAACCGTCACACGGGATCACAGACACCATCGGAAAAGTATCCTATGTGCTATTCCAGACTTTTATCTATCTCTGTGCCAAATTACATCCAGATCCATTTAGTCGTTTTAGTGTGAGAATAACAAACATCCTCACAAACTTTCACATTTATAATATTAGTAGGACAATTGATTCTATGTGCCAGTGTGTATATTTTTTAAAGGTCCCACGAATAATTAATATTTAGCTAGGACTAAAAGATCTGACTTCATAGATATGAGATATTTCAGAATAATAAAAAGCAAGTGATAGTATATCCCCCATAGACAGACGCACATCGTCATCGTTATTGCGATTGGCATTTCTTTAGAATAGTTTGAGATCATAGTTTTTTTTTACACTATTAGGCTTGATAATGACATAAGTCGAAAAATAATAAATACAGCGTTTAGCGTTTTTTTTAGTAACACTACAAATATTTTCATTTTATAATTGCCAATATTTAATTCATAGAAACCTTTTATCAGGAGTTTATTTTACGTGTTTCGTTACTTAATAATATAATACTATTGGTTAGTGTCATAAAAGGGAACTAACTATACAGGGCGTAAGGGACACTGACACGAACACGGTTACCACAATACTTAGTACATCATTCTGAACCCACATATAAATTTTTCGTCAGCAAAAAAAAAAAACAGCTGTTTCCTACAAAAGTCCAAAACCTACACGGTCAAAATGTATGAAACACCTGTTCTGTTTTTGAAATTACTGAGAGGGGTTTTCAGCATGCTGTACTGAATACGTGGTAAGCGTTTTGCGCAGGTTTCTCTGACACCCCATATAAATTACACATAATAAAAAAAAACTAAAATAACAAACTATTTAATATTTACTTTCGTTAATGTTATATTGAACTACAAACAACAATTTGTGACTTATTTCATCCTAGTATATGTTTAAGTGTGCCTGCCTGTCCCTGTTTAGAATGGAGTGGGCCTTCTGTAAATGTACATGTGTATTGGTGCTGACTGACTGTAGAATCTATTGTCAGTTGCAGGTTGAAATCCTTTTGTTGTCAACAAATTAGATTTGTACGTGAACGCTATTGTTGATGTAGGAGGTTGTTTACCTGTGTTGTGAGGTTAATTTTTTGCGTCCATTTTTATTATTGTGGTTCCGTGTATGATGATTTATTTAATTCAAAGGTTTAATAATTTAACAACTTATTGTATGGCTACACTTAATTTTAAAGAGCGCAGTTTTAAACGTTTTATTAATTTAAATTACAAAATCGAATAGAATAGAATAGAATAGATTTTTTCTTTATAAGTTTTACTAACTTTATTTTTTTTAATTTTTCTTTATAACTTAACACTATGTTAATAATCACTGATCAAAACAAACATTTAATAAATAACGGTGGATAACCAAATTTTTTTTTTTTTTTGTAAAATAAGCGGGGTGGATTAATACATTTACACACCTATCACCCAGGTTGTGACATAAATCTATAAAACAAAAATGTCAGTTGTTATTTCATACTACAAATGTTAACTTGCCAAGAAATCTCATCAATATTTTTCCTGTTGCAACCCAATAAGACAAACGATCCAATATCCCCCCGTAACCTACCTGCGACATTTTCCTAATGTTGCCACTAAAAAGGAAAATTATACTCGCATTACACTGATATAAAAGGCTATCGGTGTGTTCATCTCTCCCCACTTTTCCGGCTGGCGAGAGAATAGAAAAAAATTTAGGAAAGAGTGAACACGGGGGTGGCGGACCGACTAATGCGCCTGATATTATTATTGTGGCCAAAACGACGGAACGAATCTGGTAATATTCGTCGCCATGGAAAATTAGACTTCGGAAATCGTTTGTGATGATTTTTTATATGATTGGTGAGTATAAGATAATTTTAGGAAGAAAACTTTTTAAGTTTGTACTGATGAAAGAGTAAATAGATACCGTTACCTACCTTATTTAAATTAGGAAATCTTATTTGAAATTTTCAAAGACTAGTTTGGTGTTTTTCCCCACTCAATTTTCTTTAACACATTTCTGTTTATTTGAATAAGAACACTGTTGCGTATTTATTCGATTTCAAAAGTTTTCCTTCGCTGTTCGCCTTCCCTCGGTATCACCTGAGGGCGCGTTTAGATTGAAATTTTCATTTTCTTCTTATAAACAACCTCCCCTCACCGACACTGCCACCCTGTTAACCACTGACGAACAGATTTGCATGCACAATTTCCACTTTTGAACTTTTTACAACAGCTTACCTCTCTAAAGACGTTAAAAGTACACGAAAAGTTAAGATTTATTGATATTTAAAATTCCATTAAAAAGAAAAATATTTACTGTTTCGGTTGTAAATGTATTGTTTTGAGGAAAATGCAGCTAATTATGAAAAGATAGATAGAAAAATTACCTCTATTGTGGTTTTTCCAGACTCCTGCCATTTCATGAGGTGTTCGCCTTTCAATGACCACCCGGGAGCGTAGCTGATGAGTCCCCCCGCCCCCACCGCACCCCCTGGAGGTGCCGGAGACGCTGTCGCGGTAACTACCTCACTTGTCTCCGCTTTCGACTTCTTGGGGCTTGTCTGAAGCCGGAAAAAGCTGCGTCCGTGGGTTTTGCAACTTTTCGAGGGGGAGAAGAAAAACGAGCTCTTCTTGGGCGATTTTTCTCTCTCCTCGCCCGATTTAGACGTTGATGCGACTGTTTCCGCGGCGGGCGCATCTTGAATGTCCGTATCAATTGTATTCCCGCTGCCACTGGGCTTGGGTCCCGAACTCTCATCAGCGACGAACAATAAGGTTCTTTGCACAAACGGCGTCGCTTTATTGTAGAACTCATGAGGTTCGGGTACTTTGAAGCTGGACGGAATCGTTGTTCGATGTGTCTTTGAGAAGCGTCGTTCCATGTATTTTCTTGCCATATCATGCCATGCACTTCTGTATTCATTACTTTTCTACGTCTTAAGTCATCAAAATACCTATATCACTAATTTAACTATTGGAATCATCACTGTTATAAAATTAGAGCCTGTTACATCGATAGCGATTCCTCGATTATCATTAATGTATCTCTATTCATATCAGTCTCGCGAAAAAAAGGCAAAATAAACCGAGCAGAATAAATCTATGGCGTCCCCTCGAGTTGGCAAGATAGGCGGGAGGTATACGTAAACTATACGGATCCCCCACCTGGAGGGAGAGAAAGCTAACATTTACTGGATGAGTCCAGTCTTCGTGACGGCCAGAATTGGTATCCATTCGTCACATCTATGCACAAATGGATAAGATTGTGGAAATATATGGATCAAGTATTTTTGTATGCGAGATAACATCATGTTACATGTGTACAATAAGACTATAATTCAGATAATTTTCATGTATTTACTATAGTAGATCTACGAGTAGGTACATCATTTTCAACATTTCATTCAAATATTTTTTATGGGTTTACTTTAATTTACATGTATATACGATGTCCAACCCGCACTGGGCCCGCGTGGTGGATTTCAGCCCCCTCCCTCTCATTGAAAGGAGGCCTGTGTCCCAGCAGTGGGAACATTATAGGCTGATGATGATGATGACGATGTTGTCCACATCAAACAATTATGTCTATGATTTTAACCACTTTTTGAAGAAAAAACAAACATAACAAATGAAAGTCAATATACCTGCGCTGCAATGGGTGGTCTAAAAAACCGGAACTCGATATTTCACCGTAAAAATAACTAATTCCCTTTCATCTCGTTTCCAGTAATTCTATTAGACGGCGGCAGCGAGCGGTGTCGTTCGGCGACGGGTTGCAATTTTCACGCGGAGGTTTCTACGCCCTATCGATCGCGTGCGTGGGTAAACATTGCCGCCCTAGCCTTATTGCAAATTATCATTGTACACTCGCTTTCATACTTAAAACTTTAGAGATAAAGTTTAAAATACCTTACGTCAGTTGCGGTATTAAACTTGTCAAAAATCTTCAGCAGGGAGTTTCAGATGTTATGTAAAAAAAATGTTTGTTGATTTTTCTGGGGTTTTTTTTCTACCAGTGAAACAATTCATTTTTGAGAAAGGGAAACCTTCGGAATTGAAACTGGTCATTTTATGCCCAATAGTAACACGAATGTAGCAAAATTGATTAATTTCCTGTATGTTCCTGCGTTGTTCACGGCTGTATAATTTCGAAAACAAAGGAAACGTGAAATAACAATTGACTTGAAAGTAAAACACGTTACCCTCTCTGTTTAGTCAGCACGCACCACACTTCACGGCAATCAAACTGACACGGTTTGAGTGAAATGTACATTTATATATTTTCACACTAATTCGTACGTCAGGAAAGCAGAAAGCTTGTTTCTATGGTGCTGTTTATGTATTTTAATAACTTGCTTTAAATTGCTACCTTTACAGTGCAAAAACTCCATAGGATTCTTTACACGAAAGCTGATATATTCAGGAAAAAACAAATTCCACCTTTTTCCAGCATCAGAAATTAATTTGATGACTATGTTATCAAATTTAATCTCAAATCACATGAAAATCATGAAATCTCATATATCGTCGTGACATTGGTTATTTGACACCTGTTATAAAATGTTTTTGTTTAAAATTGGTGACGTTTCAGGTAAATAATTTAAGTTTTAAGGTTCAAAATCAACCAAACGTAAAATCAGATCCAATGGGGAAGACCGTTAAAAGCTAATTGTAGATGGCACGACTATAGCTGGTTCTCATTCTGACCAATGAGGTCGAGCAAATTTGAAATATAAAATGACATTACCGGATTTTCAACCAATGACGATGCATGGAACTAGCTATCCTAGCGCCATTAGTTCCGTAGTTTTCATCCCCATTTTTCAATACAACATATTTTACAAGTTCTCATACACGTTGTTTTAATAATTATGTTAGTATCTAATGGTATTACACCTATATTTATGTCAGTTCACTAGATTTATTATAAAGTCCCAACCGAGTCTATATATTAACCTGTATATAGTCTATCACTGAACGTGACAGAAGATTAGACTATAGCCCGATATGGGAATATAAAACAAAACTCTTACACTCCCTCTCGAAATCGTCTCTTTCACTTTAAAAATATTTCTACACTTAACTGCCTGATAAAACACAAATTATAAAGTACGAGTGGTTTAAATCAGGCATAATTAGCTTGAATTGGGCTTAGTTTAAAACTCCACTAAACCTAAATTTCTAAATTAGGTTGAGAGATTTTCTCGGCATTATTGATTATATGAGAGACTAGCTTTTGCCCGCGACTTCGCTCGCGTTAATTTAGAATTATTAAATAACCGGCTCGGACACGTGGTGCCATTTATTATCATAATAACGTTATCATTGTTTTCCTCGGGAACAGTACACTTTTATCAGGATGTAAGGGAACCCTATGTCCGTTTCTGTACACCTGACAACGTATTTGCAAAATTTCAAGATGATCATTTCAGTGGTTTAGGCGAGAAGAGGTAGCAAACAAACAAACTTACTGTCGCATTGATAATATTAGTTAGGATTAGTGCAAAACTTGAGAAACCTAGCTCCTCATTGCTACCTTGCAATCTCAAGATCACCATACATAACACAAGGCCTTTTAAATTGCTACAATCACAACTTCAGATGCATTTAGTCTGACTATTACGGCTTACAGGTCCGTCCACGGCAGTAGGCCGGTCTATATCGGTCGGATACCGTTCGGCAGGAGTCGTGACTCCGATTATCTGTATCGGGACAGGCGGTCAATCGCCTATAAGCCGACCCAGTGCCTGACCCCGGCGTGTTATTGCCGCCCTTACAGACTTACCGCCACACGTTACTTCACGACGATTACCGTAAACTTAAACGTTTTTGGATCATAGTTGATTTTTGTGTGGATATAGCTGTTTTTAGGTGGAGAGTAGATTTTAAGAGAATGGATACAGCTATTTATTTGTTCTTGATAAATATCTACAAGCATCTACATCCGACATTAAATAGAATTATTTCTGTTTCTTTATGTATTCATGTAATTTTGCTCCCATATTTTTCTGAATTTTCAATCAGTAATTATTAATTGTTTTACTAAATCTCTACTCAAATAAATTGTAACTGTAATTGTGACTTCATTTAATCAATCTCACATTACAAAATCCGACGCTTTATCACTCACAAAAATATCTCGACTCTGAGACAACATTCGATCAGTAGTAGATACGAAGACGTATACACCCCCGGATTTCTTAGTTTCCACAAGAAATTGCGCCCCTTTCCCCAATGTCCCCAGTTTCTCTGTAAATAGCTTTCCGATTCCACCTCCGAAGCTCCGAACTCGGGGGGAGTTATTACATTTCGATGACATGACGAATTCGGGATGACACACGAGGGGTCGCACTTGACCCGCCGATACACCAGTCGTAAAAATGTTATATAAAATTTACTCGAAAACTCAAGATGTTATATTAACCCCTTACTTATTTGCAATTGAGGAGTTTTTGTTGGAATGCTTCACATGTTTTTAAGTATGATTGGTTGACTTCTAAGCTGTAATGTTAATTTGGTTTCACATTTGAACTGCGCGTTGATGAAGTAATTAAGCGACTACGGAGATAGAACAGTTAAGGCATTCCTCGACGCCCAGACTTGTATACATTACGTAGGAGTACCTGCCCAAATATGTATAGCAGAAATGTTATCTACCAAACTTATAACATAATAAAGTTGTCTAAGCTGTCTGTGGTTACAGGGTTATGTTCTACTAGGCACCCGTAGGCTAATAACTTGTAACTACATCTCCCTAAGCTAGAAACCTTACACTAACTGCTAGTCGCTACATGAACTATGAACGAGGTTTCTAAGTATAAAACAATCAGTGCAGTGTAGACCGTAACGGTAAACGAGATAAGAAAGGATACTTCAAATAAAGTCATCAAAAAATACCTCGTAACTATGCTCGTTCATACCCTAAAATCATTAAGATACAAAGGTATTTCCGATGTCTGAGCACACAGTTCAATAACCCTCGTAATGTACCATACGTTCGGTAGTTGTCAACAAAATAAATAGAAATAATGGCCAGGCTACAACTACACGGCCACAGTATCAGAAATAGACGTCTCCCCATGTGCTTCGCGCGAACTTGACAATCTACCCGCATGTCTATTTTTAACACTATCTTATTGTATTCGGAAATACTCGGAAATGCTCGGAAATGGTTGCACATCTTTGAAGATTTGTTACGTTCTATTTCACGGGAGACTGGGCTTCGCTGTGTTATGTGTAACGTGGTATAAACCAATTACTTTGCTCCAATCATGTGTTAACATCAACGGTGAACGATCTGCATCAGAATTTACGTTGCGTAGGTACGTAATTTGCTGAAAGTTCCGCACGCAACAAGCTGCATTCGAATTGCTGGGCAAATATTGGTTTTGACTATCAAATTGATAATTAAACGAGAATATTACATCACATTGATTGATATTTTTTTTTTTTTTTGATTGATTTTTTTGAGGCATTACATTTTTAGGATACAGGCTTTTGTCCGTGGTGAAAATAATCATTATTATATTTCATACTAGCTGTGCCCGCGATTTCGTCCGCGTGGAATTTAACAAAAAAAAAAAACTAATTTTATAATTTTTTAGCCTAAGTTACTCCTTATTACATCAGCTATCTGCCAGTGAAAGTCCCGTCAAAATCGGTCGAGCCGTTCTAGAGATTAGCCGGAACAAACAGACAGACAAAAATTAAAAAGATTAGTTTTTTTGGTATATGCACCGTATATACATTCACATGCATGTAGTAAAAAGTGGTTATTTTAATATTACAAACAGACACTTCAATTTTATTTATTTGTATAGATTGTTATAACGATAGAGTCACCCCTACCAGTGAAAGTGTTCCCTCATTCAAAATGACATTCAAAATTCACCTCCCACAAGCCAAGTGCGTTCCACAAAATGTACATAGTAAGTAAAACTTATAACCACGTGAGGCACGCGTCGACCGACTTAATTAAGTCGTCGCCTCAAGTAAAACCGAATTAAGTTTCACGGAACCCCGGGGACGGGACGTGTCGCGGCCAGAACTCCGCGGTGGCTCGACAAGGTAACCCCGGAACACACGAGGTGGTTTTCAGCCAGGTAAAGTTGGAAAGACAATTCCTTTAGATGTATTGATAGGGTATGGAGTCGGTAGACATAATATGTACTTAGATTGAAAATTTCAAATTAGATGCAGCAAGGTCGAAATAATTCCAATAAAATCAGTCATATAATTGCTTCTTGTTTCTGGTCTTCTCTATCGTGTGATTAATGCCTATCTTGGTGTCTGAGTTTAGTGCTGCCCATGAGCTTCCGACTTGGCTTTGCACGCCGTTGAGAAATATTTCAGGTATGCTTCCTCACGATGTTTTCCACAACCGAAGCAAGTGATAATTATACAATACCCACAAGAATCCGATAAATCAAAGTTACGTGTCATGGGTTCGAACTTGAGAGCTATGACTTGGCAGTACGACGGTCACGCTATCATTACTTCTTGTTTCTGGTAAACGAAGGAAATCTGTATTGCTTTTGACTTTCTATCACAACAACATATATCTATGTTAGCACCAATATTTTGCTATTTTGAAATAACTATAATATGCAATGTTTTATATAAATTACTTGCCTTTGCAACATAATTTCAATAAGCTCAACTCAAACTGAAAGCTGTCGAATGTCGGAACATTCAATTTAGCGCCACAGACTACAAACGGAATCCCCAAACGTAATTACTCGCACTGACAATACCACCTCACCTGCAGTTTTCAAACTAATCTCAACTGCAGGTTTGCTACCCAATTTGGTCTCCAAAAATACCTTCACTGTTCGAAACTTATCCGTAGCAGCTTTACGTCGAAAATATACGAAGTTAGGCACTCGTGTGTCCCAGCCCTTAGTTCGGCTTGACTCGGCGTATATGAGTTATTGTTCTGGCACTGGGTAAGTAGGATCAGCGTGATTTATGAACGATTTTGTGGGAAACTATTTTAAAGACATGAATATACTTTACAAGGACGGAAATAAATATGAAAATAGGTTTATATAACCTATTTTCATATTAGAGGGATTGTCAGTGTAACCTTACCTAAAGCGACAATACACCGGGATATTGGCCTATTTGAACGTTTTTTTTTTCAGAAGACCTCTAACTAGTTCCTTTTTGAAAACGGGAGTATTGGGTTGGAGTTTAATTGCGTCAGTGTTTTGTGCCTGTAAAAGCACTGGTAAGGCAAAAATTGATTGGTATGAAAGATAACCCTTAACGTTGTTTTCGTTGGTTCTGACTAAAGGGTGCGTTACTGTAATCATCATCATCATCATCATTTCAGCCCAAAAGTCGTCCACTGCTGGACATGGGCCTCCCCCAAGTGTCGCTAAATTGACATTTTGGAGAGTTTTGCCATAATAGCCACGCTTGGCAGGCGGGTTGGCGATCGCAGTACGGTTGTTACAAAAGCACAGAGAACGCTGCTGCCCATTCTGTGGCAAGTCCCTTAGTCGCCTCTTACGACACCCACGGGAAGATATGGGATGGTGCTATTCTTTACGTCCGACACCATACAGAAGTCCGACACCATACAGGTGCCTGTAATAGTTAGACCTAATTACTGAGAAAGTAGAAGTGGTTACTTAAGCAGAAGGCCACAATTCCACATATACAACTCTCGTGCAGACAGACACGTAAAGCTCATCAGTAATCTAGGCAATCATTTCATCACATAGGCACAGCACAAGCCGCACTGCTCCAAAGCAATCCGTTCACACATGTAAGCGTGTAATTTATACGAGCACGTAGAGGCATTACTTCAAATCAACACGTGATTAAAATGCAAATGGCCGCCCTTTGCCGGACGCGGTGGCCAACGGCCAATTATATGATTATTTACTACGAACAAGGGGATAAGTTCGCAAGGCTTTGACTATGGACGTAGAGTGGCTGATTTTGGACGAGATTCTCGGCACCCCTTGAATATTATTTTATAAACTAAAATTTATTTGCATAGATTATAAGTACGCACGACGATCAATCAAGCTATTCAAAACCAGTATAAGCGGAACTCACATTGTACGGAAAATCTATACAAAGCGAAGACAAATATACAGGAAATCTGTCGCTGTGTGTAAATCAAAATCAGATGTAGGGAACTATAAAATGGATGATCCTCATACAATCTACCATTTATGATTAGACTGATTAAATGTAGGAACGCATTTAACATAATCCAATACCTTTATGTACAAAATGTGGTCATTTTACAAAGCCCAAAAACCAACTGAAATTCAACCCGAAAAAACAGGCACTTTTGCCTCCCATCATACAACGGAACACCATCCCTGTTACTCGTTAATACACATGCATACCACACACGGTACAATGGCGTACAAAAGGTCATCGGAGCGGTATCAGTCGATCCTAAATATCTGTGCGGCTAATGAGTCGTCCCTTTCACTGTCCGGAACTGTACGGCGTCTCGCATCCGCTTCTTGTTTATATTCAAACGTTTTTCCTAGAACACGCTCTATAGGAGTATTTTGAATTGAGATTTTTTGAAAGGACATCAAAGGTGGTTTTTAAAAAGGCATTGTTTATAGGTTGTATCAATAAATATTCAGATTCGAAGCTATATTAGCGGCTTTAGCTGTTTGTTCATTTAATTATTTATAAAGCAAACTTTCACTGTGGTGATTTGCCACCTAAAACGTCTGCCATTTTCGAGAGCTAAAAGTTACAACCTTTTAATAAACAAACCATCAACCAAACCTAACTCCAAAGAACAATAATAAAACATTTAATCTTAATTATTTCAACCATACAACGATAACACAACAATAGTATCGGTCACGGCAACACTAAATTAATTAAATAAATAAATAATAATCGGTACAATGTAATTCGGTGCGGGTTGCGTGTTCAGGGATTAGGGCAGTCACAGACGAGACGCAGTGCGGGCGCTAATCCCCAGTGACAAGTGCCTGATGGAACCTTACACGACATACGTATATCGGTTAGGATTTACATTAATTTTGGGAATTGGGGACGTTGGGTTTACCTACCTATCTAAATTTTGCGATTTTGTCATTTGGAATACAATTAAACAGCATTCAGAAGGACTTGGTTGGTTTAAAAAGGTTGAATCGATTTATAATATTATTTATGTCATTAGTATCATGGTTGAGTTATTCGAAAATTGTCAAAATTGAAAATGTTCTACCTATGCTCGTTATAGACTTTGAAACCACCAACGAATGTTCCCTAAACCGGTTTCATTGGAAAAGCGAAGATGGTTTTAAACCACTGAAACAATGAAAAAGAAAAAACCGAGAAGGTAGGCAAGAAAAAGTGCATTGGCATGCCGCATACAGCTAGTTTCTTCCGCGTTACCCTCGTTTTATTCTGTAATTGGAAACTCAAAATAGAAGAAGTGCGACAAATTAATCCTAACATCAATCCTATGTTCGCAGTCCCCAACAGGATTTCAAAAACACACACAAAGCATCAGCTGCTCTTTTTCCACGAAATCAGTTCAAACGTAAAAGGGTCTTAAGCGATGAGCTTGCAATCTATCCCTTACACATTCATTATTGCTATTAACTCACTCAGTATCCATAATGACCCCAATAGATTATGGCCAACATTGGCCTTAATTTCATTTCCATCTTTTGGTTTGTAAACAGCCTTACGAAACTATTAAGTAATCTATACTAATAGAATTAATTTGTAATTAATTGTATCTGTCTTCATCTATCAGCTTTTACAGTTTAGGCTAAACGGTTATTTATGACATTTCGAACACAAATAGACCATGACCTAGGTTAGGATTAAGGCAACACTTTATCCAGGTAGTTCCTTTCCGTGGGATAATTCCCGACTTCCACGAGGGCAAAAGTAATCTAAGAATGTTAAACCCACGGATCGTTTTATATTGAACCGCATATGCGACATTATCTATAAAGTAACAGTATAAATACATATACACACATATAATCATACACAAATACATACACATATGATCTTTGACAGTCGTTAGTTACGAGTAGTCAGAAGCCAAAAGTCTGACATCCAGTCTTACCAAGGCGTGTCGTATTACACAGTTACTGGGTTGAGGAAGTCAGATAGGCAGTCGCTTTATGTAAATACTGGTACTCAGCTGCATCCAGTTAGACTGGAAGCCGACCCCAAGATAGTTTGGGAAAAGGCTAAGCAGATGATGATATATACATACATTCAAAAACTCAAGGGGGTAGGCAGAAACCACAGAAAGGCACCTGCTACGAACCTTACATTTTCGTTTTGCCTCGTCCACGTTCATACATCTAGCCATACACGCACGCAAGAACTACTTACCTGACCTATCCGAAGCACCTCCCCAATAACTAATAACATACTACGTAAAAAAAGAAAGTTCCAAAAAGTCCCTAAACGTTCTAAACATGTAATATATTCATATAATAATAACATTTAAATTGAACACAGCAAGTAAATTATTCCTTGAATAAAATTAATGTGTGTAAATAAAAACGTAGTAAGTAAAACCCACGCATTGTCGCTGTATCGTAACTTTGACCTTACTCGAATATTACTCATAGTTCGTAGACCCCGCATTTTGACATACATTTTAAATGTAAACTCTTCGTAAAATAAGTGGCTTATATTAATAAATACAGATTAAAGTTAGAAGACAACAAATTCTGAAATAGAATTAAAACTTATTTTAAGCTTTGACCGCAACAATATCATTGGGATCAAGCAATTTCAATATCATTTAATACTGTGTCCGATAAAAGGCAATAAAATTGCTCCACGATATTAGATAATCGACCACACACATAACTACAAGACAGGCACCTCTGATTTTTCTGTTTCATGTGCGTATTGTATAATTATCACTTGCTTCAGTGATGGAAAACATCGTGAGGAAACCAGAGAGATATTTCCGGCATGTAAAGCTAAGTCAGAGGCCCATGGGACGTATAAAAAAACACAATACCACCAGTTTAGGCAGTAACTACTCGTTAAGGAAGATGAAGAACATACAAAACATAAATTAGAAAGAAAGCTTTAGGTACTGTTCAGTACATTTCTAGTTAATCGATACGTACTTTCAAGCGTGATGTGCCAACTATTACCACAACAAAAAATATTTTAACTGAATAAAAACATTCGATGTTGACAATGCAGCTTAATTAAAACCTGCGCTATAGTCATTGCCGCCAATTTATACCGAAGAGTTTCTCGTCCAATTTTACGTAATGGTTGAAACGGCTATAAATAAAAATGACGAGTCATTTGAGGCGATAGTCAATTATTTTGTCAATCGTCATTTGTTTGTGTAATGACAACATTAATTTAAAAGTGGAACACGGCAATCCAACTTCAATTAAAAGTTCAGTATGTCGTTCATTCTAAAGTTAAGCCTAATGAACGTTGAAAGATTACAATAATGCTATTAAGTTCGATATAAATTATCTCCACAATCCTCCCTCCCAATTTGCAACGAAATATTTCCGAATTAAACAAGAGATACCGAAGTACTGGCAAAGTTGGGCAATTCTGTGATAAATGAGAGTTGCAAACTTGCACCTATTAGGGGACTAACTGAAGGTAAGGAAAGGTAATTTATTGTTTACTTCTAAGTATTTTGATAAAATAGATAATGTATCAAGAAATCGCTAGCAAAAAGTGATAAATCCAGGATACTTTTCATACCTTACTAAAAATTTGACTACTGAAAATTGACTACAAAAATATTAAATACTGAGTTCGTTATCTATTCAAAATTCAGTACACAAACTACCCTAATCACTTCACGCTACACAAAACTACGAAAAAGTCACTCGAAAACTAAACTATCACTAATTACTGTCTTTATAATAAATATTGAACTAACTATAAAATATGGTTCTAGAGATTATTTGTTATGAATTTCGCGATTGGTACGCGTTCCCGCCTAAACGCGAAGGCTTTTGATTCGGGCGGGCGGTCGTCCTACTCGGAGGGCGCACGGCACGCGACTGGGGCGGATCGATCCCGCCTTCCCGCCCTGCTTGCCGGCACAGCCAGCCACGTCCCGCGGGGATGCAGATGCAAGCGGGATCATCGTCATGCTGGATGTGACAGTGCTTAGGTGTCCTGTGTTCCAGTTGATTTATGTATGTGAGTATGAAAGTCTTACAAATGCTTGCACTGACTGGACAGGTCCACTCAAATCTGTGTGGTTCTTTCTTCAAAAGACCATTTCAGACACGTATCTGCATAGTCCTCATGTGAGTTTGCCAAGATTTTGTCTGGACCTTAAAAGAGACTGTGACCTCTGAGTTTGTTTCGGCTGTTTCTTCTCAGAGTAGTCAGGTACGAAACACCGGCCCCATCTAGTTTAAAAAAAATGACGTGTAAAAGTGTTTGTAAAAACCTACTTGCAAAATAAACATCATTTATCATTTATCAAAGTCCTATTACCCATAACTGGGATGTGGAGGTCAGACAAGCAGTCGCTCCATGTAAAATACTGGTACTCAGCTGTATCCGGCTATACTGGAAGCCCACCCCAAAATAGTTGAGGAAAGGCTAAGCGGATGATGATGATGATGTATGTGCGTATGAGTGTAGGAAACATAGAGAGATTCAAGGAAATTATATGAATATAGGAACCTAGTTCTTGCTTTTATGATTATTTACAATTAATACGTTTGATGCTGCCTAGCTAGATGGACTGCTACGCCTTAAGACACTTTCTGGTCAGAAGGGATACGAAATACAGAGCATTGGGTGTTGTCATGCTTCTTGGGAAAGGAATATGTCCAGTTAAAAGCCGAGTTGATTAAAAGACAAACATCTATTCAAAAGTGTTTTATCCAACCAATTTGTAGTCCTTAAATGTGACTCTAGCAGTCGACATGTTTTCAGGAACACACAAACACCCAAACTTTCCCTCACCAAAGCTTGCCATATCCAGCACCCATACATCCACACAAATACAAATTGAATAACTCACAGAAGATCCACGTATTCGAATCTAAAGTGCGACGGGCCATCTATTTGAGGTGGCTGTCCCTTTGAGCGCTGGATTGAGTTACTCAAAGCGCGACCGACCTCACTCGATCGCTACGACATGCGACATGACAGCGACTTTTTGCATGTCTTGTATGTAAGCCCTTTGATTTTTCTTGATAAGACCCTTTAGGACTTTATTTTCTGATAAGTAGCTACTTTACTCTTTGAATGTGTTTCGAAATTCGAACCGGAGCTTCCAGGTGTACATGTGTGGGTAACATCGTATGCAAAAGCAAAAAAAGAAATCTTCGTAAGAGAAAACGATTTATTATCTAAACGAATACATATTATTCAGAAGTAAAATTGAAGAAACATTTTACATTTAGAAGTGTTGATTGCAATTCAAAAATATCATTCACCGGTAGAAAGTATCACAATTTGTTTTTTTTTTTTAGTTTTATAAGTTATACGGATATTTTTAAAGGTAAAACAATTTACACACAAGGTCCTAAAAAGGAAATAAAGCAATAAAAAAACTTTCCTAATAAATAAAAACACAATTATGTAATATTTCTAGTTTAGATGACGCCGTTATTAACTCATTGACCTAGGGAAATGAGCTGTGTCAACTAAGAAACTAAGAATAAGCGTTTAAAGTTATTGACTAAAATATTGAACTTTATTTTTAGATAGGCGCTCTCAGTTTTTCTTATATTCTCTGAGTAATTGTGTCCTATTTTCCGAAAATATGAACATTAAAAGCTAGGAAAATAAGCAGTTTCCTGGATGGGATATCTCATAGGCGAAAATGAGGAACTTTCATACAAACTTTTCCCCTATTGAACTCCTTTTGGGGTATAAATTTTCAAAGTCTTTTCCTTAGTCTTAGTTGGATTGTTTCGTTGGAGTACTCACAAGCGCGACTGCTGACTGTAAGGTCCTGGGTTCGATTCACGGGTTGGGTAAAAAGCTTATTGGGTTTTTCCATCAGGAATTGTGCACAGTAACAACCATGGAGCCTGGATTCGGGTCCGGTTGATGACAATAGGCTCGCCCCTATTAATTGGGTCTTAAACAGAATTGGCGAAATCTGGGTGTATTATTAGGTACACGTCTGCCTAAGTCTAAGGGGATTATGACGCGATGTTGTGATGCCTAGTGCTCACGTTCAGCACATAAGGATATCTCTTGCATCAAGCTTCTAGACCCAGGGGTTGTGCGTATTCTATCAATGAGTATATTAAATGGCAGCAAAGGTAGTACTAACAAATCAGAATATCATCTTTATGCCTTTGTCCTTTTTGGATCGTCGGAACACGTTTTCTTCTTCCATTCTCCAAATCAATCCTCACACATTCCATCCATCTTTTCTTTGGCTTTACTCTCTATCACTAGCAAACAAACCGGTATATAAAAACGCCGCAAATCTCGTGGGCACATTACCAGCTGACAGCGGAAGTTTTTTATCTAGTTACTTTATTAGATAAAATCTGTCCATTCACGCAAAAGCACTAAACTTATCGAATATACACCTACTCTAATTTTTAATACTATGTACAGTCTGCAAAGGAGATAAGTAACCAGGCACTCACACAACAAAACTATATCGGTACTGTACGTACTACTCACAATGACAGCCACGCACACATCGCTTTCGTCGAGTGAGTGCGCCTACGACTTCTAAATGATACTATTACATGATTTCGATGTATAGGATAGTTGCTCGCGTGGCGCAATAGGTAAGCAATCTACCTGCCGTAACCAACGAGATGAGTTCAAGTCACGACATTACTAAATAATATTTTTGAGATTTTGTGATATTGAGTTAGTAAAATACTAACTCTAAATAAAGCGATATTCTGACCGGTTTGAGAATCTATCACAAGTTTCTCGCCTACTTAAAATTATTTGCCAGTTTAGAAACTAACTACCCGCGCTTTAAAATTATATTCGTGCCTTTGATTGTGAACCTATGTTATGAGCCAGTCTGCATTAGCAACTACAGTCTACACCTTAGATACTCCTTCTTTACTTGCACTTTTGCGAAGTTTGTGATTGTAATACATTGATTACCTTAGACCATGCATCATTTAACAATATTCCAAAAAGCTGAAATTGTTGTTTTGCGTGAGCAAAATATTACATTGAGTGAAATAGCAAGGCGCCTAATGATATCGGTGAGTTAAATTATTATTAATTTATAATGTCACCGTGACCCAGTAATTTTAATAAGATTGTCTGTTGTGTGTATGAACGAATTGTGGATATGAATAGTTCAAAATAATAGTTAATGACACCGTAGTGTTTATTTTACTGTTCGTGTATCGTTTTACACAGTATTATAATAATAGTTTTTTATCTGTATTTTGTAATGAAATATTCAAAAAATATGTCTATAAATGAATAGGAGATAATAATAAAATAACTATTTGGATTTTGTTTTCCTATTATATTTAAAATGTAAATTGCATTTATGGAAATTAAACAAAGGATAGCCAATATAATAATAAATGCTTAATCATTGTTGGAAAAAATGTATTGTTTAATGTTTGTGTAATTATTATTTCTTAATTAATGTCAGTGGGTCGACTTAGAGGTGAATTTGTGTAAGTTGGGAGGTGAATGTTTAGTTCTAATTTTTTTTTTTTTTTAGAGAAAAACCGTTCGTCTGTGGGTGCATCGTCACGCTGAGACAGGCGAAATAAAACGTCGCCAGCCTGGACCGCCACCATTGGCTTACACGGATGCTTCGCCTCGACACCGTGAGATTGTTGCCACCCATACAACAGATCCGTTTGCTAACACCAGCATAACAGCAGCGAAACATGACGTCACTATGCAAACAGTACGGAACCACCTGCGAGCAGACGGCTTGAAATGTTGCAGACCAGTGCTAAAAATTTTATTATCTACCGTGCACCGTCAAAATCGCGTTCGGTTCGCGGAACAATATCGGAACTTTGATTGGGAAAATAATGTCGTCATATTCACTGATGAAAAATGTTTTAAATCAGATAAGGATGGACGGAAAATATTATGGAGAAAGAAAGGAGACCGATTCAGAGAAATTAATACTTTGCCAGTTAGGACCAGTGGCCGCATAACACTGGGGTATTGGGGCTGGATGTCGTCGATGGGTCCCGGTGAGCTCGTTGAAGTGGGAGCTCGTAATACTAGTCGCGGATACTTAGATATTTTAAAAAATGTTATGCTGCCCACAGTGCGAGTTGCCTATCCAAATGAGCATATTTATTTTGTGCACGACAACAGTGCAGTGCACAAAGCACATATTGTGCAGGACTGGCTAAAGTCACAGACAGATGTGACTGTTATTGATTGGCCTGCTAAGAGTCCAGATTTAAACCCCATAGAAAATTTATGGGGTCAAATGGTTTTGAACTGGGACCCATCTGAAGTTAGAACTAAGTCTAATCTGGATGACGTTGTGACTTCGACTTGGGAGTCGTTACGTGGTAGTGACCTTTGCAACAACATGGTTGCTAGTATGAGCAGACGTTTGCAACTTGTCATAGACAGCGACGGGGCACCCATTCATTATTAAACCATAATAATGTAAATGGTTAATTTAATTATTGAAACTGGGAATCTTTCGGGGAGGCCTGTCCAGCAGTGGACATCCTACGGCTGATATGATGATGAAATATTATTATTAATATATAAAATATACACTAATATTATTAATTACGGATCATCTTGAGAAAGTATAATATCGAAAAACACTGCCGACTTATAATCACATTTTACTGCCTTATTTGTCATTTTATCGTATTAAAATCTATTATTTTTCTAGAAACTGTATTGGGAATTATTATTATATTTTGTATTTTGAAATGTTTTCATTTTTACATTAAAAATTTAATTCATATGGGTATACCCAACTGAATAAACGAAATACATAATACTATCATCTTCAAAACTCACAGCATATTCAGCCATAATAAGTCGGCGGTAATGGAGTGTGAGTGATGTTATTGTTACTGGATCAGATTATTTTTTATCTGTGTGACATGTTTATTCACTCCGCCCATTGATTATTATATTTAAATATATTGTTGCATTTATAATAAAAACATATTAACTTATAAGTTCTTTTATTTTTTAAATAAAGATTTTTAATAAAAATAGTTTTATTAATTAAAGCTATTTTAAATAAATAAAACCATTTCTTAACAAAAACGATTCTAATTGCTTTAGCTCAAAATATTAAAACGCAAAAAGAAAATTCACTGCGCAGATTAGTACCCACGCAGTAGTAATCTCATAGGTAAATGCCTTACGCGTTGGGCCACAGACGCTTTAAATTTTTAAGCGAAATGTAATACTATGATTTTGAAGATCACACATCGCATTCGTCGCAGTCGTAGTGAATGCGATGTGTGCGTGGCTGTCAATGACGATCACGCACACATTGCAATCGTACGTACGTACAGTACCGAATAGTTTTGTAGTATGCGTGTCTGGTTACTTAACTCCTTTGCAGACTGTACATACTGTACCGTTATAAAATAAAAAAAACACATTTCCACTACATTTTAAACAGTGCAATACGTCTGCATGCAGCTTTATCGTCACATACGACCCGTATTTATGGAAATTCATTTGACAAAGTCCCCCTTGCGAACTTCAAGTCGATACCTCAAAGGATTGTTTTCAGGCTTACAGCAAACGTTTCCATTTCATTTTACGGTACGTTATCTCTACCTCTAGCTACGTATAATTTAAACCGTCATTTGTTTGGTTAAAAAGAAATGGCACTGCTTCATTGGTGACGTATCCACAGTAGTATACAATAGTTAAGGCGACATACGCGGGGACGCTGATCTCGAGATTCTAAAATATTTTTAAACTGCAATTGAGTCGCATTCATACTTATTCCTATTCTTTATTTTACACAAATTATAAATAACCGCTCCGGCACTAATGTATCTAAAAGGGCTTAAAATTTTTTGCGAGTTACTGCTCGGGCACAATTTGTTGCCTCGTAGAATTAGTTCCGAAAAAACTCACTTACAAATGTTCCACGTCGTGCTGTATCTATGGTTTTACCCTCTATATTTTCTGTATTAAATTCCGCGTCTATGGCAAAAACAACGAGAATATCAGCCGTACAAAATTAAATGTCAAAAAAATAAATTATTTTAGATATACACCTACACCACTGTACTACAATCGCCAACCCGCCTGCCAAGCGTGGCGATTATGGCAAAACCCCCCAAAATGTTTATATGACGACACTTGGGGGAGGCCTATGTCCAACAGTGGACGTCTTTTGGGCTGAAATGATGATTATGAATGATTACACCTACTACTATTTGTCTCTGCATCACCCAAAGTTTGAATGGTAGAAAATGCCTATGACATTAAGTCCGCCTCTGTACTTTGAGCTTGAAGTGTTAATAAATAAATAAAGTAAAAGTTCTATCTACTAAGTAACTTCACATCTACATTTCTCCAAAAATAAAAACAAATTTGTCAAAAAAAAAACAACAAATCATTATTTAAAATCAAAATCAAATCATTATTTATCATTTTTTAAATTTTTATTTTATTATTTTGGTGTGAATTGGATAAATCCAATTCACACCAAAGCACAAACTTTGAAGTCATCAAAACTACTCTAAAGTTCATTACTGCAGCAAACGTGTGTGATTCGGTGCCATAGACGCACAGATTGACTGATTGAGCCATTTTTAGCCGACGCGGAGGAAGGGCCGCCTCTCCCGGAATAGCATGATCATACTAATTATCACCCCTGTCATCCGTCACTAGGATGGGGGATCTAGATAAATTCTGTAGCAATTTATTTGAAATTTTATACTGTATTCATACTTCCATATCCAATATTGTAAGTGCAAAAGTATATCTGTCCTTCTGTTCCATTTTCACGGCTAAATCGCTGAACGGATTTTGATGAAGCTTAGGTTAGAGATAGCTTGAAATTTGACGAACGATATAGGCATATTACTACAAGATGTGGAGTGACGATGGAACGATAGTGCCCGTTTCTTCTAGGCAAGTGGGCTCTACCCTAGGCTGTACCATCGCTTCACATCAGACGAGTTGCGGCCTAAAATCTGAAATGCATGCGCACGAATGGTAACCGCAGCTTTGATATGAAATACTTATAAACAAAAAACAAACGATAAACACATGTTGTTTGATCATAAAATCTTGGGCGAAGATCTAAACAGGCGTTTTAATTTGCGTTGAAACAAATGCTGCTCATTAAATTCAGATGTACGATGAAATATTGGAGCTGAGATTCGACGCGGCACGTCGCGGATCGCAGACTCACTCTTGTTGTTTTCATATTAATGCAAGGTATTTTGAACTGCAAAAATATCGCGACAAGTTGAGAATAGTTTCTGCCAGACGAAAAAAGTACAAACTACTTTTTAGAGTTGCGGCTACTGAAAGTTTCAAAATTTTAGGACTATTAATAACGTTCATTTTTGTTAGGCTATTTTAATATGTACAAGCAATACAAAAGTTATTCCAATATGAGGTTTAAAAACCCACGGTAAAGGAAAGCCTGATATTTTCAGGAAAAAAAAAACATAGCCTGCCTTACAAAAAACACGAATGAATTTACTTTTAACCCCATTAAAGGGTAACCTGGGATTCCATTTCAAAATTCTGTAAACCCCTCCGAGTGAAGTGAAAATAATTAAGTCGGTCTTAAACCATCAGTAGCTTATTTGTCCTGCTTAATTAGTGAGAGAGGTGCGCTTTAGCCGACAACACAACGCGACGACTTTCGAACAATCCCTTTTAATTTCATCACAAAATTCAAAGACTTTGAAAGTGTTTGAATCTTAGTGTTGACTGCGTACCACCTGAAAGAGAATCTCATTCCTTCTCGGTCATTAAACTAATTAAACGTGTTTATATCACCTTAAATAGACTTATATGTATAAAAAGACAAGTTAAAATTATATGTCACCCCATTAAAGACGTGAAACAACGGTCTGTCGCCCAAACCGGCCATAACTCAAGCCGAAGGAAAATAATTTACGATGCTTAATCCCTAGCAGCCAGAATAAATGCCAGACAGGATACGGACATTACAGCCCTTTATATGAGCCGTTAAGTTTTTTAAATAAACTGAAACAATTGAGATGTATTACTGCTGACACCTGTCTAGGATAAAAATAATGGAAATAGTCGAGGAGATAACTTATAATAGGATCAAGGGAAACGAAAAATGTGTTAGTTAAAAAAACGTTCGGATTCTTAAAAATATAGAAATTTATACCTATGATTCTCCAGCCAATAGAGTGTAGTATCAAATAGCAAACACGACCTTGCAATATGAACATTGTAATCAAACGGATACAATAAAATCCGGAAGCCATTTAACATTTTGCCAACTATCAGACATAAAAGTATTCCGCAAAAATATTTAATTTATGGTATTATCAAGTTTTCATTCAACAATAGCAATAAAAAATCTTAGGTATTAATTTTCGCTGATAGATATTAAAAACTTAGCTACAGTTTGTAGAGTTCCTTTTGTTGTCTTGCACAAATTTTTTTCTTTTGTACGTAAGTACAGCTACTGAAGAAAAGTAAACACCTAGTAAAGAGTATAAAGCCAGTCCTTTCAGAAGAAGTAAGGACCAAGCACAAAGTACCCTCAAATGACGCTCGAGGGGTAATGTTTAATAATGCATCCAGCTTTACATATTTACGGAGGCTGCGGTGCACAAAGTCATACTTTATTAACGCACGTAAGATGTAGTGTGCTGCAGACACTTATCTAATTGTGCCCTTAAGATTAATGTCTGGGTACGTTAAAACGAGACGGTATATCTTATGCTTGGGTAGTAGTTCTTAGGGAGCCAGACATGTGCGCAAATATTAGAACTTCTGTTTACTTTGTGTGAACATTCATTTCTATTGCACGTTATAAAATCTGTGGAAAGAGATAACAGATTTTTAAAGCATTGGCCCTATATTTGCACACCTAACCATCTGCAAAGCTGAGCAAAATTGAGCTTAATTGCACGGTGACAGCATCATTAAGCTGTCATCATCATTTCAGCCGAAAAACGTCCACTGCTGGACATAGGCGTCCCCCAAGTGTCGCCATATTGACCGGTCCCGTGCGACTGGCATCCAGCGGATCCCCGCAACCTTCACCAGGTCATCGATCCACCTAGTGGGAGGCCTTCCAACGCAACGTGTTCCGGTTCGGGTTAGCCTCATTAAGTGATCCTTTGAAATTACCATTATCAAATCGTCCCTTGCTAGGGTAACAAACTTTATAACTATTAGATAAAAAAATCTAACCCAACAATATAAGGAGACCTTTAGGCCTAGTCATGAGGCACGTAGAAAATCTCACCTCCTTATTCAGAAAGATCTTATTAACAACGAGAAAGTCGGAGGAAAAGATAATTTATTGCACGGGCAAACAACTTTGTTAAGTTTCCGTGTTCAATTTACGAGTTTTGAATACTTTAAGTAAGTAATATGTTAAACGTTGATTATTCGATTAGGAAAGAATATTCTTGTAAGAATATTAATTTCAGAAACATATTAGTATTGATATTATTCGTCCAACATTAGTTACAAAAGCATGCCAGTTTTCACTGAAAAGTAAAAATTAACTATCACAGGTGACTCACTGAATTAATATGTAAAACTTTTCTGACACATAAATCGACTTACTCAATAAATCACTTCTCTAGTCAGTTACAAACAAGTCAGTCTCTTCACAATGACAGCGACATATGAGTGAATGCGTGATCCGTACCGGCGTTTAGAATATTTATGATCGTCCCGACTGATATATGAACCCGCACTTCCGTTGAATCTTTCTTATGGGTAAATAGATGGTGAGGATATTTTTTTAGGAAATACACCCATAGTTTTGTAAAGTAAGAGTTATGCTTGACACTACCTTACCGGGTAAAGCACTTTCATACAGTAATATGGAAGTAAAAGGAAAATGGAGCTACTGTATTTCTCTGAAATAAACATGTCTTTGTCAATTTTGCTATTTCAATAACTAATAAATAAATGTAATAAATTTACAAAGATGAGTTTGAGCATGTCAAGAGTAACTTGGAAAAAACGAACTTAGCTGCTATATAGCAGTACTAGCTGTCCCTCGCAACTTCGTCTGCGTTACATTTTCCCCGTTTTTGCAAAATTTTTCATTGCTGCTCCGCTCCTATTGGTCGTAGCGTGTTGATATACATTCTTCCTCGATAAATGGGCTACTTAACACTGAAAGAATTTTCCAAATCGAACCAGAAGTTCCTGAGATGCAAACAAACTCTTCAGATTTATAATATTTGTATGGTATAGATTAACCTACTTGATTTTGGGAAACTCGTTAACTATTAAATTCAAGGCCAAGTCCTACGCCCGATGTATACGAAAACACTGAACTTTACGAATGATCTCAAAGGGAATAATAATGTTGATTGCAATTTCGGTGTAATCCCCGTTGGCCCTGCCCATAGCTCAAGTCTAGCGCCGCAGGGCATGTTTCATAGTATCCGGAGAGTTTCCCGGATACTGAGCATTACAACAGCCACCAATCCGTTTGTATACAAATGGTGTAGATGTTATTTATTACTATGAAACACGGAATGGACTAACACATAATTTGAGCATCTACGTGGTTGTTAACTGTTTGTCTAAACATTAAACATTAGGTCTCTTACAGCTTGTATTGTTTTAGGAGATATTCAATCATCAATCAATTATTATCACATAACATAACATCAGGCCTTGTAATCCCCGAAGGGTTAGGCAGAGGTGTACCTAACAAGTACACCCAAATCTCGCCAGTTATGTTTAAGTTCCATGTAAAAGGGGGCGAGCCTATTGCCATCAACTGGACACAAATCAAGACTCTGTGGCCGCCACTGTGAAATTCCTGATAAAAAATCTCAATAACACCCGACCCGGGAATCGAAACCGGGACGTCATGTGCAGCAGTCGCGCTTGTGACCACTAGACCAACGACGCAGTCAATTACATTATCAATAGCTCGAAATTTAAATCATCATCATCATCATTTCAGCCCAAAAGACGTCCACTGCTGGACATAGGCCTCCCCCAAGTCTAACCACATTGACATTTTGGGGGGTTTTGCCATAATCGCCACGTTTGGCAGGCGGGTTGGCGATCGCAGTAAGGTTTTTACAAAAGCACAGAGAACGCTGCTGCCCATTCTCTGGCAAATCCCTTAGTCGCCTCTTACGACACCCACGGGAAGATATGGGATGGTGCTATTCTTTACGTCCGACACCATACAGAGTAATGACGAAATTTAAATACTTCACAAGAATTCTTTCATTCATCTATCTACGTATTCACTACGAATGTTCAAAATTCTCTAATATTTTTAAGGAACTTCCGTCTCATTCGTTTGTGATGTCCCTAAAAAGAGCCACTCTCTCTCTATTAAATAGCTTTTATCTATTACCCAAACATCTTTCAAAGAGTAAAATGCATCATTTTGTTGACAACTCTAAATAATACGGGTCTGCGTTGGTAGTTACATTGTGCCGCCCTCACTCAATCGAGAAATAGCCTCTTTGGGAGCCAAGATTTGGCCGGATGGAGCTTTGACAATCCCACAGATGAATGTATCTGTAGTATTGACAGATACAACTAAACAATATATTTATTTTATTTACGAAAATAGATCACGTGTGGTTGTTACTACAAATGTACGGGTGTACACTATAAATGTACGGGTTGTAATAGTCCGATTTGTCGTGAAGGTTTTTTAGTTAGTATAGAGAAACACGTTTCACTAAGATGCATTAAGTAGTTAAAATTATTTAAGTTAAGAGTAAGTCAAAGTACTAGAGTGGAAGGCGACTATTTCTCTCAGTTGTTGATAGCTACCCAGTTATAAGTTCACTATAACAAAAACTAACTTATTTTTGGATGTATTTAAAAGTATACAATACCAAAATAGAAGACCAAAGAAACAATGGGTGGCCTGCGTGAATGAAGACATGGCAAGAAAGGAGTATATCCGTATAGGGTATCGTCTGATGAGATGACGAGTGATAGAGAAGTATGGAAGAAGAAGACATGCTGCGCCGACCTCAAATAAATGGGATAACGGCAGGAAAAAGATGATGTTTTTTTTTATTATTGTGGTGCACATCATTATACTACTGCTTTGTATAATTGACCGACTAGAGTAAGGCTGGTAGAAATGTATGTAACAATATACGACTGCTGCGTTAACCATGAATACGGTGTGGTAAATGCTCATGCACTTGTAGCCACCGCTGTAACAAATTTGGCCACTAGTAATCCTGTAGATTTTAAACTATTGTTCACCATAACAATAGAAAAAAGAATGAAAATAAGTTCGTGCGCAAAGCGCTTTGGCCAACCGCCATAATAATGCTATACCTAGCAAACAGCCACAAAATCAGAACAAACCAGACCTCATTGAAAGGTTCCATGTCTATTAGAACTGCAGTCTACAGGCAGCAGTAATTAGGTTAGAATCCCGCGCGTGAGCGGCCTCCCAACGAGTGGTAGAGTGGTACGTACCCCTGCCCCCTGCCCGCGGCCACACTTTGATTTCGCTGGCTTCACTGCCTTCACTGCCGAGTGCCGAGTGCCGAGTTACCGGCGCGTTACACAAGCAAATTGTCCAAACATTTTGCAACTTGTACCTTTTAGCAGCTGCTGAAATTGTTTCATGTGTTTTTTGTTTTGAAATGTTTGTTTGCTTTTGTGTGCAGGGAAATTTGAGGTTGGGAGTTTTGTTTCAGTGATAGCAAATTGGGACTTACCGCAGTAGTTAGTGAACCTACTGTAATTAATCTTTTATCAATGGCTGCTTTCGGTTATTCGCATTCTGCTTGTTACACACATAAGCAAAGCTTTGGGTGTAAAAAGGTTTTCGGTGTTATTTTATACTTTTCCTAAAATGTAAAAATAACACCGAAATATATTTAGCGTAGGTAATTCTCTGCATAACTCCATGTTGCTTTCGTTGTCCTAAAATAAAGTATTTCTACCTTCCTATTTTGAATATTTGGAAGCATAATTGAAAGCAATGTGACAGAAATAGTAATTAGGTTGTCATTTAAAAAACTTTGATCCCATACGTGGGATACGTAATTAAACTAACAGGTTGACTATATTTTTTACCAAAACAATATAACCTTAGTCGCAGGTAAGAACCTAGATTAACGAAAGTAATTATAACTCCAATCTCACTCCTTATCCTAACAAGGAACCCAGCCTCTTTTCAGTCAAAATTAAGTGATGCAACATTTTCAGGAGCGGCGTGAGAGTAAAAGCGTTTACCCGTTTATGTGGAGAGCCCTTGTGGGGAGATGCGGGCTCCTCGAGCCGACACGAGTGTTTGTGCTCCTTGCCCCACGCTCCCCTTGTCACTCATTAGCGTATAACGTGGCGAGGTACGGGATTAAGAGATGCATCTTGAAATGTTGATGGTAGTAAGGAGTGCTTAATTTTATGAAAACGACGAAGATTGTATTTTGGCTTTAGAAGATGAAAGAATGGCTAGCAGAGTAAAATTGTAAGGTATAAGAAGGACTGGAAGTAAGTAAGTGGCAAACTTAAACACTCTTATAAAAAGTATTGCACCCACTGTTTATCGAAAAAGAAAACGATTTATTCTAGCTTTAAGTAGGTGTGAAAAAGGGTATCTCTAAATGAATAGGGAATTTTGATACAAGTGGGGAAACTTTGTCATTGCAGCAGAGCCTTAACGTCAATCAACTGGCCTGAAAGCTTCAGGGTATCTATATGTATGAACTACCTCATACAGCCTATTGAAGCGGCATGGTGTCCGTACGCTAAAAGCGAGATTTAAATACGGTAATGCAAATAAAAGAAATTCTCAAAATAAAACCCACACAAGTAAAAATATCAAACGATTGGTTTATTGTGTCACCACAGATCGCCAAGTTATAGAAAAGAAGAAAAAAATTAGAAGAACATTTAAAGCAAACTTTGAACTATACCTGGCTTTCAAACATCTCATGACAGGAGCAACGTGATGGATATGCCAAGTAACATCGCGATTCTACGTCACACCTTCACAAACAGAATTCTATCACGTAGCAATCGAAACGTCATTCATGATGAACTCCTGCCTGCATCGCGATTCGTAGGGGCAATGAAACATAAAATCTCACACTATGAACCTAAGTTTGAACATGTTTAAGCTACGTTCCTAGGCATAAAACATTTATTTATTCATAGCATGCAGTGTCAGTAATCAGGCAGGTGATTCTCACAAGTCGCCACTATCGAATGCCATTCGAATAGCGATTGCACATTAAATTACAAATAGGACCACAAATGCATCCTTAGACCTACTTACTGCACCGTTATATACTTCTGACATTTTAATTCTATGATGGCTTACTCCTTGATATACGGGGTGTTTGGTAAAATAAAGTCAATGAATTAGGGGGGGGGGGGGGCGTCAAATCAAAACAAAAATGAATTCTACATTTTTTCGAAGTGTGTGACTTTAAACCGTATGGAGCTGCTATAATATTCGGGAATTTATAGTTGGTCTCAGAGTAAAGATTGTTCATTTTCAGGAGTACTACATATAACACCCCCTTAAAGCAGGGTGGCGACCACCTTAGCCGACGTTGCCGGGCAAAAACTTTAAAACCCTGGATATTTAGGTAAATTTGAGATTGGGTTCAGACGGTGGTATAGAGAAACTATCACAAAAAGTTTTAACCGGACACTTATTAAAACCCCGCCCGTACGCCTTCCATACTAGGACAAATCCGGGGAAAACCGAAAGGACGGCAACCCTAAACTATTGCCCACTTTTAACCAAGCACACTGTATTTTATTCGTAGACAATGTTTATGAAACTTGGCCGTGTTGTGACGTACCTAATGCTATTGTTTTCAAACACGATTTCCATTTGCAATTATTGCATAAGGCTTTCAATGCGGCTTTCGATGCTATATATAAAGCGGCGAAACTGTGCCAGACTGTATCGGTCCTCGAGTTTCGCTAGAAATTTTCTGGTATAGAGTCACTAGGGGCTAGGGGAGGCTGAAATATGTAAGAATCTTCTCATATGAACCTTATAATGCTTCGATTTATTTCATTTAAAAAGAACTAAGACAAATGAGTTACCCGTATAAACCTGTAAGGTTATTAGTATAGGGTTTGCTTTCATACAACCAATTCACGAAAAACCGTTTTATAATGGGATAAAAACGCAAGTGGACGCCTATGTGAAATAGCCTGGTAAATAAAACATAAAAACCGGCCAAGTGCAAGTCGGACTCGCGCACGAAGGGTTCCGTACCATTATTTATAAAAACGAAAAAAAAAACTTTTTTGTATGGAAGCCCCCCTTAAATATTTATTTTTTTCTAATTTTATTATTTGTTGTTATAGCGTCAACAGAAATACATAATCTGTAGAAATTTCAACTCGCTAACTAGGTATCACGGTTCATGAGATACAGCCTGGTGACAGACAGACGGACGGACGGACGGACGGACGGACAGCGAAGTCTCAGTAATAGGGTCCCGTTTGACCCTTTGGGTACGGAACCCTAAAAAGCAATGTTATCAAACAACCCACACCATAAAACACCTCTCCCCTGACAGGCAACATAAAGGGACGATCGAAAAATGACGCTAATGATAGCATCTATCGGCGCACATCATCAAACACAAACAATAACGACGAGACAGTGGACAATCGCAAGCGACACAGTAATTGCCCATACATACACAAACTACGCCGATTACAAAAGTCAGCCCCGAACACACGCCGCCACTCCGTTCGTTATTTTCGCTAAATGGGCCCATTTGAAAATTAACTGCACGATTGCTTCCGAATAATGCGCCAGTGTGGAGCGATATATCTCACGATAAAGTGCTGCTAAACAAATGAAGGGGATGTTGTGCGTAAAATAAACAATTTGTAACAGCGCCATCTTGTAGGCAGTAGCCGAACTACGATGGCAGCTAACTTGTTAGAGACAAACTTCGTTGGTAAAAACTTCAACGAAAACGAAGATTTCAGAATTAATTTTATTTCCAGCACTTTTTATAATTATTATGCGCGATAATCTAACAATAATAGAATCAGGTACTTACAGAAACTGTAACCGTTAACTTTTGTTCCAAGCACGAGATGACGCGTAGTTTTGCTACTCGACTGTAGATGGCGTAACGAGTCGAAATCTCACTACCGGGTCCACATTTGATCATTTGAATGTGAAAAAACGATCAAAGGGATTATTTCGCTAAATATTATATTTGTAATGAACGACTGAATGCGTTAAGCATTAATTGTTGGTTCAATTACGAAAGCAAAACAGTTAAAAAAACATATCAGTAAAACTCTGTTAAAGTAGTTAAGTAGGTACTTATCGAACTAGTTATGTAATAACTAGGTACTTATCGAACTAGTTATGTAATAACTTAAAACATTCAAAACAAACAAATGAAGGAATGCAATTATTCATTTTTTAAATAGAGATAAAAACTTTGGTAAGGACTTAACTCTACGAGCCCCGTATTATTCAATGCATCTTTAGGGTATGAGAAACAGTGTGTAAATTTTTTCGATACTCCTTAGAAAAGAGAGGATCCTCCGACCAGATAGGTGTTATGTCTGGTGGGCAACTGCCCGACAGTTGTTGTCAAGTTTCTCTATTTAGTCTTAACGTACGTACGTTCACAGGCTGTAAACACGGAAACAACAGTATTTAAAAAACAGCGCTCGACTGTAAAAAAAAAACCATGTAACAGACCGGGGCGTGTTGTTCAAAACTGTTGCCATGAAAAATGACCTTTTCGAGCAAAGTAAAATAAATTGTATCTCTGCGATCTTGGCATGTAAGAAAAATGGCTGCACATTTTTCAAGTCCAGCACATCGTTGAAACGGCCATACGGTTTTAAATTATTGACTAATATGACCGTCATTAGGACCGGATTGGGAGTGTTTTTGATAAATAAAGAAATCAACTCACCTGAATTTGCTCAGCTGCTTTTTTCGCCAACCCAGGTTCCAGGATAGTGATATCGAAATCGTTGGCACATTTCTTCGCCGCCTCACTAAACGCCGCTGCGTTGACATAGTACCCCGATCCCTTTTCACTCGATTCTACCGGAGAGTTGGGAGACAATATACCACTGTCTGTATCACTAACGTTTGCCGATTTCCGGACTAGACCGGAGTTCTCACCGCCTGGAGACTTTAGTGGGATCCGTGATTTGTCTCCAGTTGGGGACTTCAAAGGAATCCGGGATTGTCTCGACCCGTCCGGAGCGAATCCGGTGGTCGGATCGAATATAACGTAGTTGTCTTTGTCACACCTCACTTTATTATTCACTGTCACTGTGTATTTTTTATTAGGACTAAGGTTTAGAAACGGATCTTCGGTATCTATTGGACTCTCAGGTATTATGGACTGTATCTTAGGTGATATCTTTGGTACTGATTTTCCGTCAATAGTCCGCCTTATCACAGTGTCGTTGGTAAACTTTAAACGCACATATTCGTTTGATATTGTTCTTCTAATCGGTGAAGAAAGTAAAGGCGACGGCTTACACTCTTGTAAATTAGTTTTATTTTGAAATAAACTGGTCTTTGGTTTATCCATTGTTCTAACTGGAGTAAAAGGTAACTTTAGTTTGGTTGTAATTTTTTTCTTTTGACTTGTATTTAAATCTATACTACCCTTTATTGTACTTTTGTACACTGGTAACACACTTGACTTTTCTTGGAGTTTCAAAGGTTCTTTTGCGGTTTTTGAACTATTTTTGCCTATGTCCAAAGATTTGTTTAATTTCTTTATTGGTGCGGGTGTTTTAAGTCGTCGGTCTTTGATCTTTTTATCGGGGGAAACATTGGCAGCAGCAATATCATGTTTCTCGTTAATAGATAAAGTCTCTTGTTTGATAAAAGTTTTGCTACGATCACGTAAGAGTGTTTCATTTTGTGCTACTTCAAACGAATTATCGTTAGGGTTGCCAAAGATACTATCTATTATGATATCTACGTCGCTAGATTCAGAGTTGCTTTTCGAGGATCGGTTTTCGTTTATTATGCACGATATTCGTTCTTCCACGTCAATGAGTGAATCTGATTTGTCAGTGTCGTCTATACTTCGTGAAGTACAGCTGCCGGAGTCTGACGGCGTTTGTACTTCAAATATCGCATCATGTGTTGGAACTGTTTGTTTTCCTGAATTTTCTGGACACGAAGATCGTCTCCGTTTCACAGTTCCTGTTTCTGTGGATGGTAGATCCCAGTCTGACACTTGCACGGCACACTGCGCCCCACTATTTTTAGAACGTCTTGGGCTTGTCATTATAGTGGCATTGCATTGTTATAGCACTATCTACATTCGTCTATGACTGGTTGTTCACTGTACACTCCTGTAACTGTAATGTTGGATCATCATTGTCAATGGAATTCATATTTAATGTACGGCATACGAGCAGTCCGGTCGTTAGTGGAATCAAACACGAACGGGTATCGGGCTCGATTGTTATCTAATTACAAACTTGACGCTGGCGCACATGGGACCGCCGGTATCTATGTTATTTTCTCTAATGGAACCATTTGTTTTCTGTTCTGTGACACGGAAGGGGGTTAGTTTTGACAATACTTAATGGCATTTATTTTGTAAAATTGAGTTTGTTTCCAATTTAGGTTAGTGTAAACCTAGTTAACAACGAGAGGAAGGCCGATTTCTAATACAAAGTTCGGTGTACCTACAATTGCGAAAACCAAAACTGAATTCAACTAAAAATCTTTCCCTACTCTCTTTGAAATTCCTAACAGCTAAAACTCGGCAAAAATGCCTCAATTTAATCAGTAAGTTGTGCAGGTAGACATAAAGTAGTAACAGCACGTTTTATCTCTTAGACATGAACGTTTAGGTGTAGGTCCGCGGCCGGTGGTGGCGGAAGGTAGTTTTTATGTTCGGTCCGGACCGGGGCCCGAGACCGGGACCGAGTCGCCGCCTCCTCGGCTCGTCTGCTCGTCGGTAGCCGTCCGTACGTGCGCCTTGGGAGAAAGTTACGTGGTCCTGTATTATGCAGGCTGGTTGAAATTCAACATTTTTATTATATTCTGTCTCTAGAGTGAAGCTTTGTTGTGTTTGTTTTGTTTTGTGGTGTTGTGGCTTGGAGATCTTTAGTAAGAAAATATGAGTCCGTATTAGAGGTATGTAGTATGCTTTTAAGGGAACTTGTACTCCTTTTGGGCAAGTGTTTCAATGATATCTGTCTGTCTAAAGAATGCATCAGCCTTACATTGCTACAGATATTGATGATTACCTTCCTAATAACTACCTGGTAAAAAAATGTGCTCTGAAACAAAGTCTGAATCTTAAAACCAAATAAAACCACGACAACACTAGTTAACTTTTCTGACGCCTCAGTGCAGAACGTCAGAACTACTAACAATAAAGTGAAACGGAATGAACTTACGAAGTTGGCGGGATTTTGACAAATTGCCCCCAAGTGTCCCCTCACTAACCTAATTACCCGATAAGTTAAAGCAATAAATAACGAAGGGTGAGGACTTACTTGCACCGAAGCAGCTGAAACTACAATAGTTCTACGTGGCTAGTAAAGACCGACACATAAGCGAGCTTTAACAGTAACCGAAGTTAGTTTAAACGGCGTTCACGGCTTATGCATGTTGCGTCTAACTACTTTAGAGTGTACAATACTATAGTGGTAAAAGGTTCTTCTGACGTGTGGCCAAAATCAGAACTTTTTTTTTTCGTGATGTTAGTGTCTAACCAGTCCCCGTATTCACAAACGCTCGGATCCGATTTTGATTCGGAAAGTCGTATGTCTATCTTGCTCGCTTTCGTAATGCCAAACAAGATAGACCTACGACTCATCGAAACGAAATCGAATCCGAGCGTTTGTGATTTTTGGGGGCCTGGCTGGTGTGAGAACTTTTAAGCCACCCATGGGCGTCTAACTTGGTTTTACATGCAGCCAGTATCTCTCAGGCCTGCTGATTTCCTCACGATGTGTTCCTTCACCGAAGTGATCATTATACAATACGCACATGAACCCAAAAATCAAAGGTGCGTGTGCTGGGTTCGAACTCGAGACCTATGACTTGGCAGTCCAATGGTCACACCAGTAGACTATCTCTGCCTTTGATACGATATGTAAAATCAGAACAAATGCCGTATATATATTTTTTTATGTTCTTTTCAGTACTTACATAAATTTTACCAACAAAGCACCTCTGGTTTTTGACAAAACTAAGAGCAGTAACCACCTATGTCATGATTGTCCAGTAATATCCAGACATATTATTTCCAATGCCTCTACTCTGACACGGTTAACCTCACAACATGAACCTGCATCTGAATATCTACATCTTAAATGCTTTGGTGTGCGGTCACGATACCCAGTGGTCTTGAACAACGTGACCACAATTGGCTTGATTTCTGTTATTATAATTTACCTGTCTACCTTTCAGCATTTTCAACAATCTACAACATTATTTCTTGCCGATTTTGTGGTACTTAACCGGAACGTTGGTGTCTCTTTGAATTAACTAATTCTATTTACCCTATTGGTACAAACTGGCACCTCTATTTATCTGGGCATGTTATATCTGGGTATTAAAAGAAATTTTTTGTAATAAATAGCAGTGTGCAGTGGTCAGGTGAACAGCTGTTTAAGGGATTATGACACATTCTAGAATAGAAAAGCTCAAGATACTCTTTGGTACGCTCAAGTATCTAGTATTTAGTTCATCTATTACCTATTTGAAGTCGTAAACAAACAAATAATTACTCAGATTTAACCCAAACAACGGTCAAAATAGCTAGCATTAAACACGAATACCAACACACATCTTGCACACGTACGCAATGAATTTATCAACTGCCAGCCCAAGTCCCCACTAGATCGCACAGCGAGCCTTCGTCAATATATCAGTAACAGTTTGGTACAGTAGGGATTGTCTTCGCAAAGCGACTTTATCGGCCAGTGTCCGTCCCAAAGCCTTGAAGTTTATTGGAACAACACATCCCCTCTATATCTGGTACAAACTTTCTAATTTGTTAGCTCGGTGCAACCAGGGTTGCTAATATTGGATATCCCTGGATTCGGTCCGTAGACGGAAACTAATTGATAACTATGTAGCGAGTGTTTATGTGAGTATTGAACTTATTGGTTTATTGAGAATGGAATTAGGTTTGTTAGTGTTTGTTTGTTGTAGGGTTTATGCTGCATGCATTGAAAAACAAAACTAATATTTTCTGCTTACATATGGTGTAAACATCACGGAGCCGTCAACCGGGTATCATGTACATCAAACTAAGAAAGCTGCGTTAAAATGATTGCTGGAAAAACCTTTTTTTTGTATAAGAAAAAACACTGTTTAACGCACACAAAACATTGCTGAATAGTACAGGGGTCGTGGAGGTGTGTGAAGTATAGTTTTACAACTACCTTCAATATCTCCGTAATTAACGACGTTGCATTTACGGAGATGCATGGTCCAGAACAAAAAAATGCGCAATAACGAAAAGTACAAGTACCGGTCGGCTTATAACAATTTAATCCCTAGCTTATGCGTAAATTCTATTTAAGTACGAAGGTCATTCTCCAGAAGAGTGTGAGATCAATCAACGTCTTTAGCTGACGTTAAAGTTAGTAAATTACCATTCATTAAACAAAAATATGTACCTAGATATGCACATCAGTGTTCCTACTTATTTTGGCAGAACACTATAACGAACTCCCAAAAATCAATACTACAACACTAAGCGATATACATCTTCTAAAAACACTCTAATGTGGTATCATTATCGCCGTCCCCTTTTTCAGTCCATTCATAAGGTTTCAACGAAGTGTTTACGGTGTCCATATTTTCGTTGTTAATTTGGCAGGTTGGCAGCCCTGCAGACGGTGCAGTGTATTTACCCGTGCTCGGATCCGCACGTGCCCTTTGCTTTGGACTAAAGTTTACAATACAAGTTTGTGCAATTGCATGCCCTGTGAACTGGGGACTTTGTTTCTGAGACGGTGTAGACTTGTGATTGGATTATGTGTTGCTGTTATTTTACGCAGACTGTACGTTTCATTGATCTGTAACTTGTCTTTTGCTGCTTCGATTAATGATTGTTTGGCAATTGCCAGTTAGTTCAGTGTTACTTAATATTCAATTTCAGTTTGATAATAGTCAGATAGTTCTGCGTTAAGTTTTCTCGTTTGTAAAGCACATCAGCACAAATATATTAAGCCTACAATCCCTCCTGATTAATTAACTTTCCTACCAGCCCCAAAGCTCCTATTATAAATACAAATAAAATTCTAAAGTGAGATACGCGGCAATTACTTTAAAACACCTGGGCGGTACAAATTACCTACATTTGCACAAAATCACACCAGGAATAACAAAAGCACGCCAATTTTAAGGAAAAACAGACCATCTAATTTACGGGAACCATAAAACGAGGCTAACGTATACTGTTTCAAATATTTCTTATCGTCGCGTCCTGACTCCCCCGTGAGCAAAAACAGGAACTTTAACTGCAAGACGGGCTCCGATCCCGTTCGTCTTAAGTGATTTACAGGCGCACTGCGACCTGCCTTCGAACAACCTTCAAGGGGAGAGCCTCCTTGAACCGGGTTACTAGACTTATCGCGCAAATGTATCTACCCGTCCCTTTTCTTTATACAAACCCAGAGAAGGACAGAATATTTTAAGCTTGCAATAGAAATTTGAACGGTGTACGCCCCAACAATATCCGTCTAAATGGGTCAGGAAGGCGAAGTTTACGTCGCATTTCAGCATTACGGAAACCGAAATGCAATAAAATCCGGCAATAGAGGCGGAATTAGAAAATTATACCGGAGGAGGTTCGAGCTTAGACCTCCAAAAGGGGCTCATGAACTTTAAGGCTATGATTAGGTATATTAAATTATTTTCGCGAACTCACTCATGCTCTTTATATGGAGATGAAATTTTTCACTGTATGCATTACTTCTCATAAAACCCTTGCTTTATAATTTGTATTATGACTCCAGCAAAATTAGCTTCATTTTGCTGGAGCTATTTGCAGGGTTCGATGAAAAACATACTCTACTTTTCTCTTTCGTCATTTGATTTTCACAGTCGTTTTGCTGTTACAGCCACTTATATATTGAGTTCAAAAACCAATCCCACAAACCTCTACTCAAACATATTAATTTTATTACTTAACCAACCTATTCTAAACAGAGCGATCACTACACCAAACGCGAGATTAAACCAAACAAACTAATATAAGGAACAAACTGCCCGATGCCCTTTTCAACATTAAACATAACGAATAAAAGCGAATATGCTGTGTACATTGGGGTTGCATCGTACACAATTTAGCGTGGCATTAACACAGCAATATTTTGTCGGAAAGAAATATTATTTGCATTTGTAATGCTGGGGTGGGCCTGTTGGGACTGGGGTGTGCATTCCTGCACTAGACTGCACTTGTCTTCGCTTAGGGGTGGTAGGCATACAAGAACGCGAACACGTACAGACAGCGTCAGTATGTTCTAACCCCTCAACACTCCAGCCGCGTAGGCCGGTGGGGTAACTACTTAATGGAACTGTGTGTACGAATATGTAAAAGGTCGCATCTATAGTATGGAAACTTCAGGCTATCTTTTTGTATAACAATGGAGAAGTAAGACCTTCGTCAGTACGTATATGAAACAACACTTGCTATGATATGATAAGATTACTACGCGCTTCATTCAGATTTGAAGTTTCCTCATAACAAACGTCTATGAAAGCTCCTCGAAACGCTTACAATCTATTAAGAAGATTGAATCACTTTAAAATACATCTAATAATCCGCTACTCTGCACGTACAAACATCTTTAAAAGCATTAGAGCGTATAAAGGGTGGATGTCAAACAGCAATACTTGCACACACCCCCGCACTGGGTATGTAACCCACACACAAATGCATTTGTTGCAATGCAGGGGAATTTTCGATTAAATATTTAGATTAGATTTTTCGTGATCCATTTATCATGGTTTAATTGTGTTGGGGAGATGGCTCTTACACTGATGAAAGCGGTCATAGTGTTTCTAAAGATTTGTTTTGTAATCCTTTGATATGATAATGTAATAAGAAAACGGAGGACCTTACTCCCTTTCGAGTTGGTCGTCTTTGAATTGTATTAGGTAGGTACTTTTGTATTAACATTATTCGTAGATTCGCTCTTTTATATTCAGTAGTACTGAGAATAATAGCTATTATGCTCGTAGACAAAGCGTGGAATGGTAATATTGGTCATTATGTTTCTTTCAAGATGTTGGCACACAATAGGTTGGAATCCAACAAATGAAGTCATGTTCATATAAGGTGGGTTCAAACCTAAGTAGATAAAAACAATATAAGCCGTATTATATTATATTATAGAACCAGATTTTATAATAGAGGAACTTTAAATGTTGCGCCAGTTACAGTTAAGTTGAAAGGGACACACTGTGTCAGTAGACTGAACTGGTATGGGCATGTGATGAGGAGGGACGAATCGCATGACTAAAAGACTGGTGAATATTTTTTTTTATGGATGAGGAGCTAGAGAAAGTCCAAGGAAACGATGGATGGATTGTGTGATATGAAAGAAAAGGAGTAAATGATAACGTGACGGTTGACAAAGGAGAATGGAAGAAAAAAAACCGGCCAAGTGCGAGTCGGACTCGCGCACAAAGGGTTCCGTACCATTATTTATAACAACGGGCCAAAAAATCGCTTTTTTAGTATTTGTTGATATAGCGGCAACAGAAATACATAATCTGTAGAAATTTCAACTGGATAAATATCACAGTTCATGAGATACAGCCTGGTGACAGACGGACGCACGGACAGCGAAGTCTCAGTCATAGGGTCCCGTTTGACCCTTTGGGTACGGAACCCTAAAAACATGTGCCGATCCCAAGTAACATGAAAAAAGGGCAGAGTGATAACTGTTTACTTTTATAGGTAGTGACCGGACAATATAACGCGAAAGTAAGCCATTTAAGATTTCAGTCTATGTACAGATAAAATTATTCGACAAGTTTTAAGACTAAAATTGGCCCTAAGAGACAGCCAGACGTCTTAATAGCATAAACGTAATTGCTCATTTAACAGCCAAGAACAGTCCAGACAATTTGCAATATATATGAATTATGAAGTAGATGCACTTCGTCCGTTTGTCCCATGCGGACGTGCGGGCATGTACGCATAATTGTGTCCGAGTATTTACCGGACACTGCCGGGCAGACAGACTGGCGGCACATCATAAAGATAATCAGTAAACCAACAACAAGAGGGCCTTTTTTATCCAACTTAACCAATGCTAGGTTAGCGTTGTCAACTAAACTTTTTGTAACGTTGCACTATACTCGTCAAAACGCAACCACTTAATCACAATCCTCGACTAACTCAAGAATTATTTTGTTACCAGAAACATGCTTAGAATTCGAGTAATCTCTTTAGATTTGCATGTGAGCTGATTCTGACGATTTGTTCCTAGTTGAAACACTGTAAATTAACACTGATATGTCTACTGTACCTGCGGGCGACCATGGGCATATAACTAAACATATATATAGGTGCCATTCTGTTCACAGTCAGTCATTTGGACGCTGGATGCATTAATTAATATTGATTAATTGAACGCCGATTACGATACGCTTCTTTGCCATGCAATATTTGTTAAGGCAAAGCTGATTGTTTGACATTTTTGGTGAGCATGTTAATGTCTACTATCTATAAACCAACCAATATATACTAATATATACTATAATATTATAAAGCTGAAGAGTTTGTTTGTTTGTTTGCTTGAGGGCGCTAATCTTAGGAACTACTGATCCGATTTAAAAAAATCTTTCAGTGTTAGATAGTCTATTTATCGAGGAAGGCTATATATCATCACGCTACGACAAATAAGAGCTGCGCAGCAATGAAAAATGTTGCGAAAACGGGAAAAATGTGACGCAAACGAAGTTGCGCCGTACAGCTAGTACATAATAAGAATAAAATCATCAAGACATTTGCCTTTCGTGTGAATGGTTATGCAGAAGCAGTTAGGTCCCAATTTCCCCAGTAGCGATATTTTGGGTCACGTTAAGGTAGCCTTAACTTACCGCAATGTATGGCGTACTATTCCTAGCTCAGTCCTTCAAATTACAATTGAGAGTTTACTGTCCTTACGTCTTGGGGCCTCCTGCTGCACTCCTCATCGCTGTCACTGCGGTGAAGCTGTCAACAGCCTCGGACACCACGGCCTGTCATGCAACCGAAGTGCGGGCCGTTTTGCGCGGCACGCGAACATAAACGACATCATCCGACGAGCTCCTGTTACCGTCGGCGTTCCAGCTGTCTTAGAGCCCAATGGCTTGGCACGCGACGATGGCAAGAGGCCGGACGGCTTGTCTTTGTTTCCTAGGAAGATGGTTAGGCCTTTTGTATGGGTCGCAACTTGCGTCGATACTCTTGCGCCATCACATATTCCAAGCTCATCGTGCTGTGCTGGCGCTGCCGCTGCGGTAGCCGAGAACCTCAAGCCGCGTAAATATAGTTACCTTTGTGGTAACTATATTTTCGAGCCGAGTTGAACTCTGGGGCCGTGGGGTCCGAGTGCCCACAGCCTTTTATGGCATCACGAAATCAATACTTTCCAAATTCGTTTACGAACAAATTATTCCCGGGCTAACTCAAAAACAAAACAATAACCCTAAACGTCAATTTTCATTTAACATCCATTTCAATTCTGCCAATCACAAAGGACGTATTTGGCTGAATGATAATTATTGCCTTAGCCGACAAAGCTTGGAACAACGTTCCATTACAAAGGGATCACCATTGCAAGCTCGCAACGACCGTAAAAACCGTAAAACCGTATTTTCCTTATTATGTGCTCTCCTAATATGTTTTAGCTTGTTTACCGTGTGTTTTGTAACAATGTTTTTTACTTAGCCTTTCGTATTTGATCGTGAAATATTGTGGTTTGCTCAGTGAGTGCCTGCTGAAACATTTCGTAATGAAATTACGACTTTTTAAGGACTTTAAACAGTCGAGTTTTTTTTTCCTGAGAGCGTCCTTTCGGTTATGAAAAAAAAAAAAAAAAGTATTACGTTGTTATTGTTTACTTTACACATATAAAAAGGAAATGGAAAACTTAATTATTTAGAGAATCATCTAAGTACTGTAAGAATTATAAATCCGAGCAGGTGATTACTACTTTATCTAATTATATATTTGAAAGAATAGGGACACGTCACGTACCTATACTACAAAGAAATACCGTTCATATTTCCTTTTACACCAAGTTATACGTGCCCTCCTGAAGTCAGCCACGCACGTATTTAAATATTTTTTATTTTGGTATTTGTTAAAATATGTATTAGTCTATTTTATTTGTATTTGTGTATTAGTATCTATGTAACTTATAGACAATTTCGAATATTGTTTTTGTACCTTACCACAATGTTGTCCTTTTTAACCCAATGGTTGACTGGTAGAGAATGCCTTGTGGCATTAAGTCCGCCTATGTACCACTATTGTACATGAAGTTTAAATAAATAAAGAAATAAATAAATACCTGCTAAAAGTAAAACTTAGCCAATCTTTCATCCTAAACTTACATCGTAAGGTGAGCCACAAAAACATGAGCCAACAAAAGTTATTCCAAAGTATGCTCAAACTCCTCAGCTCATAAGTCTTTGGCCGTGCAAACGTGGCGTGCGAGCGTGCGAGAGTGCCAGAGGACCTCCCTGTCCCTCCTAAACCTCTTTTCTATTTATATGCAGATTCCATGACCGACCATAAGTTATCCGAACACCGGATCATACCCTTAATGATACTCGGATAAATGGAAATGGTACTACGCTGGGGTGCATTTTTACACATTTGGAACTTTGTCATAATATGCGTCAAGAGTCAACGGTTTGGAATTAATTAATGCGGGGCGACATCTTGTTTTATTATTGAAATGTGGAGGGATTAGTCGGATTAATATCGTAGTGGTTGTATTTAGGTAGCTGTGGCGAATTTTGTGCAGACCCTACATTTTATGGCGTAGATTTATACGTAATTTTATGAGTACACTGTGCGTTTCATAACTACACATAGATCTGCTTTGATCTGTCTTGTGGCCCACAAAGTACTATTTTGGTATATTTATAGTATTTTATATATCCTTATAATGTCTTATTATTTATTTATTTTTTACCGAGAGACACCTACCATTGCTTGTCTCTGCATGGTTGACTGGTAGAAAATGCCTATGGCATCAAGTCCGCCTCTGTATATTGTACTTGAAGTGATAAATAAAGTATAATTCCATCAACGGTAACGATATAAGACCAACATAACATATAAGTATATTGGACGGACTAAAGCTACTGAAAAACTTTTGTCAATCTTGTTGAAGATCGTTTTAAAAATACAAAACATTTTGAAAACCCCATTAGGTATGTAGCGGAACTACAAAAAGTACTACAGAGCCTTCTATGACATAAATGAAGGACTATCATTAAAATAATTCTAAATCGCGCTATTAAAGTTATCCGGGACTTTAGATGAATCCGACAACTGTCGGGCAGTAGCCCACCAAACACAACACCCTTCTGGTCGGAGGATCCTCCCTTTCCTATGGGGCAACTTTTCATCCTATTCATTAACTCCTACACCTAGGTCCTCTAATATTGTATGGTAATCCGTTTCTATGGATACATATTTTATTCTATTTCACAGATAAAAGTACTTTTCGCAAAAAAAGACTTCAGAAATCTCAGCAACCCCGACCGAGAATACCAAATGAAAGAGATCAAGAATATATCGTAAGTCGGTTTTCTTACCTCATGTTGTGGTAACTTAATACGACACTATTTACGTTACGTTACTCTATACAGTATTTTGTTAGTGGATTCAAGTTTATCAACCAAGTTGAGCTTTACGAGCTTAGGAGCTTAGTTTTATAACCCGTTGGTTCTACGGGTAAAAGAAAAACTTGTAAAATATTTACATTCACACATCTATTTTTTACCATCTCATTTCTTTTTGTGGATGTCGTAAAAGATGACTACGGGAAAAAGGTTATTTAGAAAAGTATATGAAGCCCGTATAACACAACATCACGCCAATTTCCCCGAAGGGTTTGGCACAGGCGCGCATTTTGCCAGTTATGATTTAAGTGTCATGTACAGACAGCGTCATTAAGTAGTAACCCCGCTAGCGTACTCGGCCGGACTGTAGAGGGGTTAGCACATACTGACGCTGTCTGTACATAGGCTATAGCGAGCGATTATTTTGCCAATATGTCCATCAATTGTCACAAATTCAGTTCTTGGACTACTACTGGGAAATTCCTAATGCAATAACCCAATAACAGTTGGCCCTACCTGAGAGAACCAAGGAGACGCGCAGTAGTCGATACGCGTACAAAACCTATATGTTTTTAGATAGGTACTTTTACTGATACTCGCAAGGAATGCGAGGTAATTTTCGATGTCGACCTCTCTAGTAGAAAATTACTCCACATAGTTCTAACATTCCAACATTATTCTGTGCCGCGATGTCTGGACTTTCAAATTAACCTTGACCTCTGAGTTTCAGTAGACCGATAAACTACAGTGAGATCTAGGTTTCTGCTAAGAAAAGTACTTTGGCAAACCATATTATTTCATTATTTTCTTTTTTTTTTCGGAAGACATTCGGCCTCCTTAATGGCTTCTTCGTGGCTACCCTTTTCCAGATTCATAGATAACAATATATGGCCAAAATTATTTTACCTGCTAGAAATTTTGTCTATTACCTTCTAATATTAAAAGTGACCATAGTCAATTTCTCTTTATACTGAAACCAAATTTTCATAACATTCAATAATTTCCACTCTTGAAAATCTAATAAATGCCGTTACCCACGTAACGGATAAAACTTAATTAAAAAATACGTGCTGCGTTACTTCAACTTAAATCTATTATACGGATAATTATAAAATCTTACATGGAAAATTGTGGTAGAAAATAGCTTACTGAGTAAGCAGAATTTTGATTAAATTAAACGATATTAAGAAGGGGAGACGCGTTTGAGGGAAAATAATGAAAATATTGCCCCGGGTAATCGGCGTGCTTCGATTATAAGATCGGCGAGGTTCGGCAGACTGTCTACGTACTTTATTATCTTCTCCTCCGTGAAACAATACAACCTCCTTGCCTTAAATCAGGGAATGGTAATCATGAATACTGGCTGGATGGTTGTATTTTTAATTTAGGGGAAAAAATATTGTTGGAAGCATTTTATTATAGACCACTTTAAGTGTGCAGTTCAAGGTAGCGTTGCTTGTCAAGAAAAATTGCATCGATATGTCAAACTTGGTACATTTCTAACAGTTCTATGTTTTGTCGCCTACACAGATAAGTCGGTTGACGTATACCTACGTACAATGAGAGTAAATATGTATAACAGTAAAAGAGGAAGCTCGACGATGAGTTTTAAAAAGAATTTCTTCTTTCTTTCAAATATAATGAAATATTTTTTAAAAGCGATACAAAAACCAGCCAACATTCATCAGACGCCTTTTTCTAGAGGAACGTCAAAGGCTCAAAAGAATCGATATTTTATTATTAAAGCTAGATTAATCTGAGATACTAAGAAAAATATTCTCCCAAGACCCAAGACAGGGGATTGCTTATCCGTTTTTTCTCCGTATCAATTAGGATCGTACCTTATTAAATGTCTAGTAGGAACTAAGTGGCAAGTATTGATATTTTCCTCGCAGTCGTCTCTTAACTATTTCCATGTAAATATGTAGTAGAAAAGTAGAATGTAAGGTGTAAAGTTTTAAAATAATCGTGGTGTACACACCATGCACAATAATTAAAACTTAATTTCATGTTTTTTTTTTAACGAAAGCGGATTCTTATAGACAGTATTTTAGGTAGTATTTTTGATAATTTCACGATGAAGATTTTCGTGGAAAACTGCTAGTTTACAATATAATTTATCTTTGGTAACATTAAAGCATTCTAGGCTCGTCATTTCATTTCAGCCCGGAATGTTGGGTATAGACCTCACCTTTCTTATGCCATATCTTTTCTGTTCTGGGCGTCCCTCATCCATCTGTTTCCTGATGTTTACGATACCATCAAGCCAGCGAGATTTGCGGCTAATAATATTTATGCCGTACAAACTCCTGATTAAACAGGGGTCACCAAATTACTCAACGTCCCTTTGCAGTCACTGACGTTGATATGCGACTATGCAGTACACCGTACAAGTAACTTGGTACATAACTAAGCAATATGCAAATACTAGCGGACCATCAATCGTGTACGTCGGACACAAGATAAATAGTGGCTCTGACACTTGCACATTGCTGCAGCCATGTCGAACGAGGGAAGCGTATACAGTTTTAACTAGGAGTACCGAAATTGTGACGTCATTAGTCACGATTGGCGGTTAAATGGGCACGCATGTGTTTTGTTTCAGCAGGGGATTAATTGAACCTATGACGGCATTTATTTCTTGTGGGTTAAAGTTTTGTGAATGTACTTAAGTATGTAAAATTAATTTTACGTTTCGAAACTGGATTTTCTACGATTTCTACCTTACCTGATGAAAAAATTAAGAGGACCTCAGTGGTTTCTTTGTGTATTGTCGAAACTGTATCTTTACAAAGGACTACCTTATATATTTTCCTACAAGATCAGTGTAATATACAATATCTTGGAAAAAGTATTTCATTAATAAGACTTGAACAGAAGCACTGGAGGTTTTTATTATATTGTTTACACATACAGTACAGCTAATGTAAATGGCGTCCACCACGCAAGTCAAGCGACAGGAACCTCTTATGTTACATATATCTGCTTTTGATAGTCTGTACTTGTATCTAGCTACATATAACCTATCTTATTTTTTATGTTATTTTTATTTAGTGTTACAGGTCATTTCATACAGTTTGTACTACGTTTCTTTTCACGCTATTTGGCTAACTACATTACAATCTGTAGTAGCAAAGCAGAGTATTTTCCATCGTTAAACCGTAGTATGACGTAACATAGCATATTTAGAATAAGGATATGCTTTATCCACAGCTCCAGTAGCGGGTTACGGATGCAAAATATTGCTTATCTCAATAAAATGTTACTCTCAGCTCCCTTACGTAATACCGTACTTCGAAGCTACCTCGCAGTATCTACTTTGTTTATGCCAGAAGGCCTAGCCATATCACAAACGATTCGTATCTATTCTCTTTCTATAATTGTTGACGCCCCGGCGTAAGCGATTGTAGAAAGCGCGTTGGTAGCCAAGTTGACATCACTGAGTCGATCGAGATCGCTCGTTCTACAATGACCTTAGAAAGAACCTATACTTTAATCTATGGTGAGCGTTCCTAAAAACGTCAAACTCGCAGTTGTGATGTCCGCGGGCTGAACTTTTGTTTTGTATTGTTAGGAAGGTATTAATTATTGATATAGGTGATTTATAAGTATGCGAAATAATAATATCACAGTGCGGAATGTAAGTTTAAACATTACTGTGACTCGAAATGTTATGATCCTGCATTTGAATGAAAGATCGAAGTGCTAACTTTTTTAAGATGAAATCTAGATCTTTAGCAAGACTGTAACAGTTTGCAGCACTCATGGAATTCATGGCAAGGTATGTAAACTATTAGTTATTTCGTAAATATCTTCCTTTGTTATTTAAAATCTATGCTAATCTTGCCCTTGAACATTTGAAACATAAGCAATGACGTGATACGAGACAAGAGGTAATACTTACGAAACAAAGAAAACAATTGTGTTTGATCCTTTACTTTACCAAATTACCAATAGACCCTTTGTTTCTCTGACATAGTTTTAACTTATGTTCTAGCCATGGGGATATAACAAATTAACGAGGCCCCAGAAAGGGCCACAAGGCCAAATAAAAGCTGACCGACTAGCAGGAACTGGGAGAATGGCTAGACTCCAATGATGGAGGAGTAATAAAGCTAATGGACAGATGGAAAAAAGTAAGATTTCACCTGTATAGAACACATAAACCACTGGAAAAAATATATTTTATGGTTTTGGAGATTGTTCTACAAGATGTACATGACTAAAACAAAGAAAAAAGTCATGGTTATACATGGTGAGGCTTCTGGTACTGGTGGTGGTCTAAGCAACAGACTAACTGGCACTAATTGAGAAGAGAGAGAGTCTTTGATATTATGTTTGTTTTTTTTTTATGCTTTTTATTACTATACTTGGTTTCTTTTTTATACAAGTGTATTTTTTCTAATTTATATTCTTTTAAATTTTTCAGCACCACCACCACAGACCAGAAATTCTGCACATACTGTCTGTCCGTCCCAACTGCTGCAGATGATAATTTTGCATTTTATTCTTTCTTATTCTATTCAAGGTACCTATAATTTATTTTTAAAGATGCAATGTTTTGGCTAAATAATTCATTTGAACTTAATTTAATATAACTATAATTATTTATTTTCAGCAACAGCAACCATCTACCAGCCCTCCTTCGCTGCCGCCACCAACAGTGCTAACGCCGCCGCCTGGCACGGCTGCTTCAAGCGCGTTCACGCTGGATACAAACACCCTTTGAACGAGCCACATGCAGAAATTTAAATGATACAATATAGAAAATTCACCACAGTTGAAACTATAAAATGTTTAATGTAGTGGTAGTGGTCTCGGCTGTGAGCTAAGTACATTTCAAATTGCCTACAATATCAAAGTAACACTTAATTTTTATTTTCTATTTTTGTTATCCAGTTTACTTTTCACTTCTCTAAACGAATATACAAATTGTATGTTCGTTTTCTTTTAATTATTATAATTGATCTTTTATAGTATTAAATAAAACCTATTTTAATTTAAACATTAATTGTATGAACTGAGACTAATATTTATGTACAGTAACCGCAGGTTGATTTTTATGTTAAGTATTTTCTAACAATAATACTTAAAATGTATAGAGTGAATTGTAAATACCAAATATTAGGTAACTGAAAATTTCTTCCTCCTTAACTACCGTGCACACCGCCACCAAATTATCATGAATGTCAGTGTATACAATAATAGTAAACTTGTTTGTAATAATAAAGCTGTTTTATTAATAATTTAATATCTAAGAACATAACAATCAAAATAAAATAATATATACTGGACATTTTCAAAATACTATCAATAATTTTTAAATAAAATAAATTAGGAAATGTCAATGAATTCTTATTAAAGCTTAAAATAATCTTACTATAACCCATTCAATAAACAACTCATCATGCCTCTTCCTTGGATTACTTCACTCTGGCTACCCAGTCGCAGTGGGTGTGGGATCTTGCATGATTATTATCAACTCTGTTGTCACATGCATCAGGAAGTGGTTGTGATGATGGTAAGCCAGCTTTCAAAGTTGTATTGTGTTACAAACAACATGCCATTGTAATATTGCTAGCTACATGAAGATGAAGGTGAAGAACCCTGTCTCTAAGCAAGAGCAAACATCTCCACCGTGCTTCGAGTAATATTAAACTCAATCCAGTTACAGGCTTGCACAAGCTTTTGAGTGTATTGTTCTTCCCTAGAACCTTGAAGTACTTGGAGGATATGTGTCATTAGGGAGTTGTGGGTATCTAGGCACCTGTAAAAATTAGTTTAGACAAAACACTGGAAATCTCCTTTGGCATGATTTGTTCTTTTTACTTTGTATTATAAATACATACATAATAGCCATACTTGTTCATTATTTTGATGAAGTTCACGCAATAGTTAGATGATTCAACTTTACTAGAAGACCATATACCTAAATAAGTGAATCATGTGTAGCTCCACCAAACTTTACATTCACATTTCAAGGAAGTTTTGTGCGGGTATTCTTGACAAAGGTCTTGAAAAGTCGATTTGTCAAGCCGAAATTGCTGCCCAAATACAGTTTCTGGCATTTCGCGTATTATCTCCATGCACTGACGATTTATGTCCCTTTATTGGTGCCTTAGCCACACTTCTTCATTATGAGCGCACCACAACATATTTAAAGTATGCAATAAAAATACTTAATGCTAAATATAGTCCAAACTCCAAAAATTAAGGTAAACAAACAAAACATTTCACGTTCTCAACACAGCTGTATCATATAGACGCCATTTTTTAGCGTTTTCTATTGGGTCTGGGCGATCGCTAGTTGAGCGTACAAAAACTTCGATATCGTTTCGTTAGCGCTTGTCAAAACTGTGACATGGCTAGCATTTACACGGGATGTAGCAATCAACATTGTAGAAAGGATCACATTTCATTCTATCATTCTGAACGCTTGAATAAATTGTAAAGTTGGCTACGAATTTTCTATTCGTTTGTTCTGACCACGTGATTTAGCGTTGAGATGACGTCATTCCCATACATTTGACTAGGTTTCTATTAGCGTTAACGATTGTAGATTGTCAACATGGCTAAGCCTACAGTACATTAACTCTACTAGAGCGTTAAAAACTACTACAATGTCACGAAGTAACCTCAAAGAAGAAACATTTACTTTTTAGGGTTCCGTAGCCAAATGGCAAAAAACGGAACCCTTATAGATTCGTCATGTCTGTCTGTCTGTCCGTCCGTATGTCACAGCCACTTTTTTCTGAAACTATAAGAACTATACTGTTGAAACTTGGTAAGTAGATGTATTCTGTGAACCGCATTAAGATTTTCACACAAATATAAAAAAAAATACATAAATTTTGGGGTTCCCCATACATAGAACTGAAAACCAAAAAATTTTTTTTAATCGTACCCATACGTGTGGGGTATTCCACTTCTAAAGTGGTAAAATGTGTGTCCCCCCCCCCCTCTAATTTCTAAAGTAAGAGTAGGAAAATTCTGAAAATATTTAGGATTGTAGAACGTAAAAAAAACTATCAACGAAAATTGGTTTCAATAAGATATGATGTTTAGTTTTTGAGATATGGGACTTTTTCATCAAACTGCAGCAGTAACTTTGTTTTTCATTAACATAGAATAGAATAGAATAGAATAAAACTTTATTGTACACCAAAAATTAAACATAACGGGCTTACAAAACTAATAATTTTATGGTTACAAAGGCGGTCTTATCGCTGATAGCGATATCTTCCAGACAACCTTCAGATGGACATTATGGAATTAAAATTAAAAAGGGGGGTAGTCAGTGGTGTACCTACTACACAAAAATTTTAAATAACAAAAGTAAAGTTATCTATTTATGTATAATATACATATTAAAAAAAAAGTAAATAAATATATACGTAGATATTTGTGTCTTCAACATTAAATCGCAAAAATAAAACAAGAATGATTACAAATTTAACTGAGACTGCATGAAATTACAGAGACTGAAAATGATTTGTAACTAGGCTTTTAAAAGCAACGAGTGACTGTGCTTGTCTTACCGACACCGGCAATTCGTTCCATAAACGGACAGCCTGGACCGTGAAGGACTGGTCATAAAATTTGGTGGAATGAGCAGGCATCAAAAGTCTCAAATTCTCCGATGATCTCAAGTGCGAACTGTGAGTATCATGTAGGAACTTGAAACGTTCTTTGAGATAGGACGGCGTACATACTATGAAAAACCAATTTAGTTTTGCGGTTGAGTGGAAGTTTACTAACTAATACTACTAAATAATGAATGACAGTTCAAAATATTGTTTGGGGTTATGGAACCCTGTGTGCGAGTAAGACTCGCACTTGGCCGGTTTTTTGGGAGAATGAACTCTACAAGAAGTTTTGCAGATAGCGTCTTCTTTCATGAATCCACTCTTAATACCCTAAATCTGCTCAATTTGCTCTGTATGGTGTCGGACGTAAAGAATAGCACCATCCCATATCTTCCCGTGGGTGTCGTAAAAGGCGACTAAGGGACTTGCCGGAGAATGGGCAGCAGCGTTCCCTGTGCTTTAGTAACAACCGTACTGCGATCGCCAACCCGCCTGCCAAGCGTGGCGATTATGGCAAAACCCCACAAAATGTCAATGTGGCGACACTTGAGGGAGGCCTATGTCCAGCAGTGGACGTCTTTTTGGCTGAAATGATGATGATGATGACCCTAAATCAGCAAAAACATTATAACTAAAGGCCATTTAACATTAAAAGACTTATTATGAATTCCTTTCAAACTACTCATTAAGACATGTTCATAAAATTTATCACTATGTCATATTTAGTACACGTGTATATTTTGAAGTAGCATAGCATCATTCCTATAATCCCCAAAGGGACGCATAGGCGTACACCTTTATTTCTCCAGTTTGAAAGTATTTTGAAGTAGTTTCATAAAAACATCGTCTTCTTACATTGATCAACCGTAAATTACGAAAATCACTGCCAAATCACACTAATACCATTCCAAAACTCAATTTTAACGGGCATTAACTTAATTTAATACCCCAATTATTGAGTGAAAATTCGGGCATCCGTGAAAGGTCAAACAAGGGGCAGGTATCGGTAAGCCAGACTGTAACTCAACAGGTATTACCGTGATCCTGAATGACCGGTGTCCGCCCGCGAATTAACATGGCCTCCGGACTGTCCGGGGTTGTCCGGCCGGACGAGACGATTTATGGGTCCGTTAATGACCCCACGCTATGATAACTGCTTATTTATGAACTGATACAGCGGGAGATTATATTGGGTAGGGGTAGTTTTCGGAATACACTTTGTTTGTTCACGATGGAAATATCAACAGTGTTTATTTAGATGTTATTTGACGGAAATTAAAAATTTCTCACAATGAAATCTTTCAATTTTTTATGTTCTGAACAAAACCAAAAACAAAATATTTTTATTTTACATAGGCTTACAGGGGCACTTACAAAACGTCGAAAAAAGGTGCTCGGTTCGGGTTGGTCGTTTCCTATGGAGAAGTACCGGCAAGAAACTCCATGGTTACTCTTTTAAAATCATTTGGTTTTACAATATTTCTGTTACAGCGTTAGTACTAAAGTATGGGAGGACATCGTAGGCCTGACAATAAGTCGTTGCTTACTACAAAACGTAGAACGAAATAAAACAGGCGATGACGCAGCCTAGGGTTGCGCACGCTTGCCTACAAGAAACAGATTCACTGGAACTTTGAAGAGATCCAGACTATAATGATCAGGGACCAGAGAAGCCACAGCTGGCGTGAAGGTGAAGCCACAGACTGGCGGCTCGCACAATGTAGAAGCAAAGCGTTTTGTTCGGGTCCGTGGAACTACAGCCATATAAAGGTGACGCTTCGCCGTATCTCTGCTCGTCCGATGATAGGGATGGGGATGATAATGGGATGGGTGGTGATTAGATTGTGAATATCCTAATATTTTGCACAATAAATGGTATACTCTGTGACGATTATGGCCAAATGTCAATGTGGCGACACTTGGGGGAGGCCTATGTCCAGTAGTGGACGACTTTTGGGCTAAAATGATGATGAAAGATAATACTCGGTGACTGATCGAAAAAAAAAATACTGTCGTTATGCCAACAACAATATAAAAATGACGCACACTTACACACGCAACAAAATGAAAATTTATACAGGAGCAAAATTAAACTAGAAAAGAAAATATGGAAAAGCTAAAGATTCAAACAATATAAGTTTTTAAACTCACATGGTCACTAACACTATCATTAACACGGGGTATTTGTTTTGCCAAAACTGATATTACCATTAGTTTCCGTAGATATCCCGTAAGTGATAGTGTAAGTATAGTTGTAAACCGTGAAAGTTTAAAACAGTGTTTAATAGTAAACATGGTAAATATCCCGTTTTTTGTGCATTCAAACAATCTAAACGACATTCTATATTATCCTTAGTTACACCACAGCAACTAACGCGCTATTTACTCAACGTACTTGCAACCAGTATCTTGCCCCAAGCGGAAACCTGAAACGTATCTGTAAAGACGTTATCGCTCGTTATGTTGTTGTTCCGACAACGTTCTAACGTACTTACCGTGTTACCGCCTTTCATGTTCCGAATCAATTATGTTACAACACTACGGATTAGTGATGTAACTATGAAGTTATTAGAAAGTAGTTACGGATTGTATTTTTTTGGTATAGATTTGTGGTATTTTCTGTTCTTTTGAGGTCCATAAGCGCACACACAAAACCAGGAATTGTGGCAGAAAAAACGGGAGGCCGACACCCAGCAGGGAATATAATTCTGGGCTTATATGATGACGATGATGATGAAAAATACAAAAAGGTAGATAAAAGTACATAAGATAATTGAAAGAAAGAACAAATAATCAGTCAGAGATGTAACAGTTTCTTCAAAGAGCTCACAATTGAAATGATCGGTGATGAATATTTTTAATAAAACCTCGAGAGAATATAATAATATATACTTATATATACAATGAATGCCAAGAAAAGGTTTCCGTAAAGAACATCTTTGATGAATTTCTAAATAGGCCGTAATTCCAAAGGTATTCACGAAAATAAACATAGACAATCCATGAACCTATATTTATTGCTCAATTTACTATGGAGCACGACTTGAGCAAATAGTTTGTGCCTTGATACGAGAGGTGAAAGTTGATTTCAACATGAATCACCTTACCTCCCTAACAATCGAATGTAAACAATTTAAAAAGACCAATTAACCTTTTGAACGCCATTGTCACATATACGTGACACGCAAGCGCGTGCCCTGTACGCCAACGACACAAATATGTGACAAAAATTGTGGTGCACTATGACACGAAATATACAATTTAAATCGTTACTTTTGTGTTTGTTTATTTATATATCTTAACAATGTGATCTTAACATCTTAAATACTAAATGTCTTAACAAGAAATAAGATAATAACAGTTTTGAAATCCCTTTGTTTTTATTTGTAAGTATTTCCCCGGTGTATTTGTGGCTTGGCGTGGAGGGCACGCGCGTGCGTTTATGCGCTGGCGTTCAAAAGGTTAAAGGTTTTTTATTCGTACTAATGTAGAACATTTCAAAGAAGCTCGCATTATAAGTGCACGAAAGCAAGGAATTGCTGTAAGTGGAGAATTTTCATTGCATTCCACTTCACTTCGGAAAATGCAAGGTACCCTCGAGTGTTTTCGGCTCCAAGTCTCAATTGGCCACAATTAGAGATAACTTTCTACTACTTGAGGTACTAACTAGCTTCAACTTTCAAAGATTTATAGATTTAAATGGAGAGTATCTTGTGCAGTATCTTAGATACGAGCACGATGTAAATGAAAATTATGTTCAACTTATTTTGAAATGTAACTTAGATCAGTCTAAAAGTGATTTACCAAATTATGTACCAATAATTTGCCCCTAACTTTACACAATTTTTTTTTAAATAAACACAAACTCTTTATTGCTAATACCTCCCTAAGTATGATGTGCGTACAAGTTTCTTGTATCAAACGCAAGTTTCAACTTGTCTAAAGACAGCTACTAATAGGTCCACACATTACAAGACTTGCTCCATCCATGACACGCATAATAACTGAAGACAAGCGTGCGTGCGAAACACCAATTAAAGGCACTCGTAATTAAAACAGGATATATTTACGACCCTTGAGACAACATGGCGCGGAGTAAGCAGCGAACGATAATTTACGATCGTCCTTGATTTCAACCCCTAACTTCCGCAGTTTTAGGGTTCAAACTGTTTGACCGAGTTTCAAAATTTATGTGAACGTAACGTGTGTAATAAAAGGTCCTTTTCGCATTAACGGAATATCTCGTGCCGCCATGATGGGTTTAGCTGTCCCAAATGTGTGATAGACGAAGTATGCGAATGGGTTTGTAGGTAGCGTTTGGATGGCAGCTGGTCAACTCTAGCGAATGGTTCACTGTGCGAATGAATAGATGAAAATACGTTGAAAGAAGATAGATAACTGAAAGTTTTATGAGTGGTGTGTGTTTAATTGAATTAACTGTACCGATTCGCTGTTTTAGGAACAGGTGACTCTTATATTTTTTTTTTGTGAAACCCTGATGATTTTTTTGTTTATGTTTTGAACCCAAACAAAAAAGTAAAAGTTCATTAGTATTAGTAATAAAGTTTAAGTAGTAGCGGTAGTTCCGTTTGAACTTAAAGTCCCGAAACATCAATAAACAACAGCAATCATTTAATAAACTATCCATGACTTGAATACGACTTGTGTCGTTTCTAAAACCCTGACAAGCACGACTTTTCAACGTATTTATTTACTTACTTTCAAACTCCAAATCGTAACGACTCACGAAACAGGTGGACAATATAAAACGTTAAGTAAACGACTTCCAAAGTATTCTGTCAGACACGATAAACAGTCATTGAGACGGTATCGATTTGCCATCAGAAAGTCGAGCCGTTAATTTTTAACGAGCTCGTCCCAGCTCCCTAATTCACTCCGATTATATCGACATTATTTAATCGATTATCGTTTGTCATCGAAATGCAACGCAACACTTTGCAATCTGAACGGAATCTTAATTACGTAGGTAGGTAGGTACAGCTTTATACGTAACCTCAGGGCGTAGATATAAAGCATTTTGAGTTTTATTGAGAGATTGTCACACAGTTGGGTGACTGAGAGTGACAAAGCCAAGTAGTGCGATATTCATATGCATGCCCTAATCATTAGCTCTCCATAATTTTGTTTATCATACAGACAGACTTAAAGCTGAGAACAATAATGTTTTTAAGGATCAATTTTAGGGCTATAGCAGCGTCATCATCTGCAAAACCTTTTCTTAAATATGTTGAGGTCGGCTTCCAGTCTAGCCGTGCTCAGCTAAATACCAGTATTTTTCATACATCGACTGCCTATCTGACCTTCACAACTCAGTTACTGGGCATCGCAATATATCATACCTATTAAAATTCAAAAGTTCAATTGAGAGCATAAACAAATGTTATTAGTTTTAAGATTAAGCATGGATTTTTTTTATATTAGTCTCTAGCCTTAATTATGGCAACTTATTTATGGTACTACTTTCGTTTCTCCTGTGACCGACTCGGTTAAATAACAGACTTTTGATTATAAGTGAATTAACAGCAGAATTATTATTCAAGAGCTCGCTCCGTAGACTTGGAGTAGCCAAATTACTTAAGTTATAATTTGATACAAAAACCTGAGCTGAAAATTTGACAAGCTTTTGTTGCATAAAGATTGCTCTTGTGGCCTTTGAAAGTTTAATCAACACGTGAATAAAAGACACATATTTTATTTTGTCTTTTTTGTTATGCATGGCTTTTATCGCGGGCTTTGAGCGCGGCGACCGAATCAAGAAATTCCGTAACAAAAAAAAACCTAAGGCCCCGAATTTGAAAAAAAAATTGAAAAAATGTTCATGGCAAAAAAATTGTTTTCTTTTCGGTCACCACGCTCAAAAAGTGTTACTTGAATTAATATCAAAGAAAAAAAATATTGCATAAATATTATAATTGCATAAGTTGATAAAAAAATGCTATGAAATAGCTTTACCGCGGCAGTCGCCGAGTGCCACACGTTTTTTTTTTGGAGTTTGTGTACTTTATGCGACCTACACAATGTCCTTTCTTTGGTATCATACATCGTGTCGTGGAGCTTCTTGAGTTATGAGTTGAGCCACACGATAATTAACTGACAAATGCTTGCACTGGACAGGTCCATTCAAATCTGTGTGGTTCTTTCTTCAAAAGACCATCACAGACACTTATTTGCGTAGTCCTCATGCGAGTTGGCCAAGATTATGTCTGGACCTTAAAAGGGACTGAGTTTGTCTCCGCTGTTTCTTCTCAGACTAGTCAGGTACGAAACACAGCCCTCATCTAGGTTTAAAAAAGACGACGTGTAAAAGTGTTTATAAAAACATAATTGCAAAAATAAACATCATTTCATCATCATCATTTCATTTCATATCATCATTTTATTTAATTTCGTACTGAAACAGATCTGGGATTGTCTGCGGATCCTTAATGTGGATAAACACAAGAGATTCTAAAATAATCTACGTATTTTATTTCGTGTGTAGGTTTTTTAATGAGACTCAATTTAACTTAAAACAAGCAAGATTTATTTTAACGAAGCCTCATTTTGTTTCAAAACGCTAACAAACCCTTTACCTGCCAAAGAAAAACTCAAGTAAAAGAACGTGTATTTCTTAATTGTCACAAAATATCCATATACCATTTTAATGGTATTTGCGTGTACGGGTTGGCGTAATGTGCCTTTGACAACGTTACGTAAAGGACGGCGAGTCGGCGAGCTCAGGATTCAACCCTGCGCCTGCTGCGCTCCTCAATAAATAACACCAAAGGGTTTCCACACGCGTCTAATGCTATTTGCTCACGCGACGACAACTTGACACAACTTTCTGCAGCCGATGATGTACTGAGCTGCTTTAAAGAGTTTTATTATGGTCTTTGGACACAAAAGGTTTGCTATCTATTACAATTTTTCATTTCTCTTCACATTTTCATTTCGTTCGAACAGAAATACTGAGTCATTTCTTATTTTACAAAACGTGCTTCTAAGTTCATGCAAAATATCACTTATTAAAAGACATTTGTTCATTTATGTACATACATTGGTGTGATTGACGATCAAAACACAAGAATTTCTCAAAACAGCGCTGCTTCAATCAGTTTAAATTGCTTTTTTTTTTCTAAAAAATTTTGCTGTCATTAGCAATTTGTTATTTGAATTTGGAATATTAGAAAATTCGAAATAAAGAGCTCTGTAAATTCTTTCGTTTCACACAAACAGTTTTTAAGTTAATGTAAAATGTCACTTATTTCGTAGTATATCATATAAAATACATATGTAGGTATGATTTACGATCGTACAACAAGAATTTATCAAAGTCAGGCGTAACATGGGGGACATCTTTCCTTATTCAGTTTCCCTATTGTGTTGTGTTTGTACGACATCAAAATAATTAGTTGTACTGTAATAATAGATGATATATTTTTGGATTGAAATATTCCTTTACCTTGTAATTGTTGGCTCTAATTAGATGATTTATTGTTGTATTTTATAATGTTGTTGCTAATTAATAGGTTATTGGCCAATTTGTCCTACAGTGTACGAGTAGATACCTACTCTAATGTCTGTGTGGCCGATTGGAGCCTTTTTTATATTGTTTATGCTTTTTATATTTTTACTTTTTTACGTTTTGTCTATTTTCGATATTCTTTTTTGTTACTCACTTGTCATTATAATTTTGGACTGAAAGATTTCTTTTTCTTGTAAAACTAGAAAAATTATATCCTATTACTATTCAGCCAATCAGTAATATAAGTGGTCCTTCTACCGATCGAACTAGTGTCTAGTATAAAGACTAGTCCACAGGAATTTCTTCTTTCGTCTTCTTTTTCAGCATTTTTTTTTCAGTAAAAAAAATGGTAGTGACGAGGTCACAGACAAAACTGCCACAAAATGACTCGAATATACCTACCCAGTCGAGTAGTGAGGCCGTTCCAGAACCCCCTACACATACTACCACAGGGAATTCACAGGTACATTCTTCTGAGTTAGAGCCTAGCTCGAGCGCTCATTCTGTCTGCACTCACACTAGCCGAACCAGTCGCACTTCCGTGATGGTTGCTGCCAGAAAGTCAGCTGCGGAAGCGCAACACATTCGTCGCGTGGCTCAGTTAGAAATTGCCCAAATGGAGGCAGACGTAGTAAGTAGGCAGACTGAATTAGAGCGCAAAGCTGCTGAAGCGGAATATCGGGCTGAGCTAGCCGCTATTGAGGCAGATTGTAGTAACCACGGTTCTCACAGTGGGTGGAGCCGCGCCAGTATCAAACAATGGTTAGATAGTACGGCCCTTCCTACTAAAATACCTTCGCATCAAGAGAGAGAGCCATCTATGAAAGGTTTTCAATCCAACAATGGATGTGAGGTAGGGGCTAATAATGCTACCGTTATCTTGTGTTCTCAGGATTTTCCACTACGTAACGATGTCGTCGTTTCGCAGAGTATCGCAGCACAGAGTCCTGCACTATTACCTCAGCACAGTTTTAGCGGGGGTAACAGGGCTGCTGCCACTGATATTCATCGAGAAGACAACTCAATTGGAGTTACGCAGTTAGTGGGGGCCCTAAAGGCACTTGCAAAGAGTAACGGCCCCAACAATAATAAAAGCTTTATAAAACTTCCTTGTTTTGAGGGTAAATCTCCACTTGATTGGCTTATGTTCAAGCGGGCCTTTCAGGATACGGTAGGTGCTTTCACAGATACGGAAAACCTTGCACGCCTGAACCAAGCCCTAAAAGGTGCGGCGCGTGAAGCTGTCAGCATGCTGTTAGTATTGGCACCTCACGCCAACGACGTTATGGAAGCCCTGGATCGTCGCTATGGTAGGCCTGAACAAATTGTCCTACAGGAGGTGAGCGCAATCAAGGCTTTGCCCAAGCTTGGGCCGGAGGTAAGAGATCTACATGTTTTCACCACCCGTGTGCACAATTGTGTCGAAGTTGCTAAGTTATTGCAGCACAGTGACTATTTACGTTCTCCTGAATTATTTGGAGCGCTGCTTAGCAAACTGTCTCCATTATTGCGCGCGCGATGGTTGGATTTCGCTGCTAATCACGACGACCTAAGCCTAGCTCGAGTGGAATTATTATCGCGTTTCTTAAACCGAGAGGTCGATTTGGTGATGAAATTCGGTGCCGTATTCGAGGTGACATCATCTACATCAACCCTTTCACAGAAACAGCGAGCACATGCCGTTTCAGAGTCTGGAGCGGGGGCTTCAGATTCACCTAAGAATTATAAATCAAAGCCTGCAAAAACATCCGAACAGGAAAATGTTTGTTTATTTTGCAAAGGTGAACATCAGTTGTCAAATTGCCCGACGTTCAAATCTTTGACAGTCGATGACAGATGGCGTTTCGTCAAAGACAGCAAAATCTGTTATCGTTGTCTTCAAAAAGTTCCACACAATTTTAGGTTTTGTAACAAAAATAAGGCTAGTTGCACAATAACTGATTGTAATCGTAGGCATCACACTATTTTGCATAATGAGAAATTTGTAGCATTTGCTCATGTGAAGGAGGAGGACAAACCTGAACCTAGGACTAAAACTGATTCTGAACAAACTGACCAGGTTCTCGTAGCTGTCAACAACACTCAAATCGAACTTGCACCTCCACCACTATTAAAGGTAGCACCCGTCACAGTCTCGGGGCCAACTGGGAGCGTAGACACATACGCCCTTCTGGACGACGGGTCGACGGCTACTTTCATAGATGCTGACATCGCCTCCAAAATTGGTGCCGAGGGTCCCGAGGGCAGCCTACATTTGGATTGTGTGGGAGGGTTATCTAGAGATAGCAGTGTGCAGTTTGTAGACTTTCAGATAAAAGGCCGATCAGCCTCACAGAGTTTCTTAATCCAGCGGGCAAGGGCAATTAAAAACTTAGGGCTGCAAAGCCAATCGGCCACCCGCGATTCTTTACGTCGCTACCCATACCTGTCTGGAATAGTTGAGGAGATGTGCTACCCCGAAGCAAAGCCTACACTTTTGATAGGTATCGACAACTGGCACCTGATAACAGCATCCGAGGTCCGGAAAGGCACAAAGACCCAGCCTGTCGCCATCAAAACATTGTTAGGGTGGGTGTTGTTTGGATTTACAAGCAGCCGGACAACTTTAGTGGAGACTGCCTGCCACGTATCCTTACGTGAGCGTCCGCAG